>CM057046.1:6383345-11183345 GCA_029948455.1 Solanum rostratum
GATTCTGGCGCTCCATGGATTTCCGGCGCAAGTTTCTTGAAATATCATACGAGGGGGTCCGCAAGAGGCCCAACAAGAGGTCTATGGTGCCCGGCGGGGTTGGATAAGGCCTGGTTTGATTTTATGGGCCTAGGAAGTGGAAACAGGCTATTTTGGCTCATTTTTGTGGGTTTTAGCCCACGGATTCTGGCGCTGCATGGGGTTCCAGCGCAAGTTTCTTGAAAAATCATACGAGAGGGTCCGCAAGAGGCCCGACAAGAGGTCCATGGTGCCCGACGAGGTTGGATGAGGCCTGGTTGGATTTTATGGGCCAATGAAGTGGAAACAGGCAATTTCGGGTCATTTCTGTGGGTGTTAGCCCACGGATTCTGGCGCGGTATGGGGTTCCGGCACAAGTTTCTTGAAAATTCACACGATGCGGTCCGCAAGAGGCCCGAATTTCCCGATGGGGTTGGATGAGGCCTGGTTGGATTCTATGGGCCAAGGAAGTGGAAACTGGCGATTTCGGCTCATTTCTATGGGTGTTAGCCCACGGATTCTGGCGCTGCATGGGGTTCCGGCGCAAGTTTCTTGAAGAATCATCTGAGGGGGTCTGCAAGAGGCCCGAAAAAAGGTCCATGGTGCCCGGTGGGGTTTGATGAGGCCTGGTTGGATTTTATGGGCCAAGGAAGTGGAAACAGGCGATTTCGGCTCATTTTCTATGGGTGTTAGCCCACGGATTCTGGCGCTGCATGGGGTTCCGGCTCAAGTTTCTCGAAAAATCATACGAGGGGGTCGGCAAGAGGCCCGGAAAGAGGTCCATGGTGCCCGACGGGGTTGGATGAGGCCTGGTTGGATTTTATGGGCCATAGAAGTGGAAACAGGCGATTTCGGCTCATTTCTATGGGTATTAGCCCACGGATTCTGGCTCTATATGAGGTTCCGGCGCAGGTTTCTCGAAAAAGCATACGAGGGGGTCCACAAGAGGCTCGAAAAGAGGTCCATGATGCCCGGCGGGGTTGGATAAGGCCTGGTTGGATTTTATGGGCCATGGAAGTGGAAACAAGCGATTTCGGCTCATTTCTGTGGGTGTTAGCCCACGGATTTAGGCGCTGAATGGGGTTCCGGCGCAAGTTTCTGAAAAATTCATTCGAGGGGGTCCGCAAGAGGCCAGGCAAGAGGTCCATGGTGCCCGGCAGGGTTGGATGAGGCCTGGTTGGGTTTTATGGGTCAAGAAAGTGAAAACAAGTGAATTCGGCTCATTTTTGTGGGTGTTAGCCCACGGATTCAAGCGCTCCATGGGGTTCCGGCGCAAGTTTCTTGAAAAATCATAAGAGGGGATCCGCAAGAGACCCAACAAGAGGTCCATGGTGCCCGACGGGGTTGGATGAGGCCTGGTTGAATTTTATAGGCCAAGGAAGTGGAAACAGGCTATTTCAGCTCATTTCCGTGGGTGTTAGCCCATGGATTCTGGCGATGCATGGGGTTCCGGCGCAAGTTTCTTGAAAAGTCATACGAGAGGGTCCGCAAGAGGCCCGGCAAGAGGTCTATGGTGCCCGGCGGGATTGGATGAGGCCTGGTTAGATTTTATGGGCCAATGAAGTGGAAACAGGCGATTTTTGGACATTTCTGTGGGTGTTAGCCCACGGATTCTGGCGCTGCATAGGGTTCCGGCACAAGTTTCTAAAATAATCATACGAGGGGGTCCGCAAGAGGCCCGACAAGAGGTCCATGGTGCCCGGCGGGGTTGGATTAGGCCTGGTTTGATTCTATGGGCCAAGGAAGTGGAAACAGGCGATTTCGGCTCATTTCTGTGGGTGTTAGCCCACGGATTCTGGCGCTCCATGGGGTTCCGGCGCAAGTTTCTTGAAAAATCATACGAGAGGGTCTGCAAGTGGCGTGGCAAGAGGTTCATGGTTCCCGGCAGCGTTGGATGAGGTCTGGTTTGATTTTTATGGGCCAAGGTAGTGTAAATAGGCGATTTCAGCTCATTTCTGTGGGTGTTAGCCCACGATTCTGTGGCTGCATGGGGTTCTGGCGCATGTTTCTTTACAAATCATACGAGAGAGTCCGCAAGAGGCCCGGCAAGAAGTCCATGGTGCCCGGCGGGGTCTGATGATGCCTGGTTACATTTTATAGGCCAAGGAAGTGGAAACAAGCGATTTCGGCTCATTTCTGTGGGTGTTAGCCCACGGATTCTGGCGATGCATGGGGTTCCAGCGCATGTTTCTTGGAAAATTATACGAGGGGTCCGCAAGAGGTCCGGCAAGAGGTCCATGGTGCCTGGCGGGGTAAGATGAGGCCTGGTTGGATTTTATGGGCCAAGGAAGTGGAAATAGGCGATTTCAGCTCATTTCTTTGGATTTTAGCCCACGAATTCTGGTTCTGCATAGGGTTCCGGCGCAAGTTTCTTGAAAAATCATACGAGGGGTCCGCAAGAGGCCCGAAAAGAGGTCCATGGTGCCCAGCGGTGTTGGATAAGGCTTGGTTAGATTTTATGGGCCAAGGATGTGGAAACAGGCGATTTCGGCTCATTGTTGTGGGTGTTAGCCCACGGATTCTGGCGCTGAACGGGGTTCGGCGCAAGTTTCTTGAAAAATCATTCGAGGGGGTCCGCAAGAGGCCCTGCAAGAGGTCCATGGTGTCCGGCGGGGTTGGATGAGGCCTGGTTGGATTCTATGGGCCAAGGAAGTGCAAGTAAGCGATTTCGGCTCATTTCTATGGGTGTTAGCCCACGGATTCTAGCGCTGCATGGGGTTCCGGCGCAAGATTCTTGAAAACTCCTACGAGGGGGTCCGCAAGAGGTCCGGCAAGAGGTCCATGGTGCCCGGCGGGGTTGGATGAGGCCTAGTTGAATTTTTGGGCCAAGGTTGTGGAAACATGCGATTTCAGCTCATTTCTGTGGGTGTTAGCCCAAGGATTCTGGCGTTGCATGGGGTTCCGGCGCATGTTTCTTTACAAATCATACGAGAGGGTCTGCAAGAGGCCCGGCAAGAAGTCCACGGTTCCCTACGGGGTTGGATGAGGCCTTGTTGGATTTTATAGGCCAAGGAAGTGGAAACAGGTGATTTCGGCTCATTTCTGTGGGTGTTAGCCCACGGATTCTGGCACTGCATGGGGTTCCAGCGCAAGTTTCTTGAAAAATCATACGAGGGGGTCCGCAAGAGGCCCGAAAAGAGGTCCATGGTGCCCAGCGTGGTTGGATAAGGCCTGGTTGGATTTTATGGGCCAACGAAGTGGAAACAGGCGATTTCAGCTCATTTCTATGGGTGTTAGCCCACGGATTCTGGCGCTGAACGGTGTTCCGGCGCAAGTTTCTTTAAAATTCATACGAGGGGGTCCGCAAAAAGCCCTGAAAGAGGTCCATGGTGCCCGGCGGGGTTGGATGAGGCCTGGTTGGATTTTATGGCCCAAGGAAGTGGAAACAGGCGATTTCGGCTCATTTCTGTAGGTGTTAGCCCACGGATTCTGGCGCTGCATGAGGTTCTGACGTAAGTTTCTTTAAAAATCATACGAGGGGGTCCGCAAGAGTCCCGGTAAGAGGTCCATGGTGCTCGGCGGGGTTGGATGAGGCCTGGTTAGATTTTATGGGCCAAGGAAGTGGAAACAGGCGATTTCGGCTCATTAATACTGTGGGTGTTAGCCCATAGATTCTGGCGCTACATGGGGTTCCGGTGCAAGTTTCTTGAAAAATAATTTGAGGGGGTCCGCAAGAGGTCCGACAAGAGGTCCATGGTACCCGACGGGGTTTGATGAGGCCTGATTTAATTTTATGGGCCAAGGAAGTGGAAATAGGCGATTTCGGCTCATTTCTGTGGGTGTTAGGCTACGGATTCTTGCGTTGCATGGGGTTCTAGCGCAAGTTTCTTAAAAAATCATACGAGGGGGTCCGCAAGAGGCCCGGCAAGAGGTCCATGGTGCCCGGCGGGGTTGGATAGGGCCTGGTTAGATTTTATGGGCCAAGGAAGTGGAAACAGGCGATTTTGGCTCATTCTGTGGGTGTTAGCCCACGGATTCTGGCGCTGCATGGGGTTCCGGTGCAAGTTTCTTCAAAATTCATACTAGAGGGTCCGCAAGAGGCCAGGCAAGAGGTCCATGGTGCCCAGCGGGGTTTGATGAGGCCTGGTTGGATATTATGGGCCAAGGAAGTGGACACAGGCGATTCTTGCTCATTTCTATAGGTGTTAGCCCACGGATTCTGGCGCTGCATGGGGTTCTGGCTCAAGTTTCTTGAAAAATAATATGACGGGGTCCACAAGAGGCCCGGCAAGAGGTACATGGAGGCCAGCGGGGTTGGATGAGGCCTGGTTGGACTTAATGGGCCAAGGAAGTGGAAACAGACGATTTCGGCTCATTTCTTTGGGTGTTAGCCCACGGATTCTAGCGCTGCATGGGGTTCCGGCGCATGTTTCTTGAAAAATCATACGAGGGGATCTGCAAGAGGCCCAGTAAGAGGTTCATGTTGCCCGGCGGAGTTGGATGAGGCCTGGTTGGATTTTATGGGCCAAGGAAGTGGAAACAGGCGATTTCGGCTCATTTCTGTAGGTGTTAGCCCACGGATTCTGGCACTGCATGGGGTTCCGGCACAAGTTTCTCGAAAACTCATACGGGGGGTCCGCAAGAGGCCTGGCAAGAGGTCCTTGGTGCCCGGCGGGGTTGGATGAGGCCTGGTTGGATTTTATGGGCCAAGGAAGTGGAAACGGGCGATTTCGGCTCATTTCTGTGGGTGTTAGCCCACGGATTCTGGCGCTGCATGGGGTTCCGGCGCAAGTTTCTTGAAAAATCATACGAGGGGGTCTGCAAGAGGCCCGGAAAGAGGTCCATCGTGCCTGGCAGGGTTGGATGAGGCCTAGTTGGATTTTATGGGCCAAGAAAGTGGAAACATGTGATTTCGGCTAATATCTGTGGGTGTTAGCCCACGGATTCTGGCGCTGCATGGGATTCCGGCGCAAGTTTCTTGAAAAATCGTACGAGGGTGTCTGCAAGAGGCCCGGCAAGAGGTCCACGATGCCCGGCGGGGTTGGATGAGGCCTGTTAAATTTTATGGGCCAAGGAAGTGGAAACAAGTGATATCGGCTCATTTCTGTGGGTGTTAGCCCACGGATTCTAGCGCTGCATGGGGTTCCGACGCAAGTTTCCAGGAAAATAATACAAGGGGGTCCGCAAGAAGCCCGACAAGAGGTCCATGGGCCCCGGCGGGGTAGGATGAGGCCTGGTTGGATTTTATGCGCCAAGGAAGTGGAAACAGGAGATTTCGGCTCATTTCTATGGCTGTTAGCCCATGGTTTCTGGCGCTGCATGGGGTTCCGGCGCAAGTTTCCCAAAAAATCATACGAGGGGGTCCGCAAGAGGCCCGGCAAGAGGTCCATGGGTCCCGGTGGGGTTGGATGAGGCCTGGTTGGATTTTATTGGCCAAGGAAGTGGAAACAGGTGATTTCGGCTCATTTCTGTGGGTGTTAGCCCACGGATTCCGGCGCTGCATGGGATTCCGACGCAAGTTTCCCGAAAAAGTCATACGAGGGGGTCTGCAAGAGGCCCGGCAAGAGGTCCTTGGGTCCCGGCGGGGTTAGATGAGGCCTGGTTGAATTTTATGGGCCAAGGAAATGGAAACAGGCGATTTCGGCTCATTCATGTAGGTGTTAGCCCACGGATTCTGGTGCTGCAAGGGATTCCGGTGCAAGTTTTCTGAAAAATCATACGAGGGGGTCCGCAAGAGGTCTATGGATCCCGGCAGGGTTGGATGTGGCCTGGTTGGATTTTATGGGCCAAGGAAGTGGAAACAGGCGATTTCGGCTCATTTCTGTGGGTGTTAGACACGGATTCTGGCGCTACATGGGGTTCCGGTGCAAGTTTCCCAAAAAGTCATATGAGGGGGTCCGCAAGAGGCCCGGCAATAGGTTCATGGGTCCCCGCGGGGTTGGATGAGGCCTGGTTGGATTTTATGGGCCAAGGAAGTGGAAACAGGGGATTTCAGCTCATTTCTGTGGGTGTTAGCCCACGGATTCTGGCGCTGCATGGGGTTCCGGCGCAAGTTTCCCCAAAAATCATACGAAGGGGCCCGCAAGAGGTCCATGGGTCCTGGCGGGGTTGGATGAGGCCTGGTTGGATTTTATGGGCCAAGGAAGTGGAAACCGGCGATTTCGGCTCATTTCTGTGGGTGTTAGCCCACGGATTCTGGCGCTGCATGGGGCTCGGGGAAAACTTTTCAAAAAATTACACCGACCTATCCATAACGAGCCCGGCAAGAGGCCCAGTTGGCTCGAAGGACGCCCGAAAGGATTTTATGGGCCAAATAACAAGAAATAGGCAATTTTAACACTTTTTTGCGAATGTTAACCCGCGATAGGAGCATATACAATCTTGTTGAGGATACAATTGAGCCTCACTACACTAGTGAATGGATCTTCAACGCTCCTTTCTCTGTGGATTTTAAACAAGAAATTTTTACACAAATAACAACTTTCACCCCCAAAATTACACTTTAAAATTTATTTATCAAAATACCAAAAAAAACACACTCTTTTTCATTTTCCAACACTATTATATCATACCACACACCACAATAATCACACTCAAAACACTCTCTCTCCTAAATTTGTAAATAAAGTTGGTATTTTATATGGTATTTTTCAATGATTCGGTAGGGGCATGTAATTTTTATCCAAAAACTTGGTATTTTTGAAAACTCCCCTTTAAACAATTAGTTTACAATTGGTAATTTAAATTTAGTTATTTCCTAGCATTTTTTCTGTTGGACTTAATTCTCTTTTGGTACTAGTTAATTTACTTATTTCTCTTTCACTCCTAGCCTTTTTTAACTGTCTCCAATCAGTATTGGATGAAAAGCTATTAGGTCCCTGCAATCAAATTGGAATTCAAGTGATTCACTTTCTTAATAAAACAATGCATTCTTCTTCAAAATACAACAAAAAGTTAACTCTTCAATTTCTTTCTGCCAATGATAGAGATCAACAACTGCCATCCATAAATATTAATTGAAACAGAGAAGTGATGAACAGCCTGTTTTATAGTTTACAAGATGCTACCAAAAAAATTTAAGAGGAAAATTGATCATGAAAATGACACAATGTACATTAACACAGATGGATTATTAAACTTATAGGAGGACTCTTTTCCTATTGCTCCTCCCATTTCCACCTTCGTTCAACCTCCTCAAGAACTTTAGCACGAGCTTGACTTCTTCTCGCTTCATCCTCGACCCATGATCTGTTTCAACAAAACATCCATTGTCAACTACCTATAGCAGCTGCTTAAGTTCCTTCTGCTAAATAAGTGTAAATTGAAACAGAAAATGCAACCATCAGATCAGTAGAATGTTGGAATTAGTTCCTATTTTTGCTTCTTTTTTGCAATGCCATCCCAACCTTAATGCTCAAACATTCCCTCGCAGGCCACCTCACCAAATGAAAAAGTATGCTTTCGGTTTTTATTGCATATTTTCATGCCAAATACAGACTACGAGTGCTAATGAGTTATCAACCTCCGTAATAATACCATCATTAATTTTCTGAATGAAGTGGCACAAGCAAAATGATCTTTCCCTTAAGTCTCTAACTATGTTCTGGGAGTAATCCAACAAAAAGTCTTATAATTATTATGATCATGTTTTCCCCAGTTGTGGAACTTCTTTGGGTAATGTCGTTGTTGTTATGATCATGCTTGTCAATAGAAGATGTCCTAAGTCTAAGACTTCATCAACTTCTCAACAAATACTTCAATCTTATGTGGTCTGCAATCTATGCAGTATAGAGCAGACGTACGCCTTAGCATGATTAGTCAAACTTCCTACAGCTATTTTAACATTCACTGAACTTCTGCATGTTGAAACTCCATAAGCTATTAAGAGATACAACAAGACAAATTAAATAACAGTTACCATTGCAGAAAAAGACTTGGTAAACAAAAGCTACAATTAAGTGATTAACACAAATTTGTACCTCAGTTTTCGCAAAGCTTCAATCTCAGCTTCCAACATAGATTTTTTGTCAAGCAAAGCTTCATGCTTAACCTGCAACTCATGAATCGTACTGCTTAAATCACACTGCTGATCCACATGCTTAAACTTCTCACGTGCTAGCCTTTCGGACATCTCATCGACCTCTTCCTTAAGACTAGAAAGTAGCTGTTTCTGACAGTCTAGAGCTGCCTTCTGCCTCAGAAGCTCAGCTCGAGCAATCTCTTGTACATTTTTTTCCTGTTCTAAGTCTCTAACAATAGCAAGATAAGCACTCTCTACCTCCAAACCACGACTTCTTTCTTCTTCCTTTTTACTCTCCCAAATCCTCTGTAATTCTCCTCTATCAAGTAGGTCAGACTTTATTTCTTCCATTGTCATTAGTCTCGATAAATTTTCTGCTTCAAGTTTTGCCAGTTCACTTTGTATATATTCTTCCATCCTCCCACTTGTCAGCGAAACAGCTGCCTGAGCCTTCGTGGATGGTTTATCAGGCTGGAATCGTTTCGCCTGTCCTGTAAATGATCATACATAGGTGATTAACAGACTTTCAAAACCATAGCTTCAGTATACTCAACTGTCTTGCATGCACTAAATTCCTCCTATATCTTTTTATTTTTCTACCACGTCACCCAAATGATACGAGTGAATTAAGTAAAATTTCATAAGATGTTTGTACATGTCAAATAATGCATGGGCAACATGAAAGTATTTTTGTGTATGGAAGTGGTGACATTTTTGCTCTATGGATCTTATAAAATGTAATTCTTTGTGCGTTAGTGCAAAGCAGAGAAAGAAAGAGACCAAAAACTCTCCGAAGAATGCTCTGTTCACCAGCCCGTAAATCAACTAAAAGTTCCACCAAAGCTCCAGAATTGATGTCCCTTGCATCCAGAAAGCCTATGTTCTTCCTTGATATCTGAACTGTACACAGAGTCAGATATTCAGGCAGATAAAGGGCATCAAAATCTCATTAAAGTTGGAACAAGTGCTGGAGTGTGGTCTTTCCCCTACCTCTATGTCTATCCCTGGCATGACTTCGTACTCTAATTTGGCTTTCCAACTAATTAGATCTTGGCGAGACAAAAATCTGAAACAGCAAAACAGACATTAACTTACGTAGAAGCATAGATGAAGGTAACAAAGGGAGAAATGAAATGAAGTGGCAAAAACAACAAAGGGAAAGGAAAGGAGGGAGAGATGAACATCATAGTACCTATCGGGGAAAAAACAGACACCCTGATCTTCTGAAACATTTGGAGCGGAAGCAAACTCCTTATCTGACAGCTTGCTAGGAATAATACCAGCCTCAGCTAGCGCTGAATAACATTTTTTAAGCAAGAACTGTAAATATTAGCTCCTTCAACGATGACATAAATTATGCTTGGGTAATATCATGTCAAGCTTACATTGAATGGTTGCAAAATCAGGGTCTTCAACACTCACATCATCAAAAGCAGCAATTGTAGAACCAGAAAGCACAACTGATGGAACTATTCGATGCTTTCTACTCCTAGAAGTCAAAGAAAATGGTTAGAGAAACTAGTCAGTGGTACTCACATTTTCTTCTTCTTCCAACAAAGAACTGGACAAACAAATATTTGTTGACCAAAAGTACCTTTCCAGTCGTGTGTTTGCTTTAACTAACCATCTTGCATATTCCCTCCTTGAACATAGTTCATCTGCTTTAACATCATCTTCAATGATCTGTATACTTTAGATTATAATGGTGAAACTATGCTTGGAACCGAATCTAAACGATCTAGTGAAGTCAGAGGAAGAGGGAGAGAGAGGCACAAATAGTGCTACAGCATAAGGTCACAACAGTTGACAATAAAACTGCAATATGACAGCCTAATTTCCAATTATTTCTCACAGCATAATGGTAAAGCATGCTTAGGAGCAAATCAAAACAATTGAGTGAAGGGTGAAAGACAGAAGGGCAAATAACATTATCAAGTAAAGTCACAATAAACAATAAAGACTACAAAATGTAACAGGCTAGATTTCACAGGAAAAAACACATTACCCATAGTCATATACTAAGAAGGAGAGATAAGGAAGGACCACAGTCCAGTTGAATGTGAAGCCTACTAGCTTAATTACATTTTGTTTTTCTAACAGCAGTATCTAGGCAATGTCATTTCTCTGGGCTGCCTTCCTGAGGATGTTACTGAACTTCCCTAAGCCTCCCATCTCACACTCATCACAAGGAAACGTGAAATACTCATGATTCTGAACGCACAGCAAAAGGTTCTCTGAAGCTGGAGATTAAAGTTTCAACCAAAAATAACTCTAAAAATCAGAGCCTTCCGGACGGACCAGACCTATGCTACACCGTATGTCTTGGAAAATATGCTGGTAATGGTTTGACTTACTAGTGCAATACGAAGTTATATAGCTATCGTGCTGTTCAAATTAAGTCAAGCACTATAATGAAATGAACTATAACTAAGTCCATAATATCACATAGCTCTGAATAGAAAATTGTAGAAGTACAGCAGGAAAGCTTATACTCCCAAATGGATTAAAGGTCAGGCAACTATACCTCGAGTTTCTTCAACATACAAAGAGCTTCTTCTTGAGTAGAATCTACAGCAAAGGGAATTGTAATACGCCCAAGTACTCCTTTAGTTGAAACACGGCTTGTCTCTTCAAAATGACAATGAACAAGAAGTTTAGGCCAGTGAGGAATAAAATTAAAATCAAAGCTAATGAACAGAACTGCTATCATTCTACGTAATTGAACAAAAGAGAAAATGGTACAAATTATTACTGCAACTAAATTTTGAAAAAAAACTATTATTAGCACCAAATCAAGCTCAAAATAAAATGAGATAACATGGGGTGAATGCTGACAAGCATTGAATGAGGATTTTCAATTCAATTGTCGTCACATATCATTTCTGTTTCAACTTTCAGATGAGGATAAAATGAAAAATCAAAGTTTTAAACTAAAACTTGCATGTTAGAACTAGCCATACAAGTTTCTTTTATTGACATGAAGAAAGAAACAGAAGAAATCTGAATATTGTTGGTGTACACTTTCCAGGAGAATTAGGAGTTATTACTGACTTGTCTATCTGATCTCGAATTGTTGCAGGGGTTCTTTCATTTTATCAGTTTTCTGGAAAATGCACCCAGCCAAACAACTTAGGAGCATAAGGTTTAAAAGAAAAAAAGAGAGAAAATAATGGATCAGAGAACAAGCTTCTGAACAGGAAATTACAAGTTTGACACAAAAAAGGAAAAGGCTAAACAGCTTCTTCTTTTTTGGGGGGGATGATGGTGATGTTGCGCCTCGACTATTTCATCAATTACCAGTATGATAAAGCAGATGGGACTAGTGTTTTTGCCTTCCTCTGAGATTTGAACCTCCATCCACTTCATTAATCACTAGGACACATCCTTGGTGCTAAACAACTTAAATTAGCATATTGGTATACAATTGTACAGTAAAGGATGGAAGGGGGCAGACAAACCAACCTTTATCCAAATAAGGAAGAGATTCAATAATAAGCAAAATATTCCCAACCCAAATAAGGCTCTAAAGAGGTATCATTACATGATACAGATATTTTATGCATATATTAGCATTTCTCGTGAGACTAGACCAAAGGAAGGAAAAAACACAAGACAACTCCCTCTACATGCATTATCTCTAGATATTGCAATTAAGGTAATCATATGCACAATTTTTTCAAACAATCAAACATCATAACAAAGTTTGGTTAAGCTCTAAACCTTACCCAAGGCAATATTTCTATCATCGAAATCAGAAAATCCCTCCACCATTTCAGAAATCTGAGCACTTTCCATTGACAAATCAGCCATTTCGCCATCTTCACCCTTACTAGCAACCTCATTAGGTACTAAATTATCATGTGACTCATGGAATGGCCCAGCAAATTGAAATTTGAATCCTATAAAAAGCACAAAGTACACCAAAAGCTAAATTACACTTCTACAAAGCACAGTAGCACTATAAACTACCCAATCAACTTAATAGATCCCAAAAAGATTTCACCTTTCTGGTATAATGAAAAGTAGGAAGCAACACCAAGTCCAGCAGCAAGAGACACTGACATACCAATAACCAAAAATTTCGACAAACCTGCAAAAACCCATCTTTTACTTCCCCCAATTCTCAAGCACATCACAAGATCAAGTTTTTATTCATACCAAAACCTCAAAAAGTCAAAATAAATTGCAATTAAAAAAATACCCTTCTTCTTCTTCTTGACAACTGGAGGTTCAACAAAGTCCCATCCATTGTACTCATCAAATGCATTTGGATCAGAAATACCCCAAGAAACTTCTGCAACTTTTTCTGAAACTGAAGCAGAAAGGGAAAACTTAGAAGTTCTAGACCTTAGGAGAAATGGGTATGAGGGAAAAATCAAATCTTGATTGTAGATGAAAGGGGCATTAGGTGGAAAGGCAAGAGAAGATGGAATTATTGAAGAACACATGTCTTGGTGTTCTTCTTTTAGGGTTTTAGGGTTGTCTATAAAATGTGTTCTAGGGTTTTAGATTCAAAGGGGTAATGGAAACAAGAAAATTTTGTAGTTGAAGTTCATCTTCATCCTTTAGCATCAATGGCACACCTAACTGGTATGCTCTTATTATCAATGGAATACTCTGCAAAAATGGGCTTTTGTTGTAGTTGTTGTCCAACATAAAAATGGGTTTTATGCAAATTTGGATTAATGATTTTCTAATAATTTGAAAATTATTTGTATTTATATTACTTTATGTTTGCTATTAAGATCGTTTAGTGTGAAGGATAACTAAAAATAATACTATCATAAAAATTTAGTAACACTTAAATGATTATTTAGTTCGCAAATACAGGGATAACTTATCCCAGCTCTTTTAGGTGGTATAATGATTCCAAGATAACTTTTCCCGGGATAAAAAGGGTCAGTGACAATAATATGCTTGTACCCCTTTTTATACCTCACTTTGGTATATTTACACTATTTTCAAATACAATATATAATAATATTCACAACTTTCACTTTTTATTTTTATAATATTTCATTTTTTTTATTAAAAATAACACTATATAGTATAATTTTTATTGGCTAATTCTTATATTTTTCATATTTTGATTTTTCATAAATCCTTTTTTACTTTAAGAAACTTAAAAATGCAAGTTCTATTTGTAAATTAAATTTAAAAAAGTTTTATTTTAAATGCATACAATATTTTTATGGAAATGCATACCTAAAAATTTGAAAGATTTATTTTAAAAATAAATATTGAATAACTAATATTAGCAAAAATAATATATATTTTTATAAACAAGCAACATATTCTTAAAATTTATCCAACAAACCAAACACTCAATAAAAAATAATTTCAACATAACTTATCTCATCATTACTAATCTCAACATAATTTATTTCATCATAACTTATATTCTTTCGGTAAGAAATGTATTAATTAACTATTATTTGTACAGGACATTATTTGTAGAGTTTTTTTCTTTCAAATGTTAGCACAAGCTATAATGATATACACCAAATAAATAAAATACTTTAGACTATATGCAAAATGGAATAATTTTGCCTCCATTAAAAAAAGTATCTTGTTCCCTATCTTTGTTGGTGGTGCTAAAGTGGCTCGATTTTACCCTTATGAACCAACGACGATAGCTAAAGGATAAATTTACAAAAACAAACAAGCCTTGGAAGATAGAGAGACTGTTTTCGGAAGACTTTCACCTCAAATATATCAATGTTAAAAGAAGAGATAAGAGATAAAATATATCCTACTAACCTTCATTTTATAAATAGCACTGACAAATAGCATATTTACATGAGTATTATCAGTATATAGCCATGTATGAAAAACTTAAGAATGTAGCTTATTGCTAGAGTAAACACTTTTTGAATGTGGTGTTTGATGCTTTGGCAACACAGCAGCAAATATCACCATGCCACTGAGGAGAGCTAAACCAAGTCCCATACCATTTACGATCATGGACTCTGTGCAACGTTTCTGTACAGATCCGTTTGTTTGCAAGAAGGTTAACTTCTCGAGAAGTCCTGTTTCTGCTGTTGCTACTGCCAAGCCATATGTGTACAGACCGAGGAATACATGCCAGGGAAGAATACGTATTCTAGTCATTCGCACTTCTCCTCTGTGCCAAAAGCTTAAGAAGCCCATCAACCACTGCAATAAGTATGAAACATCGTTACAAGCAATGAAACTTCTTTTTCCGGTTACAAAGATAACTTATAAATCAAACCAAGTTAACAAGTTGATTTGCAAACAGAACCATTGTGCTCAACTTTTTCACTAGTTCTTGAACATCTCTGGAGTTTCTATGACATTGACAGACAATGGGGACGAGTAGTGTTTAGTTGCCAGTTGAGACCAAACTGAGGTGTTTAAACGTGCATGATCAAAGTTGGAGAGTTTGCTCGCTAGCGTGAGGCCAAGTTTGAGCGCTTGTTTTTCACTATTGGTGCAGTACTTCAGTGCAAAGACCGCACAACTTCTACATTACTTCATGGTGGACATTTTTACTTGTCAGAGTAAAATTGTAGCTTGTCGGAGATGGATTTTGGCTAGGTGAAGGTGCTACAGGAACAAGAATAGTAGCTATTATAACCAACAGTCGTGTCAAGAATTGAAGAGTCTGCTGCCTTATGAAAGATGACACTGTTAAGCCCCTCCCATTCTCACAATGCAGGTATATATAGCCGACAATTTTTTTCCCTAGCGCATAGGTGTAATGTGTGTGATTGCGTGATACAGATATGGGAACCATTTCTTTTGGAAGCTGATTGATGTACCTCATGGGTTCGTGATGCATTATTGCACTTCTTTTGAACTCTAGAGCAGAAAAAAGTAATCCAGTAAGGTATGTTCTGAATTTGTTGTTGTCTTGGCTACTCAAAAAAATTCTCTGTACTCTTAACCTGAAGCATGTTTCATGAGCTGTTGTTCGATCCTCCAAAAATACTACCACACTCGTATCGGGTCTTTCAAAATTGCATTACTTTCAAGGACCAGACCCCCCTGGTGACATTTTTTAAGGATACGAGCATCATAGCTCATGAATGCTCTAACCAGAAGCATGTGTCATTTATTGAAATGCTAAGCCTATTACATCAGGAGACAATATAGCCTCGACCAAATATATTTAGTGTCACTATCAAGTTATAAAAGAGACACATTGAAGATCTCAAAAGCTATGTTACTCAAGCTCGCCAAAAATGTTGTCGTACCCTCCAAAGATGCACTACTTTTTGGAGGATCAGACACATACCCAACGGCATTTTTTTGAAGAGTCTAAGCAACATAACCCAAAAGAACCAGTGGCAACTTCATCTCGTATATCTACTGAAAAAACTATACTCTTGTACTCCAATTTTTCAAGACCCCATTTATAGGACCATTTCTACATCCCCTTAAATATCTCCTTGCTCAAATAAACACGTAATACACCTATCAAATCTCTAGGCCACGTTGAAGCTTCTCTATGTACAAATCACAATTATTGCACTAATAAGTGATTCTATCCTAAAAACAAAGATGTGACATGCCACCAAACTACTCTCTCCCTCCGTTTCAATATGTTTGTCTTACTTTTTCTTATTGGTCCGTTTTAAAAAAGAAAGTCCTTTTCCATTTTTGGCAACTATTTAATTCCAATTGTCCATATGATATATTTAAGATCACAAGATTAAAGAGCATTTTAATACATTCTGCAGATTGAAAAGTCTTATGTATTATCATAAACTTCGTGTCATGTCATATCAGACAAACAAATTGAAATGAATGGATTACTGTAATAGGAAGTAAAATCAGAGAACATGAAAAGATACTATTATCCTTCAAAAGAAATAAACAGGACCAATGGATTATAAATGTACATTCTCAATATAATCAGTACTAATGGATGATAAATTTATTTTCACAAAATATAAGGCAACTTCCAGAATCAGTTTCAATATTTAAAGAAAATTATGACCAAAAAGAGATGAGGGAACAAAAACTGCAGAAGAAATACCTGAGCCCCAAATAGGGAAACACAAATGATGCCCATCCAAGAATGCAAACTGTAGAAATTAGCCACAATCCCATCTCTGCTATGGAATTTTGTCCATATCCCAAAAATCCCACAAGCCAAAGCCAGTCCTTGCAGACACAGATGCACTGATTTCTTCAAATTTCTTGAACCTGTCAACCATCTATGCACCAAAATGGCTACAATACACAAAAAAGATTTGATTTTTAACAAGATATAGAAAGAAAGAAAAAAACCCCACTTTCCAAAATCACTTCCAAAAACAAAAAAGAATGGGTTTTTAACAAGATATAGCAAGAAAGAAAAACCCCCTCTTCCAAAATCAGTGATCAACTCCAAGAATAGAAAAAAGAATGGATTTTTAACTAGACATAGCAGCAACAAGTGGAATCCCACGGTCTGTTAGACCTCACTACTAGCTCACAGAGATAGAGAGGTTGTTTCCGAGTTTGTTTCCGGAATAACCTCGTCTCAAGATATAGCAAGAAAGAAAAACCCCACTTTCCAAAATCAGTGATCACTTCCAAGAAAAGAAAAAAGAATGGATTTTTCACAAGATAACAGAAAAAGAGAAAAACCCCACTTTCCCAAATCACTTCAAAGATAAGAAAACAAGAATGGAAGAAAAAAAACACTTTCCAAAATCACTTCAAGTTAAGAAATGGGGAAGTTGAGCTCACCTTCTCCACTTATAAGAATAAACCCAATTACCATCAACAATGGATGAAGCACCTGCAAAACCAAAAACCAAAGAATTTAACTCAAAAGCCCCAAATTTCTTTTAGCTCAAAATGAAGTACATTGAAGGGCAAAGAATGAAACTTTACAGCATAAATAAGGTCTTCTTGAGGAGAAGAAGAATGAGGGTAAAAGCTAGTTTTGAAATGAAGAGCCCAAGTAAGAACAAGAAGAGCAACAATGGAAGCTGAAAATCTTGCTAAGACAAGAAGTGAAAATGGTGAAAGTGATAGTGACTCTGCAGCAGCCATGGCTAGTGAGTAGTAGCTCAGTGAAAGTGTTCTATTATTTGCACTGTGAAACCGACACCTACAAGTGATGATCAAAAACAACTGTTTCTCTAAATTCTATAATATATATATTATACTATAGAATAGAATTGTTTGTACCTTAATCATAAGTGAATCAGTATTTTTTTCAAGGACGTTCATAATTTTAGAACATGAATAAATAATTTTTACATCAAAAATATTTAACAATTGATATATATCAAAATATATATATCCAAAAAAGTTTTTCCGACGAAAAGTGTTCATCTGATCACCCTTGAATGAATATAGTTTCGTTCCTATTCACTTAATTTAAGAGTGGAGAGTTGTTTGGTGTGAGGTCCGTGGTATAGTAATTTTATATTTAGTTAATGATATTAAATAGTTATAAAATTATTTATTCTACTATTTATATTTTAATAACGATATAAGTTATCTCATATGTACAGTAAAATAATTTATTTTATGATAATTAATTTTAAAATAACATTAAGATCAATTTGACTTTAGTTAAATCATATATTAAAGTAGAGTTGGCCTTAATTCAATCATTTCTTAGACTCTTTTTAGTTTTTTCTCCATTTATTTTTTTTTCATTCACTATTATCATTATGTATGTGTTATATTTTTTATATTATTAATATATTGAAGATATTTATAAAAAAAAACTATTCTATTTTAAAATAAATACATAGAATAAATTTTTTAAAATGTATAAATCTATCATTCAATAAGATTTTTCGCTTGTTTTTATCGAGAGTTAGAAGTTGTTAATAAGATGGATTATTTTGGCATAACGTTTAATGAGCTAATATCACAGATGGTCACTTAAGTAAAGATTTTTCTTACGAAATGTTACGCAACTTTCTTTTATAACCATAAAGTCACTCAACATATTTTACGGAGTAATTTAATTTGCATTAATGAAGATATTAACTTCTTGCAAATTAATGTTACTTCTTATCTACGTTTTCTGAACCAAGAAAACAAATTGGGTTTTTATAATAAAATGTTGACTTAGAGATTATAACTTTGTCAGTTTGTTAAATTTAAGAAAAAACTTAGGTCTCTACGTGAAAATTAAATACTTACCCTTTAAAAAATATTTTTGAAATTTTTAACTTATTTACACTTTTAAAAAGAGTTAAATTGCAAATATAAAATTAAAAAATAATAATTAATATATCTTAATTTTATACATTGATAAATAATTTGATCGATTATTTTAATAATATGGAACAGGAGAGTATTCTTTTCATCATTAATTACGAAGACTTTAATAGTTTCAATTTAAATTTTATATTCAGTCGAAGAGTACGAATGTCAATTGAGATCAAAGCTTTGTTATTTTTCTTCAATCAGCATATATATACTTTGCTTATGTACAACTACAAAGTACCAAGCATTCTAATTGGCTTAGATTAATATCAATGGATCCTTTATCAGTCATTCAATAAATAACTACAAGTGACGGAGACAGACGATTTAAATAACGGAAAATCCCATATTTAAATGACTAGAAAGGTGGAAACAAGACCAGCTATAATTTGATCATTATGAACAAATCCAAAATCTTTATAGATAGAGCATATAATTAATTTTCAACCCTAGGGTGAATGAAATCTGATACATAAATCAGTTAATAAAAGAATAGAAAAAGCTTTTACTGTGTCACTTAAATTATATAGGAATTCCTGAGCCCAAGAGTTAAAGAATAATAATATTTTCATTACCCAAAATCGAATACGCGCTTAGAATAATAAAACATATGGTATTTGTTGAGAAGTGCAAAATCGTATGAATACGATTCTCATTTTGTAATATTAGAATCAGGTCTCCTTCTGGTCCCTTTTATATGTTACCTTTTGCGATGACGCTTGCATTAAGAAAAAATGATTTTACTATTTTGCCCTTATTTAATGTACATTAATTGTTTTTTAGTTCTTTTAGTTGATCAAATATATCTTTTTAAAGTTCATTAACTATCAACGGTAAAATAGGAAGAACAATGTCAATTATGCATTAATTTTAAGGACCATCTATTTATAGTAAAGACGACATATAAAACGAATCGAGGGGAGTAAGTAATAATTGATTAATTTAATTAAGTAGCATATCCAAGAACTTTTTCGTTAATTACCACAAATGTTTCTCATCAAATTTCCTTGTTACAGTTTGATGTCAACAATGTTACTGAATTTTTCAGTAAAAAATTAAAGCTAAGTACAAGGACAAGATATGAAGACAAATTAAAACTCAGTTTCTTATGTCTTAGAAATAACTATATATTCATAAATTAAATAATTTAATTTACTTATAGTACATCGATAAAGTTGATACGAGGCTTTATTGAAATCAGTCGTTCTACCTTACAAAAATAGTGAATCAAGTTGGATATGACATTGTTGTAGAGTAGTGCAGCTATGAAGCTTTGCTAAATTGTGACACTAAAAGATTTTTAAAGTGTCGATTAGTTATATTTTCAAAAATTTATAAATTAATATATTCGAAAATGTAAAAAAAAAATCAAGTTCTTGTTTCGTACCCCCTAAATGTTTAAAAAAGTGGTGTGGACACCATAAAAAAATGAATATCATTCACAAGGTCATTACAGATGATCCTACAAAAAATTGAGTCAAGCAATTTGCTTAGTCATATTCTCAAAATTTCATGAACTAATATACACGAAAAAATAAAAAAAATCCTAAATTCCTATTTTTGACCCCTAAATATTAAAAAAAAAAAAGTGATATAGATCCTTTAGAAGGTATATATATCATTTATAAAGTCATTACGGATGGTTCTATAAAATTTTGGATAAAAAAGTTCTTGTAAACCTAATACATGCGAAAAAATTCGAATTTTTGTTTCAAGACTCGCAAATGCTAGAAATGTGATGTCGATTCTATAAAAACTATGCATATCATTCACTAGCTAATTACGAATGGTCCTACTTAAAATTTAAAACTTATGATTAATCGTATTCCTAAAAATTCATGAACTAACACATACAATAAATTTGAATTTTGATTCTGTGCTCCCCTAAAATGCTAGAAAGTATAACATAAATGCTATTGAAACTATAAATATCATTTACTAGGTCATTACAGATGATTCTATAAAATTTTAAATAAAAAAATTCATTCTCTTTTACTTTGTCTTTGTTCTTCATGCACCACTAAAAATAATGTTAATTAAATATATATTTTACCAAATTCCTTGGTAATTATTCTCTTAAAAAACCTAAGTTTCATTATTTCTACTCCAATTAATCTTGTAGTTGTTTACCAAGAAATATGTGAATACCTAGTTATATTTTTTTATATTAATAAAACAAATACACCAAACCATTGTATAAAATAATTATAATTAACCACACAAAGACAAAATGAAGAACCCAAAGACAAGTCATTATTTTGATTCCTTTTTAATTAATTTCTTCTATAAATACCATAAAACCCCTTCACTTCCAATTCAACAATCCATAGCCAAAAAAAAAAATTAATTTTTTTTTTATTTTTATCAATTACAAGAAGAAGAAAAAGGGAAATAATGGAATACACTTGCAAGGATTTTAAAGTGGGAAAATGTGAAGGAGAAAA
The DNA here is from genome assembly GCA_029948455.1 of Solanum rostratum. Taxonomy (NCBI): domain Eukaryota; kingdom Viridiplantae; phylum Streptophyta; class Magnoliopsida; order Solanales; family Solanaceae; genus Solanum; species Solanum rostratum. Next base: position 6,403,953 of record CM057046.1, read on the forward strand.
AATTGTTGATGGTGAAACTATGCCATTAGTTCTAAACCCTATTGAAGCAATGAAGAATGACATAAATTCATTGGTTGAATGTTTGGGAAAAAATAAAGATTGGTTTGATAATATGATTACAAAAAATAGTGCTCTTCTTTTAAGAGGATTTGATGTTAAAAATGCACAAGATTTTAATGATATTGTTGAAGTTTTTGGATGGGAAGATATTAGATATGTTGGACCAGCACCAAGAACACATATTTATAAGAGAGTTTGGACTGCTAATGAAGGACCCCTTTCTGAATTCATATATTATCATCATGAAATGGTCCTTGTAAGTATTTTTTTATTTTTCTCAATTCGATGACTATTTTTACAGATATTTTGATTGAATTAGAAAAAGTGATTCGATTGATGGGAATTTGGTATGAGATTGATGATCTTGATGAGATTGATATTTCAATCTTTCTTCTTGGAACGTATCGATTTGACCTTATAAGCGGGACCAAGTATGTTGCCGCCAGAAGCAGAAGCAGCACCCCATATTTCTTCTAGAGAATCTCCTAATTGTTCCAGAGCAACTAGAAAAAGATTCTTTAACCAGAAAGAATTCGATTTAGACGTAGGATACCTATCCAGATTATATATTTTAATTTTTTATAAAAAGTAATAACAAATATATTTTTAGGTGATATTTTATGAATTTGGCTAGACGGCCTAAAAGGGAATTATATTATATTAAACTTGATTAATGATTGGAGGCTACATGATTAATTGATGATAACAATAATATTCCTATTAAGTGAAGTTTAATTTATTATAGCAAGTTATTTTGTATTTTTATGGGGTCTTTACTTAAGAGTTTAAGTTATATATATTGCGAGCGTAAGGAATTTTTAACACTATCAAGTCATTTAAATGATATTTATAAATAAGTCTCATTAAACATGAGATTGATTTGTAATCTTAAAAACAAAATAAGTTACCTGCTGTAATAATTTCTAGTAATCTGATGGTGTAAAAGTTAAATACACTCCATCACGAGTTCATAACTTAAACTCATTATTCCACCTACTCGTCTTTATTGTGTCTCGTGGACATCCAATGCTGACATGACTCATAAATTTTGGAGATGTCTAGATGATCGTTCTGTAAGTTGGAGCGTTCAACCTACACAGTGACCAAAACGAATTGAAGTGTCTATATGTATATGTGTATACTCAAAATTGAAATATTTACTAATTGTTAGCTAAGGTCAATCAGTTTGAGTATCTGTTTATGCATTATGTCGTTGATATGTGTAGATAAAGGAATTTCCAAAGAAAGTGATATTATACTGTGAAATACCACCACCAGAAGGTGGAGAAACACCATTTGTTCCAAGCTTCAGAGTAACAGAAAGAATGATAGAGGAATTTCCAGAAGCTGTTGAAGAAATTGAGAAAAAAGGACTAAAATACACATTTATGGCTCCAAGTAAGAATGACCAAGGTTCAATGAGAGGTAGAGGATGGGAGGATGCTTTTGGTACTTCTGATCCTATTGAAGCTGAAAGGAGGTAAATAAATCATTTATTTTTGCAACTTTTGTGGTTTTTATATATGTTCGGTATCTGTTTTAGAGGTTGACAATTTAGATTCATGTCCGGAAGTTCCATTTTTGAATTGGCGACTTTTGTGATTTCTATACGATGTTTGGTATCTGTTTTGGAGCTTGATAATTTAGATTCGTGTCCGGAAGTTCCATTTTTGAATTGGCAACTTTTGTGATTTTTATAGGATGTTCGGTATCTGTTTTGGAGGTTGATTATTTAGATTCGTGTCCGGAAGTTCCATTTTTGAAAATTGGCCACTTTTGTGATTTTTATACGATGCTCCGTATCTGTTTTGGAGCTTGATAATTTAGATTCATGTCCAAAAGTTCCATTTTCGAATGGGCAACTTTTGTGGGTTTTATACGGTGTTCGATATCTGTTTTGGAGATTGATAATTTAGATTCATATCCAGAAGTTTCATTTTCGAATGGGCAACTTTTGTGGTTTTTATACGATGTTTGATATCTATTTTGGAGCTTGATAATTTAGATTCGTGTCCGGAAGTTCCTTCTTTGAATGGGCAACTTTTGTGGTTTTTATACGATGTTCGATATCTGTTTTGGAGTTTGATAATTTAGATTCGTGTCCGGAAGTTCCTTCTTCAAAAGGGAAGGGGGGAAATCACTAGGTTCTTATCAAAAGAGACATTGTGATACTCAAAGCTCGAACCTAAAATTTTTTATAACATATTATATACATGTTATTGTATGCTAATTAACTACATCATTCTAACCAACTTTAGTAACTTGAATTCTCATCAAGCTAAGATAATGCCTAAGTTATTTTACCCAATATTGGTAAACCTATTATGTTGAATATATACAATCACTATATCAATAAGCAACAACTATATAAGTTTGTAAAATCGCCTATGATTTAACTAAAAGAGTTGCTCGATATTTATGTAAGTAGATGGCAACAGATATCCGATCAAATAATTGACATATTTGGGATGTAATTAGTAGAATTATTTGAAAAAAATAGACTTTTAACCTTTTGGTCATTTTGTATTTTCTGAGCGATTCACACATGATTTAGTTTTGGTCTAATATAACAACAATTAGCTCTATATGACTTAACGTCATAGTGAGTAAAGTTCAGTAATCATGCGTGAAACTAATTAACCTTCAAAAACTACTTCAATCATGATTATAGGGCAAAAGCACTTGGAATGGAGATGGAATGGCTACCAAATGGTGGTGTAAAGACAATCTTAGGACCAAGAGGTTTAACAAAAGTGTTTGATGGAAGAAAAGGAAGAAGAATGTGGTTCAACACATTGGTTGGAATGTATGGCAAAGACATAAGCTCAGCCATGATGTTTGATGGAACAGAAATACCACAACACATAGTAAAAAGATGTGAAGAAATAATTGAAGAAGAAAGCATACAATTCAAGTGGCAAAAGGGTGATGTTCTATTCCTTGATAACTTAGCTACACTTCATGGTAGAAGACCTTCCCTTCCACCTAGGAAGGTCCTTGTTGCTACTTGCAAGTAAAATAAGTTTCCGAGTTCAGAGTTTTCACGTGTTTAATCCATGAAAAGTAATAAGATCGTCTGAGGAGGGGTGTCGAAAAATGAATTGATCATTTTAATAAGTTGGTGTTTATTAGAATATCAAAATAAGGGAATTAAGTAAGAGACCTTGGAGATGTATCATTTTGTTGCATCACCATATTCTTCCAAGAATCTCATGTATTATTACAAAGCTTTTGTTTGTGTGTTTGAAATAAAATGTACTAGTAGAATTATTTATCATAATAAATGTAATTATCACTTTATTGATAATTAAACAACACAAATTTGATTAGTGCAGTTCGAATATCAAATAATTAAACAAAAATATAGAAAATTGTATACAAGAATAACAAAATTGAAGATTTACATATAAACAAAACAAAAGAAACAAGAAACTTTTTCGAGAAGAAAAAATTAATCTAAATAGTTTTAATATTTCGAGTTTGAGTTTTGAAATCGAAAAAAATCCTCTGTAAATGGCCAAACGCAGCCTTATATTTTGGCGCTTTAACTCTTTCAATTCAGTTATTACAGTTTTCAACAGAGAAATGAATCTCCAAGAATTGCAAAAGGAGCTTTCAATTTCCGTTGATTCTCGCTTAGCCATGCTCCACCTCAGCTCCGCCGCTGACGCCACCGCCGGAGAATTCTCCGGCAACCAATCACCTCATCAGCAATGCCATTCTTGTGGTTCCGTTAAGAAAAACCCACCTGAAATGTCTTCCACGGCAGCTACTGCCACTGATTCCGCCGTCGTTATGGCAGAGACACCTATCCTTAACGTAGGCGCCACCACCGGCACCAAGGCAAAGAGACACTCAACCTGCCGTTACTCTTCTTCTCTGGAAGAGCCATTTCCTAAAAGAACAGCCACCGTTCTACCACCCATTTCCACCGCCGCACAAGGCTGCGCCGGCGACACTTACAACAACACCAGCAACAATAACCATTTCCAAGGCTTCACCAAAATCCCACTTCAAGAATCTCCGGCGACTCCTTCGCCTTCCCCAGCTCCAGCAAAACCACCATTACCACTGCCATTTCCTCGACCCCTTTATCGTACTACCTCAGATCCCACCGGAAAATCCCCTACCCACCCACCCCACCGTACCCTCACAAGAACAGCTAGCTGGTCACCAAATGAGCTCAGCTTTAACAATAAAGAATCTCCTACTACAATGGTTTGTTTCTAAATCTTGATCATTTTTTCGGATTTGTCAACCTCTCTTTCAATTTTAACAATTTCACTTTGTTCATTTTCAATTTCCAGAAATCCCCAATTTACTGGTCACCAAATGTTGAAGATTTAGGTGGTTCAGTTAACAATGCAGAATCTCCTACTGAAATGGTTTTGCTGCTAAATCCTAGCTTTTTGGAAGAAAAAAAAAGTTTGCTTTTTTATTTTTTGCTTACTTTTTGTTTGTTTTTGTTATATGCAGAGGCTTAAAAGAATGAAGGATGGAATGAGGGAAATGAGACAATGGTGTGATCTTATGATTCAAGAAGAAGAAGAAGAAAACAGAAGTTCTCATGAAGAAAACAAGACTGTAAAGGTAAAGTTAGTTTACCTTTTAATCACTCAGAATTAGTTCTGTTTACTGTGATGGGGTTCTTGCTGTTTAGTTTTGTTTACTGAAGTTTTTTTACTTGTTGGTTTCCACTAGGATGATGAGACAGATAGTGGTGGAGGAGAAGCAGTGTATGAGGAGGCTGTGTGGGTGGAAAGAATGGGGAGTTGTTTGATTCTTCATTTCAAGTGTCCTTGTGGTAAAGGATATCAGATTCTGCTATGTGGAAATAGCTGCTACTATAAACTCACCAATTTCTGAAATTTTGTTTCACTTAACATGAAGTTGAAAAAAAGGGACTAATTGGGATCAGATTCACTTGAAGAACTAACTAATTCAGTCTACTTTAGCTCCATTCTTTACTCTTCTTTCATCTTACTTTAGTTTGTTTTGTTGATATGTGTAAATCTTGTTTCATTCCTTTTAGATTTGTGGATATGTTGTTGTTAGGCATAGAAGGTTTGTAAGTTTGAATAGTAGAATCACTATGAATAAATGTATACTTTGGATGAAGTAGTATCATTATGTAGTCTCGCCAAATGGCTTTGTCCCAAAATTTATGCAATATGAAGCATTTCTATACGTGTGGTCTGAAGAGGTAAGATTGTATGCATATTTTACCTCTACCTCACTTCTATACGTGCAATCTGAAGAGATAGTGTATGCATATCTTACCTCTACCTCACTTCTACACGTGAGGTCTGAAGAGGATAGAGTGTGTGCATATCTTACCTCAACCTCACAGGAGAAGAGTTGTTTTCAAAAGACCCTCGAGGGCAACAAATCGAAGTATCTATTCACAACTCGCAATTTTGACAAACTGTGTCTCAGGGAATAAAACTTTTTCAAAGTCGATGGAATTGTATAGGAACAATACTTTTAAGGAAAATGGGAAATGTCAAATTTTCACATTGCAATCGACAAGCAAATTACATCCAATGACTACAGCCATTGTGATTGTGAAATTTGCAGCTAGAAAAATGAGCTCTATAAGCCCAAGGAGGAAAACTCAACCTGAATTTATTCTTCAGAAAGCAGAAAAGATGCACAAAAGTTACAGGACTAGAAGGTACTAACAATATCCTTGCCTAAAAAAGGCAGATATTTGCTTAGAGCTCAACCTTGATAATACACCTATGCTTCTACTAAGGACGGAATGGCACACCACCACGGCCTCTGCCCCTACCACCACCATAACCATAACCATATCCATGTCCGTTCCCATTTGCATTTCCGTATCCATATCCTCCTCTTCCATAATAGGAACCTCGAGAACGTCCACCACGTCCAGGACCACGACCACCCCGGCCGCCCCTGTATCTTGAAAAATCTCCGAATGTCTGTGCACACATCAAACAGATTAGTTCCTTGAAGAGTAACATCTAGAGAGTAGAGCATAAGAATCAGATATACCTCAACATCTATCTTCCTTTGCTCAGAGAACCTGGTCCTTCCATGATTTGAGTCATGGTCAAGTGCATTACTTGACAAAGAGTCGAAAAAGTCATCCTTGTTGTAAACAGGCTGCAGGAAAGAAAAGGTAGGTTAAACATAAACACAGAAAGCTAGTATCAAATTCATGGACAAGGGTTATGCATTAGAATGAGCTTGAAGGGAATTAAGTGAACACCTGGATATCAATCTTAGGAAGATCATCCTCATATTCATTGTAAGAGATATCCTCATCACTACCATTTCCATCTCCTTCTCTGTTACTTTTGCCTAGATGACCCCATACTTCATCTTTGTTGAACTTCTCATTCATAGCCGTAAAATCAAAATCCTCATCGAACTTTGTTACTGGCCTTGAAACCTGGCAAGGAATTTAATCAATCTATCATCATTAACTACACCAGGTAAATGCCAATCTACTAAAAATCACAAGCCCGACAAAACGATTCAAGCCATCAAAAGTCAATTAACCGAAGGACTGCTCTAATGCATTAACTTTAGTAATCCATTTAAGAAACAAGTCAGATTGTTCATCGGAGTACACAAATTATGGACTTAAAGATTCATTCTTCAATGTTAAGACTACATGAATATTGAACGGCAGAGTCAAAAGACTGACAGCAAATCCTAGGAAAAATATAGCTGTCATGTTCATATAGCAGAAACTCGAATGAACATACTAGTTTAGCCAGTATAACAGCTATCACAACTGCAAAATAGAGTAAACCACAATGAAACTCGAGCGATCAGACAAAAGCAGGCATCATTTACCAGTCTTCTACTTGTAATCAAACCTACCCACATAACTTGTATGACCATGCACACTCGAAAGCTTGGTGATGCCACCAGAACTAACAACAAATACTACCAAATCAGTGTTCTAATGACTATTCTGCCTACAGAGTTCCCTACAATGCATGCATAGCTTGTATTAGTGTTTGAATTAACTCAACTAGTTTAAATTGAATGCAAGAACCTTGGACATAACCCCTTTTGGCCATTCATCAAACAAAAAAGCTTTCTAACTGACAGGAGCAGATTTGGAATTTGTGACCTCCATAAAAGGACTTATAACTCCAGACTGAAACTATTTACAAAGAACAGAATAGATTAAACTACAAGAAATCAGATGCAGTTATGACTATAATGCTATAAAAAATATATGGGCTGATACTGGCTTAAATATGCACATAATCCATTACCCCCATTCCTCTTCCACCACGCCCTCTGTAGTTGACGTAACGCTGCTGATATGGAGCTCCATTTGTCTAGAAGAAAAGAAAATGAAAGAAGATCATTAGCTTCCCAAACAATATCATATGATTTTGCCACCACATCATTGTGAACTACATCACAAGTCTTTCCCTTTTTATTTTGGAGTCACGGGTCTAATTTTCTTGCTAAAGATCCATGATGAAGAAATGAAAGCAATAAAGTGAAAGGAATAGAGGTGTTCAGGGCAGTGCAATGTCAAGAATGATTAAACTAAAAAGTATTTTCATAACCAAGCAGCTCCTGCGTAAGTGTAAGCATCAAATACAGTCAAGGTAGACTAAAATTAATACTATGTTGCTCAAGTGAATCCTCACCAGAATTCTTTCTCCTTATGAACTTCCTTCATGAGCCTAATTTTTTCTTCTCAATGGAGCATTGATAAAGAGTTTTAGTAGCGATAAAACATAACATAAGCACCAAATACATATAAAGGTAGCATTTGGTGTGACTTTATTAAATTGACACCAAACATCCTTCTCATACAAACTTCTTATCATCCCTTTCACTGTTAATAGACATCATGTGTCAAAAGTATGGAACAAAGGGCACCATATTAAATACAATAACCATGGCTATTGTGTAGAGCAGACTGCATCATCTAACCAGATTCACCCACTGTTTGATAGAATTATCTCGATCTCACTACGATAATAACAAACAATCAAATAAAAAGACCATCGATTTTTGCCAGAAAAGGCAGTTAAAAGTCATGCTAAATTAAGTACTTAATCAAGTATTCCAACTTAATTACAGATAGCCCCTTAAAATCGCAAGCATCCGCTACTTTTCTTTTCAAATTAAAAGTTCAAAACAAGATTATAATACCCTGGAAAATGGGAATTGAATAGCCTAATATTAGCCACACAGACCCTTCGGGGTGGCCAGTGGTTTGGACTTGGGACTTCCGTGTTGGAGGTGCCAGCAGCCAGCGAAAGCAATGGGATTGCTTTCTGGGTCACACTGGGTTTTCCTAGTGGGGTTTACCTCTCATGTGCAGCTTGCGAGCTATTGCATAGGAGCGGGAATTTTACCCTGTGTATACCCAAAGGGTAGTGGCTATGGTTTCCCTCATCATTCAAAACAAAAAAAATATCGTCCACGCAGGAAGATCAAGTATGTAAAAATAAATGAATAAGAAGATAAAAACTTCCAAACACTGTATTAAAATGGATATCATAAAAGAGTACCTTCTGCACACGAGTCTGGGATGGTAATGGTAATATTGGTGGCTGAGCTTCTGTTTTAGCAGGAGCTGGAGGTTCTGAAGATGGTGCTGGCAATACTTGAACCACTTCTACATCCTTTTGAGCTGTCTGCGTAGATTGTGTTGACGGAACATCAATTGGTGCAGATTGCAGCAGCTGGCCTGGAGTTACCAGCAAAGGTGTGGATGTCTCCACTAGATTAGAAATGGATGGCCCCACAACAGTAGATATAGATTGAGACAAAGCTGGGCTAGGTACTGGATTAGGTTTAATAGATACTGGCGGAACAACAGGATTTACATCAAGACTTGTTGTCAAAGGAGGCAAAGTCGGCAAACTAGCACTTAATGTTGAAGTGGGGATAGCAGAAACAGAAGCCTTCTTTGAAATTGCGCTGGACATTGTTTCAGTCACAGATACCACGGGTTGCAGTGATGGCACAGTTGAAGGCAAAGTAGCAGCAGGTAAAGAACTAGAGGTTAAACTAGTACTTGTTGGCATCAATGAAGAAGGGTATTCTGGGAAGTTTGGAGCCTGTTGGCTTGCTCCTCCAGTTGGCAAAGACGAATTGAAACCAGAAAATTGCATCTGCGGCATGGAAGGAGGCATGGCAAGTCCAGGAGGAGGACGAAGTAAAGATTGTTGCTGCATTTGTTGCAGTCCATTAGGTGCACCATAAAAACCTTGCCAATACATTGGCATAGCAAGTCCACCAGCACCGGCATTTGGAGGAGGAGATGGACCCCAAGATCCAATACTGCCTCCAGGTTGATACAAAGGCAGGCCATTTTGGAATGTTGAGCCAGGATGTCCTGGCTGTGCAGAATGGGAACTGGGATCAGTCAAAGATCCAGCAACAGCAGCAGGTAAACTTGCTGATGTGGTAGGTGGTCGAGGATAGTGAGACTGAAAGGTTGATTAGAAGAATTAGAATCCAATCAAACATAATATTAAGCATTTGTGCAATTTCTTTTCATTTACCTGGATAATAGCTGGGTCATTGTTTATAGATGGTGTAGTTTGAAGAGGTGGCGAAGACTTAACTTGTAAATCCTGCAAGAAGCAAAACATTTTATTGAAAAGCTGGGCCGATGCAACTCATCATGCAAATATCACAGCCTGACATATGTCAAATCTAGGAAAAGATAATGTCTGCATTTAAAGATACTGACCTGACATGCAAATAGATCCAATATGACGCACAATATGATTAATAAATTCCCTCGGAGTGTCTCACCCTATCCTTGGGTATTCTAACTTACATCCACGAAATCCTCAGCCTACCTCTCATGTTTCTCAATTATTACATACCAAATTCTCAGGTTTATGAACAAAGTATATCTAGCTCTACAGTTCGACCAACAAGATTCCTCAACTAATGCCAACTCAAAATGCTAGAGGAAATGACTTATAATGAATATCAGTGCACATAGCCTTTTCTTCAGTTTGTCCATAGAACATGATTTGCTTATCCGATGATCACATAAAAAGAATATCAGCACTATCATCTTACCTAAGGACCACGTTAAAAAACAGCGATTCGGACTTAAGGGTCATCTAATCAAATGTAGGGGCTACACAGTGTAATGAACTTGTATCTTGATCATAAATATCAAAAGGAACGTAAGAGTAAGCTAAAAAACAAGTTCAGACTGTTATTTAATGCCTTTTGTCTTTCCAACATCAAACCCAAAGTTAAGAATTTCATATAATGGAGAAAATGTATATCGCAGGCTCAGAGTACCACAAAACTAAAGAGAAGCTTGCTCCAACTTCTGAAATAAACTTTTCAACAATTAAAACACTAAAAACTCTTTAAAGATACAAGTGGACTTAAAGATATCCACAGAACTACTAATTAATCAATTAAAAGGACAGAGAACTCACAGAAGGAAAAAAAACAATGCCAAGAACTACATGAAGGCATTTCAGTATAACAAGCAACAAAAAAAAAACATAGAAGTTCATAGCAGGCTATGGTCAGAGCACATTACCTTGATATCACTTCCACGAAAAAGTATGTATTCATAAATCTTGTCACTTGGAGGTACTTGAGGACCATCCTTCTTTCTTCCCTCTGTTCCAAATGATCTCACTGCAATGACAAGAAAAAAACAATTGCCAGATACTATAAGTAACTTCATACTTTCATTGAACGCATTGTTAATAACAGAAGTTCAACCTAGCAAACACTATCATGGTACAAGTACAATAAAAGTCAATTTTGCTAAATTTTCCAATCTTTCTCCTCCTTCAGAGGACCAAAGTTTAACCTTTTTGCTTCACTTTCAAAGTAGCTTTACCCCATCGTCATAACAATATTATGAGTTAAGAAAGTAGGACTATAGACATGATTCAATGCTAGGGATTGAATTCACAATGCTGCTTCGAATTTGTGGAACAACAAATACACATAAAAAATTAACTTAGTTCCAATTTTTCTCTGCAAAGAATTATCTACACTCACCATAACAAGTTCAGTTTTGTTACAAAGAACACAATCACCTCCCTGATAACAGTTGGCAGCAATATTCCGTCATGTTAATTCTCTTAACTAAGGTTCCAACTTTATATACAATCAATTCTACATTACACTAACACACCCAAACAATGCAATAAAAATTTCTCAAAAACACATCAAAACACCTAATTTCAGATCATTTTTACTCTTAAAACAATAAAAATCTCAACTTCCTATAGTATTTAAGCGATTCACATAGTAAGGGATTTTAAAACACATTGAAGCACATAATTCAACTCAAGATTCCTATTAAGCAGAAAAAATCTGAATTTTTTCGATAAGCTTTGAACAAATCACATAATTCCACTCAACTTTTCTCTTAAACAGAAAGAAAAAAGCCAAAAAGTCTTAATTTTTAACCAGCTTTGCCCTAGGCAAGTAACATCGCCTAAAAACACAAAGGCAGCTAGATAAATCAATCATCAATCAGACAAACAAGGATCTAACTTCTAAAAATCGAAAAAATCACCTTAATTAAAACGAAATGTCTCGATTTTCCAATCAGCTTTGAACAAAACGCATAATTCAACTCGATTTTTCTCTTAAAACAGAAAGAACAACTAAAAAATTCTCAATTTTCAACCAGCTTTGCAGTAAGCAAGTAACATCACCTAACAACACAAAAACAGCTAGATAAATCAATCATCACTCAAATCAACAACGATCTAACTTCATTAAAAATCACCAAAATTACACTAAAAATTAACAGAAAATTCAAAAAAAAATCCGGATATCAAATAAACAAATAAAATACCGTTGCGAAGACCGATACTGGACTCATCAGTGTTGATATTATATAGAATGCCTTCATACCGGATCTCACTCTTCGAAGTCAAGCTAATCAAACTACCGATATACGAATCCGCCGATGATCCACTAGATCTCGCCGACGAACTCTCCGCCGCCATAACTGTGCTAAATTTCCACTGGAAAAATCATATATCTAGAGAGAGAAAGGGAATGGAGGAAGAGAGAGAAAGAGTTGACTACTTGTAGATGATTATTGTGTGTAGGGTTTTTTCGTATTTCTAATTTTCTACGGCGTTTTGTTTTTCTTTTTTCTCTGTAATTATTGATTTCCTTTTAGAGAGCTATCAAGTATTGTACTTTGAGTAACATGAATTGTATCTTTTGTTGTTTCTTCAAATGGATTGGAGTAAAAATAATAGTAAATGTTGTTCTCTAAACGTGATTGGAGAGGGTGATTCTATTGGTGGAAGATTCAGAGTCGAGACAGTTAGAGTTAATGTCATTTCAATATGGTTTATTTGAATGTCGAAGTATAAGATTAAACATCAGACTGTAATCGATCAAGATGAGAAAAATTAAAATCGGATATGATACGTGGAAGAATCAAGAACAGACAGAAATAATATCATATGTCGTTCTCGAAATTTGATCAAAGAGGGTGATTCTATTGGTGGAAGATTCAGAGTCGAGACAGTTAGAGTTGATGTCATTTCTACATAGCTTATCTGACTGTGGAAGTATATGATCAAATGCCAAATGCCAGATTGTAATCGATCGAAATGAGAAAGGTTCAAATCGGACATGATACATGGGCAACTTAGGAACAAACAAAAAATAATATTATATGTTGTTCTTGAAATGTGATCGAAGAGGGTGATTCTATTGGTGGAAGATTCAGAGTCGAGACAGTTAGAGTTGATGTCATTTCAACATAGCTTATCTAACTGTGGAAGTATAGGATTAAACATCATACTGTAATCGATTAAGATGAGAAAAATTCAAATCGCATATGATACGTGGACGAATTGGGAACATATAGAAATAATATCATATGTTGTTCTCGAAGTGTGATCGAAGAGGGTGATTCTATTGGTGGAAGATTCAGAGTCGAGACAGTTAGAGTTGATGTCATTTCAACATAGCTTATCTGACTGTGGAAGTATAGGATTAAATGCCAGATTGTAATCGATCGAAATGAGAAAGGTTCAAATGGGACATGATACATGGGCGACTTAGGAAGACAAAAATAATATCATATGTTGTTCTTGAAATGTGATTGAAGAGGGTGATTTTATTGGTGGAAGATTCAGAGTCGAGACAGTTAAAGTTGATGTCATTTCAACATAACTTACTGACTGTGGAAGTATAGGATCAAATGCCAGATTGTAATCGATCGAAATGAGAAAAGTTCAAATCGGACATGATACATGGGCGAATTAGGAACAGATGCGTGATAGAAAGAACAAATTGAAGCAATTCAACAGAAATAATATCAAATGGCGTTCTCAAAATGTAATTGAAAAATTATCTAATTATGAGAGTACGGGGTCAAACATCAAACTGCAATCAACTAAGATAGGATCATAAATCATAATTAAACATTGTACATGGGTGAATCAAGGAATTAAATACATAGAAAAAGGAATATACCAAAAAGGGCTCAAGAAAGATAATATCAAATGTTATTTTTCAACACATGGAGATGTATAATTTCCTTAAAATAATCAAAAAAATTATTGAATGATGAAATTAATCGATGAATGTTTTTGTATAGAATACACAAAAAAAATAATAAGTTTCTTCATTTGTATAAATTAATCAAGAAATTTTAAAAGTATTAGTTCTCCGTTGTTAAAATTTATGAGGAAGTCATGATTATCGCAATAAAAAATTTATACCCAAAACTTTATAATTTTTTATTTCAAATTATTCAATCACGATTTTTCACCTCATTGAAAAAGGTACTTCTTTTTACAGCTTGTTTGTATGATGGTTTGTTGGTTTCATAATGTATGGTATGATATGGTATTGTACAGTATAATGCAATACAATGTTTGGATAGACTATATGGCTCGATACTGTTTAATGATAATTTGTTTTTTATTTCATTGTATGGTATTGTATCGTAATTGATAAATTTACAAAAATGTTCTTAATTATAATAAATATTATATATTATTATTGGTGATAAGTGTTAATTATATCATAAAATTAGTTGAGACTTGAGGTACGTGCAAACTTATCTTAAACACTACGACCATCAAAATAAATAGTTGAGAATTTTTCGTGTTTCAATTGGTAAAGGGGATATTTTATAAGCAATGTTATTTAATACTCGCTTTTTGTAATATATTTTGAGACTTGTTCCTTTTAAAATGCATCATATTAGTGTGCATGTAACATTAAATCGTGTGAATATTGATTTTAACGATACGTGTATGTATGTGTTTTCACAGTAAAAATTGAATATATGCGCGCGTATATAAACATATCAATTATATGTGTAGTAAATGGATGTATATTCTCAACTTTTATGTATTTTTAAGTTGTATATACAAGCAATTATGTATTTTTTTGTCATTGATATCAAGAGATCTCATTTTCTCTTGGGGATTTTCTAAAAAAAAGAATAAATTTATAAGGAATAATAAAAAGTCGAAATCGTTACCTCAAATAATCTTATCCACCGAAAAACGAGAGTGCCAAATAATGGGCCCCTGTTCTGGGCCACATAAAGATTTCTTATATCAGGCCCTTTCATATCTACACGAACCCAAGAATGATAATTTGAAAAAAAAAAAAACCCAAGAATGATAAGATACTAAAATTTATAAAATCGCCATTTTTAGCTTTTGTAATTGAAAAACTAAACATTTTTAGAAAGTTTCAAATTTTACGATTATATTCTAGAGTAGAGGTGGCAAATGTGTGAATTGAATCAGATTTGGATGGATTAAGCTAAAATGGACCGGATCACAATCTATTCGTATATAATATGGGTAAATATGGATTTGGTCAAATACGATTTGGGTAAAAATGGTTCTAACTCGCTTTAATCTCTTAAAGTCAAAGAAAATTAAATCAAAACTTGATTGTTAATTGAACCCGTGGAAGTATGGAACTGTATTCGTTTCATACTTGGAAATTTATTTCTAATACCTGGCAGCTCCCTGGAAAATTATTTCAGATCAAAATTTCAAAAGTATATATTATTAAGTAATATAATCTAAATTTATTTAACAAAACTTTGGTTTTACGGTACACCGTGGTTTCGGAACCCTTACACCAAGAATCAAACGGAAGAATCGAAGTTTCCGAAAAAAAATCGAAATCAAACAGAAACACCAAAAAACCAACTCCGAAAAACTAAATTAGGTCGGTTTGGTTTAGTTTTTCGATTTTTTGGCCCACCCCTAAAAATATCTTATTGGTTTGTTATTGGTTTAACATATTTAAAAATCAAAAATCGATAAACTGAACCCATAATACATAAAATCAAACCGAACCGATCGATGCGCACCCCTAACCCCCCATTCCCTTACCCCCACTCCCGCCTCCAAATTTTCTTAAGAAATAAAAAAAAAAAATTACCCACACAAAGTTATTTTTTAGTGCAATTAAGATTTTTTTTATTATTATAAATAGGGTATCTATGGGTCTTTATGTATGAGTTCTTGATCAAACTATATCTACTCATTTTAAAAATATGAGTGATCCAATAAAATAAATATGGGTTAAATGAACTCCTTTTACCTTATATGAATTGAAATTGTCACCCCTATTCTAGAGCATTATGTTTCGTTTATACAATTTAAAACTCCATAGCAGTAGTTATCTTACATAGATAGAATCGAAAAGTAGTCAGCAAACGTTATTTTTACGGTATCTCATTCTCCATAAAAAGATACAAACCAATTGCATGCAGTAAAATCTTCATCGGTCTAGTAGTAATAATCTTAAGCTATCTACTATCCCCTCCTGAATACAAACCTACTACATTATGTCGAACCCATAATTATCGTCGTAGCTCCATCCCTAATTGAAGTGTGTAAGTTCTTATATAGTAAATACTTATACCTAGCCACCACTCGATATTTATACCAATAAGGGTTATATTCAAAAATGTCGCCCCATACGAGGTGGTCTTGATATTTTGCCCCTCATAAAAAATGTCTTACAAAAATGCCTCCCATAAGAGGTGTAGTTTGCTTCAACTTAAAATGAAAAAAGGGCTAGAGGGCAAAATATCAAGACTACTACATTTGGTGGGCATTCTATGTAATTTTCTGTACCAATAACCATATTAACTTTCCATAGTTAACATCAATTAACCATACTAAGTGATAGAAATTTACGTTACAAACACATATCATGCGTCGATTGATTTAATATAAACATCGAGTGCATGCAGAGTAGTTTTTACCCTAATGAGGTAGTTGAGTGTTTCTTTATTGATTTTTGTACAAATCAAGTATTTTGAACCCTAGAAACATTCATGTCCAATGCATCATTTGTACTATGTGAGTCCAAAAATGGTGGAAAATGACTTAACAACTAAATAGGCCTGACTTACAAAAATTAATGTGGGCTACTCCCCTCTGTATAGTCTGTCCCTTCTTCAAAATTTTTGTGGTCCTAACCATACAAGTTCCTATCCTACATTAATATATCACCCTTCATCTATAAAGACATAATTACCCCTAAAAAAATATTATGTTTGTATTTCCTCCGTCCTATTTTATACGAGTTAGTTTGAGTTAACATGAAGTTTAAAAAAAAAAATGAAAGAGTTTTTAAATGTGTGGTATGAAATAAGTGACAAATGTTTCTGTAGATATAAATTATTTTATTAAGGGTAAAATGGATATTACAAAATTGAGTTGTCACTAGATATAAAAATATATCATTCTTAACTTAGAGAGATGAGCCTAAGAGTACCCCAAGCCAAAATAGAGAGAGGAGAGGCGCCATCTTAGCCTTCCCTGACCAGCTCCCACACGTATAGCGTTGAATTGACTAAAACGGAAAGCGAGTCATACAAATTGCGACAAAGGGAGTGATATCTAATTAATAGTAGATATTTTTTTTTCTTTTTTGGACAATAATTTCTAAGCTACCGTGTTTTTAGTCATTAGGGTTTGACTAGACGATGTATGGTTAGTAAAAAAGAATTATTTTTTAGTATGGTGTAAGAGGTATCGATGATAAATATTCAATATTATCACAGAAGCCCAATTACTTCCCTTTCGATAGGTACCTACAATTCTAAATCCAGCTCGATCTACTCAAGGCATCAATTCATCATCCCCACTCATAGAATTTACATGCTCTTTTTCCCCTGCTATTTATATTTTATTCTTTTTAAATTAAAATATGATAGGTCATTCTTGAAGTAATCTTTTACTTTTAAACGATATATATATATATATTTTCAAATTACAATTAAAAAAATAAATCTATATCAAAAAAATATTGGGGTTTGTATGCCTTTAATCACTATAATTAGTGTCCTTTCTAGAGTCAATGCTCAAAAATAAATGTGTTAATCACTTTTTTTATTAAAAAAAAAAAAGTGAAAACAAGAAAATTATTGGGGACCAGACTGCAAATAGGTCTGGGGCCATATGGGCAAAATTAAGGACTCTATGTTCATACTAGCACACCCTATTCATTAATTCATATATTTATCTTTTTTTTATTTAATATGCGTATTGTGAATCTCAATAAATCAAAGTTTATTTATTGGAGGATTTATTTTTGAGAGCGATATATTCATTAAAATTTTTTTAATTTTCAGAAACTCAATATTAGAACTTCTGATTAAATATAAAAAGATCTCAAAACTTCTGCCGACTACCACAGCCCATATTGATTCTTCTATTACTCTTGAATAATTGAAGATCATTATTAATCCTATTGCCCTACTTCATTTAAGGAGTGAACATGAAGGACTTTATTGCAATCATTGTAACACTTTTTTTTCTTCACTCGATGTTTGATATGCACGTTGGAACCCGATTAAATCTAGATTTCCGTTGAGAAGTTTCGTGTTGGAGATAAAGCGCTCCCTAATAAAAATGATACCATAATCAAGAGAACCCGAACCTGAGACCTCTGATTAAGGATGAATGAATACTTACCACTCTATTGAACCACCTAGTCAGATACATAATTTTTTTTAAAAAAGAAAATGTAAAAGTCCTTAGTATTCGAAAACAATATTTGTAAAAATAGTACTCGAATATAGTATTATTGAAAATAGTATTTGTAAAAAATGATTACCACATAAATTAATTTGAATATTAGAAAGTACATAATTATATATTTTTCATCCTTGTTGTACATTTGATTGACCACATTCCAATTTTATACGATAGATTTACTTTGAACATAAATTATTATAGGCAAGTTAAAGATTGTTAAAAATTTATAGTCTAAAATAAATAGGTTGATATTTTTCTAATTATCTCATTAAGAATAAGCTTAAAGTTTTTATTTTTTTTTAAAAAAAGAGCATGATGTTCTTTTAAAAAGAAAAATGTATCGTATAAATTAAGAAAAAGAAAGGTAACAAAAAATATATTTAATTCAATAAATGAAATTTTAATCTTTAACTTTTTTGGAATATATTTTTACTGAAGGTAAGATATGTCAACGCAAGATCAAGTTCCAAATAAAGTAATCAAAGACTTTCCAAATTTTATTTAATTATGTATTGTCTTTTCAATGTATTAAAAATGAAAATCTAACAACACAAAGGAATTCACCCAAGACAAAAACAACCTTTGTCTTTCATGCATTTATATGCACCCTCCCTAACATGATGGTCCCCCTAAACCCCAACAACATCAACAAATCTCGAAGAGTCGTTTGGTGTGAGGTATAAGATATAATAATTTTAGGATAAAATATTTGGTTGAAGGTATTAAATAATTACGAGATTAGTTATTTCACTATTTATATCTTAGTAATATAATAAATTATTTCAGATACATGATGGAATAACTTATCCTAGGTTAGTTAATCCCAAAATAACTTACTCTCAACTAAACGATTTCTAACTATTTACGTCTCACAAGCTTAGATAAATTTCGAGGTTGTTTGGTGTGAGCTATAAAAATAAATAGTCATGGGATACGAAAATGGTGAAGGGAGAAATTTTTTTAGTATCTTATTTAGTTGCGAAGTTTGGAATAACTTATTTCACCATTTATAATATAGCGATGAGATAAGTTATCCTATATATATAATGAGATAACTTATTTTAGTATAGCTAATTCTGAAATAACTAATCGTGGGATAAGTGCTTCTGACCAAACCACCCTTAGAGATAGATTTATGCTAAGTGTTATCCCAACAAAAAAAGTTTATCTCAAAATAGGTACTAGTAATTATTTTATGAATAAATATTATTGAACATTTTAAAATAATATAAGAGATAAGTAAAGATGGACGGAGGAGTATCTCATAACTTTAAATCACAATATGAAAATTGCATATGTAAACTCCTATTCAATACCCCATTAATGATAAGATTACCATAATTGCTTTTAATGTGGAGCATTGAGAAGTGTGCAATAATAGTAGTCTTTTAGCCTGCATAGACATCCTAGACTTTATCTGTTGTGTCCTCTGATTTTCCCTTCTGGCTTTCTGCCACTCTACTCTTCTCTTTTTCTACCTTAGATTTCTATAAACATTTTTAACAAGCACCTTCCTCCTTTAATTCTTTGTTCCTTCCATTTCCCTGTTTGATTGGATTCTTTAGGATCTTCCATCACTGCCAAAAAAGTACACCTTTTAATTACTTTGATGAAATGAAAGCATTTTTAGACCTATCCCCTCTTGGAGTTTCTTCAAAGTTATAATAAGTTCTAGTTTGGTTCAAACACTTCTCTTGCATGGTTGACAAAGTTTATTGCTTTCAAGATTTTGTCAACTCAATATATTTTCTAGCATCTTAAGGTCTTCAAGAATTTGTTTGTGTGACAAAGTTGTTTTCTTTTGAACATTTTGACACTCATTTTTCAAGAAATTTTGACTTTTAAGAATGATGGAGGTCTTCAAGAATTTGTTTGTGTGATAAAGTTGTTTTCTTTGAACATTTTGTCAACTCATTTTCATGAAATTTTTTACTTCTAAGAGTGATGGAGTTCTTCAAGAATTCTAAGTAGTTTGTTTATGTGATAGTTTTTTACTTGCAACACTTTGTCAACTTATTTTCAAGGATTTTAAGTGTGACAAAATTGTTTTCTTTGAACACTTAGTGAACTCAAATTCAAGAAATTTTGGCTTCAAAAGAATGATGGGGGTCTTCAAAAACTCTAAATAGTTTGTTTGTGTGACAAACTTCTTACTTTCAACACTTTGTCAACTCATTTCAAGCACTGTTTGGCTTCAAAGAGTGATGAGGGGTTTCAAGAATCCAAGATTATGTGTGTTAGTTATCTGTTTTCTGCTCTATTTTGGTGTTTGGTGCAATGGTGATACTGAAAATATGGGAGCTCCAATGGACAAAAATGAGATAAATTCTCTTTACTCTACTATTCAAAGCTTTGTTGGTAAATGGTGGAATGGTTCAGATCTTTATCCAGATCCCTGTGGTTGGACTCCTATACAGGTAAAAAAACCTTACAATTATTTTATACTTTTTAGTCACTTTTCTGCCTTAAGATTTAGTGTATTTTAGGAATGATAGACATAGAAGTTTGATGAACCAAACTTCAATAATGACCATCAGTACATTCTTGGCTTGTTTTGTTTAGCAGTTTTGCCAGACCAACAGAGAAAGAACATGTTTGACAACACAATGATCATACAGGGCAGGACAGAGCTTATACTAAATTTTTTCTTGAAATGTATTTCCTCCGTTTTAATTTGTTTGTCTAGTTTTGACTTAGAAAGTACGAAAAAAATTTGAATAGACCATAATGTGTAGGTGAGAAGTTGGGATTAAGAGAGTTATATTCTTTTCGAAACAGACTAAAAATGAAAGTAAGATAAATAAATTGAAACGGAGGGAGTATTATAGTTTGCATTATATACTCAAAATAATGAAAAAATCCCTTAAAAGGGAGGTCTTTTAGCTTCATATTTCTGATTATTTTTGTTTCTATTTCCTTTGTCCAGGGTGTATCTTGTGACCTGTTTGATGGTTTTTGGTATGTCACAGAGTTAAACATTGGACCTATACATGATAATTCTCTTAGTTGTGCACCAAATGTGGAATTCAGTCCCAATTTATTCACATTAAAGCACCTAAAGTCTCTCTTATTCTTCAATTGTTTCGTGTCGCCTCGTCTTCATCCAACTTCTATCCCTACAGAGAGGTGGGAACTTCTTGCTAGTAGCTTGGAGTCACTCGAGTTTCGATCAAATCCCGGTCTCATTGGAAAAATCCCAAATGCATTTGGTAGGCTCATAAAGCTCCAATCTTTGGTACTAGTAGAAAATGGACTCTCTGGTGAAGTGCCACCAAATCTTGGGAATTTAGTGAACTTGAAAAGACTAGTTCTTGCAGGAAACAAACTTAAAGGCGAAATCCCGGATACTTTTGGAGGGTTCACTCAACTTTTGATTTGTGATTTAAGCAGAAACAAACTATCTGGCCTCTTGCCTAAAGCATTATTTGGAGGGTTGATTTCACTTTTGAAACTTGATTTGAGTTACAACAAGTTACAAGGCAAAATCCCAGAAGAGATTTCAAGATTGAAGAATTTGACACTTTTGGACCTTAGTAACAACAAGTTATCTAGTGGATTGACCAAGTCACTTCAAGAAATGACATCTTTGGAGGAGTTAGTCTTGTCAAGTAACCCAATGGGTGGATCCTTGGAGGTTCTTGATTGGCATAACATGAAAAAGTTAACAACTTTGGATCTGTCAAACATGAATTTGACAGGTGAGATACCAAAGTCTATAGCAGACCTAAAAAAGTTGAGATTTTTGGGACTTAATGACAATAAACTCATTGGGAAAATCCCAAAAAGTCTTGAAAATCTGCCTAATGTAAGTGCTATTTACCTATATGGTAACAATCTGACAGGTGAACTTCAATTCTCTGAATGGTTTTATAGGAAAATGGGAAGAAGATTTGGGGCATGGGGGAATGAAAATCTTTGTTACTCTTTTGGTTTGGTGTCAACAAGGCATATTCCATTTGGGGTAAACCAATGTCAGCAAAAACTCAATCTTGAGACAAAATCCAAGTTGGTTGATAAAAATTTTGTGAATTCTCAATCTTCAATGGGATATTTGAATGATTATGGGATTTGGAGAAGTTTGGTATTTGAACTATTTATGGTTATTCTACTATTGTTGAAATGAAATGAAAAGAAAGAATTTGGAATTTGAGTAAAGATGCTATTGCCAATAGTGATCTACTTTTTTTTTTACTTGAAATGTACCCAACATTTTGGTTTTGACTTTTAATATATGAATGAATGAATGTACATATTTTACTCTTGTTTGGACTTTGGAAGAAATTCCATTTGGTTTTAGTTAATCCTTCATTGAAATGTGATGGACTTTCATAAGGTGAGGTACAATGGACACTATAGAGGAATCTCACGAGTGGAATCTGAAGAGGGATAAAATGTACACAGATCTTATTACTATCTCATGGATACTACGATGAAAGAATCAAATATTTTCCCGTTGATATTTCTACTAAAAAAATGTTCATTTTTGTTTTCACAAATATTTTGATTGAGTTGACGAGAAAAGAAAAAAGATATATTGCTTTTACACGAAAAATTTAAGAAGCACAAATATTTTGATTGAATTGACGAGAAAAGAAAAAAATATATATTGCTTTTACACGAAAAATTTAAGAAGCTTTCCAGTATTTCATTGAAATCTGTTTCCAGTGAGATAACATGAATTTTTCATTGATTCACAGTGGAAAAAACTTGTATTTTTGGTGATGAGAGGTAAAAGCAGAGTATATATCCCCTCCAACTCGAATTATAATTTGTGATTTCAAAAAATAGTTATCTCAAATTATATCGACATAAAATTTGAGACGGGGAAAGTATAAAATCAGATCATCTCTTGTTAAATTATGATGTGTTCAAATTCTACAATGATTTTTTTTATCTTGTATAACAGTGGCATACCAGAGGTATTCAACGTCACTCCTTTATTGAAAAATTATATTAGATAGATAGATTAAAATTTCCTTTTTAATATGTATATAAATATACAATATATCGAATTCTGTTATCATTTTATTAGATTATAATTTTCATATTTCGATTTTCGATAATTTTGATATTTTTTATGAATTGTTTTTGTAAATAAAACATGACAAACCATGTAACTAGTAACTGTTCATTGTTGTAACTTTAGAAACTACAATATATTTTTTACTTTTTTACTTTACTAAGTACCAAAGCAGACCAAATGTCATAAAGCTCCAAAAAATTACTATGTACTATACTTTTCTGCTACAGAAATATATGAGTCAAAATAAATTGTTAACTTGAGTTTTGTCATTTTTTAAATTTCCTGCCCCACCCCATCGAGAGGATCAACGATATTTTCACTTATATTTTAAATAACTCGAAAATTCTATCTACATTCACGTCTGAAACTTTTCATATTTTCACCTAAATTTGGTTTGTCGAGGTCAAACTTGCCAACATTTTTGCTTGAAATTTAGTTTGTCAAATTCAAACTTCAAACCCTAAAATTTGAACTATCAATCTTCATTTCTGTTGATACTTTCAAGCTTTTCCAATAATAACTACGAAGTTTAAACTCAATATTCATATTTCAAATTCAAGATTCACTTCTTTCAACTCGCAACAATAACAGTTTTAACCGACTACAGATACAATGTTATTGAAAATATGACTATACGATATGAATCTGAATTAACCAGGTCGACAGCTTTTTCCAATCCTTGAATGCTTGGAGATGTGACAGTACATTTTCAACAGTCTTCACACACACACACACAGTGCATGCATATTAGTAATTTGAGTTGTGGTCCTAACTAGCTTTGTGATTAAAGCCAAATAAGAACAAGATAATAAAATGATGATGAAAGGGAAAGACTATGTAAAGTGTACACTTTTTTCAAGGTTAGATATATGAATTTAAAGAAGTGTCAGCTTAGTGTTTTATTTTGGATTTTGATTAATTTTAATTTGTATTATCCAAGTTTTATTGAAGAAAGAAGTAATTTTATAAGGATTTTTTCCTGGTTGTTACAGTTTTGCATCGAAATTTCTGATTAAAAGTAAAGTGATTCGATTATTTATTAATTTTCACTCTTTTATGATTCTATTTTAATTTACGTGTCATATTTTCTTTTTTAGTGTGTTTAAAAAAGAATATTATATTTTCTTATCTAGAAGAAATGTAAAACTGCATATTTCACCTATAATTAGATGATTTGTAATCACATAAATATTTATATTTTATTTTAGATCAAAATATATCAAAAGTCTTTCTTTATTAAATATCATGGGAATAATCTAAAAATGACCATTTATTGTATAGGCATATATGATCAGGGTATATTTCATGTATAGACAAGCTATATTAAGTTTTTGAGTGTATCATAATGTATATTCAGTGTATAGCTAATGTGCTATTGTATAGATAATGAGTACTTTCTATAACTTTTGACAAGCTATATTGTATAGTCACTATATATTTCATGTGTTTTTTGACTTTTTTTTTAATGTAAATAAAATATGACTATATTTATTGTTAATTAATTAGTTTAATATATATATATATTTGAAATTATCTTGATATTATATCTAGTCATATGTATATTGATATTCGACTTGAAATGTAGATATTAACGAGGGTGTCAATGAGCAATTGGACTAAATTTGAACATGTTAAAATGGGTTGAATTAATAAATAAGGGGGGGGGGGGGGGGAGGATCATTGTCATAACTTAATTTGCTCAATTCTTACTAAGTTCTAAATTCTTGGTATATTTTCTTATAATTTATTTGAGTAATAAAACTTATTTTCTTATATCATACGTAACTATATACCATTTCAAATTTTTAAAAATAATTTTAAAATATATCTAGACAAAATTTTTTATTGGTCAACATTTTTTCTTAAATGAACTAAATTGAATAGATCAAAATGAGTCGAGTTAACAAAATAAACAGGACATTAATCCATCCAAATTTGAAGGGAAATCATAATTTTATAGGCTAATTTACCATCATGATTCTCCAATTTGAAGACCAAGAAATACACTAATTAGCACTATGTGTCAAGATATTTATTGGGCTGTCTAGTTTGAATTGACTAGTAAATATATACTATGGTCTAAGTAAAATATGATGGTTGCCATTGAATTGCTCCATTTACACATTCAAATTTTTGGTTTATAGGTAGAAATTTTATGACCCAAAAAAGTTTTATTGCATTGATTTTAGGATTAGGTTAAAATGATAGAGACAATTCCAATGATTTCTTTATTTTTAACTTACGTCTTCTGAGTTTGGGGTTGAAATATATTTCGAGTTGAAATAGTGATGAAGCCATCTAAATCGAAGGGTGTATAGTAAGTCGAATACACTTAGAATCATTGGTGAAGTCAGATATCAGATTAGTTGAATATTTTTTGTCAAAAAATTATATTATGTATTATTTTTTGTATATGTCTAGTTTGATGCATATTTGTTTAAATATTGGTAGCAAAATTAATTAAAATAAAATGCACAACTTGAGATAATTAATTAATTAATTATCCAAAATATATTGATGTACATGGTATGATAGCTAATTGACTAAGTATACTTAACTTTTTTGTTTAATAATATTTGTTTTTATGAGTTTAATGAAATCTTTGACAAACAAAGGTGTTGATTAAGTAGTAGTTAAAGGTCCAAGTCTTTTTTATTCTTAATTAATTCGAAATCAAATATTTAATGGAGTAGTTAATTAAGCAATTGACTTATGACCACATATTGGAGAATGGTCCTAAATTAGGAAGCAAAGATATGGCTAGTCTTAATGGACCACCATCATCCTCTTTGAATTTTTCAAGTCTTTTTATTAATCCTTTTCAATGTTACCTTTTTTAAAAAAATAAAATAAAATTTAAGTCCAAGTCTAAGTCCATGTGAATGGATTGGACAGAATTTAGATGAGTTAAAATGATTGAGTTATTAAATAGATGTGTTATTTATTATATAAAAAATATCAGACTTAAGTCAACTTTAGAAGCTAGTTCATGATAAAAGATAGAGACAGGGGCGAAGCCACACTATCTTCAGGGGGTTCTAGTGAAAAATTATATTATTTATATATAATTAAAATAATTTTTTTATGTATATAATGCAGATGTCGAACTACGTTCGATTAATTCGTATGTCTAATTCTTTAAATTTCGAACCACCGATCCTTAAACAATTTCATCCTATATCACTTCATCAATTTTCTTGAATTTTAAGTTGACATATAAGAATATGAAAACATAAAAGTACGTACAAAATGAAGAAAAAAATAGTATACATGATATACACGCATTTCATCATGTATGGATGAAATAATTGACTTAATTCTTTTTCAAAAAATATTTTTTCTTTGGTTTGGTAGAGCTTATTGAATATTTGTATGATCAAGAAAAATAAGCTACTAATTAAATTGGCAAGCAATCTCCATTGAAAAAACAAACAATATCTCTTTCAATTAATGAAAAGAATAATTAGGTATAATTACCTTTCTAGTTTAAATATTTGGTACCCGTAGAATCCACTCGTACTAAATTCATGTCATGTAGGTCATTAATAGATGAATCTAGAAAGACCGAAGGGATCCATTCGAATCGGTGAATCTTTTTTATTATAAAGTATCTCACTGATGGCTCAGGCCTCCTTCCGTTGCCTAGAAAAGGCTCAAAGCCAATCCCAGGGAACATGGAAGCTTCGTAGAGTCTCTCTGTGCAGGTAGTCTGCACCTTCACAAATCCCAGCGAACAATGAATCTTTTTTGTTAAGAAAACACATTATACATACATACATACACACACACACACACATATATAAGGTTAAGCAACGTTTTATATACAATCCAACTTTTTTAAAATGATATTGTCTGTCCAATTTTATTTACTATTATCGCGAAATATTATTATAGAGAACATATTATATAACATAAAGTAAAACAAAAGGTGATTTTAAAAAGATCTTATCTGTCATATATATAGTGAAATATTGTTATAGAAAATAATTGTTATAAGAATATCTTATTATAGTCTACAGATAATAGATGTTAATTCCGTTGTTGAGAATCCCACCTTCATCATTGTCCACTAAAAAGTAATTCTTTTGTAAGAAAATTACAATATATATATAATCCTAAACAACTTTTTATGTCTTCAATCCAAACTTGATAAAACGACATTGTGAAATGTTGTTATAGAGAATATGTATATACACATACACACATGAAATCTGATCCCATTTGTCGACTAAAAGATAATTCTTTTCTGTTTCTGTTCTAATTTACTGAAAACTGAACTCGAAATCTCTAATTAAGCATGTAAAAAACCTCAATCATCCAATTGCCTTCCTCAATGCTCTTGAAAATAAAATTTTCTCATAAAATCAAAATCAATAAAGACCATTTCCAATTTCATATTTCAACAACCCTAATTCACTAAAATATATTTTTCTTATAGTCCAAAGTTTACTAATTTTCTTAACCATCATTGTCCAATGTCGGTCTAATTCCGTTCCAAAACGACGCCGTCTTAATCAACGGCCTAGAATTTTATACAAAATCGTTGACTTTTGACTTCTTAACACCTATAATGGCCCCACAAGCCTACTGTCAAATTAATGACGTGGCAGATTTTTTAAAATCTTTTTCCTTTTTATATTATTTATTTTTTGAAAATTTCAACTTTTCTAGTCAAAGTGTTACTTACAATTATCAACCTAAAGTAAGATCATAATATATTTTAACTTAGTAAAAATCGACTATGGTACAGTGATGAAACTATTCCATTCGTAATTAAAGATTTCGAGTTTAAACCATAAATATGAAGAAAATTCTGATAGAAATATTGTGATGTGTTTTGGAAGAACTTTTCAATAGTATACGACCTCTTCTATTCAGGAGATAAGAGTTTTGCATTGATACTCTATTGAAAATTTGGCCATTTTTTTTATTTTTGATATCGTATGGCATCAGCTGAGTTGAGAGAGTTGATGGAACATATCGTACGAATTAAAAAAATATTATTTAATAACACTAAGATTACGTTCCAAATACAAATGTCAATCATTGAGGTAGTGTTTCAACAAGTAATTAAAGATTAATGGACCACTAATTTTGGTTTTCTTAGGGTAGTTTCCCACGCAAAAGATACTCTAATTGTAATATTAGATTAATTAGAAAAATTGTTGCACAGGACGAATAATTGTTGGTTATAAGAGGAAACAATTAATTATTATGATTAGACCATTAATTATTGCTTACATTAGGTATTAATTAAATATTAAAAGTTTGATAATAAACAATTGTAAATTTTAAGTGCTTATTGAAAGACGAGGAAAGACTGTAAACTCGACTCTAAAAGTTCTAGTTGGTAGCTAATAAGGTTTACGATCCACCTTTAGTGATATTTATTTTTTAATTTTGGATGATAGTTGGAGTCGACGACTCTCCTTGGATTTCCTCACTTGAGATCTTTGGGGAACAGGATCAAATTGGCCCTTGCGGATGCTTAACAGTTCCAAATGCCTAAATAGGGAAGAAGGAGTGGTATCCTTACCCTTATGCACGAATTATTGAATAAGCCATCTTCCTATCAAGGCTAAATAAACAATTGAGTATCTTAGCAACGGGATTGAATACTCGGATCGAATCGTTCACAGTAATGGACAGTGCATGCAATAACAGATTCAGCTGAATTCAATATTATTGATGTGACATCATGAATCTATACTTTTAAAAATATACAAAATTGAGTATGAAAACCCTAAGAATCAACCAAGTTAAAATTCTGAATTCGTATTTTTGACTCACATAAGCTCACGTTTTATGGTTCTTTTAGTTTTCAACTTAATTATGCTTTTAAAGTATTCTTTTCTTTGATCACTAGATCGAAACTCTATTAGCATCTTTCCATCATTTATTGTAACTATATTTTATCATGTTGGATATATAAATTCGTTGTTATGTGATTTTTCATTCAAAGTTTGATATTCATTTTGGAACTCGATATTAAATTTAGATTTGCACATTATAGATTCTATTTTTCGGGGTGGCACTATAAACAATTTTATTCTTTCATTTTCAGAGGCTTGAATACGAGATCTTTAGCTAAAAATGAAGGGGTACAAATCATCCCATCATAACTCGCGCTGACAGCATTACTTTGTTAATTTAAATTACATAGTAAATATATTTTAATTTTCTCTTAATGACTTGGAAATTTTTGTTCACAAACTAATATCCAAATTGGGATATTAAATTTTGCATACTCCATTGAATATATTTCAACATCAAGTACACCTAACACAACTAAACAAAGTATTCTCCATGTTATAATTAACTTCAAAACTATTTCCTTTTTTTTTTTAAATCAACTTATTGCCAAGAATTCAAAGTCTATTTTTTCTAATATTTGACAAATTCTAAGTACACCATGTGGCATCATATAAATATTATATTATACTAATTACTATTAAATGCTTGCAAATTCTAAATTCCATACAAGGACAAATTTATAACGTAAGGGAAACTCATGAGAAAATCCCTTTCATTGACTTGAAAACCAAGTGAAAAATGAAAAAAAAAAAAACAATATTCAAACAAAAGGAAAAAAAATTAACGCATTTCGATATTTACATCAACTCATATTTGGAATTTTAGCTTGCGATTTAAAATGATTTTTGAAACTTTTTAACTGCTTTATTGATTTTTTTCTCACATCACGAGGATTCAACAATTTTTATATAATAATAATTTTAAAAAAAAGGAACTAAAAGGTGGCTTTTATCCCATTCCTTCTCATCCTTCGTCTGATTTTCTCTAGGTAACTCTATCTAATTCACTCTGTTTTTTCTCGCGCATATCATATACTTTTTTTCTTTGTCAAAGCTTAGTCGCGCTGATTAAGTTGAATGCTCCTTTCGAAGATTCGATTCTTTCACTCTATCTCAAAGTTTGAAATCGTAAAAGGAAGCTTTCTGGTCTTCAAATCCTTTCAACGCTTTATTTTATCTCAATATCTAACTTTTCAATGAAGAGAATTCAGTTAAACCCCTTTCTTAAACTCCTTTCTCTAAACTAGCTAGCTACAACGTTGTAGCTAGCTGGTTAGGTGATAAAAATAACGTGTAAGACCCTATGTGTATTACTTAACTATGCTTAACCGATAAGTTATCATTTATATTAGATATATATTAGTCTCATATTTAGCAATATAAATATCAGATGCGAATAAATTTTAGAGTTATTATTATATTTTGTTATATTAAAACATAAAAGAAAGAAAATTTTCTTTGCCGGCACTTTCAAATCTTTTTATTTATTTTTCTTTACTAGTTGACATTTTATTTAAAAAGTAATAATTTAATTTAGTCAATTGCCGTGTGAATCACTTAACAACCTCTTTTTCTCAACATTTTACAAAGTCCCCATTTGTCCAATTCTTCTCACTTCCCCATGCACATATAAATAAACCTCACATTATACACTTTGGAAAATATAAACCAAAAATTTCAAGAATCCCTTTAGGAAATTCAAGAAAATCCTCTCATCAATGGCCTCCTCTCTTTCTTATTCAAAAAATCTTTATGTTTCAAGAAAATTAATTTGTTTGGTACTTGTAATTTCTCTTCTTGTTGGTTATGGTGTTGAAGCATCAAGGTTTGGGAAAATGATGATGGAAAAAAAAGAAGAAAATTCAAGAATATTTTCATCACAAGTACATTTGAAGGTATATAAAAAAGAAAATGCATACAAGATTGATAATTTGATGTTTACTATGTTACCAAAAGGGATTCCAATTCCTCCTAGTGCTCCATCAAAGAGGCATAATGCTATTGTGGACTCTACACCTCAAAATTGAAAGAGATTTATATATTGGTATAATTTTATTATTTATTGTTTTTTTTTTCATATAGAAGATTTATATTTTTTCTTTAGTTAGACTATATTGATAAAAAAGGTTTTGCAAAAGATGGTAGTATTTCTTTTACATTATTAGTATAGGATGTTTGGTTTGTGATTTTTTGGTTTGAAATGTATATAAACATTGGTTTATTGATATATAGTATATGTTACCATTTTATTTTCTTGTTTTTGTATTTGGTTCTGAGCTTTGATTATGCTTGAATAATTACTCTATGCATGGTCTAGTCGATGAAATCGATGAATGATAAGATGGATAGGGCAAAGAGCTCGTGATAGGACTTTGATTGGACCAACTTTCCCTGAGGTAGATTAATCTATATAGCAACAGATTCACGTGAATTCAGTAACTTTTATCTAGCTTCTATATATATTTTAAGAAATTCACTGAATATCTATAGATATTTAATTGCGAACAAAAAGTTATTACTATATATTAACTTAAGGTGACGTGGAAACTCATATACTTCAAATTCTGAATCGGTTTTATCCATGATGAATTATTCATTTAGTCTTCTTGATATAGATATTGTGTGTGTTGACTTTTTCATGTCATTCTTGAGTGTATAAGGTCCTCTATTCCTTTTTGATGAAAGAGGCATGAAAAAGAACAACCAAACAAATTAGTAATTTAATAACAAGTCATAAAAATTGCCTTAGTTTGTGCTCATGTTTGGCTTGGGATAAAGGCAATTAGGCATTGACTTTTGACTCATAAAAATCAATCTTTTTTGCTGTCTCTTCAAACTTTTCATTTTCTTGTCCAAACAAATAAGGTGGTAGTTTTCTTTACTTGCAAGTTTTTTCTACTTTCCAAATTCCTAACTTTAGAACTTATAAGTGCCACAACCTAAACTACTTTATATATACACATTTTATTAGTGGGACTTTTAATTTGTTGGCCAAGTGCAAAGGTGCTAGCATCTTAAAACAAAATGAAAAAAAATGGAAAAAAGAAATAATTCTTTCCTCTTTTTAAGGTGAAGGGAGATCTTTAGTTGATTTGTCGTTTTTCTCTTTTTCTTTCATAGAGGAAAATTGTGAAATTGTGACAAGTATTATGGAACGAAGTCAGTATCCAGCTACTTATATATCGGTTTCTAAAAGCACCACCTAGATGGTGGTTCGAGAAGAAGAGATTACAACATTAAGCAATCGATTAATCATAGATTTTCTATCAGATTTTGAACATGTATCTTTAAATATATGTTTAATCGTAAAATTTTATATGATTTAAATATTTTCAAGTTATCAAAAACTAAAATTCCTTACTTGTCTATAGCTGGTCAAACTCTACATTTTGTGTGTGGCAGCCCACAAGAATGTCACACCCAAACTTTTGGTTTCTTCTTATTTGTGATTGAAAGTTGATGGTGACAAAATGGACATGTTCCTATGTGAAAAATGATAAAAATTATTGGTCCTTTATGTTTAGGATTTTGTTCAAAATGATACTTTAGATATATTCATGAGCAATTCTAATATTTCAAATCTGCAAAAGATCAACATTTTCGTAAAATACTCTCTCCTTTCACTTTTACTTGTCATATTTCGCTTGACGAGAGTTAATTTAACTGATTTTTGGAGCTAAATTAAGTTAGAATTAAATCATATCAAGATTTAGTAAGATCATTAGCTTTCTTAATTAGTTTAAACCTAACTTTCTTAACGTGACTCAGCTCATTTGATGACTCAATACATAAATTTAGTTGCATCATAAATTTATATAGAATATAAAATCTTTTATACATAAACATGTGCTAAGTTTGTTTATTTATATAATTTATGTGATTTTAGGATTTTGAATTTATGTACCCTGCAAGATAATCAGACCCCACCAATTTTTCATTTAACATGCACGATAATAGAGATATTAATTATAAAATTGAATTTTAGATGTGCATAAATAAGCACTAATAAATAAATACACGTATCCTGTATGACAAATCGCGTGAAATGTTCTATATAAGACTTCTTCTATATAAGAAGTTCAAGAAAATGGGAAAAGAGAAAAGGCACCATGGTCCATTTTAAAATAATAGTTTATGATGGAATATCAAGATTTAATAAGATCATTAGATATTTAACAACATCATTAGCTTTCTTAATTAGTTTAATCCTAACTTTCTTAATGTGACTCATTTAATGACTTAATTCATAAATGTAGTTGTATCATGAATTTATATAGAATAAGTTGTGCTAAGTTTGTTTATTTAACCAATTTATTTGATTTTAGGATTTTCTTTTAATATGCTCTGTAAAATAATTAGACCCAACCAATTTTTCATTTAACATGCATGATAATAGAGACATTAACTATAAGGCATTATACAAAAATTATCATAAATTTGAATTTTAGATGTGGATAAGTAAGTTGTGAGGCTCTCGTAGTTGACCCGATCAGCACACTTCATACATGATAAATCGCGTGAAATGCGTGTGTCCTAATATACATGAAAAATCACGTGAGATTAGCTATTGAGATAAGAGTGTCCAAAGCTATATGAACCCTACATCGATTTCCTATTAAATCGATGTAGGACTCAAATTCTATACCTTGCAATAAAATCACAACAAAACACCACACATCACATCGTCCTCGATGATTGTCGCTAGCCCTTAGGCCAACATGACAATAATACTAGTGTTACCATCCAAGACACAACATGTAGAAAGAGCGATGGATGACTCTAATACTATCAAAACAATCCAAAGAGAATCACACTCCAAAAGCTATTAATTCGTGAAAAACTTAATTACGCTATATATATATATATATATCTATATATATATATATAAAAGATCGCAACAACATAATTATTGAGAAAGCAAAATAAAATATCAAAATTTAAGTTCAATTTTTTCCAATTTAACCCTCCAAATGTGAAAACTCACCACATGCTTTTGTAGGATTTCTTTATTTCATGTTTTCCACAGAATTGGTCAATGTTCCTTAGGTTTAAAGGTATTTGCTTGAAATATAATTTATGAATTTTTATTTTATTTTTCTTGATAATAAAAATATAAATAAATTCATGAATCTTGAATCAAGGCTGTCGGCAAATATTTAAGGAGCATGTTGATGGAAAATGTCAACCTCAAATCTAGGAATTTTGTCCTGAAATTATGTGCTGACTTCAACCTGAAGAAGATAAACATGCATGATACTCCGTCGATTCATTTTTAGTTGTCCACTTTTGATTTTATACGCTACGTAAAAATAATAATTGATACGAGGATTTTATCGTAATGCCTATATATTAATTGATGTTTAGTGTTAGATCTTCAAAAATAAGTAATTAATTATGTTAAGATCAAAATATTAAAAAATAATTATTTTTTCATAATATATTAAATAAAATGATGCATAAAAAAATTTTATTTTTAAAATGCTGAATTAAACAAAGAGCTTTGTGTGTTTTACTAGTAACTGTCAAATTAAGCAATTTTTAGAAAGTCAACGTGTAAGAAAAACGTTGTGGAATTAAGAATCTTCATGTCCAAACCACACCAATAAAACCAATAATTAATGTATAAAGTGATGGAGTCGGGATTTGAAGGTTATGTATTTTGAATTTATCGTCAAACTTATAGTGAGAAAAATTACCCATTTAACCCTTTAAATGAGTTGGTTGTTAAGTTTTTGCTCTTTATATTAGCAATCGAATTTATGCCAAGTGGAACATATGTTTATTTAGAGATTAAAATTATGTTCAACGATAATGTACTTATGAGATACTATGATACGAGAATATAAACTTCTCGCTCGTGAAAAGTTGTTTAATATGTTATAAGGAGGGGGGGGGGGGATGTATTTTGAGCCCACTTGGGCCCATAAGTTTGAGCCCATTTTGGCCCATCTTTATATTGATGGTAGGAAACTCTTTGATATTGGGCCTTATAAGTAGTTGGGCTACAACCTTCATGGGCTGCAATCTTAGCAACCTAACAAGCCTTTCATCACATCTTGAAAGTTAATAATGGTAATTTTTAGAAATATTTTTCTTTTAAAACCTACCATAATACACTCTAATCGCGCGCACAGGAGAATCTTAGTAGCTCAGTTGGTTGGTTACCTGAACTCTCTCCTTGTTGTGAGGATTCGATTCTCCACATTGTAATCCCCTCCCCATTTCCCCTTCCTCTACCCCAAATTTTCAAAAAAAAAAAAAAAAAAAAAAAATCAAAATCGTGTGCACACAAAATCTAATTCTAACGGAAACCGCATACACTCTTATCTAATTTTATTTGTGTATATGTTTATCTAAACATGCATGAATGTATTTTCAAAGCAGAAGTCAGATGTATGTGTAACCAACCGTATACATGTATCTACGTGTTGTCAAGGTTTAGATGTATATGCATGTTATCTGAAGATATCAGTTATATTTGTGATATATTTAAATTTAATATATATATTTTCAAACTGCACGTCTACAAGAACCTTCGATGATTTCGTTTCTTCGATGAAGCAACATAGATTTTTTAGTGATCAGTTGAAACAATGATGTTATTATTTTCAGAATCCACGATAAATAATTCGAAAGAGAGTGAGTAATCAATTGTTTTCTCCAATTTATGGTTATGTATGTATCATTATGTCTAATCTTGCCTTCCATCTAATTTTCCACTAATTATTGAGATTATGGAGTTCAAGGGTGATTATTACAAGAAAAAGTTTTCCATCAATCAAGGTTTTAGGAACTAGAAGACAATAAGACATGCACAACCAACAAACATCATTTTACTCGTGCATTTGGGTAAAAATGTTATAGATTCAAAATTTTAAAAATAGTAGATCTTTTATAAAATAAGATTTGATATGGTTAGATTCGATCGATCTGATCTGCTTTTAATAAATATCGACAGTTCCACACCTATATTAGTAATAAACACACTATACACAATAAAAATGATTTTTAAAGATTTGGCGTATCATTAAAATAAATAGAATTTTTAGGAATCTCATAGTGCAAGGAGCTAATATAATTCTCTCTACTTTTTTTAATTTGAAAAATTTCTTAAATCCAGATACATCCTAAAACGTTCTGATATGTCACATTTCGGTTTCAAATACATCCCAAAATGCTCTAATACATCATATATCAATTTCTGATACATCCATCAACATCTTGATACATTGCGTCTCGATTTTGGATAAATCACTCAACGTCTCGTTACATCGTGCAAAGTTATGCATCCGATCAATACATCACATGAAATGATATATTCGAAAATATGAGAGAGTAGGAATATTTGTAATTTTTAAAGATGGGGGAATTTTAAACAAATATGTGTGTAATTAGATAATTTTTCCATGCCCCAAAAAATTAAGATTTCAAGACTTTGATACTTAATTGTAAATATTTTAGAAAAACATTTTGATTAAATATTTCCTAATTAACTCATAGGAAAATGTAAAGAAGTATATATTGAAATACAATCTTGAAAGTAAACTTTTAAGAAAATATACAACTTTGCACCCTTAAATTACGTTTACCAATTTATTTACGTATCTACCAACTTATTTACATATTTACCGAGTCCAATTTTCTGACTTTTTTAATTAAAATAAATATTTTTCCTTATTTTTCTATATATATGCGTGCGTGACCTGACCCGCATTAAATGCGGTCAGGCGGCTCATTAATGAGCCATTTAATGGAACCTTTTTTTTTTTATTTTTAAGGAAGGATATTTTTATTATACATACAAGAAGCATTAATTAGAGTAATATATTCTCTCACACGTTTCATTATTTCCGAGGTGTCATTAATGGCACAATTAATGCCACTAAAAGTTTATGTTTTCTTCTTCTTTCTTGTATTATTGTTTTGTTTAGCACAAATTCTTGTTCTTCTTCTTCACAAATCTCTCTATTCCGGCGTTTTACAGGTATGTATTTCTTCCTTTTTTTTTTTTTCGTTTTGAATTCGGTATTCAAGTAATGATTTTTTTGAATTACTTCATTAAAAGTTTATTTTTTCCTCTTCTTTCTTGTATTATTGTTTTGTTTAGCACAAATTCTTGTTCTTCTTCTTCACAAATCTCCTCCATTCCGGCGATTTAAAGGTATGTATTTCCTCTTTTTTATTTTTTTTTCGTTTTGAATTCGGTATTGTAAGAATCATGTCATCCCTTTCCATTTGGGTATTTTTTGCCCCCAATGTTGTTTTCCTTTCCCACAACTCCCTTTTTTTGTTATTTTTTTTCCTCTTGTTTGCTTATTTTTTCTTATATTGTTGTTATTTCAGTGGGTTTTGGGTATTGTTATTGCGAATTATCGGGTTCACGACCAATTTTTTTTTTTCTTTATGGATTGCAACTGGTAAATTGGGGGGATGGGTGATGTATTTGGTTTCTTTATTGTCATATGGCATTATCTTTGGCTTTTGTGGTAGGCATTTTTGGGTTTTCTACTGGTATGCATTTGGGGTTTTTTTTTTCGAGGCATGCAATTGTATGGTATGCATCATGGTATGCAACTAGTATGCAATTTTGGTTGAGTTGCATCATGGTTGTGTCATTTTTATGTTGGCATGTTAAAGTTTTTTCGGATTGGGTTGTTGCATGGTTGCTGTTTTTGGTATTTATATAGGTATTCCTTTGGGTTTTTTTTTTCTTTTATGGATTGCAACTGGTAAATGGGGGATGGGTGATGTATTTGGTTTCTTCACTGTCATATGGCATTATCTTTGGCGTTTGTGGTAGCCAATTTTTTGGGGTTCTGCTGGTATGTATTAGGGTTTTTTTTTGAGGCATGCAATTGTATGGTATGCATCATGGTATGCAACTAGTATGCTATTTTTGGTATTTATATTGGTATTCAATTGGGTTTTTTTGGTGGCATGGAATTCGTATGCAATTGGTATTTATATTGGTATGCAGTTGATATTTTTTTGGGGGCACGGATTTGTTATGCATTTTGGTATGATGTTTGTGGGATGGTGCTGTTTCATGATGCTGTTGTTGGTATTTATATTGGTATGCAGCTGGTATATATTTCTTGGGGGGCATGCAATTGGTATTCATTTGGTATGATGTTGTGGGGTGGCCTTTGTTTTTAGGGATGCTGTGTTTGGTATTCCATGTTGGTATGATTTTTGGTACAACTATGAGGGGCATGTAATTGGTATGCATTTGGTATGCTGCTGTGGGATGGTGTTTGTGTTTTCATGGATGCTGGTATATGGTGATCATATTGGTGCTCTGTTTGGGTTTTTCGGGGGGGGGGGGGGTTTGGGCATGTAACTGGTATATGGTGATCAAATGGTATTTTTTTGGGGCATGTGACTTGACTATATTTTATGTGTGTTTGGTTTTTACCTAGTTTTCTTATTTTGTGGTATTATTCTTTGTGTTTAACAGGACTAAATTAACATGGAAGTGACACCACCCAGGAAGAGCCCACGCTTTACTAGCACACTTCATTCGCCATCCAGGCCAAGTTTTGACCTGAATGCGTACACACCATCACCCCCCAAGTTTTTGTTGGCTGATTTTTTTTTTCTGGGGTGGACAATTCATGTAAATACATATTTTTTTTTTATTTTCTTTGGACATTTCTCAGGACACCAAAAAAGCTACTCGATGGTGCTCGTATGTTAATGTGAAAATTTTTGAGGAAATTTCTGAATTTTTGACCAAGTTCGGTATGCTCGATCGCTTTAAATCCGGTCCTTTTGGTAATTTGCTTGACTTGGCTCAGTTGTCAGTCCAACCTCAGGTTATCCGAGCCATGATTCATTACATGACCAACAAGGATAATATTGGCGATTTTTTTATTTTTAATTTGAATGGGGAAGAGTTAACCTTTGGGTTAAGAGAGTTTTGGGCCGTCACCGGCCTGAAGTGTGGACCCGTTGATGATTATACCATTAACTTGTCGGGGAGGTCGAGGCTTATTGAGCGATACTCCCCAAAATACACAAGCAACAGTGTTGTTAAACACCAACTTGTTCCAATAAATATACCATAAACTCTTACAAAAACCACAGCACTGAACAAAAAACAAACACCATGCCCTATACCAAATAAAAAATCAATGCAGCAGCCTTGTTAAACGCCAATATTTTACAATTAATATACCATACATCAAATACAGATACCTTTGCCTTTCTCAAACCGCAACATCACTGAACAAAAGAAATCCACCAACTGACCAGGTGCGACACCAACTTCAATATAATACAATATTGTTGCAATTAATATAGTAGATATATAATTAAATAATAATACCTGTTATCTCCCACCTCCCATCATACTTCAATAAAATTGATACCACTCTTTCAGTATTCATGGTTATTGTTCAAAGGAAAGCCTTTGTTTTTCAAGCCTTTTGTGTCCAAGAAATAAGCACATGGTCAATAACTTATTAAATACACAAAAATACATTCCATCCACTTTATCCTTTGGGTAAAAAAAATTCATAAAAAAATTGGGGGACAAAAGCCCCTACCGTACCGCATTCTTGGGGCAATCCCTTCATAGGGGGATTGAGGTTGTCATAATCCCATCAAATCAATTAAATGGATTTGATGGGTCTTCTTCCAAAACTTCTTTTCAAAACATCTTCCATAAATACATTTCAAAATACCACAATTTAAACATCACCCTTTTTAATTGTGTACAACAAGACAAATATGTAGGAACACATTAATAAATATTTAATTCCATGAAATTCACTACAATTTCCTTCTTATTTTTTTTTTTAAAAAAAAATAACAATTAAATTTATTATATTGTAAATTTTTGTCTATCTTCACAATATGAATTATACGTAACACTAATTTTTTTCGTGAACACAAAATATTTTGGTTCATAGTTCAATCATTTTTACGGTTCACATTACGTTTACACAATGAAAATTGTATTCTACAATTGGGAAGGACATAATACTTCTTTGTCAACTATAAAAAAAATAAAATAATAATAAACAAAAAACCCATCACAAACATCAATTTCTAAATCTTTTAAATATCATTAATTTATTCTTCCTCTTAACCACATATCACATCACACTTTAATCAACTTTATCATAAAAAAAAATACTCTCTTTCCTACTTTTTAATAAAAGTTGGTATAAATTTGGTAATTTAAATAAACTTGGTAAAGGCATGTAATTTCATAAACTAAAAATGGCATTTTTGAAATCCAACAAGAATAATTTTTGAAGAATTTTGGTCTGATATTTTAAAAATTTGAACTTCATTTGACATTATAACTCATTTTCAATGCAATTGGAGAGTGTGCATCTCTATCCCAAGATTTACATGTCTGAGAATGAGACACTAAAATACAAATCCCAACAGCAATCACTTGAACAACTTGTTTTCAAATAGCCAAGGACCTAAATAACAAAAATCACACATACCAAACCCCCCCCCCTCCCCCCCCCCAAAAAAAAAATATGCTTCTCGTGGTGTTAAGAGTATGAATAAAGTCTCATATTGATGACAGAAGAAAAATAAAAGTTACATGTAAAGTGTAACGATACTTTTAATGATATGAGATCTTTAAAAGAAG
The DNA here is from genome assembly GCA_029948455.1 of Solanum rostratum. NCBI lineage: Eukaryota > Viridiplantae > Streptophyta > Magnoliopsida > Solanales > Solanaceae > Solanum > Solanum rostratum. Next base: position 6,444,474 of record CM057046.1, read on the forward strand.
TAGATTTAATATTTCTTAGTGTAACGATATTCAATCAATTCTAAAAAATATGTACAGAAAATATATCTAGTTTGATGGAAAGACCATGGGTTAACGTGGATTACAATTTTTATAGTAAATTCACCTCTAACCATCAGGGGTAAAATCGTGCTCTTGATCCAAAGCATTACTTCAGTCTATCAATTGATATCAGAGTCAATGATAAATAAGATAAATAGAAGATAATAGAGTGGTAGTCTAGGGTCTGATTTAATGTCCATCTATGGACCAATTTACAAAGCTTTTCTTATAGCTCTTGAAATGCATGGACAAAAAAAAGAAGTCGGCCAATTTCGACGCTCATAAATATTTGATTGATATGGATAGCACATAAATAATATCAGATATGCCTATGAGGTAATGTATCATGTGAAATTTTTTTATTTTTATAAAATTCAAACTCGAAATCTTTAATCAAACACGATGCCATCCATTTTGCCTCATCCTTTGCTTGGTTATGTATTGAAAGGACATTAATTGAACATTTTCCCACAAGGGAAAAAGATGGAAAATAAATTTAGAAAGCAACAAAAATAGAGAGACAATGACAAATAACAAAGCTAAATAAAACAAGATCAAGTGGTATATCCTAAGTTGAACCCTATAGAGGAGACCAATTGATTGTAAGTATTCATCTACTTTTTCCCACTCATAAATTTATGTTTCCATTGTATAACACTGACATGATGTTTACTTGATATACATTTGTCATTCCCATTAGTCATATTATTATTATTGGTTTTGTTGGAAAAGTAGTTTGCCAATGAATAGGGGAAAGGAAACAGAGGGAAGTTAAAGTTATTCAGTAGGTCTGTAATAATATATTTAGTATAATTTCATAATTAATGTTTGGATAAAGTAAGACATACATAACCATTATATTTATCTTTACAAAGTAGAAAAAATGATTTCAATAAATATTCGATTCAAAAAAAATAGTTTTTGAGAAAAATGCAAGCATAAAAAGACACTATAGCAAAAGATAATGAAGGTAGGGGCGGAGCCATCCGAACTCCTCGGGCGAAAAATTATATTATTTATATAAGGTTAAAATAATTTTTTATGCATATATAATGGATATCGAATCCCTTTGGGCTAGTTAGTGTGTTTACTTCTTCAAATTTAAACTCCTTTAATTAAAATTCTGACTCTGCCACTGATTGAAGATGGTAAAAAACCTGACATAATGATAATTAAAGTATAAGAAGTTAATTATTTGTGAGATATTTTTTTATTTAGGATGTAGCCAAAATTGCAATAGTTAGATTACAACTATAATATGAAAGTCAAGTTGAAATGACCATAGCATCAATTCTTGTTTGTATTCAACTTCTTAATTTTCATTCAAGTTTTTTTTTTTTAATAATTATTTTGTATCGAGCTTGATCAAATTAAATTTATATCGTATAAGATTCATATAATAAGAAAGCATTTTTATTAAAAAAGTATTTTATTTCAAAGCTCGAATATTTCAAATAATTACATACATTCTGAAGGTTGATCAATTTGATACAGACGAGCATAACATCGAAATATCATGATAACAAGAGATTATTAAAAATTAACTTTTCCTTTCTTCTTCTTGTGGTCTATTAGTCTATCTCTTTTAATCGATCGATTTTCTATTTCATTTATAGCAAAGTCAAAAAATAGTAAAAGTATAAACCTAAATTAGCAAAACAAGAGTGAGATAGATATTAGATTGAAATAAAATGACTCTAATTATAAATAACAATAATAACATACTCAGTAAATTTCACAACACGTGAGAGTGACTCCAATTATAAAGAGAACAATAATTTTTTTTTTCAAAAGGTGAAAAGTGAAACCAAAAAGTCAAATATCAACAATAGGCTTCTAATTCAAGAAAAGCAACACATGAACACACGTGTTGGAGATAATTGGAAGTGAATTATTTGGTTCAAATAATCATGTTGCTATATTTGTTTTCATCAAAATCCATGGCACTATCATATCTAATGGAGTAAAATAAAATATAGTTCTCTCTTTTTGGAAGAAATTAATTACTTTTATCACTATCACTTTCCTAAATAAATTGTAATTAGAGTCTTCTAGTTTTCTTAACTCCCTTTCATACAAGTTATTAGTGGTTTAGTATTATATATTTGGATGTGTTGGATAGTAATTATCTTGTTGGTGAAAGGAGATGATTGTGATAATCACTAGAAGGCTCTAGTTTAGGTATTTGTTTTGTTAAAAAAGAAAAAAGATTGTCGGAAATTGCATTTTATATGATTGAAGTTCAAGCGTATATGACTGAAGTCATTATTTTTATTGGAATTGTAGGCACATACGACTGAAGTTTAATCATTTATCTGAACTTTAACTATATGCGGCTCAATTTCATTTAATTTTGCCTAAAATTTATACACACGTGACTTGAAGCTTAGTTATATGAAACTTCAAACATCATACGTCTGAAATAGCTGTGTTTTGATAGAATATTCTTGTGATTTTTTTTCCTTTTTGTTATGAGAAAAATAAATTCTTTTATATTTGACATGTAATAAAATGTGATGAAAAGAATTAGGTGAACATACAATTCATAAATGTGATGAGAAGTATAACATATTTTGTTGTAATAAATAGTCAAAAACTTTTTCAAAGATTAACTAAGTTATTTTAGTTTCTAAATGAGTTGATTAAACATGTATCTAGATTAGACAAAATAACACTAATTAACTAGACTTGATACCTCTCTTTTTGTGTTTCACTAGTCTCATGTTTCCCAAATGACATATATATATATATATATCTTTTGATCTTGATAAATATTTTTAATCAACAGGAAGCAGCCTTTCTACTTCTATAAGATAGTGGTAAAATTTGCGTACATTCTATCTTTCCCAGATTCCACTTGTGGGATTCCACTAGATATGTTGTCGTTGAGTAACTAAATACCTAACTTGTTGAAAGAAAAATAAGACAAGAAGGAAATTCATCACTTACATAATATAGATGCCAAAATTAGATAAAACAAACTTAACTAATCTCTTCCTAGTTTTACTTCATTGGTGTAATCTTATAGACAAAAGTCCAACTCATTCAACAAAATCTAAATGAAAAATAAGATCTATAAAACTCTTAAAAAAGAAAAGAAAGTACAAAAGTTTACTTCATTATCTTCCACTTCAATAAAAGTAGAAAACATAATCTATACATATATAGTTCACACACCTCCTTCATAATCAAATTAAAAATACATAATTATAACTAACCTCTTATGTCTTCATAAGAACTTATGATAATATACTAATTCATATATGATTCAACTTGAGCATAACAAGTACTTAGTGAGATAGTCGAGACACATAAGTAGGTGGTGTATACACGATATACAGTCGAGCTACACAAGCTGATCTGAACACCACCGTTACGAAAAAAGCAATACTTTAAACCCTAAGTAAATAAAGGCTAAGTTCAGGACCACCATGACCATCAGGATTCATCATATAAAAAGCCTCAGAATCTTTTGACCCTACAACTCTTTCAAATTTAGCCCTCATATACATTAATTCACCTTCTGACCCAATTCCATCACCATCACTTGGTAAAACTCCAGCACCCATTGAAACAGGCCCAATTGAGTTCAAAATCTTCCATTCTTCAGGCCCACATTCTCTTTTCATTGCATAGCCACATTTTCTTCCATTACAATATGTCCTCCAAATTGGCTCTTCTAGTAATTTCACACTTTTTTTCCCAGTCCTCTTATCTGATTCCAATGCAATTCTAACCAATCCAGAGGCCATTTCTCTAACTAAATGACTAGTAGGAGTGGCCATTTCTACAAAGAATGCTGGGCCCAATTTAGGATCCTCTTGAAATGCAAAATGAACATGTCCCCTTCTATACCCAAACAAAGTACCAACAACTTTACTCCCAAGCCCAAGCCCAACCCCATTTTGTGTTCGGCTTTTACCAAATGTAAAAGCCGAACGAATCCTAGAAACTGTCGACCGCGACAGTTTCTTGGATGCATTCGCTGTCGTTGTACTCGACAGCGGATGCATCCCAAAATACTCTTCTTCGTTCCCTCTGAGCGAAGAAGAGTGGTAATCATTCAAGTAAACTTCATCATCATAATCTTCATCCTCAACTTTTTTCTTGAAATTGAAGTACCTTCTTGAAAAAGAGAATGACTCATGATGGTTCTTAGCCATTATTGTTCTCATTTGTTTGAAATTTGAATAAAAAAAAATGACAAGAGAAGTTGAGGAAGTTGGGAAAATAAGAGAAGTTGTTTTTGACTCTTTTTATGTTTTTGGGGTTCTATATTTATGGGGTTTGAAAGTGATTTTCTTGTTAAAAAAAAAGAAAAATTTGTTGGACTTTGGGAAATGAAGGAATTTTTAGTAGCAGAGAGAATCCTGACAAAAGAAGAAGGTGAGCAGCCCTACCTAACTGTATCAAGAAAAAAAATGGAGAACACACAAAAAAGAGAGAGAGTGTGACAAAGAAAACATAAAAGATTAATAGTAGTGGTGGGAATATAAAGACTCAAGGGAGACAAAAGGATTTCCTCCGTCTAATTTGTTTGTCTGATTTTGATTAGACATTAATAACAATAATAATATATCTGATAAAATTCTACAAGTGAGATTTGAGGAGGATAAAATGTAAGCAGACCTTAGAGATGCTGTTTTCGGAAGATCCTCGTGTCAAAAATATATCAAACTCTAAAAAACAGAAGATACTAGATGTGAAAACACATGATAATATATAAATACACGACTAAGACATCATCCTACCTCTACTAGCCTATTAACTTCAAAGTTAAAAAAGTAATGATAAAGACACTTTAACATTTTTGAATTTTGTGGTGATAAAATAAGAATATATCAAATGTATTGATATATATTTTTTAATCCGATCGTCTTAAATATGTCCTACAAAAAATTGAAATGAAGGAATTATTAGATAAATAGAGGCAACCTCTTTTAAACGGAATATAAAAGAAAGAAGGATAAATAAATTGAGATTGAGGGAGTATTTGACAAGATCTTTTTGGTTGTCTAATCTGTTTTACGTTGAAAGTTGACTAATCTAAATTCACGTCATATAGAACTCCCATTCAAGAAAAATGCATCTTATCAAGAAAATTTGTATATCTAAAATTTAAAATTGTGATCTTTCATTAAAAAAGGAGAAATCTTATTCCGTGCACCATGTCTTTGGTGGCGCTTATCTTTTTGTCTTTTATCGCATGGTGTTGTAAGTAGTATGAAATAGTGACGTTTACACGCCTTTTGGGTACAAAATCATCTTTATTAAGAAGTACTTTACTCTGTAATGTGAAATTTTTTGATACAAATTTAAATTTAATCAAATTTCAATATAAATATCGAACATTCACGAATCTATAAATAATCAATGAAACTATATAGGGACCATTTAGCCACCATTGTGTTCTGTAATTTTCTTTGCTTTTTATCTCTGTGATTTAGGCACTGATTCCACTATGACTTTTTGAAGCCACAATATACAACACAAAAAAATCGAGATAAATCTGAATTCATATTTTATTTCGCTCTTATATAAAATTAAAATAAAATTATATTTTTAAATATGTTATATGTAAAATTAAAATTTTAAAATTATTAAAATGGAAAAGAATTGTTCTTTTTTAAATAGCTAAAAAAATGAATAATAATATAATAATTTCACTTAAAATAGAAATAGAGTTGTTTTTATGTGAAAATGACAATATATGATTTAATCAAAATTAATATTTTTGTCCTATAAAATTGATTTCCCTCTGCCACCTACCATTACTTTTCAAATAAAATATAAATCTCTTTGTTTCTTTCTAAATTTCTACTTTGGGATTATTCCTTAGCTTTGTGATTATCTTCTTTACTGGCGTGTCGTGTTAATATAAAAATTATATATAAATATTATTTATTAAAATAAATAAAATTAAATAAATAATATAATTTTAATTTAAAAGTAAATTTTAAAATTAAAAAAATAAAATAATAAATTTAAAAAAATAATAAAAAAACTTATTATTTGATGGTTAATTGGAATAGGTGTCATTTTTAATTGTTATTCAAACATTTTGAATTTAAATCTTCAAAATAAAAATAATTTCAATATTAAGTCATTTCCTTTTAATAAACTTTATATGACATGAATACAAATTAATCAGATTCTAAAAATTTTACTCATGGACCAACAAATCTAAATTACAATATGACCACCTAACACTAAAATAATCAAACACTAGCCATTAAAATAATAACCATAATATCCTTAATATAATTTCATAACTCAAAATTAAAATATAAAAAATTTATTTTCAACAGATCTTCGACTCAGTGCAGAGCCACATAGTACTATTTATTATATATTGTAAAAATAAATTTTTATCTATATATAATAGATGTCAAATCTCCTTCGATTAACTTATACGTTTATTTCTTAAAATTCTGAATTCCGTTAAAAAAAATTCTGACTCGTCCGCGGATAAGAGGAAACAATAGTGTCAGTAATGTTCCCAAAAGAAAAAAAGAAGCTAAAAATGTCAAAAAGTATAGTAATCATGACTCTTTAACATTGAGCCAATAAAATCTTGGAAATGGATTATCATTGTAGATTATCAATTTGTTATGGTAGACAGTTCATAATGGTTAATACAAAGTCCTCCCTATTATTGAAAAAAATTAAAATTATAACCTATGCTTTAAAAGTCAATAAAATTCGTGAAACTTTTTTGTCCACCAACTTTTCAATTTGCAACACATGTGAGGTAGCTAGTAAATTAACATATATAGAGTCAAGCTTTGTTGAATTTCTTGTTAGATTTAGTTGTAAGTTTTTTTTTAATATAATGGTAGTGTTTGGATTTATTTGTGCGTGTTTTGATTAATTTTGTGAATATTTGTAATTTTTTATTAGTATAAGTATCGATGAAATGATCGTGAATTTTTACTACTGAAAGAAGAAGAATTAGCTATGAATAAATTTGGTTGGAAAAATACTAACAAGATTTATTGTCAAGTTTATTTAGCAATAGGTAATCAAAATAATTAATGTGTTATTATTTTTTAGTGTTTATCGATTCTAAAATTTTAGGATAGTGGCATCAGGTGTTAATAGCAGAATTCTGAATTTAACTTTTTCAGAAAGTAGAAGCAGTGGCGGATCGAGCTACATGTTGTTGACACGCCTTGGTCGAAAAATTATATTGCGTTTAGATGAAATATTCCTTTTATCTATATATGTAGGCACCCCTTGATTTTTTTTTATGAATTTACTTCTTATTTTGACACTCATTAAAAATTCTGATTTCGACACAGAATAAAAGTAAAGTCGTGAACACATAACCTTTTCAAAAATCTTATGAAACTATCTAGGTATGTTGTATATAGTGAGTTTCTTAATATAAATAAAAGAACTTGAAATAAAGCTCGTCCAAACATATAACAATTTCTAACTCCATTTTTATGTCGTATAACTCTGTTGATCAAAACTCAAGTCAATAAAAAAAAAATCACAAAAAAGTAAAATAAGGTGTGTTTGTGGTACCTAAATGTCACAAGACCAACTAATTTTCATCTACAATCAACAACTAGGAGATTAATTTTATGTTGAATAAGCTTAGACATGTCAAAATCAAGACCTAAAACCAATGAGCTTAAAATCCAATTAATAATCTTGAAAATAATCCTACAAATTGATAATAGTTAGGTGATGAATAAGCATGATATTGCTTTTATATGGAGGATTAAGAATTAATTTTTGAAAGATGGCATGTTTAAGATATAACTACTTTTTAAATATTATTAACTTACTAATCTCCCCTTGATGATCTACAAATTGATATTTCTAATTGGAGAAATTACAAGATTTTGCAAATATTTAGATTGTATTTATGATAAGTAGTTCAATTTAAAAATATTACGAAATGTATAGTTATTACGAAGAAAAAAAAATAGCACAACACAATAGACAATATCAATTCAAATATATTACTAATAATTAACATACCACATTCAATAATCATTTGCCATTACAAAACCATAACACCAAGTTAGGTTAGTCTGGTGTCCGAAGCATTCTGCTATTATGTATTGTCCGTGGAAGGACCATACTCCTAGAGGATGTAAAGTAGATCAGCTACAATAACGCAATTCTTTCCACAGCTTGAACTCGTGATCAATGCTAGCAACATCCAATCCTAAAAACTTAGCAAAACAGCTAACTAGCAGTAGTTGGAAAAGGATTGAAACCACTTTGTACCATATCTTGTAAAGGACCAAAGAGTGGTTTAGGAAGATTGTTCCATTCATACCAATCCCAACCAGCACATTTCTCAGGTTCAAGTGTTTCAGGCAGCTGATTGAGGTCAGCAGGGACTGCTCTGATGAATATGCAAACTGTGTGCACTTTCTCTGAGATGACATTGTTGGTCACTGTTAGATACTCCGGTTTATCAATTTCTATTCCTGTTTCCTCCTTCACCTCCCTCGCGGCACACTCTTCAAAACTTTCCCCTGTAACAAATACATGATCAAATAATAAAAGTTGCGCGAGCACTTCAAGACATATCCATTTAGTTTTGACATTGTTGATAAAAAGGTCTACACATGATTAGGCACGAGCTAAGATTCAAAACGAAATTGTCTACCTTCTCTATGAAACTTAATAGTCCAAATTTATATTGCAACTGTATGGAAGATCATGTGAATGTATAATTGACAGTCAAATATATGCAATAAAAATGAATGTGCAAGTGTGTCCATTTCAAACCGGTATTCACCAGATTTTTGTACAACATATGCAGCAAATCTAAAATGTTCTCTGAGTAAATGCAACAAGAAGTAGACATGTTCTTGACTTCCTGTGAACTTAGGAAATTGGGAACACACAGAACAGCTCGGGTTCAAAAGAAACAGCCTGCAGGGTTGTGTGACGATGTTAATGAATGGCATAATGTGAAACCTGTTGATTTCATCTTCTAATACTACAGGTGAATGCACATTATGGACAACTGCTGCCTCAACCTCTTATTCAGAACCATGAAGCTCTATCACATTAAAGTTGACACGACAACCTCAGCTGTGCGATCAACGTGATTGCTTATTTGATCCTATTGATGAACTCAAGTATGAACAACAAATGTCTTTTTAATTGAACAACAAAAACTAGAGGATACTCAACTTATGTATACTAACTAAGTAGAATGGCTGATATTACTCCATCTGTCCCAATTTATGCGGCATAGTTGAAATTTTGATGTACAAACTTCTAAACATAAACATAGAAGCTTTAAGTATTTTGAAATAAAATTTACATATTTGAAAACTACGTTAAAGTTCAACAAATCATAGCAATGACCAACTACTTAAAAGGCAAACAAAGAAATTCCAGTCAAGGAAAAAACTTAATTTGACTCTTGAAATTCTAACGATGCAACATAAATTGGAATGGAGGGAATACTACCCTAGAGGCACATGTTAATAAAAATTTGAACTTCCCCTAATTAAGATTTTACACTGAAATATCCTAAAACTACCTCAAAGAGACTAATTTTGAAAAAAAAATTTGAAAAATTATATTTTGTTTGTTTGTAAAACATTTTTCTTGTAATATTGCAAATTATTTTTCCAAATAAATGTGATTATTCAAGTTTTTACAAAAAAAATAAGTTTTTTAATACTCCTATTTTTCTTCTTTTCAGTTTAATAAATCTAGCAAAAACTACTAACTGTATAAATTTTAGATCATCTAGCAAAGAAATAATAAGATATCATGAACAATATCGTAAACCTATGCTTCGATAAACATGTGAAATATACTTATAGATACTCACCGAACTCCAGGTGGCCGCCGGGAAGTGCAAAGGTGCTATGGCCGACGGCGGAAAGGCGTTTCCCCAACAGAACTTTACTTCCTTTTAAAAGAAACACCGCTACGCCGACTTTTGGCATCGGAGGCGACGGTGCCGTCGTGGTGGCCGGGGTTTTCTGATCGCCATTTTCCATTTCTCCGGCACCGGGATAAATTTTACGGGAAGGTGGAGATTGCGTGGAGAAAAATTATATTTGAAAACTTTGTAATTGGGCCCCAATACCCGCCAATGGCTTTTGGACGACAAGAAATGTAAAGTAGGCCCAATAGTAAGAAAGCTATTGGGCTTTTTGATTGAAAACCCAATCAAACTAATTTAAGGGGTGATTACATGGATAAACAAACATATACTAGTTAATTAGTTAACATAGCAATAGTTTGAAATAACAATGGCTCGTGATTAACATCTTTGTGTAATTATAGTTTGAGCTTATACAACGAATTGTATCAAATATACAAACACTATGAATTGTATAGCAAATCATACAAACAATTTACGAATTGTATAGAGAAATATACAAACACTGCAAATTCTAGCAAATTATATAAATATTGTGTACGAATTGTATAGAAAAACATACAAACGCTATACAAGAACTACAAATTGTATAGCGAATTATACAAATATTGCACGAACTATATAGCGAAATATACAAACATAGCAAATTATACAACGAATCAGACAAATGTTGCGCACGAATTGTATAGTGATATGTACAAATGATATACAAAACCCGCGAATTATATAAATGTTATACAAAAACTGTTTATTGTAAAGCGAATTATCTAAACACTGGACGGATTGTAAAGAGAAATATACAAACATGGCTAGAGTTATAGTTACAAAATGTAAGTACCCAAATTATAGCTATGGAGCATAATTAATGTATTTTTGAGTGGCTATAGGCGAAAATTCTTCCTAATGTAAGTCAGTGCTTCTAAAAGGGCAAGTTTTAGCAACAAGATTCAATTCTGAAAATACATTACATATATATATATAGAGAGAGGCGAATCCATGATTCAAAAATTCTAGGTTACATGCTACTCTGAAGTTGGAACAGTAATATACAAAACATTTTTGCCAAAGTGGTGTAAATATTCATAGAGGAAAGCTATAATTATTATTTATCAACAAGATTCTATTCAAGATAAAGTCTTGGCTACTTGAGAGGTATAAGATTCTAATATAGTCACAACTTTAAAACTATGAATCTAGCATAATCTAAAATAAATTTGGAAAACGAATTCATCAAGATTCGAACTTGCATTGCTAGGGAGGCAAACCTGAGATCTCTCGTGTGTGTGTATATATATATATATGGATATACACATATATATATACGTAGTTTCAACTGAAACGTCCAGGTGTCATGGCATCGCCAATCTTCTACATAGATTGGCCCCTGATTATACAATGAGGAAAGTTTTAAGCAGCAAGATTCAATCCTAAATACTAGTTGGGAAAGGGTTGAAGCCATTTTGTACCATATCTTGTAAAGGACTGAAGAGTGGTTTAAGGAGATTGTTCCATTCATACCAATCCAAACCATAATACCAATGTTGGGGTAGTCTGGTGCTCGAAGCATTCTGCTATTATGTAGGTCTGTGGAATGACCGTACCACCAGAGAGTGTAAAGTAGACCAACTACCGTAACACAAACACATCAAGAGTTGATTCTACAGCTTGAACTCGTGATCAATCCTAGCAACATCCAATCCTAAAATACTTAGCAAAACAGTTAACTGGCAGTAGTCGGAAAAGGGTTGAAGCCATTTTGTACCATATCTTGTAAAGGACCAAAGAGTGGTTTAGGGAGATTGTTCCATTCATACCAGTCCCAACCAGCACATTTCTCAGGTTCAAGTGTTTCAGGCTGCTGATTGGGATCAACAAGGACTGCTGTTATGAATATGCAAACTATGTGCACTTTCTCTGAGATGACAATGTTAGTCTCTGTTAGATACTCAATTTTATCAATTTCTAATCCTGTTTCCTCCTTCACTTCCCTCATCGCGCACTCTTCAAAACTTTCCCCTGTAACAAATATATGATAGTACTTGAAAGAGCATGTTAACAACAGACAATTCACTATCTGAGCTACTACGATTTTCCATCCAGCAACATCAAAATGGATAAAGTGATTACATACGATATGACCTAGTTGCAGCTTACAAGGACATGACTTTACAGAAAAGTGTGAAAAACACAAATTAGAATAGAAGTTTAACAGGTATGAGCATTTTGTCTTGTTGCCCGAACTAGTAGTCATAGCAGACTATTCTTGAAGTTGCTTGTTCTTTAATTTTTGTTACTCTCTATGTCCCATATTAGCTTAAACGTTCGATATGAATGTTTGAATTTTTTTTTCTATATTTGTCTTTTGTTTATTGAAGTTTTATATTTTCCAGAAGATAAATTATAATACTTGCGAAACTATATTTATGATTTTGCAAAGCATAATAATAAAAAGTATAGCTTAATTTACGCCCTTAAATATTTGTGTGTACTGTCGCACAAATTAAGTTCATATTGGATGAATAGAGTAATGTATTGTTTCATGTAATTAGATAGTAGTATAATTAGTACTGTTCTGCTACTATCTGTTTTCGGAATCGATAGTATTTGGTAAGGATTGGAGAATCAAACAATCGCCAATAAGCTAATCGATAAAATAATCAATCAACTAAGCTACTAAATATCTAATCATTTGAATTTTTATTTTGGGAAGAGTTAAGAAAAATTACTAACCAATTGTTTGTCAAAACAATTTCTGAAATCTATCAAAACAAAGATCTACAAAAATTTAGCGCAGAAATCAAGTGAAATGTTATTCTATTTGAAGAAAATCTTCAGTAAATCTATGGTGACTCACCGAACTCCAGGTGGCCGCCGGGAATCGCAAAGGTGCTATGGCCGACGGCGGAGAGGCGTTTCCCCAACAGAACTTTACTTCCTTTTAAGAGAAACACACCTACGCCAACTTCTGGCAATAGAGCTGACGGTGGAGACGCGGTAGCCGGCGTTTGTTGAGCGCCGTTTTCCATTTCACCGGCGCGGAATAAATTTCACGGGAAGGCTGAGATCACGTGTGGAGTTTTTATATTTGAAAAAGCTTGTTTGGGTCCCGCCGTTTTGGATGAAGTAGGCCCAATAGTAAGAAGTTATTGGGCTTTTTTTAACTGTAGCCCATTCAAACTTTTGTGAATGGAAGATTTATACAAATAGACAATGTTGTGGTCATTATTTAAATTTTAACCTATTTAAATAATGGAGAAACTAGGGCTGTTCAAAATCGAACAGAAATCGATCACCCCAAATAAAAAAAGTTATTGATTTAATAGTTTTGGCACTGGTATAATTTTTGTTGTATTATTGGGCTATCGATTTTTAACGGTTTTAGGTTTTTTCTTAACGGATTAACTGATAACCCGATAGTGAATTAAATAATTATATATTTGTATTATTTGGTATATAAAAGTCCTTTACAGTTTTATATTTTTATTTTTGACTGTCTCAAATGTTCAGTTATTCTACAATGTGATAGTTTTTAATTTTGAACAAAATGTAATATGTCAACTCATATGTATAATTCATTTGGTTTGCCACCTTGTTTCTAAGTAATTTTCAACAAAGAAAATATTGTATCAAATGTTAATGGTTAAACCGATAACTGAACCGATAACGATCAATAATTGATAAATCGATAATCGATAAGCCAATATCTTAATGGTTCTATAATGGTTTTACACATCTACAAACCGATAAGTCGAATCGATAAACTTCAAAATCGAACCGAACTGACCGATATGTAGCCCTAGGAGAAACTATACCATATGTACTAATTCCATCAGTTTTTTTTTCAAATGATTAAGTATTTTATTAAAAATTAAGAGTTTTCTGTCATACATTGATAATCAAAAGATACATCTAGATATATGTACTTTTTCTACCAGATACATTAAAAATAAAAAAAGAGGCGAGCAAGATGTGAGGGAACAGAGTGAGATAATCATGTATCTCAGATACACACAAATCACATATACAAACTAACTACATGTATCTGGTGTGATTCACTAGATATAGCGTATCCTATATACATACGAAATAGATTATTTTCTTTAAAAAAATTTGGAACTATATAAAATAAAAAGCATTAATTTTTGGCATGTGGACTTCAAATATATTAAGTTGACTCATTTATGAATTATTATTATTATACAAACCAAGTCTTTCTATATTTTTATAACCTATTTCAAGCACCACCAGATTACCTTTAATGACAGCTAGTATTCTTTTAAAAATTGTGCAGGTTCATTTTTTAAAAACCCCGACTTTTTAAAATTTTGAAACTCTTGAATGAAAATTCTGACTCTGCTACTGTGAATAAGGTACATAAATAAAAAAATATTTTAAAAAAGCCAATAAGTAAATTAGTTAAAATATATTTTTTATTTATAATTTTTTAAAAAACATATTAAAAAAAAAGTAAACAACTATTATGTGATGGAAGTCAGCTCAAGTCAATTAAAAAATTGATTTTTGTATTGTTTATTAAAAACCCCCCTTTTGCCTCTCCAATGAATTCAAAAGCCAGAAATTTCATTGAGATTGTCAACTTAAGATCAAAAATATATTTACTAAAGGATTAAAATTGTTAAGTACATACTTAAAGGGATTATATTGAACTTATACTCAAACATAAAGGACCATTTTTGTTAACTTGTGAGAAATTTGAAGGATTAAAATTATTAAATATACACTCGGGAATTTTCACTAACAGGACCTGAGATACAAAGTGGGAACTGTTGACACCCAATTTTGGCCCAACTTTTTAAAATTCGTACTTTTATATCGTTATTTTTTAGTTCTTGTTAAATTCATTATTTTGTGTTAAATTACATGTTTTTGTGTATTTTATTATTTTATCTACTGTTGATTATATTTATTTTATTCGTTTTAATATTTTAACGTAGCAATTTTTGTTCAAATATAATTATACATATATGTTTAATGGGCCCACAATTTGGGCCCATATTTTCTTCACCTTTTCGCCCCATCAACCCAAAACCATAAGCATAACTAAAACCTAAAAACATCTTTCATTTCTTTTTCATCCTTTGTCTTCCCACCCAAAAGCTCCCATTTCCAGCCACCCATGGCAGCTCCAAACGCCACCCAAAACCCCAAATCTCACCACTCACATCAGCAACCAGGAAAACCACCAAACACCACTTAAAACTCCCTCCAAAGACACACCAAAACGACCTCGAAACTGCCGCTGCAAACAGGCCCAAAATCGCCACCCATTTCGCAACCTCCAGCCGCACCAGATAGTTCCGAGCTTCATTTTCGATTTGTTGGTCCTTTCTCCTCGTTTCAGGTCTGAACAACAACAACTTCAAGTCACCAGCAAGCTATTCATGGGTACTTTTTATCATACTTCTACCAATTATTTTTGCTATTTTATTTAGGTCTTGTTACTTATATGTTTTGATTGATTTTAAGATCCCTTTAATTTATTATTGTCTCATTTCCATTGCCATTTTAGTTATTTTATTGTGGGTACAGTTGTTGTTGGTTATTTCCATTGCCTCACCAGGCATTTCATGGTTATTTTATTATTGTTGCTATGTTACTTTATATTGATTTGTCTATTATAGTTGATTTTGTGTTTATCTTTCGGTTATTATCATATCTCTACTTACTAATGTATTTGGCTTGGATTATTTATTAATTGTTCTTTATCATTTCATTTAATATTCTTTTTTTTAATCTTATTAGTTGTTTATTCTGCATATTTTTTTTATCTATTCTACTGAAATTGTTTAGTTTTTATTTGTAGTTGGTTTTATACTAATTCTGTTCATATGCAGCGTATTAAGGCTCACTTTGATAACTTTTGACATTTATTATTGTGTTTTCTTAGATTTATTATGGCACATATACTTGGCCGATGAAAAGTCTATCCGTCGGATTTCGAGGCCTCCCCATTTTAAAAGACGGAAATTTAGTTTAGAATTATATTTTTATATTATTAAAATTCAAGAAAAATTTTAGTTTAAGTTTCGTACATTAGCTATTAAAAGGACGGAATAATTTTAGTTCATTCTTTATTTATTCATTATTGTGTATGTTGTTGACATTATATAAACACTAGGACAAAACGATATATCATTATTTATTGCATTGCTTGTGTACAATTTTTATTGTTATACTTGTGTTATATTGCGTATCTCCTCCTCGATTTGAAAAAGAATGAGTTCAGTCGGGACCCACAGTTGTGGATTCTGAAGGGTGCTAATACCTTCCCTTCGGAATAACCTGAACCCTTACCTAGAATTTTTGGTTCGCAGATTATTTTCTAAAATAATTAATTGGTTTCCTAATTATCCTTAAAATTAGGTGGCGACTCTAAAATTTAAATTATTTTTCTAAAATTAAAATATACTCTTTTTAAATATTCTTTTATTTAATTATTTCGCGAGTTGCCACGACGTTGCGCCTTCGGGATGTCAACAGGAACTTCAAGATAAATTTTGAACTTCCTCAATCACTAAATAAACCGATAATCTTATATTTAGAATGTTCAAAATATATATAAAATAATGTAATTTTTTACTGAAAGGTTCGAATAAACTCTCTCACTATGCACTAGATCCGGACCACATAAAAGAACACTTTTCTTTTTGTTAATTTTTTTCTTATTAAGTCTATGATTCATTGACTTTTAAAATAAGTTGACTTAGTGCTATTCTTATAAATGGCAATGTAAATAGTTTAGCTTAAGTATGTTTCATTTTTAAGTGATTTAACATTGAAGAAAATTTTGATCTTGTTTGTAGTCTTCAAATCTTTCTAAAGAGTTGCACCAAAAAGGTATGTAAATTCCACATTTTCTTCTAATTGATCTTTGAATTTGGTTCACTAATGTGATTATTTGAAATCTTTTGTATATAAAAATGAATATATTGTGAAAATTCCATGCCATAGACTAAAAATATTCATCATATTTGTAATTCAAATTAGCGTTTGATCATAAATATTGGATCAGATTTCAAAAGTTAATATGTTTGTCATAGATTTTAGATTAATTTTGATAATTCGTCTTAAAATTTTTTTGAAGTTTGTAAAAATTAATCCGGATATGTTTTTGTAACTTAACACTCGCGAAACTTTACCAAGTAAAATGCATGTAATTCAAGTTTTCAAGTTTCAACTTCAAAATTTATGATCAACCTGATTGTTCAAAGGAAAAATATTAGAACATGGATAGTGTTTTTTTAGTTGTGTCAAATGGATGGATTGAGTTGAATTGAGTCATCAATAAGTAAGTTCAACTATAATGAGAATGGGTTAATAAATTTTTTCTCCTAACATATCTGATTTTGAATATTATATTTTTTTGTACGATCTGTTTATATGTAGAGAGACAGTAAAAGAGAGTGATGGGTGAGTTGATACGTAGCCCAAGTCTAAGTTGCTCGGACTCTTCTCTTTTGGTGCCACACCCATGTTGACACGACATGGATGTGGGTGTGGGATTGTGTCCGATTTGGTCAACCGATTTTGGGTACTTTGACCAAAATCGATAGGGAAAGTTTGAACAATTTTAATGATTCTATAATCAATACAAAAGTTAAGGTGAAATTGAAGAAAATGAAATACCTTTTATATAGAAATTTCTATGTCACGTCTTTTTCTTTATCTCCTTTCAGGGTTCTCTTCAAGTTCTCCACATAATCACTCTATTTTCAGATATTTTCATTTTTCTAGGCAAATCCCAGCACCTGTATCCATACATGGATCTATATCTCTGAATCTTAAAAATTAGATCATGAAGAATCTGGCCTCTGGATCCGCACCCGTATTAGACACCCGGACCTGATTCCGAGCAACGTTAACTTAGGCCAGAGTGATTCATAGAAACCTTATCAATATGTTGTCATAAAGAAAAGAATAAAAATGTCTTGTACTATTGGAAAAAGGTCTAAATATATCCTTCATCCATCTATATTGTTGAAAAATATCCTTTTGATAACCTTTTTAGCTCAGTTATGCCCTCGTGACTAATACTAAATTAAGAAAAAAAAGTTGTTGCAGTTTCAAGATTTTGATCGGAAAGAAATACGCGATGTCTAAGCAAGAAATGGTTGATTGTATGAATGAGTTACTCAGTTACGTAGACAAAATGGGAGAACAGGACAGCACAGGTTCTGCAATGAATGAAATCAAGATTCTAAGAATGATGCTTAAATATACAAGAATGTTCGTTAGCTGGGCAACAAAAATGAGAGTTGAAAGCTTATTTCCTGTCTTCCAGAGGATCCAAGACTTCATTGAAGTTTCAACGTCAGAACTTCGCGTTCTTTCGACTGATACATCTACATTGATGGTCTCGGAAATGCTAAGAACGATTTGTCTTTTCAAATCAGATTTACAACAACAGTATTTTCTTGAAAAACCAGCTTTGAGTACTCCTATACGTCATGAATTCGTTATTGAATTCATTAACCATGCTTTGGAATGTCTTAAGGATCTCCTGAGGTTTTCTTACATGGATAATTCAAGTTTTCCACTTCAACATTTGGTCCAAGAACTCGTTAAGGCGTTGATGATATGGAGGAGTTTGGTGAGGTTTATTTCAAGCATACGTGGCGATGAGGATGCTAATGTGTCTACTTTCTTCAGAACGATTGAGACTGAGGTTCGTCGAGTTGTTATAGAGGCATACAACTATTTCCCGGAAGAAATGAATGAGGTGAGGGAATATCAAATGTATTACATGTTAGAGATAATACAGAGGAGCATTGATCCTACAGGGGAATATCTTGGTGGAGTCTTTTTTAGCGCCCTCAGAGCCTCGACGTTAGCAGATGAATATTCTAACACTCCCAACACCACAACTGAAATTGCAGTAACGGTACTAATTAGCAGCATCAAGGCTTTGCTAAAAGATTTGAGTGGGATATCAGAGCTTAAATTTCGTTGGAAGGGTATGATGAGAGATAAGATCGAGAACTTTCATGACGACTTAGATTTCTTGCACATTTTTGTTGTTGATTTGCCAGTACAAATCAACTTGCAAGATATTGATGGTTTTCAACAAATTCGAGAAGTGACTTTTGCTGCAGGAGTTGTCGTTAGCTTAATGAATGACGAGGTGATGATGGAAGAGGATGACAGTAAGGCTGAGGAGCTAAACCAAGCACTTGTTGAGTTTGAAGACAAGCTTGAGCAGTTCTTGTCGTCATTATCTGCACGACAAGATCAGCTTAAACTCCGTAAGACTGTCCAATCTTTTTTGTCCAAGAACAACAATTCCATAGGCTATGTTAATTTCCACTTAGACAACTTGGAGGAGATGCTTAGTTGCTTCTCGGATTCTGTTGACGTTGTGAAGGACCTGTTTCTATTAGCCTTGAAGTATCTAAAGGTTTTACAACCTTCTGTAAGGGATGATCGATCTACGGATTTTGCTGCACTGGTGTCTGGTAAAGCTCATGAGTTGGAGTATATAATTGATTCATTGGTAATAGGAGAAGTTCCTGTTTCTTGTCTTAAGCTATGGTTGTGGGAGATCACAAAAGAGATAAAACAAATTAAGGCGGACACTGAGGAGAACAAGACAGATGATCACATCATGACTACTTCCGAGGTTTCTGAAAGTCAGATGGCATCCAAGAAGTCAGATGATAGCCCCAAGACGAACAAAGCGATGGTGGGATTTGAAGATGCCATAAAAACACTGAGGAAGCAACTCATTGAAGGATCAAGCAACCAAGAAGTCATCTCGATTGTTGGAATGCCCGGTTTAGGTAAGACAACTCTTGCAAACAAACTCTATGCAGATGATTCAGTTGTCTTACATTTTGAATTCCGAGCAACGTGTTGTGTTTCCCAAGTGTATACACGAAGGGATTTACTAGTTTCTCTTCTAACTGATGTTACACAGCCTTCTGAACTGAGTAAATTGGCTGAAGATCAATTGGCTGATAAACTGCAAAAATATTTGAAAACAAAGCGATATTTGCTAATGCTTGATGATGTTTGGGAGACTGGGGTATGGGATGATTTATATTCGTGCTTCCCGGATACAGGAAATGGAAGCAGAATACTTTTAACAACACGACTTGATAAAGTCGCGGAGTGTGAAGGTTTCCTTCCCCATCATCTTCGTCAGTTTAGAGATGATGAAAGTTGGACACTGCTAAAAGAGACAGTGTTCCAAGATGATACTAGTTGCTCTCCGGACCTAGAGGTTGTCGGACAGGAAATTGCCAAGAAGTGTGGAGGGCTACCTCTCTTAGTTGTTTTGGTAGCCGGTATTCTTGCCAAGCCAGACAAGAAAGTAGAAGACTGGAAGAAAGTATCGAGAAGTTTAAGCTCGAGCATCAAGGGTGACTCTACTCGGAGCATGGATATAATAGAATTCAGCTATAAGGAATTACCCAATCATTTGAAGCCATGCTTTTTGTATTTTGGAGCCTTCTTGGAGGACAAGGAAATCTCAGTTTCCAAGTTAATATGGCTATGGATTGCTGAAGGATTTGTCGCGGAAACTAAACACAAAGTGTTGGAGGATATAGCAGAACTTTACATGAATGATCTTATCGGAAGAAACCTAGTGTTTGCTACAAAGAGAAGATCAATGGGAGGAGTGAAATCCTGTCGTATTCATGATCTCTTACGTTCTTTTTGCTTGGAAAAAGCGAAGGAATGCAATTACCTCCTCTGGATATACGGGTATTCATTTGCTTGTAACCTTTCCAGCCTATTTTCATTTTACTAACTTTTTTGTGCTTAGTCTTATATCAGTTTTTCTTCCTATTTTCAGGGACCATGATCCTGATTCACTTCATTCTTTCTGTGAGAAGACTAATCATCGTCGTCTATCCATCTATTCTACCCGTGAAGCTCTTGATGCATGGAGTCCATCGACTTCACATGTTCGTTCTCTGCTATTCACAGAAGATCGTACCAAGGAACTTAGTTTGCAAAGATGTCATCTTTTGTCCATTTTTGGCAAGTTCAAGTTCCTCAGAGTGTTAGATTTGGAAGGCATCACAGTTTATTCTTTCCCCACACAACTTATTCTCTTAAGGTACCTCTCTCTTCAGTTTGCTTCGGAATCTATTCCATCATCTGTTGAAAATCTCAACAACCTTGAAACTATAGTAGTTCAAGGGATTAGACCAGAGCTACAATTGCCAAACACATTTTGGAATATGGTTAAGTTGAGACATGTATGCATAAAGGATCGTGCGACTTTTGATCTGTGCAACTCCTCCTCCTCAGTGTTAAATGATTTGGAAACGTTATCTACTCCGTTATTTACATCTAAAATGGATGTAGAAAGTGTAATGAGACGTACACCTAATCTTCGAAAGCTGAAATGTGTAGTTTCAGGAACATGGAGATATTCCAAAAAACTACGAAATTTCTGCAGTGTATTTCCAAGATTTGATCTTTTAACTCAACTCGAGTCTCTAAAACTGCTCTGTCATTGGCCTCCAGAGCGTTATCCTTGTGACTTCGACTTCCCTTCAACTCTCAGGAAGTTAACGTTATCAGGATTTCGTTTGCCCTGGACAGAAATTTCAACAATAGCCATGCTTGAAAGACTAGAGGTACTAAAACTACAACATTATGCGTTTTTTTGGAGACCATGGGAAGTGAAAGATGGACAGTTTCCGCGACTCAAGATGTTACAACTAAAGTATATGCAAATTGATGAATGGATAGTCTCCGAGGACGATGATAACTGTTTCCCTATGCTAGAGAGGTTAGTCATGGAAAGTTGTTATGTGCCTAATGGGCTCCCTTCTTGTTTTGGTGACATTACTTCTTTGAAGTCCATAGAGTTAAGGTGGTGCAGCAGCTGCATTGAATCAGCAATGGATATTAGGGATACGCAAATCGACCTGATGCAGAATAATGACTTCAAGCTCTCAATATTTTCAAGTCCAGAACTGATGAGTTGAGTTTTTAGTCGTGTTGACGTATAAGAATTCATATAGTCGACTCCAACTTGTCGTTTGAACTTTGAAGATATGTACATGTTATCAGTTCTTTGTTAATGCAGTGTTTTTACTATGTTGCTTTCTTTATGGCCTCATTTGGGAACTTTTACACTTTGTTTGGATGCTTATACTGTATTGTTAGTTCATATACCATGTTTATTTTGATTGTTATTGAAATTTTAGTATATCGTTTTGTTTAAATTCATCGTTAGACAACGATAAAAAGTGTAACTGCTAATTTGGTGTGATAGCATCGTTACCTTAATATTTTTTCTTGTTTTGTTTTTATTTATTATTTAATAATCTTATTTTGTTCTTTACCTTACCTGTTTATAGTAGCTCTACTTTATACTCTTTTTTTTCTTGTAGGTCTATCATTCAAATTGTTAATGTGTTATATTATATAACGATGGAGAAAAATCCAATCTAATACAATATGATACGATACATTATGAAATAAGATATAACAACCATCCAAACAGAGTGCTAAGTACCGCAGAAAATGGGATAACGAAAACGGGGATGTTATTCAAATGTCACTCTTAATATTTAATATTTAAAAGATATATAATTTTATATTATTACAATAACTTTCACCGAATAGTCTTGAAAATAGATGATCTTGAAATTGTTCCTAACGCAAGGGAGATGTTACTCTTTTCCTTGCTTGGAAAAATGAAGTTTATTTTTTACAATTTACGATGAATCTGATAATTAAAACGAGCGATGAATTTGATAATAAATTCATAAATTTCAAATCCTGACTCTGACTCTACCTGCTCTGCTACTATTATTTCAATTTAGTTTCTTTTGCATCTATTACCATAATTGCAGACTTTTGGAGGGGAGCTTACACAACTGCCGTAACTGCCATATATCTTCTCGTTGCATACTGTCACTGTTTTTTGTATTGCACGATAGGATATACGTTCACTTGCTGCAATTTTAATTCAAAAATAATATAAATAAAAAATAAACATCGATTATTATATTTCGAGATTAAACAAAATGACACTTTTCTATCTCTAGAAAAAATCAATCTAGGGGTGAATTATGGAACTAGACACACATAATATAATATGTATTTACATATATCACTATAGTTTGAAAAAAATTATAATTTATAGCTATAGTTAGGATTTTATTGCTATTTTCTCTCTCCTCTCTTTATCTCTCTCGCGTCTCTCCTCTCCCTTGCAATCTCTTGTAAGATATACAACTATATATGTATATTAGTTACATATATACAATCATTTGACAGATATGCATATTCAATTCAATAGATATACATATACAATTCGCTTCTCTCCACCCTCTACCCTCTCTCACTCGCCTCTCTCCTCGCTCTCCCTATCTCGCTTGCCAGATATACAAATATACATGTCTATCAGTTACATATATACAATTATTTGACAGATATACACATACAATTTGATAAATACACATATACAATTCGCCTCTCTCGACTCTCTCTCAATCTCGCTCGCCTCTCTCCTCCCTCTCTTGATCTCGCTCGCCTCACTCCTATAATATATAGCTACAAATTGTAATTTTAACAAACTATAGCTATTTTTTTAATCTTATCCTCAAACTTTTATCATGTTATAAGAGTGAAAATAAAAACCAACTCATATAAATGAAAAAATAAATAAAAATCAACTTATATGATGCAATTAAATAAAAATAATTTTTTAAAATTCAAATTGTAATACATAAATTGAAATATGAGAGGGTAAAATTTTACTAGGTGGTGCTTGTTGAGTTGCTGAGCCAGCTGATCTAGGGTGATGAGGTTGCATTTCCATTTTATTGCCTCCTGAACCTGTTATTAAAATGGAGTTAAAGTTATATATATGGGGAAAAATAACGTAATTAGACAAATATATGATATGTATTTATACATAATTATAGTTGAAACAATTATAACTTATTATAATCAGGGTTTTGTTGCTATTTTCTCTTTCCTCTCTCAATTTCTTGTCAAATATACAATTATATATGTATAACAGCTATATATATACATAGTCAATTCGATAGATATACATATACAATTCGCCTCTCTCCACTCTCTGCTCTCTCTCGCTCGCCTTTCTTCTCCAAATTAAAGAGTAATTTTTTTTTATTCATTCCATCATAATTTTTATTAGCGAAATATTTATTACTATAAAAATGAAACCAGAATAAAACAAAAAACGAAATTTATATCATTATGTTTTTTTTTTAAAATAATCAAATTCCAAATAGGTCGATGGAAAAATCAAACTCTCCATCTTATAATAGAAATGATAGATATCTTCTTTTATCGACAAAAAAGTGACTATTCAATCAATAACATATAAAAAAATATTTCTAATTTTATTATTTTACATATCAATCAGAAAAACAAAAAGATAAAACCTGATAATAATCTTCCAGCGGACGTTGTTGAGGATACACAAAAAGTTAATACCAAAAATATCAAAGTGAATGTTTTGTAATTCATGGCTTCAAAAATCTATGGAGAAAGAGAAGAATTATTGGAGAAAAGAGAATTCTCTACAATAAGTTTACTTGTGTTTTAAATCAATAATCTTATATAAAAGATTTCCTCAAGAGAAAAATAAAATAATTTTAAAACGTGTGGACTTTATTCTTTTAATATATTAGAAAATTCTCACTTTGTTTATACCCCATTTTATGGTTCTTGACTTGTGAAGTCTTCTTGGAGTAAACATATACGACAATTAGTTGTTTTTTTAAAAAAAAATTATTATCCGATACTCATACTGAAGTTCGACTTATTTAAGTTCGAACCATGTAAAATTTATTTGAAAAAAATCACGATCTTATTAAGATTTTTTTCATGTCTAACATTCGAAATACTTCTGATTAAGAGGAGAATGATATAATTCGCGAAATTACAGCTTTTAGCGATTGATGACACTCGATCTACTTTTTAAGTCTTCTCGTGTTGATATGTTGAATGAGTCATTACTAAATTAGCCTATTTAATTTGGTTGGCCATATTTTTAAAAGTTAATAATATCTTAAATTAAAAAATATATTAAATGTGTCGAAATGTTCTTTAATTTTATGGTCTTGAATATGTTATATAAAAATTTAAACTTAAAGATACATTCTTTTTTTAAATAAAACTAAACAGTTGTCAAAAAAGAAAGAGATTATTTTAAAAAAAAAAGCGAACTAAAAAGAAAATTATGACAAACAAATTGAAACAAAGAAAAAAATTAATTGATATTTTATAATAGAATTACCTTTTTATTTATTATTTTTTAAGAGGTGGACTAAGTCAAACATGAAACGTAAAAAATAGAATATCATAACATTTATTTGTCTAATTTGCAAAATTAAAAGATAATTTATCAATCGCTTAATTCATAATTTATTTCTATCACTAATTGTAGTCATTTTTCAAATTATTAAAGTTCTTATATTAAAAAAATGATATAACAAAAAATTTATTTTATTTATTACTCCTAAAAAAAATACATTAAATTAATATTAGACAAATAAAAAAGTACTTATGAAGTCTTCTTGGACTAACATTTATGACAATTTAAAAATTGGTCAACTTAAAAGCATCTTCCCAAGTTTTGTAGTTTAGCTCCAATTACAATTGGGGCCACCCAAGGATGGACATGTCTTGTATACCAATATTTCCGATCGTTCATTTTTATGTGTCATTATTTCACTGATCGAGATTAAATTATATAAATTTTAATTAATATTTTAAAATAATTTTTTTATTATATTAATATGAAAAAATTGCAACTTATAGCATTTCTGGTAATTCATATTAGATTCAATGTCAATTAATTAATATCGAAGAAATTTTAATACTCCTTATTAATGTGCATATTTATTTTGCCAATAAAAGTTACTTTTATTATAGTAAAATTTGAAATGTTTTTTTGTATTATATCTTTTTTTGGAGAGACTTTCATGAAATTATCTGATTAAATAAATTATACTCACTCGATCCAATACAAAGCATATAAAAGTTTATAAACCATCTAACTAATTAATTAATTGTCTAAAAACATTGATAAATACTACATAATTTAGTACAATAATTCTACAATTTATTGATCGTTTTAACATATGTTATAATTCTTGCAGAGATCGCTATTTACTTGACGACGTATACAATATTCCAATTCTTGTCGATTCATCCCGCTACATGTCCTTGGAGCTGATGCAAAATAATAATAACAACAACAATAATAATAAAAATTAAAAAAAAAACTATTACTTTTGGAATAATAGTTCATCATTACCCTAGATCAATAAAAAAATTATACTTAATTAAACATAAATTTTCAAAAAAACTTAGAAAAATTTCACTAAAGTTTCCGATCCGTCGCACCCCTTTAAAACTGTCTTATCATCAGTGGCAGAGCCAGTATTTTTTATCAAGAATGTTCATATTTGTATAACATGAATGGATGATATTTGTATCAAAGGTGTTCAACAATTGACATATATCAAAATATCTATATTTAATCAATATATTCGAAAAAGTTTTCCGACGAAGGATATTCATCTGAAGACTTTCGGATGAATGTAGCTTCGCCCCTGCTTATCATGTTAGACAACCTTGATTGGAGCGCCACACTAAGAAGTACGGTCATATGTGTGAATTTATATTTAAGCGGACGTTAATATTTAGATACAAGATACCAACTGAAAAATCGAAAATAATTATAATAAAAGAATATTAAAATAAATTTTACCAGGGGGTGGGTTTACAACAGCAGGAGGTGGATGTTTATCTGTTGCTGAATGATCTGGTTTAGTGTGATGAGGTCGCATTGGAATTCCAACATTATCTATTATCACATTAATAAAAAAAATTAAATTAGATTAAATCAAATAAATTATTTTACCTAATTTTTGTAGTCAGTTTAATTTTATTATAAACATGTTTTTATTAAAAAAAAAGTTATCTATTGAGTATTAATTTCTAGTGTTATTTTTTTTCGTTTCTTACGTTTTAATTAAAATATATATGAGATAGTCACTGAATATTTTTTAATGAAAAATAATAATAAAGATAATATATCATGTGGTTGACTGTATAAAAATAATATCTATATAAAATTGTGCAAAAATTTATATCGATATAACGTGATTATAAATTATATTTTGATTTTAAATAGTTAACGAAGATAATAAGACCCTATGTAAAATAAATATGTAATTAATAATAATGTTAATAATAGATTGGAAAGATCTAGACTTTTAGCCACTTAATTACTTATAGAACTATATTAATTATTCTCAAATATGAAACAAGCATATATATTTTTTCATGACACATTGCTAATTGAAAACTTAATAATTTATTAAATTTTTTAACTATTAGAATTTTATCAAAATTGGACATATTATTTAAATTGAAGATTAAATATACTTAATCAGAAAATAATAAATTCATACTTTATAAGCTAAACATATTGAGATAGAGAAGTTTACCTGGTGGTATTGCTGGTGAGATAGTATCATTATAATCATCATTATCATAATCATTCATAACGGATCTACGTGCTGCAACAAAAAAAATTTTTAAATTGTATACATATATTTCTTTTCGTTTTAAATTATGTGGCTTAATCTGAAATCTGGGGGTCAAAAGTAAGTAACGTATATTGTAAATTTAGATATAAAAACTTTAAATTTTGTAAAATAAAATCTACAACTATAGGATATCCAATATAATCTCATAAAGCAGGGATTTGAGTATGATGGATGTATACAAATCTTACCCCAGCTTAGAAATAGAGATATTGTTGTCGATAAACCCTCGACTTAAGAAAGACAATTCAAAATAGTGTGGAAAAAGAAATTACAAAGGTATGTAAGATGTATTCAAGGCAAAATACTATAAAAAAAAATCATAAATCATTCTGAACGGTAACTACAATAAAGTAATACAATAATCAAAGTACAAAAAGCAATAAATGATAACAAAATTGAAGGACGAGAAACTAGAGGTGCACCAGGACTACTAGTACTGAAAGATAAGCGAGACAACATTCAACTACCTACTAACCTTCTACCTCAATCTGCATCCCCCAACGAAAATAATATCTACTTATTTAGAAACTATACAAGAATTACATCGTATAAGTCATAATATTTAACGAAAATCAAGGTGGAAAATTATACTTTAATTCTTAACTCTCAAAATAATAACCAAGACACATGATTAAAAATATAGGGAGTTAGAACAACAACAAAATGAATATTAATAATTTAGGGTAAAAAAAAGAATTATATTATAGAGTGAAGGGATTACTAAACCTTGTAATAATCTTGTAGAGGATGTTCTTGAGGATAATAGACAAAAAATTAAGAAAAAAATAGCTATGAATAAACAAGAAAATGTTTTGTGATTCATAGCTTTTAAAATCTATAAGATTGAGGTGTTTATTTAATCAATAATAAGTTTATTTGTTGATCTTCTTATACAATTTTCATAAATATTAAAATATTGATAAGGAATTTGAAAATGTATGGACAACCCTTTATTACAAAATTTCCAAATTTTTTTGCCCAAATTATGTGGCTTGACTTTGAAGTCTTTTGCTAAAAGTTAAAATTATAATTAATAATATCTATATATGTTAAATCTTCTCAAGTTGAATATTCAATTGGCATTTTTTTCAATATTGATGGACACAAGTCAATATGTAAATCCAAAATATCACTATAGCAAATAAAAATAATTAGGAAATTCATTCCTTATATGTTATTAAATAAATACATTATTGTTATAATTTTATTTTTATTGCATGTCTATAATCCATCACTAAATATGATTGATAATAAATTTTTATTGTTCAGAAATAAATTGACTGATTGGAGGACCTAACTAGCTTCAACCAAGTTTTCGATAGGCTAGGAAGCAAAGTTATTTGTCGCTAATTTTTATTTTTATTTCTCTTCTTTGTTCCTCTTTTTTCTAGCCACTTCGTCTCTCGTCATTTTTCCAATCTTAAACCCCTTCAAAGGATCGCTTGATTTTCTGACTCAAATTTGTTTTTCAAACATTAATTCATTAGGGTTTTGCGTTGATTTTTTTTTTCCTTAAAATTTGTGTACACTTCACTCGTGATATTTGAAAATGTGATATTTTAGCTGAAGTCGATAATATATGGTTGGTATATAGAAACTAATATTAACTAAAACGTGTGTTGTAATATTTTATTAAGCACATTTATATCTTCAGTTAACTAAAATGTTTGTTGTTGGTCCATTTATAAAAGAAATACTTGATTTTTGAACTATTTAAAGAAATTACATTCATAAATTGAATGATTCACGGTAAGGGTGTTAAATGGGCGAGTTGAGTTGAATTGAGAATATTAAAAGAAGGGATTACACAAATCTCATACTATTAAGAGCTAATTACATTTTATCTTTACTCTTTTCCAAATTACAAAAATGCTTTAAATTTGTATATTCTGATACTTTACTTTACGTGACATATCCGACTGATACATTGGATAAAGTAATGTATTGACAATTTGATACATCACTTATGTGATATTTTTTATCGATACATCGCGTATAGTGATGTATCAGAAAATAGGGGAGAGCAGAGATTTTTGTAATTTTTGAAATAATAGGAAATCTTAGAGAATATGATAAAATAAGTTATGTATTATTTTTCCATAATAAAATGGGTTGAAATGAAAATCGAATTGGGTAATGATCCGTCCAAATTTACTTTGGGTTCAAATGGGTTTGCGCTCAAATGGGTTAAAATATTTTGGATGAAAAAATTACACGGATAAACAAATATATACTAATTAATTAGCTAACACAACTGTAGTTTGAATTATAACATCTTTGTATAATTATAGTTTGGGTTTGTATAGGGAAACATATCAAATATACAATCACTGCGAATTGTATAACGAATTATATAAATGTTGTGCGAATTTTATATCGAATTACACAAACGTTGTGCGTAAATTTTATAATAAAATATACAAACACTGCAAATTAAACTATACAATTCGTTGTGCGCGAATTATCTAGCGAATTATACAAACGCTGCGTGAACTCTACAGCAAAATATACAAAAACTGCTATAACTATACTTACGAAATATAATTACCTAAACTTTAACTATTTCGCCCTATTAAATTTCACGACTAAACTATTAGGTTAGCTAGTTTTGGTGCGTTGGGGATACTCACCCAATTTGATCCGCTTAATATTATAACATATAATAATTTATTATAAATTTAAAGATTAAACATGCTTATACCAAAAATCACAAGGTATCAAAATTTACCAATTATTTGAAGGAGTAAAAGTGCTAATTTCCCTTAATTAGCATAAGTATTAATTCCTTATTAATATCAAAGTGCAAACATAATTCAACTTAATTAACATAAAATTCTTTATTACTAGCTTAACTCCATTTAAGATCTATCATGGAGTAAGCAATTTTAGAATATCCAAATAATTAAACATAAATATAATATAAAGTTCTTGTCACTCAATCTCTGCTCATGATCCAGGAGCTGCAAACATGTAAAAATATTGTATAAATAAATTTTCAATATAATACATAAATAAACTTACAAATTTAATTTCAGTAGACAAATAAGAACTTTTAACTTTGGTAGTAATATGGGTCAACTAATCAACCCATGAAGTAACATAAATGTACCCTAATAATTTTCCTTTAAACTTACATATAATATATAATAAATGGTGTCATATAAATTGTGACAAATGAAATAATAGATTTTGTGCAAAATTTTACCTGGTGGTGATACTGAATCTCTGGGTTTGATATATGGTCTCGAAAAAGATATTGTTCTATTAAAGAAGGGTCTGCGTGGTGGACATGATTCTCCTCGAAATTTATAATCACTACATTTGTAACCTATATTCAAAGAGAAAATACGTTATACATCATCAAAGAAATAATATTTAAATTTGGAAAAACAAAAATTAAGGTACTATAAAAATTGAAATACAAGGAATGTGTGTATATATATATATATTTAATATTTTATTTAAGAAATTTGAAGGTGCAATTGGTTTGGTCATATTATGTAAAAGAATATTTAGAATTTGAATATATTTAGAAATATGATTTATACCTCAAAAATTTTAAAGACTTAATATAAAAATCTATTTTTTTTTAACTCGACTTTATCTGATTTATGCTTTTCAACTTTGGGTTGTGAAACTAGGCACTTAATTGTGTCAATTGAAGTGTATCTCAAGCGAATTGTCATGTAGGACACATGTATCTACGAGTTTAACTTTATACAAGTGTCTACATATATACATTTAAAGTTGGAGGACACGAATGTCAGTTGAGGCCAAGTTGAAAGCCATATTTATATACTATGCCCTTTTTAAAAACTAATAAAATCACCAAACTTGATTAAATAACTGAAACATCCCTTAGAAATATAATTTAAACATGCAATATAATTTAAATAGGTTCAACTTTTATAAAAATAAAAAATTTAGGGTAAAATTTGTGAAAGTGAAAAGAAAGTTTTAGGGTGTTTATTAAATCTCAAATACTTCTAGTTGAGAGTTTAGAATTTTCATGGACAAATGCTGATTTTCAAATAAAGTGAGACATAATCTGAAAAAAATAAAACATTCTCATGGCCAAACATATCATATATGTGTGTGTAAGGTTTAGCCACATTATCAATGACAGAATCAGAATTTTCATTAACGTGAAGAAGAAAACACATGAATTAAGAAATAATGAGGTTCAATATCACTGTATATGACCGTATATAAATAACATTTTATTGAAGATAATTCGAATGAACCCCTCGACCGTAATACAAAGAAGAGTGAATTAGTACTAAACCTGTCAATCTCCTAGAGGTTGTTGAGGATAGACAAAGGATTATGACAAAACAAGCTAAGAATATTGCTTTGTGATTCATGGAGATCAAATTGGAGAAAAATGGAGTTAATTTTATCTTATATTAATCAAAAATAAACTTATATGTTACTCCTTTTATAATATTTCTTAAGGGAACATTTATAAGAAATTCATAAAAATGTGGACCAATATTTGATGTGTTCACATTTTTAGTGCTTGACTTGGAGTTTTTTGGCCAACATTTATGAACTTGAGTGGAGTCATGGGACTTGACTTTGGAGTCTTGGGCTAACATTTGAATTTTGTGATGTTTGTCCAATTTTTTCTACAAAAAGTAGTTGATATTAATTTGACAATAAAAATTTTAAAAAAATCATAATAAAAATTAAAAGTGTGAAAGTCCTTAGAAATGTTGTTTGGAGCTGTTTGCCCTTCATTAAAGGATTCAGCTTTAAATAAAATCGTCTTTTTTCCCAATTTTTTTAAATTATTAGTTAATTATATTTGTAATATTGACCTTTAAAATATATGAAAAAGAAATGATAAAAGAAGAAATCCTAGCCGTGGAAAGACACCTAAAAATCTTCCTTATTTGATAGACTTCTGTTTCTTTATTATTTGAATCAAGAAAATACTTATAGTCGCTAAGGAAAATTCTAATTTACCATGAGTTCTAATTAGTGATAGTATCTCTATATATAGGACCTTTATAAATAAATAATTTATCAAAATTACTTTTATAGTGAATTATTGATCTTTTTATAAGTTCATAATTAAATTTAATTTTTTTCGCTTTGATCATGCACGAAACGTGTATAACGAGACTAGTCATATCCTAAAAGTCTTACCTTTCTTTTCCGCAAGTTGATGGATAGATATCTTGCAAAACTAAGATGCTTAAAAATAAATAATCATTTTTCTAGTGAATTAATAAAACATAAATATTAAATAAAATAGATCAGAAATAATATTACACAAAAGTAGCATTAGATGAAGTGGGGAACCACATTATAATTAGGGTTCATCCAAACTCCCTTTGGCGAAAAATTATACTATTTATATATTGTAAATTTTTTTTATATATATATATATAATAAATATCGAACCCCCTTTTGGTTAGTTTGTATGTCTATTTCTTAAAATTCTGAACCTCCTTAAAGAAAGTTCTGATTCCGCCACCGATTAGACGGCAATATCTAAGAAGTTGCTGAAATTAATAGACTGAAGATTAGGATAGTTAAGGGAATAACACAAGAATTAGGAAACTTACATAGACATATTACCATCTATAGCAATAATAAACTTAATCTCGCTTAACACTTATAATACGTTTATAGTATAAATTTATCACAGTATTGCTATATATTATTATAAATAGTAATAAATAAAAAGTATCGCTAAAATCAATAATTATTTATTCAAAAGTACTCGCGCAAGTAATTTTTTCGAGATTAAATGAGGCTAAGTATCATTAGTAGGAGACACAATATATATTATAGCTAATAGAAGGACAAAAAAGTATATTACAAAACCATAAGAATAATTTAGTGGGGGTTTTCCCTTCCAAGAATGACCTATTTCCATGGCTACTTCTGTTAGCAAGTCCAATTTAAACCAACTAAAACAAGGAATAAATAGGAAAAAGAGGACCAAAGTTCATCTATGGAAAGCTCTGGCGATAAACCGAGCTCAAAATGATTCAATGAAATACAATGAGGAGGAGTAGAATGATCGTTAAAAGGGGCTAACACTTCGAGCCATCTGCAACATGAACTCAGGTACAAGGCGTTTTCTTGGAGTCGAATTTGCTTTGATGGTTTCAGAGTTATCACCATGAATCATGGTAATTAGATCATCTAACAAATCGTCTATTCCACCTCTCATTGGATCCTAAACATTAGAATAAGCAAATATCAGAAGGGGAAAAAAAACAAGCGCGAATAAGGGAAGGACTAAAATTTCCGCGATATAAGCAAATGAAGCATCAGTTACCTGAAGAAACAAATCTGTATGCGTCTTTCCTTCATATAGGATACATTCAGCTTTGACACCGAGAGCTTTAAGAGTATCAGCAAAACTCTTGCTGGATTAAATGAAATACATCAGCAAAAGATATTTGGATCTACACAGCGTATATACTACTATTTGACAAGAATAACCGTGCTACTGCACATGGCATTCCGAAAGAAAGTCCTAATTGACGGTCAAATGTCCACTGTTCACCTCATCGATACAGTATCCAACTAATTTGGACTTATGGAGATCATTTTACAGGCTACCTTTCCATAATACATGTAGCCACTATGTTCTTGATTAATCAACCAGTTTCATTCTGCTCTGTAGTTATTCATATCTACTTATACAGATAATGTCCTAGTGACATAACCGGGCTGCATCCACTGGAAATGCCTCCAAATGGAGAACATATGCATTAAGGGAGAGCAATCAAGATCATCTATCTCCATTCTTGAAACTATAAAACATAAAAGTTACTGATTTCATCCCAATTTATTTGACGCCCTTTACTTTTTAGTCAATCCCAAAAGAACGGCATATTTCTGTATTTAGTAACTGAACTGTATGTGGTACAGTTATAGAAACAGTAAATAAGTGCAGAAAGAGGAGGTCCAGACCTGGAGTCACACGGAATGGAATAATCTGCAGTACCATGAAAAAGAACAATAGGAGGAAGAAGAGAAACGGCATTTTTAACGTTTGGGTCCTGTGCAATTACTTCTGGTGAGTATCGTCTCAGACCTTGTTCCCCTTCCATTATGCTGTGCAAGTACTAAAAACAATATCAGCAATATATACTGGAAAATTTCGCTAGCAGTATCCATTTGGAAAAGCATTCACATAGTACCAGAAGTGAGTAATATACATACCTTAGAAAAATTGAACGGTACAAACCTCGGTTATGGAAGTGATCAACAAGCTTAAGGATATTATACCTGCTCATGTGTTAAAAGATGGAGTATTAGTTCAATCAATTCCACTAGCAAAATCAAGAAAAGAGATACTTCATTAATCATTTTGTCGGTGAACTTATTAAGCAACTTATAGCTTCTGCAGCAAAAATCGCTATGTACACGCTTTCTGAATAAACAAGTAAAATTTGAGCTCCACGAGTAACAGAAATGACATTATTTGCTAGTTATCATGAGATGAATATCATGGAATCTAATGAACTTCGTATATCATTCAACAACATACCCAATGTACAGTACACAGACCTTAACCTACCTCATAGATAGAGAGGTGGTTTCTGATAGACTCTCGATTCAAATAAAACAAAATCTGGACTATGTTCACTTGAAATTCTAATTTCATCTTGCAATTTAAGGTATTCAGAAGACCTATAGGAAGAAGTGTTAAAGACTCTTGTAGTCGAGGGACTTGAACAAGAACTTACCCGCCAGATAGACCAAAATACGCCTTTATTTGGGAGACACTCCAGGAAGCTCTCTGTTCCGCGCCAGCCTCACTGATTGCCTGCTCCAAGAGAGCACATGAAGCAATATGTGCACCAGCAGATTGTCCCATTAAGTAAATCCTGGAAGAAGAATAAACCACGATATTTCATTCTTAATTAGAGGGAATTATTCATGAGAATGTAAGGAAAAAACAACTGGGCTACCTGTTAGGATCACCTCCATATTCAGCAATCTTGTTGCAAACAAAGGAGATACCTTGAGAAGCATCCTTAACCATGTCACTAATTGTTCCCTGAGGAAAATTTCTGCAAGAAATTAATGTAATGCCTTTAATTATCGAAAACCGACAAGTAGTTGCATACAACTCCAATCGAAGCATGCATCGAATGATCCAACATATAGTATAGGCAACGTGAGAGAAACAAGCAGAGAAAGTTTTTGACTTGGAATTTGTCTTCCTCGGTTGCACAGAGCTTATATCACATCTTGTTAGTCGTTCTCCTCTTAGTCCTCTACAACTTGGCAAATTAATGTTTCACTATAATATTAGCTGGCTCCCTTCGGATGAGTTGGAAGTTATTTTGTGAGAATTCTTTTTTTTGTTTGGATGTGAGAAAGATCATTTCATGAGGAAAAGGAGATAAGTAATGCTCTTTAGATGCATCATCACATTTAGAAACCAACACTCTTGCTTTTGCCTTTCTGATATTACACCAGTTCATTCTGTTGTATCATTTTATAGCACTCATGATTGTTGCAGGTTGTGAAAGGTACAAAAAAGCTATTAACGATCTTAAAAATTATTCCGAGGGCCCAGAAAGCTAATTTCAGTGAAGATAATATGGGAAGCCCCCCCGTCCCCCGCTCTTTTTCTTTTTCTTTTTTCAGATAATGTATTATAAGTCGAAATACCCAAATCTTTCCTGTGCAAACAAAAAGCCACACAAAAATAACTCACAAAATGTGCAAGAAATAGAGAGCATGAATTACAAAACTCATACATCTGAACGATCCATCACGCAAAAGTACATTAAGCCCCCAAAAGCACTGTTTTTCTCAGATGAAATGAAATCACCTGTAATCAATGCATGCCACAATAATGTCTCTTTCTGACAATTGTTGTCCTAGAAGAGAACCCCAAGCTTTGTAGCTGTAAAGCAAAGAAAAAAAGAATAACTAAGAACGAAATTTTATCAAACCGTCACTGACTCGCTTAAACAAGATAAGAAGTAACTATTTTAACTATGTGTTGATAAAAAAGTTAAGTGTAAAAGCTTCTACAGTGTAGCCATGTAACATAGTAAGCAGTAGGAACAATAATCCTCAAATATTCATGCTGAAAAAGCTAATAGATTATAGAAATTTGATGCTTGTGATGCGAATAGTTGAATAAAATGTAACAGTTTCCACGCTTAGCGAACAGATAGAAGCTGCCATGTCATATTATCTCAGACTAGATTTTGCAACACAGGATATTCCATAGTTATAAGGATAAATGGATGTAAATGAGGGAAATGACTTAGTGACGCACCCAATGATCCATGCTCCACCTGTTACAAATGCAACTACTGGCTTTGGACCGTTCATATTTTTCGGCAGGTACAGATCAAGCCTGCACCATGAGACTTCAACCAGATATAAATCCATGGATTCATAAAAGTATGCTCAAGCATCCTGTGAAAATAAGGAGTAAATTCCATAAAGTATACCTATTTCTCGGTTGATCACCGTAAACAATGCCTCTGCGCACTTGACTGGAACAGAAATAGTAATACCCAACTGCATAGACAAGCATGATTTGTTAATGGACATTGTATTCTAATAAATGAAGTCAACAAGATATTTAAAGTCAGGTGTTCGGATGACATATCCGAGATATTCCAGACCTTGAATAAAACCAGGTATAAGTAGTACTGCATAACAGCCAAGGGCAAGAAACCTGACGATCCATCTGTAGCCTATCCTGAACAAAGATAGATAATGAGAAAAAATTCAGAAAGTGCATTTTTATATATATTAGACATTAAGACTTGAGGGGTGAATATATCCCTGCAAGATTTCAACAACATACCTAGTGTTATCATACAAAGTGGGGTTTGGGAGGGTAGAGTGTATGCAGAACTTACCCCTACCTTGGGAGGTAAAGAGGTTGTTTCTGGTAGACTCTCGGCTCAATGAAAAGTATATCAAATTAGATCGAAGAAAGAAATAATGGAAGTAAAGAAATTATAGCAAAATACTGCAGAAAAAATGAGAAAGCATTCTGGAGAAAAAGAAAAGGAGCAGTAATACAATATAATAGTGCGCTAATCGAAGTACTATAGACGATAACATAAATCAAAGGACAAAAAACTATTGGAGAAATACTACGACTGCTAATATGGAAAGATGAGCAATACAATGCTCTACTACCTACCAACCTTCTACCCTAATACATGTCCTCCACAACCTCCTATCTAAGGTCATATCCTCGGTAAACTGCAACTGCATCATGTCCAGTCTAATCACCTATTCCCAATACTTTTTCAGACTACCACTATGGTTGTAGCTCTCCTACACCCATCCAAAGCCAACCTCTGACACCTCCGCATTGAGCATATGTACATCTCCTCTTCACAGGCCTGAACCATCTCAACCTCCTTTTCTGCATCTTTTGCTCCACCGAGCCCACTCCTACCTTATCCTAGATATCTTCCTTTCTAGTATGCCTTATGAATTTCGATTTCTCAAAAAAATATATATATATATATATTTCTACAAGATTTTGATTTCTGCTTCTATTCAAAGTTTTTCTTATTCTCATTCATGGGTAGCTAGTAGGTTAACCAGACAATAGCTAGTCATTCATTACCGAAGATTACAATATCATAGCAATCTGCCAGTTTACTTCAGGAAAAAAAAAAAGAAAAATATGGGAACAACAAGTCCAAGCAATCATTTTAATACAACAGTAAGCCAGTTGGCTATCAATGACAGCAGTGATGTGCATAGAGACCATACTTATTTACCCTGATAATGGATGAGCTTAAAAACACAATTCAAGATAATTACACACCAAATTTTATTAATTGACTAAACTAGCTAGGCGTCAACCAAAATCTAGAACACTTGAGAAGCGCCCTAAAGTGCAACAGTTTTAGGATAAATAGATGTAAGACTAACTATATGGATAACAAATTTAACCAACATAAGAATAGAGAAATTGAGGAGACAGTGGACAGGTTTGTAACGCCTAAATGCAAACAATTCAGATATTTAGATTCAATGTTTACGAGATACTAGGATTTTAGACAGAGATTCAATAATAGGATACTAGATATGAATATAACAGTCGTAGCACAAATCATATAAAATAATTGAAATGGAGAAGTGCTAAATTGAGTGATATGCAATAGAAGACACCTAATAAACTGAAAGATAAGTTATAGAGAATTGGCAATTAGAACTTTGTTCATAGACATGCAGGTCATGGTTTTTACATAGCATGTAAGTAGAGGACAATAATGTTTCATTCTTGGGATTGTTTTCCCAATCAAAATTTCATTTCCATCTCAGACAAGTTGAAATAACCGATTTGAAGGGTTCTAGGATTGTCATCTAAGATTGGAGGAGAAAGGTACAGAAATTATAGAAACATCTCAGACCTAGGACAGTAACATGAGACTTGGCTAGAAGATGAAGGGTTAAAGATTTCAATTTGCAATGACACTAACGGCATAGACAAGCTCAAAAGTTTACAATAATCAAAGAGTTACCTAGACAATATTGCAATGACATTGATTGGTTAACGAAAACGGTTAATATTAAAAGAGTGCTAGGCATTCTAAAAGCTTATTATGAAAGGGTAGGGTGAAATGAAACATTTGTCTGACAAACAATCGAGTGGTTTCTTCATAATAAATGTGTAGCGATTTGCTAACGGCCAAGATATAAATGAACTAAAACTGTAAGGGATCACAAATTTGAGCAGTTTCGATAGTATAGAGGCAAATTTGGATCTTGTCCCTTTAAATAATCAAAGCTCACAACTATAAGCATTTCCCAGGAGACAACAAATATAAACAAATTCAAACATGTAATCAATAAAATCATTAACCAGAATAGAACAACAACTATGGCTCAGTCTCAAACAAGTCGAGGTCGGCTATATGAATTTCCACTTCTTCATTTAAGCTCGTTTCATATCACCATCATCATACTAAAAAAAACCATTATAACCAGAATTCAACAACTACGCCTCAGTTCCAAACATGTTGTGATTACCAATATGAATCTCCACTTCTTTCATTTAAGCTCATTTCATATCATCATCATCATCATACTAAACAAAACATTATAACCAGAATACAATAACTATGCCTCAGTTGCAACCAAGTTAGGATAGGCTATATGAATCTTCACTACTTCGTTTAAGCTTCATTCATATCATCATCATCATACTAAATAAAACACTATAACCAGAATATAACAACTACACCTCAATTCCAAACAAGTTGGGATCGGCTATATGAATCTCCACTTCTTCATTTTAGCTCATTTCATATCATCATCATACTAAATAAAACCAGAATACAACAACTGCGGCTCAATCCCAAACAAGTTGGGATCGCCCATATGAATCTCCGCTTCTTTCATTTAAGGTCATTTCATATCACACTATCATCATCATACTAAACAAACCATTATAACCTGAATACAACAACTATGCCTCAATCCCAAACAAGTTGGAATCACCTATATGAATCTCCAATTCTTCATTTAAGCTCATTGTAAATCATGGTCATCATACTAAATAAAACATTATAAACAGAACAAAGTTTGATAAAAAGAAGTATTACCCGAGATATCGCAACAGTGTAAAGCTATGCCTAGTTACAACATAAGTATCAGAAGCAGCCCTTCCCATTTCTTGGCGACAACCTTCAACAGCTCCAGACAAAAGGGAGTTTGCACTGGCAATTCGGCGCCTCCTCTGCTGCTGCATAACAGAATTGGGCAACGACGAAGAAGAGTAACTAAAAGCTCTAGAAAGAAGGGGTCTTTTCTCAATCTTTGAATCATCATCATCTGGAACAAGAAGTATGGTTGATGAAGAAGATGAGGGTGCAATATGAGGTTCTGATCTGAGTAACATTGTGTCAGTAGTAGTAGCAGAGGATGTTGGGATCAGCATTGATGGTGGTGAATTGGGGCTAGAAATAGGAAGAAGGTTTTGGGGTTGCATTGAGACAAAAAAAAAAAAAACAACCAAACAAAAAGATTTGATTTTTAACTAATAGTAAAAGAACAAGAAGACAAAGTTTTCTTTGGAAAACAAAAAAGATTTGATTTTGAGGGGGAAAAAACAAGAAAACAATGTCACCAAGAATCAAAATTAACAGGTTGGATTTTTGTTGGGTTGTTCTGTACAATTAAAGTTAGTTTAATTGGGGGATGGGAAAGAAAGAGAGGAATATGGATGGATCAAGATTCTCTTTATCTCCATGAATTATTGAATTCATAGAGATTTGAGAAAATTTTGTGCTTTTTTGTTGACAGTTAAGAGTTTCTGCAGAGAACAAGAGGAGGAAGAAACAATAGTGGGGACAAAAAGTTGGTTAGGTCAGGGCTAATTTGGTTCCACTTGGTTGTGTTTATCCTGATATGCATCGTATCGAGGACATGATCTAAATACGAAAAAATATAAATTGAATATTAGGGTAGAAAGTGAGTAAATAATCAAATGTTATCTTGGGCTTTTTAATTAAGGGTGACAAAAATATTTTAAAATTAAAAAAAAGTGACTCAAGTCTTAAGAATTAGGTGTAGGTGACAAAAAATTAATTAAGGATTAATAGTTTAAGTTGACTTTGCAAAAAGGTCCCCAACTTCAATTTGTTACACTTTAACCCATCAATACAAACCATTCTGCGCGACACGTGCGCGACGCGCATGCGTCGCGGAGTATTTTCCATGTCCAATTTCTCAGCAGCTGCTGCATATTGCCCAGCAGCTGCTGGACCCGACCTTCGATTTTTCGTTAATGCGTATGGGAAGGTGCCTATAAGGGGATGCTATCGTCCATGTGTAGTGATAACTTGAGTTTTGTTACTCATACTACAACTAAAATGGTAAATTCACCAATGATCTTATACATTGCCTTCACTATCTCAGAAGTAATAAACAATCAATTGATCAATTGCACATGTAAGTGATGCTGACTAAGTAAATCACACTTATTTCGGTGGTTGTTTCGATTAATTGGTCGACGTGGTCATCGTTATACATGAATATGAGGAATTTGGTCCAATTCAACACTAGAAATAACTCGATCGAAAACATTTTTTTACAAATTCCCAGCAGCTGCTGGGAAATGTACAGCAGCTGCTGGGAATTTCCCAGCAGCTGCTGGGAAAAACACAGCAGCTGCTGTACATTTCCCAGCAGCTGCTGGGAAATTCCCAGCAGCTGCTGGACCCGACCTTCGTTTTTTCGTTAATGCGTATCGGAACATGCCTATAAGGGGATGCTATCATCCATGTGTAGTGGTAAGTTGAGTTTTGTTACTCCGACTACAACTGAAATGGTAAATTCACCAATGATCTTATACATTGCCTTCACTAACTCAGAAGTAATAAACAATCAATTGATCAATTGCACATGTAAGTGATGCTGACTAAGTAAATCACACTTATTTCGGTGGTTGTTTCGATTAATTGGTCAACGTGGTCATCGTTGTCCATGAATATAAGGAATTTGGTCCAATTCAACACTAGAAATAACTCGAACGTAAACTTTTTTTTACAAATTCTCAGCAGCTGCTGGGAATTTCCCAGCAGCTGCTATATATTTCCCAGCAGCTGCTGGACCCGACCTTCGATTTTTCGTTAGTGCGTATCGGAAGATGCCTATAAGGGGATGCTATCATTCATGTGTAATGGTAAGTTGGTAAGTTATACATTCACTACAAAATAAAATCCTAAATTCACGAGTGCTCTTATACATTGACTTCACTTACTCAAAAGTAATAAACAATCAATTGATCAATTGCACATGTAAGTCACACTTATTTCGGTGGTTGTTTCGATTAATTGGTCGACGTGGTCATCGTTGTCCATGAATATAAGGAATTTCGTCCAATTCAACACTAGAAATAACTCGAACGAAAACATTTTGTTACAAGTTGTTGTAGCAACTTGGCAACTTGCTGGATTATTCTCAGCAGCTGCTGGGAAATTCTCAGCAGCTGCTGGGAATTTAAGTGCTTGTTCGCGACACATCCGCGACGCGGACAGGTCGCGGATGCACACTGTTTTGGTGACCCAAAATTTTGGGTTTTTTCGTTCCGGGCCCCGAAAAATCCAACCAACACCTACACAACCTTCAATATGTTAAGACAAGTGGGTTCACCCCAAAAAAGTCCCAAAAAAACTCCCGAATCGATCGCAAAACCACGCAACATTTTAAGCACAGGAAATGTGCATGTCCGCGACGCACCCGCGACGCGGACAGGTCGCGGATGCACACTGTTTTGGTGACCCAAAATTTTGGGTTTTTTCGTTCCGGGCCCCGAAAAATCCAACCAACACCTACACAACCTTCAATATGTTAAGACAAGTGGGTTCACCCCAAAAAAGTCCCAAAAAAACTCCCGAATCGATCGCAAAACCACGCAACATTTTAAGCACAGGAAATGTGCATGTCCGCGACGCACCCGCGACGCGGACAGGTCGCGGATGCACACTGTTTTTGCTTTCCAAAATTTTGGGATTTTTCGTTCCGGGCCCCGAAAAATCCAACCAACACCTACACAACCTTCAATATGTTAAGACAAGTGGGTTCACCCAAAAAAAGTCCCAAAAAAACTCCCGAATCGATCGCAAAACCACGCAACATTTTAAGCACAGGAAATGTGCATGTGTGCGTTGCATCTGCGACGCGGACAGGTCGCGGATGCACACTGTTTTTGCTTTCCAAAATTTTGGGATTTATATAGTCCTAGGGTCACGCGGAAAACGAGGAAATAAATACACTACTCCGCGATCGATCCGCGACGTGGATCGATCGCGGATCGACACTTAGCAAAATAAAACCTGCCTCACATTTCTACGCTATTACGCGACTAGTCCGCGTCGCGGACTGGTCGCGGAACATG
This sequence comes from Solanum rostratum, assembly GCA_029948455.1. NCBI lineage: Eukaryota > Viridiplantae > Streptophyta > Magnoliopsida > Solanales > Solanaceae > Solanum > Solanum rostratum. The sequence goes on from CM057046.1 coordinate 6,487,858, forward strand.
CTAAAACCACCGCTGGGAATTTCGTTTTTTTTAAAAAAAATTTTAAATTTTTTTTTTTAATTTTCATTTTTTTTTAAAAAAAAAATATTTTTTTTTTTACATATGGGTTCCAAAAGTTTTAAAACCTTACACTTACACCCATCATTAACTTAATCAAATTATTAATTTAAATAATGACAAGTTTGACCGGTCTTGGTCAAACTTGTCACCAAAATTAATTTGAAGACTTATTTGTCACTCCTCCATCAATTTTCACTAGTTTTTTGGTTAGTATTGTTATTATTACGTTCGTGCTATCTTGTTCTTTCATTTTGATATGATTTTTTGTTTTCTTTGTTTTAATTATTGCATTTTTTATTGACACTACTTCTGCTCATCTCAATTGCTCTCTACGTAGCTTCTTTTCTATTACTTGATTTGTGATGTACTCTATTGTTTGAGCCGGGATCTATCAAACATGTCCTCTCTACTTGGGTAAAACTATGTATATATCATCTTGTTCAAACTCCACGTTTGAGAGATTATATTAGGTATTTATCATTGTTGTTATAGTAACGCTAAATTTAAGGATCTATTTATGTATCTAGCCTTTCAAATTTACGTTTTTAATGTATCCTTAGAGAAATTATTACTCTTGTATTCCACCAAAAAAGAGGACTCATTTTTGTATTTTTTTTAATACTACTTGTTTCAAAATTATACATCTTATGATATATTTGATATCACGAATTTAACTTTCTTAAAATTTGTATCGAGTCAAACAAATTAAAAAAGGCGGAAGCTTTTGTGGAGTACTTTCTTTCTAGGTAGGAAACATTTTATCCTAAAATAAGATTATTCGATACAAATTCAAATTAGTTGATTCCCATGCGAGTATCGAACATCGAATGAAAAACTAATAACCAAAAATTGCACATAAAAGAACTAAAAAGGTGGAGATCAAGTTTTGTTTTTAACAGTGGCACATTATTAGATAGATATCTCAGAGGCCCAGATAGGCCCAATTAGTTGATCTGGAAACAAAAACAAGAGGCCCAAATCCAGGTAATTGATTGGGCTTTTGGTATTTATTCCATATTTCCACGTCATCTGGTCCAAAAAAAAAAACCATAAAACGAATTTATTTGACTCTAAAAATATAAAATATGACAACTTTTTGCTTGTGACACCCAAGACAGAGGGCGAGTTGATAATGGAGGGTCGAAGAGACAGATTGACAGATTTCTAAGTTGGTAATCTCTCGAAGAAGGAGCGTATATGACACATGAGGCAAATCCTATAGTGGAAAAGGAGAAAATATTGAAGTGCTATATAAGACAGAGCACAAGTTCATATCGTACTTGTATTTTTAGTTTTGGAGACGTGTAGCCTAATAAATAAATTTGTAAAATCTGTTGGGCCAAAACATACAATACTATCATGAGTTTGGATTGTGGCAAGTATAAATATCAAAGACGAACCCTTGTAGTACAATATTGAGGTAAATCTAAGTGAGGATGTGGAGTCCCTAAAGCAAATGTATGTGACTTCCACGACATAGGATGGATTGACGAGAGTGGGTTAAAAAGACAGATCGACAAACTTCTAAGTTGGTAATCTTCTGAAAAAAGGGTGCATATGAGTTATGACACCCTACATTGGAAAAAGGGAGGAAGAATAAAATGTTATATGAGACAAAGTATGATTGAATACGTGATACGTATATTTTTTAGTGCAATGATAGCATAAGGTACTTGAGACATTGTGAGTCGAACGTCCATGAATTTGATCAATTACTAATGATACTTATTATTTTCATGAAATAAACTTACCAACTCTATGTGAATGTATACATTAATGGCATGAAATAAACTTACCAACATAACTTGCATGGAAACCAATATCTTCCTCTCTCTTTGCAATGTGAAAGTCCCTGATCTGTAGCACGAACATAGAAATGTTTTTCAATTTTTTCATGTTCAGTTTGGTCGAACATTAACATTTTTTCTATGAAAATGAACTCATTACAAATGAGTAAAATGATTGTAATTCGATTTCAGAGTTTTATGGGGATTTAGGTTTGGATAACATCCTAATTATATTTTGCTTATGATATATTTTTTTCAAAAATAGATTTTCAACTTATTTGTCAATAATTTCAAAACTTAAGAATTAAGATACATCAATTAATATAGACATAATGGTAAATACATATATTAATCATTGTTATTTAAACGCGTGCACAATTTAAAGTGGATAAGTAAAAATGAACAGAGGAATACTTCCTTAGTCTCAGTTGTCATTTTATAAATTATAGATAAAATCAATTTTTTTTCATTTTACCCTTATTATGAATCGCTCTCGAAGACTAAAAATATTTTAATTATCGGGTGGTAACATTATAAATAAAGTAAATACTAATTAAAGAAAAATATTATATCTTAAGACATAAAATTTTCATAATTTTTTTTAAGAACGCATAAAAGAGAAGAAACAAGTTAAATAATTCGAGATAAAGAAAATAATATAATACCCTGCACTCGCTCTCACCCCAACCCCCCACCCCCAACCCCAAAGGGATAATAATTGATTTGAGTAAGGAATATCCGAATAAATTGAAGGATAAAATGCACACCAAGATTTAATCAAGATTATATATGCATTGCGGCTTAAATATATATAAGTTTTAAAAAGAAAGAGATAGTAGTCTCATGTCATAGTGACGGAGGGCGGACTGACGAGGACAAATATTGAGAGATAAACTGATGTAGTGAAGATCTTTATAAGATTATGAGCGGATTGGTATCATCTTGAGTGAGAAAGATAGTTCGACATTATCTTTTATCAGAAAATTATATGATGTATAGAGTGTTATATTTTGTTTTGGGCATCTTTAACATAATTCAAAATAATATTTTTACATACTAAAGTCATCAAATTTGTGGCTCTATCACCGTATAAAACATTATCTAAATTCACATGGTATACGTCTTCTGGAGCTTGATGCATGTGGCGTATCACCAAAAAAGATAAATTCATACGAAACTAAGCCCAGACAAATTACATATCGTGAAATGTTACTTCATTGATACTTAAATAAAGTTGAATGACTATTTTACGTTTTTCGTTACAAAGAAAAATGTTAGCAACTTTAGAGCAGTAAATCAAATGTAAAGCTACTAAGCATCATTATAATTTGTTTTTAGAATATTCTTTTCATAAAGAGATCGACAGATCTTTTGAAAAATCGACATATGTTCTTTGATTTTAGACAATTTTTACGTCGATTTTCATAAAACCGACCCTCTAACCAAACAAACAATATGATTCCAAAAAAAATAAAAATGTGGTGGCATATATTTTATGAAAAGTTAAAGTAACTGAATTAGATTCATGGATGAATAATTCTAGAATTATTGCCATTTGGCCTAATTAATTTATAAAGTTAGTTAAAACTCACTAGCTAAAATTGTACCAATATAATTAATGTTCTTATAAAATATTCCTGGCTGGCTAATTGTAGATGGTATAAAAGAAGATCCATAATTGCTGCTACTAATCTTCAAATACAAGTAATTAAAAAGGCATAATTATGACAGAAATATTTGCTAATTTTTTACTATTGATATCGGCCAGTGTCTTTAAAAAAGAACGTCATCTTTATATTCAATAAATTTTATAATTTTATACAACTTCACATGTGACATATTTTAGTCTTTTATATCACGAGATATCGTGAATATTTTAATATATTATTATACACTTTTAATTTCTAACTATTATATTCAAAATATTCATTGCTAGCTTACGTTAGATTGCGTGATAAAATAAAATAGAATACGTGGTATATTATTTTAAACTACATATATTAATAGTTAAAAAAAAAACAATTAGATGATTAATATATAAAATTAATACATCTAAAAGCTTTAAACTTGCTAACAATTTTTATTTAGACACTGAAACTACTATTTATTCTAAATATAAGCACTTGAACACGTGATAAAGTGTTTTTTTATGCTCACGTGTTTTAACCTATGATTGCATATGTAAGTTAACAATTAATTAAAATATATCATCGCTTTTAATCATACGAACTAGCCTCAACGATTCGTAGCTATTTAGGTCTGTCCCAATTGAAAATGATGTGTATAATTAAATAAAATAACATATGCTACTAGTTAACATATTAACATATAATTTGAACTTAAAAAAAGAAACAATTAGTCCGGTGTACTAAGACTTTTGTTACGTAAAATGTTAATGGAAATACTTTATCCTTTATTCATATACTAAATTATAATAAATCATAGTTCTAATATAATGTTTGAGGCCTAGTATTTTTTAGACGAGGGTCTTCTGGAATCTGTGTACATTTTATCCTCTCCAGTCTCAACTCATGAAATTCCGCTGGGTATGTTGTTGCATTATAGTTATAATATAATGTCTAAATAAAATTCATTTTCAAATATCGATGTATTAAATCATATATATATATATATATATATATATATATATAACTTTAATTTTGTATTTTTTATTCAAACATAAAAATTATTAAAGATTATGGTTCTTATTACACGTGTATTCAAGAATCTAATTCATAACCTTCCATGTTCTTTCTAAATTATGGGGTAGGCATACCAGAATTATGCAAAGATAAAAGCATATACTTAAATAAAATTCATGGTAGCTATAAAATATGCTATTAAAAAAAAAAATGTCCTAGAAGTACATTGAAAAAAAGCATATGCTATAAATGAATCATCTATCCATATATATCCAAGGATTGAGGGTATTGAAAAGATGTGTTGTTAATCCATTTAATTTTAAAAAGAAAAAATTACACAGATAAATAAACATATACTAGTTAATTAGTTAATATGGCTATAGTGTGAATTAATTACGGCTCGCGACAAAAATCTGATTGTAGTTACAGTTTGAGTTTTGTATAATTCGCGCGATTTATACCAACGTCGTGCATGATTATACAAAAGTTGTGCGCGAAATACAAACACACGAATTGCATAGCGAATTATACAAATGTTGTGCACGAATTGTATAGCGAAATATACAAACACTATACAAAAACTGCGAATTATACAATTGTTGTTATTACTATATTTACGAAATGTAATTATCTAATCTATAGTCATGAAGCATAATTTAGGTATTTTTGAGCGACTATATGCGAAAATTCCTCTTTTAAAATTATTATTTTTTTTTGTTATATACTTTTTAAGTCAAGGGAAATATAATTAGGGATATTCTCTTATTGATATATATGTATGGCATGTAATCACAATCCAAGAATCATATGCTTAAGGAATTTGGTTACTTTGAAGCTTAAATAATACATTATATATTGTGCATTTGTGATTTGATCATTTTCATATAATGTTTGGCCAAGAATTTGGCTTATTGAGTGAAAGAATAGAATATAATTATTGTTATTTTGAATTCATGCATTTTTAATACGTACAAACGCGATAGATAACATGCACAAGCGCGATATATTGTTCGAGGAGATAAAATCTTTTCGATTAACTACCCATTTAAGTCACAAATGGGGAAATAGGAGGGGTCAGGGTGCCACTAAATTGAAAGACAATGTTCCTTTAATTTTGACCTAAATGGATTCCACATATATAATATGATCATGTAAAAGTAATAAACTCAAAAAGACAGTCAATAACCAATTGAGAACTTTCACTAAATCTACTGTCATCTTTTTTTTTTTTTCTTAAAATATTTAAGTGCACAAAATTAAAGTTAACTCTATACTGTTATATAAGATTGAAATATATTGTTCAAACACTTTAACTCGTTTAAAATCAATAGAGTTGTTTCAATTAATTATGTGATGTAATTCAGAATACGAGAATGGGTTAGAATATCTGAGTTTGACTTTATGAGTTTAGATGTATATTCTTTAAATTTTTAATATAAAAAATTTATATATATAAAAACTACATGAGAAATACTATAAATCAATATAACTAATGGTTCGACCAGGAATAATTTTAAAAATATTGATCCTCCAAATAATAACGCTTTCGCATAAAATAACCCATAAGGAATAGTATTTTAAACGTCTCAAATGTATAGTGGGTTCCTCATTTATATTATTATATTAATTTTAAACTAGTCAAGGTATTTCGATAAAATCAGAGATGAATTTAAGACGACTGTATCAAAATTATTCAAGAGCTTTTATCATACACTAGATACATAGTTATATAAATTTATAAACTTTAAAATTGTGAATCCACTTCTAGATAAACTCTCGAATAATTATACACTTAACACGATACACACGTGCAGAACACGTCCAATATATATATATATATATATATATATATATATATATATATATATATATATATATATATATATATATATATATATATATATATATATATATATATATATATATATATATATATATATATATATATATATATATCAATTTAGAGATATGTAATTATTACAATTTACATATGGTGGTGATATATGTTTGACAAGATAGAATTCGTACGTAAGAGGGCCTAAAAAAGATACACCAAACTTACAAATGCAAATCCTACTCATGACCATGATTCTATATATTGGTCCCTCATTGGTTTAAATTTATAAGCTCGATTTATACGCGAAATAATTGAGATATCTCAAAATTAAATTCGAGTTGGCTGATGATATAAAATACATTTATGATGTCAATAAAATATAATATAAATTTTATCTCAAATTTAATCAGGGGTTACGTTATCCCACCTTATTCCATTCAGCTTGGATAATTTTTTTTTTTTTTTGTTCATGTTGCTATTATTTTTCGATGTTGGGCACTTGTTTGTGTAGCCGTTCTTGGAGAACTTTTTAACACTCTTATTCAATGCCGGAGCCACACTGGAATTAGGGAGCTCATTCAGTTAAAAATTATTCTATTTATATACGATAAAAAAATTATCTATATATAATAGATGTCGACCCCTCCCCCCCCCCCCCTCCCCCCCACTTAATTTGTGTAACTACTTCTTTAAAATTTTAAACCCCCTTAACGAAAATTCTGACTCCATTATTGTTCTAATTTTTATATTAGAGTTATTTTGTGATATCGTGCATGGCCGTTACCACTTTCAGTTTGAAATGATTTTCATGTTAAATTTGGTGTTCTTTTTTTTCACTATTTCACTTATTGTATTTGATTGACGGTATAAATTTTATCTCAGACTTAATCATGACTAGCTAGATATACCATCTTATCCCATTTCATTTGAGATTATTTTACTTCATCTCTTAAATAAAATAAATTATAATCTTAAAACTATAATTCCATATTAATTTAATCCTTCTTACCAAACCACCCTTAACATAATATATAGCCTCATGTCTATTTTTTTCTTTCTAACTTTACAAGTGATAATGTCTTTCACCAAACTAATTGTTCCTTCATTATAAACCCTTCACTTCGAATAGTATTTTATTGTACTAAAATGACAATATTTTGGAACCTCAACGTCACCCTATATACTTTCTTAGGGTTACGGTGTAAAAATCGAGACTCGTTAGATAATAAATAAGTTCATCATTTTACTCTTTTCGATTTATTGAAACATACGATCATTTTATTCAAAAATTTAAACGAATTAGTTAGAAATAACATATATAAGAAAATTCAAACATATTTTTGTTTTTTAAAAGTTTTTATAACTTTTTTTTAATCAATTAAGTTAATTTATTTTCCCATTCTAGTGCAACAATCCTACAAGAATATTATTCCACATTAGACAACATGAAATATATTATTCCTTTTCTATCATTAAGAAAAATAATGGTATATATATTCTACAAATTTATATTATATATCTACATATTGAAATATTTATTCTTCACTTGTTGCAACAACAACTTGACTTAAGTGTATTGGCCCAATGTTGTATATATATATATATAACAAAAAATATATATTAGAGCTGCGATTGAATTCGGATTGCACATTGCAAAGTTAATTCAGTGATGGTGCTCTTATAACATGATTTTCTCCGTGTCAACCTCAAATTAAACTCTCAAAAACAGAAATGACTCGATTTGGTGTATACTTGATATTCAAAATTCACTTTTTCGATTAATTTAAAATTTACATTGTGTATATTCCTCCATAATGCAAACTCAATTATTTTGGTTCTTTTTTGAGATTTTATCAAGTGCAACATTAAATAAAATAATACATAAAACTATATTCCTTTCTAATCATCCAATAGGTTATTCCAAAATTTTATACGTACTTTGGAATAGTATACTTATTCTTCAGCACTAGTTCCATAATTTTTTTTAATTTTATAATCATCTGGTATTTGAAGTTTATCATCCAACTAGTTCACATTTGTGTTGCGTGGGGCTCGTCGTAGAGTTCATTTTAGGGGAAATGGTTATTACGAGAATTTAAGGATATTTGGTTTAAACTGAAGAGATTTTATCCGTTTCACATTTTTGGGAGTCGATATGATAACTTGACTTAGTTGGGTAAAGATATGACATTTGAGCTAAGAGTCCGTTTGGATTGGCTTCATGAGTTAGGATTTCTAACTTATAACTTAACTAGAAAAATCAGCTCTAAGAGAAAGATTGCCCAAGTCTATATATAAGCAGACAATCAGTCCATTCCCCAGTTAATGTGGACTCCAACCCACCGAATCCCCGACCCTTCACGTTCAATTATGCCCAATTGGAGCATGGATCGAGAGTCCAAACAAAGAGTGACCCAATTCTGATACCATGTAAATATATGGTAGTTGAGCTTAATTCAACCCCAAAAACTAGCTTACGAGGGAAGAATTGCCTAGATCAATATGAAAAGACCACTCATTCATTACCCAATTATCAATGTGGGACTCCATCTAAAATAAACAAAACCTTCGTTAACTCATTATATTCAAATCTTTTTTTTCGCTTAAAACAACGTTGATATATTTACGATATAGAGAAGCACAATACAATAACTTGCTAGTTTTCATGAACAATAAAACATGTTATGTATGATTCATAATCATATAAATATCTAACTTGTTAATTATATAACTTGAGACAGAGAAAATAAATCGTAAATCGCTACACAAGTGGATGCCACTTGTAAATAAGACGACGTAAATGACACGTGTAATTACCCCTCCATCCGTACTAGTACATCTGTCACTGCCATTATGTGGACCAAATATGGTTGGCATAAAAAGAAGAACGTATCTTTGAGTCAGCCCACCTGAGAAATATAGAGCTTTCAATTTTCCATATCAAGACAAAAAAAAATTTAATAGATGATTTAATCATGAATAATTTTTTTTTACAAAAAATATTATTTGAATATAAAGTTACTATAATTTTTTAAAAAAATTCAAAAAAGGAAATTGAATTTTTAAATATTATTTTTTAACACGGCTACGGATCTCGAAGATAGGAATATTAATTATATCATGCTGACAACTTGGTGGGAATTTCGTGGCATGTAATATCATAATATAATGCCACTATTTATTTAAAAAAAAAATTGATGTATTTTTAATAATTGTGATGTCCGATTCAATTTTATAGGTAAGATGATAAAGTCTCATATTGGTAAAAATACAGGAGAGGTATTGGGTATATAAGTAAATATGACTTACCTACTAGTGACACGTTTTAAAGCCGTGAGGGCCTAGGCCCAAAGCGAACAATATCACTAGTGGGATGGGTTGTCACAAATGTATCAAAGTCACAAATATATCAGCCTTGTCGGTGTGGACCAGAGATCAATTGAGTTTAGACGAATCCCCTTAATATTGAGTCTAGGCGAATCCCATATGGTAGGGCAAATCTCAACGAGGACGCTGAGTCCATAGAGGACTAATATAAGTAAAAAAGTTTTACCTACTTGTGATGCATTTTAAAGCCATGAGAATCCAAGCCCAAAACGGACAATATCACTAGTGGGGATAGATCGTTATAGTTTTGTATGAAGAAAACTCCCTAATCTAGGTGAGCATGAAAAGGAATTATACATAATCTAGACAGATTTTATGAAACAATAGAGGTATAGGATGAGTCTCGATGGGATGGCAACGGGGGACTACGCATGGAGGCGGGGAAAATGAGTGAGTTGGAGGAGGCTTATAATCGTTAAGTTTGACTCTATTTTTATGCATTTTAATTATTTTATTAAATTGAACAAGTAAAAATGGACCGACAAAATATATAATTACCGGTAATTTTTAGAATTCCAGCATAACAATTATTTGATGCTCATCCATACTTGTATCCATTAAGATTTTATTCCCAAATAATCACTTAAATATCAACCAGTGTCCCTATAATTAATTAACTTATTATATGCTTAATTAATTAAGTGCATATGCTTAGTTTATACTACCATCTTTTGCAGATTCATTAGACGTAAATTATCATTATAAATTGTTTATTGATAAGAATTAAGATAATCTTAATTATAAAAAAGAAAAATTTTGTTATCAATATATTAATAAATTTAATAATCACTTTTTGATTAGATTCATTTAGAATCTATTCCCAAAACCATAAATTATTCTCAATTTTGGGATTCCATTAATTAATTTTCTCATAATATATCATTAATTAGTTGGATGGTTAATTAATTAACTATTTAAGTTTATCTCATGTGCATGATAATTTACATTTGATTTGTCACTAGAAGAACTTAACATTCTTTTCATTGTTCTAGATATACTAGTTACGAGCCCCGTGCGAGCACGAGCCTAATAAATATTCTTTTATCTCAATTTTTGTGATGCAAATAGATTTTTTATATGCATTTTAAAAAATTTAAGTTATTGATTACATTTTATGTTACTCTCTCTGTCACAATTTATATGACATTGATGAAATTTTAAAAATCAGACTTTTAATTTGACAATTATTATGATTTGTAGCACTTTTTACATCATTTCAAGTAATATACATAAAGTTTTGATTCACTTATATTATGCAATTTTTTTAAAAAATACTTTCTTTTTGAAATAAATATAATCGCTGGAAAATATTAAAATAATTATTTTATTTTGATGATATAGCAAAATCACACTTGAAACAGTTGAGAAAATAATTTATTATGGATAATATTATAAAATCATAATTAAAACAGCTGGAGAAATATAATCAAGCTGCTTTGAAAATATTATATTAAGAAACCCGCAAATTATTTTTGCCAGTTCCATATAATAACGGCGAAAAAGCAGACAACTTAAGCAGGTATGATGGCGGAGAGCTGTCTACTTATTCGCAAAATAATTTATCAGGGTTAATATTGTAAAATCATAATTAAAGTGGCTGAAGAAATATAATCAAGCCGCTTTAAGAAACTCGAAAAAATAATTTATTAGGGCTAATATTGTAAAATCATAATTGAACCAGCTGAAGAAATGTAATCTATTGCTTTGAAAATATTAAATTAATAAACTCGCAAATTATTTTTGAGTGTCCCATGTAATAGCGGCGAAAAATCAGGCAGCTCAAGCAGGTATATTGACGGAGAGCTGCCTAATAGATAATTTTTTCGAAGCTAAATTAAAAAAGTCTGCACTAATTCTATTTAGCATTAATTAGCTATAGATTAGCAAAAACTAGCTAAATATCATTTTCTTTTTGAAAAAATTATGCGGATAAGCAAACATATACTAGCTAATTAGCGAACATAGCTATAGTTTGAATTAATTACGGCTCGCGACAAACATGTGACGCCCGGTAAAATTACCAAAATACCCCTGGAGTGCGGGTATGCGCGTAACGCATCTTCCGATGCTCGTATGGCGAATCCAAGGCCGGATTCGTGATCAGCATGGAAAATGGAGTGAGGAAATGGTCTCGGTCGAATTTTAGAGCGACCCGATCGAAAGATAAATTTTCGGATCAAGTCACAAAACAGTGGCTGTCCGCGACGGAGGCGCGTCGCGGACCTGACGCGGAGTGACACTTGGATGTTTTCCAAAATTTTCGACGGAATGGAGAGGACTCGTACAAAAGCACTTTTTCCAAAATTACACAGTACGCGATAGGTCCGCGTCGCGGACCGTGTGTTTTCCGAACTGGAAATTTCTAATTTATTTTGAGGGGCATTCCGGTCAATCCCTAACCCCTCCTAAACACTAATACACGGCTAGTGAGGTCGTTCCTATACGAAAAGAGCCTAACAAGACCTATTCTAAGTCCTATTCTAAATTCTAACAAGGCTAGGGCTTGAGGAGAGGAGAGAAAGGCTTGGGTGAGGAATACGAGAAGAGAATCCTCGACATCACCCGGTTGAACAGTGCATCACAGGTATGTAAGGCTAAACTAAAACATGGGATTGTTCTCTCATGTGCCCCATAGAGGTCATAGATGAATTGATGATTGAAGAATCTACATGCATGAATTCTTTGATGGATTTTCTTGAAAATTTTATTTGAAACTACATGTTCTCTATGTTGATGATCATCATACTATTTGTTTTCTTAAATTGAATACTTTCATGGAATTTGCATAACCCTTCATGACTAATTTCCAAAGCATGTACATTGCACTTGAGACTTGAGTCTAGAGCCTTGAATTGAGATTGTTGGTTGTAATGATGAGTTGATGGAATCTTGATTGTTGTATGAGTCTCTATAAATGAACTCTACCGGTGTGTTTATTCACTTGCTTCCTAATGACTGTTATATAATTTTGGGTCATTGAGAAGGTGTTAATGATAGGGTTAAGGTCCCTATGAGATATTGATGATAGGGTGAAAGTCCCTATGAGATAATTGATGAAAGGGGCCAAGGTCCCGGTGAATTATCAGTCGTGGACGGGGAGTGGGTCCCTATGAGACTGGCAGTCGTGGACGGGGAGAGAATCCCTATGAGACTGGTTGAGGTTGATTTTATGAGCACTGAGTCGGGAGGAGTATCGAGCACCGAAATGAGCAGGAGTGAGTCCCACTCGAACTCATTAACTACGTCGCCAAACGTAGGAGAGGCTTAAACCATCACATACATACATATGGTTTCCCTCGAGGTTTAACAGTCCCTGAAAGCAATAGAGGATCTGTTCAGTTTGATTCCATGTCGGGTATATTGATATGGGATCCAGTGTTCCTTACCTGGCAAGTTTGGGACCACTGTGGCAACATCAGGGTGATTGTTGTACATTCACTGGCTCATAAGTGAGTGTTGTCGGTTAAGAGAAACTCCCGGGAAAAATTCGTACTTTACTCTGAGTCTAGATGAGATGTGATGAGAGGGGGTGAACTCCTCTGAGATGATCCCTGAGATGAGCTGAGACTAATGATGAGTCTGAGATCTTGATGTGTCACTTGTCTACGCTTTACTCTTTCATAGATAGACAAGCTGACGGTTTGATGTGATTATGATGTTTACCTTGATTTGATGTTGTTTTCCACATTTTCTACCGGTTTCTGTTTCATTCAGCTATTTTACATACCAGTACATTCCAAGTACTGACGTCCACTCTGGACTGCATCGTTTTATGATGTAGAGGCAGGTACTAGAGATCATCAACAGGCGCTCCGTTGAAGATCAGAGAATCCGAAGTTGATTTGGTGAGCCTCCCGTACTCCGGAGGAACCATTATATTATTTCATCATGCTTTAGAGTTGGATTGGAATATTATCTTACTTTGTTTTTGGGTAGCCATGGGTCTGTCATTGGCACCACATGATTTAGTGATAGAGGCTTCATAGATTGGTGTCGAGCATTGATATTGAATTTGTGAGCTAGTTCTTTCTACTAGCCTTCGTTATTTTACTTTAGATGAACTGCGTCCACTGCTTGCATATACTTTCCGCTGATCCGTAGAGTTTATTTGACTGAATGAAGTGATGAGGCTAAGTGGTTCGCTTGGGGACTAGCAATAGTCCCTGAGTGCCGGCCACGCCAAGGGTACCCTCCCGGGGCGTGACAAACTTGGTATCAGAGCACAGAGTTCAAGTGTCCTAGGGAGTCTATGAAGCCGTGTCTAGTAGAGTCTTGTTTATGGGTGTGTTGTCGACCACACTTCATAAACAGGAGGCTATGGGACATTAGGAATGGTTACACTTCTTTCTTACTCTAAATCGTGCGATGGAGTTGAACTCTATGAAAACTATCCTCTAACTCGTGCGTTACACGTGCAGAATCGATAACATGCCTCCCAGAAGAGCTGTCAGAGGAAGGGGACGTCCTGCCAGGCGAGCTGTTAACCCACCTGAGCCCCAAGTACCCGAGGGGCCCGTGGATCCAGCTGCCCCTGTTGGGCAACCTCCTCAAGCTGAGATCTCGAATGCTGAGCTACGCCAAGCTATTCAAACTTTGGCCCAGGCTGTTGCAGCACCTGCTGTGAGGCAAGGTGCGGGTGGGACAGACTCTCATGGCACCTCTAGAGTCCGAGAATTTCTGAGGATGAACCCGCCCGAGTTCACGGGGTCGACATCTACTGAAGACCCCGAGAACTATATAGAGGAACTTGGGAAGGTGTTCCAAGTGATGCACGTGGCTGATGTTGATAAAGTTGAGTTGGCTGCCTATCAACTCAAAGGGGTGGCCAGGCTGTGGTTCGACCAATGGAAGAGGGGCCGAGTGGGTGATGATTCGTGTGTGACCTGGGCAGTGTTTGAGGATGCCTTCTTGGGACGCTTCTTCCCAAGGGAGAAAAGAGAGGCCAAGGTGAGGGAGTTTCTGAATCTAAAACAGGGCTCCATGACCGTGCAGGAGTATGGCCTGAAGTTCACACAGCTATCTCGCTATGCTCCAGATATGATTGCCGACATGAGGGGGAGAATGGGAATGTATGTCGATGGGTTGAATAGAGGGCCCAAAAGGGATGGCAGAGGGGCAATGCTGGTGAGTGATATGGACATTGGGCGATTGATGACATTTGTGCAGCAAGCTGACGAAGAAAGACAACAGGACAGGGAAGAGTTCAAGCGCAAGAGAGCTAAGACATCCAGCCACGAAGGTGGAAGGAGGGGTAATGGGAATCGATTTCCAGCACCCTCAGCTGCTAGCGCACCTGTGCCTAAAGGCACGTATGATCAGAGGTTCCGGAATACGGGGAACCATGGACCTCAGTCCCAAGCTAGTGTGGCTCAAGGTTCCCAGAGTAGACCACAGTGTGATAACTGTGGGAAGGCGCATTGGGGGAGATGTCGTGATAAGAATGACGCATGCTTCGGGTGTGGCCAAGTAGGCCACTACAAGAAGGATTGTCCAAAACGGGCTAGCCAGGCTCAGTCCGCGGCGTCGGCCCCACCGGTTAGAGGGAACCCAAGGGCCACTACGTCAGGTGCAGGCGGGGCCACAAACCGCTTGTATAATATGGGGAGTCGCCAAGATCAGGAGAATTCTCCAGATGTCGTGACGGGTATGATCCGAGTCTTTACTCTTGATTGTTATGTTTTGATGGACCCTGGTGCCACACTGTCATTTGTAACTCCTTATGTGGCCAGTAAATTTGATAAAACCCCCGAGAGTCTTCTCGAACCCTTTGATGTTTCTACCCCAGTGGGTGAGTCGATTCGAGCTGAAAGAGTCTATAGAGCTTGTGTAGTGTCTATCCATCATAGGGACACCATTGTTGATTTGATCGAGTTAAAAATGGTTGACTTTGATTTGATCCTCGGCATGGATTGGCTTCACGCCTGTTATGCCTCTGTGGATTGTAGATCCCGAACGGTTCAGTTCCAATTTCCAAATGAACCAGTTCTAGAGTGGAAGGGTGACTCAGTGACACCTAGGGGGAGGTTTATCTCATATCTTAAAGCTCGGAAGTTAATTTCCAAAGGCTGTATCTATCACTTGGTGAGAGTGAAATCTGATGATGTTGAGTCCCCAACTCTTGAGTCAGTTCCGATTGTCAACGAGTTTCCAGAAGTCTTTCCTGATGATCTGCCCGGAGTCCCTCCTGATAGGGAGATTGACTTCGGGATTGACATTCTTCCTGATACCTACCCCATTTCGATTCCACCTTACAGGATGGCCCCCGCTGAGTTGAAAGAATTGAAAGAGCAACTAAAAGATTTGCTAGAGAAGGGCTTCATTAGGCCAAGTGTTTCACCATGGGGTGCTCCTGTCCTATTCGTGCGAAAGAAAGATGGGTCTCTCAGAATGTGTGTTGATTATAGGCAACTGAACAAGGTCACGGTGAAGAACAAATATCCTCTCCCAAGGATAGATGATTTGTTTGACCAACTTCAGGGCGCCTCTTGTTTCTCTAAGATAGACCTAAGATCTGGCTACCATCAGCTGAAGGTGAGAGAGTGCGACATTCCAAAGACAGCCTTTAGGACTAGATATGGCCATTTTGAATTCCTGGTCATGTCCTTTGGGTTGACGAATGCACCTGCCGCCTTTATGGACTTGATGAACAGGGTGTTCAAACCGTATCTTGACTTGTTTGTGATTGTATTCATCGATGATATTCTGATATATTCAAGGAGTGAGGAGGAGCATGCTGATCACCTCAGAGTTGTCCTCCAAACTCTTAGGGACCATGAGTTGTATGCAAAGTTTTCAAAGTGTGAGTTCTGGCTTAAGTCAGCAGCCTTTCTGGGCCATGTTGTTTCCGGTGATGGTATTCAGGTGGACGCCCAGAAGATTGAAGCGGTTAAGAACTGGCCACGACCGACCACCCCGACCGATATTAGAAGTTTCTTGGGGTTGGCGGGCTACTACCGCAGGTTTGTAGAAGGATTTTCTTCCTTATCCGCACCATTGACCAAGTTGACCCAGAAAAAGGTCAAGTTTCAGTGGTCCGAGGAATGTGAGAAGAGTTTCCAGGAATTGAAAACGAGATTGACTACTGCACCAGTCTTAACTTTACCCGAGGGAAACGAGGACTTTGTGATTTATTGTGATGCCTCAAGGGTCGGACTGGGATGTGTACTAATGCAAAGGGGGAAGGTGATAGCCTATGCCTCCAGGCAACTCAAGGTCCATGAAAGGAATTACCCAACCCATGACCTCGAGTTGGCAGCGGTAGTGTTCGCACTTAAGATCTGGCGTCACTACTTGTATGGGGTGCACGTGGATGTATTCACAGACCACAAGAGCTTGCAGTATGTTTTCAGTCAGAAGGAGCTTAACTTGCGACAGAGGAGATGGTTGGAATTGCTTAAGGATTACGACATGAGCATTCACTATCATCCAGGTAAAGCTAACGTTGTTGCTGATGCTCTTAGCAGGTTATCAATGGGTAGCACAGCCCATGTGGAGGAAGGAAAGAGGGAATTAGCCAAGGACGTACACCGGTTGGCTCGATTAGGGGTTCGACTTGGGGAGAACAATGAAGGAGGAGTTAATGTGGAGAACGGGTCTGCTTCCTCGCTAGTGATAGAAGTGAAAGAAAAGCAAGACCAAGACCCAGTTATACTCCAATTGAAGGAGGATGTCCACAATCAGAAGGTGACGGTCTTCTCCAAAGGGGGAGATGGTGTACTGAGATATCAAAGTCGATTGTGTGTTCCAAATGTTGATGGCATACGGGACAGAATTATGGCAGAAGCTCATAACACTAAATATTCCATTCACCCTGGCTCCACCAAAATGTACCACGACTTAAGGGAAATCTATTGGTGGAATGGGATGAAGAGGGATGTTGCAGAGTTTGTCTCAAAATGCCCAAATTGCCAACAAGTGAAGGTTGAGCATCAAAGGCCATGTGGATTGGCTCAGAACTTTGAAATTCCGGAGTGGAAATGGGAGATGATCAACATGGACTTTATCACTGGCCTGCCGAAATCTCGAAAGCAACATGATTCGATATGGGTGATCGTGGATAGGATGACAAAGTCGGCTCACTTCTTGGCAGTAAAGACAACAAATACTGCGGAAGAGTATGCCAGATTGTACGTCCAGGAGATTGTGAGGTTGCATGGGGTTCCTTTGGCTATTATATCAGACAGAGGGGCTCAATTTACCTCCCAGTTCTGGAGATCGTTTCAGAAAGGTTTGGGTACTAAGGTGAATCTGAGTACAGCTTTTCACCCGCAGACGGATGGTCAGGCAGAGCGTACGATTCAAACACTCGAGGATATGTTGAGAGCTTGTGTACTTGACTTCAAAGGAAATTGGGATGATCATCTACCCTTGATCGAATTCGCATATAACAATAGTTATCATGCGAGCATTCAGATGGCTCCTTATGAGGCCCTGTACGGAAGAAGATGTAGATCGCCGATTGGGTGGTTTGAGGTTGGAGAAGCAGGGCTGATTGGACCTGACCTTGTTCATCAGTCGATGGAAAAAGTCAAGATCATTAGAGAGAGGCTAAAGACTGCCCAGAGTCGCCAAAAATCCTACACCGACGTAAGGAGAAGGGACTTAGAGTTTGAGATAAATGATTGGGTGTATTTGAAGGTATCACCTATGAAGGGTGTCCTAAGGTTTGGGAAGAAGGGAAAGTTGAGTCCACGTTATGTTGGACCCTATCAAATCGTAAGGAGAATTGGGAAGGTGGCCTACGAGCTAGAGTTGCCTTCCGAGCTAGAAGGGGTACACCCGGTGTTCCATGTGTCTATGCTAAAGAAATGCTTGGGAAACCCGACATTGGTGATCCCTGTTGATAGAATTGAGGTGAAGGATAACCTATCTTACGAAGAGGTTCCGGTTCAAATTCTTGATCGTCAGATTCGTAAACTAAGGAACAAAGAAATAGCCTCAGTCAAAGTCCTGTGGAGGAATCAATTCGTTGAAGAAGCCACATGGGAAGCTGAGGAGGAGATGAAAACAAAGTATCCGCACCTATTCGTGCCAATTGATGGTGAAAGCACTGAAGGTAACTCCTTGCTCTTCACTAAGCTAAGTGTCCTATTCTTGTATCTGACTTGCTATTATTGAATTGAGTGTGGGAATGAGTCGTAAGTCTATTCGTGCCTTAAAGCCCACCTCCACTCCTCATTCGGGGACGAATGATCCCAAGGGGGAGATGATGTGACGCCCGGTAAAATTACCAAAATACCCCTGGAGTGCGGGTATGCGCGTAACGCATCTTCCGATGCTCGTATGGCGAATCCGAGGCCGGATTCGTGATCAGCATGGAAAATGGAGTGAGGAAATGGTCTCGGTCGAATTTTAGAGCGACCCGATCGAAAGATAAATTTTCGGATCAAGTCACAAAACAGTGGCTGTCCGCGACGGAGGCGCGTCGCGGACCTGACGCGGAGTGACACTTGGATGTTTTCCAAAATTTTCGACGGAATGGAGAGGACTCGTACAAAAGCACTTTTTCCAAAATTACACAGTACGCGATAGGTCCGCGTCGCGGACCGTGTGTTTTCCGAACTGGAAATTTCTAATTTATTTTGAGGGGCATTCCGGTCAATCCCTAACCCCTCCTAAACACTAATACACGGCTAGTGAGGTCGTTCCTATACGAAAAGAGCCTAACAAGACCTATTCTAAGTCCTATTCTAAATTCTAACAAGGCTAGGGCTTGAGGAGAGGAGAGAAAGGCTTGGGTGAGGAATACGAGAAGAGAATCCTCGACATCACCCGGTTGAACAGTGCATCACAGGTATGTAAGGCTAAACTAAAACATGGGATTGTTCTCTCATGTGCCCCATAGAGGTCATAGATGAATTGATGATTGAAGAATCTACATGCATGAATTCTTTGATGGATTTTCTTGAAAATTTTATTTGAAACTACATGTTCTCTATGTTGATGATCATCATACTATTTGTTTTCTTAAATTGAATACTTTCATGGAATTTGCATAACCCTTCATGACTAATTTCCAAAGCATGTACATTGCACTTGAGACTTGAGTCTAGAGCCTTGAATTGAGATTGTTGGTTGTAATGATGAGTTGATGGAATCTTGATTGTTGTATGAGTCTCTATAAATGAACTCTACCGGTGTGTTTATTCACTTGCTTCCTAATGACTGTTATATAATTTTGGGTCATTGAGAAGGTGTTAATGATAGGGTTAAGGTCCCTATGAGATATTGATGATAGGGTGAAAGTCCCTATGAGATAATTGATGAAAGGGGCCAAGGTCCCGGTGAATTATCAGTCGTGGACGGGGAGTGGGTCCCTATGAGACTGGCAGTCGTGGACGGGGAGAGAATCCCTATGAGACTGGTTGAGGTTGATTTTATGAGCACTGAGTCGGGAGGAGTATCGAGCACCGAAATGAGCAGGAGTGAGTCCCACTCGAACTCATTAACTACGTCGCCAAACGTAGGAGAGGCTTAAACCATCACATACATACATATGGTTTCCCTCGAGGTTTAACAGTCCCTGAAAGCAATAGAGGATCTGTTCAGTTTGATTCCATGTCGGGTATATTGATATGGGATCCAGTGTTCCTTACCTGGCAAGTTTGGGACCACTGTGGCAACATCAGGGTGATTGTTGTACATTCACTGGCTCATAAGTGAGTGTTGTCGGTTAAGAGAAACTCCCGGGAAAAATTCGTACTTTACTCTGAGTCTAGATGAGATGTGATGAGAGGGGGTGAACTCCTCTGAGATGATCCCTGAGATGAGCTGAGACTAATGATGAGTCTGAGATCTTGATGTGTCACTTGTCTACGCTTTACTCTTTCATAGATAGACAAGCTGACGGTTTGATGTGATTATGATGTTTACCTTGATTTGATGTTGTTTTCCACATTTTCTACCGGTTTCTGTTTCATTCAGCTATTTTACATACCAGTACATTCCAAGTACTGACGTCCACTCTGGACTGCATCGTTTTATGATGTAGAGGCAGGTACTAGAGATCATCAACAGGCGCTCCGTTGAAGATCAGAGAATCCGAAGTTGATTTGGTGAGCCTCCCGTACTCCGGAGGAACCATTATATTATTTCATCATGCTTTAGAGTTGGATTGGAATATTATCTTACTTTGTTTTTGGGTAGCCATGGGTCTGTCATTGGCACCACATGATTTAGTGATAGAGGCTTCATAGATTGGTGTCGAGCATTGATATTGAATTTGTGAGCTAGTTCTTTCTACTAGCCTTCGTTATTTTACTTTAGATGAACTGCGTCCACTGCTTGCATATACTTTCCGCTGATCCGTAGAGTTTATTTGACTGAATGAAGTGATGAGGCTAAGTGGTTCGCTTGGGGACTAGCAATAGTCCCTGAGTGCCGGCCACGCCAAGGGTACCCTCCCGGGGCGTGACAAAACATCTAGTTGTAATTATAATTTTAGTTTTGTATAATTCGCGCAATTATGCGACACCTGTACGCGAATCAAATTGTATAGTGAAGTATACAAACACTGTGAATTGTATAGTAAATTATACAAACATTGTGGATGAATTGTATAGCGAGATATACAAACAATATACAAAACTGTAAATTATATAAACGTCTATAAATGCTCCACGAATTATAGAAACACTCCATTTTTTTAAAGTGACCTTACACTTGCATATCGGATCACTCCATGTCTAAACAAATAAATAAATACATCCCCCCAAAAGCAAGAAATTAAAGTAAAAGAGTAATGTAAAGTAGTGTCTAAAAAGATAAGGGCATTTTTGCCAATCATATCAAAATCATGCATATATACATACAATAGATTTTCTTAATATAATTTGAGTCAAAGTTATTGAATTAGGTGGAGTCTATAATATATATCATTGTATATCGACTCTTACTTCGTCAAAAAATAGATAGACCGAGTATGTATTGCACCAATTTATGAATTATACGTTTTTGTATTTCTTTGAAAATCTTGATGTAATCCACGATTTCTAGTAGTAAATTGTTAGCTCCAACTGTAACAACTCATCTTAAGATAAGAAGTTCTACATCGGCAAAACACAGGAGAGATATTGAGTATATAAGTAAACAGACCTTACCTGCTAGTGACGCGTTTTAAAGCCAACGGATCTAGGCCCGAAACAAACAATATCACTAGCGGGGTGAGTTGTTACAGATGGTATCAGAGTCACTCATGTACTGTGTCAGTCTTGTCGATGTGGGCTAGATTTTAATTGAGTTTAGGCAAATATCGATAAGACAAGGGAAACCTCAATGCTGAGTCTAGGCGAATCTCATGTGGTGGGGAAAACCTCAGCAAGGACGCTAAGTCCATAGAGAGGGTGTGTGGAATAATTCATCTTAAGATGAGATGTCCCACATTGGCAAAACACAGGAGAGAAGCTGGTTATATAAGCAAACAGACCTTACTTACTAGTAAAACATTTTAAAGCAGTGCAGACCTAGACATAAGTGAATCGTTACACCAACTTGAAAAAATCAACTTAGCATTAATATATGAGAGATTAATTAATTATTAGGTCAATTCTATCACACATTAGAGAGAAATTAAGAGCCATAAAAGGTCTCTTTTTCTTCCCTAGAAAATCAGTCTTTTCAGTCTAAAGTATATAAAGATAAATTAGTAGTCCTACTTATATTGGCAAATTTCACTTAGATAATTCTTTTCCAATTAAATAATAGTACATAAATTAACATTTAAAAATTGCTTATCATGAGCATTAAATGGGATGTGATAGTTTAACTTGCACCAAATGAAACCATTATTAGTACTAACTAATAATAAAATTATCTTTCTACAATTCAGATTACAAATTTAATCGTGAAAATAATCAGTAGTACTTATATTTGAACAAGTTATCTATATCACACCTTTTGAGGAGTGCGATCCTTTCTCAGATCCTATAATGCAAAATATTTCGTGTACTCGACTACTTTTTGAATTTTATTAGCCATATATATACATAAAAATAATAATAATAAAAAGATAAATGGGTCAATAAATTAAAGAGGCTGTCAAAAAAATTATTTGTCGTGTACTTGATGATTGATGAGCACTAACTTTTAATACAACAAAACAAAATCTAAAAAAAAAAATTGTTAGTGAAAAAAAAGTAAAATAAAGTAAACTTCAAAATTTTTTTAATCATCTTATATGTAGTGGAAATAAAGCTGGTCTAATTAGAGTTAAGCTATGTGTTTATGTTAATTTTTATTTGTCCAATAAGCAACATTTTCAATGAAAAACTCTTGATTAAAATATTTAACATAAAATTCATGTTCATCTTCTTAATTTATTTTCCCTCCTTTATCGGTAGGCGCGGAACTAGAAATTCTAGTAGGGAGATTCAAAAACATGACTATTAAACGTGTGGTGGTCTGTATTAGAAAGTTTCAATGAAGGAAATTCAACTGAACAATGTATTATTGTAATGATCCGTTAGGAAATCAAGAAGACTAAAATTCTGAAAATGATCTAATGGGTCATTACATTAGTTATCGAATAGTTCAAAATATCCCTTTGAAATTTATGAGAAGAATATTTTAGGAAAGCAAGATGTCCAATTCTCAAAATAACCTAATGGGTCATTACATTATCCACTACTAAAAATCATGTTCGTCCTCGAACATAAAGTGAAAGAAAGTACCTGAAGCTTCGAAAAGATGAGAATATTTAGCATGCATGTCGGACTCTGTCTTCCAAGTCCCCTTTCCAACTAGATGGTGCTTTAATTACACCTTCACTGAAGCAATATCTTTGTTTCTAAGCTTCATTCTGAACCTGGCTATCCAGAATAACAATAGGCTCCTCCTAAAATGACAAGTCTGGCCCCAACACTACTAAATCAAGTGAAAGTACACGAGACTCGTCCAGCACATACTTTCGATGCATGGGAACATGAAACACAGAATACACAGATTTAGCCTATTGCCTACGACTAACATTAAATATTTAAAATTTATCCCCTAATTAAATATCCACAGTTATCGAATAGTTCAAAATACCCCTTTAACGAGAAGGATATTTTAGAAAAGCAAAACGACTAATTCTCAAAATGATCTAACGGATCATTACAATCATCAAAGCATAACGATTAGTAACTAACGAGGAACTTCTGAATTAAAATTTTATAATTCAAGTTTAGTCCAACATTTATTGAAGTTCTTTTTCTCTCTTTTTTTGTCTAACCATCTGATATTCAAAATTTGCCTGACTCCATCAATAAAAAGGAAACACTCCTTTATTAGAAATTTCTTTATTTTCAAAGCTCGAAAGTAGCCGAGAATGACGGAATCACATCCATCACACCACATCCCACGATACTCATTTGATTTCTTCGTGACTAGTTAAGTGTGAATTACGTGATGTACTTCAAATGTTATGGAAAACAAAAAATATAACTGAAATTTTACTAAAGAAAAAGAAAGAAATAAAGGGAAGTAAAGTTAGTACCATGTTTGTTTTTACCTTTAAAAATATACTTATAATCCCAACTTTTTTTTTCATTTTCCCAAGAATCAAAATCACTAATATAAATATAAAATGTAATATAACAAGTGGAATGAGCATAGGATAACCATTGGATATTATTTGAATTGTGCTGTTCAGAATCTTGTACCATTCAAAAAAAATATATTAAAAAAAAATTCCCTTTTCCCTCTCCTTAAATATTTCAATATTTTTCATCATTCCAAACACACTTCACTACTCTTCACTTGCATTTTGCCATTTTGTTTGAAAAAAATAAAAATGGTGAAATTTTCTAAACAATTTGAAGGCCAATTAGTTCCTGAATGGAAAGAAGCTTTTGTTGATTATTGGCAACTGAAAAAAGATCTCAAAAAAATTCATCTTCTCAACAATATTAATGGAAGTACTAATGAGAGTTCTTTCTCGCGTACACTTTGTACGTCTCTTAGGAAATTACCTTTGTTTGGACCTCAACGTCGCGAACATGGGGTCATTCAAGTACTTGATCACCACCTTACTTCTTCTTTTTTGCTATATCCTAGGTTGTTTTCTTGATTTTAACGTGGAACATGTTGGATTTTGATGGTTATTAGGTTCATACGAAGCTTGGACAAACGTTGAGTAAAGGAGATTTGTATGAGACTGAATTGTTGGAGCAATTTGCTGATACTGAGGCTGCTGCTGAGTTTTTCGCGCTTTTAGACCTTCAACTTAACAAGGTGAATCAGTTTTTCCGAATGAAGGAGAAGGAGTTTATCGAAAGAGGAGAGTCGTTGAAGAAGCAAATGGAGATTCTTATTGAGCTTAAAGCTGCATTGATCAAACAGCAACATGATAAAGGAACTTCTTCAGGCCAAAATATCAAAGAGGATGAGTCAATCTCAGCCACCATTTCTTGTGGTAACCCCTGTTTTTTACTCTGTTTCATGTTTTTCTTTATGTCTCCGTCTAATGTTGCTCGTGCTCTTCAAAAATGTCGTTGCATGTGTGTTGGATCCTTCCAAAACTACTCATGTTTTGAAGATCCGACACTGGTGTGGCAATGGTTTCTCAGGGTCTGACCAACTTTGGTTTTCATTCTAGTCCTTTGTTTTGTTTTACATCTCGCATTGAGGCCTAAATTAATTCAGATTCTTGTCGTATAAGTCACATTAAAGAGGGAAATAAGGATGAAGGGATTTGATCCATCGTATCACAATCCTCGATAGTTTATTTACATTTTAAATAAGGAAAAAGAGTACACAAATCAAGTTCATGATATATATTTTTATGTTATTCCTCCATGTTAAAACAACTGGTTCTTTAAGCGAATTTATACCACTAGACAAGCGTCTATTGACTTAGCTTATCCATCGTAACGAAGCAAAAAGTTTGAACTAAAACAAATTTTTGTTGTTTGGCAACAGATGAAGAGTCCAACAGAGACAGAACAGAACAAGAACAGGACATTGACAACTCAATAGATCAAGTGATACTAGACTCTCCAAGATCAAATGAACTAGGAAATTCAACTAATATCAACAGGGAAGACAACAAAACGAAGAGTTCATCCGAACGAGTGATCAATGTCCAGGGAAAAAGCTTGAAGATCCACATTCCTCTAACGAATCCAACACGAACATTCTCAGCTATAACTTATTTGCTTAGGGATGATATGATCAATCAATCCTCCAAGAAATGTGGCCTTGACGGACGAAAAAAACTGCACATCAACAGAACGAAGCTAAAGCACGCGGAGAAGATGATTAGGGGAGCCTTCATTGAGCTCTACAAGGGACTAGGATACCTTAAAACTTATCGGTATGTTACTCAAGTGACTAGTCGTTCGATTAACGATTGATTTCCCTTTGTTAACTAAACAATTTGACATGTTGAATCTTAACAGGAACTTGAACATGCTTGCTTTTGTAAAAATCTTGAAGAAATTTGACAAAGTAAGTAATTTTTCTTACAATCGTATGTGCACACTCCCCAGACCCCACTTAAGGGTCCTCTTGGAAACAACCTCTCTATCTCTATGAGATAGTGGTAAGGTCTGCGTATATTTTACCCTCCCCAGACCCCACTTGTTTAAGTACATTTTCATCTTTTTTTTCCTTCTTTTCTCATAGGTTACAAACAAACAAGCTCTTCCTATTTATTTAAGAGTTGTGGAGAGCTCCTACTTCAACAGCTCAGACAAGGTAAACTAAACAAAAATCATAAAAACCAAAGAAATGTTCAACTTTTTCATTGTGAAAAAAGATGATCTTTTTGAACATGAAAATGTAGCAACATGACATTGTTTGTAGTAGTGTTGTTGGTACTAAATTCCAAACATCATCAGATTATTCTTGGACAGTACTAAGTGGTCATATCTTAAAGAGAAAAAAACAACAACAAGTGCTATTCCACAAAAGCAGTAGCTTTATAGTATTTGCTAAGATATTGTTGTCTCACACATTATATATTTATTGCATAGGTTTTGAAGTTAGCTGATGATGTTGAGGAGATTTTCATCAAACATTTTGCTGAAGATGACAAAAAAAAGGCTATGAAGTACTTAAAGCCTACTCAGAAAAAAGAATCTCATGCTGTTACCTTTTTCATTGGTGAGTTTCGTCGAAAAATCGCACAGGTCAATTTTTTTAGCCCCTTGATGAAAATTCTGTCTCCGACACGTATTGGAAGTAGCTAGAAGGAAACATCTAAGATAATATACATAAGTGGCTTCTTTTTTAAGTTACCACTTCTTTTATTGGATAGCCACATAAAAACAAAGAGTCAATCAGCATAAAAAGGACCATGTGCTGCAAAAGTTGGGTTTGAATCAGCCATTAACTACCTGAAGAAAGAAAAAAAGTAGACTTAAGGGTCCACTTTTTTTTCAGCAGTGGAGGACAAAAAAAGCCCCATTTTATGTCATTATCATGTTATTGACCAAAAATGTTCAAACTTTAAAGAACCCTTTAAGTGTTCAAGAGACAATAGTGCTTAGTTTTTTAAGGTTTGTACCTCTCCTATGTTGATTGGACTCTTCAAAAATGCCGAAGGGTGTGTGTCGAATCCTCCAAAAGTTACATATTTTTGGAGGATCTGACATGTGTGACAACAAGTTTGGAGAGTCCGAGCAACATAGACCAAAAGCAAGACTGTTCACATGAGTATATGAAATGTTAAAAGACACTGGCCTAATGTTGAAAGAACAATAAAAAATGAAACAAGATTTGATATTCGATATTATTTCACATTAGCAAGATGATGTTGATCTAATTTGAACTACTGAATAATGACTGACATTGGCTTCTTGATTGGCTTTCGAAAACAGGTTTATTCACAGGATGTTTCCTAGCACTTTTCGTTGGATATGTGATCATGGCTCATATAACAGGACTGTACAGACCTAACTCTGATACAATATACATGGAAACTGTCTATCCTGTTCTCAGGCAAGCGTTCGATTATGATTTAAGCAACCCAAATGTTGTTTAACTCGTATAGTCATTGAATTTCTGTGAAACATCTAATGGAAATCACACTAATGATTGTGCAGCATGTTCAGCTTAATGTTCTTGCACTTCTTTCTGTATGGATGCAACATATTTATGTGGCGAAAAACTCGTGTAAACTATAGCTTTATCTTTGAGCTAGCCCAAACAAAGGAACTCAAGTACAGAGATGTGTTCCTTATATGTACTACGTCGATGACTGCTGTTGTCGGGGTCCTGTTTCTCCATCTAATACTTGTAGCAAAAGGGTACTCTTATGATCAAATTCAAGCAATCCCTGGCCTCCTATTATTGGTAATTTTCTTACTATTGACAAAAAGATCGATTTTTTTCTATTTAGACTCAATATATGTAAAAAGTGTAATCACAATGATTTTAACAGGTCTTTATTCTGCTGCTGGTGTGCCCATTCAATATCATATACAAATCTAGCCGTTATCGATTCATTTGTGTTATAAGGAACATTATCTTTTCACCTTTCTATAAGGTTGTCATGTTAGACTTCTTCATGGCAGATCAACTCTGTAGCCAGGTTAGCAAGAAACATCAGTAAATTAAGTAGACGCTCAAATTTGACCTCAGCTGATAAGTAAACATTCTAACTTTGAGAGTACACATCTAGACACCTCAAACTTGGATTGAATCATCAACTAAACACTCCAACTTATCCCCACTATGTCTCCCTGGCAGCCGATGCTCATGCTGACATGGCATGTAAAGTTTGAAGGTGTCTAGATGATCATTTTGTAAGTTGGAGTGTTCAACAACACAGTGGAAATGAGTTAAGGTGTCTATATATGGATACTTCAGCTGAGGCCAAGTTTGAATGTCTATTTAAGTAGCATTCTTACGCACTATAACAGATCGCACATTTTCTGATGTAATTTTTTTGTTACTAAACAGGTTCCAATGCTAAGAAACCTTGAATATGTAGCATGTTACTACATAACTGGAAGTTACAAAAATCAAGATTATGGATACTGTATGAGAACAAAATATTATAGGGACCTTGCTTATGCAGTTTCTTTCTTGCCATACTACTGGAGAGCTATGCAGGTTTTTAACAACTCCCCTTTTCAAGATTCTAACTTTTCCACTGATTTGCATAGGAAAAACTGAATCGAATACGATTTATTTGCAGTGTGCAAGAAGATGGTTCGACGAAGGACACAAAAGCCATCTAGTGAACTTAGGGAAATATGTGTCTGCAATGTTAGCTGCTGGTGCAAAAGTTGCATATGAAAAAGAAAAGAACTTGGGATGGCTTTGTTTAGTTATAGTCATGTCAAGTGCTGCAACTGTGTACCAATTGTACTGGGATTATGTCAAAGATTGGGGCTTGCTTCAATGTCATTCCAAGAATCCATGGCTAAGGAATGAATTGATGCTACGACGAAAATTTATCTACTACTTCTCCATGGTACTAACTCTTAATCCTCCCTCAAAACAAAAAACTACGTTGATTAGACTTTCCTAAATATTGTCGCACCTGTGTCAGATCCTCAAAAAGTACCTTCTTTTGAATGATCAGACATGTACTAGTCGTCATTTTTTCTCGAAATCAAAAATTTTTATGTTGTTGTAGGGATTGAACCTTGTACTAAGGCTAGCATGGTTACAAACAGTACTTCATTACAATTTTGGAACTGTAGACTACAGAGTAACAGGGCTATTTTTAGCAGCCCTTGAAGTCATTAGAAGAGGACATTGGAACTTTTACAGGTGATTTGGATTTTTATCGATTATACTATCAATGTATATAAGTTAAAATCGCGTTTTGCCTAATATATACATTGTTTTCAATTCTGAAACAGGCTGGAGAATGAGCATCTAAATAATGCAGGAAAATTTAGAGCTGTTAAGACTGTGCCACTTCCTTTTCAAGAAGTAGACGAACAAGATTAAATTATTCCAATTAGCAACTTAAAAATTGCAAAAAAAAAAAAAAAAAAAAGGGAATGTTATCACATTGAACAAGTTGATAAATTGTCAAATTGTTCAATATTCCCTCTTTTTTTCTTTTTTTCTTTTTTTTGATATTTTGGTTGGACCTATGTAATATGTTCTATTTTCTAGGAAATAATCCACACTTGTAAACTACAAAAATTCTTCTAATGTGAATGAAAATGATGCCCTATTTTTTGCATCAACCAAGAATTATTTTATCGTGCACTATTGAAATATTGTAATTTGTAAATCACTTATGAAAAATTTAAAAGGTAAGAATTAAAAAAATATAAAATTGCATTGAAATATTTTAAAGGAAAATTACACATATAGCTTTCTTAAAGTATTTAGACTATTTTTTTCAGCAAATAACTATTTAAATTGATTTTTTTTATAGTAATAGTTATAAATATGTGTTTCAAGTTCCAATGAGCATTTAGTACTTTTACTTGTCATAATTTCACTTTTCGAGGTTAACTTAATTAAACTTTAAAGCTAAATTAAAATAGTTAAATTTAATATTTAAAATCTAAAATTCAGATGGTTGAAAACTATACGAAAAATGTTATAAGTTGCAATCTTTCTCATGTTAATATAATATATCTTAAAATATTGATCAAAATTCATATAGTTTGACCTCAATAAGTGAAATATTAACAAATAAAAGTAAACGGAGGGAGTAGTAATTGGAAAATAAAAGGTCTTTTATTTTTAATACAAATTCCGAAATAAAGCTTAATAAATATTTAATTAAAAATATATATATAAAAAACTTTTACCAATTAAGCCGCAGCTTCAGCTTCTGCTCTTCTCTGTTCTTGATTCTGCCTTCAATGGCTATATCCATAACTGGAAACAGCAAAATCTTCCATAATTTCAATTCTTGCAGCTCTTCATCTTTTACCAGCACCAAAGTCCAAGTGCCCATTTGTTCTCTTCAGTTCCCTCCTTCCTTCAGACCTAATTCCTATCATTTCTCTATCAAATCCACAAGGTAAGCTTCTATGCATCATGTTTTTTCCTGATTTCATTCTTTTCTTTCATGGGATTTGTCTTTTTTGGTTCTTTTTTATCCCCCAGTTTGTTGTTTGGTATAAAGATCTTAACTTTACTGGTTATCTAAAAAATATATGTAGAGTTAGTGATGGAAGTTAGAGTTATGTGGTAAATGTTGCTGATGGGAGATGACATGTATTAATGGAATTAGTCTAGGTGTCAAGAAAAGAAAAAGAGAGTTTAGTAGTGGAAGAAAGTTCACATAAAGTGGAATGGATATAGAAGATTCAGATACTTGACCTGAACTAGTTTGAGATTGAGGTATATTGTCTTGTTTTCTTTTTTGCTTCCCTATTTTGTTGTTTGGTATAAAAATCTTAACTTTACTAGTTATCCCAAAAAAATCTGAACTTTACTATGTAGAGTTGAGTACTGGAAGAAATGGGTTCACATTAGCGGAATGAGTATAGAGCATTCATATAGCTGACCTCAACTAGTTTGAGTTTGAGGCGTATTAGCTGATATTGTTGTATTATTTGGAACGTAGTAAAGTTGAGGAGTGGAATTGAATAGGCTCAAATTGGCTGGAAAGGATATAGATGATTTGTATGGTCAACCCCAAATGTTGTAGTAGTAGTAGTATTTGAAGCTTATGAGTTTGAGATTTTACTTCGTTTGAGGTATCGCGTTCTAAGTTAATGGTTTGTACATATTAAATGAATTTCTTAAGACAAATACCGGGTTTGGAGCAAAATTACAGGGCTCCACTGAATCCATTTTCCACACTCTAGCTCCGCCCATGGCTGTTGTACATGTAAAACCTAGTAAGTTGGGTCATGTGGATGAAACCTAAGTTGCTCGGACTCGGGTGCGGGTGTTCGATACGGGTGCGGATCTAGAGGTCGGATACTTCACGATCTAATTTTTAAGATTCGGGGATATGGATCCATGTATGGATACGGGTGCGGGGATTCGTCTAAAAATAATCAAAATATCTAAAAAATAGAGTGATAAAACCTAAATTATGAGATATTATGTGGAGAACTTGAAGAAAATCCTGGAAGGAGATTAAAGAAGAAGGCGTGTCATAGAAATTTCTATATAAAAGGTATTCCATTTTCTTCAATTTCACCTTAGCTTTTGTATTGATTACAGAAATCGTTCAAACCGTCCAAACTTTCCCCATCGATTTTGGTCAAAGAACCCGAAACCGGTTGACCAAGTCAAACACGGATCCCAAACCCACACCTACACCCATGTTGCGTCGACACGGGTGCGGCACCAAAATGAAGAGTCCGAGCAACTTAGGATGAAACAGGTCCAACTGGAGCTAAGTGTCTATGAGGATATGTATAGCTGATCACAACTAGTTTGTGATCGTACAGTTGTTTAATTCTAGGTAGAGTGCATGAGGATGGTGTTGGTTAAAACACTATGTTTATGTTTTATTTTTATGTAACAGTTCAAGTACTATTTATGGAAAGAGGAGAGCATCAGAACATTTGTTCCGGCATCCAATCATTTTTTGTGTAGTGGAAGATAGTTCTGAAACACAAGCAGAACCTGTGAATTCGTCTGCTTCAAGTGATTCTCCAAAGGTACTTCTTTGCCATTCTTTGCTTACATTGTAAACTTTTCCCTAACAGTGTTGGATATCAAGACCACTGGCTAGGGGAAACTGATGCCGTCATGATCTTCTAGAGTCTAGACACTTAGGTACACCTTAGTAGTGGGGCACCAATTAATTAGATACAAAAGTACTTTGATGGGACTTGAAGTCGAGACATCTTTGTCTCTTCATCTCAACTGGTTCAAGCTATCCTTGGTTTATGATTGCTCTGTGCCAAAGAGTAGTTTTGTCTCTCTATGGGTTTACTTTCTGTAATGTTAAGTTTTCCCCTCCTGGTTTACTAGATTTTTATGAAAAGATTGGCTCTTGATGGGTGGTTGTCAGTTTCACCTAGACTAGATACCTTTTTTTTCCAGATTAGAGTAACTTAAATTCAGTTGTAACATGTGATATTTACACCCCTTATTTAGTGAAGAATGACTAAATGTTGTAATTTGTAGTTGCAAGAAAAAAGAATCTCTAATTGCAGTTCGGCCACTCAAGTATCACTTTTTTCTGGCCGAAGGAGTGATGACAAAATCCCCTTTAGCTGCTTTCTCCTGAGGAAGAAGTCATAAACAATAATGAATTGCTTATTCTACTATACTGCCATAATTCATTTGTGCTCTCACAACAGAATATGGAAATAGAGTAAGAACTCAGTCAGTTCAACTTGCATGTAAAAAGAGCATTAAACAATACCAAAAACATAAGGAAGATGACAATTGAAAGTTAGACAACATAATGGGAGGAAAGCAAATACCTGCACATAAAAAGGAAAAAGAAAAAAGAAATAGAGTTTGAATGGAGGCTTCATGCCTTACTATTGAGTACTAGAATTGTATAGGTGTGAAAGAAATTTTATAGCGGTAGAAAGAGTGTAGTCTTCCACTTACATAGAGGTTGGCCTGGTGGTAATTGACTTGAGCCTTAGGGTTTGCTCCCTTTCAAGGTCTCAAGATCGAAACCCATTGGGTGCAAACAATTTCTGAGGGCCATCGGACTGGGTAAAACCTGAATTAACCGTGGTGCACTTGTGTGAAACTCCTTGCCGAGGGCCTGTGCACCCCCGGGATTAGTCGGGGCTCAGAGAGACTCGGACACCCGGTGCAATTCAAAAAAAAAAAGAAAAAACCAATTGTGGTCTTCCACTTACATAGGGAGAAGAGTATAACAAGATATCCAGTGTACTCCCACAAAGTGGGGTCCCGGGAGGTTAGAGTGCGTGACCTTTTCCCTACCTCAGAGGTAGACGGGTTGTTTCCAATAGATCCTTGGTTCAAGAAAAGAAGGTTTGAGCCAGTCCAGAAAAAAAAGTAATGTAAGTACAAGAAACAATAGCTATTAACAAAAAGAAGGAAAACTCACATTCATTAATTGATCCTTATTAACATTTCGCTCTCAGATTTCCCTCTTAATCTCTCTTTACATCATAGTAGCAAATCTTTCTGTTAATCACTTCTGTGGTACTTGTACATCTCCATCACCCCCATAGAACTGCCACAGTTCTCTGAAACAGAGTATGAAGTTTTCTGCCCCGTTGACAATTAGTCTCTTTTTGGTGGATGGGGAGGGGGGATCAATCATATAAATTTCATTCGTCAAAAGTCAAAACACACCAAGTTGGTGTGAAATGTATGTAGTTCTCTTTCTTGGTTTCAGTTGCTTTCCTTTTCTCGTGCATGTAATGCTCGCCTCTAAATGAGATCTTTTTTGAAAAATCAGAATAAGCTCTTTGAATCAATTTTCTAATAGGAAGAGGGAGTTGGAACGAAGTAACATTTTGAGCCCCTTTTTTGTTATATTGGTCGGGTTGGGATATGTGTAATCTATTCATGTTAAGTAGGTTGCAGTGATTTGATCTGAAACTAATTGGCATGTACATTCCAAGGTTCAAGTGCTTTATATTTGACATATGAAACCAACTTTTAATATCCATTTCCTATATCGTTGAGAAAAAATTCACTGAAGGATAAATATAATTTTCTAGCTACATTTCAATTGGTAATGAAAGTGAAATATTTTGTGTCTGTCTGTTTATGAGAATTTAACTTTTAAACTCAAAGATGCAGAACAAATATGGTCTTTACCCGGAAAGAAGCTCATTCCTTTCTTCTCTTCACATAGCCAAAATTTGAAATCTAAATTTATCATCAAATAAAAAGAAATATTTCTGTTGAGAAAAGGTTAAAAGCAAATTGTTGTGATCTCCAAATATGTTGTTTCCATTTCTATTCTTTTCTCTTTCTTTATGTTTCTTCTTTACCTCTTACGATTGGTATTTATGTGTTTATTAGCTTTTCAATTGTCCTAGTTCAGTTCCCTTTTTGGATTTCTTGTGTTTCTTTTAACATTTTCTTTGTGTATTCTTAATGAGCGGGTGCCTTCTCACAGGAAGCAGGCTTCGACCTGAAACTACCAAGAAGAAGTCTATTAGCAACTTTCACATGTAATGCTTGTGGTGTTCGATCTCAAAGACTCATAAACAGATTAGCATATGAAAGAGGGACTGTGTTTATACAGGTACTTAGGTTGAACATATAGTGTTGCTGTTAAAGTTTCGATAATTGCAAAACAAAACTAATTTTCTTGTAAGATAGCAAAGTCCAAATAATATCTCTTAATTATGTATGTTCATGAAGATATTTTAGGCTAGAAGTGTTAGATGGATGAATTAACCATTGAAGGTATTAGTGGCTAATCTTCTTAGTAGCATTTGCATTATATGGTGCGTCATTTGTGCTCCTAAATTTGAACTATTTTTCCCAACAACATTTGGCTAAAAATATAAGTTTTCAGGTAGTGCTCGCCATATCTGAGCAGTTCAACTGTGGAGGACATATGGGATCTTTAATCCCTTCCTCAATGCATGAATTATTATTTATTTATTTTTCGCTCTTGCGCATTTGTCCATAAATGGGGTAACGAACCTTTTAGACTGTTGTGACTTTCCTAAGCAGTTTGAGGGATGCTAGTGTTCGTAACATGTACGATTCCGAGTTTAACAACTATAGTTCTGGATTCAGATATTTGACTTCTTGTTTGCATGAATACTTCTAATACCTTACTGAAATCTAAAATCAAAATCTTCTGTCTTTGAGTCTTTGCTATATACGTAGCTGTCTTATATGCCTCTGTTTTCTTTGTTTTTTTAATTATTAAAGAATATTTAAATCGACTGGATCTCGAGTGTCAATTGAAGATTCTCATTTCAGTGTTCAGGCTGCTCTCAGTATCACAAATTAGTTGACAACCTTGGACTTGTGGTTGAGTACAATTTCAAGGAAGAAAGTAGTATGGATCCAGATGCCGATAAAGATTGACTGAAGCTTATGAAATGTATACCTTTAGGCTCTAGCAAAAGAGTAAGAGTATTGATAGTGCTGTTTTGTAGGTGAGAGAAAATCAATTACATTCAATGTAAATGTCTGGATGAAAAGAATATCAATGAGATAACAACAATGACAATCATATTCCACATTATTTTTCCTCTAAACACATAAATAGTCCCATCTCATTTCAAAATTTTCTTTCTGGTAATGAAACATATAGCTTTTCATGTAATGTCTGTGGGAATCTCAGATTATGATGGCCAAAAGAATAGTCATCGCCAAACCAGCATTCGTCCACATTCTAGATGTGCTTCCTTGCAGTAAAAAGGTTGCTCCGTTCTGCAGTCAAGCGAGAGAGAGTGAATTTATCATATTAGAGCTGTTCCTGTCTATATAGTACGTTATTTTCGAAAAATTACAGTTACCAGATGGGGAAAACAATTGAAACATTACCAAATTCAGAGTAGGAGATGGTGCTGGTGTCACATCCACTGAATCTTGGACGGTTGGTGGTGCTGGTGGGCTTGGTACTGTTGGTGCAGGTGCTGGCGCGTGATGGTGCTTATGCTTGTGCTTCCTTCTTTTGTGCTTGCCATGAGCAGGTGCTGGTGACGGTGCTAATTCTGGTGGTGCTACTGGTGATACCACAGCTGGTGGAGGAGCCGGTGGTTGAGTGACTGGTGTCGGTGCTGGTGCTGGTGCTGGTGGTGCCTTAGGCGGAGACACTGGTGGTGGTACAGGTGCTGGTGATGGTGGCTTTTGTGCTGGTGCTGGGGCTGTCTGAGGTGGCGGAACTGCTGGTGGAGAAGCAACTGGAGCGGGTGGTGGTGTTACTGGTGGCTGTGATGGACTTGAAACAGGTGGAGTTGGTGGAGGTTGTGGTGGTGGGGTCGTAGGAGCAGAGACGGGAGCAACTTTAGGTGGAGGTACTACTGGAGGTGGCGCTGATGTTGCTGGTGGCTGTGATGGTGCAACAGGCGTAGTGGTAGTAGGTGGAGGCGATGCTGCAACAGGTGTGGTAGTAGGTGGAGGCGTCGTGGTCGGTGTAGATGGTGATGCAGCTGGTGCTTGTGCATTAGCTATCACAAGCCAAATGCAAAAACTTGAAAGGTAAACCAACTTAGAAGAAGCCATTTTGTGCAGGATTTTGATTGTCAAGAGCTCTCTACTTTATATACATCTACAATATCATTTAACTTCTAAAAAAGAAAAAAGAGTTTGGTAGACATACTTTTAGGGGAAACTTAGTTTTATGTGAATGCAACAGCAAGTCTCATCATTTGTCAAAATTGGCACCAAAAAATTGTGCTTAATGTCTTTTTATGTTTCTTCATCATAAGAATTTACAATCCATGGGAAAATACAGAGTTGGTCATCAATTATTATCAATTACCATCTCAAGCATCAAAGGACCATTGTAGGTCATTTTTTTAAGTTAGCCTATTTTTTCAACCTCTACATTGTTAAAGATCCAATTTTTATGGTAAATAAAACTTTAATGCAGCAAATCTAGGGGAGTTGGTGGTTTACTTGTAGTTAGTTTTGGGATCTTCTCATAATTCATTTAAGTGAACAACAAATCCCCATCAGTGGAGTTTACGCGGGCTTTATTTTTATCTCGTAGAGATAGGAAGGTCGAATTCATTCAAAAGTTTCTTCGACGCGAATCTTTGCATCATTGCAAAGAAATACAGTACAATGTGCTAAGTAGTAAAGTGTTTTCCTCCCATTTTTTTCTTCCAAGAAAAGCAAAGCAAAGTATGATAATACCAAATGTCATAATGGTGATCAATTTTTCAATATTGTGGGGGGGGAATGATTTATGGGATATGCTTATTTACTTGGCAATGCAGCAAAGGCAAAGTGGTTAGAAATTTAAATAATGTTAAATTTAACAAATTATTATAAATTGTTATTAATTAATACTTAATACACATGGCAAATTGAATTACTAAATAAACAACAATGAGAGATGATTATGAAGTTAAGGTGAGCAAATGCTGCCAACATTTCTTGCTTTTGATTTGACACTTGAGCTATGCCTTGGTACCTAGTCCCAATCAAATAGTAATAATAATTAATTCGTCGATTTTAACTTAATCGTTTAATTTTGATATTGGATACATAGTTTAAGAAAATAAAAGAGTCTTTTGAAATTTATGGTTCTAAACTAAAGATATGCAACAATAACAACATACCCAGTGGAATCCACAAGTGGGGTCTGGGGAGGTAAAGTGTATGCAGACCTTATCACTACCTCATAGAGATAGAGAGGTTGTTTCCAGAAGACCCTCGTCTTAAAAATCAAGCTCATAAGCAGAAGATACAAGATATGGGAAAAAGGGGGAAAAAAAGAAAAAAAGAAAAACGACTTAAATGAAAAGCAAATGATAGTATATAAATACGATAAAAGCAACAAATATAAGACGGATAATGGCAATACAAGATATAAAGACTCGACTAATCCTACTAATCTACTATATCACAAGGTCAGACATCAACCTACCCCTACTAGCTTATTAGCCTTCTACCTTAATATGTAACCTACTAAAGATATGCAAAATATATCAAAATGTCACTTAATCTTTTGATCTTAATCACGTTACGTAGAAAGTTAAATTAAAGAATTTTTTAAAAAAATAAGACGTTTTTTTTTCAACGGGACTAGAAAGTAACATAACACAAACGAATTGAAATGGAGAGAGTATCAAACAAGTTACTTTTCTTTCTTTCATGTCATTGAACTGTAAATGTGTCAATTTCCAAACTATTAAGCTATCTCTTTCAATGAAATTTTCATGTCCTTTAATTTATAATTAGTGTGAATTTTCATATTATCACAAGGATTTGAAATTAATCAATCAAAATAAGCCATAGGATTTTCATTTCAAAACACAATTGATAATCATTTGTTGGTAACTTGGTAGGTGAGGAGATAATACATAGATGGTAAATAGTTACATGTATCGGATGTTTATACCAAACTAATTGAGCTTGCCAATAACAACATACCCAGTGAAATCCCATAAGTAGGGTCTGAGAAGGATAGAATATACGCAAACCTTACCACTACCTCATAGAGATAGAGAAACTGTTTCCTGGGAACTTTTGAACTAATTGAGCTTGCCAAGATTAAATAATTTAATAAAGTGAAAATACATGTTAACTAGCCATGGTTAATTGGAAAAACTTGTGTACAAACTCTTTTAAACATTTGCTTAGAGTTGACATGTGAAAATAAGTCATAAAATGACTGCAATAAACAGTACAAAGTTGGCTGCAACTGACTCTTATCTTGAAATGACAATAATTAGCTGATTAAAGAACATAAGCTGTAGACAAAATCATGAACTTGAAGACAAATTGCAGAAATATGAAGTTCAGAAAATCAAAAAATCACAGGCAGAACATCATATGAAACACGTCGTTAAGCTTGCTGAGGAATCTCGGATGGTGGTGTCTTGTAACGGGAAGACATGAAGATGGTTCTGCAGAATCCGATTTCTTTTCCTTCTTCTTCCTTCTTAGCTGAAAGAACTGCTGCATAGCATCTGCACAATCCGATGCCAGCACTCCACGTCGGATTGTTATGTTAGGGTGGAAAGGATGAACAGGAGCAGGAGGCTTATCTGTTGGTTCCAAGCTCTTTTCTCCATCTCCATCGGGGAAAAGCCTGAAACATTTTGAATAACAAAGTGTTTATCTCAAAAACCGAAAAGAGTATCTTATGGGGCGAGCTGAAGTGGGGTATGCAGAATTTTTCGTAAATGGTGTCAACATTTGAAGGAATGAATGAACAAATATATTACTATAATGACGAGCAGTGTCATTTCTTATATTTAGATCCACTATTTTCATTTTGGTATTTAAAAGAAATCAACAAAACGGTGTCACATGACATCACTCAATTCAAGGTGTATCCACCCCTAGCGAGCTGCATAAATGATCTGTCCTGTATGTATCGAGCAAAGGTAGCAAGAAGAGGATCCAATTTGAAATCACATAGAGATCAATGTTTAACCTTGTTTGATGCTAGGGAGCAACAGAAGAACAAGGAATAAGTTATAATGAACGGCGAAAACATATAGTAGAGGAACCACAATAGGTACTCATTAAGGATTAAGGCACTTTTGTATCTAGAGGAAGATAAATTTAGTAGCTACAAGAGTAATATTTTGGCTGACGATTTGGAACAAACAAACAATAAAAGGCATCAGGCGTTATGGACAGGTATGCAAAAAAGACAATCTTGAAGCACAAATTGCAACCAGTGTGAATCAAAGAGAGAGATGGGTTCATGTTACGCAAGCTATGGAGTTTGAGAATAAGGTAAAAAGAAAACAAATGGAATAGTTAAGTGAGGATCTATTTTTGGACAATGACAGAATAACTAGATTTTAAGATTTTGGCTTCAACAAGGCACACCAGGTTGTTGAGGCCAAATTATCTGAATTACATTCTCATCTACAGCATAACATTCAGAATCTGTTATTTATCCTTTGCACTGAATGGAAACCTACATAATTCATGAATCAAAAAATTCAGCCACAATGATTTAAGATGAATAGAAACAAAAGCGTCAATATAATAGATGTGGATCAGCTTTTAAGTTCACTAACAGAGCCCTTAGAAAGGACACAATAACTAGCAGACCTGTGTGCTCCAGAAAAAACCCGTTTGGATTAGCTAATGGCGAATAGATTATAAGTTAAAAAGCCATAAGTTGGAGATGACCAGTTTATGACGTTTGGCTAGTTTTGGCACTTGAATGTTACTGAACATGTAAATAAGTTCAAACGTGCTTATAAGCCAATTTGACCAATTTATAAGCCAATCTGTCGCATATGTGTTAATTCTATCGTATTTACGTATTGACATGTATTTTTTGTCATATCTAGTTTATTCTGCTTATGGATTTTTGAGACGAGGGTTCCCAGGAAACAGCCTCTCTGCTTCTATGAGGTAGTGGTAAGGTCTGCGTACATTCTACCCTCCCCAGAACCCAGTTGTGGGATTCCACTGGGTATGTTGTTGTTGTTGTATAGGCTTATTTAAACACCATCTAAACTATCGAAGTTTATGTGAGGCTGGTTGGAAATATCAAGAATATCTTTATGATACATTTTCAGCTGGACAATGAAGTAAACTAATTTTATGGGAACTTGAGAGATGCTTAGCATCATGGCTTTGGAGAGAAATAGAGGGAAATTTGAGGTATGCTGAACTGCATGACTTTCGGAGAGAAAGAAAAAGAGGATAATATATCATGGAGAAACATGGACTCACTGGGAAGCCTTTTCGGACAAACATCCTAAGTTGGTGTTACAATTATTCACTTGAACACTGAAGAATTAAAAAAGTAGACTTCCAGATCCATACTTATACACTTCTCCTTCATGAATATGTCTGACACTTTAAGGGGCTTTTGCTTTGACAGATAAGGATATTTAGTCCTAGTATAAAATAGCTAAATCATTGTAGATGTTAGACCATGAAACTAGAACACTAATGTAGCATGTGTCAACATAGAAAACTGTAGATATTCGTCATATGTATAGCAAACTATGGTACTTCCATAAAAGAAATGCAAAAAAAGTTGCTGTTTAATATGAGTCCTTGACTAATATCTAATGTGAAATCCTAAGATTAATAAATATGAATATTTTAAAGACTTGTGATTTGTGAAAGTTCAGAAAGTTAACATGTGAAACAACAAGAGATTTTTCGTAGGATATTATCTCACGTACGCATTCATTTTCAGAAAGATCCTGCCTTCCAAACTTTGGTGGGTCTAATAAGATTTGTTTACTGCTATGGATATCAGAGCAAAAGGTTCCTACGGTGTATTGCTAGTTCCAAACAGGAATAAATTTCATTTATTTTTATAGTGCAGCCTGAGAACTATGTGCTCCATTTCTTACTTTTCGAAGACCTACAGGACTAGATGATAAATCACTTACTGACGACTGTTTAAGCTATCAAGTGACCAAAATGTATGATCTTTCTTACCTAATCCAGCTGCCATCAGCCCCAAGGAGCTTATTTGGAGCTCCCCATACAACAGTATCGATTCTAGCTTGAAGTATTGCTCCAGCACACATAGGACATGGCTCAAGTGTAACATAAAGTGTGGTATCCTGTAGGAAAAAAGAATCGGAAGTTATACCAAAAGAAGGGATACAAAAACTTGCTGGAATAGCATTAGATTTATTGATCAAAGAAAAGTTTGATGTTCAGGACAAGAATATCCAACTGTTGCATGTTTTATCCTTTTCTTATTTACTTAATTTACCAGAGACATGTTCGTACTTAGGTGTCGATTAAATCATGTACTGTATCAAAACACAAAGAAGCCAAAGCATGCAAAGAAGAAAAGACAGAAGAGTAATATGTTAACCGTAAGATGGAATCTACTTATCATATTTAACTCATACTTTCCCATGTACATCACATTTAACAAAACATTGTTAATTATTGAATATCTGGCTGACATAATTCTTTCCCCACCTAGCTTATGCTAGTTTCTTCAAGAAAAAAGAAACAGAATAAAGAAGCGATTGATCTAGCATACAGGAGAAAGAACATGGTGTTAAGGATAGTAGAGGTTGGTTCCAAATTAGATAATGGGCTACTAAATAATAGCTGAAAGTATTCATCTATTTTTAGTTTCATAAACGAGTACAGAAAATTTTGATAGTGCTTCTTCTGAATTTCCTGCCTTTGAAATTAATGTTATGTGACAAATGATATTCCATACAATAGAATTACCCCATGCTGTATAAAATTCACACTGTGCTAGTGATAATTGAAGTCTCAAGTACAGTAGCCATAAAAATTAGGAGGCACGTTCACTTAATCTTTGAGAGTATGAAAGTGTAAAGAGCTACCGAAAGTCTCCATGTCCGAAGTGTGCTTGAAGCCTCACGTATGCACAGCATTTCTGCATGGGCAGTAGAGTCACGCAGTTCTTCTACACTGAAAAATGCATCTTTATAAGTAAACCAAAGTCTAAGGAGGAGGAAAAAAAAGAAATAGCAAAAAGCATAAGCTACCATGACTTACAGGTTGTATCCACGAGCAACTATTCTTCCATCATGAACTAGCACAGCCCCAACAGGTACTTCCCAATTGTCAGCAGCCTTTTTGGCTTCTATTAGTGCTTCCCTCATAAATATTTCATCAATTTTCCGCTGATTGCTTTCAAGCTTGAATGCTTCTTCCCACGCATCAAACCTGTCTTTTACAAATTGATCGGATCTCTGAAACTTTCCATGTCTCATTTCAGCATCTTTAACCTTAGACCCTGATACCTCACCAGAGACGGTTGAAACTGTTTTCCCTTCGCTACTGCTGGATGGAACAGCTTGTCCAACTTCTGCTATTTCTTCTACAGTGGGTGATGTTCTCTCCGGAATCGAAGAAATTGGAAGCCCCCCTTCTGGAACAATTGCACCATAGATACCTTGCAAGTTTTCCACAGTAGTGTCTTCGGCAGAAGGCAATGGAATAGTTTTGGATGGTGAACTGCTCCGTAAAACAATTGGTGAAGATGATGTTTCCACCAATGTGTGCTTCATATGTTCCCTTGAGCTTGATGAGCTGAATGCTTCTCCATGACTATGAGAGCTAACCATGATCTGCCGATGCCAGTCCATATGTGAAGATTCTTGGTTCGACCTTCTGATGTTTTTTGAATTCTCACCATTATTATCCTCTGCACCAGAAAACCATGCTTCGCTACTTGTGGATTGATTAGATGAGCTCCTTCGACCAGATTTAGAGGTCAAAGTATGGCGATCAGAACGAGACCATCCCAAATGAACAATATCTCTAATAACATTCCACAAGGACCTACCACTTCTCTTTTCAATAGCTGTTTTGTCTTGGACTGCATCCTCTGATATTTGTGACTCAGGAGGCTTCTGGACAGAGGGCTCAGTTACATCCCACATTTCATCTGAAGGTCCCTTAGCCCCTGAAACCAAAGAGAGTTGCTTTGATTCATGCTCATTTGATCGAGAATCACCATAACCATGTTGGCCTACAACTTTTTGAGTATGCTGCTCTCCCTCATTAACTAACTTTGTCTCAGAGGTCTTTTTCTCCTTCAGGATCTCAGAATTTGAAATCTCATGCCTGACCTTCTCTACAAATTCGCCAATATACTGAGTTGAGTATTTCGGCAATCGATCAGCTGAACCAAGCACATCTTCATGGGATGTGAAATTCAAAGATGAACCAATAACCTCATCCCTTTTGGCGTCACCATGTGTTTTGTGCTGAGATTGTGGAGGCCTATCTGAGGTAATTTCATGTTGCGGTGAAAAACCTCTTTGTATGCCTGAATCAGAAACTTCTTGAGTTAACCCAGTCTTTGACTCCATAATTGATGAGCGTCCTGATAATACTTGGGAAGATGCTTTCAGCTTTCTTTTGTTTGCCTGTGTTACTTCAACACTGCTAGTGTCACTAGAATGAGTAGTTGATGTACTCGACGCACCGAGTAGAGTTTTTTTCTCATGTGATTCCATTACTGATTTTGTGTTTCTTGCGTCGCCTATTCTGGCTTGGGAGGAGTGCTCTTTGATTTCTACCGATGACTTGTTGAGAAGATTTGTATAATCTTCCTCATTTTTCAACCTTGTCTCTAACTGCCTATGTGAAGCATGAGTTCTTTTTTCGGCAGCTTTAGTTAATTGCTCAGCTTTTTCTCTCAACTCAACTAACTCAGTGATCTGACTAGATTGTTGGTGCTCATTTAAGACCTTCTTCCTGAGTTCAGTATCAGACACTCCCTGAATGGCTGACTCCATTCTAATGTCATTTTTCTGGATATTAGACTCTTGACTGAGCCTACGAGATCTTCTCCTATA
Organism: Solanum rostratum; assembly: GCA_029948455.1. NCBI lineage: Eukaryota > Viridiplantae > Streptophyta > Magnoliopsida > Solanales > Solanaceae > Solanum > Solanum rostratum. The sequence continues at coordinate 6,532,307 of CM057046.1, forward strand.
TTCATCTTCCCTTAGGATGCTCCCAATTTTCTTACTATATTCTTCTCTAGCTTGCTGAATTTGACTCAGAGCCTCGTCGGAGGTTTCTTCTGTTTCGTGATAAGATTTTCTTGTGCTAATATCAGTTTTGGATCTAAGGCCATGACTCTCAGATGCATCATCAAATTGTTTATACTTTATATTTGTATTGAATTGCCCTGCTTGCCCATGTTGTCCAGTTGTTTTCCCCTCAAACTTCGTAATAGAAACTGATTCTTGTTTTACGTCACCATATTTCGTGTAAGAACCAGAAACCTGTTCAGAACTACTTCCATGAGCCTGAGATATCCTCGAATGCCTCTGCATTGATCCCTTTCTTGATGCAATCTCCTCGACTGGTATGTCAGTAAGCCTCTTCTCCGACTTCTTTCTCCAGTCACTAGTCGCACTATACAATCCAACTGCAGAATCATCCTTCTTTGAAACAACCCCTTGTTTAGCAGTGTAATTCCGATCTCTTTCCTCCACTGCAACACCTTCACTCCTCAAATCTCCTCCATGCTTCCTTGACGATTCTTCTTCAAAGTGCTCATCCTCAATCTGCAGTTCACTGTCAAAATCAAGATCACCTGTTGAAGAAGCAGAATAGTACGAAGAACAGCTAGAGCCATCTTTCCTTAGTCTCTGTCTGTGGTCCTCCGTTCTTGAAAAAGTTTCCCTCCCTTCTTCTTTGGCTCTTCCATTGTAACTCGCCCTCAACAAGGAAGCTCGTTCTTCCTCTGTATGCCTTGTTCTTTGATTCTCCCTCATTAACAATGTCTCCCTCTCTTCTTCTCTAGCCCGGTCTCTCTGACTCTCCCTCAACAAGGAAGCTCTTTCTTCCTCCATATGCCTTGTTCCTCGATTCTCTCTCCTAAAACTATCTTCTTCTCTTGCTCGATCTCTTTGACTCTCCCTCAATAAAGAAGCTCTTTCGTCCTCTTTATGGTTTGTCCTACGCCTCTCTCTTCTTAACAATGATGGCTTCCCTTCTTCCCTTCTCTTCTCCTCCTTCCTCAAAGGAATCACTTCATAGTTTCTCTTCTCCTCCTTCCTCGAAGGAATCACTTCATATTTTCTCTTCTCCTCCTTCCTCGAAGAAATCTCTTCATATTCATACTCAAACTTTGACGTACTTCCCATAGCACCCGATTCATCCCCTTTCTTCTTACCAACATAATTATCCACACCCCCATTTTTCCTTTTCGCCGTGTCTAACCTCTTAGACGACCTTCCATTTCTCCCTCTCACATCAAACACCTCCTCATCCACATCCTCAGCCAACAAACTGAGCATAACCTCAGCCTCATCAAACTCCGGAACGCCACTTCCTTCACTCATTTCCTCAAACATCAAACACCTATATCTCCCCTTTCCCCATTTCCCTCCTCTTCTACTCACACCATTTCCCTTACAAGAACAAACTTTTTCATAACTACACTCCCTAGTAACATCATAAACTGGAAATCTTGAATAATATCTATCTAAACCACCCAAGACCAGTTTTTTACATTGAATTAAAGTAGATTGTCTCAACCCATACAAGGAATTAGGGCAAATAGGCACTTTATACAACATAGTAGCATTTGAACAACAAGAACAACATGATGGATATGATAATGAGGAAGAATAAGCTAATGGGTATCTACCAAATCTATCATTAGAGCAGTAAGAATGATCATAATATGAAAATGAAGATGACCCTCTACACTTTAGTGTAAGAGTTGAACTTACACAAGTGTTGTACATGCTTAGAGAGGAGAAAAGATTGTACCTTTAATGGAAAAATCTGTTCTTTTCAAGATTCTGTAGAATTATTAGGAGAAAATCCAAGGTGGGAATAGTGTTGGATCAGATTGGAGAAGAGACAGATGAGGAATTATTATTACCAGAAAAAAAAATGGATTAAAGGGAATTCCAAAATTGTAAACCAGCACAGGGTATGGAACGAGTTAGTGAGTGGGGGTGGGGGTGGGGGTGGGGGTGGGGTGGGGTGGGGTAGTTAAGTTATTGGTGATTTTCGAGTTCTTTGCGATATATGGTTCTACATATTTCGATGTTAATTAACTAAAGTATGTAAAAAAATATGTTATATTTGAATAAGTATTTATAAAATCTGATGAATGAGTTTGGGTACGCTAAATTTTTACTGTGTATAGGGTCTGAAGAAAGATTAAGTTGAGAATTTTTTTGTACGTAATTTCACCTTATATTTTTATGAGAGATTATTTTCATAGCTTGAAAATTGTGATCTCTTAGTAACATGGCAATAATGTTGCAAGTTACGTCAAGGTTTTCATTTAAAGTATTTTTAGAATTATATCAACGTCAACTATAACGTAACAATCCAACTGTAACATAACACTTGAGCAATTAAATGATAGAGTAAAAATTTATGAATATTCACAAGGATGTATTTTCGGTCAGGTTCTTTAAGAAGTAGGCACGTTCGTCAAGCTTTGAATTTTTACAAGTAAAATTTCAAGAGATTATCTTTGAGTTTTATTTGTGAAGTTAAACACTAAACGTGTGAAATTTGAAACTCCGTAACAATGACGGTTTCCCAATTACAAAAGGGTGAAAGTGGTTATTTTTTAAATTTGACCTTTTGAACTTCTTGTGTAATGCGTAACCAAAATAAATGGGCCATTGTTAAGGTTTCAGTATATTGGGCTTCCGTTCAATAGGCTCTGGCCCAATTTTACAAAATGGAATAATCGTTCTTTATTTCAGTAATCGATAACGAAAGTAAACTAGGGGAAAAAAAATCACAAATAACTATTTTAAGTTCATATAGTTGAAAAATAGTTACCATCCGGAAGTTTCACATTTCATTATCAGACTCGTGAAACTTTCAAATTCCATTATTAAGATTAACTTCAGAATTCTAGAATTTCACTTTTTCAAAACACGACCAATCGATGTTATTTCTACGTGTGAACTTATGGTTGGACTCTAACATTCAAATATTTCGAATATTTAGTCCACCAAAATTTTAGCCCAAAAATATGAATATTGTTGTAGCTCCAAGATTAACCTAATAAAAGAAGCTCTCTATTTCTCTATGTTCATTTAAGGACCATTTTTTTCATCCATAGCACAAATTTTAGATTAGTTAGACCTTAATACTGGAAGACGATATCGAACATCAGATGAAAAATCAAAAAATATATCACCATTCTTCGATGATTTCGTACATTGTATGTGATTCCACATTAAACTTTTTTTATTCTTAATTAATCTTACAAATATATGCAAATAATATTTTGTATATATGTGCAACAATGTTTGTGTCCTTAGCTTCATAGTGCCAACCATAATGCTTAAATTTTTACGTAAACAAAGCTCTTTATTATTTTGTTTGCCACATTAACATACATCTTAGTTTATTTGGTTAAAAATTACGGAGATGGCAATGCAGTGCACGAAGTATTCTGTGTTCTTGCAGTAGGGTCCGAGAAAGGCAGCACCTTAAGAATTATGGTATCGAAAAGTTTACCTTAATGCAAGTACCAGTTCATTGATGATTGATTCCACTGCTCGAACATATGACCTATAGATTATACAGAGACAACTTTACTGAGGTTCTCCTTCTTTATAGTTACCAATGGCATAGTCGTATATAGTCGAGGGTGGCTAATCAGACACCCTTCGTCGAAAAATTATGCTATGTATATAGAAAATTATATGAAATATATCAGTCAAAAATTGTGTTTTATACATATATATTAAATCTTGGACACCCTTAATAAAATTTCAGATTCTAACACTTTATGATTATGTAGATGATTTCATAATAATGGGAAAACATGTTGAGAAATAATTTAAACTTTCCATTCTTTAACCAGAAATTTTGAATTTGACCTTCGAGAAGGGAAAACTTCGATAGAAAATATTTTATATCTCTTCTCAATAATTCAGTTAATCGAGCTACTAAAATTCAAATGGTTAAATTTCAAAAGAAAAAAGATAGAATTTCTGCTTAATTATCCTTAATTATAAATAATTAAACAATTTGTCATGGTTACTTGACTTTTCTAATAAGAGATTTGACCCATTAATTAATTAAATTCTTGAATTTCATTTTAAAAATTCAAGCATGATGTGAACTCAATCAAACACTTTCTAAGGAAGACAACAACATGAAATTTCATAATAATTAATTAAATTGAGTTGAAAAACAGCAAAGTCAATATAATTTTAATTTGTATGCAATAATTCACCTAATGAGTCGTTACAGATCCGATAAAACTCAATAATTCTGACTCAAATTCCGTATTTACAAAAATCACTTAAGATGTATAAAAATCACTTAAAAGTTCTGAATCCGTCTCTATTACTTTGATGTCTACTAGAATAGGTTTTTTTTTTAATATTTATTATAAAGTGTATATGATAATTAGATGAAATTTCACATTAATTTTGCATGAGAAGAACTAGACCAAGTCAAATGTGGAATGATGAAAGTATTTTTAAAACTTATAAATTGGACAAAGAATCATTCAAATTAAATTACATTATATTTTCTACCAAATTTATTCTAAATGAAAGTGAAAGGAAAAAAATAAATACTTTAATATTTTGATCAAAAAAAAATCTAGAGAGTGTGAAACTTCTAGACCTTGTATGAGAAGTAACCAAAAATTTTGTAATAATATAACTTAATTAGAACTTGCTAGGAAAACAAGAGTTTGATATATATACATATATATATAAAATGAAATGTGATGTTATCTAATTCGCGCGATTCATATAAACGTTGTGGTAGTGGTAAGGTCTGCGTACATCTTACCCTCCCCAGACCCCACTTGTGGGATTTCACTAGGTATGTTGTTGTTGTTGTAGTGTACGAATCAAATTGTATAGCAAAATATACAAATGTTATACAAAAACTGCGAATAGTATAGCGAATTATATAAACATATACATATACCGCACGAATTATACAAATGTTATTGTACCATAATTACGAAATGTAATTACTCAAATTATAACTATGAAACATAATTAAAGTACTTTTAATGGCTATGCGAAAGTTCTTTTTAAAATTCTAAGACAGAATAATAACAGCGTTCGAAATAAATAATTCATACATATACATTAAGTAAAAACATGATATATATAGAAAGTTAATTAAACTCATAACTCATGGTGTAAACTAGTTGATTTATGCAAATGTTTTTTTTTTTTGCCACTGCCTCTATTTTTTAGAAGTAGTGCAAATATGGTTATTGAGACCGATAAAATATTAGACTATCGTCTAACATAAAAAGCAGATAATAAATAAAATAAATATATTGCTTGAACTTTTTAAAAATATTGACGAATACACATTAAATTCTCCAAATATATTTTATTTTTTTATGAATATATTCAACATGAATAAAATAATTTTTAAAGTACAACATGATCTCGTACAAATTTGACAGAGAAACCCATATTTACTATAACTAATGTTTTATTTATTTTTTTAATTAAATCATCATATGTATTTCGTTTTTTTTTTTTATACGTATAATATATATGATATGATGATTGAAAGATTTTTTTAAAAAAAAAGTTTGACTAAATAAAACGTGTTTTTGGTGGTAAGGATAGTGGGACAAATTAATATTTAGCATATTGTATAAAAAGAAAAGTCATTACTTGTGGCGTAACGCATCAACAACTCACCCACATGGACCATATCATTGTCAATAATTCTTCGTCTTTAATTAAAAATTTTGAATTTGAGTCTTAAATACAAAATTATATTTGATAGAAGATTATGTGTTTTTTTTCACTAATCAGAGTTACATATACATATATATACATCTCGTTATGGACTCGTACCAAAATCGAGTCCTAGACAAGCGGATTTAATTTTAACAGCTGGAACAGTAACAATGAAAATAGCCCCCTCTTTAGTGAGATTATATGAGCAAATGTCTGAACCAAAATATGTTATTGCTATGGGAGCCTATACAATTACAGGCGGGATGTTCAGTACGGATTCTTATAGTACTGTTCGGGGAGTCGATAAGCTAATTCCTGTAGATGTATATTTGCCAGGTTGTCTACCTAAACCGGAAGCGATTATAGATGATATAACAAAACTTCGTAAGAAAATATCTCGAGAACTCTATGAAGATCGAATTAGGTCTCAACGAGCGAATCGGTGTTATATATGTATATATTCTATTCAGTGGAGGAGCCACATAGTAATTAGGAAGTTTATCCGAACCTCTTCGATGAAATAGTCTTTCTATCTCTATGAGGTAGTGGCAAGGTCTGCGCACGTTTTATCCTTCCTAGACCTTAATTGTGGATTTAACCGGGTATGTTGTTATTGTTGCATATATAATAGATATTGAACCCCTTTTGATTAGTTCGTATGTCTACTTTTTAAAAAATTCTGAACTTCTTTAAAGAAAATTCTGACTTCACCACTGATTATATTTATTGATTTGACGTAAATATCAAATGGAATAATTAAATATTTTCTCTAAGAACCTTCCATGTGTGAACTCTTATTGATTTAATTCGACTGAATTTAATTTGAAAGTTCTACTACTTGACTTTATTACAGTTTACAAAAAAAGAAAAACTAATATTAGTATTTAACTAAATTAATTCTACATTCAAGAATTAATAAATAACACTAGTATCGTTAAAAATTTTCTAGTTTTTATCAGACATCTCAAATTCTAATTAATAAAAATAAAAAATATCATTTTGAAAACCCATATTAATAAATTTAAGAACGCATATATAACTTTGAATTTAACGAAGCTCTAAATAAAAAATATGTAAAAAGACAAAAAGGTATATAAAAGAAAGTTTAGCCAAAGGGTGGCAAGTTGATTGAATCATGATAAATTCAAATGTTTATTTGGATATTTTGGACCATTACAATAAAATAATTAACTTTATGTCTTTTTCTATTTTTTAATCAATCCTTTTTTTTTTTTTTTTTGAATTCTATATTGCTCAATGATGATACCAATAAGTAAAAATATATTTTTTTTGATTCAATTATTTATTCTAATATTTTTTATTTTTAACTATATATACAACAGCTAGCCATTGTTAACTGGCCAAAGATTCTATCGATATTTTCCATAATGCAAACAACTACACAGGTCGTGAATTTTTATATAATATAATGTCACCAACTTTTATATTAAAAAATATTTTTTTTATTAAAAAATGGAGCTATAATATATGATATAATTTATTAAGTAGAATTCAATTATTTTAATTTAAAATTTATCTTACAAAATTACTTAATACATATAATGGTTTATCTCAAGCTCGGTAAATAAATAATAAAAATTTCAATCATGAATCTATCTCTCGAGTTAGTCGATATTATTTTGGGGATTTTTCACAAATATACAACTTTGGGGATAAAATTATATGCCCTATCAAACTCTTTGAAAAAACCATGTAAAATACCAACTTTATTTATAAATTTAGGATTTTTGGTATTTTGAGTGTGATTATTGTGGTGTGTGATGTGATATAATAGTGTTGGAAAATGAAAAAAAATGAATGAGTGTACTTTTTTTGGTATTTTTAAAGAATTCGGTAGGGCGTGTAATTTTGTGCCCAAAGTTGTATATTTGTGTAAAAATTTCTTTTATAAATGACATGCATATAAAGTCTAATTATGTTCTATAATTATAGTTTGGGTGATTATATCTCATGACTATAATTATAGCAGCGTTTGTATAATTCGCTATATATTTCGTAGTTTTTGTATGGTGTTGTATATTTCGCTATACTATTCATGTACAACGTTTGTATAATTCGCATTATAATTCAAAACGTTTGTATATTTCGGTATATAATTTGATTCGTGCATAACTTTTGTATAATTGTACATAACGTTTATATAAATCGCACGAATTATACAAGACACAAACTGTAATTACAGCTAGATATTTGCCGCGAGATATAAGTAATTCAAACTATAGCTATGTTAGCTAATTAACTAGTATATGTTTGCTTATCCGCGTAATTTTTCCTTTTCGAGCAATGACCTAAGATTATAAATCAATTATTATGTATATTGTGATAATATATATTCATATTAATTATTATTTCTTATGAGACGTGCAAAATTCAAAATAAATAAATAAATAAAAATAAACGGAGTAATTGTGCAATAAATAGCATGGGTTTTGTGGTTGTGAAACTATCATATTAATGAGACATGACTTTAAATTTGGCTACTTATTTGCACTAATTAATTAGCTAATGTGATAAAAAGTTTCAAATTAAATCTAAAGATTATTACATAACACATGGTTTCTTACCTACTCTAATACACTAGTAGTAGCCATTAACCAATATAGTGTAAGATTGGGTATAATTCCACACAAAAAAATTAATATGAGTTTAAATTTTATGTACTGATATTATTTAAATTTTCACACAATTTAGTTAATATATAATCGTAATAAGCAGTGATAGAGTCAAAATTTTTACTAAGGGGGTTCAAAATATGAAGAATTAGACATAAGAACTAGTCAAAGGGATTCGACATCTACGATATATACATAAAAAAATTATTTTAACCATATAAAAATAGCATCCGAATCCCCTAACCAAGGGGTAGCTCTGCCCCTAATAATAAGTAATGTCTTATAATTAATTAATTTGACCGTAACTATATATATAAAGAGAGAGAGCGCACAACAACACATTGTAGTCAAGTTAAGTATGTAAAATTTAAATTTCATCGAAAATGTGACGCATTAATTAAAAGTGCTTTCTTTTAAAGAATTACTAAATATTACACATAGTGTGTGACGAATATAATTTTCTTTTTTTAATTAAAGATCTTGATTTAAGCTCGATTTAAAGGTCTCATATCAAAATCTTACATAATGTAAACTTAAATTAATCAAACTTCACTATGAATATATATCGAATACCAGAATGAAAAGTTTAAAGTCGGAAAGTTTGCAATATTTCTTTATATCTAGAGTACTTTTAATTTTGTGGATGACGTGGCTAAAGCAAATATCATTTTCTTGAAAGCTTATTATAAAAAGTAAAAATATACTCATGATACCACTAGTAATATGCCACATATATCAATTATTTATTGACACTTTTATTATTTTTCCTTCAAAAGAAAAAGACAATGATCTAAAAGAGAGATTTGGACAACAATTTCAAAGTTTACAAGATAATACGTCATGACATTGATCAAAACCAATATTTATTATTATTTTTTATTTCATTTATTTCGATTATTATATTATTTGATTTTTTTTTTTAGCAGAAGGGCTATTGTAAATAATCTCTTTTACCTGATAAGATAGCAATGAGATTTATAAAATATAATCTGATTCAATTCACAGAAAATAAACATAAGGATAACAATGACCAATCAATATAAGCCATATCACCAATTGTTTTAGAGGAATTCAAGATTCTTTCGAACAATTTCATATAATTATGTACGTAACAGTTCAAACGTCTAGATATGAATCATTATGAGAGGAATAAATCGCGGAAAACCCTACTCAGCTAGTTGAGAATTTAAATATACCCCTTTCTTGTACTTGTAGTCTATCTAATTTTCGTTACAAAACATTATATTTTGTTTACTATTATAACACAAGCTATTAAACTCTCAAGTTCTATCTTTTTCGATAATATTGCTTAATAATTCTACGAAAAATCACTTATATATATATATATATGTTTGTATGTGTGTGTGTATATATATATATATAGACCTCTTAGACATCATGAAAAGTCAACTTAAGCTTTAAGAGGGAAGAAAATAAGTCAAATTTTTTGGCTAACATCTACCTAAAAATCTTGATGACTAATTGATCAAAGTTAAAGGATAAAGAGAAATTAACATTATAGTCCTCAAACTTAAATAAGTGTTTATTTTGGTCCTTGTAATTTTGATTAAGTACATACAACCTCTAAGTAATTGATATGTAAACTTTAACTCCCTCTATTTGTCAATCTTCATAATTTAGCAAATTATTAAATGTTCAATCATTCAATTATCCATGTGTTAAAGATTAAATATATTTTTTTTGCCAAAATATTATAATAAGGATTGATTAAAATTAGAATTCATCATTAATCAAGGTTTAATAATATAATTATCCTTAATTAATTATCTAGAATTTATAGTCAAACATGGTAAACGGACGTCTAATTAGAAATGTTTATCCTACCCTACATATATAGAAATAAAATTAACAACTTTTTTTATAAATTAATTTCTCTTCTAGATGAACTTGTGGTTATAATTTATTAATAAAATTAGTGGATGATATTTTTTTTTCCTCATTGAGACAATTTTAATTCTTCGAACCAAAATATATAGAAAGGACATATTGATTATTTCTTAAATATAATATATGGTGTGTTTGCTATGAAGAAAATATTTTTTTAAAAAAATAAATATATTTATTATTATTATTATTATCTTAAAGAAAATATGTTATGTATGTATGAAAAAAAATATTACTTCAAAATTATTTATGTATAATATGGATAAAAGTATGAGTAGTGACGATAAAACGTGTAGGTTACGTTGTGGAATATGGTGGAAATTCGAGTTGGACTTTGAAGGTGAAGTTTGTTTGGATGGTGATAGAAAGTATTTCTCAATACACACACAGATAAAATTCACAAATAACGATTATTTAGTTCTGAAAAAATTTAAAAAATTACCATTATTGCCTAATTATAAATTATACAAGTAAAAATACTCTAAGGATCAAAATTATGGATTCAATCAAATTTCTACTTTTTCATCTTAGCAAATTGATTTTATATATATATATATATTAAAAATTATCCTTTACATTTAGTAATTATTTCCCAAATTAATTGGAATACTAATGCGTATTATCTTTCCTCAATAATTTTAAGGTCATTATTTAATTAATAATTAATGCATAACTTATATTTCCAAAACGACACCTCTATTAAACTAAACTAATTTAGAACTAAAAAAAGACATTTCTCTAGGAAAAAAAAATATAGAAGGAGCATCATAGATTTCAAATAATAAACTATTTTAAATTTATATTAATAAATATAAATATAAATAATGTATATAATTTTTTTTTTCTATTTAAACTAAAAAGGGGTTTAATTGATCAATTTTGACGTTTAATTTCTTTCACAATTTAGGCGGCTTTTGGTTTATGTTATTATATTAATAATGAGTTGATTTCTGTCCTATTTTTTTGCCAAATTAATTCATTTATACACTGAACCTTATCTTGCAATAATATATTGCAGGAGTGGAGTCAAATAGGAGCAATAATTTAATTATTAACAAAAAAGTATAGTATTAAATGCATATGAATAAATTTATTTTTTTATATATATAGTTTAAAATGAATCCTCTAATTATTTTATTTATTATTTTCATATTTTGAATATCTGTGAATTTTTTTAAATCTAATAATTATATGCATGAGAAAGACATGACTCTAATAATTATTTTTTACCATTTTCCATCTTCTCTCTTTTTAATACTTTTTCAAAAAATAATTATTCATTATATATATATATATATATATATATATATATATATTTATTTTTGAAAAAATATACAAGTGGAAATATAGATGAAATAATGCTTACTGGTTATTATTTTTTTTGTCTTTTTTCTAAGAAAAAAATCGAATTTTATAGTTGTGACAATGTCCTGAATTCTATAAAAATGATGACTATTTTTTAATTACCAAAGTTGAAAGTGATTATTTTTAAGTAAATAAAAACGTAACTCACGTTCCGAAAATATTTTATTTTTCGTTAATTCAAATTTAGTTGAGCTTCTATAAGAATATATTTATATTTGACAGTGTGTCAAAATAGTACAAATATTTTCTTGATTATAACGCATGGAGAAAATATAAAATAATTTATAGATTGTTATAAACTTTGCCTTTTTAATACAAAATTAAGAACCTCAAGAAAAGTAAGTATATTTGGTTTAGATATTATTACAGTAAGAATTGATATTAAATTAAGTATAAATTATATACCATTTAAATCCATGTCCTTTTGGACCAATAAAATTATTAATATCAGAAATAGAAAGAGACAAAATGGATATAACACTTGTAACAAACTTGTTATTAAAAGAGGAATATTCTAAGAAAATAGAAAACTAATTATAGAGAAATTAAGGAAGAGTTAAGCGTAAAAAAGACACCTGAACTATTATATATATATATTTTAATTTCATATTTTAACTATCAGCTGTTGTATTTTTCTATTTTGTACTATTATTTTTCTGTTTATTTTTATTTGTCACTATTTCATTTATCGAGGTCAAATTATATGAACTTTGATCAATATTTTAAGATGTAATTTTTTGTCATATTAATACGAGAGTGATTGCAACTTATAACATTTTTCGTATAGTTTTAAACCATTAAAAATTTAGATTTAGCTACTTCAATTTAGTTTTGAAGTTTAGTCAATTTGACCCCTCAAAAAGCGAAACAGTGACAAGTAAAAGTGAATAGAAGGAGTACTATTTTATAAATAAAACATACCTCAAAGCTGATTAGGTCAACTATTAGTTATTTCGTTTTTCTATATAAACTATTATGATCTACTCAATCACGTGTGTTTTAAGTATGTAGATGATCATGATATTCAGTTCAAATTAGAAAAATAGAATAACAGGTGATCGTTCAGATTGTAAAAGAAGAAAGAGCAACTGATAATTGAGATTTGGTATATGAAGTTCATGGAAAAATCGATAGTTCATATGCACATGTTTATGACTACTAATTTATTAAAGCACTTGAGCTCTAACTACTTGTGACAACAACAACATATACAGTGGAATCCTACAAGTGAGGTCTGGGGAGGATAAAATGTATGCAGATCCTTATCACTATCTCATAGAAATAAAAAGCTCTAACTACTTATGACCATGATGGTAAATTACATACTACTATATCGTATATTCATATACCAAAAAAAAAGTTATAATGATAAGATGAATAAGATTTTTATGTTCTTTATTTAGAATCTTGAACTCGAATCCTTAGAATTAATGAAAAGAATCTTAGTACGAAGTATTATTGATCAATCTATTATCGCCTTTAATATAACACATTTTATACGACAAAAATTCAAACTAATCAAGGAGGAAATTAAAGTGCTCATATATTCATAATCTTAGTTGTTCAATAAGCTTATAAAAAAGAGAGAAATTCAAGAAAATATTATTTGTTGTATTATAAATATATATCTCCAATGTTCTTCTAGGACTAATGTAAAAATTAAGATAAAAATGAATATAATTAGAAGGGAAAATGAAGAAAATTATGGAATTGATTTAAAAATTGTCAATCATTTTGATTTTCACTATATATTTTCTAAATCTGAACAAATTAATTATAATACCATATTTTAATTTATATAGTGTATAAAATACTCAAACTATTTCTAGAAGGTTGACCATACTACATCTAAATTAGTTGGAAATATAATTAAAGCAGTAGACATTTATATTACAAAAAAAAAAAAATCCATTAAATTCCCCTTTTTTTTCTGCCCATAATTCTTTCTTCTTGTGAAACAAGAAATATTAATTATTTTCCTTAAAATAAGATATATATAACATCAAATAATAATCGAAATAGAAGCTTCTAAGAAATAAGACTTTATATAACAAAATCAATTATTTTTCTATTTTTTTTATTTTTCCATAAAATTCGATTTTTATGATCAATTTTCCATAGTGCTAGAAGCTTCTATTAAATAAGATTTTTTTTTATTACTTTTCCAACACAACTTAATTTTATTTTATTTTTTTATAAAAAACACAAAATTTTGTTTTTTTTTTTCAGACTTTTTTCCAATAAAATCAAATTCATTTAGGTTAATAATTAAATTCTCTTACATATAGCCAGTATATAAATATATGATTATTTATTTATTTATTTATTTACCATTTTTAAAACTTAAAAAAAATTCATTTTTGCATGTGAACTTACGTAAGAGCTGATGTTAAGATATTAATTTTAAAATTAGGTTTTTATTTTTAACCATTTTTTGAGTATTTATTAATCACACGTTACAATCTTAACAACATGTTGGCATATTTTTTGCCCATTTGATACGGTAATTTGTCTCTTTCTCTTTCTTGTTTTTTTTTTTTTCAAAAAATTATAATTACTGATTTTTTTTTTAATCTGTTCATATGAGAATAAAAAAAAAAAAAAAAAGAGATAAAAAATTCTTAATTTTTTACCCAACACGTCAAAAACAGACAAATGGAAGAAATTTTCTAATTAAATTCTTCCAAAAAAGATTCTTTTTTTCTTTTTCCCAGCAGGAATTCTTGGAAAGATTAAAACTTTGCTGGGAAATTACTATTTCTTTAATGGGTTTTTTTTTTAAATTTTTTTTTGTGTAAAGAAATGTTTTTTTTTTTTTTGAATTTCTAATCAAGAATTCATTTTGCGCGTGTAGAATCAAAAAAGTTGTCAAGTCAATATAGATGAAAGAGGAAGTGTTAGAGAAAGAGAGATCTAAGTCAATGTTCAAAGGTTTTGTGCCAAATGAGAGAAAAATCAAACATTAGAATAATTATTTATCTTTTTCTGCCAAATTGAGTTTTTTTTATTGTCTACTGGACACCCTTTGGTGTAAATTACACAGCATGTTTCTGTATATTATATATACATAGAGTAGCTGGCATATTCTCTCTCTCTTCTTCTTAAATTTATTTTACTTTGATTCTTTGATTTGTTGAAGCTGAAGTTAAGAAGTATTGGGACATATTTAGCATTAACTGCTGACAAAGATTAGAACTTTGTAGCTAAATTTTGTGGTCAATACTTGTCTTTTGAGTTTTTTTTGTCAATCTTGAGACCAACTTCCTAACCCCACTACTATTTCCTCTAGCTTTTGCCTATTATTGGGTCAGTTCCCCAGTTTCTTTGTGTTGGTTCATCTTTTCTCTTGGAAATTTTAGTTGGGGTTCAGTTCTTGTAAACTAATCTTTCATAAAGTTCTGATCTTTGGTGTTTCTGGGCATTTTTAGAAGGTGGTTCTTGGGGAAAAAAACTGCATTACACCTGTGGGAGTTGGTTTGTTTTGGGGTACTATATTGGATCAGTTTATTTGTGTTGGTTCATCTTTTCTCTGTGGGGTTTTGAATATTTTAGCTGGGGTTCAGTTTTTGGAAAGTAATTTATCAGAAAGTTCTGATCTTTGGTGTTTTGGGCATTTTCAGAAGGTGAATCTTGGAAAAAACTGCAATACTACCTCTTTGGGAGTTTGTTTTTTCCTGTACTGAGAAGAACAGTAGTTTTTTTTTTTGGTATTGGAATGAGGACAGGGAGAAGGAAGAAGCTACATTTTAGCAATTTTTACTCACTTAGATGTGGGAAAGCATCAGTTTTGAGTGATGATCATTCACAAATTGGAGGGCCTGGATTTTCTAGAGTGGTATTTTGCAATGAACCAGATAGTTTTGAGTCTGGAATTAGGGAATATGCAGGGAATTATGTCAGCACAACAAAATATACTGCTGCAACTTTCTTGCCAAAGTCCTTGTTTGAGCAGTTTAGAAGGGTAGCTAATTTCTACTTTCTTGTTACTGGAATCTTGGCTTTTACACCATTAGCTCCATACACTGCTTTAAGTGCTATTCTTCCTCTTGTACTTGTTATTGGAGCAACTATGGTCAAAGAAGGTATTGAAGACTGGCGTAGAAAGCAACAGGTATTCACTTTCTTTTTCCTCCAAATTTAAATTAAAGTAGATCTTACTGGTAAAAATGAGTTTTGTTATCTTCAAAAAAGTTTTTGATGATGTTGTGGCTACACAAAATCAGTGATATAATGATTTGTTACTGAACTATGTCTATCAATAATTTGAGGGGATTCTTAGGATCCAACTGATCTAAAATGTGAAAGTTCTGGTTGTGTAGATGGTAATATTTTGAGACTCTCCTAAGAAACCAAAGTTACCATTTTGAATTGAAGGTAATATTCCTTAAAATAGTCTGATTTTCAATCTTTTCTAAATTTGGGACCAGCTTCATTTTTTCCCAATTAATCTGGTTTTCTCATCTATGGTGCAGATTCTTTGGTAGGATTCTCTTTTTTATTATATATAGATAGATAGATAGCAGTAGTTTATGCATTTACTTCTGCTTCTTGTCATTGTCCTGCCTAGTGCGCAGACAGTTTGTCATCCGTCTTCTCGTTTTCTCCTTTTCAGGATATTGAGGTGAACAGTAGGAAGGTTAAAGTACACGAAGGAGATGGAGTTTTTAATCTTACTGAATGGCAAAATTTGAAAGTAGGTGATATAGTTAAGGTGGAGAAGGATCAATTCTTTCCGGCAGACCTTCTTTTGCTTTCGTCTAGTTTTGATGATGCGGTTTGCTATGTTGAGACCATGAACCTTGATGGAGAGACTAATTTGAAGCTTAAACAGGCATTGGAGGTTACGTCATCCTTGAATGAAGATTCAAACTTTAAAGACTTTAAAGCTGTAGTTAAATGTGAAGATCCTAATGCTAATTTGTATACTTTTGTTGGAACTATGGAATATGAAGAACAACAGAGTCCTCTTTCTCCCCAGCAATTACTCCTCAGAGACTCTAAATTGCGCAACACAGAATATGTATATGGGGCTGTTATCTTTACTGGTCATGACACAAAGGTCATGCAGAATGCAACAGATCCCCCTTCTAAAAGAAGCAAAATTGAGAGGAAGATGGATAGAATCATTTACTTCTTATTTGCAGTTCTATTCACAATTGCTTTCGTTGGATCAGTCTACTTTGGAATCGTGACTAAGCAGGATCTAGATGGCGGACATAACAGGTGGTATCTGCAACCCGAAGATTCAGACATTTTCTTTGATCCCAGAAGAGCTCCTGCTGCTGCTACATTCCATTTTCTGACGGCTGTGATGCTGTATAGCTACTTGATTCCTATCTCCTTATATGTGTCTATCGAAATTGTTAAAGTTCTTCAGAGTATCTTCATTAATAAGGATATTAATATGTACTATGAAGAAACTGATAAACCAGCACATGCCCGTACCTCAAATCTTACTGAGGAACTCGGCCAGGTTGACACAATACTTTCTGATAAAACTGGCACACTGACTTGTAATTCAATGGAGTTTGTCAAGTGCTCAGTGGCTGGTACTGCTTATGGACGTGGTATTACAGAAGTGGAAAAGGCCATGGCTAAGAGAAATGGATCTCCATTGATGTCAATAAGTAAGGATCATGCTGAGAATGGTGGTGTTAGTCCTAGGAAGTCCACAGTTAAAGGTTTCAATTTTGAAGACGAGAGAATCATGAATGCGAGTTGGCTTTTTGAGCCTCATTCAGATGTAATACAGAAATTCTTCCGTTTGTTAGCAGTCTGTCATACAGTCATACCAGAAGTAGATGAAGTTACAGGCAAGGTTTCATATGAAGCTGAGTCTCCAGATGAAGCAGCCTTTGTGATTGCTGCTAGAGAAGTTGGTTTTGAATTCTTTAAAAGGACACAAACAAGTGTGTCGGTACATGAATTGGATCTGGAATCTGGCAAGAGAATTGAGAGGTTAGTTAATTTGCAACATGTTCTTCAGTATATGTTTTCAGCATTTTTAATTTTTTGAAAGAATAGTTTCTCCGATATTTGTCTGGTTCTCATTGTCAGATTATATTATGTTTCTCAGATATTTTATGCAGTGTTATAAACATGAGCATTTTTTGTTAAGAGTAATCTTAGAGATCTTTGTTTGCAGGTCATACAAGATTCTGAACGTTCTGGAGTTTAATAGTACAAGAAAACGGATGTCTGTCATAGTAAAGGATGAGGATGGAAAGATCTTGTTACTCTCCAAAGGTGCTGACAGTATCATGTTTGAAAGACTTGGAAAAAATGGAAGAAGGTTTGAAGAAGAAACAAAGGAACATGTGAATGAGTATGCTGATGCAGGTTTGAGGACGTTGATACTGGCTTATCGTGAGCTCAGTGAAGAAGAATACAAAACTTTCAATGAAAAATTCCTTGAGGCCAAGAATTCAGTCAGTGAAGACCGTGATACAATCATCGATGAAGTAACAGATAAGATAGAAAAAGACTTAATTCTTCTTGGTGCTACTGCCGTGGAGGACAAGCTTCAACCAGGGGTAAGTTTTATGAACTCAGAGAACTGTTTCTAAGTGTTGTTGATTGGTTGATATTTGTTGATTTATCTGTTTCCACAGACGTCATATAGATGTGTGTTGAATTTTCTGTTTCTATTCATGCTAGGTTCCTGATTGCATTGACAAACTTGCTCAAGCAGGCATAAAGATTTGGGTTTTGACTGGGGATAAGATGGAAACAGCCATTAATATCGGGTATAGTAATTGATTATGAGTTTTTTAGTTTTTATATTGTACAAGCTTTGCTTGTCCAAACCATTCTGACCAAAATGTCTCCTGCAGTTATGCGTGTAGTTTGCTTAGACAAGGAATGAAGCAAATTATTGTAACGCTGGAAAGCCCTGATATTATAGCTGTAGAGAAAGCTGGAGAAAAGAATGCAATTGCCAGGGTAAATACATCTCATTAATATGTGTCACATCAATTTCCATATCTGCAAGCTCTTGTCATTTTGAAATGGAACGAAAAAAAATTCTGTTGTGCCTTATAAGCAGTTAACTTTTGGTTATGTTCCGTTGTGTCTCAATAATGAGCTTTTTGAAGCTGAAATAGCTCACTGTTTTTGCAAATGATCGATGCCATTTCTCTTTCCTCTCTGTGCAACCATGAGTTTGACATGCGTGTTCACTCTAAACACACTTCAATATCCATGAAATCAGTAAAGAACCACATAAAGAATGAAAAAGAGAAAAATTAGAGCAATTCCTCCTGTAATCTACTTGAGAACCTTCTTTGTTTGCATTGCTTGTTGAAGTAGCAGTGATAAGTACTTAATTAAATATGTGGAAATGATTCTTTAAATTTTAAAGTTTCATATTCATGAAATTGTGCTTGACTTCTTTTTTTCAATTACAGGCTTCAAAGGGAAGTGTTTCACGGCAAATTACTGAAGGGAAGGCTCTACTTACTGCTTCAAGCACAGAGGCATTTGCTTTGATCATTGATGGGAAATCTCTTGCATATGCACTAGATGATGAAGTGAAAGATATGTTTTTAGACCTTGCAATCAGATGTGCTTCTGTTATATGTTGTCGTTCATCACCAAAACAGAAGGCACTGGTAAGTTGAAAATTGATTTTACAGTCCGGACTCTAGGTTTCTAGTCTACTCTGGTGCTTTAGTTTGACTATTTCTTGGAATATATAGGTAACAAGACTTGTAAAAAACGGGACTGGAAAGATTACATTGGCAGTTGGAGATGGAGCTAATGATGTAGGAATGCTTCAAGAAGCTGATATCGGAGTTGGTATCAGTGGCGTTGAAGGAATGCAGGTTCAAGAGCTTATACTTTATTCTCTTTCCTCCATGTAGCATTGTTGATGATTTTCACATTTATGCTTTTCCTCCACCTTCCCTAACTAATTTTTCTTTTCATAACTTTTTCTTGTTTTTTCTCATTAGGCTGTTATGTCAAGTGATGTTGCAATTGCTCAGTTCCGATTTTTGGAGCGCTTGCTTTTAGTGCATGGACATTGGTGTTATAGAAGGATCTCTACAATGGTAATCTATTTTCCACTGGTTTTCTCCTTTAAATTTGTCTTTCATCATTAGTTAGATGAAGCAAAATCATAAAAATGCGTTTAAAGAATAAACCCACTGTCTTATGGAATTGTTTCAAAACAAAAAGATATTATTATTGGAGCAGTTTGATAACTGGCTTCTATATTTGTTTCCCTGCAGATTTGCTACTTCTTCTACAAAAACATCGTATTTGGTATCACTTTGTTCATATACGAGGCATATACATCATTTTCTGGACAACCAGCATACAATGAATGGTTTCTTTCAACTTACAACGTCTTCTTCACATCACTCCCGGTGATTGCTTTGGGAGTTTTTGATCAAGATGTATCTGCCAGATTGTGTCTTAAGGTATGTTACAGTTGATGCAGTATTCAGTTCCTCTTAATGCATATGTGCTTACTACTAGCAACAACAACATATCCAGCATAATCCCTCAAGTGGGGTATGGGGATAGAAAGCAGAAACCGACAACAAAATAGCAAGATAAACAAAACAAATGATAGTGAAAATAAGGGAAATAAGATACTACACATATACTAACTAATAAAAAACGCTCGGCTACCTATCACCTTTCTATCCTTACCCTCGACCTCCAGATCTTCCTATTTAGGGTCTTGTCTTCTGTAAGTTGAAGATATGTCATGTCCTGTCTATTCACCTCCACCTAGTCTTTATCGGCCTACCTCTACTCCTCCTAAAACCTACTATAGCAAACCTCTCACACCTCCTCACCGGTGCATAGGTGCTCCTTCTCTTCACATGCCCGAACCATCTCAACGTATGTGATTATTACTAGTGTTAGCCAAAAACTAATTACTTCTATCAGCTGCTTTTGTATCTGTTATAGCTTCTTGGACATGACATGGAATTAAGTACTTTTTCTTAGTTTCTAATTATGTTTTTTGGTATTATGTGGCAGTTCCCTTTACTGTACCAAGAAGGTATCCAGAATCTCCTTTTCAGATGGCGGCGTATAATTGGCTGGATGGTCAATGGCGTATGCAGTGCAGTGATAATCTTCTTCTTGTGCATAACAGCACTAGATCCTCAAGCCTTTAGAAAGGACGGTAAAGTTGCTGAATCCCCTGTTGTTGGAGCAACCATGTACACATGTGTTGTTTGGGTTGTCAACTGCCAGATGGCTCTTGCTATCAGTTATTTTACCTTAATCCAGCATATAGTCATCTGGGGTGGGATTGCTCTCTGGTACATTTTCCTTCTGATTTATGGAACCATGTCTACAACATTTTCCACTACAGCATACAAAATCTTCGTGGAAGCGTTAGCCCCATCCCCATTCTACTGGATCATCACCATATTGGTGGTCATTTCAGCTCTAATTCCATACTTCATATACAATGCTATTCAAACGCGGTTCTTCCCAATGTACCACGGGATGATTCAATGGATAAGATACGAGGGAAGGGCCGATGACCCAGAGTTCTGCCATGTGGTAAGACAGAGGTCAATAAGGCCCACAACCGTAGGTTTCACTGCTCGTTCATTGGCCAGAAGGAATCCTTTGGAAGACAAGAAAGAGAACAACAGTAGCCACAGATAACACCTGAATAGGTATTCTCAGCAAGACACCACTTTTGGACCTCTGAAAAACCCACTGTCAAGCAGGAATTTGCTCATTGTACATGTTTCCCGAGCTGGTCCTGTACATGACTACAGACGTTGAAGCCACAACTTTGAGGTCCAATTTGCGCAAACCTATACTGTTAGTATACCCTGTCTTAAATGAGCCAAGTTGTCTCATGAGTTTGTAAATTTTGTCAACTGGTAACATATTTGTAATTCTTTGATTCTATATCTTGTAAAATTGTTGAAGTTTTTGTTGTTGAATACTAGAAGCAGAATAGCAGATTAGCAACTTATAATAAGGAGGATTTGGATTTGTCTTTGAGTTACAAGACCCAATATTCTCTTTCAAGTTCTTATCATGTGTACATTTTTTCAGCAACTAGTCCTGGAAACATGCGTTGCACAATAGAATTCTTCTTGCCTTTATACTACAGATCTTGACCAAAAATTCCTAGAGTTACTTTCTTCATTTCCTCCTATAAATTTGAAGTGCTTAAATAGACAAAAGTAGAGAGAAGAAAAGAAAAATAACTAGATCTACGCGTAATGATTGGTTCGAAGAATGTCTAGAGATTCAAGTAATTACGGATGATATAACTATAAGTAGTTGTAGACATAATTCATTGTGAGGGGAATTATGTTCTTATAGATAAATAGGGTTGCTCAAACTTTTTATTTACCCAACCTGAAATGATAAATTAAAGTTTACTATTTAATATTTATGAATCAAGTTTTGGAGGGTCAATTTACTACTATTTGGTAGTAGTACAGAAGAGAGGATAAATTATTTTAATGGTTGGAAGATTCAAATTAATTATTTTAATATATGAAATTTTTATTTATTGCCATTATTAATTTAATCTTAAAAGCTAGTAAAAAAAAATTAATTAAAAGAAATTATGAATTATGAAGGGCATTTTCATAATCTAACTTTGAACCTAAAATCCTTCTCACTTTTAGTAATATATGAATGAATGAATGATTATAAAGACATGAGCATTTCTAGTAGACGAGGACATTTTGAATCTTCTGGCAGATATCCTATATGCATATGTAGGAAACAAAAATTACAGTCGGGTGCGCTAAGCTCCTGCCAAGTGCGTGGGGTCTAGGATCTCTCATTGGTATGCTAGTCTGTTAGCTGTTTCAACAAAGACGAAAATATGATCAAATAAATAAAAACTATTTAAGTTAAAGAAACAACGTCGGACGTACACAACAGACACAAAACAGTATTCCAAGAAGTCTAACAGATAGGAAAGTTGGTAATTTCACTAACTTTAGTTAAAAGAGCATATGATAGTCTCATTGCAAGTAGAAGATCCAAAGAGTTGTATCAAATGAGTATGAAAAACATCATAATCAACTGTTTGTTTATGTATACATGTTGTGATTCTTTCTGTTTCTAAAACCTCCTCTTCATCCCCACCCCAAAAGCTTCCAAAAGCAAATTCACCCCTTTGAGAAAATTCCTCTAAAACCTTTTCAACTTCCTCCAAACAACACAAACTCTCAAGTTGAACCATCAAAGACCCTCCATGATCTTTCAACATTTCATCATGATGTCTGTTGATCTCCATCTCCATAATGGTTTTCTTGTTCCGTCTTCGATATTTCAGTTTCTTTATACATTCTTTTGTTTTTTTTAACAGCTTGCATGGAAGGTTTAGCAAGAACAAGATGATGATTTGGAGGATCAAGCACTGGCAGCAGCAACATATGACTATGCAGTCGGCCGCGAAAATGTTTTTGTCTTCCATTTTTTGTGCAAGATTGAAGGAGAGAAAGGGTGAAGGTAAGGAAGAAGGTTATAAATAGAAGTCATTTCTTGTCAAGCAATAGGTTGCTTTGTTTTTGTAGAAGAGTATATTGATGTTTGAAGCATTGAGAAATTAAATATTGGCTGCAAAGCTAAAGAAAAGATGAACTGATAGCTTAAAACAAAATGCCTAAGGAAGCATAAGATGTCCTGTTGTAAGTGACTTGTAATTCACATGTTCATCTGTAGCCAGGAGAACAACTTCGCCTGTGTGAACTTGCTCATATTGCCAGTCTCAAGTTAGGGGAAAGGAGAAAGATAGCGTTAAACGAGTCACAATTTTGTGATGTATCCTCACATATGACACTATTGGACTACGACGTGCTTAAATGAAGCAACATGAAAAGTGATAACTCATATAGCCGATCTCAACTTGCTTAGGATTGAAGCATTGTTTGTTTGTTTGCTTATGGATAGCTAGCAGAAGAGTCCACTCAACAGGCTTTAACTATTGAGGTCTATCTTTGACTTTTTAGCACTTGCCTTCCAAAGGAAGACATGATCTTCTCAATCTTGCTTTTCTTTATTCCTTGTTTCAATAGAAGTAAAGATTTTACAAGCAAAACTTAATTACTCTGGCCTTTCTATTAACATTTTTTAATCATGAGAACATTTGAATCAGCTTGTATACACCTCAATCAAGGTGCATACATTCTCTTTTAAGCAAATATTTCAAAATTAGTAGATGTTGTCAAAGGGAGTGACCAACTCAGAATGACGGAAAATAAAGCTTTTGCACATTTTTGTTAATCCATCAACATGATTGTATCTTCTGCTTTTGAAGCTTGATATTTTTGAGACGAGGATCTTCCAAAAAATACCTCTCTATCTCTATGAGGTGCTGGTAAGGCCTACGTACATTTTACCCTCTTTCGACCCTACTTATGGAATTTCACTAGGTATGTTGTTGATTGGAAGAGAATCAGGAAAAAAAAATTAAGAATCCAGATTGTTGATTCATTAGTTTACAGATCTTCTGTTGAACACTAAGGGTTACTAGCAAACCAATTAACCAAATACCAATTCCATTAGATCTTGAAGTGCCTTCTTTCCCACCTTTCATGAGAGGAAACTTTAATCTAAAGACCCACATGTTCCATCAAAAAATACATTTCCACCATTTCAGAAGAACAAGGAAGTTGAATAAACCTTTGAAAGAACAAAAATATTGGAGATGAGAAAAAAAATCATGTTACTTACAGGAAAAAAATGCTAGAAAGCAAGGCCTATATGTAAGCAGCCAAAAAAGGGATCTACTTACAAAACATAACCAAAATCACCTCAGAGAGGCACACGCGTACCTCTCAACGTAGGTGCTTTTGATCTATAGACAGAAACATACACACTTGCTTTAGCAAGACCTTTAGCTGTGTACTATACCCTACCTTCAGCCGACTCTCCACTATTCTGTGTACCTTGACTAAAAAAATCAGAACTAAAATCTGGACTACCAAATGCCATCCTTCGGAACAATCTTATTTCTGCAGATTGTTCTGCAGAGTTATATATTGTACTTTCGCCAACTTTCATCCCATTGTTCAGATCAGACGCAGTCATGTTTTCAAAAGCTCTCATGATCTGCAACGAATAAGAATGATCCAAATGTAAAGTCCCTTTGTGACATTTCTTAACCGTGCTTCAGGCATAAGATTTTAGTGAAATGAAGAATCAGTTACCTGTCCCATCCCTGGTCTCTTTGCAGCTGAGTGCCGCACACAAGCTGCAGCTGCCTCAATCAGTTGAAACATCTCAGGGATAACATAATTCCTCTCGAGACGTGGATCTGCCAGCTGATCAAATTCCAATTTATCAAGGGCATGAGAAAGCAACGGTCGAGCCTGGAAGAGAAAAAAGATCAAGTTGCAATCTGATATACCAAGTTTCACATTGATACAACTTCAAAACAGTGTTAGGCTGATTGAATGTGAGCTGTAGTGATAAGTAATAGAAGTCAATTCTATTTGAAAAAATAAACATCCTCAGGAATCAAATGGAAATAGAACTCATTTTTAGTGGAAGCCTTCCTGCTCGGAGTAAACAGAAGGCATAATCATTTTTCGTAGAAGAAACGGTTATAATATGGACTCAAATGAACCCCCTTACAAGACAGAAACCTTCCCCAAAATGAAACACCAAATCTGTGTATTTAGTACACAATTTCATTTCACCCACTCAGTCATGCAAGCTGCAAATAAGTTGGAACAGAGTCT
This sequence comes from Solanum rostratum, assembly GCA_029948455.1. Taxonomy (NCBI): domain Eukaryota; kingdom Viridiplantae; phylum Streptophyta; class Magnoliopsida; order Solanales; family Solanaceae; genus Solanum; species Solanum rostratum. The sequence continues at coordinate 6,557,634 of CM057046.1, forward strand.
AAGCACTTGATATCCTACCAACATCAAATCTATCTCCATCCTTTCCTTGCTTTCTCCTATTTCACCAAAGGATATAAGAGAAGTACCATTCTCTGAAAACAAGAGCAGCAGAGTTCTCAGTGAAATTCCCTGTTTGTTTTTTCTTCTCCAGGATATCTGATTTGTGCCCTACCAAGCCTTAAATAAAATCTTATATGCAGTAGCATATATCCTGATAAGCCTCAAATTAAGGATCAAATTGGTACGCTATTTTGCCACACAGCGATTTTAACAAATCTTAGAAATGTGATGAACACAGGATGCCAACAATTATCTTTAACAAATGTCCTGAAAGTCAATCATCACGATTCTCTAGGTGTGTCCACTTCCAGTTGTCCTCTGAACTTTCTCAATCTTACAAACAAAAACAAGGACAAGCTCACTGCCATTTATACGAGAAGAGCAACTCTAGTCCATTGAAATGGCAGATGAGTCAAAGGCATCTATATGGTAGGTTTGAACAATGATGAAATTCTGTTGCAAGTACTCTATTCCTAAAGCCAAAAAGGACAAACACACTTTCCAGAGGCTAATATTTTGGTACTCTCTCACCCTAAGGTTTCCAAGATAGAGGTATGACTTTCTTTTAAAATGATTTATAGCTGGCAGCATACTGTTGTCCTAAAACAAAGAAAGCTAAAAGAAAGGAACTTCCGAAGAGGTGCAACTAGACACCGGCTGTACAGTAGCAGTGTAGCACCAATGGCGGTTTCTTCAAACCTCATCCACCAAGTTCTTGTGCAGTGTGGAAAATGACAGGACGAATCAGTAAATCCTATATAACACATGAAATGTAGAAGTTGTCCTAGTAAAATGGACTAAACACAGTACTTGTAGTCTGCCATGCATATCTGTTAACTTGTAAGTGACACAAATAACCAATGCATAATTATCACAGAACGTGGAGAGTGGTTGATGAAAGAGACCTCATGCCACTTTGGGCTTGGAGGGAGAAGAGATTGGTTTGACTATAAACATACCCATTCAACTAGACTCTCATCCCCTAAAGGCTGAGATGTATCAACAGGCTTCCGTCCAGTAATTAGCTCCAGAAGTACAACCCCAAAAGAATATACATCAGATTTTTCCGTTAGCTTGCCACTTGATGCATATTCAGGAGCCATGTATCTGAAACAATACAAGGTATCAGAATAGACACATTGTTTCCTATATTCCAGTTAGTGTTTAAGTTGGTGATGCAACATACCCAAATGTTCCCACAACACGTGTTGTAACATGAGTTTTTGCATCCTGAGCTAATTTAGCTAATCCGAAATCAGAAACCTGTGAAAAATAAATAGAATTATAAGGCAGTTCGCGACACAGAGAATGTCAACAATGGAGTTTCAGGATGTTGAGATACCCGAGCTTCAAAGTTAATATCCAAAAGAATATTTGATGACTTAATGTCTCTGTGGATAATACGAGGATTGCCTGTCATCACCAGGAAAAATGAGTGAAACAAAAGAAGAAATGATAATTATAAAATCCAGAGTTAAAGAGTGTACCACGTAGATATTACAGGCAACAAGAACAAGGGGATCATATATTACAGATCACACCAATATCATAACATCCCCTGCTCTATTATTCTTCTCTCTTCTATTTCTTCTTCTAACGGTATAATATAAGCATTTGCTACTGATTTAATAGTCTAATAGATTCAGCTTCATCATAAGGAGGAACTACTGTCACTTTATCACAAGGAAAATGCTAACAATAAAGGTCCTGTGACTTCTGTTGAGCTGAAAATACTTATATCCATCGTCCCCCCACCCCTTGTTCAATGCATTCTTTTATGTAAGTATTGTTCAATTTTTTTTGTAATTGATGTAGAAAGAGGAGGGTTCAAACAAATAATTTTAACAGATAATCAGGTACATATTATCTGATGGTGCAATTTTCGCCATTCTTTAGTCATATTTTGTTCACCCAGAGAAGAAACAAAGTGCAGATAATCAACCATAAGAATTAAAGTGAAGAAACTTACAATCTTCATGCAGATAAGATATTCCACGAGCTGCACCTACAGCAATCTTAACACGTGTTGTCCAATCCATAACAGGCCTTCCTTCGGCTGTAAATTGCAAGTATCAACATCTAGTTTAAATGACCAAATGCCAACAATGAGTTCAAAAACTATAAGATTTGTATTTACCATGAAGATGGAAGTAAAGAGAGTTATTTGGGACATATTCATAAACTAGGAGCCTTCTATTCTCAGAAATGCAATAACCTACAAGGGAAACCAAATGGCGATGGTGTACACGACTAATAATTTCAACTTCAGCTCTGAACTCCCGGTCCCCCTGGCGCCCACCGATATCTAGTTGCTTTACTGCTACATCCCTCCCATCTGGTAGACATCCTTTGTAGACAGAACCAAATCCACCTGCCCCCAACAAATTCTCAGCCGAGAAGTCACTAGTAGCCTTAACTAGTTCTTCATAGGTAAACCATATCTTAGGATTTCCCAGTCCACCAGATCCTCCAGGTGAATTTAGGAATTTGGTGCCAGTTCCATTTCCGGTCTGAGGTGTTGATTCCTGTATCTTCAATAAGAAGGAATCTGTACAAAATTTGCGCATCTTCTCAGATTGCATTGAAATTTATGAACCATCAATATTACATTGATGTTTCTTAAAAAAGATCTCAAACATATATTGATGTGCTAATGAATGATATATTAGTTTTTTAAAAGTTACCAGAATTTGGGGTGGAATACGCAGGGTTTGGCATAACATTCCCGCCATTGGGATGAAAAGCCTTTTTCTTTCGCTTCCATACGCACCAACCCACTACTCCAAAAATACTAAGCAATAAAACAGCAACAATGACGCCAATGGCAACTGTACCTCCAGTTCCTATGCCGCTACTACTTGGACTGTTTGAGCTACCTGCTGCATCAGGACTGGATCTATTGGTTCCACCAGAAGGACCTGGTGGTGAAGGAGGTGTATTTTTAGGAGGTTCCAAGGATGGTGCAGTAGGTGAACCTCGTGGTGGCGTGAATGCTGGCGATGGAGGTGAGTTTGCAGGTAAAGGTGGTGAACTTTTAGAAGGGTCAGAGGCTGGGGTAGGAGGTGAACCCTGTGGTGGCACAGATGCTGGTGATGGAGGTGACTTCACAGGTGCTGGAGGGGATGAACCTTTCGGAGGTTGAGGAGACTTTGGGGGTGGAGTAGGATCTGGATTCTGTGCAGGTGGCGGAGGTGAAACAGTTGGAGGATCAACTTTGGGAGGCGGTGAAGGTGAACTTGGAGGAGTGGTTGGTTGTGGTGGAGGTGAGGTAGGAGGAGGATCAAGAGGTGGTGGAGGTGAATTTGTAGGAGGAGTTGGTTGTGGGGGAGGTGAGACAGGTGGAGGCTCAACTTTTGGAGGTGGTGATGGAGTAACTGGTGGGCTAGATGTAGGTGGAGGAGAACTAGCAGGGGGAGGAGCAGATTGAGGTGGTGGTGAACTGGAAGGCGGAGGAGAAGATATAGGTGGCGGTGAACTAGCAGGTGGACTAGGTGGAGGACTAACAGTTGGAGGAGCGGATGCTGTGGGTGGGGAAGCCATTGGAGGAGGTGATGTCACGTTATTTGGAGGAGGCGATGTTGTCACGTTACTTGGAGGAGGCAATTGTGGCGGTGGTGGTGAGGCCGGGGAAGGAACAGATTGCGGAGGTAATGCTGGAGGAAGAGTAGAAACAGGTGGTGCTGTCGCATTAGGCTGAGATGCAGGGGCTGGAGGAGAAAGCTGAGGAGGTGGACTCAAGACAATCGGTGGAACAGGAAATGGTGCAACACTTGGAGGTGGAGAAACCACTACTGACATTTCACCACCACCAAAAACTAGCTAAATTTACACCATTTCTTCAATAGTGTCAAACTCTCCAAACATCAATCAAAATTACCACTATTTCAAGAATTCTACCCAAAGGAGGGCACAACTTGCTCTAACTAAATTTCCCCAAAAGAGGTACACAAACATCCAATAAATTGGTATCCAAGAAGATCCTGATCCGTAAACCAATTCACTCCAAAGTGAGATAAAGCAATTCACTTCCTTTCCAAGCTGAACACCTAGCAATTTCACACAGAAAAAAGAAAAGATTCAAGCTTTCCACAAATTCAACTCAGTTAACTCATTGAATAACAAAACAACAAAAAGGTTAAATCTTTTAAGAAACTCATTCCGAATTCACCAAGTTAAAACGAAATAGGTATCCAAAATGCAATGAGTTGCTTCTTCTTATGTTTAAATTACTACCCCCGAAGATCCAAATTTGTTAACCAATTTACTCCCAAGTGAGATGAAGTAATTACTTTCCTTCCAAGCTAAACACCAAGGAATTTCATCAAAACAACAACAAAAGATTCAAGCTTTCCACAAATTCAACTCAGTAAACTTGTCGAATAACAAAACAACAAAAAGGTTCAATCTTTCAAGAAACTCATTCCGAATTCACCAACCATTATAAAGTCAAAAAAGAAAAAGTAATTCAAAATGCAATGAAATGATTCTTCCTATGTTAAAATCAATATCCCGGAAGATCAAAATCCCTAAACCAATTCACTCCCAAGTAAGATAAACCAATTCACTACCTCTCCAAGCTAAACACCTAGGAATTTCAGCAAAAAAAACAATAAAAGATTCAAGCTTCCCTCAAATTCAACTCAGTAAACTTGTTGGATAACACAACAAACAAAAAGGTTCAATCTTTGTCAAAAACTCATTCAGAATTCACCAAAAACTGTACTAACAGAATCACAAAATTAGCAGAACTCCATTACACACATTACCAAATCCTTAAAAGAATCAAATCAACAAACTGAAAGCACTAATAACCCTTATGACAGAAAAAGGAACATACTCAAATCACCAAATGTAGAATCAAAGATACACCAAGATCACCTCATAACTACAAAATCACAAAAACCCCAGATACCCAAATCAAGAAAAGAACCCCTCAAAAAAGCCCAAAATCCCTGTGTCATCATTCACATCCAAAAAATCAATCTTTCAAACCAAAACCCCATAAATCCAATTGTCATACACCAACCAGATAAACCAAAAACTGTTAAAAATTCAATCTTTTTTCTGTGGCACTGCCAAATGATCACATACAAGAACCAATCTTTAAAATCAAACATCAAAAATAAAAAAAAAGCATTAAATCTTATACTTATATTTTGTTTGTTTACCCAAGAGGGTAAACACGGAAACTGGGGTCAGCAAAATCCAATCTTTCTAGTGCACCCACAGTGAAAGGGACAACCTTTTTTCTTTTTTTAAATTTTTTTTTATAAAAATTGAGAAGACAAACCTTGAAAATCGGATTTGTGTTTTTGTTATATATATTATGCTTTTCTATATTATTGTCATAAAAATCATCATTGTTATGACTATTAAATTAGTTTGCTTTGCTTTCTAAAACGTCAACATCAAATGCATATAATAAAATACTACTAATAAATAAGTAAATAAATTTTAAAGCTAAGATTACGCAACGTTGTACCTATGTATAAAGTGAGTCAGCGCCTACATTTTATTTTTTGTATTCATCTTTATCGTTGCGTCGATATTTGTTGTTTTCTATCGATATATATATCAAATAATTTTTTTGCCGCTATGATATTTGGGTCGGTCTAGGTGCAACTCTCGAGGTACCATACAAATCTATTCACTTTTTTTTTATGAAGATGATATTTGGACCAGTTTCAACGTATCTCAACTATGTTTTACCGGATATGTAGCCTCTCGTCAGGTAAAAAGAATTGATTAGACATGTCATGACATTACACAGTTGTAACTAGCTTATCGAAGATATGATTTTAGATAAATGAGTGTGGAGGATATATATTAAGGCAGAAGGTTAGTTGAGAGCAGTGTGTTTGTCTTATTATGCATTCATAGTAGTGGTCGTATTATTGTTTTGAACGTTCTTTTGTTCCTTGAATTTCATTACTAGATGTTTATTATTTCTTGTATCTCAATTATTATATTGTTTTATTACGGTCTTTGTTGTGTTATTATCTACAATTTTTTTTAAAAAAAAAAAACTTTACACTCAACAAAAATTTAAAATAATTTTTGACTATTTACTATGAACATTAAATTAAAACATAAATTAGTATACTTGTTATGAAAATCTTGCCAACTATGTAACTTATCTTGAGATGCAAACTCTAATCATTTACCAAGTCAAAATAAATAAATAAAAAGAAAATTTCCCCTTTGACCTTTTCAACATATAGATGTTTTGAGTTTAATATGAACACATTAATAAGATAAAATAAAATAAAATAAAATATGGGTATACATTACAAAATCTTCTAGAATCACAAAATCAAGAATAACACAATACTTAATTTAATTAAGATAATTACATATAAGTAATGATTAAAGTTTTCAAAAATATTTCTTTTATACCAAATAATGCTGCTAATATTCGATTGATCATGTGGTAGGACTCAACAGTTTGATGCACAAAGCATTTTGTATTCATATAAGAATACTCATCGAAGAATCACATTCTAAATGGATATGATGTAAACAACCTATCTTTTTACGAAATCACATAGTGTAAAGAGTTAACTACCATTTTTCAATTTACAGAAATTTCTTAAAAAACATGACAATTTGGATACATTAATTGAACTCCGGATACAAAAATTAAGGTTTTAAAATATCAGCAGGTAATATTTAAAGCATGATACATTGAACATATAGATAATTTAAAAATCAGAACTAATGTATCCGAATTGCTAATTAATGTATTCGAATTCAAAGAAGGGATTTTTAATTATTTTTTTTTAGACTGTGTGAAAATAATGAAAAATGTGATAAATAAAAAGATGTAATTAAATAATTTTTTCATATTAATATGTTCTTTCATGATCAAACTCGTAACCTATAGATCATCACACAGAAGACGCATGATGATTTCAATTATTAATATTAGATGTCACTATGTTCATATTGTTCAAAAGTAATAATCAACATTAATATTTAGCTTAACTTAGCTAAGCAAACACTAGTTTATCAAAATATTTTTTTTTCATTAATCAATATAAGCCCACATTAATTATTAACTGATGATTCCTTAAGACTATTAGTAACATAGTTATAATTAAGATTATTACTAATTAAAGATGATCATATGTCCTTGCATTTTAAAGGTTGCTTTGTATAATCTAGTAATTAATAGTTAAATTTGTCCTTTATTAATTTTTTTTCTTTAATTATTACATTATTTTGTTATTATTTTGGCTCCCTTCGGTATTCTTCTTTGTACTTAGGTTTGCTGCAATTGAGTTGATGGTCTTTCAAAAATAATCTCTCTGCATCCACGAGATAGTGATAAGATCTGCGACTCTACGTACATTCTACCCTCTTCAAATGTTACTTATAAAATTATTATATAATGATTTTTGAAACTTTCCATATATTTAAAAAGAAATAAAAAAATCTTTCTCCAATTTAATTAGTTGACAATTTGATCATAAAAATCCAATACTAAATATTTGTCTGAATTCTCTTTTTTTTTTTTTATTCAAACTTTTCAAAATATAGGATCTATTAGAATTATTCTTTGGAGACATATATTCCTCATGGTGAATAAAATACATAAACAAAAATAAAAATACATTAACAACTTTTTAAATTTATTAGTAAATTTTATTCACATATTTAAATTATCATTTATTTTAATTGAGCAATTGAACATGTGATTATGTGGTCCTGTCATATAATTTTTATTTTATTTTTCAGGTTAATAGATTTTTCTATTCTATTTTCTCTTGGAATTCGAAGCTATGCAAATTTCACATTTAAGTATATAAATTGGTCTTAATAAGTTATAAGATCTCAGATTAAGGATGATATGTCTAATTAAAGAAGATGACATATTTTAATTGATTAACTTATTTGTGTAATGAACGTTTAAGATCCCGCACAAAAGTTTTTAAAAATTTGAACAAAATGTGTCTAACATGAAATAAGTTTTTATTAAAACAAATTGTAGTTTCAGTGTCGAAATAAAATTTGATGTCGAGTATGAAGGGTTGTTAATGTATTAAGCCAAAAAGAAAATATGAGAAAACTATATATTGAAACAAAATAATTATAAAGGTTAGAAAAATACAAAACATCAATTACAACTATTTTTGTTAAAATATGATAAAATAAAATTTGAATAAATGAGTGGACATTCTTTTTTAAAAAAATAAATAAATTGAAAATGAAAGGAATGAAAGCTCCCTTTACTTCTATAGTTGGTTTATATTGAATTATTCTATTTTATTCATTGACTTTGACTGGAATATTCTGAATTTATTTATCAAAAATCAACTATTTTAAAAAATAAATAATTAAATAAATAAATAAATAAATAATTAAATAATTAAATAAACGCGTTATTTAAATTCTAGTTTTTGTTATCATTAAAATGGTGATTTTTATTCTCCAATTCCCTAAAAATGACAAATCTTCATGGGATTCTCAAATTTTATTAGTAAATAATTAAATCCATATAGTAATTGTGACATTAATTTATTGTAAATTAAAGATTAGATTATTACAACTTGTTGTGTTTATTTATAAATTAATTTTGTCCCATATGGTCAAAGTCCAACTTTTATATGCACAAAGTACAATCCTAATTAGTATTTTAATGACACCTTGATTAAGATGAACATGACATTTTTTTTATCATGTGAGTAGTAGGTTAAATTTAACAATATTTTTAAATATTTTTTTATCATATTTTCATATATTAAGGACTATTTTAATTACGTAGTATGTATAAATGATTATGGACTATTTCAGTTACATGGTATATGTAAAAGACTAAAATAATTACTTATGGTGCTCCTTGATCGCTTGGGTCAATTTATTGTTGGAAAAAGTATATTCCTTGGTTGTGTTGCTAGCCTTTTGTTGGCAGACTGCCGTTGATAAGCCGGAGGAAGGTGAGGATGACGTCTAGTCATCATGCCCCTTATGTCCTGAGCGACTCACGTGCTACAATGGCCAAATAGTTTACTCAATCTCGACGATTGCGCATTCATAAGCTATTATGAGTTCAAGACAAACCGATATTGTGAAATTGGTAGACACGTTGCTCTTAGAAAGCAGTGCTAATGCATCACGATGCCGAGATCATAGGGGTGCGCAAGGCTCTTACTTGGTCAAAAGAATGATTCAATACAACGAGACTATTTGAAAAAACTGATAATTTACTCGCAAAACAAGCTCTGAAAGAAAATTTTGTGAATTACGCTTTAATCTTTGATGGTAAAACTCTTTTTCTCTTTGTCATATGTTAAAAAAAAAATCAAAGAATCAAGTTGCTCCTTATCTTATTAAAGCACCTGCTTTTATGTCTAGTTCGATAAAGTGGGATATACTAACCCCCATCTCTCATTATCAATGAGAGATACTAATGTTTAATTTGAATAAAACACAATAATAAATTATTTTTTCTAATTTATTAATATCTGATATCGCGATTCTAAAATTTATCCTCTAATTTTCCAAAAAGTAATAGGGACATGTATTTTTGTTTAGTGGTTGAGTTGATGTGACAAAAGATGAATCTAATTGCATGTAGACAATGATGGTACGTTTTGCCCACTTTCTTTTAGGCACTTTGTAAGCACTATACTTTTTTCTCCATTTTCTTTGAGTCTTTTATCCCCCCCCCCCCCCCCCCCATGTCATGTGCATTATTGAAGTACTATCAACAACATTATTGGCATTACTGACGTGAATTCAGAATTTAAATATTGTTATAGATTCGTATTTAAAAGAATCGATTCTTAAACTTTTCATAAGATCTATATTCTGGCATTAAATAAATAATGGATCCAGATTAAGAAATTCTTCGATTTCTTCCAGAAACAGATGATTAATCATCTGCTTCTCATGTTCTGTGAACAGTCGGGACATTAAAGAATATCCAAAAAGACATTTCGAGAATCAACCTGATTCCATCTTTTCTCGTGTCGTTTGAAGAAAAGAAGGATCCCAAAAAATGGAGAGAAAAAAATTCGTTGTTGAATCTCTCTTTGATTAATCAATGTATGTTATTCTGAATTCTCATTTCTAATGGAATTCAAATAATCTCTCGATTGAATTTGCTTAAATCTTCTTATAATACTATTTTTTTGCGCTAATATATGTAAAGTCTTATCGCAAATTAATAGGTTACTCATGATTGGATATGTCACCGATATTGACAATGGACTTATTTTAGTACATCAAGTGCATATATGCACGTATGTTATGACATATATACAATGTCAACTTTTGTATTATTTTTTTTTTGGTAATTAGACAGCAGGAAAAAGAAAAAAAAATGGAATAAATTAACATTGGATATGATAAATAAATAAATAAATAAATAAATAAATACAAAGAAATGATTTTTCTATCTAGAACTTGTAAGTTATGGTAATAAAATAATATGAAATTTTGGTTTATGGTCCCACTTTGAAAGTCCCAAAGAAAAGTCTAGGATTTGCAGTCAAGAAATTGATTTCCAAAGTTTTAATTATTCCTCTTGACTTTTTATTTGTTCAAAAATTCAAAGTTTAAACAAATTTATCCCATCTAGTTGCTTACATTTGCAAAATTCTAGTTAGTTAATTATGAAAAAATAGTTTTGATGGGCTAAAAGTGATACTTCAAGGCTGATAATAGCGCGATTATATTTTGATTTCATAACATAGCACGTATATAGCATCTCATCCTAACTGAAATCGCGCAAATACATTATCAGATGGTAATTAAATATGTATATATGTGTAACCACACTCTATATGTATGTACGTGTTTTCAAAGCAGAAGTTGAATGTAAGTGTATGCATGTGTTTTCAAAGTGGAAGTTGAGTGTATGTGTGTGTATATATATATGCGCGTGTGTGCTTTCAAAGTGGAAGTTGGATATATATGTGTGTGCAGCCAACTCTATATGTATGTAGATGTTTTCAAAGCAAAAGTTGAATGTATGTTTTTTCAAAGTGGAATGTAGATGTATATATACATATATAATATGTGCGTCAAGATCGCTAGTTCAGATCATTTTTCTTCTTACTAGCTCTATCATGCACAAAGAGAAATTTTCACATATAGCCACTCAAAATATCTTAATTATACTTTATAGATATAGTTTGGAATTACAGTTCGCAACTATAATTATAGCAACGTTTGTATAATTTGCGCAATATTTGTATACGTTTGTATATTTCATCATACAATTCCCAGTTTTTATATAACATTCACATATATCGCTATACGATTCGTGCACAATATTTGTATGATTCGTTATATAATTCACCATGTTTGTACATTTCACTATACAATTTGATTCGTGCACGTTTGTATAATTACGCACAACGTTTGTATAGATCACGCGAATTAATTAACTAGTATATATTTACTTATCCGCGTCATTTTTTTTTCCATGCACAAACGGCTCAGTCCCAAGCACATATTGCCTGCATGTTTCAACATTTTCTGTATGGGGGATTGTATGTGTTGGATGAGTAACAAATAGAATCGTTTGGTTGGTAACAAGTTATACTGGGATCCACAATCCCGGTAACTATATAACTTGTTCACCAACCAAACGACACCTTTTAAACAAGAAAACTGACCATGTAACCTTCCATTATTTCCCCTCAATTCAACTTTTTCACTCCAACCTGAAGGCGCAAATGGAGGAAAGAGAGTACATATGGCTATACCACAAAGCAGTAGAATGTATCATGCCAGAAGCTGTTTGAAAAAAAAAAACAATTACTCGTTACTTGGTGCGCGTAAAGTATATCTCCTACCTAAATTTCACTTCGAGCATTCAGCTAAACCGGAGCTTAGCTGCACAAAAAGCGAGTGCATCTTTACTCTGATCATGTTGACACATTACGCGCTCTCTACTCCATGTTATTTGAAGCCGGGAGCGTTATCAATGAGGGATCAGTTTTGAGTCAGTCTCCCAATCTGGAGTTTCTCCTTGAATGGATTTCAGCTGCCCAGCTTTTTCCTATATCGGTTTGAAATTTTCCTGCATGTAAATAGATATATATATATATATATATATATATATATATATATATGAATTGTCGATATATGACTCATAATGAGCAAGACTGAAAAAAGAGCATGGAAATTAAAAGGATCAATGACCTGCAGTAGAAAGGAAAAACTCATCCAGCACCTTCCCATGTTCTGTTACAAGAGCAAAATTATCAAAGAAAGTTACAGAGCCGACATAGTATCAATCCGTTGATGAATTTGAGTTCATAGGATGATAGAGGTGAATATATGTAACTGAGAAATCCCAAGGTTAAGTGGGACAAATTTGGAACTCGGCAAATAATAGGCTTTTGTTTGTGGTAGGGTCTGAACTCATGATGTGTGCCTAACCCAATTAACATGCGTTTCACTCTAACCACTAGACTAAATTCACAGTGGCATGATAGATAGAATATATAAGATACTCTTTGCTTGAAGACAATAAACACTGTGTTTTGACAACAATGTTGAGATCTAAGCTTCAAATTTACTTCATAAAAGATAGTCCATCCTGATCTTAGTCCGCAAAGAGCAACCTTACAACTAAAATTTTACGTTGCATAGGCAGAGAACTTAGCCTAAGGAAGTTAACACCAAATTTCATGACAAACTGCAGACAAAGTAAGCGTTTTCAGCTGCACTCTATACGAGCATTCTAACTGTTCAGAGGTGACAAAAAAAGTGGTACTCAAGACTGATTAATGAGTTCCAAGAACATTTTACAACAGATGATGACTAGCTATGGCTCAGAGTCACCAAACAGAGAATCGATTGAAGAAAAAACTCGAGAAAATTAGTTTTCCTGCACTTGTTCTACCTTTGATACTAAAATCACCATTCAAAGTAGTGAGAGGCACAAACTAGAAAAATATATTCAGTAAAATAATTCTGCAACTTTAATTTTTTGGAGAAGAGTTATTCACCTGTTTCATATTCCAACGCCTGCAGAATCATTTCAACCTGGTGAAGATTGGAAAAATTTGATATTTATCAGATTTTATATGATTTAAGGACCTAATAGAGTGATATGAGCCAACATGGTGCACATTAAATTACAGACTCAATACTTACAGGAGGGAAGAGAGCGTAGAAGTGGTGAGTGAATGCAATTTACAATCACTACAGGTAAAGATACAAGAACGGGATTTATAGTGGAATTTGAAACCAAGATAAGCATACCCACCAATCTCTTAAAGCAAGAGATAGCGACATGCAGAGGTTACAAAACTAAATCCAAAGGACCAATACCATCTTTTTCTAGATTCCAGTAAGCAAGACAAAAATATTACGAGCATAGTTGCAGTGTCTCCAGCTGTTTCCAATGGGAGTATATGCAGTAATTTTAAAGAAGACAAGGATGAAAGAACCAGTAACTGAGAAAAACTAGTGGAGCAATAAATTAACAAATCACTCAAAGTTCCAATACGAAGTTCGAACTCTGACCAAATTAGACCAGGAAAAAAAGTTTGTACACTTAAGATGTGAAGCTTTTCATATAGAATTTTACTAAATATTGTACGGAAGTTAGCAACTCATACCTTGTCCAAATCTTTTACGAGATTGGCCTCCAGTGAAGCATTGTTTTCGTACTCTTCCCACAGTGCTTTAATCTCTTCAGCTGGAAATATTATAAAACGTGATATTACATTGTCATGTTAAAAGAAACTCCATTACTAGAGTTTTTTACTGCTTTGGAGAGAAAAGATAAGGTAAGACATGAAAGATAAGAAGTCTTGTTGATTAGATAAACAACATAAGGGAATACCTCTCATCCCTCCACCAAGAACTTTGCACATTTCAGTCAAAGCAGCCTGCTCACGTCTACTTTTTTCAGCCTTCGGTACACCATCAGATGGAGTAATATCTCCGACAATTGCTATAAAAGTTCAACATTACTATCAAATGCAAAAACCTCAAATTTATAGAAAAAGAGGTGAAAATATCAGGCCCAATCCAAACAAAGGAAAAAGAAGACGGAATGAACATGTAGAAGAAGAAAACACCAAAGTGAAACTGATGAAGGCAGTAAACCTAATTTTGACAACAGAAAATACTATGGCTATAAGAAGTTTGGTGATATATGTAAGTGGTTTTCTAACTGCAGTGTGTCAACAGCATGTTCTGTACTTCGATAAACTCATAATCTCAGAGCTTGATGCTGCTTAGATCATCGGAATAAGGAGGACCACAGAAACTATTACATTGGAACTCACAAATTAACTAATAACAAAATAGTAAACACCACAAGGTGCATAGCCAATCAAATTTAGTAAACGGAAAATACATTTTATAGTTTGTCAGTCATATGTATTTTTTCTTCTGATAAGGTAAATACATTTACTAATGTAGGAGGAATACCTGTATACAAGTAGTATGCAAAAACGTATGAAAAATCCAAACCAAAATATGGTTCTCTATGAAAGCCCTCCAATCATTTATACAAGCAAGCACCTCATGGCTCACCAAAAAGAAACTAAAGACATGGAGTTACTTCTCAATTGTACAAAGAAATCAACATATACAAGTAGTATACCAAAGAAAAGAGAGATCCCAGCCCAAATATGGTTCTCCATAAAAGTCATCCTATCATATACAAGAACCTCATAAGATCACCAAATAAAAACTAAAGAGACAAGAATACTCCTCACGAATACAAAATCTTTCTCAACCCCCTTAAACGCTTTCCTATTTCTAATTTATTTTTCTTTCCACAGATCCCTGAAAAGCACCATATGTATGCTCATCATTCCCTTTTTTTTTTTTTTGAGATGGGGGTATGCTTCTGCAGTGGCAATATTTTTCACCATTTTATGTTGAAATAAGTCATAAAAAAGGGTAGTCACTACAAATAACTTAGCCTTCAAGTTGAAAATAAGGACACTGAAATATAAGAAAGATAATTTCGAATTTTGAGGCAATACCTTCTGCAATATCATGAACAATGGCCATCTTGATGCACCTGTCATGTAAATAGAGAAGAACTATGATTACCTTCTACCAGATAACAGTCAAACATAAACATCTTTTTTTATTTATGGGATGAAGTGAACAGATGAAGATAAGCATCAAGAAAGTAACACTACAGAAAGAGCTTGAGATCATGTTTGCCCGGACAAACTTCAGGTTTCTAAGCAATTACTACAACCCAAATCAAGAAATGTTCATGAACAGTACACCAGGTTCTACAACCAAGCAAATTATATATTCAGTATGCAGCTCTGATCATTATACATTAATCAAACACAAGCTCATTACAATTTTTCTAGACGAGAAAGCAACTCAAAGAAAAATCTAACGAACACCCATCATAAAAGGTGAAATATATTTTAGCTGCTACTACACTGGGTAGATATGCAAGATCACACCATTCAAATCTCATACAATTTCAGCATGATCACTCAGCAATTAAAATTGGTTCACCTACAGAAGAACAATCTATGTGCACCACCAAATAATATTTACTCAGAAGGTTAATAAAGGGGTGATAATTCTGGTATATAGGCCTAAACTGCATTATTGAAGTTGCTGCCTCCTGATTCTTTAAGAAGAGCATAGCAATATTTTCAAGGGCCAACACTTGTATCCATACTATGGAATGCAAGGAAGAACAAGTTGTGAACTAAATATTTTTTCATAGTTAATAATGGAGAAACCAAGCAATGATTATATATATGCTTTATATCGCAAATCAAATAAAGTGCCAAGATTTCCTTAATGTATGCTTTATGGGAAACTTAATAAACTTCTGAAGATGACTATTTCCTGTTAATCAAAAGCAGCATTCTAATTTCTAACTATTAAAAAATTGAAGATTAACATAAATAAGATATTCCATCATAAGTTCTAGAAGATTGTAACCTCGATTTCAACAATGGAAGCCATTAGGAAAGGCAAAAACACACAGGGGTGCACCACAAACACTACAAATGGAAGAACAAATGGGAAACACTCCCTGATTTATGTAGCAAAAATTGTTTCTATAAATGGATTTACAAGAAAAATCAGATATAAATTCATGAGCGATATCAGTAATCGACATGGACAATTTCTCATCACATGTAAATGCTTAAAATAGTGTTAGTATGCCTTCTTTTTATCAGGAGTAAAGTAAAACTTCATTAAAACTGCATGCATTAGATCCTCCTTACATGTTCACTAACAAATTTTTGCCCCACATTTTGATGAGTAATTAAGGAGATACATTCCAGCGGGAAGCATACTTGGAACGTATGCTTTCGGCTGAGAATGGATACGTTTGAAAACAATGATAAGCAACTGTTTTAAACCTCTTTTTGCCCCTCCATTTCACTTGCAACATAGGAGAAGAATCAATGAATGTGTACAAACTTAAATCAAAATCTTGAAACAAAATAGCAAGAGCATTATCATCTATATCAACTCCAACCTTTCCCTGTTAACACCAGGAAGGTCACCAGCAATCAGAGCCATCAAGGACATACGATACATATGATCGGCAATAGATTCAGAACCTTTTATGGAATGATTTACCCATCCCTTCCTCTTCGTGGTCTACAAAGCAAGAAGAGGCATTAGGGGATGCATCTAGCTGAATTAAATACAGAGCGCAGATAGTAAAACAAATGCAAAAAAGGAATTAAAGATTAATAATTCATTAAGAAAGCACTGTATAGTAAGAGGCTAACTAAGAAAGAACTGCCAGCAGAAAAAATAGAGGGCACTATTTTTCTTTCCCAACACCAAATTCATAGAAAGTGCTAAAACCTTGAGTATGAAGGGGAACTCAGATTGCCCAAAAAGAGATCCAATAAGTAAAACCTGATTTCGAGGGTAGCGGGGCACAATTTTCTACTTTCCTAATAAGCCTTTGTTTGCAAAGAGCAACATCATCAAAGTTAACTCAGTATCATTGTTTGTTAAACATTGCAACATGGAAGTCTCTCTTTTTTGCTTGAGGTCTGGATATATACATCAATGCCTACATAAGTTTAGAGAATCAGATGGCATTAGGATGAGAAGACTGCAATAATTTCATCAACAGCTTCAGTCTTTCCTGCTGGAAATTAACTGCCCTTCCAGCTAAGCTGAAGTTTGTGGATTCTGATTTTGAAAGGTCCACTGCAAACAACAACAACAACATACCCAGTGAAATCCCACAAGTGGGGTCTGGGGAGGGTAAGATGTACGCAGACCTTACCACTACCACATAGGTAGAGAGGCTGTTTCCTGGAAACCCTCGTCACAAAAACCCATAAGCAGAACACGCTAGATACGATACACAGGCAAAAAGAGAAGAGCACATAATAATACCTAGATACAAGATAGTAAACATATAAAGGCAGATAAATAACATATAAAAGACAGACAATTACCACTCCTTCCTATCCTCCCTATTAGCCTGCTACTCTAATTCTCGACCTCCACTCCTTCCTATCTAAGGTCATGTCCTTGGTGAGATCAAGTTTCACCATATCGTTTCTAATCACCTCCCCCCAATACTTTTTTGGTCTACCTCTACCCCTACGTATAGCTCCCAAATCTAATCTCTCACACCTTCTAACAGGGGCATCAGTACTCCTTCTCTGTACATGTCCAAATCATCGCAGTCTCGCTTCCCTCATCTTGTCAGCTACAGGGGCCACCTCTAGCTTCTCCCTAATGACCTCGTTCCTAATCTTGTCGCTCCTGGTGTGACCACACACCCATCGTAACATCCTCATTTCTGCGACCTGCATTTTCTGAACATGTACATTCTTTATTGGCCAACACTCCACCCCATACAACAAAGCAGGTCTAACCACCATTCTGTAGAACTTACCTTTGAGTTTAGATGGTATCTTCTTATCACACAATACTCCAGAGGCCAACCTCCATTTTGTCCAAGCCGCCCCAATACGATGTGTGACATCATCGTCGATATCCCCACTACTCTGGATGATAGACCCCAGATACTTGAAGCTTTCCTTCTTGGGGATAAGGTGAGCTGCAAGTCTCACATCAATGTCTGCTTCCTCCCTCGCTACACTGAATTTGCACTCCAAGTATTCTGTTTTGGTCCTGCTCAGTTTAAATCCTTTAGTCTCCAAAGCGTGTCTCCAAACCTCCAACCTATCATTAACTTTGGTCCGGGTCTCATCAATCAGTACTATGTCATCTGCAAACAACATACACCATGGGACTCCCTCCTGGATAGATCGCGTCAGCTCATACAACACCAAGGAAAATAAAAAAGGGCTTAGCACAGATCCTTGGTGAAGTCCCATCTGAACAGGAAAATATTCAGAATCTCCTCCCACCGTTCTTACCCGAGTTATGGCCCCGTCATACATGTCCTTTATCACTCTAATATATGCCATTGGGACGCCTTTCATCTCCAAACACCTCCATAGGACATCCCTCGGGACTTTGTCATAGGCCTTCTCAAGATCAATGAACACCATATGAAGGTCCTTCTTACTTTCCCTGTATTTCTCCACTAATCTCCGAACAAGGTGAATCGCTTCAGTAGTCGACCGTCCTGGCATGAATCCAAACTGGTTTTCTGAGATAGAAACTACTTTTCTCACCCTCATCTCCACCACTCTCTCCCATGCCTTCATAGTATGACTCAACAACTTGATACCCCTGTAATTATTACAACTTTGAATATCACCTTTGTTCTTGTACAGTGCCTTTGTACAAAATAGTTGAAGGTTTGAGAATGCCGAAATGGGCAAGAAGTTACAAACTCTACCTTAAAGCTCAAGAAAGCTAATAAGTGTATTACTTATATTAATAAACTGCATTCTTTGAAACAACGCAAACTGACCTTTTCTTCTTAAGTTTATTGCGACATATTTATCCAAGACAACTTAAGTTCAATGTCTAAACTCAATATTTAGAAAAGGGAACAATCTATTATTGTTCCCATGACTTTGGTTAAGTGATGAGAGTGATTAGGTTAGGAATATGCGACGAGTTCGAACTTCATCACAGACAAAAGTTGGTAATTAAGTGGAGAAGCGTAAAGAGGTAGGCCCGTTACCCATAGAGTTTCGAAACATGCACCAGCTGGCCCACGAGGATTTCTCAGTTATCAGAAAAAATGGAGAAGAAACTCTCATTAGATTTTTGTTTCTACCTGGAAAGCCTTGACTAGGCATATGTACATTCTTTAATCCATCAAACTACTAACTTCAAATAGATACAAGTCAATATAGCAAATCCCCCAATTCCACTTCAATCCTTAATTACAAACTCATGACTCTCTACTTCTCCCAACAATGTGCACCATAAATTCATGAACTTAATTACTCACCAGCAACGCATACCACATTCTCATCCACTACATCATACTCTGTTACGTCAGCTTTTCTGCGGACAATTCCACCCTCAACCCACCAATACTAATGTGTGTCCTTACATTTTCAAATATGTAAAAGATCACAACTTTATCACATATCCTTCTTTTGTTTTATAGTTTCCTGCAAGAATAATAGTAAAAACAGTTTTTCTTCAACTACAACATATTATTTCGATAGAAGCTGCTTATAATAAACCCTTGTAGCCCGTCTCTTCCGGACCTGTGAATAGCAAGAGCTTAATGCATCAAGCTGCCCTTTTTTTATGCTCAATCACCACCCCACCCCACCACCCCAAGAAAAAATGACATTAGTTGCTAAGTATGTAAGCAACAATGTCCAAACCTCAAGCCAAGTCATTTCTTTATGGACAAACAGGGTCAATATACAAAAGTTCAAATACTCAAAAAGTAAAACTAAACACACATTAAATAAATCTCTCCTTAACGGAAAATCACAAAAAAAATTCCCATGCATGTAAACATTACCTTAAGACTATGACACAAAGTGAGGAAATCAATGGCATTAGAAGGAGAAGCTTCAGCTTCAACACAGTCATTCTTTGATGACCCGGACCCGGAATTCGAGAAACTTGGATCCAAATTCACAGAACCCGGAATGGGTTTCTTTGAACAAGCAGAAACAAGCTTTGTACATTGAAAATCAACCAAAAAAGAAACTTTTTTTAAAGAAATCCGATTAAGAGGGAAAACTGAGTAATGGGTTGATGAAGATGAAAAAAAAAGGGAACTGGAGCTCGCTTTAGCTGCCATTATTGTTGGTAAACAAAGATTCTTGAATTTGGGAAGAATTTTTTTGTTTGATCTCTTTCGATCTTCAATTTAAAAAAAAAAAAAATCTAGTTTTGTTGTTTGGTTTTTTTTTTCAAGTGTTTGGGGAAGAACAAACAGAAAAAGGTTTGGAGGCTCCGAAACAAAAGCAGGAACTTTGTTTTGGGGGGCTGTTTGTTGTTTGGGCTTATGTTTTTAAGTTTTGGGAAAAAAATATGAAATAAAATGGACTTAATTGGAAACTATTTAGGAATAATTATAGTTTGTCGAAATAATTATAATAAATAGTCATTCGTTGTATAGATATATATAGTCAATATATATTTTATGTATAGTCAAGTTCCATTCAATTTTTAAGTATATCATAATGTATATTTAGTGTGTAGCTCTGTATAATTAATCTATATTGTATAGTCAGTATATAATTTCTATGACTTTTAGCAAGTTATATTGTATAGTTGTATATATTTTCTATGTTTTTGGGTTATTGTTTATGTAAATAAATTGTGACTATATTTGTTGTAAATTAATTAGTTTATTATATATATTTTAAATTATCCAACTATTTATCAAGGCGATCCTCCTTGAGAGGATGTAAAAAGCCAGAGGTTCCAGGTTCGAATCCCACGAAGCGCTGCAGCGTGAAGGGTGGATTGAACTGGCTGTACCCTGGCTACGCAATACTCGAGTATGTGATTGAGGTTGAGTGACGTCGTGAGGGGGTGAGCCCCAAGACCGGTGCCTTGAGGGGGTGAGCCCCAAGACCGGCAGAGGGAGGATCGTCACACCTTCGTGGTTTCTTCCAGTGATTTTTTTCAGTTATTTTTCTTAGTTTTCTCTGTGCATCTGCTCAAACTAGGTGAAAAGAATTAGGGGGTGTTACACCTTGCTGAGGTTCGCCCCACTGTATGAGATGTGCCTAGACTCAGCATGAAGGTTTGCCCCGCCTCACCAAGATTTGCCTAAACTCAGTTGAACTCTGACCCACATTAACAAGGCTGGCACAAGAATGACTCTGATACCATCTATAATAACTCTGCCCACTAGTGATATTATCCACTTTGGGCCTAGACCCACACAACTTTATAATGCGTCCTTAGTAGGTATAATTTGTTTCCTAATATACCCAGCATCTCTCTTGTATTTTGTCGATGTGAAACTTCTCATCTTAAGATGGATTTTTACATGGGCTTCAGGTTTCTGAGTTGAATTTCTTGTTTTAACTTACTATTGATTTTCAGGTGCTTCAAAACAACAGAGATGGATGGGTGGAAAAGACTAGAATGCCCTTGCTTTTAAAACGAAATGTCAAGTATTGTTTGGATTCCGTTTCAGTTTATTTTTTTACGGAAAATTTAAAACACATTCATAATGTGTTTTTCTATGAAACAAGGAATAAACCATATTCATTGAATGCGTTTTATGTGTATTTTTGTAAATAACACTTGTCTAGTGCGTTTTTTATGAATAAAACTCAAAAAATGAAGTATGACGGAGCAGGCTCGCGACGCATACTCTTTTGGTTGTGTGATTTTTTCCTAAAAAGGTCATCTTTTGATCTAGTTGGCTTAAAATTCAATCGAGGCCACTTCTCCATACAATTTTTTGTCCTAATTGATATTTCGACCTTGACTTGCCAAAAAGGTTTAGGATTATACGTAGCGCGAGAAATCTTTTGTCTAGGGGTATCTTGATAATTTTTAGGATGTTATAATTAGTGAAGTCAAACTAGTCGTTAAAGTGAGACTTATCTATATAAGGTATTACTTTGGAGACAAACTAGCCGTTGAAGTGAGACTTATCTATATAAGGTACTACTTTGGAGATAAACTAGCTGTTATCTTGTCGTTGAAGTGAGATTTATCTATATAAGGTACTACTTTGGAGACAAACTAGCCGTTATCTAGACGTTGAAGTGAGACTTATCTATATAAGGTACTACTTTGGAGATTTGAACAATACATAATTCTCCTAAAAATATATTCTTTTCACTTATTATCTCTTCACTGAAAGTCACGAGTCAAACTACTTGCTAACCCAAAAACAGAAAATAAGTAAGAAAATCTCTTACTTTTGGTATTTAGTATTGCATCTTTATCTTACATTAATAAAGTCTTACTAGCCGTTATATAGCCGTTGAAGTGAGACGTATCTATATAAGGCACTACTTTGGAGACTTGAACATACAGAATTCTCTTAAAAAATATTCTTTTCACTTATTATCTCTTCTCATACACTATATTTATTGTTTGAGTTTTCGTAATTTCTATTTTAGCTTATAATCAACATATTATTTTCTTGGTTCAAAGAAGGCAAAGGTATGTTATGAAACTTTTTTATATATGTTATTGTCTATCAACATGCTCAGTATTTGAATTGTTCAATTATTCAATATCGGAAGAGATTAACATGGAACTATGCAGGTAACAAACATTTTCTCCAATGGCGAATAAAAAGCAAACATTTCATTCCTGAAGAGCTTATTGGGGAAATATTT
Source organism: Solanum rostratum (assembly GCA_029948455.1). Lineage (NCBI taxonomy): Eukaryota > Viridiplantae > Streptophyta > Magnoliopsida > Solanales > Solanaceae > Solanum > Solanum rostratum. The sequence continues at coordinate 6,580,343 of CM057046.1, forward strand.
TTTAGGCTTCCGGTCAAACTTTTAATGAGTGTTATGCATCTTTCTAAATTTTGCTATTCCCTTATATCTGATGCATCTTTTAAAGCTATCCATGATAGCTACTTTGCATCTCTTCCTCATGAGCCAAAAATACTTGCACATTCAAGGGATGGAAATATCTTTTATACTATAGAACAGAAGGTGGAACACGAAGAACCCACCGTTCTTCACATTGAGGAGTTAGATGGAGCCAAATATCCTCGATTTCACTATGCTAACGGTTTGTTTTGCTTATGGAGTATGGTAGAGTATCCCCCTGCTATTTATAATCCCATAACAAAAAGAGTAAAATATCTCCCCCTTATAAATTCCATCGATAATGACATTGATAGTTATTACTATTCATTTGGTTTTGAACCAAATGAAAAGAAGTACAAAATTTTGATGAGTAGTAATCCACAAGATATCGGCGAAGACAGAAGACAGTGGATTTTAACTCTCGGCTCAAATGAGTCATGGAGAGAGATTGAAAGTGCACCCTGTTCGTTATTTTTGTTAACAGTTGGAGAAGTTTGCATAGAAGGCACCATCTATTTTGTAGGTATTCACAATAGAAGACGATGCATAGTGGCATTTAATATCAAGATGGAGAATTTTAGAATCATCTCATTGTGGGCCATATTTGATACAATTCCAGCAAGAAGATTTTATCAGGATTTGATTGAAGTGAAAGGAAAATTAGCAGTTGTTGATCTTTTAAGGAAGAATACGGGAAGGGTGGATTTGTGGATTCTACAAAGTTGTGAAACTGAAGAATGGGTTAAGGATACCATCACATTTTCCAATGCACTTTCTTTTGGCTTGAACACGCATGCTCCAGATTACTTTTGTAGTAGTACACCTAATGGTGAGATCATTTTCATCTCTGTCAGTCAAAATTGGATCTTCTTTTATGATTTGAAGAAGAAGAGTTGGAGAGAAATCAAAATCACAAAATTTGCAAAAAAGATGGAGATCATTGGTATCTATAATCATGTAGATACCTTCTTATCTTGTGTTTATTGTTAGTTTTGAAATTGATTGTTTTGGAGTTTAATTATTTTGTTTTTTGATATTAATTCTTATGTAAGACATTCATATTGTCTCTTGTTCTTTATCAATATTTATTTATCGAGACTCTCTTTTTATTGTTAGAGACTTCTATTTACCTTTCTTGTGCCATGTAAAATAGAGAAAAGTAATCGCATTTTCAATTCTTTATTAAAAAAAATGAAAAATAATTAAATTCTTAAAATATTTTATTTATATTTAAAATAAATGTATATTAGAAATTTCACCTTTTTCTCATTTGTGTAATAATAATAAATAATAATATTTTTAAAGACTAGATAGAAAGTAAAAAAATTTGTAATGAATCACTTTTTCTCTTTTGTCCGTACTATAGCAGCAATAGAACTCAAAGAATCTCAATCGTGCTTTATACGTTTGTCATTTATGAAATTTGCTCAACGTAAAATAAGATCAAACTAAAGAATATGTTCATATATTATGTCAATTACAATCAAGTGTTTATACATTTCATGTGCATTTTTAGGTTTTATGATTCTCTTGTAATAGATGAAGTATACATTGATCAAAGCCACTCTATATCTTGACCTAATAAAACCAAATTTTTACAGATTCAAGAAAAATTAATTTGTATACCATAGACTTGAACGTGGATCGTACAAAAGCCTTTGCTCTTCGTACTGAGGAGTTACGTGAGATTAATTATGATGAAATAATTTATCATAGCTAGTGCCTTTATTGGGTGCTTTTTGGTAGGGGCAAGAGTAACTTTTTGGTCACGAATTCATGCAAAATTCATAACTTTTGATACAGAGAATACACGTACATATAAATATTAAAATTACAATAACTTTTATAACTCATAATCTTAACAATACTACAAGAAGTTCACTATTAAAACTCTTTAAAAATAAATGCTTTGAATTTTAATCCTGAATTTGAGTATCTATCTTACAAATGTGTCAAGTTTAAGGGGCTACCTAGGTATTCGACCTTATTATTAGTTGAATTATAAAACACTTGTACTAACAAGAGTCGCTACATGCTTGGCCATAATAAAATTAAATAAAAATGCACGATATATATTATCTAACAAACTAAATATTTAGATAAAAACGACCACAAAGTTTAAGATTATACTTAAAAGAAGAAGAAACTCCTAGCTAGGTACAAATCTCATCGCCACCCATTTATTAGAAAGAATTCGAAGGACGATAATTAAACAACTTATTTCTTAATTTTGAATTGTTGGTGGTGGTAATGAACCTTGAATAGACCAAAAACTCCTAAGTGAACTAAAAGGGAAAATTTTAGGTCAACAACTATCATGAATATCTAATACAGCTTTGCAATATTGAGGTCCGATTAATTGAAGTTTAATACTTAGAAAAGATGTTATGATTTCTTCAACATACCCATGAACATTTAACACTGACGCTAAACATTTTTAAAGGTCCATTCAAGAAAGGAAGTTTTTCCGAATATGATTCTTTTCATGCCAAAACTCAAACCCGAGAACCTAGTCAAGGCCAACGTTTTGTTCCTTCGTAGTTAGCTCTATTCGTACAAATGCAGAATGAGATGAACAATAGAAATCAGCTTTGGAGACTTTTACAATGCAAATCACAGCAAGAGGTGTATTACCAGAACTCAAAAGCATCATAAAACAGTCACAATTATCAGGTCTTGAGCTAAATTATACCAGAAACATAATATCCTGGAGGAAGTAAGACAAAATCAAATATCTAAACTATCTCAGTCTTCAGATATGCGTTTGAGATTTGAAAACTTCCCCCCATGACAGTCTTGAGTAAGTAAAAACTCAGAATGTATCTAGTCGCTGCTGCATAGCCGCCTTTTGTAAACATTGACCTTCCTAAACTTCTTCTCTTTTGGGTTGTAAGAAAGTAGCTGTGTATAACGTTTTCTTTGCATCAAGATTTCTCCATCTTTCCACAACATGATTGGTATTAAATCATTGCTATAGATATCACGCAGAATAGAATCTGTCAAAATGCGACCTTTAGTCCATGATTCAGCCATTCTACACTATATATAAAAGAATCCTAAAGCAACACCACAAACCCTTTTCTCCCATTCGGGAAATTTAACTTTAAAATACTCACTTAAAAGAGGATAGCTAATATAAATCGAATGTTTTTTTCATAACTATATCTATCACCACTCTGCAAACAAATGAATCCATTACACGAACCAACTAACCCCAACTCTTCTCTATCAAAACTAAAACCAAATTAGTCTCTACCTGGAGGAAGGTGAAACTCAGGGCTCAACATAATAGGCCTGTTTCAACGTCGAGAAAAGTAATCATAATCTGCTTTGAGCTCAAGAATAGAAGCAACACATTCATCAACCGAAAACAAAATGGAGGGTAAATTACATGATCTTGTTTGATACATGTTAACAAATAAAGGATCGGAAGTTAAAAGATTATACCAGCGTTTACAAACAGTTTTACATGGGAAAATGGGCTTGATTGGCGATCTTGAAAGAATTTCCACCATAATCTCCCTCGAAAGATCCATAATTGTAACTTCATAAACATTGTGAGTGTCCTAGTAATTCGGAGTGTGCAAAAACCGAACCAACATATAAACCAAATCGATAAAAACATTGTTAGTTTATTATTATTAGATTATTAGATTATCGGGTGTTTAATGATTTTTTAAAAAAAGTGTTTAAGTTTGGTGCATGGTATCAGATAATATTGACCTCCTATTGCAGGTTACCAAGTAGTATTTCTTAATAATATTTATTTATTTATATTTTTAAAAAATAAAATACAATTATTATTATTTTTTCTTTCTTCTCTCGGTTTCACCCTCTCTCTTCCTCTTTGACAAATAGTCCAGTTTTTTTTTCATTAGTTTCTTCTACTACGATTTAACTATCTTTTTTCTTAATTATTTTACAAGCATATATATTCATTTCTTTTTCCTTCACTATGTAGTCTTTTTTCAGTCCACAACAATTGTATTTTTATATGTACAATCAACGAAAAGAAAAGACAAGAACCACAACATTATTGTTTTACCATTGTCATACAATAGCGCGAGAGAGAGGGTATAATTTGGATTCAAATTTGGAAAGGAAAAAATCTAAAAATTAGAAAACAATTTGGATAACAATATAATTAGGATTCAAATTATCTTTAAAGTTACCTGATAGTGTAAAAAAATAAGATTTTACAGAAATGTGAAACTGAAGAATGGGTGAACCATACCATCACATTTTGCGATGCACTTTGTTCTAGCTTGGAGACACATATTCCATATTATTTTTGTAGCTATACACCTGGCGGTGAGATTGTGTTCATCTCTGTCGATCAAAATTGGATTTTTTTTTATGATTTGAAGAAGAAGAGTTGGAGAGAAATCAAAATCATGGAGCTTGCAGAAAAGATGGAGATCGTTGGTATCTATAATCACATAGATACATTTTTATCTTGCACCTATTGTTAGATTTGAAATTTAATTATTTTGCTTTTTTGATATTAATTCTTATGTAGAGACATCTATATTGTTTTTTTGTTATTTATCTATATTTATTTCTTTGGACTCTATTTTTGTTGTTAAAGCATTTTTTTTTAACTTTTTTTTTTCTAAGTAAAACAAAGATAAATAATTGAATTCACAACCCTTGATTACAAGAAAAATGCAAAATAATTAAATTCTTTAAATATTAGTTGTTTACATTTCAAATGAAATTTAAATTAGAATTCTCACCTTTTTCAGATTGGTATAATAATAATAATAATAATAATAAATTCTTTAAGAGATTAGACAGAAAGTAAAAGAATTTGCCATGAATTACAAAGGCATAATACATATTTCTGTCTTTTCATTTGGCTTCATTTCACGTATGTATCCTCCAACTTAAGATGTGCAAAAGTAGACATTTAAACTTATATAAAACTGAACAAATAAACACATGCATCCTATAGAGTATTTGTATCCTATGTGATGTCTTACATGTATTAATTATGCCACGCAAAACTCATATGCCTATTTGTTCAATTTTATATAAGCTCAACCGTCTGCTTGTACACACCCAAAAATAAAGAACATAAATGTAAAAAGAAAAATTATGCGGATAAACAAACATATCCTAATTAATTAGCTAGCATAGTTATAGTTGGAATTAATTACGACTCGCAGTAAATATCTAGCTGTAATTACAGTTTGAGTTTTGTATAATTTACGCGATTTTGTACAAACGTTGTGCGCAATTATACAAAACTTGTGCGCGAATCAACTTGTATACTGAAATATACAAACACTATGCTTTTCGAGAGTCAATTTGACTAATTTTTAAAGATAAATCAGATTATATTAATTTGATATTTTAAAATAAAAATTAGATATTCAAAAACTAAATAAAAAGTATTATGATTTGTAATTTTTTTATACTAATATAGTGTAAAATTGCAGTTTAAAATTTTTAATCAAAATTCATATTGTTTGACTCTCTGGAAGATACCTTGATAAGTACAAGAGAACGTAGAAAGTATTTTATTGTGATTTCTTCACTTTTATCACTCTAAGCATTCTATCCCGGCTTTATTTGTGAAATTATTAAAAGTAAAAAGCTTTCGACCTCCCGAAAAATCGGTGGAATCACTGAACCCGGTCTGTACAGAAAATGAATACCAATTATTTGAACCGGGCAAAACCCTAAAGAGACCTATAAAAACACCCTCACATTACAAAACCCCAAATTCCCTCCCATTTTGCCCACCAAAAGCTCTTCCACTCTTTTCTTCATCCCCAAAAGGCACGAAAACACACACAAACACACTGAGTGGGTGAAACCCATTTAGCTAAAACCTTTCAAAACAGTATAATTTTGTGTTTTTTTTGGTGGATTTAGTTTAAAATGGAAGATCAAGAATGGCTTATCAACTGTTTGAATGCTACGCTTGACCCAAATCAGCAAGTTCGTTCTTTTGCTGAAACTTCCCTTCAACAAGCTGCACTTCAACCAGGTAAGCTGCTTTTTAACAGAGTGATCATAAATTAGCTGGCATCAGCTGTATGGATTCTTTATTTGTTTTCTTCCAATTATAATTGATGGGTTGGTGCATCCTTGATTAAAAAGTTGTGGGGTGGGGTTAATTGTTGTGTTTAACTAGCTTGAAAGATGTCTATCGGATACAACACTCTAGTGAGAATGTTGTTGTTGTAGTTGCTTGGGAGATACTTAAAGGTCTCTTATTTATGTAAAGTTTGGATCTTGGAGTAGTTTGGTGAGTTACAATTTTTCTGTAGCTGATACTAATAGGATGATCATAAATTAGCTGGCATTGGTTTTTTTTTTGATGAAGTAATTGATTCCATTCATGGCATCAGGAAGATGCAAAGTAGTTACAAAAGAGAGAGCACTAGTATGTTCTCTCTAGTACAATATGATAGAGCAAACAAGATCTAAAAAGCGATAAGGGGAATCCATTGGGGACAAAAAAACCCAACTATATAAATACAAAAGACATTTAGCTTTCAACATAGATTGGCTAGTCGAGAGGCCATCAAAACATCTTTTGTTTCTTTCTTTCCAGATAGTCCAAAAGATGGCAGCTGGTATAATCTTCCAAATCTTTTTGATGGTGTTTTCGACTTTCCAGCGGCTCCAGCACTCAAAAACTTTCCTGATAGTGTTAGGCATTACCCATCCGAGACCAAAAAGGTTGAGGAACATGTGCCATAAGTCTGTAGCAGCTGGGCACTGCGGAAAAAGATGGCTGGGAGTTTCTGCTTCCATGTTGCACATGTGGCATCTATTCATAATCTGAAGCTTCCTCCTTTTAAGGTTGTCCTGTGTTAGAATGGCTTCATGCATTGCTGTCCAGGTAAAGCAAACAATTTTGGGTGGAAGTTTGACCTTCCGGATTAGCTTCCAAGGCCAGTTGTCAGTGATAGCATTCAGGTCCATTGGTATCTTGTAGGCTTCCTTCACCGTGAACTTTCCTCCATCAGTGTGTCCCCATCTGAACTGGTCTGATGCAATGTCATTTCCTATGAACCCATTGAGAGTTTGTAATAGTTTGAGGAAATCCTCTGTTTCCCAATTTTGGAGGTACCTTCGGAAAGTTAGATTCCAAAAATTCCTATGCCTATCATGTTGCATTGTTGCATCTGGCTCGCAGGCTATTTGAAACAACGCAGGGAAATCATCCTTTAGAGTGTTGTTCCCCAGCCATCTATCCTTCCAAAACTTGACATGCTGACCATTTCCAACAATCAAATGATGATTTCGTGAGAATTCATCCCAAAGCCTTCTTATGCACTTCCAAACTTGCCTGGCATTGGTGTGTTGGTGCAGTCATGCTAAAGAATTGGGGGATGAGGTGGGGTGGGTTAGTTTTTGTGTTTAAGTTGTTGGGAAGATGCTTAAAAGTTCCCTTATTTATGAAAAGTTTGGATCTTGGAGTGGTTTAGTGAGTTTCAATGTGCCTGTACATTCATGCTTAAAAGATTGAGGGATGGGATAGGATAATATTTGTGTTTGAGTCGTTTGGAAGATGCTTAAAGTTCTCTTGTTTATGTAAATTTTTGATCTTGGAGTAGTCTAGTGAGTTTCGATTTGAACATTCCAGGGAGAGTGATCTTTTGAGGTGTTCGTACAATGTAAGACCAAATAAATGGTGGAAAATAATCCTAGCCTACACATGGTGGACTATTTGGAAGTATCTTGAAGATTGAATGTGCTCAATTTGAAGAATTAAGATGATTTGTGTATATTGTTAATTCATTATTGGTGTAAAGGAAACTATGTTGATGAAGTTGAAACATTACTAGATTTTCTAGATTTCTTCTAAGATGAATAAGGACATATTTTTGTTTTTTTGAATCATAAATTGACTTCCAGCACCTTCTTTGTGTGCATTGATTAGTACACTGTAACCTTTCTAAAAAAGATTGAAGTTCAGGCCTTAAGGGGAGTTCAAAGAAAGAGCAAAAAAGAATAAGCACCTTCTTTGTGTGCATTGATTAGTACACTGTAACCTTTCTAAAAAAGATTGAAGTTCAGGCCTTAAGGGGAGTTCAAAGAAAGAGCAAAAAATAATATGTATAATGGATATAGATCAAATAATGGACTTGATAAGAAACTTGTAATTGCTTTTATTTTTGGAGGTGGCCAGCATGTACGTAATGCTGAAGAACACAACCTTACCAAGTTTTCAAACAAACAAACAAACAAACAAAAGACTGTGCTGGTTTGCTGTAATATGAGGAGCTTGGTCAAAAATCTTGTTTGTATATTATATAATGTTGTAATCTAATGTGACCATTATTTTGTAACCTCTCATAATATCATTTTTCTCTTTACAGCTTGGATGATTGTTCTTAACTCTCTTAATAGCATATTCCATATTTTTGAGTAAGGTAACAAAAGAAAAAGAGAAATCATCAAAGCACAAATTATTATTGATCTATAAACATGTAGTGCAATCCATGAAGTCTTGACCACTGACAAAAGTTACAAGTCTAGAACTAAGCTTACTGCTATGTGTGTGAATTCTGCTTATCTATAAACATGGGTGGGTTTAGATATTCCGAGATTCTTCATGAACTTATACATGTTATTTGAAAAATTTCTATACATAGGATGAACTTTAATCTTTGTTAATTTTGTCTTCTCCTGAAGGTTTTGGAAGCTCACTGTGTAGAATTGCGGCAAAGAGAGAGCTACCTTTGGGATTACGTCAGATATCCTGTTATATATAAAAATATGTATATATGTCTATGTGTGTATGTATACACACGCAGACACATGTATAAATATGTATATTAGCTTCTTTCCTTTCAAGTTGTACCAATGTGATAATCCACGATGGCTAGGCTACTGTGACTTTTTTCTTTTGATTATCTTGTTTTCTTCCTTTTGGCCTTGTAAGCTTAACTTGCTTTTTACCTAGCTGCTGTTATTCTAAAGCAGTTTATAAAGAAGCATTGGCAGGAGGATGAGGAGGGTTTTGAGCACCCTGTTGTTTCTAGTGATGAAAAGGTCGCTCATCCTGTTTCCTTATCCTTTGGATCTCTCTCACCTCCTAATTTTACCATTGTTTTATTGCTTCTTTGGAATGCAAAATTTTAAAACATGTGGGTTTAACTAACTGTTGGTGTTATTAACTTTTTCCTCTTTAAAAGTCTAATATATTGGTCAGTTTGTGCTGTTAAATGTTGAATAGTCATACTAACAGCTGATTAGTTTGTTATCATATGGCTAAGTGGATTATCCTGATATATTCTCTAACTTTTGTTTAGACATAGCATGATTTTTCTTCATGAAGATGCTGTTATTTTAACAGACGAAGGCCTTGAGCATTCAAGGTGGAGGCTTCCTTAGAATTTTTTTTTGTTTGGATATCAATGACTTTCTCCATTATTATTTTATCATAATGCTAAATAATTTTTGCTATAACAGCCTTTTCCAACATTTTGCACTGATTACGCCCCCTTTTGATGCTGGAAAGAATAATAGTTGGGGAGGCCGTAGAAGTTGTGCACTGATTGCACCCCCTTCTGATTCTTGTAGGGAGCAATAATTGAGTGATGACTGTAGGCTTCTTAGGAAATCCTTCAGGTTAATTGACCTACATAAATTTGCTTTTATTTCATTATAAAAGGCATATATATGTGCGCAATGCGGTTTTAACCTTTGAAGAAACTTGGTTTATCTAACTGTTACTTTCAGTAGAAAGATAAAGATTGGATGGAGTAACCCTCACGACCATATGGTTTTCTTTTTAGAACTAGAGGAATTATGATGATCAGCATAATTACAACTAACAGTCGGTGTTTGAAAAGATCAGATTTTAGATATATATATAAGATAAAACAGTAGGATATTTGGACATTCTCATCTTGCTTATAAGTTATAGATTCACAAAGGAAGAAACCGATAGCAAATTGAGCAAGAGAGAAGGCTCCTGCTTATACCTAAAATTTTTGTACCATGTTGATTTGGTGATAATCAGGATGGCAATAAATTAAGCTTCCTTCATGCAGCACCTACTTATGAGGATATAGATCCTATTGTATCTTTGGGATTACATCTCTGGTGTTTAGGGAAGCTCTGTTATTTCACTTCATCTATACAGATTCCTGGTGTGATTCTGTGTGTTTTGTCAGGTAGTTATACGTGGCTTGCTGTTGCCATTGCTCGATGATCCTCATAGAAAGATCTGCACAGCAATTGGTATGGCTGTGGCATCTATTGCACATTATGATTGGCCAGAAGACTGGCCTGATCTTTTACCGTCACTAATGAAGTGTATCACTGATCAAACAAACATGAATGCTGGTGAGTCATTTTTTCACTTTATCTTGAAGTTAACAGATTGGAACAAACTTGTGGCATCCCCTTTTGCTGACTGCTTAAAACTGAGAACCTACAAATCTGATGTCAAAATTGTGCAGTTCATGGAGCTTTGAGGTGCTTTGCTCTTGTATCGGCGGATTTGGACGATAATATGGTTCCGAAACTTGTTCCTGTTTTGTTTCCTTGCTTGCACACAATTGTTTCATCACCTCAGGTTATTTTTGTTTGCTCTGTCTTTCTTTTAATTTTTGGAAGTAGATATCTTAAACGTCTGCAAATGGTAGTAGTTGGTAATTTCTTTTATTACTTTTGCTTATTGTGTCACCCAGAAAGTACTGCTCTTCAGATTCCATCTTTTTCTGCAGATTTATGAGAAACCTTTGCGCATGAAGGCCCTTTCAATAGTTTATGCTTGCACATCAATGCTAGGGGCTATGAGCGGTGTGTATAAGGTATTTTCACCCTGTAAGAAAAACTGGAAGTTTACAACATAGTGTAATGATGTAATTATATCATCATAGCTTATTTTGTTATGTCAAGATGGAGACAAGTGAAATGATGTCACCTATGCTTCAATCTTGGATCAACCAATTCTCTTCTATTCTAGAACATCCAGTGCAATCGGAAGACCCTGATGATTGGAGCATCCGGATGGAGGTTTATTTTCTTTATTTTCATCAAAAATATTATGATGCTGTATCTTAAATTTTTTGTGCCGTTGATTATAACGTCCCCTTGATATGTTTAGGTTATAAGGTGCTTGAATCAGTTCCTCCAGAACTTCCCGAGCCTTATGGAAAGTCAATTTAGGGGTCAGTATCCTCATCTATTCTCCAGGAAAAGGTTGCTCTTTGATGTTATATGTTAAAGTGACATGGACATGCATAGATGGTAAAATATTCTGACATTTCTGGCTATTTTGTTTTGTTCCACTACTTCATTTCAGTTTTTATGGGGCCACTATGGCAGACATTTGTATCATCTCTAGGAGTATATACACGATCATCAATCGAGGGAATAGAAGATCCTTATGATGGGAGATATGACTCTGATGGTGCAGAGCAAAGTCTTGAATCATTCATCATCCAGGTAAAAGAGATTGAGCTCTGATGCAATCTAATAATCACTAGTCAAAGCTTATTTATTTTTTAAAACAATTTCTTAAGTAAAAACAAAAGTTTCAGATATTCAGACTTTCAGGCGCTACATATATCTGTTGCAACATTTGAAATTATTATGTTCTTTGACTACGGAAACCCGGAACTTCTTTCTCCTCTTTCATACGAAAGCAGAATCATATTTAATCTTCAAATTATTATTACTGAATTTTGTGGATCTCAGGTATTATGTAGACATTGACTGAGTTAGGTGATTCTCATCTGTGTGTGTTCTTTTGTCTCAGCTTTGTCTATATAAGTGATACATTTTTTATTGTGGTCTCGCAGTTGTTTGAGTTTCTATTGACTATTTTGGGCAGCCCCAAATTTGTAAAGGTATGTTTCATATCTTCTTTTAATTGGCTGCGCCCTTTTATTTATAATGGTTGATGATGGTTTAGAGTTGGAGATATTATTGTAGGTAGTTGGAAACAATGTAAAGGAGTTGGTTTACTACACTATTGCTTTTATGCAGACAACAGAACAACAGGTAATGATCAGTTTCTTTTTCAATTGATTTGACATTCAAAAGCTGCAGTTGTGTAGATCTGGTTTATTATGGCATAAAAGAATGAGAAATCACTTATATTTGGTTATCTCAGCATGCTAAAAAACACATAATCATTAGTAAAACCTGCGATACAAGAATCATTGGATAGCTTTAACAAATTAGTTGAATAACCATTTACTGAGTGTACCTGAGTTTTAAACATGCTAAAATTTGCAGCATTTATTTGTTATAGAAGTTGAAGCTCCTTCCTATGGGCTTTGTGCCCCTTTGGCTTCTAACTATAAACTGGGGAAGGTGGCGGAGATTGCATGTCACTAACCCAGGATCGTGTGGTCATGGTACCTGTGCATCATTTAGTATATTTCTTTTGTGATCCTCTTGGTATCCTGTGTGTTGACTTAAAGATGCAATTTCCTTGTTTTACTGGCAATTTAAAAGCTGGGTTTGTTTTTGAGTGCTTTTTCTACCTTAAACAGCTATGCCTCTTTACCTTCTCAAGGTAGGGGGTAAGACTGCGTACACCACCCTTCCCATACCTCATTTTTGGGATTACTTTGGTATGTTGTTATTTAACAACTATTAGAGGGAAAAAGGTGTTATGAGTTCACCAGCAGTTCATGTCCCCCTTGATATCTAAGAGAGGGGATGCTAAATAGAGCACTAATATGCTTGTCTTTCCGCAGAGTGAGGAGTTAGGAAAGTTGTTAGTGTGTCAAAGTGATTATTTTATTCAAGTTACACCAAAATGTTAAAGATTGTAAACATCCAAATGGACAGACTAGCACTTCTGATCTGTTTCAAAATATATATTATTTCTTCCTCTCCAGCTAGTGGTAATGTTCAGTATGTTTGAGATAAGCTACCGCACCTTCTGAGAGATAAAGGAACAGACTCCTTGTCTGCCAAACTGCAGGAGATATACATTAAGTTCAGTATATATATATAAGTCCGCTGCGATGAACTTGACCCAGAAGGCAAACCCCCTTGCTTTCGCTGGCAAGGGGTTTTGAACTTGAGACCTCCAACATGGAAGTCTCAAGTCCAAATCACTGGGCCACCCCGAAGGATATATATGGGCAGCTTGTTTTCAGTTGCTGTTAAGGTTCTGTCTATGCTATCATTTCTGCAGTACTTTTAATTTTTATCATCTCTCCTCTTTATTGAATCGATGAACCTATTTCTTTGTTTGCTACTTGATCACAACTTTACTCGTTTTTATATGTATAATTCTAATAACATAAAGAAGTCTTCGGATGCTGTCTGTGTTTATCTTGTCTGTTGATTCGGATCCCAGGTTCACACTTGGTGTGTTGATGCCAATCAATATGTTGCTGATGAGGATGATAATACTTACAGTTGTCGTGCATCTGGTAAGCTGTTTCTTGGTGCTAACTTCCCCTCCTTTTTCATCAATCCTTGAGGTCTCTCTCAGTTAACAAACAATCTCTCAGAGGATAGAAGTTATAGTTATTTCAGTAGGATCATTACCATAGTATTGCAGCAAGGGTTACTATCATCAGACTTATGAGATTTTAATTAGAAAGTTTAGCACTTCCGTTAAGGTGTTTGTGGTGGTAATTGCGTTATCTTTTATTTGAACATATCCTTTACTTTTCACCTTGAGTGGTCTTTCTTGTCATCATATTCTTGTAGTCTCTGTCGAAGGTTACACAATGTCATCAGTTTGCAGCTTCACACAAAACATAATTTTTCTGATAAGGTAGGTTAAAGCTTCCTGCAAAGCATAGTTAACCACAAGAAATATGTTGATTTACGAACTTTTCCATCTGCTCGCTATGAAACTGGTTTATCTTTTATAAATTATAATGTTTCAGTGGTCTGGTCTGCAAGGTTGAAATTATGGCACTAATTTACTGACTAATATATGAAAATATTTTAAGTTGTTGAGGCTTTGACTTGTTCTATCCTCGACAACAAATTTGTTCTAATGGTGTAAAGCAGGCCATTTTCACTTTCTTGGGCCTTTACTTTCAAGGAGTTTGCTGATTTTGATATGGATTGTTTTAGTGGTATGTTAAAAAACTCAGGCTCATGATAACAAATAAAATGAAATAAAATAAAAAAATCTTTTGTTTTCTCAGATTGGGGCATCTTTACTGATGGCTGTGCTTTCTTCTTGATTTTATCTATAATATCAACTTGATTATTGATTTTCAGAACTCTGCATGCCAACTCTGGTCATGATATATCTATGCTGCTGGATAGCTTTATTCTGTACTTCCCTTGATATGAAACTGTCATTCCAGGTGCTCTTTTGTTGGAAGAAGTCATTCGTTCTTGTGGTACACAGGGAATTCATGCTATCATTGACTCTGCAAAGACACGATTTAGGGAATCTCAGCAAGAAAAAGCATCTGGTGCTTCTGGCTGGTGGAGAGTAAGTGGAAAAGAAATACTCCCTCTGTTTCAATTTGTTTGTCTTGTTTTGACTTGGCACAGAGTTTAAGAAAGTAAAGAACTTTTGAATCTTGTGGCATAAAAATACATAGAATGTACCAAAATACCCTTTAATCTTGTGGTCTAAACATGTCATGTGAGAAGTTGGAACTAAAGAGTTTCCAAAAAGGGAAATGGGAATTCTAAAGATTCCTTGTGGAAATATAGAGATGTCTCCTACCTTACCCGCAATATGTGGAAGTATCCACGTAATTTCATAGAGTCATTCGGTCTGAATGCTACATGAACATAAGCCTGATGACGAAACAGGAAAACCCAGGATATAGAAGATCATAATATGAGTACAATAGACCCAAGTTAAGACTGCATGTAATAGATCCTTGTGGTCGGGCCTTCCTCGGACCCTGCGCATAGCGGGAGCTTTAGTCCACCGGGCTTGCCCTTTTTTATAATATGAGTGATTCGGCATGTTTGGATTCATATATATATATATATATACATATATATGTGTGTATATATATATATACATATATATGTGTATATATATATATATACATATATATGTGTATATATATATATGATCCATATGAGTTTCCAAAAGGGAAAGAGACATTCTTTTTGAAGCAGACTAAAAATGTAGGTAAGACAAACAAATTGAATCCAAGGGAGTACTGAATTTTGACAGCTTTGATGCTAGCTTGTTCTATCGTTTTCTCAATGCTCTTATGCTATATAGGACTTTGGTATGGGTATTAGATATGTGAATGCATCTAGCATGACTGAGCTCAACTTCCAGCCTGAATTTTGGAAGATCTATAATAAGTAACTATAGGGAACTGAAGAGTTTAGTTAAGGACTAATATGGTAGAAAAATACTCTGACAAGCAATGCAGGATCATCAAGGTTTGTGACTCTGCTACAGTTTACTAACCTTTGGTTGAACTGTGAATAATATTCTAACTTGCTTGGGTAATTACTTCTTGTGTGCTTTTGCATTATGATCTATGCTTAATTTCAACATTTGTCATAATATTTCTATTTAATGAATGGGAAGTTTGATGTCTTATAATCTGTTGGTTGATCTTCTTTATAAAGTCAAATGATTTCATCTATTGTACGCCAATATGAGGTCTAGAGGATATTTAAAATCTGGGTGTACGGGGTTCTTCTATCAAATCTACACAACTGTTACAAAATGAGAATTTTCCTTACACCAGATATGTAATTTAAGAAAAGTGATTCTTTTTACTCTCCCCTTATCCTGCTTGATACAAACATCTCCTGCTACTCTCATTGTGTAGTATTAAAAACAAAGATATGATATTCCGTCTCAAAAAAAAAAAAAAAATGATATTGTTGTCTACCATGTTCTTTTCTTATGATTTCCTGTTCTCTGTACCCTGCAGCACATAGTTGCAAACATTGTCCTCGTGCGTAGATAATTAATGAGAAAACAAGGGTCTATAGTAGCAAGGGATAATCTGTATCCTCCTCCCCACCCTCCTTGCACATCAAGCTCCTTTATTCCCTAAGAATGGCTGCAGTAATAATTGCATTCCATACTGGTAAACCAATTTTGTAGCGTTGTACGAGCTGCACCATGCTCCCTGATAACTCTTACTTTTGGCAGATGAGGGAGGCCACACTTTTTGCTTTGGCTTCAGTGTCTGAACAATTACTTGAAGCTGAGGTTCGTGTTACTTTCAATACTTTTAAGTGGTGATTTCCTGACTTTCTGCTTGTTAACTTAAAAAATAAAAGAGAGTTCCAGGTATATTCTTATTTTTGTGTAAATTTTAGTAATCACTTATTTTGTGTTACTTTCCTCTCAGGCCTTTGAAATCACTAAAGTCAGTTTAGGGGATACCTTAGAACAAATGCTTTCAGAAGATATGTCTACAGGTAAATCTGGTTTTGCAAATCAAATTAGATTTTAGGTAACGTGGTATGGAGATACATGTGTGAGCTTCACTATATTGGATATAGTATTACCGCACGCCAAAGTAGATGTTGAGATATCTATAATAAATTAGTACTCTTGTGGTTCTGCAGGTGTAAATGAGTATCCCTTCTTATATGCCCGTATATTCTCTTCCATCGCTAAGTTCTCCTTCATGGTAGTTGTCTTTTCCCATCAAAACAATTAAGATTTTATCTTTCGTTTTGCTATGCAACTTTATGGCTCACAATTATTGTTGTTTGCTCAGGTCAGCCAGGGTCTAATTGAGCACTTCCTATATGCAGCCGTCAAAGCACTTGGCATGGATGTGTGAGAACCTAATTCAGTACTTAATCCTACTTTCATAGAAAAATAAAGACCTCAGTTATTGATGATGATTAACTACGACAGGCCTCCACCTGTAAAAGTAGGGGCATGCAGAGCACTTTCTCAACTTTTACCTGATACAAATAAAGAAATCCTCCGTCCTCATTTCTTGGATATATTTTCATCACTCACAGATCTTCTTAAGCATGTAAGTAACTACGGAAGCAAACTTCCTCCTTAGTCTTTTCCCTCTGGTTGTTGAAGCTAATATTGACTGTCTGTTCCCCAGGCTTCTGATGAGACCATGCATCTAGTGCTTGAAACACTCCAGGAGGCTGTAAAAGCAGGTTAGAGGAATATAAACCAAGTAAAAGTTCAACTTAGCGTGCAGTTCCGCTTTGGAGTTTCAAAGCTTTCGAGTGGGGTATCTCTTAACATTTTCCAAGCAGTCTATGTTTGAAGTTTCAAATGTATTTTACCTATGTAGGCCCTGATTTGGCGGTGTCTATTGAGCCAGTTCTCTCTCCCATTATCCTCAATATGTGGGCTTTGAATGTTGCTGATCCTTTTGTCAGCATTGATGCTCTTGAGGTTCTGGAGGTAGTAATTGAAAGGCTATCCTTTGATCACAGAAATTTAATTTAGCAATGCTATGTGGACTTCACCAGGAAGTTGAATTAAAGTGTTATTGTTGCTTGATACAGTCTATAGATGGAGATCACTGTCAGCTAGGTGAATGTTTTGTGACAGGCTGAACTGTTAAAATCACTTGTGTCTTACGGGCTGTTTGGTAGAGTATATAAGAATAATGCTAAATAGAGTGTATTAGTAATGCTTGCATTAATCATGGAGAGATTATTACATTGTCAAAAAAATCATGAAGAGATTATCTTTTATACATTGTTTGATTTCGTGTATTAAAAATAGCATGCATTGTGTTGAGGAATGACAAAAGTCCCACATTGGTGGATAATGAGATGGGTGGACTCTTTATAAGGCTTGGGCAATCCTCCTTCCTTTGAGCTAGCTTTTGGGGTGTGAGTTAGGCCCAAGACCTAATTTTACATGGTATCAGAGCAGGACCCATCTCATCCAATGTTGGGCCCCCGAATTGTCCACGCACTAGATGCTACTAGGCGTGAGGTGGGGTGTTGAGGAATGACAAAAGTCCCACATTGGTGGATAATGAGATGGGTGGACTCTTTATAAGGCTTGGGCAATCCTCCTTCCTTTGAGCTAGCTTTTGGGGTGTGAGTTAGGCCCAATACCTAATTTTACACATTGCATAATTTTTTATAAAAATATTTATTTACAAATTACCCTCCACAAATAAGGTGGAAAAGATGTGAAAAAAGATTTTGAGGGATAATTGAGTTTTTAACCATGCTAATGCATGCATTAGATCCCATTGCATCACTAATACCGTGGATTTCCATGTATTAGTAATACACTCTTCAATACAGAATAGAGTGTATAACTAATGGAAGCAGTTGTTACAACTTATATGTAGCATGAAAAAGTATAACCAAAAAAGGTATTACTACACAAAGCTAATGCATGCATTTTTTTTTCTAATACTCTACCAAATGATCCATTAATGTGTCAGTTTTTTTTTTGATGAAGCAATATGTTCCATAAAAGGCATCAAGGAGATGCGAAGTTACAAGGAGCGTAGTTACAAGTAACAGAATGACAAAAAGTAGTATTTAGCTCAGTTCAGCTCCTATACAAAGTGTTATTCTAAAAGTAGGGGCTAACAAAGTCTAGAAAATGTTCAGCACTAAGGGCTGGGGTCAACTTTGACCAACAAAAATGGTTAAATAAGCATACAGCTTTAAGGGAGTAAATTGGAGTTGAAATGCCATCAAAACATCTCTTGTTCCTTTCTGTCCACAAACACCAAAAGATAGTAATAGGAATCATCAACCAGATTTTCTTGATGGCCTTATCAACTTTCCGTAAACTCCTACTCAAATATGTCTGTCTCATGTTCATCTGCATAACCCAACTCAGGCCAAAAAGGGTGCAAAACATGTTCCAAACAGCAGTAGCTACTGGACAGTGTAGAAACAAATGATTAACAGATTCCAGATCCTTGTTACATAGTAACATCTGTTAACCAATGTTATCTTTATCAAAAACAAAAAAACATAGCATCTGTTAACCAGCAGAAGTCCATTCCTCTTAAGGTTGTCTAGTGTTAGACAAGCTTCATTTAAAGTAATCCAGTTGAAGCATATGACCTTAATAGGTAGTTTGGTCCTCCAAATCAATTTCCATGGCCAAGAATCCAACACCTGATTTTGATTGCGGATTTGCTTCTAACAGTCCTTAACTGTGAATATACCCTTACTGCCCCAACACACAGTATCGTGAAGGTTGCCATTTATGTTGCACCTCGCCGTTTTTGCGAACAAATCCATCAAACTGTCCATTTCCCAGCCTTGGACATACCTTTTTAAGCGCATATCCCAGTTGTTGTTACTTCTTAGTGTGTTTGCTAAACCTTTTGCCAAGCATGATATAGTTATTTGACCCTTTTTTGTATTGCTCCAGCAAAGTCTTCTATCAGTTTTATCCAGAAAAATGTAGTACTGGATTGATGTTTAATCAAAAGCTGAAGCTTGACCAGTAATATATTCCTATTTCTGCTTCCTTTTCATTTTGATTGACAAGCTATGATGCATGGGCCCGTCAAATCTCTGCTGTACCTGTGTTGGATTGCCATGATTTGGGTGAGGATGTGGGATTCATATTGGATTTGGTCAACTTACTTTAGATGCTTTGGCTACATTCTTTGATCAAGAAGTATAGATTGAATGCGTATTTTGTTTGATTTTTGAATGTCATATCCATATAAAGTATGCAATCCCTTTGGTATGCGTGAAATATCTTATGAATAAAATATTAGGTGTTTATAAAGAGTAGATTTTATTAGTTTTGGTTCGATAACTTTAATTAATAAAAATATATACCTGAATCCACACCTCTGAATCCTAAAATTTATGTGATGAAGAATCCAACCTGCAAATCTGCACCCGTATCAGGTACCCAAACCTGTATGAAGGTATCGTACCTGAGCAACATAGTTGACAAGTGTAAGCAAGTCAACCTTTCACACAACGCATGCCAAAATCAGGAGAACTTGGACTAACTGCTTTGGCAAAAGTCAGTTCTGTCTTTGAACCTACCTCCTTTCCTTTGGCTTAGGTTAATGAGTAGAATATATTTGTCGTTTATAGTAAATGGAAATCTGTAGCGAGCATTTCTCTATGCGCGCGCGCACTATTGATGGACGTGTTTATATATATGTATTCTTCTTGTTTTCAGATGAATTCTCACTTTTCATGCATTTGTATTATTGAATTTATAGATTTCTTCTCCGTGACATAGCTTGTTTAAGAATTCCAGGTATATTATATCTTCTGTTACAATGTAAATTGACCTTCATTTGCCCTTTTTCTTTCAGGCAATAAAAAATGCTCCCGGTTGTATACACCCAGTGGTTTCTCGAGTTTTACCTTATATTGGGCCCATTCTAAATAATGTATGCTCTGAATTTTATGTCTTATTAAGACTGGGCTATTTTTAGGAATTAGATTATCTTATGTAAAGAAAGGTCGTATTAGTTATTGTGCCTGATAGAAGTTTCTGTCATCTGTCAGCCACAACAGCAGCCGGAGGGTTTAGTTGCTGCTTCACTAGATCTCGTGACAATGTTGCTAAAGGTTATGTTCTACGTAAAATAAGGATCTTTATTTATACCATCCTTATGTAACTTTCATATTTCCTGTCTGACTGAAGATAATCTGTTATAAAGTTATCTAACGTATTGATTATGTGGTTCTTTCAGAGTGCTCCAACTGACATTGTAAAGGCAGTGTATGAAGTCTCTTTTGATCCTGTTGTTCGTATAGTCCTTCAAAGTGATGATCATAGTGAAATGCAGGTTACATATGTGGACTCTGTTTCTACTTGGAAATTGCTCCTAACTTACGCCACTATTAGTATTGTTTGGTACGTTAAGAAGCTAGACGTAACATATTGATGTTGGTTTGGGTCCAGAACGCAACACAGTGCTTAGCTGCTCTTATATCTGCCGGGAAAGAAGAATTGCTTGCTTGGGGTGGTGATACTGCATTTGCAATGAGAAGTTTGCTTGACGTGGCTTCAAGGTTGGGTTGTTGTTCTTCCTTTTTCATGAGCCCTAGTGAACCTTTGAATTTCAGGTTGTCTGGTTACCATGCTTCATTTTGTAATACGGGGCTGGTAGAGCTCATTGATCACTTGCCATCATCCATTTTTGCTCGATGAATCTCTTTGATCTTCCTCTTTAACATGGTGTACTCATGTCATATCAAGATACATACCGACATAAGTTGATTAATCCTTTTAGGACTATGTTACTTTGCTGTTATAGTGGAATGCCTAGAGAAAGTATAAGAAAGGAGAAAATATATTAGAAGGTGAAAATTGAAATCTTGTAGATTGCTGTAATACTTCTAAAGTACAAGTTTAAAAGTACGGGAGGTTCATGCTTTTCCTATGCTCGCTCTTTCGTCTGTTTTTCTCCTCATTTTTCTTTTTGTTCCTGGGTAGGTAGGGGGGGAGGTGTACAACATGAAGGTAAGACAACCACATATTGAGCTTGTCCTGTGATTATGTTGAAGGTTGTAGAATCATAGACATATCTACTATACTGCTTGAATGATTGGTTTATGCAGCTTGAGTGGTTTATTGTTTACAATTACTACATGCAGGCTTCTGGACCCTGATCTAGAAAGTTCTGGAGCACTTTTTGTTGGGAGCTATATCCTGCAACTTATTCTGCATCTCCCTTCACAGATGGCCCAACATATTAGAGACCTGGTTGCTGCTCTTTTGAGGCGCATGCAATCTTGTAAACTTTCTGGGTTAAGAAGCTCATTGTTGGTTATATTTGCCAGATTGGTACGGTTTGCTCATCCTTATTTGAGGATCTGTCTTTGCATTTTTGACTGGTAATTGCTGCAGTTGTGTCAGGCTTGTTTCAGTCGTACCATGAACTTAATTTGTGTATATCAACATGCCACTTTTTGGCGGTTGATGTTAAAACAAAATAATGAGCAGGTTCTAGCATAAATTTGTGGACTACACACATCACACAAAGATTATTTTTCCTAGTTAGCTTTTTTTTTGAGAATACTTTGGGAGGCTTTAGGATCAGAACCAAAACAAATTTGTAGTATCTTTTCAATTTTTTCCTAGAAACCGAAATTTTGGTAGTCATTTGCCAACACATCTTCAGATAGCACTCACATATTACAATGTTGCTTAAAAACACATCTTCTGATAGCACTCGCATAGTACAATGTTCCATCCTTGCTTTGCTGTTAAATAAGTGATTTGATAGGCACGATGTAAAAGATCTTTCCTTTACAGATAAACTAGTATCTGCGAGTTTTTCAGTAAATGAATGTGAATCTTGGTTTTTCAACTGCTTATTCTTGTTTGTACTTGATGTTTTTTCTATAGAAATGTGGAGATGCTGGAATCATCTAGAGGTGTATCTTTGTCTGTAGGTCCACATGAGTGCTCCTCATGTTGAACAATTTATTGAGTTGTTGGTCTCAATTCCAGCAGAAGGTCATCCTAACTCCTTTGCGTACTTAATGGTTGAGTGGACAAAGCTGCAAGGCAAGTATACATGCTTACTGTTCCTTAGTGGCATTATGTAAGAATGTGTAACTGCATCATTTGAGCATATTATTGATCGTTTCTTCTATTTGCTTCATCTCTGTTGTAGTTAGCTTTGGAGGTTGTGTTCTTATGAGCTATATCTTGCCAGCTGCTTGTATATTTACTTACTCTAGTAATAAACGTGCTAATATTCAGGGGAAATTCAGGGGGCCTACCAAATCAAAGTTACCACTACAGCTTTGGCATTAGTTTTATCTACAAAGCATGCTGAATTGGGGAAACTGAACGTTCAAGGCTATCTAATTCAGGTTGGTTATATTTGTGATTGATTCTGTGAGAAGCAGAGTCCACCAAAGACTCAAATCCATTTTGTGGGTATTTTGAAGTCTACTGCAGGAATAACTACACGCTCAAAAGCTAAAACAGCTCCTGATCAATGGACGATGATGCCTCTTCCTGCAAAGGTCTGAAATTTATGCACATGTATATTTTTCTTCGTATGTTTATGCCACACTTCACATGAATATCTGCCGAATGCTCATCAGGCATACACAATCTTTGTTTTACAGGACTTCTAATTCTTTAGTTGACTTCACTTGCTCACCTGTTAATGATAAATTTTACCTCAGTCCGCATTTTCATCTGTGTTTCTGCAATTGGTTTCTGATATTTTTTTATGTATTCTTTTATTTTAACTTTGCTGACTAGTTGAACCATTAGGTTTTCTAACAGAACTCTGTTTACTTAATAGATACTTGCTTTATTAGCTGAGGCCTTGATCGAAATCCAAGAGCAAGTTTTAGTTGGCGGTGATGAGGTAAATGCAGTCCTTAAAGCACGATATAGATACAAGCCTATAACATTCTAATCTTGCACAAATTCCTTATGCCAGGATAGTGATTGGGAGGAAGTTCAAGGAGAGGTTGAGACAGATGAAGCTTTAATTCTGTCAAGCGGTGCCATACCCCATGGTAGACCATCACATGATTACCTTGACGCGATGGCAAAAGCCTTCGATGAGGTTTGTCAACCTTGCTCGTCTCTCTCTTTCTCATCTGTTATTCCATCACCTTTTAATCCTTAATACATTTTACCAGGACCAGGATGATGGTGACGATGACGACCTTCTTAGCGGTGCCGATCCCCTCAATGAGGTATTTGTTCAGACAAGATACACCATATCTTGAATACCAACCTTTCTCTTTAGTATAAACTGACCATCCAATTCAACCATATCTTCAGATAAATCTGGTGAATTATCTAGTAGACTTTCTCAAGAAATTTTCTCAGAGTGAAGGAGCAATTTTCAGTCATCTTTTACAGGTCCAGCTCAAACTCTTACTAGTTTACGCAATAACTCAATCGAACATATGAACACAATATCATATTTCAAACCCTTTCTGATTGTTATAGCAAACGGATGTGTGCAGCTTTTGACGAAAGCTCAACAAGAAGCTATTCAAATGGTACTGAAGCAATGAGGACTCTATTGATATGGTACAAAAGGCTAAGTTGCACAGACTCTTCACTTTCAATGCTGCGCTCGTGTCGGATTCCTCGAAAATACACTACTTTTAGAGAATCCGATACGCACCTGCTGATACTTTTGAAAAGTCCGCGCAACATACACAAAAGGTGACGACAGTGTTCATTGTGAAAGTACCTTGTTTTGGTCTAAAATGGTCTTGGTGAGTGGCTGTGAGTTTTTGTGTGTACAGCGAAGTTTTATTATTTTTTTCAATTAAAATGCGTGTAATTTAAGGTAATTTATATTTGTTGCGATGTGAGTCGATTCATTTATCTTAAATTTGATTATACGTTATTATGATTTGATTCATTTCTGATCTTGATTTAAAGGTTACTAATATCCATTTGTGCATCTTGTTTTCCGCTTTCTAAGAAATGTCAAGTGTATCTATCGAATGTGCGATGGAATCCCTTGATGAGGATCACTAAAATCTTTCGAAAAACAAAATATAATAATTATTTAAAATGAAGGAATTATGATATTAATTTGTGAAAATAACACATTTTACTACCACTCCTCTAAGCTTCAACAACAACAATAATAATATATCTAGTTAAATTTCACAAGTGGGGTCTGGGGAGAGTAGAAATGTACGCAGACCTTTCCGCTACCTTGTAAGAAGAAGAGAGACTGTTTCCTGGGGATTTTCGACTCAACAACCCACAAGCAGAATAAATTAGATATAGCAAAGGGAAGGAAAGGGAACAAAGGGAAAAATAGAACTAGAAATCGAAATAAAATAGCGACTTTTTACAAAAAGCACATGTTAATATGTAAATACGATGCATTCAACACACATATGACAACTAGAGACATCAATCATGCCTACCCCTGCTACCTACCAATCAGTCTGCTACTCTAATTCACGACCTCCACTCCTTCCGATAAATCCTATCTAAGGTCATGTCCTCGGTTAGATCTAGATTCTCCATATCTTGTCTGATCACCTTCCCCTAATACCTTCTTCGGTCTATCTCTCCCTCTCCGTGTAGCTCCCAAAACCAACCTCTCGCACCTCCTAACAGGCGCATCGGTACTCCGTCTCTGCACATGTCCAAACCATTGCAGTCTCGCTTCCCTCATCTTATCAGCCACCGATGCCACCTCCAACTTCTCCCGAATGATCTCATTCTTAATCTTAACCCTCTTCTAAACCTCATAATCATAATATACTATGTTTACTAATATATAATTAGTTGACATGAGTTTAGAGTAATTTTGAATTATATGATTCTCCTTATTTGTATAGTGTTGATATATTTCGCTATATAATTCGTGCACAATTTTCGTATAATTCGCCGTACAAAATAATTTTGTCTATAGTTGACATGATTACAAAACAATTTTGTTTCACACATGTTTTCTCTCTCCAAATCTGAAGTAATATTATGTTTGTTTGTTATAATTAATCACTTGTAATGTTTTTCACGAGATACATATTATAATTTTAAAATATACTAATTTCATAATTTTGTTACAAAATATGACAATTTTAAAATCCAAATGTCAAGTCTGTACTAAGCAACGAAACGAAAGGCGGTTAACATAATCAAGATTATGCCTACATATTTATATATAAATTACGCGGATAAACAAATATAGACTATGTTAGTGCGGCAAATGCCTATCTGTATACAGTTTGAGTTTTGTATAATTTGCGCGCTTTATACAAACGTTGTGCGCGATTACACAGAAATTGTGCATAAATCAAACTGTATAGCGAAATATACAAACACACTCCGAATTATATATAGCGAATTATACAAATACTGTGCACGAATTGTATAGCGAAATATACAAATTTTGATACAAAAACTGCTAATTGTATAGCATATTATATAAACGTATACAAATGGTGTGCAAATTATATAAATATTGATATAACTATAATTACGGAATGTAATTACATAAACTATAGCTATGAACCATAATTAAGATATTTTTGAGTGCATATATGCGAAATTCTTCCGTATTATATATAACTATACAATAAATATGGAATCATAGGTAAGAGATTGATCAAATAAAAATATAATATGATAAATATACTATATATTTATGTGAGTACTTATCAACTTTATCATATGAGAATTTGGATATTATAATAATTCCAATTAATACTTCTTAGCTGACTATAATGACTACAATAACAATCCATTTTTCCAAATTGGAATGTTCATTTTTTTATTTTATTATCACCTGAAAATGGAATTTTAAAAAAATAATTCTTTTTGACTCACTTAAAGTAAGTTAGAATTTTATTAAAACAAACTCCCTTGAATTAATATTTTTTTTTAAAAAAAGAAAAGAAACCCCAAATATTCCATACTTGACTTCTAAAAACTTGCTTCATATTTGATGGCTGAGAAAAATTAATATTGAATTAGTAATGTGACTAATTTTTTTTTTAAAACCAAGTTCTTGGAAAATTCCTCTAAGTTTATTTAGAAATGGTCTTATTTAATAAAGGAAATATTACATAATTAAGCAAACATATAACTATAAATATCATATCTTAACTGCATTTTAATATTATTACATTTATGGCAATTCCGTAATTTTTTTTGCTATAAAAGTTGTGGACCCCACAACTCCCCATGTATAAAACCTAAAAATTTCCCTCTCTCACTATCTCTCCAATATACACAAACAGTTCCATAAATAAAGGAAGTAAAATACAAATATAATTCTTTTTCCTAATTGAACTCTTCTTCTAAAAATAAGATGGTATTTCCATTCTAAATAAAAAAAAGATTTTCTTTCCTAGTGTGACTATTTTGTCCCCAAAAAAAAAAGGATCCATACATGAAATTTTAATTTTTTTTTTGGCGGTTTTTTATTTTTACTGTTTCTGTTCAAATTTTATACTTTTCAGCCGCATTTTTGAACTCATCTTCCATATACAATGGTGAAGGAGTCTTCCTCTAAAAGGATAACAAGAGGTATGCATTGTGCATGTTAAAAAATGGGAGGAGGTATTTCTTAGCTTTAAAAATCTTGGAATTGTTTTTTTGTTTCAAAACATTTTGATTTTCGTCATATATGCATGTAATGTACATTTTCCTCAATTTGTAGATTTCTTCAGATCTGCATTTTGTTTTCATGTTTTTATACAAAAAAAAATTGATAGATCTGAATACTAATTTTGTATATAACAGAGGTGTATAAGTGTAGATTTAATTAAAAATAAACCCACATAGTATAAGTTTTTGATCATTTATACAGTTATGAAATGTATGTAAAATATTACTGTGTATATATAAATACATTACATTGAAGATTTTGGGTAATGTATCCATGGACATCATTTCAATATAATGTATATTTCTCCCAATTATATTTTTTTTATACATATCTGCATCATTTATCCCACTTTTATACATTATCAAAATTATTATGAAGAAGAACTTATACAAACCTGGTCCATGTAACTTTTAAAAAAAACATAAGTGTATAAGTTTAAGCCCATATACATAAGCCAAAATGCATAACTTATTGTATATATTACTGGCCAAATTTAGATATTATATACACTTTGCTGGAACTCATACATATGATATGTCACAGAAAAATGTATGTTCTGTGTTTATTTATACACTTTCTGTATTTATATATACAGTGCCAATATTTATAAGCCCCAAATTACATGCTTGTATTTTACCAAAAAAAAAAGACACAACAAAAAAAGAAATTTTTTTCGTTGGCAATTTGCCTGCAAGAAAATAGATGGATCTTTTTTTTTTTTTTTGGGACAAAATAGTCACTAGGAAAGGAAATCTTTTTTTTATTTAGAATGGAAATATCATCTTATTTTTAGAAGAAGAGTTCAATTAGGAAAAGGATTTATATTTGATATTTTACTTCCTTTATTTATGGAACCGTTTTCCATATAAAATACCTAAAAAGTCTCCTATTAAATGAACAAACTTTTGGCATTTTCGTTTTATACATTACCATAAATTCCGACTTATACATTGGATTTGCTATAGCCAAAGTTAGAAAAGGCAATTTCATAAACATTAGTTATTTTAGGCCTTTATGATTTTTAAGTTTGCCATTTATGAAAAATCCCCTTTAATAAATACTTTAAAATGTTGTTTGGTTAAACATAGGGTTGTGTATCGATAGATTTTGTTTGGTCCGATTTTGAAATTTATCAGTTTGATTTATTGGTTATCGATTTATAAATATACTTAACCGTTATAAAATTATTAAGATATTGACTTATTGATTATTGGTTTATTAGTTATTGATTGTTATCAGTTTAGCTAGCCATTAAGATTTGACACAATTTTTTTTTTATTATTGAAAATTACTTAGGAGCAAGGTGTCAAACCAAATAAACCATACACATGAATTGACAGATTGCATCTTGCTCAAAAGCAAACAGTGTCACATTGTATGACAACTAAGAGTTTGAGACAGTAAAAAAATAAAAGTATGAAACTGTGAAGGACTTTATATATATATATATATATATATATATCAAATAGTACAAATATAATTATTTAATTTACTATCCGATTATCGGTTAAATCGTCAAGAAAAAACCTAACACCAAACTAATAACCCAATAATTTTTAAAAAATTAAAATCGTTAGTGAAACTACTAAACTATAATCCAATTTTAATAAATTAATAATTTTTTTAATTCAAATTATAGGTTTCGGTTCAATTTTGAACAACTAGTCAAATTAGAAGAAAAAACCAAAAATTAACATTGATAAAACATATGAATTTCAGTTAGAAGATATTTATATAACACGTCTGGTGAAATGACTAATTAACTAATTTGACTAATATTCAAAATGATTAGGTTAATTTTATGGAAAAAGTTAGAGCTTATAATAAGATGATTGAATTTATTTTTGATTATTCAAGCTTGGAAATAAAAACAAAAGGTAGAACTAAATATCTTAGTGTTTGGTTTAATGAACCAATAATTAGGGATTTTAAGGTAGAGTGGACTAAGCATGTTTGGTTTCATGGTTGTTGCCACTAGTTGGCTCCATTCTTAATTATTATTATTTTGTTATCATATTATGATTTAAGTTTCGATAAAATAAGTGTAGATAATTTAATATTAAGGGTATTATATGTTATATGAATGTTATTCGATTTGTGATGTTTGGAGCTAGGGATTGAGACCTAACCGTGGATTTGATTATAGATTTAGGTGAATTTTTAGGTCTAGGCTGAGTTATATATTAATATGGATATTGTTCGTTTCAAAATTTTATTGTGAATTCTTATCGAAACTTAAATCATAATATGAATTGATCAAGTGTTTGATTGATCGTGATTTTGGATAAGACAAGTGGACTTTCAAAACATTGTAATTCTCGTAGAATTCTCGAATTTACTTTCTTCTTTGTGAGTTGGGGAGTAAAGGGGGTATAGACTATGGGGTGAATGATCCATGAATTTTTTTAATAATATGAAATGGGGTAGTTAAATGTAAATGTGAACTGGTGTGGTATTGTAACATTTAAATTGAAAACGTGATTAAGTGGTGTGAATTTTATATTGAGATAAGTTTTTGTGGTTGGTGATTGTGAGTGGATTTTGTTTGTGGACTTCATCTCATACTCATCCATTGTATGTCATGCATATTTGCATTGAATCTGGATATTGATGAAAGTGAGATGATAGAAATTGGAGCCGAGGTCTTTACCAGGTCGAGACGTGATGCTGAAGTCTTTGTCAACAATATTGTGATGTTGAGGTCTTTGTCAGCGATATTGTGATGCCGAGGTTTTTACCGGTAATATTAAGTGATGCCGAGGACTTTGTCGGTAGATATTGCATAAACTTTTTGTATATCATTCTTACATATCCCTATGTGGCATGATGCTATTCCTGTGATTGATCGTGTTATCACTTATGAGCTATAACTTGTGATTTTGAATTTTGATCTGTGAAAACTATTTGTATCGTGTATTATGGACTACTAAGTTGGGCTAATTTTTTGTGTACGTTGTAGCTGTGGAGGTTTGGTGATGAAAGGAGTTTTTGTATTCTATTAGACTTGCTTTGTTTTATTAGTTGACTTGTTGGTATCGTGTTGTTTTTGGTACTCATCCCTTACTTCTATATTTGTGTAGGTTCTGAGCCCGGACAATGTGTAGTACCTTTCTTTTATCTCCGAAGCTTCCTAGGAGACTTAGAGAGGTAGTTGTTATCACCCGATACTCTCTTTTTCCTGTTTTTTTATATGCTTTATTCTATTCGATAAGAAAGACATTTCAGCCTTGTACTTATTTTGATTTTCAGTATTGATAGTGGCCGGCTTGTACACCCATCAGCAATTCTTGAATGATATTTAAATTTGATAAGATTTTTCATTTTTAGTTATCTACTCTACTTAGTTACTTCCGCATGCTGCTTCTGCAGTCGTTTAGCTTCCTATACTCATGCATCAGTAAAATCATTATATTGTAATATTTGAAAATATTTAGGAAAAAAATTATTTTTGTTAACATATTAGTATTATTTTCACAAGCTTTTTATGATATTGTCTTGATTAAATTGAGAAACACATTTTAATGATCACTTTAATAACTTCTATGGCTAATATTGCTTCTTGAGATATGCATCATTAATTAATTTTTTTTGTCATTTATAGAGTGTTGCAATCAATCATTAAAAATACATTTGTCCTTTTTCAATTCAAGCTTCCAATAAAAATTCAAGAAACGTTTACAATGTTTATTAGGATGTATATAATGTACTCACATCTTATTACAATGAATTGTAGACCACACAACCAAAGGCTTTATTCAAATTGATGGTAAATTCTAGAATATCACAATTATAATTTAAAAATGTTTATTTAAAAAAATGATTGATACTTTCTGAAAAGAATTTTTAGAGATTATGCTATACATTAAGTTGTGTATTTAAGTTATTTTGCCCTAAAATTTAGAGTGATAGTGATTGTGGTCGTCGATCGAGGATAATCTTATCAATGATGATATTAGGGATAGTACCTAGTGGTGATGATGATGACCGGTAGTATGTAGTGATTAATGAATGATGGTAATTAATAGTGAGTGTCGGTTGAGGATAGTGTTAGCATTTATAGTGGTGTGTGTAGTAGCTAGCGGTGATGATGGCTAGAAGTTGTGGTTGATCGATAGCAAATGATAATTGGTGATGGTGGCGATTGATGGTGGTAGGAACTGATAGTTGTGATAGTTAATTTTGAGCAATTGTCAACATATTTATACTGCAAACTAATAGTTTATGTAGTAAAATGGATTTTCTTTTAAAATATGAAAATATATTTTTTTTTTGGAAAAAAATAAAAACAAAATTACATCATATCAGTTTAAAACAGAAAAAATTATCCGTTAAGACTATAATAATTTACTAATTTATTTCTTTATAAATATTAATAATAATTTAATATCACTTGACACTATATTAATACTCGTAAATCATGCATTTGCTTGATTTCCAATTTATATGCTTTTTGTCGGAAAGTAAATTAGAATATAAGGTCAAATATTTCATATTGTTAAGCTAGGTGCTCAACAAATTTTCAAAAATATTTTATCATTTAAAATTGATTTGCTTGTTTTACTATATCATATTGTCTCATTGTATCACATCAAATTGTTAGAGAAGTCATATATTTATTTTATGAGCATTTTTTTATTGGATAAACTGAAGAATCGAACCGCTAAAAACTGAAAATTGATAAATCAAAAATCAATAAAAAAATATCCTATTAGTTTGTTATTGGTTTACCATATATAAAAACAAAAAACTGATAAATCGAATCAATAATATATAAAATTGAACAGAATCGACCGATATTACCATGTCATCTTATATTTTCTTCCACTTGCTATGTAGTACGTGGCTGATTTTTTTTCGTACCAATCCTTATTTATTATTATGTTTTTTTTTGTGGATGGGGTGGGGTGGGGGGGGGGGAGGGGAGGGGCCAATATGTACTATGAATGATGTATACTAGTCTTTAAAAATATCCTTTTGACCTTTCAACTTATATGCTATAAGTAAGAGATTAATTATAGAGTGAATCTACCAATAACTAGTTGTAATTACTGAATGATTAGGGGCGTATCTAGACGGGGTCATCAGATTCACGTAAATCAATGCTTTTCTTCCTATATTATATATATTAGTGTTATATTTTTCGAAGTATACTTAATATAGATACATGAATTCACATTTGATGTATCAGATAATGAGTGCACCTCTTACATTGGGTTAGAACGTTAAAAACAGATTCAACGAACAGAATCTAAAGATCAAAATCAATCAAATTTATATTTTAGATCCACCGGCCTTTTTGTAGTAGTGCATCCATTCTCTTGAAATTCTAAATACGTCTCGATGAATGATTCAAAAGGGATACGGCTACATGCATATATCTACAATTTCGGGATTTTTTCATCATCATCATCACCATCATCATCATCAAGCCCATAATGCCATTGTTTACAAAATAAAAGTGCAAGAAAATGGCCATGGTACATCATATAATAAGTAAGTAAGTAGCAACTATATATTGTTCATCTTCCTTCTTCCTATGTTATTCATACTTTTCGAAAATGCCATCAGGTGCAAGCTGATCTTCAAAAGTAATGTAACTTTTTGAAGATTGGAGCATCCATGCACAATTAAACTTTTTTATTCACCGTAGCCACCATTGACAACGATTCCTTAACATTGTCCCCTCCACGAAATCAAACAATATAACCTCTTGATGCAAATTCGCGAAGAGAGAAGGTTGCTTGAGATGGTTTCTACATAACGGACACGTCATACGTCCCGTCCCTAACCACCTATCAAGACAAACCCTATGAAAAAGATGATCACATCTCAATTCTCTAACTTCTTCTCCTTCTTCAATCTTGCACAAACATACCGCACATTCTACTGAATCCAAATTAGAAGACCCCGGTTCGGGTTCATAATGCATAATTTCAAGCTCATGATCATCACCATCATCATCATTTCGCGAAGAAATTGTACTAAGATTATAAGGATGAGTAAAAGATTGAAGGAGGAGAATCTCCCAAGCCCATCTCAACTGAGTAACTATAAAAACAACATAGTTTAATCCTATAGTTATCGATGATCGAGGAAACATCTTTAGGGTTTTCTTCAAAATATAGATGGAAATTAGAAAAAATAGAAAAATAGTGATAGCTGATGATGCTGGTCGCATTTTCGCTAATACACACCCTTTTTGATTTTTCAAGAAACTCAAAAAAGGTGTTTGGTGTATTTGTCTTGGGGGAATAAAGGGGCTATATATAGAAAAGAGAATTAATTGCAAATCTAAAGTAGAAAGGTAAAAATTAAATATGTTTTTTTTTTAGAATAAAAATTTAAAAGGTTTGAAAATCATATATTAAAATGGAATTCTAATGTTGTCTGCCGCTGTATAACTTGGAGAATAAGAGGGTCCATAATATGGGGCAGTGACTTTTACTATAAAAATGCACATTTATTTAATTAAAAAAATGGTAAAAAAGAGAAAAAACAAGATAGATTATTATTATTATTATTATTATTATTATTATTACAATTATTGAATAATTAAAATAATAAAAAGGTAAGAGAGATAGATTTTCAATAAGGGAGACTAAAATTAGAAGTATTATCGCGGTAAGACGAATTCAAGATTTTAAGTTTATAAATTTATATGATGAATTTAAATTAAGATTATGATAATAATGGATAAGAGAGATTTAGGATGGTAAGCACTTTTTTTTATTTTTAATTTTGACCATTTTATGTATCGTTTTTATTAAAAATATAAATAGTTCGTAATATTTAAGATATAATTAATTATTTGTTTTCAGATATTGATTAGGTGGAAAAGAAAGAAATATTAAATTGAGAATGGTAAAAATATCCTCTGTTTAATATTTTTCTTTTGAGATGCAAAATAAAATATGATAAATAAAATGGATCGAAAAAAATATTAAATAAATTTGAGCATGTATCCAATTCTTTAGATTTGCTTGTTATGATAACTTATTAAAGGTGAATTTATGTGTTCAAATATGAATTGGATAATTCTTTCTTTATGAATTGACTTTAATTTAAAGATTGAGTTAGATCTAATATTTATTTTTAAAATGATTCATCCAAATTATTATATATCGGCATCAAATCCTCATATTAAATTGGCGACATTCTAGTTATTCAACAGTACTAAACGTGAGCTAGACTGTTGAATAGTCCCACATTAAATAAAAAAGGAATGAATGTTCTCCTTATATGAACTTGGACAATCCTCCGCTCATCAATTTATTAGTTAGGAACTCCATTCAAATGGATTCTACTTGTGTGTATATATAAACACACATACAATCGTGTTAATTTTGTTTGATTTGAAACAAAATTTATGAAAGAGAGAATCAATTTTTGTGGTACTAAAATACAGAACGGTTTGTGTGGCTATAATCCATTCTATTACTGGAAAAAAGATATTTCTAAATTAAAGCTGGATAATTTCTAACTAAAAAAAAGTGACCTTTTTTTTTTAAAAAAAACAATTATAAAAATGTACACTGTGCCACTTAAAATGGGACGTCAATAATATTTTAGTTAGTTAATTTTTTTTATTAATATTTATTTTTTTATTTTTTTTTGGTGTGTGTGTGGTGGGAGGTCAATTTGGATTTATGTATAACTACAGAGAATATTATGGTTCACTATCCTATCATGATGTAACCTGTCTTCTTTTATCTTAAAAATTTGGATTCATTATTTGATAAGTGGAATAAAAATAATAATTTAAAAATATTTGTGAAATTATTTTTTTAATGTTTAATTATGAGTATTATTTAGTTTAACAATATATTATTCCATTAGGATAAGTTATTATATAAAAGGTGAGATAAAATAATCTTTGTAATAGCCTAACTCATGAGATATGTAGGTCGAGTGAAAAAAAATATCTAAATATTCCTAAAGCGAAAGTTATTATAGTGTACTATTTGAATTAATTCACTTTGACATACAGGCGCCTATCCTTAGTTTTTCTTCATTGGGTAATAATGATTTTGCGACTTTTTGGGATTCTTTTTCTCGTCTTACTATTCTTTATTCTAAAATAATTGAGGATCGGATGAGATTCATTTTATCTCTCCTTTGAGATAAATCTTCATGTTAACCTAGGTTTACTTGATTAATAAGGATCCCTTGTTATATTGCTTGTAGTTAGCAATTTTTTTGATAATCCATTGTTAAATAAATTTTCCGAAGCAAGTTTAGCGAACATAGAGATGAAAAGAGATGAATTTTGCATAGCTGTTGTCAGATCAATTTTCATAAATTTTATTATTTAGCTACAATATTTATTTGTCGCTATTTTTTTCATAGTTGATTACTAAACTCTGCACAAATAATATTTGTATTATACATAAATTAGTTAATATATGTAATGCATACATTAATAATGTAGAAATTAACAGTACAAAATTATGGTGTTATATTTAATTATTGATTTATTTGAAAGTGTAATTTTCCTTAGAATATTCAAATAATGACTATAATAAGGAAATCTGGACCTTCCATAGTCATATGTTGTTCAAAATTAATAAATCAAAAGTCAAGAAAAGTGTCACCAACCAAATTTAATTTAATTTAATTTGCCAGTCCAAATGAAGCGAGTACAAATGAATTAAATTATTTTGTTTACAAAGAATATAAGTGCTGAAAATTCATATAAATAAACTTAGTACTTGCAATTCCATG
This sequence comes from Solanum rostratum, assembly GCA_029948455.1. Lineage (NCBI taxonomy): Eukaryota > Viridiplantae > Streptophyta > Magnoliopsida > Solanales > Solanaceae > Solanum > Solanum rostratum. Next base: position 6,616,036 of record CM057046.1, read on the forward strand.
CACATGCACAAAGACCTTTTCACTTCATTGGCAAGTAGCATGCATATATTTGTCCTTTTTCTCTTTTTAAAAGTTTTTGGGTGGGGATATAGATTTTTGATCGTTGAAAATATTGGGGGAGGTGACTAGACAGGATATGACGCAATTTCATATTATCGAGGACATGATTTTAGTTAGAAAGAAGTGGAAGTCGCGTATTAGGGTAGAAGGTTAATAGGCTGGTGGAGGTAGGTTGATGTCTAGCCTTGTGTTATATATATAGTAGTAGGACTAGTCGTGTACTCGTGTCTTTATATCTTGTATTGTTATTGTCCGTCTTATAGTTATTACTTTTATTGTATTTATATATTATCATTTGCTTTCCACTTTAGTTGTTTTTCTTTCATATCTAGTATCTTATGCTTTTTGGGAGAGTCTTCCGGAAACAACCTCTCTATCTCTATGAGGTAGTAGTAAGGTCTGCGTTCATTTTACCCTCCTCAAACCCCACTTGTAAACCTCTATTGAGTATGTTGTCATAAAGAGAAGGAAGAAAGTACGAAAGATAAAATTCGTTCATGAAAATGAATTTTATTTATCTATTGCATACCTCATACTATTAGTGTAATCATATTGTCGACTCTAATCTTCTGACAAAAATTTGAACATGAGATCTTTAGTTAAAGATGAAAGTATCCTATCGATCCAATAATCACATTTCCTATAAGTGAACACCATTGTTTAAACTTGTATAATTGGAGCTAATGTCCTAAAGTAAATAAAACAAATTTTGTGAAATAAATTAAATTTATTATTCAATTTTCGGATCGAATCATATATATCTATATCTATATCTATATCTATATCTATATATATATATATATATATATATATGGAAAAAAAATAAAATGTGGATAGACAAATTAGCATGAATCCTTTTCAAGTTTCAAATAGTAGGTCCACATAGTGGAAAAAAACCTTGAATTTGTTATTAGGGCACTGTGGAATTATTTGTTTCCCCTTTTCCTAATTTAATATAAGTAATAATTATACGAAATGACGAAAATTTAATGATTATTATATACTTTAGTTATAGTTTTGGCTAATTTTTAAACACAATTACAGTTTATTTAATTTTGTTAGAATTTATATAATTCAATTCCTATAAATTCAAAATTTATATATGCTTACCTTGGCTATTTCTATATAATTTGTTGATACATTTAATTTGTGTAAGTTATGAAAATAAAATTTGTATATATTTATCCTGTTTGTACATTGACGAGCGAAATATACAAACAGAAACACCTACGTTAAACGAAAACTACAACTATAAAGCGTAATTAAATAAACTGTAACTAAAAAATATAATAATTTTTTTTTTGCTATTTATAAAATTTGCTCTCTAATATATCATTTGTCAAGATAATCATTTACAAAATAAGTTTCTATAAAGTAATCATTATTATATGTAAAGGAAAACAATTTTCAATAATTGTCATATGTTATATGTACTATAATCCAATATGTCAACACTAATTAATTTAGACTGCAACCTTTTATAAAGACCAAGTAACAAAAGAAGAACATGTGAATTTAAGAAGACTTTTCTCTTTATAAAACTCATTTTATAACTTTGACAAGTCTATTTTTTAGAATACTCTTATTCAAGGTTTAGAAAGTCACTAGCGGGCTGAGCTGTTATAGATGGTATCAGATTTACTCATGTGTCGGCCTTGTCGATGTGGGTCAGAGTTCAAATGAGTTTAGGCGAATAGCAATGAGGAGAGACAAACTTCAGTGCTGAGTCTAGGCGAATCCCATTCGTGGGGCAAACCTCAGCGAGGACGCTAAGCCCATAGAGGGGTGTATGTAACAATCCATTTTAAGATGAGAGGTCCCACATAGGCAAAAATACAAGAGAATTGTTGGGTATATAAGTGAACATGTCTTATCTACTGGTGACGCGTTTGAAAGTCGTGGGGGCGTAGGCCTAAAGCGGACAATATCATTAGCGGGCTAGGCAGTGTACAACTGACACTGACATTAGTTGACATATAAATTTTAAAGATGATCATTTTTATAAGTTGAAAGATTTAACCGATAGATATGATGGAAACTAATTAAGGTGTTTAGATATGCATCCAAAGCTGGAGCTACCTCTTGGTTAGGGGGTTCATTCGAATCCTCTTCGTCGAAATTTTTTACCATTTATATATGGTTAAAATAATTTATATATATATAGTTGATGTTGAACCCCTTCGACTTGTCCGTATGTCCACTTGTTTAGATTTTGAATCTCCTTGGTAAAAATTCTAGCTCCACCCCTGTATGAGTGTATGCATCTTTAAAGTTATATTGTCTAGTTGTCCGTTAAAGCTAAATAATGGTGTATAATCGTGCCAAAATTTTAGTTTTTCAAAAAGAATAAATAAAATTACTAATTAAATATATTAACAAAGAGCTAATTCAAACCTCTCCGATAAAATAAGGACCTAACATATTTCAGATGCATGTCTTGAAGAATTCGAACAACTGCTTTATATACTGCATTAGGAAGTACTGTTTGTGGAACTTCAAAATTTCACAAGCTTATTAGCTTAATGACAATCGACACATACAACGTGTCCAGTCGCTTGTCATAGATTTTCATAATCATGTTATGTAAATCAAGATGCGACATGCACTTGAATTGAATATCCAAGTTAAGTATATATTATGCGCGATACGGAAATTGATCGAGTATTTCGTTTCTTTAGCCAAAAAACATTACTATTTGTAGAGTTGATATCAAAAGTTTCTACAATAAAATGATAGATAGCTAGTATAGTTTTCTAGTTACGATTTCATTATTTGTTGAAATAATTTGGAATGAATCATTCCGACGATAAATATAAAAATAAGAATTACAATCTCAATGTTTTACTTATACATAATCAGAAAACACCAAGCATTTTACTTAAATTAGATTAATATCATTATCAGCTTGTTCTTTGATTTTTTTTTAATTGCTAATTCACAATTTACAAAAAATACATAAAAATAAAAATTTGTATTGTAAAATCATGAAAAAATCAGTCAAGTGCTATTTTCTCAAGGGATGTTCAATAGTCGATAAGATCATAAAATAATTTACGGTTGAGTCCATTAAAAATCATCGCACATATGTTTTCGTTGAATACTTTCTTCCTTTTAAGTGCAAAATAAAAATATTATATGCTTAACAAAAAACGAAATTCAATTTTATTTTACTAATTTAACTCTCAGTATATGAACTTTTTGTCAATTAAAAAACAATATTCAATTTTATTTTTCTAATTCAACTCCAAAAAAAATGACCTCATAAGACTGTAAAACTCCAAATAATCGTCAATCACAATGACTTGTGAAGTGATTTTTTCTAGGAGTTGAAAATTTTAGAAATATAAAATTGAATATTATTTTTAATTGACGAAAAATTCATATATCGAAAAATTAAACTAGTAAAAATTAATTTGAGTTCTATTTTTTGTTAAGCATTTTATGTATTTTGCTTTACACTTAAAACAAAGAAAGTATTAAATGAAGAAAATGTAGATAATTTTTAATAAATGTCATTAGCATTATTTTTTATTTTTTTATTTAGGTGTATAATTTAAAATAAATCTTAATCATAAATTATTTTATGATTCATATGGCATGAATCTAATAAGTTATTAAACATTGCTTAAGAAAATAATGCTTGACTTATCTTTTTCCAATCAATCATGATTCATATAAAGTCTTTATAATTTTTGAGGAAATTCTTTTCAAATTTTTAAAAAGAATGATGTGTATAATAAATCATATTTCCACAAATGAATTTAGAAAAATTTATTGTCAAAAAAGATAATTCAACGTAATACCAAAAAAGTATAAGTTATTAATGGTTAATTAGGTTCATTAAACTTTTTTTTTATGATTTATGGAAGAAAACTTTTACAATCATGGAAAATATATCACAATCAAAAGCTAGGAGGATTCATTGCACATAACTAACATTTGTGTAGTCAATTAATTTGGCTAAACATACTTGGACAACTTATATTTTATGACTTTATTTTATGACATTGATATTCCTTATACCTAGACCTAAATTAATTAGATAACAAATATAGTATAAAATGAAAATTTTGATGTGTTCTTCTTATCGTGAAAATGACTCAGACCAACTACTGATCGCCTTGTTAAGTCATTATCTCACCAGCTTGCTAATTAGACATGAGCTCCTCCTCAGACGTATTCCTATTCCATATGTTTCTTAGTTATATATATGCACACTTAGAAATTTCCTAGGGTTACGATAATTGTCAAAGTTGTTATTTTACACTAATGGGATTTTACAATTATTACTAGAAGGATGGGAAAACTATATAAAAATGGATTCGCTCTAAATTATTATTCGCTTATACTATTTTCTCTTTTCTTATTTCACACACGACGTTAACATCACTACTGTGTGAGACTAAGTTGGTATACTGATGCCATAGCGATATCATATAGGAGTGAGTTTTAATCCTCTGGGATACTCCGTTAATATATTGATACCTTATCGGTATCATATATTTTAAGTAATAATTAAGAAAAAATTATTAAAGTCGCTATCTTATTTGTTAAAATCACAATCTTATTTATTAAATTTTAAACTCTGATGGTATCAAGCAGTAATTGAGCAATCTTTTCACTAAAGCATTGCCTATTCCTCCTTGATGCCATCATAGTGTATATACTTTAACTGTATCAAGGAGTAAATGAGTAGTATTTTCACTAAAACACTTCTTCTTCCTCGCTGATGGTTATATACTTTGATGATATCAAGTAGTTTTACAAAAGCACTGCCTCTTTCTTCTTTATACCAACAGTGTACACACACACACAACATCAAACACATGAGAATAACTAAAAACAGAGGATATGAAAATATAAGAGTAGCTAGCCTGTCACGCCCCGGGCAGGTACCCTTGGCGTGGTCGGCACTCAAAGACTATTGCTAGTACTCAAACGAATCACTTGGCCTCATCATCACATCATACTCAACAATGGAAGAAAGTACTCAAGAAAAGCAGTCGATTTGATAAATACTAGATCTCTTTCAATAATAGGTTTTCAATAAATAAGAATTTGGAACATCAATAATAACCAATCAACTCTACTCAATAGCTATGAAGCCTTCATTCAACAATCTAGATCGAACCATGGCAGGCCATGGATATCCCAAAATCGAGGAAATAAACTACTCTATCAAAAACGGAAAATAAAAAGGGCTCCTCTATCTGTAACGATACCGCGAAGATTCGGAGCATTATGTTAGAATAGGAATTAGGCGATTTTCTCAGTTTTTCGTGGAGTGTGCCACAGATTTTGGAGTTGTCAGGACTCCGGGCCCCTAGTTCTTGGAAAACCACACGCAACCGTCCGTAATGAGCCCACTAAGAGTTCCAGTAGGCTCGGTGGCATTGAACTATGCCTCAGAGCATTTTATGGGCGTCGAAACACGAATCTAGTGATTTTCTCAATTTCTCGTGAGTGCTAGCCCATAAATTTTGGAGGTGCCGAGGCTCCAGGACCATTTGTCTGTGTGTGTATGTATGTGCGTGTATATATGTGCGATGAATACATATATGTATATATGTGTGTGTATATATACACACAAATATGTAAATGCATATATGTATTCATATGTGTATATATATTTATACACACATACATATACATATACATATACATATACATATACATATACATATACATATACATATACATATACATATACACATATATATACACACACCAACAACAACAATATCATTTATAGCATTCATGAATTTTCAAACACACTTGCCACTATAATGAAGTTTCACGCACTCTTTCACGCACTCTTTCTATGTGTGTGTGTATATATATATATATATTTTTTTTTTTTCTTTTGTCTCAATTTATATGAAGTATTACTATTTTTGAAGAGTCGAAATAATTTTTCTTTGATTATAATTTTGTCAACTTCTTATAGATACTTCAATTTGATACATTTGTTATATGAGCTTATAGTACTTCTCGTTTAATTTTTAAATATACAAATTTTTACTTAAAAATTTCTAAGAAATTATACCCATTTTCCTTTATTATAATTTGTTTTCCTCATCCTTTCCCTTCACCTCTTCTCAAAATAGTTGTGCTGCTTATGATGTGCTGGTAAAAGAAGACTAAAATTAAATACATAAATTGTCAAATAATATTATAAGTATTTATTTATTCATAACTGATGACCAAGGGACAAAGATTGCTAAATGAAGAGAACATTGAAATATTCCACTAAAATAAAATATACTCTTCTTTATTATTGATAGTTGTTATGTTACAATCACCTAAACTTAGTCGAACTCTGACCACATCGACAAGGCTGATCGACACAGGAGTGATTCTGATAGCATCTGTAACAACCCAGTCCGCTAGTGATATTATTCGTTTTGGGCCTAGACCCGCACGGCTTTAAAACGCGTCACTAGTAGATAAGACCTGTTTGCACTTATACACCCAGCATCTAACCTGTATTTTGTCGATGCAGAACTTCTCATCTTAAGATGATTGTTACATGCTAAGGCTTTTACAAACTATTTTGGCTATTTTTTTACATCACAATTTGCATGCTAGCTACTTTATTGTTTCTTCTCCAAATTTCTAAACACACACATAAACAGTTTTCCTTTCTATGCCCTCCGTCCTATTTTAGTTATTATAATTTATATTTTTAGAATTAAATTATGTTAATTTTACTAAATATTTCATTTTATTTTAATTATCATAATTAACTAATATTTTAAAATATAATTTTTTTTAATCTAAAAAACTTCTATTTTTAGATTTTCAATTCCAATAAAATATAAACAATTTCATTCATCGCACCATACACAATTTTCTTCTATCATTACTTTATGTATTATTTAATTTGATATTAATCATTCCTTCTTGACAACAAAGTCTGCGCCCCACACCTTTTTTTCTTTATTTTAAAGTTGTTGTAGTAGTCAAAATCAGTTGCCCTACATTCAAATTTTGTGTACAACATGTTTTAATTTGAAACAATTGGTAAATATTTTATTCTATAATAACATAAACTTTAACAAAAACTCTATATAAAGCTAAGTGTGCACATTATTACTTTACATCAAAATCCCAAAATTAACCAAAAAAAACACCAAAAGAAAATATGAGTCCATCTTCATTAGCCATGTCCATCTTCTTTTTCAGTATTATTTTGAGCTACATATTTAAAATAACATTACAAATGTTCCCTCAATCAAAGTTACTAAACTACATAGACTTCATATTTTCTCAATTGAAATGGGCATGTAATGTTGTCCTCTTTCAATCTTTCAATCATTCATCTTGTAGTAATTACGATTTCACTATCAGTTCTGAAGGTGCACCTCATCATCATCGTAATGATAATGAGCTTAGAGTAACGCGTTTCGAGCATGATAATTTGGAGGATGAATCATCAGTGGAATGTGCAATATGTTTGTGCAAGATTGAAGATGGTGAAGAAGTTAGAGAACTAAATTGTGATCATCTTTTTCATAGGGCTTGTTTGGATAGGTGGATGAATTGTGGACGTATGACTTGTCCATTGTGTAGAAATCATCTAATGAAGCCAAACACAATATACTCTGAGCTTCAACATGAAGTGATCAATTTGAATTTCTTCTCGGGGAGATCGAGAGATCGTTGTGAATGGTGGCTAAGGTGAATAAATAAAGCTGCGTGGAAAGGGTATAGTTGTAAATAATCGTCGTAGACGATGAAAGTAGGTTTTTTCAATTGGCTTTGACACAATTGACTAGGGTTAATTTTGGCATTAGTTTTGTTTATTTGATTTTTTTTTGTGATGGCTTATTTAAAAATTGAGCAAACAATGAATACATATGAGTTGATTCAATCATCCTATTTTAACGAGAAATCTTATTTCAATGTTATATATTTACTTGCAAATCGAATTATTATTATTATTATTATTATTATTATTATTATTATTATTATTATTATTATTGTTGTTGTTGTTGTTGTTGTTATTATTATTATTTAGTAATGATTTCCTTATGAATGTGGCTAGCTAGTTGTCTTATACTACTATATGGCAATAGCTATTGTTTAATTTGTATTACTAAAATATTTAGGACAATTTTTTTGTAGTATTAAGACTTTTGTAGAATGAAAAAAAAATTATAGAATAAAACTTTTGTAGAACAACACTTTGTGGAAATAATAGACACAAAGATTCTAACAAGTTTTTAAACATCAGAAACTAAAACTAGTAATAAAAACAGAATTTGTAAAGAAAAATAAAAATAGAATTGACAAGAAAAAAATCAAGTCAACTAAATACACACTGTAATTCCTTAAGGAAATTATTCACCTCAACTATCGGAGGTCAATGGAATATATCCTCCCATGATAGAACGATCTTACTCATCAGTATATCAATACCTAAAATTACAGTGTCAGCGAACCACTCAACAACGGTAAAGTATATATATTAGAATTTGTTTTTGTAAAAGAAGAAGTCAAAAAATTCATTATTAGAAATAGAGTCACAATTTTTGCAAAAGTCATGGTCTTTCAGAAAAGTCATAATTTTTTGCAAAAGTCATAACCTTTCAGAAAAGACACAATTCTTCATTCAAAAAAGTTACAACCCTTCGCTAAAGTAATTATAACCTTTCAAAAAAGTCGCAACTCTTCAAACAAAATTACAACTCTTCATTTGTCGTTCACACCTTTGAGAACTCACCAATAGCTTCCTTTATGACTTAAGCTAGTTATGATTTTCTAATATAAAAATCATGGTTGATAGGGTTAGTGTAGATGGTGATTAATATAAATTAAAAGATTCATCATTCCTTGTTTAAATCTTACTCTGTGGGCTATGCTACTAAAAGAATTTAATCAATATTTTGTGAGAATTATGCATGTGGAAAGGTGTCAAATCATAAATGTTCATGTGCCACTAAAGTCTAATATATATTCACAATATATATAAGAGCATTATGCGGATGTACACACATCTATCTCAATATATTCTCATCTCGTTGATCTGTATTTTTTGAATATGTGAATTTTTTACTGGCCAATAATTCATCCCATATAACAAAGATGGTCTAACCACCATCCTATAAAATTTATCTTTAAATTTACGTAGTACCGTCTTATCACACAATACTCCAGATGTTACCCAATTCAAATTCAATATAAATTAATTAATTATACAAATGACCCACAATTTAAGTAACTCTAGATTCAACTTTTCCCAATGACTAGTTATATTCTTTTGATTAAAAAAAATCAAAAGTTACAATCTTTTTAGTTTACAATGTTCAATTTAATAATTTATAACTAGCACACCATTTTACTAAAGAAGAATTCAAGTTCATCAAACAAAAATAAATGTTCTTTTACTACTACTCTTTGACAATAGCTTCCTTTATGGACTAACTAAGCTACTTATTATTTTATAATACAAAAATCATGACATGGTTGATGGAGTTAATGCTTAATATAAATTAAAAGATTCATCATTTCTTATTTAAATCTTACTTTGTGGGCTATGCTACTAAAAGAACTTAACCACTATTTTGTGAGTATTATGCATGTGGAAAGGTGTCAAATCATAAAATTTAGTTCACTCAACTTTTTTTTTTTTAATAACTATTGGTATTGGTCAACTACCTTATATTCACATTATAAGTATAAAATCAGTTTACTATGAGAAAATTGTTAACTTTTATGAGAGGGCTTGGGTTGTTATATGGTATTAAATGTTCATGTGGAGCTATAGTCCAATGGACTGAAATAATCGAGCGTCATGCAAAAGCTGATAAAGTAAATTTTGAAAGATCATGAGCAAAAAGATAGATGAGAAATATATTAAAAGAGATAAATATTTAATGTGGTTTGGTCAACTGACTTAATTACATTCATAAGAAGAGATGAACAATCCACTATATTAAAAAAGAGTACACGATATAGAAAGAAATAACCTCACCGGTTCACTCAGAATAAGAAGAGGTTCACATAAATTTTAACGAAACACTTATACCTCACCGTTTCTCCCCCTTCACAAAACTTTTCTGGATGCTGTCAAATTAGAAGGAATGAGTCTTTATTTATAAAATTATAAATCTTTTTCTACAAGAAAAACAACTATCCAAATATGAAGATTTTTTATTTTTATTTTTTAATTTTGGAAAAGAAAAACCCAATTATGATAAAATACACTATATATTCACAATATGAGAACTACATATGTTCAATAATATAAAATTAAGAAAAATATTGAAAATAATCAATTTGCTAATAGAGAATTCAAATATGTCTACTATAAATATAATTAACATCTTATGCTAAAATTATTTGGCTTTTGATGAATTAAAATAAGTCCTATTATATGACAAATAGCGTGCTTTATGGACTAAGGTATAGTTTCATTTTTTAAAAAATAAATATAAACATCATGATATAGTTGCCTTTATCTATCTATGTGGGCTATGCTATTAAAAAACTCTTTAACTATAATTTAGTGATAGTTAACCTATATATATATATAGGCATAAATGAGTTCACTTTAATTTCCTTTATTTCTTTCATAGCCATTAATTGATGTCTAGACTTGCGTGTCAAATGAACGAGCTGAGTTGAGTTGAGTTGAGTTGAGTTGAGTTGAATTTCGACGAATCAAAATAAATTTAATTAATAAATGGAAAGTCAGCAACACGCTTAAATGTTACTTGCCTTCTTAAAAAAATATCATGAAGAAGTTAGAGAACTAAATTGTGATCATCTTTTTCATAGGGCTTGTTTGGATAGGTGGATGAATTGTGGACGTATGACTTGTGCATTATGTAGAAATCGTCTAACTAAGCCAAACACAATATACTCAGAGAGCTTCAGTATGAAGTGACCAACTTGAATTTCTTCTTAGGGAGATCGAGAGATCGTTGTGAATGGTGGCTAAGGTGAATAATTGTAAATAATTCTTGCAGACATGAAGGCTCAAATTGCCATTGCCATTTGCTATTTTGTAACTTTGCAGATTAGGAAACAATTGATGGATATTTCACTTGATTTGATCATTTCATTTTAAATGAAATATGATATTTCAATGTTATTTTAGTTTGAATTTTAATTTACATTTAATTTAATAATTGGATACCATACCTAGTTCTGTTATCTTTGATCTTTATTTTATTTGACCATTTGTATATTGTTAAAAAAGTTTCTGTGTAGTGAAAAATTTATTTTTCATGAAGAAGAGTCAAGTCCTCCGACCGATTCATGAAGTTTTCTTAAAAAAATTACCCCCCCCCCCTTTAAGTATCTGATCGAGGTTATGGCATATATCCTCCCTGGATAAAATGACGCACAACAAACAAATAGTGATCGATACCCCAAATTTAATATCCAGTGAATCATTCAATGACTTGTAATCACATTAGAATTTTTGGAACAACAAAAACTTGTTCTCACTATATAAGGTTTTTCTTCTTGTAAACTTATTTCAAAAGCTCATCTCAATATCTGAGAAAGATTAATGATTCACGCATGATATGTGAAAAGATAGCTTAGGAATATAACAGGCCGTATGAAAATACGAAGGGTTGCATTCATATGATATGAATATTCATGAATGCATCTAGCTTTATTCATAATTGCAGCACTGATATTATTCTATGTACCATCATTCATTTATAAATAATTATCGATTAATCAGTTTATCTAATACAAAAATAAAAGTTAAAAAAAAAGGGAGTAGTTTTCATATACTCCACTAGTAACTTCTCATCTAGTGCATTTACTATAGTATTGTACAATTTTTACAATATAAAAGTCATGACATGCTTGCTAGGGTTAGTGTAGATGGTGGTAATATAAAATACTCAATTTCTCATACAAATCTAGCTATGTGAACTATGCTATTAAAAAAATCTAACCACTATTTAGTTCAGTGTGATCATTGCATGAAAAAAAAACAATTTATCATTAAGATGGCTGGAAGACCCTCGTCTCAAAAATATCAAGCCCCAAAAGCAGAAGATACTGTATATATGAAAAAAAGAAAACCGACTAAACGGAAAAGTCAATAATAATATATGAATACAATAAAAATAACAAATATATGCCAGATAATGACAACACAAAGTATAAAGACGTGACTGATCCTACTAACCTACTATGTCACAAGGCTAGACAATATCCTACCCCCACAAGCCTATTAACCTTCTATCCTAATACGCGACCCCCACCCCTTTAATTTCTATCTAAGGTTATGTCTTCGGTGAGATGAAGTTTCGCCATATCCCGTCTAATCACCTCCCCCAATATTCGGTCTACCTCTACCTTCCACATAACCCCTATATCTAACCTATCACACTTCCTAATAGGAGCGTCGATACTTCTTTCGTACTCTTAATTAAAAAATATAAAACACACTCATCATGATACTCTTATAACTTTTTGTTGATCAAACTTGCTAGGACATATTTATTGACCTACAGAGACACACCATAGGAGAAAATAACACTAACAAATAGTATATATTATTAAGCATGTGTTAATTGCACTCAAATTCTTGAGGCAGAATTTATACCTAACTATAAAAACCATATTATTCCCCTATACAAAATCACTCATTTTTGTCTTTCGAATTAAGCTTCCGATTTAATCGCAGGAAAATGAGTCCATCTTTATTAGCTATTTCCTTCTTCTTTTTCAATATTATTTTGAGCTACATATTTAAAATAACATTACAAATGTTTCCTCAATCAAAGTTACTAAACTACATATACTTCATACTTTCCCAATTGAAATGGGCATGTAATGTTGTCCTGATTCAATCTTTTTCTCATTCTTCATGTAGTAACTACAATTTTACGATTAATTCTGAAGGTGCACCTCATGGTCATGATCACAATGAGCTTAGAGTAATGCGTTTCGAGCATGATAATTTGGAGGATGAATCATCAGTGGAATGTGCAATATGTTTGTGCAAGATTGAAGATGGTGAAGAAGTTAGAGAATTAAATTGTGATCATCTTTTTCATAGGGTTTGTTTGGATAGGTGGATAAATTGTGGACGTATGACTTGTCCATTATGTAGAAATCATCTAATGGAACCAAACACAACTTTCTTTGAGCTTCATCATCATCAAGAAGTGATCCGTTTAGATTTCTCTTCAGGGAGATTACGAGATCGTTGTTAATGGTGGCTAAGATAAATTGATAGAAATAGCGCGGAGAGAGTAAAATTGTAATTTTTATAGAAGCGCCTATTAGAGGGTAAAATTGTAAATTTACCGTGGAAGCTGACCATGATGGGTTCTACAGTGGCCTCTTTGCAAATGATTTGATTTGAATAATTTTTTATTTTATTTTAATGAGAATATCATATTTCATTAATGTTATAATATTTTCTGAGCTTCATCATCATATTAATAGAAAATAATAATATTTTTTTAAAAAAAAAATAATAATAAGGCTTTTTTATTAGGAAAACAAATAAAAGTTACAGAACTCATTTGGACATAATATTCAAATCTGAGAAACAAAACAACATATAAAAACTATAATATCACTATTCCTTTGTCGATTTTCCAAAATGGCGCGAATGTCTTGGAATATCGATAATTATATATGTTTCAGTCCCAAACAAGTTCAATTGATTATAAAAATTTAGAAAAAGAAAAAAAAGACTATATATAGGAATCCATTCCTCACTGCTTCATCTCATGTTATTATTACATCAAATAATTAAATACACACACGCCCCCTCCATTACAGGTTAGTTGTCATATTTAGTTTTTCGAGAGTCAAATATGACTATGTATAACAATTCATCTTCAGATAAAAAAGTTCCATATCGACAAAACATAGGAGAGAAGTTGAATATATAAGTAAGCAAGTCTTATCTACTGGTGACACATTTTAAAGTCATGCGAGCCTAGGACAAAATGGACAATATCACTAACAGGTTGGACTGTTACACTATGTGAACTTTGATCAATAATCTAAAATATATTTCTCTTTAATCAAAGTGACACGAGAAAAGTTGCAACTTGTACTTATATGTTTTTTTGATGAAATCCAATTTGATTTTGCCCACAACTTTGGATTACACACTTTTCTTTTTGTATGGATAGCTTTTCAATTACTTGAAAGATAGCGATTGCAAATTTCTTTGGAAAAATATAAAAAAAGAGCACATACGATCTATAGAGTGAAAAGATCAAATCAACTCATATATTCTTTTTTTTTCCTTTGATTTTCAAAGTGTCATAAATCATCAGTACTGAAATAAATTGAATAAATCAAATGTGGCGGAGCTGAGATTTCAAATATCACCATGGCATGACCAGAGTCCCATCTAAATTTACAATTTTACCCTCTTCCCTCTTTTTTTTATTACTTTAGTTTATCTTAACCACCATTCACAACGATTTCTGGATCTCCCTGAGAACAAATTCAAATTGATCACTTCATGTTGAAGCTCTGAATAAATTGTGTTTGGCTTCAATAGATGATTTCTACACAATGGACAAGTCATATGCCCACAATTCATCCACCTATCCAAACAAGCCCTATGAAAAAGATGATCACAATTTAGTTCTCTAACTTCTTCACCATCTTCAATCTTGCACAAACATATTGCACATTCCACTGATGATTCATCCTCCAAATTATCATGCTCGAAACGCGTTACTCTAAGTTCATTATGATCATAACCATGAGGTGCACCTTCAGAACTGATAGTGAAATCGTAATTACTACAAGAAGAATGAGAAAAAGATTGAAAAAGGACAACATTACATGCCCATTTCAATTGAGAAAATATGAAGTCTATGTAGTTAAGAAACTTTGATTGAGGAAATATTTGTAATGTTATTTTAAATATGTAGCTCAAAATAATACTGAAAAAGAAGATGGACATGGCTAATGAAGAAGGACTCATATTTTCTTTGGTGATTAACAAACTCCTTGAAAATAATAATAATTTTGGTTAAGTTGGGTTTGAATATATAGAGTTGTGGCCAAGTGAGCAATTTTTTTTTATTAAAAAAAATATTATTAATTTCTTCCATTATTGAACATGTTATGTACACAAATTTTGAATGTAGAGCATATATATATATATATATTGGTCAAGATTGAACAATTTATGTGGTGCAGGCACTAATTTTATATATATATTTGTTGGTTTTTATAAGTTGATGATAAGAAATTATATATATTAAAAAATTCTATCAATTTTGAACATGTTGAATTTATTCAATTTGTGAAATATGCATGTGAATAATTGAATAGCCTATAACTATCAAATGTGTTATGTCCACTATAATACTATATTATATCCTTTCAACTTCACTTTTCCAAGTGTAAACAACATAGGTTTCTCCACCATAAATTAATTTTTTTTAAAAAATTATATTTTACCTGACTAGGCGAAGATATGGTATGCATTTATATTATATCTCTATAGTTTGAAAAAAATTTACAATGTATAACTATAGTTAGAATTTTATTGCTATTTTCTTTCTCCTCTCTTCCTGTCTCTTGCCTCTCTCTCTCTGCAATTTCTTGCATGATATACAAATATATATGTATACCAACTGCATATATACAATTATTTGATAGATATACATATTCAATGCGACAGATATACATATACAATTCGCCTCTCTCCGCTCTCTGCCCTTTCTTCCTCGTCCCTCTCCTCCCTCTCTTGATTTCGCTTGCCAGATATACAAAACGTATGTATATTAGTTACACATGTACAATTATTTGACAGATATACACATACAATTTGACAAATATACATATACAATTCACCTCTCTCCACTCTCTGCCCTCTCTCGCGTCCACCTCTCTCGATCTTGCTCGCCTCTCTCCTATAATATGTAGCTACAAATCATAATTTTAGCAAATTATAACTATTTTTGCATTATTATGTTTCACGCGTTTGTTCTTTTTGAAAAAAACCTTTTTTTTCTATCCATTTATCGTTGAATCAGTTCATTGAAAAAATACATAATAAAAAATAGATTTCTATCGGAATACTGAAAAGCTTTCTAATTTTTTTTCATGTGAAAATTAAATGTTATTATTCTTTTTTTTCCCATAAATTCAATCAAAATATCCGTAAGAATAGCCGGCAAACATTTTTTAGTTGAAAATTCAAATTAAAAAAATAGTAACACACCCCACAAAGTAAGATTTTGGGAATGATGATTTTTTTACCCTAACCCTAACAACTACGTCATGATGTTTATATATAATATAATAATTTAAAAATTATAGCTTAGTCCATAAAACAAGCTATTGGTAAGATAATAGTGCTTATTTCATCTATATACAGCCAAAGAATTTTATCATAAGATGTTAATTGAATTTTATATTAGACAAATTTGAAGGGACTGTTGATTAAATAATTGGAGAATTGCAAAGTTAAAGGTTACTAATTAACATTTTAATAATTTGCTAACCTAGTTGTCGATTATCTGCACTTTGTAACTATTTATACCATAATTTATGTGACTGTAACACTCCCTAATTCCTTCTACCTAATCTGAAGTGGATGCACAGAGAATGCTGAGAAAAGACTGAGAGAAACTGCTGGAGAAGGTTCACGAGGACCACTTACGACTCCTAGACAGGTCTACGACTCGTAAAATGGGTCTCGTAAAACCCCTAGATGACTTGGTGAAATTTTCTAAGTCTGAGGTCTAAATACGAGACGGTATACAACCCGTAAAGTATTCTATAGCTCGTAGAGGAGGTTTCGTGATAAATTCTAGTAACTCAAAATTCAGAACCCCTTATTTACGAGAGTTAGTTTACAACTCGTAAAACATTTTACGGTTCGTAGAGGTCTCGTGCCATTTTTCAAGAACTCAAATTTTCAGACCCCTCATTCGCGAGAGGTTGTCTACGGCCCGTATACTGCTCTACGATTCGTAGACAGAGTCTCGTAGACTCAGACGACAGTTTTTAAGTGGGGTATTTTTGTCCATTTCAAATGTATTATTTTTTGTATTAGTGATTATATTGAGATTCAAGTCTTCTCTCCAAGCAAATTAATATTAACAAATGAAATATGAATTTCTCAATGAATTGAAATGATCATATCAATTCATATATTCATTTTTCTCTCTATATTCAAAGAGTCATCACAAAAATAATCCAATAAATCAACAATGCCTAATCATTACAATATTTTGACATATAAAATCACCATGGCATGCTAGCTTCCATTTCTATTCTCTACCACAATTATATATTTACAATTTTACCCTTTCGGCACGATTTCAATTTATAAATTCACCTTAGCCACCATTCACAACGATCTCTCGATCTCCCTGAGAACAAATTCAAATTGATCACTTCATGATGAAGCTCTGAATAAATTGTGTTTGGCTTCAATAGATGATTTCTACACAATGGACAAGTCATATGTCCACAATTCATCCACCTATCCAAACAAGCCCTATGAAAAAGATGATCACAATTTAGTTCTCTAACTTCTTCACCATCTTCAATCTTGCACAAACATATTGCACATTCCACTGATGATTCATCCTCCAAATTATCATGCTCGAAACGTGTTACTCTAAATTCATTATGATTATGACCGTGAGGTGCACCTTCAGAACTGATAGTAAAATCGTAAAAACTACAAGAAGAATGAGAAAAAGATTGAAAAAGGACAACATTACATGCCCATTTCAATTGACAAAATATGAAATCTATGTAATTTAGTAACTTTGATTGAGGGAACATTTGTAATATCATTTTAAATATGTAGCTCAAAATAATAATGAAAAAGAAGAAGGACATGGCTAATGAAGATGGACTCATTTTTATTTTATTTTTTTTCCTTCGTAATTGTTAAAATCTTGAGAGAAAATAATTTTGGTTTAGGAGTTTGCCATTTGTAAACTAGGCTTTGTAATATATATATATTAATTGTGGCTTATGTGAGAAATCATTGGTATTAAATAAAGTATTATTAATTAATTGTTTCCAATAGTGTACACAAATTTTGACTATATAGTGAGCAATTTTGACTGATTTTTTTAGTCAACATTGAACAGTAATTATGTGGTGCATGCACTAATTATTTATATATTTGGTACTAATATAACACTAATTAATATTATTTTCATTAATTTTTTATGAGCCTAATTTCCTTTTTGTCTGCGTGAAAAAAATGAATTCTTTTTAAATATGGTTGGTATTATTAGTGAGAAGTTGTTAATAGACACATAACAAATATTAATGACATATATTTTATAAAAACACAAAATATTACTAAACTTTTTGTCAGTTTAAATAGGTTCATGTACATAAATTAAAACGTAGAGAATAATTAATTATAAAATATAAAAGTCGATTACTTAATAAACTGTAACATTATTGTCTTGATCAGAACAGAAGCTAAGTAGAAGTGAGATGGTTCATTCAAACCTCATTAGACGAAAAATTAGTATTACATATATTTGGAATTATTTATTTTCTTTTTCAATAAATATTTAATTTATTTACCATCTTTGTATGTTTATTTTTCATATTTTAAATATGTTACAAATCTTACTTCTTGAGGGCATTTTTATTTTAGGAAAAATAGAAAAGGAAAGAGAGAAGAAGCTGCTACTAAAGGTACTTGAATCAAGACTAGTCAAACACAGTAGTCTCTTTAGGACTAATAAAAAATACTTTTAAATTCACCTTTTTTTAATTGAAAAATTTATAGGTAGTTTAGTTATTTTACTTATCAATATTTTTCAACAATTTGGAGAGAGAAATTAAAAAAAAAAAAAGTTTCTTGAAATTTTTTGAAACGGTAGAGATTTTTAGAGAATATGAAACTAAGTATCCTGTGACGAAGGCCCTAGGAAACAGCCTCTCTACCTCTATGAGGTAGTGACAAAGGTCTGCGTACATTCTATTCTCCCCAGACCCCACTTGTGAGATTTCACTGAGTGTTGTATGAAACTAAGTACCCTTTCATGATGGAATAATTATACATGAGAAATTACAATAATGTAAAGAAAGGTAGAGTTAATTGTACAAAGTATAATCAATGTTAAGCTTTATACAGAATGAATCAAAATTTTCATGACATGAAACTTACAGTCTCGATAGTTTCCTCGATCATATCCCTATAGCATCAAGAAGACGCGAATGTTCTGTCACAGAAACCAATGAATTCGCGACAATGGCACCACTAGCAGCAACTGCAGGTACTCCAATGCCGGGAAAAGTAGAGTCTCCGCAGCACATGAGTTGTGGAATTGGTGTTGAGTGTCCAGGAAATGTGCCTTTACCTGTAGATGAGAATCAGTTGGTTTAGAATGAACGTGAATCTTGTAGTTTTGAGTCGAAAGTTATGAGTTTAGTTGAACACGTGATAGATCCACTGCGATTTTACCTGCTAATATAGCTGGTCCATAGGTCCCTCTGTTTCTTCTAAGAAATCTTTGATGTGTTAATGGAGTTCCCACTAATTTCACCTCACACTTCTCGCGATTAAACCCTGGCCCAAGTGCTTTCTCGACAGCCTTCCACATTACCTGTCATGTTAACGGAAAATCAGCTGAAAAGGGACCTCAAGATACGTGTAGAGAGGGAAAATGAAGGTTGATGAGAAGGAAGGAACAGGAAAAAGAGGACAAACATGTGATAAAAGATATCTAGAGCGGTGATGGATGCAGTATTCAGGCACCGAATTCATCTGAACCAGTACTTTCAACGAGGAGCATAAGTTTATGTGTAAAAGTTCACTAAAATTGCAACAAATAATAAATTTGAACCCATAATGTTAAAAGCGTAATAGGTTTCAATTCTGAAAATCTTAAAAATTGAACCAATAGTTTTTAAATCCTGGATCCGACTCTGATCTAGAGCAAAGATCAGCTAGGCATGATGACTTGAGCATTGTGGCTTAACTTCGATTTCAAGAAGAAAGATGCAGCATCTAACAACGTGTTAGCTAACATCATACTAATGTGACGTGATAACGCAAGTTGATCAGCCTTACTATCATCTCAAAACTATGTTGAAAGCTGGACCACTGTTTGTAACCCCACTTGTGGCCGAACTATACTGGGTATGTTGTTGTTGGACCGCAGTTTGTCATTAGTACATAAGAAAAGAAAAGAGTACCTCGGATCTTTCAGCCTTGAGGTTCTTGTACTCATTGCTTCGACGATCAAGACCTTCCCAAATTTCAAATGGCTCAGTTCCAGGGGTATAGGCATGCAAAATATGCTTTCCAGGTGGAGCAAGATCTGGACTAAGCACGCTTGGCACAGATATCAGCACGACATTCTGATCAGCATCAACCCCTCGGTCCCAGTCATTAACTACGATATGATGGATTCCCAGGTCATCAGATATACCCTATAGATCCATTGCAATGATGGTTAAAGAAAGCAATGAAAACATAAAAACGGAAATATCACAAGAGGAAGGGAAAAAAAAAGAACAGAACAAAAAGAATAGACTTGACATAATGACCCCGAATATTTCACCTTACCTCTGCATCAAATCCCAAATGCAGATGCATGAATGATTCACACTGTTGGGTTGTTTCAATCGTGTCCTGATATGATTTCGGGACAACTTCTGGAGGCAACAAACTGAGGGTATCCCACATAGATGCATTGCTGACTACAGCCTTCCTGGCACGGACAAACTGCAACACCACGAGGAAAAAACCGCATCCTTAATTAAAAAAAAACGACATGTATCATTTCACAATGCATCATAATTTTTATCTACGACTCACTTGGCCACCTCTTAGTTTGACTCCAACAGCTCGACCTTTTTCAACAACTATGTTTTCTACGTGACTTTTGAGAGAAATCCGTCCACCAAACTTTTGTAATCCTCGAACAAGAGCATCAACAATTGCTCCACTTCCATGAAGTGGATATTCTAGAGTACAACCTGGCTTATACCATTCTGAGAACATGTACACCTATGAAGTGTCAAGGAAGATATTAGCAAAACTTAGACATTCCATGTCTGCAAACCCAAATTTGACACATTAATCAGAAAGGTAAGTTTTCAGATTCCAACAATAGGTTGTGGGGTGCTATATGTAAAAGTTGAATGCAGTATTCAAAATCTTTAGAGAAACCGATGAAATTTCATATTATAAGAACATAAACAGCTCTATTGTCACCATACATGTTTCTACAAAATAACATCATGGAGGAAGCAACATGCATGATTTATTCTGATAGACGCCAACTACATAACTTCCAAAAAATATCTCTATAAAGAATATGCATATTCCATAATTACCATTTCGGCTGAGAGTATGCCATTAGTTTTGACCCCGGCAAGCAAGAAGGCTAGGAGATCTAGCCAATTTCGTATAAAAGGGTCCTTTAACCCCAATGAATCAATGATTTCTGAAAAGGGTCTAAGAAGCTTGGTAGCACCAAGGGCTCCTTGAGGTCCCATTTGAGCGAAAGATTTTAAGAGAGAAGGTGCATATCTAGCAGCAGCAGTTGAAATAACACCCAAGTCCCCTCGGATAGATAGTGGAGGTAGAGCCATTGCAGCTGCTGAGATTGGAAGTATTGCGTCCTGTAAAAACAACAATCTATGCAAATGAGATAAGATTAGAGAAGAAAGGACAGTAAAGAGCCTCTAACAAAAGTTCAAGAGCAAGGGATTGTCAAGAGATCTCATTTAAATTATATGAAAAAAAAAAGCATCTATGGATATCAGAACAATCAATGAACGTAAGAAACAACAACATGTAAGCATAAGTATGCAATACTCACAAGAAGTTTCCTCCACTCTCCTGCAGAATCTGGTCCTGCATACTTCTCTAGATCCTAAATTATGAGAAAGATTGTCATGAAGCATCGTACACTAGCTCAACATCTTACGAATTTAAAATTTACAACATGATGTGTTGCAAATAATGAAACACGGGGGAAAAGTTTTGATAATGTCTATGGAATATGTCCACAAAAGCAAACAGCAGGCTGCAGGTCAGACCTTGAAAAACTCTGTTGGGCCAATGCGTGACAGGAATTCACCTTCAGGTACATATACCATCCACGAGTCATAACTGACACAGGGAATTGATTCACCTAATGCATCAAGAACCTGAGGAACATATCAATAAGTTGAGTTGCATTTGCTAACAAGAAACCATATGAAATGTACAAAAAATTACAGCAAGAATTTAGAGTATAACCTGTGCTAACGGATTTGCCTGAGGACCTCTTGATTGAAAACCAGAGAACAATGATGGACCAGAGTCAAATTTGTACCCTTTTATATCAAAAGAGTGAGCTGCACCTCCAGCTGCATCGTGGCTTTCCAGTACTAAAACGTCTTGGCCATACCTAGCAAGAAGTCCAGCACAACAGAGCCCACCTATACCGCTTCCAATAACAACGATGTCTGCTTCTGGCTTGCCTGCACATTATTCTGCAGTCAAATAAACATGTTCCTGTAGTGAGAGAACTTATCCCCATTAAAAATCTACACAGGCAGATCCTCAGAAATACGATGTTTTCCTTCAGTGTACACTGAGGTCCACATTCACAGATTAGCAAGTGGCTACATCACGAGTTATCATGTCCCTAATATACCAACCTGTGGTATTCTAAGCATGAAGAGAATTCTGATAGACGTTAGAAACTAGACAGTTACAACAACGAGACACATCGTTCATATATTTGTTCCTTTTTCCAGGAAAAAGTACGCCATTTGTCCCATGTAATTTGATTGAACACAATACTCAACAAGGTAATGTAACTTGTAAAAGAGTCAGTTATAAGAATCTATCAAAACATTATAGAATGTCCACGCTTAGAGAAGCATGTAACTATTTTTTTTAAATGACCGTAGTGTCTCGGTCAGCTTTTGCGCACCTCGTCTAATTCAGCATGTAACTACATTCTCCCCGATCCACCTAAACTGTGCATTATTGAACGCAAACCTATTATGACCAATGCAATTTAACTCGTCCAAAAGATAGGTTGATATATAGACCAAATTTATACATGAGAATCTTATTAAAATATTTTAATTTATTTTGTTTGATATTCTTTTGATCTCTCCTTTGGTGACTCAAACCCACAGCCTTAGCATTGAAGGTGAAGATGCTTACCACATGAGCAACCCCTTTTTTCTTTTGATATATTATTTAAAGGCATAATTAAGAAAAAAGAGAAGGTTTTATTACTTTGTTAAATAAATGATTAAAAAAACAAAGAAAGAACTTAAAATTCTATTCACAGAATTGGGTTATAACACATATTTTGATCCATTACAATTCAGTCCAAGTAATCAATGACCCGTCCATTCTTAGCTCGACTATTTTGACCCGCCCATTCAATAACTTACAATTTTGTCCCTTACTAATTTAGATCAACCCATCCATTTGACACCCTTTATCAATAAATGATTAACTGGAAGATTCAACGAAAGAAAGGAAAGTTAGAACGGAAAAGGAAGTATTTTGTTAAGGAGAACTTGGGATGAAAGAATATTCTTTATTAGCTTTCAATTTTTTTGGTTAAATATAAACACCTAATGCCACCTCTATTTAAAGTTGTGTAGGGGGTGATTCTCGATATTAAGAATCGAGACTATTCTAACCTCTTCTATAAATATTTTTCTCAAATATTCTAATACTTTAGACTATCTAGATATTTTTTTCTTCTTCCTCAAATATCTAATACTTCAGACTATCTAAATTTTTTCTATGTACAAATATAAAAAATATTACTCAACAAAATTCTAGAGAGTTCTACTAAGTATTAGCATCTTTTGTACCTTCAAAAAATCATTTTTATTTTTTCACCATAACAACAACAAATTAAGTATATTACCATTGTGAGGTCCGGAGAACGCAAAGAGTCCGCTTCCAACACAAACAACAACATTCACAAGGTCCCAAGTAGGGGTGTCAAAATGCGCCCAAACATAGGTAAGTTACCCAACCCGCCCAAAATTTTATGGATTGGATTCAAGATAGTTTGAATTGAATTCAATCTCAACCCATTCAAACCTTAACTCATTCTAAAAAAATCTTCAATCGAGTCAAATTTAATCTCTAGTTTCAACCCATTTTATTATATTACATTGGTGTAATGTATGGTCTCAAACTCTCAATATTAAAGATATGAAATTCAAATTGCGATTAGAAGAATTAAATAATAATATATTAAAATTACTAAGATTAAGCGACCTAACTCAATTGTTAACTCATTTGAGCTCAAAATAAATATAGACGAGGCATGACTCAACCCAATTTCTATTTCAATCCATTTTAATATTTCTAATTTCAACTCAATCCGCTCATTTGACGCTTCGAATCTCAAGTTATACAAAGCCCAATATTTCTCAAAAAACACATTCACACAATAATAATAGATGACAGCGGTACCTGAGACGGGTTGCTTGGAGGCAAGAGTAGCAGAAGTAGAAACTTCATTACGAGTCAAAATTGATCGTTTTCGATTCTGAGAGCTGAAATTGGAAAGGGGAGAAAAGTGAAGAAACCTCAACGCCATTCAATTTTGAATCTTTTCTTTCTTCACAATGAACCACAAATTGTATAAATACACAGTACAGTAACATCATATATTCTTCCTTTGGAAATTGGCCACGTTATAAGTTTCTGCACCACTGCTTATCCCTCCCTCCATATCTCTTTCTAACCAAAGAAGCTTATACTGTATATCACATAACTCAATCGAGTTGTGTTGAGGCCACTAGAATTTGACAAGTGGAAGGGGTGGCAATCGAAGTCAAATTTGAGTAAGTCATAATGGGTCAAGACCCAACCCAATCCCACCTAAATTTGCTTGGATCGAAATGGGTTGGATCAAAATGGATTGAGTAATGGATTATAGAGAGGGTCAAAACCAAACTCGTTTGATCTTTTTCAATATTTTAGTATTTAATTAAATTGTATTTTTCTTTATTATGGTTATATAAAATATGTCAATTTTTTTTTAAAAAGTGTATTAAAAATATTTTGGCAAGATTTCTTTCGAATCAATTCGGGTTGCATATCAACCTAATTTTAAATGGGTTGAAATATGTTAGGTTGAGATGGATTGAGCTAATAAATGGGTTGGTTATTAACCCGCCCAAACTTCAATAGGTTGGGTTTAATTTTGTCACCTCTATGTCAATTCACTCTCTTCGTTTCATTTTACGTGACACTTTTGACTTATCATGGTGTTTAATGAAAAAAAGACATTTGAAATTTGTGGTCTAAAATAATTCTTGAATATTTGTTTAGCGGAAGAATTATTTCATTAAAAGGGGAATTTTTAAATTAAATTGTTTTCAGTAAAGTAATTTTTTTTTTTAACAGACTAAAAAGATAGAGTGTTACGTAAAATGAGACGGAGGAAGCAACATTTTTAGTGTTTATTCAATATCTAACAATTCATGTTTGGAGAGAGTGTGAAAAAATATATAACTAAAAATATAAGAAAGTCTCATCAATTTTAATTGTAGCAACTAAATTATTGCATCTATGAGATATTAAGAGGCAATATTTATTACTCACTTAATATGTATCTTCATTGTTATATTTTACGAGAGTCAATTTGATTAATTTTTAAAATTTAAATAGATTATATTATTTCAATATTTTAAAATAAAAATTTATATATTTAAAAATTATTATAAATTGTAAAAATTTTCATATCAGTATCATTAGAAAATATATATTAAAATATTAATTAAAGTCACGTCGTTTAACTCTTAAAAGAAATCATGATAACTAAAAAAGAATGAACATAATATATTTATTCATTCATTAACGGTAGGACGTTCTCTAAAATAAACATTAGGATTATATTCAACTGAGGTGCATCAATTTTATTTTTTATTTTTTCAAAAAAAATATATATTTCTCATTTGATGTTTGTTATTTTAATACTCAAAACTCAAATCTAAAATTTTTAATTAATGATAAAATTTTTTTATTCATCCCACCATAACTCTCGTTGATCATATGCTTATTTTGAAGTGTTGTTTTGAAGTGGCAATGACCCAATATTATATTTTTCATGTTTTTATTTCATTCATATACTCATGCATCATTAATCATTTTGAACAAAATAAAATCCTCAATGATAATTATATAAGAAATTTGTATATACTATTAATCTATTACATGATTCATGGCTAACAAAATACATACTAATAGATAAAAATATTATTTATTCTCCCATTAGAAGTTTAACATAATTAAACATATATCAATAATAACCATGGGCACTTCCAATCTATAAGTTCAATTCATACGACTTTTTGCTTGGCCTGAATGGTGGTAAAGGACTCTCTTCTGGATTAGGACCACTAGGAACCGAATGGTACGAGGACCCTAACCCTTGTTGACCATCATGCAACCTCATTGATGCCTTCAATTCATACAACTTTTTGCTTGGCCTTATTGGTGATAAAGGACTCTCAAGTGGATCAGGACCACTAGGAACCAAACGGTACGAGGACCCTAACCCTTGTTGACCATCATGCAACCTCATTGATGCCTTCAATTCATACAACTTTTTGCTTGGCCTCATCGGTGATAAAGGACTCTCAAGTGGATCAGGACCACTAGGAACCAAACGGTACGAGGACCCTAACCCTTGTTGACCATCATGCAACCTCATTGATGCCTTCAATTCATACAACTTTTTGCTTGGCCTCATCGGTGATAAAGGACTCTCAAGTGGATTAGGACCACTAGGAACTAAACGGTACGAGGACCCTAACCCTTGTTGACCATCATGCAACCTCATTGATGCCTTCAATTCATACAACTTTTTGCTTGGCTTGATCGGTGGTGGTAAAGGACTTTCCTCTGGATCAGGACCATTAGGAACCAAACGGTACGAGGACCCTAACCCTTGTTGACCATCATGCAACCCCCTTGATGCCTTCAATTCATATAATTTCTTGCTTGGCCTGAACGGTGGTAAAGGACTCTCCTCTGGATTAGGACCAAAAGGAACTGAATGGTACGAGGACCCTAACCCTCGTTGACCATCATTCAACTTCCTTGAAATCTTGTGAATCATTAAAAAAGGTTGAAATATTTTTTCACTTTTTGCTAATAAACTCTCATGTGGTCGAGTAGCTTCAACCATTTTTTCATTACTAGGGAAAAAGAGAACAACAAGAATAAAGAAGATTAAGTGAAAGAGACTCATTTTTGCCTTAAACTCTTGGTATTTTTTCTTAATTTTTTTTTTTTTGGTTGATGAATGGTCCTTAAATAATTGTTGAAAATATAAATGTAATGAAATTTCTTTTTATGAATTATTGTTGAAAATCAAAATGTAATGAAGTGTCCTATTATGTAAATCATATTTGAAGATGAACATGCATAAATTCATATATTTATTTACTAATTTATCATGGAAAAAATTGAAAAGATTTTTTGTTGATAGCATTTGATATTATTCCTATATATGTACTTCACCAATCGTTTTGGGATAATTAAGTTATTAAATTTCCTAATTAATCAATGCAATATTTATGCTACGTACACATATCTAGAATCTTTTTTAGAAAACCATTTTTTTTTAATCTAGTTATAAATTTGGATTTGTTCTTTAATTTCAATTAAAAAATAATAATTTTTCTTCCTCTTAAGAATTACAAGATTCAATGCATTCAATCGAGTGTAAAATATTTACATTTGATTTCTTTACTTCTGTTATTTTTTTAGCCGATAAACATTCAAAAGACAAAATTTAAATCATACTTTCCACTATTGCCCTTTGTGAAGTCATAATAAAACTTCAATAAATGAAACGACAAATATGAAAAACGTTTCAAACATCGTTTTGAACTTTGAATAATTCAATTATTTTGAATATTGAAAAAAACCCCTCAAACATTCAATTAATTTGGGACGAAAAGAGTATGAAATATAAGTAATTAGACTAATTACTTCATTTTCATGTCATACTAAAGTTTAATTAAATTTGGGGTTTAAGATATTAAAATATATAATAAAAATAGCTACTTAAAAATATCGCATATATTAATGCTAAAAGCCATTAAAATTTGAAAAGATAATTGATTACAATTTACAACTATTAAAATGTATACAATAAAGTCTTCATATTAATGACATTTATTTATTTAAAGAAATAAAAATGTCACTATACATTAACGTTACATCCTACAATTATATATAAATATGAAATCCTCCCTCCAAATTTTCATAAAATTCCAAATCCTCTCACTTCCAATTAAAATTATAACCAACTTATATATTTTCATAAGAAAAATGACTTCCGTCTATGCGTATGCACTTATTTTCTTGTGCATATCGCTTGGGGTTTCACCGAGCGTCTCACAATTACTTGGAGAAGAAAAAAGCCTTTTGCCAAGTTTAGGGGGTCAACTCGATAATGGTCTTTTTCCGGATATTTCCAATTGCTTAGCATCAGTATTCAATGTTCCTGGATGTATCGAAGAGATTATAACATCTTTATTGACTATTCGGCTTCGATTAATTGGTCCTCAATGTTGCAAAGCTGTATTAGACATTCATGAGAGTTGTTGGCCTAAGATTTTGCCTTTTGGTTCACTTATACCTTTAACGCTTAGGAGTTTTTGCCCCATTCAAGGGTCATTGCCACCAACAACACCTCAACCTCTAGTTCCAAATGAGGGCGTCAAGATTGTAAGCGAAATTAAGAACTAAGTTGTTTAATTATCGTCGTTTGAATTCTTTACAATAAAGGGGCGGCGATAAAATTTGCACCTAGGAGTTTTTTCTGCTTTTAGTATAATGTTAAAATGTGTGATCATTTCATTTGTAACATGACTTGTTACACAAGTGCTTTATTTAAATAAGGGAATAACAATAGCTACACAATTAATAGGTAAAATTTTGAAAAAAATAAATAAAGGATTTGAGTTCCCCGAAGGAGGAATAACACGACTTGGTGATTATGATCGAAATTCTTTAGATTGACAATCAAGTTCATTTTTCATCGTAAGATGATTTGTAGACTTGATATCATCTTTTAACTTCTGACCTTTTATTTGTTACGATATATCACCACAAAAATTCATCTAATTTTCAACGATTAATGACTTGATATGGTTACGTATGGAACTCAAAGCAGATGATTCTCACCCCCTACACTGAGCCATTGCTTAGTGATCCTCGGGGACATGGAGCTACGCCCACATTTATACATTATACAACGCTCCATAGACGCAAAATCCATATGCAACACGATTAACTATTTTCTCCCATTTGGCAATTTAAGCTTGAAATACTCGTCCAAAAGAGGATTGCTAATGTAAATCGAATAATTAATTCCACCACGACCATTCAACAAAAAAAATCCATTACACAAACCAATTATTTCGACTTTTGGTTTATCAAAAGATTATACCAGAGTTTACAAACAGTCTTACAACAGAAAATCGACTTAATGAGTGACTATGTTGATATATGGTGGATGAAAGAGTATGGAATAGCTAAATCTTGGACGAGAGATCGCATTTTGAAGGATAGTATTCAACCAGATATCCATTGTGATAGATTTATACCAATCTCAACTTGGAAAGATGGAGAAATATTGATGAGAAGGCATCCTGGCAGACACGTAGTTTCTTACAATCCAAAAGAAAAGAAGTTTACAAAGGTCAAAGTATACAGTGGATTTGAGGCGACTAGCTACATTCCAAGTTTTTACTCACTCAAGAATGTCGTTGGAGAATGTTTTCAAGTCTCATATGCTTATCCGAAGACTGGGGTACTTAAGATATTTATATTTTGTATTTTGCTTAGCTCTGTTATTTTTTTTAGTTGATGCTTTTGAGTTCTAGTAATACAACTCGGCTTATACAAGCATACCTAGTCTGGATTCTTTGTCTAAATGACCCAATTCTTCTTCGGTCTATTTTCATTTACTTTAGTCGGGTGAATTACAAGAATGATTTTCAAGGCATGTAGTTTTAAATTTTTGATCTCTCTTGTCTTACAGATAAAACTTTTAAGTTTAACAAGTTTTGATTTTTGACTTTAAAGATCGCATTCTCAGGATCAGAATGCTATTCGACGTGATATCCATTGTGATACATTTACACAGCCTTTTAGCCGATGTTGCTTTTGGTAATGGTGTTGTATCATGTAGTACCTTTGGAGAGCTTGATATTCAGGGAAGTAGAAAATATACTCAAATGGTGATAAATTGCAACGTCCATACCTTCGTATTAGAGCCTATATCAAGTAATGCAATTAAGTGGGATGAGAATATCTATTCTGTCCAGTTTGCTGGTGCGGTGGTGCAATCCTGAAAACTAGAATTATGTTAATTTGGCGTGGCGTTTTCCATTTTCATGTTGATAGGGAGAATGTCCAGTTCCAATAAGCTAATCAGACTCCATGACATGATGAATGCAGTCAGTCCCTTAGGGTTATTCTTTTGAAGATTTGATCACATTTCCCTGTATAAGGCGAAAATTTTGGATACCCCTCCCTTCTCGCAAAAGAAGTCTAAACTCGTGTTAAACATCAAGTTATGATCACAAATCGGCATCCTATTTTTCTTTGTTAGTTCCGCCAATAAGGACAACTTATGTGTCAAGTGTAACATCCACAAGTACTGAGTTCCCTTCATTAATTTTGTCATTTTGACAAGCAAAAAACTGCTCACATCTCTGCTTAAAATGCACATTGATCTCTCCATCTGTTCTTTAAGTACCATTGCATCTTTGATAAACACAAAAGGATAAGAGCTTGAACTCCTTTCCCCACAACAACTACTTCAGAACTTTTACAAGATGATGTGAAATTGAACTCTGGAATTTCTTGCCTCGGAACTCTGTGAAGAGAGTGAGTAGATAACAGATTTTGAACGCGAAAAGAAAATAACTCAATTGATTAGTGAGAAGAAAATAAGGAAAAAGTCAGAAAAAATAGATAAAAGGAATCCTGATACATAAAAGCACCAAAGAAGGATAGGACGCGGCGTTTAGATAAGGAAAGGACGCGGTGTTTTGATAAGGAAAGGACGCGGAGTTTAGATAAGGAAAGGACGCGGCGTTTAGTCATTTTAGCTTGAAACATTTTTCCAATATCTTGGAGCTTACTATATATGAAAGTCCAGCCAATCCATTAGGCCAAAAACCTAAAACCTAGATCCCTTTTGTTCAAAGGAAGTGACAGCCGCGGACACCCAAAGCTCTAAGGTTCTAATGGAAGATTGCAAAGGAAAAAGAACCTGTCATGTCACCACGATTATGGACCTTCCAACGGTGGTCATGATTGGAATTATTTCACGATTGTCTATCAAGTCCATTTTCCGTTGTAAGACAGTTTGTAAACTCTGGTATCATCTTTTAACTTCCGACTCTTTATTTGTTAAGATGTATCACGACAAAACATCATCTAACTTTCCCAGCATTTTACTTTCGATTAATGGCTCTATACAGCTACTTGTGGAACTCAAAGCAGATGATTCTCACCCCCTACACAGAGCCATTGTGTTGAGCCCTACCTTTCACCTCCCTTCACCCACTTTTCCTAAATGTCACATGATATTAATTGGTTCATGTAATGGATTCATTTGTTTGTTTAATGGTTGGGAGAATAATGTAGAGCATATGGTTTACATTTGCAATCCTCTTTTGGGTGAGTATCTTGAGGTCAAATTGCCTGAATGGGAGAAAAGAATTCAGCGTGTTGCTTACGCATTCTGTTTTAGTGAAGCCTCTGGCCAGTATAAGGTATTGAGATCAGTAGTTAGAAAGTTTGAGGGACCTCTAGAAGTATCAGAATTGGATGTTTACACTCTGGGAATTGATGAGAAATGGAGAAATGTAGGCGAGGCTCTAGAACCTCTACGCGGTTCGTTTAGTCAGGCTAATGTCAATGGTGTTGTTCATTGGATGGGTCGCGAAAGAAATGACACCATTTGCTCCTTTAACAGTTTGACAGAAGAGGTGAAGTCCTTGTCTGCTCCGCATGGTCTGGTAACTCCATCGAATCGCTTGACCCTAGTAGAGTTGGAGAATTGCCTATGTTTGTGTGATAATGTCCATAGTGAGTATGTTGATATATGGTGGATGAAAGAGTATGGAATAGCTGAATCTTGGACTAAACTTCGCATTTTGAAGGATAGTATTCAACCAGATATTCGTTGTGATAGATTTATACCAATCTCAACTTGGAAAGATGGAGAAATATTGATGCAAAGGGATCGTGGCACACATGTAGTTTCATACAACCCAAAAGAAAAGAAGTTTACGAAAGTCAAAGTGTACGGTGGATATGAAGCGACTAGCTACATCCCAAGTTTTTACTCACTCAAGACTGTCATCGGGGAAAGTTTGCAAGTCTCGTATGCTTATCCGAAGATCGAGATGGTTTAGATATTTAATTCGTTTTACTTCCTCCTGGATGTTTTGTTCTGCATTTATGTTTCTTGTATAATCTAGCTTAAGACCTGTCAAACTATTACTGTTTTAGGATGCTTTTTGGACTGTGAGGTGAATGATGTGAGCTTTCTTAATGATGTGAGGTTAAGTTTATTTTTCAGCATCTTTAATCGAATTCAAATATATTTTTAAAAAGTTGGAAAATTTTTCAGTATTTGATCCAGGACTCCTTTTCCATAGCCTTACCAGTATTCAAATTGGCTGAAACTAATGCCTTTGTAGAAGATACTTCAGTCATTTGGTTTCTCGCCCTGTTTGCATTCAAAAATTCTCTTACATCCCCTTTTAGTTGCTCAACATGTTAGTCTCAAGAGAAGGCTGTACAAGACCTTGAACATCGAATTTGGATTTATGCCGACACAAATTCACCTCATGTCCTCGATGTTTGCACACCATACAGTACAGGGGAAGAGCATCATACACGACAAGAAATCCATGCCAAAGCTGTGGCAATTTCTTCCTTAGGGTTGAGCCATTGTGACCATGGAAACACCCTATATAAGAATTCTTCACTCTTGAATTTCAAATAACGTACATGAGTAGAAAGTGCTACTACAAAGTCCTCGAATAGATCAAATTGGATTAAGAAGTGTCTATGGGCAAGCCAACCTACCAAACAGTTGCCTTTGATGCCAAGTTGCTTGGGTATTAAGCTGCGAATATCATTCAAATCAAGATGACCATAAGGGAATTTGATAACTAATGTCTGGTGTAAACCTTCTTCTCTTGTGAATTCGGCAACCTGATCCATAGTAAATTTGATTATGGAATGAGAAGATGAATTAGCATGAAGAAGAGATGCATAATTGATCTTAGAAGACGTCTCTCCCACAACTTGAGGCTAGGGAGAGGAGGGCGCGGCCATGGCAGTTCCCAAAGCTCCATGTCACCAAAACGGAGAGCAACCTAGGGTTTTTTTGTTCTCTTATTTTTCTTCATTACAGTTTCCTAACTTCTATAACATTAGAAAAATGTTGCAGATTGATATATGGTGGATGAAAGAGTATGGAATAGCTAAATCTTTAACTAAAAATCGCATTTTGACTTATCCAATTCCGCCTGATATGTTGTCCATTTTCACATCCCAAATTACTTGCATTAATTGCGAAGTCTCTGATGCTGCATTTTTTTTAATTCATTTCATTCTGCACTTTTCTGTATAGAATGAACTGAAAAGTAACAAAATGCTGGCCTATCAGTTAGACATTGTTGCATTGCTTGATTGAAAAATGTACTTCGGCAGCATTGTTGGGGGTAAATGGAACATTACCTTTTGGGTAAAGTTAATAGTGTGCTTCAGTTGTAAGTGTCTTAGCTACTTGAACAGTGCTTTCCTTTGCTGGTTATTTTCTTGAGCAGAAGGCCTCTAGTCAAGGCAACCATATTTTGTACTACCTAAGGACCTTTGAAAGAGCAAATAATTTTTTCATCTTTAACATTTTATTTGAGAACAAATCTGTTTTGTTTTGCTTGAAGATATGTCCTATATATTCCGTTCTTGCCTTGGTTTTGCATCAATCCTCAGTTTCGACAACTCTCATTTCTGACGAGGTTTTTCAAGAAATAGTCTCTCTACCTCTATGAGGTAGTGGTAAGGTCTGCGTACATTCTACCCTCCCCAGACCCCACTTGTGGGATTCCACTGGTATGTTGTTGTTTCATTTATGCATTTAATTCATGTTGCTCCTTGTTTTTAGGATCAACTTGAATTACTTGCACCTCTGTAAGTACTAAAGTTAGCTTTCGTATTTAGGCGACTGCGAAGTGAACTATATGAGGTTTCTTAACAAAGAACAATTCAGAAGTTCATTGTTGCTTACCAAGAACTTCATATATCTTTCCTTGGTTGTTGTGCGTTTATTCAGCATCTTTTGTCGAATCGAAATATATTTTTGAAAGATTCAGAAAACTTAAGCCATTTTCATTCAGTGTTTGATCCATTGTCACTGCATCGTCCTTATTTGTGCATTTTTTTATATATACGTCAAAAAGTCATCCTGTTCCTGAATTTTACTTCCATAGCTGATCTCTTAGAATGACGAAAACTTCACCTCCGAGTGACAACTCTGAATGACTTGATAGTGTCTAGCTAATTATCAGGCTAAATCCAACACCACATACTGGTCTAGTATTAATAGAAAACAAATCATGACGAAAACTGCATCGTGCGCTTGATGCTAGTGGAATTGGGAAATTATCTGTACATAGCTCTTTTCAGCATATTAATATATCGTGGATGTAACAGTATGAAATAGCTGAGTCTAGGACTTAATATCTTTAGTCACAGATTTATACCAAACATAATTTGGAAAGATAGGGAAATCTTGATTGCAAAGTAGAAACTTAGGAAGGTCAATGATTACGGTGGATCTGCAGCGACTAGCTACATCCCAAGTTTTAGTCCTCCTGAATATTAAGTTTTGATTCCATATTTTTTGAATGATCTAGCCCAAGACTTGACAACTTTTACAGTTTCATGGATGCTTTTTAAGTTCTTGTAGTACAACTTTGCATGTATAAGCAACATACCTTGTCCATTTTAACGTTTCTAGGTAGTTTGCAATGTGAAGTCTCAAAAACTGCATTCCTTTTGTTCATTTCATTCTGCACTAGTCTGAATAGAAAGAACCAAGGAACAAAATGTTGGCCTATCAATCAGGCATGCCTTGTTTGTGGTAAACAGTACATGAACTTTTGGTTTAAGTTTCAATTGAGAATGGCATCTTCGATTACGTCCTAATTTCATAGGTAGTTCTTTCCTTACTTGGTGATTTTCTTGAGCTAGACATTTTCCTTAGTAGTTTAGCTTGAAGCTATGTCCTATCTAATTGTCCTTGCTTTTGTGTCAAACATCGATTTCCACGGCCAACCTTACTACCATTAATAATACTAGGAACACAGTCCCAAGAGACACTGATATCTTGCATAAGAATTAATACCAAAAAGTTTACTAGTTATACTCGAAAATAATCAAATACAAAACTAACAATAGGTATACAATAAAAAGCTATCTACGTGACTATAGATACCAATGATGTCCAATTTCTGCAAGTTCCATTATCTTAATTTCTCTCCAACCCACAATGAGATAATTCTAAAAATCTCCTTCTTAACATTAGATGCCACTATATATGCATCTTTTATCATGAGAACTTACAAAATAGATAGCTTCTTCAATGCAAACACCTCTGGCCAGTAGCAGAAATAACGAACAAGGTGCACTTTTAATCTTTCTCCATGGTTCACTTTAGCAAAGAGTTAAACCCCAAGGTCTTGCAGGAGATTAGCTTGAAACAAATTTTTGAAATCCTGGAGTCCACTATATATGAAGGTCCAGCCAATCTATAGGACCAAAACCTTCAAAACTAGCTCCCTTTTTGTTCAATGGAAGTGACAGCCATGGACGCCCAAAGCTCTAAGCCTTCTCATATCACCATGATTATGGACCTTCCAAGGGTGATCATGGTTGAAATCCTTTCAAGATTGTCAATCAAGTCCATTTTTTGTTGTAAGATGATTTGTAAACTTTGTATAATCTTTTAACTTCCGATTCTTTATTTTTCAGCATGTATCAAACAAGATCCCCAAAATTTCCCTGCATTTTGCTTTTGGATGCTAACTACAACCAATCGCTTCTAGAACTCGAAGCAGATTATATTATTATTCTTGCCCGTATAATAGTCCCATTATGTTGAGCGCTAAGTTTCACTTTCCTCCAGTGGGAGTGTCTTTAATTGGTTCGTGTAATGGCCTCATTTGTTTGTTGAATGGTTCAACGTATACCGAGAAACATGTTATTAGCAATCCTCGTGTGGGTGAGTATTTCAAATTGCTAGAAAGGGAGAAAAGTGTTTATCATGATTCTTATGGATTTATTGGGATTAGTACTTAGAAAGGTTCAGGATCATGTTGAAGTATCAGAATTGGAGGTTTATACTCTTGGTGTTCATGAGAATCGGAGAAATGTGGGTGAAATTCCGTGTCCTGCATGGTATAACTTTGGCAATGCTAATGCCAATGGTGCTCTGCATTGGATGGATCGCGAAAACAATGACAGCATTTACTCCTTCGATATCGAGACAGAAAAGATCAAGTCCCTGCCAACTTCACCAGGTTTGGAAACTCCATCTTCTTGCTTGAGGCTAGCAGAGTTGGGGAATTATCTATGTTTGACTGATTATACCGAAAGACGGGATGTAGAGTATCTATGGGATGTTAAGGTTGATATATGGTGGATGAAAGAGTATGGGATTGCTGAATCTTGGACTAAACATAGAATTTCGATAGATTCTATTCCGCCTGGTATGATTAACTACAATTTTGAACCAATATTGATTTGGAAAGATGGAGAAATCTTGATTCAAACTAGTTCCTTACAATCCAGAAAAGAAGAAGTTCAGGGTGGTTGATGTCTACGATGGTGTTACTAAAGCGACCAAATACACTCCAAGCTTTTACTCACTCAAGACTATCATGACTATCATGGGAGACACTGTCAAGTCACAAATGTTTATCCAAAGTCTAAGATAGTTTAAATATTTGTTTTATCTTATTTCCTCCGGAATATGATGTTTTTGCTTCTGTGCTTATGATATTGTTTAGTTTAAACCTGTCAACTTCAACTGTTTTGTGGGTGCTTTTGAATTCTGGTGTATCTATTGTCCATTTTAACATTCCTAAGTTATTTGCACTTTAAAGTCTCCAAAACTCCATCTCTTTTATTCATTGCATTCTCTACAATCCACAAATTCACAGTTGTTTTTGGGATACTTCATATCTCTTTGTTGTTTGGATTCTCCCAAAATAATGTTGCACCGGTGTTGGATCATTCAAAAATGCTCTACTTCAAAAGGATCCGACTTGTACCTTCGGCATTCTTCCAGACATTCAGTAGAAACTAATTTTGAAATAAACTTAGCAAAAAAGCTACTTCTGCCACTATATAGATAAATCTCATAACTGATATGCATCCTTTGGATCTAATGGGTTTGTTTCAACGTCTCACTATATTGCTCGGATAAAACTTCAATAATACTGGACCGGTGTTGGATCATTCAAAAATGCACTACTTTTGAAGGATCCAACACGCATTCATCGACATTCTTGAAAAGTCCGAGCAACATAGACATCTCATTGTCTGCAAAAACAACAGGTTGCTTGTCTTCTTGTTTTGAAAAAGTAAATGTATATCTGCAGAAAACCCATTCAAAAATATTAATGGATGATAGAGATATGGCATTCTACAAAGGTCGAGTGAATACATCTCTTCGTCTAATGAACATATGAAAATGTTTTGCCTTTTTTCACAGTAGGCAGTCTGGTAGATGCAGAATTTTCACGAAGGGATTCTTCATTACTACATGTATATAAAAGAAACGGATAATCTCTTATATATATAACATTTGAAATAAAAATGAAGTCATGTGATTCAACAACTGCAAATCCAAACTCGTGTACACATCGAGTAAGAGATAATAACACACTATCAACTTTGAAAAATTCTGCGTACGTTACTGAACATACCTCCCATATGCTCTTAACCAAACTTCTATCCATGCTTCTGAACACAAACATCTCAACCCAATCTTCTAGAGATGCCATCCTTTTTGCCTTAGAAATCATGGCGGAAAACCATTAAGTTCAAGAGACTTCGCAAAAAAGTTACTTCTGCCACTATACAGACAAATCTCAAACTGCTGATCTGCCTCCTCTGGATCTTATGGCTTCGTTTTAACGTCTCTTACACATCTCCAGAAACAACAGGCTTGTTTGTCTGTCAAAAAAAAAAACGCATTCAGAAATCTTAATGAATGATAGATATGGCATTCTACAAAAACTCGACTGGATACATCTCTTCGTCTAATGAACATATGCATCCTACATAGATCAAACGACAGTAAGCACATCAATTTCTAAATCACTCAAAATATAAAATCCAACATATGATTCATTATCTTGGTTTATCCAGGAAATGAACAGAACATGAAAAAGAAGATTCATATTTATACTGTTAGTAGCGAGTTGTAGTCTAGCAGAGGCAGAATTTTCACGAAAAAAATTCTTCACTACTATATATAAACGATAACTTATATATACAATGTGATTTTTCTCATGTTACTAACATGAATCAATTAACATACCATTTGCTCTTTTCACAAGGTTTGATAGCATAATATTGATTAGAAGATAGTGACATCTTCCTTGAGAAGAATACTGATCAAGCGAAAAGTTGAATTATGAAAATGTCCTTATAAAGTTAGACGACACTATTTATCTCCTATAAAACGTTAATGTTTAGATAAAAAAGTAAACATGCATTATAATAATTACATACTTATATTAGATGTATAAATACAATATAACAAGTGTGCACCCTATCGATAAGTTATAAAGTTTATCGAAAAAAATTTCATTTTTCGATCTTGATGAAAATTTTGTGCTCCTTATGTTTTAACAACATTGTGACTAGTTAATAGATTACTCCCTCCATCCATGTTTGAATTGGTATGCTTTTTTTTAAAAAAAAAAAGCAATAAATAAGATAATAATATTTTATTATATGACTCATAATTATTATAAATCATCTAAATATTAAAAAATAAATAAAATTCAAAGTGAAATAGGTTTGAAATGATAAATTATTTCTTTAAATAACTTTAATTGATCAAAATGGTGATTTGAGCTAGTGATTCGAACCCTCGATAAATAAAAGTCTACATAAAACATTATCGACAAAAGGTGCCTACTATTTCCACACAATTGACAATAAAACATTTGAGTAGTTAATAGAAATTTTTATTCTATGAGTGTGTGTCCAAGAATAAGTTATTTTTTCGCTTATTTTTTATTTTTAATATAAAGTAAAAGAATATTATTTTTAGTATTTATATATAATCTATACATAATAAAATTAAGGGTATTTTTGACTATTTGGTATATAACATATATAAGATCTCTCAGTTTCAGACTGATAAACCCTAAATCCAAGCAATAAAGAAGAAAGAGACCCTTAAACCCTAAATCATATTCAGCCGAAGTACTCTTCTGAGCTTCAACAATGGCGGAAAATCAATCCATCTCAAGAACTTTCCCAGTGAAGCCAAAATTGAAACCCACTTCAGCAAATTCAACTACACTAACCCCTGAATCCAAGTATTGGAAATCCTTCAAAACTCCTAAAGAAATTCAAAGCCCACAAAAACTTGTTTCTTCCATCAGCTCCATAACCTTCTCCCCACCATGTCCTCACGATTTCGCCGCCACCCATTCCGCCACCGTCTCCATTTTCTCCGGTAAAACACTTGAACCCAAAACTACAATCTCCTCTGCTTTCCGTGATACTGTCACTTCCGCTTCATTCCGTTCCGATGGTCGTCTTATCGCTGCTGGTGACCTTTCCGGTACCGTTCAAGTTATCGACGTCAAGACCCGTGTCCCACTTCGTCGTCTTCGTGACCACACACGACCTGTTCGTGTTGTACGTTACCCGCGGGTTGATAAGCTCCACCTTTTCTCCGGTGGGGATGATGCTATTGTTAAGTATTGGGATATTACTACTGAGTCTAAAATTTACGATCTTTTGGGGCATAAGGATTATGTGAGGTGTGGTGATGCTTCCCCGGTTAGTGATGATATGTTTGTTTCGGGGTCTTATGATCATACAGTGAAAGTTTGGGATGTTAGGGTGATGAATTCGGGCTTCGTGATGGAGTTTGACCATGGAAAGCCTGTTGAGGATGTGATTTACTTGCCATCTGGTGGTTTAGTTGCTACAGCTGGTGGAAATTCTGTGAAGATTTGGGATATACTTGGTGGTGGGAAATTGCTATATACAATGGAGAGTCATAACAAGACTGTAACTTCAATTTGTGTTGGTAAAATTGGGAAGGAGAGTGGTGAGGAGGCACAGCAATATCGGATTTTGAGTGTGGCTTTGGATGGATATATGAAGGTTTTTGATTATGCTAAGTTCAAAATTACTCATTCGATGAGGTTTCCGAATCCTCTAATGTCTGTTGGGTTCTCACCGGATTGTTCTACGAGGGTGATTGGGGCGTCGAATGGGACCTTGTATATTGGCAGGAGAAAGGTGAAGGAAAGTGAAAGCAAGGAACTTGGGAATTTTGGTGGCTTGCCTCCGGTGGAAGAGTCTCAGAGGCGGGTGTTGAGGCCATCTTATTTTAGATACTTCCAGCGAGGGCAAAGTGAGAAGCCCTCTGAATGGGATTACTTGATTAAGAAGCCAAAGAAGATAAAGGTGACGGAGCATGATAAGTTGTTGAAGAAATTTATGCACAAGGAGGCTTTGTTAGCTGCTTTGAATGGGAAGAACCCAGAAAATGTGGTAGCTGTTATGGAGGAATTGGTTGCTCGGAAGAAGCTGTTGAGGTGTGTGTCAAACTTGGAAACTGAAGAACTTGGTTTGCTTCTGAAGTTTCTGCAGAGGTATTCAACCATGCCTAGATTTTCAAGGTTTCTGTTGGGCTTGACAAAGAAAGTAGTTGAGATGCGAGCAGAAGATATCAAATCATCAGATGAACTGAGAGGTGACATTAGAAATCTTAAACGAGATGTGGAGGAGGAAATACGATTACAACAGACATTGCAACAGATACAAGGCATTGTTTCTCCTTTGCTGAAGATTGCTGCAAGGAGATGATCGTTGCTTATTGTTTCCTGTCAATTATCAGGCTCTTCATTTTGGCTTTCTGCTGTCAACATTTCCGACAAAATATTTGCCATCAGATTGTAGTATTCCTTAAAGAAATTTTGTTCTTTTACACAGGATTGTCCTTTTACTTTGAAGATGTTACAGTTCATGTTTACATTTATGCTGAATTGGATTTAGTTTGTATGAGCATTTCTTTAAGATTTAACCTAATCAGCTCCTGGTTGGCATTATTAGCAACCAGTGTATTTGGAAATCATTCTACAATCAAAAAATTTCATGTCTGGGAAATTCTGCCAAGAAAAAGAGACCTGAATTTGCTGAATATTGAAGAGTAACTTGAATCTTTCTGTTAAAACAGTTACACACACAACTTAAGTTGTTGTAAACTTAGTTTAATAAATAAATACTATCTGTATTTAATTTCACCTGAGGAACAAAGCCAGGTTTAAGTTTATTTCAAGTTCCAACATGGTTTTATCCCATGTTAAGTTTATTTTCTTTGCTTTACCTCTCCTCCTTTCCTTCCCTTTTGTTTTTTTCTATTGCTGAATGCACCATTTATTTGGAATCTTCCTCACTTTTAACTTTCCCTTGTATGAGAATTTGGTGTTAGTTGCTTTCAGATTTAAAAATAACATGTATGGATGTTATCTCATCTATGGAACAGTTTCATCGCTGGCTTCCATTGTGTGCCTCACTGTATTGTCATGTCTCATATTGTTTCTGTCGTTCTGATAGTGAATTTTGTTGAAGCTGCTATACATGAGAAGTTTTTCAATTTCCCATCTTCTTCTCTGGCCGATTCCCTATCGGCATGTTTGTTTGCTGAACTGGATATTTGTGTTACGGAGAAAATGCAGGGATAGTGCTCTCCCTTTGGAGAACAGCTTTTGGGAGGTCTGGGCATGCCTCTGTTTATTGTTCTACTCACCTGAAAGTGTGATTTAACTTTAGTCACATTTGTTTTTGTTGATACGATGAATTCTTCTTACTGATTAGCAATATTTAGATCATAACAATTATCATTACTAGAGGTATCTTGCATTCGACTGCAGCAAAGACCAAGAGTTGAATGTGTAGTAGGATTCATCCTTGCCATATGGGGCATACTATTTTATTCTGGCCTATTGAGCATCATGACCAAACAATTTCGGGTAAGCTCTTGAGAAATGCTATGTTTGAGCTTAATATTAGCAGGCAGTCCCCTGGCAAGCATTTGGACAAAAAAATATGCGAAGACTCAGAGAAGGGGCACAAATGCAAGTAGTGTTGGAGACTGATCATATTATAATTTGTGGAGTTTACAGCCATCTGAACTTTATAGTAGAGCAGCTAATTAAATACCATGGATTTGCGTTTCCCTTAGGTACTGCCACTGGCAGGTAATTAAATTACATTGCTTACAGTTTACCATACGGACCAAGTACAGTGATGCTACCTGTTTGCAGGTGGCAGAGTATTCTTCTTCTATCTGATCGGCCATGAAAGCAAATGGAGAAAATACCAATAACATCACCAAGCTCAATCATAGCGATGTCCTTATGAAAAGGTCAGAGTCACTTCATAAAGAAAAAATGTTAGGTTACAGAGGTCTGAACTCATTATAGAAGATGAAACTAGTCCTAGTGTAGCTACTCGAGATCTTTCTCCAGATAGGAAGAGAGAATATCGTATAAGATGCTTCCTTAAATAAAGCTGAATGCCCATGAGCTTTGAGTCTTTACCCTTTTTAAGGAATTGAAGTGCTTTAACAACTGTTTCGAATCTCCAATTTGTTTAACTGCTTAGATGGAAGTACCATTTTCTTTTTCGGATGCCTCTTTGC
Source organism: Solanum rostratum (assembly GCA_029948455.1). Taxonomy (NCBI): domain Eukaryota; kingdom Viridiplantae; phylum Streptophyta; class Magnoliopsida; order Solanales; family Solanaceae; genus Solanum; species Solanum rostratum. Next base: position 6,659,043 of record CM057046.1, read on the forward strand.
AAAATGTGCTATTTTGTTAATGATGTTATATTCTCTGTGTTCTTTTAAAGCTCATACTGTCTAGAGAGGGTTACTAGTTTATCTAATCTTATTAGATTTTCAAGTTTTCCTCTCTTGTATGGGTGAGGTTCTTCTCCCATAGCTTAGCACATCACTTGATTTGACTATGGTTGACTACTTAATTTAAGGATCTTTGTCTACCTGAAACCTTATGAATATGACTCTACATCTAATCTGAAAAATCAACTGGGGTTTTCCCGCTTCTAATGAATTAGATTTGACTTTTTCGTAAAAAACATTCAATATTCCCAAAACTTTATTTCAGTTGGCATTAAACGATATCAGGATTTTATTACTCCAGTCTGGGCAATTTGAAAATTCACACCTGCGGCTTGATGTAGGGTGGCTAAGATACATTAATTTATGGCGGATGCTGGTCCAGTCTTACTCCAGAGCATGGTGTGTTCATCTATCTCCCTCACTACTTTGGTGCTGACACAGCAGACCAGCACCCCTCAATGTAGTCTTCCTATGAATCTCCCCTCCTATCCTAGATCAGTATGGATGAGATAGGGTAATAACAATCAGTTGCTAGTTATTCTTGTTACTTCTGTCTTAATGGAATCATCAGTTTTGGAAGAAGGATCAAGAACGTCTGTAAGGGGTAAAAAGTGTTTGCAGCATTAAATCATTCTGGGGGACATCGAATGCCTCTTTCTGGTTCCTATGATTACTATCTTGCTGTTTCGTGTGGAGATCAGGCAGTTGAACATATGATAGTAGTTGCAGTGTCACCATTATAACATCAAGCAGGAATCTTTTATACTGTTCATTTCATTTCGTAATTGACTCCATAACACAATATTGTGTATGCTCTCATCAGAAAGTTCTGATAAATGTACAGAGTTCAAACATTTTTTTGCTGTAGTCCCCTAATTTAGTTTACTTGCATGCTGATTCTTCACTTTGAGTCATACAGGTTTTGTTTATTGGACCTGTTCATGGGGGGGAAAAGGCTGCAGCTGGCATACTCAAATACTTGTGGTGAAAGTGGCAATGTGATAAATGATTCTCACACTGTGGAAAAGAATGGACTATTTCAGAGTAATTTCGAGATAACAATCTATCTTTGTATGACTTATCGAATCACATAACTAAATAAATTCAGACAAGAATAAATTTGTTCATAAAAAGAACATATCCTTTGCTCTTTCCATGAAGCTTGATAGCATATAATACTGATTGCAAGACAATGGCTTATTAAGAACTGGAATAAACATTTTGCTTTCCATTAGAATACTTGTTCTTACATTACTAGTTTTGTATCAAACAGTCGATTTCTTGTTCTGAGGTAAAGGCAGGTTCATCAGATCATTGATTTTTGCAATGTCCAAAACAACAATAAGTTTTATCATCTTACTAACTTTAATATGTATTTCCTGACCCCTTTAAACCTTGTAATATAAGCACCCTCTATGAAAAGTTCAACTTTATTGACTAAGCTAGTGTGTAAGGAGTCTTTTGAGTTTCCTGAAAGGGAAACCTCTCTCCGTCCTGGTCTGACTAGACCCCACGGTGGGCGCCAAGTCTCCATGTTATTGATAGTTGATAGATCTTCCCCCCCCCCCCCCCCCCCCCAACTTTCTTTTTTGGCTTTATGTTAGTGTTAGGTTGACTTTCTGCAGCAAACCACATAGATTCCAATGTTTTCTATTTTAAGAAATACAAAGGAATTGGTTCGAAGTGTCTCAAAATTGCTTGTTTTGAAGGATAAAATGGTGATCTTGATCTTTGTTTAATTTCAATTGAAGCTTCTCAAGACTCTACCAGAACAGTTGGTCATATATTCAAGGCTGAAAAGAATAATTTATTGTTCTACACAAATAATAATAGTAATATCCTGTCATGTTTCTGAGTAGGTATTAAATTTACTTACGACACCACTAATATGTACAATATTCTAATAGATTTTTCATGTAGTAAATTTCTACCAACCTTCTTAGAAACAGCATGACAGGATATTTAAATAAAAAGTTGTTTTGCTGCAGTAAATTTTCTTGATTAAGCCCTTGTAAAAGAGGGTTGAAAAGTCATCCCAAGACTTAAAAAAGGTTATCAACATGTTGCGTAGCCAGCTGGTTTCTTTGCCCAATAGGAGTTGCCTAGGTTGTGTAATCTCATAAAATTTGACTATGCTTCATATACATGTCAAGAGATAAGAAAATTATTGACATTATATGTATATCTCTTCAGAAGAAAATTCTATTAACAAAGTTGGCATTTTTTTTTTTTCTGAAAATGTATGTAACAAGGCCTCTGTCTTACTACCAAAATAATCCAGATGCACTTTCACTACCTCCTGAAGGTCCAAATTCAGGTTACTTAGTGATTCAAGATGAGGAATCTGAAACATATTGTTGTTTTGGACTTTGCAAAAATTATGATATCATGGACATGCCTATCCCTCAGAACAAGAAGCTGACTGTTCGATACGAATCGGGTGCTAGTGAGAACAGGAGGGTTAGCAGGGACGATGTAATGCTCATTCCAGTTCTTAATAAGCCATTGTCTTCCAATCAGTATTATGCTATCAAGAATCATGGAAAGCGCAAGGGGTATGTTGTTATTGTATTTGCACTTTTGATCTTTTATGATATGATAGTTTAATTATGTGATTCGACTTTTTAGCTGAAAAGTTGATGAATTAGAAAGTTAAATGAGAGTCTAGAGTCAAAGGCAATGATCTATTTTGTTACAAAAGGCCGAACATCCCCTTTTCAAAACGTTAACTTGGGTCAGAATGAATCATGGCTGTATATGTTCTCATTGATTGGAGTACTGCTTAACATACAATAGATTCTAGCAAAATTCATTTCTGGTTTATTTCGTCATGATAAACCAAGGTCAGTGGCAGATCTGTATGTTCCAAAGGGTTGAATTAAATCTCCTTAATCATAAAATTGCACTGTGCAGATAGAGGCTACCATATAAAACTATATAGTAAAATTGCTTTAGGCCGCAAGTTTCAATTCTTGAATTATTTTTTAATCTCCTTTTATTTGAATTTTTAGACTCGCTAAAATAATGGATCTTACATTTTCTAAGTGGCCTTTTGCAGACAAGCGTTTACTTGTTCAACGGAAGAAGACAAGCAAACCTGTTGTTTCTGCAGATGTGTACGAGATGTTAAACCAAAGCCCTTAGATCCAGAGGAGGTATATCAGCAGTTTGAGATCTGTCTATATGATACAGTCTGCAATGCCAAAGGTAACTTTTTTGCCAAGTCCGTTGCACCTGACGGTTTTCCACCGCACTTTCTAAGGCGAAAAGGTTGGCATCTTCTTGCCGAAACTCCTAAAAGTTATGAATTAAACCATGATGCTCTAGGCATCAATGCGAAGTTGAGGCAACAACTTCCAGAGTTCAATTTCACACCATCTTGTAAAAGTTCTGAAGTTGTTGTCGTGGGGAAATGGTATTGTCCTTTCATGTTTATCAAAGATGGAACAGAACTTAAACAACAGATGAAGAGATCAATGTTCTATGAAATGACACTTGAGCAGAGATGGGAGCAGTTTTTCACTTGTCAAAACGACAAAATTAATGAAGGGAATTCAGTACTTGTGGATGTTGCACTTGACACAGAAGTTGTCCTTATTGGCGGAACTAATAAAGCAACATGGGATGATAAAAACGTCGTTGAAGGAGTGATATGGTTTAGAAGCTATGGTAAAGATGGAAATGAAGTAACAAGTTTGGGATTGAGACGAGAAATAGTTCAACGAATGAAGTGGGAACAAGAAAGAGGTGGATGGCAATATCAAGGGAGGATCAAACAAGTTGAAGAAAACAGAGAAAATAGTACTAAATGGAAAAGATTCAGTTGCTATGTTTTGGTTGAGAGGTTTGTGTTGAGAAGAATGGATAGAAGCTTGGTGATGACTTATGATTTCAAGCACATTGACAAGGTTAAAAGCATATGGGAGTAAGACAGTATGAGACCACATGTAGTGTTGCTGTTTCTATGTGCCTGTGCGACCTATGTTGCTCGTACTCCCAAAAATGTTGCCGCACTGGATGCTTTAATATTACGCTACTTTTGGAGGATCTGACACACACGGTGGCATTTTGGAAGAGTCCAAGGAATATACTGTGTGAATATTTTTTTGTTAATGGTTTAAGCTATACATGCTGAGAATGTATCATATTCTATCAGTGTAAATTAACAGATTGTAGTAGGTGGTTACTCTATTTTCCATGTTGCAATATCAGAGTTACTATTAAGAATGCATAGTTATGTATATTGTGTATATCACACGCATATTATTATATCTCACTTGTATGTCTATATTGTTGTAAAATATATCGTTATGGAAAGTTCTTACCCGTAAATATTGGTTTTTACACAAATTGTCATGTAGGACGAGTGTGTGTGCTTGTTCAACTTCACACAAAGTTTAAGTGTTTACTTGTGTACACCCAAAGTGGGACGGCATACATGTCAGCTAAAACCAAATGAAAGGGTGCGTTTATGTCTTATGCCCAAAAAAGAACAAACACTTTGCTCTTCCAATGAAGCTTGATAGCATAATACTGTTTGCAAGTCAATGGCTTATTAAGAACTGTAATGAACATTACATCTTCCTTGACACTAACCTTGTTCTCAACAACAACATAGCCAGTGGAATCTCACAAGTGGGGTCTGGGGAGGGTAGAATGTACGCAGACCTTACCACTGCCTCATAGAAGGATAGAGGTTGTTTCCTGGGACACTAACCTTGTTCTCAACATTACTAATTTCATATCGAACAGTCAGTTTCTTGTTCTAAGGGAAAGGAAAGTCCACCAGATCATGATTTCTGCAATGTCCATAACAGCATTAAGTTTCAGATTCCTCATTTTGAATCACTAAATGGCCAGAATTTGGACCTTCAGGAGGTAAGAAAAGTGCATCTGGATTCTTTTGGTGGTAAGACAGAGGCCTTGTTACATGCATTTTCAGCAAAAAACTGCCAACTTTTTAATATTATATAAATATTTGGCCATAGAACTATCTAGTTACTATCTTTATCAACATGTTGATAAATCTTTTTTCATCTTTTTGTCTTTCTGTAGTCTTAAGGCTGACTTTCTGCAGCAAACCACACAGGTTATACATTTTTTTGTTTTAAGAAGATACATTGTTTATATTGAAGGATATAATGGAGATCATGATCTTTGTATAATCTCAATATGAAGCTTCTCTAGATTCTATAGGAACAGCTGGTCATATACTCAAATCTGAAAAGAATAATTTATTGTTCTGGGCAGATAAGAATAACAATAATATCCTGTCATGTTTCTGAGAAGAGTAGAAAATATATTTTTTTGATGCTTGAACTATATTAAAGTACCGATGGTTTGGACTATACTAGAGGTGGCCCCTATGGCTGACAAAATGAGGGAAGCGAGACTGCGATGGTTTGGACATGTGCAGAAAAGAAGTACCGATGCTCTTGTGAGGAGGTGCGAGAGGTTGGATTTAGGGGTTACACGGAGGAGTAGAGGTAGACCGAAGAAGTATTGGGGAAGGTGATCAAACAAGATATGGCAAAACTTGATCTCACCGAGGACATGACCTTAGATATCGCGAATTAGGTATCAGGCTAATAGGTTAGTAGGGTTAGGTTGATGTCTGACCTTGGGGTATAGTAAGGTAGTAGGATTAGTCGTATCTTTATATGTTATGTTGTCATTATCCGTCTTATATATGTTAATTTTATCGTATTTATTTTTTCATAATTAGTCGTTCTTCTTTTTTTTTCTTTTCTTTTCCTTTTCCCTTTTTCTCCGTATCTAGTTTATTTTGCTTATGGATTTTTGAAACGAGGGCTCTCAGGAAACAATCCCTCTAACTCTATGAGGTAGTGTTAATATTTGCGTACATTTTACCTTCCCCAAACCCCACTTGTAGGATTCCACCGGGTATGTTGTTGTGGAACTATATTAAAGTATTGAAACATCCATGATCTTTTATCAATAAGTCTAAGTTGAGTGCACTAACATTATATAGATCTTCTAAAGAAACACTTTTTTCTTGATATTGAAATAAAAAATTATGTTGCCTGTGTTATATATTGATGAAGATCTTCCAAAACAGTGTTGAAAAGTCATCCCAAGAATTTAAAAATTAGGAACTTATCAACATGTTGTGTGGCTAGCTGTTTTCTTTGACCATAAAGAGTTGCCTTTGTTATCCAATCTTGTTAAAGTGATATATATCCTCAAAAGAAAATTTGGATAGAAATTCTACAATAAAAGGTTAGCAATCTTTGCTGAAAATGTATGTAACAAGGTCTCTTTCTTACTACAAAAAGAATCCAGATGCTCTTTCATTACCTCCTGAAGGTCCAAATTCAGGTTACTTAGTGATTCAAGATGAGGAATCTGAAACATATTGTTGTTTTGGCCTATGCAAAAATCATGATATCATGGACTTGCCTCTCCCTCAGAACAAGAAGCTGACTGTTCGATATGAAGTGAGTACTGGTCAGAGCACGAGCGTTAGCATGGACGATGTAATGTTCATTCCAGTTCTTGATAAGCCATTGTCTTCCAATCAGTATTATGCTATCAAGACTCATGGAAAGCGCAAAGGGTAATAATATGTTGTTTAAGTATTTGATTTTTGACTCATTTGCATGAATATGAATCTTCTGATTCCTGATTGTGCAGCTTCAGTAGTATTGTGCCTAAGCCCTTTCATTGATTGGAGTATTACATAACATGGCAATAGGTGCCTGTTGGATCCTCCAAAAACAGTGCAGTTTTGGAAGATCTGACACTGGTGCGATAACTTTTATGGAGAGTCTGAGCAACATAGCATAACATACAATCTATATGGTCCAAAGAGGGTTGAATTTCATCCACTTAAATCAAAAAATTATACTGAGCAAATAGGAGTTTATGTAAAACTATATAGTAAAATTGCTTTAGGCTGCAAGTTTCTAGTGTGACATTCTTGAATTTTTAGACTGGTCAAGATAATCAATCTTACAATTACCAAATGGTCTTATGCAGACAAGCATTTACTTGTTCAAAGGAGGAAGACAAGCAAACCTGCTGTTTCTGCAGATGTGTACGGGACGTTAAACCGAAGCCATTAGATCCAGAGGAGGCATATCAGCAGTTTGAGATATGTCTATATGGTATATGTTTCAAAGCCAAAGGTAACTTTTTTGCCAAGTCTCTTGCACCTGATGGTTTTCCACCGAACTTTCTAAGGCGAAAAGGTTGGCATATCAGTGCCGAAAAGCCTAAACATTATAAACTAATTGATGATGCTCCAGGCCTCAATACTGAGTTGAGGCAACAACTTCCAGAGTTCAATTTCACATCATCTTGTAAGAGTTCTGAAGTTGTCGTCGTGGGGAAATGGTATTGTCCTTTCATGTTTATCAAAGATGGAACAGAACTTAAACAACAGATGAAGAGATCAATGTTCTATGAAATGACACTTGAGCAGAGATGGGAGCAATTTTTCACTTGTCAAAATGACAAAACTAATGAAGGGAATTCAGTACTTGTGGATGTTGCACTTGACACAGAAGTTGTCCTTATTGGCGGAACTAATAAAGCAACATGGGATGATAAAAACGTCGTTGAAGGAGTGATATGGTTTAGAAGCTATGGTAAAGATGGAAATGAAGTAACTAGTTTGGGATTGAGACGAGAAATTGTTCAACGAATGAAGTGGGAACAAGAAAGAGGTGGATGGCAAAATCAAGGGAGGATCAAACAAGTTGAAGAAAACAGAGAAAATGGTACTAAATGGAAAAGATTCAGTTGCTATGTTTTGGTTGAAAGGTTTGTGTTGAGGAGAATCGATAAAACCTTGGCGATCACTTATGATTTCAAGCACATTGACAAGGTTAAAAGCATATGGGAGTAAGACAGTATGGGACAACATGTAGTTGTTGATGGTTATGTGTGCATGTTTGACCTATGTTGCTCGGACTCCCAAAAAAATGTTGCCCCATTTGCATTAGGTCCTTCAGAAGTACGCTACTTTTGGAGGATTTGACACACACGGACACAGTGGCATTATTTAAGAGTCCAAGGAATATACTGTGTGAATTTTTTTTTAATTCAAGGTTTAAGCTATATACGCGTGCTGAGAATGTGTCGAAATTCTATTAGTGTGATTTCACAGATTGTAGTAGGTTGTTACTCTATTTCCCATGTTGCAATAGCAGACTTATTTTGAAGAATGCTTGGTTATGTATGTTGTGTATATCACAAGTATATTGGTGTATCTCATGTATATGTATTTTATATTCTGAATTAGTGAAAAAGATCTTGTTGATAATCAATTTTTCTGGCACTTTGTGATATAATCAAAGATATTTCAAAATATTTATATTGTAGGGGATCAAGGCATACAATGAGCAAAGAAGTCATGATAAACGGTCTCAGTCTCAAATGATATGCAGAGCTATTCGTCGAAGTGGTATATCATTGACTTTCATATGAGAAGGAACTCCTATGTCACATAATGGTTGTAAACCTCCAAAAAAAGACGTGTATAGAACTGAAGATAGAAGAAATTTTCAAAGAAATAAAATATTCGAATAATCAAATAAAAGTACTATGGTTTGAAAGGATGCAACGGATGTCCTTTAGGTGCCATTGGTTTAGCAATAAAGCCACAACAACAAGAACTCTTGTTTTCCTTTATGGAACAAGTGAATTTTGTCCTAATGTTTTTAATTTGTGAATGTCAACTCAATATCGCAAGTAAATTGCTTCCAATTATTCAATCGTTTAATACATTGATGAATGATAACTATGAGTCAGACTAAATAAAATTTGATATATTTTATTTCTTGTTATTATGGTGGAGAAGATGTTTTGCAAGATTTGCCTTAGAGGTGGGCGATCTTGACCTTTTGATCTTGCTTTGTTCTATATATGGACAAACCTTCAAGTTTAACAAGTTGTGATTTTTTAACCTTAAAAATTTGTCTACTACAAAGTATCGATCAAAAGTTCAAGACCACTCATTTGTAAGATCATTGGGTATAATTTCATGTTTTTCTTGTGGGTTAATTTGGGTTATTATTTAGTCTAAAATCAGTCAAACTTCTAGATAGGTTTTGTCTACGCCCAAGTTATGAACATCTACGATTTTCACTAAGGATGTGCAAGTAAGCCCGGTGCACTAAGGGTTACCTTACATTTCTGTCAGGGCTTGAAATGGCAGCAACTTTACCAATTACTCCAAGGCTCATGGTCATGAAGGATGTTCGAAAAATAAAAATGTATTGCACAAAGTTTGAACTTGAAACATCAAGGTGAATTTTGGACCTCCCAAACTATTGAATCAACATCTAGTCTTGTGTTTAGGGGATACGGAATCTATATATATACATAAAATAAAAATCATCTTATATATACAGTATGATTTTTCATCGAGAGGGTTCAGATCAGCTGAACACCCTGACAACCCCTGATCATAAATATATATATATCAGCCCACATCGATCAAATTTGAACGATTTAACCAGATTATATTTTTACGTGCTAATTTTATCATTCCTAATTCTATACTACTCATCCTTGATGAACATGAAGGGGCCATACCATTTTCCTACCATCTAATTTTTAGTCTTTGGCTTTAGTGGCATGCATAAATGTTACAGTACTTTTCTTCTTAAGAAGATTACATATTTGTGGACAACTTTTAATTATGTGTCTTGACTTTATAGTAAAGATTCCTAAGTTTGGTGGGGTCAAATATTAAAATAACTTACTTATAATGTTCTATGCATTAATGGGGTTGGCTGATTTTGGTTCTACTAATTCTGCAATAATATGCCTAGAGAAGAAGCAAGTTAGCTTGTCTTCTGCTTCCTCCGTACACTTTTACTTGTCACTATTATATTTATCGATGTCAAATTATATGAACTTTGATCAACATTTTAAGATGTATTTTTTTCATCATATTAGTATGAGGAGGCTTGCAACTTATAGCATTTTTCGTATAATTTTCATCCATCAAAATTTTATATTTTAAATATTAAGCTTTGAGTTTAGTTAAATTGACCTCGAAAAGCGAAACAGTAACAAGTAAAGTGAACAGAGGGAGTATTAGTGAGGCAAAATTCATATGTGATGGTAAAAAAAAGTCATGAAAAGAAGATGGAACCATTAATTATATTTATAAAAACATTATGACATTAATATTCAACTATATTTTGATTAATTTTTTAATATATATGCACTTGTTGTTTATAAAAAAATAAATACAAAGGTGAATTCATGATTTTTATCTTTTGAATCCCAAATTATGGTTCTTTTTGCTTTCTAGATTGTGTATACATATAAAAAAAATTTAATATGAATATAAATTTGATTCAAAACTACTAAATTTTGTCAAACTCTTAGCTTTAAGATTGGATTTGTCTCGATTTTATCATGAAGTACTGTCTTAACCTTTTTTTAAAATGACAATTGTTCCTAATTCGAAAAAAAGAAAATAATTTCTTTCAACTTTATCATCCTCTTCCTTATGATTAATTTTTTCACAATTAAATCATTTCTTGAGACAAAATATTTTATAATCAAGATCATAACTTTGGTCCCAAATATGAAAAAATAAAAAAGAAAAAGAAAAGGAGAGAAAGACAAATAGCAAAACACTTCTTTTTATACCAAAACAAAATTTTATCAAACCAACAAGATCTAAAGGTAGGGCAATGGTTTAGATTTGGGCTTTTAAATGTTTTTAGTACAAACTTTTTTTTGGACCACAAGACCATTGTGGATAAAGCCCATTTATAGGGACAGTTTCATTTTCTGAAAGTGACTCAAAAACCTCATTGAATTGACCCAAAAATCTATGAAACTGGAGCTATGTTGCTCGAATTCTTTAAAAATATCGTTATTCGTGTTTCTGATCTTAAGAAATATGTACTTTTAGAGGATTTAGTAGGGATGCGATGATATTCTATAAAATCAACCAAACATAAGAGTGTGAGCCGAAGGTGTATCGAAAATAACCTTTCTATTTTTGTAAGGGTAAGATCTGTACATACTCTATCCTTTTCATACCCCTACAAACAGGCATAAGAGTGGAATAAACATATTTGAGCCCTTAAAAGATTTAAGATTTGGAAGGGGATGCAATTTTTAACATGTATTATGAATAATATCTACATTTTATTTTCCTTTGATTGCAAAATATTTTTTTAATCATTTAATATTCGGAATATACTTATCAAACTTACGTAGGTTCGATAAAACTCGCTGAGCGGGTAAAGTGTTCCTTTATCGTAAGGCTCTCCATTATTAGGGAGTGAAGCAAAGAGCTTAGGCCAGAATGTGTCTTTTTTTAATTTTGAATTTTATGTTTTATGTTTGATATCTGTTTTAGAGCTTGATTAGCTAAAAGGATAAAAATTGGTTAGTAGTCAAATGTTGTCTAATTTTTTTTATAGGTATTGTTTTATTACTGACTTACTATCTTATTCTTTGAGTTTATTAGTATTTGCTCTTTTTTAACGATTATTCTATTGTTATTATCTTTCTCTTCTCCATTATGTTTAGCATAATTGTTGATTGTTGTATCTTCTTTTTCATAGTTGATTTTATCATGCTAAACTTGTATCAAGGATCTATTAGAAGCATTCTTTCTACATTCACAAGGTTAGGATAAAATATGTATAGGATAAAATATGTATCTCCGATCCATTTCAGATCCCACTTATAAAATTACATTAGGTATGATGTTATTCATCGTTATTGTTTAGAGTATGACTAGTTTGAATTTGCAGCAAAAAGTTTCACTTTAGAGGTTAAACATCCCCAATTAAAGGTGACTCATAACTGTTGATTAAAAATGAAAGAGTACTAGTAGATTTTAAAATTCAGGACACGATCTCAAATGCTAGTATGGGTTCTAAATGTAACTTTCAAACATATTTAGTAAATTTCTTAAGTTGATACAAAATTTAGATCAAAACTACTAGATTCTACTGAATCCATATGTTATTTACGACCCCTAATCTGATCTGATATTCAATATTCACTTGGGGACTCAAATTAATTTTGATTGACGCAGCACCACATAAGACCCAAGGGCAGATCGAGAAGGTAAAAAAATATTCACCCAAACTTCCTCGGTAAAAAATCACACTATAAATTTTAGTTAATCTTTTTTACGCATATAGTGGAGTTCTTAAACCCCGAAACATATAACTAGAGGTTTGTTCAATATTTCAGGTTCAAAAATCGAGATTCCAAATTCAAATTATAAGCACTATATTTTTATTTTCCGAGCTCTTTAATGAAAATTAGACATCTATACACACCAACAAACATATTTTGGCAAAAGAAAAAAAAAAACCATCTTTTTTTGTGTATCTTCTTTAAAATCCACTAGAGAAACTAAATGGCCGAGGAAATTTTCGATGGAGCAATAAAATGTATAGAAATCGAAAAGAACACCAACGACAACTTCACAAAAATGAATAAACCATAATTAAAAAGAAAAAGGGAAGAAATCTAAAATTAAAGCAAGAAGATAACTAGGTAAAGTTTGTATATTTACTTTTCTTACTTAAACAAAAGTAACCAAAACAAGATTATAACAAATCTAAAATTACTACTATTAAGACTAAATTAATTAAATCAAATTACTATTAATTTCATCCCTTTTGCTTTTCTTGAAAATCCATTTCCACACTCTGTTTCCTTTTCCATTGTTACCCCTCTTCATCCTTCTGTCATATTCATTCATTCTACAAGATCCACCTCTCAAATTCCCCATTGATTCTTGAAAATCTTCTAATTTAGGCTCTAATGATAAGTTAAGTTTCAAATCTATAAAACCTGACTCATCATCATCATCATCATCCATAATAGTAGCAGTAGTAGCAGTTACGTTGCTCGGACTCTTTAAAAATGCAGCTGGATATCGTGTTTGGAACATTTTCGGAGAGTCCGAGCAACAGAAAGACTCTGAATGAGGAATTTTTTTCCTCAGATTGTTGAAATCATCAAATAATAAACCACCAGTAACATCAGAGATTTTTGCACTTGAAAATCTGTAATCATTATTTCCATCATCTCCACCTCCTCTGAAGCTACAGAGTGATCTTGATCTTGAAACAACTCCATCTATGGGGCCTGAAATTTCACTTTTTTCATCACCCTTTGCTCTGTTCTTCTTAAAAAGCCTCTTGATTTTCCAAAAACCGTTACGATTCTTCTTGATTTCGACACTGTTGCTGCTGCTCCTCAGTAATATCACTTGCTCTGCTTTGCTCTGTTTTTCATTTTCCAGCAGAAATGAGATCCTCCCAACACTCCCAACTTCAACAGAACAAGAAGAGGAAGTTCTTTGGGTGTCATCAGAGAAGGACTGATTAGAACAGATTAAATTGAGCAATTTGTCTTTGAGACAGAAGGAGCAAATCCCAATTGGGGATGAATTTGGGTGTTTGATACAGGGGATATCTGATGAAACAGAGTAATTGAAATCTGAAATTTTGGTGTTTTCAACATAAGTGGTGTCTATAGCTGCAGATTTGCCTCTATCTTTCATGGCAATTCTTGATTTTGTTAATCAAAAGAAGTGATTTTTTGAAGGATGGAGATTGAACATGAACAGGGGGAGTGTGTGTGTGTGCGTGTGTTTATAGAGTAGTCAGTGAGCTTTTTTTAAGAGGAAAAAGAGAGAATGGAGGCGTTCACTTTACGTTTGTTTATGAAAGAAATAGAGTGGGGTGGGGTGGGGGGGGAGGAGTGGGTTGAGGGCAGTGGCGGAGCTACATAGTACTCAGGGGATCTGAATCATTTTCGATGAAAAATTACACTATTTTTATATGGGAAAAATAATTTTTTATGTATATATAATAGATGATGAATCTCTTTGATTAGTTCATGTGTCTACTTCTTAAAATTTTGAATTCTCTTAAAGAAAATTCTGGATCTATCATGGGGATTGGGGGTGGGGGTTAGGGGTGAGGGCAAGGAGTGAGAGGGTTGGGGGTGGGGGCCAATGGCAAGGCCAGATAGTACTCGAGGGTTCATTCAAAACTCCTTCGGTAAAAAATTATACTATTTTTATATGATAAAAATAATTTTTTACGTATATATAATAGATATTGAACCCCCTTCAGTTAGTTTGTTGATCTACTTCTGAAAATTTTGAACCTTCTTAACGAAAATCCTGGATCCGCCACTAGTGAGGGATGAAGGGGGTTGGGGGTGGGGGTGTGAATAAAAATGAAAAAATATTTATTCCTGCAATTATTTTTAAGGATTTTGAAATATATTTTAAAATACTTAACAAATTATTCCAAAAATAATGTTCACAACTTTTAGAAATTCAAATTTATTTAGCTATTTGAGTTTTAAATTTTGGTGTGATGGCTTTTTTATTATCAAACTAACTTTTCAACAACAATTTTTTGGGAGTTGAAGGGTAGCTTATTTGGTTTAGTATCACAATATAGTAAAAGATAGTTCATAGAGGAAAAAAAAAAAAGGTACTTCACTATATAAATTTTGTAACATTTTTGGCTTTGAGAGTTGATTTAATTAATTTTTAAAAATATTTATTTTAATTAAGTTGAGGTATCAAACTGAAACTTTGTTAAGTACGGAGATTGAAATAACCAGTTGAATTAAGTACTCGAGTTTTTCATATTATTTTGTCAAATAAAAAAACACATTAGAAGATGTTAGTTAATTTTTCATGTAATTATCAATCAGAATAAATTTTTCATTTTCATACGTACGAAAAAGAATAAATGCAAAATGCCATAATGAATATAAGAAAATGAATTAATTTAAAAGAAAAATTAATTAATAGAATTGTTTATGTTATTATCAATCAAAATCAACTTTTCATTTTTAACTATAGAGAATGATAAATGCAAAATGCCATAAAGAAACTTGGGAAAAAATATTGTGAGTAAATCTACTTGATCATATCAAATAATTAGCCTTTTGTTTTTCTTCATTATCCTATGTAAAAAGAATAGTATAAAAGTTAAGATTTTGGGAGATTACATCAATCAATCAAAATTGTCAATGTTATGCTATTCTCCTAATTGTCTTTTTATTTTTTTAATTTTTTTTATGTTAATTTAAAACACGAATAATTCAGAATTTTAAATTTACGAATTTTAAAATTTTTCAAAAAATGCTATTTAAAGAAAATTTGAGGCAAGTGGGGATGAAAAAAGTTGAAAGTAACAAATCAAAGAGGCATAAATATTTTTTTATTTTGTCCCCACAATTTTGATTATTCTTTTTTATATATATAAATATAACAATGATTTATTAGAATTTATTAGAGAAATAAATATGTACACCTTATACACGTGTCCCCTTAATATTTTTATTTTTATATTGGACCCCATCTAGCTACTTGTAACATACAATTGCTGCACCACAATATGAGATATTATCGGGATGATTAAGATTTTTTCATTATTACTCGAATGTTTTAAATTTGTATTACGAAAAATAAAGGTTGTGATCAACATTAAATAACAAAATCTCGATGAATAGTTAGGATCTTAATTTAATGAACAAAATTTATCTTGTTACAAATAGTCAAGATTTATAGCTGATGATCAATTTTGTGTCACAAATTGCGATAAATCATCAGTATTTAAATACAATTTTTGAGGGATTATCGGAATTCAATCACAAGATCTCAGCTAAATTATAATAACTTGTGTAAAATATAGGAATACGTTTTTGCTTCAAAATCAGTTCAAATCAACTCCAAATGGCTCTAAATATTATCTTTAACGTTGTGTCAGATATTCTTACCGAAGTCTTGATTGAATTCTAATTCAGGCATTTTGGGGCCATTTTTTTGTATAATGATGCTTTCAATAAGATATTTTATCATTCTCAAGAATTCAAATTAATCTGAGACTTCTAATTAAACATTATCCACAAAAAAATATTTAATATTTCTAAAATAAAAAATGTTTCTAATAAATATAAGCTTCACTATTCCTCTAGCAACTTGTTAACATCAATTGGAATAATTATTGAGACTATCAAATATATTGTGTTTAGACTTTATTTGTTTGTTTTTTGTATTATCAAATAATATTATATGGTTGTTGTTTTCCCAATGTGTTGGTTTATTTTTGGAGTACAAATTTAGCATCTTCTTTTTGGATTTTTTCAACTATTTAAATGCTTAATGTAACGTTTCTCTAATTTGTGGAATTAATTTAGATTCATCAATTTGATATGTTGCAAAATATGGTGACACTCAATCAAAAGGATGTTGATACACCACTATCTCAACATGAAAAATTAAAATGAATTGAAATTGGAATGTGGAGTCATTTTGATGTATATGTTGTGGTGGATGTCTTTTCATTTATTATATGTTCGATATTTGTATTATGATTCAATTAATCTGAATTTATTTTGTTTAAGGTTTATTAAGCTAAGGGAGAAATAATATTCTTTATATGTGATCATTTTTAATATCTGAAATTCGGACTCGATATCTTTAATTTAAGATGGAGGAATAAGATTCGTCCCATGTCTTTTCTTTCATTTCTTGCGACATTTTATATTTGTATTGAAGTTCGATTGATGTTCGTCGACGAGATTGAGATTCAGAGATCCATGTGTAACCAGATGAAACCCCCTTCCTATGATCCATAAATCAATCTATGACTCGTAGATTGGGTCTATTGATTGGCCCCCGATAGTTTTTAATGAAGGGCAATTTTGAAATTTTCTTGCATTCTAAGTCCAATACTACGTCGTACCTTTCCCTCACATATCAGACCCATTCTTTCCAATACACTCTCATTCGATTCCCACTCCATATGTGCCGTGTTGTAGTGGATGTCTTTTTGTTTATTATGTGTTTGATATTTATATTGCAATTCGATTAATCTGAATTTACTCAGTTTAAGGTTTTTTTAGCTAAGGAAGAAATAATACTCGATACCTCTACTTTAAGATGGAGGAATAAGATTCATTCCATCACAATTATTGCAGGTATCTCTTCTTTTTTATTGAAGTTCAATTAATTTGAATTTATATCGTGTAAAAATTATTATGATAGAAGCACTTTTTATGAGAATTTTTCTTATACCTAGCTATAATTTTTGGTGATGTCTCTTCTTCCCATTGTATTTTCACTTTACTATGCTTTTAGTCAGAGGAAACTTGATCAAATTGTAGAAAGATATATGCATTGATTTGAAAGGCCTCACATATTCCAACTCAAGAAATTAAGGTTCAATATTATAATTCATAGATTAGGAGAAAGAAAAAAGAAAAAAAATTACTTACATACGAGAAATATTATCGTTTGATTGCTGATTAGAAAGTGATTTATTCATATATTAAAATTAGTACAATTAATATTATATTTGGTAACTTTTTAATTGTTTCGTATAAAACATGTATTACTTGCATAGAAATTTTATAGTAATTATAACATGTACGTTACTTTATACACTATTTTATGTAGAATAAAGATGATATAACTAAACACATGCATAACTAATCTCAGCATTTCTAACTCTTAATCTAAGAGTAAAAATAATCCTGAGTGCACAAGATTCGAATTTCATTTTGATCGTCTCTTTTATGATAAAAAAAATAACGCTTCTATTTTTGCTTTCTTGATAATAATAAAAAAAATATTTGTAAATGACTCACAAGGCTTCCCTCAGCACACCTATAATAAGAGGAAAAAGAGTCTTAGTTCTTGAAATAAGCAAATATATCATCACTCTTAGGTGTACCCAAATTGACTTCTACACCATCATTAAACATATTTTATTGTTGCATTTTAAAAATATTTTGACTAGAAATCATATTAACATATTATTCTATAATTTATGAATTAGAATTTATTTTGTGCATTTATTACTTAATAGTTAAATTAATTTTCTTCACACTTCCTCAATTTTATTTAAGCTCAATTAATTATCTACAATTTCATATATATATATATATATATATATATAACATTATAATTTTAGATGTTATTTTATTTTTAACGTAAAAGTTAAAAATTCATGGGGCTTAATTACTCGTTGTGCCTTGTAAAAGGATTTATTTCATAATTAAGAATAAATCTAAAGTATCATTTATAGATTCACGTGAATTCAGTATATTTTATCTGAATCAGGTATATGCATTACAAAAGTGAACCCTAATTATTATTTTATATTATTTGAGGAGCCTTTACTTTTTTTAAAAAAAAGCTAGTTTATACCACATCCAAGCTCATCTTTTGCCTTTTGACCCTACAAATACACACACACGTGTGTACTATCTTTGAATACAAGCAAGTAGCCTCTTTTTAGAATTGGGGGGTGGGGGTGGGGGTGGGGGGTGAGAGCCGCACATAAACGATTCATCTGTTTTATGATCTGACATATTTTTTAAGAAAATGATAATCAAAATAGTGTACTTTATCATGTTAATTAACCTTACTGATAATTTTTTGAAACTCTAAATTTGACTACTAGCTAATGTCATTGTTTCATTTTTCGAGGTCAACTTGACGAAACTTTAAAGCTAAATTGAAGTAGCTAAATTTAATATTTGAAATATAAAATTTAAATAGTTGAAAACTATATGGAAAATGTTGTAAGTTACAATTCTTCTCATATTAATATGATGAAAAATACATTTTAAAATGTAGATCAAAGTTCATATAGTTTGATCTCAATAACTGAAATAGTGATAAGTAAAAGTTAGAATTCTTTTTAAACTTTAGGACAATTGTTGATTGTTGTGATTTAATTTATTATGAAAATTTGCCAAAATATATTTGTGCTTTTACCATGATAATTAGGATTCTTTATTTTATACATTATAATATAATGAATTAATAAAATAATAATTCGGGGAAATAAGTAAAAAGACAAATTATCTTAAGCAAAGTCTTTTAATAAAACGAAAAAATATTTTAACCACATTATTAAGGACCTAAGAAAAGAACTTCTAATTATTGTTAATATCTAACAATTACTAATATGCATAAAATTTAAATTTTATTAATGCTAAGAATTGTTAGGCTTAAAAGTTAGGCTTTTATACATATTTGGTATTTTAACCTAAGTCGGAGTCCTATTTTTTGTGCACATTTTTTTTCTTTTTCCACCCTACATATATGCTAGGGTTTATATATAATTGCAATTTTATTATTAATAATAATTTTAAAAAAATAGTGAAAAGATGATTTTATCAAAAGTGTAGCCATTTTAAAGAAGGACAAAAATTTCAAACAACATTTACAAGGACTTTCACGCTTTTCATATAGTATAGATAGATAGATTAAGGGAAGTACAGGGGAAAAAAAAAGTAAGAAAACTATCTTGATTTGTGAAAAATCGACAAGTAAATTGAAATACAAGAAAAAGTAGTAAAACTCTCTTGATTTGCAAAAAATAAACAAGTAAATTGAAATATCTATTATTAATATAAAGATCAAGTAAATAAAACGAAGCGAGTATTATATAACATAACCTAAGAATATAGAAAAGACCCCTTTTTTTAGCACAATGCCTAAAGCCATGCCACTTTGTTTATTATAGCAAAAGATTGCAGGCTTATTGCACGCCCAATTTCAAGTGCATGCATCATTGTTATGACAACAACAAAAAAGATAACAATTGATTTAATATATGTTGTGTCCCTTTCCCAAATCTTACGATGACAGCAACATATCCAGTGGAAGCCATCTTTAACTTCTTCCGAATGGTCTTATTCCTCTTTGTGTAACTACACATTCATCTCAATATCCCCATCTCTGCGATGTACATCTTCTGAATATGTGCATTTTTTATTGGTCAACACTCCACCCCATACCTTAATATAGGTTTTATTAACACCAAACCTTCATACAAATACTTTTGGTTCTTGAACCTTTTCTTCTACTTCTTATATTTGTCGATGCAACGATTGTGATTGAATGTACAAGTCGCAGATTTGAGTTTTGAAAATAAAAAGAATCTGAATTAGAAGGAAGTGCTTCCTCTTTTAAGGACTTTTATAACATGATAAGAATATAAATTAAGGCGAGTACGATTAATAGTACTGCATCACACGTTCACGCAAGATTCTAAAAAGGCCGTAACCCCCCACCCCACCCAAAAAAAAAGTATAATCACATTAATTTGATACAACATTTATGACTAATTCCACAACTATTTTGTTTGTGATTTTCATGAATTTTAAAGATTGCATATCTCAGCTGAGGTTATATTAATTACTCCTACCACCGTCCATTTTTACTTGTCTACTGTACTATTTTGGGATATCCAATAATACTTGTCTACTCTATAAAATCAACAGATAACTTTACACTTAGTTCCTAATTTATCCTCATCATTAATTATAATTATTTTCCCATTACATTTTTCAAGATATTATATTTATTCGATTCAAATTAAAGGGTAATTTGGTAAAATTACCCCCATCATTTACTACTTATTAATCACTGTGCCAAGTCAGCAAGGGACAAGTAAAGATCAACAGAGGGAATATTACTTTCCCCGTCTCATTTTACATGACACTCTTTAATTTTCATAGCGTTTAAGAAAGAAAAAAAAGATTTTTGAAACTTGTAATTTAAAATATCCGTAGATATTTATGTGGTTGAGATTAATTTCATTAAAAAAAAAGAAGATAATATCAACGTTAAACTATTTCTAAGTACAGTAAAATGACATTCTTTTTAAAATAAGATAAAAAGGAAAAAAACATCACATAAAATAGAACAGACGAGTATAATATAAGTTGGCATCCACTTATTGGTATGGTGTATATATAGTAATAAGTACTCCATATATTAAAATTTACAATATGTTTTATATGTGTTAGTGGGTTTTCATTTAAAGTTAATTGTTAATATAGATGTTTAAGTTCACAATTATTAAGAAAAAAGTACATTTATGTCATTTGATGATGATTAATAATACTAATTGACAACTTGCACTTTAATTATATTATCAATTATAACACGTCTATCGTACTAAATTTTTGTTAGGTCCACAACACCTACCTGTCTCACCATTCTTCTCCCATCACCAAATAATGTAATAATCTTATTACTCACAAAATCAATGGACATTATTTGTTTGTAGAAATTAAAACTCAAGAAAATTTACAGTTTTTTGGGGCGGAATTATAGTTCTGCTTATCGGATAATTTAGTCTTGGTATGTATTTTATTATTAGGATAATATATTAAGTGTATCAAGATTCAGTCTGAATATATTCTTTTTTTTCAATTGTGATTTATTATATTTGTGGTATAGTGTACTAACATTTAGCTATAGTTTGGTCTAGACTTTGTATTTACGTTGAAAAAAATTACTTAATATATATAAATAATTTATTCAAAACTTAATATGCTACATTTTTCGAATTCATAATTTATAAACTCAAAATTTAACTCTGCCTCAGTTTGAACCCTTTTTTTTTTTCATGAAAGTATAAGCTTCCAAGGACAATTGACTAGAAGGTCATTGTTACAACTTACAACCCCCTATTCACGCAGATCTATGAATAAGAGACGTTGTATTAGGTAGTACCTATAGATCATAAATTGTTAATAAGATTTTTGAACACGTTAAAAATTTATTCTGGAGTTGCTTTTCGGATCAAAACACTTATAGGAGTCACTCAATGCCACTATTGGTACGAGCTTTGAGGAATCTTTGTCTCAAGTAAAATAGAAGTGTTATTTCATTCTCGATCATAACAGAAATAAATGCACCGCAAAAACAGACAAGTTTAAATTTGCTACCTCGCCTTTGCAAACCTCACCAAACACTAACAAATATGAAGATGGATAGTTCTTACTTCAGAAAAACTACTTTCAATTTTGAACATATATATGCGAAACTTCAAACATACATGTCCAAGTCAAACTTTCGATAAATTTTTACAACTTCAATCGTATATACCTAAAGTTGAGTCAATGATTATACTTGCAAATTTATATACACAACAATTATGAATTAAATGGTGATCCCAAAATCGACTATCGATACACCTATTGGGCCTTTTTAAGTCCCAAAATCCTAATTTGTTGGGCTTTTTTTGGATATTGGATTAGTTCATGGGCTAATGGAATCAAATCAAATGGGCCTTAATGGGCCAACCAAAAATCCCAAAGCCCAAAACACCCTATCCAAAACAAGAACCTTTTAATCTCTATTGAAGAACACAAACAAAGAAGAATTTCTTGTTTTTTTCCCACCATGAATATCCTCAAGCTTCATTTCCACAGCAAATTCTCTTCAATTTCTGGAAATTCATCACCCCATTCATCTTTTTTAGCACCCCATTTTCTCTTTTTGCCTACCCACAAACCAAAAATGTTGTCTTTAACTCTTAATTATTCTTTTGAAAAGCAAAAAAATGTGAGAGCTTCAACTGTAAAAACCCAAATTTGGAGTGATAAAGAAGAGGAAAATTCAGAAGGGTATGAGTACTTAGCTCCAGATGGGGTTGTTTATAAGAAGACTTTGAGACTTGTGGAGGGTGCAATGTTTGCTGCTGTTTCGGGATTGGCTTATCTCTTGAGCAATTCTCTTGCTATTGAGGTACTTATGGTTCTTGGAATTTAGAAATTTGATTGGGGGCTGGAGAAATCGTTGTTATTGTTGTTGTGTTTTTGCTTTTTATTTGATGTTCTGATTGGGCGATGAATTTAGTTTGATTGATTTTGCATTAGGTAATAAAGTTGGAGGATGATATTTGTTAAGTTAATCTCAGCTTTAGAGAGGAATTGTGTTGTAGTAGTCAAGACATTTTCTTTTAGGGAAGTAATTGGTAATTGTCAGTTAAGTAGTTTATGAATTATTGAATTTGTTAAATGTTTCAAATATGCAATGACGACTATCGGAAATAGCCTTTGCACCTCCACAAAGGCAGGTGTAAGGTTTGCGTACATCCTACCCTCGTCAGGCAACACGTGGTACATTGTTGTTGTTTGTTGTTGTATCTGTTGTGGAGGAAGGGAAGTCCTTCTTCCTGTAATGCAGTTTCTGAATTCTGCATCTAGGTGTGTTACTAGTGAGAGTGGAACTAATCGTGGTAATGAACTGTTTGATTAGAAAAGTGTGGACCTAATCTTGGTGAAAAGTTGTTTGATAGAAAACAATGGTAGATTTGATATCACTAGGGTCGTGAATTAAGTACGTCTACTGCCAGTGGTGGATCCAGAATATGAATTTTTATGGGTTTCTATGTAAGTTATTATATATAATCATAACTGGGTTCATGGTCAAATATTTATTAGAATTCTTAATACATATACAGGGTTTAGGCAAGAGCTACGTGGTTAACGTGAACCTTGTAGCTTAGAAGTTACCTCCACCCCTGTCTTCTGTCAACATCCAAGCTTATGTGACGTGATTAATAGAGCTTCTTTTTTTGTAATAATGGTGTTAATAGTTGAACTTCTATTTCTTTAACTGTTTCAATAGTTTTAAATCTTTTACTATCGATGCTTGGTGCTGTTGATGGTTGGGAGGAATTTGTTGTACTGTAGCAAAAGAACAAGCCAATTTTGGGTTATTTAGGTTGAGCATTCTGTATTTTTGTTGGCAATCCAATTTAGTCTGTGACTTTATTTGATGTTAAGTGACAATTACTCGGACCTGTTGCATCATAATTTTGGTTTGAATGTAGTTACTAATTTGTATGAGTTTGTCTTGTATTATCTGTCAATTCTTGCTAGTGGTTTTGATCTCCTAAAGGAAATTTGGCTTTGCATGTAGCACAGAATTACTTCGGCTGTTTCTTCGCATTGCCAATCGTTGTATCCTCGATGAGATGGGGCATCGCAGCTGGCAGGAAAACCATGGTTTGTCTTCTCACATGCCTCTTAGATTGGAAAAATAAACTTATTCCTGGAACTTGTTCATCTACATTTTCTAATGATATTTATCCCATCGTGTTAGGTGGCAACTGTTGTACTCTTGTTTGTCTTGTCTGGTCCAGTGAAAGCATTAAATTATATGGTGAGCGATATCTTATAAACCATAAAAGATGTCAATAAAGGCTAGTGAGATATCACATTTTCATTATTCATTATTACTTTCTTATGATACTAGTTATCCTTGGCGGCTGTTCTTCTGCTTCAATACTTCATGTTCGCAAATGTACTATGCACGTTTAGGTGATGTTGCTACTAAAATATCTACACTTTTTTTCATGATTCAGTTAATGCATGGTTTACTTGGCTTCACTATGGGATCCTTATGGAGGTATGTAGTATTTGTTTTGCAACTCTAAACCTAAATGCTTATTCAGTTATTCGTCTATTCCTGTTCTTTCTTATGCGCCTCCTCCCTCTTTCATCCCCAGAAGTGAAATGGGAGGAGAAGATTGAAAATATGCTGAGAGGATGTTTTCCCTTTGGAAAAGAAATGTGCAGTTATTGAGTATCTAAGATGTGACTTAGTAATCGATATCACTGACTTCTGTTCTGGGGTTTTCTATAAACAAAGATATGCACTGGACACACGCTCTCCCTTCACATAAAATGTTGCTGCTCTTCGATTAGTTTAACGATTGTATGCTGTTCTATGTCTTATCTTATCAGGTTGAGAACAAGTTGGGGTGCCTCAATCTTCTTGTGCGCCCTTGTATGTTCTCTCCCTCTATTGTTTTCCCACCTTGAGAGTGTTTAAATAAATCACAGGCAATTCCAACAAGAAACATCTGTTTTGATTTGCAGGCTCGGGCTGTGGGTGCTCTCGGATACGTTATATTATCCTCATTTTTAATAGGAGAAAACATCCTTGCTCTGGTAAGATATACCTTCAATGATCTGCTTTTTCAATTGTTCAGCTATTCTTTACAAATGAAAGATCACTCCTATTTTGATTCTGTGCTTGTAGATTACGATAAATATTCATGCTTCTCTCTCATACATCCTCACCTCCTTAGGCAGTCCAATAGTTCCATCGATGAATTTTATATACACCTTATTCGGGACTCTGGTACGTGTGATTTCTTCGTATCTATTCAATTTGGCAAGAAAGTCATTCTTTTCTTTTGACAAGTAGAAAGCTAATGTTTTCTTTCTTTTACATTTCTGCTTACTGAACGTGCAGCTTTTGATAAATTGTGCGTTCTTCGTGTCCTTGCTGCATCTTCTTTATGCCATTTTTCTTACCAAATTCGGCATGAAAGCTAATTTGAGACTGCCAAGGTGGTTAGCCACAGCAATTTAAACAGGCTTACAAGAGCACTCTCATTCAAGGCACCGCGCCTTTGCTCAGATACTACACCACGATGATGGTTAATGCAGGGCTGTTTTGATCATCATTAATTCAAGACTGTAGAGTTGAATCAGAGCATCAACTTCATCTATCTATTATTCAAAGCAACACAAATTCAGCAACAAAATTTAGCTGTCCATGTTTACTTGTATTTGTAATGCATATTGGCCAGTATCTGATGCACTGAAAACTCCCGTCTGATCTGATGGGACAGAGTAATATTTTTGTGCATACTTGTTTCAATTGGCTGTAAAAAATGTATTCTCAGCAAAGAATATGTAAAGGAAGTCAATTTGTCTAAACTTTGAAAAAAAGAGATAATTTCAAAAAAATTCCCTTGTGGTTTACAATATTACAGTTATCTTCCTTTATAATGATTTCAGTAAAAAAAAAAAAGCTCAGAAGGAACGGTAGCTATATACTTTAACGCATGCAAGTTGATCAATTTGCCTTTTAGAAATAGGCTAAGAAAGTCATCGATTTGAATACAAGGAGGGGCTTTTTATGGCATCATCTGGAATTACACAATTCCAGTAGGAAAGTTTGGGCCAATCTGGTCTTTCACAACAAAGCGATAGAATCGATAGAGGGAACTGCCAAGAAATAACTTATAAGTAGATTAATAGAGCATTTCGGGAAGGCATATACATTACATGTCCCGGATCAAGTAAAAACTCTCGGGTTCCAACAAGCTACTGCGGCTAATCAAAGAAATAAATTTTGGGGGAAGGTAAATATATACTCCAAGTACCAACAAATCTAAATCATTTCAAATACAATTAACTTGGAATTCTTCAAACCACAACATAAATATTGTTAAAACATGACACCTTTAGTAGGGTCAACTAATCAAAAAAATCCTAGACCAACATCTTAGTTAACTAAAATCAAAAATTCAAAAAGAAATTCATTTTAGCTACTAGGCTAAACTTGAATTTGAACCCCAAACATTTGTTCAAGCCAGGTACCGGAATCGGCTAGGTAAGGAAAGTCAAACTTCAATCCCAGGTAGTTCCCAGCATGAAAGCTAGAAACAAGAACACCAAGAAGATCAAAGCTGTGTCATACACAAATCAAAGGAAAATACAACCTCGATTTCATCAAGAATGCGAAAAATGTTAAAGGTGTACCAAAAATTAGAGCGTAAAACGGCTCAAGCTTCTTTCCTTGTTATCCTGTCATTCAAAAGTGAAAAGCATTAGGAATCAATTGTGAATATATCAGCACGTGCCAAAAACGGAAGAAACTAGTGAGAATAAGTCATTCATTCTTGACATGAGACGTTTTAAATGCTCGATAAAGTAGAGGAGATGAGGATATTCATATTTAGTTTATGCCGGAAATTTTAATAAAGGAAACTGGATACTGGAAAATGGCTCTTGGATCGTTGTAACAAACTTCAAGGTTGATTTTGATTTTATTGAGTAGAATGGGCACGCTACTCTAGATATTTTTCTGAAATTAAATTATATATAGTTGATTGGGGGGTACAATGAGAATCGAGAACAATAATTCTCACCTGAAACAGTATATCCCGAGCGCTGATGTGATTTCGTGAATAACAGATGTGGCAAAATGCAGATAGAGTGATACTGAAAAAGATGGGAAGAAATAATAATAATCAGCCAAAAATTCACACAGTTGAAAAAACAACAAATTAAAGACACTATCGAGATCTCTTGATCAAAAGTAGAATATGGAGCAGATTAAATCATCAGCTCTCATGATTGGATGATCTATCAATTTATTTTTCTCTTCCTTGATCGGCAGAAAAGTATGTTTGCATATTCAGCTAAACTTAAAACTTTTCCAAATATTGCTCAACAAAACAGCATATCATATCTATCTGAACCGCTAAAGCAGATTATATTACCTGAGTATGAAGTGTAAGCAAGAAGAACCCAGAACTCATCAACCATAGGAACTCTGCAAAGAAGAGATTCTCATGAGCATACAAAAATACAAGAATTCCAAAAAGGAATATTAGTGACATGTAAAGCCATACTCTCCAAAAGCAATGAGACTGATTTCAACTTACCCATCATTAAGTCTGGCAGTGAGTGCATTTGCAACGGCAAAAGGTAGACAAAGCAGAGACTGCAAACATAAAGTTACATTTCAAAAAACACTGAAACCACAATACTCAAAGCATCACTTATTTACTTGTTTTCTTCTTTCAATACATTGTTTTCTACCATACTATCTCATTCAATTTTCAATGGAGAGATTATCAGCAGCAATGGAACAACACGGATTCTCTGTTAAGAGTAACTCTGTGGATGCAATTCTCCAACTAATACACTTAAGTGTCAATTTAAGAAATAAACATGGTTTTACACATTTTTTTCAAAACGTCACGAGGCAACTGAAATTTTAGCCTCTCCATCACCCAAACTACTCGTTGAAGCTTCATTGTTACTCAAAAGAGCAGGTTTAACTCTCTCACTGATGGAGTTAATTAGATTTTACATAAATCTGCAAGTTTCCAGGTGATCACCACAATCAATTGGTTAGTCCCACAACTGACTTTAACTGCATAAAAAGCCTCCAGAACACCCTCAACATTCCCTATCAACCCCTCCCCAAGGACCTCACTCACTTCTGCCCCTAACTATTCAGCTCATATCTAATATTGGCTACAAATTGGGATGAAAGCTTTCCAGAGCTGAGATTAAGATGATGGGAAGCATGCTGTTAGGGGTTGAGAGTTGTGTGCAATAGGTGCATGAATGCAAGCTCACAAGGTTGTATTTTTCTGGTTTCTTTTGTTTTCAAGTAGAGGGAGAGGGAGAGGACGATAGCAGCTTAGGTATTTCAAAGACCAAAAGGGTTCATGTAACTGAGCAAAAATTTAAAACCCGATGTAACAGAATGCAAGACTTCAATGAGAACTGCACCTACACAGCAAATGGGACTCGATAGACCCAATTGCCAAATCCAAATGCAAATACATTATAGATTGATGACGTCAAAAAGTGCATGTGTTGAGCCTCAATCAATCCAGTTCACCACAAAAATGGTTTCTTATTCTAGTCTTTGTTTTCCTTAAAAAGCCCATTGGAATAACTTCCAATGGAGTACAAAAATGATTCATTACTCGAAGGAGACCCCAGAATGTGTGTGATGGGGGGCAAATATCTGTTTTTCTGAAGAGGAAAATACATCTTTTCTTTGATAAAAGTAAGAATAGGAGTTATTAATCGACGATACAGATGTCAGACTCCATGGCAGAAATTGTAATTCATAGATATCAACAGAATGTGTGTGATGGGGGGCAAATATCTGTTTTTCTGAAGAGGAAAATACATCTTTTCTTTGATAAAAGTAAGAATAGGAGTTATTAATCGACGATACAGATGTCAGACTCCATGGCAGAAATTGTAATTCATAGATATCAACGTAAAGAAAAGATGGATTAGTTTAAACTGGATGACTTCTAAACAGTTGGCCAATCTAAAGACCTTATTAAATTAATTTAGCACATCAGAAAAACCAGCATACCATGCACATATTTGTTTTCAGACCCTTGGGTTCATCACACAGGTGAGCCAAAATCATCCTTCCCTGTAGAAAAAACCTTACTTAGAAACAATTTAAGATGAACTTCAAATAAATTTTGAGCATGGCATTGGTTCAAGTAGCAAGAGATGAGATTCAAGAATGCCGCTAAAGATCTGCAACTACTGATTTGTGCAAGTATCTTTAGGAAATAACTCATACTGAAAATGGAGATGACATTACATCTAGGAGCGCAGAAAATGTCGGTATACAGAAACTATCAGGTTTCTGGGTATCTCATCTCAGAATAGGCTGCACAGCAAAAAAAATGTAAAAATGCATAAAACCAAGGGCAAGAAGGAGATCAATTACCACAAGAAATCCGAATGCAAGCCCAGTTCCAATTACCACAAGATGAGGATAGTTCTTCATTAAATCAGATGGAGATAAATAGTCCCTGCATAACAGCCAATATTAAATACCATGATATGGTCCCAAAATTAATTAGTATTCTGAAAGTGAGAAATACCACAGAAGCACTCCTCCCAGTAGCACAACAAATGGGTAAAGCTGTCAACAAGAGAAATGAATTTTTTCAACGATAGACTATAACCACCAAATCACATATTATTATCTAAGAAATGCACTTACCATGGCCAGTGCTCGTGGCATACTTCCTTTTGTTGCCTGAACAACCTTATGAACATTGTTAATACTGACAAAAAGCATTGATGTTAATACCGTTCAACTGGTCAAAAATGTTACAGCAGACTAAAGTACTATAATAGCTAGAGTCCAGAATCTTTAGATGATGAATATGGAAGAAGTGGCTGATGCTTTCACCATAAAGGTGAAACGGGATAGAATAAAGTTTAACAATCCAAAGAGACACAATATTACAATGCTAATGATGGACACTACCAAGATCAGTGAAAATGATGGATGTTGCCTATTGCCAATAAGCCATTTACAATGATCTGATAAATAAAACACGTCTCTATTTCAAGCCCATTATCAGAAAGAATTATGGAAGAAAAAGGAAGAGATCCATCGAAGTATGAAAAATTACTCACTTGCAATAAACTGTTGGAATAACGGCAAAAGCTATCATCAGCAACAATACGGCTTTATTGGTCGGAATTTCTGAAGTCAGAGTATAATAGGAATAAGAATAATAAGAACACTAAAATCAACTTTGGAACAGACAAGAAACTAGTCAATATCCATAAATAATGTATGGATTGGCTCACCAAAGTAACAATCATGTGAAAGCGGGTGTAGAGGCACGGAGTTCATAAAGCATAAATTCAGAGCATAATGTAAACTATGTAACTACACAAATATCATATCATATAAAGTGCTTCTCGTTAATACTCGGCACTTCATAACATATGGGGGGAGAGAGAGAATGAAGAGAGACAGACAGACATAGAGAGGATTCGGAAGGAACTTAAAAGCTGAAAAACAACAGAACACTTGATGCAAGCCTCACCATTCAGATAAGGAACCCAACTAATGAGTGGCATAGACTTCCCAAACTGTTGAGCCCACCATTCAGACCCTGAAATCATAAAGTGTCAAGCTGTTAATAGAGAAAACTCGTAGAATGTGCCCAAAACAATAGACTGGGGTTGCGGGGAATGAGGAAGGACATCAGAAGGGATGTCCTATTGGGTAGTTTCACATGTATCTCTAAGGGGGGTGGGGGAGAGTGAAAAAACAAGCTTACCTACTAGAGCTGTAAAGAAATGGCTGACATATATCAACATGAGACCCTCTGTCGGTCCATTTACTACCGGAAGAACTAATGTGTTAGTGAAATAGCTGCAAAAGGGAGCAACATCCACAAACAAGATTTAAGAGATCAAAGATACTAAAAAAACTCATGAAAACTAGGATGAACCATTGATCCAGATATCTATCTCATAATGCTTTTTTCCCCTGATAACCAAAAAATCAGTAGTTTCCAGCTTTGAAACTCGAGAGCAAATGGACACTCCCTCTAATTCTTGAATACAAGACTTGGTTAACAAGCTAGGATCCGAACTTGCGATGGGCGCCTAGCCTCCAACCACATATCTCATGCTGTATTACCTTTGCCATTGCTCTAGAATCCCACGGAAATTTATATACAACAACAACAACATACCCAGTGAAATCCCAGAATTGGGGTCTGGGGAGGGTAAAATGTACGCGGACCTTACCACTACCTCATAGAGATAGAGAGGCTATTTCCGAAAAACCCACGGAAATTTATATAGTTTAATTAAATTATCTTCTAAATCCATGTGTCTTGTAGAGGTGTTGGGTTCACTACTATTCAAATAGCTATTTCAAATGGCGCACAACATTTGATTTATATTTCCTCTAACCAATCCGTCCTACTGATATTCTAAGCCAATATATCCAAAAACTACGCATACTGAAGAGTTGCATCGGAAAACCTACCTTTCCCAGGTAGCAAAGTAGAAAGGGACAGCTGATATAACCCAGAACCAGAAAGCATCCCCTCCACACATAGCAGTGCTCCCAAAAGCCAAGGCTTCAAACTGTTCAAATTAAACACGAAATCTGTAAGTCAAAAGTCTTCCCAGGGTAAGAAAAAGGATTACTAGAAAACAGGACATACTGCACATGCAAGCGCATCACATCCTGCAAATTGTGAAAGCCAAGAAATCTGATTAGAACCATAGCAAGAATTTAATCAGAATCATAGTAGCTCGTGCACACAAAACTTAAGAGAGAAAATAACACACAAATATGTAAATGAAAAAGGAGAGGAACAAGCACCATGATCAAAAAGCTCTCCTAGTGGACTAGAGGAATTTGTTCGTCTTGCTTGTTTTCCATCAACAGCATCAAAAGTCTACATCCATTAAGAGTCCAACCAAACAATACAATCAGAAAGGAACTCCGACAGAAGAAAAAACCAATAGATCTCAGATTACTAAAGCCATTCCAAATAAGGAATATGAAATATACAGTCTTATGAAATAGCTTTACTACCAAACGGCAGCACCAAAGATGAATCTAAAGTCAGAGATGACAATATTTAGGTCCATCCAACAGTTCCCTGAGACTACCACAAACTTATAGGTAAGTTGCTCCGAGATGAACACAATGTTGGATAGTTCAAAGGCCATACTATATGCAAAAATAATGGTAACCTAAAGAATACACTGAACAAATATTTGTAAGATTTATCTTCCGCCACAATCCCGGTGACAAATGAATAGATTGACCTTGAAACAAATTAATTAATCTTGATATAGAACAAGCTCGTATCTTATCTTTGTTATCTTTTCTCCATAAAAAAAGTCTCAAGACAAACTCAAAGGACAACTTCCCTATTAGATAACAAAACTTTTGACTTTAAAATGCTAGGAACAAGATGTGAACCCTGTTTCCAGTGAAATACCAATCATACGAAATGATATGTCCTATCAGTTAGAAATCTGTGGATATTCATTTGAAAGTTCACCTCTTGTAGAATGCTGTTCCATTTTTAGAATTTAACCTGACCTCATTTCAAGTTTATCATTTCCCTATAAACTTTTTCCACTACAGAATGGAGTTAATATAAATTTTATCAGATTTTTTAAGGCATTAACACAAAGGCTGGCAAAACGAAAGATCACAGAGTGCAGACTTAATTTCTATTTTCTATGTCAATTGCAATGAAAATTACTTACATTCTGCTGAGAACTAAACATCATAAGACAGGCCATTGTGTCCATCAGAATTCATCTGCAAAAATCTATGTTGAATTCTTATACCTAATTTTCAAGCCTCATGATAATAGAACTGCTTAGTAGTTGCGTCTGGAGCATCGACTCCTTTATTTTCAATATTTACCTAGGGATGCTGTCTAAACATTCAAAGAATAGGATATAGAACAGCCAGTGCATCAAAAGCGAACACTCTCATCAGTGCATCGGCAAATACTCTCATCAGTGCATCAAAGTCGAATACTCTCAGAGACCTCTAACAACTACAAACAACACACAATGACAGTTATGCAGAGAAACCATATGCCTCAAGTCCAATGTTTCCTCTTTGTGTGTGTGTGATTAAAGGTAAAGTTCCTATGTTACATGGATCCTTATTTACCTTGTTGAAATTTGTAACTATATCGAATGGGTGTGACATGGGTAGGCTATGATTCTTCAAAATAAATGGAAAACTAACATGTATATGTTATACTCATGCCAAATACTTCAATGTACCAATATAGGACAAATGTGCATTCCAGAGTCATGTAACATAGTTAAAATCGCATGACGTACAGATTCAAATTGTCCCTCAAATGCTACTACGAATAACTAATGGAAGAATACTCATAAAAAGACATCCTATAAGTGGTAATGAAACAAGTGACCCTCAGATACAAGTTTATCGAAAGTGTCGCTTCTAGACCAACACAGGATGTGGTGATTGGATCATGCACATTCTGAGGCAAAAACAATCGAAAACTAAAAGATTGGACAGTTGCCCTCAAAAACTTATTTGTAACAGCCTATGTTTCCCATCCATCCAAAGTCCAAAAAGTTACAAAGTACATCTAATGACACCTGTTCTCCTCTATGTTCACCACTTTAAAATGCACTCAACATAGTTCTACATACAAATTAAACATGGAACTCAAAAAGTACATACCTAGTTAAAACAATCATGACTGTGAAACACACATCAACTATCAAAACATTACTGCTACAAGAACAAATTGAGAAGATTAGTGTGGCGGCTAAGACAGGCAAACCTGATAAAGGAAGAGAAGCAATCCATGTGCAAAATTAACCCATCTTGGAGGAGGTGAATCCAACAGTGGAGAATAAATCTGGGGAGAAGAATATCCAGTAAGAGAGAATTAGAATATGCAATTAAAAACTTCTAGAAAGCAAAACCACAGACAATGAGATGTTGCACTGGTCACAGATGTGCCTGTGGATTCTCCTGTGAGCACACTTAGGATCCCGACATATTTAGTGTCAGAGTCTATTATGTAGTTAAAGAAAGGGGTGAAGGAGGCAAGTGAGTTCCTTTCTACGGGCAATAGCTTGCTTGCCTATGTGAGGTATAATGTAGTGGGAAAGGAGCAGTATGAAGAGAAGAGATGCAGTAGTAAAGGTTGGGAAGTATGGAGGTGGAGTGGGAAGAAAAAAACCCTTCATGAATATAAAGTCGATTCAACAGAAGGTAGAAACAACAAGCAGTCTGCACTGTTTCCGAATAAACTGTTCGATCAGAAATGTTTGATAGGCAGATATGGTGCTGCTATGCAGCACAGGGGAAAAAGAATTTGCTCTTCTTGAAACCTTGCAGGATACATCAAAGGCAAAATGCATTAGAGAATAGAGAATGGCCCTTCAAAGGGTTCTAATGGTAAGAAGTTACAAGGAAAGAAAAGAAGGGGTAAACAAGATATAACTTGAGAATGCTCCTGACACTTTGCACACAAGCTGTTGCTGCTGCAATCAAAGGACAGCAAATGAGCTTCTGAAGCAGATCAGACAAAGTTCTTCTCCGATGGAATGGGATGCAGAGGCTGGCCTGTTATTTTGTTGATGGTCTTGAGGCACGGATGGTTGGTTCTGGTACACATTTATAAAGCCCTCATTACACAACCTATATTAGCAGCTGATGTCTTGAAAGCATACCACCTACTGCTTATTCCCTGCCCATTCAGGACTATGTCTAGATTTTTCTCAGATAAGACAATTATGAACTAGCTGACAAGGCTTCAACAGTACATATTATAGATATTGGCATTATGAAGAAGTCCAATGGCCTGGCTTCATACAACGTCTCTCTTCTAGACCAGGTGGATCTCCGAAGCTTCATATATCTGGGATGATTTTCTACAACATAGTTTCCGACCAACAGAAAGAGCTTAGGAAACAGGGAGGCTGTTAGCAAACTATGCTGAGAGCTTCACAGTTCCTTTTGAGTTCAATGCTATAGTTCAAAAGTGGGAAAAATTTAAAACTCTAGGATCTTAAGATCAAAGGGTGAGGTTCCTGTGGTGAACGGTCTGTTCTGTTTTAAGATTCTACTTGTTGAGACTGTGGTAGTGAATCATCCAAGAGATGTTTTTCTGAATCTTATCAAGAGGTCAACTCCAGATGTTTTCATACAGAGGACTGTAAATGGTGCTAATAATGGCCCATTCTTTATCTCACGATTCTGCTAGGCTCTTTTTCACTACTCGTCCTTGTTTGATATGCTTGAAGTTATTATTCGCCGGAAGTGCACGAGAGAATGCTTGTTGAATAGAATACACTTGGTCAGGAGGCAATGAATGCCATCGCATGCAAAGGTGCTGAGAGAATTGAGAGGCCAGAAACATACAAGCAGTAGCAAGTCTGAATTATAAAGGCTGGTTTTCGGCAGCTTCCTTTGGATGAGGAGATCATGAGAATGACAACAGAACAATTCGAGATGGGACAAACTCATGAATTACATCATCAGGAAAGCTAGCAAAAGAGCTTTCTACAATAATACATAAGGATGCGGCGGCAAGCATAACAAATTGAATAACACCATTTCTTAATCCTTGTCAACTTTGTTAAAGCATACCTATTTCAGAGTAAAAAAAGAAAAAAAAATGTCCAGGCAGCATATCCAGTGGAAGGCATGATCTGCTGACAATCCAACTCACCTCCATATCATAAATTTTAAGTACTAAAATCCAAATCCTTTGGAAGCCTACACTCATGTATTATGACTTATTGACTAGTAACTAGGAAATCCGGCATCAATCTTCGATTCTGATCCAACTGTATATGACTTCACACGCTTTCTAATCAGAACACAAAGATAACAGTTTGTTTTACTGGACCTAAAGCAAACTTTCACAAGCTATTCTGTAGCAGCAGAGAACTGAAACTTTAAAACAAGCAGCAGGAAAAAACAGAGCAGCAACCGAAGAAAATATCCCCTTTCCCCATGGAGAAGTAACAAATGACATCAACTATTAAAGACAATGGATGTGTTCAAGAGAGACAGAGTCCAACTCACATATCCAAGCAAGGCAGATGTGATCAAGAACAAAAATCCTGTAAGTGTAATCTGCAATGGAAGTTCTACATCAGACCTCGCGAAGAATACATTAATGAGAAAAATAACGTTGCAACAAAGACCATAGATTACAATGGAACATACCATATTCGGTCTGGGAAATATATACAGAACATGCACGCAAAAAAAGATGTCAGTTAACTCCAGAAACAAAGAAAAATATATAGCATGATAAGCAGGCTAAAGACATTATCAATTAATTATTAAAACAGGTAACAAATTCATGTTAGATTATTTCTTCTGGCACCTGACAAGTATACACTCCGTACATGTGTTTGTGCAAGTATACATGACACTGCATCAAAGCCTATTATAACGTAGCAGAAGGAAATGGTCTATGCTTTCCCAATACTCCCAAAGTTGCCATAACAAATTGTTCATCTATTTTATTATTTTCATTATTGTTATCTTCACCAATTAGGAGGCCGTACAAGTGGCAAAACGGTTTGTCCTCAGTACCAAGATCCTCAAAGTTTTTTTATTTCCTTTTGACAACTGTGATCCTGAAAGTGGATTTATAGACATCATCTTTACAGAATACAGCTTTCTGTTTCATAGAAAAACGAGAAAAGGAAGTTTCTTGGATACATATACCTCAATCTACATTCCGCAGACGATACTTCTGTTACATTTCAATTCTGAGATCTGCTCTTCTATCCTAGGGGGTTCAAGCAATTCACTCTTATGACTGGAGTCTGTTAGACTGCCAATTGACAAAAATCGTCCTGAAAATTCTTATGTTTCTCCTCTTTCCACGTCACTGTATATTCTAAATTCCTGATGGAGAGTTTCTTTTTTATTCTCTCCATCCCCATGTTCCCACCGACAGGTCATAACATAAGCTCTAGTTCTCCAATTTGCCAAATGAATTGACTGCAAGACTTTGTGCTCACTAAAGAAGTAAATAATGAATACCACTATACAAGATACATCACAAGAAATTTAAACACCAGTAATTTGAAGACATGTACAATTTTCAAGAAAAAAAATCATCAGAAAATTCCGAGAAAAACTTACGGCATCCAAAGGGGGAAGAAATTGACGCAGCGACTCCAAAAGGGCTGCAACACATACT
The DNA here is from genome assembly GCA_029948455.1 of Solanum rostratum. Taxonomy (NCBI): domain Eukaryota; kingdom Viridiplantae; phylum Streptophyta; class Magnoliopsida; order Solanales; family Solanaceae; genus Solanum; species Solanum rostratum. Next base: position 6,695,987 of record CM057046.1, read on the forward strand.
TAGCAACATAGGAGTGATCCACCCCACTGTATTTGTACCTATGAAGGGCTTGCACTCCATGTGCCCCTATGTAACCCATCCTTTACCTCCTCTTGCTCCCTCTAAAATCACCTTTAAACCAATTGGAATCTGCACAGAACAATTGGCTTAAAAGTCTCTAGAACCAACAAAGTTAACAGAAACACAAAATTGATAAGGACTATGACAAGCATATGACAGATTTTATGAATATTCAGTCTGAAAACAGAAGTAGAAACACATACGCCTATTTGTAGGATTATGACCAACTTTCAGAACCAACACTACAGTAAACAGAAACAAAACAAAATCTGATGGGGACTCAAAAAATGGGATCTTTAACATTTAATCTGAGGTAAAAAAAAGTAGAAATATGAAATGGGTATGCTTGTAACTGCAAATAATGATAAATTTTCTAACAAATTTGACAGAGCAATCAAAATGAGAATTTGAAACAAAGTTAGCAACAGGAAAAGAATATGCTCAAAATAACAAGAACAAATCATAACTTTACCATCACCAATTCCAGAAAAAACAAACTTGATGGGTGCTATCAAAATAAGATTTTGAACATTGAATCAATAAATTAAGCCTAAATACGAAAAGGGTATGCTTAACATGTACAGATATTACAAATTTTCAATAAAAAAATTGATGGGAGAGTATCAAAATGGGTTTTTGAAGATTGAATCTAAGAAACAAAGCAGAAATACCAAAAGGGCATCTTTATAATGCAACTATATGAGAAGAAATAGCCAATTCTTCGAAGAAATATTGAAACTTTGAGAGAATCTTCAACATCTAAAACTAACCTGTGGAAAGAGATCCCAGGAAGGAACAATACTTTTCTGTTAAGAAAGAACTTCTTTTTTTTCTTGTAGCTTTTATTCTTTGCTTATTTTTCAAAGGAAAAAAAAATTAAGGTTTACTATCAAAGAATATATTGTATGATGGAACTGTTATATATTTAATTAAATAAAGGTTGCAAAATTTTGAATTTAATCGAGCTTTAATATTAATATCAAAATGGTAAAATTAAAACGAAAATAACCCCAAAAAAGCAGTCATGATAGTATCATAAATACACATGTTGACAGTATTAGATCCATAACACTTTGTTTGGATGGTTGTTATGTATTATCTCGTATTGTGATATATTATATCGTATCGTACTGTATTATTGTAATGGTTATAGTATTTTGATAGATTATATTGTTTGAATTGGCAGCCAGCCTATGCGGCGCTCGCCAACTGCATCCTTACTATTTTAATTTTCCCCAAAAATAAAAAAAGATTAAATAAAACCTCAAAGGATGTTACCCCTTCTAGACAACTCCTTCAACCTTTTTCCCTTCACATGAACAAAGCAACGGAAGAACGACTTTCATCCTCAACACCGATCCGAATATTGCTTTTATTCCGATCGTCATGATCGCTTTGACAAAACTTTACCATTAACGCCACTTCATCCTTCTGTTCCCATACTTGCAATTTCTCTATTTATTCTCCCATATATATTCCTATGCTAAATCCCCATCTACTCATGCTTGTCTCAACATTCGATTCGATGATTGTTTCTATTCTTATGGTGGTGATTTCTTTGATACAATTTAAAAATTAAAGTTGCTTCTTCCTTCCCTTTCCATACATATAATTTTCCAATCTACTCTCCAATAAATATTTCTACGCTAACTTTTCGTTTGCATCTTACTGGGATAAAGCATAGGAGGCATATAAAAGACTTGCAAGTCGTTGTTGTTGGAATTGAACTTATGAAATAATACTTCTTCTTTCGGTATATATTTATTGTTCAAGTTGCGTAGTACAACCAATTTTCTTGATGCTTATCATCTAAGATAATCGAGCTTGTTTAAAATTAAGTATCTTGGTGTGTATTAAATTAGTCGATCCTCAAAGCATATATCAAAATAGGAACTATTATTTTTCCCTTTCTTCATCTTATAGAAATTTCTTTTTTTTATTACTCTACTTTAAAAAAAAAAAAATCAAAGTTCCAACTGCAAATACTGATTATTTTTATATTTTTTGGACCAGTATTACACAATATTCTTTGGACAGTCAACCATGCACACAATACTATGTACATTTATTTGTGTATAATATATTTACAGCTAAGCATTTTTTCATTATTAAATTGGAGCTTTTTTTTTTAAGTTGTCCTATTATATTCGATATTCATATTAAGACCATAATTTAATCAAACTCATGAAATATAATATCTACTTTCTCCGTTTCGTTGTACTTTCATGATAAAGTTTGGTAAAATCTTTGAGAAAAAATTAGTTAGAAATACTAAACAACAACATACCCAGTGGAATCCCACAAGTGAGGTCTAGGGAAGGTAGAATGTACACAGACCTTACCGCTACCTCATAGAGGTAGAGAGACTGTTTCCTGAAATATTGTTTGACTAATATATCTCTTATAAAAAACAACAACAATAACATATTCAGTGAAATCCTACGGGTGGGGTTTGGAAAGGGTACATCATACGCAGACCTTAGGCACTATCTTATAGAGGTAGAGAGATTGTGTTCAAAAAACCCTCGTCTCAAAAATATCATCCCCAAAAGTAGAAAATACTACATATGAAACAACAACTAGAGTGGATCACAAATGAATTTTTTTATAAAGACAATAAAGTAACAAAAATAAATGATTGTACAACACAAATATATAACGATACGACTACCTCTACTAACCTACTATGTATTACAATGTCCGACATCATCCTATCCTGACTAACTGTCTAACCTTCTACCCCAATAAGCGATCTCCACTCCTCTCAGTGATACGAAGTTGCACCATATCCTGTCTAATTCTCTTTTAATTATCTAAAATTGAAAATTATTTTGAAATAACTATTTTTAATATATTTGATAATTAAAATAGAACGGAGGGAGTAATTTTTTTTATTTTTTTTTAACTCCTGAGACATTCTTGAATGTGATTTAATTGTCACATCCAAATAATTAAATGGTAATCAGCATGTGTGCATGTCAATTATTATAAAACATAATTAAACATTAAATGGCTTGGTAACACTTTTTCTTCTATCATTCAATTGCCTAAGGTTTGAGGTTGTAATTATTTATTTATAAGTTATATGAAAAGGTAGAGTTTAATTTCATTATCAACAATTGACAGATTTCATTTTAATCAGTCATTAATTATATAAATATTTAATTATATACAATGTATTTTAAATGAAATTCTATTTAAGATAATGTAAGAATTTAAAATATTATCTGATACACACATTTAAAATTTATCAAAAACGAATTTTACTAATAACATAACACTACAATTAATGAGTTATATTATTGTTGGAATATTTATCTGCATTTTATTTTGTCAACTAGCCGTCATTTTCTCTCTCCATCAAAATCAAAACGCAAGACTTTCAACAGAAGTTTGACTCTCCATCTCCCACCTTTTGCCACACTTTGTCCCAGTCCGCCATTATCAAAAGATAATTAAAAAAATTCGTGTTCATTATCGTCCAAACCAAAAGAAAACAATTTCACCATGCGGAAAAAAAAAAGTAACACACTAACTACACCCAGAAAAAGTCCAACATTAGCGACGGAATTGGCTATAACATATGCATACAAAAAAAGTTTATAATGACTTGTAGTTTATGTGGTGTATACAATTGTATATAAATGATGCATAATGCGTCCATCTTCATGGTCATTGATATATATGCAAAAAATACAACAGTTAAATATGCATATGATATAGTTTTAAATTGTATAAAAGTGATATTATTTTGGTATCAATTTTGATCCTCATGCCATGATTTTAGGATATTTTGTATGTCCTCTCTTAATTGTGATTGATATATAATTTTGGATGTACCTTTAAATTAAATTTATACTAACTTATAATTTTTGTGGTGTATACATTTGATATGCATATGGGTTAGATATTACAGGTGTGGTTATTTCGTATATAATGTAAAAGTCACAAGATATATAATTTCCATATGCATGTTATCTAGATTATACCGTCTTGTAGTTTATATGGTAATTTTGCGAAGAGGGATGTTTTATGAAGAAATCAACACCGGTTCTCCTTTGATTCAAATATACACGGACACCAGCATCATTTTGTATGCACATTGGCGGACATCTATCACTAATAATGTATTTGATCTCTATTTCACCAATACATAATTGCCTTTACAAGACCATCATAAAGAGTTCGCGAATCATAGATAAACCTCACTATCTAAAAATCTTCCTATCTTTCTGTTACAATTGGAACATAAAAAAAAAATACACGAATGTGTTAACAACAACCAGTCTTGAAACTAAAACGCAAATTAACAATCAAATAATAAACCCACATTCAATACTGAAAAAAAACCAAAATCATAAATAATAAACCTGAAAGTGTTCCATTTTCCGCCATGTTGTATTAAAATTGAATATATATCATCCATCTTCAACGAGACACATAAGAAACAAATATGCAAACAAAAATAAAACTAGAAAAAAAAAAAGAAAAAGAAAAATGAGATGCAACGATTTTATGAAAAAAAAATCTCGAATTACTTTGAATATATATATAGATAACAAACTTAAATGATAATGGAGTAAAATTAGGAGCCAAAAAAGGAATAAAGAGATTTTGATTCAATGGTTAACAATCTCACGTTAATTGGGATAATTAATTACATATACAATCCCATTTTTAATTGAAAACTAAATCCAAATAAAAGTATTAACATTTTTTTTCCATTTTCTCGTGTTTTTTTATTTGAATTTTTTTCTTAAATTGTTATAAGTTGCAACTAATCTATTGCTAAAATCTAAAACTTAATATCTACTGCTAAGACACGTAATAGACTATCTAATATTTGTCATTTTAAAAATTTATTAAAAAAAATTATTTTTTCATATGGGTCATTTAGTAATGTCCATTCTAAAAGTCCAAATGGATGATATTGGGCTCTGAGCCCAAGAAGTATATGGGCCTTCCTATTAACTTACTGGACTTAATTTGTGATTTTTTTAATTTGGAAAAATTACGCGGATAAACAAACATATACTAGTTAATCAATTGATGTAATTATAGTTTGAATTAATTATGACTCCCAACAAACATCTAGCTGTAATTACAGTTTGAGTTTTGTATGATTTGCGCGATTTATACAACGTTGTGCCCGAATCAAATTGTATAGCGAAATATAGAGATGTTGTGTAATGTGCAGCCAATTATATAAACATTGTGGATGAATTATATAGCAAATATACAGAAGCTATACAAAAATTGCGATTTGTATACTAAATTATCCAAATGTATACAAATGTTGCGTGAATTATACAATGTTGTAATAACTATAGTTACGAAATGTAATAAATTATTATCCTTTATGTGAGTTTTATATATTATGTATCTTCCTAAAATTTGGACTTCAGTTTGATGATACATGGGTCAAAATTAGGAATGGTTTCTTCCATATATACTTTATCAAATTATTTTTGCATATATCTGACTCTCTCACTCGTCTTTCCATGTATGCGCGCGCGCGCGCACACACACATATATATAGTGTGATTTGCATGTATTTGAAATATATAGACTATTTCGCTTGTCTCCCTTCCATCTCAATCACCTCTCTCCCTAATTCAGTGGATCTGTAATAAAAGTAAAATGATACGTATATCTAACTTGAAATCTGGTATGAAATAATTAATTAGTGAGATAATATGTAATAATTCCGTACTATATAGAGAATTAGTAAATGATAGATATATTTGTGTAATTAGATATTTTTTCCTTTCATCTTTTTTAAATTAAAACTAAGTATTTTTTTAATATCTGACAATTTCATAGCTTCTTAAAAATCACTAGTACATATCTCAACCACTTCATAAAATAATCACATTCTCACATGGTAGAAAACGATAGATATTTAGTGAAATAATTGAGATGCGTATGAAATTATAAATTGATTTCACACATCATTGAAATATTAAAAAATAAAAAGGAGTTTTTTAAATGTATCTTCATGTGTTAATGCTAGTACCTTTTTGACTAACTTTATAACGTGTGAATAACTATTGCAATTATTGGATTAATCAATAGTGATTTTGGTAAAAAGGTCTAAAAGCAATGATTTCTCTAGAACTAGTAACCTAATCATTACCAAATATATTATTAAAATATTTCTTCCATTTTTTTCATCTATTTTTATCTGTCCATTATATCAAAAATAATTATCTAACAGTACTTCTCTTATTTGAAAAAGTAATTCACCCATTCGAGTTTATTTTATACTTGATATTAAATACTACTCATCCAATATCTAATACATTTCTCAAAACATTAAATTTAATATTTTCAAAGCGCAATACAACAATATCAACCCTATAGTTTATTGTTTCTTAAGGGGTGCGCTATGTCAATCGCTGAAAAATTATTATCGGACAGAGGGGATAGTTATCACCGTTTTTGTAGAGTTAAATAGCATGAATTTTGATTAATATTAAATATTTTTTTAATTTTGAAATATGAAATTACATGATCAAATTTAATTTTATGATTAATAAAATTAACTCTTGAAAAATACAACAGAATTCGATAATTTAAAAGCCATGAGCTATAATATAATATTGCAATACTTTCACGAGTTATTATGCTCTCATTATTTATGAATTATTCTTTTAATTATTCATGTACTTTTTTTTCATTTTGCAAAGGCATAATCACTTGTTATTCAACACACGTGTTGTTGAAGATTATATTTGTCTTCTAAAATTTATTAAAAAATATATATAAGATGATTCGAATATTATAATTTTTTTTTTAAAAAAAATCGCAACTTAGTAATTGTTGGTGTGTAATTATATATATTAGATTAAATGTTAAAATTATTACCGTATAAATTAATTTATTTCAATCATGACATTTACGATTCCAATTGTGATTTCGTCTCTTCGTTGGCATCGATGTCTTAGACTTAAAAAGAGAGAGTTTAAAATTTTCAAAATATCAATTAAAAATACATTAAAAAATTGATATATCAACAAATAATAGAATCGTTATATATGCTAGGTAGACGAAGATTTTATGAACAAACATGTCGATATTTAGAAGTATTTCGTTAATTATTAGCTAATAATTTAGATAAAAAATCACATTCTCAATAATTCAATTATAACACTCAATAAAATTAGATAATTTAAATGTGTTTTTTTAATCCTTAAATCTATATTACTTTAAATTGTATCACTATTTCTTCTATCTGTTTATTTTATTATATTCTGACTTTTTCATTTTCTTTCTGAAAAGTTTTTGTAAGTAACGTGGCAAATCTTTTTTTTTTCTTGTGAATAAATTCTCTATTATCATAAAAATAAAATAAAATAAAATATATTGTATTTTATTTTTCTGGTAAATTAATATCTACCAATAAAGTTGATATAATCGAGGGAAAAGATTCGATAACAATTCCCAAGAAATAAATTTAAGCCACATATATAAGAAAGTCGTACTTGTTTCACATAAGAAAATTATAGACCACACAATTTTTTTATTATTACAATAAAAAAAAATAGATCCAAGACCACATGATTTTTTTTAATTAAAAAATATGATTTTTTTTTTTATTATTATTTGTAAAAAGAAGAATATTTCTTTTTTGAATTCTATCTAGATTTTAGGATATGCATTGTTTTTCTTTTTATCTTTTTCTTCCTATTTTGATTGCACCTTTGATCCTTTTGTTATTGTTGAATTTTAATTTTGGTCCTTATAGTAAAGTATGACTAATTGGTCCTTATAGTGTGCATTTAACTGGCATATGCAGAGGAAAAGTGTCGATTTTCTTGTTATGAGGTGCGAGGGATTAAATTTAGGAGTTACGAGGAGGGGTAGAGATAGATCGAAAAAGTATAGGGGGAAGGTGGTAAGATAGGATATGACACATCTTCATATCGCTGAGGACATGATCTTAGATACGAAAGAAATAATGAAGATCGCGTATTAGAGTAGAATATTAATAGGCTAGTCGGGGTAGGATGTTGTCTTGTCTTGTCTTGTGATGTAGTAGGCTAAGAGGATTAGTCTCGTCTTTATATATTGTAATGTTATTGCCCATCATTTATTTTGCTACTTTTATTGCATTTATAAAATTATCAATTGCTTTTCATTCTAGTCGTCATTCTATATCTAGTATTATACACATTCTCTTACACCTTAAAAAAATAATAATCAGAAAATAGTAAATGATTTTATATCACATCAAATAGAATATTTGAGATTTATTTATGATAAAGTTTATAAGAACTTTTGCTCCTTAAGGAAAAAAAGAAAAGCATCCATTTATTTCACTTTTACTTTCTGTTTTTTCATCATGTATTCACTTTCTTTTTTTAAAAAAAAAATAAAAAGAATTCCGTCAAAGTTGAATTTACTATGGAATATCATGAATATAATAATAGCAATAATAATAATCAATATTCAATAAATGAAATAATTAATATGTGAAAAACAATATAAAATTTGTTATAATAACAATTATTATGTGATGAATAAAACAATTATTAAATGGTTATAAGAGATTATGGCATCAAAGATTAAATTTAATGATTTTTTTGGTCATTTATGTGGTTAATTAGATTACTTTTTATACTACATTTAAAATATTATCATATCAATAAAGAAAAATACATCTAGAAGTACTTTGTACTTCAACCACCTTCCAAGAAGGGTGCTCAAGGTAATGAAGCGTCAAAGAAACCTAGTAAGTGCATCTTCATTTTTAATCAGACGCTTCAGATGTGAGTCGTCTTAAGTACAAAATTGTCTTTCTTAGGGAGTGTTTATCTTCAAATGTAAAATTTCTTAACATGGATCAAAATTTACACTTGGATTGTCTACAACTATAAAACGAGGATTATATAATTTTCTGAGGAGATTCAACAAGCATTGAGGAAAGCTCAACATCAATACTACATAGTTCTTTAAAGAGTGATCAACAGAGTTTCTCCTGAAAATAGATCGAAACGACGAGCTAGAAATCAAATATATTTATATTTTTATTCCTATCTTTAATCATGAGTTTCCCTTGAGTAACCAATCAAGCTACAAACCTATGTTTAGGCAGCATAAGTACTATTTTTATTCATCACATGAAATGAACAATCTGATGATTGCAAAATTAATTAAACATGAAATGATGATTAAAGTGAATGATGCTTGCACTTTTTGGGGTTCATGAATCATGAGTTTATAAGAAAACAACAAAAATGTGGGACATTAATGTGAGTTGCGATGGAATAATCAACGTATACTGCTATCATAGATAGAATATACGACGTCAAGCAATTTTTTACACTTTCTTAACCATCTGCATTAAATCTTCAATTTTTGTCAAGAGACGTCGACACTAGTATGAATATTTATTTACTAAAAATAGAATTTTGATCTATATATACAATGTAATTTTTTGATAAAGATGTGTCTCTTGACATCCCTCGAGCAAGGATAGTTCTGCTCCTGGAGATGATTGAGATTCAGCCGCTCTTAATTAAAGATTTTGAGTTCAAGTCTCTTAATTTTTTTTTAGTTGAGAGTATCATCAAAATTAAAATTGAATCTTATAATACGTGAATTAAAATTTACTCAAACTTTAATACAAATATTAAACCCCGATAAAAAAACAAATGTGAAAGACTTACTTCATTGAAAATTAGAAAAGGAACAAAGGTTTAATTATAGGATACAACTCATACAAACTTGGACAATTTGGTCCAACTTTGTCTATTTCTTTCCTCTATCCTCACATATATAGTCCCACCAAACTTAAAAAAAAATTAAAGGATCTTATTATATAAACCTAATTAATTAAGAATACTTCATTTATTTACATATATCTTGATCTGACTAATTCATATTCGTATCAATGAGAATAAAGTTGAGTGATGCTCATATATTAATTCAACCCATATATTGATTTAACTTAATTCAATAATTTTTTTACAAATAATATATTTATCCTAGAACTTAGAATAAAATAAATATAAACATTAAATTATAAATCTAGTTACTATTATTTAAAGTTGGTGTTTTAAAATTTTAAATCTATAAAATTAAAATTTCTACTTTCATCTTTGATTAAAAACCAAAAAAAAAATCCACAACCATTCATAGCAACTCTATGAGTCAATATCCAAAAAAGCCACTTATCAATAGGAATCTGAATTTGTCTTTTTATTCTTCACACACACATATAATTTTTTTTAGTTTTTTCATTTGATATTCAGAATCCGATTTAAAATTTCGATTAAATTTAAATCGTGCACTATTAGGTTCATTCACAAATTGCGCTTCCAACAAAAGTTTTTGCGTATTCAGAAGTCAAACCTAACACTTCTGATTAACGACGAAGTAACACAACTCATGTTCATTATATATATATAGAGAGAGAAAATGTTCATTCATGAATTGCGCAAACTTAAGACTAAGTCAAACCTAACATTTCTGATTAAGAACGAAATAACACGACCTACGTTGGAGATATATATAATCAATTTCTTCACCCACTCAAAGAAGCCCTTGAAGTTTCCACATTATCTGCCGAAAAATCAGATCTGCTAATAAATATATATTATCTTATGTGTCTGCTCTATACAAACAAATCTAATTTATTTATTCAAACTCACAAACTTATTGTGTTTTTGTAATATTTTTAATTTAATTAAGATGCATCGTGTTCCTTCTGCTCAGAATTGTTTATTTATATTTCAAAAGTCACGTATTTTAATTTTTTTTAATAATCTTTTTTTTATTAAAATAAATAAGGATACGCTGTAACAGTCCAGTCCGCTAGTGATATTGTTCGCTCTGGTTCTAGGTTCGCACGGCTTTAAAACGCGTCAGATAAGGTCTAGTTACGTATATACCGAGCATTGCCGATGTGAGACATCTCATTTTAAGGTGAGTTGTTGCATACATCCCCTCTATGGACTCAATGTCCTTGCTGAACTTTACTCTACTGTATGAGATTCACCTAAACTCAGCACTGAGGTTTACAAGTGAAGCGGGACAAACCTCAGTGCTAAGTCTAGGCGAATCCCATATGGTGGGACAAACCTCAGCGAGGACGCTGAGTCCATAAAGGGATATATGTAACAACTCATTTTAAGATAAAAAGTCCCACATCGGCAAAATACATAAGAGATGCTCGGTATATACGTCGGCAAAATACATAAGAGATGCTCGGTATATACGTAAATAAACCCTACCTACTAGTGACACATTTTAAAGCCATGAGGACCTAGACCCAAAACAGACAATATCGCTAGTGGGGTATCTTTACCAAGGTATTGTCGTGCTATTTTTGATACTTCAATAAATATCTATTTTTTATCATGCGTTTTTACGTTAAATTGATTTTTAGTGGGGTAAAATAAAATTATATTTTATAGCATAGTTTTTTTTAATTAATTGACAATGAAATTACTTTTTTATTTTTAATAGTGGTAGTGATTAATGATTAATTTAATTCTTATGGTCCTCATGAGAACATCCCCATTGGTGAGGAGTAAACGATAAATCAAATTGCAGTCCAATGAGTCAGATGCCATTACTTACTTGTCTAGTTGCCCATCCCTATTTTTGGAATCACATGACTCAATTAATTCAATATATTATTATTATTATTATTATTATTATTATTATTATTATTATTATTATTATTATTATTATTATTATTATTATTATTATTATTATTATTATCTAAATCTTTGATATTATTTTTACATATATTTTTCTTTGTTTTAGTTGTTGAATTATTGATTGTTGTTGCTGCTCTTTTCTCCATTATCTTCTACGTGATTTTTTTCACTATTATATTTCTTTTCTACCTGATTTTGATATGTTTTTCTTGAGGCGAGTATTTATTGGAAATAATTTCTCTATCTTGTGAATGCTTGCATGACATCGCCTTCTTGTTATAATCGAAATAATCAAGTGTCATGCGAAAGCTAGCAAAATAAATCTCCAAATCCATGAGTAAGAAGACAAACGAGAAATATACAATAATTTAACGTGATTTGATCAATCGAACTACATCCACAAAAGGAGATAAACAATCCATCATACAAAAAAGAGTATTGAATATCGAGAGAAATAACCTCACTAATTCACTCAGAATTTCTCACGATTTCTCCCCCTACATGAAACTCTCAAATTTTGTATGACTAAGTTAGAAGGAATGTTTTGTTTATAGAGTCATAAATCTTTTCTTACAAAAAAAAAAGACACGTAAAACATGAAGAAATCTACTTTTCTTTTTCCTAAAAGAAAAGCTCAATTATGGTAAGAAATTGAAGGAAAATACTCAAAATTTCTCAAATTCCATTTATGTGATCATATTAAATATATATTATTGATGTTATTGTTCAATAATGTAATATAATGGAGATATTATGCCTCATGATTTTAATAATGAGGTGCATGGAAGATTAATGGTTGATTAAGATATTGCAATTTGCATTATATATTTAATTAAGATCAAATCTTTTTGGTCACATAGCAAAAAATTGCATAGCTGACCTTCTTTATCCCTATTAATTAATTAATAATGTGAAACAATATAATATTTTCTCACGTAGAGAATAAGCGAGGAAGATTCTGTTTAATTTTTTTTAAATTAAAAAGTAAAGATGAATTCAGAATTTGAATATGATAGGTTAAATTCAAGGGACCCAACAGATTTTTCTTCCCTGCATACTCCGTACCCAACTTTACTGTTGTGTTCTTCGCAGGATCCAGAGTAGTGGGGGCCCTCAACGAGTACGCAATGTTATAACGTTGAGATCATCTAAACTCAATATCTTTAACATGGTACATTAATTAATATGTTAAGAATCATTAAAATTGAAATAAATATTCAGTCAGAATTCATAATTTTAAAAATATAACGACTTTAATACTAAAATCTTAAAAATTGAACTCATATTATTACAATTTTATGGAATGATATACTTCATCAAGAAAGTAAAACTTCATGACCTTTACCCTTATGATTCTGATTTCAAGACTTACAATTTTGAGTTTTTGATAATATTATTATACAACAATAATATATCAGTAAAATTCCACAAATGAGGTTTGCAGAGGGTAAAATGTATGCAGACCTTACCATTATACTCATAGAGGTAGAAATGTTGTTTTCGAAATACCCTCATCTCAGAAATATCATCCCCAAAAGCAAAAATACTAGATATGAAATCAAATGATTAGAACAAAAAGCAAATGATAATTTGTAAAGACAATAAAAGTAACAGAAACAAATGATGGATAATAACAACATAATATATAAAGACATGATTATCTCTACTAACCTAATATATCACAGGGTTAGACATCATCCTACGTCTACCAGCCGTCTAACCTTCTATCTTAATACACAACCCCCACTCCTTTTTATCTAAGATCTTGTCCTTAGTGATATGAAACCGCATCATATCCTATGTAATCATTTTCCCAATACTTTTTCGATAATATTATATAAATATATTACATCTGACATTTAAAATATTAAATTCCGATGAACTCCTAACTTAGAGGCTACAACCTTCATTGTTAGGGACACATTTTTTTGGTTTACACTTGTCTATAACTTGATCATTCATTGATGAATTAAAGTAGCATTTATGTTGTATGGACCTATATAATGTAAAATTCCATTGGAAACCTTCACCTACCATGTGTAAAATAAAAAAAAAATTACTATAAAGTAGACAATGAAGTCTAAATAAATAAATAGAAAAAGGATAAAAGAAATCACATGTATTTGGACAATCCCAAGAGATAAATAACATTATTTTATTTGAATATATATGAGGAAAGGAATCAAATCAAAGATGATGAATAATTCTAATATTTGTGAATTGCCATTATGGATATAAATAACATTATTTTACTATAAGAAATTTAAAATTTCACCTTAAATTATTATAAATTAGTTTGATCAATTTATAAATTTTGCTAAATACCATATGAGTTTCTTAAGAGTCAACATTGAATTAAAATTGAATAAATACACATATCTTGTCCCATCTAATAAAAACTCTATGATTGAATTAATTCTGATAGAAGTTCCACATGACACGTGTACCTCGCGGGCTCAATATTTATTCATAATTTTATTTTTTAAATATATTAAATTATTTTATTCAATTTAATGTAAATATTTAATAAATATTATCAATGGTTAAATAATTTTAAAGTTATACTTCAAAATAAATTATAATATATATTTGTGTGGTAGTAAATCATTTCATATTTTTTATGAAAATCTAATACGGAATGGTCCACTAAAATGTCCTTAATGAAAGTAATTTTCGTCATTGATTGCTGATATTTTATTCAAAATAGTTATAAAATATACACAAATATTTCTGACACTCAAAATAACAAATCTATAATTGAAGAATATGAATTGAAAACTAAAGGTTATAATTAAAGCGAGTGTCACAATTTTGAAAATATTATCTATCAATTAATTAAAAAAAATTTAAATTATTTCTTGAAAATATTCCTGCTAAAACAAATACGTCAATAAAGACGTGTCTGCTTCGTCCCAAATTTCCTCCTATTTAAAGAAAAGGAGTCAAAACAAAAAGAAAACAAACTCCTTAATACATTCAATGCATCAAATTGTATGGTTGTCCGTTTAATTGAAATTCCATTATTAGGGGAACCGTGTTACATTATCCTTTTGCCCCTTTACAACAATGACTTCGAATTTGAAACTTCTCAAACAACACAAAAGAATTTGTCGGTCAAGAATTTGCACGTTCAGAAGATGAAAATAAAAATGTAGAAATAGATGTGTGACATATTACTAGAAGAGATATATAGGATTAGCAATTAAGATATCCAGGACAAAATGAGAATGATCTCCATGATAGACAAAATAAGAAAGACCAGATGGTTCGAATATGTAAAGAAGATGCATAAATAGGTCGCTAAAATGGACATATGAGGAGCGATAGAGGTAGACCAAAGTATTTGTGTGGGGGATAATAAATGAGACAGGAGAAAGATTACGACAGAAGATTAGTAGGTAGTCGAACGTTGTCTAGTTTTCTTGTAAATATTACTTTTATTACTCTCCTACACACTATCTATTCTTCAATTTTAGAGTATTAATTCTTTGCATAAGTTATTATATTATTTGCTATTGCTATTGTTTTCTTCTTTATAATTTTTTTTATTATATTTGCTTTATGTATCTAAATTCTTATATATCTTATTTTGAACGAGAGTCTATCAAATATAACCACGCAATCTTCTAGAGGAAGAAATAAGATTATGATATTAATCTAGACAATTCTAATCTCATATTTTTATTTTCTTTCCGGTATTTTCTTCTAAGAAGTTCATGTAATTAAGTGTAGTAATCTTATTAAGATTTTAATAACCTTGTTCTATTTTTCTTTTGACAAATATGACCTTTGGCTGTTAAATGATAGAAGTTATAATGTGAACACTTTGATACCAATTAAATAAAAGTAGAAAAATAAAAAATGACTAGCTATAATTTAACAATTAGCAAGAAATTAAGAATATATTTTCCAAGATGGAAAGAAATCGAATTATTTACCAATTTTACATAATAATATAAAAATATGAACTTAAATCTTGAATTCTACCAAGAACACCTTTTTACCAATTCAATAAAAGGAGAAAAATAATAAATGAGTAGCTATAATTTAATAATTAGCAAGAAATTAAGCATATATTTTCCAAGATGGAAAGAAATTGGTTTATTTACCAATTTTATATAAAATACAAAAATATGGACTTAAATCTTGAATTTTTACAAGAAATCAAGAATATATTTTCCAAGAAGAATTTTTTTTTTTGAATTGTTTACCAATTTTATATACTCCCTTATCCCATTTTAATTAAATTTGTGAGGTAATGCACGGATATTAAGAAAAACATTCAAAGACAAAATTTACACATACTTGCCACCATTGCCCTTTTAAAAATCATAAATATGTAGTGTAATTTTATCTCTTAGAAAATATAAAAGTTCAATAAATGAAAGAACAAATAGAGAAAAAGTTTCAGACATTCTCATTAAATTTTGAACAGTTTAAATATTTTAAACATTGAAAAAATCTTAAAAAATTCAATTAATTTGAGACGGAGGAAGTAAAAATATCAAATATGGTCATAAATTTATCTTGATTAACTATTTCATAAAAAAAAAGAAATTGAATTTTCAACAACTTTTGAATATTTAAAAAATGAAATTAATTAAATATAAGGGCATTTTAGGTATATAAATAAAGTATATAAGATAAGAGGACTCCTAGTCATAGCCAGCTACCTACCATTTTGTCCACTTTCAAGGGTAATATTGTCATTTTAATATGTGGGCGAAAATTCCTCAAAAGTAAAGGGACTTAAATATAATTATAGAAAGAATACAGGGACCAATCATGTAATCACGGCATATATAAATAACACAACTTGCTTGCCTCAATGAAACGCTCACGAGAATTCTGTGTTGAACGATTTTTGTTAGCAGACTCTTATCCTCCAAATTTCTAGGGTTTTCTCTCTTTGCCGGAATTTCTGTAAGTATTTTTTCCGACGAGTTGTGACTTTTTGATCTATGTTGATGATGAAGTTGTTATGTGATGCGATTGTTTGTTGATTCAATTTTTGTGTAGGATTTGGAAAGATCGTGATTTGTTCGGAAAAAAGCTGAATTTGGAACAAAAATCGAGTTTTTGATATTGTAAGTATAACGATCCTTGTTTTATCAATGAATGTTTCTGAAAACTGTTGGAGTTTTGATTGTGTTTTTGCTCTTTACGGATATGATTTATGGTGAATGTTGTTGATATGATTTGATTTTGTGTGTTAAATAATGAAGTAATTTGTGTTTTTAATGATAGATCTGAGTTAATAATTGTTTAATGATGGTTTTCTATGAAATTTACCTTTTTCGTAGACATCATTGTTGTTTTTTTCTGTAGACCTTTTTGCTAGCCTCTGAAAAGTGAGTTATGATTGTCTTGTTTGGTGGAAGTTGTTGTTGATATGATTGATTAGCTTTTGGTGTATGAAAATTATGGGAACTGTGTTTTGTTAAGCTTATGCTTTGTATAAAATTTAAGATGGATCGATGATGGGAAAGATTGTATAATAAAAGGTCATTATTTGAAAAAATAATCACTTTATTCAGAAATTATAACCAAATTATATTTACGTATCTACTACTAAAATTACAGTTGGGTAAAGCTTGGGATTTGAGATATGGCTTTTTTCTTTTGTTCTTTTCCTTAAAAGAGTTTTTCTTTATGAAGTTGAGCTACAATTGTTTATTGTGGAGGCATTTCAAAGACCAGTATTTTCTAGCTGTACAGTAGGACCCACCTTGGCAGCTTCTTGACCTCCTTCCAGAGAATCATATCTTTTTAGGTTAATTTTTTTATTAGATATATAGAAAATTCCAAAAGGGAGACTTGATTTTTCTTTTCATGATTTTTTTTTTGATTTTTGTGACGAGGGTTTTCCAGGAAACAGCCTCTCTACCTATGTGGTAGTGGTAAGGTCTGCGTACATCTTACCCTCCCCAGACCCCACTTGTGGGATTTCACTGGGTATGTTGTTGTTGATTTTTTTTGATTTGCACGGGTCCGAGTCTCTTTTAGCCCCGACTAATCCGGGGGTGCACAGGCCCTCGGCAAGGAGTTAATTTTTCTTTTCATGATTACGTGGGTCTACTCTTAATTTGGATGACTTGATTTGTTCATATTGGAGAACTTCTTCAAACAAAAGCTTTTGTGTATTTTCCTTATTTTAAAATTCGACGTAGTAATATTAATAAAGTTGTTACATGGTATTTGATTTAGTAAGTTCATGTACTATCTTAAATGAATTGTAAGTTTTAGTTTTGGATGCATTTCGTAATAATTATACATGAATCAACATTTTCATCACTAAAAATGAAAGAGTAAAAATATGCAAAAGAGGGGCTAGGTATTCTAAGATGTTGGGATTGTTATAAAGTTGGATGACAATATAATGGTGTTGGATCATAGGTCCACGAGTCAATGGCTTTGCCATGTGGTGACATGTCCTTTTATATTGCTCAAAAATTTTCATAGGTGTTTGTTCTGAATGATATATGGTGAGTGGAAATATTTTTTAAAGTTCTTCCTTGGGTTTGATAAATAAGTTTTCTATTGTTTCTAGATGTCTAGCTATCGATAGGGCATGGTGTCATACACACTCTGATTTTGTCATTGATGTTAATTTTGCTTGGCTTTGGACGGGTTATGAAAATAGATGCTTATATGTTAGAAGTTTATCATAAATTGTATTATCTTCCATGAGCTAGTTGTTTGTGGACTCTATTAGCAAAAATACCTTATCCAACTATATAGCTCAGAAAATTCATTCTGCGTATCCCATTTGGGGTTTTAAGCTGCATATTATAATCTTCCATCTCCTCAATATTTTTAATGGAAGAGTCACTGGAGTGTTCTTCTTTAGTCGTACAAATCTCCAGCTCCTTTCAGTGGGTGTATGTCTGTCAGATCATGACATGAAGCATGTTAGCTCTGATTTTTGGAGAAATATATCTGTATCTGTAGCAATCCCATGGTTTCTTTAAGGATAATTGGCACAGAGGATTCTGAAATTGTATTTTTTCTAGATATTTTTTGAGCTTGGTGCTTAGTCTTTTCTTTTGCACATGATTTGATTTGATTTGATTCCTGCTAATCCTTATATCACCTGATCTGGTAACAAGACTATGTCTATTTCATCGATCAAGTTTAATTATCTCATGAAAGGAATCTTCCCCATCCAAAAGTTTGATGTAATCTACAGATTGTATATTAGTCACTGTAGTCAACAGCATCTTTTGCGTAGATATTTAGGTTTACTTTTCATTCTATTGGAATACTATGGCTGTTATCTGCAGTTCCCTCTTGGGATTTCAATTTATTGTGCATCCACTGCATTTGACTTACAAGTTGTTGGCATGTACAGGTGAATGATCTAATGGAGTCAAAAGGTGGTAAAAAGAAGTCTAGCAGTAGTAGTTCCTTATTTTACGAAGCTCCCCTCGGCTACAGCATTGAAGACGTTCGACCAAACGGTGGAGTGAAGAAGTTCAGATCTGCTGCTTACTCCAACGTAAGTATCTGGATCTCATTTGTTTTAAACCCCATGAGCCATAGAGAATGAGAGTTGTGGATATTGTGACTGACACTTCTCTTTTTTCTACCTTTTTATGCAGTGCGCGCGCAAACCATCCTGATATACCCCAAGCTTCCTTCCTTAAAGCGTCAATAGACGCAACCAAAAAAAAACAAAAAAAAATTTCTGCTTTCAATTTCTTCTCTTGTCAAGCCCTCACTCCTTTTCTTCCTTCTTTTACTACTTCCTGCTTTTGCACTCATTGCTCTGAACATTTTTCGTTTTAACTTCCTTTGCTGCTGTGAACTTTTTCATAATGGAAATGGACTTGCCAGTCTCTGCCATTGGTTTTGAAGGTTTTGAAAAGAGGCTCGAAATTTCTTTCATCGAGCCTGGTCTGTTTGCTGATCCTAACGGAAAAGGACTTCGATCTCTCTCAAAGGCACAGTTGGATGAAATTCTCGGACCTGCTGAGTGCACCATTGTTGACAGCCTATCAAATGACTATGTTGATTCCTATGTCCTGTCCGAGTCGAGCCTCTTTGTTTATCCTTACAAGATGATCATCAAAACATGTGGCACCACAAAGTTGCTTCTCGCAATTCCGCCCATTCTAAGGTTGGCCAAGACCTTGTCTCTTGAAGTACAAGACGTGAGGTATACCCGTGGGAGCTTCATTTTCCCTGGTGCTCAATCGTTTCCTCACCGTCACTTTTCTGAAGAAGTTGCTGTCCTTGATGGATATTTTGGTAAGCTTGCTGCCGGTAGCAAGGCTGTGATTATGGGCAGTCCCGACAAAACACAGAAATGGCATGTTTACTCTGCCTCAGCTGGGCCTGTTCAGTCTAATGACCCTGTTTACACTCTTGAGATGTGTATGACTGGTTTGGACAGGGAGAAGGCATCTGTCTTTTACAAGACTGAAGGAAGCTCAGCTGCTCACATGACTGTTCGATCTGGCATAAGGAAGATCCTCCCCAACTCTGAGATATGCGACTTTGAGTTTGAACCCTGTGGTTATTCTATGAATTCTATTGAAGGAGCTGCTGTTTCAACCATTCACATTACCCCAGAAGACGGCTTTAGCTATGCTAGCTTTGAATCTGTTGGATATGATCCTAAAACCATGGAGTTGGGTCCCCTGGTTGAGAGAGTGCTTGCATGTTTCGAGCCAGCTGAATTCTCTATTGCTTTGCATGCTGATGTTGCTACCAAGTTACTGGAGGGAGTCTGCTCTGTTGATGTTAAGGGCTACTCTCTTGCTGAATGGAGTCCAGAAGAGTTTGGCAAGGGTGGTTCCATTGTCTACCAGAAATTCACTAAGACTCCTTACTGTGGATCTCCTAAGTCCGTTCTGAAGGGCTGCTGGAAGGAGGAAGAGAAAGAAGAGAAGGAGTAGTATTGTGTCGAGGGTCGTTTTGTTTCTGTTTTAGTTTGTGTCTATGTCCGTGTCTGTGTCGATTGCTTATGTTTTCCTTGTTTTCTCAGAATAAAGGACTTGTATGTCCAAACTCGTGTCCTGTCAGGATTTGTAGCGTCTGTGTGCAAATTCTGAACTAGTCTGGCCTCTTGGTTTTCCACCAGATGCCTTTATGTGTCTGCATTTTGAATTGTTTCATGTTGTTGGATCTCTGTTCCATTGTGTGATAAAAGTTAGTTTGCTGTGTGTATTTGTTGGCCTCTCCTTTATTCGATATTCCTAACCTCAAACTCTCAAGTATATGATTGAAGCAGAACAAGACTCATACTCTTCTAGCCTTTATTTTTAGAGAAACCATTTCGATCTATATGGGCCATTGCCCATAATGTTTCAATTGGTTGATTTTACTTTTCTTATATGACAACTCTCTGATTCAAATTTTCAATAAGGCCTATTTAATCCACAAAGATTGAATATTGTTTTGGTATATTCTACGAATCTTTAATTTAATATCATAAGATTCAAGGATCTTATTTATTTTCTTAAATTATGTGTCAAATTAAACCAAACAAACAAATTAAACGGAGAAAGTAATCATTTATCTACTATTTGAGTAACCACACGAGAAATCAACCCTCTCTGGTCAGGCCAATTTGAATTGTGACCAATAAAAATACATAACCTGTATTCATGGAAGGAATGAAACCGTCAGTGTACTTTGCTTTTTCACTTCCAGTATTTTATTATAAAGACAAGCAATAGTTATGTGTCATTGAGGTTACGCGAAGGGGTAGAGGTATATCGAAGAAATATTTGGGGGAGATGATTAGATATGATATGCCGCAGTTTCATATCACCGAGGATATGACCTTAGATAGAAAGGGGTGGAGGTCGTGTATTAGGGTAGAAGGTTAGAAGACTAATAGGGGTAGGATGATGTAGGACTGTGTGATATAGTAGGTTAATAGAGATAGTCGTATCATTATATATTTTGTTGTTACTGTACGTCATTTATTTTGTTACCTTTATTGTCTTTATAAATTTTCATTTGTTGTCCACTTTAGTCGTTTCATATCTAGTATTTTCTGCTTTGGGATGATATTTTTTTGAGACGAGGGGCTTTCAGGAACAACCTCTCTATTTCTATGAAGTAGTGGTAAGCTAGCTCTACGTATATTTTACCTCTCCAGACCCTACTTGTGGAATTTCAGTGGGTATGTTGTTATTGTTGATATTGCTATCATATGCTACATGTAAAGATGATCTGCTGGTGTAATTGTTTACATTTAAGTAAACGATATACATTTACACTCATTTTGGAACTCGAACTCATAAAATTCAACTTGAAGGAAGAGACAAATCTACGTGTAACCTGTCATTTCACAGGAACCCTACACCAAACTTCTTGCAAAAACCCTGTGTACGTATTAAGAAACCTATAAACATATGATTACAAACCTTGTGTATGTAAATGAAGTCGATATAGGAATTTATAAACTTTAAATTCTGGATCCGTCACTTAACGGAGTAGGAGAGGAGGGGACATGACCAAAAGGACCAATGGCTAGTTTTATCCAAGTAAGAAAGCAAAGTCTACTCTGCATGAATGAGTGGTTATATCCAACTCTGGATTTTAGTCAGATTTTTGGCTTTGTATAAATTATTTTACCCCAAAACAGAAGAGAGGGAAAACCCCAATGGTCCAATTCCCCTTTCTATAGCCATGGAGTGATCCAAACAAGGGACAAAGATTAAAGCCTTTATCATAGGAGCAAAGGACACTCATTGTATGTTTTGAGTCAAGCCAAAGTTTTAGTACCCTCACAAGTGCCAAAATAACTTATGAAGGAAGGACATATATAGGTGTAATAAGTGCAACTCTAAAAGCAACAAGCAAGGGACATAAGGGAACCTAGATTCAAGGTCGGAAGAATCAGAATCATTGAAATTCTTTCTATAGCGACCTTTTGGCTTTTCTCTAATTTATATATATAAATTTTTAGGGGATTCAAAAGATAAATATATGAAAAACACTCAAGGAATTCAAAACTTACCAGTATAAAATTAAATAAACATATGTTGATAGAGTTTTTTTTTTTGGTTGATCGAGTGCATGTTACCTATAATAGTTCTTCATATGAAAAAGTTAATCTCTTTCTTCTTAAATTATATATATATATTCTTTGAATAATCTAAGTAAGAGCAATTCTTACTATGTTAACGTATGTAACTTAAAACACTCTCTCTCACACACTATGCATGCCTATGTATACTTATTCCGACCTTTTTTTTTGCTTTTGCGTCAAGCTCATGGATATTTTTTTAATAAATTATTGGCTACAAAATTTTACATCCCATGACTTCAGAAGATCGCTTAGCCCCATTCATCTTCGACGCAAGAACATTCGATCAATAATCTATTATGCATGCACTCTTTCAAGGGTAACTACTTCTAGATAGACCTTCTTAGCTGTCTATGCACCCCTACCTCCTTGTACCCAATTACAGTCTATAGCTTAGTCCTAAGGATCCCTCGACCAATCGTCACTTGCCACACACCACATACACACATACACACATACACACACATACTTGATTGAATGTTAGGTTGGTGAAAATCTGATGAGGATGAGATATGTTTGTTGATTGACATGCATGTGTCCACAAAATTGAAGAATGGTTGATGCCATATTTTGTTAGGTTCTTGATTTTTCACCATTTCACGTGTTGGTGTACCTATGACAACAAATGAACAAATTCAGTAAGAATTAGTCTACCTGATAGAAAGTTTTCAACCGTGACCTTAACAAAAAAGTTACTCATACGTCGTTCGAATTCTTTAAAAAGATAAAATAAAAAAAATCGCACCTATACTGAATTTTTCAAATATATTATTTTTAAAGAATTCAACACATTCGATATTTCATTCATTTTTTTGGGTCATGATATTTAGTAATAGTCTCAATTTGGACTCAGTGACTTTGGATTTAAAGTTACGATTAGAAATAAATAAGCAATCTGATACGCTAAACTTTTGCTATACTAGGATCCCAAAAATTAAGGTTTGAACATGGATATTTTATGAATAAAAAAAGGGCAGTTTTTAATATGACGATATTTTTTATTGTTTGCGCCACGATATTCCTACTAGTTCTCTTTATTTTAATTTATATTCACATGCACAAACGAGAAAAAAATATAACTGCCTCAAGACTCATTTTATAGAGGAATGCAAGTTGATTCCATTGCTATTAGTATGATACAAAAAATATATGTCTTCCCAAAAAATCATATGAGTGGATCCGCAACGAGCCTGGCAAGAAACCCGCAGGGCCTGGCGGCGGCGAGGGAGGCCTGGTAGGAATTTTATGGCCCAAGGAACAGGAAACAGGCGATTTTGACACTTTTCTGTAGGTGTAAGCCCACGGATTCTAGCGCTACATGGGGGTCCGACACAAGTTTCCCGAAAAATCATACGAGTGGGTCCGCAACGAGCCCCCGAAAGAGGCCCAGGAGGCACGACGCAGCAGGGGAGGCCTGGTAGGATTTTATGGGCCAAGGAACAGGAAACAAGTGATTTTGGCACTTTTCTGTGGGTTAGCCCACAGATTCTGGCGCTGCATAGGGGTCTGGTGCAAGTTTCCAAAAAAATAATATGAGTGGGTCCGCAACGAGCCCGACAAGAGGACTAGGGGGCTTGACGGCGCCGGGGGAGGCATGGTAGGATTTTATGGGCCAAGTAACAGGAAACAGACGATATCAACACTTTTCTATGGGTGTTATCCCACGGATTCTGGCTGCATGGGGGTCCAATGCAAGTTTCACGAAAAATCATACGAGTGGGTCCTCAACGAGCCTGACAAGAGGCCTAGGGGGCCTAACGGCGGCAGGGGAGGCCTGGTAGGATTTATGGGCAAAAGAACAGGAAACAAGCGACTTCGGCACTTTTCTGTTGGTGTTAATCCACAGATTCTGGCGCTGAATGGGAGTGGGTCCGCAATGATCCTAGCAAGAGGCGTAGGGGGCCCTGCGACGCGGGGGAGGCCTGGTTAGGATTTTATGGGCCTAGGAACAGGAAACAAGCGATTTCGACACTTTTCTGTGGGTGTTAGTCCACGGATTCTGGCGCTGCATGGGGGTCCGGCGCAAGTTTCCCAAAAAATCATACAAGTGGATCCGCAATGAGCTCGGCAAGAGACCCATGGGGCCCGCGCGACAGGGGGGAGGCTTGGTAGGATTTTATGGGCCAAGGAATAGGAGACAGTCGATTTCTACACTTTTCTGTGGGTATTAGTCCACCGATTCTGGCGCTGCATGGGGTGCGACACAAGTTTTCCAAAAATCATATGAGTGGGTTCGCGACGAGCCCGACAAGAGGCCTAGGGGGCCCAACGGTGGCCGGGGAGGCCTGGTAGGATTTTATGGGCCAAGGAACAGGAAACACACGATTTTGACACTTTTCTGTGGGTGTTAGCCCACGGATTCTGGCGCTGCATGGGGTTCCGGTGCAAGTTTCCCAAAAAATCATATGAGTGGGTCTGCAACGAGTCCGGCAAGAGGCCCCAGCGGCGGGGGGGATGCTTGGTAGGATTTTATAGGCCAAGGAAAAGGAAACACACGATTTCGGCATTTTTTATGGTGTTATCCCATGGATTCTGGTGCTGCACGGGGGTCCAGCGCAAGTTTTCCAAAATATCATACGAGTGGGTCCGCAACAAGCCCAGCAAGGGAACCAGGGGGCCCGGTATCGGCGGGGGAGGCATGGTAGGATTTTATGGGCCAAGCAACAGGAAACAGACGATATCGACACTTTTCTATGGGTGTTATCCCACGGATTCTGGCGCTGCATGGGTCCGGTGCAAGTTTCACGAAAAATCATACGAGTGGGTCTGCAATAAGCCCGATAAGAGGCCCAGGGGGCCCGACGGCGGCGGGGGAGGCCTAGTAGGATTTTATGGGCCAAGGAATAGGAAAGATGCGATTTCGACACTTTTTTATGGGTGTTAGCCCACAGATTCTAGAGCTGCATGGGCGTCCGGCGCAAGTTTCCCAAAAAATCATACGAGTGGGTCCGCAACGAGCCCGACAAGAGGCCAAGGGGCCGGGAGGCCGCGGGGGAGGCCTGGTAGGATTTTATGGGACAAGGAACAGGAAACAAGTGATTTCGACACTTTTTTGTAGGTGTCAGCCCAAGGATTCTGGCGCTGCATGGGGGTCCGGTGCAAGTTTCCCGAAAAATCATACGAGTGGGTCCGCAACAAGCCCGATAAGAGGCCTAGGGGGCTCGCCGGCGGCGGAGGAGGTCTGGTAGGATTTTATGGGCCAAGGAACAGGAAACAGACGATTTCGGCACTTTTCTGTTGGCGTTAACCCACTGATTTTGGCGCTGCATGGGGGTCCGGTGCAACTATTCTGAAAAATCATTCGAGTGGGTATTATCAATTTAATAAAAATATTTAGCGCGAATAAATTTATGATATTAAAGTTACAATGTTGTCACTTTCTAGGCCACACATAATATATCTTCTAGAATTTTTGAATGCACTCATGTTTTAATTAATTAAAACTTTACCCTAAAAAGGTTTCTCAATCTAAAATGAATGTCATAATTCTAGAAGCTCTACGTCAAACAAGATTTTAGAGCTGTCAATACAAGCCGACCTTTTCCATCGTGGCTAGCCCTTACAGGCTTTGGAATTTGACAGGCTAGGCTAGGCTGACCCCTTTTGTTTATGGGCTAGAAAAACAACTAGCCCAGTCCATTAGTACGTGGGCCACGGGCCTTGCCGGCCCAACCCACTTTTTATTCATATACTTTTTTTATAAAATTTTAAATTAAATTATAATTTAAAAATATTAAAATAAATAGCAACAAGACAATATTACATAATATTTGTTTTACTATTACTCCCTCCATCCATCTTTACTTGTCCACTATACTATTTTGAGATATCCAACAATACTTGTCCACTTTATGAAATCAAAAGATAATTTCACAACTAATTTCTAGTTTACCCTTATCATTGCTTATAGTTATTTTCTTGTTACATTTTCCAAGACATTGTATCTATTATATACAAAGGGTGATTTAGTAAAATCACACATATTATTTACTGTTTCTTAATTCCTGTGCCAAGTCAATAAGAGACAAGTAAAAATAGATGGAGGGAGTACATATTATAAAAGCATACTTTGTATCTAAGTTTTAATATTTAAAAATTTTATATGAACTTTGAGTTTGGACTCTTATTATTTTTAATACATTCTCTATTTTATTTTATTTTTAATTATTTTTTAATTCGACCCACGGGCCGGCCCAACCCATATTGCAAAAGCTCGACAAATCAGCAGACTTATTCAGGCCGGGCTAAAAAGCCCATTTTTAAAATGGGCTCCAAAAATCATAGTCCACTCCTGCTAAATCATGAGTTAGGCCACTCCGACCCAACAAACCTAACCCATATTGACGGCTCTACAAGATTTTCCAGACATAAAATTTGTAAATCAAAGAAAGTAAAAGCAAGAATTAATTAAAGCTAAGGTGCTTGATTTTGACTTATGATTTTTCATTTATAATTATATATGAAATTTGAATCAGCTTAACTTCATGAAATATTTTTCATCTTTCATCAATAATATATATCAGATTTAATTTTTTATACACAATTTAATTCTCAGGCTTATTTTTTAATTCCTCCATTGGATCTTGTGCATGTTATGATTATTTCTTACTCAAATAATACTAAAAGACCCTTATTTTGGGGGATATGTATAAAGCATCATCTTGTTTTTATTATGCTAATTCTACCCAATTTTCAGTAGGATTAATAATATTTAACAATAATTCTAATAGGCACAATTCTAGTCACCCTTAAATTCAGGATAGTAATATCATAGCCTTAGATTATGATATAATTAACTAAAAATATCTTGACTAAGGGGATACACTAATGTAAAATTTTTAAAAATTAGGCAGATGAAGAGAAGAAGAATCGACGATTTTGTTCAGAAGGTGCGAGAGGTTGAATTTAGGATTACATGGAAGGGTAGAGGTAGATCGAAAAAATATTGGAGGGATGTGATTAGACAGGATATGATGCAACTTCATCTTACTGAGGACATGACCTTAGAAAGTAATGGAGGTCGTGTATTAGGGTAGAAGGTTAATAGACCAGTAGGGGTAGGATGATGTCTGACCTTGTGATATAGTAGATTAGTAGAATTAGTCGTGTCTTTATATCTTGTGTTGTTATTGTCCGTCTTATATTTATTACTTTTACTGTATTATATATATTATCATGTGCACGCTTTCATATCTAGTATCTTCTGCTTTGGGGCTTAATATTTTTAAGACGAGGGTCTTTTAGAAACCGCCTCTCTATCTCTATGAGGTAGTGGTAAGGTCTGCGTACATTTTACCCTCTCCAGACCCTACTTGTGAAATTTCACTAGGTACGTTGTAATTGTTGTTTTCGACTACCTAGACAAATTTTATAGCTAAATAACAAATTTCATTGCAAAACCGCGATGGATTATGATAAATTTTTTTTAGCTATGAGTAAACTAGTGATGGATTAACACCTAAATTCATAGCTAACATTTTTAAATTTTTTTTTAGTGAATCAATATGCTAATATCCTTTAAACAATTAATTAATTATTATTGCTTCAATGATTGCCTCACGTTTAGCATAATTGTATGGAAGATTACCATGTTGGATGACAGGATATTATCTACTTAACTAATTGATTAGATGGCATTAGTGATGATTAATGTATGGATCCAATGGTTAGATTTTGTTACAAATGTTGTTTGTCTGTTTGTGATTATTCCTTATACCTTAAAATAATTCATTTTTATTATAGTCTGTTTCACAAAACTTTTAAACAATTAAATTCTTAAAGAGTTAAAGACATTTGATCAAGCTTTTAAAGAGAAAATAAGTAAATTTGAGTAATATCGAAAACTGAAAAACGTTAATGAATCCTTGGAATACTCTTGAAACTTTGATCAAACACAAATTGCTGCTCTAATATCAATATAAATGTTTTGTCAAATTATTTAGCCAAACACAACAGGATCGCGACTCGTTGTCTCTGTAGCACGTGTGTCGTCCAGGCCATAAAGGGTATGATGACTTAATGTCATTCTCACCTTCCTCCGATTTATCATTGACAGTCTGTTAAGAATTTCAAACTCAACAAAATGATACTCCCCAAGAACAATATATGAATAAATTCTTCCATGCACTAATTTCTTCTCTAGTGTTTCTAAAGAAAAGTTAAATCAAATTATTTAAAAGAAAAATTAGGTGGTACAACTTTAGTAATATCAATGTGACAAGTGGGAAATGGAACATATATTGGCTATTGGGGCCTTCAATATAATATAATGCAATATATAATTTTAGTGATTGTACAATCAAAAAAGCCAAAGAGAATAATGGAGAAGGGCAAAAGCACAACAAATTTTCTTCAATGAAAGTTAATTTTCTTCAACAAATTTTAGGGATCCTATATATCAAGGACAACATGGTCTATCTTGATAATAATTGTAGGCCAATTATAGTTCATTGTCTTTAAAGTTATTTGATACATATACTGATGAGAACACAATCAATATTTAGTAAAATAACAAAATTGAAATATCACATTAATCAATGATAAAGTTAGAAGTTTTACTTAAGAGATGCTAAATTTACTATATACACATAGAGAATGTTGGGTGTTTGTCCTAATTTCTTATCATAATGGGTAGTTTTTTTTTTTTGAAAAAAAAAAAATACAAATTCTTCATATTTAGCGAATATTTTTTCTTTTAGAAAAAGTTTATTATAACTTTATAAAATAGAGGTTCATTACTCCTTCTAACTTGGTAGCATCCACAATGTAGTCCTACGGGAGTTGAGAGTTTTGTGTGGGGGGAGAAATTATGAGACACAAGTGTGTGTGAACCTCCTTTTATTCAGAGTGAATTAATGAGGTTACTTCTCTCGATATTGCATACTCTCTTTTATATAGTAGATAGCTCATTTTCTCTAGTGGAGGTAGGTCGGTTGACCAAACCACATTAAATATTTGCGTCCCTTTTGGGTATATTTCTGGTTTTGTCTTCGTACTCATGGTATTTCAAGGTTTGCTTTGCTGGCTTTCACATGACACTTGATTATTTCGATCCTAACAGAAAATAATTTAACCATATAAGAAAAAGAATAATTTAATTAATCATATTTATGTACGGTAATTTTTCACCGAAAGAAGTTTGGATGAATCGCTTGTGCCCGAGCTCTGCCTTCATAAAAAGGTTTAAATGATAACACTTATAGTGTAAAACTATTTTTCAAACTGAATTTAATTATCAAGAGACATAATTTAATTAAACTCTTATAAAAAGGATATAAATGGATTTAATGAAGTAAATAACTTATTTGATAAATAGAGAAATAAAGAGAATTTTTTAACACAAGAAAAGAGGTGGTTATTTAGAAGATAACTAAATGTTCTTCCTTTTACTTTATTTGGTGGGAGTAGGAATTTGGATTGTAAAAGCTACCACTAATAAAAGGAGTGAAATAAAAAGTTTAGAATTAAGAACATTTTTTTGTTGTTGGAAAAGAAGATTTAAAGTAAATGGGAATAAATACCAATTTTTTTCTAAGAAGCAAGCCATATGATAAAAATTCCCTTTAATATTCTTATTCTCTCATCAAGAAGGTTTTGGCTTTCACTAAGTTGAATTTATTATTATTTATGTGTTTTTCAAAGTTAGTGAGTTAAAAATTTGAGTTATTGTGGTTGGTTGCAAGTGATAAATGTAAAAATAGTTTAAGTATGACGGATATATACTGTTGGGTTCTATGAAGTTTTGATGATCGATAAAGTGATATAAAATATGTAAATCAAGCTAGTTTAGTGATACACTATTCAGTGTCTCAAAGAGCTAAATTC
This sequence comes from Solanum rostratum, assembly GCA_029948455.1. NCBI lineage: Eukaryota > Viridiplantae > Streptophyta > Magnoliopsida > Solanales > Solanaceae > Solanum > Solanum rostratum. Next base: position 6,726,584 of record CM057046.1, read on the forward strand.
GTAACAAGATCATAAAATAAATAAAGAGAAATATGCAGGAACTAAAGAATGAATAATGTCAATTTATTAATTATTCAAGAAAATAAATATGTGATGAACTGAAAAGTTGAAATTCGACTACAATACAAAAGAATCAACGAGTTTGATTTGAAGAAAGGAGTCTAAAGAGGCAAGGTATCTGAATTGAAGGAGTTTCAATACTTAAAATAGAAAAACTCTAATTAGTGAAGAGAGTTTGAGTCAGTATGAAATTTGATGGGAAGAACAATTAACTTTCTAAAAATTTCAAAAATTCATTTTTCCATCCAGATACACTAATTCAGTAATCCGAATACATTAACCTTGACTTTTAAATTATCTCTATGTTTAATATATCATGCTTTAAATATTACCTACTGATACTCAAAAACCCTAATTTTTGTATCCAGAACTGAATTAATGTATAGGATTACCATATTTTTAAAGAAATTTCTGTAAATTGAAAAAGACCGATAGAAAAACTAATAATAATTAACTCTTTAGTTATGTGATTTATATAAACCCATTAATTTTTAAGTTAATAGAAGTCATATAAAAGAATTATTGAGCATGATAGTATCTCTAGATATATCAAAATACCAATAGGGGTTTGGGGTGGGGGGTGGGGGAGGGGACAAATGTGGGGCTAGGGTTGTCAACTATTTGGATGCTTTTTACAATGTGTTCCTCTACTTTAGTAGACAAGTCCAAAGCAAAGAATCATGTGAATTTGCCCATAAAGTACTAGCAAATTAAAATAGTTAGATCTATTCCCCTCTCATGCAAAGCCAACTAGTAAAAACTAACAATTATTTCCTACTCATTTAGGTAGTGAAAATCTTTAATAAGATTATGCTCAATTATATTAGCTCCACTCAATTTGTTTGACTACCTTTTCCTTTTAAGACCCTCCTACATACTAAGGAACAAGAGAAAACAAAAGAAGTTGGTGTGTGTTTTGGTTGGTTTTTTTCATATTTGATTGATTAAAAAAAAAAATTTTCTAAAAAAATAAGATTTTTTTTACATATTAAAAATAACCTCCCTAAGTATGAGTATAAAAAAAGTTCGATAAAGAACATTTCAATATGAGTAGAATTAAAAAGATCGATAAAGAATATTTCAATCTCATTCTCGCCTCCCCACTCCCCCGATCTCTCTCCCCTCTTGACCACCCTCGACCCTTGATCTTGACTCTGCACTCCAACTTACATCATAAAATTCTTTTAGATTACATATAAATGCTCTTGATTTATTTATTTATTTTTAGCTTATTTATTAGTAACAACAACAATAACAACAATGACATACAAACTAAAATCTTACAAGTGAGGTCGGGGGGGGGGGGGGATAAAACGTACCAAATCTTATCACTGTCTCATAGAGATAGAGAGGGGTTTATTTACTAGTATATGTATCTACACACATATATAAAGTAAGAAATTCACTTATTTTTCAATTCTTATTTCTCTAAGAAATCATTTTCCTCAAAATAATCGAAACGCTCATAAGTTAGATTCAGAGATTTATTATTTTACAAAATAAAATATAAAGAATTATTTGGAGAGTTTTTGTGGGGTTGGGGTGGGTTAGGGGGTTGGGGGGCTAATTTTGAGTAGATATGTTTGTTGTGCCAATCTAAGGAGAGAGAAAAAGGGGATGCATGAATGGAGCTAAAGATATCATAGAATTGACAAGAAAAAGAAACCAATGACTTGTCAGGTGTTTTCAGAGATATATATATATATATATATTATATACCAAGTGGACTTGTACTTGTTTGGTTTCTTGAAAATTTACTGATTATTAAGAAAGTGACAAAAACAGTTCATTTTCATGTAGTAATCATATTATTGTGGTTTGAATTGCCTCTTATGTCTAATTTGTAAATTTTTTAGATACTTAAATCCCTTATTTGTTATAATTTTTGTTATATTACTGTGGGGTAATTTTGTTATAATGAGAGCGATTAAGCTTTTTATTATCTTAATGTTGAACGATTTTTCTGTTTGAAATTAACCTCCGATATTGTTACGTTGTATAGATTAACTTCCGATCCAAGTTTGAGATGAATTGGTGTAATTTCTCTACACTCAGGACGACAAAATATCAAACTATGAATGAAGAAATTCATAAGGGGCAAACGGTAAAAACAAATGAACGTTCTTGAAGAAATATATACAACCACAATAACATATACAGTATGTCCATAATTAGGGTTAGAAAAGTGTGGTGTGCATGCACACAACCTTAACCCTACCTTGAAAAAAGATAGAGAGATTATTTTCGATGACTCAAATAGAACACATAAAAAATCAAGTATGTTAAAAAAAGTATTATAGTGACGAATCCATACTAAAACCAATAGAAAAGAGAACTATAGCAACAACAAACTATATGATAACCGAAGTCAAAGAGACAAGTCTACGAAGAATTAATGAAAGCACTAATTTACTAGTGGCAAAGTAATAAGGTCCAAATCTCTTACTCCCTCAATTTAAAAACGAATGACCTTTATCATTTCTGGCAATATTTTAATTTCAGCTTTTCACGTGGCATGTTTAAGGCCGCACGATTAAAGGACATTTTGATACATTTGACATAACTGTAATTTATAACTACAAAATCAAAACATCTTCTTTATTTTTCTTAAATTTCACGCCAAGTCAAACTACATCATTCTTTTTTAAACGAAGGAAGTAATATTCATCAAATAATGATAATGTTCAATTGAGGGAACACAATGGAAGAAGAGAGCTCTAATTGAGGGGCCATATAATAATGACTTATGAAATCATCTTTAATTGATGTTCTTGACTAAGAAATGATGACTTATTGAGCCAAAGCCATTTTATAATTTTACAATATGGTACTATAATAAATTATAATAATGATGGAAAACTAGAAGGTACCAAAAGAGAACTAGAAATAATATGATTGAGGAACAACTAATGAAATTGGATTCTACTTGTAATTATGCTTTGGCCTACTTTGTTCATTTTCAGAAGAACAAAATAAAAATAAAAATAAAAATTAATATATAATCTAGCCACATAAAAACATTTACTCCCTATATATGTTTTAATTTAGTTTCATATTTTCCTCTTTAGTAGATTTTAAAAAAAAATGTTACTACTTTTTTATATTTAGTACTCTAATACTCTTTGAATTCCAATTTGTTATACATAGACACATATATGATCACACGATTTAAAGAATATTTTAATAAATTATATATATAAATTTAAAAATTTAATAACATTCAAAAATATTTTTATCTTAAATTTTGTGTTCGATCAAAGTAATTAGACGTATAAAATGAATCATATGTGGGAAGTAGCATTTCATTTCTTCTATTTCATTTTAATTGTCACTTTAGTTTTTTTTGTAATGTCCATTAAAAAGATAGTTTCAAAAGAATAATCTACTTTTCATTTCAGTATATTTAAAAAAAAATAATTTTTTTTCTTTTTTGATAATATTTTAATTTTAATTTTTCACGTGGCATGTTTAAAACCACAATATTAAAAAATATTTTAATATATTTGACATAACTTCAATTTATAATTATAATTTTTTTTTTAAATTTCGTGTTAAATTAAACTACGTACACGAAGAGAGTAGTTAATAAAGAATGTTTGACTAAGGTCAACGTGATGATGTTCATATCCACATTGCACGTGTATTTAGAAGGGTACAATATCATTCTTACCTTATGATAACTTTTCTCTTTAATAAGCAATATTATAAATTATATTTTCTCCTTTTTATTTTATATAATACTATTTAATTTAATATAATACTAAAAAAATAAAAATTTTAATATTTGTTATTTAAATTAATTTTAAATATTTATATAATTAAAAATTATTTCATCAAAGATAAAAAAAATTAAAATTAAATTATTTTTAATTCAAAAAAAATAATATTCTTTTTTAGACGAATTTAAAAAAGAAATACCATTAAAATAAAATAAAAAAGAATTCCTTTTGAATATTAATCCCTGTCGGAGTTTTTTTTTAGGTGGATAGAGTGATTTTCTTCGTCGTAAAATTATATCGCATTATAAAATTATGTCATATTCATAAATTAATAAAAGCATAGAAGATCAATATTTAGAGTTAATATTAAAAGTTATAATTGCATTGCATTTTGAATAGCTTTAAATTCAAATTCAGATATATAAATATTTTAATTTGATATTTGCTTGGAAAATAAATTTTAGATTAATAATTATATTTGTTTAAAAAATTAAAAATAAAAAACTAAAAGCAAAAGTAAAAGCAAAAGTTGATATATAATTTGTCTAATAAAGATCTCACGAGGAGCCATCACCAATCTCGAGATTCTAACTTTTTTGGCATTATTATGTTTTTCTAAAAATTATTATAAATAATAATTATTTTTTCTTTATTTAACAACTTTTTTTAGTTAAACATTTCACGTGACATATTTAATATCATATATTGAAGGATATTTTGATAATCTGATATATTATACGTATATTTAATTCAAGGTCATGAGATTTAAAAATCTTCTAATTTACTTTTTAAAACTCAATAAATCATACTAAAACAAACAAATTAAAACATAAGTATCTTATATCTAATATGTTGTCAATTCTTACCATGCCGCTTGTCGACTTGTTCATATTTGTGATATTATTGTTGTTGTGATCAAAGAAGCGATACTAAAATGTCTGTATAAAACATTTCTCACAATAATTTCTATTACAACAAAGATCGTTAATAAGTTTGTAAATGCTCGGAATTATGCATCCGTGAGTAATAAGTTTCAGATAGTTTTTGATTATTTTGATTGACTGAGTCTAGAGAAAGATAGTGATATTGATCTATGAGAAACTCAGCAAATTCTTGAAATAGCGAAAATTTTAGATATTCAGAACTAACATTACGAAACGATGCTGCTGTGGAAAATAAACTAATCACCAAACCACAAAATAGCTTTCATCAACACATTACACTAGTATAGATGAATTTCTTTGATAGCCTTAGGATTATTCTTCTCAAAAAATAAAGTGGAATATTAGAACTTTAAAGATCTCCACTTCACTTCCAAAGTCAAACTCTTTAATTGTCCACCACAAGGCCACAACTATAAAGCTTTTCTTTAAATAGATATAGAAGTATAAAGGGTGTTTTGACTAAGTTTATATTTTTTAAATGCATTTTGTAAGGCACAAAAAAGTATTATTTTGAGCTAATTTTATGATTTTACAATTTATGAATTCTTTAGTTTGATAAAAGCTTATGAAATTATATTCCTCATATCTTTGAAAATAATCGAAATAATAATCACTTAAAATATGTTATATTCTTTAATTATACATATTTTCTCAGTTAAAATATGCTTGAGGCTGTTTACAACTTATTAAGATGAATTCGTATAAACAAAGGAGATGACACTTTTGAAGTGATTAATTTATCTATTTGATGGACATTTAAGAATATACACCAAAAAATATTTTAAAATATGAACGGAAAGTGTCTAATAAAAATAATTTAGAATTGAAACAATTCATAATTTAAGTATCTAAATAAAATTTACTGACAAATTTACAAGACTATCAATGTATTAAGCCTTAAAGTCACTTATTATTCAATTTCATCTAGATCCAATTTATTGTATCTGTGATTCACAATACTCTTTGTATCTATATTTCATAATTTCATGTATCCATTTGTATCCGATCCAATGTATTTGTATTCAACATCCATTATCAATTTCATCCAGTATTGTGTCCGATATTAATTTAATGTATTCAGTGTAAATTTCAGATAATATATCTAAATACATGCATCTGACATCCAAGATACATGGCATATGTATCTGGTCTCACATATGCTCTGATATATTCATCAATTAAGTTAGTATCTAGTGTATTTATGCATAAATACATACATAGAAGGAAAAAAAAAGATATATAGATATAAATTAAGTCATTTATAAGGTAATTATAGGGTAAGTATTCACAATAAATATTAGTCGATAAATAAAAATGATAACTAACATAACCTTACCACTATCTTATAGAGATAGAGAGCTTGTTCCCGGAAGATTCTCAACTCATATTTATCAGCCTCAAAAGTAAAAAATACTAGATATAAATTAACGACTGGGATGAAAAACAATTGATAATTTTATAAAAACAATAAAAGTAGAAAAATAAATGACAAACAATAACAATACAATATAAAAAGACGCGACTAGTCCTACTAACCTGCTTCATCACAATGGCATGACAAACATCCCACTCCTACTAGCCTATAACCTTCTATCCTAATACATGATCTCAATTCTTTTCTATCTAAGACCATGTCTTCCGTACTGATAATATATATTGTTTTTTAAATTTTTCCACATTTATATTCTAGGCAAATACTCTTAGTATAAGTCTGCACATAAATCCATGAATTCTTTCTCCTAAAATAACAATTTTTTTTTTTGCAGATTACAAAATTTCAGAGGGAATATTTGGTTCCCTGTTTGTTTAATCAAAGCAATCCCAATAAGCATGTCCTACTTACTCCAACTCACCCTACCCCCAACCCCTCCCATGACCCACAAAAATATTTTTTCAGAATAAAAATATTTAATAATAATAATCATTTTAGTGCTTAACAGTCAGATTCTCAAATACCCCTTACATTTTTTTAAATTTCTTGAAAAAAGAAACAGTGAAAAAAAATTCTAAACCAATGAATGATTAAAGGATTTTTTTTGTGTTTTCATCACCTTTCTTGAATTTATCTAGACATGTTTAGTTAAATAAATATCTAAGTTGCATAGACTCTTTACTTGTGTTAAATTTTTCAAAAATACATTGTTTTTAACGAACTTAACACGCAACGCATCTGTTAACACTTTCGAAGAGTTCGAGCAACATAAATAAACCCCTCTTTTTTACGGAAAAATGATATGTATTTATACATTGCTTTACTGAACTAAAGTGGCTGGCATGTTGTTTCTGCTCACTTTTTTACCACCAAAAACCTCTGTTTCTTTTTTTTTGTTTTCTTGAAAGACTCTGACATAAAGCTGTTTGAAACTTTGAGTGAGTGAGTGAGTGTAAATTTTCTGTAAAATGAAGCAGCAAAGCATGAGGAATTGTACCACTTTCCAATGATTTAAATTTCTGTTTTTTCCCTTTTTTTTTTGAAAAACACAAAGTCCCAAATTCTTTTTTTTTATAAAAAAGATCTCATTTTTGCTCTTTGTTTAGCTGTTTCTTGGAGTTTTAAGGCCAATGGAAACAAGAAGTATCAATGGTGTTTTTGGTTTTGTGGTGTTGTTGAGTTTCTTGGTTTATTCTAATGCTATGCTCACCCCTGGTGGTGTTAATTATGAAGGTTAGTTCTTGTTATTTCTAATAAAGATTGAAACTTTAAGACATTTTTTTGAAGAAAATTTGAACTTATATGGATTTTGTAATGGGATTGATCAAATTAGAGAATGTAAAGAATTTTAAAACATGCTTTACCCTTGTTGATGTTAATTATGAAGGTTACTTCTTGTGGTTTTTATCATAAAGATTGAAACTTTGAGACATTTTTTTTGAAAAATTCATATGGGGTGTCTGAAAATTTTGAAAGAAATGAGATTTTGATCAAATTTTTACTGTTATCAAGAATTTTGAAATATGGTTACTCCTGATGGTGTTAATTATGAAGGTTTGTTGTTGTGATTTCTCATTTCTCATAAAGATGGAAACTTTGAGATTTTTTTTTTTGAAAAATTCATATGGGGTGTCTGAAACTTTTGAAAGTAATGATATTTTGATCAAATTTTTACAATATCAAGAATTTTAAGATATGCTTACCTCTGCTGTTGTTAACTATGAAGGTTAGTTCTTTGTGATTTATCATAAAAGATTGAAACTTTGAGACTTTTTTGGTGAAAAACTTATATGGGGTTTCTGAAAATTTTGGCAGGAATGAGATTTGAACAAATTTTAATATATCTTAACTTCCTTTATATGTTGATTTTGGACAGTGCTAGCTTTAATGGATATCAAGAACTTATTACATGATCCACATGGTGTTTTGAATTGGGATGAAAGTTCTGTTGATCCATGTAGCTGGAATTTGATCACTTGTTCAAGTGATAAATATGTCACTGGCTTGTAAGTATACAACTTCACTCTTCTCGAGTCTCGACTAATTCGGATTTGCGTTGCCTAAGGCCCCTTATAAGGGAAAGAGCTCCCAAACAAAACCTTTTCTATTCCGAAGGCTGGAACCCGAGACATCTGGTTAATGATGTAGTGATTACAAGTTTTCTTGAGTACACTCAAGTTTGAATGTTTTCTAAAAAATTTGCAGAGCTAGTGCAAGCCAAAGTTTGTCTGGGAAAATATCACCATCCATCTGCAACTTGACTCATTTGGAGTTACTGTGAGTACTTTATAATTTTTTTTTTTTTTTGAAATTTTAAATGATTTATTCAAAAAGATGGAAAATATTGCTAATATTGTTGTATTTTCTTGTTTTGTATAGGCTTCTACAGAGCAATAATATAACAGGGCCAATTCCAACTGAACTTGGATCACTTCAGAAACTTAAAACAATTGATCTTTCTGATAATCAACTCACTGGGAAAATCCCTCCATCTTTAGCTCAATTGAAAAGCCTTCAATACTTGTAAGCAAAGAAATTTTTGAAGATTTTGACATAAAAATGAGTTCTTGAATCAAACAAAATCTAATGATTATGTTTGTTTTCTTATAAATTGTTGTGTAGGAGACTAAACAACAATAGTCTTACTGAAGCTATTCCTTTGGAATTGTCCAATATGACTCAACTGACTCTTCTGTAAGTTCCTTAGCCTCATATATCTTTGTTTATTTTCTCATACTCCAGGGAGTCTCGGAGGAATGGTAAAGTGTGTCCTTATGACCTATATAGGCAACACATTCGAGTCGTGAAAATACTTGTGTTAGTGTAGGCTGCCTGTGTTATACTCTTTGGGGTGAACATGGAACGCTTCGTCCACCAGACTGCCTTTCTTTTCTTTCCTTATTGCTGTGTTCATGAGTATATTTTGATGAGATTCTTGTTGTTTTCTTCTAGAGACCTGTCTTTTAACAATCTGAGTGGTCCTGTGCCAAGGCTTCTGGCTAAAACATTCAAGTAAGTTTTGAACAATTCTTTGAATTCCATCTTTTTTGTTTCCCTTTGCCTTTGATTAGAGAAAATAAATCATTTTTTTCTCTCATTGATGCAGCATTTTGGGAAATCCTATTATTTGTGCAACTGGAAAAGAACCAGAATGCAATGGAACAACATCCATGCCTATGCCTTTCACTTTGAACAACTCACAAAGTGAGAATCTCGAATCATCCTCCTAAATATTTTTTCTGAGCCAGCTTGTACGCACTTTGAGTATTCCACAAATCTTGGTTGTTGTCAAGTCTCATTATTAACCATTGTTATGATTAACAACAACTGTATTATGACGATTCATCGTAAATCAAAAAGTTTTATGTCGACTACCATCTCACATAGGCAGAGTTGTTCTTTACCCTCCTCCCTAACCGGGCTTGGGACCGGTCATGTGAGCAAGCTCACATAGATGGAGTTAATTCTTATGATTGCATTTTACTGTTTTACTAGCCTTTTGGATTCATGTAGTAGGTTTTTTTTTTTTTGGGTAAATTTTTCAGCTGGTGAAAGCATATGTATAGTTTGTGAGTTTGTTCTCTTCACAACTGAAAAATCTCTTGTTTTATCTCAGATGCTCAGCCTTTTGGAAGGCCTAAAACTCACAAAATTGCCTTAGCTTTTGGGACAAGTCTTGGATGCATCTGCCTACTGATTATTGGCTTTGGTTTCTTTCTGTGGTGGAGACAAAAGCACAACAAGCAAATTTTCTTTGACATTAATGGTAAGTATTCAAAACCTATGTTGTTCAAATCCGTAGGTACGAATAATGTGTTGCTTTAACCAACAGGATCATTTTTGTTGACAATTTCAGAACAACATCATGAACAAGTGTGCTTGGGAAACTTGAGAAGGTTCCAATTTAGGGAACTTCAAGCTGCCACAAACAACTTCAGCAACAAGAAGATACTGGGAAAAGGTGGTTACGGAAACGTTTACAAAGGCTGTCTTAGTGATGGCACGATTGTTGCTGTAAAAAGGCTCAAAGATGGGAATGCAATTGGAGGAGACAAACAATTCCAAACAGAAGTTGAGATGATCAGCTTGGCAGTGCATCGCAATCTCCTCCGTCTGTATGGGTTCTCCATGACACCAACTGAAAGGCTTCTGGTTTACCCTTACATGTCTAATGGAAGCGTTGCTTCTCGTCTCAAAGGTAAAAACAACCTTAAAGAACTAATGATTATGCAATTGTCATAAAAAGGTATGGTGGGATCTCGTCACCCTTAACAAGAGTAGGCTTATATATGTGAATAGGAATAGTCGAACTAATGGACTTCAGAAACCTGATGGTTGACTAATCGATTTCTCTATCTCTGTGGTTTCTTGCAGCCAAGCCACCATTGGACTGGACTACAAGAAAAAGAATTGCATTAGGAGCTGCTAGAGGTTTACTATATCTACATGAGCAGTGTGATCCGAAGATTATCCACAGGGATGTGAAGGCTGCAAACATATTGCTTGACGATGACTGTGAGGCTGTTGTGGGAGATTTTGGATTGGCAAAGCTATTGGATCATCGCGATTCACATGTCACTACTGCAGTTAGGGGAACTGTAGGACATATTGCTCCTGAATATCTTTCCACAGGACAGTCCTCTGACAAAACAGATGTTTTCGGCTTTGGGATTCTTCTGCTAGAGTTGATATCTGGACAGAGAGCTCTCGAATTTGGTAAAACAGCAAATCAGAAAGGCGCTATGCTTGATTGGGTAAGTATTATGCATTCCAAAATGTGTAAAAATCTCCCATTTCAATTTGTCTTACTTTCCATTTTAGACTGTTTTTAGAAAGAAAATGCCTCCAACCATTCTATATCTTGTAAGTTTTTTGTTTCAAAATTCTCATTTTACCTTTAACGACATTCTCTTATAGGAATGACTTAACATGTTTAAGACCATTGATTCAATGGTATTTGATCACAAGATTCAAAAGTCGTATTTGAATACTGAAACTTTGCGCTCAATCAAACTAAGACAAACAAAAATAAAAGGACAGAGTATCTTGTTTCTTGTTAGGGTTGACAATATTAATGGGCATATTTGTTGCAGGTAAAGAAGATTCACCAGGAGAAAAAGCTTGACCTGCTGGTGAGCAAGGACTTAAAGGACAAATACGATCGGATTGAGCTCGAGGAAATGGTACAAGTAGCTCTCATATGCACTCAGTACCACCCTAGTCATAGACCAAAAATGTCAGAAGTGGTAAGAATGCTCGAAGGAGACGGACTTGCAGAGAAATGGGAAGCTTCTCAAAGAGCGGAATCTACGCGATGCAGAGCTAATGAGTTCTCCTCTTCAGAAAGATATTCTGATCTTACTGATGATTCTTCATTGCTTGTCCAAGCAATGGAACTATCAGGACCAAGGTGATATTGATTAAAAAGAGACAGTCATTAGATGGAATGAAACAAAAAAGGGCATCTGAGATAGAATGCTCAAGTAGTATCTGTTTGTTATTGAGCTTGTTTATTTCTTTTGATAACTGAGAAGTCCTTGAGGGTCAATAGTGCACGGTTCATAACTCGATGGATGATAGACCCGCCCCTCTACTCTTCTTCACTTAAATACCAAACTTGTCCGCTGTAAGAGTTCGATTGAGATTGTATATATGATCATATGGAAGGCTGCATAAAGGAATGTGATATATTTTCTGTCTCTACAGGAAAAAGATTTATCAGCAATTATAACTCAATCGGGGTCGACTATATGAATCTTGATTGTTCCATTTAAGTTTAACTCATGTCATCATCACATCAAACAAAAAGATAAAAACAATACAATGCTTTAAGCTTTGCCAAAGGAAACTAATCAACCAAAGAATTTTACAGACAACTCTGAGACAAATATGAGATACCGAGAACTTTTGGTCAAGTTCGCATGTAGGTTACTAGCTCTGACCTGATCGGCTGGCCCTAGCCTCCACCCCATAGTATTCGTCTCAATTTGGATTCAACTGATAACTTTACCCTTTAATTTCGAGTGTGCACAAGTAAGCACTTAATCTTGTATAAAGTTGAGAAGTAAACTCATGTGTCAACGTAACCATTCACATCCTACGTGTATCATGCCACATAGATACGTGTGTACCCACTAGTTCAACTTTATACAAATTCAAGTAACTACTTGTGTACGCCCAAAGTATGTCGGAGGGCATAATTGTCATTTAAGACCAAGTTAAAAGATATGTTTATGTATTATGTCTTTAGTATTATACATAAATGCCCTTTGACTTCAACTGACATTTATTCTCTCTAAATGTAAACGTGCATAAATAAACACTTAAACACAAATATACACACATATTCTACATGATATAATACTCACAAGATGCCACGTAAAATGAATTCCGCGTACTCAAACTAGATAAAAAAAAATCCTTGTATTTTCCCTTCAATAATAATTACACACACTCTAATCACTCCCCACCGTTTGCTTTTCTTTCCCCCCCTTAATTTCAAGAAAACCTCCGCCTGTTAAATCTACAATCTCCATTTTTCTCTCTCTGAGATTGATGAAAGGGTATTTTAATCCTCTTGGATCTTCCAAAATCACTAATTTTTAATCTTGGTAAGCATTAATTCTTCATTTTTCCTTTCAATAATCCATTTCCCATTTAGATTGTGTAAGTAATATATGAATCAAAAGGTTTAATTATGCTTAGGGTTATGCAAATTGTGGCCAAAATGCAATTGGGTTCTTCGTTTGATATGTTAAGATTTTAACTTTAGGATAAAGAACTCTCTATATTGCTTCATATATTATTGAGATTTATGAGTGATTTCAGTTAGAAAGGTTATATTTGAGTCATTTGTGTAACAGTATATGTGTGGGTTGAGATGAGGGTTCCCAAGAAACAGCCTCTCTACTTCTATGAGGTAGTGGTAAGGTCTGCGTACATTCTCCCCTCCCAGACCCCACTTGTGGGATTCCACGGGATATGTTGTTGTTGTTGTTGTTGTGTAACAGTATATGTGAGCTATTTTTATAACGAGGAATATATTGCTTTTCCCTGTTTTTTAATTACATTGGGGGTTGGGGAATTGAACTTTTGAGTTCAGTTAGTCAATCAAGTGAAATACTAAGATGTACTGCCCTTGGAGATGATTCATTTTTGTATTATTGTTCATTTTTGTACAGGGTCTTCGTTGGTGAATACGGTGCTATGATGCCTCCTGAGGGTAAAAGGAATTGTTGTGAATTGATACCTCTAGATGTACTTAGCAACCTTCCGGAGAATGTAATTGATGCCATTTTGATGTGTTTGCCTTTTAGAGATGCGGTGAGGACTAGCATTTTGTCAAGCATATGGAGATATAAATGGTGCAGGCTTCCGGAGTTGACGCTTGATGATAATTTTTGGAAAACTAAAAATAACTTAACATTCCATACGACTGCGATTACCAAGATTATTTACCACATTTTGATATTTCATGAAGGACCGGTTACGAAGTTTACCCTTTGTGTTCCTAAGTCCAGAAGTTGTCCTATGATTGATGACTTGATATATTTTCTTGCTAAAAATGGCATTAGGGATCTTGTTCTTAAACTTCCATTCAAGGGTGATCCATACGAGTTGCCGCCTTTATTTTTCAAAAGTTTGCAGTTGAGGAATTTGATTCTCCAGAATTGCTTAATACTTCGTCCACCGACCTTCAAAGGATTTGATAGGTTAATTAAGTTGGAACTATGTGAAGTTACAATTTCTTCCGAGTTGCTGGGAAGTTTAATCTCTCATTGCTTGTTGCTCGAGCATTTGGTGCTGTTTATTGCTGAGACTTACTGCAACCTCATTGAAATTAATGCTCCCAGGCTGAAATCATTTTACTTCGCAGGCAGCGTGAGATCTATCTATTTAAAGAATATCCCTCTTCTGGCGAAACTTTTACTTGCATCTAGTGACACAGATTATTTGGGGGCAGAAAAATGGGATATTGTGAAGTTTTTCGAGTCTCTTGAGTCTTTTTCTTCTCTTGAACATCTATACTTGAATATGGTAAATCTTGTTTCCTGACTTTATTGTAATTCATTTTGAATCGTTTTTGGCTTCGGGTCATCCTGATATTTTAACATTTTTCCTCCTAGTTATTTGCTGCAGAAGTAAGTGAATTACCAATGCGGCTTCCCTTTGATCTTAACTGTGTCAAAAAACTTGACATAAGTGTTGATCTGTATAACTCGGTTGAGGTGTCTTGTACTCTTTGCTTGATACGAAGCTTCCCATATTTACAATATATGGATATTTCGGTACTCTTCTCTCTCTTTCTTATTGTCTTGTTCATTTTCGTAACTTAAAACATCAACGAGTTCAGAGAATTGAGTTTTGTTAATTTTTTCTTAGGAGGCTTATGGTAAATATGAGATGGAAGAAGATCATCAAGTAGAATTTCCCTCAGATGTAATGTTTAATCACCTAAAGGAAGTTAGACTAACACTTGCTAGTGGCTCAATCATCGAGATGCAGCTTGCCAAACTTCTGTTAGCCAATTCTCCCATGCTAGTGAGAATGCTCTTCACATCGTGCGTAGTTAAAGCATCTACAGCAGTCAAAAAGCTCGTCGCTGAGCTAACAACGTTTCAACGTGCATCACCTGAAGCAGAAGTGGTCTTCATTGAAAACTAGTACATGATTACAATCCTGTTTATGGAACTTCAGTAGTCTTTAATCGGTCTACGATGTTTGACTCAAATATCTTGCAAAGTTAAAGTGAATAGCTAGAACCTAACGGACTCTGTACATCAGTTTTGGGAAATATTAGTGAATCTGGATGGATGATTTGACTTATCTGTAGCATAATTTGTTATTACATATGAAGTTTTCTTTAACTCACTTTTGTCTTCCATGTTTATTCTGGGCTTGTTGTGTGTTATTTTTCTAATTGGTCATGTCCATATGCATGGCATGCTTAAAATCTTCTCTCGATTTGAGTAACTTTCTTGTTTTAGTAATTTTTGTGATACTGGGATGAAACGTTTGTGATGAGGGTTCCCAGGAAACAGCCTCTCTACCTCTATGAGGTAGTGGTAAGGTCTGTATACATTCTACCCTGCCCAGACCCCCCTTGTGGGATTCCACTGGGTATGTTGTTGTTGGGATGAAACATTTCTTCTACTTTTTGAGCTTGATATTTTTTAGACGAGGGTCTTCTGGAAACAACCTCTCTACCTCTATGAGGTAGTGGTAAGGCCTGCGTACATTCTATCCTTCCCAGACCCCACTTTTGTGATTCTATTGGGTATGTTGTTGTCAGATGAAACATCTTCTACCAAAGACGATTCCATCCAGGTTTTGAATTTGAGTCCTCTGGTTAAGGACGGAAGGATACCTCAATATAATTATGTGAAGTGTACTTAGTCATACTAACTATGACATATTATTTCAGTAAATAGTAAAACTTATCGTTTGTGGTCATCCATATTGTGGAAGTAAAGCAAGTCAATAGCAATGATGCCCTAGTAAATATTGTGTTTGAACTCAATTTTTTGGGCTCATTTGTGACAACCTAGTAATTGATAATTATTATTTTCAAGGACATATGTCGCTTTTTTTGCGAGGTATAGGTCACAAAATTGAATTTGGGATTAGCTCGACTTTTCGTGTATATTTGCTTATGAATTTGTTGTAATATATGTGAACTACTCCATTGAGCTTAGATTACTCCATTGAGCTTAGATTTTTCGTGATGACTGAGTAAATGATACTCATTGTTTTTTAAGGACGTACATCGCTTTTTATTTGGAGTTTATGTGTGAAGAAATGAAATTAAGATTATCTCGACTTTTCATGTTAGTCCATGGATTTTCCGAAATATGTGTGCGCATCTCTTTTTGAGCTTAAATTTAGTGTGTCCATTCGTGAGGACCTAGTTAATAACACTAGATGGTTTTCAAGAACAGATGAATAGAAATTTAAAATTATATTTAACTTTTCATATATATTAGTAAATAAATTTTTCAAAATATGTACGATCAACTCTATTTGAGCTTAAATTTTATGGGTTCTTCCAAAATGCACTTAGTAAATGATACTCATTATGTTTATGAATAGACGTCTTTCATTTTGAATTTTATAAATCACGAAATAGAAATTTAGAATTATCTTAACTTTTTATGTGTATTAATCCATGAATTTTTCGAAACAATTTATAGAGAATTTTCCTAATAAGTCTCTACAAAAGCGAAAGATCCCTTAACATAATTTAAGTGGAGGCTGACCGGGTAGTCCACTCTAACCTCACACAATGGGCCCTTGTGATTGCAAGTTGGAGCTACCATAACTTACGCTTCTAGAACTTCCTAGCTTAAATTCATATTTAGTCGAGACTTCAATGCAGATACAAGACTATAAAAAGATAGAGAATGCCTCCAATATCCTTTCATCCCATGGTTCCCAAACAAGAAGTCAGAAATGCATTAGTGAAAACACCAGCAAAGGTAACTCTGCAATTTAACTTGTTATGTATTGAAGAGAGTTTTTGAATCAAAGGAAACCCCACAACTTGCTGCCTTGTTTGAGAAAGCTCAACTGGGAAATAGAAAGCATAAATCTGCCTTCTTTGCCCCCAAAACATATGAACACTAGTCTATTCCGATTGAACATAGGCAAAAATACTTCCAAGTATGGGGCTTATGAACTTGAAAGAAAAAAGTATAGGAGCATGAGTTTTACATTAGGAAGAATAATCAGTTTCGGAACTTAAACAGAAAGAACCCCAATCCAGTAGCTGCCAAGGTCATGACGAGAGGTACTTTGATCGAATTTAGATCTCTTCTTTTGCTTTTTCTTGCTTGCCGTGATTGTTCTCCCAGTCTTTCGCGAAGAACATTGCTAAGGTTGTCCAACTGATGCATAATTTGGCGTTGTCCACGTGCAACATTAGATAGCTGTGAAGATGGTCGGTCAATGCAAAGGGAAATTAACTTTGTCTTCTGATATTTTACTTAGCAGTAATGGAAAGCAATGCAAATAGGCAAGTCAAAGTCATATATTCACATGTTTCATCAGAGTAAAAAGAAGATGATAATTGATTGGTTAATCATAGAGTTTGCATGGCAAAAGCCAGGTGAAAGATGTACCTCTTCTATCAGATTGGACTCCTTTGGAATTAGTGAAGAGGAGGAGGATGAATTTGGCATAATGGATCCTGTCAAGGAACCATTTTCTAAGCCAGATATGAAGTAAGAAGTAGGGCCGGATCCATTACAAGCTTCAGCTTGCAAAGCCAGACTTTGAGTGCTCGGAGAAGCTCTTGTGTTGCTTAACTTGGAATTAAGTTCTTCCATTCTAGATGTGAAGTCATCCATCCGATCATTCAAAGTAGAAATGTGTTCCGATAACTGTGTAACAGCTCCCTTGTGAAACAAGGGCAACAAATAGGAAGGGTAAATCTCCAGAAGCATCATGAAAGACGTGACGCACACCAAGAAAGCAATAGTATTATAGTGAAAAGAGCTTAAATATATTTCATTGTTGCTAAATGCAAAACCTGGTTCGCTAATGTTGCTACTGAATCAGTGTTTCTGTCATCAAACCTCCGACTATCAGTATCAATCTTGGACAGATTTTTCTCTCTGTGATTTGCATACGAATGGGAAAATCCACTGCAAAAACAAAAAGAAGCAGATCTTAGAACAAATCAACTTGACATCAGAACATTTCCTGGATGAGATAGAATCTCTATCTCATCCGCTTCCACTGCAGCTCCCACCCATCCCCACACCACCCTCAAGGGGTTTGTCCCAATAAGGATGGAGATCCATGCAAGTTACGAAAAGCTTCAGATTTAAGATTAATGACTTGCTTATGTACAAACCAATAAGGAGTTGAAGACCTAATCAAACAAGTTGATATCTGGGAACAATCTATTCAACCTACACATCAAATAGAACGACACAGGGATGCAGATACACACAAGTCATGTGTATCAGAATATGCATGTACACAAGTACGGTGAGAGCGTAAGACTATCATTCTTCTTCATTTCTTTTATCCAGTAACTCCTGCAGCCACATATGTCCAAGCCATAGGTTAATCATCCAGATGATTAGTCAAATATGTTGTCTTCTAATTAGAGCTGACAAAACTCCTCAGTATTCAAGTACAAGACTCTCTCCTCTTGCTTTCCCTCTTTATTAGATGAGGATATTTGTCATTAATTCATCAGCTGGAAGCAGTTAAATAAGCTAACTGGCCTTCTATTAATGCCATTGAACCACAAGCAATTATTGGCATGTCGAGATATTTTCCAGCTTATTGATGAAATCCGTTGTTTGACACTGTTTTTTATACAAGTTATTCAACGCATGACTAGTCCATAGGGAAAAAAAATGGATAGACGAGTACCTTCTAAAATTCTTATTTCTCCATGCTACTCTCTCTGCTGAGGCTCGAGAAAGAGCTTCTTTTGGGCTGGAGACGAGATCTTCATCTAAGCTGAGCTTTGTTTTCAAATCATCTGGTAGTGCCTGCGATATAGATATCCACTAAGTGATAGAAAGCCAAAATACTGCATTAAGGCAGGTTATGGAAGCTAGCATACCATAACTTCATTCACAAGCTTTTCTAGCTGTATTTGCTCAATATATGTGCGCGGAGTGTATGAACCCTCCAGTCCCAGCTGATCAGCAACAGATTTTACAATAAGGCGATCTCTTCCTTGGACCTAGGCAAAGATAATAAAATCTAGCATATTAGAAGTTTAAAACAATATTCTGAACCCTGATAATAAAAGGCAACCGATCAATATGAATTATTAAGAATCAAAAGGAGACATCGAAGTCTTAAAATAACAGACCCTGCAGTTATATTCTCTGTAGCTGACAATTAAAAGAAATCAGAGCTACAAAATGAATGGTTTTGCTCCTCTTCAACATAAAATGAGAAAAATAAAACTCAACTTACATTTCCTTTGGATTAAGAATTTAAAGATATTTTTGAAATTCACAATTTAAAGATATTGCAGTTAGACAATCATTGGCATTTCATGCTGAAACCACTAGAGATAATAGATGAAACTACCATGCCTTGAGAACTCAATGCAACTTTCAAGCTTTCCTATTTTATGAACTAAATCATTTGTTAGTGAGACGTTCCCCTGATGGCAGAATGATCATGATAATCCATGCAATAGAAACTAAAACCCAAAGGGACCTTACAAATTACCAAGGATCGTTTTCTAGCTTGACATCATTGCCAGCAGAGGTCAACAAAAATAACAAGATTTTAGCATGTATCTATCTTACCAAGGACAAGAGAGTAAAACAAGTCTACTACCTGAACATAATGCCGGTTCAGTTGCTCTAGCCAATCAATTTTCACGCAAACCTTTTCATCAGAGAATACGTGACTACTTCTTTTGAGTATTGTCGCAATTGTGTATCCCAAAGCCATCAATCCACCAAGAAGTTTCACACTAACTTCAAAACTGATTCTTGGCGATATGACAAATGGAGAATCAGTGACCCACTCCTGCAATTCAAAACCAGTTTAAGTTGTCGCCATCAAAACTTCAGTAAAGCAACTTTTTAAGGTACAAACACTCCCTGGCAAATTAGTTGGTCAACAAAACCTGATATGTCCAAGCACACGCACAACAGTTCAAGATTTTACAACATTCATAATAGGACAGCAGGCAGGGTAATTTTATTTTATGACCTCTACTATTATCAGTTTCGTCTATAGATTTGCTGAATTCAACTTCTACAAGTCTCAATTTATTCTAAAACAAGAAGAAATCATCTGAATTTTGAATTGTAGAAAGGAAAAAAAGAGAGTGAACGGAATATATTCCTCCTGTTGGTACTTCTTGCTTGAAGGTCGTTGTATTGGTTCAAACTTCACACTCATGAGACTCTCTATCTATTTTTATTGGAAGGCTGTAACATAAAATGTATTATTGAATAATTGTGCCAATAAATCCCATAAAATTGGATCTTCATATTGTCATACAACAGATGCAACATAAAATGAGCAAATCATTCTTGCAATTCATCTTGCTACATGACTAAGACTAGCCATATAAGTCCACTTTGCGTGATCCATGAGCAAGTCTTTGACACACTTTTTCAACACATGATGCAATTCATCTTGCTACATGACTAAGACTAGCCATATAAGTCCACTCTGTGTGATCCAAGCTGCACAAGTTGAATAAAAGCACCTAGCTATCTTACTTCCCCTACATGCAATATAGATATTCTTCCATTGTCTCCTAGATTGAGCCAACCAAGAGGATTTCTCATATAGTGGAAGACAGAGTTTCAGGAGCAATTATGCATGCTCCAACCATTCAGGTCTATGGACATTGAGAGCTTTCTGAGGTTGACTTTTTATTTACTCTAGAATTAAGCTTTAACTTGGAAATTCCTTAGCTCCTGCTAGTATTTCAAGATAATAAATGCAGGTAACATGATAGGAAAGTGGTGTTTCCCAAAAACTTAAACATAACAAGTCTTTCGAAAATATGAATGGTACTATGCACAAGACTGAAAGTTTATTTAGGAGAATAACAGAGTGCCATCAGTAGGCTACAGAGTAAATCCAAAACAGCCTAGCAACAGAGGTACTTTTTAACAGTTGGCCATTATGTTCTCAAAAAGTACTGATCAATACACAAAGAGACAAACCTCAAACATGAGACTGTATTTTCCATCTTTATTTCTCATCCTCAGATATGATTGGCATGTCTCTGGATCTTCACCAGGTGGCAGAAGGTATATGTCGTAAGTTTGCTCCGTACTCTCAGTGTGATCTTCAGATAAAGCAGACTTGATTTGATCGACTTGCACATCCCTAGAAGACTGAAGGTACAACCGATTAGATAAGCTTCTTTGTTTTAATCTATATTGATACTTTTAATTTGATTTTTACCACTGTAATTTTCCATGACAGGAACCAGAAGTGGTATGAACTTTTAATATCCTTACCTTTAGAATGTATGTAGGACACTGAAATCCAGTAAACGGATTAAATTTGTTGATAATTTTTATATGTGCAGTCTTCAGATCTGGTTCAATAAAAGCCTTGTACATTGGATAAACCTGCAATAGACATCGTCATTGGAGAGTGAGTAAAGAGAGTTCCAGGTGGGGTTTAGCCAACATTATAGAGGAAACAAACCGTTTCAGATATTTGATGGATTATCTCAGAGGGTTCCTGCCCGGCACGTTGTATATCCCGTAATACCCTTTTTACAAGATCAAAGTGAACTCCACCTGTGACAGATACGCGAAGATCCAGAGAAGGCCGCAACTTTTCACTCAAAGCATAGATACCTTCAATAATCAGAATGCGGGAGCTAGGTACTTCAAGAGTCCTGCAGTATACACAATGTTGCAAGTTCAGATCATATACTAATATGCGCAACATCTTAGACAATCAGAAGAAAAATAAAAAGGCATATCCCAACTTTGAGCGTGAAGGGCACATTACTCAATAAAAAATGACAAGAAAAACAACATCAAAGAACTTTTCTGAGAGGATAGACCAGCCAAAAGAAGGGGACCAAAGACTACTGTAAGCCTGAAGCATTGAGCAAGAAAAGAAGAGCAATGCAGGCCTCATTACAAAGAAGAGAATGGCCAGATAACTGTGCAATGACAGAACTCCTTATAGTATGAAGAATCTGCCATCCTGATGCCAAATTGCCAATTAGGTAGATTAGGAGTCTAGAGAACAAGCACCTTCTGAGTAGACCAGAGAGGGAAAGAGCAAGCAAAATCAAACCAGTATAGCATAAAACTTTTCTTTTTTTTTTTGAGTAACAATGATGTACAGACGAACTTGTGTACACCTTGACTATTCTACCGGGTGCCTCCCATATGGGGTAACTCTATCCACCAAGCTTAGGCATAGGTAGATGGGAAGAACTCATCTGGTGCTTTTGCCTTTGCTAGAATTTGAACTCTGATCTTCAAGATTGGCACGCACTTCATTGACCACTAGGCATACCTTTAGGTCTAGAATACCATAAAGTAAACGATACATAGATGAACAAGTCATGAGGTTTCACAGTTAGTGACATGGTCTTAGTTGTATTAAATTTAGATATGCCAATTTAACAGTTGAGTTTCTGTTGAATCAGAGCAATGAAGAGCCTAGGTAGCATTGCTCCAGAAAATGTCATTGATCGTTTTTTTCCTTTTCTTCATTTAATAGAACACAAAACTTCAAAAAAAGACAAGGTATGGAAGCACATTTAAGCATTCAAACATAAAATTTCTGGAGCAAACAGGTAACAAACTTGCAGTGGTTTCGAATAGCAGCTTGTATGAAAAATGACAACATGCACATATAAGTATAGAATATTACATGAATAAGAAGCAAGGAGCTGAACCTGTATCCTATGCGAGAGCTAGATTTGAAATCATAAATGGGAACCTCAGCCGGCTTCCCGGCCTTTAGATCATTGATGTTTTTCAGCAATGTATCATAGTCTGTGAGTCGTGGATCTGTTTAAAAAGAAAAAAAAATAGACTTGGTAAAGTACAAATCATCTAGTCTTAAGTTATTCAACAAGTACTAATGACACCAGTATAAGGGTAAACCAATAAAATAAGAGATCAGCTAAAAGGAAATTAGAGATCTCAGCCCAGATTCTTTCACGGAATGTTTCTTACATTGCACATGTATGTTCCACAATTCGAAGAGGCACCCTCCTCATTCTAGTGCATAATTGAGATTTTAACCAATGAAAGATTAACCAATATACTACGGCTCCAGCAACTCTTGATCATATGTTTGGTGTTACCAAAACTAAAAAGATCAAATCATTAACTGAAAGAGGGCAGCTCTCTATTCAGTAGATTATGGAACATACTTAAAATGGCTTTCCCAGGAAAAAAAGAAAAAGGACACAAAGAGGTCTATAAGAACTCAAAGCGCCAACTTTGTCAAGAAAAGTAGACTCCCCAAAGTATTCAATTATTAGAACCTTCATAAGCATTTGAGCCTCTTCGTCCTGAAGCTGGGGTGGACTTGAAATTTTATGTCGAAGAACAGAATGCAAGTGAAATTCCCATTTTGTTAACATTTTTCTGTATACTCTCAACAATAATAAGACAAGAGGTATTCATTCTTACCATCAAAGTTTCCATCAACTATTCGACTAGCATCATTGTAATTATCCATTGAGATAACTGCAACACTTGGCATGAAGCTGAGTATTTTCTCAGTAAACACAGTCTTTCCTGCTCCGGAGGGACCAGCAACACCAATTATTATCAACCCTTCATTCTTTTGAACCAACAACTGACACGCACGGATTACAACAAAGAAACCTTTCTCAAATGACAAATTATCAGGTATCGAGACAATTTCGTATCGATCACAGTTCTTTCTCTTGACTAGTCGAACCTGGTCCTTTAAAAGACCAGCTTTCCGGTTAGCTGACTCAGCATTACCAGTATCTTTAGTCATTTTGAATAAACACGAAAGTGAATTATCCTCTGAAATTACACAATAAACCATATAAAGATCAGAATGAGAAATAAAAGATCCAGTACAAAAAGATATGCCAAAAATAATGCTCACAATCATGGACCTAGCAAAGTTGCTTATCTAGTATTGACACACTGAAGATAAAACACTGGAAGCATTTTATGAACTAGGCTAGTACAGTTATTAATAAGTTACTTGTCAATTCAGACTCAAACAATAACACTGTCCTACTGAATTTCTACTGGAGAATCACATATCTAATGAGCTTTATGCAATTATCAAGGAACACATACATTTCCTGCAAATTTTGGTGCCAATCAAGCTTAGAACTATTTTAAATAAAGACAAATCTTTACAACGGACAATGCAGAAACTCAGGCATTCGAAAATCAACAACAGAATCAGTTTCATTTTCCAATAGATTCACTAAACATTAAATTGAAAACTCAAGTTCATGGCAGCTATCTAAATGCCCTATTATCTCAATCCATAACCTAATAAACACAGCCATCAATGTTTGTTAACCATACCAGAATTCACATACAACTGATATTAAAAGTGCAGCAACAAACAAGAACCCTCATCCAATTAAAAATGCCCCCTTTTTCCCTCTTTCCAATTAACACATGCAACTAAGAAACTCAAGTTCATGGCAGCTATCTAAATGCCCTATAATCTCCATTCATAACCTAATAAACACAGCCATTAATGTTAGTTAAAATTGAATAAAAGAGCCATCTTTAATCAAACCGGAATTCACATACAACTGATACCAAAAGTGCAGCAACAAACTAGGACCCTACCCAACTAAAATCCCCCCCTTTTCCCTCTTTCCAATTAACACATTGCAACTAAGAAATTCAATTTCATGACCATTAATGAAACTAGAAAGATCACCCAACAAATACCCAGATAAGAAACACTAAAAAATCCTCATAAAAACAACAATAAAAAAACATTCTTTTTAAACACCCTTTTAGATTCAATACATAAAAAGATACTACAAAACAAGAGAACCAACTTCAGCATTTAAGCAAACAAGCACAACCAATCAAGAAAATACAATTGGGGTCTCAAAAATAGAAAAGGGAAAAACCCCACAAGATATTTGAGATTAAAATAATCAAAAAACCAGAGTAACTCCATTGTAGAAGCTGAAAGAGCTAGAAAACACCAACCTGTTATATGCTACAGTGGGGTTAACTGCAAGTAAAACTTACAAACTTTTTTGGCCCTTTCTTCTACAAAGGCACAAGGCTCAATTCCACTTTATATATATATGTAGTATAATTTTTTTCCCTTTTTTGCCCCTTTTTTTTTTCTTTATACTCCAAAGATATTTTTGCTGGTATGTGAAGGAAGCTGAATTTCCAGAAGTTTTTGGGAAGTGGGAATTCTGGAGATTTTGCCACGGAATTGCATAGAGTAGAATCCAGAGTATTAATTATTTCACCCAAAAAAAAATATTATTTTATATTATGATTATATTACGAGATGACGGTATTTTGAAAATAGTTTCTTTACTTTCATACCAGAAATGTTCGGTTTACATATGTATTACTCTCTTTGTCCCAATTTATATGGTAGCTTTTGGATTTTGAAATTCAAACCAATTTATCTTTGACCGTAAAATTTTGATATATTTTTTTAAATATTTTGAGTTATCAATTATTGTGAATTATAGTACTTTCTACGTAATTTAGAAATACATAAATCTCATTTCAAAAAGGTTGAAGATTTCATGTGCAAATTCTCGATCAAATCTAAACCGTTTGACTCTGAAAAAACGAAAAAAATGTCACATCAATTGGGACAGAGGGGTACTACACTATAGTTTTCTAAATCTTGTCCAATTAGGGGTTCATCCAAACCCTCATTGGCGAAAAATTATATTATTTATATATGATAAAAATAATTTATATATATATATAATAGATGTCAAGCCCCTTTGGTTAATTCGTACATCTACTTTTTAAAATTTTGAGATTTTTAAAGGAAATTATGACTCTACCACGATCTCGTCTATAATATTATAGTGAATTTGTTGTGTTGTTATTGTATTAAAAAAAATAATTTTTTTTTTGTCCTTTTGGTCATTACTAAATCACTAATTATTATCTTTATAATATCTAATTAAGTAGATTTACTTTTTATTTATTTAAAACGTGTATTTTTAATTCCTTTGCTTATGAATATGCCTAATTTTTCAAGATTATTAATGGATTTTCCTCATTAGATGTAAAAATTGTATTATAACTTTATATTTGATAATAATATACTTTTAAAAATATAGTAATATTATCTACATAAAAGATCAAAAACGGACATTTTATATTTTAATTAATTAAAGATTGAATTCATTATGTCATATATTAGAAAGACAAAAATCAAAATTAATCAATAATTAAGGGATCATAAGTGTTATTAGAAGAAACCAATTTACAATACAATTGTAATTAATAAATATAATAATGAGTTTATTTTATGGAAATAAACACAAAATGTGTTTTATTGCAAAAACAAAAGGGAATAAAATAATTACTAAAATTATTAGTATTATTTCTTACGTACTATAATTATTTTTTGTCATTTATAGAAAAAAAAAAGAAATTTATATTTAATTATTAGAGACACAATTATTAATGAGCGGCGGCTTTCCGTAACATACACGTAGCATAATCATGACGTAATGAGTGGCATAAAATTCATAAATGGAATAAAAAGAAATAAATAGTTTTTTTAGAGAGATAAATAAAACTATAAATAAAGAAAATTATTAAATTGGTAAAGTTTTTAAAAAATTTACCTTTTATGTATAAAAAATACTAATGTATAAGATATGTCTTGCTTGTACAAATATCTGGCGATTTCGACAGTTTTTCGTGCGTGTTAATCTATGAATTTTGGGGTTGTTGGGGCTTCGGGCATAATTTTTTCGAAAAATTATACGAGCCCGCCAAGAGGGCCAGTAGGCCTGGTGTCACCGATGTCTGGGAGTATTTTATGGGTTCCGGAGCAAGAATCAGACGATTTCAGCAGTTTTTCGTGGGTGTTAGCCCACGGAGATGCCTGGGAGTATTTTATGGGTTCCGGGACAAGAATCAGGCGATTTCGGCAGTTTTTCGTTTAGCCCATGGATTCTGGGGCTCCGAGCCCATTTTTTGCGAAAAAATACGAACTCGTCCGTAACGAGCCCGCCAAGAGTCCCAAATTTAATTTATGATTAAGAAATAATTTTATTATATTTCTTTTGATTTTATGTAATTTATATTTAACTTTTTTACAATATAAAAATCAATACTTAAACATGGATATAATTTGGTTTCGACTGACAAGTAAGTGCTCCAACTTTGAGAGTGCACGTCTAAACAATTCAACTCATCTCCATTGTATCTCGTGGATACTCAATGCTGGCATGATATATAAATACAAGAGATAGTGTCAAGATTTGATCATTTTGTAAGCTAGAATATTCAACTGATACAGTGGAGACGAATGAGTTATCGGTATATGCATATTTAAAGTTAGAATATTTGCTTATCAGTTGAATCTAAATTTAAATGTTTATTTATATATAATGTCTTCAAGTTATTTTAATTACACTAATCTATAAGGTAAAGAAAATATCATATAGAAATCACTTAGAATTCTCAATGTAAGTTATTAACCTTAGCTATAAAATATATGGTTAGTTAGAGCTAGTCAAATTACATTGAATGTGTAAAAGTAGATGGATGTATTGTTAGAACAAGTCAAATTATTTTTTTCTTCTTTTGTTTTGCTTAAAGATTTTTTGTTTGAGTCATATCAATAAAAATTCTTATGAAAATGCATTTTGCTTTTAATTAAGCATATACATTTAGGAGAACTACTTTATTAGACATACATTCATATCATATACATTAATTCTATCTATACTTTCAAATTATAATGATATATTTTACCCCTAAGTTAAGAGTTTTCTAACATATATTGAGGAAGATACACATGTAATTTTGCTATCAGATACACTAAAAAGGGAGAGAAGCAAGCGAGATAGGAAGGGAGGTGAACGAGATGAGAATGTATCTCAAATACATGTGAATCACACTAGATACGTGTATCTTTATGTATCTGATATGATTCGTTGTATCAGATAGTTTTAGATTTTGTAATAATATGTGCAATTTTAGATTCCATGTATGTCAAATAAATGAAAGTACATGGCTACTAATCTAATTATAAGAGAACACGTTAAGATCACGTACAAAACTCTTTCTAATAGGAAAATCCTCCTATTAAACCTAACTAAATATCAATTTTATGGTCTTAAATTTGAAGAGTTGTATTGATTGACGTAACATATATGTACAATACACATACGTGATTATTTAGCTTAACCTAATATTTAACCAATGAACCAATGGAAAAGGTCATAAGAAGTATATTAGTTTCACTTTAATACTCAATTTTATATTTTTAACATTATGTTAAGAATTATCCGTGTAAAATTCAAATAATTTAATTTTAAATATGAACAAAACGTATGGAATGTGTGCGAAGTGCGTGATGAGAAATTTGTAAAGTCAAAAACCGTGAAGGATAAGCAGTTGTTGATTTCACATAACACGTGTAGTTATCGATCCTTCACACACATCAAAACAATGAAAACAATAATAAATAATTATTGATTTCATAATTGCACATAAGTAAAATACGTAGATAATATACCTATGCAAAGAACGTGACAAAAAACTAATAAACTAAAATAACAAAAATAATACTTAGACAATTATTATTATAATAACATGTGTAATTGTCAATATCCCACATACATCAAAAGAGAGAAAATAATTAATAAGAGGTTGTTGATTTCATAATAACACAAGTAATACTCACAAATTCTTCTTTCTTTCAAAGAGAGAAATCAAGTCATCTGTTTTTTAATCCTTGACAGGGAGTATTTTTATCGAATGATCCTACACAATGCGAATTTAAATTAGTCGAGTTTTAATGCGGACATTGAATATCAGATGAAAAAAATTTCCCCTTTTAAATGTCAATTGTCAACCTACTAAAATATTAGATTTTGGCCATAGATTTGATAACTCACATTAATATTGGTGTGGTCCAAAGGCATGTATAATCAAGTAGTCTACAAAATTGCAACTTCTTTCTTATGACATAATAATTAAAAAATTTAATATTTAAAATGTGGGAGTGAGACTCTACAAAATTGCAACTATCTCTTCTTCCTTGTACAAGTGAGTTGAGTTTGTGAGTTAAAATTACTTGTAATTAATATAATTTTTTGATAATTTATCGCTAAATAATTATATAATAGAATGAACGATGAATTTTTATTATTCAATAATAGAAATTATTCGTTACTAATGCCTTTTATTTTCTATCTCTTGCTTAAACGCCGTATTTTAATTAATATTCCATTAATTGAAACAATACTTGTAGATTCATACACACATAAAAAAAGTGACAAATAACTTCATATTTTCCTATGTTACGTTGTCTAATTTGTATTGTTACGTCGGAAAATGACTTTCGGTTTTAAAAATTCGATTAAGACTTAATTAATTTAAGTAAAACCGAATCTTTAAAAATTAGAGTCGCCACTTAATTTTTAAGGAAAAATCAAGAAAACCATTTAAAATATTTTAAAAGACTCAAACAGAAAAAATCTTTTAAAATCCAAAGAAAATGGTTCGGGTTCATATTTCTATTTCGGGAAGGTTTTACGCACCCGAAATATCCGCTAACGTGCGGTTATCCGACGATTAAATATTTTGACTAACTTTAAAATAGTGTTATTTTATATTAATAATTTTGAAAGTTTAGACAACATATTTTTAAAAAATGGAAAAATACATCTTTTACTTATATTTTATCAATTAGACTTAATTAAGTAAACTAGTTAAAGAAAATCTAATATTAAAATCTAACTAATTTTTATTTAATTAAACGGAGCTGAAGGATTTAATCAACTAATTGGAATTCTGAAATCTATTGAATCCTAAGTATTTTAAAGAAGAGATATATATATATATTTTCAAAAAAAATATTTTAAGGGAAAAGGTGTTTGAAACATTTTAAGAAAGTATTTTAAAAGAATTTAATTTCCTAAAGGCGATTTTATAGTCAAGATCATAAAATGACGTAAATGGCTAACTCGGGGAATTTAATTAAGCTAAAATGTGACAAAACAACATAGATTAAAATTAACGGTAAAATAATCAAAGCAAATATATTACGCAAATAATATAAAAACAATAAGTAAACAAGATAAATTAAAATAGGATTGGGCTTTGGCAGGCCCAATTCTCAAAGCCTGCAATAATTTATATTGGGCCTGCCAAGCCCTTTATTATTTTGCTTCCTTGGGCTGTTGGCCCAATTCATTCCAGCTGCAAAAATGGGCTTTTGGCCCTTTTCCCTTTGCATTAACCTGTCGTATACACTGGTTGTATACCAGTGTATATTACGAGTCTATCAATGTATAAACCATGCTTTTCGGCCTACGGAACCTGTATAGTCAGCCTATCCTCGAGCACACACGCTGTCCCGATGAGGGACAACTCAAAATATGCATATGAGAGCCCAAAATAGACCCCGAACAATACCACATGCAAGAAAAGGAAAGCATGGATTAATCAATTATTTTCGGCATTAAATTGAAGCAATAAGACGTACAATCAACCAAGTGGCCGTTTCATGAACATTTATGTATATGTCTTTATGTATATATGCACATACGTATATATAAATGCGTAGACGTTGTGATACTACCATACAACCAAACAAACTAACAAACTTTCAACTTATAAACCTTTACATACATGTAGAAATACACACTATATGTATATATATTCATAGACATAGCAGCCCAACAAACAAACGGTCAACATTAAGTGTAGATACAAGCTTATATGGATATATATATGTAGATATTCATGTATATGTGCGTGTATACAGCTGCATATACACTGTGATACGACTATACTTACTATATAACCAAACAACTCTCCAAGTTATACATACATATACATGTGTATGCTGATATATACATGATATACAACAGATAACCAGCGAACCAACACATATATTCGACCATCCTTCAAGTTTTATACATACATATACGTATATATACCTTCACATACATAGATATACAGCAAGTAACCGCCAAAACAAAGATATATTTAGACATTCTTCAAGTTTTAGACATACATATGCAGATATACAGCAGTATACAGCCCTCCAAACTAACATATACTCAACCATTCTTCCAGTTTATACCTATATACGTAGATATACAGCAATATACAGCCATCCAAACTAATGTATACTCAACCTTTCTTCAAGTTTTTACATATATACGTAGATATACAGCAATA
Source organism: Solanum rostratum (assembly GCA_029948455.1). Taxonomy (NCBI): domain Eukaryota; kingdom Viridiplantae; phylum Streptophyta; class Magnoliopsida; order Solanales; family Solanaceae; genus Solanum; species Solanum rostratum. Next base: position 6,757,602 of record CM057046.1, read on the forward strand.
TACAGCCATCCAAACTAACATATACTCAAACATTCTTCAAGTTTTATACATGTATACGCGTATATATATCTCCATATTCATAGCTATACAGTGAACAGCCACCAAAACAACAGATATACTCAATCACCCTTCAAGTCTTACACGTACTTAGGCATATATTCCGTATACACATATACATATACCTATACAAATATGTATACCAACAATGTCGCACTAACAACATACTTTAAGATGGTTCAACATTCGGATTCAAACATGTATATTAATTCGAAATGAAGAGTAGCGAGTGTTACCTTTTTCGGGGCAGCGAACGGGACAAAACGAGCTCGAGGATGCACTTCAAGGCTACCTAAAGTCGAGATCTTGTCGACTTCAAATCCGTAAAGTATTGAATAGTTTTTAGATCATTCATTCTTTTCTTTTTCTCCAATCCGAAAACCTCCCCAAAATCCGAAAATCCAACCCCAAAAAATCCGAACCCCCCAATCAGTGTTGAAACACTGATTATATATCCAAAAGAAACTAGGGGTAGAAGGGGAAAAACTCCAAAACGAATTCAAAATTCGAGACCCTTTTTACAAGTCTCACATCTCAACCATCGATTTGAATTCGATGGTTCAGATGTGAGACACGTAAGGGGTCTCTCTGGCGCAAGGACAAGGGACGAATTTGACCAAAAAAAATGCTCGAAAATGGCACCGAATCGGCTGCCATTTTTCTGGTTCTCGGACTGTCTCGTTCTGGTTTTCCGCTTCGGGTTTAGGGGTTTATGGGGAGAGGGAACGCGTGGGTTAGGGAATTAATGAATCTTGGCACTTTGCCAAGAATGTGCACTGGAAAATGGCTGAGCTTGGCTGCCATTTTTGGTCTTGCGGTTTTGGATGAAGAAGAAGAAAGAAGGGGAGGGGGGCTGCGCGTGGAGGGAGGGTAGATTAGGGTAAAGGTTTTAATTTAAGGGATTGGGCCGGGTCGGGTTAGGAAAGAAAGGGGGCGGGTTGGGTTTAGAAAAAGAATTGGGCCAGGTTTGGGTATTTCAGGTTGGGCTAGGGGAAATATTGGGCTGGGGTTTAAGTATTTAAAAAGAATTAGAAGAATTAGGGAAAAAAATTAAGAAATAGCCAATTAAAATATCGATTTGACCCGTTTAAAATTAATCGATTAATTCGACCACGAAAATAATATAAACTAATTAAGGAGCTTTTAAATATTAACGACTTAGGAACAAAGTAAAGTATTTAACGATAGAATCTATTTAAGAAAAATATTTTAAACATGACAAAAATTAAAAGATTTATATAATACGCGATATGTAAACATGAAATTCATATAATACGATGAAATTAAAGTAAAGTAATACACAATAATATAATACGAACAAATAAAGTAAAGTATTTTAAGACAAATATACATAATAAGCAACATCTAAACCTAATAAAATTGAAAATTCAAATATTTAAATCTAGAGTTACTTGAAAAAATATTTCTTGCATTTTGAAAGCTAATCAATTCAAATCGTTAAAATTAATAGCTCGATGATTAATTTGTACTGTGGAGGGTAAAAATTGGGTGTCAACAGCTGTCCCTTTCTTTGGGCATGATCGATGAAAACGATCGTGGACAAAGAAACTTGACCAATCCAATTTTGAGCCGACCACATATTCATCTCGTGGAAGGGTCTTGGCACGGCTATAGGAAATTGTGGCCGGACCCCGGTTTCGGGTTTCCTACATATCTCAGGTTACATGAGAATTCAGGCCACTTGTAGTTCGAAACGCTTGATTTTAACGCACGATTTTGAAAAATTCAAAAGCTATCCAATATCGAATTATGGAGAAATCGAGATGCTTGGGGTGAGATTTTGAGGGTAAATGTTAGAATACAGCCGAGTTTTCAAAGTTGAGCTTGCCTACATATCCTTGGACTTAGGAATCAGGCTGCTTGTAGTTCGACTCTATCGGTTGAAAAGGAAATCTCTTATTCCGAGATAGCCTTTGGTTTAGGAGGAGTGACAAACAAAACGAATTATGAAAAAGAAGCTTGCAACCTCTTAACCATAAATGTGGTGCACTTCACACCCATAATTAAGAACTTACACGGACAATTTTTTCAAAAATCTTGGTACATTGTCACTCAGATTGGAAATGTTGCCTCCAGTGAGAGTTGAAATCACCTGGATGCGAAACTGAAGAGTACAGACTCAAAGAACAATACCCACATGCCTTCTGATAGGGGTGTGGTTAGATTGTGGTGGTAGTCGTTTCTCAGCTCGCGCCCGAAGAGTTTGACATTCCTCTCCAGACTATGTCCCAGTTCGCTGCTAAGATAAAGTTCCACGTTGTGCTGCGTCCCATTTGATGACGTCCACACCTGTGATTCGTTTTGAGAATTCATCCTTTCGGATGCTCTCGATGCCACTTACAAAACTGTTAGTAAATAATCATAAATACAAAGATGATGTCTTTTACCATGTTTGGCATGTTCTTCTTTTCAATTGTGATAGATAATGAGTTGATGCGGGGTAGTATGGTAATGGCCTTCTTGGCAATAAATAATGTAATCGCCCTCTCGGCGATGAATATGTGATGGCCTTCTCGGCGATAAATATGTGATTGCCCTCTCGGCAACTTGAAAATAAAATAGCATTCTTGGTGACAAATATGCGATGGCCCTCTCGGCAGCTTGAAAAATAAAATGGCCCTCTCGGCGATGAATATGTGATGGCCCTCTCGGCGATGTATATGCAATGGCCCTCTCGGCATCTTGAAAAATGGCCCTCTCGGCGACGAATATGTGATGGCCCTCTCGGCGATGAATATGCAATGGCCCTCTCGGCGATGAATAATGGCTTGATAATTTTCCAACTGTAACGGGGTGGATGGCCCGATAATCTTCCAACTGTAACGGGGTGGATGGCCCGATAATCATCCAACTGTAACGGGGTGGATGACCCGATAATCATCTTGGAAATAATATAAATAATAATGTCATTCTCGGTGATGATATGCACATGATGCTCCTCTTGGCAATAACATAGATATGATGATAGTTTTGAAAATAAATCGACAACGATATGCAAAGATGCTCCTCTTGGCGATAATATAAATACGGTGATAATCCATGGAAATAAACTGAGGATGATATGCGTAGATACTTCTCTTGGCAATAATATAATTATGACGATAGTCCTGGAAATACATTGACAACAATATGCATAGATGTTCCTCTTGACAATAATATAGCTGTGATAATAGCCCAACTGTAACGAGGTGGACGGCTCGATAATTATCCAACTGTAACGGGATGGACGACCCAACAATAATCCAGCTTGATTCAGCATAAGGTCCCTGAAATAGACAAATAAACTATGCAAACCACTTATGGGGTGGTTAACCCAACAAAATCATATGTCAAGGCTCTCGAATAGACAAGTAAAATTCATAAACCACTTATGGGGTGGGCAACCCAAAAAATCTAGAATATTAACCCTCACATGGTCAACAAACACGTATGCTTATATAGATACGTGACGATCATCTTAATGGACAAAGTAGAAACCATATTGACATGTACATTTGTCATGGTTACGACCACCTCTTTAAGAGATAGAATAATCGAAGTGAGATGGCTGAATTCTTTTGCACGAAGATTAAAGCCTTTCTCATCTTTTTCTAAAAAACTCAATAAACTTTGAGTTTATCGTACGATATCTTTAGCCATTGCTGAAGACTTAAAATAACTTGTAACCTTAATTGTCGCGAAGATATGCAATCTTCAGCGCCTAATGATTCGATAGACTTGTTATTTCGTCCTTGCAACACTTTCGTAGTAGCATCATCTCCAGATTTGACATTGGTTTTTTTCAGCATTGTCCCAACTTTACTAGCATAACCACCTGCAAAACTTGAGATCAAACGTTAACAAACATAATAACGTAAAGTCTACACTTAAGATAAAGTATGAGATTATGTCATTCATCTATAAAGATCAGGTCATGGTAAACTTAGCGGTGATCTCAATCATGACTTATCACTGCTTGATTTTGCTCCTTTGCAAATCTTGTAGTCTTTACACACGCTCCGTATCCGGTGATGCTGGCTTGATTCTTTTGAGCTTTGAAAAATCCATCAAACTTGTGTCTGATTACTGCAAAATATAGTGAAAGTCATTAGAAATCACCTTGACATAATATAATTAATTGAAGATAAGATGAGATGAGAAATCGTGTGATTAATTATGTTGAGGCCATGGTGTATGTAAGTGGCGCCTCATGCTTGAAAGTTTTGACATCATCATTTCTATGATTTCATTGTTCCTGCATCCAAAGAAAAATTCTTAGTTTGAGAGGCGAATTGATCTGTGTTGATCTTCCGATTGTCCGTTCTCCGCCTCGTCTTTGACGGACCATCCCGATCTCAGACGAATACATTCAGCTTCTGACACAACTCTTGTGACGTATCACGATTGTCTTTGAATTTTTGATTAGGTTGAGATTTCCAAGGTTGCTCTCAAATTTCTAACGACACTCGATGAAATTTTTTAGGATGATCTCAAAAATTTCTGTCCCAGTTACATGTCGTACCAAATCACTAACTTGTTAGAATTTTTGAGATCTCCTCAAAAATTCTGTCCCAGTTGAAATTTCTGATGCCCCAAATTCCATCTTGTTGGAGACGTGCCTTTATGTTCAGAATTTTTGAGTTCCTCTCAAGAATTCTGTCCCAGTTTCCTTTATGGGAACATGACCGAACCGTTGTGGCGCCTACGTATCCCGTTGAGGCAGGAATCAGGTCAAACGTAGTTCCCCTCTTGGGAAATAGAGAAAAATACAAATTTTACCAAAGAAATGACCGAGGCCGACATAGGCCGCCTACGTATCTCATTCTTGAGAATTCAGGTCAAACGTAGTTCAAATACAAAAGAGGAGAAATAAAAAGGGATAAGGGGATGACCGAGGCCGACATAGGCCGCCTACGTATCTCATTCTTGAGAATTCAGGTCAAACGTAGTTCATTACAAAAGGGATGAATAACTTTAAACTAAATATGGAAACGAATACAAGTAAAATAGTACGATTACAGGGAAGAAACAGAAAATTCTACGTCTCCAAACGTAGTATCTTTTAACAGCATCTGAATTGATTGGTTTTGGCCACTCTTGACCATCCATCTCTGACAGAATTAACGCTCCTTCTGACAGAACTTTACGAACCATGTACGGCCCTTGCCAATTAGGCACGAACTTCCTTTTGTACTCGTCTTGGTTAGGAAAGATACGTTTGAGGACTAGTTGCCCAACCTCGAACATTCGTGGTCTTACTCTGTCCACGTATTCTTTGAGCAAAATAGTGAGTTCTCCTTTCTGAGCAACTGTCATATGGGCACTGATTCTGGTCTCTTTGACACGTTCTTCATCTCCTAGATTCACTACTTTCGTCTCATCCGGATTGGGCTTATCCCGATTCTCAAATTGTCCTAATTCCTCGGCAAGATGTTCGGGGACCATGGTTCTTTCGTCACAGATACCAAGCTCATTGTCAGCCCCCCTCATTTTGTTCATCCATCTTTTGACATGACATGACGTTGGCAAATTTAGATTTATTTATATGTTTGTTTGGCTTTAACCAGAAAGGAATCTCTGTAGGCTTTCGATCTAGTAAAGTAAGGATGATCAGTCAGTTTTATCAACACAGATCAATTCTTATCACCTGCAAGAAAAATTACTCAAAGGCAGATATGTCAGTGTCTTTAGATTAACAGGTTATACAAGATATCACACACAAGTCAGCAAACACACGGTCGTTGCTTTAGTCGGAAAAGACTAACCCACTGGTCCAGGATACGCGACAAACGGGCCAACCTCGTCTGTATGATTTGGAAATGGTGTATCTCAGTATGCTGGGTTTTTCTTTTGTCTGTGTGATTTTTCTGAGCTGGAAAAGGTAAGAGGTATTTTGCGATTGAACTTTGTCGAGAAATCGGGACTTGAAGAATATTTGGTTGTATTTCTGGCAGTGATCGGGGTTCGTTTTGACGGCTTATTTGATATGCATATTTATTTTGGTAAGAAGTGGGCTAGAATTTTCCGAATAAACAACATTATCACATAGATCAAATAAATAATAGATATCACAGAAACAGTTATTACGCGTCCTAGAGAGCATGTGACCCTTTTATGCCAAGGGTTGGCCTATCGATTTGAAGGATGTATACGTCATTTTAAATATCTCGTTGTTCCCGAAATGAATTTCATAAATAAATAAAATATATTACAAATATTAACTAATTAGGGATACATTTTCCGGGGAAAAGGGGAAAAAGTGAAAAGTACAAAACTTCCCACGCAGGGGATAAACTAAATATACGGCGATCTTGTTTGACTTAAGGTCGTATCTACTTCCCCCGGATGTGGTGTTCAACCAGACACGGAGAAGATCCGGAGTCTTGATAACCATGTCAAACTCTGGAAATTGAGTAGTCATCTACAAGAAGAAACTGCATTTTAGAAAAATAAAAACAATCCCCCCGGGCCCACGAACAACGATTTATTTAAGAAACGTACACATCCTTCAAAAACAGACAAAATGATCGTTCAATTGGGCCGGAGGCCACTTTTGAACTCAAGGTGGGCTACTAATGGGCCCGATACCCCTAGGGTATCGGGTCGACCTAGGCCAATGCGCCTACAGGGTGTTTGGTTTCGTTCTATCCTAGGTATCTAAGAGTGGGTTTATTTTTGACTGTGGAAAAGGTGACCCGAGCGGACAACCCGGGCTGGGGAAATTAACGACCGTCGACCCCGCAAGATCGACTCATTTCGTCAGGGTACCCCGATGGAAAATTTGGACTAAACGGCTGCGACCCGCATAACCGTCGTTTTATGGAAAATAAAAAAGTGCCAAGTGGCGGAAAATGCTATGCATGTATGACAGTTTAAGACTTTAAATTAAACAAACAATTAAAACATACAAACAACTAATGATAAATAAACCGATTAACAAAGTTAGTCAAAAATTCAATCTTTTGGTTTGAACCTAATTAAATATCCCCAGTGAAGTCGCCATTTCTGTTACGTCGAAAAATGACTTCCGGTTTTAAAAATTCGATTAAGACTTAATTAATTTAAGTAAAACCGAATCTTTAAAAATTAGAGTCGCCACTTAATTTTTAAGGAAAAATCAAGAAAACCATTTAAAATATTTTAAAAGACTCAAACAGAAAAAATCTTTTAAAATCCAAAGAAAATGGTTCGGGTTCATATTTCTATTTCGGGAAGGTTTTACGCACCCGAAATATCCGCTAACGTGCGGTTATCCGACGATTAAATATTTTGACTAACTTTAAAATAGTGTTATTTTATATTAATAATTTTGAAAGTTTAGACAACATATTTTTAAAAAATGGAAAAATACATCTTTTACTTATATTTTATCAATTAGACTTAATTAAGTAAACTAGTTAAAGAAAATCTAATATTAAAATCTAACTAATTTTTATTTAATTAAACGGAGCTGAAGGATTTAATCAACTAATTGGAATTCTGAAATCTATTGAATCCTAAGTATTTTAAAGAAGAGATATATATATATATTTTCAAAAAAAATATTTTAAGGGAAAAGGTGTTTGAAACATTTTAAGAAAGTATTTTAAAAGAATTTAATTTCCTAAAGGCGATTTTATAGTCAAGATCATAAAATGACGTAAATGGCTAACTCGGGGAATTTAATTAAGCTAAAATGTGACAAAACAACATAGATTAAAATTAACGGTAAAATAATCAAAGCAAATATATTACGCAAATAATATAAAAACAATAAGTAAACAAGATAAATTAAAATAGGATTGGGCTTTGGCAGGCCCAATTCTCAAAGCCTGCAATAATTTATATTGGGCCTGCCAAGCCCTTTATTATTTTGCTTCCTTGGGCTGTTGGCCCAATTCATTCCAGCTGCAAAAATGGGCTTTTGGCCCTTTTCCCTTTGCATTAACCTGTCGTATACACTGGTTGTATACCAGTGTATATTACGAGTCTATCAATGTATAAACCATGCTTTTCGGCCTACGGAACCTGTATAGTCAGCCTATCCTCGAGCACACACGCTGTCCCGATGAGGGACAACTCAAAATATGCATATGAGAGCCCAAAATAGACCCCGAACAATACCACATGCAAGAAAAGGAAAGCATGGATTAATCAATTATTTTCGGCATTAAATTGAAGCAATAAGACGTACAATCAACCAAGTGGCCGTTTCATGAACATTTATGTATATGTCTTTATGTATATATGCACATACGTATATATAAATGCGTAGACGTTGTGATACTACCATACAACCAAACAAACTAACAAACTTTCAACTTATAAACCTTTACATACATGTAGAAATACACACTATATGTATATATATTCATAGACATAGCAGCCCAACAAACAAACGGTCAACATTAAGTGTAGATACAAGCTTATATGGATATATATATGTAGATATTCATGTATATGTGCGTGTATACAGCTGCATATACACTGTGATACGACTATACTTACTATATAACCAAACAACTCTCCAAGTTATACATACATATACATGTGTATGCTGATATATACATGATATACAACAGATAACCAGCGAACCAACACATATATTCGACCATCCTTCAAGTTTTATACATACATATACGTATATATACCTTCACATACATAGATATACAGCAAGTAACCGCCAAAACAAAGATATATTTAGACATTCTTCAAGTTTTAGACATACATATGCAGATATACAGCAGTATACAGCCCTCCAAACTAACATATACTCAACCATTCTTCCAGTTTATACCTATATACGTAGATATACAGCAATATACAGCCATCCAAACTAATGTATACTCAACCTTTCTTCAAGTTTTTACATATATACGTAGATATACAGCAATATACAGCCATCCAAACTAACATATACTCAAACATTCTTCAAGTTTTATACATGTATACGCGTATATATATCTCCATATTCATAGCTATACAGTGAACAGCCACCAAAACAACAGATATACTCAATCACCCTTCAAGTCTTACACGTACTTAGGCATATATTCCGTATACACATATACATATACCTATACAAATATGTATACCAACAATGTCGCACTAACAACATACTTTAAGATGGTTCAACATTCGGATTCAAACATGTATATTAATTCGAAATGAAGAGTAGCGAGTGTTACCTTTTTCGGGGCAGCGAACGGGACAAAACGAGCTCGAGGATGCACTTCAAGGCTACCTAAAGTCGAGATCTTGTCGACTTCAAATCCGTAAAGTATTGAATAGTTTTTAGATCATTCATTCTTTTCTTTTTCTCCAATCCGAAAACCTCCCCAAAATCCGAAAATCCAACCCCAAAAAATCCGAACCCCCCAATCAGTGTTGAAACACTGATTATATATCCAAAAGAAACTAGGGGTAGAAGGGGAAAAACTCCAAAACGAATTCAAAATTCGAGACCCTTTTTACAAGTCTCACATCTCAACCATCGATTTGAATTCGATGGTTCAGATGTGAGACACGTAAGGGGTCTCTCTGGCGCAAGGACAAGGGACGAATTTGACCAAAAAAAATGCTCGAAAATGGCACCGAATCGGCTGCCATTTTTCTGGTTCTCGGACTGTCTCGTTCTGGTTTTCCGCTTCGGGTTTAGGGGTTTATGGGGAGAGGGAACGCGTGGGTTAGGGAATTAATGAATCTTGGCACTTTGCCAAGAATGTGCACTGGAAAATGGCTGAGCTTGGCTGCCATTTTTGGTCTTGCGGTTTTGGATGAAGAAGAAGAAAGAAGGGGAGGGGGGCTGCGCGTGGAGGGAGGGTAGATTAGGGTAAAGGTTTTAATTTAAGGGATTGGGCCGGGTCGGGTTAGGAAAGAAAGGGGGCGGGTTGGGTTTAGAAAAAGAATTGGGCCAGGTTTGGGTATTTCAGGTTGGGCTAGGGGAAATATTGGGCTGGGGTTTAAGTATTTAAAAAGAATTAGAAGAATTAGGGAAAAAAATTAAGAAATAGCCAATTAAAATATCGATTTGACCCGTTTAAAATTAATCGATTAATTCGACCACGAAAATAATATAAACTAATTAAGGAGCTTTTAAATATTAACGACTTAGGAACAAAGTAAAGTATTTAACGATAGAATCTATTTAAGAAAAATATTTTAAACATGACAAAAATTAAAAGATTTATATAATACGCGATATGTAAACATGAAATTCATATAATACGATGAAATTAAAGTAAAGTAATACACAATAATATAATACGAACAAATAAAGTAAAGTATTTTAAGACAAATATACATAATAAGCAACATCTAAACCTAATAAAATTGAAAATTCAAATATTTAAATCTAGAGTTACTTGAAAAAATATTTCTTGCATTTTGAAAGCTAATCAATTCAAATCGTTAAAATTAATAGCTCGATGATTAATTTGTACTGTGGAGGGTAAAAATTGGGTGTCAACATGTATTACTAAGATACTTAGAATAAATTTTTTTTAAAAAAAATTGTAGAACAAAAACTTTTGTTGAAATAATAAATAATAAAGGTTTTAGTAAATTTTCGAAACCTGAAATCAAAACTAGTAATAAAAACAGAATCTGTAAAAAAAACAAAAATAATGTTGATTAGAAGAAGATCGAGCCCACTGAATGCACAACGTGTATGTCTAAAAAGATTATTCTCCTTATACATAACACATTTGCTATAGATGGTAAATGTTTTTCAAATATGAAATCTCTAGGCGACAATATAAAAATATTTTTAAAAAATAATAAATATTTTATAAAAAAAATTCAAAAAAATAATTATATCTATTTTGAATGATCTTTACACCATTACTCAATAGGACTTAAACTATATATGTTCATTGCCACATAAGCAATCCATTATTGAAATTGGTCAAAAAGATTTTAATGAAGATAATAGATAGATAAATACAAAAATAAGTTGATAAAATGTAGAGCCTTTATTGGTGGGTTGAAAAAAGATTTGAGAAAACAATCAAAGAAGGAAAAAAGTGCAAAAGGTAAACATTTTCTATCATTTATATACCAAAAAGAGAAAAAAAAATCTTTTGGGGTTGATGTGGAGGGCCCAATGCACTCATAGGGCCTTATCTTGCAATAAAAGTGCTTTTTCATGTTCACATTATTCTATAAATAAAAACATAGTCCGTCTGTTTAAAAAAGAATAACCTGATTTGACTTGATATGGAGGTTTAAAAAATTAAAAAAGAATCGATTGTGTGGATATTAATAAAAGCTCTTTCAAATGTACCAAAATGTTCTTTAATTTTATAAACTGTGTCATGTATAAAACTGAAATAAAAATAGTGCCAGAAAAGGAAAATGATTATTCTTTTTGAAACAGGCTAAAAAGGAAAACGAGATATTCTTTTAGAAATGAAAAGAGTAATATATAAATTTGTCTTTTAAGTTAAACTCGATTAACATTTATGCCTTTAAATTTTGATTTTACACAAATAAATACTTAAGCTTATATAAAGTTGAACGAGTAAGCACGCATATTTCACATAGCATAATATAAATCAAATTGAATATATCTCACGTGGATTGCTATACGAAACATGCATGTCTACTAATTCAATTTTATAAAAGTTAAATGTCTGTTTATGTACACCTAAAGTTAAAAAATGTAATTATCTGATAAAATCGAATTAAAAACATATTTATTAATATAAATATAAAATATTTTAAAAATAATTTATCTTCTTAATTAAATCATACTTAACATAAACTTAAATTAATTTGAAGATGAAATTGATAATTCGTGCCAAACTCTCGATAATTTAAATAAATTGCTCCAACCAGTATTCCATTATGTGGACCAAATTTAGAAACTTCTTTCAACTTCAATAGGGAATTTTTCTAGAAGTAGAACAAGTCAGCACATATTAAATAGTGATATTTTTTAAATTTTTACTAAAATTATATTAAATATATTATTATTATTTTAATTAATTTTAATTCACGTCGTATAATATTTCTTTCGTTTAAAAAAAAATCGAATATTATGAAATCCAAGAGTTATTAATTTATTCCACCGCCATGATCTTTTAATTTGTTGGTCTCCACCGTCAACTTATTGTCAATGAAGAGACATTACATTGACTTCAATTTTTTTTTTTTAATTTGATGTGAAATATATGAGTTTTTATAATTAAATATGTAATATTATTTTTATTTTATCCACATATGGTGGACCCAAATTCATTCACAACCACCCTATTAATCCAAAAGAATTAATATTGGACTCATTATTTCATAAGAAAAATTAATGATGCTTCAAATTTCTTTAATTCTTAGTAAATGATGTCAAAGAGTTGATATAAATTCAATCAATAAATTGACACATTAGAGTTTTCTTTTCACTATGATCAAAGTTGTGGCTAATTCGAGAAAAAAAAAGGTCCCATATTCAAATAAAAAAGATTCCTTCTATTTCGTTCTTTGTTTATAGTGCAGTGGACACGCTTAGTTTTGATTATAAATAGACTCGTGACTACGACAAGATAGTACACTTTGCTCTTTCGCGACCCCTAGTCTAATCAAAAGGATCATAATCGACCGGGGAAAGTAATAGTTTTGGATGCATCCTAACATACTCTCTTCTAGCATCAATTCGCAGTTGAGTACTCTCAACTTCATCTCTGCATTATATCGATTCAAGCGTGATTTGCATATATATAAGATACACTAACTCTCTCTCACTTCTCTCCCTCTATATCTATATTCTAGAATATATCTAGTATCAAATATATACGAATATAGCATGTTTCGCGTATGTATCTACGATATATTGATTCTCTCGTTCACCTCGCTTCCTATATATATGCATTTCAAAATGTATCTACTATCAATGGTACATGTATCTAGTGTCCTCGATACATATATCTGACTTGAAATATGAAGAAATGATGTATCTTACTTGAAATCTGTGTCTTTGATACATATATCTGACTTAAAATATGAAGAAATAATGTATCTTACTTGAAATCTGATACGACATTAAACTAATAATACAAAATGTAGTTATTTCAAATCATAGAATGGATTAATATTTAGTATACTACAAATGTTTGTATAATATAATTAGATATGTTTTCTTTATAACTTTCATTACTACAACAAAACCTTCAATAATTCCCAATAATTATAATAAATATCATAAAATTTTCTTTTAATTCATAAAAATTACAAACAAATCAAATACAAAAATACAAACAAATTCTTTTAACTTTTTTTTCTTGTATTACATAATTAACTCAATTTTTTTCTTCTATGTATTCACAAATCTACAATTCTTCCTCACTTCTCCATCCACATAAGTCTCTGGATTTGTAATATTTCCCATTTTAACCATAGATTCAGCAAATTGTTCAAAAAATGCAATTGGATTTTCAGCATATTTTTCAACAATTTTTTTGGTTTGAATTCCAAGAAAACTTGAATAAAGTTCTTGATCTGAATTTATGAGTCCTTCTCCTTTAATTAAGACATGATAATAGGAATTATCAAATAAATCAGGGGTAATATTGTCCATTGATGTTTCATTATTGTTTGAGGATTTATTAATATCTATTGGAGGACATAATGATTTTAATTTATTAAGATATGGTGAAGAAATTGGATTTATAATTGAACTACTTGTCATTTTGAAATCTCCATATATTCTATTTCTGAAATTCACACATCTTGCTTTGCCTATTGTATGTGCACCTGCAAATATTTGAAAAAAATATATTAAAAAAAAAAAATTAATCCGCAAATCGATGAAAAATTTTGTGTTATGAAACATGATTTTACCATTCGTTTTCTAATGAATCAGCTCGTTGGAAAAATGCAGTGGAAAACATTTTTTCAAGCTTCTTAATTTTTTCATATGAAATGATTCTCTGTTTTTTTTCACCAACTCAATCGAACCAGCAACGAGAATAGTCACTAAGCGAAATTCAGTGGAAAAATAATAATCCTTCCGTTTAAAGAAGAATGACCTAGTTTGACTTGATACGGAGTTTTAAGAGAAGAAAAAAGATTTTTCAATCCTAAATTAAAGTTATGTCAAATGTACCAAAATGCCCTTTAATTTCCTGGTCTTAAACATGTCACGTGAAAGTTTGAAATTAAATATTTACCAAAAAAGAAAATGAGGAAAGTAGGTCTTTTTTTTTTTAAACGAAGGTAGTAATTGTTTTTTAGCAGTGAGTGATTTGAGAAAATGATATCTAAAGTACTTTAAAAATTTATAATCTTGAATATATCATGATATTTTTATTTATAATAACAAGAACATGTGACTAGGGATTAAAAAACGGTTCATTAAAATTAAGAGTTCTTTTCTTTTTTCAAAAAGAAAATAACAATAATAACAACATACATACTTAGTGTAATTCCACGAGTAGGGTCTGAGGAAGGTATACTGTATGCACACCTTATCACTACCTCATAGAGATAGAGAGACTGTTTTCGGAAAACCCTCGTGTAAAAAAATCAAGCCCCATAAACAGAAAGAAAAACCAACTTATAATGAAAAACAAATGATAGTATGTGAATACAATAAAAGTAACAGATATAAGACAAATAATGACAACACTGAATATGAAGATACGACCACTCCTACTATCCTACCGACAAAAAGAAAATTATAATTTTTTTAAAAATAAAAAATGCTTACCAGAGAGAGCAACCATATCAGTAACAGAAAGTCCTTGTGAAATAAACTTAGAAATAATAGAAATTAATCCTTCATCAGCTGTTGGTAAATTTGTATCTGTCAATTCATATCCTGCTTTTTTTGAATCTTTTCTACCTAATGGAACATCCCAATAAGGTCCACCAACCTAGTACAAACAATTAAAAAAAATAAAAAAATTAATTAATTAAAAATTCCTTCGTAGTCTATGCAAGTATTAGTTATGCAAAAAAAAAGAAAAAAGGACAACCAAATATTGTATTGTTGATGCTTGATTTTATGTAGATATAATCGTGCCTTATGTATGAAATCAAAGGGCGAAGTTAGAGTTTCAGCTAAACCTAATAATCTTGATTTAAATCTTGTATTTGTGTTTAAAAGTTCACTTAATATGTATAAATAATTTACCAAAAAAATCCAGTAAGCTGTAATTTTTAAGAATCTGAAACTATAAACTTAAAATCCTGATTTCTCCTCTAAAAAACACTAATATTTTAATATAATTAATATCATAAATAATATTTTAAGTATATAACATACCAAAAGAACAGCATCTCTAGCAGCAATAGTTAGAATATCGGCACAAGAAACAGTTCCTGGGCATTCAGATTCAATCCTGTTCTTAATTCTATCAATAATTTTGAATCCTTTTAATGCATTTTTGTTGTTTGCGGCATTCTTTTCTCCTTTTAATGTCACTGTATCATCCAATAAAACCGAGCCATCGCATCCCTATCACACAATTCAACATGATATCAAAGCAGGTAAGAAATCGTATGTTATTTGTATAAAACAATCTATGTTTAACTCATGAAAAAGAATCGAGCTCACACATAAAGAAGTTATTCAGACCTTATTTAAAATTTGACCACTTTTTCAAAATCAAACCCATCTCTAAGTATTACTAGTTTTGAACTTTTACCTTCATATAAGGTGGTTACTTTCGAACTTTAATTTAGACTATTTATCTTCTTTTGAAATAGTGGCCAATTTCTAAACACGACGCCAAAAAGTGGCTATTTTCGTAAACTATCTCGAGCTCACACGAGTTTGGTGGGGTGGGGTGGGCTGGCGGGGGGTGTTTTTATAAGACATAAAACACAATTAAGTAACGAAGCAAAACTCTCTCCATTACCAGCTTAAACATCTAGACGAGATACTCACACAGTTCAATAATTCTAATAAACTGAATCGAGAATTTTTTTATTTTTTTCTGATTACGTACCTGAACAAAGCAATCGTGAAAGTGTAATCTCAAAATCAAAGCAGCATTACGAGGATCAGAAAGACAAGCACATTCCATTTCTTTCCTCACAATTCCTTCCACAGAAGGACATGTTTTCTTGTAATAATCAAGACTTAAATGTGAATCACTAATTCCATTCAATTTGCTAAAACAAATGCAAATAATTACCAAAATCAAGAATTCAAAATTCACAATTTTTGATTGACAAAAATTAGTAAAAGCCATTGACATGAATTGTTTTTGTTTCTTTCTTTCTTTTTGGTGTAGTGAGTACTAAAGATGAAGAGTATATGCAAAATGTGGTTAAGATTGTCAATTTATATATAGGATAGAATAGAAGAAAAAGAAGTTAACTTAGGATTTTGGTTAAAGTGACATGTTTTTTTTTTCTTTTTAAAGTATTGGGGAGGTGAGTAGACAACATATGACGCAACTTTGTATCATCGAAAACATGACCTTAAATAGAAAGGAGTGGAAGTCGCGTATTAGGGTAGAAGGTTATGTCGGGCCGTATGATAAAGTAGGTTAGTAGGGTAGTCGTGTCGTTATATACGGTGTTGTTATTGTCAGTCATTTATTTTGTTAGCTTTATTGTCGTTAACAATTTTCGTTTATTTTCTACTTTAGTCGTTTCATATCTAGTATTTTCTGCTTTTGGAGATGATATATTTTTTTTGAGATGAGGGTCTTTCGAAAACAGCTCTATGAGATAGTGGTAACATTTGCGTACATTTTACCCTCCTCAAACTCCATTTGTGAAATTTCACTGAGTATGTTACTGTTGCTGTTGTTGACGTTGACATGTTTTTGTTTTCTTTTCTTGTCCTATGTTTGATTTTTCTTAATTAATATTTTGGAATAAACTATGTAAAATGTTTTATAGTCAATAGAAGATGTAACTAATATTATTGGCATGGTTAGGTGAGTTATCTCAAACCAAATATTACCAAATAAAATGAGATATAAATCAAAGGCTTTGAGTATTTTTCTTTTTAAGGAGAGTTTTGTACGCAAATACTAAGGCAAGTGACCAAACAAACCTTTTGTCTCTTTTTTTTAAATAACTTTATTTGCAATGTTTGAACAATTTTATTGTTTTGTTGACATTTAGAAAATGTCAAAACTATATTTAATTTGTGACTTCAATTAATGACAATAATAATTTTAATTTGTGGACAAGTACCAAGAATATATGTTGCTTCTATGTCATTTACCTTTTCTTTCTTTCTCTCTATATATATTTAATTTCAATCAACAACTCTGGAAATTTTACTTGCGAGATCAATCTGATATATTATTGAATAGAAAATAATTCAAGTGTAATATAATAAATAAGCTGATTAACTACTTACCATAAGGAGATTGAATAGAAAATAACTCATATTTCTTGATTTTTGTGCAAAACACAGATAAATAATAATAAAAATGATCATTTTCTATATAGGTATGTATAGTTGATGCATGTTTCATGTATAGTCAATCTGTAGTCGGTTTTTTAGCGTATCATAATGTATAACTCATATATAAATAATTTATATTGTATAATTACTATATACTTTCTATGACTTTTGGCAATGCGTGTATACTATATAGTCACTGTATATTTTCTATGATTTTTAGCTATTTTGATGTAAATAAAATATGATGTAAATCAGTTAGTTTATCATTTATATTTAAAATTATCCCTGCAAAAAATCTAATTCTTCTAATTTACATTTTGTTTATTCTTAGGTTCTAGAGGTTTATCTATAGGGATGGTAATGCGGCGGGTGCGGGGCGGGTTCAGCTTAATTCGTAATTTTTTTAAACCGGCCCGCCCCCTCACAGGATGACTTTTATCATTTTTCAACCCGCCTCACCCCACACCGCCCTGCCGTGCTTAAATTTTAAAATTCTTTTATTGTTTAATTGAATTCAGTTTTTTTTCGGTTAATGAACGTCTCAACAACTGATTAATTATTTTTAGTTGACATTTTAACAATTGTTTCTTAATCATTACTTAAAAGTTTCTAATTAACATTTTAACAACTAACAATCTCTCGGACATGTCTAGTTTAAAATTAAAAAAAAAAAAGTAAAATTAAAGTCATATTTCAAATAAAAATTTTATATCTTTAATTTTTACTAATTATAAAAATTTAATTTCTTCGAATTCTTATTTGATTTTTTAAACCCGCAACCTGCCCCATACTCCACATAACTCTAAACCCGCCTGTTGCCATCCCTACTTTATCTAGTCCTGATTTGGTGCTCAAAGATTTTCAAAAGTCCATTTCTTAAATTTAGTAATGAAAACTTGCTGAAAACAAAAAAATTCATTAACACGTTACTATTTTAATTCATATTTTGCTGTTCATTTTTTTCTTCTCTAAAAAGACCCAACTTTGATTAACCTGATTATAAACTTGGAGCTCAAGATAAAAAAAACTACTAAGATTTCAACAAAAATCAAGTTCATGAGAATGTAAAAACGATCGTTGATATAGATGGGGTAAAAATTTATCCGTACTTAATATTTACATCAACCCAAAAAATGCATAAAACGTCTTTATATATACACTCATATCACTTAACTATAGTGATGATTCAGTACTTTTCTGCACAACTGAACTGTAAGCTGTCAAACCATGCGATCCCTAATAGCACCAGTTGAATAAAACCATCTTCGTTGGTGTGTATGTATATCTATAAGCCCCGGATTCCCATTGCTTCAAACCATCTTCATTGGTGTGTATGTATATCTATAAGCCCCGGATTTCCCATTGCTTCAGCTTTTGGAGCTTCATATTTTTGAGACGAGGGTCTTCCGGAAACAACCTCTCTAGTTCTATGATGTAGTAGTAAGGTCTGCGTACATTTTACCCTCCCCATACCTCACTTGTGGGACTCCACTGGGTATGTTGTTATTGATCAACTTTCTTGAGCACCTCATCATCGATAAGTATATGCTCTCAGGTTCAATCGAAATAACCTGCAAAAGATGAAAATGAAATATAAAACTCGAAAAATCCTTGTTTTTATTAGCCAAAATGTCCTTGTATTACATTCTTTAGATCTTATATAGTTAACAATGTTATAGACTTATAGTCGATCAACACATACAAGCACTACGGGAGTACTCCTAATGTTGTAAATCGATTTCCGATTTAACCAAATGATACACCAATAGAAAAACTAACACACTCATGTGTATTCGGGAGTCTGCAGAGGGTGGGGGTGTAGAGAGACTATTTCCAATAGATCTTCTACTCGAGAAACTTTTTACAAAACAGGTTTGAAGTGGGTGAGAATCGAGAGGTCTCAGGTTCAAATCTTAGTAGAGACAAAACAGTGTGATTTCATCCCATTTTAGTCATGGTGGATAGAGCTATTTGGTGTCTACTGTTGGTAGGAGGTGACACGTATCATGTGGAAGTCGAAGAGCACGTAAGCTGACCCAGACACCATGGTTATCGAAAACAAAAGAGGAAAGAACAAAGAAGTTGAGATGAAAATATCAAAGAAAAGGATCATAAGGATAACCAAGGTAAAAGAAACAATGGTAATTCTACTACTGAAGAATAAGGTAACAACAATTGAATGTGCACTTTCCTTAAATAAAGCATGATATGTTCATTAAAAGTAATAGGAACCTCTGATAGTGTTCAATGGACGAAAAAGTTTAGACACAGCAGTATAGCATTTCATAGTTGAAGTACAGAAGTTCAACCAACCTGTTTCTTCTCAGGGTCAATGCCAGAGACTTCCGTGGGACTACTCTTTGGTGATTAACTTTCGAGAGTCAAGGTCCCCATCATGCCTCATTTATGTAGATCTCTTTTTCATGCATGAAAGTCACAGTAGTTGCAAGAGACCATTACACATGATGTTTTCCAGTTCCTTTATTTGCTATTGCTCTTAAACTACATTCCGGCCTATGTCGTAGCTTCACAATTATGATTCCCTGTATCAAATAGAGCAAGATGGTAAAAGATCCTCTCTGGATATTTAGCACGTATGAACCAGGAATCTGCAACACAAATCTCCAAAACAAGCATATAAGAAGGGACATTGTTGTATAAACTAGGATCCTTCTTTAAACAGTACTATTTAACACCTTCAGAATATTCTTCTTTTGAGAAAAGAACCCCTATTTACTAAGTTCGTTAGGAGCTTGATTGATATCTAAGCTCACCTATTTCTTGAAAGACGCAGCCGATAATTCAACAGATCTATAGGATATTATCCTGTACACTCATAGAATGACATATCAAAGGTACCTTAATGAGCATTCTGCAGAAAACAGATTCACCAAGTGGAAACCAGGATTGAGTTCACCCTTTTAATCCTATAGCCAAACTGGTCTGCAAGAAATTCTCAATAACACAAAGATATCGAAAAGATGTCATAAAAAGGACTGTCCCACAGCAAAATGATGAAAATCCTAGTTCACAGCTATATGGAAGAAGTACCAGATATTCGAAGACATTTAAAGAAATCAACAAATCACTCTTTCCAAGTTTTCACCTTTGAATGTTCAAAATGTACATCATCATATGCAACCAAAGCTTAATAATTTGAATCATCTTGACCATACTTTAACAAGTAGCTTGTATCAATAAAGGTAAAAAACAACTCTCTACAACTTGCTCAAGTTCAAAGTAAAACAACATTTTTACTGAGTGCATTGATGCCAACATGCGCAAAGATATTTGAGAAGAGGACGGCAACACAACAAATGGTGAAATGCTTCCATCACTTATTGGCAAAAGCTGTACTCACAAAATTCATCAGAACTCTTAGTTTGCTAATATTATAATTATTTTTTCAAAACAAATTTTATATTCAACATCCAAACATCAAAAAATATTCCAGAAAGCTATATTAAAAAAAAAAAGAAGACTTGTGGCATGCCAAACACACTTTAATCTAAATGCAATGTTTTTTTTTGTGATAAAGTAAGTGATATTAATAACCGCATCAAGAAGATGCAAAAATTACAAGATATGGCATTTGAGCTGACAAAAGATCTCTGGCTAACTATACAAACTATCTAAGCCAGATTTAGTGAGTTAATAAAATCCTGAATTTGTTCTGCATTAATAGCTGGATACAAGTTGGACCAACTAAACAGATCTGCAATACATTTGGCCTTCAAAATGCCTAAAGCAGTTGACTCTCCATCAAAACACCTCCTATTTCTCTCTAACCAAATACTCCAAAAAATACAAGCAGGTATCATGATCCAGATCTTCTTAATGGCTTTGCCAACTTTTCATAGGCTCCAGCTCTCGTAAGCATCCTTAACTTTGAGTGGTGTGGTCCACCTGAGACCAGACAGATTAACAAACATGCTCCAAATCCTGGAGATTAATGTGACAATGCTGTAGTCCAGCAAAAATATCTACCAGATCATTCACTTCCCAGTCGTGCATGTTCCTCCAAAATATCAGGTTCCAGTTGATCGGAGAGACCTTTAAACTTGCCGTCATCTTCCATCTTTTATAGAACCACCTCTGAATGGTATCACAATTTGGATTATTGTGGAAGGAATCATTGAATCTCCCGACCAAGCATTTTTCAAGAAAATGGCAATTATCTGATATAGTTGCTGGTGTTGATTGGTTGGGTCTGCTAGACTCCATTGACTGCCACTTCTCCATCTTGGAGACTTCACAAAAGGACCTTGCTTGAGAGTAAGGGCTCCATCTCTCTGACTGCATGGGAGGTCTCCATAAAAACCTCAAGATTTTGTTCGTTATGTCTTCCCATTCTCCATGTATAATGACGGATGATTTCTTATCTCCCAACCATGCTTCAACTCTAACAAATCTGCCATAACTGTTGAAATTCTGATAGACCCTAAACGTATAAGCTTCGATTTTCCTTCCCCACCTTCTACAAATCTTCCCTTCACCCTTGGAGGCTTCCTTCATGGCTCCATACACCCACCTTAAATTGTTCTCATCGATTCGAATCTTTCCAACAAACCTCCTGCTGCGTTCGCATAGTAAAAACCATATTACCCGATCTTCACTGATGTCTATAAGTTCAAAAGATTTCTCGCCGGCGGAAAAAAGGTTCTCCCTTCCATAGAGAAACTTGATTCTATTATTGGAAGCAGCAGTTGAGTGGAGGGAATTCTGGTGGAAGCAGGTCGGGAAAAAAATGCAATGTTGTTTTGGAGGTATGGATGGAATGGTTTGGGGTTAAATTTAAGGATAAATGGGAACTACTTGTTAGATGGTTAGGAAATTATTTTTATCCTTTCTAGCCAAACATTGAAAAATTTACCAATTCTCTCGCCAAACACTTCCTATGATGCATCCCTTATTCAAGAATGTGTTAAGAACATATCACATATTGCGCACGATTCAAATGGTAAGAATATACTCTTCAAAGAACATAGATATAAATTCAACAAACGCATGTTGAGTCTCTCACATTACATAATTGACGCAGACCCAGAGATGGGACCTTGTTGCACACTACTGCATAGTAGAGAATCTAGAAAAACTAGGCTAAATTATTCCACTAGTATCGTCAGGAAACCTCGACACATTAGAACAAGTTGACAAGGGAGTTTCAGCACTAGAACCTCTTATATTGTCCTAAGTAGACTCCAATTTCTGGAACGATAGACCTTTCTTCAATATCTGACATGTTTGATTTCTCTTTAATTTCAGTAGTCCAGTTACGGGATTGTGCATAGCTCACTTCCTGGTTTTTCATAAATTACCGCCTCAGTATTGCTCTTTTCTAACAGTTCTGATACTCTTTTGGCAATACTACACTTTGCAGCAGGGGAAACTCCGTGCTTGCCAATTATGGAATCCAGCACTGCTTCTGACAATTGTTTGTTCTCTATAACAGCATTTCCAATGCTAGGAGCTGAATCATCTTTAGAGAAGCTAATCTGGACTCGGAAAAAGAAAAATATTGAAGGAACATCAATGAGCTTATAGATACATGCAATCGATTTTTTTGGTGCGTAAATATTGTCCAAAGGGTCCTAACCGATGATGCAACTTGCAAGTGCCTATATTTTTTGCTATTGCTCAATATAGTTGATTATACATACCGTCAATGACCCAAGCGGTGATTGAGTAAATAGGATGGAAGCACCAGGTGGGAAGGTTTCACTCTGGAAAACGTTGAGGAACTTTTCAATAGCCTGACTCTCTGCATCACTGTAGGTTCCTATTGCTTTCCAATAGGCAACACAATTTTCTGCCACCTTCTCAGAATATTGCTTACCCGTCAAGGGCAAGATCATAGTCACTCGAGTGAATTTCTCAAAGGGACCTACCAGAGAGGAAGGATGAAAACATTCACAAATGTTAACTTTGATGGAAAGGAATCTCTTGATTGTTTTAAGACCCTAATACTTAGTATCTTACATATTAAAGCCCTCAGAGTCTTATTTTGAACTTCATCCTTTGTAAAAGTTTAATTCTCCTATTATATTGCTGCTTCAATACAAAATTTCTAAAAATCCTCGGAGAAGGATAAATCTTCAATTTTCAGACTTTAAACTTACTTAATCATGCAGAAAATGGGACAGTAACTTCACACAGGAATGACAGCTAGACATTGGATAGATTCACGCATAAGGATTAAATATAGCCTACCAAGTTAAACCATTCTCAAGAGAAGTTGCTACCAAGCAACACTTCAACTAAGAGTGTCAAATGAGTAGGGAATTAGATTAAATTTATGTAGGTCAAACAATTTGAAAAATAAATTGGTCAATACTCAATTTCACAAAGTTCCCTTTCACCAAGATGCATTAATACGTTAAGAAAATAAATCTTGGGCCTAACTCAACCTCAAAATCTCACTCGAGGTGAGGATTTGCTAAGTCATATGAAGACACTGTCTATCTTTAATACGTTGGTTCCATTTTTTATAAATTGTTCAACTTAATCACTAAGACAAAAGATTTTTCTACTCTTATAGAGAGAGCAAGTGTGTGTAAGTATGCGGAGAGAAAAATACATCATATATCAAACAATTTAGAGCAAATTCCATAGACAGCAAAGAGAAATAACTTAATTATGTTCCTTAGCTAAGTTTTCGTATGGATTAATTTGATTTAGACATATTAAGATTTGGCAAAGTTTTCTCCTAGGCCTATTTCGGCTAGCTATGTGTAACTCAAACTCAGGAGCAGATGTAGAGTTCATCTGAATGCAGTAACCTTGGCTCAAACATTCTATGCACGTTCAAAATTTCATCAAACAAGTACAAACAATCGAACCAGAACTCAGCAAATCAAACAAGTTATAGCATAAACCCGAACACAAACTGCACCCGAATCAAACCATATACGTATATTCTGAGCTCTCGTTATGCTAAAATCTAACAAAATTGGGTGATTACATTCACATTTGAATCTCAGCACATACCTGTAACAATATCCTTGAAGAATTCCACCGAATCTGTCAGCTCCTCGGAGCTTTTCCCCTTCCATTTCGCAGCTAGAAATGGAATTGCACTCTCCTCCAAATACACCCCGATCGCAGTAAACTTCACAAACCTTCCTTCAATCTCCAAACCTCTATGACCTGCAATAAACACAAAATTACTGTCATCAAACCATGCATTATAACAATATTGATCAATGCAAGCAAGCTCGCTCATAAGAAAATTAATTTTTTTTCGTGCAAAATATTGACAAAAACCTGCGCCGGCGAGGAAGAAGGTATTAATGGAACCAACAGGCTTCACCATTGTTGGTGGAAACACATAATTCTCAATCTGCAATTTAGTCACCGGCGCCATTGAAATCTACTGGTATGAGGTATCTCACTGTTACACGTAACCCTTTCAGGAAAATGTTTATATAGAGAACGAGAGTGGCTTAATGGTAATAATGGAGTGATTTAAGGGTATAATTGACCGATAATAAATTTGAGAATTAGGTACCATTTGAGGCTCACAGTTCTCACTTATCATTCAAACCACCCAACTTTCCTTGGTCAACAACCTCTTTCATCTCCGTTCATTTCGTTTTTCGAAAGTCAAATTAAATAAATTTTATTTTTTAATCAAATCGATATATCATCATACTTTATCATTTTTGAATTTTAATGGTAGAATATTGAGTTAATTTAATTTTAAATATTAATCAAATTAATTTACGAAAAATAACATGACAACTAATTTAAAACGGAAAAGAATAACTTTAAAGCCCATAAACTATGAAGATGACTTCACACCAATTTTATATTTTGGTATTATCTGTCAGTCGGCACAGATCGATTAGAACTTAATAACTTTCAAACTTTCTATTTATACTTTTATCACCTTTGCAACTACTTCCTTCGCCTATCTTTACTTTTTTACTATACTAAAAATAGATGTTCAATAATACTTGTCCATTTTATAAAATCAAAAGATAATTTATCTTGTTTGGTTCCCAAATTTAGAATAACTTATTCCACTATTTATACCATAGTAATGGAATAACTTATCCTACATACATTCATCGTAAATATTATTGTTTAATCGATTTTTAGATCTGCAATAATTAATTTCTTATTAAACAAATTATTAAATTCTAACATTAATATATAATTAATATAGACTAATTTAAATGAACTTGACCAGTTGGTCCATATTAGCAGCTCTATAAAGAGGCAATAAATTTTATAAAGCACATAGCTTTCCCATAAAGCAATAATGTCTTGCTTATGTAAGGCTGGCTTTTTTGAATTGAATTAAACTGTGCTAGGCTCGTTGGGTCGGCCTAATCTATGATTTAATAGGATTGGCTAAGATTTTTGAAGCTCATTTAAAAAAAAATGAGCTTTTTGGCTTGCGACCTGAATAAGCCGAGTGATTTGTGGGCTTTTGTAATATGGGTTGGGCCGGCCCAGATGGAAAATAAAAATAAAATAGAATAGTAAAAATAATGAGAGTCCAAACTCAAAGTTAATCTAAAAATTTTAAATATTAAAATTTAGATATGAATTATGTTTTTATAATATGTAATAGTAACACTAATACCATGTAATATTGTCTTGTAGCAATTTATTTTAATATTTTTAAATTTAATTTAGTTTAAAACTTTTTAAAAGAATATACTTGTAAAAATGTAGACTAACGCGGCAAGGCCCGCAACCTACGTACTGATAGGCTGAGCTAGCTATTTTCTGGCCCACAAAAAAAAGGGACCAACCCGGTCTGGCCCGTCAAATTCCAAACCCGGTATGGGTTTAGCCCGAATGGGGCGGATCAACCTGTATTGATAGCTCTAGTGTTCACCATAGGGAAAAAAAAGCAGTTTATAGTTGAAGTATGGAAGTTCAACCAACTTGTTTCTTCTCGGAATCAATGCTAGAGGCTTTCGCGGGGACTACTCATTAGTACTCTATCGATGTCAATCTGCTTATCCTATTTTGACTTGGCACGGAGTTCAAGAAAGTAAAGAAACATCGAAAACTAGGATCAAGCTCACCCTATTAGTCCTTCAGCCAAATTGGTCTGCACAAATTTTTTCAGTAACATCAAGACTGTTTTGCAATCTCTATAGAAACGATGTCATAAAAAGGAGTATCCCACAGCAAAATGATGCAATTCCTACTTCACAGCTATAGAAAAGAAGCACCAGAGATTAAAAGAAATCGATAAATCACTGTTCGAATTCTAGAAATGGCAAGTCTTACTACTTCTCTATCGCGACTAACCACTACTATAATCTTTCATCTTTATATCGTTCAAAACGTACTACACCATATATGCAAACAAAGCTTAACTGTTTGAAATCATTTTAACCATACTTTGAGTAGTATGTAAAACATCTCGATCTCTACAGCTAGTTCATGTTAAAAACAATTTACAACACACTTTTTAGTATAATAGAGAGTGTATTTTTATTGAGTACTTGATGCATACAACATTGAAATGCTTCCATCACTTATTGGCAGAAGTTAGGCTAACTTATTCCTCCGACAAACTTGACACAACGACAAATCGAGTCCTAAGTAGTACAGTTACTGGATTGCAGATGGCACACTTGCAGTTTTTTCACAGACAGATACCTCAACATTGCTCTTTTCTAACATTTCGGATACTCTTTTGGCAAGACTACGCTTTGCTGCAGGGGAAACTCCGTGTTTGCCAATTATGGATTCGAGCACTGCTTCTGACAATGGTTTGTTCTCTATAACAGCATTCCCCGTGCCAGGAACTGAATCATCTTCAGAGAAGCTAATCTGGACGCGGACAAAGATACATATACAACAGATGAACATATTATCCGAATGGTACTAACTGCTGATGCAACGTGCAAGTGCATTGTTGACTATAGTTGATTATACATACCGTCAATGATCCAAATGGTGATTGAGTAAAAAGGATGGAGGCACCAGATAGGAAGGTTTCACTACGGAAAACATTGAGGAACTTTTCGATGGCCTGAATCTCTACATTGCTGTAGTTTCCTATTGCTTTCATAATGGCAACACAATTTCCTGCCACCTTCTCAGAGAATTGCTTACCAGTCAAGGGCAAGATCAACGTCACTCGAATGAATTTCTCAAAGGGACCTTTCATAGATGAAATCATTCACAAACATTAACGTTGACGAGGAGAAGTAAAGAAAGAGTTATAGTTATTGTAGCTCAAACTCAGGCGCGGATGCAGAGTGTTTAAGATTTCACTAAATCAAATGAGTTATAATAGAATCTTTCGAGCTATACTTTCCCATTTGTATCTTAGCAAATACCTGTAACGATATCTCTGAAGAATTCGAGAGAATGTGTCAACTCCTCGGACCTTTTCCCTTTCCATTTCACCATGAAAAATGGAACAGCATTCTCTTCCAAGTACACCCCTATCACACTATACTTCACGAATTTTCCTTCAACCACCAAACCTCTATGTCCTGCAACACACATTAGATTCAAGTCATAAGACCCATAGTACAGCAACAACTGCGTCTCACTCACAAACAAGTTCAATTCATCGCGAATTAACAAGTTTTAAGCTTAGTGCCAGCCTACCACAACCCTCTTCCTTTATCCGCGCTTAGAGCTGACAATGTATGCAAACTCACATAGGCGGAGTTATTAGAAACATACATTGTACAACAATATAGCCTCAGTACCAAACAAGTTAGGTTGTTTACGATAAAAATCACTGTTTTCCCACCGAAAATTTTGATTGAATCGCGTGAAAAGATAAAAGAAATAGTAAATATTTCATATAGAAAAAATGAGGAAGCTTCTTACTATTTCAGTGAGAATCTAGTTCCCACCGTACCCTTTTTTTTTTAGTGAGCTGGTTCAACAGGAAAAAATAATCATGTTCTATAGCACAAATTTTGTACTAATTCACGGTGGAAAAAAATCTTTGCTTCTAGTAGTGAACCCTCCTCCCTTACTCGGTCTCGGAACTGATAAAGTAAACAAGATCACACAATGCCGAATCCGGTCTAGGAGAACTTTCACAACTGAATTTGGAGTTAAAACAGAGATTTTAGAACCAAAGTTGCATTTTCCGTTCATTTTGGATCATAGTTTGACACTTTAGTCAACATTCCGAACCGAAATTCCGACAATTCCAATGGTTCCGGATGACCATTTTACGCAAAAACAAATAATGCAACCACATGAATTTCGATATTTCAGATCCAATAGTGCGAGTCAGAATTTTCAAAATGTTCTATTTTTAAATGGGGAGGGGATTATAACTTTACCTGCTCCACCAAGGAAAAAGGTATTGTTAGAACTAGGAGGTTTCACCACTGTTGATGGAAACACATTATTTTCAACTTGCAATTTAGTAAAAGAAGCCATTGATTTCTACTTTTACATAACACCACAAGGAGAATGTTTAAATAGAGGAAGAAAAAGTGGTTTCTTACATGGTAATAATGGAATGGATTCAAGGGTAGAATTGACCAACCATAATTTGAGGTTAGGTACATCTTGAAAAAAGCGAGGGTTCGAGACGAGGCGTTTTATGTAGTATGGGAGCGAGGACATGAGTTTTAGGGATCTATGAAGCATGTATCTCGTCTAATTTTCAATATTTTTATAAATAAATAATATAATTATTATTTGAGAAAGGTCACAAAATGAAAGATGATAATAATAAAGATGATATTTAAAATAAAATCATCATTCATCTCCACGTGTACTAGTCCTTCGTATCCTCAACTAATATTTACTCATTGTTTATCTATTTCAAAGAAAGAGAAGAATAAAATATAGTGACAATGATTTTAAAAAAAAACGAATAAAGTTATCTAAAGAATAAAACGCTATAGAATTTATATCCCATCAATTATAGGCATGATTAGCGGTAAAGATAGACAAAGCAATGTCATTTTCTTTGAGATTTATTTTATTTACTTATATATTTTAGAAAAAATCACTAGATAAAAACATGATAGCATAAAGTAGAAATATCACTAAATTTTATGTCTAGGGCTTACGCCTCAACCTCTTAAGGAGTACGTTCTATGAATCTACTTCTTTTATTTACGTCATCCTATAGTCGTTTTGATATGTCTAACCCCAAAACTCGCTCCGAAAACGTTTTTAAAAATATCACAGTTCTCACTCACTAAAGTGCTTCTAGTTGAACCTCTTTCTAAATAACTAAAGGGTTTGCCAAACTTTCCTCTCTTACTACTTCCTTCGTCTTCAAATAACTCGCCATGTTTTATCATCTACTATTATATATATATAAAAAATTACCTTATATATACGTTATAATTTTTCGATAAAAAAATTCAGAATAAACTCACCTTGGTTCAAACCAAAATGTTTTGTTACATGTTGCTTTCCTCCTTTTCTAGATAAACAACTGACTAAGCAAAGCTTTGAACGTCATGCTTCAACTAGTATAATTTCTACATAAGTTTTTTTTTTTTTTTTTTTTTTTTGCTTGAAGTAATTTGTTTTATTTTTTCACGTATTATTGAGCATCCATATTTTTTTTCAGAAAAGAAACGAGAGATAAGAAAACATCTTTGGTTACGATATTTCCTTAAATAATAGTAATATATTTAGTGTAATTTAAGATATGAGATTTGAGAAAGATGATTAGAGAGACTATTTCTAATAAATCCTCGACTCATATTTATGTTGATAATAAAAAAAGAATTACAAATCAATGTTATTTTTTATTTTTTTATAACCTGTGTATTTGAATCAGTTTTCACACCTCTCGACTAATTAAGAATTACTTTAGGTGATAATTTGGGGGGGGGGGGGGGGATCATGTTCAAGCACCATCAAATTATAAAAAAAATATTTTTAATCTCCATATATTCTAATTTTTCAGTCTAAACTATATGTTTTATATAAGCAAATATTTTAGTTAATTGTTTCACTTAGTTTCCTTCAGGCACAAGGGTGCTTTTCTTCACATTTTGATGACTCCTGCAAATAATAGTTGCAGATATGGTTCCAAATGACATTAGCTGAACAGATAAAGAACATAATATAGATTTCACTTACCTGCTGCACGACGAAAAAAGAATAAAACTGCTGCCTCATAGGATGTGGGCAAATAATCTCAGCAGATAATCATAGCGCGTCTTAGCAAGCATATATAGTTAGTACATAGACGAGGATTGATGATCAATCGCGAGATGAAATCCAACAAAAGTTCAGTTTTCAGTACAAGTTGATGGACAAATACATGTACTTCAAAAGAAACAGAAACAGTGCTCTACATTTCCAATTTTCCATCATCGGTCAAGGTTAAGTTTCTAAAGGGGAAATGGGTAAGTAGTTCAAGGATGTCTTGTTACAGGAGAGAGATTAAACAGCTTTTACCAGTGAAGAAGTTGGAATCAACCAATGAGGTTTTACCCTCCGCGCATATGTGCACCCAACTCTCCAAACTGATCGTCTGCTTCCACGGTGTCATCTGAAAGGCGCACTGCATCCAACTTTTGCTTTAGCACTTCTATTGCATTGAGCACCAATTGTGAAGCTTTAACTGCGCCAGTTGTCTCAACAGTGAAAATAAAACTATCTTCCTTGGCATGTATCTCTACAAGTCCAGGTTTTCCCATGGCTTCAGCTTTCTTGAGCACCTCATCGTCATAAGTATACGCCTCAGGATCAACCACAATAACCTGCAAAGATGAAGATGAGTTGGAGATGTCTCGAGGAGAGCTTTACAGAGAATATATATATGACAAACCAATAAAAGGAATTCATTGGAGATGTCTCGAGTTGCTTCTCTCATTGACCTATTCATCCATGTTTCCTAAATCATCTGGCTAGGTTTAAAGTTGAGACCTCCCTCATTTTCCAGGTTTCAGTAGATTGACCACTGAGCAATACCATCCTTGTTGGGAAGGAAAACATTCAATCCTTCATACAAATGACTATGACATGTAGATCTGATTGGAATTTGGTCTCATCTATCAAAATTAATAAAATCCCATATAAACCTCTATACTGAAAAGCTAGCATCCCCAATTCCAGAAGCCATTTTTTAGGATTCAAAAGGCTCCAAAATCTCGTTTGCTCAACAATAGCTGTATCAACCAATTAAACTCAAGTACTCCCTCTATGCCAAACTAACTATTCTACTTTTCCTTTCTTTTCATCTGAAAATGTGTCAAATTTTATAAAAAGTGGAATTCTTTTCCTGCACTTGCCAAAACCATTTCAGGATCTATTCCCCAAGAAAAAGATATAGTGCATTTTAGTTTTACCAAAGTTATACTTCATATGAATCTTTTGATATACTCACTTTGTAGAAAATGAATCATTTGAATTCACTTTATAAAAAAAATGATCTTTTGATACTCACTTTATAAAAAACGATCTTTTCATATACTCACTTTATAAAAAAATGAATCTTTTGATATACTCACTTTATAAAAAAAAATCATTTGATACACTCACTTCATAAAAAATGAATCTTTTGATACACTCGTTAAAAATGAATCATTTGATACACTCATTTCATACAAAAATGAACCGTTTGATATACCCACTTTATAAAAAATGGATCTTTGCCATACTCTCACGTATACATAACTAAAACATGGAATTTCACCATAGAGGCATATCATATTGAGCCATAAACGACCACATAGAGGAAGTCCAGTAGAGGTATGAGGATTTCCAACTATCATGCATTTCTCAGTCTACAAGTCAAGTGAATCATTTATATACCATGAATGAGAGAGTCTGAGCATGATAAAAAATCTTAGAGATAATCTCAGGCTAACTGAGACACAGGCAGTGTTTTGGATGGCGAAAGGCGACAAGAGTGTGGCGAGGCGCTCGCCTTTTTGAAGTACGCATCAATTAATACCAAAAAATTAAAATATTTAATTGCATATAATAATCAAAATCTCAAACTTAATAACATATTAGCAAACATTTCAATTCAAAAACTAAAAGTAGATAGTAGATACTAAAAATCTAGAACTTGAATGGAAAAAAACAAAACAAAAGTGAAAACGGTGAGGAAAACAACAAAAGTAGAAGCAACTCTGTAGTTTGAAGAAGAAGAAGAAGAAGTAAAAAGAAACACAGGAAGAAGAAATCTCAAGAAGAAAAAAGAAACACGTATTGGTTGGATTTGGGAGTTCCTGGAAAAGTTTGGTTGGTCGCTGAAGAAGTCTAGTCGGGTCATTTGGTTGGAGTTGAAGACCAAGTGTAAGAGTGTAATTATGCAAATTTGGAAAGAAAATCCTAAAATTATCTTTTAACTTTTAAAACCCTATATTGATCGCCTTTTTTAAGAAAATACAAAAGGCGGCGCCTTTCTCGCCTCTCGACTCTCGCCATTGTCGCTATACCGTCGACTTCTGAAGGTCACCTCGCCATAATGCTAAAAGGCAATGAAGGGTCACCTCACCTCTCGCAATTAGCGAGAGGGAGATCGCCTTTCACAACGCTGGACAGAGGGAGTGCTGCATTCATCATCATATAAAGCTTGACATGCTTTTCATTTAAATAGTAATAGGAACCACAGATAGTGCAGAACATATACGAGGAAAATTTCAGGTATGGAAATATGGCATTTTATAGCAATAAACAAGTAAGAAGTTCAACCAACCTGTTTGCTCTCAGGGTCAATGGCGAAGACTTTTGTGGGACTACTCTCAACTAATTCTGTTTTTTCCTCGAGAGTCAAGGATTCCATCATGTCCTCATTGATATAGATGTCTGGTTCATACATGAAAGTCACAGTTGCTGCAGGCGACCATTTTGCATGATCTTTGCCAATTCCTTTCCGTGCTATAGCTCTTAACCTTAATTCCTGTCCACGTCGTAGCTTCACAATTATGATTCCCCTGCATAAAATAGAGCAAGATCGTAAATATCCTGTATGAATAGTTAGCGCGTGTAAACCAAGGCATTTCTGCACCACCAAATAAGCATATTAGAAATAACATTACTTTCTTATATTATCTGTGACCAAAAGGGTAGAGTAAGATAAACTAAGATCCTTCTTTACATGGTATTCTTTAATCAACACCACCTTCAAGACTACTGTTGTTTCGAGAATAAAAAAGACCCCGTTTACTAAGTTCACGAGGAGCTTGATTGATATCTAATCACTTTTTCTCAAATGCACAGCACAACAATCCAACAAATTTATCGGATGCTCTTCTGCACTTGATGGAATGACATAGCAAAGGCACCTTAATGTACATCTGCAGAAAAAACAGATTCACCAATTGGAACCAGAATCATGTCAACCCTTTGTAATTTCATCCAAACAAAAAATTTCTTAAGATCACCAAGACCGGTCCACAAGTTCCATTGAAAAAGATGAACACATAAGAACTGACCCACAGCAGAATGATGCAATTCGTCATTGGCAATTATAGAGAAAAAATTACCCAGATACACAAAAAGGCACAAGAAATCAACAAATGACACATTCCAAATCCTAAAAATGGCGACTTTATGACTTTGTCCCAACTTAGCTATAGTTTGTCACTATCGGAACTATAACTTAATCATTCTTAGCATCTTGACCCTACTTTAACAAGTACCTTGTACCATATATATACATACGACTAAGCTTAACACTCATACACATAAAAATGCCCATATGCATATCCGAGGCAATGACAACGAAAACGTCAAAAGCCCAAACTACTTAGCTAGCATTTGTCCAGAGATTTTGGGAGTAGTTTTACAAAAAATTATCCTCAAATATCTGTTTGTCCACGAAATTTGATTTCATATAATTTCAAATTCCCAACAAACTGGTCAACCATCTTCGGATTTTAGGGACTAACCCACCCACAAAATTTCAATTCTTTTCCAAGTAAATGCATGTCCAAACACAACTTCAAATTCCAAAAATCACAACTTCAAAAAATCAAATTTTAAAGTTTCAACTTCATCATCTATGGCCAAATGGAAGCTAATTAGACTAGGCTAGGGCAAGCAAGAAAGTACAAACTTCTTTCCACATTTATCATAGCCTGAGAAGCTCAATGCCTATATGTAAAAAAAATGCTTATACACATAAAAGATATTTGAGATAACAACAACAACAACACTACTTCAATCTGGCCCCAAAAAAAAAACTCACTTATTAGGAGTATTGTCAAAACCCGAGGAAGCATCCGAATAATCAACCGGAACCACCGTATGATCAGAACTCAACAAATCCTTGCTAGTAACATCAAGCGTCTGGTCACTAAGACATTTCACCCTGAGATAAAACTCAACCGAACAGAACTCACATTGTCCATCACCATCACAAGCATCACAGTCACGTGAGAATCTCATGCTCATTGCTCGTTCACTCGTAAGCGGAATAAGCCCTAAACGATGAGAAATGAACTCGTCGTTGAGAACCGAGGAATTGACCTCGATTTCAACGAGGTCTATAGCTATTGTCGGTACTTCAGCTATCATTACACGCCGGAGAGCGTTGGCTATGCTGGCGTCGGTGTCCCGGAGCTCGAATTTCATGTAATCGTCTTTGACTTCACGGATTTTAATCTTTGGGAATCTCTGGTATGAAACGCCCTCCATTGTTGTTGCTTGCTGGTTTTTTTGAGGGTTTTGGGTGAAATAGTACTGAGGTTTTGTGAAGAGTGGACTTATATATGTTGATCCTTTTGGTTTGGGATATTTACATATTGGATACCCTCTTTTTGGGTAATGTGACTGCGGTCGGGCTCTATTCGAATTCTATAATACGTTAATTTATTTATTTTTTAATTTTTTTTAAGGTGTTTATATACTGACCATTTGAGAGCACAATAAAAGAAAATCTAATTTTGAATCAAAAAGTGTCTCTTAGGAATATGATATCATGTGTTCGGATGTTCAATTGAAATAAATCATAAGTCGGGTGTCTAATGAAATTAATTTATTGACAAGTTTAAGATTTTGTGGATGCATTACCCCTTTTTTCCTCATGATTTTTGAAAAATTCAAATATGTTTTTGTACTATCGGAAGGGGAGAACGTACATTATACTATCATCTCTTTTGATATCCTCAAAATTATTCAAATTTATCCTCTGTTATAGTTTAGAAAAATTCATATTATTTTCATCAGCAAATTATCTTGCGTAAAAACTTACTCGAATCTAATATTTACAACAAGACTATAGATACATATTATATGTTAGCACAAAAATTTTTAGCATTCTACCATGATAAATACATTATCTAGTATTCAATGCAACTAAGTACTTACCATTATCTAGTATTCAACCTTATCATTAATGTAGTTTGAGCATGATATGAGTGACAAACCATGTGTCAAAATTATTTCTAAAGGAAGGTCCAAGTTGAAAGTAAAAAGATTCTATCAAAGTACCCAAGTTTATAGTTTTTCATACACTGACCATGAACTCAATGGACACAACATAAACACCTAGAAAATCACTCCAAGAAGATGTAAAGCATAAAATTGATCTGCCATGGTAAGCCATGTCAAGCTGATAAATCCAGGAGATGATGAAAATATTGATCTGTTCAAACTACATTGGACGATCTACACGGTACTGGGATCAGAAAAAGGGCCATTTGGTTCAAATCAGAGATATCATGTGTAGAGTTCAGAATCAAGAAGGAAATCCTTATTCCGGCCTAATTTTGAAAATTCCTCCTCAAGATTCTTAATGTCAATATGCTTCACGCGGGAGAGGACATCCTTCAGCAGTAGAGACTTAACAAGTGATATAACTGAACGACCGACTTCAGGCCATGAAACACACAGAGTTCCCCTTATCTTCTTTAATTGACATCGGCTCAATAAAGCTGCTGCCAAGCCATCCACAACACTTCCTGATGGAAGATAGTCTGCACATTTTACCAGTGGTGAATCTTGATGGCCATCAGCCTTTGATTTTCTCTCTGCAGATGATTCCAGCTTGAATATAAAAGCTTCATCCGGTGAAAGTCTTCCTCTAAAATTGGAACTTCGAATGGAATCCAAAATTAAGACCTTTTCCGGAATAATCTGTTCTCCAATCAGTAGCTTTGAGACTGCATGAGATCTTTCTGCAGTTACTGGATATTGTACAGATACAATCATAATCAAGTTATCATCTTCATTCAGGGCATATATATTGCATGATTTGTCTTTAAGAGAGGGTTCAACTGAATTGCCAGAGAATGGTATCTCGGGAAGGATAAGAGTTCCAACAAGAGTTTTGGAAGACATGTAATGGAAAACTTGAAGTGATGGAGAAGACATGGCAATGATGAGGAGAGAAGGGTGAGAAAACTTCTCCCGGTTAGGAGGTGAAAACAACAGGAATGGAGAGGGAAGAGGAGGAGATGGAGGACAAAAGTTGTTCAGATCTTCCAAAAAGAACCTTGAAGGTGGAGGGATTTCTGTTAGTATGTCTTCCATCTCTATTTAATCAACCTATCACCTGCAAAATATTCAACAAAATATGTATTTGTCACTCCACGCAAAATATGGACATATTTCCCACGATTGATCGACTATAAGTCAATTCTATTGCAAAAGCACATCAAAAAGCTTAAGAATATAGCCTTTCTGACTTAATTAAAAAAAATATAGCCTTTTTGACAAAATTTGGAGAACGAATTCAAATCAATGCTATCATGTAGTTTCTAACTCGGCATGGTTTAAAATTTTTGAGGTGATCAATGACATCTCTCCAAATGAGCTGCTTACAGTATGTAACGATCTTTAGTATCTTGTTAGCTGACATCGTTGAAAATATGAACTTGTGAAAAGATAAAAAGAAGGAAAAGAAATCAAGACCTAGTTACTTAACAGGGTGAGGAGATTCACTTCAAGTACAATGACTTGAAGATGCCCCTATCCAAATTACTACTACGCAATCATTGTATTTACAGAGAGGAGGTAGCTGGTCCACGTGGTCTAATCCAGTATTCTTAAAAGCGACAAGTGCATAAAAGCAACAAAATCCATGGGGCTTGAAGCGAAAAGAGAGAAGTGAAACGCACACTTCTTTAAAGCAAAGCACACAATTTATGAGAAATTTGAAGTTAGCAAACCAGTATGAATTTTGTACAAGTAAAATTAAGTTGTGATCAACTCAACTAATTTAAGCATCAAATATATAAATGCTGATATTAATTCAGCTCAAAGTTGAGTTTCGAAAAAGAGACTGATTCTTGCTGGAATCAATGTGTGCACCAATTTTTTGAAGCGCAATCTTCTGTAAAGCACAGGGAATCACCCACGTCACTTTAGGCGATGAAGTGATGGCTGTTTAAAAACACTGGTCTAGTCTGGGGAGTAGCTTATGAATACAATAACTACGGGAGCAAGTAAACCCAGAAGTAAAAGCTCTACAACTATTTATCCATCTTATATAAAACAGGATCAGTGGCAATCAAATTCCTAATGTCAAGTCATATGATTCTAAAGTACTCCTAAAAGAAAAAAGAAATACCTTTCCCAAAAGAGAATCAACAAGTGAAAACATAAAAGAACAGATTCACAAAATAATAGTAATAATAATAATAAAATGAAAAAAGAAGAAATAAACAGTTCTGAGACCAAAAGATAAATCAGCATGCCATTAAAAAAAGAGAGAGAGAAGCAGCTCCAGGTCGAGTGTAAACTTGACAGGAATGCTTGTCCCCAAAGGGCCCTAAAGTTACGTTGTGAATTTGCTGGTAGTTGATATCTGTAGAAATTAATGATCCTTTTGTATTCCAAGAATACTAGCTGTAGTCCGTAAGAGAATCCTAAATGAGTATTACAAAGTAAAGGAGTAATGCACAAATAACAGAAGTAGTTTTGTTTCTCAAGGAAGTAAAAGAAGCAGTTCTACATTATCATTTTCTGAAAAGAATAGCAGAAGTTTCACTTTGAAGATTTCACCCTTCCATTTTCACCATTACTAAATAAGGAATTTCACACTTTATCAGTCTGACCCCATTGATTTATCCTCTCTATTGGCTGATTTAAAACGCGTTATACTCAAAAAAAGAAAAGAACTTGGAGAGGTTATTTTGGTTGTATTAGCTAATGACAACTTATGGTAATTAAAAGAAACTCTAAACTGCTTTTTCATAAACACAATACCTGCACTTTCTTGACAAGGAAACAAAGATAATTCATTCATTTACAACAACAACTAGAACCTATAGGGGGTAGTCATCAATCAAACTCATTTGAGAAAGAGTCTCAAAGCAATTATGTTCAAATAAACATTATAAGCAGCTACATTCACAAAAAACTTTTTCAAAATGATTGATTTTTCTTTTATTAGAGCTTTCAGCTTGGACTATGTAACTATACTAGGTCATTCCAAACCCCCCCCCCCCCCCAACCTCTAAATCTTGGATCTCACTGCACCAAAGTACTGAAAAAAAGAAAACAAATGTAAAGAAAGATTCTACATCTGTTACCCCTTTTTCCAGAAAATCACATGGGTATCAAGCAAATATGCATAACCTTGTAGAAAAGGACAAAATTAACGATACAAATTTGAAAAATTGAAGCTTTTTCGATACAGAAAGAATTGCAAATTCGATACCCAATTCACTTAGAAAAATTGGGATTAGGGTATCTGTCTTTGTGAGAGAAAAGACAAGAGGGAAATCAAGAACTTACAAATCGATTCCGCCGGAAAAAATGGAGAGGAGTTTACAGCTCCGACGAGAAGAGAGACACTGTGATATCAACTCGACTGAAGAAAATGTAGCTTGCACAAGAGGAAATAAATAAATTCTTTTTAATTATTTTTATTTTTACTTTTGGTAAATTTTGTTTTGTTTTTAATAGGAAATATATGTCGTTTTCATTTTTTTTCTTTTTTCATGGGTAAAAGTTGGAAATATTATCAAAATAGAGAACCAACGTGGGTTGTGATGCCGTGGTGGACAGGGACGGAACTATCTATTGGTTAAGGAGTTCGGATGACATTTCTTTGATGAAAAATTATATTATTCATACATGATTAAAATAATTTTTTTATGCATCTACTTTTCAAATTTTGAATTCCCTAGATTAAAATTTTGGCTCCGGCTCTGGTGGTGGAAGTGCTCTGTTCTTAACCAAAGGTTCCACCTCTAAATGAACTTTGCAATGCGCTACTCGAATTTTAATCGAGCTCCAATATAGATTTTGAACACCGAGTAACAAATCAAAAGAAATAAATCAAAGTAGAGAAGAAAGAGAGAGTAGCATTATACTTTTCGTTCACTTTTACATGTTTATATATATATATATAAAAAATTTATTCTCTAAATTATTTTTCAAGATTATAAACTAAATATCAATTAATATGTTATTATGGTAAAATATTCATAGTAATCATTATTTCTTAAAAGTAATACAAAATTCAAATCAGACAAGTAAAAGTGAAGGAATTGAGTAAATATTATACCAGTGCAGTTTACTTGTTTGCAGTAAAAAGAAATAAAAAAATTCCTCTATTTTACATTTATATATTATTATTATTTGATAACCCTGATGTTTGGGGTCAATTTTTATGCGACTCGACTAATTCCACAAAATATTCAGCACCTCCCATCAATATATATCAAGACAGTTTGTAATCCATCTGATTTTTAAAAAGTTGAAAGTAGGTTTCAAACGAAGAGTAAGACATATCATTTTATAATATATCATATTATATTTCATTACATTACATTGTATTGTATTATATTGTATAATATAGTTAGTATTTTTGGTCGTAAGTTGACTTATTATGATTAGGTAGGTCGGGGTAATTATTCGATAGATGAAAGTTCGAGTCACCTGAAGGGAGGGTAAATGAACTTCCAAATTTTGAAGTTGGCTCAAATGTGAGGATGGCCACACTAATCAGCCATCCCCACAACTTGTCCATGGATCCTTCACTTGAACTGTGAGGGGAAGCTTACAACAATAACAACAACAAACTGATATAATTCCATGTGTAGAGTCTGAGAAGGATAGTGTGTACACAGATCTTACTCCTACCTTGTGAAGACAGAGAGATTGTTTCCAATAGACCCTCTGCTCAAATACGGAAAGGGAAAATCCAGTCGCTGTTAAAATCATGCAAGAATGAAATGTGAATTTCAAGTGCAACCGGAAACTACAGCAGAAGTTCCATGAATAAGTTTACATCAACTCCCTTTGGGCGCGAACGCGGTTTTCAAGTCTTCTATTTTACAACTGAGAAAGTCATTATGCACATTGTTGGTGCAAAAAACTTGCAGAAAAGAAAGAGGAAATAGGGTCTTAATGTCCCCATGCCAGTGTCAATGACAAGAAAATGGTGAGTCAAAATAACTATAAATGATCAAATGGCCTTCTTCTCCATTAATGAAGTTCCTTCAACCTACCTTAACTAATCACAAGTTTTGATGAGCCAAAGCATCAATTCATAGCACATTGCTTCAGTTCACCGACAAGTTCTTAAGAGCGTTTGGTTGTTTCCTTTCTGCAAACGGAAAAGCATGACAAACATAAATAACAGGTAAATCAAGATAATTTTCCTCGTCAGCTGAGCTCAAGTGAAAATGGCAATGTGAAAGTTATACTACAAAGAACTTAGCATATATGTAGAATTTTACAGAGATGGATGATCAAATTTCTGCGATTATAAAGAAAGGGATGGCAATTCTGATTACAGTTAAGAGAAGGAATACTTCAAAATCTCCATGGGTTAAAGGAACATAAATAAATACATGCGCCTTTTCTATAGATTAGAATTGCATGTGATCCTTATTTATCTTTTTCCCCCCGTTTAGCATCCAAATCAAATAAGATTGATCAACTACCTTCACATGAACATATCAGCAGTAGAAGTTTTAGACACGGTCAATCTTCATGTTCGTCTTCAGAATCTGCATGAGGTAGAACACACAATCAAGGACCACAATTGCAATATAGTAAAAACAGTTTGCTCCACTTAATGAGTCATTTATTTTGTTTGATTGCTTTGACCAATAACATTTAAATGGAAAGACATTTAGGGGTTGTTTGGCAAAATGCACTGGAAAAAATAATGTATGCATTAACTTTGCGTATTACTAATACCTTGGTTGGTAGTCTTTTTCAACCAATGAATAAGTAAGCTTGCAGTAGTCATAGACTCTATTTGGTATTATGCTATGTATAACTAATACATGGGAAACCATGGTATTAGCAATTTAAGGGGTTTAATGCATGCATTAGCAAACATAATTTTCCATGTCCTTTCCACCGTATTTGTGGAAGTACTTAGCATAAATGCAAGCATGACTAATACCAACATTACTAATATACTCTAATCAACATTATTCTTATATACGCTACTAAACTACGACGTCCTTTCCATTGTATTTGTGGAAGATATTTTTAAAAATATATATATATTTTAGAAATTATGCAATGCACATTATTTCTAATACACCAAAACCAAACACCGCAAAGCAATAATCTTGGCATAACTAAAGCCAGCAATACTAATACACCCTAATCAACATTATTCTTGTACTCCCTGCCAAACTACGTCTTGCAACATTGACGACTAGTGCAAGGAAAACACGTTATCAGCCCATAGTGAGTGAATCACAGCAACAAAATAAGTCAGTGACTATTGGTAAATACAGGGCCTAGACTAAACAGCTCTCAAAAAAATGGGTACTTCTTTTCCTCATATTGATTGGTATTGCTAGCATCATCTGCCTGGCCAGAATGAAAACACAGCCTTGAATGCATTATGTTAGTGCTTATTAATGACAGATTACGTTTTTGAAGTTTCCAGTTCTATAGTTTGCAGATATGGAAGTACCCAAATATGTGTTCTACACTCCCATATTCAGTCCAGCTTTTGGAAGCCGTATAAGAAGTCCAGTTCATCTTACTCCATGTTCTCAATCCTAAAGTAGTTGTCTGTCCCATAATCATTAATTAAAACAGAAGTACTTTATGTAGATGCACCATAGACGTATAGACAAGAAGCGGTGCACAAAAACCAAGTGATCCTATTTGAATCATGTTCTAAAAAGTAATAAATAGTTTATCTTCCCAAACTGAAGCAAGTCAACATAGTACTGATAGTAGAGATCCCTTGGTTACATTTAAAATTTGATTAAATTCATGAAGAAACATACTGGAAATAAATTCAGAGAGATAAGAAAAGGAAATATCACCATTGACATCGTTTTTAAGAGAGTGTGGGTAGCACAACTGCCTGGCGTGTTATGTGGGAGTCTATGGGTCAGTAGGAAGGGGTCTATATGGAGTTCTGGAAATCATCTGGGCTCATGTCAGAATGGAAATAGCATATGCTACAGTGGAGAATTTAATACAATTAGATTTCTGCAGGAATGAATGGGATGTCACACATGCTCTAGCGATGCCCTTCCTCTTCCAGGTGCTAAACTCGCTTCATCAAGAGTTAAGGAGTTACAGTCCAAGCCAAAACTTCAAAGAATCCTTATCCCTCAATCACAGACACAAACAGCATAAACGAAAAGCACCAAAGGACAGCATTTTCATGGTGAAATCTTTCTA
Organism: Solanum rostratum; assembly: GCA_029948455.1. Classification (NCBI taxonomy): domain Eukaryota; kingdom Viridiplantae; phylum Streptophyta; class Magnoliopsida; order Solanales; family Solanaceae; genus Solanum; species Solanum rostratum. The sequence goes on from CM057046.1 coordinate 6,800,494, forward strand.
CTGCGAGTTCTAAGATGAGAGAACATAAGAGTTTGCTCATACATGGCACTTGGACGAGTATTATTTTTTGAGCGATTAGCAACATGGGAAGCCAGTTTATGCAGAAAACATGAAAAAAAAACAAGAGTTTAGATCATATGGTGTTTTATGTGCAGAAAGGTAGGCGAGGAAATAAAACAACTGCAGACCATTATCTGATGCATCGAGACAGTGGTGCACGTGGAAATTGTTCGATGTTCATAGATGACGCCAGGAATTGTTAGAGATGTGCTACTAGGTTGGAAGTTCAAGCGGAAGGGGCATGGGAAATAGCTTTTTTTGGTGCTCATGTGGACCATTTGGAAGGAGAGTAGAAGAGCCCTTCAGGAGTTGAAAACTCCTGTTACATTTTTTGGGGCACATACAATTTACAAATACCAATAAGACAGATGACTAGGAGTTTCTTCATGGAGATTCCTATTTTTGGCTTTTTACATAAGATTGGTATACAACTTGTATGTCGGGAGTTTCTGATCACATCAATAAAATTCTACAACCATATTTCGTAAAAAAAAAAGAGGATATCAGAAAAAAAAAGGGGATACTCTTTAATATATCGAAAGTACAATGGAGTAATCAGAGGGGTCGTGGGTCGCATGAGGAGGAAACATAACAAAGGATATAACACTTGGAATACCTATATTGCAAGTGCATTCTGATTTTCATTTTGTTAGGTTACATAATGAACCTGATTAAATCGTCAATAAGGATCAGACATGAAACATACTCATGTTAGCCAAACAATACTTAAACGATGCTGGCCTAGATGCTATAGAAGTGATGCAGCAGGACCTCCCTCAAATGCCTCCAGAAAACTGAGAGGTGATATCCCTAGAGTCCCTTGGAGGAAATTAAGTTGCAACAAATATGGTGCTCCAAATTGGGATTTGGCCATTCATAATAGGCTATACACCAAGGACAAACTGGTACAATGGGGAATTCTGGACAACCAAACATGTGTTCTTTTGTAGGAAAAGCATGAAACAGCTGAACATATTCATTGAATGCAACTTTTCTGATACTAAATGGAGGAAGATGACGCAATGGCTGAAGATTCCACGATCTACTATGGCATGGGAAGATGAGGTGAGATGGAGTAATTCATGTATGAACTATGAAGGGAAGGAATGCTCCTGCTGAGATTTACAGAATGGGCCTAACAGGAAGCATATACTATATATGGATGGAAAGAAACTTGAGAGAGTTTCACAAGAAGGAAAGGGCTGAGGATCAATTGTCAGACTGATAATCCAGGACATATTTTGCAGGAAGCTTAATACCTAGGCTGGCAAAACAATTAGACTTGATGAATTTCTATCCTTAATATTGTATTTACTCTTCAGGAAGAGGATGCAGTGAGAGCGTATTAATCATTCTGGGGCATTTGTCCTGGAGGTCACATCATTTTGTCACTTCAGCTGTACAGTCACTTTTTGTAATGAAACCCTTTAGTTAAAAAATGTAAAAGTCTCATCTTTTTTGTCTTTCAACATTCAGCAGCATGAATAACCTATGCACCCCAATCAGAAGTAGCAAACACTAAAATAGGCAGCACGAGCAGTTCGTATTGCAATCATTTTAAGTTAAGAGAGAGCAATACACAGTCATCCATGAAAAGAACTTAATTTCCCTGCATGTTACAGATTCCATATTCCTCTTCTCATAATCTTATTATTTGTCAATCTTCGACCAGAAAAGCAGGACACAAGCAACTTTACAACTGCTACATCATCTTTGTTGCCGTAAAAACATGTAAACATCACTTATTATCTCACATAAGAAAACATCATAAATGGCATATTTGGACTTCAAAGTTTGAAAAGAAAGAAATTGTAGATGTTCTGAGGGTAGAACATGCAGTATCCCCAAGCAAAAATATGACAGCCTTTCTCTTGACATTGATAGTTTAGTCGAATTTTCAGCCACCTAACATGTTAGAATAGCAAGGGATTGGGTTTGTAAAGCTTCTGATGTACACTTTTGTGCATCATCTTGGGGCAATTCATAAAAGTCTCACTTATCGTCCCAGGGCTTAGTTCAAGTGGCAAAGCTTGAGGGGCTAGTGACTTAGGTCACAGTTTGAGCCTGCACCATACGAATTAGGCCTGGTATTGAGGAGATCCAGAGTTTCGCTCTGAGGAAACTCCTGTTAAAAGACCAATGAAACTAAAAATAACTCCACTATAAGCTCCCACGAGCGAAACCTAGTGGTCAATGAAGTGGGTTGAGAAGGATAAAGTCTCAAGTTCAATTCCTGGAAGAGACAAAACACTAGGCAATTTCTGTCGATATCTTCCCATTTATACTAGCCTTGATGGACAAAATTACCTAGTACCAGGTACCTATAGCTGGTGGAAGGTATCACGTGGAACTAGTTGAGGTGCGCACAAGATGGCCTAGACACCACAGTTTAGGTGGAGAAGAACAGAGGGCAGGCCCATTATCCCCAAATTTCAGAGGCTGCAGTTGGTCCAAAAGGTGGCCTGGATGGATTTCTCGGTCATCCAAAAAAGAAATGGACTCACTTATCAAAAGACAACGAAAATATTCACTCTTCTGGTTTGAAAATGCAAAGGCATATCATGATGTTCCCCACTGGAATTGATGAATGTGTGTGACAGTTAGGGCGATGCTCCAGCACAACCACCCCAATATGTCGACGTATTTCATAACTACTCCAATTGGCAGGACTAATTGTTGACATAGGACATAAATGCATTTTTATTCCTTGACTAATAAGTGAAATGCATGAAAAAGTTTAATTTTTTCTTTCCCGTCTCTTTCACCATGCAAACAGCAAAAAAAGACTTCAAAGAGAAATTATCTATAGCTTCAGCTTAGCAACAATTTGCAGTGAAAATTTTACATCAAGATGTTCAAGATAAGCATGTGAGTCTTAAACTTACCAGAACGAACATCGTCACTCAATTGGCCCCTCGCTTGGATTTGTTTAACAAGCATCCGGTATATCAACACCCACCAATATATATGAAGAACCAGCAAGCAAAATAGAAGAGTATTGAAGACATAGTAATAGATTGGTCCATCCACTTTGTGTTTGTCCTTATCCAGGGTTTGGAGAACTTCATAACTGCATTTACAGAAAATAAAAGCACTTTCACATAAATCACATACAGAACTATTTCTCACAAAAAGGGTAAACATTAACTAGTAAGTACATATTTCTGCAAAAACACAAAAAGTTTTCAAAAGAGAACTGAAGGTTAATATCAATCAATCAACAACTCCTGATACTTAGCAAGTTGACTATATTGAATCCCCTGAATTAAGAACCGAGCATTAATATACAGCATAATTAGCTCCAGGAACCAGTGTGTCTAGGATATGGCACAATGAAAGCTGTTTTTTTTATCTTCTTGCAGTAATGGTGGTGGGGATGAAGGCAACGCAGGGACGCTGATTTAAAGCCTAAAGAATTATGTTAGTTTGAAATTCATCCTCAACAAACCATAACAAATTGTAACTTAAAGCAATAAAAACCATATAAGGTGGTAACTTCTATATTAATTTGGGAAGGTTAAATCAAGAAATAAAGGGTTCTACGAAGAAACTGGAAGTAGTTTCTTTGTAAATAGGGAAAGTTAAAACTCCTATGACTCACCTTGTACTCCAAAGAACCCAGAATGGGTAGTATATGAGGCGAAGTATAATCCAGGATAAAACAAAAAGAATAAATGAAAAGCTAGCAAGAGCTTCAGCACCACTGTATTTGGACATCTTTCCAATTTCGAGGAATATATCACTAGCATCATGAATGGCTAAAACTACTGAACCGACACGTGCAAACCTGCAAAAAAATGGAAACATAAAGCCAACAATGTTATATGCCCATATCTTGCCTTTATGATAGCACAATATCATAGCTTTACATCTTGAGGACATCATTAAACTCAATTTTTCACAGAGTAACACATCCCTCAGGATCCTAGAAAATCTCATGATTCTTTTCCACCATAAAAGTCTTCTGGAAAAGAAGTTTTTGAACATGAAACAAGGCAATTAAAATTCAATTTCACATGATTGAAGAGTTGTCCAAAAGAGTATCAACCATGTCAGTTGAAGAACACCTTCACGTAAAAACCAAAAGAGTATCAACCATGTCAGTAGAAGAACACCTTCACTGTAAAAAATGAAGGATAATTTCTAATTGTTTTGATAATTACTTTTATAAAATAAATATTTATCAGTGTAAATGCAAGTATATGCTTCATGAAAAGATTGAGAATCTCAAACTAAAAAAAGACACTCTATATGTTGCAGCCAATCACATTAATTGGAATCCCGTACGTGCTCCAAATGCTTTTCAGAAATAGGAAAAAGAGGAATGAACAATGTATTAAAAAACTATATGATTCCATTCTTCCAAAATAATTGACAAGAGTGCCCGAGGAGTCGCATCAAAGCTCTGTTATTCCTCCTTTACCTTCTACAGTTCCACCCAAAAAGGAAGTCTCTCTTTGTTCCAGCATCAAACAAAGTCCAAACCACAGTTTACTCCTAGTGCAAAATAAGAGAGTGCAGTAATAATGGGTTTTAGGATGTTAAAAGAATGGGTACGCACTTTTCATCACTTTTTTGGATAGATAGCACCAAATCATGTGAGCATATAAAAAATCATAGTTAGTTCTCTAGTATCCTATACTAATTTATAATGAACATATTATTTACATCCACCTCAACAGTCTTTGAGCTTCCTTCCTATTCTTCAGGCGTCCTGATCCGTTAATGAAATTCACTGCTTATAGAAGTAGAGCTGGATCCAAGATTTGACGTTTTACTAGTTCATGTTTTTAGCCCTTTTAAATTATTGAATTCTAAATTCAAAAAAAGCATACATATTAGACGGATTTCTTAAGAAAATATAAGGTTTAGGCCAGAGCTACTGGGTTCAGCCCCTCACACCGGGTATAGAAGTAACTCAAGAAGCTTTAGAATTTCCCATTTCCTGATTGTAAGAGGGTTTCTTTGACGCTCTAAGCTCCAATGCACTCCTAATGTTTCTGCCTTGTATACCTGCAATGGTCATATTTATTGACAGAGTATGCCCAAAATAGCATGAACCACACTGCGGCAGACCAAATATACTATTACCTTAATGTTCCTCCATGACTTTAATACAGAGAAGCATGTTAATGAATCAGCATTCAGCAATCTAACTGATATAAGCATCACCACTCTACAGATTCCCTGCTCTGCAATATCCTCTCATCTAAGAATTTGAACAACCACAGGGCATCACTACTATGACACCTTTTTTGTCATGTAGTGCAAGTTGCCACCATTTCACGAATAAATGAAAGCAAGAGATGTTGTCACTATTATCTCTAAGCTACTCATTATCCCTTTCAGCATAGAGCAAGATGCAAAACTTCTTTGCTTTTCTGGCTGTTTGTCTTAATCCTTAGATTTTTGTTCATGAAATTTCTTTTTTGTTCATTTTTTTATTAACAAGAAAACAATATTAATGAGAGAAGAAAGGCAAAAGAAGATGGAGGATAAGAGTCCGAAGAAAAGTAGGGAAAGATGATAGGTTACACTGAAATAACTAATTCCTACCACGTTGTAAATCTAGTATAATTTTTACAAATATGCACAACATCAACCTATTTTCTATGAGGTAGTGGTAAGGTCTTTGTACATTCTACCCTCCCCAGGCCCCACTTGTGGGATTTCACTGGGTATGTTGTTGTTGTTGTTATGCACAAGATCAACCTATTACTTTAAACCACAAGGATCTTGGTTTTTACATCCATTTTCTTTTATAACTGAGAAATTCCCGAGAGTTAGTGTCACATGGTTTGGAACTCGATGAATAATGAGGCCGCCCCTCTACCCTTCTCAACTTAAATATCAGTCTTGTGTTCGTAACACGGCTCAAACACTTGATACGTGCCTAACCACACATTACATGTTGCATTTTTACCACTAGTCCAAAGCCACGAGGAGCTAGCCTATATTTACTTTTATCCCAAATTAATCAAAATATGGGCAAAGACGAGTTAACCTATAATCTGAATCCTAGAAGGTACCCTAAATAAAATAACCCCATGACAGGCAAGAAAACTTGAACATAATCTTACGAAATCCATTTGCCTGACATACTGTTTACACGTTCAATATCATCATTGAATTTCGAACTCTACTTCTTCAAATCTGATATGTGAAACTAGTAGCTGAATTGTTTTTTAAATCCATCCGCTTCCAATAAATTTTAAACTAATAACACAGAAAAACGCCCCACTCCAATCATGTCTGGCTCTGAGAAATTGAATGCCTTCAAGTTGTCTCTTAGCTAAATATGGACTTAAAAGGGCAAGTCTGGCGTATTAAAGGTCCTGCTATGTTCAGGGTCCAGGGAAGGGCCCGACCACAAGGGTTGTACGTAGCCTTACCTTGCATTTCTGCCAGAGGCTGTTTCTAGGACTCAGCTAAATATGGACTAAAACCAGAAAAATCTCAGCAAATAAAACAACCTTTATTTAAAGCCATAAGCTCACCTCAACAAAAACACACCTGATATTATAGGATAAGACGATAAGAATCGCAGTGGCAACATGATGACTCATTGAAACTCCAAAGTCAGAGCGCCTTGTCTCCCAAAATATCAGAGCAAATATTGAATATGTATAGAATCCTCCGGCATACATATAAAGTGCCTTCAGTTTGGACCTATGGTTACATAAGACAGTCACTCAGATAGGCAGAGACTATGAACTAAAACTATGCAAGCTTAATTACAAATAATCAGCTCTAGATTTTGTAAAAATATTATGATTTATGGAAAAAGAGGCCATAAGCCAGCAGCTTCTGTCTGCAAGAATTACAAAAAAGAGTTATTCTTGCTTGCAAACTTTACCAATCATGTCCCAATATAATACCAGTCACCATCCATCCTCTCCAATGCAACACAGAGGAACTACACACAAAGAACACCAATAAAGAACTAAGATAGAACAGGTCTTACTTGTACATCTGGTCAGGCCAGACCTGATCACCAGGCCCTACCCAAAAGTATTTGGTATTTGTAAACCAAGGTTCATTGTAGGTCACCACAAGTGCAAAAACTTCTGCAGAGAGAAAATATATACATTTCCATGCTGATTCTTTGAATTTTCGTATCCTTCTCCTCCTGTCATCAGTCTCATTTTCTATCACTTCTTGTCCTTTCCCAAATATTAACCTTCTGGCCACTTTCTGCAATATGTACATAGACTCCATGTTGAAGAGAGATTATCAAGGAGGACAATTCATGTAGAAACTAGAAAAAATCTAAAAGACTCTACCTATTTTAAGAGCAGTATGACATTTGATTTTTAAGAACAGAAGTTCCAATTGAAGACTACAGAAACTTGAAAGGAGGAAAAATTAGAAAAGAACAAAGCAACACCCAGTTCCTTACAATTAAGTTTGCCTCAAACATGCTAAGACTTCCCTTACATAATTAAGTTCCTCAACCTGATAAGAGTTAACAACACTACTATTCACATCTCTTTAGAGAAAATTTGCCTCATTTTTATCAAATGCTTCGTGCCTCAATTTTTGTTTTTTCATGTCAGCCTACCTCTTCTTTTAAGCATAGATCTTTCCATGGGTGAATCAGAAAAGCTTTCTATTATGTGCAAACCATTTAAATCCTTTTCAGTGTTCTACAGGAATTGTATCTTCTCTATTTTAGTTTAATTTTTTATTTTAATTATGTATAATATTGGATGAAATGATCTTAAATAGAGCAACATGGTCAGCAAAAATTCATCTAGAAGACCCAAACTTGCTTGCAATTGAGGTGTAGTTGTTATTGTTGTTGTTTGTGTACATGAATTGTATCTTCAACATCTATAATTTGCTTTAATACTTTCTTCTTCTTTTTTTAAGAAAAAAAAAAAGCTTTAATACTTTCTGCTTAACCGCATTAATATCTCAACATCCCTTTAGCTAAAATTTGTCCAAGACTCCACGTATGACACTGTTTAAGTGAAAGATGTAAAAGTCAACTGCTTTAGTGCTAGATCCGAAATATAAAGGAAAAAGGGAAGCAGAATCATTTTGAGCGCAGTTACAGCATTCCCTCAAGTGCACATAGTTTAACAAGAAATTAAGCATGCAAAGCTCTACAGAATTTAGACTCCTCATGAATCTGATAATATCACAAGAAGCATCTCAACAACTTGGCATCAACAGAAACCAAAGTATACTCCCCTACTCTACACATAAACAAAAATTACCCAGCAATGTGAGTTCTCCTCCTACTTCAAGATTGATCGACCAATTTAATGCGCTTTCAGAACCTTCTACCAATCCAAATACTTATCCTCGTGAAATATCATCAGCTATAATTTCATACATACACTGTCCCGGGGTAGCACTCTAGAACTAGCAGTACAAAGGAATAGATAAAAAAAGTTAATTCTCTCAAAAGGTCAATGACTAACATAGATATCGTAGAACTGACACTAAGATTCACCACACCAACTAACAAAACCCACCTAAACCAACCGAAAAAAGCACAAAACTCCCAAATTTCCGGAAGTTTCGAGACTGAATCACTTCAAACCAATTGAACAACAGATGCCCAAAAGTGAACAGAATTTGGAGCTGAAAATATCTCAAAAACAAATCTATCAAACAAAAATCTGCCAGTGGGAAACAAGAGGGTGAACAATGCAAGAATAGCAAAATGTTTGTATGATGGGTGAGATTCATATTCCCTATCAGAAAAAGTCCCTTGAAGCACACCCATTTTCTCAATCTCTCCAAAAAAATTGAACAGAAACTAAAGTACACTCCCATACTCTACACATAAGCAAACATTAACCCATGAATATAAGTTCTAATCCTACTTCAAGATTGATTGTATTGAAGAAGTCGCATATCAGTCAATTACGGGATGGATGGTCTCTATATAGCTTGGGCAGTCCTCACCTCTTGAACTGACTTTATAGATTGAGTTACACCCCAAGTTTCATGATATGGTATCAGAGCACATGTATCCCAATTCTCGATCACGATGTTGAGCTCCCACATTAAAATTGTCCATGCTACATATGTTCAACCAAGTACCACATGGTCAATCATGGGATGGATGGTCTCTCCTCACCTCTTGCAGCTAGCTTTAGTGGTTGAGTTAGACCCAAGTTTCATAACAGATAGACCTATCCCATATATGCTCAGAACCTTCAACCAATCAAAACACTTTTCTCATGAAGATCATCAGTTTTGCTTCCACAACTAGCAGTTCAAAGGAATAGTAGCTACAAGAATCACCTCACTCAAAATCCAAGTTAACTAACATAGAGATCATACAACTGACATACATTCAAATTCATCCACACCAGAATCAGCAAAATTAACAAAACCCATCTCAAAAATACCAAAAAAAAAAAAAAAGCACAAAAATCCAGAAATTTCATGACTGAATCACTTAAAACCAATTGAACAAAAAAAATAAAATAAACCCACAAAAATTACCTCAAAAACAAATCTATCAAGCAAAAATCTGACAGTGGGAAAGAAGAGGGCAAACAATGGAAGAACCGCGAAATCTTCATATGATGGGTAAGATTCATGTTCCCAATCAAGAAAAGTCCCTTGAAAGAAACCCATTTTCTCAGAATCCCAAAAAGATTCAAACTTTGCCAATAAATTACGTGAAAATCTTCGAGTGAATCCTTTGGAGTCTTCAGCAAATTTGGGAAGCTTCGTTTAGCTCGAAATATTGGATCAAGTGGGAAATAGGTGGGTCCATGACAGATTTTATTTTATTTTTTAAAATATTGAATTTTCTGACCATATATTATTTATAGCAACGACTTTTTTATGGCCTTATTAATTAGATCCACATTGGTAAAATCACCATGTATTTCGTCTATCGAACGAAAATCGCTTCTTGCATAGTTAAATCTCGTATATTTTTATTAAATTAAGATTAATTTACTCAATTTTGAATACACGTTTAAAAATTGAAATGTGTTTTTAAATTTAGTGATCTGAATTTGAATGCACATCTTAATATTAAGATATTGTATTAGAATATAAATATTTAATTATTAAGATTGTTTATTTCATTCAACGCCTAAATGTATAAAATTTACCATTGTTTAGAAAATAAAGATAAAATTTGAATAAAATAAGAAATTAATAAAATATTTTAGAATTTTTAAACGGCAATTGGTGGTGATGATGGCTAATGAAGGTGATTGTATGTGTTGATTTGGGAGGATGGTAATTATGGATATATCGTGTGGTATAGTGATTGACATTAGTGATTACCTGTAGCTTATGGTGGTGGCGGTTGATAAGTAGTAATGGAATGATACTTAATGGTGATGTATAATATTATTTGATGGTGTTGGCAGTTGATAAGTAGTAATGGAATGATACTGAATGGTGATGTTTAATATTATTTAATGGTGATAATTATCGATGGTGATTCGGGGTTGCAATAATAGTTGGTGATGATGATTAGAACTAAATGGCTAATGGTGATGCCAATTAAGTTTGGTGGTTGATATTAATGGCGATTGTGGTTGAACTGAGGATGATGGTTGTGCCTAATAGGCGGTGGTGATTGACGATGGTGGTAATTGTGACTGAAATGATCGTTGTGGGTGGTGGAAAAAAGTAAATGGAGTAGTAGCGAACTTATTAGAAATTCTTAAATAGACACTATAATGATATTAAGACTTCGTTGTAGATCTTAATCATTCACATCTGTTAAGTGGTTATAAAATAAGAAAAATTAACACACGTAATAATCAAGATCTAAATGATTTAAATTGGATCACTGAAAAGAAACAAACTTAATGACCGAAGCTTGAATAATTAAGATTAAGAACAACATTGTCAAAGTGAGCAATTCTGATCGACTTTCATCAAACTATTCAAAAATATACACTTAAAGAGACTACTTTAAACATACCCCAAATATAACTAAACAACCATTTTGTCATTTTCTTTATTTAATCAAACTATATATTATTTTGAATCAAAGTAGTTAACTAAAATGAGTAAAATTTGGAAATGAAGGAAACATTGTGCAACAATATTTATGTAATTTGTTAACACACACATATGGAATGATAATCTTATGATGTTTTCTAGATATTTAATTTGTCTATTTTCTTTTTTAAATATTAGTATTAATATTTCTTTTATAAAAAAATGATGACTTTGGAATCCATATGAAGGTTACATAAAAAGAGATTTAAGAATCATTATGGAATCATGATAAGTCATTTAAAAAATATTCTTATAATCATATTGGCTTCCCACTAACTAGCAACTACCAAAAATGTGCCAACATAATAATAAATGAGTTATTTTTTTATTTATTAATTTTTATTTGTCTATCAATAAAAATTATTATTTTAAAAATATTTATGTATAATCTCGCAAAATACTATATATGTGAGATGTAGTGGGGTGGGAAGAGCGAGTTTAAGGGCATTGAATCGGTGGAGAAAAGATACTAATAAATTTGATATGTTATTTATGAAACTTATTTTTTTTAAAATGATAATTTTTTTATTTTTAAGAAATTTATTTTTTAATAAATTATAAAAAAAAATTAAAAATACTCTGCCTAAAAGGAATATTAGGCAGGAATTAGATTTAATCAATTATATATAGACAAGTTATAAAAAAAAGTTTATGTAAATAATTTGAACTATGATATGATTTATCCCTCTATTATTTAATGTGAATAATAATAGTTGGAGATAGAAAGAGGAGGAGGAATTCCTTTTTAATTAATCAAAATCTCAATTTTAACTAGGTGTCGTTTGGTTGATGGGATAAATATTATGATTTAAAAATATTTTATGAGATTATTTTATTTTTTGCTTATTAATAATGAATATTATTATTTAGTTTTAGAATTATTTTATCTCATTATTTAATATAAATGATGAAATAAAATATCCTATATGGAAGGCGGAAGTTGGAATAAAATAATCTCTTGCGATATTTTTCTCTATTCTACTCCACCAGCCAAAGGATCCTAAGTATAATTTAATTTAACCACGTAAAGGTATGGTGGAGTGGCAAGTATCTTCTCCATCTTTAATCAAATATCTCGAATTTAAACTATGAATATGAAGTCGCCTCGATAAAAAGTATTTTATCCCCAAATAAGATTTTTGAATCTGAATCCGAATTAGTCAACCATAAAAATAGGTGTGAGGCATCAGGTGGAAAATAAAAAAAAATTATTTTAATATTCCTTCTCAATATATATCTGGAAATGCTTTGTACAAGTGGTGGAAATTGACTTATAAATAATCAATTGGCTATTTATTAAAATTTGGTTTTATTTGGCTACTTTCCAAAACATATACAATAGAAATCTTTTTCAAAAATTTGTCTTTGTTAGAAGTTATACCTTTCTAGTTTTATCTTATATGATGTTAGGGGCATATGATTGAAATTTAATTTTGATAAAGTCTAAAACTTTAAATAATTGAACTTTAGATGTATATGACTGAAATTTAGTGAGTTTTTATTTGAACTTTAAACATATATAACTGAAGTTCAATTATTGACTTCAACCATTTCTGATTGAATTTTGTGAACATATGATCGAAGTTCAACAAAAAATGACTGAAATTCAATAATATATGATTGAAATCCAGCCATATTCACTTGAAGTTTCTTTACTCATTTGTAATTCGAGGCTTTTACCCACTGTGTCTAATTGCCTGTAGTTAGGTTTCAACGAGCCTAAGTTTCGACGCCGTCTATCTAAAGTGATATACATGCAAAGATTTTAGAAAAAAAACATAAACTAAATAAGGGAAAATTATGTGAATGGCAAACATTTAACGGTTATTATGTATTTTAGCTATATTTTTGATTAATTATTAAACACGGCTATTATTTGATTATTTTGCTAGAATTTGTATAAAGTGGTTCCTAATTATATAAATCCAAAATTTGTATATGCTTACCTAGTTATTTGCATACAATCTGCTGATATATTTAATTTGTATAAGTTATACAAAAATCATGACTGCTAGCTATTTGTATACAATTGGTTGACACATTTGATTTGTACAAGTTATGAAAAATCCATACCAATGGAGCATAATTAAGTTATTCACGAGTCATGACAGTTAGCTATTATATACAAAATTTGTATATACTTACTGTGATTACATATTGGCAAGTGAAATATACAAAGATAAATACTCATAGTAAATAAAACTATTGCTATGACGTGTAATTAAGCAAATTGTAACTAAGAACCAAAATCGAGTTATTTCTCTTTGCTATTAACGGAATTTGCTCAATAAATAATTGGGCTAGTAATTTTGGCCCAAAGCTGTTGTCTAGTGGATCTTCCATCTCATCTTCTTTACAACTTGGGCCTTCCAAACTTGGCCCATGTTCATCTGGACTTTCCCAAGTTTGAAAATTACAATAGACTTTCCAATTTATTTTGGGGGGGGGGGGGGGGGGGGGGGGGGCAAATCCAGTTAAAGTTCTCGAAAGCTATTCACCTAGATCCTAGTTCATGTACATATAAAGGATATTATAATTCGTTGAAAAGACATCTCGAATATTCCATACATTCTTGAGATATTAAAAAAGAGATCATATATTCACAAATACTTTCGCGGAGATCAACTCAAAATCATTCTAATTCGAGAATTACGCCACTAACGGTCCTTGAAACACGGAAAAGTCAGAGAGAAGAATCAAGGGAGCAAACAAATTTTGTATGCGTATTATTTATCAATATAATTATGTTTCTTTATATTTTATTTGTGATTGAAATTTATTCTCCGTAACTTAAAAATTTATTGCTAACAAATTGATACGCCAGTTGGACTAAATCTATCATTCATCTCTTCTCCCACAAATCAGATCTGCAAATCTGAAGCCACAAAATTCCAAAGATGAAACCTCTATTTATATGGGTACCTAACAAACCTTGAATCACAGAAAATTTTTGGAGAAGAATTAACGGGCCTCAAATGACGGATAAACCTTAAGAGAGAAGAGTTGAAGGAGGAACAAAATTGTACCCACAATATTTATCAATAAAATTACATTTCTTCACTTTTTATTTGTGATTATTATTTATTTTCTATCACTTTAAAATCTATTATAAACACCTGATACACAAATACATAAAATTTGTGAAACTCGAATACATTATAAAATACAACATATAGGACGAGAGACGGGCAAGAAAATTAGTGTATCGCAGATACATGCAAAACATGCTTGAATGCATAATTATATCTGAAACAAATTAAACCTAATTTAATTCATGTGTATACGAATACATGTATTTGTTCTATCACATACAATATGTATTTAAGAATAATATTTTTCTGACAATTTTCTTTTAATTGTTTCATCATGTGATTAGGACCAATAATAGTGTGCTTTTTTGCTATTTAATTTGTGTATAATTAGGTTTTAGGTTTTCAAGCAATATGACGTGTTGATATTATTAACCATTAATTTGAAGAATTTGTTATGATTATTTAAGAGAGATAATTACATGATTATAAAGACGTGTGGAAAATAAAAACAATCTTGATTTAATTTGTATAATTAGGTTTTATGCTTTCAAAATAGTGACACAACATGTGATTTGAAGAATTTATTTGGAATATTTGATGCTTGGATACACTATAGTTAGATATACGCGTTATAATCGTCAATGTAAGGGATACGATTTTATGGTTATAAAAACACGTAAAAACAATTATGATTAAGTTTGTATAATTAGGTTTTAGGTATATCTAAAACAGTGACGTTAAATGTAGTTTTGAGGAAATAATTCTGAATATTTAATGTTTGATATACTATAAGTGGATATGCATTATCATAAACTATATAAAAGTGACAATTACATAATTATAATGACGTAGAACGAACAAAAATAATCAGTTAAGTAATATATATAATTAGGTTTTAGGCTTACAAATTAAGTAACAACACCATATATTGAAAGTATTGGCCATAAATTTGAAGAATTTATCATGAATATTTGACGTTTAAATATTACAAGCTGCTATGTGTTATCAAGTATACATAAACGATATTAATTTGCATGACTATATAATTAACTAGTTATATAATTAGGTTTTAAGCTTACAAATTAAATAGCAACACTACATGCATGTCGAGATTATTAAATAATAATCATAAATATTATGAATAGTTGCATGATTATATAAAGACGTGTGGAACAAAAATAATTATGAATTAGTTAGTTCAAATAATTAGGTTTAAGTTTTACAAATTAAATAGCAACACTACATGTTGAGATTTCTAATTATTAATTTGAAAAAATAAATTATTATGAATATTTGATGTGTGGATATGCTATAAGTAGATATGCATTATAAGAGCAACAATTTCTTAATTATATAAAGACGTGTGGAACAAATTAAAATAATTTTGAAGTTATTAGTTTGTATAATTAGTTTTTAAGTTTTACATATTAAAATCAGGAGAAATTTTCGCATATAGTCATTCAAGAATACCTTAATTATGATCTATAACATATTTTGGGTAATTACATTTCGTAACTATAGTTATAGCAGAGTTTGTACATTTCACTATACAATTTGCGCAGCGTTTTGTACAATTTGTTATACAATTCACAGTTTTGTATAGCGTTTATATAATTCGCCATACAATTCGTGTTTATATATCTTGCTATAGAACTCACGCACAATGTTTCGATAAACAATTCACAATATTTGTACATTTCGTTATACAAATCGTGCAACGTTTGTATAATTCTCTATACAATTCGAAGTTTCTATGTAACATTTGTATATTTCGCTATATAATTCATGCACAATATCTATATAATTCTCTATACAATTCGCAACATTTGTGTATTCTGCTATACAATTCGCGCAGCGTTTGTATAATTCGCTATACGATTTGCAGTGTTTGTATATTTGATACAATTTGTTATACAATTCATTGTACAAATTCAAAACTATAATTATACAAAGATGTTATTGCTAGTCGTAATTAATTCAAACTATAGCTATATTAGCTGATTAACTAGTACATATTTGCTTATCCGTGTAACTTTTCCTAAAATGAACAACATTGCATGTTGAGATTAACATGGACAGCTATGATTAATAGTATTATTATTAGTAATTAATTTGGCTATATGATTGGTTTGTATATTTAGGAGTAGAATTAATGTTTCACCATAAAAGAAAGCAAACTTATGGACTTGATTTTTTTTCTAAAAATATCCAATTTCTTTGATTGACAACTTTTGATGGAACAAGCAAATTAGACTTGTCCAATGTAAGAAAAATAGATTTAAATAATTGGAGCTATTAGG
This sequence comes from Solanum rostratum, assembly GCA_029948455.1. Taxonomy (NCBI): domain Eukaryota; kingdom Viridiplantae; phylum Streptophyta; class Magnoliopsida; order Solanales; family Solanaceae; genus Solanum; species Solanum rostratum. The sequence continues at coordinate 6,816,881 of CM057046.1, forward strand.
TCCTTGAATAACATGTCATGTTTAAGCTTATACCCCATCCTTCAATCAAATCAAAATAATGAGTTAATTATAAGCTTAAATTATTTTAGAAAAAAGTACCATTAGAAAAGTATAATGTTATAACAAATTAAATTACATATTTTTAATATAAAATTCTTTTTTTATTTATGAGTATATATGATTTGGATTCAAGTTATTTTATCCTTCGTTTGGTTATCAATTCTGAAATAAGTTATATTAAAATCAACAATTAATATTGAAATAAATTATTCCTACCAAATCATGAATCGCAAGATTAATTATATATGAATAAAATAATGAAAATAATAAAAGTATAATCTCTGAGGTTCCTCAAATTCTTTTTTACTAAATAAGTCGAAGGATAATTTTGTAAACAAATATTTTCTTCTAAATGAGAAATTATATCGTGATCTTTTTAACACAATAAATTAAATAGTGAATAAGAAATAATATCAAAATAACTAATGTCAAAAATAACTAATTCTAACGTAATTAATCTTCAAATCAGACGATCCCTTAGTGTTTAGGGTTACAAATAAACGATTTGATGCAATAATATATAGCTTACATTTGTGTTATTATTTGTATACACATTCAAATATCTCGATATACTTCGTTAAAAATATCAATTTTTTTCTTAATGCCAATACAAGAAAATAGGCGTATTTTAATTGATAAAAAAAATTATATTAAAAATTTAAATCCGATCGCTATAAGTCAATAATGATCTTGCACCTTTAGAGTAGCGCTGTAAAGTTTAGAGAGAGTATTGTCTTATTCCTACTATATATATATATATATATATATATATATATATATATATATATATATATATAGGTCCTTTTAGTAGGAGTTGACATGAAGGAAAATTCTAAGGGATTATTTTTGTCCTAAGTATGAAAATAATAAATTTGATATAAATTTATGCATTGCTAATAATAAAAGAAATTTTATAAATGCATTATTAATATTTGCGTTGCGATATAAAAAAAAAGATTTAACTTAATTACGAGTAGTATTTTGGCATCAAATTAAAACATAGTGAAATATATTGTATTCGTGTAGATAATAATACTGAAATACATTGTACTCATGTATATAATAATAATGTTCGCGCACATATGATATCTCTCTAGATGAATACATTGTATCCATGCGCATAACAATAGCAACATATGTTGTATCCACATATAGAATATCTCTATCTGATCATATCCACACACTTATTAAACGTATCTGCACGTATCTGCTATAAAACCTCAAATTATCATTTAATTGTTTTGAGCAAATATGGAAACTTTAGTTTGTCACACAAGTTTCTCTTTCCAAGGGCAGATGAAATTTATTTTCATTGTTAAAAAATATGGAAACTTTATTTTCATTGTTAAAAAAGAGGTCTTAGTTTCGAGCTATGTTGCTCGAACTCTTCAAAAATATCATTGAATGTGTGTCGGATCCTTCAAAATTAGTGCATTTATGGAGGATTCGACGCAGATGAGACAATAATTTTTTGGAAAGTCCGAACAACTTAGATTTTGAAAACAAAAAATCCTGGTATAACCATGCTTGCCCTAAAATGGACCTTACAGACTGTTGATCTAAATTAACTGTGACAACAAAATAAGTACTGAACGCTCCGTAGAAAGAAAAAAAAGACTAAAATGGCCATCTACTCCCCCTCCACCACCCAAGAATCAAAAAGAAGGGAATTTTATTCAAAATTTAAAAATAAAAGAAAAGATAACTTGCCCCATGTTCTAATTTCACCCTAACCATGTTCAATTCCAAAACTAATACATCAAAAATGAAAGAATACTTAATTAACAGACTGGCCATGGCTATTTGCTCTTTGTTTGGCCATTCTATTGATAGGGAATATTTCTATTTAGTGAAATAAAAGCCAGAATAGTGCAACTTATGAATGAATGATTAAACCTAATAATGACATTAAAATGCATGAACCTCATCTGTCACATTGAGGAATAGAATTTTAAAGCTTCATATCCAACTAAAATAAGAATTAACATCTTTCTTTTTTTAACGGGGAAGGGCTTAAAATGCCTTCGAACTATATAAAATGGTATAAAAATGTCTTTTATCTATCTATTGAACCTAAAATGCCTCTGTCATTCATCTTTGGGTTCAAAAATGCCGTTCATTGACCTTTTTTAGCTCATCTATACCCTTGAAACTAACCACCCTTATTTTAGAAAAACTAATTTTTTTATGGAATAAAATAAATCTCCATCTCTATTAGATTTTTTTCCATAATTAATCCAAACCGAAATAATATATCTCTTTAAGGATCAAAGTAAATCTTTTAAAAAATGATTTATTAAAATAATTAACCGATTTAGCTTCTAAAAAAGAAAACTTTATAAAAATATATAAAGTTGATGAAAAAGTAAGTTTTTAATTTATCCAAAGAGTAAGTTTTTGTTTTTTTCTAATGTTATATTAAAAATAACGAAAAACTATTCAAATTTGATTAAATAAAAAAATTAAAGAAAGCTAAATCGGTTTTAATAAATTGCTTTGTTCCTTAAAAGATTAATTATTTTGTCTACATAAAATACAAGTATGTACATATTTTTTTTAAAAAAAATAAATTCAAAATATGTATTTTTGTAATTTTAGATTTTTTAAGAGAGTTTTTTAAAAGATTTTTTTTCATAATTTATTAAATACAAAAAATATACCTTCTTCATGGCCTTAATTTTTTTTTTTTAAAAAAAAAAACTAAGGTAAAACAACTAGTTTATTTTTGTAACCACATTTCACATATTTTGTCCAAATCAAAATAATATCTTTCTTTATAACCCCAAAACAAACTTTAAAAAATAAAAAACGATTATAACTTCTTTTTTTTTGTAAAAAAAGAATTGAGGATAGGGTTTTACTTTATTTCATAAGAAAATGAAACATAACAAATATTTGAAAAAGAAAAAAAAAGAGTTGTTAGTTTCAAGGGTATACATGAGCCAAAAAGGTGAATGAATGATATTTTTAGACCCAAAGATACATACGAGGGGCATTTTAGGCTCAATAGGTGGATGAAGCACATTTTTGTACCATTTCTAATAGTTCGAGGGTATTTTAGGCCCTTCTCCATTTTTTTAATTTCTATAGTGTTTGAGTCAGCTTACACGCATCTCAGTTAATTCCATCGAATATACGCTCTTTCTCCTACCAACACAGGTTCCAGATTGATAACTCGATGAAAAGAAGCCGCTTAGTGTTTTTGTCTTCGATGTAATTTGGACTTGAAACTTCATGTTTCTCAATGCTATTGATTATATATATATATTTTTTATGACAAGGGGAACCAGCAGCCGCTACCCTTACAGGGTAAACTCCCACTCCTATGCAATAGCTCGCAAACCACATAGGAGAGGTAATCTCCACTATACAAGCCCGGTGCGACGAGCTTGATCCAAAAGACAAATTCCTTACTTTTCGCTGACAAGAAATTTCGAACTTGAAACATCTAACATGGAAGTTTCAAGCCTAAATCAGTGAACCACCCAGCGAATGATACTAAAAGCCAACCAAAACTTGGTTAAAACACTATACAGACAGATCACATAAGTGCTCTTTATAAATATCACATTATCTTCTTTTGAGCTGTTTTAGAGAAATCCTAATTAACCAATATTTAAGAAATAATTATGAACAGAACTTTGATGATGTGTAAAAATGAGTTCCACAGAAAAAATATATGATGACACACATGCACATGATTGCAATCCCCCCCAAAAATAATAATTAAAAGCATCAATGTTCTTGCACATGAGGCCTCAATTTCCATAATTTTAATTGTTGAAAAAATAAACACATGATAGAAGAAAACAAGCTGTTGAATCAAATCCCCAGCTAAGGAAATGTTGTCCCATTATTTTAAATATCTTCCAAGAATTAGCACCAAAACCCATCAATGGCAGAGCCAAAATTTAATTAAGGAATTCCACGAATTAGTCGAATGAGATTCGATATCTATTATATATACTTAAAAAATTATTTTAATATTATATAAATAATATAATTTTTGCGCCGAAAGGAATTCAGATAAACCCTCTCAATATATGTTGGTTCCGCCCCGCCCCACTCCCACCCCACCCTGTATGGAGCCCAGAAAATGAGGAAATTTTCTTTCAAGATTCTATAAAAAAAAGATAGCCACACTATATATAGACCTAGAAAACATGCAAAATGACATTTGCTGTCTAATCTCAATAAATAATAAGCCAAAAACAAGAATATAAAGTGGGGAAGGTTCATTTAAGATACTATTATACTACCAAAAACAGGGGCAGAGCTACATTCACGGAGTCAAATGAACACTCTGTATCAGAAAACTTTTTCGAATATGTATATTAAATATAGATATTTTGATATATATTAATTTTTGAATATTCTTGATACAAAATTTATCGACCCATGTTCTAAAAGTATGAACATCCTTGATAAAAAATATCGACTCCACCACTGGCAAAAAGGAAGATAAGAAAGTTCACTCTTTTCTTGAATGGTATTAGACTTATTTCTACAAACAAATCAAGTAGCCCATCATGATATAAATAGCAAAAGATGAATAATAGAGATGAGTAAAGTATTTTTTTTTTTTGAAAAAAAAAAACAGAACTTTTTGTCCATCAAGAAACTATAATCACATAGCTGACTCATTTGCTGATGTCAAAAGGTTCATTTTTTTTGTGACAATGATTAAGAACATACATGAAGTATATAACTTTTTTTATGAGTATTCTACTTGAACTATCACCAACTTTTTATCAAACATGCTTCGACATTAATGAATTAGTTGCCATGTGGATGAAATTTTATGAGCAAATTAAGTTGGCACGCGGCTTTTGGCGTTTGTATTCAAAGACTTGGCCTAGTCAGCATAGAGGTGTGTTTTGATATATAGTTGGTGAACTTGATAGTTCAGATATGAAACTCGTAAAAAATTGATACCCCAGGCATGTTTTTCACCATTATTTCATTTTTTATGAGAAAGTTTACTGTGAGTTTCATGTTTTACTTCAAAGGGCAAAAAGGGCAAGCCCGGTGCACTAAAGCTCCCGTTAAGAACAGGGTTCGGGGAAGGGCCCGATCACAAAGGTCTTTAATATGCAGCAGGGTCCAAGGAAGGGCCCAACCACAAAGGTCTATTTTATGCAGCCTTATCTTGTATTTCTGCCAGAGGTTGTTTCCAAGACCTACACCCGTGACTTCATGTTTTACCTCAAAGTACACAAAAGACAAATGCCTGCTTTATGAGGTGAAAGATAAGAGCAGAGGAAAGAGAAAACAGAAGTGCAACTTTTTGGGAGTTCTACATCATACTAAAATATTTTTAACCTCATATAAGAAGCCAAAAGACAGTTGGATTCAGTGCATATATCTCACATGAAAGTCTGATAATGGTGGATAAGACAGGCAAAGAATTTAAAGATTCTTATATCTAAAGAGTACTGTGATAGGGCCTCTTTTATCTATTCAAGAACATTGAGACTTACCTAGCTATTTCTGTTGTGGGGCACCCTCCCTTGTACTGCCATTTCAGAAGCTGCTTCTCTATTTATGAGATAGAAACTGTGAGTAAATAGGATGATATTTCAGGTGTGACAGATAAGTATAACAAGTGAAATAAAGAAAGAAGAGAATCCTATAACCTCAAATCTGTCTTGTTATTATACTGCAGCAGCAGCTAAACATGCATGGAGGATATGAGTAAAGGTTAGTCTTTTTCTCTTCTGGTTCTTTTCTTTGAAAGGTTTTCAGTTTCTAGTGAGGGTAATGGAGTATCCTAAACACCCTGGAGGAAGAGAAGAATGCAACAGCAATGAGTCTGGTTGGACCATGTATATCGGTTCACCTTACCGTGACTATAATCAAGGAGATGATGATGATGACGACGATGATGATGAAGGAACTCCAAGAAATGCTGATGATCATGTTGAAGATGGTGGTAGCGACGACTCCATGACTTCAGATGCTTCATCTGGTCCAAGTCATCAAGGAGTAGTATGCACAAACATAGAGCAAATATATGGGAAACATGAATTCAAGCATGTAGAAAAAGACATCAGGAAGTTCTCAAGCAAGGAACAACAACAACAACAAAAACAGGCAAAGAAGAAATTGTCTGATAAGAATACTAAAGCAGCAAAAGAAGATTCAGGACATAAAGCAAAGAGTGGCAAAGGTTATGGTTATTGCAGATCAATAACAAGGGGAAAACATGTTAATTAATAGTCAAAACCGAGACGCCACAATCACTGTAAATCCTTCTGCTTTGATTCCCCTTTCTGATATAAAAATTTAGATTAAAATCTTGAAGGGAGTAGTTCACCTGTTCAGCTCATGAACAACAAATGTAATGCATCATATATATCCTATAATGTCAAGATTTAAGAGTCTGTCATCCATGAGGTAAATTCACATATCTTCTTATGCCAAGTTTTCATCTTCTAGACCGATAAATCTCATTAACCAGTCACTCTATGATAACTACTGCTAGAGTTCCAACAAAGGAAGCAGGAAATTGTGGCAGTTGCTATAATCTTTCACTTACATTTTTGTTCAAATTAGAGTTAGTTTTTAGATATTCTAAGCTGGTTTTCGAGCTGCTTGAACAGCTATCGGTAGGAGAACAATTACCTAAATGTAGCAAGAAAAGTAAATTATGTCTGAAAGAATCAGAGGAAAGGGAAGGGATGAGGTACATGAGAAGGAATGAGTTCAAGTCATAATTGGTCTGATCTCTGAAAACACCACCAAATATAGAAGATAAAATCTAAGTCTAATCAAAATGAACTAACAATAAAGAACCTTGACTAGTTCTAGGTACATGAACTGACATATTAAGTCCAAAATAGTTCAAAAGGGAAGCAACCTCAAAAAGTTTAGTGTCGCACGATTCGGAACTCAGTGAATAATTGATTTACCCCTCTACCTGTTCCACCTAAATACCATACTTTTGTTTGTGGCGAGGTTTGAACGCGTGATGTGTGCCTAGTCCATTCATTTGGGCACATTCGTAGCAATTTTTTGTGTAAGGGTGGTATCCGAACCAGCTTTGCGTGCACCTCAAGCATTCTTTCAGGTATCCATAACCTTCCATCAGCTCAGGTATCACTTAGGGCGTTAGGCAGATGGAAAATCACCTAGCTTTGTTGTCTCCACAGGGATTTGAACCCTTATTTCCAAAACTATCCCCACTTTATTGACCTCTAGACCACACCCTTCGGGTGCACATTCGTAACTTAATTGTCTTCCCTATTTTTGCTAAGCACACATGGACTGCAGAACAAATCATGTTCCAATATCAAAAGCTATGCATGATAGTTACAGCAGCACTTAAACAACTGGAAAGTTCTCAAAATGCTGTATTTGATTAAAGCAGGATTCTTTGCAGTGTCAAACCTATTAAACTAAGACATGCATTTACTCATAGAAGCAGAACCTCATATTCAGGATTCACTCAACAAAGTGAATGACATCTCATTTTGTTATTTTCTGATGATCTTGTAAGCAAAAAGTACAAGTCAATATAGCTAAAACTTTTGATGGACAAACTGACCATGTGAGAAAAGATATGCAGAATTGACAACTCAAACATCTGTCACAAGCTTGCTAACATCTTTAGTACAGGCTACGTGCACCATCTACAGACAGACAACCTAAGACTATGTTTAGAGAGCCACGTTTAATGTTGCAATAATTTGAAGGTGTAAAAATGAGTTGTCTATATCAATAGCTAGCTGACTCAGACAGAGCCAAATTTACAGTGACTAAACTAGATATAAGAGACTAACAAACAGACGAATTTCTAAAAGTAAGATCAGTGCAGAAAGAAATTGAAAGTAAAATAAGAAACATATAATCTCCATGGATACTGCTGGACAATGATGGTGATAAAGACACAAAGGCATGGACAAGCAATTCTTAGTAAGGCCACTCGCTTACACAAAATTTGGCGATGAGAAGTTAGAGGCAGAATTTTTCACATCTGCAACAAAGTTTCGCGTGTGAGGGAAAAGAGATCTGTAATGTCACTACATAGCCATCATGTTCCTCTAAAATCAATGGGAAAAGAGAGCTGTAATGCCACTACATAGCCATCATGTTCCTCTAAAAATCAATGGGAAAGAGGTTCTGATAAGACTTGCTGATAAAAGCCAAGGGCACTCTAGTTCCTACAAAGGTTTAAACCTCAGAAAACACACTGATAGGGGCCTCTGATGGACTTGCTTAAAAAATGCAGCAACTTTGGCTTGACAATAGTAATAGGCAAGGAGTGTTTATATTCCTTACTGGACTTCCTAACAAAGTTTAAGGGATTTCGAGTCATTTGGTTGATTGAAACTGCAAGGAAACACATTGATAACAGCGTCTCACCCTAACTTGCTCCTTAGCAAGCAACTCAACTTGGGCTCAACAGACAAAAGTTGAAAGAGATTAAAATTTATCAGTCCAAAAGTTCATAGCAGATACTCAATCATCCCTAAATACTGAAGGGACTTTCCCTGTTCATGTAATCTGATATTATACAAGAAAAAATCCAGAACTGATCTTACATCCAGCAAATGTGAACTATTAGAATTCAGCATTCATATAATTGGCACCATATACGCAGAAGCAGGTTGGATGTTTGATACTAACAGATACTTCCCCTTACTCAACTAATCAACTAAACCTTCATCACAAATTAAATGGGGTTGGATGTGAATCATCTCTCATTCTACTCTATAATTGAAGTAAGAAGCCTCCTGGCAAACACCAGACAGAGTGTGTCCCTCCTTACTATTAATCATTAGTTGAAGACGAAGGTCTCTATTTCCAAATGGAATCCGGTAATGAAAACCTTCTGACGTTCCAAGTACAACAACAACATAACCAGCGTAATCTCACAAGTGAAATCTGGGGAGGGTGGTGTGTATACAGACTTTTCAAGGACTTGAATATGGTAACTTCCCCGGAGGAAAGAGGTCAGTAGTACACTGCAAAAGATGGATATCCAGTACATAAAGCAACTTATCAAAAGGTCAAATACCCACATTAAAAAAGTTGTGAAAACGCTCAGGACCAGTTCCACACCAGTGGGTAATCCTAGCAGAGTTATTACTTTTATTCAGTGTACTAGCACCAGATAATTCGAATGAATCAGACAATATCGTGTAAAACACCTGATCAAAGTAAAGTGAACGAAGAAGATAAATACATTAAATGGTAGAGGAAAATGAGAATGCAAATCACCAAAGAGCAAAATTAATAGCTGATGAAGAGAATCTAAGAGGCTTATCTAAAGCAAGAAACAATACTTTCTTTGATTGTACGACAGGTTTCAATAACTTGAAAGACATGATATGAGAGAAAAGCCGACAAGGCCTACAGGTACAAATAGGCTCCACAACAAATATATAAAAACTTCAATATAAGACCAGAGGATGATACTATGAGATCTAACTTCCCAGATTCCGTGACAACATGCACTTTATTCAATTAGGTCAATGACAAGAATGTAACCAGCAGAGCTCAGATCTTCGACTGTTTGGCAATCTTGAACCACTCGGTATGAAATGATCCTGACATATCAGTCCTCTCATAAGTATGAGCACCAAAGTAATCCCTTTGAGCTTGGACTAAATTTGCAGGAAGCCTTTCCCTCCTGTACGAGTCGAAGTAAGCAAGACTTGAAGACATGCCAGGTGTGCTAATACCCGAGTTAATAGCTAGGCAGACCACTCGTCGCCAGGCAGACTGGCGTTCAACTACCTCCTTAGCGAACTCTTCATCCACAAGCAGGTTAGCGAGATCTGGGTTTCTGTCATAAGCTTGCTTAATACGATCCAAAAATATGGCACGGATAATGCAACCACCTTTCCAAATCCTCGCAAGCTCCCCTAGTTTCAAGTCCCATCCCTTCTCAGCACTCTTTGCCCTTATCAAGTTCATACCCTGAGCATAGCTACATATTTTCGAAGCATAGAGTGCTTTTCTGACATCGTCAATCAATTGCTTCTTATCCACAGACTGTTCAACAAGAATGTCACTCACCCCAGAAGATTTGAAAACTTTGGCTGCTTGCACCCTTTCATCCTTCAATCCACTAAGGAATCTTGAATCTAGGGATGCGGCTATTGTAGGAGCAGCAACTGACAGTTCAGCAGCTTGCTGAACGGTCCATTTACCAGTACCTTTCATTCCAGTCTTGTCTAAAACCTTGTCTACCAAATATCCATCTGCTTTGTCATCCTTGATTCCAAATATATCAGCTGTAATTTCAATCAAGAAGCTCAGAAGCTCCCCTTTGTTCCATTCTGAGAAGGCTTGATGCAATTCATCATTAGAGAGCTTCCCAACAGATTTCAGAACATCATAAGCCTCTGCAATCAGTTGCATATCACCATATTCAATTCCATTATGAACCATCTTAACAAAATTTCCAGAACCACCTTTACCAATGTATGTAACACAAGGTCCACTATCAGGAACTTGAGCAGCGATCTTTAGTAAGATATCTTCTATGTATTTGTAGGCTTCAAAAGAGCCTCCAGGCATTAGTGACGGTCCATTTCGAGCACCCTCTTCACCACCTGAAACTCCCATCCCTAGATAAAGAAGACCTAACTCAGCCATTTCTTTCTCTCTCCTCTCTGTGTTCTCATACCATTCGTTGCCACCATCAATGATACAGTCTCCTTTCTCCATGTAAGAAGATAGGGTTTTGATGGTCTGATCAACTGGTGCTCCAGCCTTGACAAGAATGATTATGACGCGAGGCTTTTGGATAGAGAGGACAAAGGACTCTGGGTCATGAAAGCCATAGAGAGGAAGATTTCCTTCCTTTTTAGCTCGTTCAACAGTCTCATCAACTTTTGAAGTGGTTCGGTTGTAAACAGATATAGGGAATCCCTTCTCAGCAATATTAAGAGCAAGATTTTGGCCCATAACAGCAAGACCAGCCAGACCAATTCTTGTCGGGGTAGCCATGTTGTGTACCTATGACAAGAGGATGGAAATTAATGAAAGTGAAAGCATGAAACATCCAAGCAGCAATAGCCTCTAGCAATAACGAGAACAGATAATTAGAACTCATTTTGGAAGGACATTTCCGCCAACATCCACTCTCATTATCACTACACACATGGGTTATTAGCTCTAGTATTAAGCTAATAAAAGAACCAAAAAATCATGATTCCTATTGTATTCCCCTCTGTCACGTCACAATTTTAAACAAGTTGACTTCAATTTGGCAAAAGTTGCTCTATGAAAGGGAAACAATTTGATTATTTGAAATCTTGTAAAGACGCACCACGAGTGAGAAAGATCAATGGTTAAACATAGATTCAATTATTTCTGTCAAACCAATAACAGCGAAATGGCTATCCAGATATCTTAAACTGAAAGGGTAAAGAAACAATCTATAAAACCAATCCACAGAAGCAAAAGTGAAAAAAACTTTCCAATTGCTTTACCAAACTGCAGGAAGGAATAAAAGAATCTGATGACAGAACAAGACGAGGAAGTGCCAAGAAAAGGACAACTATTGTAAACTAAAGAAGCAAAACATCCTAGTTCGGATCTGGATGAAACGTAAAGAGAAAAAGTTCCAAACTTTTGGCAAAAGAACAGAAAAAGAAAGCTACACCGAAAAGAGAAAAACCAAAGAACAATCTTTCAAGAATTCTAATCAAGTGATCCAAGAATTCAGAACCTCAAGTACCATAAAATCCTGAAGACTTTTTTCCTTAATCTACTCAAACATAAGACACTCCAAATGAAGCAATGAGAAAAACCCATATCAGAAATCAAGAATTAAAGTAGCTTTTTCAATCAAACACTACATCAAAAAATAAAAATCAAAACTTGAACAGATTAAACAAAACCAAGAGAAGCTACTAATGATCCTGGGTTGTTATGCTCTTCAAATACATAGATAATACATAAAGATGCAAGTTTAATGTGTGAATTCACCTACCCCAAGACACCCCAAATGAAGCAATAAAACCCCATATCAGAATCCAAGCTAACTTTTTCAATCAAATACTAAATCAACAAAATAAAAACCAGAGCTTTAACAAATCAAACAAAACCAAGAAAAGCTACTAACGATCTGGGGTTGGTAAGATCTTCAAATACATAGAGAATACATAAAGACACAACTTTAATGTGTGAATTCACCTAACTAAGACACCCCAAATGAAGCAATGAGAAAAACACATCAAAATCAAGAAGTAAGTAACTTTTTCAATAAAATACTACATCCCAAAATAAAAATCAGAACTTTAACAAATTAAACAAAACTTAGAAAGCTACTAATGACCTGAAGATGTTAAGGTCCTCAAATACATAGAGAATGCATAAAGACACAAGTTTTCTGTGTTGATCCACCTACCCAAAGACACACCAAATGAAGCAATGAGGAAAACCCACATCAGAAATCTGGAATTAAAGTAACTTTTTCAATCAAATACTACATCATAAAATAAAAATCAGAACTTTAGCAGATTAAACAAACCAAGAAAAGCTACTGATGATCTGGAGTTGTTAAGAGCTTCAAATACATAGAGAATGCATAAAGATACAAGTTCAATGGAAGAATTCACCTACCATAAGACATCCCAAAGGAAGCAATGAGAAAAAACCATATCAGAAATCAAAAATTAAAGCTAACTTCTTCAATGAAAATCAGAAATTTAACAAATGAAACAAAACTAAGAAAGCTACTAATGGTCTGGGGTTGTTAAGATCTTCAAATACATAGAGAATACATACAGATACAAGTTTAATGTGTGAATTCACCTACCCCAAGACACCCCAAATGAAGCAATAAAACCCCATATCAAGAATTAAAGCAAACTTCTTCAATTAAATACTACATCACAAAATAAAAATCACAACTTTAACAAATTAAACAAAACCAAGAAAAGCTATAATTACCTCGAAGAAGTCGCAAAGAATACTTGAAGAAAAAAAAAATGTAAACTTTAGGATCTGGGGATTGTTAAGATGTTCAAATAAATAAGGGGAAAAAAATTGTGTGAACTCACCTACCCAAAAAGTGAGAATATTTCTTAGAAACACACTTTGGATGTATGCAGTCAAACTACGGCTGCTCTCTATAATTTTTTTAATTTTTTTTTAACATGTTGGATATTTATATTAAATAAAATTGAATTTAAATTTATTAATTTTTTCTGCTTTTAAATTTGAAATTTCTAATCAAGATTAAAAAGAATATTAATTATCTCATCATAATTAATATCATTAACTCTTTGTACAATTTTGAATTTTAAAAAATCATGTCCATATATAATTTTTCTATAATAAAATAATATAATCATGAATGAAATGATCCTTTAATTCTTATAATGGAAATTTTACACATACTATTTATTACTATAAGAAAAAATTATACTTAATACAATTTAAGAATCATTAGTAATCGATCAACGCTTCATGAGATTTTTTTCTTATTTAAAAAGCTCCTCAAGTCAAAATAAATTAATAGTCCAAAAATTTAGTTGAGCCAATACTTTCATACTAAACGTTGACGTAAAAGAATGATATAAAAGTAAAAAAAATAAATAAATAATTTATGCGTGATTTTAATCCTTTCCTAAATTTTTTTAAGCTGCAAAATTTAGAAAATGAATCCATGGCAATCATAATCAAGGATTAAAAAAAATAGTAATATTCCAATAATCTAATTAATTTTTCCTCATTTGAAATTACCAAATTTATACAGTAACTCTCATATCAAAGTAAGCAATAGTCACTCACTTCATCTAAAATATTCTTTCATATTTTAATTTTACAAAATATAAATGTTTTTAAATAGAATTGGTTTCTGTATCTATTTCTTTCTTTTTTTTTTTTACCCAACCCGGTGTCCCATATTGAAGTTTGACCATATCCAAATTCGTGTCATATTAAAGTGCAACGAAATGCCTTAAAGTTGAATATGGTTCGCGAAGCATCTGGCTTACCGGTAATCTCCCATTCCCACCGTCGAGAAACTTTAATAACTATAGCATGCTAGAAACGGAGAATTGAGGTGGTTAGACCTATACCTCGAAATGCTCCCAGCATAGGAGCCTATGGTTCCATTCTTGTTGTTGCTGGAGGTACACATCCCTCCTCTCGGTGTGGAACGATATGTACGACCCCATTTGGGGGGAAGCACTCCATGCCAAGAATTTTACATTCGCAGGGCTCAAATCTGAACCTCTGATTAAGGGAGGAGCAGCCTCCATTCGCTGCACCACATTCTTTGGTGGTTTGTATCTATTTCTTTTTAATATTCCCCTGTTTCATTTTATGTGGCTCCCTTTGACTTGACACGGTGTTTAGGAAAAAAAAAGAAGACTTTTGAAACTTGTGCTTCAAAATCATTCTTATAAATTTGTGTGATTAAGAATCATTTCATTACGAGTAAAAAAGTAATTTTAAAATTAAATTATTTCTAATTAAAATAAGATAATATTTTTTTAGAAATAACAAAAAAAAAAAAAGAGTGCAACATAAAATAAGACAGAAGAGTATAGTTTGGAAAAAAGTCCTTGTCTGAGCAACAAACATTCATGTTAGTGGTTGGGTGGGTTGATGAGAAAATACTCAACCACCAATACGGATTGCGCGCATAGTTGAGATCTCTTTATTTTTTATTAAAAATTTTAAATATAAATTTTAGATATGTAAAAAAAATAAAAAATTGATAAAAAATTGCTTCCGAAATTAAGTTTTATTATGAAAGTAAAATTAACTACATTTCAATATAAATATCGAATATCAAATAAAAAAACAAGGTGCAAATGGTCAATTATGACCTCCATAAGGTTAGGTGAACCAATTTTTTATTTTAAATTTTATTAAAGAATATTTAGTTCCAAAAAATATGAGCATGACTCATACGTAATTCAAATATCAATAAAACACAAATATAATTAAATATAAAAAATTAAGTTAGTTAAAATTGTTTTAGTCGAAAATTGAAGAAGCAAGATGATTTTATATTCTTCTAATTAAATTAAATTATTAAGACTGTTAATTTAGATTTTAAATTAAATAGTAGTATATTTTACTCCCCATTTTAATTTATATAGTGTTTTTTGAATTTTAAAATTTAAATAAACATATTTTTTATTGTAATTTTATGTAGTTTATAAATATATGAGTTTTATTTAAATTTTTTTTGAAATTTTCATGTGTAAATTTTGATTTAAACTTAAACTATTTGATTTTCGAAAAACAACTTGTGATAGAATACATGTATTAGAAAAAATTACACTGATAAACAAATATATACTAGTTAATTAGCTAATATAACTATAGTTTGAATTAATTATGGATCACAACAGGACAAACATGTAGTTGTAATTACAATTTGAATTTCGCATAAATTGTGCACTTTATACGAATGTTGTGCACGATTATACAAATTTGTGCGCGAATTAAATTATATAGTGAAATATACAAACACGGTGAGTATATAACGAATTATATAAACGCTGTGCACGAATTATATAGCGAAATATACAAACGCTATACAAAAACTACAAATTATATAACGAAGTATATAAACTCTACTATAATTATTATTATAAAATGTAATTATTCAAATTATTACTATTAAATATAATTAAAATATTTTTGAGTGATTATAAAACTCGTCAAATTTAAGATTGAAAAGGTACGTGTCACTCCACCGCAATATGGCATGAGAACCACACACTTCAAAAAACCAGAAAAAAATCCTATCTACGTATACTCATTTCTCCTTTACCGTCCTTCCGCCATGAACAATGCTTCTCTTTAACCCAATCTCCACCCACCTACCACCAACCACTCTCGCCCTCAAACCCACCACCACTCACCACCAGCGGCACGTCGCCGTTTTTTCTCAAATCCAACCCATTCCAATCCCAATCACCACCACAAACTTCTCAATCTCCGATGAATCTCTCCGATTAAAAGGATTCAATCTCCACCGCTCAACCACCGATCTCAACCTCGACCACCTCAACTCCGTCTTCGTAGCCGTCGGATTTCCCCGTCGCGACACCGCGAAGATCCAAATCGCTCTAGAGAACACCGATTCACTTCTATGGGTCGAGTACGAGAAAACTAAACGGCCGGTGGCGTTCGCGAGAGCCACCGGAGACGGCGTATTCAATGCGATTATTTGGGATGTTGTGGTGGATCCCAATTTTCAAGGGATCGGATTAGGGAAAGCTGTGATGGAGAGATTAGTCACCGAGCTGTTACGGAAAGGGATAACGAATATTGCTCTTTATTCGGAGCCCCGAGTTCTCGGGTTTTATAGACCATTGGGTTTTGTGGCTGACCCGGATGGGATCCGAGGAATGGTGTATTCTAGGAAAAAGAACAAAACAAAAAATAGGTGACAATTTTTATTTTTAATTTTTGTATTTTATATGGATTTATTATTGATGTGATTAATTGTATATTTTGTTTTAATGATGTAAGGAATAATATAATATATCAACTCCAAATCTACAATTATTCGTTAAATATGAGTCGTTTGATAGCTAGATAAAAAAATTACTTATGTATAAAATTAATATTTAATAATATGATATTTGGTCGACAGTATAAAGAAAACATTTACTATTTATACTAACGAAATGAATACTATTTTTTTCTTATAGTTGCTGATAACGTTGATCGATAATATATAATAAGTGATATATATAACTTGCTATAATAGGTTAACTTACATTGTCGATATAAGAAAATCATTGTATATAACTACGAGCGTCAAAATCAGCCGAAATATAAGTAAACTGCCCAAAATATTATGAGTTGGGCTCAAGGTAATTTGAATTGAGTTCAATTTTAACCTATTTAAGCCTCTAACGCATTTTGAAATAATCTTCAATTAAATCCAATTTAATCTCTAATTTCCAACTCGTTTTAAGCCTCTTTACTTGCATTGATGTAATGTATTATAGTTTATCTATGTAGTAGTAACTTTTTATTTTTATTTTCTTGAGTTGAAATTCAAATTGTGGTTATAAAAAGTAAATACTAATATGTTATAATTATTGAGATTGAGCGAATCATGACCCAACCCGGATTTCAGCCCATTTGAACCCAACTCGTTTGAGCCTAAAGTAAATTTGGACAGGTCATAACTCAACCCGATTTCAATTCTAACATTTCTAATTTCAACCTAATCCGCCTGTTCGACACCCCCTTATATAAAACATATAACTTGTCCACTATTAAGAGTCAAAATGACTTGAAACTTGCTTATGTTTGGAAAGCAAATTACTTCAAAGCATCATCTTTTCCAAATACTCTTTATGTACTTTTTCATATCAAATTCAACAAGACAAACATATACAAATTTTGCAAACCAAATGCAACAGAAGAACAGAACTTAATAACTGATTGCTTGTACACAATCCACATTCGTTTTCGTGGATCGTTCTTCTGTAAGTTCTTTCAGAATTTTGATTGTTAAAACATATGAGATACCTGCAAACATTTGCTCAAAATGCATTTTCCTTTTCAGGCAATGAGCTGGTATTTAATATGTACATACTGCTGCTCGCGCATAATCCTGTCTGATGATCCGATATGTTTCTTTGGAGATTTGAGTGATTTGACTGTGTCAGTTGATGATGAAAAATGATCCGTTCTTTCTTCTTCACAGCTGATGCTTTTGTCAGCAATCATGGCAGAAATTGTTAGAAGTTGGCATTGTTACGATGAGCTAGTACCTTCTTTTGCTCCCAGCAAAATAATTAGCCGTATCTCCTTCATGTCTGAACTATAGGCCAGTTGCCCCTAGACCTGAGAGACCAGGGATCCTTGGACCTACAAATCATTTACGTGATGAAACATTGGATTTGGTAGTTAAATTATCGACATCAGACCACATACAGACATCGAAAGAGGGTTTTAGACAATTTACTTATTATAGTTGTTGGTAGACAAGGACTACCTGAAGTTGGCATTGGTGGTGGTGGTGGTGGTCGTCTTATATGTCTGGATACTGGTTCGGGGATGTCAATAATAACGGCATCTGATATTAGGAAGGTCTTGGCAACTGCTGCTGCATGTTCTAGGCAACATCTAACAACCTGTTTTGCACATTAGTTAGTAAGGTTTTAAAGAAGTTTACAATGTTATAACAGAATCAAGCTTGTTTACCATCAGAGGCGGATCCAAGATTTAAGATTTATGGGTTCAATATTTAAGGTTCTTAGTGTTGAACCCATTGTACCTTTAAATGATGGGTTCATATCTATTAGTTAATAGATATGAAACTGATTAATAGAGGAGTTCTGGACTATGTGTTGGTAAACATTGTTGTGTTTTATAGTGTCAGTTCAGTTATCATGTTTGATTCATCAACTTAATAGATAAAGTTCAAGAGGTTTTCATGATTCTTCTTCACCTACCATACTACGAGATATAGCTTTCTGGCGAAGGCGGAAGTGGAGGACTCTCCTCATTACATTACACATTATCGATCATCTTACCTTTGTAGGATCCAAAATTTTCGCAGCCATCAAGTCTTCATATCTGTCTCGTGCAGCATTATATCCATATTTCATGTTATCCACTGATAAAATCTGCAAATATGTTAAAAGTTTCGAGTTTACCACCAGATAGTATTTCCCGAGTTAAATAAATATATTAACTGAAACAAACTGTACAAAAATGACAAGATTCAAAGTTACCTTCTCTACAACAATGTTTCCATTTACACCAGCATTCTTTGCTATCTGTTTTACAGGATAGGATAGTGCTCTTTTGAAAATATCTGCTCCTATCTGCGAATAATTCGCGGAAACTGTCAGCCTAGAGATCAAATAAGTAAAAGCAACACCAGTTGGAGAAAACTAATATCCAAAACTAATGATGAAGAAACTGATATGTCAGTTTAATGAAATGAAAATTGCTTCTAGAAAATGAAACTGAACAAGAACCATCTAGATTATGAACCTTCTGATCCTCATTGTCGAGCATTTCTTTGATAGCATCCACCTTTGACGATAGTCTCAAAAGACAACAGCCACCGCCGACAACTACTCCTTCCTCAGTAGCAGCCTGAGCAGGCAAAGCTAAATTTTTTTTACTGCTTTGAAGAATGGTAAGAAATATCTGATAGCACAACATGGAATAAATCCTAGGAGTGAAACTTTATGCAATGTCCTGTCTTAACTTAAGCGCTTTAAACAAAAATCACGTCAAAGTACTTCACGAGTAGTCAGGATCAGACTCACAACATGGCAGTGAGATTGGTGCAACCATTGCCTTCAACTTGAACTATAGATATGAAGTTAAGAAATTTTTAGTAACACAAAGTTTATGCTAAATTGTACTCATTGTCGCAAAGCAGTTGTGGATGCGTTGGTGTCTCACATCGACCAACGTAAAAGCCTGATTCTGCTTTATCTTTCATCAAGGGTACTTTTGACAGATGAGAAGATCACTTTGATTGTACTTTTTTTTCAAGTGCTGATTGCTGTTTTGAGATTTAAAAGGTTATCATATAAGGCAATTGGGAGGACAAGTGGCTATGCTTATGTCTGATACTTCAAGCGCAAACAGGAAAGTGTATTTATTATAGATCATGTATAATCAGCTGTGGTTTTGAATTATTGAGAGTAGTAGTTAATTACCCGTGCTGCATTGAGGGCATCCTCTATCCTTAGCTGTCTGTCTTTCAACTCAACCTGTGTTTGTGCTCCCACCTACAACTTATACAATCCAATATACTGTGGGGATTAAAAATATTTTATAATTTAGATTGACAAGACGCTGAGGACAGATATATCTTTTGTTACCTGAATGATGGCAATGCCACCAGATAATCTAGCAATTCTTTCATTCAAGATTTTCTTTTGGAATTTTTCTTCTGTGTTCTGCAATGACAATCAACTGAAGTGCTGTTCTGCAAGTTTTATACGGCGACTAATTTCTAGAACATCACTTAACAGAAAGAGAAAAAGG
Source organism: Solanum rostratum (assembly GCA_029948455.1). Taxonomy (NCBI): domain Eukaryota; kingdom Viridiplantae; phylum Streptophyta; class Magnoliopsida; order Solanales; family Solanaceae; genus Solanum; species Solanum rostratum. Next base: position 6,836,900 of record CM057046.1, read on the forward strand.
AAAAAGAAAAGAAAGAAAATCATTTGTGTTTGTGGAGGAGAAATTAGGTAAAATGAGTTCATTTAAGACCGGTGTAATAATCTGTTGAGGAATTCACGTGAATCAAGTTTACTTTACTGTTTGGAATAAGTGGTGCTCTCTAACTCTAAGACACAATTAGCTTAGCCCTTCAGCATATGGAGCTGCATATTTGCAAACTGATGAGATACTTGTGTGTCAATTAGCGCATATACTACTTTTAGTTTAAGTCCATCATTAAAACTTGAGAATCTAACAGATGTAACCATAGATGACACACCTCGACAAGATTTTGTATCTGAGAAACCCTCTTTGAAACAGCCGTTCGAGTACTTCCATCAGTAACTATCAGTGTAGAGTCTTTCGTAATCACCACCTTTGAAGCACTGCCCAACAAGTCCTTGTGGGCATTTTCAAGAGTCAAGCCCATGTCATCTCTGATCACAGTTCCTGCAGAGAAATGATGAGTTAAGTCTGTGGATTGTAAAACAATGTAAAATTCATAGATAAGCAATGAAAAGCTTAAGAAACTGTTTCTTGATTCTCAAATTTTTATTTATATTCACTGTTATGTGTTACTTCAGTTAGCCACTGTATCATTTGGAATTTTCCTGTTTATGAATAAAACCGGCAATTTTGCAGCTACTGCAAAAGTTCTAAAATACCATAGAATTATCGAAATTTAGAGAAGAGCAATATTGACAAGATTCATTAAGTTCTGTTGTTTCAACCATGAAGAAGATGAAGCTTTGAGCCATAACATCTCTTTAAAAACCATTACATTGGCATAGATGATTGATGGTTCTGGAGAGACTAAAAGAAACAAGGTGGCAGATATAAGAAACTAAAATTTTCTGCTTTGCAATATGTCACTACCTCCAGTCAAGATAGCGATGTCATCTAAGCAATGACTCTTGCGCTCCCCGAAAGATGGAGCTTTTATTGCAGCTACTTTTAGCACACCCCTGAGCTTGTTCCTAATCACTGGAGCCAGAGCATCCTGCTCAATGCTCTCTGCGATTATCAAAACCGGGTATTTCTCCTTTACTGCATTGTCCAAAATTTTTACCAACTCCTTCGGGTTTGAAATTTTTTTATCAACCAAAAGCAACTGCAACATTAAAAAAGTTATGCCTTATAAACACCTGATATACAACAGGCACTAGTGCTTAACATGAGAAGTCTCTACCTTACAATCATGAAGCTCCGCAATCCTCTTTCGTCGATCAGTTACAAAATAAGGTGACAAATAGCCACGATCAAACTGCATTCCTTCAACAACTTCTAGATTGGTTTTAGTATAATTCCCTTTCTCAATTGTGACCACACCTTCTCTTCCGACCTGCCTAAGAGCTTCTGAAATCATGTTCCCCACGGCATAATCATTTCCAGCACTAACAGCAGCAACATCTTCTAGCTCGTGATCCTCAACCTGCAAGTTTGATGAATGTCAACAGACATGTTGAAGATAGTACAGCCTCATACCTCTTGGGTAAGAAAGCTGTTTTTTAACATATTCTTGAGTCTTGAGCAAACACTTGTGTCTCTCCATCTTAAGCAAAAGGTAAAATAACTTGTCCTCGTACCTCTCTGGACATCAACTTGAGCTCAGAAATGAGGGCTTTAGCAGTTTTCTCAATTCCACGAGACACTTGGACAACATTTGCCCCCATTGCAGTAACCTAGAGAAAGATAATAAGTAGTCACCATCAAATTAGAAATAACTGAAACATGAAAGCAGACTAGGTTATTCCATTCTACTCAAACCTTGACACCTTCAGCAATCAGACCTCGAGCAAGCACTATAGAGGTCGTGCAACCATCACCAGCAAGATTATTAGTCTTGGCACCGGCTTCTCTAACCAATTTTACTCCGACATATTCCAGAGGATCGTCCAGCTGAATCTGAAGTGAAAAGAAAGTGTATATTCAGTGCATGATGTTAAGGTGGAACTGTAAAGACATGAAGCACCACTAGTCCAACCAACTTGAAAGCAAACTGAATTAGAGAAGCTCAAAAAACCTGATTTTATCTGACAGGCTAAATTTGATAGGAGACATGCCTGCAGCGTATATCGTTTTAGTGAAAACACTTTTACCTATCTTTCAGCATTTAGAAGTACCTATATACAATTACTACATGGATATACTTTGTACAATCTGTTATAACTTTTTGATTATGTACCTCGTTTATGTTGTAATCCAACTAGGCTTAAGGTGTGCATCACATTAATGAAGAACATGTGAAAGAAGAGGACAATTTACTATCTATAGACCTGAAGACAATTAACACTCTGAATATGGAAAATGTATAATTTTTCTTTTTCTATATTAGAAGTCAAAAGTAACCATTTGTCCCCCAAAACAAATAATTAAATAAACAACATTGATGATAATTAAACTACTTACACAATATGAAAGGAGGAACGGCTAAAAGATTCCGAGGCAAGAATGAGTATCTATGTTATTCTAGTTTCCTTGTCATATTTTAACCATTCACAACATAAGCTCCACTTTATCGGCGACACTCTAGATGTCATGTCTTCCAAGTTCTTCAAGTCTGTAACTTGTACCTTTTTGATAACCATAATGTAAGGGTGCACACCTCAACAAATTCCAACGAGGTATATGCTACCTTCCACCAGCACACATATCAAGTAACTATGTCTACCAAAGCTTGAACAGGTGTTAAGAAATCAACTAGTGTTTTTGCTTTTCTGTAACTTGATAACATTGGAATATCTTTTCATTTACATATTCCTAACTTACATGAATTCCCAACATAAAATAACTCCAACTTTGAGAGTGCGCATATAAACACCTCAACTTGGTCTCAACTAACAAGTAAACACTCCCACTCACCTCCACTATATCTCATGTACACCTGACGCTGACGCGAAACATAAATTCTGGAAGGTGTCTAGACTATTATTTTGTAAGTCGGAGTGTTCAACTGCACAATAGAGACGAGTTAGGGTGTCTCCTGTGCATAGTTAACAACTGAAACCATGCCTTATTTTAATTTTAAAACTTCAAATACTGGAGACCCCCATTAACTCTAAACATCAAACCATGCTTGTAATGTAAGTTTACCTCTTTAAGAACAGTTTCACCATCATTAACAATCTTGGGAGGACCATACTTATTTCCAAGAACTACATTTCTTCCTTTTGGACCCAAAGTAACACCAACCAGCTCTGCCACCAAATCCACACCTGCCTGGACAAAATTGCACCCAAGTCAAAATCTTTAAATGAAAAAACATAGCAAAAATTCAAGAAAATAATGAAAAAAGTAACCCATTATGACCAAAAGCTTCTTTGTTGTAGAACCATCATGATTAAAGTATAGTTCTTTAGCCATGGCTCTTGTGTTCAACATATTACTAGAAATCCTTTTAGAAATTCTGTGTAATGAGCCATTTTTCAAAGTAATTGCAGGTAAAGGATTCAAAGAACAGCTCATTTTTTTGCTGTTTTTTTTTTTTTTGAACAAAATCTAAAGACTAATGAATATTGGGATAAGAAAAGAGAGTAACTGAAATATCTGTCACAAATATAAAAATCTGTTTTTTATTTGGTGCTATTCTCTTTCATACACTTCAAAAAATTATGAGAAGAAAATAGAAACTTGGGCTTGTAAGGTTGTGGTCCAAAACAAAGAAAGTTAAAGGCCCATTTAGGTTCCTTCTATTTTATAGTCCTTCAACCTTCATCATTGTTAACCTCTGAATACAGAGGTTTATGATGATGATGAAGCAGAGAAGAGAGGATGAGAGAAGATGAGGAAGAGAAGTAAAGTTGAAGTCTGTATATTCATCTTAATGAGTAAATGAAGTAGTACATGTATTTATAGAGGATTAGTTAGTTATAACTAACTCCTAACCTCTTCTTAACAAACTAACCTCCTCTAACTAATTACTAATCACCTCTAACTAACTCTTTAATTTGTAATCATCAGCTTGACTTCAACACCCCTCCTCAAGCTGATGGCTTGAATAAGTCTCTTAGACCCAACTTGTTTAGCAGATGATGGTGTGTTGCTTTTCCCAGTCCCTTTGTCAAGATGTCTGCCAGTTGCTCCTGTGTTGAAACATAGTTAGTTCTAAGTATTCCTTTGTTGATCTTCTCTCTTACAAAGTGACAGTCTATGTCTATATGTTTGGTCCTTTCATGAAAGATTGGATTTGCAGCTATTTGTATAGCTGCCTTGCTGTCACAAAAAAGCTCTACTGGTTTCTGGACTTGAATACCCAGCTCACTCAATAAACCAAGCAACCAAATGATCTCAGCTGTGCATGTAGCCATGCTCCTGAACTCAGCTTCTGCTGAGCTTCTGGATATGGTCTCCTGCTTCTTGGATTTCCATGATATTAGTGCTCCACCAAGTTGTACAATATAACCTGTAACTGATCTTCTTGTTTCTAGACAAGCACCCCAGTCTGAATCACAATAAGCCTGCAATTGATTAGACTTATTTGCTGGCATGAATAATCCTAAACCAGGTGTGCCTTTGATATACCTTACAACCCTTAGAGCAGCCTCCATGTGTGACTTCTTTGGACTGTGCATGTACTGACTGAGAACCTGTACCACAAATGCTATATCAGGTCTGGTCATGGTGAGGTATAGTAATCTACCCACAAGTCTTTGATACACAGCATGATCTTTCAACATTTCATCTTCACTTTCTTCTTTGGTGGACACATGACTGTCATATCTTGTTGAGGTCAGCTTCTGATTTACTTCAAGTGGAGTTGTTGCTGGTTTTGCTCCACTTAAGCCAGCTTCTGAAACTAGCTCAAGTGCATATTTCCTTTGACACATCACCACCCCCTCCTGTGATCTTGCCACTTCAATGCCTAGAAAGAATTTTAAGTTTCCTAGATCCTTCATTTTGAATTTCTGCTGTAACTCTTTCCTAGCACTTTCAATTAGACTTGAACAGCTTCCAGTAACCAACAAATCATCTACATATACCAGGATTACAACCATCTTCTTGTCTACAGACTTTGTGAATAGAGAATAATCATAGTGACTCTGTTTGAACCCCATTTGTAGAAGTGCATCTGTTAGTTTCTTATTCCACTGTCTAGGTGCTTGCTTTAGACCATATAGTGATTTATGTAGTTTGCAGACTTGTTTATTTCCCCCCTGTCTGCCAAACCCTTCTGGAATCAGCATATATACTTCTTCTAAGAGGTCCCCATTGAGAAAGGCATTGTGTACATCCATTTGATATATAGGCCAGTTGTGAGAAGCTGCAATAGCCACCAATGTTCTGACTGTAACCATCTTTGCCACAGGTGAAAAGGTCTCTGAGTAGTCTAACCCAGCCTGTTGACTGTATCCTTTTGCCACCAGCCTTGCCTTGTATCTTTCAATATCTCCTGAAGCCTTGTATTTGATTTTGTAAACCCATTTACAACCAATAGGTGTCTTGCCTGCAGGAAGATCAACAAAGGAATACTTAGAACTAACTATGTTTCAACACAGGAGCAACTGGCAGACATCTTGACAAAGGGACTGGGAAAAGCAACACACCATCATCTGCTAAACAAGTTGGGTCTAAGATGCTGGCTTGAAATCTTAAAGCCCTTGCTACCTGAAGTATTGTTCTATGCTTCCTCTCTACCACCCCATTCTGTTGAGGAGTATAGGGACATGAAGTTTGATGTATGATGCCATATAGGAGTAGAATAGACTGAAGTTCATTACTAAAAAACTCACATCCATTATCAGTTCTAAGAACCTTAACATTGGCAGAAAAAACATTCTTTATTTTTGCAAGAAAGTGTTTTAGGACTACAAGAACTTCAGACTTAGACTGTATCAAGAACAACCAAGTAAACTTGGAGCAATCATCCACTATAGTAACAAAGAACCTTTTACCACTGTGAGTAGGAACCTTGTATGGCCCCCAGACATCACAATGTAGTAGATCAAAGATAGATTGAGCTCTAGAAGTACTAATAGGAAAAGGAAGTTTAGTATGTTTTGCCAATGGACAGACAGTACATGGATGCTTCCCAGGACTAAGATTTCTGAGAAGGTCATGTCTTCTGAGCACATTCAGAGGGGCATGACCTAGTCTTCTATGCCACAATACATCAGAGTCAGAGACTTGCTTCACTGAATGAACAAACTTGTGTTCATTATTGGATGAACAGTTGTCTTCTCTTAGAATATAAAGGCCTTCTTCTTCTTTACCAATCCCCTTCACCTTGCCAGTATAGAGATCCTGGAATATACAGAAGTCAGGGAAGAAATTCACTGAGCACTGTAATTCCTTAGTTAGTTTTGATATAGATATCAAGTTGCATTTAAACTCTGGTAAAAATAAAACATCAGATAACAAGTGGTTGGTCAGAATATATGCAGTTCCACTGTGAGTGACTTTGGTAATACCACCTGTAGGTAAATGGACCCTATTCTTCTCATTATCTGGAACCTTGTTGCATGTGTGTAATATATCAGGAGTAGATGCCATATGGTTAGTTGCACCAGAATCTATTATCCATTTAGCCTGAGTGACTTTAGTATTTAACTGAGAGTTTGTACCTGTGTTGGCTGAACTAGTTGTAGGAGCATTACTTCCTTCACTACCTTTGTTGAGCATCTGAAGAATCTGTTGATACTGTTCAGGAGTGAAATAAGGAGTAGCTTGAGCATTAGGAGATTGGAACTGTTGAATTGTACCACCACTGTCACTACTACTTGTACCACAGCTTCCTTGAGAATTTTCAGAGAAAACAACTTGATTTGCATATTGATTAACTCCTTTTCTTTTAGACTTGGGCCAGTCTGGAGGATATCCAATTAACTTGTAACACTTGTCTTTTGAATGACCAGTATAACCACAAAAATCACAGATAATTGAACCTTTCCTCTGAGTCTTGTAATTGTTAACTGGTGTAGGTTTCACAGAATAGTTTCCAGTGAACCCTGAGGTCCCTCCTGGATGATTGTTTCCTGAATGTACATTACCTTTGCTATAGTAGGACTGTGCATCTATAGCTTCAGTTTTGCCTGTGTATTGGGAACCTGACCCTCCCCTCTGACTAAGGAATGCCACTCCTTCTATTGAGGTACTCACATCTGTTGATGAAGCTGATAAAAATCTCTGACTCTCATGGTTGATTACCATAGAGTAAGCTTGGTTTAAGGTGGGAATTGGAGTCATCATCAGAATCTGACTCCTACATTGAGTGTAGGTTTCATTCAGCCCCATAAGGAACTGTAGAAGTCTCTGATATCCATGATGTTGTGCATAGTTCCTAGATTCTGGACAATTACAATCCGGACATGGCATGATTGCATCAAATTCATCCCATAAGTTTCTCATTTTGGAGAAGTAATCTGAAACTGACTGGGTACCTTGAGTTAGTGTTACAATTTCTCTATGTAGGTAAAATATTCTGGATCCATTCACTACATCAAACCTCTCCTTAAGGTCTAACCAAACTTTATGTGCATCTGAGGCATAGATTATGCTACTCAATAACTCTTTTCTTACTGAGTTCATTATCCACGAAAGCACCACAGCATTAACCTTTTCCCATTGATCATGTAGTGACATCTCAAATCTGTTCTTAGTGTGTCTTCCATCTACAAATCCCAACTTACTCTTTCCTAGTAAGCCTAGGGACATAGACCTACTCCATAATGCATAGTTTTCTGAACCAATTAATTGAATCGACACTAAGGAACTTCCTGGTGTGTCATTTGGATGTAGATAGAGTGGATGATTATGATCCAACTCAATTTTATTAGGAGTTCTAGCTGTAAACTGACCTGAGACTGGTGTGTCTTCTTCAGCCATTTCTCTGCCTTGACTCAATTGAAACCTTTTCGATCTGTTTAATCAAGCTCAGATTGTCTTGTTTCTTCTAACATGCAACTCAATTCAGCCTAAATTCTCCTTGCCTGACTTAATTTCAGACATGCAACTCCGACTAGATGACCTCGATTTCTTCTCGAACCTCGATTTCTCCTCGAACTAGCTCGATCCAGTTCGAATTCCTACCAGATTCAGCTAGATCTTCTACTGATCTTCTGCAGAAAAGAAAAAAATAGATCGAACACCAGTCACCAGTTCGAACTTCTCTGATGTAACTCGAATTTCTAAATCTCTCTCGATTCCTTCTCTCTCGATTCCTCACTTGTCCAGCTTCGTCTCTCCAAGCTAACCTCGCTCTGATACCATGTTAACCTCTGAATACAGAGGTTTATGATGATGATGAAGCAGAGAAGAGAGGATGAGAGAAGATGAGGAAGAGAAGTAAAGTTGAAGTCTGTATATTCATCTTAATGAGTAAATGAAGTAGTACATGTATTTATAGAGGATTAGTTAGTTATAACTAACTCCTAACCTCTTCTTAACAAACTAACCTCCTCTAACTAATTACTAATCACCTCTAACTAACTCTTTAATTTGTAATCATCAGCTTGACTTCAACAATCATAATTTATCAGTTCATGATTAGACGAGTTACTCAGGTGATAAGCATTTTTAGAGGCGAAGCTCGGATTTTAGCTTAATGATTTCTAACTTTTACAATACAACAACAATAGTATACCCAGTGAAATCTCACAAGTGGGGTCTGGGAGGGTAAAATGTATGCAGACCTTATGACTACCTCATAGAGATAAAGAGACTGTTTCCAAAAGTCCCCCATCTAAAAAATATCATCTCCAAAACCAGAAAATACTAGATATGAAACTAAACGAGTAGAATGGAAAACAAATGATAATTTGTAAAGAAAATAAAAGTAACAAAATGAATGACGGACAATAACAACATAATATATAAAAACACGACTACCTCTACTAACCTACCATATCACAAGGCCCGACATCATTCTACTCCTACTAGCCGTCTAACCTTCTACTCTAATACACGACCTCCACTCCTTTCTATCTAAGATCATGTCCTCGGTGATGTGAAACAACGCCATATCCTATCTAATCACCTCCCCCAATACTTTTTCGGTCTACTTGTACCCCTCCGCATGACATGTTTAAGACCACAAAATTGAAAGACATTTTGATACATTTAACATAACTTTAATTTAGGACGACAAGATTAAAAAGTCCTCTTTTTTTTCTTTTCTTAAACTCCGTACTAAGTCAAACGAGGTTATTTTTTCGAAACGAAGGGAGTAACTAAGTTCTATATTTAATAATTGTACATATTTAATGAGCTTATTAATACTAATACACTATTTGAGTAAAATCTATCAGATTCGATCGAACTCGCATGCGGGCTACTAACTCCACCATGGTCACCCTCCACCTCCAATAAAGTTACGAGTTTGAATCATTAAAAAAAACCATAAGTTCCTAGGGAGTGGCAAGAAAAAGAATCTCATACAAGTGAGTTCACTATTTGGCATTCTATGTAAGATTAAGAAAATTAGCTATTAAGGAGTAATGAAATAAGTGTCAAAAACACATCTGAGTTTCATATCTAAACTATTGGAAGTGTGAGTTTCATACCTAAACTATCACTTATTAGTTTGAGAAACACACCTCAGTCGTGTGTCTAATACACTTTCTCTTTTATTGGATAAAACCTTGTATGAAGTTCACACTCCGAATAGTTTAGGTATGAAAGTAAAAAAATGAGATAGTTTAGGTGTGTTTAGTAATTAATTTGGGCTTCTCACAATTATTTTAAAAATAGAAAAGATATTGTGTAAAAATGGATGATTATATACTAAGTATTAAGTACTAAGTAAATTTTCTATTTATACAAAGATTAAATTCAGTAAGTTTGTTATCTAATTTTTCTGATCTTATATTTATGTCTTTCCATTACATTATATGTGACATAATTTTATTAGACATAGAATTTACTGATTAAAAAAAAAGGAATAATGTGATTTTATAATACTGGTTTTGTCTATAATATTTTTGAAATTTATAATGTTAAACATGTCATAACATTTCCGTGGCTATAATTCTTTGTCATCAAACATAAAATGAGTTATTAAAACTAAATAGATTCAATTGATGGGTGAGAAAAAAAATGTTAAAGATTAATAATAATAATAATAATAGTAACAACATTATCAAATCTTTTCAATAAGGGGAAATAAATTGCTCAATGGAAGAAATATGGGTTGCTAAGTAATAAAAATGATATCCATAAAACAAATACTCTAAACTGTATAAATCTTTGGATAAACATTTGTGTCTTAAAAGTCGTCCCCCAGGATAGTCTTGAGCGAGTAAAAACTTGGAATGTATCTAATCGCTGCAGTGACATCATCATAAACACTAACCACCTTGAACTTCTTCATTTCTGGGTTATACGAAGCTAGTTTTGTGCGATTTTGAATCAAGATTTCTCCATCTTTCCTCATGAATATCGGTTCAAAAGTATAGTCAGCCATACCACGCGGCACAGATTCCACCGAAATGCTAATTTTAGTCCAAGATTTAGCGACCCCATACTCTTTCATCCGCCATATATCAATATCAACATTCCATCTTTCGACATTATTAGTCAAACACAGACAATTCCCCAACTCTGCTAGCTTCAATTTCGAGGATGGGGTTCTCAGACCCGGAGGAGCTGGAAGCGACTTGACCTTCTCTGTCTCAATATCGAAGGAGTAAATACTGTCATTATTTTCGCTATCCATCCAATGAAGAGCACCATTGACATTAGCGTTGCCAAAATTAGACCATACAGGACATGGTATTTCACCCACATTTCTCCATTGCTGATAAACTCCGAGTGTATAAACCTCCAATTCCGATACTCTAGCGTGATCTCCAACCTTTCTATCTACTAATCTCAATACTTTATACTCTCCAGACTCTTCGCTAAAGCAAAATCCATAAGCAACTTGACAAACATTTATCTCCCATTTGGGCAATTTAAGTTTGAAATACTCGCCCAAAAGAGGATTGCTAATGTAAACCGAATGTTTGTCAATGTGCGTCAAACCACTCAGTAAACAAACAAATCCATTACACGAACCGGCTAAAAACATGATACTCCCGGGAGGGAAGTGAAACTTAGGGGGCAAGTGAATAGGGCGATAACGATAACTAGAACTTGCTTCGAGTTCTAGAAGAGATGGGTTGTACTGACCATCCAAAAGCAAAATGCAGGGGAAATTAACTGATCTTGTTTGATACATTTTAACAAATAAAGGGTCAGAAGATAGAAGATTGTACCAGAGTTTACAAACAGCTTTACATTGGAAAATGTGCTTGATTGACAATCTTGACAGAATTGCAATCATAATCACCAATGGAAGATCCATAATCCGCGTGACCTGAGGGATTTTGACATCCATGGTTGTCACTTCGTTTGAACATAAAGGTTTGCTAGTTTCGAGGGTAATGGTCCTTTGGACTCTCATATATATATATATAGTGGACTTCAAGATATAAAAAATTTGTATTTCAAGTCAAACTGATTATAGATGTTGACTAGATAAAGTTGAATGACTTTTAGGGAAATATTTATGGACATACATTAAATGCTACTTACCATTATTATTCTTTTGGGCGACTTCTAGAAGTCAAAACAAAAATAAGTGACTTCTTTGACTATTTACCTTATTTATCAAAGTTTGAATTGGATTTTATCAACGTTTTACCTTTTTAGTTCATATATAAGATTTGAGATATCTTCTCTTACTTTATAAATTACTTGCTTAAGTATTACAATAACTATAATTGATCGAACTAAAAATCGAAACTGAATCCGATGTAAAGTATGATATTTGCCCTTGCAATGCAAACAACTTAGTAATGTTAAAATGAACTATTTATACACCAAAATTCAAGAGCATCCACAAAGTAGTAAAAGTTTCCAAGGGAAGAAATAAGATACAACAAATACTCTAAACTATTTTAGTCTTCGGATAAATATTTGTGACTTGAAAGTCATCCCCCAGGATAGTCTTGAGCGAGTAAAAGCTTGGAATGTATCTAGTCGGTCCCATAACACCACCATAAACATTAACTTTGGTGAACTTCTTCAATCCTGGATCGTATGAAGCTACTTTATGAAAACTATAAATCAAGATTTCTCCATCTTTCCAAATTAATACTGGTGTAAAAACAATGTTATTCATACCACGGGGAATAGAACTCACCAAAATGCTCTCTTTAGTCCAAGATTCAACATTCCCATACTCTTTCATCCACCAGAGATCGATAGTTGGGGACGATCTGAGCCTGTAATCAGTCATACATAGATAATTCCCAACCTCTGATAGCATCAAGTGCGCGGTATTAGATTCCAAACCAGACGGACCTCGAAGGGACATGATCTTTTCTGTCTCGACGTCGAAGGAGTAAATGCAGTCATTTCTTTGAGTATGCATCCAATGAAATGCACCATTGACATAACCATGGCCAAATCTCTGCGCTTCTGGACATGGAATTTCCCCCACATCTCTCCACTTATCACTAACACCAACAGTATAAACCTTCAATCTTGATGATACAATATCTCTGTTTATAACTAGTAGTTTGAATACTTTATACTGTCGAGAGGCTTCACTAAAGCAAAATCCATAAGATTGACTAGTAACCCTTCTGTCCCGTTTGGGAGCTTTCAATTCGAAATACTCACCCAAAAGAGGATTACTAATGTAAATACAATCTACTCTAGTACGCGTCCATATATTCGCCAAGCAAATGAATCCATTACACGAACCGACTAAATACACATCTCCTGGAGGGAAGTGAAACTTAGTGGTCAATGAAATGGGTCTGTTACTGCCGCGATTATAATAATGGTAACCTCCTTTGAGTTCTAGAAGCGAAGGAGCGCGCGCAGAATTCCAATGGAAAATGCAGGGATATCTAAGAGATCTTGTCTGATGCATTTCAACAAAATAAGGGTCGGGATATAAAATTTTATACCAGAGTTTACAAACAACTTTACATCGAAAAATAGGTCTGATTGACAATCTTGAAAGAATATCGACCATAATCTCCCATGGAAGATCCATAATCGTTGTGATTCTTGGTCCTTTGATTCTTCTTCCTTTGATTCTTCCCATGATTATCACTTACTTTGAACAAAAAAAAAAAGATTTTCTAGTTTTGGTTGGTTAATTGGACATATATATAGAATTGGCTTTGAATTTTAAATGAAAAGGTTCTCATAATTGAATCATCACTTAGAAATAATATCTAAACGTCACATCCTTTCCTTCTTTGGTGCTTTTATGTATCAGGATTCAGGACCTTTTTTTTTAATTAATTTTTTCTGTAATTTAATTTATTTTGAATTTTAAATTTTACATTTTCAAATGAAAAGGTTTATTAGAATTTCTGTAATATAGTCTATTCTTAAAAAAAAAAAAACTTTTAATAATCACTCCCAGTTTTTTCTCAAGGATCGTGTCTTTTAGGTCCAAGAGTGTTATTCACCTTGTGAGAGTCTTTTTACTATAATTTAGTTGAGTGACTTTTGAATTAATACTATAAATTTGGTATTGTTAGAGCAGAGATCAATCAAACAACGTCAATTCATGCGAATCTTGGGCTAGCAGAAAGTGTTCCGGCTATATTTTTCTTCTGTTATATATCTCTACCGCTTTGATGCATAACTAAAGTTATTTCCTAGTCCAATTTCTCATGATTTTTAATATCTTTTTCCATCATCTTAAAGAACTCGAACAAGCCTCTTCCCACTTATTCTTCACTGATTGATGAATTCAGTTTTGGATATAAAAATTAGGGTTTTTAAGTATTAACAGTAACATTTAAAGTATGATACTTTGAACATATACATGAGTTAAGATCAGAATTAATGTATTCAGATTACTGAATTATGTATCTATATTATTGAATTAATGTATCCGGATTAAAAACATGATTTTTTTAGAATGGATGAGAATAATGAAAAATATGATACTTAAAGAAGCATAATTAAATAATTATTCCAAAAAAAAACCGTGATAAAAGGAACCGAGTAGTATACAAACAATCGGTTTTTTCTTTTTTGTGATGCATTTATTTTATATAATAAGAAATATATGAATTATTGTGTATAGAGTGAAATATTAGTTGAACAAATGCGTCTAGCTTTATACGAAACCTATATCACACCATCAAAAAATTATTATTATTATTTTTTTTTAAAAAAGATAAAACGCATGTATCGATTTTAGCTTTGGGTTTAAAGTTGTTAATAAATATATAAGCAAAAAATTCTAATTTAAAATTTTGGCCATTATGTATATATTCGTTTACACCCAGAATTTGACGTGTAATTTTTCGACGAAGGGTGTTCAACAGACCACCCTTCAATGGCTGTAGCTCCGCGCCTGGTTCATCTCACTGTTTAATTCGAAAGATCTTCCTTCAATTCTCTATAACGTTGGAATATTCTAGATTTTTCTAGAAGTGTCTCTAGAAGGGTCGGGAGATAAAAGATTGTACCAAAATTTACAAATAACTTTACATCGAAAAATGGGTTTGATTAACAATCTTGAGAGAAGCGATCATAATCACCCATGGAAGATCCATAATCTGTGTGACAGGAGAGCTTTTGACGTCCATGGCTGTCATACTTCCTTTGAACAAAAAATATTTGCTAGTTTTGAGGGTTATGGTCCTCTGGACTTTTATATATATAATGGGTTTCAATATTTCGAAAATTTGTATTTCAAGCCAAATGACTATGAACGTTAACTAGATAAAGTTGAACGACTTTAAGGGGAAAAAAACCTAAATGCTACTTACCATTTTATCCTTTCGGATAACTTCTAGAAATCAAAACAAAAATAGAAAAATATTTAGACCAATATGAACTATGAAGAGAGATTGAGAGCACTTCGAAAGAATCGTAAATCAAAGATATATATATATATATAGCTTAACAAGGCTTGTGGTTCATAATTCACTAGCAGATACAGATACTATCAGTAGAATACTCTTAAACTATATTAGTCTTCGGATAAACATGTGTGACTTGAAAGTCGTCTCCCATAATAGTCTTGAGCGAGTGAAAGCTAGGAATGTAATTAGTCGCTTCAATGACATCAACGTAAACATTAACTGGGATGAACCTCTTCGATTCTGGATTATATGAAGCTAGTTTGCGGACACTTTGTATCAAGATTTCTCCATCTTTCCAAATTAATATCGGATGAAAAGAATGTCTAGTTATACGACCATGCTTAAGAGAATTCACCGAAATGCTATCTTTAGTCCAAGATTCAGCAACCCCATACTCTTTCATCAACCAGATATTAATATAATCGGAGTACTCCATGTTTACATGATCAATCAAACATAGATAATCCCCCAACTCTGCTAACCTCAAGCAGGATTCAGATTCAGATTCAGATTCCAGACCAGGTGGAACTGGGAAGGACTTGATCTTTTCTGTCTCGATATCGAAGGAGTAAATGCTGTCATTGTTTTCGCTGTCCATCCAATGAAGAGCACCATTGACACAAGCCTTACCAAAATTACACTGTACTTTACCCGGAAGTTCACCCATTTTTCTCCATTTCTCACCAACTCCAAGAGTATAAACATCCAATTCTGATATTTCAGTAAACTTTCTAACTACTAGTCTCAATACTTTATACTGTCGAGAGGCTTCACTAAAGCAAAATCTGTAAGCAACACGACTAACACTTGTCTCCCATTCAGGCACTTCAAGTTCGAAATACTCACCCAAAAGAGGATTACTAATGTAAACAGAATGTTTGTCAGTAGCCGTCCAACCTTTCACCAAGCAAATGAATCCATTACACGAACCGGCTAAAGACACATCCCCCGAAGGGAAGTGAAACTTAGTGGTCAATGAAATGGGTCTGTTACAACGGCTAGAGTAGTAATAACTTGCTTTGAGTTCTAGTAGAGAAAGTTTGTGCATATAACCCAAAAGCAAAATGCAAGGGAATCTAAGGGATCTTGTTTCATACATTTTAACAAATAAAGGGTCAGGATATAAAATATTATACCAGAGTTTACAAACGGCTTTACATCGAAAAATGGGACGAATTGGCAATCTTGAAAGAATATCGACCATAATCACCCATGGAAGATCCATAAAAGAGCCACAAACGTCCATGACTATACTAGAGTTTACAAAAAAAAAACAAAAGATTTGCTTAGTTTTGAGGATTTGGTTGATTGGAATTATATATTTATAGTGGACTGTGAATTTTAAATTTTAAATTAAAAGGTTTCCATAATTGAAAGGTTGTGTCCGTACAAATCTTTTCGATCTTCACCAAAACCCTAAAACATGAAACCCTAAACCCTATTCCTAGTATTACTATAATTATTGTGTGATTATTCTAACATTCAAATTTATATTGTTAGTAGTACTCTGTAACAAAACAAATACTGCGTGGTGATAAATTTTCTTGTTTTACAAAAATATTTAGTGGAAGTTATTGTGTTTTGTTCGCTAAAATCTTGAGCGGTATTTATGTAATGTGTTAGTTATAGATACTGTATTTATTATTATCGCAAAATATTAGGGGTGACAAAATTAAATTTAACCCTGTCAACATGTTGAAGTTTGATATTTATTAACTCAACACTCATCTCAACCCAACCTATTTAAAATTAGGTTAATATGGAACCCGAATTTACTCGAGATAGATCTTGTCAACCAGCCCATCAAATAAGTGGAAGATTCATTAAACTGAAATATTTTTAAAATACTTTTTTTTTATTTTGATAAGCTTAAAATATAGAATTAAAAAACATAATTTAATTAAGTACTAAAATATTGAAAAGGAACAAATAAAATAAGTAAAACTTAGTAAAAGTTGAGTCTTGACCTGCTCTGTAACCTATACCCATTTTGACCCAACCCATTTTGATCCAAGCAAATTCGGGTTATGTAAAAATACCTCCCCCCCCCCCCCCCACCACCATAAGAGGTGGTCACGATATTTTGACTCTCATAAGAAATGTCTTACAAAAATGTCCTTGTACTTTGAATCAACTTAAAATGAAAAAAAAAAACATTTTTGTAAGACTTTTTTTATGGGGGGCAAAAGATCAAGACCACTATATTTGGTGAGCATTCTATGCAATTTTCTGAGCAAAAATTCTGGTTGGGTTGGGTCTTGACCCATTTGTAATCTTGACCTATTATGCAGTGGCGGAGGCAACATTTTCGTCAAGTGTGTTCATACTTTTAAAATATGGGTGGATGATTTTTGTATCAAGGTTGTTCAACAATTGATATTAATATCAAAATATCTATATTTAACTTACATATTCGAAAAAGTTTTCTGAGAAAGAGTGTTCATCTGACCACCCTTGAGTGAATGTAGCTCCGCCCCTGCCATTATAACATGCTCAAATTTGATCCAATCTGGCCTAATGTCACCCCAACTATATATAATATATTAGTAATTGTATTGTTGTCACTAAAATCCTTTTTTTGTTTTAGTGGTAGGAAGTTATTTTGCCATATGAATTGAACGTTATTAGTGTTTTTACCTTTTTAGACAGTGAAAAAATGTTGACTGTTTTTTTTTTCCTGAAAATGCCTTTTTCTTACTATCAAAATAATCCGGATGCACTTTCATTGATTTCAAGACGACACGATATATACGTACAAAACACGTACACTAAACTAGATATGTGATAATTGATAAGCGAAGGGTACGTAAGTTGCAAATAACTAAGGTACATTAAAATGGACAAGGTGTAATTATATATATAAGCAGAGTTGTACAACCAAAACTCAAAAGCATCCATAGAAACAGTAAAAGCTGTCAAATCTTAAGCTAAATTATATAAAAGCAACCTAGAAGCAAAATACAATATCCAATTATCTAAACTATCTCAATTTTCGAATAAGCATATGAGACTTGAAAACGTTCTCCAATGACATTCTTGAGTGAGTAAAAACTTGGGATGAAGCTAGTCACCTCAAATCTACCGTACGCTCTGACCTTTGTAAACTTCTTTTCTTTTGAACTGTAAGAAACTACGTGTGTACCACGACCCCTTCTCATCAATATTTCTCCATCTTTCCAAGTTGAGATTGGTGTAAATCTACCAAAACGTATATCTGGTTGAATACTATCCTTCAAAATGCGCTGTTTAGTCCAAGATTCCTCTATTCCATACTCTTTCATCCACCATATATCAATGTACTCGCGCTGTCTCTCATCAGACAAACATAGACAATTTCCCAACTTTACTAGCGTCAAGCAATAGGGTGAAGTTCTCAGACCACGCGGAGCTAACAAAGACTTTACCTCTTCTGTCAAACTGTTAAATGAGTAAATTCTGTCATTTTTTCTCCGATTCATCCAATGGACAACACCATTGACGTTAGCGTTACTAAATGATTCATATAGAGGTTCTGGAGCCTCCCCCACATATCTCCATTCATCAACTCCAAGAGTATAAACTTCCAATTTCGATATCCGTGGATATTCTTCAGGATTACTAGCTACTGATCTCAATACTTTATACTGTCTAGAGGCTTCACTAAAGCAGAATGCATAAGCAGCACGACTTCTTTTCTCCCGTTTAGGCAATTTAACCTCGAAATACTCACCTAAAAGAGGATTGTTAATGTAAATCGAAGGGTTTAAGTCACACCTCCAACAAATGAACCCATTACATGAACCAATTAATGCCATGTTTCTACAAGATATGGTTGAAGGGAGGTGAAACATAGGGCTCAACAGAATGGCTCTCTTTATGGGGGGAAAATCATCTGCTTTGAGTTCCACGAGTAACCGGACAGAGAAATATATCGAAAGCAAAAGGCCGGGAGAATTAGATGATGATCTTTTGTAATACATGTCAAAAAATAATGAGTCGGAAGTTAAAATATTGTACCAGAGTTTACAAACCGTCTTACAACAAAAAATGGCCTTGATTGGTAATCTCGAGAAAATATCCGACATAATCTCGCTCGGAAGGTCCATAATTATTGTGACAGGAGGTATTGTTCTTCCTTGTATTAGACGATATCTCTATATATAGATCTCAAATAGTTCTAAACCTATAAGAAAAAGGTTTTCACAATCCTAAAATGAAAATATATTCCTTTCCCAAATCTATTAGGACAAAAGGTGTCCTAAACCAATAGAGATTATGAGTTTCCTAAAATAAACGAGAGAAAAAAAATTCAAGAAATAATTAATACCTATTTAATTATGATTCAGTGAGATAGAACCGTGTGTTTGAGGAATTAGATGTTGATTAGGATACAAATAAATCATAATAAGCCTATTATAAAGGGATATTAAATTATCATTCCTTATTTCATATTTTCAAGATTAACACATCAATGTACCATGTCACGATGATTTTGGAATGGTGATTAGGGCAGAAATTTTTTCAAGATTGTCAAGCTATTTAGAGTTGGTATTTCTAACTAAGTCGGAAGGAGGGCTTTGGGCAAAGAGCAAGTCGAAGGCCATATTTTTTATTCAGTCCCAGTACTGAAAGATGTGACTTCAGGAGTGGATTTCGGAAGGAAAGACTTGGTTTACTTCGTGCAAATTGTAAGAACCAGTAGAAAGAAAACAATCATTCGGCCGAGCGCACTCCCCAAGTCAAGGATGAATGCCAAAGAGAAGATTATGCAACTTATTTATTTTATTTTTATAAAAAAAATTCTAAGCAAAGTATGTGAAAACGTTATGCAACTTATTATCTAATCATTGGAACCAAATTATTCTTCTTCAATCACTCCATTGGATCAAAAAAGTCTCTAGCACTGGTCCTAGTAATGAAGAATAAAAGCTGCAATTGGATAATTAGTACTAGTGTTAAGTAGCATTTATGTATAATTTTTTTTCACTTTTCTTGAGATACTGTTACTATTTGAATATAGTTCTTACAGTATTTCTTTTTATTTTATATGATGGTGTTTGATTTATTTATTTTTTTCAATGATAGATGTTCGATTGTCGATAGAACTTAAACTTGCCATATGATTAGGAAGTCACGGGTTCAACTCTTGAAAATAGCCTTTGACAGAAATGCAAGATAAGGTTGCATGCAATAGATCCTTGTGGTTGTGCCCTTCCTCGGACCCTCCGGATAGCGGGAGCTTTAGTGCACCGAGCTTGCCTTTTTTTCCCTTTTTACTCTAATAATAAGATTCTACATAATATTGAGTTGCAAATGCATATATATATATATATATATATGTTTGACATATAAAAGTCAAAAACTCCTCTGAATGAAGTACTTATTTGGATAGACTTGACAAACCTCAGTCCTCAAAAAAAGTTAAAAAACAGTAAGTTTGTTATAGTGGAGTTTCCTTTTTCAAGTGTTTTTGCTTCTTGTAGTAGTTCCTTTTATAATGAACCACTATCACCAGCTTCCTCCACTTCTGTTTGTCTCAATGCTAATGTTCATGTGTTGAAAAACAAGTCTGATCATGGGGCCTATCTTTTGCTGAGCTCAATTTACTGAGACCACTCGCTGCGTATACTGTTCTCTGCGATGTTGAAATGAGAATAAAAGAGAAAGTAAATGTCCGTAATGATGCTTTCGTATTCCCCCCACTCAATTATTTCGTGTTTCCTTTCGTGTTAAGAATTCTGGAGGATTTTGCTCATCACATCATGTGATTGTTCTAATGACTTTGATTTTGTCATATCATGGGGCTACTGTTTGAAGGGAAGCCTTAGAGTAACCAGTAAAGTTGATCACGAGGTCACGAGTTCAAGCCATGGAAACAGCCTCTGGCAGAAATGCAAGGTAAGGCTGTGTACAATATACCCTTGTGGTCGGGTCCTTCCCTGGACCCTGCGCATACCCTTCTCTGGTTCCTCGATTGGTGATGAAGGATGCTTGCCATCTGATCAACTCCTTCTTGTCTTAGTTTGAATGTAGTTACGCGAGGTTTAAGCTATGTATGAAAACATTATTGGCTTATAAACTAGATGTTGTTGGACATTGAGGTATGAAATAAAGACTGATCTGGCATTCATGTAAAAGAAAAAAACAAACAAACATGAAGAAAAGTAAACAGACAAAACACCTCTCTCCGTCTCCGTCTCCCTCTCCCTCTCTCTCGCGCGCTCTTCAATGAAGCAGATTTGTTGAATGAGTGATGGATAGATTCGAAGATTCAGCTTTAAGATGAGCAGTGGTACAAGGAACGTCTTCGAGGTTGCATAAATCAAGGAAAGGACTATCAAATTGGAGATCAGTAAGCATCTGACGAAGGTCAGAAGCTTCTTCCTTTAACTGTGCATTTTCTCGTACTACTTTTTCATGACATTCCGCGACATGATTCAGTTTATCAATCAAATGATGATTCTCAGTCCTAAGACGAAGAACTTGTGACCATAGCTCATCCAGATGTCTTTGTTTCCTCATCCTTGATCTTCTTGCTGATTCTCGATTAGATATCATCCTCCTCTTCTTCCTCTCGTCGATGATCTTAAGTTGTTGCTCATCCGTTTCATCAGAGGTAGAGTTACCACTGATACAAGACGGTAACAGATTATTGAAGTCATAGACAGGAAGACAAGTTGGATGATTTGGTGGAATGTTTGTTAAGTATCTACTGAACTGGAGTGATGGTAAACTGTTTTGCATCAAGTTGAAGTCAAGAGGCAGAGTTGAAGGATTTTCAGAAGCAAAATAGTGAGTTGCTGCAGCCTCTGATGGAATCATAGTTAAGTAATTGTATATTTACTTAGAAGAAAGTTTAGTTTTGTAGATTAAGTTGGGATTGTAGGAGAGTATTGGTTGAGAAATGAGGGGGTTTTATAGGAGAGTGGGCCAAGAATGAGCAACAAACAGAGTTAGCAGGGGAAGATTACATAAGCAGAACATCAATTTAGGAAGCACACGCGTCTATGTTGCTCAGATTCTTAAAAAATGTCTCTAGTTGTATATTAAATACTCTGAAAGGACATATATTTGGATGATTTGGCATGAGGCCGAGGTTTTTTTTTTTTTTTCGGGAAGGGGGGGGGGGTGTTTGATAGGCGGGACAAAGCGATTTCAATTTATGAAATAAGGGGAAATGTTTGTAGGGTCAATATAGTCTAGCTCTAGATACTTGTAAACAGTGGCGGAGTCAAGATTTTGATTCAAGAGTTTCAGAATTTGAAGAAATAGACAGATGAACTTGTCGAAGGAGGTTCGATATTTATTATACTGACCAGTAGGTAGCTCCGTCCCTGCTTGTACATTAGTTAGTTAGTTCGCTTTTAGACTGTTACCTGCTTGAACTATTACTATTAACCACAGTTAAACCTTAACAAAAGCAAACGGAGGAAAGATCTATACAAGGAAGACCGATTTACTCACTGAATTTTTGAATGATCCGAGCAACATAGATAATAACTTTGATTGGTCCCATGATGCATAGATATATGATGTATATACATGTGTACCATTCCATACATGCATGTCATGAAATATCTAACATGATCCACTTTTGGATAATTGCTAAATAGTACATATAATGTTTAGCAAAGAAGATAAGTTTGTTGCTCAATAAAGAAAGCTAAGTTGCTTGGAGTTTATAAAAATATTGCTAGACTAGTGTCGAATGCTTTTGAAATGTATTTATTTTGAAGAATTTAAATTCAATATACGTCGATAATATTTTTGAAAAATTCGAACAACACATGCTGGAAGTCAATTGGTGGACGGCGAAATATAGGTCAATTTGAAAAGTTGGAAATAATTTTAAAACATGTTAATGATGATTATTTTTTTCTAGAAAAAAATAATAATGATGAGTCAAAATCCACTTAAATTGAGGTTAAAGGGACCCATAGAGAAGAATTGTAATTGTCCATGTTGTTTAGTGTTTACTTTAACATCTTAGTACCTAAATGCTGGCGTATTACCTTTTTAATCAATTGGCCATTAGCTGAAAATCTTTTTTTTTTCAAAAAAGAAATAGTATTTACTTTTTTACTTGTTTTCTCATTGATTTTGACACTATAATTTTTTTTTAAAAAAAAAAAAGGAAGAAGAAGAAGATATGAACTTATACTAGCTAAATGCGTAAGTTGATTCATATACCACATATTTTTTTCGAGGAATTTTCGCATATAACTACTCAAAAATATCTTAATTATACTTCATACTTATAGTTTGGTTATAGTTTGCGCAACATTTGTATACGTTTGTATAATTTGCTATACTATTCGCAATATTGGTATATTTTGTTATATAATTTAATTCGCGCACAGCTTTTCTATAATCGCGTGAATTATACAAAACTCAAACTGTAATTACAGCTAGATGTTTGTCGCAAGTCGTAATTAATTCAAACTATAGCTATGTTAGCTAATTAACTAATATATGTTTGCATTTTCGAGTATTTTTTTCTTCAGTAGGACTCTTATTTGTTGTATTACTACAACTTTAAAGTCGTAGAGCATCAAGAATTCAAATGGCTAAATACTACGCGATTCGAAATTCAGTGAATAATACTATGCCTCTTTATTTTCTTTTTCACATAAATATTTATTTTTTTAATTAAATTATAATTCAAACTCATGACGTGCACTAAATTCCATGTATCATAATTCATAAGTTGTGTCCTTATAAATAAATCAAACCTCATCTAGTTTTTAACCTTTACCATTTTGATAGTTTCTTTTTCTTACTTTTCTTACATTATTTTTTTAACAATTTATTAAGAGATAAAAAGGAAACTTTATTCCATATGAAAATCACTAAATATGATTAGATGCTCCCATTTACACACACATATAATTAATTTAGAGCAACAAAGAGTCATTTGCCTCATATTGGGATGATGAAATCCATAAATTGAAAACTATCTTTATTGTGACCCCATAAAATTAAACAAATTAAAATGATTTTAAGAGAATATGTTTGTTGTAGCCTATGTCTTAGGCAAGTTATGTTCTTTGAGTCTGATAAAACTGCATAAATCTACTTAATCACCATCACTAACATATTCAGATCAATCGTTTAACAACTCATCTTTAGATAAAAGTCCACATCAGCAAAACATAGAAGAGATACTGGGTATATAAGTAAACATGTTTTACTTACTAGTGACGCATTTTAAAGCCGCACAGGCTTAGGTCCAAAGCGGACAATATCACCAGCGGGCTGGAACGTTACAAATCAACTCTGCAAAGGGTAGAGTGTACACATATCTTACTCCTACCTCATAAAGATAATTGTTTCCGAACAGTGGCGAAGTTAGAAATTTATAGAGGACATCCAAGTGTGTAATATATGTAATTTTTTGACAAAGTGTGTCTGATAGGTCATCACCTTTGACTATACATGACTACGCCACTGTTTTCGATAGACCCTCACCAATTTGTCTTACATTTATTCCTAGCTCAAAATTATTTATTTTGTCAATTTCCATATGGATTATGGATGTTAATGTCAGCCTATCAAAAAAGATCTCATAATCAACCAATTCTTGTCTGAAATGGGAGAACTGTTCTGCTATCATTTTGGTCATATGTTGAATTATATTTGTACTCCAAGTCTCCAATTGTGTGATCAGGGACGGAGCTATAATATTAAGTATAAATTTAAATAAATTTGATGATTATTGAAAAAATTATCTAATTACACTTTTTTATTTATTACATTTTTTATTATTTTCATACATTTTCAAAAAATTCAAAAATCTCTTCTTTCCATCTGGATACATTAATTCAGTAATTCGGATACATAAATTCGGTAATACGGATATATTAATTTTGATTCTTAAATTTTATCTATGTTTAATGTATCATTCTTTAAATGTTACCTGCTGATACTTAAGAACCATAATTTTTTAATATTTTTTTTATTCGAAATTGAATTAATGTATCTGAATTACTGAATTAATGTATCTGAATTGTCACATTTTAAAAGAATTTCTTTAAGTTGAAAAAAGGTAGAAAAAAATGATAATTAACTAATTTATTAAATATGTATGATATATCTAGTTTTGAATTCAATAACAAATTTTAATAATAAATTAAAAATTCATAATATTTAAATTCTGAATACGTCCCTATGGATATTATTTCGTCAGACATCACCATGTTGGCACATGTAACTAGAAGAATATACATGCACTTGAAAATGCCACTTGAGAAACAATATTATATCATCATTAAAAACAAAAAAATTAAAACCAACATATATTATTTTTCAATTAAATGTATTGAAAGTTCGTTTTCAATCACTATAAGTGTAGTGTCACTCACATGATTGCATATACATTTTTACTTGGTTGTCCTAATTCATGACAATTCCTCTTGGAGTCATGCCAAACCATATATTTGCACTCAATTACATCCTCCCTCATCCCCACGTTGGCCTAATGACGGATTCAATCATGAGTTTGTGAGTTCAGAATAATTTTAAAATTAAATATTATGTCAATATGTAAAAAATAAATATATATTAATAAAATTATATATGCATTTTAAAATTGAAAACCTCAATTAAATTTATAATTCACAATTCATAATATCTAAATTCTGAAGTTGGAATTCTTCTATTTTACCCACTCTCACTCTAAATAAGATTAAATTATATTTTGCGTCGCGTGTTAAGAAAATGAATCTTGGTGTTATTTATTAAATCATAAAAACTAGTATTTGAGGGGAAGATTGTCCAATTTTATAAGGATGGACATTTGGAGCGTACATGGTATAATGTGGATTCAATATAAGTATGTATAACCAAGAATAAAAGTAGGTTTAGCTCTGATATCATATTAAGAAAATGAAGATTATATCTAATTTTACATAGTAATTAATCATGAGGTAAAGATTATCAAGATTAATTAAGGTAACAATAACTCTTTTTTTTCATAGTTAGTGTGACGCATTGTAACAATATGACATAAAAAGTCAAAATTCATTCAACAGATCATCAAATTTATCAATAACAATATATAGATTTAGAGAATAATAATAAAACAAATTTTATAAATGGAAAATATATATAACCTAATTATACTCCACAAGTATAATTTGGACAATTACATTTCGTAACTATAGTTATAGCAGCATTTGTATATGTTTGTATAAATCGCTATACAATTCGCAGTTTTGTATAGTATTTGTATATTTCTCTATACAAGTCATGAACAACATTTGTAAAGTTCGCTATACAATTCACACTCTTTGAATATTTTCATATACAATTTGATTCATGCACAACTTTTGTATAATCACGCACAACATTTGTATAAATTACCCGAATTATACAAAATTCAAACTGTAATTATAGCTATATGTTTGCCGCGAGTCGGAATTAATTCAAACTATAGCTATTTTAGCTAATTAACTAGTATATATTTGTTTATCCATGTAATTTTCCCATGGGAGCTCGTATACGAAGAAAATGGAAATACAATGATAAACAAATATATTCATGTAGACATACATAATACAAGTATTTATATACACATACATTATCTATATAAGTTGAAGGGGGGTAGGGGTGGGGGTAGGGGTGGGGTGGGGTGGGGGGGTGAGTGGGTGTCTTGGGTAATGAAGTACTATGAAAGTTCTTGGTGTTTCCAATTATCAAAACTATTGTCTTTGAAACTACAAGAAAAAAGTTAGTTTGTATAGTTGTCTTATTAAGGTTGTGGTTAAGGTTTATTTGCTAATTATTTAATTAACTTTGATCCACTTGTTGCTAATCTATGTCCACTACTTTATTAGAGAAAAAACTTTTCACTTATTTTATATTTATATTATTTATTAATAAAACATTGAAAATTGACTAGTAACATTTTTGTATCAAAAAAAGTATTTCCAAATCTCATAGGTAGCAACTTGCAACCGCAAATTTGCATTTTCTTCAATTAATTATTAAACACTATACCCCACATAATTAATATATTAATTAATTAATTAGGAGCAATAATTTAATTCCATTAATGTTAATTAATTTACTGTTTATAAAGATCCCTCACTATGGTACGTCTCTTTGGTGCAATTTCAACAACACATTTTGGATAAGAACAAACAAGCAAAAATAAAATAAAATAAATTAACCAAGAATTTTATTTTTTTAAGTTGTATATACTTATATTGTACTGATTTTGGATCAATTTTGGATAAAATATAAAGGTCATGACTTAATTATCATTTTATATATTGTACTTAAATTATTAAACAATTCTTTTTTTTGTAAATGATAAATCACTTGCAATATTTAAGTGTTTATGAAAGTTATACTAAACTATTTGTGCCTAAGTATCCTAAAAGACATCACAAGGAACTAACATAAACATTTAATATGACTTTTTATTGACCTATATTAAAAAGGTACAACTCATAACTAGTGTGATATTATATATGATTTTAAAATGAGGAATTTTCGCATATAACTACTAAAAAATATTTTAATTATATATATTTTATAGTTATAATTTGGGTAATTACATTTCGTAACTATAGTTATAGCAGTGTTTGTATAATTCACACAGTTCGCTATACAATTCATAGTTTTTGTATAACATTTGTATATTTTACTATACAATTCATGCACAATGTTTGTATTATTTGCTACACAATTTATAATGTTTGTATATTTCGCTATACAATTTAATTCGCGCACAATGTTCGTATAAAATCGTGCGAATTATACAATACTCGAACTGTAATTACAACTAGATGTTTATCGCGAGCTGTAATACAAACTATAGCTATGTTAGCTAATTAACCAGTATATGTTTGCTTATCGGCAACTTATTAAATCTCGTATATATATGTATATATAATTAAAAAAACGTTTTTAATTTTAATAATCTTGAGAGTTGAGATATTCACTAATTGAAGATGACATTTCATGCATATTTGTCCATTTTTTTTTTTGTTTTTCCACTTGATATATAATATTTTTATTGGAGTTTAATTAATTTAAATTCGCGTATAATAAAATTTAATATTTGAAGGCGACACTCCAAACACATTAATGCTAAACGTGTACGACTGTGTTATTTAGAGTTAGGTTTATATTATGTTCAATCCAATGAAATTATAACATAAACATAGTAGCAAATTCTTGTTACTGGTCTAATCCTCATATTAATTAATTAATTAACACCCATTATCAAGCTTTTATTAAATAAATTATTTGTTTTTATTTTTTTTTAAAAAGCTTCTGCCTTTTTCCTGATTAAGAAAAGGAAAAAAAAAATTGTATCCAACTAGTTTGTACATGCTAAAATTAGTGGCTAAGTATATAAAAAGGTTATTTATGAATTTGCTTTTTATTGGTGAAAACGTGTACTTAACATATAGTAAAAAAGAAATGGAAAATGTTTTTTTTGGTGATTTTGGATAATTTTCTAGACTTACGTGAATTAGTTGATTACTTGAGTCAATTTGATCAAAAAAAAAAATTGTTAAGATGAACCAAAAAAAATAAAAATAAATTTATTGATGTAATAAAAAGGCAAAAAGTAAAGCATCCAAACAAATCAAGTTACAAAATATATATATATATAAAAAAAAAATCTTAGAAGTTACTGAAAGGAATTTTCTCCTTTTTAATTAATTAATTTATTTTTTAGTTGATACAAAATTTTAAAAATAAAAAAAATTATAAAATTTTATGATCTTATATTTAAAATATATAAAGTGTATTAAAATTTTATTTAATTTTGTAGTGTTTACTATGGAATGAGAAAAGTTATAATTAAAGAATTATCATTACTAGAAATCACGATTTTTTTCTCATAAATTAATGAAAATCTATGTTATGAAACATAATTTTTCCTCATATCCATTGGCGGAGCCACTCTTTAGCCAGGGGTTTTATCTGAACCCCCTTCGACGGAACATTATACTATTTATACATAGTTAAAATTATTTTTTATTTATATATAGCAAATGTTGAACCCTCTTCGACTAGTTCGTGTGCTCGTTTTATTTTTTTAAATTTGACCCTCCTTAATTAAAATCTTGGCTGTGCCACTGCCCATATCGCTTCAAACCAACTCAGTGTTTTTTGGAAAAAAAAACATGATGGAATATCGCTTCAAACCAACTTAGTGTTCTCTGAAAAAGCACATGATGAAAAACAGATTTTCACTGAAAGTCTAAAATACTTGTAAGTTTTCTGATTTTCTCGTGTGAAAAATATATTCTTTTTTTATTGATTCAATCAAAAGAACTACTAAACATCTTTCAATAAAAAATTTCTATTAAAAAAGAGTGATTTTTTTTAGTAACGTACTTAAAAAAAAAGAAAATACATTTTTTCTGCTACGAACTAAAAAGATAAATAAGACAAATAAATTGAAATAACAAACATAATTTGCATGTTGTCTCACGTTGATTAGTTACAGGTAGAAGTTAATTGTGACGTTTTTATAATTAAGAAGATAATTAAGTTTAATGCATTTTAGTGAGTGTTTTTTTTTTAAATTATAAATGTTAATTTAGTTGGGAAATCATGAAAACCGTACGGATGCTTGAGTCAATTTGTTTATTAATTTTTCCTTTTCTAACTAACAAAAAGATAAATATAAGTATTAAGTGATAACTTGACATGATAATTAGGGTGAATTTATATGTTAAAATTAGCCAGGTGAATTTTGGTATTTTTATATATATTTTTAAAAATTGATACATATTATCCGTTGACATCTATGTGGTTGATTACTTCGATTGATTTCTGCATCCCTATGCCCAAAAGAATTGACGAATTTGATTAATTGACTGTTCGTCTTAATGCAACTTCACTCTATATATAGGTGCAAATGTATGATGTCATTTGTCCAACACAACTGTTAAAAACGGAAGCTTTGACGGAGTTATTGTCATTTGTCTTATAAGGCCCTACTCTCCTCTTTTTCATGTTCAATTGATTAGAAGCATTCAATAGCGTCAGCCGAGAGAAAGACTAAGTAAGTTGTTGTTGAAAAACTCAGTATAAAGAGTTTAAATGGTGCACGTGATGAAATATATAATTGAGTTATTTATCTAAAAATACTAGTTAAAAATCAATTCTCTCTAAATATATCCTTCATTATTTTTATTTTTAAATAAGACACTAATATTATAAAAATTTTAAATTTACTTATGAAGAAATCTTAAATTCATCTCTAATGACCATACATGAAAAGAAAATTAAAAGAAACAAAGATTTCCATCACTATGACACTTTAACCTAATTCAAAAAGATATAGTGGATGTCAAAACATAGGAAAGAAAAAGAAGAGGACAACATTGAAGGATAAAGACAGAAAATGACAATTCTTTTCCTAGCAATGAATTAATCAATTATTGTGTAACTATTATATGCAACAAGGAGAGTCAACGCCGTACAGAAGCGAATTCAAAATTTAAATTTGATCTGTTATATTATGATTGAAGTTTATGATTTGTATTATCCGTTTTAAATTTAACATTGCATCAATTTATATTTTTCAAGTTACGATATATATCGAGCTCTTATTATGACTCTCTTTACTTTCTTATGTCGGTCTAATGAAAAATTCACTAAAGGTGTGGATATAACATACATTTCATCTTCTGAAATTTTTATTAGTTTCTAAGTCTGCCAGTCTTACTTGATCTCTTCTCCATCAAGAATGTTAGGGATCTAGAGTTTTTGAGAATTTTATCGTGAAACTCATATATTATACTTTTGAAATCATGAATTTGAATATAATGCTTGTTAATATAGAGCGTGTGTATATAAATATATCACTACTAAAATGATTGACATTTCTTTTACACATGGAATTTTTGGTTGTTTGGAAATATTTCCAACGGGCTTCTCGAGAGAAATAAATGTAAAAAATTCTCGTTTTTAATGGTGATACTAAATCTATAATTTATATTAAAAAAATATATTAAGTTCGAAGTTTTTTTGGTTTGGTTGGTGTGTGTGTCTTTTTTTTGGTGGGGGTGGGGTGGGGTCGGGGCAATATTCAATATTCATGATCAAATCTGAATTCGTATCGAAAATTTCACATGTAAAGTGCCCCCTAACAATTCGATGTACGTAGCTTATTAATTTAAAACATACAAGCTCGGATGGAGTTAGAATAGGATTTATGAACTCGATCAAATTCAATAATTTTTATTTAAATTTTATATTTATTTTTAAAAAAGAATCATTAAGCATTTGCAAATTAATAAATTTAAATTTCTGAATCTATAAATTCAAAATTCTGATTCCGTCTCGACATATAAAATATCATAACAATTAGAATAGTTAAATAAATTTTTTTTGTACCACGTCTCTCCACTTTCTCACACCCACTCAAATAACTTCAATAGATTTTTTCTCTTTACATTTTTTTAATCTTCCTCATTTAATTATAAATTAATGTCATTAATGAACTCTAATTGGCCAAATAGGATAAGATCGTCATTATTTTTCTATAATCCAATCATCAACTTAATTTTTTTCTTTTAATAGTTAGTCATGTCCTTACAATTTCCATTCAATTTGTACTTGCTATCCACTAATTGCAGTATTTATTAAAATATTTATTAATTATAGAGTTTAATCTGAATATTATATATAATTAATGGTGGTTTATGCGTGTAGAATAATACGTGTTTTAATTTAATTAATCCGCATGTTAACCTTGCTTACGTACTCTTAAGCCCACTTCAATCTGGATAATTGATTTATTCTTAAAACACCTTATTAACTGTTGATAATGTTAATTAATTAATGACAAGAGAAACTATGTACATTTTTTTTTTCCATTATCATTTGTTGGTTTTAAATAGTGGACAAGATAACACGATGAGGTAAGCGAGGCTGAAACGGTTCAAGCATGTTTGGTAAATTTGAGAATTGAAGTATCGGAAAAAGGTGATTACACCTGCAATTTATCGAGGACGTGATTCTACCAGTGGCGGAGCTAGGGTTTCAATTAAAGGGTTTCAATATCTCAAAAAAACAAGCATGCAAATTAACCGAATGGGTTTCGACATCTGCTATTAAATGGTATAATTTTCAGCTGAAGGGGGTTCAAATGAACCCCTGGCCAAAGAGTGGCTCCGCCATTGGATCCTACGTAGGAGAATCTACAATATGATTGAGGATTCAGGTAGAAGATTAGTAATTAAGTAGTCAAACGTTGTCTAATTTCTGTTATCGATTATTATTACTCTCATATCATCTTTTTAAAAAATAATAATAATCATTATATGTTATTTCATTTGTCTTAATCATCATATTATTTGTTATTATTGTTTATATTCCATTATTTTCATCATGACTACTCTCATGTATTTCTTTTTTCGCATCCCTAAATCTATAAGAAAGTTTTTTTTTATCTTCGTAAGATAGAAATAAGATTGTGTATATATCATTCCCTTGTGGTATTATATTAAATATATTTTTATTATTATTATTATGTTATGTGTCAGTAATTTGGGGCACTTATCTTTTATTTTAAATTAAAATAAAAAGTAGATCCAACTCCAATTAATAATGATATTTTGATAAAAATGCTTCAATTGACACAAAAAAAGTTATTTGCTTAATTAGAAGCAAGAAAGGTAAAAATTTAAAACAATAAATAATAATAAACTTCTTTTTACTCACTAATTAATTCTTTGTGTAAAGCAAACCCAAAACTTCTTTTGCAACTAATAAATATATACAAACAAATTGAAAAATTAAAAAAAAAAAAAAACTATTTTTTTCTTCCTTTCTTGCTTTTTTGCTTTCTATCCAGGAATGCTTTTTCTTTAGTTTTGAGAAAGTTGTTATCTGCTTTATGGTAACATGCTATAATATATAAAATTGTATTAATATTATTAAAAGATTTTAATTAATTATCCTATATTCATAATATATATATATATATATATATATATATATATATATATATATATATATATATATATATATATATAATTTGAATGTGTTAATAATTCTTTTGGTCCCTCAGTTATTATTTAACTATTATAGTGGTATTTGTGATATTTAACTACTCACATTTTGCCTTTTTCTAAATTGAAATAGGACGTTGCGGTTGATAAACTATTATAATTATTGACCTTATAAATATTATTATTGGGGGTATTCAAAATCTGTCCCGCCTCGAGTCTACAGGACGTGGCTGGCACTCGGAAATTGTTACTGGTCCCCAAGCGTACCCTTGGCCTCGGTGACTCACTTAATTGAAGACTTAACATAGATGTGGAAGCTTTATAAGGTGAACCTTCAAAACATCTGATTAAATGCCAAGAATATCAACCATATTGTACATGAAAACATCTTTTGATACAAATACTAATAAATGCTTTAAATATTCGAATGAATAGACTGGATTGACTCACTAACTCTGTCTATGAAGCCTCTACTAAACTAAAGATAGGTATCGTAACAAGACCCATGGCTACTTTACTATAAAACAAATAAATAAATCAAACTAACTGACTGGAGCCCCCTGAGAATGAGGAAGTCTCATCAACTGCTACTAGAAAGTTGTCTTACTGAACATCTGCTAACATGGGTACTTGAATCCGCATCATAAAACGATGTAGCGCTAAAGGCGTCAGTACGTGGAATGTACGATATGTAAGATGGCCAAAACAACACTCAGGATAGGATGCTTAGCTGAACAAGTTAACTCAGAAAGTAACTCGATGAAATCATCAATGCAATATAAGTAAAACATGTGATTTAATGCATATATAAATGTAATTCAATTTGCATCTGAAGATTATATACACTTTAGCTTGGGGAGTTTCTTTAACCGATAACCATCACTATGAGCTTCGTGATGATACAGTGTCTTGCCCACACTGCCAGAGCCGTCCCATACTTTGCCAAGATAAGGGACAAAACTAAGGGAGTGGATCCATCCCAAAACTGGGCCATCTCAGTGGCAAGTAAGGAATTGTCTTCTGGTACAATCCTATCTTACGCCGGCTATGTAGTTTATGAGTTCAAGTTATTATTACACTCACTCATATCAATGCTCAATACTACTCCAAAAATAACTTTTATAATGCTCATAACTTCAAGAGTCAAGAGTAAGACTTCTCAAGTTGCCAGTCTCTACAGAGTAAGACTTCAAAAGCAAAGGGGGTTTCGTAGAATGACTCTGCACTTGATAGTCTCTAGTAAAAACGGCCATAACTTTTGATTTCGAACTTCAAATGAGGTGAAACCAGTTGCGTTGGAAAGCTAATTCAAAGGGCTGTCATTTGGTATGTCATTCTTTGTATGCTAAGAGTTATGATTATTTAAAGTTGACCCTTGCATAATCCAACACTCAAAACTCAATTTATAGGAAAGTTTTGAACTCGACTAAGTACTAGAGGTCTCATATGACCCTAATCCACTTCTAACACAATTCATACATATAGAAATGAGCCTTAAAATATAGGGACAAGTAAGACATCATTAGATTCAAGCTTATATACTTCCAAAGAAAAATTTCAGATCCTATGAATAGTGTTGTGGGGTGTTACAAAATCGAATCGAAATTGATTATCCAAATCGAAAAAACATTATTGGTTTATCGATAACGAGTTATTGGTTTAGCAGTTTGGTAACGGTTGAATTTTTTTTTATTATTGAGTTATCAATTTTTAACGATTTTAGATTATTTCTTAACGGGGTAACCAATAACTTGATAATAAATTAAATAATTATATTTGAACTATTTGATATATAAAATCCTTGATAGTTATGTATATTTATTTTTTACTGACTCAAACTCTCAGTTATTCTACAATGTAACAGTGTTTGATTTTTAGCAAAATGCAATATGTCAACTCATGTGTATGGTTCATTTGATTTGTCACCTTGTCTCTAAGTAATTTTCAATAAAGAATTTTTTTTGTTAAATCTTAATGGTTAAACCGATAAACGAACCGATAACGATCGATAACCGATAAGAGTTTCTATAACGGTTTAGCATATGTACAAATCGCTAAACTTGAAAACCAAACCAAACCAAATCGACCGATATACGGCCTAATTATTACTAATGGGTTATGTTAAGCTTGTGCTTTTATACTCCATATTTGAGGATAATATAATTTTAAAATTAGTCCAAATATAATATATTTATTTTACATAAATGGACTAAACATGCACACATTTTAATCAATTGAATGTTAAATGTATAAATTCATACATTAGAAGGACAAGTAATAAAAATATATTAACAACTTGAGGGACTAAAAATACTATTATTCTTGACTTGAATCCTGATGTATTTGTCACTAACACCAAGACAAATTTTCATGGAATTATTCTTAATCAATGCACATTAATTAATGGTAATTAATTGTTTGCTTTCGTTAATTAATTGGTTGGTTAAACTTTTAAACATCATCACATTTATCTGAAAACAATTGGACCTCATGATGTTTTGTATAGCTAATGATCTCACCTATAATAGTATTGTTGAAAATTAGTACTACTATCTTAAAGAATGATTAATTAGAGAGAACTTTTAACTATCATATTCTTTTATAGGAAAATTATGCGGATAAGCAAACATATACTAGTTGATCGGCTAACATAGTTATAGTTTGAATTAATTACGACTCGCAACAAACATCTAACTGTAATTACAGTTTGAGTTTTATATAATTCGCGCGATTTATACAAACGTTGTCCGCGATTATATAAAAGTTATGCGCGAATCAAATTGTATAAAGAAATATACAAACATTGCGAATTGTATAGAAAATTATACAAACCCTGTGCACCAATGGTATAACGAAATATACAAACGTTATACAAAAACTGCAAATTGTATAGCGAATTATACAAACATATACAAATGCTACTAAAAACCTGTCAAAAAGCGATGGATTGCGTCTCTCCAAAAAGCGACGGACTAAAGGATGCAGTCCGTCGCTTTTTTCTTTTTATTTTTTTTAAAATTTAATTATTAAAAGCGACGGACGGTGTTTACATGTCCATCGCTTTTTTCGGCGGAATTTTCCGCCAATTTTTTTAATTAATATATAATTATTTAATAGCAAAGTGACGCCGTCTGTCACAATTTTTTTTATTTTTAAAAATTACGACGGACAACAAGATACCGCCTGCCACTATTTTTATTAAATTAATTAATTTTATTTTTTTTAAATTGCTATAGACTGCGTCGCCCAGGCCGTTGCATATTTGGTCAAAATAATCAAATTTAATTTAATGAAGGGCGACGGACAAAAGGACTTTATTTGTGACCTTTGAAACAATTTAAAACTTTGTAAATTATGAACTTCTACGGGTTTTTTATGTTTAATTGTGCTTATTGTAACATATTTTGTATGTTTTAGTTGTTGTTTATTGTCTTATATTCGACTGTATTGATATGACTTGGATTTAAATTTTAATGCAGGTGGGCGGCAGAAACTACAGATTTCTACTATCAAAAAAATTGCAGAAAAGCAATGGACGAAACTGACTGTGTCGCTTTTCCATCGCTTTGTCCGTGGTTTTTTTTTTTTTGCATAATTTTTTGACAGTTTTTAGTAGTGGTAATTGAGTGATCTATACACACTAGATGATATATTTGAATGACCTAACACTAAACTAATAAAGACAGCACAAAGTACATGTCAACTTCAAAGCTTTTAATTAATGCCTCCATTAGTAATTAACTTCCAATTTGTCAATAATTTATAGAAGACATTAGAAGGGTTTTTGTTCAATTTATTCTTTAAAATATGGTGTAATTCATGGAAAACATGTAGAATTGATTTCCTAAGTAGGTATCCGATACATACAATAATGCTTGACTAAATTCGAATTCTGAAAAATCTCATATACCTGAGTTTAGAGCCACCTCGATTCGAGATGTCGGAACATCAACCGGATCGGAAACCGAATCCTAAAGTGACTTCGAAACAGGTTCAAGAGCTTCAATCGAAAACCTTTCCTATCTAGTGTCAGCTGACTACGTACCATTGAATGATTTAGTCGCACACTTGAAAGATAGCCCATAAAGTCACGGGAATGGTTGGATAATTGGTTTATATGGATCCTTCCTGTGTGAAAGTACATAGAAAAATGACATTGCCAAAAATAAACAAGGTAAAATTTCCATTTATTCATCAAAAGAAACGTCCCTTTTGGAGTGGGGGGTGAAATGTAAAACAATCCGAAAGACGATCCCGTATCTTATAAATTTAATGCATACTTATCACTTCACGACAAACAATGTTGGTTCATAAAAAGCCTTGGAAACACATTTTATAATCTCCAACAACCCATAGCATAATTTCCCTTCTTCATATTTTTTCCATGTTCCCCACTTTCATTTATGCATATCTCCACTAATATAATGTCTAATTTCTTTGTTATTGTGGGTGGTGAAAAATTTTAAATTAACACCAATCGAGGTAAAGGAAAGTACAAAATCAAAATCAGATTCAGAAGTTAAAGTTTATGAAATTTTTATATCGATCTTGCATTTATATTATTAATAATAATATATCATATCTTAAAAATTCACCGTACTCTTTGAGACAAGAGTACACAACATTCTCAAATTGACATGAAATTTCTTATTGTGGTTGATGCAAATTGTATAGTAATATTTGAGTTGATATACCGTCTAAATTGACTCGAGAGATATTTTGTCAAAATTTTTTTATTTTTTTTAAATTTGATATGTTATATATAACTACAATAAAGAAAAATATAATTTTATTAGATATGAAAATATTATAAAAGAATAAATAAAACAAGTAAAACTTACTAAAAATTGAATTGGGTTGGGTCTTGACGCATTCTATAACCCATTATACAACTCATTTTGATCCAACCCATTTAGACCAAGCAAATTGGACTGGGTTGAGTCTTGACCTTCGTTATCTTGACCCACTCGCTCAAGTTTGACCCAACTCGTCCAATTGTGACCCCTAATTTAAAATATTGCTAGTTTAATAAATAAATTAAAATATTGTAAATATAAAGTTCATATAATTATGTCGAGAATATATCGAAAATAATTTTTCGATTATATATATATTGCTTTTTTAAAATTTAAATATGAAATTATGTCAAATATATTGTTATTGAAAGTCCCATCAAAGAATTTGACAAGTCTTTTGTACATGCATGATTAATTGTACCATATTGTGTGCTTTAATTTGTCTCCACTTTCTCATCCCACTGAAATTGTTTTCAATATTTTCACCTAATGTTATCAATATCTAATTAGTATTCTAATTTTTATCGCCTCTTTGTTTACTAATGGTAGATTATGTCTTTTTTTCTCTTTCGATGTTCGATATCTGTAGTTTAAAATATACTTTTGAGTTGAGATGGTAAATGAATAGATTAGTTCAAATTTGACAAAAAAAATAAGTTTATTTAAAAAATATTATTCAAAATATTTAATCCAATCGAACATAAGAAAGTTAGAAAATACAATCAATTTTAAGTGAATTAAAGTTGAAAACTTAACCTATTTGACTAAGTCATAGTTTACCCATAGTTCTAAAAGTTGAATATGAGTTTGAACTCATATTTTACTCATGTAAAAAATTACTCATCCGACCTATTAAAATATGAACGAATTGAGTAAATTATCAAAAATATGAATTCATTTTATCGGCACTACTTCCAAAACTTAACTGGTTATCAAGTTTGAAAAAAACTAGTCAAGCTCATTAAGCCAGGGGTCGGTCATAACTAGTGTGGATCTTGTAGGTCTAAGCCCTATTAAGTCTATCGATCCAATTAATTTGAATTTGTATTGCGTAAGATCTATTAAAAAAGAAAAATGCTATCTACTAAAGATTTTCTCCCTAATCAAAATCCGAACCCCGAAAGGCTAAAACTTCTGACTTAAGAAAATAGGGACTATATAAATCCCACCAGTAGCAGAGCCAGAATTTCAATTAAGGGAGTTCAAAATCTGAAAAAGCAAACACCCGACTTAGTTAAGAGGATTCGACATCTACTATATATATATACATAAAAGATAATTTTGGTCATATATAAATAATATAATTTTTCGTCTAAGGGAATTTCATCGGAACGCCCTAGTTGTAAGGTGGCTCCGCCCCTTATTCCACCAGCATCATCGCTGATAAAAATTAATTAGTTTATTACATATAATATAGTGGTGGTTTATGACCTACTTTAATTTGCACGCACGTTATAATGCCTTTTCTTACGTACCATAAATTAAGGTCTTAATTAATCCACTCCAAAGTGGTTAAGTAATTTAATAATTTAAATTAATCACCATTTGTTTCACATAATAATATGGGCAAGAGGGATTGGATCTAGACACTATATTAGTTTTATATTTTTAAATACATTGTACTGTCAATTTATATCGTAAATAAAATTAAAAATTTTCAAATATCAAATCAAATTAAACGTATTGAATTCAAATATTCACACTATTATAAAATGGAAAATAAGAAAATTAAAACTTATACTATTCTTATCACTAGACATAAAAGGCAACCATGAGATTGGTATGCTTCTATTTGCCACCAATTTGGTTTAGGCTTACAACTTACAAATCAAGTCAACCCAAGTGATGTTTGTTCCTTAATTATAAGTTTTAAATTCGAATCTTGATGACGAGTAAGGAGTATTTATCCTTTAAATGATCTTATACGATGTAAATTCAAATTGATTTTCGTATTATCAAACATCAGATGAGAAAAAAAATGTAATTAATAAGTGAAAGGTTCTCCTAACAAAAGAAATGCTACATACCATATGTTATTTAATCATGAGAGATTAAAATTGGGAAAATTACAGCCCAATATCTTTGATCATATGTTTCATAACATATGCACCCAACATGTATATGAAGTGTATTGTAAATATACATATACTATACATAATATATACAGCCAAAGTATACATGTTGACCATCTCGGTAAACTAGATGATCGTAAGACAGAGGAGTTGGTAGGACTGTTCAAAATTGAATCATAACCGATAAATCGTGAAATTAACTTATTTGATTATTGATTTAGCAGTCGATGAACGAAATAAATTTTTATTCTTAACGATTTCTTGGTATGGGGGCGGATTACTTAAATTTCTTACTGGATAAACCGTTAACCATTAAGAATTACTACTTACATTTTTACCCCTTGGTATTAAAGTACATATGATTAAATCCTAAAATCTCATTTAGTATTTTGCCACTTCTTATAACTTAATACCTATTTGCAAGTTGGATTCCTTACCGGTCTACTAGCAGTTTTTTTATATAGCGTTTGTATAATTTGCTATACAATTCACAATTTTCGTATAGTATTTGTATATTTTGCTATACAGTTCGCGCACAACATTTGTATAATTCGCTATACAATTAGTAGTGTTTGTATATTTCTCTACATTATCCGTAGTGTTTATATAGCATTTGTATATTACGGTATACAATTCACACACGACGTTTGTATAATACGCTATTTCACTATATATTTTGTCAAATGTTTGTATAATTTGTTATACAATTCGCAGTGTTTGTATATTCGCTATACAATTCACGCAAGACGTTTGTAAAATTCGCTATACAATTCGCAGTGTTTGTATATTTGATACAATTTCTGGACTAACTCATTCTCTTGAATCTTGATTTTAAATCTATGTTGCACTAAGTGTGCCCCTCTTATTTGTACAAAAAGAAAAAGAAAAATCTCCTTTGTACCCAACAACTCCTATGCACATTTCTACTATTCCCTCCTCTACCTTAGCTCATTCCAAGCAAGGCCCAAAAGACTCATGCCTTTCTAGCTCGTCCCAAGCAAGGCCCAAAAGATCCATGCCTTTCTAGCTTGTCCCAAAAAGTTGATGAGTTTCTTAGTCGGTATCTAAATGATAAAAGAGGAAATAGTACTAATAAGCAAAAGGAATATCCTAAGAAAAAGCCACAGCAGCAGCAGGGAAGAGACATACAAATCCAATAAACCACATAGATACAACATTGGCAGGAAGAAACATTCCCATGGCTAAAATTACAGCACAAGCAGCTGCTACAACACCGATTTTCCCCATAACAATGGACGCGGCAGCTATTTGTTTCTTCTTCTTCTTCTTACTAAACCATATACCAAGCAAGATGGCAATAAATCCAACCGCATTAGCTGCCACCACAACATCTAGTCCTCGAATAATTTACGACCAATGCCCACATTGTCTTGATAATTAGCAGGACCAAACATCACAATCATGAACATAATTACAAAAGTTTTGTTTTGCCACCACATCTGAGGATTAAAAAATTATTAGCACGTCGCTAAATAATTCATAATTAATTGAATTTCAAAAAAAAAAAAAATGTCTCGTGAAATAACAATAAAACTTTTTCAGATATTTGTAATTTGTGGTCTATTTAGACAACATCTTGCTTCGAATATTAAAACTGCTAAGAGTAAAAATCGAGAAAAAGAGCCGATTGTATGCAGTGGTGGAGTCAGAAATTTGACTAAGGGGTGTCAAAATTTAAAGAAATAAATCGTGCAGAAGCCAAGAGGTTCAATATGTAATATTTATACGTAAATAACTATTTTTACCCAGCTAAAAAGTGTAGTTTTTCGACGAAGGGGAAGGGAAGGGCATATAGTTTATATTAACTTATGAGAGAGTTTATCAAAATATTAAAAAAAAAATATTTCTATTTGATATGTTATATGTAATTATAACCAAGACAAAATTTATCAGATACTTTAAAATATTATTAACGAAATATCAAGAATTGAATGAATTTGATTATGATCCACTTCTTAACACATTTCACTTGACCCCCTTAATAAAATAACAATTTGAATAGAATTTGTTATCGTTATTATAAAAAGATTTGACTGACGTTCATAAAAAAAGAAAAGAGAGACTAACCAGATGAAAAAATCATGAAGATGACTAAGAAAAACACAATCATTGAAGCCTTCTTCATGTTGAATTAAGAAAAGTAGTATTTTTTTTTTTTTACTATATAAAGTGTTTGTTATTGTGATAATATATATAGTACCAAGTGCATTAAGTTCTAGTCAATCTTTCTAATGAAATGGTAAAGATCAAGTAAATACATAACATTGATATGGTTATGTTGAATTTTGAACTTTTGTTTTTATCTTAAATTTTGGTCAAAGAATTTTTATTAATTTATGAATTACTCAATGGAAAATGTCTAGATAAGATTGATATAGTTATTTTCAATAGTGAACTTTTTCTTTTATTTTGACTTTTGGTAAAAGAATATGTTTTAGTCTATTGAAGTAGTCAATGAAAATGTCTAATATTTGATAATGGAAATAATCCATAATTAAATAAATTTAATTCACTCATACTATTGTTGGGAAAGAGGGAAGGGCGCCATCAAAGTGCACGATAGGATAGTAGCGAAAGAATACCTAAGTTTAAATTCTTTCTTTCGATTTGAACGAGAAGAAGATAAATAAATTCAAGCACAATAGTGGTAAGATAGTAAATAAATCAATCAAATAAATACTACACAATAAGAATAAAGTCAATAATGCGAGACATCAAATTTATGTGAAAAAACTTTCAATGTGAAAAGTAAAAAAACACTGGATTAAAACTTCCACTATAATCACCTAGAATTACAATATCGTTTTAAAAAAATTGGTCATAAAATAAGTGCGAAACAACAAGTAACAACATAACAAGATTGCACCAAAACTAAAGAAGAAAAAAGGAGTAAAAGCACAAAAAATACAGCCACTATTCACGGATAAAAAATAGGAGTAATAGGTCACTAAATCCAAATCAATCAATTTCTAATCAAATATTGAGATGAGATCAGAAACGAGTTATCCAAAAATCAACTCAGTCATACAAGAAACAAAGCGAAAATTGCAACTTGAAGTTGACTATTGCTGAAAATTTAGTGCTAAAATCTATAAAAAAAATTCTATATTTAATTGCTAAAAACTCTTTTGTGAATTACGAAATAAGGCCTAAAAAACTCAACGGGCCTATGAACAAAAGTGGATTAATCCAAATTAGGCTATATTTATCTCCATAAAAAGGGAAAAAAACCTATAACCCAACAACTACATGAGAATAATTTTTTAATACTTATTCCACTTCAATATTACAAACTACTTATATAATATTTTGAAATATATTACTTAACTTTAAAATAATGACAATTCTATACCAACTATATAACATTCTGAAATATTTTTTTCTTCTTGAAGCTCTCACATGAATTTAAGTTTTTTTGTATCTTGAGTGTGAATAATTATTTACAATTATCAATTATACAAGGTTATTTACATGTAAACTTTTTTCTGAATTTATTAATTTTAACTCAAACTCTATAATCATGTTAAAAATTTATTTATATAGTAGTAAATTATATTCAGAACCCAACTCAGTAAGTAAAAGGAATTGTGACAAAATTCGTAAACTGAAAATCTTAGATTTGCCTCTGAAGATACGTGCAAGTGAAATCATCTTCCAACGATTCCATACTGGTTGATACTACAATTGCTATCACTTTGGCCGCAAGATAGGAGTGACGAAGGTTGAGGAGGTAGGGAAGAAAAAGTTATTCATTGACTTACTAATCAAGCCTTACAGTCATTAGTAAGCAGACTGTACTCTAAGCGACTAGAAAGCCTCGCTATACTATAATTATGTTGCTTCCATGCTTGCATTATAGTTGACAATGAATATCTTTCATAGATCAAAGCGATAAAAGTGACAAAAAGAAGAAGAAGAGATAAATGTCAAAAGTATGTTTTTTAGGCA
Organism: Solanum rostratum; assembly: GCA_029948455.1. NCBI lineage: Eukaryota > Viridiplantae > Streptophyta > Magnoliopsida > Solanales > Solanaceae > Solanum > Solanum rostratum. Next base: position 6,880,540 of record CM057046.1, read on the forward strand.
ATCGCTGAGTTTAATCATATTATGTTGATGCAATTTAATTGTATTTTGAATTTTGGTGAAATTTAAGGACATTTGATGGTATGATAAAATGTAAAGATACTTTGAAGTAGTATCATGAAATTTTTTATTTTATAACATTATTTGTGTTTTTTAGGTAGATTTTTTTTATAATTTTATTACATAATTACAATTAAAAACTAAATCGAACCATATACGCTTTTAATATATGCATATAGGTCCATAAGTGTCTTCCAATTAGTCTTCAATTTATATGAAATATGGACATACTTAAATCTTAATCCAACTACAAATATAAAAATTTAATTGAAAACATAATTTAATATTGTAATTATCCATAAAACATAATAATAATTTTCATAAGCCAATATTAGGCATTACATTAACTTGCACAAATCCTATGTGGGAGGAGGCAAAACACATAAACATTGGCCATCACGACATATCATACCATAGCGTCCACCCCAAGGACATCGTGAAGAATGACAATCTTCTGGATTTTTACAAGGTTGTCCTATCACCATATCTGGAAAATTAAAAATTTATTAGTATCGAAAAAAATATAAAAATAATAACAATAATAATATATTCAGTGAAAATCTCACAAGTAGGGTTTGGGGAGAAAAAAATATACGCAGACCTTATCACTATCTCATAGAGATAGAGACGTTATTTCTGAAAGATTCTCATCTCAAGAAATTATTCCCAAAATCAGAAAATACTAGATATGAAATGATGATTAGAATGAATGACAAATAAAAATATATAATAACAATAAAAATAACAAATAATAAACTGAACATCATAATTCAAAAAAAGGCACTAACCACATGAAAAGATCAATAGGGTGGCTAAAAGAAAAATAACCAACAAATTCTTTGCCATATTATCTAAAAAAAGGGAAATTCCTTTTTGGGGGAGGGAGGGGGGTGGGGGTTGTGTTTGAAGTGCTTGTTATAACAAATATATATAGTGTCTTGTTCATTAAGAACTTACTAATTTGAATTTTTATTTCAATATTGTCTTTTGAAAAAGTCAATTAAAGAAAAATTGTCTATTTATGGAAAATTAGTCAATGAAAAATGCCTTATATAGAAATAGAGCTTTAAAGGGTGTTTGCATAGGCTTAAAAAGCTGGTCAAATCTACTTTTAAATTCTTTAAACTTTTGACGGTGTTTGAAATTTTTTAAAATGTCTTAAAATAAATTTAAAATAGCTTTGAAAAAGTCAAAGGTTACTTTAAGTCTTTTATGCTTAATCAACAACTTTACTTTTTTATCTCTAATGTTTGTTTATAATTTGTATATTATTTTGCTCCTACTTTTTTTTCTATTTTTTTTTTGCGTTCTTTTTCTGATTTTGCTCTTTCTTTGTTCCCTTCTTGTTACGCCCCGAGAGGGGACCCTTGGTGTGGCCGGCATTCAGAGACTATTGCTAGTCCCCAAGTGGCCTCATCGTTACTTCATACTCAACAGCGGAAGAGAATACTCAAAAAAAGACTATAAAGTAATTAAATAATCAAGTCTTTATATAAAAAGTAATTTCCAATAACAAGAGTTAAAAAAGAAAGAATACTCAACATCTTCTACTCAAAGTCTATGAAGCCTCTACCTCTAACATCTAGATGGTAGCAGGACAAGTCATGGCTACCTAACTCAGGGAAAAAAAAAAGATCAAATACTCAGTGGAAGTAAAAAGGCTCCTCCAAAGGCAAGGAGCGCTCATCAACTCTGGAAGCACGGATCTGAACTTCGACGGTGCGTCTGTTGAAGTCCTCTAATACCTGCCTCTGCATCATAAAATGATGCAAAACAAATGGACGTCAGTACATGGAATATACTAGTACGTAAAATGGCTAGAAAAGGAAAAAACATAATCAAATCAAGTAACTCAACTCAAAATTTACTCAACCCAACTCAGTAAAACATGCAAGTTTAAGAACGTAGTTATGATTTGAAAATAACTCAATAATATGCAACTCAGTTAAATCAAATATGCAAAATTTGGGAGTTTCTCTAACCGATAGATATCTCACCACCCTCTTTGATGGTGCACAACGAAGACGGCATCGTTGCTCACCCGTCCATTACTTGCCAAGGTAAGGAAGTCAACATCAACATCATGGAATCATGATCCATCATCCCCGTCCATCTTTTTGGGATAGGAGTTGCCAGAACGTGCTGCACAACTATCCTACGCGGGCAATGTAGTTATGGGGTTTGAGTCACTTGTATTCTATCCAACTCGGTACTCAATCTACTCCCAAAACATCCTCTTTAAAACTTATCTCAAACATCATCATCACCATCATCCATCAATAAATATATTTTGAAAATATTACATCAGCATCAAAATACTTCCTCAAAATATCAAGTGCTTTCTTTTAAAAACATATGCTTCAAAAATCTTTACATATCATCATGACTCTTTCTCAAATCAGTATTTATACTCAAAACTCGTATTCATGCAGACTCGGTAAAATATGCTCAAAAATTATCCTTACTCAATGTAGAAAAAGAACCATCAGTTCCAATTCGAAAAATGCATAAAACGGGAATAAAGTATAATCATCAATAGGGTTCATGTGAAGGAAGACATGAACGTGCATCCAAACTATAAGTAAAGGACTGGTCTATATGCTGTGAGACGTCTTTTGGGGTGAGCCCAAAGGGACAAATCCGTGATGGGCTAGGCCCAAGAGCGGACAATACTTCACAGTGTTGGGCCAGGTCGTTACAGGTGGTATCAGAGCCACTCTTGTATTAGCCTTGTTGATGTGGGTCAGGGTTTAACTGAGTTTAGACGAATCTCGATGAGGCGGGTAAACCTTAGTATTGAGTCTACACGAATCCCATACGGTGCGACAAACCTTAGCGAGGAGGTTGAGTCCATAGAGGAGGTGTATGTAACAACTCATCTTGAGATAAGAAGTCCCACGTCAGCAAAATATAAGAGAGATGCTGAGTATATAAGTTAAGGGGTAGACTATATACTGTGAGGCGCCTTTTGGGATGAGCCCAAAGGGACAAATCCGTGATGGGCTAGGCCCAAGAGCGGACAATACTTCACAGTGTTAGACCAGGTCGTTACACTTCTTGCTCTTCTTTTCTTCTATTTTTTCCTTCTATTATATTTTTATCCCTAATGTTTGATTTTTCTATATTTAGTAATTGTTCCAAATAAAAAATGAAATCAAATTAATTAAACAAATTAATTTTTATTTGGCTTATTTTTTTTAAAAAAAAATTGATAATATTTTGTATGGTTTGGTTTATTAAAAACATACCATATAAAAATTCATTTCACATGAACCGATTATCGCTTATCAATCCCCTTCGATTTTTCGCAACATGCCCCGACCCATATTCATACCCAAACCAAATACAATTCTCAATTTTAATTTCGAATTCTCCAAAAGTCAAGTGTTATTATACCACATAACGTGAATATGTGATTTATGATTCATATGTGTATTTTCTAGGGAATATTTAAGCTTAAATATGAGTTTAAGTTTCAAAAAAATCAAAAATATTTTAAATATGTTTTTAGCCATATTCACTCTATAATTTTCTAATGAATGATATTCATGCAACATGCTTTATCCCTTCTTACCAAAACCATGATGATGATATAAAATTCTTAACACATTTTCTTAATTATAATAGGCATATATAAGACAATTATAAGGGGAAAAACATGCATAAGAAGCAATGATTAATTATTCCACAAGGTATTTACATGCATGCACCTCCTTTAATTTATATTAATTACTTATCGTGTACTAAGATTATTGGTTAATTTAGATGATTTTGCTTTTATTTTTCCAAAAATTGGATTAATTTTTTTCATGATTTCTTTGTGCGTCTTGTATTACCTGTTGTTTTTTGTATCGTATTATTTTATTGAGATTATACTCCATATTTCTTTTTGTAAAAATATTTTGATTTGCTTTATACTCCCTCCGTCCTATATTAACTTAATTTTGATAGCTTTTTGTATTGTTTAAAATAATTGAATTGTTCAAAGTTCAAGATGAATGTTTGAATTACCCTTTCACTTATTAAAGTTTTATATTTTCTAAGAGATAAATTACACTAATTGCAAAGATACATTTATTATTTAATAAAGGGTAATTCAAATATTGAGGATTTCAATTTTTTACTCCAACCCCCACCCCCGGTACCCCCCAGCCCATTTTTTTTAAAAAAAAATAAAATTTTGAAATTTTTAATTTTTTACTCCAAGCTGCCCCCACCCCCACCCCCCCAAAAAAGAATATAAGTATTTATTTTTAAAAATATTTTAAATTATGAAAATATTTTCATGTTAGAAATTATTTTTGTACAATTTTTTTTCTACTCTCTATTTAAAAATAGAAGTTTTCTTCTAAAAAAAATATTTTTATTTATTATCCAAACAATAAAAAATATTTTTCGAAAATTATTTTCTACTTACCAACCAAACATGAAAAAATGAGTTAAAAATCAACTCATTTTCCAGGAAAACATTTTCATTCGTACCAAATACACCCATAGTTGCAAAAAGCGTAAAGAAAATGGATAACGAGTCACATAGTCATCAACAAAAAAGAAAGAAAAGAAAAATTAAAGTACCAATAAAGATATATTTGATCGAAAAAGATGGAAATGGGGTTGAGGAGAGTGGAGAGACCGTTTCCATTAGACCGTCGACATAAGGGAAAAAAAATCAAAGTAGATTGGAAAAAAAAAATATTATCCATCCACGTGAAGATGATCAACACAAATACTATACTTCCTTCGTTCCATATTAACTTAACTTGTGAAAAAGAAAAACGGAGATCAAGCACTCTCACTCCCAAAAGCAGAGATCAAAGAACTGCGTCAAGTTGAATTTTATAACAAAGAATTTCCTGAAAATATGAGCAGTGTGGCTAATTCTATGTTTTCTTGTACAGTGGGGGGTGCAAGTTATTTAAGTAGTTTACTAGTGAACATTTTGCATAAGACTATGTTACATCCAAATTGGTTAACAAAGGATATTAATGATGGTAGAATTGAAAATTACTACTATCTTATTGCAGGATTGGGAGTATTAAATTTGTTCTACTTTATATACGTTGCTCGTCGATATCAATATAAGACGAGCAACATAGCTTAGTGCTTAATTAATTCGAAATGTTGTTGAACAGTGAACTTCCAGACTTCACTTGTGAGATGTCACTGGGTATGTTATTGTTGTCGTTGTTAAACGGGGAACAAAGTGAAAAGTTCCTACATAATTATGTATCTATCAAATTTATGTTATTGTTGTTAGTGTATCCATTCTTTTTTATTGAATCCATGTATATAATCACTTAATTCTTGATGATCCACTTTCAAACCATCACATAATGACAACTTATGGTATCTCTAATAAAATTATTATAACTTTTTATTTTAAATAATTGAGGTAAACTTGATGGCGTTGAAAAGAGGACTCATAGATCTTTAATTTGATAGATCGTAGGCCACCTAGCTCTTTATATAATCATTTAAAGTTGACCCTGGTATGAACGAACGAAAAAACTTAGCCACTAGAAATGCTTTGAACAAATGGTGTTTGAGATATCTTATGACCCTAAACCACATTCTGTACAGTTATTAAACTTAGTAAAGTACGTTAATGTATATGCAAAATCTAGAAATCATCGAGCTCGAGCCTATATGCATATGAAGGATATAGTTTGAATCTTTACTTAGAAGTAGTTAAGACATACGATGGGAAAACACAATGGTTAATTAAGTATGTAACTCACAAAAGTATGATAGTTTAGACGTGTTTTAACCTAATCCATCTTTTGTAAATAATTTACATACCAGAGTCATATACTCATTGCGGAATCATTGTGCAAAATATTTTATGATTAATGTTGGGCTTAGTCAATTAACACAAGAGATTAGAGTTGTCAATATGCGTTTGGCCCGCTGAATGGACTTAGTCATTTTTTTGGTAGCATACCAAAAATAACAAATCTCTAGATATATTAATATATTTATGCACTAGACATTTTTCTTTGACTACTTTCCTTTGATCAAAGAATATTTTTGACCCAATAATTTCTAATCAGGAATAATATTATAGTAATCTCTTTAGAAAGGAAAAAAATATATAATATGGTGGTCAACACTTAGAAGCATTGATCTAAAGCCAAAAATCATTTTTGTACCCAAAATGGTCAAGACAAGTTTGATGATTGTGTTTTTGGTAGTTACTATTTTTATCATTTCAAAAGGTAAGTTTGTAAAATTAATATTAAAAGTTTATATTATAAATATTAATTTGTTTGACTAAAATTAAATTTGATAATATAAAATGGTACATAATATTCAGGCATATACATTGCGTTTATGCATTAAATAATAATTTAAGAAAATCATAGATACTGGCTGAATTATTTTAAAAAAATTTGTCAAAAAATAATAATTGATTAAAAATCTTTTAAGAAATAATAATTGATTAAAAAATAATAATTGATTAAAAATAATAATTTTAAGAAAATCTTTTTTTTTTCTTTTCAAAATTCTATTTTCAAAATTTGGATTAAAAAATTTAATATGATTAATGGTAGAATTTAAATACACCACTCTCATATTGTATTAATTGACTTAACCTTATATTATACTTAGGTATATTACTTAAATATAAATTGCATTTAATTAAAATAATCTAGTAAAATTCTTCTTTGACCAAAATATTAACTTTGACCAAAATATAGACATATTTCTTTGACCAAAATATATTCCAAAATATTAACTTCATTTATCAAATTTTAAAATTTGGCAAAAAGAAATTACTATAGCATATATATATATATACTATATAAGGATTGTGTACCATAAGAACTAATTAATCAAAAGCATTAAAATTGTTATAAGTTTATTTTTATTTTACACAAAGATGGACAAGGCTTCAATTGCTATAATTTTTGTGGTTGCTTTCTTGATCTTCTCTAGTGGTTAGTTTATTTCGTTTTCTCTCAATCAATTGATTTTATAGTCTTTTGCTTATGTTAACATCATAAAAACGCTAACAAATTTTGTAATTTTTTCAGATGTGGTGACAGGTTTAAGAAAATGTGCGACAACAAAAGATTGTGAAAGTGGTGAAAATATGTTCCCAAAATGTATTTGTGTTGATGGAACATGTGTATGCTCTTCACACAACACACAATCTATTGATCGCGAAGATGGTGGTTCAAGTGGCAAGTATTAAAAACTTAAAAGAATTTTTATATAGTTTATGCTACTCATGAATCTAAAAATGTCTCATTTGGTTGATGAAGACTATAAGTTTGTGATGTTATTCACATGATGAAAAAATTGCAATGAAATAATTAGTTGATTGCATGATAATTCGAAATTTCTATTTCAGATTTTAAATTATTCTTTTTGATCTAATTTATTTGTCATGATTATTATAAGGAAAAAAGAGATAAATATATCTTTTAATTTTACGATTCAAAATGAATATATAACATTGTCGTTAAAAAATTGATCCATACGTGTAAAGTTATAAACAAAGAATTTCTCCAGTTATTGATTTATATTAAAAGAATATTTGTATCTATATTATATTACGTTAAAAGCCTGAACTCCCTACCTGCAATGTCAAGTTACTATAATACCCTTTCCATTAATCTAATCTAATTTTAACCTATTTAAAAAATCTATACTACCCCTACAAAGAGTCACCAAACTTCAACCGACTAATAGGAAATATAAAACCTCCCACGCCTCGGCCTCATACTGTCAGTCTAAGGAGAGGAATGGAAGTAGTCATCTTGCTTCTTTTCTTTGAATCCGCTTATGTCTCTATTTCATTTAATTCTCATGCCAGTGGACTCCTTGCTCTTGTTTGGGTTTCTTTCTTCAACCAACTACTAGACAACTACCATGTTACTTGAGAATGCCACATATCCCACAGTGCTCAAAGGTAACTTTTAATCATTTTTAGGCTTTAACACAGCATAGCGCCCCCTAAAAAGTTTGGATTTAATCAAAAAAAAAAAAAAGGCCAAATAGCCAAATCCACTGTCAATGAACCAAAATAGCCAAATTGTTTGGTGTATATCCCTTTACTCTTTTTTTTTTTTTTTTAATTTAAGTTACATTTTAACATTTTAAAGTTTAGGCCACATTTTTAGAGTATAGTTAAAAGCATAAAATATTATAACATGAGGAACCTTTGTGCTTTGTTAATTAGTTCTATTAAGGATGTAGTACCTAAAAAGACTTTTTTCTATTTTAATATATGTGTATATTCACTATTTCACCACTAAAAGATTTTATTAATTTTAATTCATAACAATTGTTAAAAGATATGTTGGCTATAAACAATTTAGCAATAAAATTAGTTTTTTTTATAGCAATTGTACTTAGTCATATCCCTAGAACATTAGAATCATGACAAATCTTGATTATTTTGTGTTAATTGAATTTGAACATTGTGGTTGAATGTACAAATAGACGAATATTCATAGACTCGTTATATATAAGTTCGTGCTTTTAGAAAATCTAATGAATAAATAAAATATTTTATATATTTTTATTTAATTCATTTTCAACTCGATCTGAACCATCTATTTGCCAACTTGTGTTGATGGAAAATGTGTATATTTATGAATGACTAATAATTTTAAATATAAATCATACTATATTTGAATACGAAAGGTAAACTTTATCGCAATTTATTTCATAAAGTAAACATTATCATATCCATTGATGCTACTTAACAAAAATTGAAGAACTCCTGCTGCATAAGACGGCATCCCAACGAGACAAGTTATATGACAATCTGCGATTTCCTTATACGATTTTTTCCTGTCATCACAATAATATAAAAGATTAGAAATTTCGATAGTATATTGATATATATAACAAGAGCTACTATTGCAATTTTATCGAGTAAATTAAATACATTCGTCTTATACGTGCTATATGAATTGTTATGTACCTTGGCCATTAGTGGTGTATCTCTTGGGTGGAATTGATGAACATATGCAAATTCCGTGAGCACAAGAAGGAAATCCTGATGCGCAGTTTACACAATCTGAGTCTTTCTTACATGTTTCTTGTTGTCCATAAACTCCTAATATCATGTTAGGATGTTAGAAAAGCCGATAGGATTTATATAGTTTATATGTTGATACATATCTGGAGACGAGAGGAGTTATACTTACCACATGAAATAATCAAGAAAGCGACCAGCAAAAACCCAATTCTTAAATTCTTGCCCATATTGTCTACGAGAGTTTGTTTGTTTATTTGTTTGTTTGTTTGTTTTTGTTGTTCTAATGTGCTTCTTATTGCAACATTATATAGTATTTTTTTCATAAATAAGTTATTAATTTTTCTACTTATTAAGGGATTTATTTTGATTTCTTACCAAATCTGAAAATTTGAATAGTTGGTCAAAAGGAATTTTCTAATTATAGAAAAATTATCAGTTTTACACCTAATTTGTCAGATCTTTGTTGATACTCAATTTTAATCGATTTATAATTTCTTTACTGGTTATTATTTCATTAAACAAATTTTTTTTAAAAAAAGTAATTCTTTTATTATATTTATAAGTTTATATTTAATTTTTGCCCAATATATTGTATATTTTGACATTCACAATTTACATAAATATTGCCATCATTATTATTGTTATTTTATTATATATTGTATATATGTTTAAAAAATGTGATGCTTATAAAATTAAAATAATTAAGTCACTGGGTTAAATAAATAAATAAATAACATTAATGATGAAAGAATTAAATATGATTATCTTAAATATTCTGTAAAATTTTAAGGTAACTTTTTTTTAATAAACAATGATAGAATTTTACTTTGTAAAACGTATAAAACAAAAAAAAAAAACATAAATGTTATACACTTTATATTTGTATTTATTTAATTGATAGAATTCACCACAAAAGTGAATATTTTTTAATTTATTTTTCTATTTGTGTTGGATATATTGGGTAGACCATTTTAAAAATATTATTGTATCTATTAAATATATATAACACATTTTTAATATTTAGGTCCATTATTATTGAATTTATCAATGCTCTAATTTATTCGTATAATGAATAAAAAGGGAGCAGAGAATTATTATAATCTCACAATATAATTACAATTAATTTTTATCCTTTACTCAAATTTTATTTCAGACACCTAATTTTTCAGTTTAGAAAAATAATTTTCTCTTTCAATAGCAGTTTTTATTTTATTTTTTTCCTTTTAATTATTTTAGTAGCCATAAATAATGAAATGATCCCAACCACTAAATATTATTTGGACATTTTAAGAAAATCAATTATATCATTGAATATTACTGAAAAATTTAATAAAATAGAAAAGATTAAGAAAAAAAAAACTAAAGAAGAGAGGAATTAGTAGAACAAAAGAGTTTAAAGAAATAATGTGAGCACTAATTTCAAATCACAAAATAGATTTCTTTATTTTCTTTCTAAATCTATACTATATTAAACGCACAAGATCCTTAAAAAAATTGATTAAAATTTTTGTCCTTCATTAAAAAAAAATTTCTTTAGACAAAATGATCTTTTCAGCATTTTTGTAATTACTAAAGTATTATTTTAATAATATTAAATATTAAATATAATAAACATAATAAATGGAGAAAATTTTCTTATTATAGTTAAATTCCTACACAAAAAATCATTCTTCAACTAAAATAGACTTGATCCAGAAAAAAATAATAAAAAAAAAACTATCAAATAATAATAATTATAAAAGTTTTAAAAAAGCCAAAAAGTCCAAATAAAAAGGGGTTTAAAAACCATCCAAGAAATAGGCAAAAATCAAGATGGTGCCCTTGGTGTGATTGACACTCGAAGACTATTACTAATTTCTAATTGAATTACTTGGCCTGATTACACATTCATTCAATTAGCAGTGGAAGGCATCATCAATCATTGAATAACTCAATAGGAATATGACAATCAAATCTCTATCGATAAAGGTCATATGTTTTCCTTATGGTTATAATCTTTATTGGAAGAAAATTTTTTCGTGTCATCACATTAATATGAAAGATCAAAAACTAAATTTATTAATTAGTATTTATATATTTTGTATATTGATAAAATTTCGAAGAAAGATATACTTACGACATGAAATGATGAAGAAGGTAATCACCATTAACACATTTCTTGAAGCCTTGTGCATATTGCATAAAAGAAAGCCTTTTATTTATTTATTTTTGATTGGGGTTTGCTTCTTATTGCAATATTATATAGTATTAGTAGTTCATTAAGTCACGGGAAACAGCCTCTCTACTTCTTACGAGGTAGTGGGAAAGTCTGCGTACATTTCTATCCTCCCCAGACCCCACTTGTGGGATTCAACTGAGTATGTTGTTGTTGTATTAGTAGTTCATTAAGCGCTAACTGTTTTTTCACATAAGAGATAATATCTCTTCTTCTCAAATCTTCAAATTTGTGGTTAGTTGTTGGTAAAAGAAGAGTTATTTGGTTTGTCCATTTATGTAAAAGTTAGTCAAAGAAAACTAATGTGGTTTCTATTGCATCATAATTGATGTGATTTCGTTTTACAAGTCTTTCAAAATTCTAATTATGCCACATAAATTAGAATCGAAGAAAATATATGATAAACATTCCGTACTCAATAGTAGTTACCACATATATGTGAATCTTTTTCTCCTATTATGTCCTCTCTTTAGCTAAGTCTTTATTGATACAGACGATTACAAGTCTTTTGAGATTGTTTTGCTTTGATGTAATCTTAGGTACATTTTATTCTTCCTACTGCGAATCGAGATTTAACTAAGATTCCATGCAGATACTGAACATCAAGTGATCTTTAATTAACTTTTTTAAAGGACTTGAGTTCAAGAAATATCTAGAGGAAGTTCATAGAAGTATCAATTTTTAACTTTGTTGACCTATCAATTTATCATTCAACTAAACTTCTAACAAGGATGATGAACGACAACGAAATACTGAGACCAAAGAAGGTTTCACTAGCACCAGCTTTCCGCTCCTGAACTCTGCGGCGAGTTCAGCCACCACCTTCGGGTCTGGGCTCTGCTCGAGCGTAGTCAGCCAGCTTCGTGACTTTGCTTAGCTTCTAACCTTGCAAAGGGATAACCTTTCACTATCTAGGCGCGCCCTCGAAGGAGGGGTCCCACGGACTTCTTCCCCGAAGGTCAAGCCGTAGTTCCTGTCCTTGGGAGAAGTGGAAGGAGTTAGGAGGATGGAGTGCCCTTTGCCCTAAAGTAAACACAACAAGAACTAAGGGATGTGTTTATAGCTCAAAAGATCAATGTATTTCTTATTCTGAAAACATCCTCATCCATCGACGAAAAATGAGAAGTCAAGTGACAATACATAATAAGAAAAGAACTTAATGTAGCACCATGCTCGTATGGTCTACGTATAAATACGATAGACCATGTATTTTGGTGCTCAAAACGATTTACATTAGTTGAATTACAGATGCAACAGGGCAGATACTGATAAAACACATAAAACTGAATAACAAGACTGTCACTTTAAATTGTGAATGATGTATTTCTTATTATCAACACATCTTTTGCCAATGATGTAACATGAAGAGTCAGTCAAGTAGCAACAGATAATAAGAAAAACCTTAATGTAGCACCATGCTCGTATAGTCTGACGATAGTATAATACGACAGACCATGTATTTTGGTGCTCAATTCAGACAATCATCTTCAAAGAAATGGAGATGGAGGTCCGAAATATCCGACCTTGAACATAGAATCAATTACCAAAGGGACTCTCTAGCCCACTTACACCTAATAGAATCGAAATCAAGGCAAATTCCATGAAGAGAGTGAACAAGAACTAGCTACAATCAAAAAACAACAAACAACAGTAACATACTCAGTGAAATCCCACAAGTGAGGTCTGGGGAAAGTAGATATAAAATAGCGAGTAAAATGAAAAGCAATGACAATTCTACAAATAAAAATATAAGTAACAAAATAAATAACGGATAGTAACAACCCGAATATACAAAGGCGAAACTAATCTAACTAACCTACTAAAACACAAGGCAAGACAACATCCTATCTTATACCTACTTGCTTGTTAACCTTCTTCCCTAAGATGCAATCTCCATTCCCTTCTATCTAAGGTCAGTTCAGGTAAACGAAAACCACTCACTACAACAACATACCCAGTAGAATCCCACAAGTGGGGATTGGAGAGGATAAAATGTACGCAGACGTTGCCACTATCTCACAGAGATAAAGATGAAACTACTCACCAAAGCCAACTAATGCCTCCCACTAGCTACACTACATCAGATCAAAAGTTGATAAATACACAAAAGACCTAAAACAGAGAAGCATCTAAAGTTCATCTTGATGGCTTAGCTCATAATTTCTATTTTCTAGTATGTAATCACACAAGTGGAGTCGGGAGAGAGTCAAACATATGACAGACCTTAGATGAAACCTCTGCACACTATCGAAAGTGTTACAAATTAGTCTAAATAGTAACTACAACAAAATAGTACGACAATCAAACTACAATACACAACAAACAGCTTCAACATTATTACAAATGCCAAGAAAGCTCATACTTTTTTTCTTAGTAATCAAAGCAGCACAATCAGAGAACTTTGAAGGCTTATAATATTAATCTTCCACAAAAGAAAATTCAGCAAACAGTTCCTCATCATTTTGTTTTGCCACTTTTCTCAAGTAAAATCCAATCTAAAATAAGAAATAAACGAAAAAAAAAGACCTTCAAATAATAACCAATCTTCTCCATCCCAATTAAACTGTTTGATTTAGCTGTAAAAATCACAAAATTTAACCAAAAACTATTTATTTATCACTCTAATTAGTCTAAAAAAATCACTTAACACCACATAAACCCACTAAACATTGAAATTTTACTTGGGCAATCCAGTCAGAGAACTTTGAAGGCTAATATATGAATTTCAACATATAATTCAGCTAAAATATTCTCATCATCCTGATTTCAAGTCTTAAATTCAGCATAAACACAAAAAATTTCAAACAGCTTAAAAAAAACTCAATTTTTTTTTTAATTTTGGCAAAGTAAAGCTGAATAAAATGATGAAACAATTCAGCCAAAAATTTTGCCAAAATATATCATTTTGGCACCAGAAAAAAACCTTTATCTCGTATTTTCTCTGCAATAATAACTTTATATTGCAAAGGGCTATTTGGTGCAACAAATAAATTAAAAAAACAACTATAAAAATAAATATAAATAGATACACCTAGAAGTTGCAGCAATCCTTCTTGGAAAAAAGTTGATCTAACTCAAAAAAAATTCAAACTTTTAACATTGTGATTGCTAGAAGCCATGGCGGCGCTCTTTTTGGTGTTTGAATTGTTAATGTTATTTATAGAAAAATATTAGGGTTTTAGGTTTGGTTTATTTATGGTGAAATTGTCGAAATTGCCCCTCATTTTAAAATTAAATAGAAAAAAGGTCAAATATTTTTAAACTATCGTAAAAATTGAGAGAAAATATTAGTAAGAGTTGTGACAGAGTGGTAAGTAGTCTTTTATTTTGTACCAAGAACTCGGGTTCAACTCTCCATGGGTACAAAATTATCTTTGTTAGGGAGTGCCTCGTCCCCTCAATGTGGGACTTTCAGTGTAAATACGGATTTTATCGAACTTTAACGTGAATATTGGACACCAAATGTTATTAATAGACAATAGTTTGATAAAAAAATATATTTCTTATTATTTAATGCATCAAAAATAATTTTTGACATGGTACCATTCATATCAAATAGACATATTAATAAGTAGACTTTGAGTTTGAATTCTTCTTGATATTTACTTACTTTCATACTTTATTTTTATTTGAAATATGAACCGACTCAAACCACATTGCTCGAGTCTCAGGTTTTACGGATCAATCCAATAAGTCTCACATGTATTAGGACCCAACATAATTCAAATTTAAATGTATTCCTTTGTCTTCTACCTACATTATTATTCCCTCTCTCCCATTTTATGTAGCATTCTTTTATTTTTGGTTCGTTCCAAAAAAAAATGTTATCTTACTTCAATTGAAAATAATTTAACTTTTTAAAAATTTTCTTTTACTCTTAATGAAATTATTCTTAGCCACATAGATTTTTAATAATTCTTTTCAACTACAAATTTAAAAAAAAAATCTTTTTTCTAAAACATTATGTCAAAGAATGTCAACATAAAATGAAACAATGAACTAATCGGTAAATATCTTCCTTTTGACCAGAGAATTCTCTTTGACCAACCAACTAACCAAATTTCAATATTACATGAATATATAAATCTCTTAAAAAGTAGAAAAATTATCAGGTCATTAATGATCTCTTCACTATATAATGCTGCAATAATAAGCACATTTCATAACAAAAACAAAAAGGAAAAAAAGAAAACTCTTAAGCATGGACAAGACTTCAAAGACTCTGTTTTTCTTAATCGCCTTCTTGATCATTTCATGTGGTTAGTATATTTCTGTTCGTCTATTTTCATGTTGAAATTTATATAACTAGGTCTGTTAAAAATTTATAAATATACAATATATATATATATATATACTAACAAATTTTATAATATTCAGATGTTGTGCTAGGCCAACAAAAGTGTAACGATGATGGAAGGAGTTGTGATTGTCCTCCAACTAAGGATCCCTATTGTATTGGTGGGGAATGCTTGTGTTTACCACCTAACACATACTCCAAAGGTACAATATATATATAAAAACACAATGTATATAATCCCTCCTTTTAAAAAAACTAGATAAGACTTTTCAATCTTGTGATTCTAAATTAAAGTTATGTTAAATGTACCAAAATGCTCTTTAATCTTGTGGTCTGAAACATGCCACGTGGAAAGTTGAAATTAAAATTTTGCCATAAAAAGAAATAGATTATTTTTTTTTAAACAGACTGAAAATGAAAGTAGGTCGATTTTTTTTAAATGGAGGGGATAATTAAATTCTTTAACGATATTTATATTTGAGCATAATAACAAGTTTTTTTTTTTTAATCTTTTTTGTAGATCATGTGATGGCACAAGTGCTAGAGTAATGATGATTGTGTTGGGGTGGATTTTGCAAATGTTAATTAGTTAAACAAGACATATGTTGAGGTCTTGGATTATATTTCAAGGAGTATTAATGTATTACATAATATTTACTTGATGAAATAAATGAAAATATAGTTTAATTGTTATTTTTGTGTTTATATTTACCCGACAAAATTTTTTGTGATCAGATAATCTAAATTACAATTTTTTTAATGTAAATACATTAATTTTTTAACGAATTGAATTGAGCTAATGAAAATATTCTTCGACTCAATGATAATATTGCTTATTTATTGGTCATCACTTGTGTTAATGTGATTGAAATTAGACATAGTAAGTGCAAACAAATTATAAAATTAAAACAATGTGTAAGGACTAAGTGTTAACATCAAATTAAATCTGTCAATTAAATACATTGTTGCATAAAAAATTGTCATGTTTATTACAAAGAAAATTATATATTTTGTCTTAACCTAAATTGAATAATTTAATCTTTATGACTGAATCTACTTCACTGTATTTTGAAATGGATCATTATTTTTTTTATGAGGCACATATAATCCGCTCAATACGCATTTTAACTCATTTCAGTCTAAATAATTTTTATAAATGTCATATATAAGAAATTAAACAATATAATCTTTATGATTTAATATATTCAATTGTGTTAGTGTACCACTTATGTAAACCTTTTCTAGAATTGAATATTGTAAATTTATTTTCTCTAATGTTTTTGTAATCATTTTTTATATTGAATTAGTGATGGGTTCATTTTGTCCATCTATATAGATTGTGATCGAAACACTTCAAATTTAAACATAAAATTTTATTAATAACAAGGTTTAAATATGTAAAAATATCTAATTTACACATCATA
The DNA here is from genome assembly GCA_029948455.1 of Solanum rostratum. Lineage (NCBI taxonomy): Eukaryota > Viridiplantae > Streptophyta > Magnoliopsida > Solanales > Solanaceae > Solanum > Solanum rostratum. Next base: position 6,897,525 of record CM057046.1, read on the forward strand.
ACTTGCATTCTTCCGGTGCATCAAAGTTCGACGACTTATTCATAAAATGAAATTTTTTATTTGAGCTTGGTAGTTAATTGATATATTTTCGTCTTAATTATTTACTCTATTTAGTTACTTTCGCGTATTATTTCTATTTTTCGTTGGGGTTATGCTGACTTGTTCTTGTGGGATTGAGCAAGTGTCATCACGCTCAGATTTGGATCGTGACAAATAGTATCAAAGCCCCAGGTTCATAGGTCCCACGTGCGTATGAGTCAAGCCTAAATAGAGTATCAAGGATCGATACAGAAACGTCTATACTTAACTCTGAAAAGCTATGAAAACTATTAGAAAACTTCCTATGTATTCGTTCTTTCTTATTGTACGTGTTTACCTTTGCTAGTACTGAGTTATAGTGTGTTGCTTTGGCAGATGCCAAGGACCAGAGTTTCTATTTCTGGTGGTAGAGGGAAGGCAATTCTCGAGGCAATTACTGAGACTCCAATCAAAGGTAAGGGTAGGGGCCAAGTTAGAGGTCGTGCTCGAGGGGTAGAATCAGCTAGAGGACAGACTAAAGAGGCTCCTCCACAGCCACATATAGGGATTGGTGGGGAACAGGTTCCTCTAGAGCACACATCTACACCTTTGCTTCAGGACACTCTATGGAGAATGATGAGTATGCTTGAAAACCTTACTCAAGAGGTAGTGCGACAGGCATAGCAGGAGTTTCTCATACTAGAGTGGGAGTACAAACTTCAGGGCAGCATCAGGACCCAATTCATTATGATGCGGTGGGCCAACCACTAGTGGTTCCCGCACTGGCTGCTGGGGTATAGATCTCCCTTGAGGTAGTCTTGACAGCGAATGATCAACTCAGTTAATTTAAGAATACAATATGCATGTGTGCATTTATACTATCCGAAAGAAAAAGAATTTTTAATATTTTATATAGTGCAAGCTAGTTCAACCCATTCGTGCTAGTTCATATGGGCTTTGAATTGACGGGCCAGACCAACATGATTCATTATTTTGGTGGGTCAGAAAATATCAAGTTTAATCCATCACTGAGTGAGTTGCGGGTTGTGCCAGGTCAGCCCGCTTTTCTTAAAATAATAATTTTTTAATTTAAATTTAAATTTAAAAAACATTAACATAAATACTATAAGACAATACATAATGTATCTCGGGTATAGTCATATCAAAAATTATGTTATTGGACATAAAAGTTTAATGAAACTACATAACTTTTGACATGATATCGTTGATTTTTTAAATATATTCTTTGTCTTTTACCTACATTGTTATTTGGTAACCTTTTGACCAACCAAATTTCAATAATGTAACATGTCATTAATGATCTAGACACTATATAATGTTGCAATAATAAGCACATTAGAATAACAAAAACAAAAACAAAAAGAGAACTTTCTCTTAGGCATGGACAAGACTTCAAAGACTGTATTTTTAATAGTCGTCTTCTTGATGATTTCATGTGGTTAGTATATTTTTCTTCTTTTATTTCTATGTTAAAAGTTTATTAATATATAATATATGTATACTAACAAGTTTTTATAATATTCAGATGTTGTGTTAGGACGTAAATGTCAAAATGTATTTGATTGTCATTGCCCAAAATGGCTTCGTCCCGATTGTGTTGTTAAGAGATGCTTCTGTTTACCACCTAAGACATACTCCATTGATCTTGAAGGTACAATATATCTATATAAACAATTTATATAATTAAATTCTTTTAACAATATATATATCTGTTTTTGGGAGTTGATATTTGAGACAAGGGTCTTTCGAAAATAACTTTTCTATCTCTATGAGGTAGCGATAAGGTTTGTGTACATTCTACCCTTCCCAGATATCACTAGTGAAATTCCAGTAAATATATTATTGTTTATATATGTATATGTATATATGAGAGCATACTAACAAGTTTTTTTAATTTTTTTGTAGATCATGTGATGGCACAAGTGCCAAAGTAATGATGATTATGGTGGGTGGATTTTGCAAATGTTAATTAGTTAAACAAGACACATATTGAGGTCTTGGATTATATTTTAAGGAGTATCAATGTATTAAATAATATTTACTTGACAATATAAATGAAAATATAATTTAATTGTCATTTTTGTATTTATATTTACTTGAAAAAGTTTTTGGTGCTCAGATAATTTAGGCTACATAATTTTTTTAACATAAATAAATAAAAAAAAATTAACAAGTTGAATTGAATTGAATTAATGAAAATATTTTTCGAGTCAATAATTGAATATACTTCACATTTTGTTAAAAGGTCAAGTATAATTTCATAAAATTACAAGAGAAATTAGAATGAGTGAATCTTCTCTAGAAAAATTGGGATAATATTACATGGATCAATTGCCATTGCATGTAATTAATATTAAAATTGAGGGATTGAGACTCTCAAGACAATAAGATCTGCTAATTTGGATTACAAAATTAAATAAAAGTCATTAAAAAATTAAAATTTTTAATGACTTGTTGAATTAGATTGTATGTATATATCTGTTAAATAATTATATATGTATAACTAATATACATATGTATTTTGTATACCTGGTAAGCAAGATCGAAAGAGAGGAGAGAGCCAAGTGAGAGAGGGCAGAGAGACGAATTGTATATCTATATATGTCGAATTGTATATGCATATCGATTAAATAATTGTATATGTATAACTAATACACATATTTATTTGTATATCTGACAAGCAAGATTGGGAGAGAGAGGAGAGAGGCAAGAGAGATCGATAGAAAGAGGAGAGAGGCGAGTGAGAGCCAAATTGTATATCTATATATGTTGAATTGAGTATGTATATCTGTCAATAATTATATATATGCAACTGGTACACATGTATATTTATATATCTGACAAGAAATTGGAAAGAAAGAAGAGAGAGGAGAGAGAAAATAGTAGCAAAAGTCAAATTATAATTATAAATTGTATTTTCTTAAAACTAAAATAATATAATGTAAATACATATCATATATTTGTCTTGTTACATAATTTACCTTATTATCTTAGGTCCTCCTCATAAAATCTCGGTCAAATTAAGCCAGTCATCGTGTATTTGGGCTCATTTTGGCATAGGCCATTTATATAGACAATACATTTTATGACACGACTTACCAATTCTAATACAAGTTTTACTTTTATCATAAATAGTTATATTTTTTTATCCGAAATAGCAAAAAGGAATAAAGAGAAGAAGAGAAAGAAAGAGAAAGACGTTTTTTAAATTTATTAGTAAAATATGCTATAAACCATAATAAAAAGAAAGTATTCTAAAAAAGAATAATATTTGATATATGATATATTATTTATGTAAACACTCATTTAGCATATGAACAAATATAATTTTTACTACTTGTCTTGCTAACTAATTAATGAAGGGGTAATAACTAATAGGATAACAACTTTTACAAAGCATTAAATTCTTTTTGCCCAACCAATCAAATTTCAAAATTACATAATTATCTAAATCTCACAAAAACTAGAAAAATTAATGAACTAGATAATATATAATGATGCAACAAGAAGCACATTAGAATAACAAAAATAAAAATAAGAAAAAACTTTCTCTTAAACAATATGAACAAGAATTTAAGGATTGTGTTTTTTGTAGTTGTCTTCTTGATCATTTCGTGTGGTTAGTATATCTCTCTGTTATATATTTAAGTCTACTAAAAGTTTATAAAATATACAATATATGTATACTAACAAGTTTTATAATATTCAGATATTGTGCTAGGTAGAAAAACGTGTGATGAAGGACGTGATGAGCGTAATTGTATTTGTGACCCAAGACGACTTCCCTATTGTATTGTTGGGTATTGCTGGTGTTTACCACCCAAGACATTCAAAAATGAACGTGATAGTACATAATATACATACTAATAACTTATATATTGTAACTAAATTCATCAACAATATTTATATTTGCACACTAACAAGTTTTTTAATTTTTTTGTAGATTATGTGATGGCACAAGTGCCAGAGTAATGATGGTTGTGTTGGGGTGGATTTTGCAAATGTTAATTAGTTAAACAAGACACATATTGAGGTCTTGGATTATATTTTAAGGAGTATCAATGTATTAAATAATATTTACTTGACAATATAAATAAAAATATAATTTAATTGTCATTTTTGTATTTATATTTACTTGACAAAGTTTTTCTTGCTCAGATAATCTAGACTACATAAATTTTTTAACATAAATAATAATTTTTGTAACGAGTTGAATTGAATTAATGAAAATATTCTTCGAGTAAATAATAATGTAGCTCAATTGTGTTTTATACTAGGTCATCCCTACATGAGTTTGATATGATATTTCTCTTCGTCAACTTATTGAGTCAAAAATATTCCATGTTAACCTTTTACGTCCAAAAATATTTCGATGTTGACTTTTCTACTCAAATTTGCCCTATTTCTAGTGGTCTCTTTAAAATAAACAATTAATATATATTTTGTATGTCGCCTACTTTGATCGGCTTAAATTTAAATTATTTTCAAATAAATAAATTAAAATCACTCATGATCCATATTTTAACCCAACCCAACCCTCCGAGGGTAAATTCGAGGTCGGATTTGCGATTAGCATGAAAAATTAAGTGGGAAAATGGTCTTGGTTGATTTTTAGAGCAACCGGATCAAAGGATAATTTTTCGATGTGAAAATGTGAACTAGTGAGGGTGTGGGACAGGTGTGCGACGTGCACTTGCCGCGGACCAACACTTGGTTTTATTCAAAAAAAAATTCTATGGGTTTAGAAATCTCGTTCGGAGAATTTTCGATGAAAAAATTCAAAAATTTATACTGTCCACGTCGCAGACCCCATGTCCCGAGATAGACTTTTTTGGAATTGCGTGAGGGGCATTCCAGACCTTTCCAAACCCCTCCTTGACTTAATATATGATCAAAATGAGTCATTTTAAGCGTAAAAAGAATTTTAAACCCTATTCTAAGTCCTTGAAAAAGACTAGGGCTAAAAAGAAGAGAAGAAGAGCATAAAATTAAGGAGTTCGAGGAGAGTTCTTAAAGTTGATTATCCAAAGCTTCAATCCAGGTACGTAAGGATAAAAATAAATTCTTGAATAATTTGACCCATGTGCTCATGTCTTATCTCAACACTATTCCATAACCACCTTCTACAAAGCATTAAATTCTTTTTCCCAACTAATAAAATTTCAAAGTTACATAATTATCTAAATCTCATAAAAACTAGAAAAATTACTAAACTAGATACTATATAATGATGCAACAAGAAGCACATTAGAATAACAAAAATAAAAATAAGAAAAAACTTTCTCTTAAACAATATGAATAAGACTTCAAGGATAACATATTTTGTAGTCGCCTTCTTGATCATTTCATCTGGTTAGTATATATCTTTATGTTATATATCTAGGTCCACTAAAAGTTTATAAAATATACAATATATGTATACTAACAAGTTTTATAATATACAGATATTGTGCTAGGTCGAGATACGTGTGATGAGCGTAATTGTACTTGTGACCCAACACGGCTTCCCTATTGTATTGGTGGGAAGTGCTGGTGTTTACCACCCAAGACATTCAAAAACGAACGTGATGGTACATAATATATGTACTAATAATTTATATATTGTAACTAAATTCTTCAACAATATTTATATTTGCACACTAACAAGTTTTTTTATTTTTTTGTTAGATTATGTGATGGCACAATTACCAGAGTAATGATGGTTGTGTTGGGGTGGATTTTGCAAATGTTAATTAGTTAAACAAGACACATATTGAGGTCTTGGATTATATTTTAAGGAGTATCAATGTATTAAAGAATATATACTTGACAATATAAATAAAAATATAATTTAATTGTCATTTTTTGCGTTTATATTTACTTGATACAGTTTTTCGTGCTCAGATAATCTAGGCTACATAATTTTTTAACATAAATAAATAATTTTTTTTAACGAGTTGAATTGAGTTAATGAAAATATTCTTCGAGTTAATAATAGTATTGCTCAATTGTGTTTTATACTAGGTCATCCTTACATGAGATTTGATATGATATTTCTCTTCGTCAATCAATTGAATTAAAAACGTCCTATGTTAACCTTTTACGCCAAAAAATGTTTCGATGTTGACTTTTTTTACTCAAATTTGCCCTATTTCTAGTGGTCTCTTTAAAATAAACAATTAATATATATTTTGTATGTCACCTATTTTGATTGGCTCAAATTTAAATTATTTTCAAATAAATAAATCAAATCCACTCGTGATCCATATTTTAACTCAACCCACCTATAAATAATATTCAAAAATTCATTACTACATAGCATCTTCCAATTGGTCTATTTTAAATTGAATTATATCTCAATTTTAAATCTGAAATCTAACTAAAATTCATACATACATATACACACACAAAAAAAAAATCTATTATAAATTTGCAGTCAATTACCAAATTATCTTGTTTTATTGAATTTTTTTTTTTTATATAAAGACTAGGTTATTTAATTACTTTACAGTCTTTTCTTTGAATCTTTTTCTTCCGCTATCGAGTATGATATGATGATGAGGCCAAGCTCGGGAACTAACAATAGTCTCTGAGTGTTGGCCATGCCAAGGGTACCCTTCCAGGCGTGACATAAATGGTGCATAGTATCAATATTGTATAAATAATTATATAACGTATCGATATCAATATTTATATGACTATTATGCATTCCAATCTTAATAAAATAAAAACAAACAAGACATAATAAAATGACATAAATATTCATTTTTTCATAAAAGAAGTGAAACGACTTAAAAAAGGAAAAAGTTTTTTAAAAAAGAGAAACAAAATAATTTGAATATTAAATTTTTTTATATTAAAAAAATCAAATTGACAAATAAAAATGATGTTAATCCACCCACGTCTTAAAATACAAAGAAGAAAGAACAGATGCCAGAAGGGGGGGGGGGGGGGGAGGGGGGGCGAGAAGGAGCTAAGCTGATGAAAAAAGGAGAAGAAGGTGTGATATGGCTGAAATATTCGAAATGACTATTTTAAGTAATTAAGTAAACTTGGCTAAACAAATGTAAATAAAAGTTATGGGTTGTTAACCCACGTAACTTTTCGTGTATGTATGTGCAGGATAACTAACCTCGCCCAAAAGTTACTTGGTCTAAAATGAGTCAAAATACAGGTCAAAGTCAATTCATCAAATTCTTACTAAGTTTTGGTTGTTTTATGTGTTCTTTTATGATTATTTAGTATCTAATAATTTTTTTTATGATATATATATAATATTAAATAAAAATGTTTATTTGAGAATATTATAAAGTGAAAATATGAAATCACCTATAAAGGAATTGAGCTTAAGAGATGATGAAATCTGGTCAATTTGGATCTAAAAGAATTAAATGAAATGAGACATTAAAATTTCTAATATTTTTTATTTAACATAGGGCAATTTATCATATGAGCTTTTGAATATAATAAATACAGTGTCTTAAAAAATGAAACAGGGATCCGATTATAATTAATGATAAAAATAAATTAGAAATTAAGTGTAAAATTATTTCTTAAATTCATAAATTAATTGAATAAATATTGTTGAACATCTATTTTACTATAGTGGACAATTATTATTGAACAGAGAGAGTATATTCTACTTATGGGTTGTTGAGTCGAGGGTTCACAGGAAACAACCTCTCTACTTCTATTACGAGGTAGTGGGAAGGTCTGCATACATATCTACCCTCTCCAGACCCCACTTATGAGATTCAACTGGATATGTTGTTGTTGTTCTTACTAAATAATTAAGAGGTAAATAATGTTTATATGTAATTAATAATTTCACCCTAATTTGGATATATTACATTTTCTTTGAAACGCTTCGTTGACCAACTATGCAAATTTCAAGAGTTGGAAAGAAATAGTAAATAACATTATCATATAAAATCTCTTTAAATTAATGAATTAGATACTATAAAATGTTACAAAAAGAAGCATACCAAAATAATAATAATAATAAAAAAAAAAAACTCAGGCAATATGGAGAAAGATTCAAGGACTCATGCGTTTTTGGTAGTCGTCTTCTTGATCATTTCATTTGGTTAGTATATATTTTTATTTTCTCTCTCCAAATTTTTTTCGAGGAATTAAGATTTTCTTATTACTTACAAAATGAATCTTTTTTTAAAAAAAATGATATTTTTTATCTCGTATAAAATTGAAGATTTCTCTTGTAAAATTGACGTAAAGCTTTTTAAAAAATAGATATATAAATGATTTACAAAGTTGATTTTCTCAAATTTATCGATATACAAACGAGCTTGTTCGTAATTTTTAGGTTCGTTGACTGAACAAAAGTGTAGAGTTAGCGATGATTGTAACTTTTTGATGTGCGCCAAAGGGATACCAACTTGTATTGATGGGTATTGTGTATGTATGACTACCAATACTATTCACCAAGGTACGTAATAATTTAAAATAATATTTTTTACTTACGTATCAAATACATTCTATATATTTGTATAAGATACTAATAGGTTAATTTTGTGATCTTATAGGACAGAGGTGTAAGGATGTGAAAGATTGTCATATAAATTGTAATGGTGGGGATCCATTTTGTGTGGATGGGACTTGTGTATGTACTTAATTTAAACAAGCCATATATGTAATATAAGCTCCATTGATCATATATTTTAAGGGGCATTATGGTATAAAATAATGTTTACTTAAATGGCAATAAAGTTTACTATTGCATCGCGACGAGAGAAATAATAATCTTTGTGCTCTAATTTGGATTGATCTCGAGTTATTTATGATATGACTTTTGGAGGTGTCAAATGAATGGACTGCACTTCCAATAGTTTAGGTATGAAACTCACACTTCCAATAGTTTAGATATGAAACTCAAAAATAGAGGATAGTTCGAGTGTGTTTTTGACACTTATCTCTTAATAATTTGGTCATAAAAATATCTTGACTGTCAATTGTTTGGTCCATCAATATTGTTACTTAAAAGATAAAAAATATCTTTTTTGAGATAAATAAATATATATATTTTTTGAACATTCCTTTTTAATAATAGTTTTTTTTATTATTATATATTTATCCTATTTTCAATTTTGAAAATAAAAATAATAAAAATATTTTCTGTTTTATTTGATTTTTATCATTAAAAGATCATATAAGCTTGACTTGTAGCATGAATGAAGGTGTTGTAATTTGGATGATGCATCAGTTCAAATAAAGAACCTTAAAGATGGATTAAATTTGAGATACAATTAAGCTCAATTGAAGATACTTTTAAAATAGTTTAGGACTTGAATAGGTTGAGATTGACCCGATTATACATGTGGATAATTTTAAATATGTACCAAAAAATTATTAGTTTACGAAAAAAAAAAGATCAAAAAAATAATAAGATGTAATATAGACAAATTCACTATTTAACCACGGTTAATGTTATTTTTTATTTTTTTATCAGTCACGATTTACTTTTTATTTTTAACTAGCTACTATTTGATCATTGCTAATGAATTAACTTTTTTATGTTTTTAATAACTAACAACTAAGTAGTGTATATGTAATGTATCAAGGCTGTATAGATAGTGTATAAACAAATGTAGATATTATATAAGTAGTGTGTGAACAAGTATATATGATTTATAAATAATTGTATAATGTATAGGTAATATATTGATACTTATATAAATAGTTATGTAGTGTATAAGTAATGTATTGATATTGTATAAATAATTATGTAATGTATTAATATTGTGCAAAGTTGTGTATATATGTATTAATATCTTATAAATGGTATATAAAATATATATATATATAATGGACAAATAACTACCTAGTGTATATATAATATATCGATATTGTATAAATATATATAATCATGTGTAGAATTATATAAATAATTATATAATATATTGATATATATTTGACTATCATCATTTCTGACCTTAATAAGTAAAAAATAATAATTAGATATAAATATTCATTTTTCACAAAAAAGTCAACAAAAGAAAATTAAATTCTTTTTGACCAAATTTCACATAATATAGATGTGTTCCTATGCCTTATCTCTACATTAATCTTTAATAACAAAAGCATTGAATTCTTTTTGACCAAATTTCAACATTGCATGATTATATAAATATCTTAATAACTAGAAAATTAATGAGCTAGAAACTATATAATGCAGCAATAAGAATTCACATTAAAATAACAAAACAAAAAAAAAAAAAAAACCTTTCTCTTAGACAATATGGACAAGACATCAAAGACTCTATTTTTTGTAATCGCCTTCTTGATCATTTCATGTGGTTAGTATATCTCTCTTTTATATATCGTGGTCCAGTAAAAATTTATAAAATATACAATTTATATATACTAACAAGTTTTATAATAATCAGATGTTGTGCTAGGTCGAGATAAGTGTTTCAATGATGCTGATTGTCATTGTTCAAAAGGGTTTGCCTATTGTGTTGCTGGGTATTGCTGGTGTATACCGCCCAAAACATTTAAAAATGAACGTGATGGTACGTAATATATATATTGATAATTTTATATATTGTAACTAAATTCTTCAAATATATATATATATATATATATATATATATATATATTTGCACACTAACAATTTTTTTTTTTTTTTTTTTTGTAGATCATGTGATGGCACAAGTGCCAGAGTAATGATGGTTGTGTTGGGGTGGATTTTGCAAATGTTAATTAGTTAAACAAGACACATATTGAGGTCTTGGATTTTATTTTAAGGAGTATCAATGTATTAAATAATATTTACTTGACAATATAAATGAAAATATAATTTAATTGTCATTTTTGTATTTATATTTACTTGAAAAAGTCTGAAATCGTAAGATGCACATAGTTCATACAATTGATAAAGTAAAATATAATTGATACAAAATACTAATACAATCGATACAGAATGGAAATACAATTGTCATTTTATGTGGAACGTTGTTTGGCTGCAACGTCGTTTGGGCTGTTTGGGGGGAGGGGGGTGTGGATTTGCTATAAAACTCTACTTAATGATATAACGTATACACAAAAATTTAATCTTTTTTATATATGATTATTATTAATTAACATAATACACATGAGCAAAGCACATACTCTTAACTAGTGAATTTAAAAAAATAGAGAAGCGTAAAAAATGTCTCTAAATTATGAGATGTGATTTGATACGATGTTTCTTCTTGTTCATCTTTTGAGTTAAAAATACCCTAGGTTAACCTTTCATGCCAAAAATGTCCTGGACATTGACCTTTCTACTAAAATTTCTCCTATTTCTAAGGGTCTCTTTAGAGTCAAATAATTAATATATATTTATTATATGACCTAATTTGATTGACGCCGATTTAAATTATATAAATAAAAAAATAAAAATCACTCATGATCCATATTTTAACTCAATCCACTTAAAAATAATATTAAAAAATTCTTCATTATGTGACATCTTCCTCTTGATCTATTTTAAATTAATCCAATTTATTAAATCTCAATTCATAAACCAAAATACAACTAAAATATACACACACATTTAGCTAGAGATGATGAAGTCTGCTCAATTTGGATCTGAAAGAATTAAATGAAATAAGACACTAGAATCTCTAATATTTTTTATTCAATTTATGATAGTTTTATCATATAATTTTTTGAATATAACAAAGTATAATATCTTAAATGATATTTCATAGCTAGAAATGTTTTTTTTAAATGATATTTTTAGATTTCGTATATGTAAACTTAAAGATCTCTCTTTAAAATGACATAACTTTTTTTTTAAAAAAACAGATATGTGAATGACCTACAAAATGAATTTTCTCAAGTTTATTTGATATACTACTAATGAGCTTGATTTTAATTTTTAGATGCGATGATTGGACAACAGTGTAAAGTTAGAAAAGATTGTGATTATTTGACATGCGACAAAGGGTTGCCGATTTGTGTTGATGGGACTTGCGTATGTTTAGCACTCACTACCAATCAACAACAAGATATGTAATAATTCAGGATAATATTTTTTACTTATGTATCAAACACACGTTCTATATATCTGTACAAGATAATAACAAGTTCACTTTCTGATCTTACAGGAGAAGGGTGTGAGAAAGCAAAAGATTGTCATGTTAAATTGTCATGTTATATTTTAAGGGGCATCATTGTATAAGATAATGTTTATTTAAATGGCAATCAAGTTTATTATTGCATCGCGATGAGAAAAATAATAATCTTTTTGCTTTATTTTGGATTGATCTCGAGTTATTTATGAATATGATTTTTGAAGGTGTCAAATGAATGGATTGCATGCTAAAATACAATGGCACAACAACCACAACAATACTCATTCCATTAAAACACAAATGCTTTTACAAATGGCTCTATCTTGAGTTTGTAATAATTATTCCACCAAAACACAATTTGCTTGAAAGAATTGCTCTACCTTAAGAGATCACAACACAAAACAATCAAAGAATCTGTACAATGTATTCCAACACAAGTGTTATAATCTAACCAACAACAACTTGAGGATGTCGTTTCTTCTGTCAAAAAGATATAATCCTAATGTCGAAAGTAATAAGACGAGGATTGCCATGACGATGTACCTGTGTTGGTGTTGCTTTGCTTTTAGCTGAGCCGCGGAATCCTCTGACTTGACAACTATATTAGGCTCTTCATGTGTCAAAATGGAAGACTTACTGCTTTGATCAGTCGGTTTATCAGGAAGTAACTCGTTGATTACCTGAATCGGAGTAAGAACATCCTCTATTAGGATTACAGAATGAAGTTAACATCTTTATAAAGCAATCACAAACATGATCACAGTTGGAACAAACAGATTATGGTCATCAGAGATCAGTTAAAAGTTGAAGGAACTTTACTCCTTTATTAGCAAGTTTCCGTTAAAGAGAAGATACTGTAGAAAACACTAGACGGTGATATTATGTTACATGTTTACGTTGTTTGAATATCAGATAGAATGTGAACCGTCAATAAAGAAAGAAAATATTCAAGATTTAGCTTTCACAGAATAGATGACATAGAACAAGATCACTAATCCTTAGAACTGTATCTATTACGTGCTGCTCCTTTTGAGGTTCGGTAAGGTCAGGCACAATGATCATTTTTAGACTACCCTCTTTTAACAACTGAGAAATCTTAGAAAGCCAGTGGCACGTGGTTCGAAACTCAGTGGATAGTTGGACCACTCGTCCACCCTTCACTTACCAGGCTTTTGTCTGATGCAGGGTTCAACCCGCATCACAAGTTGCACTTTTACCAGTAGAACAAAACCATGGGACTATCTTTAGACTACTTTCTACTGGTGGGTTATGTGTAAAAAAGGAAATATTGGTTTGAGTGTGGTGGTAATTATGTTGAGATAGAAAATGTATATCAGAGTGCATGGTAAATGTCATCAGGAACAGGAAGACGCTTTTTAAGTAAAACAAAAAAATATCTGCTGGAAGACAAAACCTATATAAGCTCAATATTTGCCGTGCATACCTTTGCAGAAGCATAGTTGTCAGACCTCAATTGTGAGGCTTAGACTAAAAAGCGTATGGTGTGTGGTCAGGTTAATATCTTTAGATTTCACAAATGATGTGCCGAGTCTGTTCATAAGAAAGAGTGAAACATGCGAACCACGAGCATAACTAATAAACACACCAATAGAGTCATTGCTAGAAGAAACATTCATATACATCAGATATGCAGCACATCTAATAAATTAGTCTCGATGATGGTCCTTCTGAACTGCGGAGGTAATCCTATGATCATAATAATAAACAGCAAACAGCACCCATGTTGTCCTACTTTTTCTACAGGAAAGGAGGATACTAAGTGGCATACGTTGGAACATAACATACTTAGGAAATGTTGCATGAATAAAGGAAACTAAATACCTGGGAGCTTTTCGGTAAGGATTCCGTTTGCAGTTCACCAGAACTGTCTCTAGCAGTAGCGATTGCTGAGGCAACTCTAGAAGACAACCGAATATCATCACCTCCATTCACAAGTACATTTATGGGTGGTTGCTCCTTCGTAAACTCTAACTTCCTTATCAATGATTTGTTTTCCTTGGCCAAACAAAAAATCTGCCATGGGAAAAAATAGTCTCTGTTTACAGTTGCTTCTAACTTTTGAATTTCCATAAAGAAAGCAACAGAAGAAGAAAACTAAAGCACCTGTTTTTGTATGCGCTTCCTTTCTAAAGCCAGTTGCATTACCAAATCCGTTATAAAGCTGGTTTTGATGTGAATGTCTTTTGCACTAGCAAGTTTCTCAACAGTAGCTTGATTCAAAGAAGTCTCCAATCCTTCGACTCTTGATCTTAGAAACTCTACTTCTTCGGTAAGTTTTAAATTAGCTTCTGACAAAATAAGGCACTGTTCCTCTGCATGTTCAGTCTTGCTTTCGGCTTTTAAGACCTTCTGTTTTAGTTCATCGATTAAAGTTTCCATATCCCAAATGGCAGAATACAACATATTCTGTTGTTCTTGACCTGCTTCGGATGATGTCTTAGCATTTTGTAGCTGAAGTTCTAATTCCCTGACCTGCTTCTCGAGAAGGCTGACCTTTTTAGCATTACTTTCATTACTACTTTTGAGAAAATCCAACTCTTCGTGCAGTTCCAAGTTTGTTTCAGTCAAATGTGCAACCTTATCCTCTGCACTTTCAGCCTTGTGTTCTGCCATATCGATGTCTTCTTTCTGAGATTCAATGATACATTCCAGTTCTTTAAGACGCTCTTCGCTTGCTTCATTCAGTTCATTTGCTTTCAGTAATTTAGACTCAGATTCTTTCAACTTATCTTCTACAAGTTTTAGCCTGTCTCTTAAAGAAGGTACTTCGGAATTTTCAGCAGCAAGTTGTTTGTTGCAGCTATTAAGGTTTTGTATGGTAATATCTTTGGTATTTATCTGTCCTATGCAATTATCAATCTTCGATGTGAAATCATTCTCTCGTTGAAGTGAACTGTTCAAATTGAAGTTAACAATCTGTAATCGGTGTACCATCTCTCTGGAAATTCCCATAAGTACCTCTGCTGCATTTTCCGACTCCAAAAACCTACCCCATATAACCTCCGCGCCCTCTTCCATGCACAAAGCTACTTGCTCAGTTAACCGCAGCTTCAACTTTAGATCATCTTCATTTTGTTTAAGTAGAGTCAACTTCTTCTCGAGGTCCAGCTCTCTTTTGAGTGATTTTTCCAACATTCTTAATATACGTCTTTGCTCAACTGTCTGCGCGTGTGGCTGCAATTCTCTTGCTGAAACATTATTAATTTCTGATAAATCCAAACTGATCCTATGTCTCCCTGATAATGTATGCACCAGAAAAAGATGTGATGTCTTTGACATGTTAGTAAAGAAAAGAAACAACGTGTTCTTGAACCTAATAAGTTTCATAACTTACATTCATTTTGGTCGAAAGCTAATGAGTTCATCTGCAATTTGGCAAGCTGCATCTTCATTTCTAGGATGCGTTCCTTCGATTGTCTCAATAACTCCTCAGTATCATGAAATTTATTCTCCATTATCACATCCAACTCACTAAATTCTCTGAACGTAGGTATCTTTTGCCTCGCTTCAACGACTAGGTCTTGAAGAGTGCCTAAGAAATTGTCCAGTTGTCTTATCTCAGAGTTTAAAATGGCAGATAAGTGATCGAATGTCAGTACTTTCTCGATTAAGTCAGGAGAAATCTCATCATTCTCAAAAGAAATTGCTTCAACTTCATTTTCGCAGGCCAAAACATGCATCAAAAGATTGTCAAGATTTGTTAACTTTTCATCAGAATACGCAAGGTCCAAATCTACTATACTCAATATTTCCATGGAACTCCTCATGTCTTCCATGTCCTTGGCTTCACTTGAGTGATTTTCAATCAACAAGGTTTCCATTACTTGTGGATCGACAATATCAGTAGTAGGTACAGCCAATTCTTCAATTGCCATTGATCAGCACTTCTGATAGGGCAGCTGCAGATGGGAAAGGAAGCATCACAAGATGAAAAGGCAGACGCATACTAATTACCAAAGTGAACAGACCAAATATTTTGTAGGAACCAAAGAAGTGAAAGAGAACTTGAAAGGATATATAGCAAAGACGGGTGTTGATAAGTTCATATTCTCGATTTGCCATCTCTATACGTCTTGTACTTCAATAGGTCCAAGGCAATTAGTCAGCTGTCTATGGTTTTGACTAGTTTAACGGAAACAACATTTCTTTTATAATGCAACAACCAGTGCAGTCTGCTCTGGGGAGTGTAGATTGTACACATACCTCTTGTTTCCAATAGATCCTCGGCTCAAGGGAAAACAGTCCAAAAGGAGGTAACGGAAGTGAAAGCATAACAAAGCATTCAGAGCAGCAACTACAGCAAAATAGTACGATAATCGAAATATAAGAAACAACAAAAAGCTTTTTTTTAAAATAATAGTATGCTATCATATAGCAGATGCTTGAAAATTTTACCCCATGAGTCCCTTTTACAACAAAAAATGATATCTCCATGCTGAAGCATTTCAGATTTCTAAGAGAAATAACGAAAATAACATGTTCTAAGCCCTCAAATTTGTCTAGAATAAAGGTATGTTGTTGTATTATCCATCCCATAACATCTTTATTCCAACCAACAGAACTACTCAGTCGAGAATTTACAGATAATCAATCTGAAGTTTTCAGTCACGCTTCAACCAAACCTTCGTGACTTTGTTAGGACTTCTTCATTGTTCAATTTCTTTCTCCTCAAAAGTAAACAGAACAGGTTGAACTGAATATTGAACGAGAACAACGTGCAACAATCTGTTAGCTCTGTGTTCTTTGAGAAGTATCGAAATAGCTAGATAACCATGAAGAAGATTCAAATCTCAAACTCCGGATTAGAGCAAGAAGCCGCTTAATTAGCTAAAATGGTAATAAGGAACATTGAAAAAGTTCATCTACCTAACTTCTTTCTCCATACTCTTCTTAACTATGATTCCCTACGACACGTTCAAGTTGTAGCCAAGTAATTATAGACATCAAACTGCTGATGTTTGCTGAGGATTCAACCACATAACTACTTTTCTATCTATCTACTAAACAAAAACGCTAACAA
This sequence comes from Solanum rostratum, assembly GCA_029948455.1. Lineage (NCBI taxonomy): Eukaryota > Viridiplantae > Streptophyta > Magnoliopsida > Solanales > Solanaceae > Solanum > Solanum rostratum. The sequence continues at coordinate 6,914,661 of CM057046.1, forward strand.
ACTGTCAACACAAGCTATTTTAGTTTGTTGCACCCCGAGCATGGACATGGTTTTCACTAACGGAATTCAAAATATAACGAAGTAGACACATGAAGAAGCCAAGGGGAATCAACATATACTATATACAGTGTAATCTTAAGGTTAAGAGGGTACAAATAAATCCCCTAGCTCCACCTATGGCTGCACCTACTAACTACCTCTATGTCACACAAAACCTAAAGTACTTATAACCATCTATGTCCCCTAGCAGCATATAAATGGTTAGAGACAACACCATTTATCTACCTCAAAACACAAAAATTGCAGTGTCCATCTTTTGTTTTAGTCAAAATTGAAGGCTTTTCCACAATAAACTACTCCTTCTATCCCAATTTACACGAGTGACTAACACATTTCTATATTTAGTACTCCCTCCATCCACCCTGTATTATTTTTGAGATGTCCAACAATACTCGAAGTCTCGAACTCACAATCTCATGTTGGAGGTGTAAGTGCTAACCAACCCTCCCTAAACCTTAAACAAGAAACCTTCTACATCAACCAAAACACCATAATTACACAAAACTAAGTAAAATTCTCAAACACAAGTCAAACATAACTATCATCAACTACTTCAAATTGCCTTAAACAACCAATAAAGCTTCAATCTTTTTTCAAGAACAAGAATTTCACGACATACCTTTTTGTGGCTCTCATTCAATTAGCTTTCCTTTCCTTTTGTTTTTTTTGTTCCATAACTTGAATAGAGTGGCAAAGAATTTTGTGGTGATCTACAAGAGGGTCAACTTTAAGATATTTTTTGGCTCATGGGGTTGGTGGTTAAAGTGTTACTAACATGGGTCCCATAACATTCAGACCAACCAATCACATGTCCCCACGTCAGCAACAACAGAAAGAGACAACATCAGATGACCATTACCTTCATTAATTCTTGGTCACAAGAAAGACACCATTTTTCACAGAAGAAACTTTAATGTTCATTTTCTGCAATTGGAATTTCTTGATTTTGTGAAGAATTTTTTTTTTTTTGAATTAAGGAAAGGAAAGAAAAAAAGGAGAGAAATTTTAGTGGAAAAGCAAAATGATTGTTGGAGGAACGCACGTTGAGTAGTGGTGGTGGGGATATAGGTGTTTTTTAGTGCCAAAATAAAAAAAACTTTTTTGGACAACCCAAAAATTAATAATTGAGGAATAGACTGTTGGGATCCAAACAAATAATACAATAATAACATATTCAGTCGAATCCCACAAGTAGGGTCTGGAGAGGGTAGAATGTACGTAGACCTTACCACTATCTCGTAAAGAAGTAGAGAGGTTGTTTCCTACAAAATAATTTAGATTCGCGCTAAAAAATTTATTTTATGAAGTATCAAAACATGGAACAAAATTTTTAATTAAATACTTCCTTCGTTCATTTTTACTTGTTCCTTATTGACTTGGCACAGGGATTAAGAAGTCGTAAATGATAGGAGTAATTTACCAAATTACCCTTTGAATATAATAAATATAATGTCTTGAAAAATATAACAGGGAAATGAGTATAATTGATGATAAGAGTTAATTAGGAACTAAGTATAAAATTATCTCTTAATATCATAAACTAGACAAGTATTACTGGATATTCTGAAATAATATAGAGAACAAATAAAAATGGATAGCAGGAGTATGTGTGTATATATATTCACAATTTTAATGACTCCAATATTGTCAATTACTTTCAATTATTATGGCTCATTTAATGGGATTATTTAATAGCTATGTTTTTTTTTCTTAAAGATACTTCATTCATTGCATGAAAAAAAATGCATTATATGGGTGTAATATAAAAGTTCAATTTTATAAGAAGTAAACTTAAATAATTTTGTCATGTTAAAATATTTCAAAATTAATTTTTATATACTAGAAAAAGATCCTCTCAATGCTCTAACGATAGATTGAATATAGATAATAATACAGAATTTCCCACAATAACAAATTAAATAGATTTTCTTTTTACATAAATATAACTTGAAATAAAATAGAGCAAATAATAATCTTTCTCCAAAATGTGTCAGTGATTTTTTAAAATTATATTAAATTACTCTTGAGCATAATTTTTTTTTGTTTTGGTAACTTATGCCTCTGAATTTATGCGTTGGATTGTATCGTTAAACTTATTTTTGAAGCATAACTTTAACTGAACTTATAGTTTATGAAGTTTCTTTTGCCTTGCGATTTTTGTTTTCATTTTTTCGATTTGTTAAAGATATTTTTGATTATTTTCTTATTACTTAAAGCTCTAAAAACTAACAATTTTGAAAAGCAAAAATTTAAGACATAAAATTATTTGTGCAAAATATTCATTTTATTTTTTACTTCATTTAAGAAAAATGTGCTGAATTTTGACCTTCAAGATTTTTTTACTCCTACTTCTGGCAAAATGGCTATTTTGGTAATGCTTCTTAAAGAGGTCAGATTTTAAATAGTGAAACTAGAAGATCCTTTATGTAAATCTTCCTCAATATTTTAGGGCCCAAAATATGGATATCTATGTAGGGTAGAAGGTCTACTCCAAGGGAATTTTAGTAGGTGAAATTACACGATTAAGGAAACATATACTGCTTAATTGTTTATCATAGTTATAATTTTAAATAATTATCATTCGCCCTTAGTATTTGATCCGAGTTGCTAGGAGGGCCATTCCCGAATTGTATAATGATAACGAATTATATAAACGAAAATATCCATAGCAATGAAACTACTTACCATGTTTGAATATTTGTAGCAAAGTATACAAACGGATATACTCATAGCAAACGAAAATTATAGCTATAGAGCATAATTTGATAAAGTGTAGATAAGGAGCATAATGAAGGTACTTATTAGTAGTTATTTGTGAAAATTCCTCCTAGCTAAGCAACTATCACAATTGAAGATCTGAATTTGTTCGTCAGGCTACGATATCATTGAATTCAAAGACGCGCATACCACGTGATTATTAAATTTGTTTAGTTACAAAGTTCCTTCTTTAACGTATATGCGCCTTTTATTTCCGAAGTTTTTCAATTTAAATCATATTAATCTTTTTCTTCGATTCGCCCTATCAACCAACCCTCCTTCTAGGTGGGCTTCATAACAATGTCCAACAAGGTGCAAGGCTCCCACATTTTTAGGGGGAAAGACAATTAAACATAGAAAGTTTTGAAAGGAAAAATTAAAAGATTTTTCAAAAAAACATCTTTTTCATTGAGTAAAAGGAGGACCCTTTTTTGAAATTTAGGGTTTTGCCAAAAAGAGAGACAACATGTTTGTGTCATAAAATTTTCAATGAGCGAAACTCATCGCATCGGATTTGTCTAGTGCGAGTTAGCTTTCCTATATGATTTGCGAGTTATTACATAGGAGCGAGAGTTTACCCTTTGCGCACTCAAAAGACAGCAAACGCGAGTTCCCCATTTCTTTTTTTTTTTTTTTACTTATTCTTAATACTCAAACTCACGATTCTTGTAATTAAAGACAATAGAATCTTATCCAACACACCATAATCCTAAAAAGTCTTTCCCTTCATATTTACTATCGCATCTCCAGTCAATATCAAAAAAAGCAAAGTCTTAACGTAACTGATAAAAATATTGTTACATGATTAGGAGTTTATATATTCCAAATGTGAAAATGAAACTTTCTCTTGCAATATTATATTATAGAATAAGACTATATATAATAAGTCTTTATAATTCGATTTTTTTAGACTTTATACATAACGGAAGCTTATGAGTCTTTTTTCTGAGGGACACCCCTCCCCCCCCCCCCCCTTTTTTTTTGTGAGTCCAGCTAATTTCAAGATCTTAATTTAATTTCATACTAATTATGTCTCTAATTTAATAATAAATTAAAAAATTGATTTGCAAAGAACAATTTATAAGGAAAAACATTGACCAATAGCTGTTATATAGTCGGTTTGACCATTAAAAAAGTACAATATATAATTTGTGTTCATACACTATAGTTTATAATTACTAGTACGAATTATTTAATTATTTACTCTTTATAATAAGCTCAATTTTCTATAACTTTGCATAATTATTGGCATAATTCAAACACTCCAGACGTGCAAACTTTAATTGATTAAAGTTAACACCACCTTCACTTTACTAACATTGCTACAAAATTCAATTTTTTAATTAATATAATTAAGTATATATTATTTCCTCCGTCCATTTTAGTTGTCAGATTTATGGTTGTCAATTTAGATAATCAAGAGAGAATTAAATTATCTTTTTCAACTTTATCCTTAGCATTAATTATTCTAGAATTAAATGATGCATTTATAGATAAAATTTTATTATTTATAAGGGATATATTAATCAAATAATATTTCTAATTAATTTATCTCTAAAAATTGTGTCAAACTTTATAATAACAACTAAAATAAGACGAAAAGTGTATTGATTTTATATCTTTAGATTTTCATGAATACAAAGTACGATCTGACTCGACGAGAAAAATTTGCAACGCGATATTTCTCTAGTCCCATGTTTGTTTGTTGAGGGATTTTATTCTTTAATTTGTCCCTTATATATGTGTTTATTTATATGATTTTTATTTGCTTCATCAAGTTAGCTTTTTCCCAAAAGAAGAGCCATCCCAACCTTTACTCTTTATACATATATAAATTAATTATTAATATTTGTAAAATTATTTACAATTTTTCACTTGTACGACAACAATTAATTGTGTTGCACCACATTACACGTGTTAGTATATTATTGGTTGCATATCCATCTTCTAGGTTTTTGTAAAAAAATAGGAGAAAGATTTTAAGGAATCTTAATAATATATATAACTATTCACTCGGTTTATTTTTCTAAATCAACTTGACTAAATTTCAGAGCTAAATTGGAGTAGCTAAATTTAATATTTGAAATTTAAAATTTAGATGATTGAAAAAGCTATACGAAAAATGCTATAAGTTGCAATCTTTCTTATATTAATATGATAAAAAAATACATCTTAAAATATTGATCGAAGTTCATATAGCTTGACCTAAATAAATGAAATCGTTACAAGTAAAAGTGAACGAAGAAAATATAAAATTATAATATTGTGATGAGTTTTCATCTAACTTCCTTTATTTGGACTATTCTTTGATGGGATTTTGTTCTTGGGTTGTTGCATGTGTATATGTTATTGGATTTATTTTTGAATAATATTAAAAAATGATTTATTTAAAGTGTGTATATAATATATATATATACCTGACTCTCCACTTGATAACACCTAGTAAAACCAACCCAATCAATATAAATCATTTTCACCTAGGGATGGCAACAGGGTGGGGTAAGCGGATGGGGTAATTTAGAGCTATGCGGGGTGGGGTGAGTTTAGAGATATGCGGAGCGAGTGTAGAGAGGGTTGAAGTAGCTATTTTCAAAACTAATGTGGGGCGGGATAGATTATGGGTTTAAAAAACCAAATAGGAATTTGAAGAAATTAAATTTTTGTAATTAGTAAAAATCAAAGATATAAACTTTTTATATGAAATATTGACTTTAATTTTATTTTTTTCTAAATTTTAAACTAGACATGTCCGGTAAATTATTAGTTATTAATATGTTAATTAGAAACTTTTAACTAACGATTAAGAAACAATTGTTAAAGTATTAACTAAAAATAGTTAATTAGTTATTGAGACGTTAATTAGAAAAAAAAAATTCAATTAAAAAATAAAAGAACTCTAAAATTTAAACGGGGTGAGTTTATGCGGGGCGGGTTGAAAATGAAAAAAGTCATCATACAGGGCGGGGCGGTTTAAAAATTTTATAGGTTAAGCTCAACTCGCCCCGCACCCGCCCAATTGTCATCCATATTTTCACCTCTTACACTGTCCCTTTTAATAACTTTTAAGATATATTTTTTTAATCATATTAATATGGAAAAAAATATAATTAATAATATTTTAATATAATTTTTAAATATGTAAAATTTTATTTTAAAATATTTAATTATTTAAAAATTAATTAATTAACTTTTAAAAAAATAATATGACAATAAAAATTAGACTAAAAGAGTAGCAATTTTATAAAGCAAAGTGTGAAAGAGATTCATTCCATTGTTCAATTTTATACTAATGTTTTAGGTCTCTGTGATTTCAATTCCCAAAGCCAACTAAATAATATTTTTTTAATGACATATAGAAAGAGGGACAGCCCATCAATAGTGTAGCCTATATATAAAAAAGTAATAATTAGAATAGTGACAATTATATTTTTATTAACAAAAATAAATAATTGTATGTACTGATCATGTAAAAATAACAACATATTAAAATAAATTTATTAGCAAAAATTTGAAAAATCTAGAATGTAGGCTAATTTTACATTCATTTGTATAGAAAAAGATTGTTTTCATTAGATATTCTGGTCAGAAAGAATCATAACCAATACATAATTATATGAATTCCACAAAGATATAATTAGTCGGGCTTTAATATAGATATTAAATATTGCGTGAGAAATCAAAAAAAGTAACAGCCTAGTTGGTTACGTTCGGCATCCCTCTTAGGTCTAGGCCACCACTCATGACATACAACCTATCACTTTGAATCGTAATTTAATATGTAGATCGATCTGCTCTAATAATAATAATTTAGATATATAAAAAATGAGAGCCTTATGTGAAAGATTAGTTTGATAGGTGGAGAACTAATTTAGCGTATGAATACATTCGCATTTCTATACTAATCGAATTAGAAAAGAGCGTTATATATTTATTACATAATATAGCTATATTCTGAATTGTTTAGCAAATACTTAATACACGTGTTCTAATGCAATAATGCGCTTGTATATCGTTGTTTCGCACGTTTTCCATCTGATACAACTAATATCCATCTCATTTAACCGAAATTCACCATCCATCTTAATATAATTAACTCTTTCGTTGATACAATTGATACTCGACTTATATAACTCTTCCTCGTGATATAATAACCTGTATTGATATATAACTTTTCCTCTTCATATAATTAATAACCTGTTACATCTCGTAAACGGATAAGGGTCTAAAATGCCCTATTTAAGCTATTAATTAGATGACCTTTTCTTGAAGATGTTGCCAATCCCTTTTAAGATATTTCACTTTGAGTCAAAAACAACATAAGATAATCAAAGTGGTAAAGGGAAAGTATTCTGCCAAGTTTGACCATTTGTATTTTGCCAGCTATATTGAATCAATCCATGTCTTTTTTTCATTTTTTTCCACTTTTCAAATCTTTAGCTTGCTTCCGTGTCATTTTTTTTATCTAGTATTTTTATTTTGAGACTGACATATTTAAATTAAGGGTTTTTCAAAAATAATTTTTTTCTCTATACGATTCGAAATTCGCGCGTGATGGCACTCACCTAACCCACTAAGACGAGTCAGCCCAATACTTACTGATCCAAACATAATAATAATAGCGAAAGAGAAAAATAGTCTAATATGACAAATAATCATAGGAGGATCAAACTACAACCATCCCAGAACTGGTGTCACATGTACAAGCTTCTAAATACATAGTACTCGAATAAAATAAATGTCCCAGATGTCTAGTCCTCAAATAGGATGTAACATAATAATGGATTCCTTGAAGGTCCACCGATGAGATAAGCAGCTACCTTAAGGATGATCCGGAAGCTCGGTCCTGAAATGAGAAAATTCTAACTAAAGGGACCGGGCTCGCAACCTACAAAAATGTAGCAAGGGATGAGTACCAAAAACAACAGGGTACTCAGCAAATGGAACTAACCTAGAGTAAAACAATGAAGAATCAAGTAACTCCTTCACACCCTACCACATACGGCCGAACTACAAACCTGCACTCAGAAAAGTCTCAGCCCAACAACACATAATATACAATAAAGATAGTTTTTCAGTATATCACAATTATCAGATCTCAAGCCATAACTCCCAAGTGATAACATAATCAATCACATGAATAACACCATGCCACATAATAGTATGCAAGGATTAGATGCAATGCTTATGCAATAATTGTCGGCAATGACCTCGACATCACAACATCAATATGCAAGGATGAGATGCAATGCTTATGCAATAATTGTTGGCAATGACCTCGGCATCACCATATCAATAGCAAAGATCTCAGTATCACAATATCGCTGGCAAAGACCTCGGCATCACAATATCGCCGACAAAGACCTCGGCCCCAATTTCTTTTTCTTTTTCTTTTCTTTACCATCTCACTCATATCAATATCCAAAACCAATGCAAATTATGTGTGACATAGACATGAGATGAAGTCCACAAACAAATCAACTCATAATCACCAACCACAACAATATATCTCAAAAATAGAATTCTCATCACTTAGCCACATTTTCAATTCAGTGTCACAACACCACACCAACTCACGTTTATATTTAATTGCCTCATTTTTTATAATATTAAAATATTTCATGAATCACATATAGAAGAAGTTACAAGAAATATGGGTATTACCGAATACCATAAATGTTGCAATATCCTTAATATCTCAATATCATCACAACCTCAATAACAGTCACATCTCAAAATAAGTATCAATTCAATATCAATATCAAATAATTCATTATATCCCCTAAAATACATTTCCACAATTAATTCACAAGTCAAATATCACAATAGGAATAATTACCCAATTCAAAATATTTCGATCCGAGCCTCCGAATTTTGTCAAAAATACAATAAATGACCTTCAGGATCGTTACAAAACTAGTGATAAGGTTTGCATATATTTTACCCTCTTCAGATCCACTCTAGATAAGTTGTTGTTGTTAGCTTGCCTCCCTGCCATATGAAATTGTGATTTTCAGTTTATTTTAAATTTGAAATATTTCAAAAAATTAAAATTGTAATTTTCACTTCAAATCATTATGTGAACATGTAATTTAGTGTCATAATTTTAAATTTTAAAATTTTCCATTTTTTTTTTTTTGAGATTTCAAATAATGATTTCAGAAAAAATTTAGATGTAAAATTTAATCAATAGATTTAGATTTTTTTTTTAAAAAAAGATCTATTATTTTAAATATTACAAAAAGATTTATGCTTTTAAGGTAATTTATTTTTTAATGGAACTTTTAAGGTAAAAAGTTAACGTAAGGAATGTATTGTATTTTGTCTCAAGGGACATTGAAAGAAAATTAAAGTGCATCATATGACATATCTCAAGATTATCAACTTATAATTATTTTATTTAAAACACTCCATTAGTACGTAATGTAAATGATATAGAAGTACGGGAGTAATCTATATTTATATTTATACACTATATTAAAAGCCTTAAGTTTCTTAAAAATATTATTTAAACTTTTTGTCCTCATTTTTTCACTATTTTTTTAAAATTATTATTTAATTATAATTATAATATTGACTTTAAAATTTATGGAAATAAGTGATAAAATGAATAAGGACTTCTATAAATCTTCCTTATTTGATAGACTTCTACTTATTTGAATCAAGAAAATACCTTAGCTAATGAAATTCTAATTTACCATGAATTCTAATTAGTGATAGAAATAAATAATTTATCAACTTTTTATAAGTTCATACAACAACAACAACATACACAGTTGAATCCCACAAGTGGGGTCTGGGGAGGGTAGAAATGTACGCAGACCTTCCCAGATGTTGTTTCCTGTGAATCCTCGACTCAACAACCGATAAGTAGAATAACTAGATATTGCAAAGAGAACAAAAGGGGAAATAAAACTAAAAAAATGAAAGAAAAAAAAAGGGCAACTATCTACGAAAAGCACATGTTAATATGTAAATACTATAAATCAACACACATTCGATTGCTACCTCACTAAACCTCTAGATCACTCATCCACCTAAACCTACCAACCAATCATCCTACTACTCTAATTCGCGACCTCCACTCCTCATGTCCTCAGTTAGATCCAAATCCGCCATATCTTGTCTAATTAAATTTATTTTTTCAATTATCAAACGAGATACGAGCTTCGATCACAATAATCAAAAGTCAATGTAAACAAAGAAAAACTGAAAGTTTGCAATTATTTAAATTACACTGGAAATAAAATGGAAAGAAAGCATTAATCACTTCTAGCAAAAATTATCTCCAACATTTGAAGCTGGAGGAATCTCAAAATGCCAAAGTCTTCCTACCCCTTTTACCAAATATTTCCTACACAAGAAAAGTTCAGCATAAATCTTTTCTACTTTACGATCCACATCATGTAAAAACACATGTGTAACTCCATTACTCTTCCTATTTCTTGCCATAACTGCTGCAGAATAAATCGCAGCCATTCTTCCTGGTGCTTCTGCAAAATACCCTCGTGGTGCATCTATCATTATCAGATCCCATTCCTTATCATAAACTTCATCGGGTAACATATCTAAGGCTAACTTACACCCATGATTGCCGCGTAAAAATGATTTTTTCGCGGAACAATCTGGTTCTTTATGGTAATGTTGCACCAGTTCATCTGCCTCAGACAACATCGTCCGATATTTCACTGTAACAACGTTAAGAAAAGGAGCGTCTTTGCGTATCGTCTCCACCCATTTTGGATCTTCCTCAAGGAACAATGTGTTTCCACGGGGATTAAAAGCTGACCACATTTGAGAATCATGGCCAAGACCAAATACAAGGAAATTACAAGGTGTACGGTTTTTCAGAACGTCGAAAGACACCCTGATCTCATTCACATTCTGTTGAGGTATCACTCGCGATGTCGCGTAGTGAAGAATCGCATCAACTTGCACTGATTGCCCATTCGACCTCTTCTCGAAAACTTTCTTCTTCACCCCTGGAACTGTATCCTTGTTGTTGCAGACCATCCAATTGTTTGAAGTTTTCACCAAGACGGAGATGAAAATTGCACCTCCAAATAAACCTACTAATGCTATGACAAGGCACCATGATTTCTCTGGCTTGAAATGGCTGTGATTCTGTTTTTGCATATTTTTTGTAGGGATGAAATTTGTGTGATTTAATTTCAACTATGAAATTGTGGAGAAAAAAAAGGGCTTTTATAAAGAATTTTTCTTAAAGAGTAATGACATGCACGTTTATTGACGTGATTATTCATGGATTATATAAATAATCCTATAATTATTGGAACCCCATTATTTTTTTATCCCAACTATAATACATGTATTATTTCTAGGTACATCCCAAATTATATATTTAGGTGTCATTTATGGGCATTTAATGAAGGCACGAATTTTAACTTATATTTAAGAAAAAGATCTATGATAAAATCTGAATATTACTAGATAATTAGTTTAATCTAATGAAGTTTATATATCTCAATATTAAAATTAATAAAATACTCTAAAGTTATTAAGTTCTTTGTATATAGAAAATTTAGCATTATAAATTTATCTCAAGAATTTTTTTTAATATAATTAGATTCATCTCATGCGCGATTTTTTGAAGATAGATAGATAACTACTGTTGTGATAGAACAGTAGTTGTGATTATTAGATAGATAGAACAGTAGTTGTGATTATTCGAAGGGCTATGACTTTTTTGAAGAGTTGTGATTTTTTCGAAGGATTGTGACTTTTTCGAAAGACTGTGACTTTCTAAGGAGTTGTGACTTTTGCGAAGAGTTGTGACTTTTTCGAAGGGTTTTGACTTTTCCCAAAAATTATGACTTTTTCGAAGGATTATGACTTTTGCGAAGAGTTGTGGCTTTTCCTAAGATTTGTGAATTTTTCGAAGGGTTATGACTTTTCTAAAGAGATTACTACAATTAGGAACCATGACGACTCAATAAAGTAGGCAAATTAGGATTGAATCTCGGGATTGGTCATTGCATATATTGTAATTTTTTTTCATTTTAATTTTTTTCTTAATGAGCCGACGCATTAAGATCATGCTTGTATTTATTGCTTGCCCGAGAGGGTGGTAGGGATTAGGAAAAGAATTTTATAACAGGATTCAAAGGTTTAAACTTTGTCTAAGTACTTCAGACCGAAAGGTGCTAGTACCCTGGGATTCATACCAAGGGTTAGGAAGCTATACATTCTGAGACCGGGAGGTGAGGAATGAAATACACCTAAGAAGGATCGGGAAGTGAATTAGGTGTTAGTTAACTTGTTTGATCTTGTATGCATGACTATGAACAACTTCATGAAACTAATTTAGCTACCGAGTTGAATGTCATGGAGAACGCATCCTAGCATTATAATTAATTGATTCAAATCCAACAGTTAGTAAATGATTCTTACATTTCACATATTCTTGTTCTAAAACCCCCCCATTTACTTTATACACTTTTGTTTCTTGGAAGTAGACATTACATTTGAAAATGGGTGTTAATAGATATATTCTCAAACATTCCTTGTGGGATCGACCTCAACTCTTGTTGAATTCTATATTTGGTCAACGACCGCTTTACTCTTCCTTTTGGAGTGTAATTTGGGTGTATACTATCTTAAAAGTATAAGTTCCCTAACTTGAGTGTTAAATTGTTATAATACCCCCAACTTCAAAATCAATTTAGTATATCTTTTATATTGTTTATTATATTTATTTAATTATATGATATTATATTGAAAGCAGATAATTTTTTACATTGAATGATTGTGACTTTTTCGATAGACTGTGACTTTTTCAAGAAGCTGTGATTTCTTCGAAGGGTTGTTAACTTTTTCGAAGAGTTGTGACTTTTCCTAATAGTTGTGAATTTTTTTTGAATGATTGTGACTTTTGTAAAGAGGTTATTGTGGTACCCCAACTTAAAAACCAATTTAGTATATATTTTATATGTTATTTTTTTTATTTAGTTAGATTATATTATATTGAAAGCAGATAATTTTTCACATTGAAGAATTGTGACTTTTTCAAAAGATTATGATTATTCATATATATATATATATATATATATATATGTCAGGGGTCGTTTGGTTGGGAATATGTTATTTTGGGATAATTAATCTTAAGATGAACTATCATGAGATAGTTATTCCATCATATATATGGAATAACTTATCCCATCACTAAGGTACAAATGGTGAGATAAATAATTAAAAGAATACCTAGTACATAATACCTCCAATCAAACACGAGATAAAATAATCCTATATTTATCCTGAAATTATTATACATTATACCTCACACCAAACGACCATTAGTACAAATATAAAAATTGCATTTTCTCATTATTTTTGTTTTATAGAATATTATTTCAAAATGGCCTAACTTAAAATAACATAATCGAAAAATACTCATTTAGTCGATCACAACTTGCTTAGTCAATTATGTGGGCTCAAATCCCAGTGCATGCTATTTATTTTCATATATTTCCAGTTGCTTGAGCAAGGTGCACTTTGAATTCTAGAAAAGGTCAAATTAAGGGTCCATTTAGGGTCAATTCAAAATTTATTTTGAGATTTCAAGTTCAAATTCGAAGCTTTATAATTTTTATTTTTCTAAAGTCTTTAGTTAAAATTCTAAAATCATCACTATGCATGCAGTGGTGGAACCACCTTGTATTTAGGGGATTCATCTGAATTCCTTGAGCGAAAAATTATACTATTTATTATATGAAAAATAATTTTTTATATATATGTATAATAGATGTCGAACCCCCTTAAAAAAAATTCTACACTAGATTATCCGAAACACTGTGTCAATAAAGAAGGATATTTTTGACTCATTTAGTGACAATAAGGGCATTTTTTGACCAAAAGTATCTATGGCAAGGTCTTTTTGAACCAATTGAAGACAAAGGCATTTTTGAACCAAATTATAAATGAAGGACATTTTTATTCATTTTATATAGTTTAAGGGCATTTAAAACCCTTTTTCCAATCTAATTTTTGATAATTAGATCGAAATTTTGACTAATTTAGAAGCGCGTTGCATAAGACACATAAAAAAAAAGTGATCTTAATTAATTTTTTTAATTTACATTTACTTTAGCTTAAAGTATTGATAAGCTATGAAAATTATCAAAATTTTAAAAAATAAAAGACCTAGTATAGGTACAACTCTAGAAAAAATTTAAGTGGCCATAAAAGTGTGTGAAAACAAGCTAGTATAAGCATAGGTATTTTGACCAAACAAATTTAATTAATTTAATTAATTAAGATTATATTATAAGCTCTTCCTCCTAGGTATAGAAAAGGGAGGACAATTATCATATATAACATATAATTAATGACTGTCAAGAGTTGGCAATGTCAGTTGCTGGCTTATTAAATTTAAATTTTCTAACTTAATTAGTTTAATTCTACCCAAATAATTTTCTACAATAATAAAACATTTAATATATTTAGATTAATATCGTAAATTTTATGTTCTTATTTTGATAATAGAGAAGTTGTTTCTAATAAATGCTCAATTACTCGAAAAAAATAATTTAAAGTTGTATGTACAAAAAATAAAAAATGAAGAAATCATGACAAATTATTCTTGATAGTAATTAGTACTAATAATAAAATAATATATGAATTGAAGTAAAAAAAAAATATTCATAGAAATTAAAAGACGAGAAACTACGTGAGTAATATTGCGACTATATATTAGTGCTCAAGAATAAGCTAAGCAAGATGATACTCTACTATGTCTTACTAATTTATATCCTAGTTTAGTGTCTTTCAAAACCTCTTATTTACGTTATGTTTTTAGTTTCTCTTGATAACTGATCAATAATATCTCAGAGAGAAACAAAGAACTTCATCAATGTTGCGATAAAAGTTTATATATTTTGATTATATTCGATCATACTCCTCGATTTTCAAATATTTACGTTATGTTTTCAGTTTCTCTCGATAACTGATCAATAATATCTTAGAGAGAAACAAAGAACTTCATCGATCTGGCAATAAAAGTATATATATTTTGATTATATTCGATCATACTCCTCGATTTTCAAATATTTACGTTGTGTTTTCAGTTTCTCTTCATAACTGATCAATAATATCTTAGAGAGAAACGAAGAACTTTATCGATCTTGCGATAAAAGTTTATATATTCTGATTATATTCAACCATACTTCTTGATTTTTAAATATTTATATTTAAATTCTTTTGTAATTTCTGATACCATTATCGAACTTTAAGATAACCATAGTTATTTTTTAAACTTACATAAAAACTTAAAAGGGTTATATGTAGCTAACATGTACTTTTTTTTCCCTATGGTATAAACTCATCATTCTTTACTAATCACACATTAATTTGATTAATTTCTTTTTTTAATAATTTATGATCCAAAAAGTACAATGAATATTCTTTTTTCATGTTCTTCTTGGTTGATTACTATAATCCAAACATTTGACATGTTACTTTTATAAATCAACTTCAAATCTATGATCCCATATATAAAAAGACAATTGTTTGAAAATATCATCACCAAAAATATTACTATTTCCAAAACAATAATTTTGATTTTTTACTTATTTTAAAAAAAATATAGTACTATATTTTATAGAGTAGTCCACACTAAAAAGTATTCAATATCCTATGTGTTAAATAATAATGAGACTAGTAGATATAAAGTAAGGTACACATCACAAGGCTAGTAAATTAAAGTAGGGTAGGCTATGAAGTACATAAAATAACTAAAAGAAACAAACAAAATATGCAAGTACCCCAAAAAAGATGGAGAAAAAAACAATCAAAAGGAGAAGTTCACACACACACACACACTACTTTTTTAATTTATTTTGTTTTTTTTTTAAAAATATAAATAATTTTTTAAAAATATTTATATATTATATTTCTTCTATCAAATTTTAATTATTGTTTTAGTTCATCATTTTTTAAAAAATAATGTACATAAAACTAATTTATAGTTTTTTTTACAATGGTATTTATTTTGAAACAATTTTTTTTCAACTAAAAAACATTTAAAATGAGACGAAAGGAGTAGCTTGCAATGATAATAATATAAATTCAATGAAATTTTATAAGTGAATTATAAAAAAGACAACATATACATTATTTTTAATTTTATGGGATAGAAAAAGTATTTTCATTTGATTTTTGGCTTAAAGAAATAGTAGTCAAAGCATGATTGCAGGAAACCAATAAGCTAGCGTCTGATCATAGATTATAAATCAGATTTTAAATATTTATTTAACCGTAAAATTTGATCAACTTTTGAAAATATGATCTTTCAATATTTTTCAAGTTGTAAAAATATTGATCTATCCGTCCATCCATTTTTACAAAGAGAAATTTTATTTTCACTTATAAAATTATATACATGTATTTTCAAGTGAAATTATATTAAATTTAAAAGATCACATCTTTAACAACTCAATTTTTTAAATTTTAACCTTAAAATTATGACTTAAAGAATGCTAATTAAGAAAATGATATTTACCACCCTCTAAAACTTTGGTGATGTTCTCTTTTAATTAATCCTCCATAAATTATGTTTTCTTTGAATAATTAAGATTATTTAAAAGTAATAATGGTGGTTAATCATTCTAACAGCTCATTATTTTATGCAAGCGTGAGTAAAAATGCAGGGACTTTCTGTTGCTAAGCTTTTTTATTTTTGGTTAATTCTTAGAAGTTTAATATTGTATTTAAATTTATTTATTTAAATATTTACTCGTGCATATCCAATGTTAAAGAAATGTAAATGTGAGAGTTAAGTAAAAGGACATGTTAATTGACCATGCTAATGCGGAACCTTTGATTTTAGTATAACTGTTTATAGGTGCGAAATTCAAAAAAGATTGAATTATGAGAATTTATTGCAATTTTATTTATATGGTTGCGAAAGTTATTTTCATAATTTGAATGCATGAACTTTTTGTTTACAGGGTTTGATTTTTGAGACGAGGGCTTTTCAAAAACAATTTTTCTATCTGTATGAGATAATGGTAATGTTTGTGTATTTTACACTCTCCATGCCGCACCTGTGAAATTCCTCTGGGTATGTTGTTATTGTTGTTGTTGAA
This sequence comes from Solanum rostratum, assembly GCA_029948455.1. NCBI lineage: Eukaryota > Viridiplantae > Streptophyta > Magnoliopsida > Solanales > Solanaceae > Solanum > Solanum rostratum. The sequence goes on from CM057046.1 coordinate 6,931,577, forward strand.
TGCATGAAATTTTGATCATCCGCAAGAGCAACTCAAGCATATTAGTGGCCTAAGACGAAAATTGAATGAAAATTGAGACCCTCTAAAATTAAAGACCTAAGACGCTTGCTTTTTTTCTAATACCGTCAAGCCACCCCTATCATACATACGTTATGATAATTTTATTAATTACGTCAAAACGATGTATTAACCCTTTCAAAAAGAAAAACAAAAAGAAAAGTAGTGGCCAAAAAGTTAAAGAATTGATTTTTATCCCTTCTCTTCTCTTCAGTAAAAATAAAAAAAGGAAAGCTGTTCAAGAATGGTGTAATAGAGTACCAAAAATAGTACAAAATCTGAAATAAGGTATCTTTTTCCTCCTCACCCCTCTTTTAGTCTCTGTTCTTTTTCTCTATTTCAGAGCTGTCTGAGCAGTTTAAGAGGGGGTGGGGGTCTGTTCTTTACTCTGACTTAGGGTTTTTACTTAAATGAGCTATTTATGGTTGCTGCAAGTTAATGACTTGTTCAATTTACTGGTTATCAACAGTTTCTTTGAGCTCTTTATTGAACTGGGGTTGTGTTTTCTTGAACATTGAGTAGGTGGGATGGGGACTTTCTTTGTAAATTTGAAAGCATAACTAGCTGCTTCTTCTTCTGTTTGGACTTTTCGTGCTTGGGGCTTTTCTAGTTCTCTCATATATGTATTGGGATTCAAAGTTTTGTATTAAGAACCTTGCTGTGGCTTTTTGATAGTTTGTTCTCTGTTTGGTTGTGTGATCTTTGTTGGAAGATGGTCAAATACATAAAAATGAGAACTTTAAGTTCCCAGCTTGTTGAATTTCAATAATTTATGTTGGTTTCTTGATACTCAAGTGCTGAGTGGTAAAAGAGAAGTTCTCCTGAAGTTTGGTTAAATTTTTCTGTACTTCCAAAATATGGATGTAGAAATCAAGAATAATGACAATGAACCAGAAAAGAGGAATGATCAGGAAGTGTCAATGAACTATCAGTCTACAAACATATCTTCAGAATGGCAAATAAGTGGGAGTAATTTGACAAATTCATCTATGGGAATGGTGGATTCATTTTGTCCTACTACTTGGGATCAGCCTACTAGCAATTCATCAAATTTAGGATTCTGTGATGCTAATGTTCAAATGGATTTAGGCCCTTTTAGAGCTGGTGGTGATAGAACAATTGGTCCTAGTTGGACTCCATCAAATGCAATGTTGAAGGGGGGTATGTTTCTACCTCCTGCTCCGATGATGCTTCCGCAGAGCTTAGCACAGTTTCCAGCTGATTCAGGGTTTATTGAAAGAGCTGCAAGGTTTTCTTGCTTTAGTGGAGGGAACTTTGGTGATATGATGAACCCTTTTAGCATCCCCGAGTTGTCGATGAATCCTTATTATAGGGGATTGGCACCAATGCAGGGTCCTCAAGAGGTTTTGGCAAGTAATGGGTTGAAATCACCTCAGAAGCTGCAGCATTTGGGTAATGTGGCTGAAAGTTCTATGGATGTTCCGTTAACCGTTGATCGTAGGGACTCAGAGAGAAGCCCCCTCAAGAATGAGAAAAAGAGTGAAAATTTTGCCAAGTCCCAGGATGAAGCAAAAGAAGCTGCTGGAGTCTCCGGTAATGAGTCTGATGAAGCTGGATGTAGTGGCCGTCAAGAAGGAACGGAAGGTGCTGGTGAGGGGTCTAATGGAAAGAATATTGGATCAAAGAAAAGGAAAAGAGGTGGTCAGGTATAACATCGTTGTTATATTTCGTTTGATCGTTCACAAGATCATTACCATATTATTTTGTTTTAGTACTATTTTGTTCTGTTAACTGTCCGTTGTTTCTTGTACTTTATTATTTCTTTTTCTGCATTGCTTTGGATTGTTTTTTCTTGAGCCGAGGGCCTATCGGTAAATGACCTCTCTACCTTTGAGGTACGGTAAGATCTACGTACACTTTGCGCTCCCCAGACCCGACTTTGTATGACTACATTGGCTATGTTGTTGTTGTTCGTTTGTTCGTTCACTAGATAGTTCCTTGTTGAATGTTCTTGTCCTTAAGCAGGATATTGAACCTGATCAAATGAAGGGAGCACAACAGCCACCATCCGACATTCAGAAAGGGGAACAAAAGTTGAATTCAATTGCCAGCAAGCCTGGTGGAAAGAATGGTAAACAGGGGTCTCAATTTTCAGATCCAACCAAAGAGGAATATATACATGTTCGCGCTCGAAGAGGCCAGGCAACAAATAGCCATAGTCTTGCAGAAAGAGTATGACTTCATACTAGAAGGTTCTAAGTTATTGAATCTCATATTTTATTTGTATTGATCCTGACTTGAATGATTTTGATTACAGATAAGGAGGGAAAAAATCAGTGAACGGATGAAGTATCTTCAGGATCTTGTGCCTGGTTGCAACAAGGTTGGTATTGTTGGAATCAACTAGTACGGTGTAGCAGGCCGATGTTGCTCGAGCTGTTCATAAATGTTGATGGTGCATGTCAGATCCTCCAAAAGTAGTGCATTTTTGGGGAATCCGACACGGGTGTGGCAACATTTTTGGAGAGTCCGAGTAACATACTGAAGTTTATATTAGTTATTTCAGTAGGCATATACTATAGTATATATTAGAAATTTTAGTTGGCACTTTCTGTTTTAAGTTACTTATGAAAGAGGTGCTGATTGCAGGTCACTGGCAAGGCTGTGATGTTGGATGAAATCATTAACTATGTACAGTCTCTACAAAGGCAGGTTGAGGTATGCAATTAATAATTTATTTTTCTTTCTCACGTTTTTTTCAGATCTTACTCTTCACATTAATAACGGTGCCTGCCTTCCTTCGGAATGTCCAATTGTCATAATATTTAATGATGATTTGATTGCTTCCCGTATTGCTGTATTAATGATCCTGGTGGCTGCATAATGTGGTTTGAGGATTTCTCGGTACATGCATTCGAGTTTCAAATATGTGGGCTCTTGCTCTTGATTGGTCTTAAGATGTTGTTGCTACTTTGTGTTAGCAAACTAGTTGGTGCTTTAGGATGACTTAAGACTCCTTTTTGTTCCAGTTCCTCTCAATGAAGCTTGCAACAGTAAATCCGCAGCTGGATTTTGATATTGATGGTCTCCTGGAAAAAGATGTAAGTTCACTCTTCTGAGAATGACGTGTAGCTGAGCGTTGTTGGATAATTTTCTCCTAATGCTTGAATGTAAGACATTCCCTTTGTCGCAGATCCTCAAGTCTCGAGCAGGTCCTTCATCCTCGCTCGCTTTTCCACCTGATATGACCATGCCATATCCTCCCTTGCATCCACCACAAGGTGGAATGGTTCAATCTGGTCTTCCTGGTTATGGATTTCCTAGTGATGCATTTCATAGAGCCATCAATCCTCATTTAGCCACTACTAATTGTGGGCCTGGCGACTACAAGGATCCGTCATCTCAGGTAACATTTGTGATTCTTGAACTATAGTAGCATAAGCTAATGTTGATCGATGGTCTACTAACCATTTGAGGTAATTTGCATGATCTCCAGGCACGAAATGAATGGGATACTGAGCTACATAATGTTGTCCAAATGGGGTTAAATTCAAGTGTACCCTTATCTAGTCAAGATTTAACTGGTATTTGATGCCCCTTCATGATTTTTCTACAATAAATTAGCATCATCTTCTCTAGTAATCCTGAAAATTCTCTGTTTGTAGGTTCTCTAACAGAAGGACAGATGAAAGCAGAACCATGAACTCATCGTAGATACCATATATGCTTAAAATTTGCCTGTTATTGGGGGATTGAGGTGCGCTGAGTATCTCATCTGGGAAGTGTGTCGCACTGAGCTCTTTCTATTTCACATTGCACAAGACCCCCCATCCAGGAGTTCCCAGTGAGTCTGTACAGCAAGTCCATTATGAGTATCTGTTAACACACAGTGCATTCACATCCTTTTCATAAGTGACACAATCGGCTAGTAGCACGAGAGTCAAAATTCATTCCACGAGATTGACGTTCTTCAGATCAATGACAACAAATGAAGGTTCAAGAACTAATATTTTGCTGATACATTCTTGAATCTCTTTTGTTGCGCGGATGGTTATATTCTTCTTGTTCATTCCATGTTGAAGAACTTGCAAAATTGTATGGCCTGGGGAAAGTAAATGAAGTTACATGCTTCTTTTCTTCCAAAGCATTATTTACATAAAAACTTTGTTCATTTACTGCAAAATAATACACAGAATCTGATGTTGTTGACTGTAAGGTTGATTCTCTCTTCCTTGGAAGGACTTTATTGCTTTCCTTATCTGCTATAATACAGCAAATATGCTCAGAAAACTTGCCATGCATGATATTTCTGAGACTTTAAAATGGGTAGTCCGATACACCAAGCATTCCGCGAGCACACATGGTCCAGAGAAGAGTTGCACTCAAGGGGGTGATATAAACAACCTATCCTAATGCTAGCATTAACAATTGCTTCTAATATTATTTAAGTTGGTGAATGATCCTCCATTAGTTGACAAGAAGGCTGGATCCAGTGCAGTCAAAAACAGTTTGCTTAGGTCTATCTGTACATGTGTATATATCACCCTCTTCAAACTCCACTTTTGAAGAATAACACTGTATATTAACGGACTCGAACATCACAATTATTAAAAAAATTCAACTTAGAATCTGATTTTGTTGACTGCTTGGTGGACTATTTCATCAGTGGTTTATCTCAGCACTCATCTTTTTATCTGCTATAACACTGAGGGGATGCTGGAAAAGGTGTCCTTTTTTTAATGTTATATCTGAGACTTTATGCCTGCATTATCATTTCAATCTGCAGGGAAATGGGAGGGGCCATGGAATTCATAAACAATTGAATTACAATGCTGATTTGATAAGATTCTGTGTGTCAGATATTTGATCATCTTACAAGTTCCCAGAAAATGAAAATTAAAATTAAGATAGAGCATCTCAGTGGGACAATAGGTAATTAAGAGTTAATGTAAACAAGCTTACATATGTTTTGATCATCATATTATTTAAATTATTTTATTTTGATCATGCATTTGGACATACAATCTTTAAGGTTTTATTAAAAATAACTTACATATTCGGGAACTACATAAAAAGTATTAACACGTTACAAGAATTGACAGTTTGGAGTATTTAAAGGGCGACGAACAATTAGAATGGCGGAAGGAGATTCAAAGCACTTTCCAGTTGAGATGGGGTTGCACTAAGGATTAGTTCTTGTACTGTTTCTATTTGCTTTGGTGATGGATGAATTAATGTGGTGTAATTGATGAGGTGCAATGTGTGTATACGATTTTCGAATGTACATGGTGCTGATTAATGAGACACACGATACAGTTAAGGCTAGGTTGGAGGTGTGGAGATAAACTTTAGAATCTAAAAGATTGAGATTGAGTAGGACCAAAACAAAATATTTGAAATGCAATGATATAATGCATGAGGTAGATGTGGAAGTGAGTGCTTGACATATAGGCTATCCCGAAGAGAGATAGTTTCAAGTATCTTGGATTGATAATTCAGGCTTATTGGAACATTGACAGTTTTGTCACACATCGTATTAATGTGGCGCGGATGAAGAGGAGGCTTGCTTCTGGAGTCTTGTGTAATTAGAAGGTACCACCAAAATGTAAAAACAAGTTCTACAGAGAAGTGGTTAGACTGATTTTATTGTATAAGGGTGACGGTTGGCTAGTCAATAACTCTCATATTCAGAAGATGCAAGTGACGAAAATAAGAATGTTGAGATAGATGTGTGGGCACATTGGAAGATAAGATTAGGAATGAGGATATCCAAGACATGGTATGACTGGTCTTTGTGGTAAATAAGATTAGGAAAATCACAAAATATACTCATTTATTTAAAAAATTTATTTACTTTAACTATAACGTTGAAACATTACAAGTTCTTTTTATATTTATTAAACTTCACGAGCAGTCAAATTACGTTACATAAATTCGAACCAGAGGGAGTATTATAAACTTAACCGAAACCACCCGCCAATTCCTCCCTTTTGAACATTATGTCTCATATTTCCAACCATTACTGTTCTCTGCTTAAACTTTGGTGCGAATCCCAAAACCATAACCAAATCAAGAAGCTTCATTGCTTCATTCTCAAAACCATAGCAAACCCAGAAACATTTTTGCTAAACAATTTCATAAATGCTTACAGTAAACTCAATAACACTGGGTATGCACGCCAAATGTTTGAAAAAATACCTCAACCAAACCAGTTTTCATGGAACACCATTCTTTCTGTTTATTCGAAATCCGGGAACCTGTCGAGAATGCTGGAGATGTTTAATAGGATGCCAAACCGAGATGGGGTGTCTTGGAATTTGATTATTTCAGGGTATGCATCTCGAGGTTTAGCTATCGATGCTTTAGAGGCGTATAAGATGATGTTAGAAGATGGGGGGATGAGTTTGAATAGGATAACGTTTTCGACGATGCTTATATTGTCTTCGGACAATGGTTGGATTCGAATGAGTAGGCAAATTCATGGGCAGATAGTGAAATGGGGATTTGAGTCGTATGTTTTCGTTGGTAGTCCGTTGATTGATATGTATGCGAAAGCAGGGTTTATTTATGAGGCTGAAAAAGTTTTCAATGAGTTGCCGGAGAGGAATGTGGTGATGTATAATACAATGATTATGGGGTTTTTGAGGTCTGGAATGGTGAGGGAGTCGAGAATTTTGTTCCGAGATATGCCTGAGAGGGATTCCATTTCTTGGACAACGATGATAACAGGTTTAACACAGAATGGTCTTGATAGGGAAGCACTTGTCTTGTTCAGGAGAATGAGGTTAGAGGGGCTACCTATTGACCAGTTCACATTTGGAAGCATTTTGACTGCTTGTGGAGGCCTCCAGGCTATTGAAGAAGGCAAACAGCTTCATGCTTATATAGTCAGAACTTATCACAGCGAGAATGTGTTTGTAGGTAGTGCCCTTGTTGACATGTACTCAAAGTGTAGAAACATCAAATATGCCGAGACTTCTTTTTGTAGAATGCCAAACAAAAATATTGTCTCTTGGACTGCAATGGTCGTTGGATATGGACAGAATGGCTTTAGCGAAGAAGCTGTTAAGGCTTTCTGCAACATGCAAAGAAATGGAGTTGAACCAGACGATTTTACTTTAGGAAGTGTGATAAGCTCATGTGCAAATCTGGCAAGCTTGGAAGAAGGAGCCCAGTTTCATGGCCGAGCACTAGTGTCAGGCTTGATATCTTTCATTACTGTTTCTAATGCACTTGTGACCCTCTATGGTAAGTGTGGCAGCATAGAAGAATCTCACAGGCTTTTCAATGAGATGTTTGTTAAGGACGAGGTCTCTTGGACAGCATTAGTGTCAGGATATGCTCAGTTTGGAAAAGCAACTGAAACAATTGATTTATTTGAGAAGATGCTGGAACATGGTCTTCAACCAGATGGAGTAACTTTTGTTGGGGTTCTTTCAGCTTGCAGTAGGGCCGGACTTGTGGACAAAGGCAAAGTTTATTTTGAATCAATGGCGAGAGAACATGGAATTACGCCTATTCTTGATCATTATACTTGCATGATTGACCTATTTAGTCGATCTGGTCATTTAGAAGAAGCCAAAGATTTTATACAGAAAATGCCTTGCACCCCAGATGCAATTGGTTGGGCTACACTGTTGAGCTCATGTAGAACCCATGGTAACATGGAAATTGGCAAATGGGCAGCAGAGTCTCTTTTGGAACTTGATCCAGAAAATCCTGCCAGCTATGTCTTGCTCACAAGCATGTATGCTGTGAAAGGAAATTGGGCTGAAGTGGCTCAACTAAGAAGGGCCATGAGAGATAGAGGTGTGAGGAAGGAGCCAGGATGTAGTTGGATCAAATATAAAAACAGAGTGCACATTTTTTCTGCTGATGACAAGTCCAGTCCATTTTCAGATCAAATATACGCAGAACTGGAGAAATTGAATGGTAAAATGATAGACGAGGGTTATGTACCAGACGTAACTCATGTCATGCATAAAGTTGAAGAATCCGATAAAATAAAATTGCTTAACTACCACAGTGAGAGGCTTGCTATTGCCTTTGGCTTGATCTTTATCCCCCCTGGGCTCCCCATAAGAGTGGTAAAAAATCTAAGGGTATGTGGTGATTGCCATAGTGCAACTAAAATCATTTCTAAGATCACCCAAAGAGAAATTCTTGTAAGAGATGCAGTTAGGTTTCATTTATTTAAGGATGGAAAATGTTCTTGTGGAGATTTCTGGTGATAGTTTGTCCACAATTCTTGATCCCCTGCGGGGACTGTTACATGTATCATATGAGGCAGGAATAATCATGCTGGTTCTCTTGAAGGGATATGTTCGCTTCCCATGAGTAAACTTGTCTATGTATGTTGATATTTTATCTAATGGTTCAAATTAGAAGGCTGGGTAGCCATTCTCATAAGTACTACACTTCAGAGCTCATCAATTTCCACAAGTAGCCCGCAAGCCTCAATTGAGGAGTATCTGATTTAGGAGGCTACGGATCCTCATAGCAATGTAAGTTACATCTTAATATAGCTGATTATACTGATGAAATAGATGCCCTTGTACATTGTTTTCAATATTCTCTTCTTACTTTCAATTCATAAACACATGAATATTCAAAGTTTCCAAATTGCACGTTAAACTTTGTTGTATATGGGTGGAAATATAGAAAAAAAGAAAAGTTGTCTCGACAATATGTATATAAGATGTTCCTCAAGTCTAGTCTACATGAGATAAGGAAAGCTATAAAATTAAGGAGTATTGCCTAGGTACCATGATTCTTAATTATGAAAAATATTATATATGTTTAACCTAAACATCAGACGAATCTAGAGCATTCTAACACATGACTGGTTTAACCCTTTTGACTACTAACATGCCTTCTCAAGCTCAAGATGATGAATTAACTTGACTTTGCAATTCAAAATAGGAAATTGAAGTCGAGTATGCCAGGAAAAAAGTCATTGTGAAGGTCTTCTGCATGATATCATCTAAATAGTGTATTCGAGATAGTTCACAATCACCAAAATAGAAAGCAGCAGTGATTTCCTTTTTCAGGGAACTTAACTGCGACAGTTAAACAAGGTGCTTCTTGCACCACACAAAGAAAGGTTCGGTGTTGCAAATCTCCAGGACATCATTAGAAAATCTTAGATTAGCGGTTACAGAGTAACCAAAAACTTCGTTGGAACAATGACCAGAAATTCAAGGTTTAGAACAGGGACTTGTTACCCAAACTCTTAACTCCACGAAGTAAAAGAAGTGAAGATTCTTCCAAAACATAACTGGAACTCTGATATATTATGAATAAAAAGATGAGAAGTACACATCCCAAAAGATATTTATCAGATTTTAGCGTTCAAAGGAGGGATTAAGTACTCAAACTTTAACTCTGATAATATGAAGAAAAAGAGGAACAGAAGACTTTTGTTGGGTATGGCAATCTAATGTTTGCAGGAGAGACTCAATACTAACCTCCAATAACATGAAGAAAGGAGGAGAAAAAGTTATGGAGAACGTTTTTCTTTAGCATTGTCACCAAAAAGAAACAAGAAAACTGAGCTGATGAAAATAAGGAACTTTCTGCAGGGCAGGTGGTATAAGATCCCGGTCAGTAGACAGACTTAAGTCTATCAAGATGGTAGATGTTCAAAAACTATGTGCAATATAGAAAAAGAATAAAAAAGAATTTCATCTTTATTCGTTGTGGACAATATTCAAGAGGTTCCTTAGGAGTTTAGACTATCAGAAATAAGGTAAGTCTAGACTATAGAAAATAAAAGAAAGGGTCTTAAATAAATAAAATGTCTACATACCTAGATTTCTAACTTCACTAGAACTACGGAATATATTCTATACTATTAACCTAAAATACAGAATTAGTCTTTGACTTTGTTTCTTTTGGTAAGTTTCTAGCATAGAACTAATTTAATCCTTGCATAAATGGTGCACATAAAAAGAGGAAGGGGATGACATATTTTCCTTCTCTCTGTAAGAAGTTTCTTGGATAGGAGTAGCAAATGATTTTTGGTATCTCATACAAGGAATCTAGTTTTGTGCTGTTCGGAAAAGCTACTCAATTTTGAGAATTTTCTTTCTTTTGCATTTTGTATATATTTTGTGAGATGAAGCTATAAATATTGCCCAATGGGTTATAAGTTACCAATGAATATCTTGTGAACTAGCTAAGTACAATCTACAGATTGACACTTACGCATTATGTGATTGAACAGGCACAGATACATAGCCTATCTCAATAGACTCTCAACACAAATACATTCCAGTAATGTAAAGGAAATTATTCCTACAATGAAGCAGCTGTGGATTGCGGTAAAATGAAACATAGGACATAAAGTTTGGAAGAGACATATCTTCTATTTAGCTGTTAACATAGAACTTAAGTTTGGAAGAGACATCTTCTATTTAGCTGTTTAATAGGAGGGCTTTGATCCATAGAAGCGATGACCACAGCTAATCCTGTTGTTGTGTCGATGTGATTGGCTCTAACTGACTTTCTCGTGGATCTAGAATATATGCAAAGAACCTCATTAGACTAAAACATAGGTTGACAGTTGAATACTACAATGAGCTTACAAGAGAAGCCAGAAAACATTACCTGTAAGCGGTGACAGACTTCAATAACTTCAGCAAGGGGTGCCCAGTCTCCGAAGTTCCTTTCAATAAATTGATAAGCAATTCCAGTCTTTCCTTTTCCAACAATGAAGAGTCCTCCTTTTATCTCACCTTCACCCCTAAAGTTTTGATCCACCCCCATAGATTTTGCACGCCTATAATTTGAAATAGCTCGAGGATTTAATAGAAAACCTGATATGAACTTGTCTTTTAGCAGATTCCCACCTCCCAGAGCTTTATAAAATTCCATGTTTCTGTCAAAGAGGACTACACCACCCCAGTATCGAGGCCAGAAATCCGTTACCTGAATAACAACCCCAGCATAATAAACCAGGTCGTTCCATAGAAATGTCGAGAAAAAAGTGGAAAAAGGTTACCTCTGATTCTATTTGTTCATGAAGAACAGCAAATAACTGAACCCCCAAAGCGTCAAATATTGGTTTCCTTGCATAGAGTTGGTGGGCTTCAGCTCTGCACATGATGCACCTGTTTCCATAAACTTTTTGGAATGAGACTGAGTAATTCATGCTCATAGATAAAAATTAATTTCATATTCTTCTCCCCTTCTTTTTTGAGATAACCATGATGTCCAGGCCATAAATACCACTCATTCGTTAAAGGAAAAAACATTTATAGGTTGCATCCTTCATCACCGCATCATAGTTTAGTGCGATAAGAAAGATTGTTGGATCTTTTTACGCTGATTGAAATTTTATGCAGAAATTGACTTGAGTTTCCTTAATCCTGAAAAATTATTGCAAGTGGTGTCCTTTTCCTGTTTATCATAGTATGTATAATATCCTTTATCCGAGACTTAGTGCAACAATTGAGCTACAATTAATAACTTATAGGTGTGCTGATGCTTTACCCAGGGCGACGAATGCATACAAACACTGCTGCTTTATCACGCCAGAGCTTTGAAGCCTTCATCGAAGCAGTCTTTGTTGTAATCAGACGCTCCATTCCAATCTTGTACTCTGGTGTTAGTTTCTGAACTGAGATATTCTCTATGGAAGAATAAGGAGCAACCGTCTCAACTACTGGGGTTGCTTGCACACAGCCACATGCTCTAGGCTCATCGGGCATTGAAGCTACAATTCCCTTAAAGACATATCCATCTTTAATTCCTAAATCAGCCATTGATTGTTCAAGAGATATATCTGTCTTGGTTCTTATGAGGGATCTTGTCATACTCTGCTTCCTGGAGGTGACTGGAGAAATATCCTTACTGTAAAGACTCTCATTTCCCGATGTGGTTCTTCTCCTCATGTGGAGGTTAGATGTTTCTGACCAAGAATCTGCCCCAGAAGCTGCAGTTTTGTCTGTAAAACGGGCAACATGGCCTCTTTTCATTCCAAACTTTGAAGTAAGATCTACCGTACTTAGGTTAAGAAGCTCAGTAAGGGAATTCCCAGACCCCTCAAGCTTATCTGCATATTGCATCAGAGCTCGATCATGCAGGTATGACCTGATTTCCAGTGCATCCTTGAGTAGGAAAGAAACAATCGTCAGAAGAATAGCTTATTTTGTTTCCATAATTTTTCAGATGTGCGGAAAACAAGCTTAAGAAGTTCCGATTCAAAGATTATTTTGGCAATAATCATTCACATGGGAATAGAGGCATTTACTGGGTTGATTTTTGAGATAGTCACTCAACTAATAGTTATTATCACGGTAAATCACTTTCTTTAGAGACAACCATTTCTAAAGAAGGATGACTTTCTGAGAGACTATTATATGAGTGAACCATCTTAGAAATCAACTCGCAATTTACTACTACTTGCAAAATATTTGTTTTCTTTGTTGCAACTTAATTCTTATGATTCTGTTCTTAGAAATGGTGTTTTTTCCTAGGAAAACACAAGAATTACTGAGTTATGGACTCGTGATATTCTCGAGATATATACAAGAAGGGAAAATTTATCAGAACCTTTTGCCGTTGAGTCATGCTCAACTCATTCATATCATCTACATTCATAATCTTCAATGTTGGTACATCATCCCACCCTTCCTCCTGCAGCTTTGAAACAAGTCCCTGCAGACATCCATTTCCAAGAAAATCCTCGATCACGAAAGAAGCCATCTTCTTCTTCTCAAACAGACTAGAGAAAAAAAAAATCCTGTGATACAATCAATGAATGGACACTTTCAACTTGTAAATCCACAAATTTTAAATGTACACTTAGACAGTCTATGGATCAGTCTTAATAGTGATTGATGAACTACTTCACTCATAAGTTTTCATTTCTATGATAAAACTAGCTATTCAATAAATATATACTCCTTTCGTTTCAATCTGATTGTCTGGTTTTAAATTGACGTGGAACTTAAGAAAGTTCTTTTAATCTTGTGATGTTAAACTAAAGATAAGTGGAATGTACTGAAATGTTCTTTAATTATGTGGTTTTAAACATATAGCGTGGAAAGTTGAAATTCAAGAGTTTTCAAAAATGAGAAGAGACATTCATTTTAAAACAGAGAGTAAGACAAACAAATTGACTACGAAATGGAAATAATGACAAATGGAAAAAGTTTAAACTTGTTCTTGAAATCTCTTTTTAGTTTAATCAAAGAGGGGCCTGATTGACATTTAAAGCTTTGTGGTTTATTGTCTCACAACAGCCGGCCAAACATTTTTGCCAAAGATGCAACAGTTGTACTTTTGATTTATTTAATGAAACTGATAATGTTTAGTCCTGAGAAAGGTGATTAGATAAGATATGACATTACACAAAACTTATCGAGGATATGATCTATGAAAGTCGAGGATAAGGGTGAACCGGTGTCTACTTTTCCTTATCAATATCATTATTATTACTCTGTATCTTATTATTCGATTTTATTATTATCTATTATTTCATTTAACTTGCTATTTTTAACATGGTTCGGAGCATTATATTTCCTTTCTGAAACTACTTTGATATGTTTTACTTGAGTGGTACAGAATTTTGTAAATATTTTTTGGTAACATATATGGAGTGACATTTTTGCCTAATTTTTGGTACGTAAAATCCCCATATAATTTTGTTTTTTAATGTAATGGGCTTTTCAAAGAAAACCCCACAAGATTCAATCATTTATACATGAAATGACAGTTCACCTTTTCCATATTAATATCAGTAGCAAATTCTGAACCAAAAATGAACAGAATAAAAATATATCACCAATTTTTTTGACAAAATGTCACTAAAAGATTTTACGGGGATAATTTTTCAGATAGTTACTTAACTAATACTCTTTTCGTCCCATTTTATGTGGTACTTTTTTTTTAGTACGTCTCGAAAAGAATGTCACCGTACTATAATTAGAAACAAATAGCAAAGAAAATGAGTTTATGAGATAGTAACTATTTGTTAAGTGACCAGAAGTTAACTCGATTTTGACAGGATTTATTTTTCAAATGGTCACTCAACTAAATTAATAGTTATTATCTCAAAAAGTCACCGTGCATCTTGAATCCAATTTTCTTCATCAAATAAAGTGACTTTTTGAGATTATATAATTGAATGATCATGTGAGATATCAACTCGATTTTTTCTTAGAAAAATAGGAAAAGATAATCGAAGAAGAAATGGCATTGAGGGAAGGAAGAATCGACTTTCCTTAAAGAGATATCGCCCATATACAGATTGGTAAAACTACAAATAATCCCCTTCCGGATACAACAAAGCACATGTTTATACATATAGATTTCTGTTATGCTACTTCAAGAGATCGTCCTTGTATTTATGGAACTTAAGAGATGAATCATGACTATTCAGAATAGTCATGTTCTTTCACGAACAATGTTCGTGGTGTCTGTTCAATTTAAGACCTCTACATATTATTACAAACTATCTAACATTTTTTTATGTGGTAAAACTAGCAGTGTTGGCAAAATGTGGCATTTTGTTCAAATGCATCAAGATTTTCTCAGCCATTTGCCTTGTGCAAACATCTCCATGTTGATATGCACTGACTACAGTAGCAGGGAACAACCTGTCCTGTGATATATCAGAAACAGATTCGTCCCCACCTTTCGATAGAAACTTCTCAATTAGCCAAAATGATTTGTGCCACAAGACATCTTCTCTGTGTTCCTTCACCACATTCAGCACATGTTGGATGGTTTGCATCTCAATCAAGAAGTTAACACTCTTGTCTATATCAACTTTATCGTCTAGTAATGTCGATATAGCTGATAATGCTGCTTCAACTACCTCCACATTGTCATGTTGCAAGCATGACAGTAGCCTTTCAACTGCCTTAGCATCGATTAAGCAGAAAGTTTCTTCAGCAGAACAAACACCTCGGTGGACTGAACATAATGGTACTTTTTCGGACTTTGAATGGAGAGACATACATCTTCTTAAAAGAAATGATTTTATGTACTTGTTGTTCTTGTTTGGTGGTGGTTTTGATAAGTTGACTGATTGCTTTGATAAGTTCCCTAGACCAATCGCGGATAACTTTTGGACTTCATCGCTTGATGTTTTCACAAGTAACTCTGTGAATATGTATGTGAAGTTGAATGTTCTTACTAAGTGCAGAATTTGATGATCGTAGAGTGTTGTTGTCAACCTGACTAGAGTTCCTACTAGACCATCAAAATATGCACTTGTGTACCTGTTTAAATGTGGATTTTTGTTAGACATTTTAGTTTTAGTAGATTTTGTGTGTTAAGTTTAAAAGCCCTTCTATACGATTAATAAAAATATTGAGAGACATTTTTCGATCAATACTTTCACCATCTTTTTTAAAAAAAAAAACCAACAATACCTGCTTGTTCTTGTCCCACTGATATGGATTTTGTTGATTTGTTCTATGATTGTAGGAATTGTGTTCTTATTGACCAATGCTAGGTTGAGTGTCATGTTTTGGTGGGGGAGTTTTGCAAGAAGAGTCACTGAGACCGCTTTCTTTTCTGTGATTCGAGGACTTTCAGATTGATCGTGAATCAGGCTCTCAGGTTGTCCTTTGGTTTTGCATAATCTGTCTGAAATTGTGTGTCCCATGAAAGGAGAGAGAGTGATAAGAAGCTTTAGTGCTGCAATGCTGAGTTCTTCGTTGGGGTTATTGATGAGCTCGATCAGATTGTAGGTAGCATCTGTCTCTTTGATCACAGAGGTAATGGTCGAGGATGCTTTGGGATACTTCATCAGGCATATCAAGATCCTAACAAGGTGAAAGTTCATTTCTTCAGGGGTCGAGCTTTTGATCCTCTGGATGAAGTTGAATATCATGTAGTCCGAAGCCAATGAGTGGCCACGATCGTTAACTTGAAGATTTTCTAGCTCTAATCCGGACTCAAGCACATTAGCAAGTATAGCAGCTGCTTCTTTCTTCGAGTTCATTGGTTCATCGTGAATCATCGTTCGTGTGAAAATCTCTTCAATCATGATTTGGACAAGGCCAGCTGCCACAAGTATGTTAGCATTTGGATGGTGAGAAGAAATTTGCTGGAGAGCTACAAAGGCTGCATTCCTGTTCAAAGTACTTCCACTCTCCACCATTTTGATTAAAGTCGGAGAAGCTCTCTCAGCAACATAAATTATGCTGTCAGGTCCAAGCACAACTTCCCCGAGGTATCGTACCATCTCCATTTTCATCTCTTCACTCCCTACTCAAGTTTTTTGGTAGTAGTAAGTAAAAGTCAGTTCCTTGATTCAAAGTTTGACACCAAAAGACTCAATTTGGAAATTCCAAATTGGAATCAACATCTTGATACCTGTTGATGTTATCTTGTCTCTATTCTGCTAATTGATTTCTGCTTAAAAGATAAAGTAGGTACTCTCTCCGTTTTAATTGTTTGTCTGTTTTTGATTTAACACAGAGTTCAAGAACAAAATGTACTAAAATTCCTTTAGTCTTATGGTCTTAAACATGTCATATGGAAAGTTGCAACTAAATAGTTGCCGAAAAAAGGAAAGGAGACACTCTTTTTGAAACAGACTAAATAGGAAAGTAACACAAACAAATTGAAATGAGAGAGCGAATGATTACCTTCGAGAAGATGATTCAAAAGTGGCTCCAGATATCCATTTTCAGCCATGTGTTTGATGTTGCAAGGATATTTCTCCAAACTTTTCAAGACTTCATCCGCATTATCCGCAATGAATGCATCATCGGTATGTCTGTATTTGGCTGTGATCAGCATGAGGATGGCTCCAGGAACTGCGCCAATATTATAACACATAAACTGGGATTTCGATAACTCAAGCAGAAGTCGTAGTGATGCATGCCTAATTGGTCCGTGATTACTTGACAGCATCCTTGTGACTGTAGCAATATCGATAGTTTGAGCAATTACTTCCTGCATTTATGCAACAGCTCAACTCAGTAACATGTCTAGATGATACTCCAATTATGTTCAATGTTGAATGAAGACAAATAATTGTGAAATGTTATACTCCCTCCGTTTCAATTTTGTTTGTCGTTCTTTCTAGTGTGTTTCATAAAGAATGTCCCTTTCCTTTTTTTGCAACTTTTTAATTCCAACTTTCCACGTAACATGTTTAAGTTCACAAGATTTAAAGACATTTTGATACATTATACATCTCTTTACTTTCTTAAACTCCATGCCAAGTCAAAACCAGACAAACAAATTGAAGCGGAAGGAGTAATAGTTGTATGCTTTTTCGAACTTAAAATGTTTCAAGGATTAACGAAAATGACAATTACCTCATCATCATCTTCAGCCAAATATCGCAACAATTCCAATGTTGCACATCTTATAGTTCTGTTTCTGTCATCCAGTAAATTTCCAAGCAGTGGTATTACACCAATGCTACGAACTTGTACCTTATTGTACGGCTTGCTGATGCAAACGCTGTGCAAATCTTCAATTGTTTTGAGTATTATATCCTGTGTAGAAGCTGAAGATAAAGCTACCCTTGCAGCCTTGATCCTTGCAGTTTCATTTCTTTCTTTCCATTCGTCTATTGTTGCTTTCAACGCCACATTAATGCTCAGATTTCTGCTATGTAGCTTCTGGCCGGATTTTGGACAATATATTTCTTCGCGGTTATTCTCAAACTTGTTAATCCATTCTGATATCGCGTCCCTCTCATATGTTACTCCACTTTCTATTGTGACAGGATCCTCCATAATCTTCTTTGTCAAAGGACAAAAGAAACTTCCGTATAGAGGTTCCATGTATTCAGACTCAGACTCAGACATCCGTGGCAGCTTTGTTAAAGAACCAGGGCTCCGATTCCCATGATTCTGAAAAATGCCAAGGCTGATCATACTGCTTCTCGAAGTGTCACTTGTATTAAGATTTATTGAATCAGCTAATCGAAGATTCTCCATGGAAACTTCAATATCGATAGAGTAAAGATCTGTTTCTGTTTCTGCTGTTTCATTTGTCATTAATTCCCTTGAATGCAACATGTTAACTTCTAACTCTGTCTGCTCCAAAGCCATACTTTTTCTTGCTACAAATGCTTCTGCACCTTTCATATCTTTCAAGAGAGACTTAACTGCGATATCTGCACATTCTTGTTCCCCATAAAAATAAGATGGTATGAGACTCAATCTTTCCGCGATATGTCTGTTCACAACTCGAAGCTGTTCCATAACAATACTTGGTTCAATCAACTGATTATTTTGCCTATAGTTTTGGCATTTCTTGATCAGCTCATTAGCTAGATGCACATTTTCAAACATAGACTGTAATTTCTCTATGACATTAGATGTTTCATTTTTTCCTATTTGCAACTCCATTATGACTGCAGAAACGCGGTATAAGTAGCTTCCAATCTCAATGAAATTCTCTTTTTCAACATCTATTGAAACTGCTGATTTTGTGAACTCTGAAATATCTGCTAACAAGGATTCAGCAAGTATGCTAACTCTGTCCCTTTCTCCATTGACCTGGGAGTGGCGAAGTTAGGAATTTCGCTAAGAGTGTTCAAAATCTAATATACATCTATAAAAAAGTATTTCGTCTAACCTCTACATGCAAATAGCGTTATTTGCTAATGTATAGATAGTATATTTTTTCAGCGAAGGATGTTCAGTGAAGAAAATGTGGCATTGCTTCAGCTATCATTAAGTTAAAATCAGGCCTTAGAGGATCTAATCACACCCCTTTTTATAACTAGACAATTTCTTGGAGTCCTTTTGAAAGCTATGTTGCTCAGGCTCTTCGAAAAACACCACTACTGCATATCAGCTTCTTCAAAAGTAGTGCATTTCTTAAGAGTCCGAGCAATATAGAATGCAAGAACAAACAAGCTGTTACTAATATAACAGACTCAACTATTATTATGTACTTATTTAGAATCTCTTTCTACTATGTAATCAATCAAAACAGAAACAAAAACAAAAACAACTAAAAGGGCTTGTTTGGATGTGGAAAATTTGCAAGAAAAGAAGAGAATTAATTACTTACTGATATGGTATCAGAATCTATGCTGCCAGACATGTCCATCTCCACAGTGAATCCAGTCTCTTGCAAGTTTCGAGCGCTCTTGTGCCAAAGATGAACGGAGCTAAATGATCTGTTGAAGCTGTGGAATATAAAAATACATCGGTAGGGGAGCGTTGTGTGGTAGTTCTCCAAAATTAAGAAGAAGACATTTGAAGGGATGATCTGAATCAGTCATTTCTTCACAACAAATTAAATTTATTTGTCATATAAACAACAATTACTTACTAAGATTTTCTTATGTCAATTTGAGGTTTTTTTTTTTGGCTTAGGTAGGTAGTTTGAAAGAAGCAATTAATAGTCAAGTTTAAAGACTTAGTCAGTTGTACTAAGACATGATATTAGTAAATGTTTCTTTTGTTTTATTTTATTTTATTTAAGACATTTGACTTTAGTATTTGAGCAAAGTAGGATGATCAATTTGATTATTTTTTTTCAATTTGTAGTCCAAATAAAAAGGAAAAATCAAGAAAAGAAATGAAAAAAGAGAAGCAAAAGAATTTTTAAAATTGGACTTAATTTTCTATGTGGTTATCATGTAGATATTGAGTGGGTAGAGAGTTACATCAACTTTGATTAATTCAACTCATAAGATATAATTGAGGTGCTATCAATCTTATGCCTCTTGTAATCTTATAATGGATGCCACTTTTATTATGTAGTATAAAAATTGTTGAGAATGAAACTTTGTGTCTTAATATCATAAATTTTTCTTTCGTCTGACTTACAGGTCACGAGTTCGAGCTGTGATGCTTGCGTCAAAGTAAGTTGACTATATGTGATCCTTCTTTGGACCCTACGTAAATATGAGATGATTAGTACATCAGGCTCTCATTTTTAATATCATAAATTTGTCTTTCGTTTGATATACAGGTCACTAGTTCGAGTTGTGATGCTTGCATCAAAGTACGTTGACTATATCACACTCCTTAGGGGTGCGATCTTTCTTTGTACCCTATGTAAATACGAGATGCTTAGTATACCAGATTGTCATGTTTAATATTATAAATTTGTCTTTCATGTGATTTACAAGTCACGAGTTCGAACTGTGATGCTTTCATCAGAGGAAGTTGACTATACCACACCTCCTAGGGATACGATCCTTCTTTGGACCCTATGTAAATACGAGATGCTTAATACACTGAATTGTCATTTTTAATATCATAAATTTCTTCTTCTTTTTGTTAGATTTCTTTTCACTGACTTTATATATCTAATTTATCAGTTTTGATGAAGTTGTTCATCCAACAAGAGTTTACTTGACCTAAATCATTAAACAGTCTAGTCAAATTAAGAGCTTTAAAAGCTACTTATTAAGCATAAATTTAAGGGAAAAAAATCTTTTAAAATTTATGATCTAAATAAGCCATTTACATTTGTAAAATTCAATCATCTTATTAAGAGTTAAATAAGAAAATTAAATTATTTTTCTAAATATAAAAAACTAACTCCTTTAAAGACAAACTAAAAATAAAATATCTCACGTACATTGAAATGAGAAGGGAGAAGCAGCCCCATTTCTGTGAAGTGTAATTTTATTACAACAAAGCTTGGGATAAAGATATATGAGGTATAAAAAATGAGGTGACATTTCACCATAAAAAATATACACACTGCTATGTAAATGGTACAAAAAGCAAGAAATAATAACATTTTATTGAGGAAAAAAAGCAGCTATTATGTTACTGTTCTACTCAGCCCTCTGTAGAGTCATCTAAGGTCAGTCTTCATTAGTTTTGTCTTTCCAGTTTCCAGTGCTGGAGGCGTTTTCGCTTTTGTTTATGCCTGAACATTGCTTGTACACGAATAATATTTCATCGAAACCATTAGACTGACTGCTTTCACCCAGTACAACGTTTTGTAGAGTAGCTTATGTCCAATCATATAAGCGTAGCAACCTGACTCATCCTGGAAATCCTAAGCTTGTCCAACATGTATGGTCAATGTCGCCTTCTGCAGTAGTATACAACAGGGTCATCCAGGCAGAGCAGCCAATGTGTCAGTATAATCTCGTGTTTCTCAACTTCCAGCGCAGCAGTTGGCCTAGTGCCATGGATCCAAGAGTTTGAAGATCCAGTTGATTTTGTCATTGCAGGGAGAACGCAAATACCAGAACCACACAAAATCTAAACTAGTTGAAAAAATAGGGAGATTCCAGAACTTCTCTGAGATCGAAATCACCCCGCTCGGGTAATGGAGGGAACTGTAAGTCAGGGAATGACTGCTGAAAATTCTCCAGCAACTGTTCACAATTGACGGTGTGTTAATAATTTGTGACGCGATATACTTTAGTCTTTAGCAGTCTTGAAGAAAACATAAGGTAAATGCAATGCAAATTTGATGAGGATAAGAAGGGCTACTAGCAGGATACAGTAGATTCAAGTTTGTTAAATGTGAGAATCATTAGTCTTGAAAGGAACTTTTGAAAAAACTTACATTTTCCAGTATGGGTGCATTGTAGAGGTCCACAAATTTTTCTCTCAAAATTTTGTTCATTTGGTCAACATCACATGCATGTGTCCAGTATGAATCATGCACTCCTGCCATGTTACGAAAACATTAGCATGTGTCATCTGATGCTTATTCACACGAGCACTTGACAATTCATGCAACCGGAATAAAAATAGCCTGAAATACAAACCTGCAAAACTTAATCCAGCTTCTTTACAGGTAATAGCAGTCATCATCATGTGGGAACCATCAAGAGAGTGAACAAAATTTGGAGGGAATGCTGTTCTCTGTCGCTTAACCATTACCTGTAATTTATGATAAGATAATGAATAGCAGAAAACACCATCTAACTTCCAACTTATAGTCGATGGTACGCAATAACAATACACAGTACATTAATCCAACATCTCCAATTAGTTTCACATTTTCGAACAGTGTAATTGTATGTTATTCCATTCAATTTTTTCCGTTGTATAAGCATTATAACTGAAGGAAAAAGACAAGTCAAATGCAAGCAAACCTTATCTGTTTCACGCTGTAATGTCAAAATCTGAAGAGAAGTTTTAATCTGCATAGAGTTTAAAAGTCACAAATAGTTAGTGACTTTCAAAGTATGAAATTTTGTCAGGCATAAAATAGTGTGAAACTCCATGCAATTTTAAGCTTTGAATGCATCAGAACATTACAAGATGCCTTCCTAATTTGCGGTAAGGTTGTACAACAGGAAGTCCAAGTGGAGTAGTCCATCGCACAGGCTGGTTTTCCATGGCTATAATCTGGATAATAAAGTGTTAACCATTAGAAAAAGAAAATGAGACCATGAAAACTTCAAAATCCATTGAACCAGGAAAAAATTAGGAGCAGCAAAATCAGGTGATTGATACTGCTGTTTGACTTTTTTCTTTTTTTGGTCAATTCCTTCACCTTCAAAACCTTTACCATCTGAAAGGATTTTCCTACCTGACGTTACAACTAGGAACAAAGCACTTCCAAATTCATTGACTAACACCACATTGAGTTCAATTAGAGGGTAACAGAATAATTTGTCATCCCAGAATTTAGTATTATTCATTTCTTTCCCTTATTTTTAGATTTCTATCACTGCCTATTGTTTCAGGGTAACATCTAGCTGTTGTTTGTATTTGTTGGTATTGCCTCTTTTCCACTGTTTGCTCGCTCAGGGTCATTTGAAAACAGACTCTCTGCCTTCTCAAAGGTAGGGGCAAGGTCCGCATACATTCTACTCTCCCAAAACCCCACTTGTGGGAACACCCCGTGTTTATTGTTGTTGTTACAATCTTAGCCTATAGCGTATTTTCACATCCAGTATAGACCAGAACACATGGAAGCATCAGATAATATTTTTTAGTTCCACCTTATATATTCCTAAAGATCAGTTTCCGTACTAATATCTGAACAAGGAAGTCACTGAACAAGGATCAGGGAATAGGCTGCAGCACACATTTAAACAAACCACCGCGACACAAATTAAGTATCATACATCAATCTTGAAATTCTGAACAAAACTACAACAATTTTAATTAAATAACTCAAAATTTAATAAATGAACCAACTAATTGATGTGACAGTTGGAATAAAAGCAAACCTTTGCACAATCTCCAAGCCAACTCATTATACTTCTGGCAGCTTCAAACATCTCTCCTAATGCAGTCAAGGTGGTCTGATCATGGGATGAAAAATAATTAGACTAAGTACATAAGCAGATTCAGAAGAGCATTTGAAGGAACATTGACGCTAAATGACAACAGAAAATATAGACAAATAATTGAACAGCAACCTCAAGGACCTCTAAATGCAGTTACAAAATTTTCAAACCACTCACTCCCATCAATTTGACTCCTAAAGGTCAGAGTTGGTATTGAAGCTAAATTCAAGACTGAAGTAGAAATATGTTTCACCATGAAATAGCAAAATGATAGATTACACGGAAGCACAATTATGTACTACGTAGAAGATTTAGAATTTCGTAAGACTGCATAATAAATTTATCTGAAAAATGCGTTTGACCAAAGTTCAATTTGATTACTGGAGTCGATATGGGCCAAAGTTTTAGAATTGGAATAACACTACATTTTACATGGGTAACTAGACCTTATTCCCATCAATTTTTGTTGATTTTTTTGTTTGTTTGTTTAAGAAAACACTAATTCTGGGACTTGGGAGAATACGCTGGATCCCTATATTGACTTTTGTGTTTGGTGGAATAGAACAGAGGATAGTTTGCATCAAGAACAGTGAAAAGACAAACCACATTTGTCTTTTTTATATATACAAGTGATGACCCATATTACTGTTAGACGACTAACCACAAGCAAAGGATTATCTACTTGAGATAGATTATTTTGCTATGCCATGGCATTTACTATAAATCCATTATATGCTTATATTGGAAAGCCCAAGCAGATTTGAATAATCTAAGTTCATACTTTCGCCGCATAACAAGCTGCTGCAAACAACTCATTATCATCTTCAATGGCACCACGCTCCGTCAATCTTCTCTTGATTTGGTCACGAGCACCAATATAGGTGACACCGTACACTGATGTCATCACTGTTTGCTTGACCAACTTCCTGTCCACCTGAGTTAGCAATAAAAAGCACTGTGTTAAGAAGAAATATTATTCAGCAGATTATAGTGATGCTCTGAAGAGTAGTACAAATCAGTTCAGAGGATTAAGTTTGATTATCTTTTGCTAATTTCATTCATGACGTAAGCTGGAGTATGCTAATGAGGTAGAACATTGTTAGAATTCTTAGAATCCATCAGTTGAAGAGGACCATACTTTTGGTTTTTTCTTTTGTTCTCTTGTACAGAAAATCAAGCACTCTCATTGTGCTACTTTTTAATACAACTAGTTTTATCGCACGTGCGTTGCACGTGTATGTTGAGTCAAAAAATGCATATTATTATTAAATAACAATATTATTTAAGCATAGTTTTAAACAACTACTTTTTACATGAAAGAATATAGTGGACTCTTATGTATGTCGCATCTGAGAATTCATATGACCGTAAAGTAGAGGAATAACTTAAGCTAAGTTTTGAATAACTAATTTTATACAAAAAATATAGTATTTTGTTATGTTCTACCCTCTCTAGATCCCACTTCAAAATTTCACTAGGTATGTTGTTGTTGCAGCATAATACATCTTGTTCTTTCTAATGTCAAACGCTATGAAGAATCTTAAACAGTTCTTTTTTTAAAGTCCTACCTGCGTCACATGCAGGTAAACTTATAAAGTTGCTCAACATTAGTTGAGTTATATTCTGCAGCTAATGGTCCTTGAAACAACCAGCCAAATCTATGAAAAACTCTAAAACCTATGAAAAATTCTGTCCGTTATGTTATAAATGATCCTCTTGCAGAATATTAGCATCAAGTGGCTCTTCATATCCCCAGTACTCATGCAGTACTATCTTTGACATCTTGTTTAACTGTAACTCTGTAGTGAGGTGCCTTTTGAATAGAAATAATCAACTCTATCTTTCATCGTGTCGATGCTATCGCCTGACAATTTATTGACCCTAGAGTCCCTCATTATCTTTCTTGCTACAGTAGCTTCACTCCACCTACCAACAGTAACATACATAGGACATATTGGGATAATTCACAATAATATGTGGTTCGACTTCAATTTGATATACAGACACGATAGTAGCACATTAAGGGACACATACGACATTCAAAGAAGCTATGTATTCATGGATGATTGATTTATAGCGTGTAATAACTTCATGTGGTATAACAGCTTATGGAACCAATATAGTATTTTCTTCTTTTAGACAACCTTTTTTTTCCTTGTGAAGGACCATCAATTACTCACTAATGATTTCTGTTCCGACCACAGGCAACATCTTCTTAAGCCTTTAAAGCAAATAATAATAGTGATCATCATGTTCATAAATATAAACCTTTCTCAAGACTTCATCGTCTTTCACATGTACTGCGTATAAGCACTAAGCAACAAAATAAGTAAAGCAAAGGCAACGAAAAATGTCTGAAACTAAATGGTTTTGAATATTCATACTCAGTTCTATTATTAAATAGAGAAATATTAAATGAAACGTAATGTATTTGATTGGACATATATGAAGTAAGCATTGTTGAGCAGAGTAAACCATTTTAAGAGCTTCTCAAAGTGTAGGAATCTAATTTATACCTTGTGACTTTTGGTTTAGTTTTGTAGTTTTGGGTTAAAAACAGGTGCATAATCTTATCCTAATACTACATAAGTTCTTAAAAGCACCCAAAATAAGCCAATCAAAATAGGTTCCAAGCTGTGAATAGTTGTACATCACGTAGACATTGTTTTAAGACAAACTATTATTGAAATTGTCTAACCTATGATAGTACTCATAATGGAAGGCTTTTATCCCGCTCACTGCAAATTGACCATATGTTACATTTTAAAATGTCATTCTACCATTTTTACCTTTTTTCATGTACATCATGTCTGATTACCATCAAATAGAGTGTGCTTTTGTTAAGCTCTTGTACTTCTCAGATGATAAGTGGAAACATGGTTAAACGATAATCAAAAAAACATATCAGTTCATTAACTGCGAAAGAGGATTAGGCATACTTGTATAATAAAGATAGAAAATAGATGAGTGATGGAATAGTGCCACAGATGAGTATTGTTTTTTTAAGAGACGAAAATTTAAAATTGCAATTGTTTTAACAGGTGTTCAACGTGTCCATCTATCCACTATTTGACTTTAGAAGGTGATGGCTTACAAGTCGTTTGCGGGAAGATTAGTTTCACCAACTCAGGAGAAATTTCGTAAGTTCGTTTTGTGGGTTGAAGAAATCTTTTTGTTGCGGGAAGATGTGTTGCAAATGAAGAACAAAAGTAGGGTGAAACAACATTTACAGATCAAGACAGTAAGGACGATCCGCCAGTGGTTGTTTTAAAAAAAAAAATCACGAGGGGTTAAGTCTATTTGGTGTAGTTCGACATTGGTGTCTGTTCAAAGGGATGGAGGTGGATCTTAGAAGTGGCAACGCTTTTGCAGGAAGAAGGAAGTGGCGGCTGTGGGCAGGGTTGCATTTAAACTGAAGGGTAATAACAGGGATTAGTTTTTTTTTTAAGTGAGGGGTACTTACGTAATTTGACTTCAAATTTTTAGAGTTGGTGCTTTTAAGGTAGTATAGATAGATAGATTAACTCCTTAAAAAAAAACTATCCAGTGCGTATTATTCGGCCATTACTTGAACATAGAAACCAACTACAGATGCCCCTCGTGTATTACCCCATAAAACTCTAGAAAAAAGTTCCATCATTGACAGTATATAAGCCTGAAAAATTTCAGACACATCAAAGACAAACCTGGTTAAGTAAAAGCCTGGCACGCATCACATTTGGATCAGTTGCAGGATCTTTATTTGCATCTCTCTTCATAATATCAAGAACTCTGGTTGAAGAAAGAAATTTACAATCATGATACAGAAAAGCATAGACTGCTGTCAAAGATGGTCT
This sequence comes from Solanum rostratum, assembly GCA_029948455.1. Classification (NCBI taxonomy): domain Eukaryota; kingdom Viridiplantae; phylum Streptophyta; class Magnoliopsida; order Solanales; family Solanaceae; genus Solanum; species Solanum rostratum. Next base: position 6,958,583 of record CM057046.1, read on the forward strand.
CAGAACAAAAATTAATCACAAAAGAACTCCTATCACAGAAGGAAAGGATAATTATTGATCCAACCAAGTAATTTTGGCCTCAACTAAATCCAGGAGCTTGTATATAGGTTACTGAAGTAGGAAAGCAGAATCATTTTCATGCAACACTAGTAATACAATACTATTGACATTATTACACAAAATGATGCTCTCTATATATGAAATTTACATCTAATCCTGAACCCATCAATCACAGTTACAACAACTTAAGTTTAAGTATCTAGCTACCACGAGAAAAATTTGGTAGAGATATTATCAATCTGTATTCTATTCTCGCCGAAGACAATACACAGTCAATTTGATCAAACATCCAGCAAGAAGGTCTCAGACTAAAGTCTTCTAGGATTGAAAGTCACATTGAAGGAGTGAAAGCAAAAGAAAGGAAGTAAGGGAAGTGTGGTTTAGTGGCAAATAGTCACTCACCGAGCAGCAATTCCAGAGTAAACATCAGCAGGCTTGTCTCCAGCAACAAGATTGACTGCAGCTGCTCCTAACTGTAAAGTAATCCGGACTCAGTCAAAACTTGCCAACTCAAAAAATGTTAGCACCATTTAGGATTAATTCTGTAGTACACAATACAAAACTATGCCGTAATTTTGTCAAGTACACTTGAATGCTGAATTAGCTAATGCTGCTACTCAAGGCCAGAGCAAGCATACTCGATATCAAACAAAGACAACTTATTCAATGAATCAATCTTACAAAGCCTTAAAGTACAACAACAACATACCCAGTGGAATCCCACAAAGCCTTAAAGTATGCAACAAAAAAAGACAACAATTACCTTATCCCTGCCAAGGGCGGCATAATGTTGTAGCCCATTGCACGACCCATCCTTCATTAAAAGTCACAAGCAGACAATCAGATTCACATTGTAGGTAAAATTTCAAAACATGACATATGCATACAACTCAACATTTCGGTAACGGCTAAAGTTAGCACATATTAGGATGTTTAGTTCATCCCTTATGTGATTAACAGATGGCTCTTCAACAAAAGATTTTCTTAGAAGATAGGGATTTATTTATTCACAAACTCAATTTTCCTATAGATTTCATGGAAAAAAATTTTGATGAAAGTAAAGTTGAAAAAAAAAGAGATTTCATGAAAATTTTTAATTATTAAGGATCTAATATTTACGAAAGTATTAAGTCATAAAGTAACAACATACCCAGTAATCTGGATTATAACATGCAATACTAGCATAGTGCAGGTGACATACAAAATTGCGCTAAAATAATGAAAAAATTATAGGATTCCCATGAGAACAACGAAATGAGAGAAGAGTTTCCAACCTAAATCATACAACCATTGACAGTAAGCTAAAACAAAGATCACACCGCATTAAACAACGCATGGCCTATCATTGGGGATGAAGTCTCATACTCAGGGCTGCATTTCAGACTGCTTAGATGTTCAAGGGCATAAATTGGACCACTGTCATCAATTCCTAAGGAATAGAATCCTTCTATCAGAGAATTTCGAACGCTCTCTTGTTGTTTAAGTTGATTTTTGAAGTACTCACAAAGAGAATGCAGAATGTTACAAACTGTCTGGTGGAATGCAGTCGAGCAGGATTTATTCCAGGAAGGGTTATCACTGACAATATTCTACTCAGTAATAAATTTGTAAAGGAGTGTCGGAGAAAAGGGGTATCACCTAGATGCATGATCACAATTGACAAGCAAAAAAGCCTATGATTCTGTTGAGTGGCCTATCTAGAGCAGATACTGATAAGGGCTGTGCTGGCCACTCTCCAAAAAGTTTGTAAAGAGCATAAAAGAAACTTATAAGAATCCTATAAAATCCACTAGTTGGATATGCTCTTCTATATTTTCTTCTTTACACCAAAAAACAAGAAGTAATGGATTCATTGGCATGAGTGGACATAGTGTCCTAGTCCATCATCATTAATAGGAAATGGTCTAAGCCTTTCAAAACTAAGAAAGGCTTGAGACAAGGAGATTCATTGTCCCCATTCTTGTTTGTTTAAGCAATGGAACATCTAGGTATACTACTAGCAATAAGGGAAGATTCCAAACTTTTAACTTCCATCCTAAATATGCCAAATTGAACCTAATCCAACTTGGTTTGCAGATGATTTACTCCTATTTTGTAGAGGAGATGCTATGTCAGTCTAATACCTATTTGATAAGTTTCAATGTTTCTCACAAGCCTCTGGCTTTATTGCTAATCCATCAAAAGTTTCTGTTTGTCCGGGAGGAGCGTCAAGATTAGTACAACAGGAAATCCTGGAAATATAGGGCTTCAGTAAAGGTGGAACTACTCATAAGATACTTAGGGGTGGCTTTTGAGTACAAAGTAGGTGTCAACTGTCCAATGTCCACCCTTGATAGATAAGATCTTCAGTATGACAAAGTCTTGGACCACAAAGCACTTACCCATGTAGGTAGAGCCAAGTTGATAAAGTCAGTCAGTGCTCTGGGCTCAGATAGTTTTATCCTTCCAAAGAAAGTGGTAAAGATAATTGAAGCTGCATGTGGAAGTTTTTGGTGGAGCGAAGGAGTTGATCTATCAAAGAAGCACTTCTAACCTGGGATAGAATTTGCCAACCTGAGACAGTAGGGGGGGTCTTAGAACAAAGCTGCCATGACCTAACTACGATGGAACCTGAGTCAGAGAAAGACGAGCTCCGGGTAAGATGGATTCACAGTTCACTGATATAATGGGAAGAACAGGAACATCTTTGTTGGACATCCCCAAGCAGGCATCATGGATTGTTCAAAGGATTCTGAAAGCAAGTAAATATGTGGATGATGCAGTATGTCTGAGCTGCAGAGTTTGACACAATTTTCAACTAAGCTGTCAAAGGCTCTCTTGAGGCATGATTAAGCCCTAAGCTATGTACAGAATAGGTTTTGCACTATGCCTCCTTTAAGCAACAACTTAATATAGGAGCTAGGGCATGCACCTCACTGCCTCTGCCTTGAAGACAGCAACACTTGAAAAAATATTTTACTTAATTGTATGTTTTTCAATTCTTTTGTCTGCATAATTTGGTATGCTATTATTCGAACACGTTTTTTCTTTTCTTCAATAGCACCTTTATTCATTACAGCCCACAGTTAACTGCTAGACCATGACTTTGAGACCTCAACTATCTAACTGGCACCATTAGTTTGAGGGCATCCACACAAACCGAAACCCATCTTGTAGAAAATTCACTCAACCCCCAGACCCAAGGTTCATCACTACATTAGCAGGGTTCAACTATTAGGATGACCATCGAAACCCTAAGGTTAAGCAACTTTCATCAACCTTTCAAATTGATTAACAAAATACTAAAACCATGAGAATTACTTCACACCATTATACTATACAGTCACAAACTATACACCCTCAGTGACCATATACACTAACTGTGGACATCATCTAGAATTAGTGGAAGTACACAAACTACACAACATAAAATTTAGCTTTTAATTCCTGCAGCCTTCTAATCTAAGGAGCCTTCAAGAGGTTCAAACGAAGCACAACATTACGAACTCCACCATAAACATTCTTGCATTATCTATTACCTGGTGAATGGGCATATGAGATATATAGGTCTCTGGTGAAGGGCTTCTCAATGCTTCAGATATATTAATACATGTTGCTAAGCATTGAAAAGGATCTTCTGCCCCCAACCACCAACGCTTTCCTTCCAGTGGCCTGTCTGCAGAGTCAAAAATATCCTCCACATGGTTTTCACTGAATGCTGCACGACCTTCATATGATAACTTATCAACGCCACCACCATATACATTTGCTAGATGTATTTTCAGCCAGCGTAAACCAGACTCTCCAAGTGGACGCCCCTCAGAGAATTCAAGGATGCCACGACATAAATCAGAACCAAGATGGTTTAAATACGGGTGCATAGGATATGCACGACCACGAAAATCAAGATTGTGTGGATAATAAAAACCCTCTTCATCCTTCATTTTCCGTGCGACCTGCTCTTCAAAGTAAAAGGTCATGGAATACTGTACTCAACACAAGGAAAAGGTGAAATAACTTAAGACGAGGATGAAACTTACAGCAAGTTTGAGTTCAATATCACACCGCTGAGAATGCCTCTCGCAGTTCTCTTTTTTTGCAGCTTTAACTTTCCACTTCCATTTCTTGATTTCTTCTTCATCTTCTGTGTCTGGCTCTTCAGGTAAAGGTACCTGAAATCGACTCACCTCTAAGGAAACATGCATGTAAACAAACCTCAAAAAGCAAAAGGGAAAACAAAATCTCAACATCATGTAGCATCATCACCCACATCTTCCCTGTCGACTAAGTCAGCAAGACGGCCTCCACTAGCCCATATTCTGTCTACTATGCCAAGGACCCTTTTATTCACCCTCCATTTGGTATTACCAAGAGTGTCAAGTGCCTGAAAGGCCAAAATATAGAAAGGTGAAAACAAGGCTTTTTTTTTCTCCATCTTTTGTTTGGGGGGTGAGGATGGGGGTTAGATACTATATATAAGGAAAAAACAAAATAAAAAGGGAACATCTGCCTGCAAACCTGGAATACAGGTTCCAATTGCTTCTTTGGAACTCGTTTAACTGCTTCACGCTGCTGTTTTGCTCCATGTGTCCGCATAATGTATGATGGTAAAAATAAGTATGCACCTTTGTCATACCTGCAGAAAATGTGGAACTTTAACCCAATCCATACATGGTTCTGAGAGCTAATGTGCTGGAATCACCAAACCAAGCAACCGATGCTTATATGTGGTCCTATACTCCTATCGCCACGCCAACCACAGGAAGCCAATAAGCCTTATTCACATATCACTATAGCTTTATCTGAACAGACATCTAATTATCACTGACCAAAAGTTTCAACTGCGACTTTGAAGATCAATCAAGTTCTTCCAGAAAAAGCAAATACCAATAACAGGTCACACACTCATGGTTACTCAGCGGAACTTTGGCCAATATATCTAACATTACAATTGAGTGGGAGAAACCTCAGTTCGCAGATACTATCTTTTGATAATGATAATGAGTTCACAGATACTATCTTGAGAATGGATTCTGACACACCACAAAAGGTACTAAGTTCCGGCCAACAGGAAACAAAAGCTTTTATTCACTAGGGAAGAAAATGAGAAACTAGAAGTAATTATTTTGAACTCAAGTATCTAGCATACAGAGTGGAAATGAGAAAAGAAGATCTGTGTACTAACCCTGACCAATTCTGTGGAGGAACCAGCATTGGCATATATGGAATCACCATATGTCTAGCCTGTTCGCGAGCAAAGATTTACTGTCATTATAGTTCCTCTATGGCAATTGATTATGTAAGCAGGAGAATCACATTATCACCCAATGGGCAATGAGAATCCATGAAATACGGTACTCACAGTTTTATCTAAGCCTTTACGAACAAGTGGATCACATTGAATCACACCATATCTCCTGCTACCTTTCCTGTAATCAAGAAAGCCAGAAAAGAATCAACAATGAATGGTTCGAAGATGTTATCTACATCAAACCCCTTGATGAAAAGGGTAGATTTCTTTTCTTGTTTCCTCTATTTCTATTGAGGCAACTGAGGGAAAAGGGATTCATCGAGCTAAGTTTACACTCACATTGTTTCTACAGTTTTGAGGGTGTGCACAAATGCTGGCCGAATATCTGGAGGACAATCATCTAGCTTGTCATTTGGAGGTTGTATATAGGCGGTTTCCATTAATATCTGAATCAATCGGCAGCCAACCTATAAAAAGGCATTACTTTCAGCAAAAACATCACAAACTACTAAAAATACGACGGCATGACCAGGGAATGAAGCTCTAATACTGATCATACAAAGACAATGTGGACAATGCCTGAACACACCGCTGACTTAATTAGTTGTTGGATGAAAAGAGGGGGAAGTAAAAGTCAGGAAAAATGGTGAAGGATAATACCTTCTTACATATGGTGGTCAGTCTGGAGGGAGAGAAACGGAAGGTGTTTTGAAAACAAGATCAAATCAGTCCATTATGTGAAATGGAATTGTTTGGTGACCTTATTTTTTTGGTGTAAACATAATTGTATAGAGGAAACTGAGGAGTTAGTTGAATTTCTAGGAGCTTTGTAAAGCTAGAGTCTATTTCTTTGTAACATGGTTTTGATGGTGGCCAACATTCCCAATGCTGAAAAATACAACAGTACTAATTCCCAAAAAAAATACTGATCATACAAAGGAGATGAAGGAAAGACACTTGTTAAAGACAAACCTTGACAAGGTTGTCCTGGCCCCAAGGCTTTTCATCATCTTGCTGCTTCACAATCTTTCTAACTTGCTGCAGCTTCTGTTTCTTCATCAACATTCTTACTTTTTTCCTCAACCTCTCTCTTTCTTTCAATATATCATCAGCTGTTTCTTCCGAGGATCCATTCAATGCATTGTTCTTGGTCTTCTCCAAAAATCTATGTATGCGAGCCTGGGGGAAATTGAAATAGGAGTGAATAAACTAGACAAAAGTGGCTGAACAGCTCTTTTTTTGTTATATACTTTTTGATTAGTCAAGAGAAATTATTCTGAACTTAGGCTAGCAAATGGAGACAACAAAAAAGAAACCATAAAGTTCCCAATAGCCTAAAAGAGCCGTTGACACCATAGGACTATATAAGAGAGCCCATTAATTTAGAGAAGAACATAAAATACAAGAATTCAGAAGAACAGGCTGTAGTATGAGTGTCTGTAGTTTGAGCACAAAGTGTCCAATAGGAACACTTTATTATGTGTTTAGATGCTCAATTGTAACAAGTTGTAGTTAAAGTGTCTAAATGAAATTTACTGGCAAAGTTTAAGGGCAGTCAATGAGTTCAACAATCCATTTTTAGTCAATTTTTGGACATCCACAAAATTCCAGTGAGTATTGATGATAGTGTGCTCATTGTGGTGAACCATGTTTAGTTGTAAGTTCTACCACTTTTTGCTGCTTGTATACAGTAGACCAGAGTTCTCTCCAAAATCATGAATGAAATTATTACTTTATCACAGACAAAAATAGAGAATTTGGCAGCCAAATTTCACCCATATTGACCCTGCATCATACTACACTTGAAAAAAGAAATGAAAGTTCTTGCAGCCTCTCCAAGTTCCACTAGTATTTTCAGTGAAAATGTTGCCAATAAAATTAAACAGACTATGGCAAAGAAGCCAAAAAAAAAAAAAAGTTTGCATAAATTAATACAAGCCAAGCACAGAAAAGGATATAAAATCAACTGGACTATCACCTTCACTAAGAAACTTTGTCCCTCACCACCAGGAATGCAATATTTTAATCTATTTCAATGCATGTGTTTGTGCTATCGCTTTATCCTGCCTATCCTTTCCGATGAGGGGGAATTACTTAGCACGTGGTCACTGAAAAACCTATAGGACAAAATTTCAGTTTCCTAAGAGATAATGAAACGCCGTTATTGCACTCCAATAAAGATGCTGCTGGCACATGTCGCTATGAGGTTATGTTGATTACTCTAAGGAACATACAACAAATGTAAGTACAAAAAAGTAAGTCTGCCTATAAGTGGTCCATTCTTAAGAAGACGCTAACGCATAGGGAGTGCTGGCATCATCTTCTTCTACTTTTATCTTTATTCAACATAGAGTGTTACAATCTTATCCAAATACATAAATTTGCATGGGATGCACATATTTGGACACGATAAAACATATATGGAAATGAAAATAAAGCAATAAAAGGTTTCAAATCCCCGATGGATAGAAACGAACCTCATGTTCAATTGCTTCACCAATGAGGGAAGCAGCTTGCACCACTCTAGCACTACCACTTCCTCCACCCGTCATCAGCAATCCCATCAACTTGTGCATTGTTATCACAGCCATCATTTCAGCAGGCAATTGATCAAAGAAGGGAGCATAAGCCGCGCGGTTTTTACCTTCATCACACAACTTCTGTTCAGCAGCTATGGCATCCTTCAATGGCTCAAACCAACCCAAGAACAAAGATTTAATATATGGCAAGTTTGGTGCCAGCTTTTGCTCACACATATCCATCAAAAGCTCCTGATACTCCCTAGCCGCGTCTTCCCATGCTTCAGTTTCTACCTTTATTTGTCTTCTCCTAAGCATATTGTACTTTCCAATACCCATCCCACCTATTGTTTTTGGCTGCTTTGGTTGCAAATTGGACTTCAAAGCCTCATTTTCTTTGTTCATTTCCTCTATTAATTCTTGAATTTCATCAATATCTTCTTCAGATGTAGACGCAATAGCCTCTGCAGCACTGCCATAACTCCTTAAAACTCCTAAAGATCCACAACCCATGTGAGTCCAAACTCGAAAATCTCCTTTAAGTCTAGAAAAAATCAAACTTTCAGAGAAACCCAAGTAATGCTTTCTACAACTAACTTCACACATGCCATCTAAATGCCTAATTTTTCCATTAACTCTAGAAAAGATTGAACTCTGAGACAAACCCAAGTTGGGATTTCCATGACTTTCTCTAGTTTTTCCAAAAGACTGAGCAAAACCAAGAAAATCTGAATCATGGGTGTTTCTGAATTTCCTTGAATAAGCTTGTTTTGATATATATCTCCACATATTCAGTGGATCTTTTCTTGTAAAAATGAAGAAAAAATTTTTACCCCAAATGACTGATAAGCTGAAAGAAAGGTAAGGGAAACTGTGGAATGCTTGCTAGCATTGAAAAGGAAAAAACTTGAGAAGAAAAAATGGTGAAAAGAGAAGCAGAGGAAAGAGAAGTTGGCAATGGAGGCTGCCTTAAACCCTTCCAAAAACCTATTCTTTCATTGCTAGGAATTAACTAATAATAATATCCGGGTTTTATTTTTACCTGATTGGGTAACCCGACCCGACCCCTTTATAGTTACTTTTTGGAGGTTATGGCACTGAAATTCAGATTTTTTTTAAAAAAAAAATTGTTTTGGTTTCAAAAATTCAGAATGCCTTACAAACTCAAGAAAGCCGAAGACAGTACTACCTTTAAAAAAAAATAACTTAATTTAATTTAATACGGCGTTTAAATTTTGTAATTTTAAATTAAAGTTATGTTAAATATATCAAAATGTCCTTTAAGCTTGTAGCCTGAAATATGTCACCGAAAAGTTAAAATTAAAGTTTGGTCAATAAAAGAAATGAGTCATTCTTTTTTTAAACAAGACCAAAAGGAAAATACTCTCTCCGCCTCATTTTATGTGGCAGCATTTGACTTGACATGGTATTTAAAAACAAATGAAGACTTTTAAAACTCATTGCCTAAAATTATTTTTAAATATTTATGTAATTGAGAATTATTTCATTAAGTGAAAAAAAGAATTTTAAAATTTAATTGTTTCCGATGAAAGTAAGGTTACATTCTTTTTGATACAGACCAAAAAGGAATAGTGACAGGAGTAATAATAATAGTATAAAGCTTTTGCAATATTCTCTTATTTAGAAATTGGACTTAAATTTGGAGGTGATAGTGTAATTGAACTTTCTCTATATTGTATAGTTTTTTTTGTTTTTTTGTTATATTGCTATTTTATGAAATTTCACTAAATATATTGTCGTTTTATCATTAAATAAGATGGAAAAAATGAAGAATTTGGCTCATAAAAATTCTATTATTTTCTAAAAAATTATTCAATTATAAATCAAGCGGTATGTGTAGTGTTGTTCGATCATGGGCCACAACATCTTCATGGAAGAAATTAAGACCACTTAAAAGTCTATCAAAAATTGTCAATTAAATACTTTCTTTCCAACAAGACATGCACACAAAAATTTACTAAAAACCAACCAAATCTTACTAAAATCTATAAACTAAGTTATTCATTCCAACATTTCTTCAATACAATTTATAGTGCCCCCACCCCTCACCCTCAATAACATTCTTGTTCAGATCCCCTAAACCAAAATTTCTTTCTCTTCTCTGATGACATGCCAGAAAGAAAGCCTAAACAAGAAAGAGGAACACTTTATGAATCACTCCCAATAATCGTTGCTCTCGGTCCTTACTTCAGATGGCTCGACAACTTGTGCCTCTTGGACTTCAGCAGAGTTTGCATCTGACTCAGTTGATGCCTCCGACTCTTCTTCCTCGAATCTTCCCCATCTTCCTCCAAGAGCCATTGCCATCATCTCGTAGATCTTGTTACCCAACTCGGCTGGACTATCAGGCTGTTTCCAATGTGCCTCAGTGTTAAATTCATGTATTAGGAAGAAAACTTATGCAATACAAGGAAAGACAATGTGTTGTTCCACTGTACTTACAGTAAATCCACTGGAGATCAATGCAGTGTCAAACAGCAGTTCCACAGCCCGCTTGGCATCAGAACTATCGGGTGAATTTTTGCATGCAGCCTGCAAGTAGTTCCACAGAACCATTGTTGATAAAAACATAAGATTCTTAGTCGAACTTTACTGTATTTTTCTTCTATGGAGGGAACAGTTCTTCAGAAGTCACTAAGGTTTACTACTAGTGGTATGAAATAAAATCATTAAACTGTTGGTATGCTTTATGATACAGGACATCAAAAGGATACTACAACAACTACTCTCAGCCCCAAACAAGTTGGGGTCAGCCATATGAATCCTACAACAACATACAGACTGTGATCCCACAAGTGAGGTTTGGGGAAGGTGGGGTGCACGCAGACCTTAGATAAAATGTTTTACCTTTCTGAAAGAAAATGAGCAACAGCAAACCGATTACTACATTCCAGGCTTGTGAATTTTACTAGTCCTAACCCACTATGTGGTCATTGAAGATGATGCCAAGTGTAAACATAGCAGTAATGCCATATAATTAATGTATATTTCATCAATCTACTGCATATGTATATTATAGAACACATTTTTTCATGACAAGGGAACCCAACAACCACTACCCTTTAGGCGCGCACAAGGTAAAATCCTTACTTCTATGCAATAGCTTGCAAATCACACAAGAGAGGTAACCCCACACTAAGCAAGCCCAGTGCGACGAGCTCGACCCTGAAGGCAAGCCCCTTCCTTTTGCTGGCCAGAGGTTTCAAACTTGAGACCTCCAACATGGAAGTCCCAAGCCCAAACCACCAAGACCCCCCCCCCCCACACACACACACACACCCCCCGAAGGGTTTAAACACCTTTTGACAAAGGTAATGTTGTCACATTTTTATTAACTGAAAATGTTGATATTCTTCGATAAATATTGGATGAACAAAACGTCCTACCACAATCTCAGAACCATCTTCTATTGAGTCAAGTGATCGACATAATTCAAATTATTTGGACAACTTCCCAACATGTTACCAAGTTCCTATACGTATAAATTGATTCCATATAAACTGTCTGTTTTGTTTCTACTCCCTTTGTCCCAATTTATGTGGCAACACCAAAAAGAATGTCCCCTTTCTATAAAGAAAGAATGTAACTTTAAAATTTTTATTTTACCCTTATGGAAAGAATTTACAGCACAACAGTCGACGAGCGTTTTGGACCAAAAATTTCAAAAGTCTTCCCGTTTTTCTTAAATTTTGTGCCAAGTCAAATGGTACAACATAAATTGGGACAGAGAGAGTGTTAGATTTCACATCTCTTGATTAAACTTACAACTTTGATAGAATCCAAATCAAGGAACTAGCTAGTACCTATGCAGATCGAGCAGGGAAAACTTACATTTAGGTCTTTGATGATTGGATGATCTGGATTAACCTCCAATATTCTTCTCCCTCTCATAAATTCCAGTGTTGAAGTGTCTCCCAAGGTTTGTGCTCTCATCAACCTTTCCATACCAAAAAAAAAAATGAAGATCGTTGACAGAGTCTTGTAATATCAAATTAACTAACAATTAATAGAAAAAGAAGCTAGAAATCATAACCCACTGACCTTTCCATGTTGGCAGACCAACCAAACTTGCCAGATACAAGCACACATGGTGATGAGCTTAAACGCTTTGAAACTTGTACCTTTGCTACCTTATCACCCAACTGTTGTTTTATCCAATCACATAGAAGATTGTACTCTTGCTTTGCTTCCCTGTCTTTCACCTCATCATCATCATCTGAAATCAATGTCAGAGACCAAAATATGTGATCATTATGGAAACAGGTCAAACTTGAATGGCCATTTCATTAATATTTCTCCAATACCCTTTCTGTTGTTTATTTGAGTGTTCACAAAGTGGGAAATAAAATTTAAAAGGGAAGGCACAAAACATTGAAGGAAATCATTTCTATACTAAGTTCCCAGTCAATGCAAGAAAAAATGAGCTTACCAAGCTCCAGGTCCTCTTTGCTTATGTCAACAAACTTCTTTTCCTTGTATGTTTGTAGATTCTGGATAGCCACTTCATCTATTGGTTCAATGAGGTAGAGCACCTAATCTCAGCAACACAAGCAAATGTTAGGAGTGCGTACAAACAGAGGATATACTAGTGAGAGCTTAAGCCAGATCACATAATTCTCTAACTCAGCCTTTCTAAAGCATGTGTTTTGTCTTCCATTAGATATCCAAGAATGATATGGCATGCAGATTAAGATGAGAGTTGAATTTGTGTTTTGTTTAGTGCCGAATGCAGAGTATGTACTAGCAGCAAGTTTGATTTTCCTCTATATAGAAATATTTGACAAGTTCAAAAGCAGGACTCATACAACTTTTTGAGATAGACACTCTATGGGACCATTATGGAAAATGGAATATCATTCTGCGACAACCAAAAAAAGAAAAGGCAGACGTTCAAACTGACATTGGTAGAAGCAAGGAAAGATAGTTTGGAATGAAACTATTCATCCAAACAACAGTCTGGATGTCTAACGGATAAAGAATCATAAATTCAAAAAATCATTCTTCAGACATCTAGCAGAAAACTTTCGATGACACTTTTAACTATCCAATTAATTATAAAGATTGGTGACACTTACGAGTATTCAATTTTTGTTACACTTTTTGGGGCTGTTTCTCTTTCTTATTTGTTACTTCCTTAAGGGAGAGGGGAGAGGGGAGAGGGGAGAGGGGAGAGGGGAGAGGAATACATTTGCAGAACTCTACTTTCAAACTATAGAGTAAACCAACAGAGACTTGTCATTCATGCCTAATATGTATCTGGATGACTTGGTAAATAAATCCAGTAAAAGATCAGGATGAAGCACATACCTCAATACCTTTCTGAACCAACTTCTCCAAGAAAGGGGCAGTCCTGGCACTCTGTAAGCTATCAGTCGCCAAATAGTAAATGGCCTTCTGATTTTCGCCCATGTTCTCAACATAGTCATCTAAGCTTATCAATTCTTCTTCACTCTTGGAAGAAAAAAATCTTAGTAATGGGGTTATTCGCTTGTGATTACCAGTGTCTTCAATACATCCCAACTTTACAAATTTACCAAAGTTCTCCCAGAATTTTTTGTAATCCTGTAATCAAATAGCAGTGCTCTTACAGGATTCAAGAGACTTTTAATAAGGCACCAAAGGTAAAGAAAGATTTGATGATATTTTACCTCCTTGTTCTCACTTTCAGAGAGATCCTGAATCATGTCGAATGTTTTTCTCACCAGCCTCTTTCTCATTATCCGAACCTATGATAGAAACAAATAAAAACATTACAGTCCAACAATAGTTCTTCTTTTTCAATTGAACTGCAAACGATAGTTTGAGAAATTGACCATAGTGCACCACCAGCATCAGTGCAGATTGCTAAACATGAATACAGTTTGACATAAAAAATGTAATTCACTCAAGCACGAAAGCTTTTCCTTACAATTCGGCTCTCCTGCAGAATTTCTCGTGAAACATTAAGAGGAAGGTCATTTGAGTCCACCACTCCTTTAACAAAGCTCAGGTACCTAGGAAACTGAAATGAATAGAAATTAGCATCAGCTGATCTGGAAAAAAAGGGGACACTGCACTCTAACTGGCACCCAAAAGCACTCAAACGTCCACTTAAATTGCTTAAAGCTGGCATATAAAATTACACATTCTCCTTTTCTACCACTTAACACACATCTCACTTTTAGTCTGCAGTAGACATTCTAAACATGATTCAAAAACCTCGCTTCTCTTCATGTGTATTAATGTCATATATACAGCTCAAAGAATGAGAAACAGTGAACTTGTGTATGAGAAACTTCACAATGACACAAGGAATCTCTTTTACAAGTTGCAAATGGAGCTACCATATATAACTTACCAACTCTCCATCAAAATCATCAGAAATAAAGACACGCTTCACATACAAGCGTATGTTCTTCGTCTTGGGATTTACGACTTCTTCATTATTAAGAGGAGCCATTCCAGGTATATATAGGACACTTCTAAACTCCACCTCACCCTGCAAAAATTGTTATATCATAGTTAAAACGTCACTATATTAAAATCGACAAATGACTAGTCATCAATCCAAAATGACAAGTGAATACCTCTGTAGTGAAGTGAGTGTAGGCGAGTGGATCCAAGAACTCATTAAAAGTTTTCTTGTAGAATTCCTGGTACTGCTCTTTCTCGACTTCTTTTGGATTCCGCATCTACAATTTATCACGGGGAAAAGAGGATTAGTTCTATCACATATAAAAAAGGAACACAATATCAAGAATTCTCACTGTAGTCAATAACTCACCCATATAGGTTTTGTCTCATTTGTCAACTCCCAATCCCAGTACTTCTCAGTTTTGGTCTTCTTTGTCTTTTTCTTTTCTTCCTGTCATTATAAAAGGAAACACAAATTCTAGTACCATCAATAAGCTGAGAAGCATAGACACATACTGAAGAGAATACACTGTAAGGACATGGGTCTGAAGCCATCACCTCTGGTTTTTCTTCGCCTTCCTTTGGTTCTTCCTCTTCCTCTACCTGTCAAAATTTACCATGAGAATTATGGCCAGCAGCATAAGTGAATAACAGATGATAAACTAGCACAGCGAAACAAGTTGAAACCCCCTTGTCCACAAAATAATAATAATCAAAAAAGCTATCACATAAGGATGCAAATGTAGCTGTTTTTAAGCAGCAACCACCCCCTTATATCAACCCCTGGCAATGGTATGTTCAATAATAAGAATAACAACAACAACAACAACAACAATCATGATAATAACAGTAAAGATAATAAACAAAGTTATCACACAATAATGGAAATTAGACAAACTTATTTTAATCAAAACATAGGCAGTACAAACAACCTCCAACTGGTAAAGATTAATAGTATGTTGTGTAAAAGATGCAACTGTTTCAGTTTTTTAAGCACCAACTGGCCCCCATATCTGCCCCTGGCAATGGTATTTCAAATCTTAAAATTTGACGGTAATCAAAACTAGAAATTTATCCAATGACCCACACCCATCGTGAAATAAATAAAGTGTTACGGTAGCTTTGCGAACAACAGTAGGCGGATCATCTATTTATAATGTTAATCAGAGCAGGCTTCTATATCAAAAACTTTGGAAAATATATTCATGAACAAGAATTATCCATTAGCTGAATGAAACCACAAAAGATTTCTCCTAAATCACCAAATCAAAAAGATTTCTCCTAAAACACCAAATCAAAAGGAGGAGGTGAAGGTTAAAATAGCCTTAGATTATACAAGAACCTTACCTCAATTGTTCTTGATTTCTCCTGCCATGTGTAAATTGGAAAAGAAACAAACTGTGAATAATTCTTCACCAAATCTTGGATCTTCTTGGGCTCGGAGTACTCGTATTTGTCATCATCCTACAAAAAGATGCTAGCCTATCAAATTGCATGTACCATAGGGAACTAAAGTGCTCGCAATGCTCTCTACTGATCCATCTTAAACAAAAGCATTCGCAATGCTCTCTACTGATCCATCTTAACACGCTGAAGAAGATAAATCGCAAGGTTATGACTTTCCAAGTTAAACGTCTTACAAATTTTTAACCTATTATCATCTAGAGAAGTAATTAAGTGATATGGTCAATGATGAACTTTAGGAACTTATCTTTAATGTACTGTAATAACCTGTAGTACAGTAAACTAGGAGATGAAACAAAATGGAAGATTGACCATCACACATGCCCAACCCAGGGGATTTAGGCACAAAACCACCAAGAGAAATGAACAGATGTATTACAGTACCCTCAAATAAAGTGTAATTTGTGTTCCTCGAGGTAGAAGGTTGTCAGGATTAGTTTCCTCTCTGATGACATATGAGCTACTGTCAGCCTCCGCCTCCCAAACATACTGTTTATCTGACTTCGGACTCTTTGTGGAAACTATGACCTGATTGTACGAAAAGACCAAAAATAGCAAAATCAGTGGAATGGCAATGGCTATTTTTTAAATATAAAACCACATAAATGAGCAGCTACCTTTTGAGCAACCAGAAAAGCAGAATAAAAACCAACACCAAATTGACCAATCAATCCATTGTCAGCTCCAAGGTCTTTGTTCTCCTATAGATAGAAAAGCACCATTGTTCTTGAGGACAATAACTTTAAAACCACAATCAAACTCTGAACTAGTGTAGTTACTCTACACCATGAAGTTACCCTTTAGTACCTTAAGTGCCTTCAAGAATTTTGAGGTACCACTTTGGGCAATAGTCCCAAGACAGTCTATGAGCTCCTCTTTGGTCATTCCAATGCCAGTATCCCTGCATTATCAATTAATTAGTCCCCTTTACTAGGAAAGCATTAATGCAGCAGCTAGATCTTAAGTCATGTACGTTATAGTGATAGTCCCATTGTCTGGATCAGGTTTGATGCGAATCTCTAGCTCACCCGAATCTCCAAGTAAAGAAGGCTCCGTCAAACTCAGAAATCTCAACTTATCAAGGGCATCACTGGCATTACTGTCCAAAGAAGAATATGAAGTTAGCCATAGCACATAACGGAAAAGAGGAAATTCTAAAAGACAATTACAAGCATCATGAAGACTTCAACAAGTGCATTGGGAAAAATGAATCCTATGGAAACCCAAAATAGGCAATCTTTTGGCAGTAACCCATGCCAGATATCAACAATAACAACAACATAACTAGTGTAATCCCACAAATGGATTTTGGGAGGATAGGATATATGCAACTCTTATTCCCTACCTTTTTGGATAGAAAAGCTATTTCCGATAGATCCTCGGCTCAACAGAAAAGAAAATAATTTGAAGCATGGTAGAGAAACCAGTGCAGATATCAACATGAAGAATTGAATATGAAATCTATGACAAATGATTTTTGACACAAACATATATTGTGATCTCTATGTCATCAACAAGCAGTAACAATTAAGTATTAACCCATAACTCTACAGGATCAATGATTACTAATGTTATCAAGAAAACAATGCAATCCCTCTGTCCCAAGGTCCATTTCTGTGTTACTCTTTCTATTTTAGTCGATCCCAAAAAGAATAACATATGTTTATATTTACTAATAATTCAACTTTTAAACTTCTCATTTTACCCCTAGTGAGATGATTTACAGCCACAAATATCTACGGTAGTAGTAAGTAGTGTACAGATGTCCTGCCACTCGGGAAAAGCAAACAAAGAGAGATGCCCTCACCTCACAAGCTCTCGCAAGAAAACCTCCTTGTGACTGTATAGACTGTGAACGATTAAGTCTAATAGGCGACTGACCTGCATCCAAGAAAGAAAAGTTAGCAACTGGACAAAGGACTATCAGCAAAATAAGACCAAGCATTCAAGAGCTCCTACAATTGACTAAAGATTGGATCTTCAATTCCTGTATTAAAAACCATAGCAAAGACTATTTTATAGATTGATTTCCTCATTTGCTTAAAACAAAACATCTAAATTCGAACTACCAATCCCTCTTCAATCAACTATACCTCAACCACAGACTAGTTACAACAGACAATACGAATTCATTGTATCCATTCATTGTTTATAAAATTCATAATGTTATTACTGGCCAATTTGACATATAATCCAAACCAACCCCAATACAGCTACAACAACAACATATTCAAACCTTATCCCCACCTCCGACAAAGTAGAAAGGCTATTTCGGATAGACAGTCAACTCATGAAAATCAAGCCAATACAGCTAAAAACTGAAAATTACAAACCAAAACTTTAAACTTTAAAAAAGAAAATGAAAACCCCACCTCAGCCTGATACTCATGTGTCTCCCCAGAGCTCTCAGAAGCTTCTTTTTCAGCTACAGCAGAAGCCTCACATCTAACCACTACTCTAGAATCTCTTTTATCCTGTTTCCACTTCAACCCAGATTGTAAAAATCCATTCTTGATATTATTCCTAGGCAAGAAAGTACCTTTAAGACAGACCCTATTGGTACTACCACTCCCCAATACAAAAGAAGGACTGTAAGGCACTGAAACCATAGGTGAAGAAGTCAAACTCCTGCTTACTACAGGGGCCATTATCTAAACTATTTGAGAAAAACCCACAAAGAATTTTTTTGTGTTTCTATGAATTTTTTCACTCTGTGTTGTGTGTGTTTGTGTGTGTTTGGATAAAGGGGTTGGCCAAGAACTATTGAGGGTTTGTTGAAAAACCCTGAAATGTGTAGAAAGGGGTTTAAGGGGGAGAGTAGAGGGTTCTAGAAGTATACATGCAATTGGAGAGAGTGATTATTGGAAGTTTGTATTTGAGAATTATAAGGTGAGGATGCTGCCATGTAAGCAATCACAATTATCTTGATGTAAATTAGTATATCTTTTTTTCCAGTTTATTAAATTTTCTTGTTAGGAGTAACTTGTAAGTTAAAGCAATTTTTTGCTTCTGAGGATTCTTCTGTGTAGAAACTTCTCAATCTTGCAATCTTGAAAGGATTAGCAGATTGTATTTTTTTTAAAAAAGTATTAACAATAGAATTTGGCGTAAATTATTATTTTCATTTCTGAACTATTGATATTATTAAAAAATTCCTCTACTTAGACTAACTAAATTAAAATACACTCCGGATCTATCACAAGTGTTAAAAACATTCCTCAACTTGGCAAGAATTTAGGGGTGTATTTTACTCTTATTATAAGATCAGGGGTGTAGTTAAATTCAGTTAGCGAAGTAGAGGGGCATCTTTAACACTATCAAACAGTTCGGAGATAAGAATAATAATTTGTGTCAAGTTTGAGAGTATTTTTAATACTTTTCTCTATTTTGTTTTTAAAAAAATCTATGGGTCCTCAAATGAATTTTTGCAACAAGACAATGGACCAAAGTGTATATATAGTTCTAAAGTGTTAAGGATTGTAAATATTTTTTGAGTGATAGTCGCTGGTTGTGTATCTTTTCGGATCTTTTTACATTAGTATTTCATATTTTAGAATCGATTAATAATATAATTTGCATTGAAAAGATATATTTTGAAGATAAAATATATTTTTCATTAAAGTTGATATTATATTTTGAACTTGAAATCAATAATTTTTTTCAAAATAAAAAGATAGTTATCATCCGATCACAACCTTAAATTATTATTGATCGCTGATATTGAAACTACCGATCATCCAACTTATACATGATCATTGCCTTATGAACAACTAAGGATGCAACTTTGAATCTATTTGTACACAAAGATACTTCACACTTCCTTTTTCTTTTCCTTTTCATATGACAATTCTTGTTTAAGACTTCTTGAATTTTTGAGCTTTTTAGCATATGATTTAATGAAATAGTCTTTTTACTTCTATGAGGTAATGGTAAGGTCTGCGTACATTCTATCCTCTCCAAACCTCACTTGTAATTTCACTGAATATGTTATTGTTATTATAGTATATGATTTAATGACAAAAACTATCTTGGTTTGGTTAGTTTTAAATAATGGGCTTGGGAGGTACAAAAAGAGTCCCAAAAGAGTGAAAAGTTCAAGTTTGGAGCTGAAATGGTTGTCAAATAAGTGCATAAACATTAATTATTAAATTCAATTAAAAGGATAAGTAAAATGAACTCATAAATGAAAATCATTAAGAGTATTCAAGAGAGGTTCAATGAACAAATATAATAAAATCCTCCTATAAAATCACACAAATAATATCAATTTTTATCTTAAGATAGTTTACTTTAATATGAAGATTTAAAGAGTATTTATAGTAGTCTTGTGAAAATAACCAAATTACCAGACTAAATTATTTCTTCAATGTTTTCTGTAAGTCTATACAATACGATATGATACAATACAATATATTCTAAACGACATGTTATAACCATCCATGCAAGCTGTTAAGATAGTTATTTTTGAAAAGTTTTATACTATCCTTCTTCGACCATAAATTTTGAAGCTGAAAATTAAAAATTTGAGTTTTTGAAGTAGTGATTTTTGAAACTTGATATTGCATTGGACATGCATTTTACTTGAAAAATTTAAAGTTTTACGAGTGATAGTGAAACTTATCTCAACTCAAATTTCATGATCAAATAAATATATAAAGTAAATTTTTTAAATTTTATACAAAATCTATGACCAAACGTTTGCTTATCTAGACTCTTCCAATTTTGTTCACGAAGCGGGAAACATTGATGAGACT
Organism: Solanum rostratum; assembly: GCA_029948455.1. Lineage (NCBI taxonomy): Eukaryota > Viridiplantae > Streptophyta > Magnoliopsida > Solanales > Solanaceae > Solanum > Solanum rostratum. The sequence continues at coordinate 6,979,024 of CM057046.1, forward strand.
CCACTTTTTACAAATCAAGATTAGGTCAGGCTACAATATGGATTACTCTCGCATTTTACGTGATACTCTTATTTTCTTAGTCCATCGCAAAAAAATATCATCTTACTCCAATCAGAAACAATTTAATTTAAAACTTTCTTTTTACCATTAATGACATGATTTCAATTACATAAATATCTAAGAATTAATTTTACGAGATATATGCTACCTCCTATCAATATAAGCTCGGTAACTCTGTCCACCAAGATCTGAAAGAAATCACCTAATATTTATTGTCGCTACTAAGTTATGAACCCAAAGCCTCATAGTTCTCTACTTATTTCATCGATCACTAATACAACTAGTCAATAACACACCTAGTTTAGTCCTCAAGTAAGGTCTAAGCAGACAGAATATACACATATCTTATCCTGACTTTTATAAGATAGAGAAGTTGCATCTGATAGATCGTCGACTTAATTATAAGCATCATTATCTTAAACTTCTTACTCATTAACTACTAACAATTATGCAAGTGGTTACATCTTTATCCTAGGAAATGCTAATCAAGCCATCAAATCAAAATCATGATCCAAAATGTTTGTTATGAAACAAGATTTTGGAACATTGGTTTGATAACATCATATTCTCCTATGCTTTTTCTTTGTCAATATACATTAAAGTTGTCACACCACATATGAAATCATGATCTTTGTAGGGCCTTTTAAAAGAGCAAAATTCTAGAGTATAAAAGCAATATTCTTCTTCTATTTATAAATTAAGAACCTCATTTACTAGCCCCTCTAATCACTTTATCTTGCTTTTGCTTCTTTATCTTTTAGATCTTCTAATCTTTCAAAAACAAAAGTTGAGAACAAAAATCATGTAATGCTGGTCCATAAATCATTTGCATGATAAAGAATGTTTCAAAAAGAACTAGCACTCTTCAAGAATGGAGTGCATATGTAGGGACCAATACTAAAATATGAATAAAGAAAGAAGAAAAAAAGCTCCCACTATGCGCTGGGTCCAGGGAAACGGGTCCGAGGAAGGATCGCACCCAAGGTGTGATGCAAACAACCTACCATAGAGAAAGTATTGGTGGTTGCTTACACGGCTTGAATCCGTGACCAATAGATTAAACGGAGAAAATTTTACTGTTGCGCCAAGGCTCCCTTTCGATCAAGAAAGAAGATATTCAAATCATAAACATGTAGGTAAAGATATAATGTCAATGTGGTCCAATCATTCTGCAAATGTCCTCAATTTTTCCTTTTCCTTTTGTTGCAGTGACACTTACAATACAGAAAGATTATCAGCAAAAAAAAATGCCATTCAAATAAAGGAAAAGGAGAACTAAGAAAATTGCTTTGCAGACACTAATAACAATTTAAAGACTTTAGTTGTATTAGTCCTCTGCTAGTGTCTGTTTCAAACAGTCAATATTGCACAATGCTACTGATCTCATCATGTCTCCAAATCTGCAATCATTCAAAATCAATAGTCAAAAGACAGCATGATGACATTATAAATCATATTGTAATACCATAAGTTAAAGCATTGACAGTAACAAACGACTTTTACGCTATCAGATCATCTAAAAGATAAGGAAAACAGAGTAAGATAACTATAGATTGAGATTAGTCAACGTGAAAAATAAGACAGGTAAATTGCTAGAAACATGTTTAAATACACAGATAGTGTAAAAATTCTTTACCGGTCGATGCTGTTCCTTCCTCTTTCAGACTGATCAGTGCTGATTCTTGATTTTCCAAAGAAATCCATGCTTTTTCTTGGTTTTTCCCTCTTGTCAAAACTAATTCTTGGCTTCAGTACTCTTCTGTCTGTGCTAGGCCTTATTGAAATGATGTCTTTTTGTTCAGTACTGATTCTTGACGACTTCTCTGAAATGATATCTTTTTGTTCAGTACTGATTCTTGGCGACTTCTCTGAAATGATCTCTTTCTGTTCAGTACTGATTCTCGGCGACTTCTCTGAAGTGATCTCTTTTTGTTCAGTACTGGTTCTCGACGATTTCTCAATGTCTTCAATACTTGATCTGCACTTAATTTCGTTCGTAATATCAAGAGTATAATCTAAGTCAATTATACTTTCCTCAAGCTCAACATTTTGGCAATAATCTGTTTGTCTTCCCACTGAAATTATGAACTTCTTGAGATGAGTAAAAAACTGAGGAAAAACTTGTAAGTCACAATGATTTCCTCCATTTATCCATAAAGGTTCATACTTCATTTTACTGAGCTCCCAAAGCTTTTTACCATGTGAAATATCAACTATGTCATCTTCTGTACCCTGTAGACCAATTCCGTCACATGAATTGTAAACGCATGAATGTGATGTATCAAGAAACCAGTGATTCCTAATGGAATACGTATTGGTGACAATCAAGAAAACTAATCCATAATTTAGTCATAAGTCTACTTCTCCGATTCATATTATCTGTCTTTTAAGGTTTCTATATGCTCTTTAAGAGAGACATTTAACAACCTCAATCATAATAGCGTTCGTGTAAACTACCATTTTTATCTCCCCCTCAACGTCTAATCAGAACAGGAAAGGTACACATGGAAAACAAAAGTTCAGTTTGCCAAAAACGACTAGTACTTGAGATCGGAAACTTACATGAATCACAAGAATAGGACAGCTAACATATGGGATTTTATCAATGTTCTGCAGAAAACAGAAAAAACCAAAAGAAAACTTGTCACTGTTAACATATATATCAAGAAACTTGATCAACTCTATTGAACTGAAACTTCTGCTAACCTTGTAAATATCAAGCCAGAGAGAATACTTTATACGATACATAACTCGAAGCCCCGAGAGTATTGCACTTTGCAGAATCACACCCCTAATTTGAGGCAATTTTGTTGCTAATTCAAGAGTTGGACCACTTCCAATTGATTGTCCATATAATATAATGTCTTCCTCCTTCACTTCATAAATTTCTTTTAGACATTTGCAAACAGCTTCTATATCAGCATATGTGTTCTGCTCACTTGGCTAGTTTACACAAAAGCAACACAAACAAATTTAATATTTTCGGTTTAACTTCTATATATACTGACGGTATAAAAGAACAGTTACACTATACTGTCGTCTTAAAGGTAACTACAAGTAATTGTCGGTAATCAGTAGAACTCGTCACCAGTAAAATAAGACAAACGACCTACTACAACAAATAAAGTTACACTATGTGTATATATTAGTTAAATCCATCTCGAAATAAAACCACAACCAGCAGCGAAACTAGGATTTTCACTAAGAGGATTCAAAACATAAAGAAGTAAACCTATGAAGAAATCAAGAAGGTTCAATATCTACTATATGTGCATAAAAATAAATTTCAACCATTTTCATACAGTGTAATTTTTTGATAACCCCCTTCCGGTACCCTAGTCCGTCTTTGTCCACTACAACAACAACAACATACCCTATGAAATCCCACAAGTGGGGTCTGAGGACGGTAAAATGTACGCAGACTTTACCACTACCTCACCCTCAGCTCAAAAATATCAGGCCCCAAAAAATACGACTCGTTCTCAAACAAGTCGAGATCAACTATATGAATCCTAATGAAAAGTGGAAAGAATGAAGTGATTAGATCACATGTCATTTGTGTCATAAACGTGATTACCACTAATCAAACATTATAAACAAATAACATTTGCCAAGAAAAGAAGAAATTAATCCATATTCATATCTAAACTATAGTTCATCAAGACATATTTAATACATAATATTAGCTAAACACTTGTTGTAAAGCTGATTATCATACTCTTCCAGCTCATAAAAAATAAAATAAAACATAAAATGTACACTAAATAAAATAAAAATTACTTACTTCTCCACTAGACCTTCCATATCCAGCATAATCATATCTACATAAATCGACCAAAATTCATCTTAAAAATCAAGAAAATACCAGAAAAATTCATATTCATGTGCTAAAAATTTAAATTTACCCCATGACATTTACGCGTAATCGATCACTAAGTTCAACGAAAAACTGAAACATTTGGCCTATATCAGCAGCATTTCCATGTGAATACAGAAGTGTCATGGTTGCACCTTTGTTCCTAACAAAAACTGAAAAAATATAATGTCCCCTCTTTGTTTGAAGAATTGAAACTTCACCTTTTTCACTTTGTGACACACCTAAAAGTTTCAATTTTTGTGTTTGTTCATCTAAATCAACTTGGTATGATGGCTCTGGTGGAAAAAATGCTAACTTAGATGCAATGGTTGATGCTGCACCACCCATTTTTTTGTGATTTTTTCTAAGTGGAAAAGATTTTCAAGAACATTTTTTTTTTTGATGATTTTTTGTGCTATTTTTGTTGAAGAAAAATGGTTAAGAGTTTGCAAATGGAGAAATGGACTATGAAGAAGAGTAGTTGTCCTTAAAAAGAGAATGGTTACACTAATAAAATGGCATTAAAGGTAGTTTGATTAAAAAATCAAATTAATTTAAGTAAGTGGATATTTATAATTAATTAATGTACATTTCTAAAAAAATAATCTTTGGCATGTAGAAATAATAATTTATTTTTAAGAGAAAAGTTTATGACTTACCATTATCTTGTCTGTATAGCTGTTTATTACTTATGAATTTGACAGAACTCAATTGTCTTGATACAAATTTAATATTTGAGTTTAAAATTTATTTAAAATGTATAAATAATTTTTCAGAACCTCCTAAACTATCTTTTCTAGAATTTTAAAACTCACGATTTAGAATTTTAGTTTCATCATTGGTATCTGCAACCTCCACCAACACTAGTTTCTACTATGTTGACAGATCACGATGTTTCATAGTATGATTTTTATCCCACTTTACTAACTAAGCTACATGTTGGATTAGTAATAATGCTCGATTTACATATTCTTATGTACGCTCTTTAATTCACTTTCATTTGCCACATTTACTGTTACGATCATTAGTTTAATTAATTTTCAAAGGTAAACTAAATTAGTTTAATTTAATTTTTAATATTTAAATTTGGCTATTCAAAAATTAAATAAAATAATATAAATTGTAATTCTTCTTATATCTATATAATAAAAAAAATACTTTAAAATATTTATCAAAATTCATATAATTTGATTCTCGAGAAATTATATATAGCAGTTCTGATGTCCCAATATAAACCTCAACAAAGACTATGAATTAACCACTTTGTTGTCTCATAGTTTTGAGTAAATGATGTTAAGTGATATTCAAGTAATTATAATCATGAGGTTTTAAACATGGTTAACCAAAAGTAAAATGTGTTTAGAGTAGTAATCCAATGTTTTCTCAAGAAATGTTTAAAGTCAAAAGAAGCAAAAGGATCTTTCATAAGATATTATGTACCAAAAAATCCCATTTAGCACAAAAATTAAGGAAGTTGTTGATTAACAAAAATACCAAAATTAATAAGTCCAAAAAAAACAACCTAAAATGACCCCATTTTAAGTAAGTATTCATGACATTACAAATCCCATTTAGCACAAAAATTAAGGAAGTTGTTGATTAACAATTCCTAAAATATGAGGATTAATACTCCATCAGTTCATTTTTACTTATTACTATTTCACTTATCAAAGTCAAACTTCATGAACTTTGACCAACATTTTAAGATGTATTTTTTCATCATATTAATCTGAAGAGGATCGCAACTTATAGCATTTTTTATATAGTTTTCAACCATGTAAATTTTAAATTTAGCTACTTCAATTTGATTTTGAAATTTAGTCAAGTTAATTTCGAAAAGCTAAACAGTAACAAATAAAAATTAACGAATGAAATAAATAAATAACAAAAGAACCTAAAATGACCCCATTTTAAAGCAAGCATTCATAACATTGTGGACCAAAGTTGTTAATATATTGGGGAACAAATTTATAATCATGCCTTATGACTTTTTTTTTCTTTTCCTTTTTGACCTAGGTGTTAGTGCGCTCGTGATTTTTATTATTTATTTTTTTAATTTATTATTCTTCAAATAAATTTTGACACTTTTATAAAGTTTTTTTTTTCTTATTAATGTCATGTGAATAGTAGTTGTTAGAGAAATTGATTAACTAAATTTGGATTTAGAAATTGGTGATAAAAATATAATTAGCTTGTTATTCCTTTCGTCTCATTTTAATTTTTGCCTGAACTCATTTTATGTCTATTAAGTAAATAATATAAACACAAAATATAGTTTACTAAGTTAAATTTATCAACAACTTTAATCTTGAATTTCTAAAATAATAATTATTCTTGGGAAATTTTGAGTCTTTCACATGTTGTGGCCTTTAATTTTATCATGACACTTTTAATTTTTGGCTTGAAATATTGTCTAAAATATAAATTACTATATTGCTTTTAGAAGTTATCTAACTTTTATTCTTTCACTTTTTGAAACTTTCATTGATAATCTACATATAGCTTAGGTTGGATTTTATTCCTAAAGTGTTACAAAATTTTCCCCATACATCTCCTTTATATTCGATCTGATATGTGTTTACTTAAGTTGATGATCTACTGAATTTTTTTTAATTTTTTTTTATAAAGTAGGAAAAGATCGACATACATATGATCTTTTTCAGACTTCACTTGTAAAATTACACTAGATATGTTGATATTGCAGTATTTCCTTTATAAATAACACTTATCAATCTCTTTTCAATTTTTCTTGTGAACTATGAGTATTTCACTATGGTATTTTCTACTTCTTTTGAAATCTTATATAATGTTTTAATATCTTTTGAAAAAAGAAGAAAAACATTGGTCACATTATAAAAGACTATTTGAAGGAACAAAAGTAAAAGTTATGTTAGTTTATGGTTGTTTTTGTCATCTTTAAACTTGGATATAGTCAACTTTGTTGGAAACATGGCATCCTATAATTCAACTCCATTTGTTTGTCCCATTTTTTTAAATAACTTTATGATAAAAGTATATTAAGAGTCAATTTATGACTTATTTTTTTGTTGTTGAAGAATTTAGTACGAAGGTTTGATTTATTTGTAAAAGAGGTCAATTTTAGGAGAGCCACCAGTCGAATGATTGAATTGATGACTTATCAAAGGTAACCTAACATCTAGTGTTTTTTTAAGATCACATTGATTTAAACCTCTTAAACTTATCATAACTCATTCAACCTACCCAAAATTTGAGTGGTTGGGCAAATTATATATTTATGAGTCGAAATTAATAACCACAATTTTCCTATATAAATGATAACATGTTCAGCGCATATATACAAATAGCATTTAGGTAAGGCAGTGAATCTGTAATCTTTTTCCTGCCTTGTAAAGGTAAAAAAATTGTTTTCGATAGACCTTCGACTCGATTACTATAAGTCAAAATTGCAACAAATTAAACTCATCTTAGCACAACTAATACATTAAAAGAAATATCATTTATTTGTAAGATAACAATGAAACATCTTGAAAAATTAGTGTTAAATAAGATGGACAAGGTCAACTTGTCTCAATTTCCTTCCCCATATCATCACAATTCCCATACAATTATATTAAAGTTGAAGAATACATATCAAGTTCATCTAGGCCCAACCAAATGGGCCAAAAGTTGGGCTCAACTTAAAATTGTTTGGCCCATTAGCATGGATTTTCAACTTTTTAGTTGGGCCAACTCTCTCACAATTGAATGTAAATCCTTTTTAGAGCTCCCTCCAATTCTAACAGCTTCAATTGCCTCATCTCTCATTTTTTTGACCCTCTCCTTGATCAAAGAATTACTCATTGCTTCATTAATTTTCCGACCCAACTCTATCGGGTCGGGCACCGTGTTTGGGCCCTCACAAACTCGGACCGATGCCTTCATATTGTCCACCAACAACCACACGTTTACGAATTGGTCGGCCTCCATGGGCCAACCCAAAATAAGTACTCCTGCCACTATCGCTTCCAGGGCAGAATTCCATCCACAGTGACTCAGAAATCCCCCAACGGCACGATGGCCCAATATCTCCACTTGTGGAGCCCAACCTTTTATTACTAGGCCTCTCCCTAAGACTCTATCCTCAAACCCTAGTGGCAATGATCCAAAACCTTGTTCCTCTTGTTGGGCTGTCAATTGTTTAACTACCAAAATGAACCTCACTCCACTTTTCTCAAGCCCAATAGTTAAGGCCTCCATTTGGGCCTTTGTTAGTAACTTCTGACTTCCAAAAGCTACATAAAGAACAGACTCATCAGGACACTTATCAAGCCAAGTAAAAACTCTCTCATTTGCATCATCATCCACATTGGGCTTCCCAATCCTACCCGGCCCACCAACTAAATTCACCGGCCCAATTGAATAAACGCGATCGTGGCCCATTTCCTTCTTCAAAAAGCCCAAATACTCACCCTCCAAAGCCTCAAAAGTATTGAAAATTGACCCAAAACTCCTACCATTTGCAATAAGCCCATCCCTAAAAATCTCCCAATCTGGATCACCCTCTTTAAACTTTTGAAACAATGAAGGAAGATGTTCCCTCACAAATCTTGGGCTTTTAGGAAGCCCATTAAACTCAACAAAGCCCAAATCTCTATAACCCTCAAAATTCTTCCAAATATCAACAAGAACTGAAACCAACAAAGCCCCAGAACTGTAAAATACAATTCCAGCTACACCAACTTCTTGGGCCAAATCTAAAGTCCAGCCCAAGAAAAAATCATAAACAATTGCCACAGGAGGATTTGATTGGGCCTTAAACCATTCCAAAATTGGGCCACGAAGCTTACTAAGCCCACTAACAAACGGCGCATTGCCGGAGTTCCCGACATCCTTAATGTTCTCAACGCCGGCGGGAAGAGATGGGTGGCCGGGAAACGGAAAAACAAGAATTCCAAGTGATGGGTGGGTGGAAAGAAGAGGATCAAGAATTGGGACATTTTTGGGTGTCACTAAAATGGTGATTGTATAGCCATGGAGAAGAAGTTGATGAGTAAAATCAAGAAGGGGTAGTATATGACCTTGTGCTGGAAATGGAAAAATTAAGATGTGTACATCATTTTTTGAGCTTGACATTTGTGTTGACTTAATTTAGCCAATTTTTTTTTGAAGAAGATAAGTGAGAATTTAGAGATGTGTGTGTGTGTGTGTGAGATATTTTAGTGATGAGAAATTTTAAAGGAAGTTTCTTGGTAGGTGAAATTATTTTGAGATGTGTGTGTACTAGCATTATATATAAAAAAGTAGATGCTAGAAATTTGTTATTGTGGAACTTTGTGGGGCTTTGGCTATTGAGAATTGACATGAGTGGATGCTAATCTTTTTATTTTTCAAAAAAGTTTGGGGAGTTTTGACTCAAATTTTCATCCTTTTGATTTTATATATTTTTTTTTATTCATCTTTGTCATATCTAGTCTAATTCGCCTATGGGTTGAGAGGAAAGTTCCTAGGAAACAGTCTCTCTACTTCTATGAGATAGTGGTAAGGTCTGCGTACATTCTGCCCTCCCCAGGACCCCACTTGTGGAATTCCACTGGATATGTTGTTGTTGTTGAATTTTTTTTTTTCTAAAGATTATTTGTCTATTTTAAAAAATATATTTATATCCATAAGTTATAAGAATTACTAAAAATATCTATAAGTTTGAATTATCATTCTAAAGTGAACATGTTTTGTTAATAAAATTTTGATAACAATAATAAAATAACAATATAGACAAGATCAATATGCTAATTGCATATTCAAACTTGTTATCGATTCGGTTGGAATTATAATTTATTAAGTGCAAATCATTTTTTTTCTCAATTCTGTCACTCAAATTATACTTCAAAATTTTTTGGAAGAGGTAGATGAATATTAATTGGAATAAAGAAATGATTTTTTTTATAAGATATAAAAATTTAGAGTTATTTTTAAATATTTAAAAGTTTTCAAATACTATATTAAATTTTTAAATACTAATTTTTTTTTAGTATTTAGGAACTTAAAAATTTTTCAATTATATTTGTCAAATTTTATGATCACACACCACTTTTTTAAGTCCTTTTTTTAAAAAAGATTCTCAAAATTTTTAATACCAAACCGCTCCTAATATGCAATGTGATATTTTATTAACAAAGTAAAAAAGTCCAAAGAGGAAGAGTACAAGCAAAGAGTTTACGGACCTCATTTGTTTACAGGGAATCAAAAAAATTTCTGTTTATTTTTATTTTCAATCACCAATATATGTGATTTTTTTTTTCATTCGATATTCGGCATCCACATTGAAGTTCGACTAAATTTGAATTCGTGCTAGAAAGTTCCACCGTGGGGTTAAAACACTCCCTAACAAAGATAACTCCGTACCCAAGAGGACTCAAACCCGAGACTCTGATTAAGGATGAAAGAGTAGTACCACTCCACAACAACCCTTATTTGGCAATATGTCTGAATTATTAAAGCTTGTAAGATTTATTTTGTATTATTGCCATCATCCTATTATCAACTACTGTCATTGTTGTTCCTCATTATCAACTACGTGTTACTAGTTTACTACCCAATAACAACAATCACCATTTCGAGGATTAATTTCTCAATTGATCACTCAATTAACAATTATTATCACAAAAAATTTCTTTCATTATTGAAGAAAATTGAAATCAAGATAAAAAATGACTTTAAGAGATAATAATTATTAATTAATTAATTATATTGGATATTAATTTCTTAATTTCGAAAGGCTATTTTCGATAAACTATCGATACAATATTTTTTATTTTCATGTATGTCAATTTACTTCTTTACAATCTAGATGTCGCTACCAAAACATCAGAAAACACAAGCCTTCTACTGTGAGCGTAAACTTTCCCGTCCCACTTCCTCGCCACCAGCTCCTCGCCGAGCTTCACCGCCTCCTCCACCGTCTCCGCCGCACCGGCATACGCGGAATCCACGATGCCATGTTCGATCGCCATGGCAGCAGTCAATTTAGTCCCTCTCATAACCACATCACGCCAAGCTACAGGCGACTTCACTTTGTTCTTCACCAGAGCCACGAACCAATTCGGAATTTTCATCCCGATGTCAATTTCACTCATGTAGAGAAATCCGCGATCCTTTCGCATCAGGACGTAATCATGGCTCATCGCAAGGATGAATCCGGCAGCCGAAGCGTGGCCGGTGACGGCTGCGATCGTCGGCATCGGAAGGTTGAAAAGGTCAAATACGAGCGATTTGAGCTTAGAGTCCATGGACTCTAAGCTCGATGGATTGGACGATGCCCAATCCAAATCGTAGCCGTTGGAGAAGAATTTGCCCTGAGCGGTAGTGATCAGAGCGGAGCTGCCCGTCATCGATTCCGCCGTTACGCGTTCGAGAGCAGATCTGATGGAGTCAATAAGAGAGGGATTCAGCCTATGCTCATCGTCTCCGGTGAGTGTTAGAATGAACAAATTTCCCTGTTTCTCTAACGTGCACATTTCTTCCTTGTGATTATTAGGCCATAAGGATATACTTTTTATAGGCAATTTTTTTCTAATAATAAATGCATGAATGTTGACTAGTTGGAGTTGGTACTTTGAATTTAAATAGAGAATTCCATCAATACCCTTTTCATCTTTGAATGGGATATAAAAATATTGGTATTATGTAAGACCAATTCTCCTCCAACACCTTGTTTTGATCTATTATTTCATGAATATTTTAATTGTTTTAAATAACGGTGATGGAATAGATTATATCGTTCTTCATTGTTACATAATATCACGTGTAAATTTATAATTTGAATGATAAACTTATAAAGAAAGTAGGGTATGAGATAGAACTATCATTAAAAAAGGGATAAAAGATAAGATATGATTATTAAATAATAAGTAAATACAAAATGAGGAGAAAATTAAGATAATGACGTGATTACACCAAATTTATCTTTATACAAAATGAAAATTTTCATTATTATCTGACGATATTGGTTAAACTTGAGCAAATAAATATTACTTTTCCTCATAACAAAATCTCCAAGTTCTCTCTAGAATTTGTCATCAAATATTAACTCGCGAGCATTAAAATAGTCAAATCTCCACTTTTCAGCTAGAACACTTGTTCTTACAGCCTCACTAATAGGTATTTTTCCTAGAATTGAACTGCTGAAATTCTTTCACATAATTACGGAAAGTTTTATGAAGGTTTCAGAGAAAAAATTGATAAGAAGTCATATTATCGAAAAGTTCATTAGCTAACACACACGAAAAATTCCTATTAAGTGACTCTTAAATGTTATAAAATGCAGAGCGAATAAGGAATTCTTCCCTAGGTAAGTAACAGAGAAAAACTAATTGAAAGTCATACCTAATTCTCATCGAGTGACCTCTAAATGCTTAAAAATGTAACAAAAATACTAGATTAATAAATAATTGGCTATAAAGAAATTTTTATTTATTGAATGTATCACAAGCTTAGCATATCTAAGTTCTAACATTTTGAGTTTGATCATGAAGATTTGCTATCAAAAATTCAAGACCATCATATCAAAGTCACTAAGTGTAGTTTCCTCAGTTTGCCATAATTGTGGACTTCCAAGTTCTTTTTGGAAGAAATATATGAAAATATTAATTACTCCTCCCCGAGCTTCACCGCCTCCTCCACCGTCTCCGCCGCACTAACGTGCGCCGAATTCACGATGCCATGTTCGATTGCCACGTCAGCAGTTAATTTTGTACCTCTCATAACCACATCACGCCAAGCTACAGGCGACTTCACTTTGTTCTTCACCAGAGCCACGAACCAATTCGGAATTTCTAGCCCGATGTCAATTTCACTCATGTAGAGAAATCCGCCATCCTTTCGCATCAGGACGTAATCATGGCTCATCGCAAGGATGAATCCGGCCGCTGAAGCGTGGCCTGTGACGGCTGCGATCGTCGGCATCGGAAGGTTGAAAAGGTCAAAAACGACAGATTTGAGCTTAGAGTCCATCAACGGATAACGGGATGGATCGGATAACGCCCGAGCGGTAGTGATCAGATCGGAGCTGCCTGTCGCCTCCGTCGTTACGCGTTTGAGGGCGGATCTAATTGAGTCTATAAGAGAGAGATTGAATTTGTGCTCATCGTCACCGGCAAGTGTTAAGATGAACAGATTTCTCTAACGTGCACATTTCTTCCAATGATTTGTTGTTACTATATTAATTTTAGATGGATAAGTACCAACTTTTCTATGCAGGAGGATTGAGTAAGAAAAATCATTTTTCAAAGATATTTATGGAGTAGCTTTATAGACATGGGAATATCTACAGGCATGCATGGTAGAAGATTGGACGTTCTATTAATTCTTTCAATACTCCTCCTATATTATATGAGCACTTTCTAGAATAACGAGTTAGTTAATTTTACCATTTTATCTTTTATTTATATGTTAAAAATTAAGTTAAAAAAAATCATTAATATACTACTCCCTCGTTCCCTTTTACATGTCATCTTTTGAAATGACATCTGCATTAAGAAAAAAAGTAAGTTTATCATTTTGCCCTTATTTAATAATAATTGTCCTTTTAGCTATTTTAGTTGGTCAAAACAGTATATATATTTTCAAAGTTATTAACCATCAAGGACAAAATAGGAAGACGAGTGTAATTTGTGCATTGATATTGTGAAATAACATATATTAAGGACTATACATTTATAGTAAGGACGACATATAAAAGGGAACCAAGGGAGTAATTGATGATGGGGTAAAATGGAAAAAAATAATTAATTCCATCTTAATTTAGTAAGTGTTCATATAATATGGGACAAATATTTATAGAAAGATGTCCATATAATATGGGACAGAGGTAGTAAATTTCTTTCTATAAATAGAAAAATGACTATTTAATTGTTTTATTTTTGATTTCTAAGTTTTCAAAAGTAGGAAGAGTTTTCTTTAATTATATATAAATTATGTTAAAACATAAAAAATTTTGTCGTATAGAATTCGATTAGAACATAAAATTCACATACAACTTGTATACATACTTTATTGTATGAAAATTGGGGTAAGACATCCCTCTGTTCCATTTTATGTCACACCTTGTCCTTTTTATTCCATATTAAAAAGAATTTTATTCTAATTGCTATGCTAATAATGATTGATGGTAATAATAATTGGTGATGATGACGATGGTTATTGTGGGGGAGTGGCGGTTGTAGTCGTAGTTGATAATGGTTGGTAGCGATGACATTAGTTGATAGCAAATGGAATGAATTGATGAACTGTCATCTTTTGTAAAAATATTTAAAGCAACATCTTAATAATATTAAGATTTTGTTGCAAATCTTTCTTATTCATATATTCAAACCCATTAATACAAGTTTTTTGAAACAAAATATCATATATTTTAACTACTACCGCTATTTCAGTTAATTTAATTTATCTCACTTTTTTTAAAATGACACATATCATTCATCCAATTATCCAAGTAAGAATTCGGAATAAAATAAAAACAACATGAAGGAACGAAACCCTAATCCCCGACCTACATTCTAGATACCGCTTCACTAGTTAACGCAACCAACACATCAGAAAACACAACCCTCCTGCTATGAGCGTAAACTTTCCCATCCCATTTCCTCCCCACCAGCTCCTCCCCGAGCTTCACCGCCTCCTCCACTGTCTCCGCTGCACCGACGTGCGCGGAGTCCACAATGCCATGCTCGATTGCCACGTCAGCATTCAATTTAGCACCTCTCAAAACCACATCACGCAAAGCTACAGGGGACTTCACTTTACTCTTCACTAAAGCAACACACCAAGCTGGTATTTTCAGCCCGATGTCAATCTCACTCATGTAGAGAAATCCGCGATCCTTTCGCATCAGGACGTAATCATGGCACAACGCCAGGATGAACCCGCCTGCCGAGGCGTGACCAGTGACGGCTGCGATAGTCGGCATTGGCAAGTTGAAAAAGTCGAAAACGAGGGATTTAAGCTTGGAATCCATCAAGGGTATGTGGGACGGGTCGGACGTGGTCCAAGCCAGATCAATGCCATTAGAGAAGAATTTGCCTTGAGCGGTAGTGATCAGAGCGGAGACGTCTGTTGCTTCTGATGTCATGCGTTTGAGAGCGGTTCTGATTGAGTCAATAAGAGATAGATTGAGTATATGCTCATCGTCTCCGATAAGTGTTAGAATAAATAGACTTCCATGCTTCTCTAACGTGCACATTTCTTCTAATTATATAAGTGTTCGTACAATATATTTACGAGGCTAAGTATACACTTTTATATGGAAAAAAAATGTATGATTTCGTAGAAGTGGATATATTTTTTCATTGACTTTGTTGGAAGCCTAGTTAATGTTCCACCTTTATATGTCTCGTGTAATTATAGGTGGAATCTGAAGAAAACAAGAAAAAGCCATATGATAATTATAGACCACTCTAAAACTTTGATTTTTCAAAATCAATTATTAGTTTTTTAGAAATATCTATGTTAATAGAGAGCCAAGTAGATGGGTTCACGTTTTCAATCACGTGCCAATATAGTTTTTCAAAAATAAAAATATAAGGAAAAAGTTATTAACTTGGCTAATTTTCCTACTCTGATAGCATCTCTGAATGGCGGATACCTATAACTGTCATAACGGAGGAATGAATCTATTAAGTGGGAAAGAGCCCTCGTGAGGCCTCTCTCATCCCTTACTTATATTTTTGCGATTTAAGATTGATATATTCCTTTGTTATAAAAGTGATTCATATATATCTCAGTGTTATATAAATGATCCAAATATATCATTTTGGTCTAACAAGTGTGAGAAAAAGTTCTATTTTTATTTTTTATTTTTTAATTTCTTGGTCAAATTTATTTTTTCACTCATTTTTTCATAATATTTATCATAAATATTTATTTTTTTTCAGATATTATGAAAAGATAAACTATAATATGGCCGCAAAAATTTAGTTTAAATTTTTTTTCTTACTTTTTTCTCTTTTTCCATTCATATTTTTTTCTTTTTATTTTTCATATTTTTACTTTCAATTGAAAGAAAAAATAAAATAAAAATAAGAAAATCAAATTATGATAATCAAATAGATCTATAAGGGAGATAAAACTTAAAGTAGCCGTTTAATAAAAAAAGTAAGAAAAAAAAATCATCAAATATATCTTGAATTTAGCTAGAAAGATCACATATACCTTTGCATAATTTTTTTTTTTAACTTAAAAAGTTTTAAAAGAATAAATTTAAAACTAATGTTATCACTTTCATTTAATGAAAAGGATATATGTAATCCACTTTTATAACAGTAGAGATATATGTAAGTCATTTTTGTAATGAAGATATGTTAGATTTAAATCGTAAAAGTTGATGGGTATATCATGCCCTTTTTTCCTATATTTTTAGTATACTTTACATAAATTCCATAGTGTTAAGAGTTAATTACATCTTATCCCTATTTTTTTTTTTTCAAATTACAAAAATCTCTTAAATTTATAGGATCTCCAATACATTAGAAAACCTATGGATACATAGCTCACGGATTGAGAATGATATATTACTTAATGGAAGGGATATATCTGAGAGGAGAGGTATGTATCCGATAGGGGATAGAGATGTATCTTAAAAGTTGGCGTTATCAACCCAAGAACTGTTGTTGAGCCCAATCTTGAGTCCAGCCCAATATTTGGACATAATGGACCATCAGAAATAATTATCTTTTCGAATTCTTTTTATAAAATATTTATTATTTTTAATATATTTTTTATTTATTACATAAATATTTTATATTTGAAAAATATTTATCATTTATAACAATTATATTATGTATTAAAAGTGAATTACATATGTATTAAAATCATAACAACAACAACAACAACAACATACCCAGTGGAATCCCACAAGTGGGGTCTGGGGAGGGCAGAATGGACGCAACTTTACCACTACCTCATAGAAGTAGAGAGGCTATTTCCTGAGAACCCTTGTCTCAACAACCCATAGACGGATATATTAAAATCATATTGTTATAAACGATATATATAGATAAGTATCCCGTCATATAAATTGAAGCAACTTTCACAAAGAGCATTAATATATGTGTTAATTACTAATGTTTATTACGATTTGGACTTGATCGCTTTTTATTATTCATTCCATTTTACAGATGAAATTCACATAAAGCAAAGGATCATGATTTCCATTTATTTATAAAGATAAAGATACATCACAGAACAGATGAAAGACATGAACGGTAAACGATGATCAAGGACAACACTTATTTAAATTGGTACAAAAGCTATTTGATCATCGTGAAGAAAATGACAAATTGACGTAGTTCCACGCTTAACGTTGAGAAGTACAAAAGGGAGCGCGTTTGGATTCCAAAAAGATGTATCTTTATGGCACACTGATACTCCTTTCACCTTTGTTCCATCAGCACCAACCATAGATACCATATACGTTCTTGCACTTCCTGCTATATGACATAAATGCACTGCATACGCGTAATTAAGCTTGTGGCAGACCATGTTATACCCATCAAATATTTCTTGAACTTGTTCAATTGTGTAATTTTGCGATGTTTGAGTACTTCCCTCTTGTACCTCAGAGCTAATCGCGAGGATATTGTTAGTCCCAAGCGCGGATAACCCAAAATCTACCATAGATTCCAAAGAAGTCACACAAGTTTTCTTCTCTATATGTGTCATTACTGGTTCTTCACAAAGTTCAATCGCGTTCTTAATCGTTTGAGCATCCTTTGAGTTACTATTGATCGCGAAATGGTTGAGGATCTCTGGGAATTTATCCGTTGAGAAGGGAATTGATTCAACAAGTTGTCTATTCAAAAATGGTGCTTGGTTTTTGTTTAGGAAAGAGGGAAACTCCATCACTTTCCCTTTCTTCAAATCCTTCTCTAAAAAGAAGTATTGTTTCAAAGGAGCATAAGCTACTTTAAGGTCAGTTACTTCTTTAATCAAATTCTTGCTACTAACGCCATTCGCGCTAGGGTTTTCCTGCACGAAGCGTTCTAACTCCATAGTAGCATCATGATGCCAGCTAATGGCAATATATCCACTTAAACCATAGTACACTTTCTTCTTACTGTTACCTTGTTTTAGCTCAACATCGTTATCTGTATAATCACAATCACAACAAATTATTTAAAATCACGAGAATTTTCATAGTTTGAGGTGTACCCTTAATACTACAATAAGTTCTATTGTGTACCTGATTGAGGAAGGAAATCTTTGATGACTTTGGGAATTTGAGTATTGGGCAATTTTATTTTCCAATAAATCTCTGGAGATATTGCTGCATAAGTACTTGCTACAAAAGCAAGCTACATACATATATTTTCGAAACAAAGTCAGATATTATTATCATATATTAGCTTGAGATTGTTATAGAAACTCATATGTTAAAACTTAAATTTGAACTCGTCTCTATCTTTAGCTCAATGGAAAATGAAAGACGTTCAAGGAAGTAGTCGTTCCTAGACAAAAGATGGAGGGGATAAATGTAAATACATATAAACGTCCATGATTTATAGCGGTATAAACATCTATGATCTTTTTTTTTTCTTCAATTCTGTGTCAAGTCAAATTACGTCACGCAAATTAGAAGAAATATGATAATATTTCAGAATCAAACTTACCTAAGTTGTGAAAAGATGAGATAAAAAACTATATATATAGAAATGTTACTTACCAAGAAAATGATAAGGGCCTGCAAATTCATTGGAAAATATTTACTATAGATTATGTAGAAATAGCTAAGCTTGGATGGAATTTAGAAACAGAAATTGTCCTTTATTTATAGGCATAAATTGCAATATGTTACACTTAATGATAATATTAACTAATGTATAGTATTATATTATAAATAATAAAAAATGACTAGATTATTTATAAAATATGACTCGATTGCTGTACTATATACAGATCTCGATAAATTAAACAATTAAAGTTTGCAATAATTCAATAATATTTTATTTTCCGTCCAACCAGTAGAATAAACTCCTAATATGTATCCAAATTCTTTAATTTTTTTAGTTAGTTTAAAAGAATTTGCCCATCTCTATTTATATAACGTAGTTCGACTGGACACAAAGATTACAATAATATATTCAGTGGAATCCCACAAGTGGGGTCTGGGGAGAGTAGGATGTACGCAGACCTTACCACTACCTCATAGAGGTAGAGAGACTGTTTCTTGGAAAATCTCGTTTCAAAAACTCATAAGTAGAATAAACTGGATATGGAAAAATGGAAAGGTAAAGAAAAGGAAACAAAAAGAGCGAATAATAACGAAAAACACATGATGGTATGCAAATACGATAAAATTAACATATATAAGACGGATAATGATAAAACAAGATATAAAGGTACGATTAAACCTACTACCCTACTATACTCCACGGCCAGACATCAACCTAATCCTACTAACCTATTAGTCTGCTACTCTAATTTGCGACCTCCACTCTTTCCTATTTAAGGTCATGTCCTCGGTGAGATCAAGTTCACCATATCTTGTCTGATCACCTCCCCTCAATACTTCTTCAGCCTACCTCTGCCCTTCCGTGTAACTCCTAAATTCAACCTAGCATCAGTACTTCTTCTCTGTACATGTCCAAATCATCACAGTCTCGTTTCCCTCATCTTATCAGCCACAGGGGTCACCTCTAGCTTCTCTTGAATTGTCTCATTCCTAATCCTATCACTCCTGGTATGTCCACACATCCATCTCAACATCCTCATCTCTGTGACCTGCATCTTCTGAATATGTGAGTTTTTTATTGGCCAACACTCCACCCCATATAGCAAAGACGGTCTAACTACCATCCTGTAAAACTTACCTTTGAGTTTAGGTGGTATCTTCTTATCACACAATACTCCAGAGGCAAGCCTCCATTTCGTCCATGCTGCCCCAATACAAGACTAGACACAAAGATTAAGAAAGAATTTTTTTTATAAAACTTGTGGTTGAAAATAAATCATAAATATGTCTATGACTATAAATCATCTCATTAAGTATAAAAAGTGAATTTTAAAGTTAAATCATTATCGTTACCGTTCTTTTTTAGAATGATTAATAAGAAAAATGTATCGTATAAATTGAAAGGATAGATATTTTCATTTTGAGGATAACTATGAAGGTCAATGATGAGTAAATTAAGTATTAAATTTAATTAACAAATAAACATAAAAAATAGTGACGTATAAGTTAGGTGACTTTGGCGTACAAGTGACATCAGTGTTTCCAGGTGAAATATTATTTATTTGGTAGTTATAGAATCTTTCATAATTGTCAACTTATTAAATATGATCAACAGAGATGGTTTATCTGCTCAAATAATTGCAATGGTCTTGTTAATGTAACCACTCAGCCCACTAGCGACATTGTCCGCTTAG
This sequence comes from Solanum rostratum, assembly GCA_029948455.1. NCBI lineage: Eukaryota > Viridiplantae > Streptophyta > Magnoliopsida > Solanales > Solanaceae > Solanum > Solanum rostratum. Next base: position 6,999,317 of record CM057046.1, read on the forward strand.
AATCTAGACCTTCACGGTTTTAAAATGGTCACTAGTAGGTAAAGCATATTTACTCATATACCCAACATCTCTCCTGTATTTTTTCGATGTGAGACTTCTCATCTTAAGATGAATTGTTACACTAATTAGCACATATTTGGTACTCCCAGATCAGTACATTTTAGCAATTTTGCTGAAAACATAATATAAGTTTAGTTTCTTACACCAGTACATCTTGTTAGCTAGTATGATCAAACTTTGCCATCCTTAAATCTATTATTTTCTTCCCGTTTCAAGGTAACAACGTCGTCATTTAGACGATACAGTACAGTACAAACTAAGTAACAATCAAAACAAACATGTATTTAGAGCAAAGGCGCTTCCAAAATTCTGTCTATGCTTCACAGCCAAGATAATTTGACGAGACTCTCTTCATTCGAAAACCACGTCCAGCCAGTTTGTTACTAATTTGCACTGAGGAATGGAGGCTTTTCCTCCCGTCAGAGGCACAAGTGAAAAGCTTGGTCTATATGGGGTACCTGAATATGGGATCAACACCTTGTTGTGGCCAATGACAGCGACTGTAGGAACAGACGAATACCTAGTAAGGCGTCAACATGTGATAGATCATCAACTCATGGGACAATATTGAAAAGCAAGACTCTTGAGTAGCTCTCTAAGATACACTTTCCTACATCCTGAAATATGATTGAAGAAAATCTAGTCACTAAATTTTGTATCAGGAAGAAAGCACAACACCTTATTACACTAATTAACAAACCTTGTTGTACTGAATCTTGCTAGCATCTACAATGGTTTAGGTTAGCCCGGGAATCGCTGCTTCAGGCAAAGCAGTAGGTTTCAGCTCTCTCAGCAAGTGACTCCCTCTTGTCTCTCCATCAACCACTAGTTCCCTGACCATCTCTCAAGATGATTTTGTTGTAGAGTGATTTGGATTAGTTGGAGGTCTAGGATAATGTCTTCTATGCCACACGTAAATAGAAGCCTCCACACGGTTTGCTATCTCTAAGGCAATCAAGCAAGCACTCAGAGGAGAAATGATGTAGTGGTAGATGACATCCCCTAGAAGGCTCTTCTGTTCTAGAGACAAAAAAATAATCAATATCTAGCTTTCCTTGACATGTTAGTTGAAGCATCAAGAACAACAAAAAATAAGTAATTCAACAGAAAACAGGTTGTGACAGAGTTAGCAAATCAAAGAACTCTAGTAAATTTATTCACGCATGAGTTGAGGAGATGCTTCTTGTATTGATCAAGAGAACGATGATGTTATTTAAAAGATATTACCTTTGGAAGAGCATCCAAATATGATTCAGGAACTTCCATCTCAGCTAATGTAATGCTATTATTGACATGGCAGCTTTCAGAATTTGACTAGCGCATTCACGTTTATGATTTAACTGCTTCCTTGTGTGTTCAAGCAAACCACCATGAGGCACCCTTGGGACAGGCAGCCACCACTTAACGTGTTGGTGCTGGATAGCTTTCCGAAAAGAGGCTGAACCATCATCCTTAGCCATGATTATCCCTTGATCCATATACCAAAACTCGGTATTGGTGAAGCTATCTAGTATTTCCTGCAACATAGCAAATGGATCATGTGAAGATCTTTTGTGGCCTTCCAAGATAGGACATTCCAATGGAGATGGTGAAGAACAACTGGATGCGTCACAACTGGATCTACTCCCTACCGACTCACACGATGACCCATTACCTTCTTTGCTTTTCTCAGCTATATTTCCATCTCAGCTCGAAAATTTTCAAACCTGAATATATTGGCAACACTTAAACTTGTACACATTCATCATATAAATCCACGATCTCATATTTCAAAGCTTTCTGATTTATGACCAACATTGTTTAGTAGAGAACAGAATTTGAGATGGGTACCCAAGAGTTGAGGACTGGTCCACCTCTCTTTTCAAATTTTGAGGCAACTGCCAAAGGACAATCGTCAATGGCTTTGCAACAAATGGACATAGAGGGCGGCGTATCCAGGATTTCAAAAGTATGGGTGCATTATTACAAAAGCTGGAACTTCCACCAAATTGATCGTTAGATTCTTATCATTGGACCTGGTAAAATTTTAAAATTAAAGGATCAAAATTAATTGGCATAATACATAATCATGCCCCTTAACTTGGCCTCAATGTAATGTTAAGGGAAGTTGACAAAGAGGCAAGAGATCAATATATCAAGAGAAAGTCACAGAGGAAAACGTTGAACATGACAGAGCAGAAGAGAATTGTCGAATGTGCTTGATAGCCTTGAGGACATTTAAGGGGAGCACTCAATGTAAAAGAACGCACAAACGACATATGGTATATATTTGGCAAGAAAGTATGGGGGTACAATTCTAATAGCCCAACGTACACCACTGTTAGTCTGAAATCCCAAATATACCCATGCTTGTACAACCATATCTTCCAAAACAACCACAGCTTTCAAGTTTCCGAGTGCAATAATGTTCCAGTTTTACCCCCTGAGAGGATGACAAGAGTACCAGTCCCTTTAATAGTTGTAAAATAAGAGAGATGGACGAAGAAAAAGTGGAAATTACAATTTAAACTTGTTGCAATTAAAGGATAATCACTTAACCCTTCGAGATGGCTCAGAAGGATTGGCTTGGGACTTCCATAACGGATGTCTCAAGTTCAAAACCCCTTGCCTGCAAGCAGGGGGCTGGCCTTCTAGGTCGAGGTCATCCCATGAGGCTAGCTTAGTGCAGTTTACCTCTCCTATATGATTTACGAGCAGGTTCCCTTGTCATCAAAAAATAAAATGATAATCACTTTTGAGTAGTTTCCCCACATCTTTTGGCTTGTGATTCCTGGTTTTATGTACATGATGGATTTAATGCAAAATGCTTACTACAATTTATAGTGCAATGACAATAGGTAATTACAGATCTGTTAGAACTGCATATGAGTTATGACAATGAAATCTACCCAGCATTTCCTATCTACGAAGAATGTCTATAATCTTCTTCACTCCTGGCATTATGTGTGAGCAGTCTTTTTAAGGTATAACATTATGTGATATGCCTGGCTCTACCCTATACGATAAATAAATATGGCCATAGTGCCAATGCCAGTCTGCCCCTAAATCGGAACAGAAGAAGTACTTCCTATAATTTTTTGAAACTAGGAGTACTTACTATTTAGGCACAGTCAAAAAATACTACTCATTCAGTTTCAGAAATAAAGCAACTGTTAAGCATACTAAGAAAATATGAAAGTGTGCTTAAAGAAGGTAATATGGAGCAGTCTTTAAGCAAGAGCTAGAAATGCATGTCGCACAACAAGTAAACATGAGAGAAATTTTTGCTTATTGCTGACATTCAACTCAGATGATGCCATTAATCGTCTCCCAGAATTCGAGTCACAACAGCTCCAGAACTTATACAACTCACATTCCCCCATCTGGTTGCTGAAGACTAGGATCCAAAAGGACAGCTAATTATATGTTTCTGAGGATATGCAAGAAATCATTGAAGAGAGAATCAAATAGACTTACAATTTATTCGAAAGAGAAAACAACTGATTATGAAAAATCTCCCCTGCCCCTCATCTTTTGTCTGAAACAGAAGTGAATGGGAGTCAAAAGCAGAGGCCAATCAACATACCAACAGTTGTGACCATGACAGGTCCACCAGATTGAGAAGAATTACCATCTGGTGACAGGTCAGAATAGTACCTAGTGAGCTTCTTATACCCAATGTCCGCGAGAGTCACAATACCAGCTGCAAGTTGCTTGCTGGAATCCTTTGCATAATGAACAATTAAGCTGCCATTTGGGGCCAGAGCGGGGAAACTAGCTGAAGAAGTAAGGTGCTGCAGATCAACGTGACCAGAATTTGAAATTGTAACGGGACTTCCACTATAGGCCATCCACCTGGGACCTAATGCAAGAGGTCCCACACCTGTACTACTGAACCCTGAAAAACCCGTGATGACAGGATTGGTAACAACAGTATATTCCCTATCTAGAGTTGCAGCATCAAAGCAGTGTATCTGCAATAGGAGAAACTTAACTGATTTCTAGCAAGAAGAGATTAACCAAAAGTTTATAATATGGTACACATACCTGAGTTGCTGATAAAATTGCAATCACTCGGGAACTACATCTAACCAAATGAACAACTGATCTGAACTTCAACTGATGCACGTAAGAGTGAGATGTCAAGGAATAAAACCAAACAATATTGGGCACAAAACTGTACTTGCTTGGTCATGATACTGTTGGATGGTTACATCATGAAGTTTTTCTAGGCCCTCCCGAATGTTACTACCTCCAGAAAAACATCCATCAGCACAAAGTACTAAAACTGGGCGACTACCAGAAAATTTGTCCTTGTGCTTCTTTAATGCTATTGGTTTTGGTAATATATGCAGGAAAGAAACAGGACCATCTAGCCTGGAAACTAAGTTGTGTATATTATCAGAATCTTCAACATCCCAAACCTGGAAACCATTCTGACAACCCAAGAGCAATATTTGACGAGAAGTGCCTCCTTCATATTCCAGCTTGTCAAATCCAGCAGTTAACTTTTCTTACAGATGCCGAACTCCTTTCTCTTTTCTCCATACAAAATGTGCTTGTCCGAGGACAAAATTTCCTATGACCTCATCTATTAAGTCCATACAACTGCATAGTCAGTGCAACTACAAACCTTTCCTACCAAAAAAATTCAAGCCAGATACAAATAATTGAATAGGTCCACATACCTTATACAATCAAGTGGCAGCTTCTAGGAACTTTTTTCACAACATCACATGAACCAAGAAGCTCATATATTGCAGCAAAGCGACATCAATCATCCTGAATTGGTGTCTCGTACACTATACCACAATTAGAATCAGTATCTAACCCACACTTAATCATCAAAGAGGCCAATTGGAACACATAATTGCGATCACGAATATGATGGAAACTGTTAAGCATAACAAAACAAATTTGTGAATCAACAGATATGCCATGAAACAACATCATACGAAGAAAAATCTCCACGCCGGCTAGTAACTTTCTTTTGCACAACCTATTAATCACAGCACTATAATCCCTAATAGAGATTTCAAAGCCCTTCTCAATCATCTTTTGGAACAGAACCACTGCCTTATGCACTGATCCTTTTGCGCAATGCGCTTTTATTAGAATGGTGTAATCACATTTCATCAGGCCAACATCTTGGAGTGTAGAAAATAGTTCCTCAGCATCCTTTAGCTCTCCATGTGTACATAAACCATTAAGGAGAATGTTATACGTGACACGACTTGGCTGAAGTTTGTGCTTCTCCATTTGTTTATATAATTGGAAAGCGCCTTTCAGATCTCGAGCTTCGCATAAACTTTTGATAATGGTGTTGTAAAAAACTTCATCAGGCTGAAAACCATCCGGTAACATATGCTTAAGTATGCGGGCAGACTCATGCATCTGCCTTCTTTGACAGAGGCATTTCATTATCACTGTGTAAGTAACATGAGTTGGTTCTATGCTCCTTGCTTTCATTTCCTCTAGCAACTCAAAAACAGCTTGCATTTTTCCTTCTTCTCCATAGGCATCCATAAGAGTTGTGTATGTCCTCGCTGATGGTATCAACCCATGTGCACATATAGTGTCAACCCAATTTCTTGCATCATCTAACTTTCTGGCTTTGCAGAACCCATATATTAAGGAATTGAATGTAACTATGCTTGGCGTAATTCCTTTCCGTGTTATTAGTTCATACACCTGAACAGCCTCACCGATGTCACCAAGTTTTACATATCCGTCAATCATGATATTAACCAAAATAATATCATGTATTAAGTCGCTGTTTATTAAAGTGTCAAACAAAACTCTTGCCTCATGTATGTACCCATTCCCACAGAAGCTTTTGAGAATAGATCTATGAGCAACAATATTTGGAATAATTCTCTTACAACACATATCTTTGTACAATTTAAAAGCCACATCAACCAATCCTTTCTTACAAAGGCCTTGAATGAGAATCGAGTACATGATATGACCTGGTTTACAACCGCTGCTCTCTATCTCATGGAACAAATTCAAAGCTTCATCCAATCGTCCGCTTTTACACAAACTGCTAAGTAACATGTTATCTGAAACATAACTGGCATGGACCCCCTCCTTTGAAGACATCTCCTCTCTCAACTTAATACTCTCATCAACATTACCTTCCTTGCAATATCCACAGTTCAACATTTTATATGTGAAAATATCAAGATTCATACCTTTATGAAGCATTTCATTAACAAACTTCCGGACACCATTCATCATACCAAGCAAATGAAATCCTTTGGCGAGGACATTATACGTTTCCAAATCAGGCTTTAAACCATGTCTCTTCATATCAGCTATGAACTCCAACGCTTCTTCCATCACACCGGCCACACTTAACCCGTGAATGAGAATATTGTAACTATACACATTGGGATGTAATCCACACTTAAACATCATACAAAAGAATGACTTAGCAACATCTACGGAACCCATTTTACAGGAACTTGACATAAGAGTATTAAAATATACAACACAAGGCTCAGAGCCTCGGACAAAATCAACTGCTTTTTGCATCAAGAATTGTTTGCACAGACCATCTATAAGAATGGAATTAGTATATGCGCTCGGGTTTATCCCACTGGCTTTGATATCATCATAAATATCCCAGATGTAATCAGTGTGCTTCAAATTATACAACAAATAATTGTATGTAAATATTGAAGCCTGGATGCCAAAATCTTTCATCTTGGCAAACACAAAGAGAGCATCATTAACCATCTGACAATGTGAATAAGCAGAAGCCAGCACATCCCAGACAACATGATCAGAATCCCATTTCTGAAAGCGAACCAAAAGCAGCTTGCATATCAAATGAGCGGAACCAACGCCTGATTGGAAACCACAACAAATCTATATAAACAGCAAAATCAGCAAGGTAAGAAGTATTCCCTCTATCCCAATATATTTGATATACTTTCCTTTTAGTTTGTCCCAGAAAAAATGTTACTCCCTCTGTTTCAATTTATGTGACAAAGTTTGACAAGTTTAAGAAAGAACTGTCATCTTAACCACAATATAAAATTTATACAAGGATTTAAAGTCAAATTATTTCCAAATATAGAAATGTGACTAATAAGGAAATAGTGTCACATTTTATACTTTTTTCATTTCTAAATTTAACGAGATTACTTATGGCAATAGGCGTGTTGTTTTAAACAACAAGTTTCAAGATCTTTATTTTACTTGAGGGAGCCCATAACATAAAATCTGACAAAGGGAGTACCTATTTAGACCATACTAACACTCTCCCCATCCCATATTACTTGCACATAAATATAGAGTTTACGAAAAAGAGTTGAATTGTGAATTAGTAAAGTATCATTCTTATTTATGATATCTTAAGGGGCGTGTAAACAAGTTATATGGAATAGGAGGGAGTAACAAAAATAGAATTTTTAATGACATAGCAGAGAAAACAATGCCTTCTTGCTGAACCAAATGTTGTAAATGAATCTTCAAAGCTCTAAACCGCTGTTTTTTAGCCAAAACATGAGCAACAACAATATGTGAAACTCTTGAATGAGTAAACCCATAATCATTTCTCAACAAGAAGAAGAATTCAAGGGCAAATTCGGAATTTTCAAAACTCAGTTTCTCAACAATGCCTTCAATTTCCGAAGAATTCAGCTCCAAGATTAAGTTTTTAAAACATGGGTCACCTCGTAAAAGCTTTGCGGAACCTTTAGTGCAACGAGTTTGGAGGAAAAAGTTGAGGATTTTTGAAATTGCAGTCCTGGTGGTCGGCGGCGGTGGTTCAGGGTGGTCGACGGCGAGGTTGGCGGTGCAAAAAGAGGGTTTTAGGAGGAGAAGGGAGGAGATTAATGGAGATTTTAGGGGTGATTTGAGGATTAATTGAAGCATTAGGAGAAGGAGAAGAAGAAAGCATGGGAGATTTTACAGGGGTTTAGGGTTTAAGAGAGAAAAAAGAGGAATTATTGATTGTGAAAATGAAACGTAGTCGTTTCATATTTGTTACTGAGTGTATCTTTTTTATATATAATTATTAATATATATTATTATAAATTATATTTATAATATTAATGGTATAATTATTATACTTGTTATATTAGTGGTATAATTAATAATAAATATAATTATACTCGTGATTCACCAGTAGTATAATTATTATACTCGTAATATTATTGGTATAATTTATAATCATTATATTCATGATATTATTAATATAATTAGTAATAAATATTATTTACTCATAATATTACTATTATAATTATTTATAAATATATTTTATCTACACAAGAATTTGAAAGTTATAATGAGGATAGAGAAAGTATAATATTTATATTTAAATATTACAAAATTCCTTAAATTAAGGTAAATAGATAATTTATTATAATATTAAATTAGAGATTATAATTATCTTTTCTTTTGTAAAACTGTTATATATGTTAAAAAAAAAAAACTTTCATATTTATAATATAAAAAAGTACTAGCATTTATCTAATTAAGTCTTAAGAACCGTTCTTCCAAGTAATTTTCCCAACAAAAATGTAGTGCGTGATGAGTTTTAACTTGAAATTTTAAGATGAATTTTGAACCTTCTAAATCACAAATTATGTTTTTTAAAACGGAGGAGTATCTATTTTCGACATAATATTTTTCGGCGTACCTACCAAATATGAAAAATAAATTAAAAGAACTTTACTGATAATTCGAGAAAACTTTTTTTAGAACATACCAAACACACCCTACTAAAGAAAAGAAAAAAATTAATTGGAAAGATCATTTTTAAGACTTAACTACAAAAATAATAGTATTTTTTAAATATTACAAATATGAAAGTTTTTTTAAAACATATATAGCAATTTTAAAAAGATAATTTTAGTTATAATATAAGTAATTATCTTTTTACCTTAATCTAAAGAATATTCGTCCAACTTTAAGTCTAATTACTATATAATAAGAGGCTAGCAAAGCAGCTGAAGCAGACAGTTGCTGGACGACATGTCTGCTTCAGGTGCTTGCTTAAGCAGACAGTTGTTCTTTGACGTGTCTGCTTCAGCTACTTGATTTTAGAGTTTTTTAAAAATAGATAAAAGATTCAGTTGATTATTGAAATTAATCTATCGGCATCACATAGAAGGAGAAAGAAGAAATAACATGTATTATTTAATTAGGAAACCACATAAGAATTACCATGAATCTAGATAAGTATTGACAACTTCAAAATTTGTAAGACAAATACAAAATTTAATTGATTATTGAAATTAATCTATCGGCGTCACATAAAAGGAGACAAAAGAAATAGTATATATTATTTAATTAGGAAACCACGTAAAAATTACCATAAATCTACATAATTTACTATCTACGAAGCACCTTGGAGAACCAAATACTAACCCATCACCTAAGTATTAAAACAATTATTAGACACTAAGTAATTCCGTTTTAAAATAAGAAAGGATTAAGTTTCCATAGATTCAATAATACTCATAAAATCATTGCACAAATAAATCTCTAAGAACTATAAGTCGTAGTTACAAAACTCTAATATCTGAAATAAATGAATTGCAACCTCGAAACTTGAGATAAACCAAGAGTTTAATGTTTGAATCTGAAAAGATGGACGAGAAGAGATGAGAGGAATCCATGGCAGCTTGAAAGAGTAGCTCATCCTTGAAGTCGATCGGTCATGCATCATTTAACTGAGGTCTTGTATCAGCTATCTGAATATGCCATGACTCACCAAAAAAAGAATAAGTGCAATATCAGTACACAATCACACTATACCTGTAGGATCACATGGCCAATTTAAATTATGAATGTAAATAGATAACCACAACATAGTAATCAAGGTCAACACATAACTCAATTCATTTTTTCTTCCACAAAAAGAAATTGTTGAGAATGAAGAGTACAAAATATTGATCAAAAAACAAAAGGGCTTGGATTTTTTTTTTTTTTTGAGGTATTTTACATTTGATGAATTGAAACCCTTTATAATCTAACATTTCTAATTCTTGGTGATTTGAATTTTTAAAGTAGTGATTTTTGGAATATAAAGTTGTTAGGATATGCATTTTACTTGAAAAAAATTAGAATTTTGTAAATCTCATTTAGTTTTTAAAAAATAAAATAAAATCATCCAGTGTTTAGTATTTATATTAAATTTCGAATAATTTAAATTTGTATCATGTAAAACTTATTTAAGAGGACAGTCTTCTCATTTGAGAAAATTATTTTTTATCATATAGCGGTAGAGAGAACTTTTTACTTGCAAGGAGAAAATCATTTTCCAAAAATGGATGAGATATTAATATAATTACAAAAAAAAAAATTTTAAAAAAATTGTAAAAAAGGAAGGATGAGATGTATATATAGAGTGAGTATTAAGTCTTAGCAAATAAAGGTGACCCATTACACTTACATTGAAGTAACACTTGAACTAAAAACATGGTTAAACTAAAGATTGTTTAGCTCTAATTTTAAGATTATTTAACTCTAATTAATTTTCTTTAAAATTCTTTTGGGTGTTTAATATTATGATATATATTTGTAGAAGCAAAAGAAATATCATAGAGGATTGAGGCTTAATTCTCATGAAATATATTAAGATAGATGAGAAAAATCGTGATAGGAATCACTTTCGAAATCTTAATACTCCTTTTTTTGCCGTAACAATGTGGTGTAGGATGCTCGTAACTTTTTTACTTTAACGTCAGATTAACGAACGATTTAATAACCTAATAATATGATGCAAAACCTCCCCAATGTTAACATTTTTCACTAAAAATCTTGACCTTCTAGGAAGTCTACACTTCAATTCTCAAACTTTCTATTTTCAACAAATAATATTTTACAATCCATAGACCATTTTCAAATCAAATTTGCTTCAATTATAAGTCTAAAAAGTTGTCTCATTATGAGATTCACATTCTACCAACTTCACCTTTAATTAACATTCTTAATTATTTTCTTCACATTTACAAAATCCAATCTTTATAAATTCCAATCATCTTCCCACATCTTTACAATCATAGCCACTTTTATTTATTTATTTATTTATTTTTTCTTCAAAAAAAAAATGTCTAAGCAAAGTTTGAAAAAACACTATGCACTAGAAAAACATAGGGAAAAAGAAAAAACAAGAAATATTAGTTCTAATTTCTTATTATCTAAACATTGGAAAAAAATTTACCCTATAGGTTTACATAAAACAAGCTCTTCTCTTTCACTTTCTTCACTCTCTTTATCTTTATCACAAACTTCAAATGATTCTTCTATTACTGATTCTTCTTCAATCACTCCATTGGATCAAAAAATCTCTCAAGCACTCCGATTAATCGCGTCAACGAAGGAGAAACGAGAGGGCAATTCGGTCATTTCCAATAAAAATGTGGCTCGAATAGGTAGTCTAACTCGAAACCCTAGTCCAAACCCTAGTAATGAAGAAGAACTCATGAGGAGATGCAATTGGATAACTAGTACTAGTGGTAAGTTTCATGAGTAGCATTAATCTTTATTTTTTACTTTTCTTGAAATATTTTTACTTCGCGATTTTCATTTTATATGATGATGGTTGATTGAGAATAGAACTTAAAGATGTTATCTTGACTTTATTATATATTAGGAGTTTAAGTTATGCACTCTAACAGTTATAAGATTCTTTCGTCATTAAGTTAAGTCGGCCTACAATGATAGAATCATTAGTGAAGTCAGAAGGTTCGTACCAAAAGTTATTTAAAATTTAATATACGTGTATAACAAGTGATGTTTGACCTGTACATATACCCAATATAATTTTGCGACCAAGAGGGTAAACAATCCACACATACATAGTTCTGCCCAACAAATAATTTTTTATAACAAGTCTGATACGATAATTCGAAAAATAAAATAATAAGTTAGTAAGCTATCTAGTATTATTTCTTCTACACTATTTGATAGAGAATTATTTTGAATTATTAATAAATTGAGACTTGATTTGTACCAAAATGTCCTAACATAGTGTCAATTGTAACATTAATTTATTTGAATTTCCCATATGCAGATAAGGTTTATGTGCAGTTCCATGATGAATGTTGGGGAGTTCCTGTTTATGATGATCAGTAAGTAATAATTTATGATTAATTTTGGAGTTCATTTTACTAAATTTACACAACATTAATAATTAATTAACAAATAAAATTAATTAATTTAACAGTCAATTATTTGAGCTTCTTGCATTATGTGGAATGCTGATGGATTTCAATTGGACTGAAATTTTGAAGAGAAGGGAACAAATAAGGTACATAAATTCTCCCCCTTTTTTGAACTTTAATTTATTTACGTGTTATCAGCAGAGGCAGATTCAGAATTTAAAGTTTATGAATTTAAAATTCTAGTCTTTTGAGTTACTAGATCTAAACTAATATTAATTTGTACGTAGTTAATAAATTTCATAAGATAATACTTTGGTTTAGATCAAAATTACTACGTATCGCTAACTCGTAGTCGAAATTATATATCCATCCTTGATTATCAATATAATTCAACTTGTTATAAAGTTATCTATCTCATTTTTTAGACTATTGTTTCCACTTATTACTAAAAAAATTATCTATAATTATCTTTTGAATGATCTGATAATGTAAAAATTATTGTTAATTTGTACATAGTTAATAAATCTCGTAAAATAATACTTTGGTTCAGATTAAAATTTCTATGTATATCCATCCTTGATTATCAATATAATTCAACTTGTTATAACAAGTTATCTATCTCATTTATTTTAGATTATTGTTTCCACTTATTCCTAACAATTATCTATAATTATCTTTTGAATGATCTGATAGTGTAAAAATTCTTATTAATTTGTACGCAGTCAATAAATCTCGTAAAATAATACTTTAGTTCAGATCAAAATTTCTACATGTCACTAACTCATAGTCGAAATTGTATATCCATCCTTGGTTATCAATATAATTCAACTTGTTATAACAAGTTAGCTATCTCAGTTTTTTCGCTTATTAATTCTGTTTATTACTAACAGTCATCTGTAATTATCTTTTGAATGCTGGATAGTGTAAAAGTTATTTTATAATATTGGTATATATATTGAAGTTAAAACATTTTTTTTCCCTTAATGTGTGAATATGTAGAGAAGCTTTTGGTGGATTTAATGCAAATCATGTGGCCAAAATGGGGGAGAGTGAGATTGAAGAATTAATCTCAAATACATCACTTAATTTAGCAGAAAGCAGAATTAGATGCATAGTTGACAATGCCAAATGCATAGTCAAGGCAAGTAACAAGTCCTTTCATATTTCAACAACAAAAAAAAATCACTTAATATATATTAAAAAAAATTCATAAAATAGCCACTTTTTGGTTCATGTAATATTCACTTTCCAATCCATATAACTAAAAAATAATTACTATCATGAAGTTTTAAATTCAACAAGTGAAATGATAGTAATTGTTTTCAGTTACATGATTGAAAAGTGGCTAGCCCTTGCTATTACTATGATACTGAAACATTCACAAATAATTATTGACATGGAGTTTTAAATTCGACGAGTGAAACTTTATGAAATTAAGATATCTAAGTTTGTGAAGTTAATTAACTTTTTTTAATGATAATTAACATATGCAGATTGTGAGAGAATATGGATCATTCAGCAGCTACATGTGGAATTATGTGAATTATAAACCTATAATTAACAGATTTAGACATCCAAGAAATGTTCCATTAAGAACACCAAAAGCAGAAACAATTAGCAAAGATTTATTGAAGAAAGGATTCAGATTTGTTGGGCCAGTAATTGTTTATTCATTCATGCAAGCTTCTGGAATGACAATTGATCATTTGGTTGATTGTTTTAGGCATAATGATTGTGTAAATCTTGCTGAAAGACCATGGAGGCATGTGTGACTTAATTATGTGTTAAGTTTTTTTGATGTGGAAAGATTTTCATCAAGTAATTATTTTGGTTTTATTTTTTGGTCATTAGCGCTGCTTATAACATATTTAGTGTAATTTCATGAGTGGGGTTCTGAAGAGAGTGGTGTGTATGCAGTCTTATTCCTATGTTGTGAATGTAGAGAGACTGTTTTTTGGTCATTGGCTTTGCTTGTATGTATCAATTATGAGTTGAATGGTATATTTATTTCCATGTTTATTTTTAATTATGTGTTTATTTGGTTGGTTAAGTTTTTTGATGTGGAAAGATTTTCATGAAGTAATTATTTTCACTTGTAAATTTTTCTACTTTTCTTGGTTTATTTAAGTTTTACTTTCTGGTCACTAGCGTTGCTTACAACATATTCATTGTAATTTCATGAGTGAGGTCTGAAGAGAGTGGTGTGTACGCAGTCTTATTCCTATGTTGTGAAGGTTGAGAGACTGTTTTTTGGTCATTGGCTTTGCTTGTATGTATCAATTATGAGTTGAATGGTATATTTATTTCCATGTTTATTTTTAATTATAACATATTTGTTTGTTTTTTCGAAAAAAGAATAATAGAGACGTTATTTAAGAGAGTTAAGGTGTTTGATCAAGATTTGTAAAAATAAAAAAAGTGATTCGAGTCAGTAAAAATTGAAATAGATAACTTTCTCAAAAAAAATGCTTTTTTGAAATTTTGGTTACGTACAAATTGCTTTTTCAATAATAACAAAAGTGTTTTTAATATTGATTAGTCAAATATAAATTGTTTTTATCGAAAAAAATATATTTTCCAAAAGGATACTTCAAGCAAAAATAGAACTTTGTAAAATAGCCAAAGTATAAAGTTTGGCCAAATGGACTAGTTCTTATTTTCCATAGGTCTATTGGGAAAATATTGACCACATTATTAAACTCTTATCTTCAATTTGATTGGAAAAATAAGTTTATGAAAAGTGGTTAAAAAGTTAATAGTCCATTATAAAGATGGGCTGAAATTCACTTTTGGCCCATTGGGCTTAGCCAGTTTAATGGGCTTTATTATGGGCCTTGGAAACAAGAAAAAATCTTCATTTAAAAACAAGAAAAAATTACCTTATTACACTCCTTTATTCCAAGAATTTAAAAAAATAATTCTTTGCATTTGGATACATTAATTCAGTAATCCAAATACATTAATTGTGATTCTTAAACTATCTCTATGTATAATGTATCATGCTTTAAATGTTACATGTTAATACTTAAAAACTCAAATTTTTGTATTCAAACGGAATTAATATATTCGGGTCGTCATATTTTTTAAGGGATTTCTGTAGATTGAAAAAAGATAGGAAAAATGATAATTAACTTTTTACACTATGTGATTTATATAAACCGTCTTGTCAAGTTACTATCTTTTAGAATCACGTGTATAAATATTCAAGAAATAAGATTATATATGAATTCAATTATTTGTCACTAAAATTAAGAATTTTTTTTTTTTGTAAATACTAAAGTGTCAAGAATATATCAATGAACTAAAAAATATATTTGCTGACCAATATGTTTAAGCTCACAAATGTAGAAAAAAAAAATCAGCAAAGGAAAAGAGAAGAAAAAAACAAGAGGAATAAAATAAATTTGGTCAATAAAAGGGTATCTCAGAGCACAAATATTTAATATCCTTCAATACATCATCACATATTTTAATTTGCATGGCTTAAATAAATTTATAAAGTAGATGAAAAGAGTAATAAAAAAAAAAAGACAGTTCGATGCATAAGCTACTAAAAAGTCGCATCATTTGATGTTAACAATCTACTTTGAATTAGAAATTACTTTCAAGATTTGAACTTGTGATTCGATCATGCAAAGACAATTTTAACGTTGCTCCATGCCCGTTCGACCTAAGCAAAGTGTGATAGCAATATATTAGCCACTTAGAAAATGATATAAGAAAATGTTATACTAGTGATGTAAAGAATCTCAACAACTTAACCTATTCATATAATAATATATACCAACATATACATGTGATTATTTTTTTATCTCAAAACTCTCTTGTTATTTTTTTCCCTCATTCTTTTTTTTTTTTTCCTAAAAACACACAAATAGAAAATAATATATATACACACACCCACAACTCTATAAATATGGAAGAATCGTTAGTACATCTTGTGTCTTTTGGAAGGCAAAAGTTCATATAACTGAAGTTTACGCATATATAATTGAAGTTCAGTCGTGCAAAAACTTCAAAATTTTGTATAAAAGTAAAAGACGTGTAACAACAATAGCAGCAACATATTCAGTTGATCCCATAAGTGGGGTCCGTAGAGGGTAGAAAAGCTTAATGTGTACGTAACTTTATCCCTACCTTATGAAGATAGAGAACTATTTCCAGTCCAGGGGCGTATACACCTTATGGCTAGAAGGGTCATGCAAACCTTCTTCGACGAAAAATTATACTCCCTCCGTTCCATTTTATATGACACCCTTTGACTTGGCACGATGTTTAAGGAAAAACGGAAGACTTCTAAAACCTGTGGTCTAAAGTCATTCTTAGATATTTTTGTGTGACTAAGAATCATTTCATTAAGGATAAAAAAAGGAATTTAAAGTTAAATTATTTTCAATTAGAGTAAGGTAACATTCTTTTTGGGACAGACCAAAAAGGAAATGAC
The DNA here is from genome assembly GCA_029948455.1 of Solanum rostratum. NCBI lineage: Eukaryota > Viridiplantae > Streptophyta > Magnoliopsida > Solanales > Solanaceae > Solanum > Solanum rostratum. The sequence goes on from CM057046.1 coordinate 7,015,922, forward strand.
GTCACATAAAATAGGACAGATGGAGTACTATTTATACATAGTTAAAAATTATTTTTTATGCATATATAGTGAATGTCAGACCCCCCCCCCCTCCCTCAATTAGTTCATGTATTTATTTTTTCAAATTTTAAACCTTCTTAACTAAAATCCAGCCGAAAAGTTTTTGGAGTTTTCAATAGGTCCAAAGTTTCTAAAAGTAGTTGGGTCGATGTTATCAATGTCATAGCTAATTACATCAATTAAGAAGAATTTTATAGTTTAAGAAATGACATAAATGAAATAATTTTCAAGATGAGTAAGCTTTAATAAGAATAGTATAACCCTTTAATTAGTCATGCTCTTGAGAACAACTTTTATTTAATGAAACAAATAGACAACTATGGACCCCCCACCCCCACCCCCACCCACCCCACACACCATGTTCTTGTGTGTTCAATTTTAACAACACATGTATATAATAATTATTACGTCTTAATCCCAAACATATAATTCGATGATGGACGCAAGTGGCTCGAAATAGCCAATCGCCGACGCCACACGTATGCACACGTGTTAGAGTTGTTGAATTTTTTTTAAAAGTAGGTAATTACTATGTTTGCATACATTAATATAAATTGTTGAGTTGCAAAAAATTCCATATTTGTGTATTAAATCTTGAATTTTTTTATGATAATTATTCTATGAAAACTAGTTAATTTTTGGGTAAAAATGTACTCACTCCATCTCATATATGTTGGTTACATTATTATTATTACCTCCATTCTTTTTATATTGTCATGTTGTACTTTTACGAGAGTCAATTTAAGTAATTTTCAAAGCTAAATTAGATTATAGTAATTTGATGTTTTAAAATATTAAATTTAAATATTCAAAAACTAGACGAGAAATACTAAAAATGCAATTTTTTTCTATATCAATATGATGAAAAGACAAAAAAAAAAAAAATATATGACAATTAAAAAAAGTAAGCATAATAATTGTTCTAAATTTATCAATTTACAAAATTAAGATAAAACCAATTACATTTGTCATTGTACTCTTACAATTAACTCTTTTTGAAAGTGCAAAAAAAATTCAAAGAATTTCGCAAGTAATAAATTAGCAAAACTACCTTTGTTATTTATAATTTCTTAAAGGGCGTGTAGAGAAAATCGAACAAGTAATATGAGATCGAAAGAGTAAATCTATAGCCGCAGAAGAAGGAATAATGGCATTGGAAATATAAGGAAATGTCAACCGATAGCATAGCCACATTGTAATTAGGAGATTCATCCGAACCCTTCTCGATAAAAAATTATATTTATCATATAAATAATATAATTTTTTATCTATACATCAAAACCCTAAAATCCACAAAGCTTTATCCCGCTCCCTCCGCCCTCACCCCCACCAACTCAAAACAATAGGTTATACAGTACAAATCAAGCCCAATAAGAGATGAGGTTGCCACGTTTGCTCTCATCCAATTATATTTTATGTTCTTTATTTATTTTCTTTAATTTCCTTTCTAGTCAACACTGAGCAGCCAAAATTAATCTTTTTTTATGTATATAAATGGGAACTTTTTATTTTTCACTATATACTTCACGCATAAGCCGTTTCTTGATTGCTAAAAAGAATGACCATTTTTTAGACGCAGACATCCACCAAACTTTCAAGCTTATCACTATTGTAATCTTGCTTTGTTTTAAACTTCAATTCTCTCTCATACTATATATTGGATTAATTTCACGAGATACCTGTTACACTTTCTGCTACACACGTACAAACCAACTTTGTCTGTCTACCACCACTTGGACTGCTCGAGGGCAGAGGCCATACCTTTGGGGGTCCTCCATCCTACTGAATGCCATTCAAGAATGACAATTGACAAGCAAATATCATTAGGTCTTTATACACACATTGTCAATGTGAACTGGAAATTGGATCAAACAAACATGAATTTTCTTGACCACAAATGCATTATAGTGTGTGAACTCTTCAGTATACTGAAGGGTCAAATTGGTCCACAAAGGGACCTACTATAATGCACTTTTTGTCATTCTTCCCACTTTTAGGACTATTCGAGGAAGGACACAACAATTCATGTCATGCACAATGCAATGGAGAAATGAACACTACAGGACAATATATACCATAACTGGTAAACAGGATAACAAACAAATCATAGAAAAGAACACCACATCCAACATTTACACAACTTTTTTTTATTTTATTTTTTTCAGATTCCATTCTACAAATTATTTATCTAACAGTCACCGTAACAAAGTAAAAAGGAAAAAAATGAAGACATCAAACAGAAAGAAAAAAGAAACACCAATTCTACTCAGCACTTCCACTCAGGTGCCTCCAAAATATTTACAGCATTTCCTATCAAAGCTACTGCCGCCCTATAATAACTTCTTCAAGGGAGCACATAACCACTTAACCAACCTAAAGCTAGGATTCCTTACACTTCCAACAGCCAGAGCAGAGTTATTTAGGCATTAACTCATAATACTAGTAGTGAGATGTCGTAGTAGTACCACCTTGTAATCTCAAAACTGGCAAGAGGTCCCAAGCCTTTGTATCTGCCTCTGACCAAGAGCGACTGACTTGCGCTTGGCAAAAGCTGGGTACAGCAGCTCCTGGAACTTCTCTAGAAACAGACGCCATTCCTCTTCACCCATATCTGCTAGCTTCACAAAGCTGGAACTCACGGGAAGCTGCTCATTGGCACTCCTGTGGCCAGATGATGAATTAGCAAGATAGGCATTTTCTGGTTTTGTTCCAGAAAAATAAGGATGCTTCTGGTTCTTGTCACCTAAACTAACATTCTTCATGGACATTGATAGTTTCGACTCCGCCACATTCTTTGCAGGGGCTGGAACATATTTAAAGCTTGTTTCCTCTTCCTCTTCACTTTCTTCTTCCTCAATGCTTTCATCTAGCTTAAAGAGTTGAGTGCGGCTATTTCCTCCTCCGAATGGCAAATGAAACGGGTTCCTGCTTGCAAAGTCATCAGAGGCCATTTTTGGACTAAAACCATATCCTGCATCCTCATAATCTATGTCAAATTGGAACTCCTCCTCATCAACTTCAGCCTTTGGAGACAAAATCTCTCTCTCAGCAATCAACCGTCTTGCCTCCAAACAAACTACTTCAAGCTCACTCGGTTCCTCTTCCCCACGACGAAATTCCCTGCTCATCATCTCACCAATCTCTGCAAGGCAAAGTCCATAAGCAGCAGCTTCCTTGAGGAAAATGGTGGACAGGACCAAGACACGAAGGCACGCTTCGCGAATCATAGGGAGCTCACTTTTCAGCATCTCAGAGTCACGAACAGGATCAAGTTTCTCTATGTATTTGAGTTCATCATCTGAAAATGGAATGGAAGCTTGAGGCCAATGAATCCACTCAAAATATGGATCTTCCAACGTTTCTGGTAGACAAAGTCCATGATCAATGGGAATTAACTCTACTTGACCAAACATCCCGACAGCATCCAGCTTCCTAACTAAAAGATTTCCTGCATGCCTGTCTGTGTTAAAAATCCTGATGTCTAATATCCCAATACGGTGCACAGCGGCAACAGGGAAGCTTGATGTTCCATGGTCACTGGCATCAAAATCATGAGGGATGAATTGTTGCAGAGATGCAATCTTGCTGACAAGCTTCTTCTTGCTATGAGGCTTGTCTCCATTAACACCATCATTGATATTGAATATAGAATGAGTGATTTTCACCAATGCAGTGGCCGGCACATTAGCAAAATGATCATAGTCGAGAAGATATGCAGCAACCTCCCGAAACCCTGTTTCACCAACCCTAACTGAACGTTTTAAGCCTGGCTGTCCAAGAGTCTTGCCAACAAAACCTTTAGGATTATTCGGTGCAAATGGCTCTTCATCTGTTGGCTTGACAATAGCAACACTCTCACCTCTGCTGTTTCTAAAATAATATGCACCTCCAAGTCCACTGTGGACTGGAAGTGGATCAACTCCATTCTTGACAGCCTTCACAATCTCCTTGACAAGTTGTTTTGTCTTGGCAAAGTGACTAGAGTTCCCCAGTATTTCTATAGGGCCACTCTGATCTCTCTGTTGGACATCCCTCCCAGTAGGTGAAAGACATGGAGTTGATGAACTTCTATGCAAAAAATTCCTTGTCAGCAGTAAAGGGGAGTCATTCCGAATGGCACTAAGGTCGTTCTTCAACACCACATCTCCAAACGTTAAAGAACTCTCCTCAGTTGGAACATTAAGGGCGATCTGCAACCTCCTCTTGACAGTATGAGCATTGTCACTACGGTCTAACTCCATCCCCAGTACACAGCCAGTGTCAGTTTGCACAAAAACCCGTCTCCTACCAGTAGATTTCCCTTCCATCCTACTGCTTCCATGGTACTCTCCACCAAGAGGACTCTTAAATACTGCTACAGCCATCTGTGTTTGAACAGGACTGTCCAACTTAGGAGACATACAAGGACAAGAAACACCGCCCTAAGTCGCAATCAGAAAAAAGGATGGTGGCAGAAGAGAGCTTCCCGACACACTCAACTCAGAAGCCGATTGTGCACCAACCACCAAAAGAATCAATCAGGAAAAGAGGATCAAAAACAAACCCCGAAAGATGTCACCACTGGACACAAGAACACTATCACTCGCACGTCAGATTCGAACAGCGAATGATGTAGATCTCAAATGTTAAATTGAGAGAGCCATCTGCTGATGCGTATAATAGCACTGGACAACAATCTGTTAACACATAAAACATTATATTAATCTATGCAATTGATCAAAAAATCACCAAAGCCCAAAAATCCACCAAATACAACATTATAAACTAAACAAACCACTTATTCCAAACAACACCAATAACAAGGCTCACAAGATCTTCAAGAATCCAAATGAACAATTCTCTTAAACACTAAAAGCTAAGTTTAACAATCCTTAATTTCACAATTTCATAATACAGCTTAAAACAAGTTCGAAGATCCTAAATCAATTAGCTCTAATTTCACAATAAACGCAAACATATACATCATTTCAAAACTAAAACTCATTTCCATACACAGCAAATCAATTAACACACTATTATCAAGTTCATCTAAGATACAACAAACACTAAACACTCTAAACTCTCTTTTTTCATCCAATAACACAGAAACACAATCGATTACTCACATTTACTACTTAAAACTCCCATTCCCATTTAACTACTTGAAAACAAAAAACTCAAAACAGTGAAAACATCACTAACACCGCTTACATCTCTAACAAATCAACAACAACAACAACACATAAACGAAATCCGAAATCAATACTTCAATAAAAACTTACCAGATGGCCAGATCTGAGAGAGATCGCGCCTCTGTATCTCCCTTCTTCCGGCACCTTTCTCTTCACCGCCGAATGAATACTTCCGTTCGGCGATGTATACCGTCCGATAAGGGCAATCAACGGCCACGATTCGTTCGAAGCCACCAAAAACCCTCTTCTCTTTGCTCCTTTCTCTGCGTGGCTTTTCTTCTCTCTCTATATTTCTCTGTGTTTACAATATTCTGTATCTATATATCCAACATTGGATTTATTAATTTTATTTTTTCTTTTATTTTTTTGCGCATGAACTAACCATGGTTAATTACATGGTTAAAGCGGCGAGTTAATTACATGGAAAAGTCTAGAATATTGAAGGATTAGCCGTTGGATATAAATGGACGGTGGAGATTTATGGGTGACGTGGAGATAAAAGATTGGAAGATGATGTGGCGGGTTTAAAGAGCGATATGGGCAGTGACAAGTGACAAAAACGAATCGGGTGGGTTATTTTACCCATTTTAAGAGCCGGTGAGTGGTGGAATTTACGTAAGTAACCTTTGATTGGAGAGATATTTTTCTTTTTTTTTTTTTTTAATTTTCACCTGAAAAAAATACGAGGTTTGACTCTGTGCTTCGCGGGACTAGGATGTTGTTCATGGGTTGCATGTACAGCTGGAAAAGTAGGGTCCAAATTTGACTAAGAACAACGTATATACTCCATCTGTGTTATTTTATGTGATATCGTTTGATTTGACATGATATTTAAGAAAAGAAGGAAGACTTTTGAAATTTGTAGTCTAAAATTATTCATAAATATTTGTGTGGTTAAAAATCATTTGTTAAATTGTTTCTAATCTCAGTAAGATGATATTCTCTTTTTTGGACGGACTACAAAAGAAAAAGATGTCATATAAAATGGGATGAAGGTAGTAATATATTTCATGAGTAAGGTTTGGGAAGAGTGGCGGTGGCGAAGTTGGGATTTCAGTTAAGGAAATTCAAAATTTGAAAAAGTTAACACAAAGATTTGACGAAAATGGTTCGACATCTACTATGTATAGATAAAAATAATTTTAACCATGTATAAATAGTGCAGTTTTTCGTCGAAGGAAAACCTCCGAGGCGGCTCTACCTTGGAGAGTGGCGTGTATGTAATCTCACACCTAAAAGTAGAGGTTATTTTTTCGATAAACTCTTGACTCACGTAAAATATATTTAAAAATCAAGCATGTAAAAACAACTACAGTACTGACGAATCCATATTAAAAAATAAATGGAAAAGAGAACAAGAACAATAACAAATAATATGATAGATGAAATCAAGGAAATACTAAATTCATAGGATAAGATAGTAAGTAATACGGATAAGGAATATAAAATGCACTGACCATCTACTAATTAACCTTTTTATCGTAATCCTCCACTAAATATTCATATTTAGATTCATTTTTCCGATAATTAAGTTGCACATATGTCATATCTTATCCAACTATCTCTAGCCTACCTCTATCTATTCTTATATCCACTTTACTCAACCTCTCACACTTCCTTATTTGAATTAATCGATTTGATATGATTACATCTGATGATGCTGATAAGTATTTATCGTTCGATTGGATAGACGATATTTTCAAGACGATCGAATATTTTTGTAGGTCAATGGATTAAAATTGCAGATTTGAAGTCATTGCAGTCACGTTCCTTTGATTAAAAAGGAGAAAAGTGTGTTGATGTTATTGGGGTCATCATCATGAAGAAGAAATAGTGTGTTGACATCATATTATTCACTTTGGTGCCAAAATTTTATTTTATTTTATTTATTTTTTTAAAATAATTTTTAAAATAGTAGAAAAAACTGAAAAATTAATTATTTTCTAAGAATTTGTTATGATATAGCCCATGTACAACATTAGATTAAAGTTAATCCTCTTGCCATAATTGTAAGATGCATAACTTTTCTTAGATAGAAAAAAAATAATGCATACAATCACTATCACTACTAAATAAAAATTATCGAAAAGCCATGGATTGTGTCTTTTTTTTTTATCAAAAAGACGGAAAAAAATGAAACGGTTACTTTCGTTGCTTTTGTGCTCGACACTTTTCAAAAAGCGAGGGACTGAATCACTATATACATACATTTCAACGTGGTCTCAATTGACTACTAAACATCCCATCAACTCATTTTCGCTGTGTCTGGTGGACAATCGATGTTAACATGACACATAAATTTTAGCTTTGTCAATAGGAGCATTTTGTAAGCTATAGTTTTCAGTTGACACAATACTAAAAACAAATTGAGGTATTCAGATGTGCACACTCAAATTGCTTACTTGCAAGACCAACTATGTACACTCTTAAAATTGAAGTGCATATTTGCGAGACCAAGTTAAAATATATTTTTTAATGTGTCATGCCTAATTAATTACCAAGAAAGCACCAAGGAGACATGCATTCATTTATCTCGGCATGAGTACCTTCATATTTGTATTGCCATATGACTCATTTAAAGAAAAAATGATCTCTAATAAGAATTTAGCATTCTCAAAAGTCGATCTGATACCTCTAGTTAAGAATTAAGTGACCCTATTCATATCCAACACATTCCTCGGGGATTTTAACACCATAAAGAAGCAATGCACTAAGAAGCTAAGGAAAATAATTACAAGAGTTAATCTCCTTGATTATAAAGTTATACATAATCTAAACTCACTCATTGAAATTAGTGAAAAATATGAGAAATCCTACACAATATAGATGTGATTTTTTACTTTTTGAACAAATAAAATTTTCATGATAAACTTCGTATTCTTTACTTTATCGTTTTAATCATCCTTAAGAAACCTAATCCCTTGAGCCAAATAATTGCTACTATTTTTTTTTTAATAGTAGCTTAAAGTTTAAATTTAGAGAAACATTATCCATAAACATGAATGGAATTTGAACTAATTAAAAAGTTTAGACGTGTAGTCCAAAAAAGGGACTAAAGACGTGCAAGGTGGTAATTATGTTTGTGAGAGAAATTTCTTCAAATAATTTTAAATATTCTTTCTACTCTATATTCAATATTTTTATTAAATCTCGATTAAATTAGATCTATATATTAAAAGTAAATTTTTTTCACTATATTTCTGAAATAACTAATATTGAATTCGAGATTATTGTGTTATTTTTATCTACATATTAAGTATAATAAAAATTGTAAAATAACTAATCCCAATTAAATGAGTGATTAGCGTATAAAAATTATTAATACGTGGGAAACTATACTCTCTAAAATCTTATCTTTTTGTCTCACATAGAATACGACAAACTTATTATAAAAAATTAGTACATAGTATTTTAATATTACAAGAAAAATTTATTAATTAAGCTCTAATCTTAACAAGGTCTTTGAATCTAGTCAAAGATATAAGTAGTAGTAATTAAATTAGGTTGATTTTGTTAACTTCCTTTTGTGCTTACTATTGGACAAAGTGATTATATAGCTACTAATTACTAGACAACATTATACTTCCCTTGTAGTCAAACTTTTTCTAGTCTAGGTACAAAGAAATGGTACAATTATTTAATATCAACTTGTCACGATTCAATTTTTCAGATCATGGTGACGCTTGTTAGATCTCACCTACAGGCAAGTCAATCTATTACTCACGATACATGTTCAATAACTATGTGTAATAGTAGCTAACAACACACAATATAAGCCAAGAATAACCTATTCCAAGACCTGAAAGTCACCTATACAGAGCTATTATAGACGCAAATAACAATATACACAGAACCATAATACTACAATACAAATACAAGCCAAACTAATATATACAAGGTCAGTGTCTGAATACAAGGACGATCAAATAGACAGAAGGAGATTACAGAAGATCCCAAAAGTTGCCCGGTACTCACCCCTACTTTTCTCCATCTGCTCGTGATGCAGGTTCGAGTACAAGCCGCGCTTCCTGATTGGGGGATGTCGTAGCCGCTTCTAACAATTAAATGATATATCCATGCACGAATCATAAAGTAAAAATAATTCAAAGATAATTTTAACATAATGTAATATTCTCTGTTTTTGAATGAAATTTATATGATTTTTCTGAAAAGAGCGCAAATTTTTTGAAAGTATCACTATACCTTATCTATACACAACTTTTTATCTTTTCAACTATTGATATCGAAGTCGTTCGTACACTCAACTCCTTTTCAAACTAAGTTTCATGTGACTCATCTATTCATGAATTTATTTGGAGATTAATTGTATACATCCATTTCAATCGAGTATATAGTCAACAAATTAAAGCACACTAACTTTATTGTTGTGTATGTTTCTTCAAGTTTACGTTGTATAGGTAAACATAATGAATCGAAACACTAAATTGTGACCCTGCATCATAATAAATTATTATTATTATTATTATTTTACGATCAAAATAATTAAATGTCATGCGAAATCTAGCAAAACAAACCTCAATGACCATAGGAAAGAAGGCAAACGAAAAGTATACCAAACGTGACACAAACATTTAATGTGGTTCGGTCAGTCGATCTACATTCATAAGAGGAGATGAACAATCCACTATATAAAAGATAGTACAAAATATCGAGAGAAATAATCTCACACAATTTACTCAAAATACAAAGAGGTTTCCACAAGTGTTGACATAACACTTGTGACTCACCATTACAAAACTCTCAAACCCTTATGGCTACAGTATGAAAAACTACCAAGTTAGAATGAATCAACCTTTATTTATAATCATCAACCTTTTCCTACACGAAAAAAGACTGATCGAATATAGCAAATTTCTATTTTTCTTTTTCTAAAAGAAAAAAATCCAACAATATTATTCATTTCGATCAAGGATCTAGACGATTCTCTAAGTATATATATAAAATATAAATCTTACATTATTAAAAGTATCACTAACATGACCTTGTATATATGTACCTTTTTTTTTTCCAACTACCATTACAGCATTTTAATTTTAATTAATTCTAGTTGAGGTTAATTAAAAAGGCTGTATTTTTCACTTTCTGAGCTCATTAATACTGGCAATAAAAAGTCATCTTTTTTGATGTATTTGGTGAACCAAAAACATTAGATTAGAAAAAAGATAAATATAATCGTGATTAGGACAGATGTGATTAATGACTAAAATAAACCCAAGCTAAGTGTAATAATTAAGAGTAGTTTGATTCGCGGTCTAAGTTATCTTGAAATTATAATTTTTGAACTAGATAGGAAAAATTAAAATTGAATTTAATGGGATAAAGTAGGATATTTGGAGAATTAAGTTTGAGGTTTGAGGAAGGTAAAATGTACGCAGACCTTATCACTACCTCATAAAGATAGAGAGGTTGTTTTCGGAAGACTCTCAATGCAAATATGTCAACTCCATAAGAAGAAAATACTAGATACAAAAACGAATATGAAAACAATTGGAAACTCATAAATATAATACGAGTAGCAAAATGAATAACGGTTAATAACAACACAATATATAATGACACGACTACCAATCTTATAGTACTACTATATCAAAAGGCAAGACATCGTCCTACCTCCACTAAGCCTACTAGTTTTCTACCCTAATACGAGACTTCCATTCCCTTCTGTCTAAGGTCATGTCCTCGATAATATGAAGTTGCACACATTTCTTGTCTAATCACCTTCTCCCAATATTTTTTTTGTCTACCTCAACCCTCCGCGTAGCCCCTAAAAAGATATATCCAAAGTTCCAAACTATGATTATAATTTTAATTATCCTACTTCTCATGAATTGACTAAGTCTTCTTGCTCTTTCTTCTTTTTCCACCAATTGTCATTATCAAGACACATACATATAATTAACCAAGGAACACATGCAATCATCACTGCAAGCTGCATAATAATGGGATTAATTAAGTTACTTTTAATTAAAGAAGTTTGGTATGGTCTTTGGTATATGTTTAATCAAGTTAATTAATCACTTTTCACATCATCACATTAATAGATCTTTAAAGTGATTAGTCAAACCAAGAAGGCATCTTTTCTGTTCAAAACCTTGACTTTAAAGTTCTTTGTCACATCTTAATTTGATTTTAGGTTGAAATTGATGTTTTACATAGACTTGACATTTTACACCTTATAAAGATTAATGTATTGGATTAAAGTAAATGTCATATTTTAAATAGTTAATTTATACAACAATAATAACATACTCAGTGGAATCCTATAAGTGGAGTTTGGGGAGGGTAGAATGTACGCAGACCTTGTCTCTGCCTCATAGAGGTAGAGAGGTTGTTTCCTGAGGACCCTCGTCACCCAAATAGTAAATTTATCTACATAATAATTATTTGAAAACATACACATAAATTATTTTTTAGTTGAAAATATATAATTAGCACACTTTTTCATGTATCATTGAAATATACTATAGTGTAATTATCTAAATAAAATCTATTGATGAGTGAAAAAAATTATCTATATATTTGACCTAAATATAAAATTTATGTAAAATCATAAATTACATTATAGATCCATCCTTGTATTAGATGAATGACTAAAAACATCGGAGAGCACACCTAAATTTTGTCTTTGGACCGTTGACAATCTTAAAAATATTTTTTTATTTGACTAAATAAACTTAAGTATATTCCCGATCTTGTAATATCTGTGAAATGCATCTCTAAATTCTCATCAAGTTTAAGGTGTTTTCAACACTTCTCTTGACCTTTTATTAAAGATCACTTGTTATGTCATGTGAGAGATCGAGACAGATTGGGGTTTATGAATATTTTTAAAATTGTCAATAGCTTAAAAACGAAACTCAAGGAGACTCCTCTCTATTTTCTCCAAATTTCTATCTTGATGAGTGACACGTGACATAAATTCGATTTGATGGCTAATATTTAATTAATTTATCGCCATTAAATAAAAAGAAAAAAATAGTCAATTAAATTTTAACTGTCAAATTTAACTTATGTCAGATACCGACCATCGAAATAAGAATTTGAAAAAAATAGAGACGAAAAAAAAACCGGAGAGAAGCCTTGGCCATTCATCAAAGAGTCAACAGAACAGGCATGTCACGTGATGCTGACTCGTGCGGAACGACGAGATCCCTCAAATCTTTTTTTTTTCCCCTAATTTATTTAAAATAATTAATTATTTCATCCATTTATTTATTTATTATATTCGATATTATCCTGCCACGTCTAAGGCAGGACCAATTTTGTTTGTCTTTCACTATAATTATAAATATATATATATAAAATTATATCCTTCATATAATATTTTTGGCTTATAATATAATCCACTTGGTTATAACCCATGGTTTTTATTTAATGGCTCAGTCCACTAAAAATACTAATGGCTATGTGCCCTTTGTTTTTATTTAGGATTAATATGCAATTTCATCTTCAAAAATGCAAGTTGCAATTTGGAAGACTTTATATGTGTCCTCCCTCTAATTTAATTTTGTTATAAGAAGAAAAAAATAAATAAGACAAGGTAGTTTAGTACAAAATCATTAACATATATTATTTAAATATAATAAATTATACATATTGTTTTTTGAGCGAGTTATAACATTATTGTGTTAAAAAAATGTAAGAAAAATTAACGGCGCAAGAACAATGAATGGTACTTTTTCGTTAAGCCGCAGTTGTTGTTGTTGTTGTCACCAGCGAAATTTGCTCCAAATCTAATTCCGTTTCATTAGGAATACGAATTGTTGTCTACAAACTAAATACGTTGTGTAAATTGATGAATGGAGGATCTGATGCTTAAGATTTCAAAAAGATGGTTGTAACTTCTCTTTTCCACTACTCCTTAAAATAAAATCTTTAATTTAAATAAGATACTTTTCACAACTCACGAGTCGAATTAAGATTAGATCGAATCGGTTCACGTGAGCAATCCATGACCCCAAAATTCTTACAGTACATAACATATAAACTTATCGTATTATGTCTTTTATAATTATTCTTTTTTTTTTCTCGTCTGAAGTATAAGATTTGTCTAAGATATAATATGAATAAATTTTTTAAAAACGTATCGATCATATTTATCAGTCCTTTTCTTTGACATGTTCAATTGTAACATCGTTGAGACAAACACTTGGCAATAAACCTTCTCTTTTTTTACATTATCAAAGTAAAAGCTTAGTTACGAATTTCATCTAACACCTTAACTTTTACCCAAAAAATTATTAAATCAGTAATTTCTTTTAAAATATACATACATTAAATCTAAAATTATTATTTTTAAAATATAAAATTCTAATTTTTAGGAAGGATAAAGTAAAGGTAAGTGGGCTGTTTAATCATTCTCTGAATTTGATAAAAGATGTCAGCTACATACAAGAAACTTGGGAGTTGGAACATAGTATAAGCCATTGCAGTGGGCGGTTGCCCTATTATTCCTCTCTTTCATTTTTTAATAAAATATTTTTATATGATTTTAATTTGTATGTGACTTATTTAAAAAGAAAAATAAAATCAGTGTTTGAATATGCGATTTATGATCATGATATCATTATTTTTAAATACAAAAGTTGATCATAGGTTTATATTTGTAAAAAAACGACTCATGTTTAGCGTGAAATATTGTACATATCATGTGAAATAACTAGTTATTACTATTATCGATTTGTTCTTTATAATATAATTATGTGAATTTAAAAGTTTGTGATTGTAAACATTTATTTATCAGAGAAACATGGGGATATATAATGTATTGATGCAGCATTTTAGGATATTTTGATTTTCGATGTCTTGTTTAGCATTTTAGGATATTTTGAAGACGAAAAAGATGCCGGAGGAATGGAGGAGGAGTACAATGGTCCCACTGTATAAGAACAAAGGTGATATTCAAAGCTGTAATAATTATAGGGGTATCAAGTTGTTGAGTCATACTATGAAGGCATGGGAGAGAGTGGTGGAGATGAGGGTGAGAAAAGTAGTTTCTATCTCAGAAAATCAGTTTGGATTTATGCCAGGGCGGTCGACTACTGAAGCGATCCACCTTGTTCGGAGATTAGTGGAGAAATACAGGGAAAGTAAGAAGGACCTTCATATGGTGTTCATTGATCTTGAAAAGGCCTATGACAAAGTCCCGAGGGATGTCCTATGGAGGTGTTTGGAGATGAAAGGCGTCCCAATGACATATATTAGAGTGATAAAGGACATGTACGACGGAGCCATAACTCGGGTAAGAACGGTGGGAGGAGACTCTGAATATTTTTCTGTTCAGATGGGACTTCATCAAGGATTTGTTCTGAGCCCTTTTTTATTCGCCTTGGTGTTGGATGAGCTGACGCGATCTATCCAAGAGGAAGTCCCATGGTGTATGTTGTTTGCAGATGACATAGTCCTGATTGATGAGACCCGGACCAAAGTTAATGATAGGTTGGAGGTTTGGAGACACGCTTTGGAGACCAAGGGATTCAAACTGAGCAGGACCAAAACAGAATACTTGGAGTGCAAATTCAGTGTTGCAAGGGATGAAGCAAACATTGATGTGAGAATTGCAGCTCACCTTATCCCGAAGAAGGAAAGCTTTAAGTATCTGGGGTCTATCATCCAGAGCAGTGGGGATATCGACAATGATGTCACACATCGTATTGGGGCGGCTTGGACAAAATGGAGGTTGGCCTCTGGAGTATTGTGTGATAAGAAGATACCACATAAACTCAAAGGTAAGTTCTACAGAATGGTGGTTAGACCTTCTTTGTTGTATGGGGTGGAGTGTTGGCCAATAAAAAATGTACATGTTCAGAAGATGCAGGTTGCAGAAATGAGGATGTTAAGATGGATGTGTGGTCACACCAGGAGTGATAAGATTAGGAACGAGGTTATTCGGGAGAAGCTGGAGGTGGCCCCTGTAGCTGACAAGATGAGGGAAGCGAGACTGCAATGGTTTGGACATGTAAAGAGAAGGAGTATCGATGCCCCTGTTAGAAGGTGTGAGAGGCTAGATTTGGGAGCTATACGGAGGGGTAGAGGTAGACCAAAGAAGTATTGGGGGGAGGTGATTAGATATGATATGGTGAAACTTGATCTCATCGAGGACTTGACCTTAGACAGGAAGGAGTGGAGGTCGAGAATTAGAGTAGCAGGCTAATAGGGAGGGTGGATAGGAAGGAGTGGTAATTGTCTGCCTGTTATATGTTATTTATCTACCTTTATATGTTTACCATCATGTATCTACGTGTTATCATGTGTTCTTCTCTTTCTTGCCTGTTTATCATATCTAGCTTATTCTGCTGCTGGGTTTTTGTGACGAGGGTTTCCAGGAAACAGCCTCTCTACCTATGTGGTAGTGGTAAGGTCTGCGTACATCTTACCCTCCCCAGACCCCACTTGTGGGATTTCACTGGGTATGTTGTTGTTGTTGTTGTTGTTGTTGATGTCTTGTTTATAAACTATGATTCACTTATATCATAAAATTGTATAAAAATTAAAGAAATTTTAATATAAGTGAATCATAGTTTATAAATATAACTTAAAAATTATATATATTAATAAAACTTCAATTTTATATTATTCTGATTTCATATCGTATGTTTCGGATCAAATACAAATATCTTATGAGAAAAAAAAAAATATTTTACTTTAATTTTATTTCAGCTTGTAACTTAGATTTGGGACACTTGTATCTGCACGTACCATCCCCCTTTTATTTTATTTTTTTTTAATTTTTCTAAATCGGAGCTTCGTATCTAGGAAATATTTATATACTGCACCGATACAATGTATTATAATTATTTTATTGTATTTATTATTTTTATACATAGGAAATTTGGAAAGAAATGAATAATTTGTCAGAGAATAAAAAACTTTAGACTAATGAACTAAACTTAATACATATGCAACGTGAAAACCACTTAGAATATTAACTTGCAAAATGTATTTGAAATAGTATTTTATTTATTTATTTATTTATTTATTTATTTATTTGTGAATGATGATTGGCTATAGTATTTATATCCTTATTAATAACTGAATTTAAGTCATATAATTTAATACACTTATAGTTTTAAAAAATTGTATAAAAATCATATGTATATTCAAGCCTACATTTGCTTTCTAAATTTTCTACTTGTGTAGTATAACTAAAAAGAACTTAAGAAATTAAGAATTCAACCATGTATTATATATACTAGTCTGTGTACTATTTTTTTGTCTCGATTTATGTGATAAATTTTTTATATATATATTTTAAAATTTTAATTTGTTAATTATTGCGACTTATAACACATTTTATGTTATTTTTAAATAATAGTTGTTACTTATATTGTTTTAATTTATGTTGCATATATAAAATTTTGAGAGTCATTTAAAATTTTATTTATTTTTAAATATTTAAAATTGTTAATAGCTGAACTAAGTGAAAAAAATAATTTATTAGGGGTAATATTGTAAATCAAGCAGTTAGTTATCTTTAAGGCAAATATGATTTATTTGGGATAATATTTTAAATTGTTAATAGTCGTATCAGTTGGAAAAAGGATTTATTGGGATTCATATGGTAAATTCAAACAGTTGAAGCAAACACGTTTATCGACAACTGCCTTGAAGGAAAAAATTAATTTATTAGCGGTAATATTATAAATTTGAAAATAATTAATAGAAATAACATAATAAAATCAAATAGTTAAAGCAGATACGTCAATCAACAATTACTTACCGGATAATACTATAAATTAATTTATATACTATAAATCATAATGACCGTCCTCAATTTTTTTAAAATATATTTTTTATTGTTTCTTCATAAAAAAGAAATTCAAAATTTGTGGCCCATAAAATACGAAGTGAAAAAAATAAATTAATAAATAAAACATTTGAATTGGTCTCAAAAAATACAACAAGTGTCACTATGGACTTTTTACTACCAAGATATTTTCAGACAAACTTATTAAGTTATTCACCTAATTAAGATATGGTTTTAATTTTTAATTAAATTACTACTATTATATTGTACAATAATTCTTTATCAATTATTAATATGTACTAGGACGGCTAAAGATTTATTAAAATAAGGTATTTGCTGGGTAATTTATATGAATTGCACGTGTTGGGACTGCCATACAATGCTTTGTTAATAAGTAAATATAAATAATCATCAGTTAAACAGTGATACCAGATATCTGAAGTTAATATTTTTAAACATAAAAAGGATCATATTAAGAGTGTCATCTTCAAAAATAAGAAAGTGTTCCATCGAAGCTCGATATTTTCATGCGTTCAGAACTGTACGAGATAACTAAGTTTCTATCCGTAGATTAATCCTAAGATTATCAGCTAAGCAAAAGGAATTGGTATAAATAAATATTTTTTAGAGAAATTTTTTCATCTTTTTAATATATTATATATGATATAAATAATTAAATTAAGAAATTTTAAATATCAAACTAATGCATTAGTACACATTTCATGAAAAGGAAAAGAGATAATGAAAAGGACTAAATATAATTTGAGGGTGGAAACTTCCTAACAATTGAAATAGGCAACCATAAAATTACTTTAATCTTTTAAATGAGTTGATTTTTTTATTTTTATTTTTTGCTATTCAATAATTGAATTTATAGCTAGTGGGGTAAGGGGTGGGAGGAAACATCAATTCTTTAATATAACTTGTGAAATATTTTAATTAAAAAAATATATATAAACTTATGTTTGTTAAGAAAAAAAAGTGTTTAGAAGGGCCAAAATTAAGAAAAAAATGACCTAATTATACTTCTTTATTTATCATTTTTTTATTATTTTCACCTATTTTCAAGAATCTCAAAAAAAAAATTTCTCTGTTCGGATATATTAATTCAGTAATTCAGATATATTAAATTTGATTTTTTAATTATCTCTATGTTCAATGTATCATACTTTAAATTTACCTGCTTATATTTAAAAAATTTACTTTTGTATACTTAATTAATGTATTCAGATAACTAAATTTAATGTATTTGAATTGTCTTTTTTTAAGAATTTTTTATAATTTAAAAAAAATTAATTAACTCTTTCTACCTTATTAAAAAGAGAAGAAAAAAGTGCAAATGACCTTGGGGCAATCTAAGGTGTTGTTGGATCCAATGTTTGTTTTTAGCCCAATTTTGTGTGAGTTGGAGCTTATTATATAAGTTGGAGCTTAAATGTAGTTATATTGATTAAATACACATGGAAAATATATAATTAAATTTAATTATATAATTTTTTTTTGTCAGTCTCAAAAGAATGATACGTTTCTTTATATAGTAACAATTTAATTTTAAAACATACACTTTATCCTTAATGAAATGTTTTTCAGCCACTCAAATATCTATCATTTATTTCGAGACATTTCAAAAACCTTTCTTTCTTAAACTTTGTGTCAAGTCAAATTAACTCATCTAAATGAGACGAACAAAATATTACATATGACACTAATTTTAATTAGTCAAATCAATCAATTTCAAACATCAAATTAATACATTAATACACATTTCTTTTTCATGAAAAGGAAAAAAAGATAATGAAAAGGACTTGCGAGATATGAAGGCGGAAACTTCCTATACTTCAAATAGGTAATCATAAAATTATATAATTTGACCCTTTAAATGAGTTGATTTTTAATTTTTTACTATTTAGCATTTGAATTCATATCTAGTGAGGTTAGGGGGTAGGGGATGACATCAATTCTTTCGAAACTGAAGTTATATCCAAGTGTTATATACTTGTGAAATATTTTGATACGAAAATATAAATTTATATTTATTTAAAAGATATTTATTAGAAGGACAAAAATTAAATATCAAACACAAATGACCCTGGGGGCAATCTAAGAAATTGTTGGATCCAATGTTGTTTTCACCCCAATTTTTATTTTGTTGATCAATGTGAGACATACGTGCAAAATACGTAATTAAATTAATATATTTGTATATAAAAAAAAATAATTACATTAACAAATTTATAATATCTTTTCTCTTATCAATATCCTTATCAAGAAACAAAACACACACAAAGAGGACACATAAAGTTAATTAATAGGGATTAAGGGGTCCATTTTTATTATCATTAATAGTAAAAATCAATTTCTTAGATTACACATCATAGCAAGTCAATTTACTTCAACCTACGATGACAAAAACCAAAAAGGCAATAATAAATTTGACTCTTGAGTTCATGAATGGCCATCTTGTCCACTAATTACAATAAACTAAATTAGATATTAATCTATGCCTTATAATTTAAACTAATGTAGTTTATTTGTATAATTCATCGTCACCGATAACAAGTTGTTCATTTTGTTCATCAAATCAATGTTAACTTACTAGTTAGGAGTTTTAGTTTTCCAAATATGTTTGCTTTCTGTAACGTCCCCTGAAATGATGTTTCTTTAGTTGGATGCTGTTGAAAATCCGTTTTAGCGGTTCCTTTATGCCGCAATTCTCTCTACATGCTTAACATGTATGACTTACGTAAACCTTTAGTAGTTTTAATTTTTTATAAATGTGTTTGTCTTCTGTAACGTACCCTGAAAAGACGCTCCTTTAATTTGGATGCTTTTGAAAGTCCGTTCTTAGTTGCTCTTTGTGCTGCAATTCTCTCTACAATTTTAACAATTAATATTATGCATGACTTACATTAATCTTTAGTAGTTTTAGTTTTGCAAATATTTTTGCCTTCTGTGATGTATCTTGAAAAAAATGTTCCTTTAGTTTGGATGCTTTTGAAAGTTCATTCTTAGCGGCTCCTTTATACTGCAGTTCCCTTTACGTGCTTAACAATTAATATTATGTACAACTTACATAAATCTTTTAGTAGTTTTAGTTTCCCAAATACGTACGTTTGCCTTCTGTAACGTCTCCTGAGAAGACGTTTCTTGAGTTTGGATGCTTTTGAAAGTTTGTTCTTAGCGGCTCCTTTATATTGCAGTGCTCTTTACGTGCTTAACAATTAATATTATGTACAACTTACATAAATCTTTTAGTAGTTTTAGTTTCCCAAATACGTTTGCCTTCTGTAACGTCTCCTGAAAAGACGTTTCTTGAGTTTGGATGCTTTTGAAAAATTGTTGTTAGCGGCTCCTTTATATTGCAGTTCTTTCCACATGCTTAACAATTAATAATATGTATGACTTACATACACCTTTAGTAGTTTTAGTTTTCCAAATACGTTTGCCTTCTGTAACGTCTCCTGAAAAGACATTTTTTGAGTTTGGATGCTTTTGAAAGTCTGTTCTTAGCGGCTCCTTTATACTGAAATTCTCTACACATGCTTAACAATTAATAATATGTATGACTTACATACACCTTCAGTAGTTTTAGTTTTCCAAATATGTTTTACCTTCTGTAACATCTCCTAAAAAGACGTCCCATCAGTTTGGATGCTTTTAAAAGTCTATTCTTAGCTGCTCCTTTATGATGCAGTTCTCTCTACATGCTTAACAATTAATAGTATAAGTAACTTACATAATTTTTTAGTAGTTTTAGTTTTCCAAATATATTTTCCTTCTGTAACGTCTCCTGGAAAGCCGTCCTTTAGTTGAGACGCTTTTGAAAGTCCGCTCTTAACGGCTCCTTTATTCCGCAATTCTCTCTACATGCTTAACAATTAATATTATGTATAAATCATATAAATCTCATTATGTCCAGAGCTAATTACATTATTTCCTTACTCATTTTTAAATTACAATTTCTTAAAACAATTTGTGAAATTCGAGATACATCACCAGACTTCTGGATATATTGCCAGTTAATTAGATATATAGCAGATGGATATATCAAAGAAGATAGGACATCGAGACACATTAGGAAGATATATTCGAGAGGGAGATAGAGATGTATTAGCGATAGAAGAATGATGTATCGAGAGGGTTCTTTTTGAAATTCTTTTAAATAGTAAATCTTTTAAAGATTATGATAAAATAAGAAGTTTATTTAGATAATTTTTTCTTATATTAATACTATAGTATATCTTTTTTTTTGACCGAAAAAGGAAAAAAGATTATTCATCGTTGGCACGAAAGGAGCACATAATGGGCTCAAATTCAATTGATTGTGTATCTGAGCCCAATTCAAAGATCTTCAAATGGGCCGACGGGAGATATTATCAAAATAGCCACAATGATAAATGGGATTATTTTTTTTTACCTATATAGCCTACAATTAAAATAAAACCTTGAATATCTTTTTTATACATTAACATTTATATACCTAGATAAGTTTATTCGAAAAAATATTTAGCTGAAATATTGTAATTATTTTTAACGAGCGATCAAATATGTAATTTTTTGCGTTATAAAATCCAACTATTTTCCACCACTAGTTAAACCAATCATGAACATACCGAGCCCAATTAATTCTATCCCACTTTTCAGAAAGTAAAAAGGGGCTCGGCACAACAAACTTTTTGGGCCGTTAAATATTGAGTTCATATGAATCAATGGATTTCGAATCGAAGTATAGAAATATATGTAAAAGATATTAAATTATGAATTCTTAATAAATCTAATATAAGTTGTTAAAGAATGAACTTGTAAAAAATCAATATCATGAATCCATTTTTATCAAAGATCTTGATTCAAACCCTAGAAATAGAAGGAAAAAAATATCTAGATAGACGACTTTTCGTTTCTTTAAAAAATCTACAAAATTTAAATTTATCGAGATCTGAAATTGTTGAGTGGTAAACTAAAAAGAACCAATAGAATACTAAACTTATCTTGTTAATTCTTGATTTACTGGTTTTTGGTAAAACAACAAAAACAATCAAAATATGGTTTTCCTTTTATTTTTCTTATATGATCTTTAGTATTTATATTGAGCATCGAGTAAATTTGAAGTCACATAAAATAAACCCTATAATTTCTAAAAGAACAATTCTATATTTAAAGTTCAAACTTAAAATTTCTGACTAAATATAAAAGAACACTTACCGCTCCACTTACGAAATTATTCCTATAAAATATGAAAATTTAGCACAAGTTAAACAAAGAAAGATTAGGAATAAAACATTTTAATGTCCTTTCACATTCTTTGATTATTTTATTTTATCCTTTTAATAAAGTTTATTTTCTCCTATATTAATTCAACACGAGGATGTGAAGAAAAAGTCAAAATTTTTTTTTATGATGATACAATGTTTATAGACTTGCTTGTCAATTATTTCCAATCAAATATTTGTTAGTAAGGAATATTTCTTTTAATGATTTATTTATATTTTGTAATCACAATTATTAATTATCTTATTTTATTGATTAATAGGTCACACTTAATCATACAATAATTCGCTCTAAATCGCTTGGCTGAGAGTAAGTTATCTTGGGATTAACTATTCCATCATGTATATGAGATACATAATTTCGTGACAACCAAATGCAGGACAACATAACTCTATATTTTATCGTGAGATTATTATTATACCTTATACCTTACAAAACACACCTCCTAACAGACATATATATAAAATTTCGATTAATTTTAATGGAAATTCTACCAATTCTAAATTACGTTCTTCTAATATTAATCCGACATGCAAATATAAAATATTATAATTAAAAAATAAAATAAATAAATAAATATTCAAGTTAAAATGTACTCTCTTCATCTTCACCTGTCCAATCATACAATTTTTCACTTATTCTCTCCAGAATATAACAGTACAATAATATCGTGTGACTCATCGCTATCGCTATCACACACAACATCAAAGGTTTATTTTTCTAGCTCATTGATAAGAAGTAATATAATGGGAATTTCCTTTACGTGGGTGCCACACATAGCATCAAATGTCTACTTTTCTAAATTTAATATCTTGGGAACCAAGAATAAACATGTTATATAAAGATGGTACATCATCATCAAATTTAGAATACCTCTAAGAAAAAACACTTCTTTTTTTGTCTTTGTGAATTTCTTCATTCTTCACAATACAAATTATGAGTTATAGTAAGAAGAAAAATAGTGATTTCTCTTCTTCTATAAAGTCATTTCTTTTGTGCTTCTATATTAAAGATGATGATACTAGTAAAGTTGTAAAAGATCCAATTTCTAGTGGTTCATGTGGACCAGAGGAAACTATGATATCTGCAGCCAAGCATTTTTCATCAGCTCACAAGGTTCGATTGATTTAGAGTCGATTATATGAGTTTGATTGAATACATTATTTTCGACTCGAACTATGTTGTACACATAGAAAAGAATATGTAACTGAGAAGATCACACTCATTTTGAATTTACTGGCTCTATATTCTGAACTCGTGGTTATATGTTTGGCTTCTTGCAATGGTTATGATTTTGTAGACACAATGAAATGCATGGATTTGTATGGAATATCTATGGAGAGCTATCTCCTACATGTATGGTTCTTAGATATCTAAAATTATATATATGTATATTTGATTATCTTTTCCATTCACTTTTTAGTGGTTTTAGTTAAGAAAAATTTCACTACGAAGATCTTCTTTGGAAGCGACCTTTGAAGGTTTCCCTTATTCAAATATGTTCATGAAGGAAAATGCGATTTCTATATATTACGTTATTGGGATGAAATGGCTTCGGCCTGCTAAAAACTCCTCATACGAGGAAAAGCAACAATTATATTTTGTGAAACTCACCTTTTCAAAAATATCGAAAGAACGACAGCGAATAAACTGATAATAATATATAGATCCATCAAATTAACGACTAGAAATAGTAAACTTGAATGTTCAAGTACCTAAGTTCAAATGACTTTTTATATTGTCTAGGTGTATTTGTGTATGTATTTTTATAACGTGGACAAGTTTTGTTGATTTGTTATAAGTCATAAATATTTATTTAGATATATAGTCATAAATATTTATTTAAAAATTCAAAAATATAATGACATACAATTTATTTATATGACGCTTTAAGATTTTTCGATACAATCTAATTAATATTTTATAACCAAGTCACACAAATAATGTTTATTCTAATTAACAATGTAATGTAACTAATAATGTGTCATTATCAAGAATACACAAACACAATCAATACTAGGATAATTTAATTTACATTCTTCTAATTTTAATCCAACACCTGGATATAAAGAAAAGTCAAAAAATATTTTTTTAAGTGATACTTTATTGACTTTGTGTCAAAAGATTCAATTATTTTTCAAAATAAGATATTATGAGAAGTAGCTTTCTAGGGCCTTTCTTTTTTCTTGACTGCCACATAATATGAAATATCTCAAGTACTTTAATTTTCTGATTTCCATTGCCCAAGGGAAGAGGTAATGTTGTTTTAATTTGCGAAATTTTTATAAATAGTTTAGTCTTGAAATTTAATAAGTTAAAATAATTATAATATAAGTGATTATATTTCATAATTATAATTATAACAGTGTTTGTATAAGAATTCGCCATACAATTTGCGCAGTATTTGTATAGTTGATGCAGTTTAGGTATTTGTATAATTCGCGGGTGCGTTTGTATAGTTGAGCTATTTTTTTTTTATAAACTCTAAATAATGATTTTATACAAATACAAACATCTGAACTATAAACAGTTATACAAATTATATTATACAAAATTACATTATACAAACACAGTATAATTGCGAGCTTGACTAATTAATTTATATTGTGCGGATTTTTAAACTCAAACCGTAATACACAAATGTGAGAATTATACTAACTCAAATTGTAATTAACGCTAAGTGTTAGTGGCGAATTGCAATTTAGCTAAACTTTAGCTATGTTAATTAATTTAGGTACATTACATAAATTAACCCTCTATTTGACTTCAAATCATAAGTTGGAATTCTAACTTTCAAAATGCACAAACAGGCTTTCCAACTAGCCCATTTTTAATCATTTCGTCACAATCGTCCAGCAACCAAAACGCGTGTGCTACACCCTCGATGACGTGTAATTTATGCCCAATCTTGCGATGCCACATCATTAAACTTATTCTACCTAATTTTTTTTAAAAGAAAGTAAAAGAAACATTTTTGATTGGCCAAAATAAATTTATTTTATAAAAAAAATCAAATTTTGTAAATTTTAACTTTTTACTCCTCTTCAAGCCCTCATACCCCCCAAGCACCCCGCCCCCACCCCCACCCCCCATACAAAAAAATCAAAAATTTATTTTTTTTAAAAATTTAAATTTTGTAAATTTTAATGTTTTAGCTCCATCCCGTTGATAGACACTTAGCTCGAGAAAAAAAGACTAATTTCTGAATTTAATTAACCTATTAATTAATAACAATAACAATATATTCAATGCGATTTCACTATTGGGGTCTTGGGAGGATGGGATACTCCTATCTTTGGATTTTGGGATAAAAAGACTATTTTCGATATACTCTCGGCTGGATAGAAAAGAAGTAGACTTTGAAGTATGGTAACAAAAAAATATTTGAAGTACAATAAGATAATAAGATACAAGTAACAGACAATAGTATATATAGAAGAAAAAGAACCAAAATAGAGTTACACTCGAGTATTTACTGACCTTCTAGCCGAATGACTAATTCTCGACCTCCTCACCTTATTGTGTAGCTATTGATTCAGTTTGATAAGCTAAATAGAAGCAAATGGTAATAGGCCGGTTTCCTGTTTCCGTTTCTTTTGATTTTTAGCTTAGAATAACAAATTTGTTTAGTCCTCTGTATTTGTAAAGAATGCAACTTTGTCATATTAAGAGGCTTATTTTTATTCACGTGAGATATGACTAATTATTACATGTTTGAAACAAATCAAAAAATGAGTTAAATATAAACTAAACTATATTTATCTAACGAAACTTTTGTTGAATTTCTTCATAGATTTGGGTGAATGAGAAATGATATGATCATCCACATTTAACTATCATATTTCATATAAGACTTTACCGTATTCTTTTGTGTTAAAATAGTTATTTAAAACTATGCTACAATTATTTGCAACCATTTTTTAAATATTTTGACTATTCCTAGAAAAATCTATAATATTCTTTTGTGTAAAATAGTTATTCAAAACTTAGCTTATATAATATCAAATACTATCTTCCAACAATAGTATTTTCAAGCTACACATACACGTGCAATGTAAGTGCGTGCAAAGGACGTGCGTGCAATACACGTGTACTAAATTTAGCTTGTATGAAATAGAATTTTTTTTTTAATTAATTATTTTTTCTTTATTCAAACTTGAAATCAACAATGTAAACGACCTTAACTCAAACTCGAGTTAAAAGAAAACACACAAATCTAGTCATGTTATTTGATCACTCACCCCTCACATGTAAACATAGTTGCCTACCTTGTGAGATACCCAATTGGATCACATGACTCATGACACCAATTTAATTGTAAACAACTAATCACAATACTATAAATAACAAGAACCCCACACACCCCACCCCACCCCAAAAAAACTTAAAACAGTAGTACCAAAAACAAAAAGCAGCCACCTTTTCCATTTCCAATGCCAACAAAACCAAAACATTGGTAGTAGCAGTGAGGTTTCACTCTTCTTATAACCCAAATCCTCATTCAAATCACCCCCAACAAAAGGGGGTTTCAGAAAAGCTGTAAAGCTGTAATCTTTCTTGCTCAAATTCTTTTGGGAACCTTTTTGTTGTCCTTGTTCTTTCGATTGAATAGATCTCTGTTTCTTAGATGAATGAGCTTATTTTATTGTTTTAATCTTGTGGGGGTCTCTAATTTGTTGGTTTTATGCAGAAAATCTTAAAATCTTGGAAAAATAGGATGAAATCTGGAAAGGGTATTCATGGGGAAGAAGAAGAGGATGAGTATGATTTTGGTTCTAATAGAGATGCTACCCCTTCAAGTAACAGTACCAAAGGTTTGTGATGTTTTGTAGTTTAATGGTATAGTTTTCTGCAAAAAGGCATCTTTGAGGTGTGAATAGAAATTTTGAGTATTTTGGTTTAGGTTAATTGTTCTAAAAATGGAATTTTTTTTTTCTTGTTGGAAGTGATAGATGGGAAGAAAACTGATAAGGCAAATGCAATTAGGTCAAAACATTCAGTAACAGAGCAGCGTAGGAGGAGCAAGATCAATGAGAGGTTTGTTTTTAATTTTCTAATTTTAGTTATGGTTGATTCAAAAAGGAACAGTGAAGTATGAATGAAGGTAGAATTTAGGAGTTGAATTGCAACTCGAGAACCACGAGTTCGTGCTCAGAAATTGGAATTCAATTGAGAAACAAGCTCACAAAATGAACCAAAGAGTTACTGTATTC
Organism: Solanum rostratum; assembly: GCA_029948455.1. Lineage (NCBI taxonomy): Eukaryota > Viridiplantae > Streptophyta > Magnoliopsida > Solanales > Solanaceae > Solanum > Solanum rostratum. The sequence goes on from CM057046.1 coordinate 7,043,401, forward strand.
TGTGATTTTCATTTCATTTCATTTTTGTGCTGCAAAGAGCTTTCTATACATACTCAATGTGATTTACAAGATGATGCATTTATATTGTTGTGACTTTACCATTAGAATTTTGTAACAATTTCCGGATTTGCCTAAGCTTTTCATTTTTATTTTTTTGAGAATTGATAAAGCTTTTTCTCTATCTCTAGATTTCAGATGTTGAGAAATTTGATACCCAATACTGATCAAAAGCGAGATACCGCGTCATTCTTGTCCGAGGTACATTTAGAAAGAAAACTTTTACATACTTCTTCTTTAAAGATTAGATTTATTGGTTTCTTTTGATGCTTGTATGCAGGTAATTCAGTATGTACAGTATTTACAGGAGACAGTACAGAAGTACGAAGGATCATATCAACCTTGGAGCTCGGAGCCTGCAAAACTTATGCCATGGGTAAATTATATACGTACTTTTATGACATCTTTATTCTTGCCAGAAACTTTTGGTTTGGGCTCTGTAGGTCTTACCTGTGCTAAACATTTGATTCCTCTAATGGAAAATACTCTTGCTTCAGTTTGTTAAGATATTATGTAATCTGTGTCAATTAGGAATTAGATCGGGATTCTGATTATGTAATTACACACTTGCCAAAATTGTATATATTGAAGTACTATAAACCCTAACCAAGCTTGCGGGAAATAGTCAAGTTTTCAGTGCAATTCTCTCTAGTTTTAAAAGAGGCGAAAGTTGCGGAATAATTCAGAGCTGATTTGTACAGGTGCACTTGTAACAGACACATTTAGCTCTAGTCTATTCACCAGACTTCCACATAATTGCACGGGCTCTGGAAATCCTTCTTAAGTCGAGCCAAATTGGAAAGAGAACTCTCTCTTTCTTGCGCTCCCACTCCAACCGTAAAACACACAAACATGCACCACTCACTGATGACCACTGATGTGCATGTAATTTCAGGTCACATCTATGTACTGGTAGTCTGGTATATGCGTGGTGCTCTTATTTTGTGGTTCCATTGTTTTTTATCGTTCCACTGTTACATATGATCTATGGCTAATTATGCCTAGGTTAGATTGGTTTGTGCTCAATTGCTTTCTGGTGTTGGTCTTTAGTCCTGCAAGATTATGACATGTCCCCACTTCCCTAAGTTGCTCAGACTTTTCACTTTCGGTGCCGCACCTGTGGTGACACGATGTGGGTGTGGGATCCACCAAATTTAGTCAACTGAATTTGGATACTTTGACCAAAGTTGACAGAGAAATTTAGCCAAATACCTATGATTTTTATAATCGAAACAAACTCTAAGATGAAATTGAAGAAACATAGCTTGTATATAGAAATTTCTATGTCAGTTATTTTTCTGTCATCTCCTTTTGGAATTCTCCTCTTAATCAATATTTTCTCTTCAGAATACCTTGAAGTTTTCCACATAACGTCTCATAATTTGACATATAACTCTATTTTTAGATATTTGAATTATTCTTAATCCATATCCTTTCCCAAATTCATACCCCAACATCTCAAAGTTTAGATCATGAAGGATCCAATCTCTAGATCCTCTCCCAAGTCCAAGTAACTTAGATTCTTCCCCTTTACTCTCTTCCAAATGTTAAATTCTATTGATGCAACTTAGGCTATATAAGGGGGCTGCTATTTAGGCAATGATAGGTCCGTAGGTACGACATAAATTGTGCTATTAACTACCTAACCTGTGTTTTTGCATCTCTTAGTAAAAGGAAATGAGGTGCATTACTACATATACTTCATAATAGAAACAATATGTGTTTAGTTATAAGTGTGTGTTTCTTTTGAAATTCTTCAGAGAAACAGTCACTGGCGTGCACAGAGTTTTCCTGCAAATCCTCAAGCCTTGAAGAATGGTACTGACTCAGGACCAGCATATTCAGGAAGGTTTGATGAGAATCTTTTAACCATCACTTCGTCTATGCAAGGAAATCAGCAGAATCCGCTTGAATCTCATCCTGGTGGCGATGTTTCTGGGAAAACAATGGATCAAGAAAAGGAATTAGTTAACAGGGCAATTGGGACATCGATGCCTCTTCAGACTAGTATGCCAGCCCCTTTTCAGAACGATAGTGCCTTCGCTGACTCGCTACCTACACCTGCTTCTGGTGAATGCCTCAGCACCGCTAATGCTCTGAATGATCAGGGGTTTATGATAGAAGGTGGCACAATTAGCATTTCGAATGTTTACTCTCAAGGGTGAGTAAATTACTCTACTTGAGTTTATAATATTAAATATAGCATGGGTCTTTGTAATATTGTGTTGTTATCGTACGTCATTCATTTGATTACTTTTATTGTCTTTACATATTTTATTTGTTTTCTATTCTAGCCGTTTGGTTTCATATCTAGTTTTTCTCTACTTTTGGGGATGATACTTTGAGATGGGGGTTTTTCGGAAACAACCTCTCTACCTCTATGAGGTAATGGTAAGGTCTGCGTACACTTTTGCCTTTCCCAGATCCCACTTGTGGGATTTTACTGGGTGTGTTGTTGTTGTTTGGTCTTTGTATATTGGAAAAATATCAGTTGTCTACTGCAGACATTTGCTTCCATTTCTTTTTCTGTAAGTAGTCGTTCTATATACTGCGTTGATGTTTTAAGACACTGCTATCTCTATCACAGAATAATGTTACATGAAAAAATGTGGTGAGATCTTGAGTATCTTAAGTATGCCTTTTTTGTTATGATGAAGCTTGTGTATCTCTAATAACCAATTCGGAAATTTTTCAATAGTTACGATAATTGCTTAAGCTAGCAGGTTGAAATTTCTTTAGTTGATGAGTCGTAGTTTTCGTATGCCAAAAAGCTTTTGTGTTTCACATTTCTGGCATATCTATATGAGTATATTCTAGCACAATAGCCAGAAAATACCACTTATATTCTCATCTTATACTTGAAAATGGAAATACGTGAAGCTGAGTTGTAAATAGAATCTTATTTTTTATCGCATATACAACAATTTTGGACATATGCATGTAGAGTTGTTGAAGTCGGAGTCTTTTATTCATGGCTGCTTATGTTAGATATAGAGTTGTTTAAGAGAATAGTTGCTCGTTCTTGCGTCTTACATTTGTGACAACTTTTCCTGAGATTCATGTCAAGTTAAATGTTTGGTCAAGTTATCTAATGATATCAACGTATTATTGTTGCTGACCCTTGATCGATGATTCTTTTGCTTTTTACTCAGGTTACTGAATTCATTGACGCAAGCACTACAGACTACTGGCCTTGATCTTTCACAGGCCAATATATCAGTGCAGATTAATCTAGGGAAGCAACAGGCAAACAAGGAAATGGCCTTGGGGACATCTGTCGCTAAGGTATGGTGCTTTTCCGACTTCTTTGATTCACTGATCCTACACCCTTTAGGATAATGAGATCAATCACGGTATTTAGCTGACCAATTCTATACACATTTCACTCTAGGATACAGAAAATCCTCCACCTGCTGGCGATCAATTTATGGAGGAATTTCGGGCCACAAACAATGATGGAGAGTTGGACCAAGTTCAAAAGACACTGAAGAAATAGATGTCTATAACTATAGCATGGCAATACCAAGTCAAATCAACTCAAGCTTGCATCACCTCTGCGCGTAAATCAGTTGTGTATATCCAGTTAGTTTTCATCACATCCAAATTTTACTCATATCATAATATGTTCATAGCTATGCTTTCTTTTCCTTTTTCTCCTTTCTAAAAATCTTTATCGCGTTTCCGGGTGGTGTCATCTTCCTTGTCTGTAGTTAAAAACATATTCAACATGTTCTGAGTCTCTGAAGTCAACAGTTTATTTATATATAGAAGTACATGTTGCTATGCTATAAATTGATGGGCAGATTTTGTCTTTGCACAAATCCTACAAAACGTTACAAATTGATCTTGATGGATCATCATAATTTGTTGTGTGAAAAGTTGAACTCTATTATGGTTTTTTGACCAAATTCTCCGCAGGACCCTCTTTATCTCTTCCTTCTTCGAGCTCTGGTTATGCAAGAAGGAACTGAGAAGAAGGTATCAGCAACAACTGATTTTATTACGGGACAGCTTATGATGTTCTTATCAATCTATTATACGCCTCTATATCTAGCATCGAGTATTAATCATACCTCATTTATTGGAAAATGAAGAGATGAAAAAAAAAACATTTAGACGTTCCATTGGGAATAATTTGGCAATTTTATACCATGCTCTGTTGAATTATTCACATTTTTCATTCTTTCAGTAGATGGATTTATATGATGAAACAACAGTAAGAATAGTACAATATATCAATACCCTTTCGTTTTAATTTGTTTGTCTGATTTTGAGTTGGTGTAAAGTTTAAAAAAAAAGTAAAGAATACTAAATATTGTCGTCTTAAACTAAAAATATGTAAAATGTATTAAAATATTCTTTAATCTTAATAGTTCTGAACATGTTATATGAAAAGTTAGAATTAAAGGGTTGTCAAAAAAGGAAAGAAACACTTTTCTAAAACGGACTAAAAAAAGAAAGTAACACGAGCAAATCGAATCGGAGTGAGGGTGGTAGATTTTCTAGTTAAAATTACGTCAATATTTTATACATAGAAACCTAAAAATTCACCTGACCACTTTCAGTTTTATAACAAAAAGGAGTATATTTTCAATCCTCTGATATAACCTGACAATCTAAGAAAAGGAAAGTTCAGTTCACGAAGCATACTGCATTTACACAGTCCTAAGAAGAGCCTTGTTGGGTTTCGTAACATCGATAGCCTACCATCAGTGACTAATTTCACAGCTCGCACCTATGACCTATAAGTCAAACGGATATAATGTTAAGCTCAATCAATGACAGCAATCAACCTCTGGCGTCTCCAGCTCTTCTTCTCAGGCGTCACCACTATTTTGCAACTAGCATAAAGAAAGACATAAAAATTGATTGGCTAAAAGGATTAGTTAATAATCGATTTGGCTAAAAATGATTAGACATGTTATACTAACAGGAAGTTCAAGTACCATGAGGAGTTTCCAGGTGCATTTGGTTAATGCAGAGCTTTAGCTGATGAACGTTTTCCAGCAAGCCTATCAGTCATTAGGAGAACAGCACTAGACCAACCCTCCATCATCAAAATCTAGAAGCTGCATTTCATCATCAAATTTAGTTCAAGATTCTCCGAGGACTTTCATCAGAAAAGCGTATTCATGAGCTGCTTCCTCGCATTGTCCAAAACGACCACCTTCACCAAAATGTCCTCCGCTCATGTTCGTCTGCAGTATGACTGAAGAAGAACAACTACTGCACATTTTATCTCGTATCTTGGCCACCCATTTTGCAGCCTCCCAAACGCCAACTCTGCATGAAGACATAATATGCAAAGTTTTTTATGAAGATCAAAATAGGATATCGAGAGAATAATCTTTGCAAGCTGAAAATGCTTACATAAATATGATGTGCATGCTGACAATAATAAAATTACCTGGAGTCGTTCAATGAAGCTTTCACAAGCATTGGTGGACAACAAACTCCTTCAGGAATATTATCATAAGGAGAGTACTTCAAAATATATTCAAAGTGATCCTGGAGTTGAGGATTTCCGAATTCTTCATAGTCTAAAACAGTGAGAGGCAAGGTGGAATCCAGCAAGCTACTGCATACATCAAGAAAAGGAACCTGGGACAAATATTACATACATGAGCAGCTATAATACATCAGTGTCAAACATAAGAATAACACTTCCTGCCATCCAAATTAGACGGCAAGTTTATATATGGGCGCTACTTTTTTAAACGGGGTTTATTAGCTCTAAATCGCAAAGTTGAAGAGGTATATTTGCCCTTTTTCCTTTTTAGGTTATAGAGAATTGTCTAAAGACACTAAATATTTCTCTTTTTCCTTTTTAGGTTATAGAGAATTGTCTAAAGACGCTAAATATTTTTGTTTCCTTTCTGCTAAAGAAGATATATATACGAAGATCAAATCAAACCATCATATGCATTATGAATCCAATTCAATGAATCTATAGGAACATGAAAGAACACTAAAGGATTCCCAAATTGGTGCTTACCTTCAGAATTGCAGCTTGAAAAAGTTTAGGGTGCATGTTATTTGCTGCTGCGACAAGAAGACTTCCTGCACTTACACCAACAGCTCCCAGCCGATTTTGATGAACATAACCCTCACTGACAAGATACTTGCCACATGATATGAAATCACTTACAGAGTTCAACTTGCTCATTCCACTTCCAGATTTGTGCCACGAAGGATCTGGACCAACACCACCCCTGCACAAGTAAAATATGCCACCTAATTGTTCTGTTACAAGAAATCACAAGGTAGGATATTTCTTCCGAGACTCTCTGAAGTAAAGTATATTGTTATTTTGGTAGCCTATTCCATTGAATCATTACATGCATTTGAAAAAGAGAGAAACAGGCAGCAACTAATGGAACTTAATGAGAGAGTGACCAAGCTAGAGAGTAAGGAGTAAGGACTTCTGTTTTTCAATTCCCATTATTGGAGTTCAATTCATGGATGGATAAATAAGTAACATTTCAAGGCAAACTAAATCACAAAAGTTTTATCACTTCTATTGCATTGAGAAAATCAGTGAAAAGCTATTAAACACAAGTGGCTTTCAAATGTTTTTAAATGGTTAACCACTATGAATGCATCAAAGTCAACAATTTCCTGTACATTCCTTTTCTTTTCTCTTTTTCCTCTTACTACTTCTTTCCTTTTCTTTGCTTTGGGAGGACGAAATATACGGAGTTCTGAGGGACTAAATTAGCAGTTTCTCGATTGGCTAAGCCCCCAACCAGTGGCCAAACCATACTTGGAGAAAAGCTTTCTTGAGCGTTGCCAAATATCAAGATCCAACTTAGAGTAAAAGAGAGTTGTACCTTACATCAGCAAATGCAATCAGCCAACCACGATCAAGTAAGCTCAGGCGGTCACCACACCAGCTTTTATCTAGCACTTCTCCGTATGCTCCATATCCATGTAGAAGCCCAGGAGACTGACCCTTCTTATGTGCTCTATGAGAGAATAGAATAGTTATAGGAATCCTTTCACCATCATGCGATATCACTTCTTTTTCTTCACAGGAATAAATTTCAGCAAAGTCACTCCATTTATGCACTTCATTATTCTGAATGTTGTGTTCCTTCTTTAAAGGGGTGCTCAGAAACTCATTTGAGTTTCTTTCTCCGTTGTCTGAGTGGTACTTTGTATTGTGGGAAAGGTTAATTACTTCTTCTTGCTGAATGACAGAGAAAGTTCTTCTTGACATATCATAGTCAACAATAACATCAGGCATCTGTATTTCAAAAGAGAAACCCTGAGAAGCATATAATGGTACTTAGCCATACAGGTAGACGGCTGCTAGGCTGCTACAGTAGGTAGAGAAGTCCTTTAACTATGACAGGAATAAGGAGAAAAAGCGTATTGCTAACCATAAATTCCCAATCTTGTTTTCCTTTCAGTTTCCTCCACCATTCTTTTAAAGGTTTCCCTCTTAGTCTCCTTTTATTTTCATTTCCTTGTCAAATTGTTGTTACAAACTTCTGCTGGAGAGAGCTTTAAGGAAATTTTATTTTATTTTTATTTTTTTTAAAGGGAACAGACCTCTGCCAAAAGGTCCCCACCTCAAGCTGATAAGAACTGGGATTCTAGGAACTTCGTACTCAATTAAAACTCAATCTGCTTATGTCTAATGGAAATATCAAAAGTTTCATGATGCTTGCCGACTCTCTTTAACCCAACTAGTAAGCTTGAGGTGTAATTGTTAGGTTCTTTTTTAAAGAAATGAACAACTTCGTGAAAAAACAATTTAGTACAGGGAAACAAGCTGAATAGATATACCATACAGCATGATTAGCATTTGAGATATTAAGATCTGCATGAAGTTTTCCATGGAATAAAGCGAGAATACCTCAAAATGGGGTAATATCAAAACAAGCTTATCGATCAATAATGTTGTTTAGTCAAGATACAAGAATGAAGGTGTAAAGCAGAAACATGATAACCAACAGGGTGCAGATCATTGAAGAAAATCGACAATATTACCACTGAGGAAGGGAAAAAAGTTGTCAAGTATTACCACTGGGGAAGAAACAACAGCACGGTATACAGATCGTGTGAAATCATGATTTGACCCTGGAGCTATTGCACACATATCAGAGGGAAGAGGAAAGAACCATGGGTTAAATTCATCAATCTTCATTTGTTCCTGCACAACAGGAAGATAATAAGAAACAATGGAATCCGTCAACTTTACACAGACAATGACGATTAAGAGATGAGTATGCTTCCTCCTACAAGGAAAAGAAACTAAGGAATCTGACATAAGTCCAATAAGAACTTGGAAACTGATCTACTAATGTAAATTAATTTAACAATAAATGACCTCAAGGTACCTAAAGGATACCACAGAAGTTTCTCCATTGTTGGAACTGACAGTATAAGATGCATTTAGCCTTTCACAGTCAGCTGATTTTAAGGGTCATATTAGTTACTCAAAGAAGTGAAACATAAATTTTTGACTTGGTTATATCTAATTAGAAATGACAAAAAAATAATTGGAAATTTGGTTGTAATGGTTCGGAGAATGGAGACTGAGGCCCTAAGCTGCTGATTATTCCTGGGATTAAATTAATGTAAAAGTGGAAAGGCCAAGAACTGATATGGGAAATCATGAATAGATGTGAAAAAAGATGTACTTCATGTGCCATGAGAGGCTAACACTGTCTTGGGATTTTCATTTCCATAATCAAAGTTAGGGAATTTCCCCCTCCTGGAAATATTGATCTTTATCATTTAATTGACTGGGGAAGCAACACATAGATGATATAACTATATCAAGACACATTCATCAAGCATCTGGTGATTATGTAGATTTTATTAGGGAATGAACTTGAGTCAATGCAACATGCTTTGAAAAGGTATATCAGTACATGTCCATAGACCTCCTATCTAATCAAACGGATCTTTCTCAGTTCCTCTTCTCCTCTATTATAAGTTTTCTTGATGAACAAAGTTATTTTAAGTTCTAAGATTATACCTCACAATTGATGATTTTTTGCATATCAACAGAACATATCGATGAGGAACCCTCTTTGTTGAGAAAAAGCACCAGATATTCATCAAACATGTCCATATCTTGGATGAAATTTTCCCCACAGGGTTCTATAATATTCTGTAGACAAAGCTTGCAGGTGATTAAAAACCAAAAACTGAAAATAAATGTTCTTGAATCAACATGTGTTCATGTAACTCAAATTTGCACTTGCGCAGGTAGAAAAGTTTAGGAGCCAAATAACCAACATATCATAATTATGCTGCCAGATAACGAGCATGTAGCCTCAAATCACAACCAAAACCACTAGCTAGAGTGAGATGCACAACAAAAAATACAAATTTTTCATCACCCTAAAGCCATGTGAAAGGAATGTCAAAAAGTATCCACTGGATAGAATGCTTTTGGAGAACATTTTGAAAGCTGTATATTCATGCATGTATAAATGTTTTATCAGCAGCATCAGCACCTTCTAGAATCAATATTTGATGGAAGAAGACATACCTGCAAAGAAGTCGACTGCAAGTTCTCAACAGGGCATCTAGCCAAACAATACTCTCCACTAGAAGGTGATTCCTCACCAACATTATGAGAATTAGTGAGAACATAGAAAAAGTCACGATGATGTTCAAGAAAGTATTGTACACCAGACACACGCTTACAAAATCTTTGAATTCCGGTCTGCAAATTGGTCGCATTGATGACATAAACCTGCAATAAGACAATGAGCAAAACTAAAAATACATCCTCATCAATACAAAGAAGTATCTACGCCGTGTTAGAGGTAATTTTCTTGCCTCAGATGAAGTTCTTGAATTAGAATTCACAGTAATAAACTTTCCATCTTTTGTACTTGCTATATCCACACAGAAACTGGAATCATTTTCTACAAACAATGGGACATTATGAACAGAATCTGATCCCAATTTCATGCAATGTACCCTGGCCACATAATGTTGAAGCAATAACACATCCGAATATCCAATATAAAATAGTATCAACTAATCATAGTACAGAGAATTGCCTGTAAGGACGTTGGTTCTGGTCAGATAATGTATAGAAGAAAGTACAAGAATCTTGAGCCCATTCCACGCTAACAACCCCTTCAACACCCAGGGTTGGCAGTATGCGATCATTTCGGAGGTCCTTAATCTGAAGCACAAACTGCTCACTACCAGTAACATCAATTGTGTAAGCAAGATAATTGTGGTCTGGAGACACTCGACAAGTACCCACATGCACATATCCTACAAAAACAAGAACACAGTAAAAAATAATGGAAACACTTTCTTTAAACTTGACAAAACAATGACCTACGATCTGTGTACATATCATGAAACCTACAATAATATTCACCTTCTTTTCTCTTAAATTTTAACACTTCATTATCCTGTTAACCTCACTATTCTTTAAACCAACACACGCATGCTTGTCAAATAGTTTACATTCCCCTTCAATTATGTTCAAGAAATGGGAACCAACTCGATTCCTGCTGGAATAACACAAAAAAGCAATAGCAAGTGAAGAATTTGAAACATCTCATATAATCCTAGAACAAAAGTTTAAGTAAACTCTTACCCAAAGTGTTTGATTAGGACCTTTAACATTTGGGAATTATAAAACATCTTCCAATTTCACAAAAGACAAAAAAATGAAAAAATGCTCGATGGGAAGAAAACAACAAGAAGGCACGGAAACACACAAGGATAGAAAATCGATTATAAGTGCTTGGAAAAGAAACAAGAAGAGCAAAATAAGGTTGTTAAAAGAATAATATGAAAATGTTATACCATATCTTTCTGCAATTTCATTCCAGTCAAGCACTATTTGTTCCTTCCCAGATATGCTAATCACATAACTTGATACAGTCTTCATCCAACTTTTGCTCTCAGCAGCCAGTTTCCTGCATAATACCGGAAACTCCTTCCCTTCTGGAATGTACTGGTAATATAACCTGTTAACCAAAAACATACCAATGGTCAAAGCAAAAGAATAATTTTTGTAGCGATTAGATTCTCATAACAGAATTTAGAACTAATGTTCATACCTAAGCATATGCAAAACCAACTGCAGCCAGTAGCATTGGTACATAAATCAAGACATTTTCTTAACAACTCCTAAGTTCACACAACAGTTACACAAAATCTTAATCTGATTAGGCTTTTCCTACTACAAAACCAAGGATTAAGCAATTGCAGACCTAATACAGATTGTACACAACGTAATAGGCTTTACACAGACTTAAATCCAGTTCATATGGAAAACAATAGTCGCTATGTCTCATTTTGATTAAAGTAGTTTCTTTCTACCAAATTTTTTTTGACAAAGGTAAAGTTGAGGCCAAATTTATGACTCATCTTCTCTAATTCAAATAGAATGACTTAATTTGACTTTGCACAAGAAAATACGAAAAGTTGGCGATCTGAACTCATTAGTATTTGCGTGAGGAACATATGTGGGAGATCATTTTTACGCGATCTAATGAAAAGTGAACAACAATGTTTGATACATGGGAATAATAGAACACATAAACATAAACAAACATTCAAACTTGGTTTGCATTCCAACTTTAAGAGTACACATCTAGAGATCTCAACTTGGCCAATAAAAAACGGACATGTTCAGAAAATGCATGTCGCAGAGATAAGGATGTTGAGATGGATGTGTGGTCATACAAGGACGGATAAGATTAGGGATGAGACCTTTCAAGAGAAGCTAGAGGTAGCCCCGGTGGCTGATAAGATGAGGAAAGCGAGATTGCGATGGTTTGGACATGTGCAAAGACGGAGTAACGATGCTCCAGTTAGGAGGTGCGAGAGGTTGAATTTGGGAGTTATATGGAGGGGTAGAGGTAGACCGAAGAAGTATTGGGGGAGGTGATCAGACAATATATAGCGAAACTGGATGTCACCGAGGACATGACCTTAGATAGAAAAGAGTGGAGGTCGCGAATTAGAGTAGCAGGCTAATTAGTTGGTAGGGGTAGGTGGATGTCTGGCCTTGAGGTATAGTAAGGTAGCAGGAGTAGGCGTGTTTTATATCATGTGTTGTCATATGTATGTTAATTCTATCGTATTTACATACTGACATGCGCTTTTTGTTAATAGTCGCTCTTTCTATTCCCTTTCCTTTCCTTTTTGTCATATCTAATTTATTCTGCTTATGGATTTTTGAGACGAGGGTACCCAGGAAATAACCTATCTACTTCTATAAGGTAGTGGTAAGGTCTGTGTACATTCTACTCTCCCCAGACCCCACTTGTGGGATTTCATTAGGTATGTTGTTGTTGTTGTTGTTTAAACACTCCATACCATCCCCACTGTGTCTGGTGGACACCCGATTCTGACGTGGCACATAAACTTTGAAGGTGTCAAGTTGATCATTCTATAAGTTGGAGCGTTCAACTGATACACCGGGGAGGTGAGTAGACATGTCTAGATGTGCAATGTTGGAATGCTTAGTTACCAACTGAGACCAGCTCAAGATAAACTAACTCACACAAGTTATCTGCTTTTTCCTCTAACATTTCAAACTTATGCTCAAATCTGCAACAATTTAAAACACTATTGAATTCAATCATTTAAGCATGCATATGAAAAAGTTGAAACATTGAGTGTATAGACAAACCAAGGACCCCATATCTCAGGTGGAGTAGAAATCTTGGAAGGCATTCTACTAATCATCTCAGAAAACAAACCCTTTTGCATTTCCTCAGTATCCTTCATGAAAGACTGAGCATATAAATTTTCTTGCTGAAGATAGTTGATAAAATCAGGGTCGTTGGTTTTGCGCATCCAATGGTAAGGATCATTCCACGTAACCCCATGTACAGAAACTGTAAAAGGAACTTTTTTTGCCACTGGTGGAGGAGCAATTTGAGCTGAGAAAATTTGGTGATGGTTCTTTATTAGTGTGGAGAAATGGGTAGATTTTGTGATGGAGAATGAGTTTAGAGAAAAGGGTATTTTGGTCCTTTTGATGGAGATAAAAGCTGAGGAACCCATTGTTAACGGCGGAGGAGAGGTGTGATTCCGGCGAACGGACTTCGCCGGCGACGGTAGGGTGGAGCTAAAGAGCAAAATGTCAAGTTGGTCCTTATAGTTTTGGAGTGTTTCAATTCGGAGCAAAATTGGCAAATTAATTAATTTTTTTTTTAAAACTATTTAATGTTTAATTATTTTTAATGCAAAAATAACATTTTGATGAAAATATTTTTAATTATAAAGCATGGGAAAAACTCTAGGAATATATCCAGTGGAATCTCACAAGTGGAGTCTGGTAGGATAAATTGTACGTAGACCTTATCATTACCTAATAGAGATAGAGATTTTGTTTCCTAGGAACCTCGTCTCAAAATCTAGAATAAACTAGATATGGGAGGGAATAGGAAAGGAAAAGAAAGGAAATAAAAAGAGCGACTAATAAGGAAAAACACATGATAATATGCAAATACGATGAAATTTGCATCGATAAAAATTTAAAATTCATGAATTGCTTATGAAATTTAAAATTCTAGAAAAATGATTTTTAGAGTTTGAATTGATATAGTTCTGAATTTCATGAATTAATAATGATATTTGAAACTCAAAAAAAAATTACATTGATTATAAAAATTATGTGCACGTGAATATTTCGTAAAACTTTGAACTCTTTAAATTGTAAAAAAAAAATTAATAAATTTTCAAATTCCGAAATGAATTTAATCGAGCTCCAATATGAGTACCGATCAGCACTCATTTCCGTCGAGACGAAAAAAAGAAGTATGTTGATGCCCAGGATCGAACTGGGGACCTTCAGTGTGTAAGACTGACGTGATAACCACTACACCACACCAACTTCATGGCATTAGAGTTTCAATTTTTTTGTACTTGTAAATAAATTGAGATAACAAGTATAAAATATAATTTATAATTATTTTATTTTAGTTTTAGATATAAATAAGAGAAACTATCACAAAAACACAGATACTTGTTTTTCTTGATAAAAGTATTAAAATGGAGAGGAGATGGGGAGGAGAAAGGCACAAGATAGCTTACTAATTTCGAGTTGTTTAAATCATACAATATTGTTGGATTATTGTATTTTGAAGGGGACAAGACAAAAGATGTATTGCTGGATCTGTGTAGATTATGTCGCAGTGGGCATGAATCTCCTTAAAGATAGTGAGGTATTCGTGCCTCAGCCTGAATGAATTTTTATTCAATTTTGTTATTTTATTTTCAACTTTAATTATTATATTTGTGATATATCACACCAACAATTATAATTAAATTGTTAAGCATATACGCCATCCTATGTTATAAACTCCTTATTTTTATAGGGTTAACATATTATTTTCATTGCAATATATAGTGAATTTTTTCATCTCAAAATATATTTGATATCAATAAAGTAAAAACTCAATTGCACATTTTCAAGAAAATATTCATGAAACATGTACTTCTTTTTCCTAACTACAAAATGAAAAAAGATGTATAACTTATAGTTTGATCCTAACATATTCTCGATATAAATTATATACTAAATAAGAGTGAACTATCCTTTAAAGAACAATACTTATAAGTAGAAATATTGTAAATTCACTCTTAAGCTATACAAAATGGTCCAAAATTTTCATCCATTAATAATTTAGGTTAATTATATCATTGTCATTACAAATTAAAAATAGATTAAATCTATCTTTATTGACTAACAACAAAAATTTAGAGTCTAATATAGTGTTAGCACATCAAATAATGTCATGTATATATGTCAACAAGTGCTAGGGTTAGATCACAATATAGTGTTAGGGTTCACATTCGCAGTGTCATAATGATGATTTTTCTTTATAAAAAAGATTCATATCTTCAACATGTTAGATCACAAATGCTAAACATTGTCATCAAAGGTTAAGCTTTTGTAATTAGTTCATGAGGAAAAATTTAACCTATTTTTATAACAATAAAGATAAATTCAACCCGATTCGGGCGGATTTTCCCCCAACTAACGAAGAGATCTTGACGGAATTGCCACATATGAAATTGAGCATAGTTTTGCAAAGTAATAGCCCACTTATTTCTTGAGATGAGATGAAGATTGAATAATTGACCCAACCCCTTGTTGTTTGAAGAAACCCTCCACTTCAATTGGTATTTTTTCACGAAAAGTAGACATGAGATAAGAAATCCAATGTTTCACTAAAATTTCAAATAGCAGCTATCAATCAAGAATTCGTTTGAACTGTTTCTCATACTTCCTCTGTTTAAAAAAGAATGACCTACTTTCCTTATTGTTCTATTTCAAAAAGAATGATCCATTTCTTCTTTGGCAAAACTTTAGTTTCAACTTTCCACACGACATGTTTCAGACCATAAGATTAGAGGGCATTTTAATACGTTTAATATAACTTTAATTTAAAACCATAAAAATAAAAAATCTTCTTTATTTTCTTAAATCTCGTGCCAAATCAAACCACGTCATTCTTTTCCACCATTTCTCATAATTCAATGACAAATTTTAGACCCAACTTGCATTGGGAAACTTAGGACTTGAAAACATCAAAAGTGGACATATTTGCAATTTTCAAGGTATTAGTTAAACATCCCTCATGGCCACATACTACATTCATGCTCCTCATAGAAAACTATATATTAAAAAAATATAACTTGTTATGTGTGACACCAAATCTCAAAATATATTTTATTGGGGCTTGAGAAAACTAATTTGACTACAATTTATAAATTATAAACATTAACTTAAAAAACAAAAATTGTCCCCTTGGAACTAAACTCAAAATTTTCTTGTTAGTACCAAAATTAGGGTTTAATGTCGGCCATAAACAAAGACATAATCCTTATATTCTTATAAACAAAACTCTTAATTACAACAAAACGTAACACACTTCAAAATTGTATTCCCAAAAAACTATTACATTTTCTTTTACTAAATATCGAGAATTACTGTATGATACTATATTGAGGATTCACACAGATAATCTCAACTAACTTGAAATTTAAAACGTTACTATATTATAAAAGTAGCTAAAAAGTCCACCCTAACTAGATTGGGATCGTTATTTTATGGGCGAACAGACTTGTTATGTATGGGACGACGTCGTCTAACCCAATGATAGTCCATTGTGAAGAAATCAGAAGTGTCTTTCCCTTCAATCCACTCTTGCCTTGTCCCTTTTCTTGCATGTTCTTTACCTATACATATATGTTATATCGAGCAAAATATTAGTCGTTTTGATAAATTGAATTTGTAATATATCAAGGTTATAGAATAATAACGATTTATTACTTATGTGACATATTATTGTTAGTTAAGAAAATATATTTTACTCTCGAGATCAGGTGAAATGTGACAAGTATTATGGGACGAAGGGAGTATTATATTAAGTGAAGAAGAGTAAGACTAGTACACATGAAATAATGGAAAGCTTTAGTTAGTTAGTCAAAGTACAAGGATTCTTCAAAAGAAAAATAAAAAATTAACTTTTAGGTCATAATATATACTTTCTTTATTAAAAAAAACAATGAAGTCATGAAACTAGTTAATAATTTTTATATAAAATTAATAAATTATATATATAAATACCTTTTAATGAAGCTTGTTGTGGTGTGTTCAATGGGACTAAATTCATTTGATTTCCACTATTTTTCACCTGCTTCACATAAAATATAACATGTCATTTTACATGAGAAAATACATATATAAAAGGAAAATACTAAACAACATTCCTTTTTAAAAAAATATATAAATAAATAAATGAATATACCAAGAAAGAAAACTCATTACATTTGGTTGTTCATTAAACTTCAGCTTCCTAGGACTTGAAGGGAGAGTCATTTTTCCTTCATGATCTGCCAAAATTACAATACAATGAAGTTAGCATATGATATGCAAGTAAAAGGAAAAAAAGAAGATTAATGGGTAGAAACAAAAAGGGTAAAGGTCAGTTCGGTGCATCAAGCATATCGTATCAACAAAGTTTGTGAATGAGTCACATGTACATTCCAAGGGGCATGATGTAGACAGTTTACACTAATGCAAGCATTCAAAACAATATCCACGACTCAAACATGTGACTTATAGGTCAAACAGAAAAAAAATGTTAGAGAGATATATTAATGGGTAGAAACAAAAAGGGTAAAGATCAGGTTGGTGTACAAAGCATCTCATATCAACAAAGTTCATGAATGAGTCACACTTACACTCCAAATGGTATGATGAAGACAATTTTACCCTAATATAAGCATTCATAATAATGTCCACGACTCAAACATGTGACTTATAGGTCAGGTAAAAAAAAAATATTAGAAGAGGTATATTAATGGATAGAAACAAAAAGGGTAAAGATCAGGTTGGTGCACAAAGCATCTCGTATCAACAAAGTTCATGAATGAGTAACACATACACTCCAAGGGGTATGATGAAGACAGTTTTACCCTAATACAAGCATTCATAACAATTTTCACGACTCAAACATGTGACTTATAGGTCAGGTAAAAAAAAATATTACAAGAGGTATATTAATGGATAGAAACCAAAATGATGAATTACCTAACAATGGAGTAGCATATGAAAATGGAAATAACATGAAAAATGTGAAACAAATGAGTAGAAGAGAAGGGATGAATCTCATGATTTCCATGGTTATTATGGTATTAATTTGATAGAAGTGTAATTCTTTTGGAAATGAAAGTAGGAATTTATAAGAGTCAAAGAAGGAAGGAAGGAAGGTAAAAGCCCACAAAGTTCAATGAAAAGAAGAGAGAAAAAAGACATACACAAAGCACAAAACTCACACTTCCAAAAATAAATTAAAATAGATGTAAAATTCCTTTTCTTTTTTTGTTTTTTTTGAATTTTGCCTTTTTGGAACCTTCACACCATTGTGGTTGATTTTGTGTTACCTAACATCCTACCCCCTTTGTGGGCTGCTTCAGAGCTAGGTAGGATCAAGGGGTTCATTCGAATCTTTTTCGACAGAAAATTATATGTTTATATATAATTGAAAAAAATATTACATATATATATAGTATATATTGAATTTTCTTTAACTTCTTTCTATATTTACTTTTTCATATTTTGAATTTCACGTTATTCGTTGGACCATAGTATAAAAAGGAGAGTATATTTGCTGACAAAATTGTGATACTTCTTCACATATGTTTGTCTAGCTAGCAAACCCAATGTGATAATTTAATTTAAGTTATTTTAGATAAACTAAAATTCATTTGCAATAGCAGACGTGGTGACAGCGGCGGAGTCATGATTTTGATTTTGAGGATTCAAAATTTGAAGAAGTAGACACATGAACTTGTCGAAGAGGATTTGACATTAACTATCTATACATAAAAAAAAATTATTTTATATAAATAGTATAATTTTTTGTCGAAGGAGGTTTCGATGAACCCCTTGACTAACAGGTGGCTCCATCATTGTGTGATGAAATGATAGAAGTTGATGTCCTTTAACTCTTAGCCAATATCTCGAGTTTGAATTTTGAAAATGATGTTCTCACTCGTCAAAAAAGAACACTAAAATTCACCATAGATTTTAACACAAAATTTGTTTTTATTATTAGTAGTAATAAATTGGTCTTTAAAAGAAAGCAAAACCCAAAAATATTGCATGCATTTGGCTCAACGAGCCTTGACCAAAAGAGTCAAAACAACAA
Organism: Solanum rostratum; assembly: GCA_029948455.1. Classification (NCBI taxonomy): domain Eukaryota; kingdom Viridiplantae; phylum Streptophyta; class Magnoliopsida; order Solanales; family Solanaceae; genus Solanum; species Solanum rostratum. Next base: position 7,062,126 of record CM057046.1, read on the forward strand.
TAACATACCCAGTAAGATTTCACAAGTGGGGTCTGGGGAGGGTAGAATGTACGCAGACCTTACCACTACCAAACTAGAGAGGTTGTTTCCTGGGACAAATTAGAGGCCCATAAATTAAAAAAAAAATGAATTTTCTACATAACCAATATTGTATAACAACAAAAATGTATAATTGTATAAGGTGAACAAAAATGTAAGAATAAGGCTTTACACACAAGGGAAATTGACAAAAATAGTCCAAAATAATAGCCGATAGATATATAATATACACATAATATATGTATATTGGCTAGCAGATGTAAATATATTTGGCCAAATGTGTAACTTCCCCTAAGACAAACTCAAAGCCCTGTAAAATCTACCAAGAATATCAACATGTATACTTACAATACTCAAAAGGTTCAAGATTTTAAGGTCTGGTTGTGTATATTCTTCAACTAAGGAACCTTATAATAGAAGAAAAACAAGGATTTAGAATCTACAACACAGAAGGCCTTGCTTCCAACCCTTTTGTTTACTTAAACGCCTCCGTTCCGCCTTTGCCATTCTTACTGGACTGCTATTCCATTCATTTTGTAAGCTGTGGAAAAATAACAATGAAAATGTTCATCATAAAGTTTACTAATATAAGTATCAACTTGGAAAGAGGAAAAGGAAACTAGCATGAGAAGTAGCAAAGTAATACACTGGGAAGGCAAATGATCTGGTACTGGTTGTGCTGCTCTCGGATCGAAGAGATATGCTTCCAGAATAAGATATAGGCCCTGAGTAAGTAATAGAACCTGATACAGGACCTCTTGCAGCAGAAAAACTTGCCTCTCCATCAGCAAAATGACCTTGGCCATTACCCACATTTTGGGATTCAAGGTGCTGTTGGTGCATGTTGTCAGCTGTACTAGCAAAATGAGCTTGATTAGAAGCTGAAAGATTATCTGAATTTCCATCCTTGTTAACGGAGATGGCCTTTGGCGTGTGAGAACCTTCAGACAAGTTTGCGATTCCTCCCTCCATGCTTTTTGTTGATTCTGGCTTGGTAAGGTTGAAGTCGGAAACAGTAGTTCCCGCTTCCTCCTTGCTATTGTGAAATAAGTTGGAAGCTGGACCCTTGTTGTTTGTCTCATCGGCTGCAGAAATTGCAGTTTGGCTTTTCAAAGTTTGCTCAAAAGGCACCTGCAGTCCAAAAAACGAAATCCTTGAACTTTATTGACCAGAAGAATGTACCCATAGAACACACAACTAACTAATTAGATAAGCGAATCCGTAAGAATAATAGGAACAGACCTGATCAGGTTGCAGCATAGATTGATTACTATCAGATAGATTAGTAGCTTTCCCGTTTATATTGGACTCTTCCACGCGAACCACAGTATTAGGAGATGATGGTTTTTCTGATGCATTAGTATCTTTTCCCGTTGCAGTACATTTTGAACCAAATATCATCATCAAGTTCTCTAGATAAGAATCCTTATCCGTATCTTTATTGGCATTAATATCTGTAATGCCTTTTTCTGTATCATGACTCACAGCAATGTTCTTGGCATCTTCAAAGGATGAATCTTGTGATATAGATGCAAGGGTCGACCCCATATCAACACTTTTCCTTCCGTTGCTCTGCTGCTCTTCATCAGAATCAACAGAAGCAGCCGCGCTAGGTTGATCATCCTTCCAGTTTTCCTTTAGAACTTTATCAACTGCAGGTACACCCTCATCCATACATATGTCTTTAACCATGTTAAAGTTGTTTTCTCTGTAGCAAACTGTCAATTCAGGCAGCTCGTGATCAGTGACACCTTTATCAGAATAAAAATGTTTGTTATGCTCAAACAACTCCAAGTGAGAGGTAAAAGGTGAAGCAGAGTCGATAGTTTCATTTTCTTTGTCATCCACGAAATCAACAATCATGGAGCACTCATATTCTGGAATATTCCATGGCTGATTTCTATCTTTTGTATCACATTCAAATGGATTTCCACCTCTCTTGCTATGGATGACATTCGACAAGCCTCCATTTTGATCATCCGTCACACTTGCAGCAACAATTTCATTTGTTTCGCTTGAGGGAATATCACACAGAAAAGGATTTCCACCTCTATTGTCACTGTTTATCTTGGACAGATCTATATTATGATCGTCTCTCACACTTGAAGCCTTAATTTCATTGTATTTATCAAAAAATATAGAGTCATCAAGTTCAGGAACTTTCCAGAATTCATTCTCATCTTTTCTGTCGCACACCAAAGGGTCTTCCCTATTGTCAGGGACATTTGAATTGCCAAAGTCATTTACGGGAAAACCTAAAGGATCTTCCTGCTTGTAACCATTTGTATGACTTAATATCCCATTCCCATTCTGATTTCCCTTCATTGTAGGCTTCTCCTCAGCTGTGTCAAAGACGCTGTTGTTGCATTCAAATGTTTTAGAATCATGCACAGAGACTAGTGTTGAATCACTAAACAGAGGATGATTATCTGCAGTCGAATTTAACTTCTCAATGCAGGGATCAAGTTTTGTAGGAATACTAGTATTAAAATCCATTGATTAACTCTTAAAGAAAAGATATCAAGTAATAAACGAGTAGTAGAACAAAATAAAACATCTCGACATTTATCAAACGAGTCCCCAGAAGAATAAGAGAGCAAAGCTATTCAGGAAAAAGACTAGCACTCCTTATTACTCAAAACTAAAATAGAGACACACTTACATTCACTCAATACTGTGGCGTATGTGGATCCTTTATTTCACATGAGTGCTTCATACGAAAGAAACTATAATGCTTAAGCAGCTGCAACATAAAGAAGAAGGAGAGTTTGTATACTTACCAGCTTTCATTGTTCACATCAGCTGGTAGAGTCTGGAGAATTTTCAGAAGCTGTGAAGCAAACATCCAGTAGTTTTCACTGAGAAACACAGCTCATAGACCTGTGTCAATATTCAATTTCAAAAATATGTGTAAGAACATTCACTGAAATCACCAAGAAACAGTGTTAAGTTTAGCATATGTCCAGCAGAATCCTGAAGAAAATGCTATCATATTAGGCCAAACGACATTACTCGTTAATGAATACTGATAATGTGCAAGAATACAGTAGCAAGCAAACTTAGCATCCAACAGGTCTGAGATACCACTACAACAGCAACAACTATGCCTGTTCCCAAACAAGTTGGGATCGGCTGAGATACTACCATTTAACACAAATCAACTTGCAAAGGAGGGTAGAGCGTACACAGACCTTACGGACCTTGGGAAGTAGAAAGGCCGTTTCAGATAGACCCTCCGCTCAAGGAAAAGCATAGCAATGCAGATACTAAGGAAACCATGACAAAGCATTCTAAAGAAAAAGGAACAATAACTACAAGAGAAATACTATGACTATTGGTAAGGAAGGATAAACAGGACAATACTTTACTACCTACAACTTGTATGTGTGAAAAACAATTGGCACGCACATAGTGAGCAGAACCCGACCCTGAATTCGCCATTGGAATAATTTAAAATAAACTGATGAAAAATTGAACAAAACTTGAGTCTTGAAGAAATCTCAAGAGAATAGTTCAAACCCATGGCCATAAATCAGGTAAGACTCAGACTGGTAAATGCCACCCATAAGTTGGTATTTTATAATATAAGATTCCCAATTTTGCAAAATCATCTCCATCACAAGATGCCAATAAATTTGAAATTAAAAACAAAGTGAATTCACTCAGACCTCATCTTTATTTTGTCTTTTCAAGACATCCTTTAATTTAAATTCTTGTCAATGAATAGTAGTGTCTAAATAACAAACAACCTGGAATCTTTACTTTGTCCATCTGTGAAGAAAAAGACAAGAAATGGTCACAATTCTATAATTTTCTATAAAAGCTCAACAACAACATAACCAATGTAATGCCACAAGTAGGATCTGAGGAAACGAGGTAGTAGAAGCTCGACCGGTCAAAATACAACCTGATCACCTAAGTCAAAAGATCAATCTCCACCATCTATTTTGTTCTTTAGCTTAATTACCTAATCATAATTAACTAGATCTAGTTCTAATTCTTTAATAACAATCTCTTCACAAAAAGTTAACTTAAAAAAAAGAAAAAGATTTCTCCACAATCATACATTCTGACAGGTTGTCATAGGATCCCAAGAAAATTCACAATCTCATAAATCCAATAAACAAGGAATATATAACAAAAGAGTTGTTAATTATTTAATCAAATGATTAACACATAACTTTACCTGTCTAAAAGTGAATCAAAAGAATTTTCCTCTTTATCCCTTTAGAACAAACTTCTGCTTCTGGGTTTCACTGCAAAAAGCATAAAAACACCAAATTCCATCAACATTTAAATACTTCAAAAACAAATTTTTAAAAAATCATGAAATACAAAAAAGATAAAAATACAATCTTTGCCATGAAACATAGAAAATCCAACCACAAAACCAAACTAAGCTAGCGTTTGGCCATAGATTTTGCTCTCATCTTCGAATATTTTCAAGTTTCCAAAAACTAGTCTGATAGACTCTGACAAGTTTTTGGGTTTTTGGGACTTCCAATCACAAAAATTCAATCTTTTTTCGAGTAAAATGCATATCCAAACACAACGTCTAAGTCCCAAGAGTATACAATTTAAAAAACTCAAATTTTCAAGTTTTGAATTTCAAACAATCTATAATCAATCTAGAGATTAAAATACACAACCCATCCAAGAAATTAGGAAAGAAACAAACAGAAAAAAACATAGAAAGACAAGGAAACCTTTGTATTGTTGTGAAGAAGAAGGGGGGATTTGGTTAAGTACTATAGAGTGAGCTCATGAAACGGCAAAGAATCATGCCGTTTTGATTTTCTTCTTTGAGAAAAAAATACAGAAAGGGTCTAAAAGAGATAGTTAGAAAATGCAATGAATGTGATAGAAAAAGAGTTTTAAGCAACAAGAAAGAGAAGAGAGAGTGGAAAGCCAGCAAAAACATTAATACACAGCTAATACATAAAATTGTCAACTCTTTCTCTCTCTCTACGTATACATAAAGAAACATATACATATATTATACTCTTCGAATTTCTTTTTCATATCTAATATCTTTTGCTTTTGGAGCTTGATGTTTTTGAGCTAAGGGTCTTCCGAAAACAGTCTCTCTATCTCTAAGAGATAGTGGTAAGGTCTGCATATGTTTTACCTTCCTCAGACCCTACTTGTGAAATTTCAATGAATATGATATGGTTGTTGTTTTAATCCATTTTATTCATCCACGTTTAAATTAATATACTTCAAAAAAAGAAACAAATAAAATGACATTTTATTATATGACTCCATTTGAACTGAATAGTATGTAATAATTGTGGAAACAATGATCTCTTCGTATGATTTCGGACAATCATTCCACCATAAGCTACCTTTTATGTACTCGTTAACTTCAAAATTCATTTCTTTACGAGATATCAGAATAAGATTCATTTCACCTTTTAACCTCGTACGTTAACTTTTGGATTGAGTTAAATTTAAAATTTATTTCTTAACGAGATATTATTCACCTTTTAACCTCGTAAGTTAGCTGTTGAACTAAAAATTCAAAATTCATTTTTTAACAAGATATTAGAGCAAGATTCATATAAAAATAGTAGAATTTTTCACCGAAGGAAATTCGATGAGTCCTCTGAGTACTATGTGGCAAGTAACTAAGATTATGATTGAGTTAGATCTATAATCTATTGATTTTCATTAGATAATTTGAAATTTACATTCCTTTTTTTTAATATTATAAATAACAATAATACTTTTTACTTAGCGGACAGATAAAAATGGACGAAAAGAATAATATGTTAAAAAAATAGAATGTTGTAATAAATGTATACTTATCATCATGTATGGTTTGTACGTGAAAAAAAACAGAGTAAGAGTGCAGTGCACGAAGGAGAGAGGCACAAAAAAGGCATTATTATTGCTCTACACTCAGAGTAAAAAATATATTTTAAATAAAAAAGGGGCGGCAGGATTTACCGGGAAAACAGATCAGCCGATTCCGATTCCGATGAGTACGCCGGCAGGATTTTTATAAAGTGGTATTTCAGATCCACAACTGAAAAACGAAAAAAAAAAGACAGTAATTTAAAGGGAATTTAAAAAAAAAAATGAAAAAAATTGGAAAAGGGATATTTGAGATTCTGACAATGGAAGAGCTGACTTTATTTATTTATGGAGAGAAAGGGGACAAGGAGAGAGTCAAAAAGTGAACTCCATTTGGGACGACGCTGTTTGGTTTTCATTTTTCTCTTTTTTTTGGGGGGGGGAGGTAGGGCGGGGAATATTTATATAATTTCGGAATAAATGTAGGATTTTCTTTTAAGGTATTAGATAGTTTTTGAATTATTTATTCTATTATATATATTATAAAAAAGTACTCCTATTAAAAACACCGTTGAACTTGCCGCAAGTTATTAGTTGCATTTTCGAACTATTGACAATCTTAAAAACACTTCTCTGCTTGACTAACTAAATTAAAATACACGATTGATCTATTACAAGTGTTAAAAAAAACTCTTGGCAAGAATTTAGGGGTGGGGCGTATTTAAATTCAGTTAGTCAGAGGTAGAGGGGTGTGTTTACCACTATCAATAGTTCGGGGATGAAACTAATAATTCGTGCCAAGTTTAGGGGTGTTTTTAATAACTTTATGTCTTTATCTATATACTATATTGATAGTGATATAATAACTTATTCCATATGCATAATGTGATAAGGTATGTCAAATAACTTTTCTCAGGATAATTAATTTTGAGATAATTTTTTGACAACCAAGCGACTCCTAAAGATAAAAATCTACATATACATTACATTTATGTTCCTTCCTTTTAAAAAAAAATGATATATTTTCTATTTTAGTCAGTTTCAGAAAGAATGACCTCTTTCCCTTTTTGGCAATATTTTAATTTCAATTTTTCACGTGACATCTTTAAGCCTACAAGATTAAAGGACATTTTGATACGATTGACATAACTTTAATTTACAATCACAAAATCGAAAAGTCTTCTTTATTTTTTAAAAATTTTATGTCAAGCCAAACTAAATCATTCTTTTTTAAACGGAGCAAGTATGATTTTTAAAGTTGTTCCTCCGTTCATCTTTACTTGTCTCTTGTTGACTTGATACAAAGATTAAAAAGCAATAAATGATATGGATAATTTTACCAAATTACAATACAATGTCTTGAAAATATAATAGGAAAATGATTATAATTAATGATAATAACAAATTAGGAACTAAATGTAACATTATGTCTTGATTTCATAAATTAGACAAGTATTATTGAACACGTATTATTGGACACCTCAAAATAATATAATGAACAAGTAAAGATATTATTTTTTTTTTCATAAATTGAGGGATTATTGAAATTTGTCTTTTCACCTTTTTGGATAAGAATAAAATTTGGTACATGGTACTTTATCCAATTATATTTATAGAATTACACTGAATATGTTATTTTTAAATTTATCTAGTTTTTAAATTTAGACACTTTATTTATTTATGAAATATTTAACACATATAATTTAATTTGAGTTTTGGCATTGAACAAAATTGATCTTCAACTTTGATATAAGATATTTTAAAATCAATTCTAATAATTTTTAATTTTAACTCGAACTTTCAAAATCAATAAATTTATTATATCAATAGTCAAACTCACTAATAAATTTGGTTTGAATTTCTTCAATCAAATCTGTCACACAAACAAAATAATGTATCTTCAATTTTCTACCAACATATTTGAAGAATGAAAAAAAAAATAGAGAGGAGTGCAAATTCTTGGTAGTAGGCAAGAGATTTAAAAATAAAAATATCCTTCTTAGACGAAGAAATGGGGAGCGGATTACAATGTAGAATCGAATTCTCATTAATTGTGTGAAAATTTAAATAATCAACCAATGGAGTTAGTAAAATCTCTATTATTATATAGTTTTGACGATTTAACAAATCATGGAACTGATAAGAAACCTGATTCCATGTATGCTGATGATGAAAAAGTGACACTCGACAAGCAGTACTCTGACAATTTTATTAGTTATTGATGCGCGTCTGCCTGCAGAATGATATTTGTCTAACCAATAGTGTTGCTCCAAGTGTTGCTTATTGTCGATATATCTACATGGTTTTCTTGGGAAAAAGTTGAGGGTTTTCACATATGCAAAAAGTGTTAGTCGACTTCTTGAGAGCTCTCAACTAGTACATCGAGGAAATCACTTATTGTTCATTGGTGTACTTGTGGGTTTAAATTGTGTGCGTGCATCGGTAGATCTATTCCTAATCTATCAAGGAATAGATCAAAAGCAATTTTTTTCTTTGGAGTTTTAGTCATTGAGTTTATAGCTAGAGATAGCTATTGTGAGTTAGTGCAGTCTAGATCGATTGGAGTTAGTCGATTTAATGGGCAACTAAGTAGTTGTTTTGAAGATCCAATATGTAATAGAGTTGTTACAGTGAGAGGGGAAGGGATTTAGAGTTAAATTCCTTATAATTGCAAGAGGTTGTAGTCTCAATCTTGGATTTAAATTCTGTGAGTGACAGTTCGTGGTTTCCACGTAAAATTTGCTTGTGCTATTTTTGTTTACATATTTGCTCAGTTAACTGTTTTTGCTACGTCAAGAGACCCAATCCGTTGACACCTAATGGATGTTTATATTTCAACAGTCTCTTTTTCGAAAAATTAATGTATTCGACCTAATTTATTTGTTTTCTTTTTACATGGAGACACAATGACAATTAAACGTTCATTTTTTTCTCGTTATATATCTCTTTTATAATAATATAAATTATGAATTTCTTTTGTGAATAATTTATTCCTTTGTGTTGGTAGCTATATTAAATGTTTGTCCATGGACCACAACTAATTTTGTCCTACATTTGTTGTTAATTTATTAAGAACAACACATTTAATTTTTCACCTAAACAAAATACATTAAGAATTCCTAGCTGTCAAAAGTTGACATTTAAATTCACAATTTGTAAAATGATTGTTCAAATTGTTCTTTCAATCATATGAAGTATATTAAATTTTAACACATATTTAAGAGAAGCTTACTAACTTCTCTTTTATTAAATGTAGATTGGGAAAACAAGAAATTAAGCTCACATTTCAATTATATATCCTAGTTATAAGATTTCCCATTGCAATGCTATATTATATTTTGCATTAAATGTATATACTCATATATAGGTAAAAATATTGGAAACAAAGACTATATTATTGAATGCGTGGACAAAAGATGACTCAAATAACAGTCAGATCCTGAATTTCTATATGATTTTATTTAATTTCATTTAATGGGGAGGTCATTTTTGTATCTAGTATTTTCTGTTTATGAGGCTGATATATTTGAGTTGAGGGTCTTCCGAAAATAACCTCGTTATCTCTATGAGGTAATGGTTAGGTCTGCATACATTTTACCCTCCCCAGACCCCACTTGTAGGATTTCACTGGATATGTTATTGTTATTATCACGTTTTTAGCCAGGTAACGACTGGAAGGGCCGGCATAGGTCGTGAAATTGCACGATTGCTACATTACCCTATAAAGTTCCCTACTTTTCGCGATTATACTATCTGATTTTTCTCCTGATTATCAATTTGTGCTTACTCCACTTTGTAAATACGAGTATTCATCACCTCTCTTCAACAACATCGATCACCTGAACCAAAAAAATCAAGAATCAATAAAATTTCATGACCCCACACTCTCTTCCCCTCGAAATTCTCCCGAATGGTTTTTGAAGGTGGTCAAAAATATTCGATGACTCGGCCCCCACCCCCACCCCCTGGGCATAAATGGTAAAGCACCATTGAATCCTGTTGGGCCCAATCCAGAGGTGCGCACGGGCCGTAGAATTGAAAGAGCCCACATGGAGAGACACACGTGTCACTCTCACATGCGTTTTGCTACAATGTGCCTGAACCCGGTCCAGACCTAACCACTTATCAATTAAGATTCCATGCATGTCATCATTTTCAAAGAAACAATAATTATAATAAGATAACATAAAATAAAATAAAATATACAATGAAAAGTTTTTTTTTGCTGTCCACACAAAAACAAAATTAAAAATTAAAAAATTTTCATCAATTCTTTTTTATTTTATACTCTAGAAAAATGGATTTCAATGATGAGTTACGTTAACATGATTGTTGTTTGGGGGAGTTTTTTTCTCAAGTACGTAATATTTTTTTCTTTTATTGATATAATTCTGATTAGACAAAATACGGAAAATCTAGACCTAACCGAGGACATGATCTTAGATAGGAAGGAGTGGAGGTCGCAAATTAGAGTAGCAGGCTGATTGGTTGGTAGCAGGGGTAGGCATGATTGATGTCTCTAGCTGTCGTATGTGTGTCGAATTCATCGTATTTTTACATATTGACATGTGCTTTTTGTAAAGAGTCGCTATTTTATTTCGATTTCTAGTTCTATTTTTCTCTTTGTTCCCTTTCCTTCCAATTGTTATATCTAGTTTATTCTGCTAATGGGTTGTTGAGTCGAGGGTCCCCAGAAACAACCTCTCTATTTTTTACGAGATAGTGGGAAGGTCTGCGTACATTTCTACCCTCCCCAGACCCCACTTGTGGGATTTAACTGGGTATGTTATTGTTGTTGTATTGATATAATTTTGATTCCGTCACTGATATTATATATATATATATATATATATATATATATATACACATACATAACAATTAAACATATGTGAAAAGAAAATGATAATTTTAACGTGTAAATGTTATATTTTTTCTAATATACGAGAGTGAAGAAAGAACAAACTATATTTTTAGTAAACTTTTAACAAAATATACAACTTTGCACCATTAAATTACGTTTACCAATTTATTTACATATATACCAAATTATTTACATATTTACCGAGTCCATTTTTTGTTCTTTTTAATTAAAATATTCAGCTTTTCCTCATTTTTCCATGTATGATTCGAGCGTGGCCTGACCCGCATTAAATGCGGTCAGGCGGCTCATTAATGAGCCATTTAATGGAACCAATTTTTTTTTTTTTTTATGGAAGAATATTTGTATTATACAGCGGGTAGGGTATTTTTTACACACAAGAGCATTAATTAGTGTAATTTTTCTATCACACGTTTCATATTTTCCGAGGTGTCATTAATGGCTCAATTAATGCCACTGACAGACGCGACTGAAGTGATTGACGCGCCGGTCCGTCAGCCGGCGTGTCTAATCACTTCAATAAAAGTTTTACTTTTTCTTCTTCTTTCATGTAATTTTGTTTTGTTTAGCACAAATTATAGTTCTTCTTCTTCACAAATCTCATCTTTTCCGGCCATTTTCAGGTATGTATTTCTTCCTTTTTATTTTTTTTTTTCGTTTTGAATTCGTATTGAAGTAATGATTTTTTTTGAATTACTTCATTAAAAGTATATTTTTTCTTCTTCTTTTTCGTATTTTTGTTTTGGTTAGCACAAATTATTGTTCTTCTTCTTCACAAATCTCCTCCATTCCCGCGATTTAAAGGTATGTATTTCTTCTTTTTTTATTTTCCTTCTTCGTTTTGAATTCGGTATGGTAAGAATCATGTCATCCCTTTCCATTTGGGTATTTTTTCCCCTCAATGTTGTTTTCCTTTCCCACAAGTGATTTTTTTGTTATTTTTTTTGCTTTTTTTTTCTTATATTGTTGTTATTTCAGCGGGTTTACTGGTAAATGAGGGGATGGGTGATGTATTTGGTTTCTTCATTGTCATCATGGCATTATCTTTGGATTTTGTCGTAGGCAAATTTGGGGTTTTCTACTGGTATGCATTTGGGGGGTTTTTTTTTTGAGGCATGCAATTTGTATGGTATGCATCATGGTATGCAACTACTATGCTATTTTTGGGTGAGTTGCATCATGGGTTTGTCATTTTTATGTTGGAATGTTATAGTTTCTTCGGATTGGCTTGTTGCATGGTTGATGTTGTTGGTACTTATGTAGGTATTCCTTTGTTTTTTTTTTTCCTTTATGGATTGCAACTGGGGGACATGGGGGATGGGTGATGTATTTGGTTTCTTCACTGTCATATGGCATTATCTTTGGCGCGTGTGGTAGACAGTTGTTGGGGTTTCTACTGGTATGCCTTTTTGGGTTTTTTTATGAGGGAATGCAATTTTGTATGGCAGCCATCATGGTATGCAACTAGTATGCTAGTTTTGGTATTTATATTGGTATTCCATTGGGTTTTTTGGTGGCATGGAATTCGCACGCGTTTGGTATTTATATTGGTATGCAGTTGATATTTTTGGTATTTATATTGGTATGCACCTGGTATATATATTCTTGGGGGGCATTCAATTGGTATTCATTTGGTATGATGGTTGGGGGGGGGTGGCCTTTTGTGTTCAGGGATGCTTTGTTTGATATTCCATGTTGGTATGATATTTGGTACCACTATGAGGGGTCTGTAATTGGTATGCATTTTGGTATGTTGTTGTGGGATGGTGTTTGTGATTTCATGGGATGCTGGTACATGGTGTTCATATTGGTACTCTGTTTGGGGGTTCATATTGGTACTCTGTTTGGTACTGGTATGCTGTTTTTGGTATGTAAAAAGGTATTTTTTTGGGGCATGTGACTTGACTATATTTTTATGTGTGTTTGGTTTTTACCTAGATTTCTTTTTTGTGTTATTATTCTTTGTGTTTAACAGGGCTAAATTAACATGGAAGTGACACCACCCAGGAAGAGCCCACGCTTTACTAGCACAATTCATTCGCCATCCAGGCCAAGCTTTGACCTGAATGCGTACACACCATCACCCCCCAAAAGGGCCTCTAGCAAAGTAACTTCTGACAGTAAGGGGAAGCGTAAAATGGCAGACGTAGATTTGCCACATGACAGCGACTTCGAGGACGAAGTTCCTCTGTCAAAGAGGGCTAAGTTGCACAAAGCGCAGAATTCTCCCACTGTTGCTAAGGCAAAGGTATTCAATTTTTGGTATTTTTGCCTATATACACATATTCAAATCCATGCAATATTTTTCCTTTCTAATCCTGTTTTTTTTTTTTTGTAACAAGAAATCTGTACGGAATAGCAAGCAGCCACCGTCTGCCAGCAAAAAAAGTAAACAACCAAAGGGGACGAAGGCAGAGAAAAAAGAAGTGCAGGTATAATTATAAATTAGTTTTTATTTTCCATGTTTATGTTGGCTGTTTTTATTTTTCTGGGGGGGGGGGGGGGGACAATTCTTGTAAATAAATTTTTTTTTTTCTTTGGACATTTCTCAGGACACCAAAAAAGCTACTCGATGGTGCTCGTATGTTAATGTGAAAGTTTTTGAGGAAATTTCTGAATTTTTGACCAAGTTCGGTATGCTCGATCGCTTTAAATCCGGTCCTTTCGGTAATTTGCTTGATTTGGCTCAGTTGTCAGTCCAACCTCAGGTTATCCGAGCCATGATTCATTACATCACCAACAAGGATAATATTGGCGATTTTTTTATTTTTAATTTGAATGGGGAAGAGTTAACCTTTGGGTTAAGAGAATTTCGGGCCGTCACCGGCTTGAAGTGTGGACCCGTTGATGACTATACCATTAACTTGTCGGGGAGGTCGAGGCTTATCGAGCGATACTTCCCGATGGTGTCTGATAGGGGGCTGGAGAAGCACTTTTTAATTAGTGCTTTTCGGGAAGGGTTGTTCGAGGAGGAGGATGTTTTACATATTGCAATTATTTATTTTATCAGTACTTACATCTTGTCATCTCCACCCAAAAAACACTTTATTCCGATAGACCATTTTTTGTTGGTTGAATCGGGGCAGTACCAGTCATACCCATGGGGTCGCCGGTCCTTTTTTGACTTGAGGGACTGCATTGTCCGTCAGCTATCTGGGGACCCCGACTATTTCAAGTTTTGCGGATTCCCCTTGGCTTTGCAAATTTGGCTTTATGAGTGCTCAAACAAGGTCGACCCCATGGTTGCTGTCAGATTGGGAAATCGTAGTCCGCGAGTTTTTAATTGGACTACGCCTGATTCCAGGCTGTACTATGACAGGCTGTTGAGAGGGATGTTTCGCCGTTATGGCAGTCAGGTAGGCCCCTTTTCTGGTTGGGGTTTTTTTTTTTTTTTTTTTGGTGTATTTGTGTTTTTTCTTAACTAATATTTTGATCTCTTCCTTATAATTGAAGTACAAGTTTCAAAGAATTCAATTTCATGCGGAAGAGGTTGCTGCTTTCGAGTATGAGCAGTTGGAGGAATCAAAAATGGATGATCCCGATGTCCCCCAAGCCTCTGCACATCCCGCTGAAGATGTTGTTGCACGCAACATCAAAAAGTTATCCGAGGACATTGTGTTGGTAAGTAGTTTATTTCCCTTTTCAGTTCCGGAATCCTTTATTCACTTTTTTATCTTTACAGCCACTTTTTTTCTTTCCATAGGTGCGCCAAGACTTCAAACATCTTGAATTGAAAGTTGAAGCGCAGATTGGGCAACTGAAGGCGTACATTCAAGAATGCTTTCAGAATCTAGTAAACGAGTTCAAGTTTGTGCGGTCTGAAGTATTTAATAAGCAAGGAGGAGTAGGAACTGAGGTACAGCCATCCTCAACACTTCTTAATGTGAACTTTGTTTTTGGTTTTTTGTCCATGTGTGGTATCAAGGTAGAAGGTGTATATTCTTTAATTTTTTATAAAAAAGGTATAGCTGTATCTTACATATATATTTGGTAACAGTTGTGGTATTTATACTGGTATATTTGCATGTTCTTCATATCTTGGGTTGGTAATAGATATGGTATTTATTTTGGTTCTTTGGGCAGACTGCATGTGTGGTATTCTGGTTGGTGTTTTTTTTTATATCTGTGTGTTGGTAGTAATTATGGTATTTTTACTGGTAATAATTGTGGTATTTTACATTGGTTTTATTGTCTGTATGCATGTGTGGTGTTCTGGTTGGTAGTTTTCTAAGTAGGAGGCTTTGGTTAGGGTGAAGGTATTCAACATGGTATCCAATAATGTTTTTTTTTTTATGAGTTATGCTAGATTCCAAGGATTGGTTAATTGGTTTCTTCTTTTTCATCCTCTATGCCTGCTATTGCTGCTTATTTTTTGGCTATTATAATGTGTTGTCTGAATGTTTTTCATTTCTCAATCATTTAGGTTGAAGATGGTCATAATCCGGTAGGTGTTGATGCAAATGTGGGTGATTTCCCAGGAGTAGGTGTTGAGGTACCATAGAAGATAAATACATGTCTGTTTTTTTAATATGTGTGGCTGGTATTAAAAAAATGGTGGTATTCTCACTGGTAGTTTTTATATGTATGAGATTTTGGTTTTTTTTTAATATACAAATTTATGGTTCAAATAATTATTTTTGGGTTTATGGCCATGTGTGGTATTTAAGGAAGAAGGTGTATACCTTTTTTAAAAAAAAAAAGAGATAGCTGTTTCATATATATATCTTATGGTAACAATTGTGGTATGTATAATGGGTTTTTGGTAAGACTGTTTATACCTGGGAATGGTAACAATTATGGTATTTATATTGGGTTATTGCGCGACTGCATGTTTGGTGTTCTGGTTGGTGGGGGTCTATATCTGTCTGTTGGCCATAATTACGGTATTTATACTGGTATTCTCTGACTGTTATATATTTGTTTTTGGTAATAATTATGGTATTCACATTGGCATTTAGGTTGATGATGGTGATAATCCTGTAGATGTTGATGCTAATGTGGGAGATTTTCAAGGAGTAGGTCTTGAGGTACCATAGAAGTGATCCTTCACCAGTTGTTAATACGAAACTTTTTTCAAGATAGATACATGTTTGATTTTTTAATATTTGTGTTTTGGTATTGAAAATGGTTTTTATTTTTTCCTACAGTCTGTGTTTGTGGGCCTGGTATTCTGACTGGTACTTTTATATGTATGACATATCGGTTATTAAGATGGTATTACATAAGGTTTTCATCAGTTCTGTGGTTGGTAAAATAGTTGGTATTTTTTTCCAGGGATGGGGTTGTTTTTTATGTGTTTCATAACATGCCATGCATGGGTGTTAAGTCAGTGGTAGCTTCCTAGGTTTATTGGAATTTTTTTTCCCAAAGCCTGGTATTGAGAATGGCTGCAGAACTGGTATCCTTCACATAGTGCCATGTGTTCCATTGGCGCAATCTTTTTGGTATTCAATCTAGTGGTCTAAATTTTTCGCATTTCTCTGTTGCTCTGTTGATTATGCAAATTGACCTTCTCATGTTTTTTTAGGTTGACGATGTTGATAATCCAATTGATGTTGAGGCACATGTTGGAGATTTTCAAAATCCAATTCACGAGGTTGCCAAAGATTTTGAGGGCGCATGTCAGTCGCCAAAAAATACTGTTTCCCCCGGAGGTAAGTGGGTCAATAATAATTATAATTGCACTTTGTTATAAATTTAGTTCTCACAGAATAACATTCCCCAGCCGAAGGGACATCATCTGCAAAAAAAACTCCCACCTTGGACGATTTTGAGTTACCTGAATATAGGGAGTCGCAGATCGTTGCGCTGGAAAATAAAATTCCATATGTAACCCCAACGCAGCGTGAACGAACAAAAGCTCCGGGGAGGTTTGGGAAGTCGCCATACACTGATTTAAGCAGTTCAGACTGCAAGTCATCAGGGCCGCCAGCATATTTTCAATTGAAGCACCCTTTTGCTGGCTATGGTGAATTTGAGGTTAATCAAGAGTTGGTTGATTTGTTTAACAAGTGGTTTAAAGATAGGTTGTCCAAAAAACGGGGCAGGTACGTTTAAACTTTTTCTGTTACTTCGCTGTTTTTTTTTTTCACCAGTTTCCAGTTATCTTTTTGTGTTTGGTTTATTAGGAGAGCGAGTGCTTTCACGATCAGTTCAAACAAGATCAATCCCCCGTTCGACTTTGGGGTTGATTCTGTTGGATTGATGGATTGGTTTCATGTCATGGTTACAAAGGGGAGCGCATGGACTGATTCGGTAACACGTTTAATTTTTTTTTTTTTTTTGCAAAATATTCTATGGGGGTGTTTGAATTTGTTGTTGATGATGGTAATTTGTTGTTGATGATGGTAATTTTTTAGTTTGGCTGTATACATGTTAGGTATGAACATGGGTAGTCAACATGTTTGGTTCTTTGGTGGTTTTTATGATTTTGGCAGATTCTGTGGTCTGTGGCAGTATTAAAAAGAAAAAAAAAAAAGTTGTTTCCTATATATATCTTTGGTAACAATTGCGGTTTTTATACTGGTATTTTTGCCTGACTGTATATCTATATTTGGCAATAATTATGGTATTTATTTTGTTTTTTTGTACATCTCTGTTTTGGTGTTAATTGTGGTATTTAAATTGGTTTTTTTTGGCTGTCTGCATGTGTGATGTTAAACATGTTTGGTTCTTGGGTGTTTTCCTGAGTTGGTAGTATCTGTTGCTCTTTTATATTTTTGGTGCAACATCTACTCTTCCAATTGGGTATAATTTTGGGAATTTTTTTCTTTATGTCTTTTTAATACAGCATGTTAATGTACTTATGTACTACCTACGTAAGAAATGCAAATACGGCGATGCAGCCCAGCGTAGAGTTACCACCACGGACACCTTTTTCATGAACTGGGTGGAACAAATTCATGACATATGGACTGCCAATAACAGGGACAGCACACTCATCACAGAAGATCACGATGTTGCACAGTATATTCGGGGATACAAGATATTGGCGAACACGCCATGGGACAAAGTTGATTATGTATGTATCCCCGTTCATGTGCCGGAGAAGTGCCACTGGGTGTTGGTTGTCTTTTATATTCAAAGTAGGTGTCTTTTTATATTTGACTCGCTGAGTGAAGCCGGCTCGATGCACAATTTGGCTGTCATTCGGAGGGTCAAAAAGGTGGCAGAAATAATCCCCTTGTTTTTGGTGAGCACTGGCTTCTACGGCAAAAGGGATGACATTGCTTGGCAGCAGTCCGTGGACTATGCCGAGTATGCGTTATCGGACAGCCTCACCTTCGTAACATGTGATGATATCCCCCAGCAAGATGCTGATTCGAAGTAAGCTTTTTTTACTAATCTTCTCAAATTTTTTATATATTCCTTTTTTTTTATATACGGCAGATTTTGAATATACTGTTTTTGTAACAGTGATTGTGGTCTATTTACGTGCGTGTTTGCGGAGCTTGTATGCAATGGGTACGATTATGTCCAGATTGGAAAACAGTCATTTGACCCAGCATTCTGTCGTCTACGTTATGGATCCTTATTATGGGATTATGGCACCAAAAAAATGGAAAATGGTGCCATAAGTGAAAGCGAGGTGACCGGTAAGGTGGTCAGCCGGTTTGGGGGTCCTAGGAGGCAGGTGGAGCACGTGGGACAAAGCGAAAGAGTACCTGCATCGAAGTATGTGCCGAGGAGGAAATCATAGTTTTCAATAGCATTTGTTGGACATGATCTAACCCCCCCCCCACCCCCCCGACAGAATTTCGTAGACAATGGTGTATATCTTTCATGTTTGTGTAATTTTAAAACATCAGTTTTTGTTTCGTACAGTAAAATATATGCTATTAAAAAACCAAATTTTAATGTTTGTATGACTGTTTATATCTGTTAGTGGTAATAATTATGGTATTTTACATTGGTATTCACTGAATGTTTATATCTATGTTTTTGGTAATAATTATGGTATTTAAAATGGTGTTTGTATATGTTACTGGTAATAATTATGGTATCTTCATTGGTATTTCACTGACTGTTATATCACTTTTTTTGGTAATAATTATGGTATTTAAAATGGTGTTTTATATCTGTTACTGGTAATAATTATGGTATTTTACATTGGTATTCACTGAATGTTATATCTATGTTTTTGGTAATAATTATGGTATTTGAAATGGTGTTTTTATATGTTACTGGTAATAATTATGGTATCTACATTGGTATTCACTGACTGTTATATATCTGTTTTTGGTAATAATTATGGTATTTAAACTGGGGTTTATATCTGTTACTGGTAATAATTATGGTATTTACATTGGTATTCACTGACTGTTATATCTCTGTTTTTGGTAATAATTATGGTATTTAAAATGGTGTTTATATATGTTACTGGTAATAATTATGGTATCTACATTGGTATTCACTGACTGTTATATATCTGGTTTTGGTAATAATTATGGCATTTCAACTGGTGTTTATATATGTTACTGGTAATAATTATGGTATTTACATTGGTATTCACTGACTGTTAAATCTCTGTTCTAGGTAATACTTATGGTATTAAAACTGGTGTTTATTATATGTTACTGGTAATAATTATGGTATTTACATTGGTATTCACTGACTGTTATATCTCTGTTTTTGGTAATAATTATGGTATTTAAAATGGTGTTTATAAATGTTACTGGTAATAATTATGGTATCTACATTGGTATTCACTGACTGTTATATATCTGGTTTTGGTAATAATTATGGCATTTCAACTGGTGTTTATATATGTTACTGGTAATAATTATGGTATTTACATTGGTATTCACTGACTGTTAAATCTCTGTTCTAGGTAATACTTATGGTATTAAAACTGGTGTTTATTATATGTTACTGGTAATAAATATGGTATTTACATTGGTATTCACTGACTGTTATATCTCTGTTTTTGGTAATAATTATGGTATTTAAACTGGTGTTTATATCTGTTACTGGTAATAATTATGGTATTTACATTGGTACTCACTGACTGTTATACCTCTGTTTTTGGTAATAATTATGGTATTTAAACTGGTGTTTATATATGTTACTGGTAATAATTATGGTATTTACATTGGTACTCACTGTCTGTTATATCTCTGTTTTGGTTATGGTGAAGGTATTTTTATGTGTTTCCTAAGCATGGCATGCATGGGTGTTATGTGTTATGGTAGCTTCCTAGGTTTATTGGTTTTTTTTTTTAAAAAGCTTGGTATTGAGAATGGCTTCAGAACTGGTACCCATTCACATAGGGCCATGTGTTCCATTGGTGCAACAACACCCAAGAACTGCCAATGTTCTCTTTGACAAATTCCAAAAATCAATAGCCTCATAGTATAATGCCTGCCAAGGATCCAATCAAACTGGGCGCCCGTAACAATTAGTAATAACAGGTATACAAGCGTGTGCCATCAAGAAAGCAGAAACCAATAGGGATTCCATGCTGTACACCAAAAATAAAAAATAAAAATAAATTCCGACATTTGTTCTCTCCAATAAATAAAGCAAATCAGAAACGAAGAAGGATCCCATGTTGTACACCACAAAAAAATTAACATAGAACTGATATTGTTTTCTTCAACAATGAAAAGGAATTAAATTTTTTTACATTATAACACTTGCAATGGAATCTTAATGTTCCTTCCTAGTAAGTGGTCCACATAACAAAAATCATAATACATACCAATTAAAACACCAAAGCACTGCCACCCCTTCCCAAATCAAATAATATAATTCTACAATTTCACCACAAACAAAAAAGATGAACCCTTACTGCCCCATATGCCCAGCCTCAAAAAAACAAATTCATGCAGACCCCACCACATTATGCAGCGTTACGCAACCTTTTTTTTATTTTTTGGGTTGCAACGATTGTTCTCCTCACCTTCCTGTTCACTCAAACTGCACTTACCCTTACTTCTTTTTGCTTTCCTTTCAAAGAATCCCTTTTTCCGGTCTTTGTTTGACGGACGACCCGGTCCCCTTTTTGTGGTGGGTGGCAGAAGTACCTCATCAACAACATGCGAGGGAACCGTCCAAGTGCTTTCGCATGGCAGTGGCTCAATTGGTATTGCGTATGCGTCCATGAAATTTTTGGTACTGTAGTAGATGGAGCAGAAGTCATTGACGCGCAATTTCCTAAACTCAATTGCAGCTATTGCATGGGAACACGGCATTTCATCATGTTGAAATCGCCCACAACTACACGTATGTGTGTTAAGACAAACGGTGAATCTCTTTGCACCATCGAGTACGGTATGAAGATGTTCAGTTGAAGCCCGCACCTTCATTCAAGAATTATCAATTAATATGCCAAGGTTAAATAAATATGCAAAGGTTAACCTTCATTCAAGAATTATTAACTAATATGCCAAGGTTAAATCAATATGCAAAGAGTATCAGCTGTCTCTCCAATCCTTTCATATCTGATTCGTATATTTCTTTTCAATACATAAAGAGTCAGGATACCAAAAGAACAAACATGATTACTTATAAATATACAAACTGCTCATTTTGATGTAGGCTTCAGTTTAGCATGTATTTGACTAAATACTAGAGAGTATCAAATGCAAAGGTTAAATAAATATGAATATTTTAAAAAATTTTAATTGATATTATTACACTAACCGTCATTCCATTCGACAATTGCATATTCTCCACCAACAACTTGTTATATTTTTTGGTCAAAATGGTTGTCGTTGTCCTGCCTTCTTCATTGTTTTTTTCATTCCAACGTTGTATTGTTTGCCTCACATATTCTAACATTGGTATAACGGGTAGTCTTCTCCCAGGCAATATTGCATAGTTGAACGATTCAGCTATGTTGCTTGTCAATGTCCATGTTCTCTTTACTATGGTATGACAGCGTGACCACTTCTCAAAATCGGCCTTCTCTAGATAGGGACGAATTTTTGGATGGATGTCGTCCATTTGATCCATAAGGGTGTTAAATTCATCCATTGTATATGCCTTTGCCAAACCAAAGAAGACTTTCCTTACTTCATCAATATGTTTGTGGGTGAACTTTAACAAGTTAGACCACAAATGGTAGACACAAGCATAGTGTTTGATGTCTGGATACACTGTTGATGTAGCCTTCCATATGCTCTGATTTCGGTCAGAAACAAAACACATACCATCCCGTTCACCAAAAGCTATCTTGAAATTTTCAAAGAACCATCTCCACGACTTGTCATTTTCGGAGTCAGCGATACCATACGCCAGTGGCAGAATATGTCCTAAATTGTTATCAAAATTAGAGCCTTCAACAAAACATACCATTGTTATATTGTAATTATAATTTTTTTTTGGGGCCACCCATAACCAACAATCACGATGAATTATGAATAAGTTTAACCAAGCAATTTTGTTAGAATACCAACCTGCGGGATCCATTGTGGTAGCGATTAACATTGTCCCCTCAAACGTTGAACGGATGTGTGTACCATCCACCACAACAATGGGACGGCAGTATTCCCATCCTCGTATGCTTGCTTCAAGAGCTATGAAGCAGTATAGAAACTTGTCTTCATCTGTTTTTTTAAGATTAACAACACTGCCCGGGTACGCTGTGGACAACACATGCAAATAAATTGGCAGCCTTGTGTAAGATTCTATTGGGTCCCCCCGCAAAATCTTCATTGCTTTCTGTTTACACCTCCATGCTTGCATGTATGTCACTGAAATACCATGTTTCCTACGCAAGTCTGTCCTTATGTCCCCGGGGGTGTAAATTCTCCTTGGGTCGCTGAATTTAGGCACCAACATGTTCCCCAGCATAGAACTGTAACAATGTCTCCGTGAGTACAACCTCCCTAACCCTGCGCACACATGCACATCGTTGAATACGCGAACCTTGAACAATTCAGTCATACCAACGGACGATGACTTGAACAACCACGAGCATTTCTCGTCTGCACACCTCAATGAAAAGCTACAATAACAACAAACCAAAGCAGATATAAGAATTCTATACTGCAAAACAATAAGAAACTTATGCATGTCTGTTTATTATAAAATACCTTGATTTACACGAACGTACAACTCTATATTGGAATTGCCGCACCAACGCATATCTTTGCATAACATCAATGAGTATATGCTTGTTCAAGTAGATTTGTCCTTCCATGACAATGTCTATTGAACCATTCTTTATTACTACATGATCTTCATTTTCTTCTTGGAATTCCATATTATCATCATCACTTTCATCCCAATTGTCAATAGGTGGATTTACTTCTCTGTGGACCACTATCTCATCATTTCTTAACTGCGGTGGTGGATCAACATTTCTTGTATTATATGTCACACACAATGGATATTTGGAGAAGAAATTAGGATCCAACCTTCTTTGATCCAAATATACCTTTACCCCCATGTCGTTGTGTATTTTCAACGGCGGTAATTTCACGTCTACGACATATTTTATTACCAACTCAACACTTCTTAAGTCCAACCCTATCTGGGAAGATATTACCTGCATTAAACCATGATAATTTGATGAAGTATCATATAATATTCCTTCCATTTTGTAATTGGTGTAGTCACCTGCATTCAGACCAAATTCATTATGAACAACACCAATAACGTCCCAATCATTAAATAAACAACATTGTCCACACCAGAAAAGAATACCCAATGCAACATCTTTGAATACTACAACGGAAATACCATTCAATACTACAACGGAAATACCATTAAACCAACTACAAATACCATGCTAAATACCAACATAACACACAAGCAATAGCGTTGTTAAACACCAATTTCTTCCAATAAGTATACCAGAATCTCTTACAAAAACCATAGCACCGAACAAATACCAAACACTATGCCATATACGAAATTAAAAATCAATGCACCATCTTCAATATAATACAACATTGTTGCAATTAATATAGTACATATATAATTAAATAATATACCTGTTATCTCCCACCTCCCATCATACTTCAATAAAATTGATACCACTCTTTCAGCATTCATGGTTTTTGTTCAAAGGAAAGCCTTTGTTCTTCAAGCCTTTTGGTTCCAAGAGATTAAGCACATGCTCAATAAACTATTAAACACACAAAAATACATTACATGCACTTTATCCGCTGGGTAAAAAAAAACATGGAAAGAATGGGGGACAAAGTCCCCAACCCGTACCGCATTCTTGGGGCAATGCATCATAGGGGCATTGAGGTTGTCATAAACCCATCAAATCAATTAAATGGATTTGATGGGTCTTCTTCCAAAACCTCTTTTCAATACATTTTTCATAAATTCATTTCAAAATACCATAATTTAAACATCACCCTTTTTAAGTGTGTACAATAAGACAAACATGTAGTAACATATCAATAAATATTTAATTCCATGAAATTCACTACAATTTCATTCTTATTTTTTTTTTTAAAACAAAAAAACATCAATTAAATTTATTATATTGTAAATTTTTTTCTATTTCGACAATATGAATTAAACGCAACACTCATTTTTTCCGTGAACACAGAATTTTTTTGGTTCGTAGTTCAATCATTTTACGGTTTACATTACGTTTATACATTGAAAATTTTACTCTACAATTGGGAAGGACATACTACTTCTTTGTGAACTATAATAAAAAAAAAAAATAATAAACAAGAAACCCATTTCCAACACCAACTTCTAAATCTTTTAAATATCATTAATTTATTCTTCCTTTTCCCCACATATCACATCACACTTTTATCAACTTTATCATAAAAAAAAATACTCTCTTTCCTCCTTTTTAATAAAAGTTGGTATAAAGTTGGTAATATAAATAAACTTGGTAAGGGCTTGTAATTTCATAAACTAAAAATGGCATTTTTGAAATCCACCCATATTTTTATAAGAAATTATTTTCATAACGTTGATTGCATATCAATAACTTTATAAATTACGTCAAAAGTTTTAATTCTTCTCTTAATAACATTTATTTATTTATTTATTTTTGCCTAATAATACAGAGACAGCCGTAAACTTTGTGTACTCTAATTTTGTTTTCATGGTTATTTCCATAAAACAAAATATTTGAATATGTTATGACAAAACAATGAATTATTAATGGAGTACGATAATAAAGCATTAACATGAAAATGACTTTACATGTCTGCCAAATGTATAAATGCCTTTTAACAGTGTCTGTTTAATTCAAACATTCAAAAAAAAAAAAAACTTTTTTGTTTCTATTTTATTGTACTTTTATAATGAAAAAAAAGAGAAAATTACGCGAATAAGCATGAACATATAAGTACTAGTTAATTAGCTAATATAGTTATAATTTAAATTAATTACGATTCGCAGTAAACACTAGTTGTAATTACCATTTGAATTTTGTATAATTTGCGCGGTTTATATAAATATTGTGCGCGATTATACAAAAGCTATACGCGAGTCAGATTGTATAACGAAATATACAAACATTGTGAATCGTATGACGAAGTATATAAACGTTGTGCACAAATTGTATAGTGAAATATACAAATATATACAAATGTTGCATGAATTATATATTAATATTTTTGGATAAATTCTTTTGATTATAATTTATGTACCAAATATTTAAAATAAATTAAAAAATAATCTATTTTTCTGAAAAAATAACAACATGCTCAGTATAGTTTCACGAAATGAGATCTTAGATAAGGATATTTTTTCGAAAAAAATATTCTAGAGGATATATTTTGAAACAAACACATCCTAGGAGAATTTTTTCTGTTTTTTTTTTTCAAAAATTATGAATTAAGTACATAGAAAATAGTTTTATAATGAGTTATTGATGAAATGATATTATTGTGGATCATCATTGTATAACTAATTGATACCTTTTTGAATATATGAAAAGGTAGGATGTTGTATTCATCCACTTGCAAAATAGAATTATTTTTTGTAAGTAGACTAATTTAAGTTAATTGTAAAGAAATTATTATATAAAAAATATATATAATGAATAGAATTGTTATTTCCAAAAAAAAAAAAAATTCAAATCAGAGAAAGAAGATCTATTTTTCCAGGTTTTTAGTTATTCAAATCAACAATTCTTTCCTTAGAGTAATTCATTATTGACGGGACGATTAGGTATTTTTGCAGAAAACGTAAATGTGGATGACAAGCATAAATACATATCAATTTTTTTTGTTTGTATAAGCAGAAGTTATTTGTTTTTTTGTTGCTCATCCGGTATTAAATGCCCTCATTGAAGTTCGATTAGTCTGGATTCGTGCCGCTTAGGGCTCATTCGGGGGAAGTGTTCTCTATCAAGGATTTTTTCATACACAGGGCTCGAACTCAAGACCTCTGGTCAAGAAAGGAGCAACCTTATCTACTGCACGACATTATTTGGTGGTTTAACTCTACATATTGAGTATCTCTTTCTTTCTTAAATTATCCGTCATAATTTCTGCAAAATACTTACTCTAGATTACTAGTTATTTTGATATTCAAAATTAAATTAACTATTAATGAAGAGATTATATTTTGAGATATAAATAAAAATAAAATAATTAAAATCTCCTTTTGATTAGTATTTTTAAAAGAAACGTGTAAAAAAAATACGACCAATTATTTGAGATCGAGAAAGTATATAATAAGGGAAATTCTAATTTAATTTGTTTGGTATCTTGGGGATACAAAATGGACGGCTCACTTATTTATTAATTAATGTCAAGAAAACAAAAGAAAACCTGTTTCCATGTTTTCATGCAAAAAATGTGAACTCTCAAAATATTTTACTAATTAGATCCAAAATTCAATAATAATAATAATTATTATTATTATTTTCAGATCATCTATAGTTATCTAATATGAATTTATATAGGCTAAATACATAAAGAGACATCTAAACTTGTTCTCATTTTTCACTTAAACACTTAAACTAAGACAAGTTCCTGATAGACACCTCAACTGCTCAGATTTGATCTCATTAAACACTTTTATCCTACTTGGCACTCTCCGATATTTTTTTTTTAATTTTTCAGCCAAAAATAAATAGTTGAGGTCCAAAAAAAAATTTTCTTTTCATAAAAGTAGGTTCTCAAAATTCTCAGTTAACCATATGCGGAAAAAAATTATTACAATTTTAAATAAAATTTTTTTGCACGTGGTTAACTGAGAATTTTGAGAATCTACTTTTATGAAAAGAAAAAAAAAATTGGACCGCAACTATTTATTTTTGGCTGAAAAATTAAAAAAAAGTACCGGAGAGTGCCAAGTAGGATAAAAGTGTTTAATGGGGAGCAGTTTAGGTGTCTATTAGGAACTTGTCTTAGTTTAGGTGTCTAAGTGAAAAATGAGGACAAGTTTAGGTGTTTGTTTATGTATTTGGCCATTTATATATATATATATATATATGTATGGTTATGGATACCATAATCGATTACCATCCATAAAGAAGAATCTTTTTAAATTACTTCATGTCAAGCAGGGCCTTCAAGCATCTGAAATATGCTGGGATTGTGAATGACATAGTGTTCCTGATAGAAAATGATGACTCCTTCAGAATAACAAACTTATTCAAGTTCTTTTTCCCAAAGAAGTCCCGCTTCGACCGCCCGACGAGTCATCTACTTAAAAGGACCC
Organism: Solanum rostratum; assembly: GCA_029948455.1. Taxonomy (NCBI): domain Eukaryota; kingdom Viridiplantae; phylum Streptophyta; class Magnoliopsida; order Solanales; family Solanaceae; genus Solanum; species Solanum rostratum. The sequence goes on from CM057046.1 coordinate 7,089,442, forward strand.
TCCCCCATAGTCCGCCCTTCTCTGAATTATTTGGTCATGCAATACTTATTGAATACAAAGAAGAAAATTGTGTTATGAAATATTTTCTTCATACGAAATTTATGAATAAGTGATTGTCTGATAATGAACAAGAAATATTTGTCTTGCTGCTAAACAAAATGGATTGAACTCATAATCATTAAATGCTTTTTATGAATGTTAATTAAGTATCGTAAGTAAATTGTTTCCGGTTGTTCAATCATTTGATAATCAGTCATTCTTTGATAAATAATCACTATGAGTCAGTTCTATTTTCTATCTTTAAGATGGAGAATTGAATCAAAAATTCTTTTTCTTCTCATCAATCGAATCACGAACACTCTCTTGTGAAGGAGAGAAATATACTTATATCGAGTCAATAAATGCATGATCTATGTTTGCACTTCATTACCACGTTTCATTGTGATATAAAAAATGATTTAATTGGTTACCTTGCCTTTAATTGTTATTATTATATTTAATTAATTTATAAGCAGAAACTTTTTGACCAAATTCACAATATTTGATTTGGATAAAACAAAAAGAAGCCTACTCCCCACGTGTGACCGTTGCAAAAAATTACAAAAACTAGGAACAAAAATCAACCTTTTTATTTACTAATAAAGAGTTATGTATAGATTATCTAAGGAAAAACTTAGATAAATATGTTATATTTAAAAAATATTTATTATTTATAATAATAATATATGATTATCTTTTTTATCGAACACTTATAATGGTAAACAATGATAATAAAAAAATATCAATGTTCTTTTTGTTGGTCTTATACATGATGTAAGGTTGAAATATAAATATGAAATTAAAACAATATATATGAGAGGGAAAGGAAGATAGGCCGAAAATAAAGCAAGCTACTTCGAGAAAAGGAATTTTCATAAATAACATAAGTTTTGAAATTTAATAGGCTAAAATAGTTACAGATTTAGTAATTATATTTCGTAACTATAACTATAGTGGTGTTTGTATAATTGCTATACTATTCACGCAATGTTTGTATAATTCACTATACAATCCCCAGTGTAGTGTCTGTATAATTCGCTATACAATTTGCATTATTTGTATTTTGCTATACAATTCACGCATAATATTTATATAGTTCGCAATACAATTCGTAGTGTTTGTATATTTTGCTATATAACTTGAGCACAACATATATAATATTCATCATACAATTCATGGGTGTTTCTATATTTCACTATACAATTCGTGCACACATTTGTATAATTTGCTATAAAATTCGTGCACGGTGTTTGTATGACTCGTTATACAATTTGTAGTGTTTGTTTATTTCGTAATACAATTTGTAGTGTTTGTTTATTTCGTAATACAATCCTCGGTGTTTATATATTCGCTATACAATTCACACATAATACTTATATAATTCGTCATATAATTCGCAGTGTTTGTATATTTCGCTGTATAAACGTGCGAATTATATAAACTCAAACCATAATATACATACAAATGTTTGAATTATACAAACTCAAACTGTAATTAATTAATGCTAATTATTATTAATGATCTGTAGTTAATTTAAACTATAATTATATTAGCTAGTTAACTTATATATGTTTTGTTTATCCGCATAATTACATTTAAATTAATTTCAAAGATTTTGGCAAATCATATCATAGGCCCAATAATTTGGGCTTTGAATTGTACATGGGAATTCTTATGGGCCCTGTTGACTTGTCGCAAAAAGTAAGCCCATTAATGCTCGGCCCAGAATACAAGCCCATTAATATTTTGGAAATATCTTAAATTCAATTCAATTTTTTTGTTAAGTGGAAATATGAAATAGGCAAATTCTCTTTGTAAACAAATAACTTATTTAAAATAGATAAATTAAAAATGCAAATAGAGGGAAAAAACAATAGTACTCGTATGAGTTATGGTGCGATAGTGTAGAAGTCTCGAATTTAAGTCATTAGAAATAAGAAAAGTTTTGCTCCGAGCAAATGAGCCATACTATGTGAATACGAGTTTAATCGAGCTTCAATATGAGTACCGATCACCACCACTCATTTCCGTCGAGACGAAAAAGTAGTATGTTGATGCCCAGGATCGAACTGGGGACCTTCAGTGTGTAAGACTGACGTGATAACCACTACACCACACCAACTTGATGACAATAAAAATTTAACATTAATCATTTATATATGTGCTAAGAAAAGAAATGAAAATTATATTACAATAAAATATTATTAGAAGTAAATAAAAGAGATTATTTTATTAAAATGTTGCAATTAATGAGAATCATATTATTAAAATGTTAAATTATATTTTCCTCCTTTCACTTTCACGTATCACCTTCAAATCGATCATGATATTCAAAATCAAGGAGATCAAACAAAATCAATTAGATTAAGGTTTTTGTATGACTAAAAAAGTGACATAATGAATTTAAAAACTGATTCAATATCGAATCTCAAATGACTAAATCCAAAGTAATGACTAAAAGTAAAAGAAAATTATCGATCAAGCATTGGCGTCTTATAATTAACGAACTGAATTTTAATTTGTTTTATGTTATTTTTTTCTTTTGTCTCACCCTCCAAATTATTATAGACGACTAGCTAAAATAATTTTGACGTAACACCCATAAACACCAAAATAACTTATACATTCTTTTATTTTCTCAAACAATAATAATGTGACAAACTTCTCTAAGCATAAATGAAAACAATTAGATACTACATGAAATAATTGGCAAAACATAATGCATAATCAAATAAATTAAAACCTTAATCCAGATTCTTGTAACTTTTGTTCAATAACATGATCGAGTTTCTCACTCATCTTTATAGTAAAATAATTTTTTCAATCTTCAACTTTTTCTTTACGAAAAAATGATTTATTTTTTTCTCCCAGACGATAATTTTCCATTTGTATTCACCTTCAAATTGCTCAAAATAGTATAAAAACTAGGAAAATAATGATATAGTTGGTTGATGTTTGATGTAACTTGTCTGGAATAGTTGTCATAATCTTAAATTAAATTTATTTTGGGGCCATTTTCATGCATTATCTTTTTTGTCTCTTGCATGCATTAATGTTTTGAACTTTAAATTTTTAATATTTTTTTTTTAAAAAAAATTATATTTAGTCAAATAATATCACATAAATTGTAATAAATGAAGTGAATAGTAGTCATAATTAACTTTCGTATTGTGAGAAAATGGAATTTGAAAAAACTTAAGGAACAAAATATTGAGTCTTAATATCCAAGTTTAAAAAAAACGAAATAAATAATTAAAAAAACGAGTGTCATAATAACGATTGCCTATTGTTTTATTATTATCATCATTTTTTGCATGAGGAGTAGGTGTTAGCTAATTTAGAAAATGCTAAACGACGTATCATACGCATAGAAACACCTGAAATAAGTTTCTTACTCAAATAGTTACTCAATTATTAGAAATTATCTAATAAAAATCATACTTTTTTTGGTCACAGAAAAATAAATCTTCTACTATATGGTATTTCATTCAAAATATCATTTTTGATCAATTTTGTGTTGTGAACATTTTATTTAATTATTATTTTTTTATTTTTCGCCTAGTGTCGAGTATCTGATGTTCACATTAGAACTAGGACTAATTATAAATCACGCACTGCAAAACTCATTCCGAAAATAACGCTCTCAACAACAATAAAACTCATGTTATATGTTCTTATTATTAAAATATTAATCTCAAATACAACTACTTCAACAATAATTTTCAATATTGCATTCATTTGTCATAAACATATTAATACCTAATCAAGTATACAAAAACCTTAATCCGGATTCTTGAAACTTCTGTTCAATATTTCGTAGCTTCTATGGTAAAATAATTTTTTCAAGAATTAAATAAATAAGATCATGAAGGTTCTTGATGAGTAAAGGATGAGTTTGTTGGCAAGGAATAATTTTTACATTACATTTACAAGGTTGTTGTTGTGGGGTTGTGTTAGAAAACACATCTTCTTCCTAACTAATAATTTAAGGAAACAAAAAAGTAAACATATCTAGTAATAGATATTGTTGTCTCATTAAAAATCTTATCAAGATATTAATTTAATTGAACAAAATATGAATTAAGAATTATTCCTGATTAAGACATTAGTTAATGTTTAAGAAATGATGCATTTCAATCTTGTATGTTAATAGATCAACTAATTATCACTTGAAGAGCCTTTTTAACATATCATAATATTCAATCAATCATGGTATTCATTAAATCAACGTCCAAGGAGATCAAACAAAATCAATTAGATTCAGAGAGGGAGGAGAGAGACGAGCGAGAGCGGGCAGAGAGTGGAGAGACGCGAATTGTATATGTATATTTATTAAATTGTATGTGTAAATCTGTCAAACAATTGTATATGTGTAACTAATTATACATATGTATTTATATATCTAGCAAGCAAGATTGGGAAAGGGAGGAGAGAGGCGCGCGGGATTGAGAGAGGGAGGATAAAGGCGAGTGAGAGAAGGTAGAGAGTGGAGAGAGACAAATTGTATATGTATATCTATCAAGTTGAATATGTATATTCGTCACATAATTATATATATGGCATTGGTATACATATATATTTGTATATTTGACAACAAATTGTAGAGAGAGAGGAAGAGAGGAGAGAGAAATAGAAACAAAACCTTAACTAAAGCTATAAATTGTAATTTTTTCAAACTATAATGGTATGATACAATTCCTAGTTACGTAATTTACCCTAAAGATAATGACTTAGATAAAGAAAATTATTGATCAAGAACTGACGTTTCATAATTAGCCAATTTGATCTTAATTTGTTCTATGTTTTTCTTTCCTCAACCTCCAAGTTATTATAGTCAGTGCAATCTTAGTAACTCAGTTGGTTGACTACTTGAACTTCGATCCCACCTTGTTTGTGAGGGTTCGATTCCCCACATTGTAATCCCGCTCTCTATTCCCTACCTCTACCCCCATTTTTTTTTTAAAAAAAATTATTATAGTCAACTAGCTAAAAAAAAAAATCTCAAACAAAAATAATGTGAAGTCCACAAATACCAAAAATAACTTATGCATTCTTTTATTTTCTCAAACAATAATAATGTGACAAGCTTCTGTAAACATAAATTGACAACAATTAGATACTGCATGAAATAATTGGCAAAACATAATGTTCAATCAAGTATATTGAAACCTTAATCCAGATCCTTGAAATTTTTGTTCAATAATATGATCGAGTTTCTCAGTCATCTCCATAGTAAAATAATTTTTCCAATCTCCAACTTTTCCTTTACGAAAGTATACTTTATTTTTCTCTCCAGACGATAATTTTCCATTTGTATTCACCTCCAAATTGCTCAAATTCTCAAAGCTACACATTTTTAATATTTCATCCACCACTCCACAATTTTCTTCCTCTATGGAAAATGGACATTCCAAGAAGTCAGCCAAGCGTTTAAGCTGAATTTTTGGTTGCTCTTTAATTTCTTTCATACATCAAGAAAATTACTTTATTAGGCTTTTCCATGCTTTGTTTCCAATAATCCAACACATGATTCCAAAATGGACCATAACCACTCACACCCTTGCAAAAAGGATCAAACACATCTTCAATAGAATTGGTATGTGAATGATCAACTCTTAAATTGTTTGAAAAGTGCCACATAGAAATAAAAGTGTCCCTAGGGTTCCTACATAAGTAAACAAGTTTGGTATTTGAATCTTGGATGGATTTTGGCAATGAAGCAAAGCCCATATGAGTTGACAAGAGTCTAGGTGAAGTGAAGGATGAAAAATCAGGGACTTGACCATCAACGTAGAGTTTTATTTCCAAGAATGGAACAAGATCGTGAGGGTTCTTGCAAAGTAAAGGGTGATTTTGATCAAAAACAGAATATTCTTTTCGATTCACTAGAGAAAATAAAAGTGTTTTTAACCAAGTGGTTCCTGATTTAGGAGTTGTAACAAGAACTATATCAGTATCTTGAGCTTGAAATTGTTGTTGACATGTGATCACACCTTGAAGGACTCTCTGTGTTAGCCAAAAACCTTGGTAATTGTAGAGATGTGAAAAAAGCCATGCTCTTTCTTTTGGTAGAGTTAAGAGCAATTTCTTACACTCATCACTAAGTTCATCCTCTCTTAAATACTGGGGAAGAGTTTGTGGAGAAGTTTGATATGTTGACATTGTTTTGAAGTGGATATATAGAGTGTTTCTTTTAGTTTATAGGATGAAAGATTTTCTCATGAATACCTACACATGTACACATATTATATATTAGAGCTAAATCAACAACCTTGTATGTGATGGACAATAATTGACCTAGCTTAGCTTGACTCTTAAAAAAAATGTGCATATTGAGGATATATACACTTGATATTTGTTGAATATTTTAGTGTTATCACTCATTATATTTTGAGGTATTTTTTTAAGAAATATCTCTGATATTTATATTTTGATAGGATTAAAGAAATATTTGAAGCACAACAAGTTTATCGAGTATATGTTTGCATCAATATTCATTGGAAAAATTAAAGAAAATCCGAGAAATTCGAAAAGATTTAAGGTGAAAAAAAATCTAAATTTTATTAGTTTGGTTTAGTTTATAAATTTAAAAATATGACAAATAATTTGATTTGGTATTTTAAAAATCTTAACCAATTCAATCCATGTACACTCTTACTTTATTCACTAAAATATTTTTTCATATAATATGATATTAAAAAATTAAGTAAATTTTCAATTTATATTTTATTTTACATTTTTTATACATAAGACATACATAAAACATGTTTATATATAACTTGGACATTAGTTTATGTTTACAATCTTATCCCTTTATGCAACAAAATTACATACACTTAATTCCTTCCACTCATTTCACATGCTACAAAACCTAACCCTATCCTTTCTTGCAACAAATTATCCACATGCACTAAGGGAACCACTCTAGATTTTTCTTTGGGCATAAGAGGTGTACAATGAGGGGGCTGGCGGAGCCAAATACGGTCGAGGGATTAATTAAAAAAAAATTATATAAAATTTACATTATTCATATATGCATATGTGCCGAATTCAATACTTTGTAAAGTATTTTGTCTGTCTCATTTTATATTTTGGTAGGATTAAAGAAATATTTGAAGCACAACAAGTTTATCGAGTATATGTTTGCATCAATATTCATTGGAAAAATTAAAGAAAATCCCCAAATCCGAGAAATTCGAAAAGATTCAAGGTGAAAAAAAATCTAAATTTTATTAGTTTGGTTTAGTTTATAAATTTAAAAATATGACAGATAATTTGATTTGGTATTTTAAAAATCTTAACCAATTCAATCCATATACACTCTTACTTTATTCACTAAAATATTTTTTCATATAATATGATATTAAAAATTTAAGTAAATTTTCAATTTATATTTTATTTTACATTTTTTATACATAAGACATACATAAAACATGTTTATATATAACTTGGACATTAGTTTATGTTTACAACCTTATCCCTTTATGCAACAAAATTACATGCACTTAATTCCTTCCACTCATTTCACATGCTACAAAACCTAACCCTATCCTTTCTTGCAACAAATTATCCACATGCACTAAGGAAACCACTCTAGATTTTTCTTTGGGCATAAGAGGTATACAATGAGCGGGCTGGCGGAGCCAAATAGAATCGAGGGATTAATTAAAAAAAAATTATATAAAACTTACATTATTCATATATGCATATGTGCCGAATTCAATACTTTGTAAAGTATTTTGTCTGTCTCATTTTATGTGACATTCTTTCTTGTCTAGTCCGTGTAACACCTTAGAGCACTCTAAGATACCTTAGCTAAAAATAGGACCAAAGTGTAACATCCAAGTTTATTTTAACTGATACCGAGCTGAAAAATCTAAAGGGGTTCACAAATAAGTACAAAAATAATTTCGATGGAATTTTTGGTCAAAAAATAAATTTTCAGGGTAAAATTGCTTATCCAGAAGAGTGCGCCCTCAACATAGTTCATTTTTGCACTTTATTCATAAAACACATTTATGTGTTTCGTTAAAAAAATAAATTGAAATGGAATAAGTTTACGTCGCAAACTTGCTCCATCATGATACCCAATTTTCAATTTTAGAGCAGGGGAATTCTAGTCTTTGCCCACCTATCCTAGACTAAAATCCCGTCGTTTTGAGGTTGTTTTCGCCCTAAAATCAGTAACCCACACTCATTCTCTCTTAGAAACACATAAGTTATTCTAAGAACAGAGTTTACGAAGAAAGGTAAAGAATTAGGGTTGAGAAATTCTTCAAGCTTTTCAAGAAATCTCCATGTCACAGGCATGTAAGGCTCCCAAAAATTTGTTTTAAAAAATTACTCTAATGCTCTTCCAACTCTTGAATATTATTTAATAAATTTACATTTTTTTTTATCTTTTTATCAAAGACAAGTCACTTTTTATAGCTATTTTACACTACACAAGTATTGCTTTAAATGCCAAATCATGAATTGAGTGCTAAAATTTTTACAAAATTGATCAGAATGATTTTGAGTAAACATGCCTATGGATGAGTGATTTTTCTATGACAAAAAAAGAAAGTATGACTTTATTACATAATATTTGATAATTGGATGACTATATGAGTAATAAAATTATTTTAGATGTTTTTAATCGTAGTGATTTTAATGATTTATGATGATGATTATAATGATAATGATAAAATAATGACAATTATCATTATCATTAAACTCAAGTCTAAATTCTTTTCTCTTAAATGACACAAGATAAATTTCTTTGTTTCTAAAGTACAATCATGCAACAAAATAATATGTGAAAACAATAAATATTTTGTTGAGCATATACAAAAAGAACATTAACTTCAAGACACTTAACAACCCTAGTGTCTCTTCCATTTATCATGGAGGAATTTTCACATATAGTCAGTCAGAAATACCTTAATTGTGTTTCATAGTTATAGTTTGAGTAATTATACATTTCATAACTATAGGTATAGCAGTATTTGTATAATTCGCTATACAAGTTGATTAGCACATAGCTTTTGGATAATCGCTCACACATACAAAACTCAAACTGTAATTACAGCTAGATGTTTGTTGTGATCCGTAATTAATTCAAACTATAGCTATGTTAGCTAATTAACTAGTATATATTTGTTTATTCGTGTAAACTTTTCTTTATCATGCTTCACACAATAAGGCCCAATTAAATGTGGTAGAATGACCCAAATACCAATTGTACTGAGGCCCAGTATAAATGGGCTCATGAGTTGCAGCCAAGTTTATGCTTGTCAATAGGCTTGGGGCTATTCGCGAAAATGTCCCTATTTTGAAGTGGTCTTAAATTTAAATTTTTAGATAGGATGGTCTTTAGTTTTTGTCCATCGACACTTTAGCTAAAACCAAAAGGAAAGAAGTATCCTTGTCGTTGAAATAATTTTAAAAAATCGCTTGACATAAGTTACATCGTAATGCAGAACTAAGAAAAGAGTTCCGTTTAAGTATCCACAATTATATTGCAAGAGACATAACTTAAATTCTACCAATTTATACTTTCCCGCTCGTCACTCTCCTCTCTCCGTTTCTTGCCTCTCTCCCTATGTATTTTAGAATGTATCTAGTATCAAAGATACATATATGATGTATCTAGTTTAATTTATGTTGCTCGCTTCCCTCCTCTCTTACTATGTTTCTGTATTTCAGAATGTATCTCATGTTAAAGATACATATTTCTGGTATTAAATATACATGTCTCTAGGGAAAATTTTGAAAGAGTGGTGTATCTAGCTCGAAATTTGGTTTGAAACTATTAATTAGTGAGACAATATGTAATATGAGTATTTTATTATAATGCCCTATAATTGATGTTTAATATTAGAAAGAAAAATGATTTGGGAGTAATTAATGATAAAGATAAAATACGAAAAAATAATTATTATTATTTTTTGATATATTAAAAGTCATTTTTTTTGTCACATAATAATTACTTTTCTATAGGTTTCCAACTAAAGAATCACTCTTTATCAATTTTGTAACCTTTATAGCACTCAATTCTTGATTTGGTATTTATAGCAATATTTGTCATTAATCTCAAAATCAAAAGAAAATTGACTCCCTCCACTTCATTGTGACAAAAATAAAATAAAATAAAAATTTATACATATATTTCACAATTTGAGTTTTGTGAACATTTGAAACAATATCAGCACTACAATAGAACTTCTATATAGTAGGTTCATATTACAATATTAATCTCAAATACAACTAACTTCAACATTGACTTTTGAAACAAATAATTGCATTCAATTGACCTTATAGCATATTAACTTAATCCATAATCAAATGTACAAAAACCTTAATCCAGATTTTTGTAACTTTTGTTCAATAATAAGATTGAGTTTTTCACTCATTTCTGTAGTAAAATAGTTTTTCCAATCTCCAACTTCCCCTCTACGAAAGAACACTTTATTTTCCATCCCAGATGACAATTTCCCATTTATATTCACTTCCAAATTGCTCAAATTCTCGAAGCTACACATTTTTAATATTTCATCCACCACTCTACAATTTTCTTCCTCTGTGGAAAAAGAACATTCCAAGAAATCAGCCAAACATTTTAGCTGAAGTTTGGGTTGCACTTTAATTTCTTCATACATCAAGAAAAGTACTTTATTAGGCTTTTCTATGCTTTGTTTCCAATAGTCCAACACATGATTCCAAAATGGACCATAAGGGCTCACCCCCTTGCAAAAAAGATCAAACATTTCTTCAATAGAATTGGCATCTTTGTGATGAAGTATCAAATTGTTTGTAAAATGCCACATAGAAATAAAATTGTCCCTAGGATTCCTACATAAGTAAACAAGTTTGGCTTTTGAATCTTGGACAGATTTTGGCAATGAAGCAAAAGGTACATGAGTTGAAAAGAGTCTAGGTAAAGTGAAGGATGAAAAATCAGGAACAAGACCATCAACATAGAGTCTAAATTCCAAGGATGGAATAAGATCGTGAGGGTTCTTGACGAGCAAAGGGTGAGTTTGTTCAAATATAGGATATTTAATTCGATTCACTAAAACAAATAAAAGTGATTTTAACCAAGTTGTTCCTGATTTAGGAAATGTAACAAGAATGATATCATCATCTTGAGCCTGAAATTGTTGTTGACATGCAATCACACCTTGGATTGCTCTTGGTGGTGCCCAAAAACCTTGGTAGTTGTACATATATGATTCCATCCATACTTTTTCTTTTGGTAGGGTAGAGAAAAATTTCTTATACTCTTCACTTAAGCCTTCTTGATCTTGTAAGTATTTGGGAAGAGAAGTTTGAGGTGTTGTCATGGTTTTGGGGATTGAATACTTTCTTCTAATTTGCATAATGAAGGTTTACTCATAAGGGGGTACATATAAAGGAAACTAGACAAGGCACTTCAAAGGGGCAATTACAGTGCATGGTCGTTCAATCAAAATAATTATTAAAAAAAAATTGTATAAACATATATAGTCAGTGTATATTTCATATATAATCATATTTTATTTATGAGTGTATCATAATGTATATTCTAGCGCATGTATAAGTAATCTACATTATATAGTCAATGAACAATTTTGAGCTATTTTTTTATGTAAATAAAAGACAACTATATTTGTTATAAATTAATTAGTTTATTATGTATATTTGAAAGATTCCATTAATTAAACCTCACTTAATTCCAAGAGGTGATATATTCCAATTTTGTATACAATTTCTTAAAATATTGAGATTGACAAATGCCTTGTGAATTAATACACTTAATTATCACTTAAAAAGTAATTGAGGTTGATATTTGGTATTTAAAAAATAATAATTGATCTACAGAGGTTGGTTTGTATTTTTTTTGGTTGTTGACGTTGAATAAATTGACCTCTGAAAATTAATTTTGCTAAAAATTATTATTAATAATAATTTTTTTTCTGAAATCGACCTTCGTATCTTTTTAGTCTGTTTCATAAATAATAACATATTTAATTTATATACCTAAAAATCTTATCAACTTCGTATTTTATCATTAAAAATGACCTATCAATGAAACAGATAAGAGTATTTATTCTATATCCAAATTTTTAAATTTTAATCATTGAGGAGACACTCTTATAAAAATGTGTAAATGGACAAGTTGGAAAGTTATTATATGATATATTATACTAAAAATTATATTAAAATTAAAATCATCACATGGCCATAAATAGTATAAAACTAGACAGACAAATACATTTTTTATATTTAAAATTGATTACTTATTTTATAATAGATCGTTTAATTTAATAAATTGAAATCTTTTTAACATACTCATATATAGAAAACTTCAACCAAGACAATTGCACCACAAAATTAACATCAAATTAATTACATTCTATTGGCATATAGCAAATTGATGCATGTCTACTCAAGTGTACAAAAAATTTAATCTAGATCCTTGAAACTTTTGTTTAATAATACGATCGAGTTTCTCATCCATCTCTTTAATTCTTTCGGTCTCCGATTTCTCCTTTACAAAAAAAAATTTTATTTCTCACTTCAGATTCTCATTTCTCATTTCTCATTTCTATTCACTTCCAAATTACTTAAATTCTCGAAAGTGCACATTCTTAATATTTCATCTCCGTCACTCCACAATTTTTTTCCTCTGTGAAAAATGGACATTCCAAGAATTCAGCCAGTGTTTAAGCTGAATTTTAGGTTTCTTTTTAACTTCTTCATAATCAAGAAAATTACTTTATTTGGATTTTCCATGCTTGCTTTCCAATAATCCAACACATGATTCCAAAAATGGACCATAATTACTCACCCTTTTACAAAAAAAATCAAACGTTTCTTCAATGGAATTGGTACATTTGTGATGAAGTCTTAAATTATTTATAAAATACCACACAAAAATAAAAGAGTCCCTAGGATTCCTACATAAGTAAACAAGTTTGGTATTTGAATCTTGGATAGATTTTGGCAATTAAGCAAAGGGCATATGAGTTGACAAGAGTCTAAGTGAAGTGAAGGACGATGAATAATCAGGGACTTGACCATTAACATAGAGTTTTATTTTCAAGTATGGAACAAGATGATGAGGGTTCTTGACAAATAAAGGGTGATTTTGATAAAAAATGAAATATCCTTTTCGATTCATTAGAGAAAATAAAAGTGTTTTTAACCAAATGATTCCTAATTTAGGAGTTGTAACAAGGATGATATCAGTATCTTGAGTTTGAAATTGTTGTTGACATGCCATCATACCTTAATGATTCTTGGTGGTATCCAAAAACTTTGGTAATTGTAGATATGTGATGGAAGCCATCCTCTTTCTTTTGGTAGAGTTAAGAGCAATTTCTTAAACTCATCACTAAGTTCATCCTCTCTTAAATACTTGGGAAGAATTTGTGGAGAAGTTTGAGATCTAGACATTGTTTTGAAGTGGATATATAGTGTTTCTTTTAGTTTATAGGATGAAAGATTTGCTCATGAATACCTATACATGTACACATATTATATATTAGAGCTAAATCATCAACCATGTATGTGATGGACAATAATTGACCTAGCTTGAGTTTAATCCATACAAAAAAAAGTACATATTGAGGATATAATAAAAAATAGTTTTATGTGATTTCATTATTAGTGTTCGTTGAATATCTTAGTGTTATCACTTATATATTATCTTTTGTGTCATCATTCATATCATATTTTGATGTATTTTCTTAAGAAACACCTTCGATATTTGTATTTTGGTAGGATTAAAGAAATATTTGAAGCACAACAAGTTCACGAAGAATATGTACGTTTGCATGTTTTCATAGGAATGATAAAAGAAAGTCCCCAAATCCAAAAATATTCAAGGTGAAAAATCTGAATTTTATTAGTTTGATTTGATTTATAGATTGGTATTTGAAAAATATGAATTAATTCAATCCATGTACATTCTTAATTTATTCACTAAAATATCTATTCATAAAATATGATATCAAAAAATTAAGTAAACCTTCAATTTATATTTTTATAACATGTTTTATACATGTATAATACATATAATTAAACATGTTTATATATATAACCTGTAAATCAGTTTATATTTATTACCTTATCCCTTTATGCAACAAATCCACATCCACAGAATTCCCTTTACACACACTTTTACACCACACATATCAAATCACATCATTGAAGGGAACAAAGGGTACACTATGAGCTGACGGCAGAGCCAATTAGGATCGAGGGGTTGATTAATTTTTTTTAAAAAAAATTCGATACAAATATAATAATATTCTTAAAAAGCTCCATAACTTAGCAAACAACACATATATATAGGCTCATACAAAAATAGAACTTCCTTTTTTTACTTCAACCACAACAATTGCACCACAAAATTAATATCAAATACAACTACTTCAACATTGATTTCAAAACAAATGATTTCATTTTATTGGCATATAGCATATTATTAATGCCTAATCAAATATACAAAAAACTTAATCCAGATCCTTGGAACTTTTGTGCAATAACCTGATCTAGCTTTTCACTCATCTCTGTAGTGAAGTAATTTTTCCAATCTGCAACTTCTCCTTTACGAAAGAACACTTTATTTTGCACTCCAGATGGCAGTTTCCCATTTGTATTCACCTCCAAATTGCTTAAATTCTCGAAGCTACACATTTTTGATATTTCATCCACCATTCCACAATTTTCTTCCTCCATGGAAAATGGACATTCCAAGAACTCAGCCAAGCGTTTAAGCTGAATTTTTGGTTGCTCTTTAATTTCTTCATACATCAAGAAAAATACTTTATTAGGCTTTTCTATGCTTTGTTTCCAGTAACCCAACACATGATCCCAAAAAGGACCATAGACATTTGCACCCTTGCAAAAATGATTGAACATTTCTTCAATGGAATTGGTTTGTGTGTGACTAAATTTTAAATTGTTTGTAAAATGCCATAGAGAAATAAAAGTGTCCCTAGGATTCCTACATAAGTAAACAAGTTTGGTATTTGAATCTTGGATAGATTTTGGCAATGAAGCAAAGGGGATATGAGTTGACAAGAGTCTAGGTGAAGTTGAGGATGAAAAATTAGAGACTCGACCATTAACATAGAGTTCAAGTTCCAAAAATGGAACAAGTTCATGAGGGTTTTTGACAAGTAAAGGGTGATTTTGTTCAGAAATGGGATATTTTTTCCGATTTATTAGAGTAAATAAAAGTGCTTTTAACCAAACGGTTCCTGATTTAGGAGTTGTAACAAGGATGATATCACTATCTTGAGCTTGAAATTGTTGTTGACATGCAATCATACCTTGAATCATTCTTGGTGTTATCCAAAAACCTTGGTAATTGTAGATGTATGGTTCAAGCCATCCTCTTTCTTTTGGTAGAGTTAAGAGCAATTTCTTACACTCATCACTAAGTTCATCCTCTCCTAAAATCTTGGGTGGAATTTGTGGAGAAGTTTGAGATGTTGACATTGTTTTGAAGTGGATGTATAAAGTGTTTTACTCTTATAGTTTGTAGGATGAAAGATTCACACATATTATATAATAGAGCTAAATCAACAACCTTGTATATGTGATGGACAATAATTGACCTAGCTTGAGCTTAAAAAAAAATGTGCATATTGAGGATATGTACACTTGGTATTTGTTGAATATCTTAGTATTATCACTCATATTATATTTTGAGGTATTTTTTTAAAAAAATATCTATGATATTTATATTTTGGTAGGATTAAAGAAATATTTGAAGCACAATAAGTTCATCGAGATATGTTTGCATCAATATTCATTGGAAAAATTAAAGAAAATCCTCAAATCCGAGAAATTCAAAAAAATTCAAGGTGAAAAAAATCTAGATTTTATTAGTTTGGTTTGATATACAGATTTAAAAATATGACATAGATAATATGATTTGATATTTTAAAAATCTGAACCAATTCAATTCATGTACACTCTTACTTTATTCACTAAAATATTTTTTCATATAATATGATATTAAAAAATTAAGTAAATTTTCAATTTATATTTTATTTTACATTTTTTATACATAAGACATACATAAAACATGTTTATATATAACTTGGACATTAGTTTATCTTTACAACCTTATCCCTTTAAGCAACAAAATCACATGCACTTAATTCCCTCCACTCATTTTACATACTACTAAACCTAACCCTATCCTTTCTTGCAACAAATTATGCACATGCACTCAATTCACTAAGGGAACCACTCTAGATTTTTCTTTGGGCAGAAGGGGTATACAATGAGTGGCTTCGGAGCCAAATAAGATCGAGGGATTAATTTTAAAAAAATTCTATAAAACTTATATTATTCATATATGCATATGTGCCGAATTCAATACTTTGTAAAGTACTTTTTTTTCTCTCATTTATGTGACATTCTTTCTTGTCTAGTCCGTGTAACACCCTAGAGCACCCTAAGATACCTTTGCTAAAAATAGGACCAAAGTGTAACATCCTAGCTATTTTAATTGATACCGAGCTGAAAAATTTAAAGGGGTTCACAAATAAGTACAAAAATAATTTTGGTGGAATTTTTGGTCAAAAAATAAATCTTCAGGGTAAAATTGTTTATCCAGAAGAGTGCGCCCCCAACATAGTTCATTTTTACACTTTGTTCATAAAACGCATTTATATGTTTCGTTAAAAAATAAACTGAAATGGAATAAGTTCGCGTCGCAAACTTGCTCCATCACGATACCCAATTTTCAATTTTAAAGCAGGGGCATTCTAGTCTTTCCCCACCTATCCTAGAATAAAATCTCGTCGTTTTGAGTTTGTTTTCGCCCTAAAATCAGTAATCCATACCCATTTACTCAGAAACACGTAAGTTATTCTAAGAACATAGTTTAGGGAGAAAGGTAAAGAGTTAGGGTTGAGAAATTCTTCAAGCTTTTCAAGAAATCTCCATGCCACAGGCATGTAAGGCTCCCAAAAATTTGTTTTAAGTTTGTTTTAAGAAATTACTCGAATGCTCTTCCAACTCTTGAAAATTATTTAGTAAATTTATATTGAATGCTCTTCCAACTCTTGAAAATTATTTAGTAAATTTATATTTCTTTATCTTTTTATCAAAGACAAGTCACTTTTTATAGCTATAAATGCCAAATCATGAATTGAGTGCTAAAAATTTTACAAAATTGATCAATGATATTGAGTAAACATGCCTATGGATGAGTGATTTTTCTATGACAAAAAAGAAAGTATGACTTTATTACATAATATTTGATAATTGGATGACTATATGAGTAATAAAATTATTTTAGATGTTTTTTATTGTGATGATTTTTATGGTTTTTATGATAGTGATTATGAGGATAATGATAAAATAATGACAATTATCATCATCATTAAACTCAAGTCTGAATTCTTTTCTCTTAAATGACACAAGATAAATTTCTTTGTTTCTAAAGTACAATCATGCAACAAAATAATATGTGAAAGCAATAAATATTTTGTTGAGCATATACAAAAAGAACATAAACTTCAAGCCACTTAACAACCCGAGTGTCTCTTCACTCTATCATAGAGGAATTTTCGCATATAGTCAGTCAGAAATACCTTAATTATGTTCCATAGTTATAGTTTGGGTAATTACACGTTTCGTAAGTATAGTTATATCAGTCTTTGTATAATTCGTTATACAATTCACAGTGTTTGTATATAACGCTATACAATTTGATTCGCGCATAGCTTTTGGATAATCGGTCACACATACAAAACTTAAACTGTAATTACAGCTAGATGTTTGCCGTGAGCCGTAATTAATTCAAACTATAGCTATGTTAACTAATTAACTAGTATATATTTGCTTATCCATGTAATTTTTTCTTTATCATGCTTCACACATAAAGGCCCAATTAAATGTGGTAGAATGACCCAAATACCAATTGTACTGGCGGCCCAGTACAAATGGGCTCATGAGTTGCAGCCAAATTTATGCTTGTCAATAGGCTTGGGGCTATTCGCGAAAATGTCCCTATTTTGAGGTGGTCTTAAATTTAAATTTCTAAATATGATGGTCTTTAATTTTTGTCCATCGACACTTTAGCTAAAACCAAAAGGAAAGAAATATCCTTATTGTTGAAATAATTTTAAAAAATCGCTTGACATAAGTTACATCGTAATGCAGAACTAAGAGAAGAGTTCAGTTTAAGTATCCACAATTATGTTGCAAGAGACATAAGTTAAATGTTAATACCACTATCTTGAGTATAAGTGATTTTCATCCAGTAAAATATCGTAATAAAGAAATAATATCCATGTAAATGAAACAGTTTGAAATATATGTTTTCTTTTAAATTACTTTTGTGTACCTTACATATCTTGTTTCTAAAAATATCAAAGATTTAAATAAATGGGGTTTAATTATAAAATGTATTTGTAGATATCAATATTACCAACTTCTCAACAAACATGTTTCAATATCCCATGTATTTTATTGGAAAAATATTTCATTATCCATATATATATATATATATATATATAACAAGTTTTAAATATAATATACCATAATACTCTCCCCCACCTACCCAACCAAACTATAATTAGTTAATTAATCTCATATGTCAACCATTACAATGCCTTAATAACCAAGCAAAAAAACATAAATCTTGTATGACTATTTTCTTCTATGAGCTGAAAAAAGAAAAGTTGTGTGGTGTGGATAATTTGGTTGGTTAGCTTATTATAAAATTATTTGATGTATATATCAAAATATATAGATATCATTAGATGACATAGGTTTACATGATTTAGTGAATGTTTATATCAACGAGGTTTGTGGTGGAATGTTACTCTTTCGTTCTTAATTAAATATTTTGAATTTTAATCTGGATAGGAAATCGGTCATGTCTTTGTTATAGTATTATTTTTTCATCCTTAATCAGAAATTTTGAAGCTGAGCCTAAATGTTTATAAGAAAAAGAGATAATGGGTCGAATTCATGAATAAAACCTAAATCAATCACACCTAAATGGGTCATCTTCTATGTTGGGCCTTCACTAGTATAATTGAGAGATAAATTTGTAGAAATAATGCTTAGTGGTCACTTTTTGACGTAAATCTTGTAGAGATGGTTTAATTTATACAATAAAGTAACTAGTTTATAAAAAAAATATGGTTATATTTTATTTACATAAAAAAATAATCAAAAATCATAGAAAGTATATGCTGACTATACATTATCAGACACTCAAAAGTTAAATATAGTTTAACTACACATGAAATATAACACTGGCTATACTATACATAAATTATACACTGACTATTCAATTTTGATCAATTCAAAACTTCCTCTAAACGCTTGAATTTTGCCTAAACTTTAATCATATAGAACTTCATACTAAACTTCACTCACATATAAAAAATTATTTAAACTAATTTTTATATACTATGAGATAAATAATGATCTCAAAATCGAATATATACGAAAGAAGTCGCTCTCTCACAATAATCCATGATAATATATAGAATAAATATTTTTTAAAAAAATATTCTATTTTCTCTTCCCACCCATATTGTGTCTGTCATGAAAGTGAAATCCCATATGGAAGGAAAAATTCCAAAGAGAGGAATAAAAGTGGTGAAGATCTTCTCATATATGAATGTGAATCTTAGATTTTGTGGGGACTAAAAGGGAAAGGGAAGGGTGAATAAATTCATTAATTAATTTCATTCAAATTAGGAGGTGCGAGAGGTTGGATTTAGAAGCTACACGGAGAAGTAGAGGTAGACCAAAGAAGTATTGAGGGGAGGTGATCAGACATGATATGACGATACTTGATCTCACCGAGGACATGACCTTAGACAGAAAGGAGTGGAGGTGGTGTATTAATTAGAGTAGCAGACTAATAGGCTAGTAGGGATAGGTTAGTAGGATTAGTCGGATCGTTATATCTTGTGGTGTTTGTATTAGTCCTATATGTATTAATTTTACTGTATTTACTCTCTATCATTGCTTTCGTTATTAGTCGTTCTTCCTTGTTTCCTTGTTTCTCTCTTCCTTCTCCTTTTTATGTAGCATTTTAATTTTATGATCTTCTCTCGATGCACTCCCTTCACCACCCCATTACACCCCACCCCAACCCCTTTATCTCGCTCTTTATTCCTCATAGTTCGACCACGCTATTTTATAGTATTTATCTGAATTATATATAAATATTTGTGTGATAATATTTTATATTATACTTTTAAATGAATGTCCCTCTCAACGCTCCACAGAAGGAGAAGGCAACTGCATTCCCTTTTCTTGATTTATAGTATTGTTGAAATTTTGTAAAGAATTAAATTTTTATCCATTTATTAGAGGGACACAAAAGGGATTCTTATAAGATTTGGTTTATCCTTTTCTATTTATGTAACAACCATACAAATCTAGGGGGAACAAAAATTAGTACTTCCTTTTATTTATTTATTTTTTATTTTTTACTCGATGTTTGATATTTATATCTGAGTCTAATTAATTCGAATCGCATTGTACATGGTCTTATATAAAATGAAGTGCTCTTTATGAAAGGTTCAAATCTGAGACCTCATCAAGTTAAGAAAGAAGCAGTCTCTTTCGCTGCACCACATCCGTTTTATGGTTTTCTTCCTTCTATTACTTTCTCGCAATAACAGATATTTTGATTTTCAAATTCAAATTCGTTGGAAGAAAAGAGGCGCCGGTGGGTAATACATTTGTTACTTGAAATTACTCTCTCCGGTTATTTTTACTTCTCCATATTTGATTGTGTATATATTTCTTCAAAAATAATAAATAAAATGATAATTTTATTATCTCATTCTTATTTATTATAAGTCATTTTAGTACTCATTAAAAAATAAGTGTAAAATATAGAAAATAGTACAGCCATAAATTATATTTTGATTTTTTAAATTGAACAAATAAAATAAGATATTTATTTTTAATATAATAAAAAATACAACAATTATATGAGTATTATAAAAACATATATTTTTAAAATTATTTATTTAACACCACTTTAAAAATTAATTGCGAACAAATATTATTAGATTCGCGCACAACACATGATTTTCATCACAATTGATATATTATATAACTAAAACTTACAAAATATGCAAGTATTTATTTAAAATATTTATTAGTGCATGAAAATCATGATATATTTAAAAGTTTGGAAATTAACACGTATAATACACGCCTTTGCTTTACTTACAATAAAAGTTTCATCATAATTCCATAATAAATCATCAACAAAACAAACCAATCGTGAAATTATTTATCGAAATAACTATATTCGCTAGCTAAATAAATAAAAATATATATTATTTTATATTATAAAGTTATATATAAAAAGATTAATTATATTTATTGACTATTACGTCAGCGAACGATTATACAGATAATTTTTACGTTTTTAAAAGTACCATCATCGTGGTTGTTGTAAGATATTATTTAGTTTATGAGACCTTGCACGATTAATTTTTTAAATTGTAAATTAATTATTTAGGTTAAACAATCATGTTTCATATTAATTTAATTCTTTAAGTTAATCCCTCGTGTTTTCTATTTGCTTCATTATATATTTAAATTAATTCCAACTAAAAAACTAACCGTTGATATTTAATTAATGGAATAAAATACAATTTACGTGTGGTATTTTAAAATTGGATTACATAAAAAAAAATTAATAAATAGATATCAAAAGATTTTCATGATTTTATTGAATATTTAGTCCACATGTTGTTTAATAAAATGAATAGCTTGTTAGGTCAAATTTTTAGAAAATAAAATGCTTAATTTTGTTTAAATAAGCATTTATTTTAGATAAATAAAGTTTTTAATTCAAATAATAAGTAGTAGCAAAAAATATTTTTTCTCAAAAAAAAAAAGCACGTTCAAAATATTGATCAAATACAAATTTTAATTATAATAGCTAAACTGAATTATATCCTGTCTTATTATTTCTCGCCAAATACTTTTTTGATTTACTTCTGCTCTCCCGCATTCACAGGGCACAGGTGGCTGGCCTTCCATTAATACGGAGTGTTGGGTCTGCAACAGATATCAGCCAACTCTATTTTCTTCGATAGGGTGTCTAGGGCTCGTTCAGAATTCAATTTTCGCAAAACAAACTATCTAACCATAACTATTTTAACATTCTGAATTCAATGACGCGGTCGAAATTTTCATACGAGATCATTTCGATCAAATATGAATTTCGCTTTCTAAATTTCATAATTACTCAATTTTCACCGAGGAGCTCCCAAAATTGCTTTTGAAGTAGATTAATTAACTAGGACCTACTACTCTTAAAAATATTTTTTTGAAATATTAAATAAGTTTTTTAAAATTTTGCCCAAACAGGCTGTCAATCAGGTTGGACCTTGACATTTCATCTGGAAAATATTTATTATTATTATTATTATTATTATTATTTTCTCTTTACAAATATAATTTTGGAAAAATTCTTGAATTTTTTTTTTTTAAATTTCCATAATTTGTGGCTTTCCTTTAAAGCAAGGAAAACATTCTGAAAAAAGATGATGAGCTGGCATTTTATTCCACAAATATAAAGTGTCCCTTCACCAAAACGAATAGGCAGGAAAAAAAAAACATAAAAATAAGAATAATTAATATTTATATTTAAAGAAAAAGTTAAAAAGAATAAGATGGTCCATAAAATATTAATAAATAATGTGGAAATTTAATTAAAAAAAAGTCTACTGAAAAAAACTGGCACGAGTCACGTGCACTAGTGTGATTTTCAAGATCTAGCATGAGTAGTTGTTTGTTACCTTCGGAGTCCGTTGTCTCAAATTATCAGTCGTATTTTTTACGTACTTCTTAAAATAAATAATAATTTATACTCCCTTTGTTCGATATTATTTATCACGTTTTGATTGTTGAGAATTCAATTGTATAATAGTATTATATTAATTAAAAAATTAAATTCTAAAAATTAGTTAAATTGACTCTTACTAGTGAGACGATGAGGGATAAGCTTCATCGTCGAGAAGGAAACAGCCCGGATCACTAGCTAAGGCTCCTAAATGACCGCTCAGTGATAAAGGAGGTAGGGGTGCAGAGACAGCCAGAAGGTTTGCCTAGAAGCAGCCACCCTTGAAAGAGTGTGTAATAGCTCACTGATCGATCGAGCGCTCTTGCGACGAAGATGAATGAGGCTAAGCGATCTTCCGAAGCTATGGGATGTAAAAATACATCGATAGGGGAGCATTCCGCCTTAAAAGGAAGCCTCCGCGCGAGCGGTAGTGGACGAAGCGAAAGCGAGAATGTTGTAAAATAAAATATGAGAAGTAAAAGTGATAGAATTGAATATTAATAATTAAAAGAAAACTTAAGAGCTAATGTTCATAATTAGGTTAAAATCACAAAATATCTTTTCATAATAGTTGTTTTATTTTTTTATCGAATATAATAAACGTGTATATGTAAATTAATTAAAATAGATTGATTCAAATAACGATTGAAAAAAAAGAATATATGAATTTCATGACTCTCAAATTTATCGAATTGATCTGATTAATATTCATTTTAGGATTCAATTAGGAATAATAAATATAAACTCACACGAATAAATTAAATTTTACTTTGGAATAAAATATACTCTTTAATAAAATTCAAACATATATATAGGGCTTTGACCTAGCTAGATATACTATCTTTTTTTCTGTTTTTTTTTAATAAAAAAATGAGATAGAGCTTAAATAAATACTTAAAGCTTCTTTTAATTAGGATTTTAATACATATTTCTAGGTTTAATATTTAGGTAAGATAACTTTTTAAGTCTAAAAGAGACAACTTTAGGGTAGACTATGATCTAAGCTAGGTCTCTTTTCTACTAAATTATAATTATAATATGGTTGAAGATTATAACTTTTTTTTTAAAAAAAAAATCCTTTTGAAAGAGTTATATTGCATTTCTTGAAAATTTCTTGGTTTTTTCGTGCAGCAACAATATATTTAGTGAAATTTCATAAGCGGGGTCTGGGAAGGATAGAATATACACAGACCTTACCAATATCTTATAGAAGTAGAGTGGTTATTTCCTGGGAACCCTTGTCTCAACAACCCATAAGCGGTTTTGTCATGCAAATTTCTCGATATTTTATTTATTTTATATTTTTGAAATTTGGCTTAATATCATGGCAAAAAGGCTCGTAGAATGAAATATCATTAGATTTTCTTGTTTAACATATATATAAAATAATTTATAGACCAGCTATATGCAAATTTCTCGATATTTTGTTTATTTTTTATCTTCAAAGTTTGACTTAATATCATGTAAAAAAGGCTTGTACGATGAATTTATAGACCAAATACGTACATGGATTGTGATGGATAATAAATATTATTTCATTCTTAATTAGAGATTACAGATTTTAGCTATCTTTGTTAGAGAATATTTTATCCATTATAAAATTTTAACGTAAATTCATATATAGTCGAATCTCAATATAAAAACCGATAAAAGTTTATTGAGACTCATAGCCCATAGGCAAGACACTATTATTTAACTAAATAAATTTGTCATGCTACTTTTTTTTTTTTTATCACCTAGTAGGCATGCCTAAAGGCCAAGGTTGATTAGGAATATCACTTGAAAATTGTGATCTTTATATTTTTATAAAAATAAAAGATAAATTGTTTGCATTCACCAAAAATTAATCAATTGAACAGACAATTTCCTGGACTTTAGCTCTAATTGTCCACAAAAAATGGATTAAGTTGTGGTGTACCAGAAAAAGAACTGCCTAAATTAAAAACATTACTTTGTGTCTATAAACAACAATAACATATCAGTAGAATCTCATAAGTAGGGTCTGGGGAGGGTAGAATTTACGCAGACTTTACCACTATCTTATAGAGGTAGAAAGACTGTTTCTTGAAAACTCTCGTCACAAAAACTCATAAGCAGAATAACCTAGATATGAAAATCAGGAAAGAAAGACAAGGAGAAGTGAACAGAAAGAGCGATTAATAACGAAAAACACATAATAGCAAGTAAATACGAGACAATTAACATATATAAGATAGATGACGGCAATACCGGATAACTCCTACTACCCTACTATACCCTCATGGCCAGACATCAACCTACTAACCCATTAGCGTGCTACTCTAATTTGCGACTCCATTCCTTCCTATCTAAGGTCATGTCCTCGGTGAGATCAAGTTTCACTATATCTTGTCTGATCACCTCCCCGAATACTTCTTCGATCTACCTCTACATCTATAAACACTTATTTAAAATTCCTAAAATAGAAAAGAGCAAGAAAAAAAAAAATCTCCATGAGAATGTAAAGTTCTATATGTGAAACCTCACTGCAAAAATTATTTAAAACTAGATATAAAATTCATCATTAAATAGCTTGGAGCAGTGACAAAGCCAGAATTTTTACTAAGGGGATTCAAAATTTGAAGAAGTAAACATACGAACAAGTCGAAGGGGGTTCGACATCATTTACTATATATATCTCGCTATGCATATGGTCCTTGGTCCGGGGAAGAGCTCGACCACAAGGGTCCATTGTACACAATCTTCCCTTGCATTTCTATCAGAGATTATTTTTGAGACTTGAACCCATGACCTCCTACAATCTTCCCTTGCATTTCTGTCAGAGATTATTTTTGAGACTTGAACCCGTGACCTCCTCGTCTAAAAGACACATTTTAAAGTGCCCATTATGGTATAAATAATAAACAAAAATATATGTCAACTCTATTATTGACAATAATTTCTAGCAAATGGAAAACAACTCTTCTCCATATATATATATCCACTTTTATTTAATTTCTTTCCATTATATTGAGGAGAATAATTCAAAAAAAGGTGAATGGAAGACAAAAAATCATGTTTCATGTAGGACTTTTTTGTGGGTGTTTTAATGTATGTTTTTGTGCCCTACATATATCTTGAGCTTTACAAGTCTACTTTACAATGGAAATATTATTTTTTTTCCAAATACTTTTTAGTCAACTCTTTTTAAGGATAAATTGTTGGTAATATTTTTTGTTTGAAGAATCTTTGTCTACACTTCATATGGTAAAGTGTTATTTAATGTTTACTTTTAAAAAAATAGAGAAAAAGGAAAGAAAAAAAAATGTTTTGTAAATTTTCCCTATTTAGACCTTTTATTATATAGCAAAAACAATGGTATTAAAATTTGAAAACCAATGGGAAATGTTGAATTTCCCTCCTAGTAAATAGAATTGTGTTGGAAATTAAAATGACAAGGTTGAAAAAAGTCGAATATGCTCTTAAACCATGTGAAATTAAATAAATAATATATTTTTATCGGGACGAGAATGTGCTTATTTAAAAAGGGAAAAGTATATTAGGAAAAATGACATCTTTGATTTAATTAAGTATTAATATGGACATTTTTTGAAAGAAAAAAAGCTATTAACTTAAGGAGTATTTTTTTTCTAACCAAACTATTAATGAAAGATATTTTTATTTAATTTTACATAATTTAAAGGCATTTTCAAATAAAAATGATGTAAAAAAAATTTAATAATTGTATATCACATAAATACAATAGGAAAATTTTCATCGTTTGATTAAAGATTTCAGGCTCAAATTCTAACAACAAAATCATCATTAGGTTCAATTTCTAAAAATAAAATCATCTTTAATAAGAACTGATTTATACATACCACTTTGCACGATTCAAATTAATTTGACTTCAAATATATTATCGACACCGAATGAAAAATAAAAATACAAAGGAATGGGATAAACCCAACTTGAAGATACAAATCAATATTCATATAATCCAACATTTTGTTTTTTCTAAAAAAAAATTATATATGAAAGTAACTACTCAAGCTAGCTAGCTAGCTAGAAATTGTCCAAAAATAGTTCATGGACCATAAGATCTTATTAATTTAATATTTATTTATTTTTAGAAAAAAACATATGTTAAAAAAAAATGAATAAGACAACTTTTCTGATTTACTTTTCACCCCCACACCTTCACAAATTTAAATATTTGGATAATGAAACTCTATGTGCTTGTGTGTAAGTTCTATCCTATATATAGGTTTTAGATTATTTTTTTCCCATTTAAATTGTTTGAAATTTTGTTGTATATGTATATATATTATTCTGAATAAATAAATACGTGAAGATGATCAAATCGGTTCATAAATATTTTTTTTCTTTTATCAAATTTAGGTTAAATGGTTGAAGGGAGATAAGTATCGAGCTATAAGTATGTATTTTTTCGTTCTTATCTAAGTGGAAGTTACCAGTTCAAAATCTATCGGTTGTGGAATTGCTTTTAATTATTAAGAAGTGTTTTACCTTCGACTATAGACTTTTTGACTCTAATTTCAAATTTAATAAAATGTCAATATGGTGTTCGGCAATTGGTATCCACATTGTAGCTAGACTAAATCTGGATTCGCGTCAGAAAGTTCTAATATCGAAGCAATCCCTAACAAAGTCAACTCTATACCTAAGGAGACTCGAAGCCGAGACTTTTGGTTAAGAAAGAATTAGTACTTACCACTCCACCATAACCCTTGTTGGTAGATCGCTTTAAATATATTACTATACATTATTAATTTAGAATCGATAAATAATTTTACAAAAATTAAATTCACAAACTTTAAATCTTGAATCAATCCTTGAACATACTTTGTGATAAGTATCCTCCAAATAAAGTTATGTGTATGTGGTTCTCTGATCCCTAACAAATATTCGAGACTTTTTCTTTTTATTTTTCAATATTCGTGCATGTTATGATGGTTTCTGAAGAATGCATTTTTCTGAAATAATGTTTATATTTATTTTTTATCCTCATCGACCATAAAAACTTTCAAAAAAAATTTTAAAAATACATGACGACTAGCTTGAGCCCTATGAACAATAACATCGATACAAATAGCAAGATGAATCGCTAATATAGTACCAAACGATTTATCAGGAGTTTCAGCAATAAAAATTGGGATGGATAGAATTGAATCGATTTCACTAGAATCAAAATATATTATACTTCTCGTACCAATAAAATAAAATTTTTAAAAGAAATAAATAAAAGTTGGGTAAGGGCAAAATGGGTAAAGAGTAAATAAAAATGGGTTTGGCAGAGTAAAGCATGTGCAAGGGGAGACAATAAGAGCAAGAAGCATGACCCGGAAGACATGCTAATTTGCAGTCCATTATATTCACCAATTTCTCCCACCATGTGCTTCCATTCAAAAATATCGAGGGAGTGATAAGTACTCTTTCATTTTTAATCAGATGTTTTGAGTTCGAGTCTTCTTGTGTATGGAGTTGCCTTTGTTAGGGAGCGTTTTACTCCCCATGTGAGACTTTCTGGCGCAAATCTAAATTTAATCGAGTTTCAATGTGAGTACCGAACAGACTGAGAAATAAAAAAAATATTTCTTTACTTAACTCATTACTACTAATATTATGTCTTACATACTAATATATTTGTGTCAATTTTATTTTTTAATTATTTGATATTTAATATTCATTGATCTGACTAATTCAGCATTTGTAAAAGTAATATTGCTGATCGTTTTTCGGATATATCTTTGTAAAATATTATTATCCTAGTATTTTAAATTTCACAAGTAGAATTTTAGGTTATTGTCTTGATGTTTCTCTTGTGAATTTTGAAATTTCAGAATGTTAGATTATTATATTTCAATTATAGAATATTGAAATTATCCTATTTGTGATTTTATTTTCCTTGGCATAAGCCCATTAAACGAAAAAACACTTTCTATCAAGAATTTCATCATTTTAAGGTTAGCTTCAATTGAGACTTTGATAAAGAGTCGAGAGTCTCATTCATGCCGTCATATTAATTTCTTAGTGGTTCATTAATTATTTATAGACCGTTAACTAAATTTTTTATTTGTCATGCAAAATATTATTAATTTAAAATTCATTAACTTAAATAAAGAGATTTTGTGACGAGGGTTCCCAGGAAACAATCTCTTTATCGCTATGAGGTAGTGGTAAGGTCTGCGTACATTCTACCCTCTTCAGACCCCACTTATGAGATTCCGCTGGGTATATTGTTGTTGTTGTACTTATTAAAGTATCTATTATTTTATGGTTATGGAATCCAATAAAATTTGTTAGTTATTTGGTTGGGATCCAACAAAATTAACCATATTACACGATTATATTACTTTAATTAATCTCATTAGTCATCATCATTATGCCAAATTAAGGGTCACGTGCAATTTAAGAAAAAATGAAAGGTCATGTGACCCCATTAAAATTACATCATATCACTTCCTTAATCAATTAATCTTGCAAATTAAGATTGAGTTTATGATCAATTAACTAGGAAAGAAATATATAGTGTTAGTACACACACACAAAAAAAAAGAGTTTATTTCTATAAAAATAATTATAAAAGATAGGAGTAGGTCGATAAATACTATTGTTCGTACACGGATTTAAGGTAAAATCATGTCTGTGCCTAATACAGATGGTAACATGGAACTTCTTCAGTTGAGTTTCGATAATATCCGTCTTATGAGTAGAGTTTAGGAATGTTGGGTGTAGCAGACCTCACTCTATTTTTGTGGATAGAAAAGATGTTCTCGATAAATATTCGACTCGGGAAAATCGTAGTTCAGAAAAATTTAAAGCAAAGTATTATGATGATATTATTGTAAAAAATATTTAAAAATTAAATATATTAATTCTTTTCTATTTTCCCATTTTTTATGAAATTTTTCCACAAACCTTGGAAAATTCTTACACGTCGTTGATTATTGACCAAAAAATGTATAAGTTAGCATTTACATCCAGCGCACGTTAGCTTGACTCCATACCCTCACTCACCTATAACATTCCTAACCAAACGTAGGAAACGTCAACTACGCAAAATATAAATTTCTGTGTAAAAATTATAATAAATAATAAATATAAATTTATAATTTAAATGTTTAATAGGGTAAATATTACATAACTTTTAAAATTTTAGATTCGTTAAATTAAATTTTTATTTAAAATATTATATTAATATAATCAAATTAATTTTGAAAGCTAGTCAAATTGACTTTCAAAGAGTCGATATAACAATTAAAAAAATGATGAAAGGAGTATTATTTTACTAGATTACATGTAAATATTTTTAAAATAATAACTTTTTAGCTTATTAAATATTAAAAAATTAATAAATAATTTATTTATTTTCATACATAATAACACCCTAAAAAGTGTGTGTGTATGTGTTTCGTGTCCATAGAGAAACCCTTTGATTCGTAGAGTGTATATTTAGTGGTGCTTTCTTTGTAATCCTCCTTTTTCTTTTTAATTATTTATGAGTTTCAAATTATTAATTTTTAAAATTAATTAAATTATAGTAATTTAATATTTTAAAATAAAAAGAAAATATTTCATCAAAATTTTGTAATATTTAATGAAAAAAAATTATAATAACTAATAGAGACCAAGGGAATATCACATACTATAAGATAAAATGGTGTATTTTTGTATTTAGATACTTTATAGTAAAAATAAAATAAAGTTTATTTTTTGATTCTACTGGTACTAGGAGTATTATATAATAGGGGCTGGTCAAGATTCACTTTCCATATCGTTGGTCGGAGGTCCTGTGATAAGCTATAACTCACAACCCCTCTTTCTGTCTCTCTAAGCTTTTTCTTTGAGAGAATCGAGAAATCTTGCTGACCAAATTCACAAATCCTCAAGAAATTGTAATGGGTACGTGCCATTTCTTCTTTTTTTCTCGTTTTCTGTTCCTCTGTGTTCTTGGTTTTTTGGTAGTTACCAGTCTTATGATTTCAGAGGGGGTTGGTTCAAAGTACTGTTTTTTTTGGTTGGTTTTTGTTAATAGTGTATTTGGGTTTGTGAGTCATCTTGTTTTTGTGTTTCTAAGTCATGTTTTGTTAAGTTTTGGGTGGTAAAAAACAAATCTTTGTTTTAGCTGTTTTTTTAGTGTGTTTGGGTATGTGGGTAATCTTGTTCTTTTGTTTCTAAGTCATGTTTCAGTGAGTTTTGGGTGGTAAAAATCAAATCTTTTTTAGCTTAGTGTCTTTGGGTTTGTGAGTTACCTTGTGCTTTTGTTCTAAGTGATGTTTTGGGTGGTAAAAATCAAATCTTTTTTTAGCTTAGTGTTTTTTGGTTTGTGAGTCATCTTGTTCTTTTGTTCTAATCATGTTTTGTTGAGTTTTGGGTGATAAAAGTCAATTTATTTTTTAGCTGTTCTTTTGATTCTTGGAGTTTGGTGGATTTTGGTTGTTGTGTGTGTTTTGAGATGTTTCATGGAGTATGGTTCCCACAAGCCCCACTAGAGCAGACCCACACAGGCACAGGACATGGGGCTTAGCTTATACACTTCTTAATTACTAGTTTTCTTTTGTTGTCTTGGTTATTCTATAATTCTTTTAATCTGTCATGATTGGTGGGCTTTATTTATGTTCTCATTTTTTCCTCTACTAATCATTTTCTTAATTACTTGCTTCACTCTTGGGTTCCCAGTATCTTCTTTGTGATTGGAAATAGTGATTCTCTTTATTCCAAAGTTCTTTTCTTTTTACTCATTGGGTGTCTTATCTGAGATTTCCTGTGTTTTTTCCTATCACTCAGAAGCTACAGTAAGCTATTCCCAAAACATAATGGATGATGAGTATGAGAAATTTATCAGAAGAATGAATCCACCAAGGTATTGGTTATTATCAACCCCCAAAACCCCAAACTCTTTTAGTTTCTTAAACTGTCACTTCAATTTTATTCATGGCATTTACTCCAACTTCATTGATCTTTTTGTCAGAGTGGTAATTGACAATGAATCTTGCAAAAATGCCACTGTGATACAGGTATTTCTTTTATTGGTTATCTTGTTGTGCTCTAAAATGTAGTGTTTTGATGGGAACTTTTTCTAATTTTGTGAATCTTTGGTGTTTTGGTGCAGGTGGATAGTGCTAATAGACATGGAATACTTCTGGAGGTGGTACAAGTTCTTACTGATCTTAACTTTATCATTACAAAGGCTTATATTTGCTCTGATGGTGGATGGTTCATGGATGGTGAGGACATTTATCTTTTCGTCTCGTTTGTTCTTTAGCGTAGTTACTTTCAATTTGGAGAAGGAATTTTGCTAAATATTCTGAAGCTGAAATTGATGATGAGTTGTGTCTCATGTTGGCAGTATTCAATGTCACCAATCAAGATGGAAGCAAGATTACAGAAGAACCAATCTTGGATTATATCATGAAGGTGAGCTGTAGTTCTCCGTGTGAAAATTCGAGAACTTTTTTGTTTGCATCTAAATTTAAGACTGACTGTCTTTTTGTTTGTGTGGGGTTGTTTCCATTTCAGTCTCTTGGTCCAGATTCTTGTTTCGCCTCTTCTATGAGAAGATCAGTGGGGGTTACTACAGGAAAGGACCACACCACAATTGAGTTAGTTGGTAGTGATAGACCAGGTCTACTATCTGAAGTGAGTGCTGTCCTCACCAGCCTTAGATGCAGTGTGGTGAATGCCGAAGTGTGGACCCATAACACCCGCGCAGCAGCTATAATGCAAGTTAGTGATGATGAAACCGGGGGTGCAATTGTTGACGCTGAAAAGTTGTCTATGATCAAGAAACTCTTATGCAATGTACTTAGAGGTAGCAATAAATCAAGAGATGCTAAGACATTGTTATCTCATGGGTCCACTCATACCGATAGAAGGCTTCACCAGCTGATGTTTGCAGACCGGGACTATGAACGTGCCATGGGTGATGGATCGGATGATAAAGAAAGGCCAAATGTGAATGTTGTTAATTGGCAAGATAAGGACTACTCAGTAGTGACAATTCGGTGCAAGGATAGACCAAAACTTCTGTTTGATACGATTTGCACTTTGACCGATATGCAGTATGTAGTTTTCCATGGGAATGTTGATACCGAAGGACCAGAAGCTTACCAGGTACTATAGTTTCGTACAGAAATTTTGCACTCTATCACTTTACCTACATGGATCTTGATTTCTATGTATCTGTGCACTTAACGACAAATTCTTGTTGCATTTCCAGGAATACTGCATTAGGCATATAGATGGATCATCTGTGAAATCAGATGCAGAAAGACAAAGAGTGATTCAATGTCTTGAAGCAGCAATAGAAAGACGAGTATCTGAGGTTAGCACTTCGATTTACTTTTGACATCTTTTTATGTTCGATTATTCAGCAATAGAAGTAAGTCTTGCCAGGAAATAGTAGAGAAAGAGAAGTGGGGGCTAAAATAAAAGAGGACATTACATAGTGCTGGAATGTCCTGCTTTCGACCTTTTTCTTTTTTCCGTTGTCTATATAATATTAATCCGTGGTTCCAGAGAATTCGTATACGATTAGAGATGTTGATGCAATTTGGAATCTCTTAACACCAAAAGAAGAAAAAGTAGAGGTCATTGAGTTAAAATATGTTTGTTAGCTTTGTCTTAGCACATAAAACTGCCAATTTATATGTTTATTAGTTGTTTGATTATGTCTCTCATGTTGTCTTATTTTATAATTTAATTAAAGTGTCATGAGTCATATTATATTTGTCTAAGTTTTAGACCTATTCTCATTGGACTAATTGTTGGCAATTTTTTACTGCTTTTTTTCTTGTCTTGTTAGGCATTGGATTTCATTTCTTATAGAATCATTTTTCCTTTGTGTTTGTCCAGGGATTGAAGCTAGAGTTATGTACCACGGACCGAGTAGGGCTGCTGTCCGATGTTACCAGAATCTTCCGTGAGAACAGCCTCACTGTCACTCGAGCAGAAGTAACAACAAGAGCAGGCAAAGCTCTCAATACATTCTACGTTAGCGATTCATCAGGGTACCCTGTCGATACTAAGATCATAGAATCTGTTCGACAGACAATTGGGCAAACGATACTTCGAGTAAAAGGCTCCCCTGAAGAGCTAAATCCAGTACAACAAGAATCTCCAACTAGGTTCCTCTTTGGTGGCTTGTTCAAGTCTAGATCCTTTTGTAATTTCGGTTTGGTTCGATCTTACTCTTGAAATCAAAACTTAGTAGCCCTCTTTCCATTGTATATATATATTCCCATTCACTCTTCCCAGGTTTGGTTAATTAGCAAAAGTTGATTACTTACCTGAAACAGTGTGTTTTTTAAGGTTTAAATTGAAAGAAGAGAAGATGCTAAGTGTCTGTATATAATACTTTCTTCATCACATTTTGCTTTTGTTCATTGGTAATGGATTCAACACAATGTTGAACAAGCTGAAGCAGATCAAAAACTCAATGTTGTACCCTCTGCCTTTTTCAGATCCTACTCATGGGATTTTGCCAGTATTATGATATGTTGAATGTAGCAACAACGACATACCCAGTGAAATCTTATAGGTGGGGTCTGGGGAGGACAAAATGTATCTAGACCTTATCAATATCTCATAGAAATAGAGAGACTGTTTTCGAAAGACCTTCATCTAAAAAAATGTATTATCCACAA
This sequence comes from Solanum rostratum, assembly GCA_029948455.1. Classification (NCBI taxonomy): domain Eukaryota; kingdom Viridiplantae; phylum Streptophyta; class Magnoliopsida; order Solanales; family Solanaceae; genus Solanum; species Solanum rostratum. The sequence continues at coordinate 7,123,936 of CM057046.1, forward strand.
AAATAGAATATACTAGATATGAAACGATCAGGGTGGATAACAAATCAAAATTTATAGAGACAATAAGTAAAAAATAAATGATCGACAATAGCAGCACAATATATATCGACACGACTACCTCTACAAATCTATTATATCCTACTCCTACTGGCCTTCTAACATTCTATCCTAATACGCGACGTCCGCTTCTTTCTATCTAACGTCATGTCCTCGGTGATACGAAACTAACGTCATATCCTGTCTGATCACCTCCTCAATATTAATATGTTGACTAACATTTGAACTACGTTTGACTTGAGATTCTTTAATGTTTTTCTACAGTTTTGGAGAAAAATATGAATCTTTGAAATTGGAATATGGTCAAATATTGAAGTGTAGTTTTCTTGTTAGAAACATTTCTTTATTTGTCAAAATAAAGACCATCATATATTTAGTACATTTTTTTCCAATTCATATATAGAGCCATCCAATTTGGACTTACACAATTTTCTTGATTTAGTCAGCCAACAAATCATGGCGCATTGTCAGCTCACTGGTCTTAATTATGAAATCGAAAATTAAATTTATGTTGTATTTGATTAATGATATAAATTTAAAATTCAGCTTCTTCGCTAAGTGATTGGCTCGATGACCAAAGTTAAATTAAAAAATTGATATTGTCAAGCGTCAACAAAACAAATCGAATATAAATCTAATTTTGAGATATCATACTTAATCATTTTAAACTTGAAATCATTTTATTTCACCCGTTATAAGATAAAAGATACGTGATAGAAAATAGTTTAGTTGTGTATTGATTTAATTATTTTTTCTTAATTTTTTTTATCATTTCAATTAGTTATTTCTTGAAATTGGGGTTTCCTCTATTTTGACCAAAAATTATAACTTATCCCCACTTTTGGAGGGTTGATAGGTATTTTAGACCTAAGGATTTGTCAAGTTGTCTATTAGGTCCATTTGTTCACACTTAGCCTTTAAACTTGTTGGAGGTTAGAAGATGTGCTTCTCAAATTGCATTAATGGATTGGATGGGGATGGGGATGGGTTGGGAGTGGGGTCGGAGTCGAATATTTGTAGGTTTAAATGAAAAAAAGTGAAGGACAAAAGAAATTCAATTCAAGAATATATTGTACTGAGATTTAGCGATTCGGTAGAAATTATAATAAATCAGAAGTTAATAAAGGCAAAAGATATTACTTCGGTGATTTATTTTCATTTGCTTTATGAATAGGTTGATAGAAGTATTCGCTACCTGTTTTGTAATAGACATATCTAATGAATATTTCGTTTGTTGAAAAATTGTATCATTGCATTTAATACATTACAAACTTTTGAATTTCCTTGATTTGTTTTAGATCGAAAGTTGAAATTCTTGAATCTTCTAATTAAAATTCTTGACTTCACCATTATCTGTACTAACAAAAAATAGTTGAAGTACATGTCAAATAATAAATAAACGATTAAATCATTGAAGTATATGGACATTATAATTATAAAAAAGGAACAAAAAGATTATGTGAATCCTCAAATAGAGAAAATTGGTCTGTCCTAAAAAAGAAATGAAATTGGCTTTCCAATTATTTTTTTTAAAATAGAGTAATATATCAAAAAAAAAAATAAAAATACATGGATAAGATTTGAACTAGCAGTGTCATTTGTCAATATGAAAATTGTACTATTTTTTTCTCCACTTCACACTTTTATTGGGACCTTTTTGCCAATTTGAAAGGTGTATTTGTTCCTCAAAATAGCACATAAAAAAGAGGTCAATATCTCAATTTGGAAAGTGATATCATAGAATTTCTTTTTGACCACATATAATCCATATGGAATGGTGCCATTTGAATCACCAAATACATATAATTAAAACAAAGACTTGTAAAATGGGCTAAGAATAATACAGTAGAAGATAAAAATGATACCACCTAAATGATGTGGTGCAACGGATGAGACTGTTTCTTTCTTAATCAGAGGTCTCGCGTTCGAGCCTGAGAATAAAAGAATTCTTGGTAGAGTGTGCTTTCCCCAAATGGGGCCCTACGCGGCATAAATCCAGATATAGTCGAGCTTCAATATGAGCATCAGACACCGACTAGAAAATAAAAAAAGATAAATGATAAAGGGGTCCCTTTCTTTTCTTTTCTTTTTAGATGGTCTTCTTATACAATCATGAAAAGGAAATTCAATAACCTTTTGGTGGAATTTTGGAGGAAATTTAAATTAACAATGAGATTTCATATTTAAATTTTAGAGGAAGGAAAAAAAATACTAAAATAGTTTCTTTCCATCTATCGAAATTTATTGGTGTATAAAATTGTTAAATGCATGCGTTCAGTGTCGAGTTAGGATTTCAATTGAAAAGATTTAAGATTTAAGAAAGTAAATACATGAACTAGTTAAAAAGCGATTCGAAATTTATTACATATATATATAAAATAACTTTAATCATGTATAAATAATGTAAATTTCTATCGAATGGGGTTCGAATGACCCCCCTAGCCATAATGTAATTCCGCCCCGGCATGTGTTAACGGAAGGCAATATATATATTGTTGGATTATATTAAATGTACATAAATTTATCCAAAAATAAATACAACTTATATATTAAACGATAACAGCTAAAACAAGAACTTTTAGATAATTATTTTTAGAAATTTCTATATGAATCGACCTAACTCAGTCTAACCTAGCCGATGTGAGTTTGCAATTGACATTCGAAATCGGATTGACTGGCTCACAACTTTGACTGACATTAAAATGACTAGCCCAACTCAGGAGATACAAAAAATCATCAAAAGAAAAGGTCATTAACATATCATAACATAATTGAACAAAGATCTTTAACAATTACTTTATATCTTTATCGTAACCAATCAAATATAGAATTAAGCTATCACACATATTAGTGTATATAACTTAAATTCATCGTGTCATCCTCGTCACTTTGGCACGCAACTTAACGATATATGGTGACGTGAGGTGTCGCCACGTGGCTTGCTATTATATGATATCCAATCAAATAATGCTAAATGGGATTAAGTGGCTTTAGTGTGCATCCAATATTACCTTATTATTATCTTGTCATGGAAAAGTTTTTTCTATATATAGAGAGGAATTTTGGACCACTTTTATTTGTGATGTATTTTGATGTTGGGGTCATCAAACACTACAATTAACTTTATATGAATTCCAAACTTGTGGATAATTTAAGCTGAGGAATTTGGGCATTCATAGATTTGGATTATCGTATTTATCAGAAATAATTTTTCTATTTTATCAAGATAATAAGATTTGTATACAATTTGTTTCTCGTTAGAAAGGGCCATCGTTGCTCGATATTACTTTCTAAATGCAATAGTGTGACAAATAACTTAATTTAATATCATGATGCAAAGCGGTACGTGTGAAGTCGTAATAGATTTGATTGACTTTAGACAATGGTGAAAAGAAATTTTACGACTGAGTGTTATGATGAGTCACTGAAATTGATTTTATTCTGAATTATAAGTATGAGATTCATTGAGTTTGAACTTATAAAGTTATAAACCGTTCATAAGGTTTGAAACTCCAATAAATTTTCTAGAGAGAAGATAATTTTTTTTAAACGAACTATTTAAAAAAAAAAATTGGGGGTAGGGGAAATGGGGAGGGAGATTACAATGTGGGGAATCAAACCCGCACCAACAAGGTGGAAGTTTAGGTAGTCAACCAACTGAACTACGAAGATCCTCCCTTTTTAAACAAACTAAAAAGAAAAGTAGATCAATTTTTTTAAAACGAAAAGAATGCTAATTACCATTTTTCCCGTTTAATCCTGGATAGTCCAAAGAGAAGTTTATTGACCCATTAATTGAAGCCCAAAATATGTGATCCATTGCCCATATGGGTTAACGGCCCAAAATCAAATCAGATAATAGACGCCCCGGCCCGGCCTGTTTAATAGAAATGACATAGATAGTCACTTTTATGGTCCGATTTAAAATATGTCACCGTTTATGATTGTACTTAAAATTTAGCTATATTTGGTTCTTGCCCTTCTTCTTCATTAAAAAAAAATTGGGACTTTTTCTTCGTATGAGTTGATGTTTAATTTTTTATTTTCGCCCTTTAAAATTGAATACATTTTTGATAAAATAAGTTACTAAATATAAAATCTAATATTTCTTTTAAGACAAACTTAAAAAGAAAATAAAAGAAACGAAAATGGAGAAAATAATATGTGTAAGTTCATAATTATTATTAAATAATAATAAAGAGGTATCAACAACGTTTCTGCGATGGTTTGGGTATGTGCAGAGAAGAAGTACTGACGCTCTGTTGGGAGGTGCGAGAGGTTGGATTTAGGGGTTATACGGAGGGGTAGAGGTAGACCGAAAAAGTATTGGGGGGAGGTGATTAGACAAGATATGACGAAACTTCATCTAACCGAGGACATGACCTTAGATAGAAAGGAGTGGAGGTCGCGTATTAGGGTAGAAGGTTAATAGGCTTGTAGGGATAGGTTGATATCTGGCCTTGTGATATAGTATGAGATTTAGTCGTATTTTTATATCTTGTCTTATTTTTTTTAGGCTTATATTTGTTATTTTTATTGTATTACTATTGTATTTATGTAGAGAGAAGTACTAAAAACATATTCGAACTTGACACGAATTATTAATTTCGTCCCTAAACTATTAATAAGCTTAAAACCATCCCTCAAATTGGCGAAGTAAACTTAAATACACCCTCTGACACGAATTATTAGTTTCGTCCCTAAACTATTGATATGGCTTAAAAACACTCCTCAAAGGCTCAACTTGGCGAACTAACCTTAAATACACCCTCGAACTTGGAACGAATTATTAATTTCATTCCTAAACTATTGATAGACTTAAAAAAAAAATTAAATTTAAAATTTTAAAAATTAGAATCCAAAAAATTAAAGTTTGACAAAATTATCACTTCAAAAGTCCAACGGTAAATTGAACCTTAATTTTCCTTCCACTTAAAAAAACAAAGATAAAGGGGAAAAAAGTCAACAATGCCAAATAAAATATATATTGTGGTAAAATAAGTTCATTTTAATTAATTTATTTTTTTCTTTACTTGTAAAATTTAATTTATTTTAATATATTTATATATAATTTGTAAAAAAATAAAATAAAAAATTCATGCCAAGTTAAAATAAGATAAATAATTTGAAAAGTGGACTTAGTAATAAATAAAAAATTTTTAAAATCAACGCCGTGTTTGTTTAAACCCTTTTTTCCTCTTCATCATCTTTGGCTCCAGCGATTTCGCTGAAAATTTCCATGATTTTTCGTACTTAGGCTGTTGTTCTTTGCCTGTCAAGGTAAGTTTCTATCAAATTACGATTTTCTATTTCTCTGTAATGCTCGTTTTGTTCGTAGACTAGTAGTGATTCCATTAATTGTGGAATTGGGTAAATTTTTTTTAACTGTTCTAATGATCTCTTTGTTTTGTTGAATTGATCAGTTTTTTTGGTTTTATTTCGTAATTCTGACTTGGGTTTGTGAATTCTTGGATTTTCTTTATCTGGGTATCGTTTTATTTTGAGTAGACTTTTGTATTTTAGTGAAGAAATTGGAATATTCTATGACCCTTTGGGCTGCATGATTTATTTCTGCTTAGATGTTTGAAATGGTGATGATAGTGGAATGATTTGTTTGTTAGAAGGAATTCTTATGGGAGTTTTGTTTTTTGCTTGATGTTGTAATTGCTTTAACTGTTTTGCTGCTTATTTTTTCAATTTTTTGTGTTTGCTGTTGTAAAAGTCTATGTTGCATAGACTCTTCAAAATGAAATGAGTGCATGTCGGATTCTCAAAAAAAAAAAAAATAGTGTATTTTTGTGAAAGTGAAGAGTTTGATCAACTTTGGTAATAATAGCATACTCTGATTAAGTTAGGGTTTCTGTTTTGGGGTTAATATATTTGAGCCAAGGGTCTTTTGGAAATAGTCTCTCTATCTGGACGAGATAGTGGTAAGTTCTGTGTACACTCTACTCTCCCAGACCTCACTTGTGGAATTTTACTGGGTATATTGTTGTTGATGATTAAGTTAGGCTCGGCTTTGTGATTATGTGAAATGTTCTCATGGAATCTGTTTCTTGGAAGAACAAAAATGTTTTACCTAAGAAAGATTTATTTCTATGATGTTTTCTGATATTTGGTTGAACATAAAGCTGCTGGTATGTAGTAGTGGTGGAGGGTGGAGTGGGATATGGGATGTGGATTTTGGTGATAATGAGAAGTGGTAAAGAATGAAAATAATGTTTACATGTTGATAAGAGCTAGTAGTATGGAAATAACTTGGAGATTTTAGGTTCAAATTTCAGCTGCAACATCCCGTTTAAGCTCATTTCAATCTTGGCGTGAATACTTACCTGATACTTGTGGTTCATGTAAGCTTTCCAGAGTTTGATTAGTTAAGATGCACACAAGTTGGTTCGAACACAACTGTCATACTAAAAAAGAAGAAAATAAAGCTAATAACATGGAGTAGGGGTACTGTGGAAATTGATTAACTTCCATAATGGACTGAGCACCTTTTCTGTTGGTGTAGTATTTTCTTTAACTCCTAATTAGTTAGGGCCTTACAGACCCTTGTTTTTTTTTTTCAAATCTTAATCAGCCAGTGATTAGGTTTTGTGTAGTACTCTTTGAATTTTTGTGCTTTTTGGTCACCCAAGTTCCTTCTTGTTTCTCCGTTTTCCTTGTTATTGTCATATGACCTCAATGAGTTATTTTTAAATTGCTTTGTGTAGTTTCTGCAGAGACAAATGAGTGGGGTTTCTCTGGGTAAGTCTAATGGTAGACCCCATACTGGGAAAAAGACATTGAGGAGGTGCCATGATGGTGCAGGAGCTGATCATGTTGTTCTGATTGATGTCGAGTGTGAAAATTTTAGTAATATTATTTTTATTGATGTGCCTGAACCGACACCCAAGAAGTTTCGAGCCAAGACAGCAGCAAAGAAAGACAAAAGATGGTCTCCTTTGAGGAACATAATCTTCATTGATGACGATGAAACCAATAAGAATGAGTATCCTGAATTTGATGTAGAAGATGACCACCATTTCTTTCATGACCCATCCCCTAGCATGAGACCGTGCTCAACCTCGAAAAGTGCTAATGAACCTCTAGATGAAATTGGTGATGATTGTCAGTTTGTTCGAGAAAATATTTGTCCAGTGAAGTTATCAAAATGCAAAAGAACTTACTCTGGAAAAGTTCCTGTTCAAAATAGATACGGTTTAATGTCTGATTCAGAGAGTAGTTCATCTGATGACGATGAGTTAATGGAGGATTATTCTGGACAGCTTCGAGAACAGTGGCAGAAAGCTTCGTTAAAGAGGAAAAATGATAACTGTGGTCAATCTGGTGTTAGAGATATTAATCGTGCATCCACTGTTGAAATTCAACCTGAGCCTGGTGAGAGTGAAGAGCATCCGGCTTGTTCTGGTTACACTAAATCCTCTACTGAAAAAGAAGATCTATCTCCTAAACCAACGCATGAATCATGTTACACTTCTGGTATTGCTGATGTCCATGACGAAGGAGATCCACAAATGGAGAACTTTGAAGAGAGTTATCCCAGTATACCCCGTGAGTATCAGCAGCATCCTTTTATAAAAAAATATTCAGAACAAGGCAGTGAAGGGAGTATTCCAGCTGCAGGATCTCGTTCAGAATTTGGTGCAAACCATAATGAAGCACAACCTGGAAGCAGAGGTTCTTTAGTGGAGGAGGATCTTTCAGAATCTGTATCTATGAACCAACACAAGGATGAAAGGCATGATGATGTGAATGGACAAGATTGTGAGAATGTGGAGCCTAGTGCTGAGAACTGTATTATCACTGAAAGAGAAAGGATCAAAGAGACTTTCGAATACAAAAAGGCACTTGAGGAAGAAATGGCATCCAGGCAAAGAGCATTGGCGACTCAGGTCTGTCATGTGTACTTCTTCCTGATAACGTTTATATAGATTTGGTATGAGAACTTCTTTCCTTACTTGATTACTTGAGCCAGGTGAAAGGAAAACTTCCCGTCTGAATTTGATGGCGGCGAGATATTAGAGGACCATATCCCAATTTTATTTTGCTAGGCCATAACTAAAAAGATGATTTAGACATATGAAGAAAAGATGCACTAATGCCCAGGTGAGGAGGTGTGAGTAGGTGGCTATAGTGGGTATTAGGAGAGTGGAGGTAGGCCACAGAAGTCTTGAAGTGAGGTACTTAGGCATGATATGGCATACCTGCAGTTTATCGAGGACTGACCCTAGATAGGAAGATATGGAGGTTGAGGATTAGGATAGTAGGTAGTCGAGCGTTATCTAGTTTCCCTATCATTATTTTTAGTATTACCCTCCTACCATATTTTCTTCGATTTTTTAGTGTTACCTATTGTTTACTTTGTTTCAGTTATTGTACATTTTGTGTTGCTACTTGTTCTTTTTTAATTGTTTTAGCGTCGCTTGTTCGTTATTTATTTTGCTTTTACTTGAGCCGAGGGTTTATCGGAAATAACATCTTTACCTTCATAAAGGTAGGGGGTAAGACTGCGTACACACTACTCTCCCCAGACCCCTCTGGGATTTCACTGGGTATGTTGTTGTTGTTGTTGAGACCCATAACTAAGAAACCCTCTTTCTTACGATTATAGGTTCTTATATAACAATTTTAATCTCTTATTCCTAAATACTAACAATTTCTTCATTATGCTTTTGTAAATTAATGTATCCTTTTCACTAATTATATCTTTAATGTAGTATTGCCTTTTAAAGATAGAGTTCATGGGAATTGTGGCACATGCCTTAGTACCTCAACGCCTACATTTAAGCATCACCTAAGTGACACGAAGCCCATGACCTTGATTTAACTGAGTTTAAGGCTCTTAAGGGAGCTCACCTTTGACAGCACTAATGAATTCGATATTGTATGCTCTACATCTCTACGTTGGGCTTCCAAGTAGACATGTCTGTTTTATTCCACTTATGGTTGTCTAGTTGTGTATTGCAAAATTGGAGGAGGATTGGCAGGGATAGTCCACCTGACTAATTTTAGAAAAGATACTTAGAGGAAAGGGTTAGATATATACTGTTTGTCTGTTGAGCTGGTGCCACACTTTTGATGCAATCGTTTCAATTCATCACTTCTTCTCTGATGAAATTTTACCAGGTCCTATTCTCTCTTAAAATGAGTTTAGAATCTATTGTATGCTTTTAATCTGTCATTTTTTGCACCAAAGCCTTTTGAGGTACCATATTGAATCTGATATGTCATACAAGGTGACACTGTATGTATTTTTTGGATTCTCATCTTGCACATTGTGCAGATTAACACCATCAAAGTTATGATCTGGTTGGTATGGTCTGTCGTCTTAATCAAATTATGGATATTTGGGATATTGCTCTGTACTTGGTTTTAACGATTACTTAGAGCTACAAAGTTGCATCCGTTGAAGAAGATTATTGGTCTACAAATGGATGAACCTTGATGTGCCATCATGAATCTGACAACATAAGCGTGTCGAGCTGATTTATACTGAGTTTTGAACTGTGCACAGCTGACTGTCAGAGATTTCTCAGTTATCAAAAAAGAAAAAAGAATTCATGGTCAAACTAGTGTTTGCAAATTAAGTTCAATACTTGTAATACTGAAATGATATTTCATGACTAAACATGCCCTTAAATGCAGTACTTCTAACTTATGGGCTATATATAGGCTGCATAACAATCTGGGGTAAAGCTCTTTATTCAGTATTTACTGATGAAGTTGATGAACTGAGAAGAATATTAGGTTTGAGAGTGGAATTTTCCCATGAGCTGTTTGGGACCATCAGTAGGAACCAAATGCGAGTTTCTTGGGTGTACCAGGGAGTTATTGAGAACTTTGGTGTGAAAGAAAATTAGCCCCTTGGAAGCAGTACTGTTACTAGTAGAGTGATGCAACAGTATTCATACATGTACATGCCTGATGTCATTAATCCCAGCCCCTGACAAGGTAAATGGTGTTCGCTATACTAAATGTGTTGGGGGAATAAAGCAGTGACAGAAAAAGCATGCTTTAGTTATTGGCCAGTTGTGACCAAAGCGGGAAGGAAGGATGACTATGGTTTGAAGAACTTTAAGACTATATAGTAAAATTATTAGGTTCAAACAATTTAGGAGATTTAATGTTGACGAGGCCTTATGGAGGAGGAGGATCAAAATAGGTATGGAGTGTGTCTACATTATTACATAGAGACCCTATTTATGGATACTACAGTATAATCCTTTACCAAGTAGGAAACTACGTACTATTCCTATTCCAATTCTAAGTGGGTGTTTGGATTGGCTTATTTTAAGTGGCTTTTGGCTTTTAAGCTATTTTTAGTTTTGAAAGTGTTTGGGAACAACACTTTTTTAAGGCTTTAAAAGTAAAGAAAAAAGCCAAAAGCCATAAGTTAGGGTCCCCTACATATGACTTTTAGTTTAAAAATTGAACTAAGTAATTAAGGATAAACATGCAATGCACGTTTCCCGAGACTAGTGGATATATAAGCAACATCATGTGAAGTATGTGGTAATATGTTATCTTCAGGTCATGTGTCTTCCTTAATATGTAAATATTAGGCGAGCATTACATCATGAGTTTTGGTTTGTAATTGGCTGGATTACTGTTTTGATGGTGGTCTAAATCATGAACTTTGACGATTAAGATTTAAGTTCTAGAATTTCTGATAAAAAAGTGCAACCACATAGGATAAGCTAAATTAACCAAAAAAATGAGAGTAAGATTCGTGTATATACGAAGATGTACTGTTATCTGATGTGCTTTTTACCTATTCAGGCACAAGAAGCCAAGAAGTTGAAACTGCTGCTGAAAAGAAAGAAGGCTGAAAGTATGCGCTTGTTAGAAATGGAGAAGAGACAAAAGCAGCGTGTGGAGGAAATGAGAGAAACTCAAAAGAAGGTATGACTACTTGGCCTCTTCTTTTGTCTATTTCGTGGCTCTTTGCAGCCTCTTTATCTTATATTTCTTTGTGTCCCTCTTCCATGCCACTTATGCTGCTTCTGCCTTATTTTGTAATTATAGCATAGTTGGATTTTTCCTAATGTTTAAACCATCTGATGTTTACTTAAAGGACGTAGAGAATATGAACTTGAAGGAGCAGATACGAGCCAAAGTTCGAAAGGAACTCAGTAAGCTTGAAATGACATGCCATGATATGGCTTCGGTGTTGCGCGGATTGGGAATCATTGTTGGCAATAGCACTAGTCACGAGGTTTGTTTACACTCAATCTCTAAATGTCTTCCATCTCCTTGATTATAAATTACCTGGTTCTACTGAATGCAAATAATACCAGGGAGCATACTCTTATGAAACATTAGTCCGTATATCATGTGTTGTCTTTATCTATATTATATGTGCTAAATTTATTATATGTACATATTATCATGTGCTTTTCATTAGTAATCGTTCTTCCTATGCCTCTCTTTTCCTTTCCTTTTCGTCACATCAAGTATTCTTCTTCCCAACTGTTACTTCATCAAAAAAATTATCTAGTATTCTGCTCATGGGTTGTTGAGACGAGGGATCCCAAGAAACAGCCTCTCTACTTCTATGAGGTAGTGGTAAGGTCTGCGTACATTCTACCCTCTCTAGACCCCACTTGTGGGATTCCACTGGGTATGTTGTTGTTGTTGAGCATACTCTTATGAAATATTGGCGTTCTTGTTTTCCTCTCGCCCTGATTTGTGGTTAGCGACCTCCCTTGCTCTTAGCAATCATATGATCCTTTTGTTCTGGTCTTGTTTAAGAGAAGTTCAGTTGAAACATAAATGGAAGTCCCTTACAAATCTGCTTCTAGAGGTGGCAATTGGGCGGGCCATAATGATGGGTCAAGACAACAAACGGTCAAGACTCAACCCAACCCAACCCAATTTTACTAAGTTTTAATTGCTTTATTTGTTCTTTTACAATATTCTTTATGATGACTATATATAACATATCAAATAAAAAAAAGAGTCTTTTAAAAAATATTTTGTCAAGATTTCTCTAGAGTCAATTTGTGTTTACATGTCAATCTAATTTTTAATGGATTGTGCTTATAAATGAGCAGGTCAATCAATAACCCGCCTAAACTTAAACAAGTTTGGGCGGGTTGGGTTTGATTTTGCCACCCCTATCTGCATCTTCTGTAGCAACTTAGAGAATCTGATTGCATTATGTAACGCAGAAAATGAGTTAAATTATCATGATGCAAAAGGCTTGTTTAGTACGTTTTACATTCCAACAGCTAAATCCTTTTACGCTTGCAAGTCCAAGATTTCATATCTGCATATCAGATCAGCTACTATTCCTTGTTTTGGTTTGCTTTCTGATTATGTTCCCCTTTTTTTTCTCTCCCAATGTTGTCTCGTCTTATATTGTGTTGGCTGTTGGTAGCTAGCTGTGTTTGGATTCGACTTGGCTCTCAGATCCACACTCATATTTCAACATGCCACTTATTTAGGAAAGCTAGTTTTCAGTGCATGCAGCCACTTTTCTCATTTCTTATTTTTACCTGGGATTTTGGGAGTTTGTCTTACAATCTTCTCAGCATGACCGTCTCTTTCATCTATTTCTATTTATGAAGTGTTCGTCACAGTTAAGAGGGACAACACAAGAGACATTACTTAGAATAAATTCTTGTTTCAGGTGCGCGTTGCTTACAAGAAAGCCTTGCTGAAATTTCACCCGGATAGAGCTTCACGATCTGATATACAACAGCAAGTTGAAGCTGAGGAGAAATTCAAGCTTATTTCTCGAATGAAGGACAAATACTTAACAACTTTATGACAGTGACTTAGGAGATAGATGTAGTTCATTCTCAGGAAAAAAAGATTATATTTTAGGCTGGAAATTTTGTGTAAAGACCTTTAGTACTTGAGCTTTTCTCCTCATGTGGAAAGCTGACTCAAATACAGAGGTTTTTATCTCCAGGTTTAGTTTCATTTCTTTATATTTTTGTTAATGTGCTTTTGTTTTTCCAGGGTTGAGATGGCTGTAAATTTATATTTTTTCCAAAAATATTCATTTTTGCCCCAGTGAAGTTGACAATCAACATCTCGTTTTGGTACTTAATTCAACAACTCTCAGATTGTCACTCAACTATGGATGATTCTTTCAGAATAGTAGTTTAACTCAAGAGACATGTCAAATAAATACAATGTTTTATTTGCTTCATATTAGAGCAATAATCACTTCCCTTTTCATCTTTCATGTACAAACCATAGACCCTTGAATCCTGTGGAGAATGACTTGAACTCCATGCTGTGGACGAACCATAAAAGGCTGAACAGGAGAGTGAACATAAGTTGGTGAAATCGTGAACATGTAACGTTGTAGAATCATCGATAGAGTAATTTTTGCTTCGATGATTGCAAAATTTAAGCCTAAACAAGTTCGAGGTCCATAGCCAAATGGCAAGTATGCTACTGGATTGTTGTTTGTAGCTTTTACAACTCCTTCAGCAAATCTATCTGGTTTGAATTCATGAACATCTTCTCCCCATATGTTAGGATCACAGTGCATAGCTAATGGTGATATGTAGAGATGCAGTTTAGGTGGTAAAGTTAGCTTTCCTAGCTGAACTTTGGTGTGAACTTTCCTTTTGATGAATGGCACTGGAGGGTACAATCTCAGAGCTTCATCAAGAATCATGTTCATCTACATTCATAAAACACCAGATGTGTAATTGAATACAAGTACTGAAACTGATAATAAACTGAGTGTTGAATGCTTACAATTTTGAGTCTTGATAGACCATCTGCATTAGGAACTTTGTCCCCAAATGATTCAACAACTTCATTTCTTGCTTTTTCTTGCCATTTCTTGTTTGTTGCTAGCAAGAAGACAGTCCATCCAATCAACAGAGTTGTTGTTTCATGACCAGCAAAATAAAATGTCTTGCATTCATCAACAATATCTTCTATTGATATTGTAGAATCTTGATAAGCCTCTAGGAGCTTCCCAAGAAAATCACTTCCAATCTTTTCCTCTTCTCTTTTCTTTATTATCCTAATAATGCTGTCATGTATGTCCTGTTCGAGTTTCTCTGACTCTATTTCATCACTGCTTTTCCAAATTTGACTACACAAAAACTAACATTAACTTACCTGATCAAACGTAGACGATAACGTCTCGTGGAGGAAGGAACTTACCTGATGACTGGAAAACGAACTTTGTGAGCATTTCTGGAAACAAGCAAAGCTAACTTGGTCAGCATATGAAAGATGTTGTGTCCTTCTGAGTAACTAGTTCCAAAAGCAGTCCTGGAAATGTTCTCTGATGTTAATAGCCTAAACTCTTCAAACACTTCAATTTCTTTATCTTTATAACTCTTCCATCGTTCCAGCATTGTCTTACAACTCATAATCATCACTGGAATCATACTCTGGAATAACAAACATTATTGAAAAAAATTTAGCACTAGAGGAAGAAGAGGAACTTCCTTAACAAAAAGTTGCACCAGAAGTTTACTTTCAGGCTTTGTCCATGAAAAACATGGTTGGCTAGTTTCCTCATTTTCACCCATTTTTCACCTTTGGATGACGAAACCCCGTCTCCGAAAAGCTTCTTGGAAAAGCCTCCAAGATCTATTTTGGAATAATTGTTGTTTTTATTGCTCAGTATTTCCTTGAGAAGTTCTGGTTCAGTCACTACTAGTTCAGGTTGCAGTCCATACCAGTAGAGAAAACTTGCCCCTATAGTTAGGTGACATGACAAATAGTGAAAATACAAACAAAGTAAAACAACTATATAGTAAACTTGACAGTAAAATGTGTGATGTATCTTTTGAATTTACCATATAGTTTCTTCCAAGAATATATATGAGGTAAAATTCTTGGAAATATGTCATGTGACAAGTGATCCATGGGTTTGTTTATGGAGTCTTTTTTCATTTCCACAATCTCTTTGAAGTTTCCATGTAGAAACTTGTAAGAAGGACCTTGTACACCTTGAGATCTCATCATAAATTGTACATGAAATGGAATCCACAGAAGCTTCTTAACGATCCTAACGAGGATCACTAACAGAGAAATGAAAAGAAAACTCGCGAGAATGATCATGATCATCATCATTATCATCATATAAATGATGTTCGCGGTTTTTTTGAATCAAGATATTGAATGGACTTGAGAGGTTATGATTTTTCGCCTTTTTCTAATGTAACTTGACTAAGGTTGAGAATATTAGCTTGAATTAAAAGACAAACAGATGGAGATACTGCTTTTGGCTTCATCAATAGCATCTCCAGACACCGTTCTTGTATTTGCTCGCGACAAAGACCTCGATGAATAGACGGTGTGGACCATGAAAGTAGCAAGTGAGAAGTCTCAATCTGTGTATGTTTTTTCCTCTTAGAATATGATCTGATTTTCATATCTTAAGAATTGCTGATGGCTATGTGAGGAAGACATCATTTTAAAATCATCTTGATTTGATATCCTTTGTCTTTATCTATCTGTCTTCTGTTACAAGGATTATAATAAAAGACATGATCATATTTGATGCTTATGCAATTGAAATATTGATCTATTTACTCCCTCTCTGGACCACTTTACTTGTCACGTTTTCTATTTACACGCGTCTTAAAAAATACTTTGTGTTTTGACTATTGTACCCTTCATTAAATATTCTTTCTTAATCTTTCGTCAATAAATAAAAAGAGAGTTAATCTAAGAAATCACAATATTGAAGTACGTGTTCGTGCTCTTCATTTAAGTTTTCTATGCTAATTATTACATAATAACTATGGTTATAAGACGTTAACATACTCTACTTTTGTTACAAAAGTGACTCACATATACCGTTACTGTTACAAAAATGGCTCAACCTGAAAAAGCAGAATTTCATAAGATTAAGTTCCCTGGAATTGTTGTATTCATCAGTAGATTCAGGTAATATAAACAAACCTCATGAATAGTTCCATGACCAACAACGATTCCCAGTCTGCACAACACTGAAGCCATATCATGGCATGTCATTTCAAGCTTACTGAGTTCCTTCTGAACGTTAACACGTAGGTGCTCCTTCAAGTTCATCTTTTCTATGTCCTAAAAGGATTCATCAGATGGAAGAGAGACATATGAAGAAATATAAGATAAAAGAGGCTGCAAAAAGCCGCGAAATAGACAGCAGAAGAGGTCAAGTTGTTACGTACCTTCTGTTGAGTTTCTCTCATTTCCTCTGCGCGCTGCTTTTGTCTCTTCTTCAGTTCTAATAAACGCTTACTTTCGGCCTTCTTTCTTCTCAGCATTAGCTTCAACTTCTTGGCTTCACATGCCCAAATGATATTTACTTCTGTTAGCAATCTTCCCCTTGTGAGTTAGGCCCATGTGTCATATCTTTACATGCTATCAGAGCCAGGTTCATCCCTATTTGAGCTCCTAGCTTATGCTCCAGTTCGGTCTGGGTGAGAGGAGGGGTGTTAGAGTGGGTTGAGTTTCCTCCAGCCCCCACCCACCAATATATTCCCGGAAGATATGGAGCTACAATCCCAGAAAATTTGTCCATAAAGAGATAGCCCACCCACCCTCCCACGTGGTTGGGGGATAGACGGATGGTCTGCTTATATGGAATCAGGCAATCCTTTTCTCGTGAGCTAATTGTTCGAGTTGAGTTAGACTCATGTGCTAATATTTTTAAAACTTATGTATCCATTGTAAATTTTGGTGAGGAACTGCTATCGAAGCTAGTAAATTTTGGCCGCCAACTAGTATCAAAGCTGGTATATTTTGGTTGGCAACTACTACTGAACCTGGTAAATTTAGGTGGGCAATTACTAAATATTGGTGTTCAACTGCTGTTGAACCTGGTAAATTTTGGTAGGAACTGCTACTGAAATTGATAAATTTTGGTGGGCAAAGGGTACTGTGGCTCAAAGTTTTCGGTTGGCAAGTGCTACTGTCATTGCAGAATTCTTTTGGACAAGTGCTATTGACGTTTGAGAACTTTGGTTGGCGAGTGCTAGTTACTCGGAAAAACTTTGGCTGGCAATCGCTTGTGACACTGGAGAATTTTGGTTGGCAAGCGCTACTAGCACTTGTGAATTGGTTTGAAAGGATCAATCATTGATTTCACGTAGCTTTACCCTATCTCTTAACTGTCGCGTTGTTTTTAGCTCTCTCCATATATTGTTGCTACCGCCATAGTAGATTATTGCTCAAGGTGATGGTAACTTTTTTTTAGTAAAATCATTTTACTGGTTGTTTAAGGGCGATTTTGAGAGACTGCCACACTGTCAATGTAAAATATTTAGATGACTAAGGTGTCGTAGTTTAGTTGAATGGCACTTCATGAAGCATGTATTACACATGAGGCTTGTCCCTCTACCCTCCTCGACTTAAAATATCATACCTATTTCTCATTAATTTTAAAGTACCTGAATCTACTGATGAATGCAAATAATTCCAGGTGTGTTTAGCTTACAAAAGAGCCTTGCTGAAATTTCATCCAGATAGAGCTTCACAGCAAGTTGAAGCTGAAGAGAAATTTAAGCTTATTTCTCGAATGAAGGACAAATACTTACCAACTTTATGACAGTGATAAAAGTAGTCTATTTTTCACGAAAAAGATTATATTTTAGGATGGAAATTATGTGAACAGCTGCACTCAAATGCAGAAAGGTTTTGATTTCCAGATTTTGTTGTCTCAGGGTTGAGGTTGCTCTCAGGAATTGCTCTACAAAAGCCTTAAGAAATTCTAAAATTCGATGAATGTGTCATCGCCCTACATGGCTTGTACTGGATCAAGGAACATCGAAAAGATCTATACATGTTCCCTATCTGTATAAAATGAGTTCTTGCTGGATTTTGCAAATATGGAGGCCAAGATAGCACTCTCTATGATCTTGCAGCGGTACAAGTTCATTCAATCACCTGTATCAAAGAGAAGATCAGGGTGAAGGAAATATGTACCATTTGTTGTCAACAAAGGGGGTTCCTGAAAAAGAAAAGTATTACTTTTCTAAACGGAAAAGGGTCAAAAATCATCTTAACGTATTAGAAATGACTCAAGAATGTCATCCTTCCACCTATCGCATCAAATTGTCCCTCCATTACCTGTACAATTATATGATATTGCTAATAAATCTAAAGCCTATATGATTAGATTATGACAAAACTGTTATGTACATGAATTTGTCTTTACATCCACCATATAGATTCTCTACACATCATTGTCAAAAAATATTTGTTTAAATAAACTCTCAGAATTAAATAGCATCTCTCAGATTGTAACTTAAACTACCTAAAGATGGATATAGGTAAAATCATCTTAGTCTTGTTTTTCACTAACCTTTGCTTCTATCTCTTGTGGACACTCATAAAATTCCTCTATTCTGTATGGTGGATGCCGCTTCAAATACAAAATACAATGAGTTCTCAGGGAATTAAAGGACCCCCTTATAGATTTCCCCATGGGAATACCAAAGACATTTCACAAATGAGAAGCCAAACTATGGAGAAACCTATGGTGGATATTTCTCATGACATTTTCTCAAGAATTCAACCTCATGTTTACACATGGACAAGGATGTATGGTATGAACACAATCATTTATGGATTTGAGTTATATGTGCACCGTGTAAATATTTCTTATACTGTCAGTGTAGTTTAATCCGTGATAGCATGTCAGTGTAGTTTGGGATGGATATAGAGGGGCACAAGGGGGTTCGAGCCCCATTTGTTGAAATATTACGTTGTATATATCAGGTCAAAGTTATTTCTTATGTATACATAGTAAATGTTAAATCTTCTTAGTGAAAATCTTGACCCTGAAATTGCTTGTAATTACCTTATAAATGACTTGATTATGTAATTATGCCATAATCAGTGTATAGAACTTAAAACTCATCATTTGATTGTTTGGTTTATCTTTTACAGGGAGGAATTTCCTCACTTGGCATGGCTCAAAACCATACTTGTTTGTCACTGAACCAGAGCTGATCAAAGAAATATTGGCCAATAAAGAAGACACTTATCCGAAAATGGACATGGAAGGCTATGCCAAAAAACTACTAGGGGAAGCACTTATAACAAATGAAGGTGAAAAATGGGCAAAAGTAAGAAAAGTTGCCAACCACACTTTCCATGCAGAAAGCCTGAAAGTAAGTGCAGAGAGTTTTACGATATCAGTAATTTCATCTTTAAAATGCTAAAGTACTGATCTTAGTATGAACAAATGAAATTATGCACAGCGTATGGTTCCAGAAATGAGTGAAAGTGTTCAAACAATGCTAGAAAGGTGGAAACAACACGTAGGAAAAGAGTTCGATGTGTTCAAGGATTTTGGACTGTTAACAACAGAAGTAATTTCCAGGACAGCATTTGGAAGCAGCTACATGGAAGGCAAACATATTTTCGAGATGGTGGCAAAATTGACTGCACTAACTGTAAAAAATATTTATACTGTCAGATTTCCTGGAATCAGGTAATCTGCATACTATTTGATGGAATTTCCTTAGGACGTTTATGCCTCATTAATTATTTGTTTCTTCGATTTTGCAGTAAGCTAATAAGAACAGATGATGAAATTGAAGCAGAAAAACTTGACAGAGGGATCAAGAACTCCATTCTTGAGCTAGTAAGGAAAAGGGAAAAAGGCAAAGATGGAATGTTTGAGAATTTTGGGACTGATTACATAGGGCAACTTATGAAGCTTTTGCACGAACCAGATACGAACAAGAGTATCACATTAGATCAAATGATCGACGAGGTCAAAGCATTGTATGGTGCTGGTCATCTTACAACAACAACCCTCCTTGGATGGTCTGTTTTTCTCTTAGCACTTCATCCCGAATGGCAAGAAAAAGCCAGAAAGGAAGTTGTTGCATTCTGTGGCCTCGAAAAACCAACTTCTGATGCAATTGCAAGACTAAGAACAGTAAGCAACACTCTCAGACTAAGAACAATAAGACCTCTGCTGGCTTAGTAAGATCACACTTTTATTTACTTAAATATATCTTCAATGGTTTCTTTTTGTCGTTTCTTGCAGATGAACATGATACTTAATGAATGTATGAGATTGTATCCTCCAGTTATTATGGTGACAAGAAAAGTTGAACGAGAAGTTAGACTAGGGAGCATGACTCTTCCTGCTAACATGACAATTTTCATGCCAATTCTGGCACAGCACCATGATCCTGGAATATGGGGCGAAGACGTTCACGTTTTCAAACCAGAGAGGTTTGCAGAAGGAGTAGCTAAAGCAACTAAGAACAATGCAGCAGCATTTTTTCCCTTCGGGTTTGGACCTCGTACTTGTGTTGGTCTGAATTTCACAACCAACGAAGCAAAGATTACTTTATCGATGATTTTGCAGCGTTATAAGTTCACTCTGTCACCTAATTATGTGCATTATCCATCTGATATTTTCCTTTTGACTCCCAAAGATGGAGTTAAAGTTGTCCTTGAATCCATTTAGGCATATCAATGTCTCTAAATGATGTACAATAAATAAACGTCAATAAGAACAAAGCTTCGGAATCTCTGAGTTCTTGTTTTTCTTCTTAATTTCGATTACTTATATTGAAGATAAAACCTCATCATCCACTCAGGAACTCGTATCTGGTGAAGGTAGAGAAAGTATTCCCAATACAGTGAATCAGAATCTGATTATGTCAATGCTAAAGAGGTCATTGTGCACGCAGACCTTACTCGTACCTTGGTGCATCTGTTGTTTCTTTCTCCATTTCTTCTGACAATGCTAAAGAGGTCATTAAGTTCAGAAACAGTTTGTATCTTCATAAGAGAAATATGTCAAAAGTTAAATTATATTATACAATTGTATCATTATTAATTTCATATTGTAAAAGCTAGTAAGATCACACTTGCATAAGCACCATATATTTATTATATACCATTATTGATTATATATTTATCATGGTTTTTATTATAATCCTTATGATAAAAGACATAAAATAAAGACAAAGGATATCAAATGAAGATGATTTTAAAATGATGTCTTCCTCACATGACCATCATCAAATCTTAAAATATGAAAATTAGAGACTGTTGTAAGAGGAAAAAAGGACAGAGGTTGAGACTTGTCACTTTTTTACACCATTTTGGCATGATATAATCCATTGTAGTCGTTGCAGAGGCCTAAACTTTCATCTGGTAGCTAACCTTTCGCTTCCTCCTTGTACTAGATTTTTCGAAGAATTCCCCCTGAAAGCAAGAACGGGGGACAAGAATGGTGTTTTGAAATTCTATTAACAACGCCAATATGCTCAACCTCAGTCAAGTACCATAATCATTCAAACGCGAACATCATTCATATGATGATGATCACAATCACTCTCGCGAGAAGCTTGTTAGGATCACAATCATTCTCGCGACTCTTTGACAATCTTGTTGCTAGCCACAAACAACAAGTGATAAGAAAAGAAGTTGTTGGATCATTTGGCAGCAAAGCTCCTAATGCACATGGACTATCAACACTGAAAGGGATTGATTAATCAACACATTTGACTATGAACCAAACTTCACCACCTAGAATGCTACTAAGTTTGGTTCATCTATGTCGTTCTCATTCTTTAACAGTGATTTTGCAACACGAGTCACATAATTAATTTTTCTTAAAACAATAAAAAAAACAAAATTAAAAACACAATTCTTCATTCAAAATTTAAAAAAAATAACTGGCAAAATAGATTAGCATAGATTCTTGGTCATTAAATAGAAAGTGCAACCAAAGAGATATAATTCTAAACAATGAGAGCTAAATAAAAAACTTATTTAACAGGACCAAGACTAATTTGGTGTGGCCACATCATTGCCTTACTAAACGACCCATCATCCTCATATTCTCCTCAAAATCCATACACTTCATCATAATTATAATCATCATAGTAATCATAGTCATAATCATCAAAGCAATGCCAATCATAATCGTCACATATTCATAATCATAATCATAATCATCAAACCAATGCCAATCATAATCGTCACATATTCATAATCATAATCATCAAAGTTTTGCCGATCATAATTGTCATGATCATCTTTATAGTCATAATCATCAGAGCAATGACAATCATAATCGTCATGATCATATTCATAATCATAATTATCAAAGCTTTGCCAATCATAATCGTCATGATCATATTCATAGTCATAATCGTAATCATTATTATCTTCTGCCGAATACTTAGTGCTCTGACACGAACCCATTATAGTAGAATTCAACACTTCACTTGAATTAAAAAAACCAGCGTGTATTATATAGGAAGTTGGATAATTAAGAGACTTTTGGGTTAATTACTTAGTGTAATATTGAATTATGTGCCAAAATGAGTAAATTAAAGTAAATTAATTGCACACTTGGGGAATATCAATGGTCACTAATCCGGCAATGCATTCATACACATAATTAGGAGTGTACAAACCAAATTGAAATGACAGGAAAAAAACAATTTATTATTTGATTTGGTGTTGAAGAGAAAAAATAGTGGTCTTCGATATTACTTTCTTCGTCTCATTTTAATTAGAAAAATATTCACAAATAAAATTTAAATCATACTTTTCATTATTACCCTTTATATTCTAGAGGTAGAATGACCTAATAGACCCTTATATTTGGTTCTGTTTGTCATCTAGGTCCTTATAATCAGGATTTTGCCAACTAAACACTTATACTCGACAAACTCAACCTTTTAAACCCCTTAAACTCGACAAACTCAACCTTTTAAATTCCTCCAACTTATCGTGTCTCTCAATCGCGCTGATGTCACACTTCATGTCAGATCAAATTTGCCACATCATTTTTTACTAACAATTTTTTTTATCAATTTTTTCCCCCTTCAAACACAAGTACACCACCTTAATTTGTCAATCCCAAATCAACAGGAATCAAGAAACAAAACCCACCAAAACCCAAATCAAGAAACAAAACCCACCAAAAATTCAGCACCAATCTACAAGCAAAAGCTTAAACTTTTGGTTAGATCATCAAAACCCAAATCAAGAAATCATCAAATTTTTCAAAAAACCCTACCTCCAATTCAGCTTAAGAAACAAAACCCACCAAAAATTCAACTCCAAATTACCCAAAAATTTGTCTTTTCCAGGTCAAATCAAACCCAAATCAAGAAAAAAAACCATTTAAGAGAGAAAAGGAGAACTTGGGAGGAATTGTTTCTCTGGTTTCGTACATGCTCATTCCTATTGCAAGGAAGGTTGTCTTTGCCACAACAGTAATTATACTGGCCTTACTAATTTTCGGCTTTGCCAAAGGCTACTTCACTGGAAACAAGCCATTTAGGAGTGCTTTTATAACTACACTTATTGGAGCAATTGCATCTGCTACTGCTACTGCTTTTGGTTTGACCAAGATTGTTCATGGTTGAGGACCTTGACATTTATGGTTTAAAAAAAATGCACTTTATTGGCATAAAAAAATAGTGCTTGCGGATAAAAAAAAGATTATCTTTGTCCAAATAATATTAAGAACACTACTTATTAATGGAGATAAAAATAATGCAAGTCATTTTCAAAAAAAAAAAAAAAGGAGAAATTGAACTTGAAATCAAGAGAATGAGAAGAAAAATAAGAAAAAGCTTAAACTTTTTTTTTTCTTGTAGTTTTGTTTTTAATTTTAGACTTTAAAAATCAAAATTTATCTCTTCACTCTCCTTATACGTGGGAACTTACGCACTTTGTTCAACTCACCAATTGAGTTGTCACACTCAGTCAACGGTCCGAGGGGTTTAAAAGTTTGAATTTATCAAGTATAAGTGTTGTTGGCAAAGTCTCAAACATAAGAGCCTAGGTGACAAACGGAATGCAATTTTTCCGCTAAATAACTGTGATACAATTTTTCTAACCAATTTTGTTGTTCTAAATATATCGACAATGTTCAATTTACATGTGAATTTAAAGAATTACAAATATTTCATGTCTAAATTTTTTTGCTCTGTTTCCATAAAGCTTCATCATCCCAAACACTATGGACATTATTCTACATCACCTTTGCTTCCAGCATCGCAAATCAACGTTGAAGTCACTCATGCGAAGAAAATCAAAGATGGGTCTGCTCTGAATTTATCTATGAGTAACTATGTTTTAAATCTTTACACAAAAAGTAACCATTTCGCCTCTGCACAGAAGCTGTTTGATGAAATTCCTCAGAAAGATGTTCGTACATGGACGATACTCATATCAGGTTTTGCTCAATTTGGGCGTAATGGAAATGCATTATCGTTGTTTATTGAGATGCAAAAAGAGGGTGTTGTTGTTCCTAATGAGTTTACTTTATCTAGTGTTTTCAAGTGTTGTTCTTGTGTTAGTAATGGGCTTAGATTGGGAAAGTCCATACATGGATGGATGATTACTGCTGGAGTTGATTTTGATGTTGCTTTGGAGAATGCTGTACTTGATCTTTATGTCAAATTTGAGTCTTTGGGTTATGCTAAACGGTTGTTCGATTTGATGAATGAGAAAAACGTCGTATCTTGGAATATAATGCTGGCGGGGTATCTCGGTACAGGAGATATGGAGACAAGTGCTGAATTCTTTCAAACAATGCCTGAAAAGGATGTTTCGAGTTGGAATACTATCATTGATGGACTTTTGCAACATGGGTTGGATACGGATGCCCTTAAGGTTCTACGTCGAATGACCTTAGATGGGCCTTCTTTTAACAAAATTACGTTTTCTATATCATCAGCATTGATGTCTTCGCTTAGAAATCTCGAATTAGGAAGGCAAATACATGGTAAAGTGATGAGATTGTCGATATACAAAGATACACTTGTAAGGGGTTCATTAATTACTATGTATTGCAAATGTGGTCGGATGGACGAGGCTTCTAGGATTTTCCAAGAATTCCACCAAGGTGGCGTTGATGCACAACATTCGCATTCTGTTCCGTGGAGTACAATTATATCAGGTTATATTCACAATGGCATGCTGAAAGATGCTTTAGAGGTTTTTAGCTCCATGGTACATGATCAATTGGAAGTTGATGTGTTTACATTGTCAAGCATTCTTAGTGCTTCTGCAAGTAATGTGCTTTTGGAACTTGGCTGGCAGATTCATGGCTACGTCCAAAAACTTGGACACATAGGGGACATTTTTTTGATTTCCGCAATTATTGACATGTATGCCAAATGTGGGAAGTTAGATTCTGCTCGGTTGTTTTTTGAGCAAACCCAAACTCAGAATATTGTTGTATGGACTACTATGATAAACAGTTATGCTATACATGGAAAAGGATCTGACGCTGTTCAGCTATTTGAGTTCATGCTGAATCAGAGGATTGCACCAAATGAAGTGAGTTTCGTTAGTGTTTTGACCGCGTGTGGTCATGCAGGATTGGTGAAAGAAGGATGTGAGTATTTTCGGTTGATGAAACAAATTTATGGCATCGAGCCTAGCGCAGAACATTTCTCTTGTATGGTTGATCTTTTTGGCCGAGCAGGTTGTGTAGAGGAGGCTTATGATTTCATTCTTGAGAAGGGCATCTCTAACATGGCCGAAGTTTGGAAGGTGCTCTTATCTTCTTGCTTGGTGCACAAAAATGTAAAGATGGCAAGACATGTTTCTCAGAAATTGCTACAACTTCAGCCAAGTGAACACAGTCCTTATATTCTGTTGTCAAATACTTGTTCCGAGCATGAAAATTGGGATGAAGCATCAAAATTAAGGGGTTTGATGCAGGAAAGGAAAGTTATGAAACATCCAGGTCAATCATGGACTTAGTTGAAGGATGAAATCACAAGCTTGTCACTCTCTATGGCTGCACTTCAAGGCGAAGCCGTGAACCTTGTCTATGAATAAATTTCTAATGATACTCTTGCTGATCACATTCATGGTGACAGACCGAAGGTCAGATCACTTGCCTGGCCAGTCCGCATGAATATTGCCACAGAAACTACTGGTGCATTGGCTTACCCACACTGTGAAGACTAATACATACTCCATGATCACTCCTTCAGTGTTAAAAGTTAAAGATTTTGGGATTTCAAGGTTCTTCCCAAATGATGTCTCTCATATTTCAACTACACCCCAGGGTACCCCTGGCTATATCGATCTAAAGTATCACGAATTTTACCAGCTGACTAGTAAAAGTGATGTTTATAGCTTCGGGGTGGTCCTTGTTGAGCTCATTTCATCAATGCCGGCTGTGGATATGAACAGGCATAGCCAAGATTCAATTTGGCCAACTTCGCAATAAACAAGATTATAAAATCTGCAGTTATCGAGTTGATCGCTCCATCCCTGGGGTTCGATTCAGATACCAAGGTTCGGCAAATTACTACTTCAGCACCAGAGCTGGCTTTTCTGTGCTTGCAGACAGACAGGTATATGAGGTCTACTATGGTTTAAGTTTTGGATACACTAAAGTCACTTGGCTGTTATGAAGAAAAATCAGCAAAAAAGCTTGAAGATTTATCGAAACAAGCTTCCATGCAATTGAAGACACAATCCTCTGAGAGTGAGATAAGTTGCGCAGACCCTTTGCTTCCATAAATACACTATTTTTGTAGAATTCGATACGCATTCATTAACATTTTTAAAAGAGTCAGAGCAACATAGCCAATTACCTCAACTCTAGTACCATAAGTTTGATGCAACCTTACAGTTCTAAGGCTGCATTCAGAGATTATTCATTTCTATATGTTAATTAGTGAGTTGTTTTTGGAAGAAGAAATGCCTAACTTGACTATACTCCATAACCAGTATCATAATCATAATCATAATCATTAGAGTAGAATTCAGAAGTTGTTGCTAACCACATAATATTAACAAGAAGATGGAACATACAAGTCACACACACATACATTTATATATATAGATTTCATTCTTGAAAGCACATATAAATTAGAAATACACTAAAAATTAAAATATAACACTACTAATATTTTCATTTTTTGCCACGAAGATCGCGGAAATAGGTTGCAGGACTTTCTTCAAATTTGCTCCTCTGCATGAAACCATCTGCCCCTGGCCTTTTCATCATTTTGTTGTTGCTGTCAGCTGAACATCCCATAAGTTTAGAGATCCCCCAGGCAGTAAAAGCAACACCTGCTGCAACAACACCAACTACTGTTGTTATTGTTGAACCTATGCCATTATTGTTATTGTTGCTCATTTTGTGTACTCTTCAATTTTCACAATTATATTTTTGTGCACCATCCTTATATAGGAAAATTTGGTGTTGGCTAAGGCTGGTTTGGAAGCTGACCATCCAATCCCTCCGTCCATCTTTACTTGGCACGAGTATTAAGAAGTAGTTAATGATAGTATCTGAATATAATAAATACAATTCTTGAAAAATTATAAGATAAAGGTAAATTAGGAACTATGTGGGGATAAGTAAAGATGGATACCCTCCGTCCATCTTCATTTATCTACTATATTATTTTGGGATGTCCTCCAGTTTTTTAAATCAATAGATAATCTTATAATTACTTTCTAATGTGTCTTTATCACTAATTATAGTCATTTATCTATTATATTTTTAAGAAATTATATTTATTATATTCAAAGGGTGATTTGGTAAAATTACTCCTATTATTTACTGTATTTTAATCCCTGTGTCAAGTCAATAGGGGACAAGAGTGTCAATTCAGATAATTAAAAAATAATTATCTTTTTCTAATTTTATCCTTAACATTAATTATTATAGAATTAAGAGGTATATATATATATAGATAAAATTTTAATTATTTATATGAAATATATTAGTCAATCAACATTTTTAATTATTTTTTTGAATTATGTCAAATTTTATTGACGACTATAACAATTAAAATAAAACGAAAAAAATAGTATAAAAATTTAATATCTCTTGTCAGTCTTGTGAAAAGGACCAGATGCTATGCATAATTATTGATACTTCATTATTAAGTTACATATTGATACTTCGTTACTAAGTTACTCCGTCTATCTTTACTTATTCCCTCTCGACTTGATATAAGGATTAAAATTAGTAAATAATAAGAATAATTTTATTAAATTATTCTTTGAATATAATAAATATAATATCGTGTAAAAATGTAATAGAAAAATAACTATATAATGAGGGCAAATTAGGAACTAAGGTTAAAATTATTTTTTGGACATTCCAAAATAATATAATGAACAAATAAAAATGGACGGAGAGAGTACCTAAATATGTCTTTTTCATCTTTTTTTTCTTTTTCTTGTGTTGTCTGTTGCAATTTGTGGCCCTAGCTGGTGGAGTAGTACGATGTTAAGGAATCGTTTGATTGGGAATAGGTTATTTCTTCGTTAAGATAAAGTGAAAAGAAAAGAGCTTTATTTTTTCTCCATAAAAGTATTCTCTATCTTTTTCTTGGAATTCAATTCGTTGGGGAAAAATCATTGAGAACATCTTAGTCCTAGTTTAATTTTATTTGTTTACTATTTTGAACTTTTATTTTTATCAGATTCAAAATTCTTCTCGAAAATTTAATTATTTTGTACTAATTAAAATATTAATTATATGAATTTCTAAATTTTATATTAGATATATTGAATTTTATATTAAAAATATTACCAAACATATAGTAATATTTCTCCTATTAATTAATGTTTTAATTTCCAAAGACTATTTAATGTGGAAAGACCAGAAGCTGATGTTGACATTGAATTTTTTGCTACAAATAATAATCATTTGTAGCAAAAAATAAAAATAAAATATTGTCCCCAAATAAGTATGGATTATGATGCAGAAATATCAAAAATTTGAATTTTGAATCTAGAAAAAATTCTATTGAAAATATTAACTCAAATAAACCCTACGCTGCATGAATCGAAGCTTCATCGAAACTTCAAACAAGGAATAAAAAAGGAAGTTACTATGTATGCTACTTTTTTCCTTCCTACTCATATGCATGTGTTTTGTTTACGTGTCTATCTGTTCATTTTTATTTTATTCACTATTTAAAATTAAATAAAAATATTTTTAATTAATATTTTAATCTAAAAATATCTTTATCACGGATAATTTAATCCAAAATTTGAATAATTAAACCTATGACTTGTTGGGTGACTAGACCATTTAATAAGGCAAAAAAGAAAAGAACTTTGATTTTTTCACCACACAAGTATTCTCTTTTTCTCTATTTCTTGGAAATTAAAACATTATTTCATTGAAAGTACCCATATAGTGCTCTCTTCCTTTTTTTTTTTTTTCAAGTTCGATGCACTAAGCTTTTTCTGTTCACAAGAGTCTACTATACGCAGTTTAATCTTATATTTTTATCAGAGACTATTTTCAAAGTTTAAACTCGTGACCTTCTGATCATATTGCAGCAACTTTACCAATTACTAGCAACTATATATTGCGCTCTCTATATTGGAAATCATGTATTCTTTCATTGGGAATACATAATTTTAAATATGTACTAACATGGTATGTAGAAATTATTTTAAAAAATTATTTTTAAATAAATTTAAAGAAAAAGAAATATCAACAAATTAAAACGAAAGGAATATTAACATTAATTCATCATCATGATACCCAAATAACTAACTAGACAAGCAAATCACCAGGATTAGTACGAAGATTAATAAAATATAATCTAGGATTAATCTCAAAACTTGATCTTGGAATTCTAATGTTTCTGCCTGGAGCTTTCATCATCTTCACAATAGGTTCTTTGCTTCTCCAACAACATGTAAATACATATTTCATAATATTTATCACTTCAACACACGCTGATTTGATATAATCCATCATATTTAGCATTAATCCGGGATGGTAGTAGCAACAATATATGAAGATACCTAGAAATATCGCGATTACGAGATAGGGTAAAGCTATGTGAAACCAGTAATTGATCTTCTCGATTCTTGTCTCTGGTGGAAACACATCGTCGAACCAATTCAATGTTTCAACACATAAATTCTTCACTTGCCAAGTGAAAGTGTCAAGCGCTAGTAGCGCTTGCCCACCAAATTTTTTTAGTGTTACTAGTACTTGCCAACCGAAATTCTTAAGGACAAGTGGCACTTGCCCGAAAACTTTTTGCAGAGACAATAGTACTTGCCAACCGAAATTCTTAAGGGCAAGTGCCACTTGTCCAAAAGCTTTTTGTAGCGATATCAATACTTGCCAACAGGAATTTTTAAGGGCAAGTGCCACTTGTCTGAAAAATTTTTGCACCGACGATAGTATTTGCCCACCGAATTTCTCTAGGGCAAGTGACACTTGCCCGAAAGCTTTTTGTAGCGAGATCAATACTTGCCAACAGAAATTTTTGAGGAATAGAAGTCCTTGACCGACAAAATTTAGCGGTTTCAATAGCAATTGGCCAACAAAATTGATCATCACTAGTAGCACTTGACCACCAAAATTCATCATTATTAGTATGGCTTCCTTCAATTTCTCCATTAGAAAGCTCATAATTTCCTCCATAACCATTTTCTTTTTCTCTTTCTAGATCTCTTGATAGAAAGGAAAAGATTATTTGTAAGAAATGCTTCTCTCTTTCTCAATTTTAAAAAAAAAAAATTGAGGGCAAGTGGAAGGGGAAACGAGGAGGGGTTACAATATGGAGAATGAAATCCTCATCAACAAGGTGCGAATTCAGATAGTCAACCAACTGAGTTATTAAGATTTCCCCATCTCTCACAAAATAAAAATTGTGTTGTGTCTATTTTCTCCCAGTAGTTTCTTTGTTCATTTTTACTTGTCACTGTTTTGACTTTCGAGATCAACTTGACTAAACTTCAAAACTAAATTGAAGTAACTAAACTTAATTTTTAAAATCTAAAAAAATTCAGATGGTTGAAAACTATACGAAAAATGTTATAAGTTGCAATCTTTCTCATATTAATACAATGAAAAAATACATCTTAAAATATTGGTACGATGACAAGTAAAATTGAACGATGGGAGAATATGTTACATTTAAAAGTATTTCATTTATTAGTGTCATGCCATGTGGGACACATCTTCCACCCAACCATTTTTCTTTTCGTACAAAGATAAGTAATATTTTCACTTTGGTAACACTTTCATGGTCCCATTTCATGACTAAAAAGAGTCTTTTGCTTTATATACACAATTATTTAGCTAAACAAATTGACTACAAAGTTTTTTATTGATTTTAATTTATAAATAAAAAAATTAAAAGTTAAAAATATACTGAATTAGTAAATTATAAATTTAGGTAACTTAATAATGAAGAATCAAGTTCCTAAAGAATTTTCAGCACTTCCAAAAGTGAATGGATACACATTCACACACCTACATTGACATCTCACTTACTATTTTAAAATTTTACATTTAAATTTTTATTTGGATCAAATCTAAATATGAAATATACTCGGATTATAAATATCAAATATCAAATAATTATACGAAAATTAAGCTTATTTGGAGTGAAGATTAGAGAAATATAATTAAGGATTTGTCTAAAATTTAGATCTTGTAATTTTAATGTGTTTGGAGCTTTTATCATCTTGATAACAGGTCCTTTGCAAGATATACATCATAATCTCGATTAGTCCAACACAAACTGTTTTAAAAGAATTCATCAACATGACTAGTAATCCAAAAAGGCGGTGGCAACAATATATGAAGATAGCTAGTTACGTCAAATCAATAATTGATCTTCTCGACTTTTGTCTCTAGCGGAAAACACCTTATCGAACCAATTCACAAATTCTTCACTCCTCAACTAAAATTGACAAGCGCTAATAGCATATAATAATTTTTCACTATCACTAGCGTTTGCCCACCAAAATTCTCCTGTGTCACTGGTCTACCCAATGCTAGATGCAGAGATGCATAACAGAACAAAATGAACATCATGAGTTGTTCTGTGATAAAATCAGCTTCTTCCATAATCAGAGCTTGAATTTTGGGATATACATATCGTAATATATCTCATAAGAAGCATAAATCTAAGTGCAATAAAAAATTAATAGTACTACTATTATTTTGGGATTGTTGTCAAAGATGTTCTACATGCCTTCAATTGTATTTCCTACGACGTTGAGTTCTCATTTTTTGCACATTCCCTCTACAACAACAACGACAAATTAAGAACGAAAAAATCACAATCAACCCAATTGAAATTACAAAGGCTAATGGAGATTCCATCAACATCTTCAAAATATCTTCTATTGATTCCATCTTCTCCATTATTGCAACTTTCTTTATGCCTCCTACCTTCCATTCCCCTCTTTCGAATTCCATCTACAACATTATTCATTATACTTCGTAAAGTTAAAGTCAAAAGAGAATAAAATATATACAGATCTTACCTTCAACTATTTCTGATAGAACTTCGATTCTTTTAAAGGAAACTTATCGTCTTTTTATTTTCTCACTTTGATACAATGAAAAATTAGGAGGATCAATGTGTTCATAAAACAATTTCACTAGGTTTGATATTAATTCTCATCACCAATATTTCACCTAACTTTGATCCAACAGCATTTATTAATAATTATTGAATCAATAAAGTGACAACTTATTAGACTGCGGATGCATTTATTATACTGTCAATCTTTACTTGTTCGCTATATTATTTTTTAAGATATCTTCATATTATATTTTTTTTAAATTTATTATATTCAAAAAAAATATTTGATAAAATTACCTTATTATTTATCTCCTATTAATCGTTATTGTGTTAAGTTAACAGTGAACAACTATTATTAAACAGAGGAAGTATACTCTTCTTTCAAACAGTTTATGAGCTTTATAATGATTTTACGATAACATTAAATAACAATAGAATTCACGACAAGTTATTTTACCATAAATTTCTTAATACAAATACATAATATAAACCAAAACGACTGAATTTACATAAACTCACACCTTAAAAACTAGATCCGTCCCACTAAAAATACATACATGAATTATATATATGCGATAGTATATTTTTAACTAAATATTTTGAGTTCGAATCTTAAAATAAAATAAATCCAAAACATAATCGGGACTAGTAAATATGGAATATCAAAATTATTTCTTTTTGGAGCGGAGATCGCGGAAATAGGATTTAGGGCTGCTTTCGAAATCACGCCTATGCATCCTTACATTTTTTCTTCCCGGAGCTTTCATCGTCTTTCCAGTTCCTCCGCCGTCGCCGCCGCAGAACCGGCGGAGAAACAAAATCAGCAGAAAGCCGATTGGAATGGTATAATATAGTGGAGCTTTCTGGATCTGATTTGTTGCAGTGGATATCAATGGAGGAGCTTTTACGAGTAACCAGTCAGATGAGGTACGTACGAACGGCGTCGTTTTTACGACGATCTCCTTCGCAGTTTTTAGTAACCAGTCAAATGAGATCTTCACGAAATCGGATACGAACGGCATCGTTTTGTTGACGATCTCCTTTACGTTTTCCGCCATTGCAGCTTTTTTGTAAAAAAATTCTTCTCTGCTCTGATTTTCTTCTCTCTTAACACTCTCTGTGTGTGACAAGGCTTTATA
This sequence comes from Solanum rostratum, assembly GCA_029948455.1. Taxonomy (NCBI): domain Eukaryota; kingdom Viridiplantae; phylum Streptophyta; class Magnoliopsida; order Solanales; family Solanaceae; genus Solanum; species Solanum rostratum. The sequence continues at coordinate 7,157,378 of CM057046.1, forward strand.
AAATGGGAGTTCTCAGTTCTCACTAACACTTGTTTGGATACTTGTTTAAGTATTCACGTAACGTGACGGAGTTAGAATTTTTATTGACTGTTACCTATATTGTTTTAATTGTATTGCTTTTTAAGAAAACAATATTTATATAAATAAATAGTATCTTTCTTCATCATTTTATAATATCCTATATTTATTTTTTAAAAATTTTTAAATTATTAATATAATGATATTATATAATAATAAAAAATAATAAAATTCATTTAAATATTATTTTAAAATTAAAATAAAATAATATAACACTACATAATACAATACGATACATTATAAATTAATTACAATAAAGCAATCCAAACATAGTGTAAGGACCAAGATTCCTCTAAGGGCCCCTTTTTTCTCTCCTTTTCTAAAGTTTAAATTGTACTATATTATATAAAATTTAAATGAACTAAACCTATTCAACATAGCTAAATAATTGTTATAAAATTACAATAAGATGAGATGTGAACTATGCAAAAATACAAAATAAATTTTAAAAAAAATGAAGCTTCTTGTTGACTGACCTAGTTGAGTTTTAATATTTTAAATTAGTTTAGTGTTTATAAATAATTCTTTTTTGAATGGGGTCCATTTTTCACCTAAAATATGGAATAACCTTAAAAAATTATTGGTCTAGAGCAATATTAATTTTCAACCTTTTCTTTTTATAATATTCTATTTTTTCATAAGAAGACTTTTATGGTCAATATTCTAATTAAATATCTTAATTACCAACAAAAAAAAAAAAGGATTGTAGGGACATAATTATTTAGCTAAAGTTGGTGGGTGAAGGAAAAGGAATACAATTCATTGAATCCCAATTTTCTCTAATGGATTAGTTGGGCACAACCTTCATAGCTAAATAAAAGTAGGCCTTAATTTAAAGAGATAAATCGTCAAAAACACATTTAAAATAAATTTTTTTACGTGTTTTCTATCTAAATTATCAAGTATTTTTTTTATTTGAGTTATCACAAATTATTTATCAAAATATAAAACTAACACCCTCAATCTATTGAATTATCTAAGCAGTTTGGATGTTATCTAAGCTAGTTGATGGAGCAGGTTCAGAAATAGTGATGGCAACGGGACAGGGCAAATAGTTTAGAGCTATGCGGGAGCGGGACGGGTAGTGAATTTAAAAAATCAAATAGGATTTCGAAGAAATTAAATTTTTATAATAAGTAAAAATCAAAGATATAAACTTTTTATATTAAACATTGACTTTATTTTTAATTTTTTTCTAAATTAAACTAGACATGTCCGGTAAATTATTAGTTGTTAAAATATTAATTAGAAACTTTTAAGTAATGATTAAGAAATAATTGTTAAAATGTCAACTAAAAATAGTTAATTAGTTGTTGAGATGTTAATTAGCGGAAGAAAATCAAATTCAATTAAAAAATAAAAAAACTTTAAAATTTAAGCGAGGCGAATTTATGAGGGGCGGGTTTATACAGATTGAAAATGGAAAAAGTCATCATGTAGGACAGAGCGGGGCGATTTTAAATTTACGGTTTGAGCTCAACTCGCCCATACCCACCCCATTGTCATCCCTATTCAGAAAGAAAATGATGAAAGCCAAGGAATAGATGATTTTGAGGCTAACCCTAAACTCTACTTCCGCGGAACACTCACCCTGCTAGGTTAATAGATAGTTGAGCATGGTCACACTTATCTTTCTACACTAGTCGTCATAGTATTACTCTCGTAGATTCTTATCCTTCGATTTCTGTTTAACCGAGTTGATGCGCTCTTTCCACGGTTAATTACAAGAGCTAACAAAGGCAAATAATCTCTAATTTATGAATGACTACTGGGAAGTAGCAATGGGACTATAACAAAAATGCCTTTTAAACACACTAATGAATTTACACTCTCTTCAGTCATATGGAAATCACAAATACAACGGGAAACAAGTAAACAACGTTAATTTCTTTTTTACAACTCACATTAAATTTGCTAATTGTGTAGGACACAACTGATCTTAAGACAAAATTTGAAGAGCTCTCCACTTCACAGCTCGAGCTCAGCTAATGATTCTAAACAAATACAGCAAGCAACTTACCAGGAGCGGCAGAAACGCAGTGGCACAGTTGGAGGGGGAAAATAGAACCGCATGTCGTAACCAGGCTTCCATCATCTAAACTGCGCGGTTGCACGTTCAATTCTCTCTACTTCCAACATTCTGCATCTTCCATTGCCTGGAAATAAAGACGCAGCATTTGAATATCTTGTATCAAATAAATTGTTCATTAGTATTTACATCAACATGTGACATCCACATTTAGCTCAGATATTACATAACGAACATACTAATAAGCGAATATCCATGCCAAGCAAGAGAGGGAGAAAACTAAGGATATAAGTGTTAAGCGGAAAAAAAAAAGCACGCTGGTAAAGAAAGAACAAGAAGTTGATAATGATTAATGTCAGAAGTTGTTAAAACATGCAAAGGGAAAAGAATTGCTTATATATATATTCACTTCCAATGCAAAATAAAGAACAAAACCTTACCAAAAGATGGGATGCTTTTGAAGATAAGATTTTCAAGTAACAACCAAAAGCTGATTTCATCTTCTTCTCTTCTTTCCCTTTCCCTTTCCCAATTGCCCTGATTTAAATGCATGCTCCTGTTCTTGAAGAAAAGCAAGAGCTTTCCCATATTTCTCAGCCTTCTCGGCGGCAAGTAGAGCCTTTTCCCTTTCCTTCGCCTTGGACAAGAACTCATTGTCCTTGCGCAGTTCACGGACAGCACCCTTAGCCTCCTCTTTTATACGTTTCTTCAACTTCTTTTTTTCAGCGCGCTCACGATCTGGATCATAATCTCTACCCTTGACATAGCTGCAGAGGTGATGATCACCAGATGAGTAAAACTCAACAGGAAATATGTAATATGATTCGTTAAATTAAAGATAAGGCAACAAGAAGAGTATCATACTTCTCCTCAAATTTCGGATTAAGCATCCTGATGGGCACAGGTTTTTTCTTCCGCATTTTCAAAGGTTGACGCAGCATGTGATGTTCCTGAGACTTCATGTCAATTAATTGGGATACATCCTTCATTTTCTCCCTTAGGGCATCTGGAATATGATTTTCTCCGGCCAATTTGCATAATAATTTTGAAATTGGCATGAAGATCTCAGGAAAAGAAATCAGTTCCTTATATACATTAACAAATCCTTGCAGGGTTTCCAAAACTGTTACAAGCATGCTAGCCCTGCATGAGGAAACAATTAATCGCATTAAGTTCAGTAGGTCCGGGACAAGAAAATTAGCAGTAGAATTTCAAGATCAATGTGAGAGAGAGCGAGATACATGTTATGTCAACTAGCTTATCGACAATCGTATTATTTTGAAATAAAAAGTCCGTACAACAGACCACATCTAGAAAAGACCTAGGCAACGACTTATCGAACACATTCATAATTTGTCTCAAGTATCATAACATAGAGCCATATTAAAAAATTTAACGAACTTTGGGATTCCACTAATAGGTTTGCCCATATGCATGTCAACAGAATGCTAACTGACCTGTAATTATCAGAGTGGAAATAATGAGAGTCCTCGGGTAAATCCATGAGCTCAAGAAAATCTAAAGAATCTATCTCCACGTTGTTACTGCATATACAAAGCAAGGGCTCAAGTTCTTTGATCTCCATAAGGTTATTTAACTGCAGCACAGGAAGATGCCTGTCAATTAACAAATAGAAGGAAGCAACACAATACATTCCAATAAAAATAAAACGTAACTGCACAGTAAGACGAGAAGGCAAATAGTTAACAGCCTCAAAAATTAAACTAGCAAAAAAAAGCTCATAACCATCAGTTAAGCCAAACCTGTAAGTTTTCAGATCGCTGTTCCTTGTCTAAAGCTGCCATCAGCAAAGTTTGAAGAAATACTATAGCCTCGGGACAAAACTTCTGAGATTGTTTAGTTATCTGCAGGGAAAGATGATTGTTATCTACAAGCTTGGAGAATTAAGTTCAGACAGTCACTCTGTAATCACAAACACAATCAACCAGGAAGAATGTTTTTTTGAGAACAAAAGAAATAAAAGCCAAAAGTTAAATCTCAAAAAGGGTAAATAAAAGCCAAAAGTTAAATCTCAAAAAAGGTGTTACTTTGATCAACCAACCTTCAATTTTTCACGTGTTGTTTGACCAGAAATTCACACTAAATCACACATAGCTACCGTAACCAACTTGAGTGTAGTCACTCATGTGTGGAAGGGGATGACCAGTCGACGATTGCAAATACTCTAGGTACATTAACCTGAAGTCCTAAAAACTACCTGAAACTTAATGTTGAGCAACTTAAGTAAAGATGCTCCCTCTAAACTAATTTGTATAATCTAAATATACATAAAATATAAAAATTACTTCAGTACCAAATTAAGTTATTTGTTTTCATTTCCAGTGGAGACTGCAACAAAGCCTCGTCAAATGACAAGATGAGAATTTAAAAATTAACTACCACTGGAAAATAAAAAGGTGAAATCTTTTTGGAACAGACATTAAAGTAATAAATAAATAGAGTCAGCTCGAGTCTTAGAAGAAATAATAAAGTTCCTGAAGTTTTTTATACCTAAAACAGACAACGGTATGACTTCATACCCTCGATGAATAAGAGAACAGAACACACCACATGAAATATCACAAATGAAAGTAACAAGAGATATATAAGCGAATATGCACAAGATAATTGAACATGTTTGCAATCAAAGTCATGATTTAAAAGCAACTAGCTCTCTAAGAAATCACTGTCTAATGCTGGACTAAGACACTGTATTTAAGTATAAAACAGGCAGGAAGAGGGAAGAAACAAAGAAGATAACTATAAATGGTTTCAAAAATGGATGAATTGACAATTAGTAAGGTAACAAGATATATACTGAACTGAGACAATTTGGTACCCATCCAGAAGTCCATAATGCTACTTTGACTAGTTGGGAGATTATAGAGGTGGAAACCATATGTGCTCCAACAGCACATAACACTATACCAAACAAAATCACAGCACCCTTACTTTAAGCAAATGATCGATTTCAGTGCATAGAAGATAAATGAAACACGGTATCCACTTACACTTAACAGCAAAGAGCACAAGAAGGAAGCAATTGCAATATCTCTTCCGCAAATGATGGGACACCGCATTAGGTATTCACACATAAGCAGTATAGCAGGAGTCATGACACAGTGGCGAAAATCAGAGCATGGAAATATCATGGACCAAAGTCTCAACAGAAAGATGGTCTTCAAAGATGGCCAACTGCTTTTTCCTATGCGGATGAACCAAATGAATTTAAAAAAAGAGGTGAAGTCAAGAAATGTAAGTTGAGATAGAAAGAACAATCAAATGAAATCAACAGGACATCAAAGCAAACCTGTATTCTTGATATCTTCACAAAACTGTGTCCTTGTTCTTTGTAGCCTTTGGCGAGCACATATAGCTGCAAAGTATGGGGTCGCTGCACTCATCTCCATCAGAGGCTTTACAAGCAAATTCAAAAGCTTGAAATTTAAAGGTTTCTTATTTGCCAACACAGCGAAATATTGCAGCAATACCCCATAAAAGACCTGATGACAGAAACAAGCTACTTATAAAGCAATTGTGATAGCATAGACTTGCCTCCCAAAAAAATGACTCGTGTAATACTGACTATCCATAACCTTATCATCTAATAATATAACACATTTTTTTATCAACCTACAGAGACATTCACATCAGCAAATATTAACGGCAAATAATCATAACATTTGTTCACAAAAAAGAGAACAGAGAAAGCTTCAAAAGGTCAAACATCAATCATAAAGAAATTACAGTGAAAACAGAGTATCATACTTGCATTTTCTTTTTATTCTCTGCTGCAACAGTTATCGCATTGAATGCACGAATTCTCCTGATTGCTTCAATTACTTGATCATCAGAACAATTGTCTATCAATGAAGTAAACTCGTCAAGGGTTTTGGGGGCTTCAATTGTATATGGAAGTTCCTTCTCTTGATGCTTCACTGTTGTTTTTTCTTTTTTGGTTTGTGAAGTGCTAACTTCTTTTCCCTTGCTGGATAACTCCTTATGGTCACTTATTTTCATCACCTTCTTAGCATCATCATTAGAACCTTCATCATCATCATCTTCCTCAGTATCAATTATATCATCATCGCTTTGCTCCCAGTCCTTAATAGTCTGTGTCTTTCCTTGATCTTCATCTTCCTCGTCACTTCCTTCATCTTCCTCCTCGTCACTTCCTTCATCCTCACCATCGTCCTCTTCACTCTCTGAATCCTCAGTCGAAGCAGCATCTTCACTCTTAAGTTCACTTTCTTTCCGTCTCAAGATTTCAGCAATCCACCCCAACTTATTTTTAGGTACCTCCTCGAGATCGTCCCCAAGATCATCGCCAGATATAGCCCTTGGGTCTTTGACCAATTTACTGTCATCATCAGATGTGTTTCCATCTTCATCACTCCCATCATCGGCAGCAACCATTCTCTTCTGACGTTCTTGCTGAAAAAATGAAAAAGGCTTTAATTAGTAAATATCTACTATAACCAAAAGATAAATGCTCCTTAGCCTACCAAAACATTAAATCTTTGAAATACTAATCCAGCTAAATGTATTCTGCTTTAGAACAGTACCATGTGAAAGTGCACAAAGCAAGCAATCACTACTACAACATAGTAGGCAGTTTCATGATAAAGGCATTGAAGAACACTAGTGAAAATGCAAAGAACAACATAGTAGGCAGTTTCATGATAAAGGCATTAAAGAACACTAGTGAAAATGCAAAGAATAACAATTATCCAGCAGACAATAAGTCATACATTACAACCACTAGAACGCACATATGGGTAATATCACAAAAGCTATGTTAAAAATAATCAAATAGAAACAAGATCCTTGATCCTCAAAAAAACCACTTGTCCAAAGGACTTAATTTAGTTTAAAATTAATTGTGCAATTTGATTATAGAAATGAAACCACTTTCTCCATCTTGGCACCAAAGACTGACATTGTAATGTATGGTATAAAGAGACACAAGGCGCTCTTGTTTCTGCCATAGTGCATCATACCTCCAACAATTCAAGCCGTTCTTTCTCCTCCTGTGCAATTTCTTCAGGAGTCTTTGTCCGGTTCGATGGGCGAGCTCGGATATCCAGTGCCATCTCACTGACAAGCATCTCATAAGTGTCAGGCTTTTCCTGAAACCAATTAGGAAGGTGAAGTGGTCAACAAAGACAAATTCAATTTACTCAAAAGAAAAGTTATTGGTAATTGTTCATGGATAATGCACCAGAAATCTAAAAGAGATGGAGAAGAAGATTTATCGAGGCACGTGAAAGGGGGAAAGACCAGGATGCACGGTATCTATCAGCAATATTTCCGGGTTCCAAAATAAACCCAATTATACCTTTCCAATAGATCCTTTTCTGGGAGCATCAGCCTCCTCAGCTTTCTTCACATTACCAACTGAAATGTTCTTGTTCACGAGAGCCTTCAGAGCATGTATCTTGTCTGGTTGGGTCAGCGACAATAAGGCTTTCGAATTCACCAGTGATGTGAAGTCTTTGTCCAATTGTTCAGTTAATTCGTCATTTTCTTCTCTATCCTTCGCTTTTTGGGCCTAACAATGTAGGAAAAACGAAAGAATTGTCAAACATATGGCAAGTAAAGAAAATACTCTTATCAGACTGCACCACAAGACACTAAACAAAAACAAACCTTAAAGAATTTACTCTTTTGAATGATTTCCTCCATCACTTCTTTCTTGCTTTTCTTTCTCTGCAATAAGACGGTACACCAAATCAGGAGCAGAATGACACCAGTGTTGCAAATAAAAAAAAATCTTTCGAGACATGTTTGTGAACTATGGACTATCATCTCACACAAAACGATGCATGCTCCTGCTAACAAAGTTAGAACCTGTTTCTTCTGTTAATAATCTTTTTTCCTTTTGCTCTCCTCCGGAAATTACTCAGGTTTTCAATGGCAACCTCTAAAATCAGTGCTCTCATATGTAATTTTCCTGTTACCCATATTTAAATGACATCTTATCAGGAATATAAGCTAGTTTAATATCGTCAGCCAAAACTTAACACCGCCAACTGACAGCTTTTGGTGGAGCATCACAATTAATTTTCACTAGTAAGGAATTTTTTTGATGAAATTGCACCAAGCTGGTTCTCCTTCGTACAGCCAAAAAGAATATCTCAGTCCCTATACACCTTTCATACATTTTACAATTGTAGGGTACTGTAAAGATCTAGTAATGCATCAATATTATGTACATTAAGCAATTTACACCAAAAAGCGAAAAGATATACAGACACTAATATTGATCTTGTGTATAAAAGCAGCCCTTCCTACAGAACATCTTCAATTTCTTCTTTTCATATGACTCAAGAAATGCACAGAGCAGCAATTTAAGTTACAAGGTGGAAGCGTGCGACTAACATCTATATCTAAGTACCAAGCTAGTCAGAATAACAATTAAGTGAGCTTTTAAGTAAACGAGGGGCCAGATGAAGAAGGATATCAACTATTTCATTCCTTGAAGCTAGTCAGCAGAAACTCCAAAAAAGATCAGGGAATATGCATTGGGGGGAGGGGGATGAGGAAGCATCTAACCTTTTCGTCTGCTTCCATTGGACCTACTTGGGCATTCTGAGATTCATAAGAGTTAAGCTGTCCCGAGATTGCTGACTTATCTGCACAGAAATAGAGAGCAGGTATGAGGAAAGCAAACCATATAAGAGTGGTTTAAGATGCTTAAAAGCAGAAAATACAAGGTTTGGAACACTGCCACCTTCACTGGAAAAAAAAGGGATATTGATAAAGTATGAAGCCTATAATGATTGTAATACTCTAGCTGGCAGCCAGATTAGGTTTAAGATAACGGCTTTTCTGCATAGGTTTTTCACCTTTTATTTTATTTTTTTAGATTACAGGCTGTATCTTATTTAACGAAGTACAGTAAGAGGAGTGTATGAGTCTTCAAGAGTGTCAAAACCATCAGAAGCTTTCTCCTTTGCCTCAAACTTGTGTTACTATATAAGGGACTTTAGAGTACATTTCTACATGGTATATAATTTATTAATAATCAAAAAATCTCGAATAAACAACAGTGCATAAAATATCAAGAGAATTTACAACATCCAAATACACCAGTTCTTACATAAAACAAGAACTTCACTGGTGCAGGAAAAGAAACTGGGACGAGAGGCTATTCGTCAAATGTACATTGTAGTTCTCCACCCCATCAAAAGCTCTATGGTTTCTTTCAAGTGTACATAGACTTAAGACAGTTGTGCATTCACAACCAAAATAGGAAGCACATCTGACAATAAAAGCAAAATGGTGCCATTCTGTGTATAAAGTAGCTGCAGGTCAAACTGAAAATAATATATACTATAGCTATCCTACCCTGATCCAAGAAGTGGGCAAGTACTCCATTGAACAATGAAAATGAATTGCTTTCTTGGTCCATCTCAAGAAGCTCTGCACATGTACTCAAATAAAAATGTTTTTCTCCCTTTACTATTTCAACGTATCCTGATTAATATGATTTGAATTCAAACATGACATTTTGGCAACAAATAACTACATTTTCGCAATACTAAAACCCCATCTCCATAAACCAAGCTACTATGCCGTGAAGCGGCAGAAGTACCATGTTAGTTGATGCACTAGCCAATTAAAAGATTTCAATTCACAAGTAATTGATTTGGTTAAGAACCAGGTACATCTTCTAATTGTTGCAATTTGGACTGAATAAACTATTTTAGACATAATGCTGTTAGCCCCACCCGGAGTAAAAAAACAGCAGGCTGTTTGTATGTTCCATAAATTTTTCTATGAACAAACACAAACAAGCAAAAGAAGTTGAAAAATGCAACACAGCATGATAAACAAAAACTAATCTATTCACGAGAGAGATGAGAAAAGCAACACGAGGAAAGTTGTTCTTACCATCTCTCCCATAATCCTCCTCATCCTCATCAAATGGGACTTCATCATCAAAATCATCCCGTCCCAATGAGGCGCCAATTTCGAAATCCTCTTCATCCTCATCTGACAGATTATACTTGTTTTTCTTCAATTTCACCTAAATATTAAGGAAACAAAGTAGTTAATTGTCAACAACAGTAGCTGTACCAGATAGTTTAAGTGAACAACAGTATATTAGAATAAACTGCAACCATTTAACTCGCACAAAAAGATCTGAACTAACTACTCCCTCAATGTGCATTGAAAATAATGATGGTTGATCTGGCCATTCTGACGAAATGAAGATACAAAGATCCATTCATTTTCTATTCTTCTATTCTTGGCTGCATACTTTTCTTTTTTCTTATATTCGCTGTTTAAATAATGGGTTCATTGATTTGTTTCAAATCATACTGTCAAGATTGGGTTCACTATGGAGGATCGCCTTCTCCTTTGAATTATGTAAGTTACTCCTATTCAAATATCCAGACATGCAATTTTTTGTTTTTTAACAAGCTTGTTTATTTTTAAGGAAAATTCACATGCATGCTAGTGCTCTGATCTTCTCTAACTGATTCTTCATTATTTAGATTGCCAGGCTAAAAAAAAGGCATAGGCAACTAAATCTCCATGAGTTCCATTGAAACACAACTTCCTCAATATCTACATATGATTTTTTTTTCCTTTAGACATGAGTTTGTATTATTTTCCACCATAAAAACCACTATTTTATGCAAACATGATGAAGGGAGAACAAACAAGTTTTTCCCTGGTCATACACGTAGGGGCAATTTTTTTAAAAAAAAGTGAATTTTTGAAGCATCAGTTGTTACTTTGTTTTAAGGCAATAGTGTTAGGACCGACTTACACGTGCACCTCTCGATTGTTCTACCGGACACTACCTCCCATGTACCGAGTAACTGACCACCAAAACTTAGGTGGGTGGAAAAAACACATGATTATTTTTTCTCCATTGGGATATAAATTTGAAACCAACACTTCATTGACAATTAGGCTACAACTTTAGACATCAATTGTTAATTTTAATCATAGAAACTGTCACCCAAGGTGAGCCCTACTCATACACTTATCAGTCATGCGGTCTCAGATACAAATATTCCAGCAGGGCAATCCAACGGAGAGTTACCCGATACATGTAATGGTGAGAGTTAGCAAGTACACACCGGAATGGAATTAGACGAGATTTTCCATGGATTTAGTTGAGGCTCTCACAGCCATCCAAGAAAAAAAAAGAAGAATCTTGAACATGAAATTGAAGGCATTGGTCGTGAACAGAACTTTTAGAGCTCACAAAATCATCTACTTCTCATGGGTTTTCTTTGGAAATGAGGTTGTACTATTTTCCAACAGAAAATCTTACATGAACAAAATCACTAGTTTATGCTAACATGATAAAAATAGGGATGGCACTAAGGCGGGGCAAAGGTGGGGTGGTCGAAACCTTTACAGGGAAGGGCATAATTTTAATGGGGAGGGGCAGGAAGGTCAGGTCAAAGCACATTTCCGAGAATAATTAATGGATTAGGGCGGGAGGTAGTGCTAGGGTTTTGCTAAAACCCAAATCAGCTCTTTCATAAACATTTTGTACTAAACCAAAGACTACATTCTTCCGCAAATTGAGTTTCTAATTTCTTTTTTAGTTTTCAGATAAAGTAGGCTCAAACTCATTATGTGCCAATCTCAAACTCTTATATAAGTCCTCTTTATCCATCTGGTCTAATAAAACACACTATTCTTATCCTAAAATCATGAATTTGTATTGCAAGATAAACTTAGAATTCTCTAAAAGCAAAGTTAAGTGCTCATGCATAATTATTACTAACAATCATTTGTTATACAAGATAATTTTATTAATTAATCATATCATCACACTGACTACGAACAAAAACTGTTGGTGAAACAAGCAAAGAATGATGTGGCTGAAGTCTTGCAAGTTCACTTCTTTATGCTAACATTGCAATGGCTAAATAAAAATCACTACTTTATGCTAACATTGAAGCATCAATATTTTACTTCTAACAATAGAATCTGAACAAAATTCAACCACTTTCCTTCATAACTAACCTGCCTCACACGCTGAGACCTCATAATGGCTTTATCAAATTCACCAAGTCCTTCATCATTCTCTCCAATACGTTTATCAACAAACATTGATGATTTAGCACTTTGCTCATACTCCTTCAAAAGTGTCTTCTTCCTCTATTATCACAACAAAACCAGCAAATATCAAAATCTCAAATCCCTAAATTAATGAAAAATCAGCCAAAAAAGATGCAATTTTTTTCACCTTTTCAATGGCAGAAGAACGAGCTTCACCTATTCGTCGTTGTTCACCCTTGCGTTTCTTTCCAAGTATATCGAATTTACGTCGTGACCAAATTGTTTCGAAAGGATTCTCTTTTGGCGCTTTGAGCTTCATGTCTTTGGCTTTAGGACCTGATTTACTACTCTTCTTCTTCTTTGATGAACTGCCACTTTTACTAACTTTTGCAGTTTTCGCCATTGTTGCTTGCTGCTAAAACCTCGAAAAAATACAAGGGTTTTGCAGAATTTCTAATGGAGAAGAAGACAGCAAATTCATAAAGCTTTATGGGCTTTTGTATTGGATTGGGCTTTTGATCCTATTTGGCCCAAACTCTTTTTATGGGCCTATTTGCACATGACCATAGTCATATTAACTTGGAACTTTTACTTAAAATACTAAACACGGTATATATAAATATGTCATTTAATTTGACCGTAGTTGATATTTATGTGCTCGAACTTCGAATGTGCACAAGTAGATATATAAACTTGTATTGAATAAGTAAACATTTGTGGCATACATGGCATAATATAAAACAGTTCGAGTGTATTTCGTTAATTACGTAGCAAGTAGAATTTGAGTGCTTTCTAAAAATATAACAAAAAATTAAACCACTACCACTCATAAATATGGTCTAGGTGATTTTCAAATTTTTACTTAATTATCTATCTTTTAAAAGAAAAAAATATTTTGTTCTTCTATGTATATAATAACTGTCGTATAATTTTGTTGAATTATTAAGTAATTTGAGTTTAAAAGATATACTACCTCTAGTTGTTTTGTTGCATCTCTTTGTGAAGCGATCAATATATACTTAAAGCTTTGGATCATGCATTACATGTTTACACTCATATGATTAATTTTGGCAGGTTAAAAAGTCTAGTGATCTGTCATAGTTTTCGACATTCCAACCAAGTAACAAATTTTTTGTCCAAAATAGATTCCAAACTAACGCCTATCGTACTAACTTTTCTTGACTCTGCCGTATCTATAATCGAAGCAAATCAAGAAGGAATAACATTTGCTAAATTAATTTCACAAACTACTTGTAATAAATTAACCTGCTTTGATAACCTATTTATAATAACAAATATCAGCAATGTTGTAACTCCTTAACTATTTATAAAACGTCTTAAAAGTAGATCTTTTACGCTATCATGGAAGAGTTCGAAAAGGATCTAATTATAGATAGATGTTAACAATTTAACATGTGTTGAATAGTAAAGAATTTAGTCTAAGTGGATCAAGACCTGGAATTGTAAGATAAATCTAATGTTAAAAGTTGGAGTAATTTAGAAGGGATTCCAAATTGATAAAAGTGATCACAAGAAGAAAAAATTGAGTCAGTTAATATGTCCTACATGTATACACTTTAGGGTTATAAATTTCTTCAAAAAGCTCAAATGACATGTGCTTTCATTTTCTCATTTGGACCCTTCTTGTTAAATAAATGTACCAAATGCTACTTGTTATTTATCATCAAATATATGTGTTGGGTAATTTTATCAGTCATTATTATACGTGTCAAGTAGCTTTATCGATTACTTCCATGGCTTATGATGTAGTGATGGGATTGCTTCACCCTTGATCATAGGTCTCGAGTCCGAGCTTTGGATATGGAGCAAATCCTGTTAGGAGTGTCACCCCTGAACGGGACTACAATGCATGATTCGAATGTAGTCGAATACGAACTCCGAACATCGAATGAAAAATAAAAAAAATAAAGTTGTTAGAAGTGATACCCCTAAACGAGACTGCAATGCACGATTCACATTTAGTCGAATATAGACTCCAAACATCGGTTGAGAAATAAAAAAGAAGAACTTTATCGATTAAGACTTAGAAGTAGAAAATCACTAGGTATCATTGCATTCCTACTCAAAAGAATTGATATTTCAAACTTTATCGACCTGGACTTAAAAATAATGAAGCGTTTGATATTTATTTCGCCTCAACTAAATTAAATTTATATTAAAAAACTATTTCAATTAAAAAAATTCTACCAAAAATAGCTTTAGTATTCATAATCTTCTGATTAAACATAAAAATATTTATCATTTCATCACGATCATTTTATTAGTTAAAACTCACAACTCATTACTATTGGCATATGTAAGCTTCAACATAAAAAATTAAAAGTTAGACAAGACACATTGACTCACTAACTTTCCATTTCACTTTTCAATCCATATAAGTTACTCTAATTATGAATTTACAAAAAGCACACTAATTCATAACTAAAACCAATCTTTAATTAATTTATATTAATCCATAATATTTATTTATAATCAAGCCAAAAGCCAAAAATCCTTTTGTCTTTTGGTAGTGATTAAGTATCCACCAAGTTTCTTGCTTTTTCTCCTCACTGCAATTGCCATACAACTAGCATTCTGAATGCAATACTCCACCACCCCTCCGCCGCCGTTGCCGCCACCACCACCAATCACCCGACCGCCATGGGCCCACATCATAATCAGCCGCCACGTCATTGACTTTTTCTTCTGGCCTAAGACTAGAAGTGCCACGTCACGTTTCTTGGACTCTTCTACTATGATTGGACCTTTCTCTTTTCCTTGTGCCACTGCCACTTCCACTTGGACCTGTCATCACGAAAGATTTAACTTATATATATTGACAGTAAAAGCATCATCTCTGAGTATTTAAAATTGAAAATTGATGGATGACACACCTCAGGTCTTTTCAGCTTGCAAGTATTCTTCATGGAAGCAAGAAATTCGAAAATTCTTGGATTAATTTCCTTTGTAGAATCTTCATCTAAAAAAAAAAGTTAAAAATTAATATAAAACAATAAATTGAGTATGAGAACTTTCCTTCATATATAGAACCTCCATTATTAGCTAGCTCCACATATTTGAAAAAAAAAACGAGTTTAAGTTATATACATCACAACGTAAAAATATTTATACTATTATGTTAATTTAAAAAATATAAATTAAGACGTGACAAATTACTTGCTAACATATAAAGGTGACCTGATAGTGTGAATTTTTTCTTACATTGACGATATATATATAACTTAAATTAAAAATGAGATAATTGTCAAATACACATTTGAACCGTCATTTTCTCATGAGTTTCACATCCTAATAATATAAGTTGTTCTTTTTCCCCACATGAACTATCAACATGTACGTTTTGAAACACACTTCAACTATCAGCTATTCTCTTTTCTTCTATGAACTATGCAAAAAAAAAAAAAGAGTGATAGTTCAAGTGAGTCGGTAGAGAATACCCAAGGGAATGACATAATTCTTTCTAAGGAACTCGGAGAAATAACCTCATAATTCAGGGAGAAGAGGGTACCCCTCACAAAGGAGATCGCAGTAATCAGGTCTGGACGACTGGTTACCAAAAAACACAAAGTCTTCGCAAAAAACAAGAAATTAAAGAAGGCAAAATAGTAAACCAACCTTGTTTAGAAGAAGAAGAAGGTTTAGTAACATAGAGAAGAACAAGTAAATCATGGCTTTGAACAGTATGAGTCAATGCCCATTGCAATGCATTTTTGGCTTCAAGGCTTGAATCTACTAAAATCATGATTTTTCGACCAATCACCGGTGTCGGTTTTGCCACATCATCACCGGAAACTTCCTCCTCCGGCGGCGCCGGCGCCGGCAAGACTAATGAAGGATCATTTTTCTCTTCATTAATATTATTATTTTTGATTTGTATAGGTGGTGGACGTATTTGAACATGAGGCCTAATTCTATTTAGGCAAAAACTTGGAATTCTTGTTCTACCCATCTTTAATTTTATTTTTGTATGAATAATGTGAAAAAAAATAGTTCAAAGTTGATATTTATATAAGAAAAAGAATGTGACAATAATCATTTGGTAGTTGGAAGAAGAAATGATAATGAAAAGAATTCATCATTTCACTTTTCTTTTTTAACTTTGTTTAAATTAAAAAAAATGTTATTTTGAGTTTAAGTTTTAGGTATATCGACGGACGATGATAGTGAGAAACATATCAGATGTACATTAAATTACTTAAAGATAACAATTGATTATACTTTCTATGTTCACTTTTAGTTGTTAAAAATTTCATAATTTGATTTTGGTTTTTACTTGTCATTTTTGACAAATCTTAAATAATTATCATTGAGTTATTGTCGTTGAAAAATACTCTACTATAATTAAGATAAGAAAAATATTACATAAAAGATTCGATTAGAGTAGCAGGTATTAGTAATATAAGAATTAGTTAGGAGAAAATATATATACACTATTCTACATGAATCTTAATTATATATGAATAAATTATTTAACTATTCAACATTTTATTCTGCATAAAATTATACATAGATTTCCTTCCTAACTTATACATATTTTAGCTCTACGAATTTCTAAACTGTCAATCAAATGTCATATTAATTTCATACATAAATAACTTACTTTTTATCTACATATCAAATATCATATAAGTTACAGATATCAATATATGAATAACTTGTTTCTTATTCAGCTATCAGACAACCCCTTAACGACATAACATTAACACGTTTAAATCATTAAAAAAAAAAAATTGTAGGGTTTTTAAAAAGTTTTTTTTTTCAATGACTAACCCCAGCTTCTAGTATGATGAGACATTGGGCCATGTTAACTTTTTTTTTTTTTAATTTAATAATTTTTTTCACCTTTTGTAACCTTTAATTTGTTCCTTTGTGGGACTATTTAGAACGTGAGTGTCATCAAGATGTAGGGTCTTTTCTTAATCAATTTAATTAGGATTAATTATTATTTGTGTAACAGCTGCTAATATTTTATTGGTAACTTTAATTTACCTTTCATCTTTCATGGATTAATTAGTTAGGTAATTAGTATGCTTTATAAAGTCCATTTAAAATGATAAAATTATGACTTAGTTTTTTTTTTTTAATTTTGAGTTACGGAAATGAGCACGCTAAAGTATATAGTTTGGATTATGAATTTAACAACTAAATCTCGCTTAGCAACTCAAAAAGTTTAAAATATTAAAATAATAATAAACAAAATAATACTAAAATACTAATTTTTTTTTTGGCAACTTAAGATTAATTTTATTTTTTTTAAACAAAATTAAGTATAATTATACAATTTTTGACAAGATAAATTCATGGAGCCAATTGACACTAATCAGTATGTTTTTAACGGATATATACTGAATTATTCCTATAAAATAATTATTGAATTTTAAAGCAATGTATAATATATAATCATTTCTTTCTAGCGCATGGTTTGTTTTTTATTAATTATAAATAATCTCCACAGCTTTTGTGAGTCCTTATCTGCTAGTATATGAGTATCTTTGCTCCGTATTCATATTAGAATTTGACTAATTTATTTATATAGTAGCTTTCGTATTTGAGGTCGATACTAATAAAAAGAATCATTCTCAGAACTCGGACTTTAGATCTCTGATTAAGAGTGAAGGAATCTTAATCATCATATTTGTTAAGTATAAATAATAATATATGTTTGTTAGTTTTTTTTTTTTTTTTTTGCACGATCAGATCATTTCTATATATTAGTACGATGGTAATATATAGGGGTTAGATGTAGGGGTTACACGGAGGGGTATAAAGATAGACTGAAAAAGTATTGAGAGAGGTCTGCGCAATTTCATGTCACCGAGGACATGACCTTAGATAGAAAGGAGCAGAAGTCATATATTCGGGTAGAAGGTTAGACGGCTAGTAGAGGTAGGATGATAGCTAACCTTGTGATATAGTAGGTTAGTAGAGATAGTCGTGTCTTTATATATTGTGTTGTTCTTGATTGTCATTCATTTTGTTACTTTTATTGTCTTTACAAATTATCATTTTGCTTTCCGTTCTAGTTGTTTGGTTTCATATCTAGTATTTTCTGCTTTTGGGTACGATATTTTTTAGATGAGTATCTTTTGAAAACAACCTCTCTATCTCTATTCCCCTGACTCCCTTTGTAGGATTTCACTGGATATGTTGTTGTTGAAATACGATGGTAATATATCTTATTGTCAAGATTTTAAATCTCATATTTTTTTAAAAACTTACCTATAAAATATTCTTTAGATGACCTGATAATGTAAAAATTATTTACCGCCATAGTACATAAAACTTGAGCACTATTTTAATTGTACAAATAATTGGAAGGTTGATCTGGCTGATGTGAAAACTGGTTATATAAGGGGAAACAAAAGAACAACATATCTTTTACTTAGATTCTAAGTCACTGTACTCCTTGTCCTTTGTAGATATATTCATTTATTATAATGTATAGTATTTTATTATAATGTATGGTATTTTATAAAATTGTATGATTTATGAAGGAGCCTTTGGCTTTAGTTTTAGTCATAATGTCTCTTAAGTATATATTAGGAGCAAGATAACTTTTTAAATTTTTCACATAAATGATAAATATAGAGCGGTTATCATTTGTAGGCTTCTTCGCCAGCGAGGTCAAATGATGAGTATATACTATCTGTCATAGACATATCACCCTTGCTTTTAAGGATTCAACGTTTTGATTGAAACTTGTCATACCAACGGAGTGAAGCTTTAATATCATATATATTTGTTTTGTCAAAGTTCATACAAAGTATTATTCACTTAGACCTAAAAGATTTTGTGAATTTGCTACTTATAAATGTTTCCCATCAAGTCCTGGTATAGAAACTTGTGTTATGTCTTATATAACACTTCATTTTCTTCTCTATTTTTTGTGTGTAATTTTACCTTAAACGTCATATCATTCACCCGTATATTCAAAAGATTTTTAAAATTCCTTCTTCTATGACCCGCTCTTTGTCATGAACATCACAATGCTTACAAAGCTTGTATTCTAGGGGAGATTGTTGTATCTGTCATGTTTTAGGATATTGTTACCATGCTTTAAGGTCAATTATATTCTACACAGACGTATATAGTCCGTATAAAACGATGGTTAACGTGTTATCACATGTTAAAGTTCAATAGTAATATAAAAGTGACTATTATATTATAATTGTGTATAGCTTAAAGTATGATATACATAAATTTCATAGTGTTAAAAGCTAATTACATTATTTCCTTACTCTTTTTCAAATTACAAAAAATTCTAAACTTTATGAATTTTGAGGTACATCATTGATATATATATATCAACAGACATCTGGAAACGTAGGAAAGAAATGTATCAGAGAGGAAACAAGACATCTTGATACATAGAGGAGCGATGTATCGGAGAGGGGTATACGAATGTATGAATGAGAGAGGAGTGATGTATCCAAAAGAGGGTTTTAAAACCTTTTTTTAAGATTATTGTAAAATAATATGTGTATTTAGAAAATTTTTCTTAACTTTTAAATAAATTTTGCTAAAAGGCCTAAAACTACTTTTTTGTTAGCATATGTATGTTATTGGGTCTAGAATCTTAAGTTAGACAGCTTTCTTGATTCGATTGTTGGGCCCTTTTTGTTGTGGGCTGCACTTTAGCCCGTAAGTAAAATAATT
The DNA here is from genome assembly GCA_029948455.1 of Solanum rostratum. Lineage (NCBI taxonomy): Eukaryota > Viridiplantae > Streptophyta > Magnoliopsida > Solanales > Solanaceae > Solanum > Solanum rostratum. Next base: position 7,177,197 of record CM057046.1, read on the forward strand.
AGGATAAATTTTATAAATCAATTATCATTTATCCTTACTCTTTTAAATTTTACTAAAAATTCCTCAATTTATGAGAGACACGAATACATTAAATCTCAGATTGATACAAAAATTATAATTCATTAATTAACTGTTTCAGTTGAGCGAAAAGAGGAAGTAAATCTGCGTGATCTGCGTGATTTTAGGGATAAATCATGATTTTAGGGATAATTAACGTGTTTTTGAAAGGTTGTTACAAATGAAAAGTTTCACATATTAGATCTGCGTGATTTTAGGGATAAATCATGATTTACTTCCCCTTTTCACTCAACTGAAACTGTTAATTAATGAATTATAATTTTTGTATCAATATGAGATTTAATATATCCGTGCCTCTCATAAATTGAGGAATTTTTAGTAAAATTTAAAAGGGTAGGGATAGATGATAATTATTACTTTACAGCATGTGATTTATACAATTTATCCAAATAATTACATTTACTAATGAACTAGCGTAACAATAATATATTTAATAACATTTAAACAAAATAAAATGTACCACAAATTTTATCATTACTTTGTGGAGGTCGAGATCCTAGATTCAAGTGTAGCAAAATCAAGTATCAGGAAAAAAAAGAAAACATAACAGTTAACACAAAAAGCAGTACAAGATATGAGCAAGAATAATAAAATAGTGTGATAATCGAAACACAGCAAACAATCGACTATAGTGGGATATCAAAAGCAAGAACTATACTAATACGTCTAGTTTACAGTAAAAAAGTGTGAGACATAAATGCAAGAAACTGTAACAACAACAAGAAGGTCCGACCAGCTAAAAAGATGAATAGAGGATATCATATGCTAAAAGCTAAAGACCATATGAGTAGTCTAATACCATGACCGAGATGGTACTTTTGACAATCACGAAGCCAAATACACAAATAGTCTAGTAATAAAACAACTCTTGATTACTTACTAATCCTCTACCTTTATCTGCAACCTCCATATCTTCCTATTCAATATTATATCTTTGGTAAGCTAAAGAGACGTCCAAATTTAAACCCTTTGCACCACGTAATACTCATTAAAGAACACTGTCGTAATTCTATTTGTAGGACCTGAATCCAAACTTTTTGTTAAAGTTGAATCGATTCTATTCATCTCACCACGATTTTTGTTGACATAGAAAAACTAAAATAATGATGATGGAACCATAATTGCTTGTCTTTGGTCATTTTCAAATGAAAAATGTCAATTTAAACCCCATAACAAAATCATAAAAGTCAACATCTTCCTTTTTGAAAAATGTAAAAATGACTCCCCCCACTAAAATAAAGGAAGATTCTTCACCATTAATTCCATGCACCAACTAGAAGAACCTTCTTTTATCCTTCCCCCAAATATAATTTTTTTAAAAATAAATTAGTCATCCAATTTGTCTTTATTATCACATAGTGTCCCCTATAGATAAGATTGGTCTCTTACATCAGCTAAAACATATATTTATTGAAATGATTATCTAAATAAATATCTTAATTACCAAACAATAAAATTCTTTTTAATTAACAAGAGGATACAAGGCTCTAAAGTACTAGTCAAAGTGTAATTTGATGATAATTTACTATAAAAAAAGTGTTTATATTAACCACTCAAGGGGGACCATATTAATAAGTTATTGGACTTATAATTTAATTGTCACAATTCTATTTGATTTACGCTATTTAAGTTTGTTTTGTCATTTTACTATGCTCCAATTCACATAATATCTCGAATAATTAAGAAGAAAAAAAAGTTATCACACAATTGTCTGAAAAAATATCTTTTTTGGAGAATCAATATCAGCAGTTCATGAGGGTAAGTATGTAGTTTTTTAATTTCTCTTTAATTATATTTTAACAATGAGAATCGAATCTACTCACATGCTATGAAAATTGATATTATTAATAAAATATAAATCTCGGTAAATATGTATTTTTTATTTCACAAAATTTTGATTTTTCACTTGTTATACTCTTTTCACCTCGATTTTTTCCTAAAATATAGAAAAAAAGAACTAATAATATATAAGGCGAATTGATTTTTTATGTCTGTCATAATGTTTCTTAGTTATCTGACTTCTTTTTACACATAAAAGGTCTCAAAATATTATTTTTACGGTTCAATCAATGCAATATATAAATTGTACCTAAAGAATATATTTTATGGAGCGTATTTACTAATGCGATTTATGTATATACACCCAGTCTAATATAAATATTTCCATATCTAGTTAATTCGATTTTTTGTAACGAGAGTTTCCAGAAAACAACCCCTGTATTTCTGTGAGATAGTGATAGATACACTCTCCAGACTTCACTTGTGAAATTCAGTGGGTATGTTGTTGTTGTTACTCTTAACAAGAGTAATTTAATAATTATAATAATTTTTTTTCTTATTTTTTTATATGTTACATAATATCATATAAATTAATGGAGTGAATATATGATACGCTTAATTAGAACCCTATAAACCCCACAATTTTTCCATATATTTAAAGATTTCAACTTTTCCTTCTGTGTCAACTCTCTTTAGTTTCCTCAATTCCCAAAACTCCTCTTCCCCACAAACTCTTTGCTCCCAAAGCTTTGGTTTTTGGTACTGTCACTCTTCTTTTTCTCTGTAATCTTGTTTTTTTTTGCTGCATATAATGATTCTTGATTTATAAGACTTTTGCTTGTTATTTTCATCTGTTTTCCTTGTATGGGTATCTTTCTTTTTTGCATAAATGTTAAATCTCATTGTTCTTTTGGGCTTTTTTCACCATTTTGTTTTTTGGGTGTGTGTTTTTTGTGATCAGTGAGTATTTGCATGTTGTGGTTATGGTGTTTTTGGTGTAAGTGTTGTTTTTTTGAATTGCCACCCCTGTTCTGTCTTGAGTTTGTTTTGATGGTTGCTTGATTTTTCAGTAAGTGATTGTATTATTTGTTGAATGAAATTGTGTCTCTATCTATTAGGGGAAAAAGATTGTATCTTTTTACTTGCTTTGTTTCGATTTGTTTGTCTAGTTTTGATTTGGTACGAAGTTTAAGAATGTAAATAATGGTTTTGAATCTTGTTCCTAGTGGCAAATTTGAAATATAGAGTTATTGAGAAGAAAGAGATATTTTTAAACGGATTAAAAATGAAAGTGACATAAATTAATTGAAATGGAGTGGGTATTTTTTTTTGAATCTTGTATTAAGAGCAAGAATTTGGGAAAAAATCCACCTTTTTTGTTTGTGATTAGTGATTCCCCTTCTCCATGGTCATTATTGTTTTTTGGCCTGGCATGTTTATTTACAGTTTAGTGTTTAGTCCTGTTGCTTATTATAGCTTTAAAGGGACATCTGCCTGCTGGATTTAAAAGGGAATTGCTAATGGAAAGTTGAAGAATTTATGTTACAAATTGAAGAAATATCATGGGTTCAGTTTGTTGCTGTTTTAACGTTTCGGATGTTGGAGGGCATGCTGCCTCGAATGATCAAAATCATAGCTCCTGCAAGTGTTTCAGTTGCTGCTTTCAGAACTTAATTCATAAGGTGCCTGTCGAAAGTGATTTTCTTTCTGCCATGAGATTTAGTGTATTTTGTTCTTATAATGTTTGGATGGTGCACCGAACCATTTAATGTTTCACATTGATTATATCGAATACCCCCATGCCACCTAGCTGATTCGACCTTATCAGTTTTCGATGGATGGATGATGGCTAGATTCTTAAAATCGCGTTGAATTGATGTAGTTATCACATTGTTTGTATCAAATCCCCCTGCCACCTGCTTTTACTATCTTATCAGTTTTCAATGAATATTGATGGCTAGATTCTTAAAACCGTGTTGAACTGATGTGGTTAATGAAGTAGTTAGGCCACCAAACTCAACTAACCATAAAACAATGAATATTTAAGTAGTATGTCAGGTGAAGATGTTTCCAAGGAAACGTTTCAACTACCTGAAAGAATTTGGGAGTTAACCTACCTTCCTGTTGTGCAAGGAATGATGTAGTTCTTTAGAATTCCAAAACTGAAAAGATTAGAAATTATACAAATGCTTGCATTAGGGTAGGCAGTCTACATTACACCCTTGGGGTGCGGCCCTTCCCTGGATACTTTTAAGGCGGGTTGCGTTGTGTCACCAGGCTGTCCCTTTTTACTAATGTGAAGGATTTGCAGCACTTCTGTCCTTGCTTAATCTACCACATACTGTTTAGTTATGGATACCTGTTTAGCTTTTAAGCAACTAATAATTCAAGATTAGTCGCCATTTTCTTTTCGTGTTCTTTAGAGTGTATATGAACGATGATGACACTTGATTAAACTTTCTATGTCATGATTCACAAGCTCATAAAACAGCAAATTCATAGAATACCAGAAACTATTTGCCTGGGGAAAACTGATTGAACATGTGATGCTAATGCGACTACTCATCAAACTTGAACAAGTCCAAAAATGGAAAAGTTTTGTTGTATTTGAAGAGAAGTGGACTCTACCAACGAAAGAATTTGACTTGGCTCTATTGATCATTGTTGCTAACCTGGAACATTCTAATTATAATGGTAGTAGCAGAGATCCTGACTAAATTTTAGCCTAGCATCTTCTTTGCAAATGATTCATTTTTGCTTCGGCTTTGTGGAGGATATGAATTAGGGTACTAGGTTAGTAGGTAGCCGTATGTTGACTTGTTATCCGTCCATACTAGTAGTTGTAGTATTGCTCTTGTAGTTTCTTCTCTTTAGATTTTTATTATTTGTTTCTTGTACATCAACCATCATATTATTTTGTTGCTAATGTCCAGTTGCTATCTGCTTTTTCTGTTACTATGTGCTATATCGTCTTCTGTTACTTTTTTGTTTTTGGGCTGCTTTGGACTATTTTTTCCTTGAGCCGAGGGTCTATCGGAAACAACCTCTCTACCTCTGTGGTAGGGGTAAGCCCGTAAGGTCTGCGAACACTCTACCCTTCTCAAATCCCCCTATGTAGGATTATACTAGGTATGTTGTTGTTAGATGCTAGCTATGTGCAAAATGCTGACTGTTTCTTATCATGATACTGACTAAAGTACTACTTATCAGTGTGGAACCATATTTGGCCAAGCACAAGAAACTGCAGGGACTTCAGCTAATCAAGGCCTGTCATCTTCGACTGCTCAAGTTTCCACAAACAGTTAATGTAATACAATCAGGTCTCAGGATAGAGGTTTACCAAATAGTGCTGCTCCAAGACAGCTTCAAATGCTAGAAGATGTTGCATTTAGACGACAGGACAAAGGAACAAGTCATTCACGAGTTGAGCCCGAACCAGATATAGATGCCGATGTTGAAATAACACAAAAGCTTCTAAAAGCAGACAAGCTGCTTAAATCAGACTATGCTAATCAAGGCCCGTCATCTTCGACTGCTGTGGTTTCCGTCAACAGTTCATGTAATATAATCATGTCTCGGGACAAAGGAACAAGTCATTCACGAGTTGAGCCCGAACCAGATATAGATGCCGATGTTGAAATAACACAAAAGCTTCTAAAAGCAGACAAGCTGCTTAAATCAGACTCTGCTAATCAAGGCCCATCATCTTCGACTGCTGTGGTTTCCATCAACAGTTCATGTAATACAATCATGTCTCAGGATAGTGGTTTACCAAATACTGCTGCTCCAAGACAGCCACAATTGCAACAAGATGTTGCATTTAAACAACAGGACAAAAGAACAAGTTATTCACGAGTTGAACCCGAACCAGATGCTGATGTTAAGATAACAGGAAAGCTTCTAGGAGCAGACACGCTGCTGAAATCAAACTGTGACAGAGGGTCTAAAGAATGTCGTCCAGAGTCCCCTAAGCAGGACTATTCATCAATGATGGTGACTGGAGTTCAATATGAAGTTTCCTCATCAGAAGATGAGGATGTATGTCCCACATGCCTTGAAGGTAGCTGACTTTATTTTACAATTTTGTGATTGTAAAGAGCTATTTCAGCGGCAACAGATTGACAAAAGAGACTGCTCTAAGATTTTAAGCTAATTTTTAGCTACAAAGTTGGATGATTCTCTTGATCTGCCTAATAAGTCAAATGACAATATATATATTTTTTTTGCAGAGTATACACCAGAGAATCCCAAGATATTAACGAAGTGTTCTCATCATTATCACCTCAGTTGTATATATGAGTGGCAGGAGAGAAGTGAAAAATGTCCAGTTTGCGGAAAGGCAAGCTTTTCTTATTTTTCAGATTTTAAGTTACTCTGGTGCATTGCAAGTCTGCAATTTCTTATTTGCTGTATAGTCAAAAAGGAGTCGTCAAAGCATAGCTATGTTAATCAAATACCTAATGCTTTATCATTGAATTGCTAGATTTGCATCTTCTCTTTCAGGAATAACTTCCATCATCTGAATGATTGGGCCTCTTAACTGTAATATACAAAGTTTTGTCCACATTGTCTCTATAGTAGTTGACAATACGTTTCTGTTTCATCAAGGACCTTAAATGACAGGTTTTAATCTGTTTCAATAATTCCTTATTTAGAAAGAGTTTAACTTTAAATTTACATTTTTCCGCATAAATATTTATGACTTGTTGTAGACTACAAATTTCAGAAGTCTTTCATTTTTTCTATAATTTTGTGCATAGTTATTTACCACCACATAAATTGAGACCGATGGTATGCATGCATCAGTATTATAGCGTACATAGGTTCAAGATAGAGTCTTGTTATCTGAAAGTGACAGCAGTGCAGGTAGTCAATCGATACTAGGTAGTCAATAGATACTCGCTCATTCAGATGGCTGCTATATGTACGTGTTAAAGTGGCTTATATATCGTTGATATATAGAAGCTTATATCTGCAATGTGGTATCTCTACTCTGCACCCCTTGATTTCCTCAATAATTTTGTGGGACACTTAGATACTATTAGAATTTTTGGTGCTCACAAGAGAAGGCTCGAAGAAAACACATTTCCAATATCAAAAATTGTACCTTACCTCATTTGTTACTCAACTCAAATGTTAGCAACATCTGCAGTATTCCTAAAACCACATATTGACTTCCACTATATGATCACCATCTTGGCACATTTGAAAGAGCGTAAAGGATCACAGAATGATCCCTGGGAAAAAATAGGTGCCAAGATATCGATTAATGTTCAAGACTTGAAGCATTTTTGGGTTTCTTTTAGCTTCATTTCTCTTAAACACTTTGATTTTCTCATGCAGTTGATGGAATTCGAGGAGACAAATTGATGATCAGAGCTGCGGAGAAGGAGCTTAAACGACATGAATAACAGACGTAGATGTGAAGATTTCCTGCAACTTAGGCGTACATAATTTTTTTACCACACTAGTCTCCTGACATCTACAAAGGGTCGAAGATTAACGCGATATACAGTCTAGAGAATTTTTGCTTCTCCTTGAACCTTTTCTTTAGTACTTATACTTTTGCTGCCACGAGCTCTTTTGTGGGCGTTATATGGAAAGCTAGTGAGACCAACTACTTGTGCAGCTGTGCTAAACGCGGGGGACTGCCCATCCCCCCCGGGTTTAGGCTCCTGTGAGTGAGATTTCTGCTCATTGCGGTTTTTCACCACCTGTATAGTACAGGTCCTTGATCAGATAAAGCTGAAATTTAGATGATTGAGATTATCATCTTATGCTATCTTTTGGCACTGTGGCATTTACATCTCCAAGATTTGGTGGCATATGATTTCTCAGATGATCATTCAACTAATAGTTATTGTTTCAAAAAGTTACGTTCTTTGTTGAATTAAATTAGAATCAAGAAGGTTGTATTTTCGGGATAATAAGTTGGGTGATCATATGAGAAATAAATCCTACGACACTACTAGTCTTTTCATTCTATCTGTGGGAATTTGATCTATAAATTGTTTCTAACAAGCAATCGGCTCATGTTTTAGTATGATAAACAATTTTATGTCGATTTGTTGCAAATTCACTTTCTGACCTCATATATATAAGAATAAAAATTAAAAATTGATTTTTTTTTTACGGTGGGTGAAGAATTATGGATATAATAAATTTTTATTTAATCTATTTTTTTTTAAATGCTTTCAAGAAAGAACGAGCGCGACTGAAATGTATAAAAGAAAGTAAACACCAAACTAATCAAAATATAGATACATTGATAATATGAATTTAACATATCACCTCAAACTCAAAAAATAAATATTTTATGGTCATTTGGTTCACAAAAACTTGATATTTAAATAAATATTGATAGAGGATCCACAAAATTTAAGAAGAAATAGTTAAAGGGATTTTATATTTAAAGATAGCAGGGTTGAGGGTATAACCATTTTTCATAAAAAAATAAAATAAAATCAAATTGTCTACTAACCACCCCTCAAGGATTTCTGGATTTATCAAAAAAATTTAGAAGAATTAATTTAAATATCACTCTATCCACTGATTAAACTGAAAATAGCCGAATAATATAAATATAATTCATGTATAATATATGTATGATCGTGTATAGCTAGTGTGTAACATATATATATATCGACGAAGAAAGACTGGAAGAATAATATATGTACACCTTATGTATTAAAGATCCCCCAAAATTTATCAAGTACTGAAATAAAACATTTCAAATGATAACACAAAAATACAGCAACAACAACATACGTAGTGCAATTTCACAGGTGGGGTCTGAGGAGGATAATAAAATATATGCAGACGTTACCACTACCTCGTAAAGATAGAGAGACTGTTTCTGAAAGTTCCTCATCTCAAACATATTATCATCCCCAAAGACGTAAAATATTACATATGAAACCAAACGACTAGAATGGAAAGATAACACAAAATTGCAAATTAGTAAAAATACATAATTATATTAACAACAATTCAAAGACAATTAAGAGTAAACTAGCCAACAAAAGGAACTTAATCCCCTTCCATTTAGAAAGGTTAAGGAATTAACATACTTCAACATTGATACAAATACATTAATAATAAGGTTCTATACATGCATATTAATATTAAGACACTCAATATATATATATATATATTAGCTTCCACATAAAGTTTTGATAGCAATTTCATATATGTTTATTCATGTTGTAAAGTGGATATAATGAATCAAGATTAAGGTCAAGCTCATTCCTCCTTGCTTCTGCAGCTTCATCTTGGTAATTACCTCTAATCCAAAATTAATTAGGAATAATTAGTGAAACAATCAAACAATTAACTAATACTTAACAAAATTTCTAGCTAAGAAAAATTTAAATGTTGCTAAGCATTCATGAAAAAACATGATTTAACTGGCCTTGGTAGATAATTTTGAAATATCATTTTTTACTTTGAAAATAAAAATTACAATCTTCGATCTTCACAATAAAATATGGTCAAATAAAAAGATTACTCCCTCTGGCCATTTTATCTGACATTTTTTTTGGTCCACCCAAAAAGAATATTATCTGAAATTTTCCTTTACCGTTAATGAAATGAATCTCAATCTCACAAATATCTAAGGATTATTTTAGACCACAAATTTCAAAAGATTTCTTTTTTTTGGTAAGAAGTCAAACGGTGCCACATAAAATAGGACGAAGGAAGTACTTTGTAATCATATTGAAGTAAATATTACTTTCAACAATAAGATTAATAATCAACCCCCTCAGTCGGAAAATTATGTTGTATATACGTGACACCCTAGTTTAAGATAAGAAGTCTCATCTCCGCAAAACACATGAGAGATACTAGATGTATAAGTAATAAGCCCTATCTACTAGTGACATATTTAAAGCCGTGCATGTCTAAGGCCAAAGTGGAGAGCATCACTAACAGGTTGGACTGTTACAAATGTATACGAAATTTTGAATATTCTTAATAAAAATTCTGATTCTATCGCTGAATAATTATGTGTATCTTGATATAGAGGAAGAAAATTACCCAATGTTAAGGCATGGATGATGTGGTTGTAAGAGGAAAGATGTTGAAGTAGAAACTTGATTATTTTGGTGGTGCCATTCACCTTGTTGCTCTACTATCTTATCCTTCTCCTTGATCTATTTACAAGCAATTAAAAAGTAAAAATTAATAACCACTTATTTAATTTAATCTTAATTTAAATATTTACTTGAGCAATTTTAAAATTAAAGAACGTCAATACGAATTAAATCAAATTAAAAGACATATTTATGAATTATGCATGAATAAATGATGAAAGATCTCACCTTCTTGGTTAGCATGTTATTCTCCTCTTGGATAGCCCTTTCCTATAAAAACATAGCACTCAAGCATGATCAAGATCGTTCAATTTATGTGATGATATTTGAGTGAATAAAATTTTTAAACGATAAAGATTTTTTTTTTGAAATAGTCTAAAACAAGACACAAACATCTTGATGGTATAAATTCTTTTATCAAGGTAAAAATAAGAATTTTAAAGTTAAATTGTTTCTAAAGATATAAATATATGATTTTTTTTGGCATAATACATAAACATGTTCTTCAATTTTGGCCTCAACTGATACTTATGTGCTTTGACTTTGAGCGTGAGCAAATAGGCACTTAAACTAATACAAAATTGAACAAATAGACACATATGTCCTATGTGACATCCTACGTGTGTTCTGTCACGTAGGACACATGCGTCCACTTATTCAAACTTTTATACAAGTTTACGTGCCTATACTTGTGCACAGGAGAATCGGAAGGCATAAATGTTAGCTGAAAGCCAAGTTAAAAGACATATTTATGTATTATGCCCTTTTTTACACCAATTAAAATATACATCTAACAGCAACATACCAAGTAAAATTTCACAAATGAAATTTAGGAGAATAGTATATACGCATACCTTTTCCTACCTCATCAGGTAGACAACTGTCTCCAACAGACCAAAATAACAAAAATATATATAACAACAATATACCACGTAAAATTCCACAAGTGAAATCTAGAAGAATAACATATACGTAAATTTTATCCGACCTCATGAGGTAGACAACTGTCTCCAACAGACCAAAACAACAAAACATATAACATAACAAATATAGAAAGCTTTGGTACCTTTTTCTGTAGTTCAGAGATTGATTCATGCATGAGTTGGTTCTGCAACACAAAAACATCTGATGTTACAGAAAAAATTACAAAAAAAAAAAAAAGCAAGAAAAAAAGCAAATGGAAAGTTGGAAACTATCCATATTAATGAATAAATTTGACCTAACTGTACATATTAGTAACTTTTCCAAAAATGTTTAGAAACTGTATAGCAGATAGTAAAACAAATAACATACGTAGTAAAGTCCCACAAGTGAAGTCAGGGGAGGGTAAATATACGCAGACTTGAGAGGCTGTTTCCGAAATTATCGCACATAGTAATGACAGATATTATTAGCTTTCAACTTAGTGATGGTTAATTTCACTAACTCAGCTATAATAACAACGTCTCAGTCTCAAACAAGTTACGTATAATTAAAAAAAAAATAAAGATGGAAATTAACCTTTCGCGATCGAATTAGCTTAAGAGCAGAATCAAGCTGTTGTTCCAAGTTTTGCAGATCCTTCAAGCTCATTGAATCAAGATCTTCTCCCATATAATGCCTGAAAAATAATTTTTAAAAAATGTAATGGAAAAACTATATGTTTAAGGGTATGTTTGGTATAAAGGAAAATATTTTCTTGAAACAAAACGAGTTTTCTTACGTGTATTCTAGTGTTTGGTAAGTAAATAAGAAAATTATATTATGTGAGTAAGGAGATGGAAGGAGACAATAACTTGGAATTTCACTAATGAACTTATTTTCTTATTCCTTATAAAAAAAAGTTTTTTTTTTTTTTCATTTTTAGGGAAATTGTTTTTCAAAGCATATTGACAGAGGTAGATGTACCGTTATAGGCTATGTTGCTTTGACTTTTCAAAAATATCAACTAGTTCGTGTCAAATTTTCTAAAAATAGTGTATTTTTGAAAAATTCCATACAGGAGTGACACGAAAGTGAAGAGTCTGTGGAACTTAGATTATAGGTACGTGTTCAATTGAACCCACAATTTTAGGCGCATTGCATAAATGTATGAGTGAAATCTTACTAAAATTGATAAATAGTAGACATGAATCCATAAAATTTAAATTCTGAATTCGTCTCTACATATTGACCGATCAAAGATGAATTTTTTTTTAAAAATTTAAAAAACCATTTCCAAATAAGTATTAAAATCAACAAAAAGCATATTCCTTGATGGAATTATTAATTAATATAAGCAATTATATATATTTTACTTGTGGTTCCTTTGCAAGAGATCAATCCTAGCCTTGAGTTTAGTATATTCCAAGCTCCAATTTTCCTGCACCTAAATTAAATTATACAAATACTAATAAATTATATTGAACATATAAAAGGGCCACTAATATTATAATAACAATAACATATTCAATTAAATCTCGCAAGTAGGGTTGAGTCGAGAAGAATGGGGAGTCAGAATTTTGTTTAAAGGATGTCACAATTTTAAAAAGTAAAATTACGCCGAAGTAAAAAAATATCAATATATAATACATATACATAAACAAAATATTTTTACCAAACTAAACTATCTTTGTTGTCGATTGACAACCGTCAAGTGAATGTGGCTCTACATTGGTTTTGAGATACGCAAACCTTACCTTTATATATCTCGTAAGGATATTCGAGAGGTTTCTAATAGACCCTTAATTTAAATACGTTTTAAAATAGATTTGAAACGAAAATACAATGGTGAAGAATCCATGTTGAATATAAAGGAGAAAAGAATAAAAGCATCATAAAATAATACGATAATCGAATAAAAAACAAAATATCACAAATACTACATACCATATTCATATATTGTTTAAGTAATATACATCATCATTCGTCAAAGTAAATGGAGTACTTTTTTCACTACGAGACATCGATCATGATCAGGTCATCTTCACTTATTGTATTTGAAATAGATCCACAATTTAAATAAAATATTTCAAAACAGATTTAAAACAAAAATTGAAGAATACATGTTGAATACAAAGAAGAAAAGAATAGAAACAACAAAAAATAATACGATAATCGAATAAAAAAAATCACAAATACTACATACATTATACATATATAGTTTAAGTAATATACATCACCATTCATCAAAGTAAATGAAGTACTTTTTACACTACTCGACATCAGGTGACTCGACATAATCAGATCATCTTCACATATTGTATTTAATAACATATTTTATTTTCACAATTATAAATCTCAAACATCAAAACTTACCCGTATATATATCATTTGAACGACTTGATGCTAATAAATATTAAAAATTATTTACACTAAATATATATAAAACTTAAACTCTAAAATATAATCTTTTTAAAAAAAATTAGGTCATACCGGTGATTCAGAATTATTTGCAAGCAAACGTCTCTCTGCATATGAGTATCTCTCATATCGTTCAAGAATCTGTTCCATACTGTTTCAAAAAAAAAAAATTATCAATAGTTTTTTTTTAATCTCTATTATATTAAATAAAAATCTCAATAATAATCAAGAATATTATATTATAAGGTTCACAAACAATAAAATAATCTCACAATTTTAGTACATTATCCAATGAAATTATTATCCCCTATTCCATCAATCAAAGACAATAAATATTCTATCAATCTGATTGAAGATCAATATTCAATATTATTCTTATACGTAATAAATTATGATATTTTTTTTATGATAAAAGAATTCATCAGTGATATTGTCTGTTTTGAATCCGCACGATTTTAAAACACATTACTAGTAAATAAAGTCTATTTACTAAGTATATACTCAGTATTTCTCCTGTGTTTTGTCGATATGAAGTTTATATCGAAAGATGGGTTGTTATGTTTGTTTAAACTAAAAACATCATTAAGACCACCAAAGGATATGGTGTAGCGGATGAGCCTGCTCCTCCCTTAACTAGAGGTCTCGGATTTGAGCCCTGAGAAGGAAAAAATCCTTCATAGAGAGTGCTTTCCTCCAAATAAGACACTACACGGCACAAATCAGGATATAATCGAACTCTAATGTGGACATCAAACATCGGACACCGGGTGAGTAAAAAGAAAAAAAAAATCTTATTGGAAAGTGTTATTTTTATGGTACAATTATCAGATAATTTCTAAATGTCAGTTCTTTCATTTCTTACTGTAGTAAAAAGCATCTAGGTACTCCAATATACTTATCTAGTTTAGATTTACGTGGCATAGGTTAACTGAATGTATAAGATTTTGTAAAATAAATAAATAAATAAATTGTGTTTGTACATTGTTAAAATGTTAAAATTTTGCAATTAAAAAGAATATTAACTTAAAAATTGATTCATGAAAACTCATCTACAAAAACTAAACAAAAAAGGAAAACCTAATGTAGAATTAAATAATGTTTTGAAAAAAAAAAACCTCATGCCAATTTAAGACTTAAGTTGAATAATTTTCTAAGTTAGTAAACTTTTGTTCTATTTATGAAATAGATTTTTTTAAAAAATTAAATAAACTATAACAAAAATAAAAAAATTCAAATAAATATTTTTCGATTTAAATAGAATTTATGGAATTGCATATGGTTATACTTTAGTTAAAAAAAATATTATAACAACATATCTAATGTAGTACTACACAATGATGTTTGAAGAGAATAGCGTGTACGCAGATTTATCTGAAGTGATATAGAGAGGCTATTTTTAATAGAAACCGTACTCAAGACACATAAAAACTATTTCTAATAGAAACCGTACTCAAGACACATAGAGGCTATTTCTAATAGAAATCGTACTCAAGACGCATATTAAAAAATAAAATTATAACTTAAAAAGCTGAAATAGATCACAAATTATCCTATTTTTTCAAACTTATAACTTTCATGATCGATCGAATACTAATTTTTAAAATATAATTAAAAAATTATTCCAAAACAACTTTAATAAATTTTATGACCAAACATATCTTTAATTAAGTTAATTAATTTGTTATTCTTATTTTATTGGAACTATCAAGTATCTTTAGAACTAATTATTGGAACTAGAGAAGTAACCCTAAATTCAGAACTTCCAGTTTGTCATTTCCTATGTACTATACAAAAGGGCAAAAAAAGCAAAAAATAAAATAAAAAATAACAAATAAATTAGTTATAAAAAATTAAACTATGATGAATGATGTACACATTATTCAAAAATGAACAATCATATGATTACTAAACCTATCTTACTAATATTCAATTGAGTTCTTCAAGAATTAACTAATTCTAACAAATTGAAGAAAAAAAGAAAAAAAAATTGAAGAAAAAAATATTTATTAATCCATAAATCTCTGTTCTTTTCTCTTTTTGATCATATTAAAATTAAAAATAATTTTTTCCTACTAAAGGAAGTATATTTTATTGATAGAAATAGTAGAATACATAATTATTATATATCAAAGAAATGGATTTTATTATTATTACTAAAAAAGAGAGAAAACAATTATAAAACAAGAGAACCAACATCTCCTTTATTTCCATAAGATCAGATAATGGTTAACTAATTAATAATTAATTAATTTTTATTGAAGAAAAACATAAATTGTGTACATAAAACACCACAAAAGGATAAATTATAGTATAAAAAAACAATAATGAAGGGGGAATTTTAAAAGTTTTTTATTTTTTTTTATCATGAGTTGGTTATATTTTTTTAGCAAAAAAATAATTTAGACAAGAAACTCAAAAGATAAGAAGATCAATTTTTTCTTCATAATTAGTTTCCTCTATTACAAATATTAATTAAATTACACAATTCTTTTCATAAAATTACAAAAAATGATATTTCTACAAAACGAAATCTTGAAACTTAAAGTCAAACAAAAAAGATGGAAGTAATCTTGAAATTTAAGTCAAAAAATAGCAAATTAAACAACTATAACTCAAATTATAAACTAAAGTAGATTCAAAAAAACAAAAATCATTTTACTAATAATGAAAATCTCTAAGAAAAGAAGATCAATTGTCTTCCATAACTATATATTAGAAATATTATTTTGTTCAAACAAAAGTTTTTTTTTTATACTACAATAATAACATATTCAGTAAAATCCCACAAGACGATTCTGGGAAGGATAAAATGTAAGCACACCTTACCACTACCTCATAAAGATAGATAGTCTGTTTCCAAAATGTAAGACCCTCAACGCAAATCTCATAAGATGAGGTCTGGGAAGGGTAAAATGTATGCAGACCTTACCACAACCTTATAGAGATAAGAGAGGCTGTTTCCAAAAGAAACTCAACGCAAATCTCACAAGATGAGGTCTCGGAAAGGTAAAATGTACGCAGACCTTACCACCACCTTATACAGATTGAAAGATTGTTTCCAGAAGATCCTCAACGCAAATATATCCGCCCCAAGATAAATTTCATACATACAAAGATGAATTTTAATTAAATTATTACAAAATTTTAAAAAAAACTTACCAAGAATCAGAAGAATACTCAAAGATCTTTCCCTTTTGAGAGAAAACAATCAAAGCAACTTCAGCATCACAAAGAACTGAAATTTCATGAGCTTTTTTCACTAATCCACATCTTCTCTTTGAAAATGTTACTTGTCTATTTATTTTATTTTCTATTTTCCTTAATTCAACTTTCCCTCTTCCCATCTTCACAAAAGAAAAAAAAATAATATAATTATTATTATAAACTTCAAGAAAGAAATATGACCTAAATATGGAAACCCTGGTATTATATTTCCCTTCACAACAAACCCTAGTTACTATTTCACAACAATGAAAAAGAAATAAAAAAGTCATAGATCCCATCTTATTTTAAAAGGAAAAAAGTACACCCCACTTGTTCTTTTTTGTATTTTTGTTTTTTGATTTTTATTTCTTTCTATTTTATCGATCTTAATTTATGTGGTACCACATCGACATACTTATTCTAAAAATAGTGTTGCATGTGAATTGTGAACTTGTCATTGTCGCGCTACCGATCATATTTAATATTTCATATACATATTTCTTAGAATTAAAGTAATATTTTCTTATGATATTTTTATGTTTCAAGGGGACAGAATGATTCACTTGATTTTTTAGAGAAATAAAATTAGATTTTCACTTAAAAAAAAAATTCCCCCCACGTTCTAAAGATCCTTATTTTGCCTATTGATTTGACTCGCAATATAGTTTAAGAAAGAAAAAATGAAAGAATTTTGAAATTTATGTCTAAAATAAATTTTACCACTTGATTAGTTATATTAATTACTAAAATCTATTTTATTAAAAATATTATCCAAAATTTTGTTTTGGAGAATGCCAATTTAATTTGTGTATAATTAGTTAATTTAAAAAATATTTTTATTAATGTTAAAGTAATAATTTGTACTTGACCAAGGTTTAAAACATGCTTTCCATTATTTATTTTTTTTTGAAAAAAGCTTTAGCCACTAAAAAACAACTTGTGTTACAACTACTCAAAATTTGAGAACACATTTTTTTATTCAAAATTTAACCAAACACATCAATTTCTTAAAATAATCATTTTTCACCTTCAAAGTTTGGAAAACTAAGTGTTAGATACTTACAACATCTCAAAATTATTATGTTAAGGATAAGAAATTACTCCCATTGTTTCAAACTAATTGTCATCATTTTTCTTATAAAATTAATTAATATTTTATGATACATTTTTTATTATATTAATTATAATCATAATATTTTTAAATAATTTTTAGATTTAAATTTTAAAATATTAAATTAATACAATTTAATCTATTTTAACATAAAAGATTAATTAAATAAAATTTTGAAAAATAAAAACATGACAACTATTTTAAAACAAACTAACTGAGTAGCTTAGGATTGTCATGCCTGTTTCAGCTGCTTGAAGCAGAGAAGTGACTATAACATGTCTACTTAATTTTACGATGACTATTAAAGTGTCTACTTAATTTTACTATGTCATTTCTATTAGTTATTATTTAATTATTTTTTTCATCTACTTTAACTATGAAATTATAATATTTTCTCTTATTTAATATAAGGCTAAATTGAGTAGCTTAGGGTTGTCGTGCCTACTTTAACTGCTTGAAGCAGGCAGGTGACAATAACATATCTACTTAATTTTACGGTGGCTATTAAAGTGTCTACTTAATTTTACCATGCCATTTCTATTAATTATTATTTAATTATTTTTCATCTACTTCAACTATGAAATTACATTATTACCCGTGATAAATTATTTTCCTGTGCTTGACTATAACGTATCTGCTTAATTTTACGGTAACTATTAATGTGTCTGCTTAACTTTATTATGTCATTTCTATTAATTATTATTTTATTATTTCTTCATCTACTTCAACTATGAGATTACAATATTAGCCATAATAAATTATTTTCACGTGCCTGACTATAACGTGTCTGCTTAAATTTTATGGTGACTATTAACGTGTTTACTTAATTTTACTATGTCATTTCTATCAATTACTATTTTATTATTTCTCCATCTACTTCAACTATGAAATTACAATATTACCCGTAATAAATTATTTTCCTCAAAAGCAACTGCCGATTTATGTATCTGCTTCAGCTGCTTGATATTGCAATATTACCCCTAATAAATCATTTTTCCAACTGCTTCATCTATGAATAAATTTAAAATATATGAAAAATAAATATAAATTTTGATTGACTTTCAGAATTTTATATGTGCAACAGAAATTGAATCTTAGGAGTAATGCGTATTATTTAAAAATTACTTAAGAATATTGTACATTCAAACAATTAAAAAAATATTTTAAAATTATTGACTCTCTAAATTTCATCTACATCACATAAATTAAAAAAAATATATATATATTGAGTCCGTGCGACGCACCGCCTTAGCCACTAGTATGTAAATAAATTAGGACAAAAGTAAATAGTTTCTTTAATAGAGTAGGATAGAATAGGTGTGGAAAAAGGTGTAAATAATTAAATAAATTACTGTTGAAGTGATATTTAAAAAAGAAAACCAGATGGTTTTTAATAATGTGGTGTCGAATTTTAATTGGTTGAAAAAAGAACATAATATGGTATTCATTTTTGTATGGTGGATATATCATGTCTCTCACAGATTTTTAAGATAATGTTCTGTGCCATATGCTATTCTGTCTTTTCTAAATACTGTTCATGCTTACATTTTTTTTTATTTTTAAATTAATTAAAAATTATTTACTTTTTTTTTTTTGAGATATACATTTTTTTAAAAAATATATCCCCTTCTCAATTTGTAGAAAATAAGTAAAAATCATATAATTTGACTAATTTATCTAAAACATACAATCAAATTTCTGTCGTATAATATCATAGATTAGAGCACATATACGAAGACTTTACATATTTTATTTTGTTTGGTTATAATTTTGGGGAAAAATATGATTTGAACATGAAATATAATTTAAATGAGACGAGTTCATAATTTTTTATTTTTTTTTTATTTTGAAACAAAGATTTTTTTGATTGATGGTTGAACGTTGATTTTCAAATAAGGATAAAAAAATTAAAAGAGTAAATAATTTTCATGGCCGAGTACTTAATTTCATATGAATTCAGTATTTTTTAATGTAGGGTATAAATTTATAAAATTATGAGAAATATGAATTCATAATTAAATATGTAATAATTAATATTCTAAGAAAACTTATATATTAAATTAAATTTATAAAATAAACACTCATGTTCAAGTCAATCATATAATATAGTACATAAGAAAAGTGCAACTTTAACAATGACTTTTATTGAGTCATTTCTAATCTTAAATATTTTTTGAGTTTAGTTATATATATTTAAGGGGTTAACTAAATTTGGCAAGAAATCATGTGATTATATAAAGTGACAATTTAATTTCTTTTTAATATTTAATTTTTTATTTTAAGCTAATTTTTACGGTGTGAATTAAATTTCAAATTTAATTTTACATAATATTATGATCAGATTTAATGCAATGTGGACCTTCTGGATCTTGGACAGTTGCAAATCAATTAAAAGACATTCAATTCATGAATGTGCATGTATAGTGATCGTGAGATAGATTCAAGATTTAATTTGAGAATAGAAAATATTTAGCTTGATCATTGATTAAAAAAAATAACTTTTTAACTCTTAGTAGGAGAAAGTTTTTTTTTAAAAAAATTATAAGTATATACTGTTGTTCTCTGTATTTATATTTTTTGGGGAGTTTTCAAAAATACCAAGTTTTTGGATAAAAATTACATGCCCCTACCGAATCATTGAAAAATACCATATAAAATACCAACTTTATTTACAAATTTAGGAGAGAGAGTGTTTTGAGTGTGATTATTGTGGTGTGTGGTATGATATAATAGTGTTGGAAAATGAAAAAGAGTGTGTTTTTTTTGGTATTTTGATAAATAAATTTTAAAGTGTAATTTTGGGGGTGAAAGTTGTTATTTGTGTAAAAAATTCTTTAAAATAATACCAGAAACAATAAAGAAAGAAACGAAATTCTATAAAACTACCTGAATTCACTCTGTATCCTTAAGGATTTTAATCTCTTCACTGTACCCGAGGTAGCAGATTATTTCCTCTCGGAATATAATGAATATACCTATTAAAGAAGTAGCGGTACCTCAAACTTCAATAACTTCAGCGAATTTAAAAAGACAACAACGAAATCACACAAGACTCTCATTTTATTTGTAAGAAAATGTATGCAGAAGAAGAAAATTCAATGCTCAAAAATGAGAGAAAGCCTCTCTATTTATGGCCAACAAAAGGTGTTTATTCTGTTTTATTAGAAAGGTCACAATCGTCTAGAAAAGACAGTCTTTTAGAAAGGTCACCGTAGTTCAAAAAAGCTATGGCCCTTTGGAAAAGTTCATAACTTTCTAAAATAGTCGCTACCCTTCATTTTTATTCGCACCTTTAAAAATCCAACATATACAATATCCATCCTTGCCTAGGTCATGTTGTTATTTGCATTATTTTGTTATAGCTTTGTTTTTCTAACAAAATATTTTATCATATTTTTTTTTCATTTTTGTTTTTTTGAGGTGTATTGATATGCTTTTTTTTTTTTTTAGTCAGAAGGTCTATCAGAAACAACTTCTTACCTTCCAAGACAAAAATAAGATTTACGTATACCCTAACTTCTTAGACATCATTTATAGAATTACACTGAATATATTTCTTATTGTCATTCAAAACCATATCAATTATATCGAGTCTTTAAATTCAAAAACCAAACCTAACTAATAAAAATCGAATTTTTCAACCTCGAATTTTTCGATTTTCTTAATTTGGCTCCAACAACATAAAGGGAAAAGAAATAAATAGTAATTCAAAAATTTTCCTTTGACTTATTACACATATAGTGTTGTTTGCCATTCTCTTCTTGACAATAAATACATGACAATTTATAACCATTTATATGTCATAAATACTATCTACATAATCCAAAATGTTTGCTAGCTAGCAAGCTAAACATTTAAACAATGTAGGTTTTTGAAATATTGAAGCTCTATTTTTATTTTTATTTTGAAATATAGTAATAAATAAGTTGTACAAAATAAAAGGACATTTTTTCCCAGGCTTCAATCAAATTCAAATCATCCATCCAGGTACAACTCCAGCAGCATCATGTGTTGATGGTGCTGCATGTTCCGGTGGTACGTTATCGTACCTGTAACTGAATCAACAACATAACCACGTCTCAGTCCCAAACAAGTTGACTAATAATGCTTAATTTCAAGTGAAGTGGTTAGAACGTACTTAGTACTGAATCCAAACGATATGCATGTTTATAATATATACTGCACGTTTGGCTAATAAGATAGAAAAGACCTTTGTCTCTCTTTTTACAAGAAAAGTAGACTTTTTGATATTATCTTATATTATAACAATTGAGTTGACTATCGAAAAAGACTCGAAGGGAATCACCCCATAATATGGTATGTAATGGGTTTTTTATGGCCCTCGTTATAAAGAGGTCAACAAGTCAAGTTTCACTACAATTACTTGAGATACATTTAAAATAAAATAGTAATTATCCTTACAGCCCGTTAATTAGTTAATAAATGACATATCTTATTCTATTAATATGTTCTATTTGAGTTAAAGATTTATCATAAATAAAATTTCTACCTTCACAAATAGCTGATCGAGGGCTTTACTTAAGGCACACTCAATATATACCTTCCTACCCAAACCCTAGTCGTAAGATTACCATCAATATATCATTATTGTTTTGTGTATTGAGTGTGCCTTAAATACTAAACATGTCATTTGGATAATTTTATAATAAAAAATGATTCATAAAAAACTAGAAATATTCAAAATCACCTTATAGGCAATGTATTATTGCAATCCACATGTTCAAAAAATCCCTCAGGCTGTTCATGTACCCCAGAATGCCATGATGTTTGCAAGGCAACACCAAGTTCTTCCAACTAAAATTAACAATTACATAAACAAATTATTATTAAAAGAATAACATGAACACGAATATGATCGAGTACTGAACTTTATCCACGATAACAATTTATATATATTTGATTCAATTACTATATTACGTAACAAAAATGATTTTGTAACTTTACTGTTATACTGATAAAGTGCAACAAGAAATAGTTACCTTTATTCTCAAAGATTTGTTCATTTCAATAAGAGATTTTTCCTGCACAAGAAGCAAATAGTACATATTATGTTTTTATATGTACATTTGAGCAAATTCCAAAAAATGTCTTGAATAATATTTATGTACATCAGTTACCTTTTGTTGAAGTTCAGAAAGTTGATCAAACATGTGTTGTGTCTGAAAACAAGTTAAAAAGTTAGTTGATTTATTAGGATGATTTTTTTCTCGCATAACGACGATAAAATTCTAAATCAATATCGATCATAATCAAAAGTGAATCTAAATCGATCATCCCATACTTCTAATGCACAAACCATCATGGGTCTTGTTAAGGTTTCATTCTCAGAATCAAATCTTCCCACGAGCTTAAATTATAAAATGTGATCTTTAGACATCGAAGACTCATCACAAAGAATCAAATTGTTCTGACCCAACGAAGGAAAGGATCAAGTAACCACTTAGCGAATGATACGTTCAAACATACAGAACCACTAACAACACTATCAGAAATACTAGACCAATAGGCAATAGCAGTGAATGTAAATAACCCAACATGCCTCACATTCAATCATACATTTTTGCCAGAACATAACCTCAACGATGAGATGAATCTTAAGACTGCTGGACAACTATAAGTATTCATGTTAGCTCTTCTATAAATTCACAAGGTTGTGCGTGTAGAACCACTTGTATATTTCAACTATCCCAAACAATACTAAATTTTTCATAATTGGAATAATCAAGTCTGCACAAGCATCCAATTTTACTACAAGAAAATTGCAAAATCAGTTCACCCGATCCACCACTAAGAATTCATCTACAAAAGTAAAGGCTCGTTCTCAAAAATGACCTAGCGAGTCATTACAATTGTCACAGATTCCAAGTTCATCTGAATTCAATATTTTTAAAACGAAGCTTAAATTCATGTAGAAAGTCAATTAAAATTATAAATAGTAGACTTGAATCCACAATTTTTTAAATACAAGAGTTCAATATTATTAACAACCTTAAAAGTTACACTCATAGAATTTTAATATTGAATAAAATATTATTTGTAAAATACATATTAGATACTAAAGTACATACCTTTGTTGACCTTATTTTCCTCAATGATGAATCCAATTGACGTTCAAGCTGTTCCAAGTCTTTTGGGCTCAATTGTCCCAAATCCTCCCCTAGCATATTCCTAAATAATATAAAAAAAAAATATATTTCAAATAAAATATCGAGAATGAGTCGTCTAGTTCTTATCACGTAATCAAAAGATCACATATCTAAGTAATCGAAACAGTAAAATAAATCCAATATATATGGTCCAACTATTTTTCTGATCCTACGTATAGTGATAGCTTAGGACATACGGAGTTTAAAAATTACATCTAATAAGTGTGTCTCACCTTTGAGATTGTTGTAACACTTCCACTCTTGCTTTAAGCTTCAAATACTCTTGGTAGTTATTCTGTGAAAAGTACAACAAGCAAATCAATTTCCTCAAAATTAACCATCAACTTAGCTTTAATTTCAAAGTTAATGATGAAAAAAATTATATCTAAACTATCATATGTTCGGTAGTTTCATATCTTAACTATCAATTGTTCTATTTACATGTCAAAACTATCACCTTCTCACGAGTCTCATATCTCAACGTAACATCACTCCCTTGGTATTAAAACACATATTAATACTGAGTTGGCCTAGATACGCCTGTTGCTGATTGGGAACAAATATTTCGCCAACTCAGCATTGAGGTGTATTTTAATACAGATGGAATGATAATTAAGGCAGGTAAAAAGAACAATGAATACTTGAGATACGAAACTCACGAAAAAGTGATAATTTAAGTGTGTGCTTTACCATTAACCCTTAATTTTTACTAATTATTCTAGGTAAGAAAAATTGAACTAATTCATGTTTTCTTAATAAAATAAACTTGTTTGAAAATAAAAATAAATTAAACCTGTGAATCTGGTGAAGATTGGGTTCCTTCAAGTGCACCATAATTGTATCTATGGTATCTCTCCAATGTCTTGGACATACTAGAAAGACAAGTCATACAATAATTAGACATTGAATTTAATATATCTCGAGTCTTGACGTTCAACTTGATCTCAACTGACAAATAATCAACGTTTTAACATAATTTAAAAAATTGCATATTAACATAATTTAACTCAATCTCAACTGACAATTAAACATTCTAATTCGTATCTATTATATCTTTTAGACATATTTTTTAAATTATTTAGATGATCATTTTATAAGCAGAAACGTTGGACTAATAGAATAAGAAAAAAGAAATTAACTATAAAGTGTAAAAGAAAAGAAGGAAAAGTAATAAAACATAGGGCAGGTAGTAAAAGAATGCAGAAAAGAACTTTTTACTCCCTCGAGCCCACAAATTTAACATGTTATTTTTTCAATTGATGTTCAATTTTCCTCCGTCTCGAATTAATTATCGTGTTAAAAATCAATTTGATTCAGATCAATTTAATATTTTATATTTAAAATTTAGATACTTGCAACTTTACCATAAGTACTAGGAATTGTAACTTTTCTCATGCTAATTTAATTTTAAAATACTGATCAATATTTATATAGATTGGCTCTTGAGAAACGAAACATCATAACTTACGTGGGCTTGGATTTAATGTTTTGATAAGTAAAGCTCATAAATTTTTAGTGTGTTTGATGTCAGACGAAATTTGAACTTAATCATGTGTTCTTTAATATTCATTTACTTCGACCCTACAATTCACGAGTATGTCAATACAAGAATTATCAAATCAGAAGTCTTAAATTTAAACTTTGAGAATGAAAAAGATTCTAGCAGAGACTAGGGAGTGTTTCCTTTCTACGTGATACATAAATTTAGATTAGTCGAAATTGAATACTGGGTAGAAAATCAATGAAAAATATTTCCACAATTAATATAATTTGTATTGCTTCTTATAATCATATAATAGTGTAGGAGATTACAAAATACTGAGATAAAATGTCTAAATATATTTTGAAACAATTTATTTATTTTATTTACTAACAAGAATAATCTATTACTCTGGACATAATTAAACTCTAAGCATTATTAGATAAAGGAAATATAATTAATTAATTAAATAAAATCTAATCAATTAGTGTGCTTAATTAATTAGCACCAATTTTTGGAAGTATGGTCAAGATACTCTAAACACCAAGATTTTTTTTTGTTTCACTCGATATTTAATATTCGTGTCACATTGCATCTGGTCCATCCCTAACAACACTTTTGTTATATCGAAGACTTGAAATTATAAAAATCAAAATAAAAATAATATATTTATTTCAGCAGTGCAATCATCGATTAAAGTAAAGAAGTGATTAATTTCAATACTAGTGATGATGATCAAATCTAGATATTCTATTTTCTTATAATGTAACATGAAGAATTTATGCAGCTTTATATGAAAAAATTGTCACGCTTGTCTTTATATATGTCTCTACTTTAAGAAAAATAAAGTTTCATAAAATGAAGAAATATGAATGTGCACATCAAATCACAACCAAAGTTGAAATCATGAAATTAAAGACTCCAATTCATTAATATTCTTTATAAAGATTAAATAAATGAGTGCTTTATCTTTACTATAATGGTATTAATTTGTACAATCTACGAGAAAAATTTAGAGTTGCGTGGATTCTTCACTTTTAATGCTGTATTCGTGGTAAATTTTTCGAAAATACATTAGTTTTGACGAATTCGACGCGCACACACTGACTCTTTTGAAAACTCCAATCAACTAGGAGTAATATTCTTTATAAAGATTAATAATTAATGGTTTATCTTTAAATATAAATTCATCAAGATTCTTGGTTTATAATGGTATTAAATTTGTATAATCTACGAGAAAAACCTAGAATTTTAATTATTGCTGCATTAGTGTCGAATTTTTTGAAAAAACACTACTTTTGACGAATTCGACACGCATTAACGGACTCTTTTGAAGAGTTCGAGAAACATAGATACTATGTATATTTATGGACAAATTTCAACATATACCAATGACCAAAAAAATTAATAAACACCAAGAATTGATGGCTTTTCTCTTTAGAAATAAAGTCAAAGTTACGGAAAATTTAGTCCATAATTATTTTTTCTCTTACCATAAATAAGATAAGCAGCACCCTTCAATCAAAAGTCTTAAAATAGAAAAATACTACTACTTTCATCTCTAATCTTTGAAAAAATTATAATCTTTTTATCATAAATATCATTAAAAAAATATGATAATAAAAAAAACCCTCAATCAATGCGATGTTGAAGGGAAAATGTATGAAAAACTTATACAATGAATGATTTTTTTTCCATCATAAATACGATAAGAAACACCCCGTTAATGAACAAACTATAAATTAAGATATTTTTAATAAAATAGCATTAAAATATTCAAACCTTTCTTAGTATATGGTAGAAGAAATATGATTAGTAGTACCCGTCAAATGATATGACATCTCTAATTTTGAAAAAAATCAAATATTTTTTCATAAAATACATCAATGAAAGATCAGACCTTCTTAGCACACAGAAGAACAAATATAATAACCAAGAGTCACCCTCAATCGATATGACATCTCTAATTTTCAAGAAATTATGATTCTTTTTTTCCTATAAAATATCATTAATTAAAGACCAAATCTTCTTAACATACAGTAAAACAAATATAATAACCAAGAAGTACCCTCAATCGACATAACATCTCTAATTTTGAAGAAAATCAATTTTTTTTCATAAAATAGCATCAATTAAAAATCAGACTTTCTTAGCAGATAGAAGAACAAATATAATAACCACGAAGTACCCTCAATCAATATATCTCTAATTTTCAAAAATTATGATTCTTTTTTTTTTCTACAAAATATCATCAATTAAAGACCAAATCTTCCTAACAAATAGTAAAACAAATAAGATAATTAAAAAATACCCCTCAATTGATATGACATCTCTAATCTTCAATAAATGAAGATTATTTTCATAATATAACATCAACTAAAGAAAAAAATCTTCTTAGGAAAAAGTACGATAATTAAGACATCTCTAATCTTAAAAAGAATGGAGATTATTTTCATAAAATAACATCAATCAAAGATCAGATTTTCTTAACAGACAACTTAACAAATATAAGAGTTCAGAAGTACCCCTCAATCGACATTAACATCTCTAATCTTCAAAAAATGAAGATAATT
This sequence comes from Solanum rostratum, assembly GCA_029948455.1. Taxonomy (NCBI): domain Eukaryota; kingdom Viridiplantae; phylum Streptophyta; class Magnoliopsida; order Solanales; family Solanaceae; genus Solanum; species Solanum rostratum. Next base: position 7,205,003 of record CM057046.1, read on the forward strand.
TTCATAAAATAACATCGATTAAAGACCAGACCTTCTTACCAGACAATAAAGCAAATACAATTACAAGTACCCCTCAGTCGACCTTGATCTTCAAAAAATGAAGATAATTTTCATAAAATAACATTAACTAAAGACCAGACCTTCTTACCAGACAATAAAATAAACACGATTAGTAGTACTCTCAATGGACAAGACATCTCTAATCTTCAAAGAAAACCATTTTTATAATCATATAACAACATCAACTAATCAAACACCAAAACATCTAACCATACACTAGAAAAAAAAAATATGTGGCCATGAATATACATACCTTGAGTTGCTGCAAAATTCATAAAGCTTTCCACGACTAGAAAAAATAATAAGAGCAATTTCAGCATCACAAAGAATAGAAAGTTCATAAGCTTTCTTGAGGAGTCCATTTCTTCTCTTTGCAAAGGTTACTTGTCTATTTATTTTGTTCTCAATTCTCTTCAATTCTACTTTCCTTCTTCCCATGGTGTATACTTTCTTGTTTTGGTTTCTAAATGAAATATAATATGGAACACTAAATATGTAAACAAGATTCTTTTCTAAATTTGTTTTGCCATAAAGGACTATATGTTATAAGACAATGCAATTATATATATATATATATATATATGTATGGTTTTTGTTGTTCCCTCTTCTACTTTACATCTTGTTATTATTCCTAGGGTAAGGGTAATAGATTTTATGTCTGTCTTTAAAATCTAATGGTTCCCTGGCCAAGAAGAAAAGAGGAAAAGAAAGGCTTTTTTGTTTTACTAGAAGGCACTTTGAATTTTTAATCGGTTTTTGCGAGTTTTTTAAATTATCATTTGTGTGATCAGAATTTGATTTTCAGATATATGGAATCAAAACTAAGTGTAATTTGTTTCGGATATACACTGTATTCAAGTGAATTTGCATGTTCTAGGGTACGCTAATTAACTCTCTTGCTTGCCTCTTTCCGTTTCTCATTCGCCTCTCTCTCTCTATGTCGTATTTGTATTTTATGAAGTATTTGGTATTCTACATATATGTATCTAGTTTGATTTGCATATATCTAGGATATGTTGACTTTCCTCTTTCTCTCGCCGTCCTTTTGCCTCTCTAACTAATGTCGTTCCATCTCTTGCTTTTATAGTGTATCTGATAGCAAAAAATACATGTATTAAGGTGTATTTGACCTGAAATTTCATATAAAATTATTAATTAGTGAGATAATATATAATCCTTTCAAACTATAAAGAGAATTAGTAAATATTATAGAAATATTTGTATAATTAGATAGCATTATTCTATTACTTCTATTAATCTAGATTAGCGTTACAGAGGGCCCATTTAAGCGAAAGTCGCAGCCTCCTAACAAGATTTTTTTTCCTTCATTTTTTAGGCTCGAATAAGACATTTCTATGAGGGTCCTCTATTTAAATAAAAAACACGACCTTCTAATCGGAATCTTTTTTCATTATACGAGTTTTGACTCTGACATTTTTGTTTGTTTCGATTATCATAAATATATTTTATTGTTACTGAAATTTTTCTATTATTTTTTATCATGACTTTTTCATAACTATTTTTTATTTTTTTTACCTATCTTGAAATGTTTTACTCGAATCAAAGATACTCTATCAAAAACAATCTCCGCCTTAATAAACTATGGATAAAATTTGTATACATATTATATTATGTATGTTATTGTTATTATCGTTGAATTAGAAATTTCTAATTTAGGGTGAAAGAAGTGGTGAAGGTCCAAGGGGTGTCAATTGAAAATTTCTTAGGTACACGTTGATGAATCTTGTTGAAATTTTTTTTATTATATTTATTTCTTTATATTTTAATTTTATTTAAAAAATATTTTAAGAAAATAGGCTCATTTATTAAAATGAAATAAATGAATTCTCTCGATAAGTCACATCCCCTTGTGGTAAAAAAAGATTGTTCCAATGTTTCTTTTTTTCTTTGAGAACTTTGTGGTTACTGATACTTCACTTTCAGTTTATATTGTGAAAATATTTAACTTTGTAATTAATTTTTTAACTTTTAGGGTGAGTTTATTATGGAGGAAAATATTTTTCAAAGTATTTTTTTTATTTGTTAGAATATAATATTATATTCTATTGATCGATTTTTGAGACGAGGGTTTCAGGAAACAATTATTTTATTTTTTTAAGAAAAAAAGGCAGAAAAATATAATTGGTGATAATTTAGATAGAAAAATAAAATAATTGATAACTGAAATATGAAACTTGTGAAAAAGTGATAGTTTTATTTTCCTATCTAAATTATCACATCTATATGTATTCAAATCAACCTAGTTGAGTCGATTCTGAAAGTTAAGGGAGGAAAAGGAAATAACTTGTAGTTAGTCTAATCAATTTCGAGTGTGATAAATATTGATTACATTTTCTTTTTATGTTATTTGTACCAGTAAGCAGTTTATGGATAAATGTTCTTGGAGTAGCCCGTGTAGTTTGAAATAGACACAGGTAGAGAATACCTAAGGGCGCGAGATAACTCTCTCTAAAGAACTCGGTAAAATAGCCCTGTAACTTTGGGAGATGAGGTGCCTCTTCACAAAGAGGGTCGCAGTGACTAAGTCATTTAGAAGACAAGATAGGAAAATGAAACAACTGGTAATAAATCCAATAAAAATAAAAAGGGAGCACCTAGTTGAAATGTGAAACTCATAAAAAAAAGTAATTTCTTTTTACTTAAACCATCGTTATCTTTGTATTAAAATAAACCTAGTTGAATAGATATTACTATATTTAAGTGACAAATGGGGAACAACTTATAGTTAGTTTAATCAGCTTCAAGGTGTGCTTTTATACATGAATGATAATAGTTTAGACAAAAAAAAAAAAAAACGACTAATAATTGAAATATGAAATTCGAAAAACTATCAATTTAAATATATCTTTAATTTGACGATTAATTCTAGCTATAGTTTTAAAAAGTTATTTTTGGTTGAAATGTGTTGGCCTTTTAACTTTTTTTAGAGCAACTTATTTTTAGGAAACAACACATAATTATTCTTCAAATTGAAATCCAGAAAAGAGTCATTTAGTGTAATCTCAAATTACTTAGTGAGGGTATATACATTATACATGATAAATAATTTATTTCGAAATAATTGATTCTCATATAACTTGTTCTTAACCAAATAACGTCTAATGAAATAAGTTTAAAATATATTATGCCTATATACACTTAATTAATGTTTAGAATTATTTTTGTATGATCTATAGGTTATAATTTTGAGTTGTGAAAATAATCACTAATATATCTATATTAGAATAAATTACTTACTCTACATTATACCCCTTTAGTGATCTTCCCCAAATTCTATATGAACACAAAATATTTTATGTCTCAAACTAATTTTCATATATTTATTGTCTATTTTAAGATAAATCGATCGAGATCAGAATCTCAATTGCTAACTTGATTATTATAAAAATAAAAATAAAAATAGGGACTCGTCACAAAGGCGAAATTAAAATTTGAAGTTTATGATTATCTTTTTAATTATCTCAAGTTGCTCTAGATTAAGCTGTGATTATATATTGAATCTAACTCTAAATCAATATCACATACAAACTTTCAAATTTTTGAGAGTTTAACTTTTACACGCAAACGATAGTCAAACATTAATTTTGTAGTATCCAATTGCCTGAAAAATGTTAGAGATATAGTTGATGTGCCCAAAATTTAATTTCACGCGTATGATGATTCGAACATTATCCATTATTCGTGAATTAAAAATTGATCAAAATACAATCTGTCAACCATGAGTAATGAGTAATGATATTCTAGGTTGATCTAGAGCAATAAGGATATAGGAAAATACCACATTATTTTCCTATGGATTATAATATTAATAATAAAATATATTTATTTTATCCGACAATTAAAAAATATTGCTAGATATCACCATTTGTTTGTAAATTTATCTTATCAATCAAATACTTTTTTAGTATTGAACCTATAAAATCACACACTTAACAAATGTTCTAATTTTTGTTGAAGAATTAATTATTTTATTATTTGATAACTAAATTAGAGAATCAAATAAATAAATTATGAGTTAAATATTTTGAATAAATTATTTTTATTTAATATAAAATTATATTTCTTGATTTATTTAAAAAAGGAGACCTTTTTCTGGCTGTCATCCGGTACTCGATGCCCGCATTGGAGCCTGACTACTCCGGATTTGCGCCACGTAGGGACCATTCGGAGGAAGCGCTCCCTGCCAAGGATTTTTTCATACCCATGTAATAACCCTTCGTAAGAAGAAAAGTCGCATATCGGCAAAACACAAGAGAGAGATGTTACGTTGGGTATATAAGTAAACAAATCTTACCTACTAGTGACACGTTTTAAAGTCGTGTGGGTCTAGGTCCAAAGCAAACAATATCACTAGCAGGTTGGGCCATTACAACTGAGTTTAGGCAAATGCCGGTAAGGCGAGGCCCATGCGGTGGGGCAAACCTCGGCAAGGACGCTGAGTCCATAAAGGGGGATTATGTAACAATCCATCTTAAGATGAAAAGTCCCACATTGACAAAACACAAGAGAGATACTGAGTATATAAGTAAACAGACGTTACCTACTAGTGACGCGTCTTAAAGCCGTGAGGGTCTAAGCCCAAAGCAGAGCTCGAACTCGAGACTTCTGATCAAAGAAGGAGCAACCCTATCCACTGCACTGCATTCTTTGGCGATAAAAAAGGAGACTTGTTAAGTTAGAATCCAATTTGGAATTAAATTGGATTAGCAAATAAGTCTACAAAAGAGGTTTTGGCAGCTTTACCCATTTGGAATGGAATTTCATTTTTCCAAAATTGGGCATAATATGGAAAGTCCATAAATTGTTGCATTTAATCTGCCATCATAATCCATTAAGAATAAGATTTGATTTATCATGAAATTTTTTCATAAAGTTTATATCTAAGTAAATCGCCATCTTAATCATATAGAAGAAAAAAATCATAAATAATATTATATAAATGGCGATGAAAAAGTACGATTGAATAAGCTTTCCTAATCATAAAAGCTATACATTGAATCAAACTCTTAAAATCATTATTACAGAGTCGCAATTTCTTGAGAGTTCAATTTCTATACGCAGACAAAAAGAAAGTGTTTTATCTTTATTTTTTCGAGAAAAGTATCGTTGAAAAATATTTGATGGACAATGCGACAAAATCTATCAATAAAATCATTCTATTTTATATTTTAAATAAAATTATCAACATAGTCCATCAATTATTTCTTAAATTTGAAAAAAAAAATGACATAATCGATAGACTTCGTTGTTTTTGTCAATATAAAATACATATTTCGATGTTATAATGTAATTTATCTTGAAAACAAATGTTTTTTAAATTAGTTGTATTACACATAGAAATAGTTATTTTAATATTATTTTTTATTAATTACATGATTTATTGTGTTGAAAAATAACAATTATGGTATAATTTTTTAAGGAGTTGATTTACATAAATGCTCTTCATCTTATTTATTAGCATAAAAGAGTTGGAAAAACCTCAGAAATATTATTTTACGTAATTAGGCAAATATATTATATATATATATATATGTGTGTGTGTTTTACCATTATAGTTTGAAAAAAAATTATAATTTAAAATTATAGTTAGAGTTTTGTTGTTATTTTCTCTCTCCTCTCTTCCTCTTCCTTTTCCTTTCTCTCTCGCCTCTCTCCTCTCTCTGCAATATATGAATACATATGTATATCAGTTGCATATATACAATTATTTGACAGATATATATATTCAATTTGACGAGATATACATATACAATTCGCCTCTCTCCACTCTCTGACCTCTCTCGCTTGCCTCTCTCCTCCCTCTCCAAATCTCGCTTGTCAGATGTATATAAGTTACACATATACAAGTATTTGACAGATATACACATACAATTTCATAAATATACATATACAATTCGCCTCTCTTCTCTCTCTCAATCTCGCTCGCTTCTCTCCTATAATATATAACTATGAATCATAATTTTAACAAACTATAACTATTTTTGTCTTATTATGTTTCTAAATATCTTTTTAAAAAATTAAAATAATACTAAATTTTTATTTGAGAACTACTTATGCTTACACAATATAACAGGTATTTCTTTATTGATTTAGGGCTAAATTTGTGAATTCACATTGAAGAGAAAAGGGAACTAGGTGCCCCTCAATTAATTTTGTTCCTCTTATTGTATACAACAATTATCCATTGTTTATGGAGTTTGAGAGAATCAATATATAGAGTTTCTGATCCAAAATAATCTTAAAATAAACCCTAACATGATATTGTAGAAAAAATAAAGGTATATTCTCATAATAATGGATAAGAAATGGATAGTTTCTATTCTCCTTGTTGTTAGTCTTCATGTCTCAAGAATCAAGGGAGGAATTCTGTAACACTCCATTTTAAGAGAAGTTCACATCGACAAAACTCAAGAGATGTGCTGGATATATAAATAAACATGCTTTACTAATTAGTGATGCGTTTTAAAGTCGTGCGGGTCTAAGCCCAAAGCGGACAATATCACAGGGGGGTTGGGTCGTTACAGATAGTATCAGAGACACTCATGTATCAACCTTGTCGATGTGGATCAGAGTTCAACTGAGTTTAGACAAATCCCGATTAGGCAGGGCAAATCTCAGTGCTGAGTCTAGGTAAATCTCATATAGTGGGGCAAACCTAGGACACTAAGTCTATAGAGGAGGTTTGTGTAACAACCCATCTTAAGATGAGAAGTCCCACATCGGCAAAACACAGAAGAGATATTGGGTATATTAATAAACAAGTCTTACCTATTGGTGATACATTTTAAAATCGTGCAGGCCTATACCTAAAGCGAACAATATCATGAGGAGGCTGGATCGTTACATGGTATGTAAACTTTTTCAAGAAAATATTTGTTGCTTGAATATAGCAGAAATTGTTTTTTCATAAACTAAAAAAAATAGTTTCCCCCAAACACATTTTTGAGAAACACAAATACAAACAGATTCTCATCAAAAATACTTTTTCAAAAAAGCGTTTTCTTTTTTCTTTTCATAACATTAACTTATTTTAAAAGTTTGGCCAAACATCGACGATAGTATTAATCGATAAATTATTCTCTTAAAAGCAAAATTCATACGCAATTTTTTATGGTCGGATATATAGTTCTTCTTTGCTTTCCTATTAATTAAGAATATTTACTTTTTTTTTCCTTAATGTCCTTGCCTTAGGAAAATGATCATTAAGCATAGTTACTTTTAGTAGTGGTGGAAAAATCTAAGATTTATATTTTTTATTTTGACCATAATTTTAGCTTAATGAAAAGAAAAAGGTCGTTAAATTATAATATATTGCCTCTACTTTATAAGGATAGAGAGTTTGTTTAAAAAGAATTATTGGCTGAAGTAAAGCATATAAAAGATAATATGAAAAAAAATGTACAACAATAAAAAGATCAATTAAAAAATAATGAAATAATAATAATAATAACAATAAATACTATGATAGTTAAAACAAGAAAAACAATAAGTAATATTTAATAAATTTGGAGAATAAAACAATAGGTAGAAACAACAATAATGTTGATACTGAAAATTAGACAAAGTTTAACTACCTATTAATAGATTATCTTAATTATCAATCTTCACATTTTCTTATTTAGGATCTTGTTCTCGATGAGCAACAAGTGCACCATGTCCCTTAATGAAACCAAATATACTCTGACAAAATATTATATGATCATTTTATACAATTCTCTGAAACTTTATTATATATATATATATGTCAGCAACACCAATAAATAGGTGATGAAACTAATGTTACTTTAATCGTGATAAAAATATTAAGATCCTTTGATTGTATTAGATATTGTCCATGGACAAAGCAAAGGTACATATTCTAGTCACCATCTAAACTCTAAGATAAGTTCTGTAGAATAGTGGTCAGACCGTCTTTGTTATATGTGTGGAGTGCTAGTCAGTTGAAAACTCACATGTTTAGAAGATGCATGTTGCAGAGATGAGGATGTTGAGATGAGTGTGTGGACATACTAGGAGTAACAAGATTAGGAATGAGGTTATTCCGGAGAAGGTGGGAGTGACCACTACGGCAGACAAGATGATAGAAGCGAGATTGAAATGGTTTGGACATGTACAAAGGAGGAGTGTCAATGCCCCAGTTAGGAGGCACGAGAAGTTGGATTTAGGAGTTACGCGGAGGCGTAGGAGTAGACCAAAAAAATATTGAGGAGAGGTGATTAGATAGGATATGGCGCAACTTCATATCATCGAGGACATGACCTTGGATAGAAAGGAGTGTTGGAGGTCGCGTATCAAGGATTTAGGGTAGATGACATCACCTTAGATAGAAATGAGTGTCGGAGGTCGTGTATTCGGGGTTTAGAGTAAAGGGGTAGAATATTATCTTACCTTGTAATGGTTTTACGTTTGACATAGAATTAGCCATGCTTTTATATGATTGTATTGTTATTGTTTTCCGGTTAATTTGCTACCTTTTTTCTTGTACAATTAGTATTAGCTTCATTTAGCCGTTATTCTATATTTGTTCTTCTTCTTTTTTACATGGGGCGTATTGTATTGTTATTTCTTTTCGATTACTTTGCTACTCTTTTCTTGTAGAATTAATATTACTTTCGTTTAACTGCTACGCTTTATCTATTGTTTTTCCTATTTACATAGGGCAGATACATTTAAGTCGAGAGTTTTTCAAAAACAATCTCTCTATCTCCGTAAGATAATGGTAAGGTCTGCGTACACTCTACCCTCTCCAAATCCTATGTTATGAGATTTCACTAAATATATTGTTATTTTTTTATCTTTAAAAGAAAAATAGTGAAAATTATCAATGAATCCCTAAAAAGTAAATTTCTAGCAAACCAAATATTTCTATTTTAGTCTCATATACAAAATGTTATACATAAATTACGATTCGATACAAATTTCAAACGTATTTCTTTCTTTATTAAATATCGTATTCAATCAAACTACCTCTCCAAAGAAAAAAGTATTAACTATATTTACATAAAAGTCAAAACAAAAAAATTGATTGAAGGAATTACATAAATCGTTTTCTATTTGGCAAAATCCTTTTGGCTGCTTTATTGATATTTTACGGAAGTAATGATAAAAAGAATATTCAAAACTTTTTTTTTTTGAGTTTCATATTTTAATTATTGATTATTTTTCTCCGTTTAAATTATCATCATATATATGAATTCTTACTTGAATTATCATCATCTATATATTAAAATATAGGTACTTGAATAAATAGTGATATATCAAATAAAAATTAAAAGAGAATAATTCATAGTTAACCTAGTCAGTTTCAAGTTGTATATGATTATAAATACCTTTTTACATAACACTCTCGGCTGCCCAATAGTGATAGTTCAAATAGAAATATTTAGGAAATAATATCACTTGGCTCAGGTTAGAGTGTCGTGCTAATAACACTTTGGTCATAGGTTCGGGACTTGCATGGGCGAAGTATACAATATTTAGGAATCATCATCACTTGGATCTATTTAGGCAACGTATTATTCAAATTGGGCCTACGCAATGTATCGATCGGATACAGATAATCACTTTACGTGATGTATGGGGACGTCGGATACATCACTTTACGCAATGTATCGGATATATCATTTTATGCGATAATCAGGACGTACGTGTTGTATCTAGATTTCACCAAACTTAAGGGACTTTTGTAATTTGAAAAAGAGTAAGAATAGGATGTAATTAGCTCTTAACAGTATGTGATTTGTTTAATCCCTATATATATTTACTCAGATTAGACTCACAATCTAAATCATTTATCTGGTTTTTTTTATTGTTGAACTACTACTTATTCATCCTTGATATCATTAAAATGTAGGAAACAAATAAAAAATAATCGCTTATAAATAATGTTTTTATTTGGAGTACAAGTATTTTTTCTATTTATTTTTAATTTTATTTCATGATTTTCCCATAAGTTGTTTGATTTGGGCCCAAAACAAAAACATTTTATTCAGGGCTCGCGGCCCAATGAATTACACTTTTACATGAATATTCATTTTTGAAAATTCGTGATATTTTACCTAAAGTTTTTCTTTTTTTTGGGGGGGGGGGGGTGGGGGGTGGAGGGGGGGTATATTATCACTTTGCAAAAATCAAACTTCAGACCTTTTTTGATTGAATTTGAAATTTTGGCAATGTTTCAGATACATAACGGCTTGTCAAGATCAATTTTTGACTTTTTCTTATTAAAGTTGCGACCTTGACAAAATCAAACGAGGTCGAGACATTTATTTGGCCTAGCTTCGGAAATTTTCGCATGAAGTCTAAATGAACAAACTTTTAACTAGAACAATCATCAGCTTGTTCTAAGAATTTCAACAATCAAACACAGTTCAATATTCAAATCTACCCCCAAATAACTCAAATTTAAAACATAATCTCTATATATCACATATGTATAATACTGTATATTAAAATTTTAAAACTTATCCTCCACCCCACCCCCATCCCAAAACAATATATTATAGATAATAACATACCCAGTGGAATCCCACAAGTAGAGTCTCAAGAGGGTAGAATGTACGCAGACCTTGCCACTAACTCATAGAGGTAGAAAGACTGTTTTCTGAAAACCTTCGTCACAAAATCCATAAGCAACCAAATATATATATATATATTGTATATCGAAAATATAATGTTTGTATACCAAAATTTTTGAATACTACCATAAGAAAATAGTGGATTATACAACTAATTAAAAACATAAAACCTTGACTATAAAAAGGTACAATATAGTGGTTGATGATTTTGTGGTTGGAAAAACATGTTGGAATTTATCTTTTTTAGGTGTCAATAATTTTTAGAAAATGTAAAAAATAGTAATAAAGGCAGACAAAAAATCATAAAAACAATATTGTGGTCATATTGTCTATTTTGACATGATGTTTGTTTCCTTTCTAAATAAATACATTGATTCTTCCAAATTATAAGGGACAAACAACACTTTCATTTTTATCTAGATAAGGTTGGATTTGATTTCTTTTGTGTGTGTGTTTTTTTTCTTATCAAGAAATTTTTGTTGAATTGGTTGAATCATCCTATCTAATAAATAGTTTAAATTATTTGAGATTAGACTAGTAGCTTTTAAATTGAACAGTCATTGTATGGGAATTTTAACGTATGATTGACTTTGATGCAAAACATTTTATTTAGGCAGACCTTATTGAATTATTTGACTCCATAATCGAATTGAATTATATGAATCATGTTCTTTAAAGATTTAAGTTATTAGATTTAATTGCGTGAAAACTTTAACGTATAATCAACTTTGATGCAAAATATTTTGTTTAGATTTAAATGTAATATGCGAGTATACATGCGGACCTTATTGAATTCTTTTACTCTATCATCGAATTGAATTATATGAATTATGTTATTTAAAGATTTAAGTTATTAGATTTAATTGCTTAAAAACTTTAATGTACGATCGACTTCAGTGTAAAACATTTTGTTTAGATTTAAACGTAATATGCATATCTATATTCAAACCTTATTGAATTATTTGACTCTATCATCGAATGAATTATATGAATCATGTTAGTTAAAGTTTTAATCGCTTATAAACTTAAACATATAATCAATTTTGATATAAAACATCTTGTTCAGATTTAAATATAATATGCTGTTGACCTTATTGAATTATTTTGACTCCATCTCCTATGATTTATCATCGAATTGAATTATATGAATCATTTTATTAAAAAAATTTAAGTTATTGGATAAATTTAATCATAATTCTATAAGTTAGAAACATTATTTTTTAAAACCAATAAATAAGGAGACAGCTATTTTCCAACAAAGCACGTGTAAGTGGATATTGTAATGCCACGTGTGGAAAGCTAATTGATTGTCTTTTCAAATAATAAAATCTTATTTTTCATAACTTGTTGAGTTGTTGTTTTGCCGGGATTACGAGGTGGAGTATCGAATTTTGAATAATCACGAACTCATAATTAAATATCCTCTAGAGAAATTTGGCATGTTACGTTAAGATTATATTTTAATTAAAAGTTTTTTCAAAGAATTTTAAGTGATAATACGCGTGAAAGCTTTGAGTGAATAGGTTTATCTGTACCCCACAATTTCGTCCAAACTATGGTTATGATTTAAGAACTTTTTTAACCTATTCAGTGGCGGAGCCACACTTTAGCTAGAGGGTTCATTTAAACCCCCTTCATTGGAAAATTACACGATTTATAGATAGTTAAAAAATATTATTTTTTATCTATATGTAGTAGATGTCGAATCTTTCTTCGGTTAGTTCGTCTACTTTTTATTTTAGATTTTGAACCGGCCCTCTTAATTGAAAGTTTGGCTTCGCCACTAAACCTATCAGGTAGTTATGTAGTTATTGTATAGTGCACATATTCTTAAAAATATGTTCTTTGATTATGAAATTGGTGATTGTTAATATTTTTCTAGTGTAATGCATTTTCTTTTTGTTGTCCTCTGAGATTAAGAGGTAAAATTGGCTCACAAGAATATAATTAATTAATTTTAAAAGTGAGAACATAATAGTAGTACTTAATTATAGTGAGAGAATCATAACGAAAATAAATTCGTTGCATTTTTTGAGAGGGTTTAATGATAGAACTCATGAAAAGAAGCATATTCTAGAAGGATTTCATGATAGAGTCCTTGGAGATTCAGTACAAAATTAGCTCATGAAAATATAATTTTTTTATGTTTTCTGACATAGGATTTCGACAATGGTCATAGTCGTTGATTGCCTCATATTGAGATCTTGTATTACATGATATTTTTTCTTTTGAAGGGATTTTAAGAGGAGAGTCAAAACGAGGGAAGAAGATGGTCACTGTTATAATGACCGTATAAACTGTGTATAATTAGTATATACATTACACTTTGATAATATGTTTTCTTTGATTTAATTAGAAGGACATTTTATTTCAATTTTGACTCTATCTCCGAACAAATCTTTGGAAAGCAATTAGTATTATACATTTAATATACACATATTATACAAAAGAAAAACGATATCAAGGATTACACTCGATACGGTGGATATATTGACACAAGTTTATATAATATGTATATATTTTAGAAGATGAAGGTTGCAGAGATGGGGATATTGAGATGGATGTGTGGACATACCAGGAGTGATAGGATTAGGAATGAGATCATCCGGGAGAAGCTAGAGGTGGCCCCTGTGGTTGACAAGATGAGGGAAGCAAGACTGCATTGGTTTGGACATGTGCAGAGAAGGAGTATCGAGGCTCCTGTTAGGAGGTGCAAGAGATTGGATTTAGGAGGTAGATCGAAGAAGTATTGAGGGGAGGTGATCAGACAAGATATGGCGAAACTTCATCTCACCGAGGACATGACGACCTTAGATAGAAAAGAGTGGAGGTTGCGTGTTAGAGTAGAGGGCTAATAGGTTAGTAGGGGTAAGTCGTTAAATGACTTTGTGATATAGTAGGTTAGTAGGAGTAGTGATGTCTTCACATTGTATGTAGTCATTATTAGTCCTATATTTGTTTACTTTTAGCGTATTTATATTGTCTGTATATTTTGTGTTGTCATGTTTCTTCTTGATATGTTAATTTTATCGTATTTACATAATATCATGTGTTTTTCCTTATTAGTCGCTCTTTCTGTTCCCTTTCCTTTCCCATATCTAGTTTATTCTGCTTATGAGTTTTTGAGACAAGGATTCCCAGGAAACAACCTCTCTATCTCTATGAGGTAGTGGTAAGGTCTGCGTATATTCTACCCTCTCCAAACCCTATTTTTGGGATTCCCCTATTGTTGTTGTAGTATGGAGTATCATGTATTAATACGATATATATTATATATACACAAAATTTGTACACTTTTAATACACTGTACACTATTATATACACAATAAAGATAATATTTTTATTAACTAAAACCCTACAACTCTATTGATATGAAAGGATGTATTTTGATTTAGTGCTGAATGGCTACATATGTAACTTTTCCTTTAAAGATATTCATGTCATCTCAGCATTGGGCCCTTTACTGGGCTTCAAAACAACCAACTACACTAATTTAAATAAGTTCAATCAATTGAGGACAGTACTTCAAGAGTGATTGAATTCAGGATACAAATATTATTTTAGTTATATAATTTAAAAAAATATATATATATAAATTAGATAGTGGCCCATGCATGTTCATTTTTTGCCATTTAAATTGTAAGTGTGCATATGAAATCATTTTCGTTCGAATTCACTATATATATTTGTATCTTGAATAATTTCTTTGAGAAAGTATTTTATGCTAAAATCCGTGCATATTTTGCAGGAGATAGTTGGGTATATTAATAGTACGTTGAAACTATGCTGACTGAGAGGTTTTCTTTTTATAATCGTGGTGTTTTCAGATTAATTAGTACTCATCTTTCTTATAGGGTATCCATCAAGGCTTGGACAGTTTATAAGGAATCACTTAGTTTGTTTTTTTCTCTAATAGATTTTGAACATGTAACTTCATCATTCTCAAATACTCATTCGACTATTAGGTCACATTCTTGAGTGTTGCTGAAACTCAGAGTTTTGAAATTCGCCTCCTCTTAATGAATACAAGGACCTAAACCTAAACAAAGTCTTGGTAAAATTCAACATCCTAAATGAAATCTTATTAAAATCTTATGGTATGTGATATCCTCCTTTTCCTTTGGTCCATAGAACATGATATATACCATTTAAAACATTGATAAGTAGTCCCACAAAACCCATAACTCATGGACCAATCTTGATTCCTCCATTGTGAGGAATTGTTATTAGTGAAAAGTCCATATGATCTAAAAACTCAAGGGAACAGATGGGGACTTGTAAGAGAACAATGACCATGGAATTTGACTTTATATATAAGTGGTGCAAACTAAAAGAAAGCTACAAAACATGTCTCCTTTTTTGTACTATTTTGATTCATTAGAATCTAAGTAGCATACAAGGAGGAGGGGGCAAAAGTGGACACTTGTCATATTCTCATTAGTTTGGGCAAACTTGGTTGGCACTAACTGGGCCAAAGGGATAGTGCCAACACAAGTTGAATCATAGGGTATTGGACTTAACTCTTTGTGGGATTTCATGACACTTAGATATGAAACAACTCCTATCCCTTAATCTATTGATTATTCTACTTAGATATGGATGCTTTTAATCATCCTTACCCATAAAATAGCTAGTATCCTCATTCCTTGTTATCCACATGCATCATAGGGTCTTATAGCTTTAAAAAAAGTGATATATTACCGATAAGATTCGAGAGTTTATCAGAAATAATTTTTCTATATCAATGAAGATAAGGATCAAATTTGCGTATAGTCTACTCTTCTAGACTCATTCCTCATTATCCACATGCATCATAGGGTCTTATAGCTAGAAAAAAAAAGTGTTGAGTTAGCAATCAGATCCATTGGTCTATCTGAAACAATCTTTCTATCTCATAAAAAGGAGATGGTAAGATCTGCATACTCCTTCTACCCTTTCAAACCCGACTTGTAGAATTACACTAACTATGTATTGTTGTTACTGTTGTTTGTTATGAATAAGGATAAGTTAAAATAATCAAATACCATTGCATAAATTAAGAACACGATAAAAGAAAAAGATGTGTGTACTTGTTAAGTCTTCTTATATATCACTTCAAAAACGTTCCAAACACAATGAGATTAGACATAGGTTAGGTCTTTTCTTTCACTTCAATACATTGAATTTGAGAGAACTTCAAAACTCATAACATAAAAAAAATCATATACTTTTGTTAAGTCACACATCAATAAGTGAAGTGATTCATGCTTAATATGAAATCCAATGAATAAGAGGTCCAAGCCACATCTACTAACTATATTTGTTTTATAAAATCAAATACGATAAGTTAAAATATAGTAAATACAATATCTTGAAAAATATAATACGAAAATAATTATAATTAATAATAAAAGGTAATTAGAAAATAAATATAAAATTATCTCTTAATTTCATAAAGTGGACAAGTACTGAAATCTCACATAAGGTGTAGTATAGAGGATCATTTGTATAAACACAAATTTATGGCAAACAAACTACAATTAAGCTTCTAATGACAATCCCCCCTTCCCCCCCCCCCCCCCCAAAAAAAAAAGAGCAGGAATTAGCTATGAAGATTATCTATAAACCCTTATTAAATTACTTATAGCTAACATATTTTTGTGATAGTTCGTTTGCTAGATGTCACCAAATAGAATTATCGTGAGATTTCACTGTTTAGCTTATGACACATCCTTTAAGAAAAATATTAAAAGATATCAAGAAAATGTTATTTTTCAATATTGCCCTTTAAACTATTCCAAAATGATTCTCCTGAAAAATATAAAGTAATTAAGAAACACATTAAATGAAGGATAAATATGTAAAAGAATTAAACTTTGAACAATTCATTTATTTTTTAATAATATCCATTATTCTCATATGGTGAAAAATTCATGTTTTTTCCATAGCTACTAATCTCATTTGAATTAATTTATATGCAACAATATAATTTTTTTTTTACTATTTTACACTCTATTCTCCAAGTTATTATAGTGTCTATGTATAATAAAGAATTATTAGGTCAATCTTACTAATGATTATTGAAAATAAAAAATAAATAAGAGTATTATCAATAAGCACCTAACTTAAATTCTTTTCAATATCTATATATTCTTTCAAATAAGTTCTTTTTATATAAATTTTTTATTTTTGTGCCCTCACATTTTTTTTAAGAAAAAACATCAAAATTGATAAAATATAGGAGGATAATAACAAACCATGTTATCCAATCAAATGGATATATATATAAAGCTAAAATCACCAAATAAAGTCAATATTTTGGACCAATAAATATTGAAAAAAAATATATATATATGTGGAGTTTTCAAAAATGATGTTGATTAACATATCAAAGAAAATAACAAAAAAATGGAGGTGGAGAATGACAAAGTCAGTTGTTGAAAGCTCCATGCAATCAATTAGATGAAATTGAAAAGGCCAGGAAATTTTGGAAGTGAATCTTCAAAAAAAATATATATATATATAATTTAACATATATTATAAATTATATTTTTTTTTGTGATTTTTAATAATACAACATGAAATATACATGCTAAAAATTGACAATACAATGATCTGGAAAAAAGAAGTGTCATGATCACATTAAAAAAAAAAAAACTAAGTAGATATTATTATCTTTGGTCCCAAATATTAATTGTCTTTGTCAAATTGAATTGGAGTAAATATAATAGATGTTTAAGGAAAAAAAATTACTTTTTTTTTAAAAAAAAATCTATATTCTTCCAATTATTGGTGTATTAATTAAGATAGATTTTATGTTGAAATAAAAGATGATTTAGACCAATAGTCTTATTAATAAGACAATCAATGAAACAATTGTCTTTTTTTTTTAAGAGGGTATTAAATTAAAAAACAAATAATACATATGGGAAAGATCATCCGTTGATCATTCGGCCAAAATAATTATTAAAAAAAAAAATCATCCGTTGCACAGGCATGTATAATCAAGCTATATATATTCAGTTTTTGAGTGTGTCATAATATTTTTGACAAATTATATTGTATAATCACTGTATATTTTCTATAATTTTTTGTCCTTTTTTAAAAGTAAAAAAAAATATGACTATAACTATTATAAACTAATCAATTTATTGAATATATTTGAAATTATCCCAAATTTATAAGCTGATCCAATTAATTTATAAGTATTTTTTTTATTTGTTTAGGCATTTGGTAGACATCAAAAGTAGTTACTAAACATTTTTTTTTTAAATTTAATTTGTTTAATTTAAAAGTCACTCAACTATTTTGACAAGTTATATTGTATAGTCACTGTATATTTTTTATAATTTTTTGCCCCTTTTTTAAGTAAAAAAATATGACTATATCTATTATAAACTAATCGATTTATCGAATATATTTGAAATTATCCCAAATTTATAAGCTGATCCAATTAATTTATAAATATTTTTTTATTTTTTTAATTTATAATTTTACAACTTGTAAACATTTCTACTCTTAAGAGGAGATTATTACAAATTTAAAAGACAAACAATATAGATAGTAAATTTGTCTTTAATTCTTCTTTTATACCTTAATTTTACATCACAATCACATCTCCACGTTTATATTAATGTTAGTATAACATGTATGTAAGATGAATTGTGACATTATTGGACTTTAATATAAACTTATTTGGCCTATGCAAATCATGTATGATTATATATTGGGACCATCACATCTTTATTGGAATTATTTTTAATAATAATATAAGATGTACGTGTGTTGAGTGGTGAAAATAAAATTGGATGCTTTAATCCAACATGTGTGGCCACAACATTAAATTAAATTAAGTATGGGACCTCCAACCTCTATAATAATTAAAAAAAAATCGATTCAAACGAGAATAGGTTCAAGATTTTAAGTCGCTGAATATAATATAATGATATTTATTTTTCTTATGTACTATTTTTGTATGTGTATATATATATAATAAGATTTTCGCAGTGGAAAATCTTTCGCGCAATAGCATGTTTGAAGTCTTATTAAGGGTATGCATACTTGAATAGCAGATACATAATAAGATTGACTATAATATAACAGTCTTTACATTTTAATAAATCATCGATCGATTCAGGTCCCCCTATCATATTTACAATTCTAAAGGGGGAAAAGAGTGAATCCTCACACAAATTTTAACTTATTGAAAGAATCAAGATAAAATTTATGAGAAAATTCTTTTTTTTTCAAAAATTTGTTTCTCCCTCTACTAAAATTATTTGGAAAAAAAATAGTTGAAAGGGATAAGAAAAAGAAAAGTTATTTTGAAAAGTGATGAATCTTGGTTGATTTTTACTTTTATTTTTTTTTTTGGTGGGCCAAATTAGAGAACCCCACAATAATTAAGAAAGCTAATCTCCCAAAATTGCATGCTTAGCACTTTATCTTCTTCAAACAAAATGACAATCAATAAGACAAGACTTTGCCTAATTATTGAGGTTAATCACATAGATCCACTAATTTAACAGCTTTTTACCAAATAACCCTTCCAGAGTTTCTTTCTAATATTATGCATATTATACCACAACAATAATATTATATTCAGTATAATTTCATAATTAAAATTGAAAAAATTAAAGTAAAGCGTACACAACCTAACCTCTATCTCTTAGAGATAAAGAAAATGTTTCAGATCGATCCTAGACTCAACAACAATATTGTGCATATTATATTAAAATTATTTTGGATACAATGTAATGTTCCTAAAAGATATAATTTTATCCTAATCAACTTACTTTATTGAGAAAGATTATTTTTCAGGCCAAGGATTAGCAGCGAGATTTCGAATCAACTTCTTGATCTTATGGTGTGTACATCCCAATGTCGAAGATGATCAAAACCAAAGAGTTCTATTTGTTTATAAACTCTCCTCGGATTAAATAATATTCAGAGCAATCATTTATGATATTATGTAATTTGTGCGACTAAATATTTATACAGACTATACACTCTCAATAGTTTATGTATAAAATTAAATATTCTTTTTTTTTAATCAACTTTCTCTCAAAAACTAGACTAATCATAAACATAGTTTATGTGTGTGTATATATATATTAGTAATATAATAGAGAGCCAAAAGAAGTGATAATATTGAGGAAGTTGATTAATATTTATTACTTCCTAACATCTTGCCTCACAATATGGTCATCAATCTCATTCAACTAACTAATTAATTAGTTAATGACAAGACACAAATTCCATATTAATATTTAGCTATATTTTGTCAGACCACAATCACTTCAATCTAGACCTAACATGGGGTTTTTTCAGCCTTCATAAACTCCTTTTCCTCCTCTTTTTAATATTGGAGGACACTATATATAAAGTCATCAGAGACAATATGTCTCATGCTAGTAGTAATATTATTCCTTACCAACAAGGATTGAGGTAGAGTGGTAAATATTCTTTCATTTTTAATCAGAAGTTTCAGATTCGAGTCCCCTTGAGTATGGAGTCGCCTTTGTTAAGAAACGCTTTACTTCTCAATGTGGGACTTTCTGATACAAATCCAAATTTAATCAAATTCCAACGTATATACCGAACACCGAGTGAAAAACTAAAAAAAAATATTATTCCTTTGTTTTTCCTCTTAAGATTAAGAAAATATATCAAGAATATATCCTTTTTATAACCCTAATATTTAGGATAAGTTTGTGAATGCTTCAAATATTTTCAGATACTTACTATCTTCCACTAATAAAAGTAAGAGTGAGGATGGAGCGTGGGAAAATTCATCTAATTTTTTTTTTTATGAAAATAATAATATGTATATGAATTATATAAAAATATCCATTACATATTGAGGAAAAAGAATTGAATTTGATTCTTCTTTAATTTCCCTTTCCCTTTTTTGTGACAATGAAAATTGAAACATGAATTATAGATATTTATCTTTTTCTTCTTTGGTGTTTTGGTGGGGGTCTAGGGAAGGAAAAAAAAATCATGGTACACACCCTTTGCTAACACTAGTTGAAAGTAAATATCCCACTAAAAAAAGGCCTATGAGAATCCAAGAATACACAGCTCTATGCCCCCCATGATGCTTACAAAAATCTATGGATTTCAAAGCATAAGAAATATTTAAAAAATCTTATATTATTATATTTGAAGTCTGTTTAATCGATGATTCTTATCTCTGAATTTTCTCCTTGATTTGAGAGTTGTTAGTGGTGTATTTCTCAAAATATGATGATTTGGACTTAATCTGCATCGTGATTCGAGGGTCGTTGGAGATGTATTTTTTGAACTGATTTGAGCTTGATTTTCATGAAAGGATTTGGGGGATCTTCTTGACTATTTGGTTGTCAAGAAGAGTTCAGACATATTATGCTCTCTTTTTTGTGAATATTTCATGAATTTGTGAAATTCATGAAAATCTAATGTGAAGAGGTCTACTGAGATATCAATAATTAAAATATTTTTTGTATTAGTAGGGATAAGTTGTTAAATGACGTTGTGATATATTTGGGTAGTAGTAAATCATCTCTTTTTTTCATGCAAATCTAATGTGAAGAGATCTACTGAGATATTCATAATTAGAATATTTTTTATCACCAATCGTTGATTTTTTACCCGAAGTAGTTATAAAATATACACAAATATCATCAACATTCATAATAATAAAGCTATAACCAAAGGATACGAATTTAAAACTAAAAGCTATAGCTAAAGCGGGTTCCATAATTTTAATGAAATTGTATAACTAATTAAATCAAATTAAAATAAAATAAATAATTTTAAATTTTTTTATAAAAATACCCTTGTTAAATCAGACATGTCAACGGAGACGTGTCTGCTTCATCTGTCAACCCACTCATATATAATAAGAGATTATTATTCGAATAACTTGATGATATAAAAGTTCTTTATATGTAACATGTATATTAATTAAACTCTATAAAAACTCACCTTAGCAACCATTAGTCACAATAATTTCCATAGAAAACCCCTCCCTCATGTCCCTTTCTATAATAACCCTAAAATCCCTCTTGTTTTCTCTTCACAACCACACAAATTGATCCTTCATTTCAACATCCTACATAACTTTTTTCTACTTTAAATACATTTAACTACTCCAAACCTTCCATATCTTCATCTTCATTTCCTTTGATATATACACCTTTCTAATTTAATACTCATTATCATGTCCATTACTAATGAAAAAATGTCCAAGAAAACTATCCAGTGTAGGAATAATTCAGGAGAGATTGATGTTTTTGAGGCTGCTAAGTATTTCTCAACAACAAATGAAGATTATTACTACAACAACGACGACGACAACAACAAGAAGCAAAATTTGAGAGGTGGAAGAATGAGTTTTGATATGCCTATGTTGAGAAATTCTTCATCACTTCTTGTTCCTTCACAAACAACACCTTATCAACATCATCATCATCATCGTCATCATATTATGGATCATCAAAAACCAAGTATGATCAACAAGAAAGATCAAAAGAAGTACAAGCAACCAAGTTCACCAGGAGGAAGACTTGCTAGTTTCTTGAATTCCCTCTTCAACCAAACATCATCCAAGAAAAAGAAATCATTGAAAGACATTCAAGAAGATGATCAAAGCCCAAGTGGAAGAAGGAAAAGAAGAAGTAGCATTAGTCACTTTAGCTTTAGAAGCTCAAGTAATATTACTACTACTAGTACTACTATTACTTCTAATAGTATTAGTAGTGATTCAAAATCATCATCAAATAGTGGATTTAGAACTCCACCCCCTTATGCTCCAACTCCAACAAAATCCTACAAAGATTTCAAAAGCTTTGGATATGGTGATCATCAACCCAAGAAATGCAACATCACTAGTGAGTATTCTTGGTTGGATGAGAAGTTGAAGTTGAGCAAAAGTAATAGAACTTATGATAAGAATAACAACACAAACAATGGATTGTTATTATCATCATCAGAAAAGAACAAAACATATAACAAAGTTGTTGATATTGATGATGATGATGGAGATAGTGATTCAAGTTCTGATTTGTTTGATTTGCCAAATATTGACTTGGATTACTATTCATCAAGTGGTTTGCCTGTTTATGAGACTACACATATGGATAACATCAAGAGGGGTGCACCAATTTCAAGCGGCGCAATCTGAAAGGGGAGTCTTGATGCAACGACAAAAATACATAAAATCATCATGATGCACGCGTACAATAGTTTAAATGTGGCCCGATCCATCTCCAAAACCAGCTTGTGAATAGCAAGAACTTAGTGGACCAGACCTTTTTTGCTTTTATTAATTTCCATAACAAAATATTCATATTGAGTTTTGTTCAAGCTTTGAAAACAGGCTCTGGCAGAAATATAAGATTAGGGTTGGTTGCGTACAATATACCCTTGTACGGTCAGATCCTGCCGCATAAAGAGAGCTTTAGTGTATCGGACTGTTTTTTCTTTTTTCTTTCTTTTTTATTTTTTTATTTTTGTGGTTGATGTTTAGAGCCATGAAAAGAAAGTCTTGATTTTCTTGTCAGGATATGGCCATAGATTTATCCCTTTTTTTCTTTTTTTCTTTTTTTATGATTCTTTAGAAGTTTTTGCAAAGCTTTTTACTGTATGTACAGTTTGAAATGTCTTCTTTGCCTTGACTTTTAGTGCTTTACTTTTGGAGTTATTGATTATTGAACTATGGGAGTGTAAGCACATCATGTGTCCACCACTATAACAGCTTTGATATAATTATGCATGATTATTATCATTGACATAATGGATTTTTTTTTTCCAAAATCTTTCATGATGAAAAAACCAACCATAGTCATAATAACATATGGAGTATATATTCCTATAATCATCTTTTGACTTTAGTGATAAGCATTAACAGATCAGATTAATTTATATTATGAAAGTTTGATAGAGTTAGTTGTGTTATAATAATTAACTTACCAACCATATCATTGTTGATGTGCCAACAATTAACAACATATTTTTATCCGTGTATTCTCACAATTAAAGTATGAAAAAGAATGATGTGTACGCAAATTTTACTTTGAAAAAGAAGTATAAAAATAAAAAAGTTATTTTTGTGCACCCTCAACTCAGATAAATTGATGCATCTTTTCAGTATATTCTATTAAATGTTAATTAAGTATGATTATAGTTTAGCATTTGAATACACTCTACCTCCCTTTTTTTTTATCTCTCCTTTCATTCACCCGAAAACGGTGGTGAAACTAGATTTTTATTAAGAGAATACTTAAATATATATATATATATATATATATATATATATATATATATATATATAAAGGAGTGGGCAAGTCAGAGAAAACGGGAAAAAACAAGCTCAAACTTCAGCATTTTCATTACCTGCTCCAGTAAAGGAAGCATTTTCAGTGAATAAAAACTCGAATTGGAATTTGGTCGGGAGCTAAGAGAGATTGGAAAGATTTAAATAAAAGTGTGCAGCGTCTTTCCCTCTCTCTTATTAGAAGAAGGGGCGCGACCTCACTCAGCTCGAAGAAATAGCCTTTTCAATTGGAAACAGAATTCAATTCACTCTCTATTCTTTCAACAATAAACAAAGCTCACCCTAAGTCAGGTCTTTCCTTGTTATCCTGTTCTCGCCACGAGAAAGCAGAAAAAGATATTCCTATATATATGTATGTATGTATGCATGCATGCATGCATGCTAAATTGTGATTATGAGCTTGATTCATTGATTTTCTAACTAGTGAGATGGGCACTAATTCAATAATTTACACTTAAATATTTTCATTTTATTTTAATAAAAAAGATAAAAAGGAAATGTACGGACAAAAGAATGTAGCTAAAGCTCCATATAATATAAAATGATAAATAAGATCATTAATAGGGTTAAATCAATTAATAATTAATTAGATCTTTGTTATAATTAATGGCACACCACATTGTCTAATCAAAGACACAAAGCACTATAAAATCATGCAAATCTCTTCCATAATCTAAGTTAAGAACAACATATTAATAAAGACAAAGAATCTAGGGCCAACCTTGATTTATTTATGCATTAAATTAAAAAGGACCAAAAATTAAAGCATGCTATACATATATTACTATAAAAAAAAGAGAGACAATTAAACAAAATACCAAAGGGAAAGGCAATTTATGTTTTTGTTATTATTCTAAAGGTCAAAAAAGGTCCAAAAATTAATGACTAATTAAAGAAGAATGGACAAATCTAAAGGTAAAGGACTAGGTTTTGATAATTATTAGCAATAATCATCTTCAATAAATTTTATAATATACAACTCACATATATGTGTTATGTGTGTGTTTTTGTTATCACATATATCTAATATTCCCCTAGTGACTTATTTTTTTATTTTTTGAAAAAAAAAAGAAACAATGTTTGATTTATTTGTCATTGTATCTATATTGGGGCCTGACTAGCAGTGGCGGAGTCACATAGTAATCAAAGGGTTCATCCGAATCCTATTCAATTAAAAATTATTCTATTTTTATATAATAAAATTATTTTTTATGTATATATAATAGATGTCAAACACTCTATAGTTAGCTCATATGTCTATTTCTTATAATTTTGAACTCCCTTAAAGAAAATCTTAAATCTATCACAGCCGACTAGTGCTCAGAAGTCGCCCTCTAGAAGTTAGATGCCTTTCTTCTAAAGTGACTATTTCTAGAATTCTTATATGAAATTTCTAATAAAAAATAAAGAAATATTTATTAACGTAATTTTTAATTATCACTTTTTACGTGAAATAGTTAAATTTTGACTGACATTTTAAAAAGAATTTCTTCTGGAATTTTACACTAGTAAACTTACAACTTAATAAAACTTTTAAATATATTTCTCAATTTCTAGGTTTTAATTTTAAATTTGAATTAGTGGTTGTCCCATTTAATTATGATAATTTGATAGTTGACACCTTTTAACTTTCCAAAAGCTATAACTTGATTCTAATAATATTAAAAAATTAACTAAAATTAATAAAGTAAGCAAGATAATTAAAAAGATGAGAGCATGGAAAATTTGGACCAAATATATGTAGAAAGTAATTATTCAAATAAGCATTTGTTGTCCCAAAATGAACCAAGACATTTATTATTATTTTTATTACTTTAAAAAATTTAATGAAGAATATGTTTGTACATTATTATATTAATATATTTTATAAGGTAAGATAACTTTATTTTATAAATATAAATATAATTGTCTTTTACGTTGCATTGACTCATGGAAAAAAGAAAAATTATTCGATCTAGCAATCTTGTCTCGCATATAGAAATTCTAATATTATCATAGAGAATAAATTTTATTCAAATACGCACAAATTTGAAAGATAATTTCATCTTATCATAGAGAACAAATTTTAACTATTAATTTATCAATATAACAACAAATTTACCAAAACTTATTAAACCCCTTTTCAAATTTTTCATAATTATATCTGTGTTCAATCATATATGACTAAAATATATAATAAAATTAGCTAAAGTTTTAGTCATATATATCTACATGTGAAAGCAAAAGAAGCAAAAAAGAACTACCTTCCATTGTCTGAAAATTATTTAATTTTAAGTATTCATACCAAAAAAAAAAAAAAAAAAAACATAAATGGAATATATTACTTAAAAATGAGATCTAAATAGGACACTAATTTGCATACTAAAAATTACAGAAATACGCAACTTATGTATACATAATTTCATATAATCTCTACTCTTTTAAAAAATTACGAAAATCTCTTAAATGATACAAAACTGCAAGATACAAATTACGATCCCTAAATCTCAATGTATCATAATTAAAATCCCTTAATGCTTCTACTTTTTCAACATGTATCATTAGTTTCGTTTTTTGTATTAAAAAAAAGAAGAGATTTTTGGTTATTTTGGAAAAAGTTAGTACTAATTGGAATTAGCTCTAAAAAGTACGTGATTTGTGTAAAATGTCCATTTGTATATCAGTCATACAATGACTGATATACAACCAAAAAGCCCAATGGATCAGTGCAAGCCCAAATGGAGGACTTGCCCAAAAAGTGCCCAACAAGAAGCCCAAAAATGTGTTTTTCGTTTTTGGGGCGACGAAAGTAAACATGTTATTTAAATACTATATAAAATGTACTATAAATCACAATAATTGTCAAATTTAAAATATCTGAAAAATCATAAAAAATTAATTTTGACTCGCCAAATTTTATTTATGGCACATAAACTATAATAAGACATAACACAAATTGAACTTGTACTAGCACGAGCTCCTATATTGGTTACATATAAAGCAGTTTCAATAAAATATAATTAACTGTCCAGTATTTTTTGGGAAAAAAAATAGATCCATATAATTGTCCAAATACAACCAGCAACTCATAATTTTTTGATAATATATATCGTCGATTGAATTTTAATATATGAAATTTGATAAAACTAGCTAGGTTATATGAGATTATATTATATCATATTAATATAAATTAAGAAGTTATGCATGTACACATGTGACTTTTCTGGAATTAAATTTGGATATTCAATAAATATGAAGTTCAAATCAAGATTTTAAATTCTGAATATGTCAAAAAAAAAATATTGGATTTAAAGTAAATGTTCAATTCTATTTGAGCTAATCCATTGAGTTGGTAGTCAAATAAGGGTAAATTACGTAACCAGACAAACATATGATATGTATTTATATTATATTATTATAGTTTGAAAAAATTATAATTTATAGCTATAGTTAGGGTTTTATTGCTATTTTCTCTCTCCTCTCTTCGTCTCCCTCTCCTCTCTCCTCTCTCCTCTCTCTCTCTGCGACCTCTTGACAGATATACAAATATATATATGTGTACCAGTTGTATACATACAATTATTTACAGATATACATATTCAATTCAACGGATATATATACACATACAATTCGTCTTTCTCTAGTCTCTGCCCTCTCTAGCTCGCCCCTCTCCTTACTCTCTCGATCTGACTCGTCTCTCTCCTCCCTCTCATAATCTGGCTTGCCAGATATACAAATACACATGTATTCGTTACATAGATACAATTATTTGACAAATTTACACATATAATTTGACAAATATACATATAAAATTCGTCTCTCTTCACTCTCTGCCCTCTCTCGCTCACCTCTCTCCTCCCTCTCTCGATCTCGATCGCCTCTCTCCTATAATATGTGGCTACAAATCGTAATTTTAGCAAACTATAACTATTTTTGCCTTACTATATATCAAGTATTTACTCATTTTGAAAAATCATCTTCAGATAATGGACTAATTGCTCCATTAGCCCGAAGACCATGGCATGTGTTAAATAACATGGCGCGTTAAATCAAATTCAAAGGCCAAAAAATTCGTGCACGTGACTGAGTGATATAACATGTCATTCAACGAAAAAAGATCAATCGAATTTCGTCTAGCGACCAAATTAATGCATGATATTATTCAACTAATCAAATGTATTCTATCACTTAGGGTTGTGATAAATTTGATGATTCACACGAGTCAATCAAGAAATTTAAATTTATATGTAATGAATACATCAAGCTCTACAACTTTAAATATGGATATCATATAACTCTCTTAAAGGAATAGAAAATCGGAAAGAAAGCATCCATAGAATCCCCAAAGCATTCTCCTGCGTATCAAAAAGGTTTTATCGTTAATAATAAATTACAAATTTTGCATATTAAAAAACAAAAAAAAAAAAGACTGACAATTAAAAATATATTAAAAACATAACCAAATAAAAAATGTGTTTCATGTTCTTTCAATGCAGCTCCTCATTAGTTCATTGAACTTCGTCTATTTCAAAATAATTATTATGTTTTATTTTTTATAAGTCAAATAATATAAATTTGATTAATATTTTAATTCGTATTTTTGCATTAAACTGATATGAGAAGATTTCATATTTATGAGTAGTATTTTTTATATAATTTTTAAATATTTAGATTTAAATTATATTTATCTAATCTAAATTTTAACTCTAAAATTTACTCCATCTATTAACTTTTACCTGTCTACTTTTATTGTTTTTATAATTTACCTTTAACATTAATTATGTATCTGCTAAATTATTCTTCACTATTTAATACTATACATTAATTGATATAAATATTGAGATAAACTCTTCATATTGATCATTATTCGTAAAGAACCATATAAATTTTGGAATAAGCAAATTTTTGGAAACAGTCTCTCTATCATTATCAAATACTAGTAAGATTTGCATACATTTTACCCTTCCTAGACAGTTAGACCCTACTTATGGGATTTTACCAAATATGCTATTGATGTTGTTGACGAAATATAATAAATATATTGGGACAGAGAGGATATTGATTTATTGACTCTTCAGAGTTAAAAAGTGTAACAACCCCACGTCGGTAAAAATACAAGAGAGATGTTAGGTGTATAGGTAAACAAATCTTATCTACAAATATTGCATTTTAAAATCGTGCGAATCTAAACACAAAATAAATAATATCACTAGTGAGCTGAGTTGTTACAAAAAGAATAGTCATTTTTGGACATGTGATCTCAAGAAGTAAACGAGGAACAATCATTTTGGGACAAATGGATGGACAATCATTTTTACAATATTTAAAGGATGAATATTCTTCAACCACTTCCTTATGCCAAAAGAAGAAAAATCAAACTATAAATTTTCCTCAACTAAACCTAAGAATAGGTGTCCATTTTTTTTTCTTCTTGAAATGTCATCAAGAGTCTTTCTTCTTCAAGTAATTAACTTAAATTCCTAACAAGAAATTAAATCAAAACTACTACCCTCTACATAGAAAGGGAATGTAACATATAAAAAAGAAAATTAATATATATACAAGTCTATTTGACCTACTTCACTTTGATGTATAATTAGGGTCCAACCAAATACAATTAAAAAAAATTATGATATAATATAAAGAGTCGGATTTAAAATTTTAATAACTTCATTCAGAATTGAGTATCAGTAGATATTTAGTGAATTTCTTGGTAAATATAAGATTGGAATATAATCTACTAGTTATTGTGAATAAAGGACGTGATCTTTTAAGGAATAAGGCCAGATATAACACAAAATTCTCCACCTATTCCTTCTAGTCAAGCCTCTCGATCTGTCATTATACCTTGAGAAGTAGAAAGAATTACAATCAGACAAATTGAATAATAGAAAAATGATTTTTTTCTCCAAATATTTATTATAAAAGAAACATAAAACTAAAACAAAATTTGGAAAAAGCGTTTCAAAAGAAATTCATTCTCGTGCACTAGTAGGTTATCTTCTAAATCCACTAATAGGGATGGATTGGTTCTCTCTATCTATAACATGAAGTCTCAAGTTCCAGGAGCAGATCTAGAAGAGAATTTGTGAGTTCGCAAAATCATTATTGACTTGTATATATGTATACTAAGCAATTCATCAAAAAAATAAAAAAATTTAGTTATTTATGAATTCAAACATTGTTTTGTATATTAACTTGAAGTTGCTACACTAGTCGATAAATATTAAATCTTGAACTCAACCTTTGAATATGTATATTAACTTCCAGTTTAACAATTATTTTATTTTTTTGGTTTTTTAGAACTATAAAAGGTTTATAAAAGTTTAAAAGTTACAACAACAATAATATACTCAGTGAAATCCCACAAGTAAAATCTAGGAAGGATAAAACATACGCAGACCTTACCACTACCTCATGAAAATAGAGAGATTATTTTCGAAAGACCCTCAACTCAAATATATCTGTCTCAAAAGCAAAAAATACTACATATGAAAAAAAAAAAAAAAAACTTAAAGTGGACAAAAGTTTAAAGAATTGCTACCCTAAATTATTGTGTCTAGTTTTATGTGAATGTTAGTTCTTTGATGGGATTTATTTAATTCAAATTAATTTAATCAAACTCCAATGAGAGTTTAATTTTTTTTAAAAAAAAATCTATCAAATATTAAAATATGAGATTGTCATATAATTGAGGGTTTGAGTGTCAAAAACAACAGTAGAGGTCAGGTTGCATCAAATTTCAACACTCTAGTGATTAGACATACCTAACTACCTACATTTAGTAATTAATTATATTTGGCCCCTTTTGTTCTTAATTAATTAGTCTTAAAAATCACCTAAAATGGAAACAAATGCCATTGGATTTGATTTTTTTTAATTAAAGATATGTTCTCTCACACATGCTTAGAAGCACCCATATAAAGTTACAAAAGACCTTGAAGTTGCTTTTTTCTAAAAAAAAAAAAAACAATATTATAACCCTTCCGTCTGTCTCAATTTAGATCATAAGTTTCAAAATCTTTTTTTTTCTTAAATATTGTATCAAGTCAAAGATTGTCAGATAACACGGGACGAAGGGAGTATATATGTTGACATTTAAAGTAGTTTTAGCTAATAAATAAATACTCCTACTTTAAAAATAGATAATACTATATAGACGTTTCAACTTAATTTCAATTGACAATTAAATACTCCGTCCATTTGTGTTATCTTGTAGATACTCAAGTTAACGAGACACATAAATTTTAAAATTATTTAAATGATAATATTATTTTACGTATTGAGTGTTTAACTAACACAGTAGAAATGAAGTGGGATATGTAAATGTAATTGAGTGTCTGATAATATATTATAGTATAGTATTTGTTTGTTTATATATTATTTCTTAAAAAAATCAATATATGGGAAGTGGAAATTATGTTGACTTAAATGTATCTGGTTTACCAGTGTTTCTCTTCTCTCCAAGAATAAAAGTGGCAGAACACCATAGCACCTGTTCCAAGTTCTTTCTAACTTTAGAACTCTTCTTCTGGGTAAGTTTGATATAAAGTTTCAATCTTTTTCATCAAATATGATTCATCTTTCTGTTTTTTGTGTTTTCCTTTTGATTGGGTATTTTCTTGTTTGATACAGTAAGATTTAAGTTCTGATTTTGTCTGTGCTTTTTTCTTGATTTGTAAAGCCTAATAGTTGTTATCTGGAGGATCTTGATTTTGATTTCAATATACTTGTTACTAATTTTAGTTTAATGTTCTGGTTCTATATGATAAGACTGTTTCCTTATCTTTGGGGGCAATTCTTTGGAAAAAAAGTGATTTTTGATGTTTGTATCTTAGGTTTGATTTAATATGAATTTCAAGATTAGAACTTTAATTCATACTGATGTATGTCTGTCAATTTGTATTTTGCATATGCAGAATTTCAGTTGGATTTGGCTTAGTGGTGAAGAATTCACTGTGAAAAGTTTGTAAATTTGAAGCATCAATTTGTAAGTCTTTGCAGTTGTCTTTGTTTCTGAATGGAACCTTTGAGCTATGGTTTGGAAGGGAGAGGCCTTCTTTTTCCTGATAATGTTGAATTGTCGGTCGATACACTTTCAAGAAGTAGAAATGTTGTAAAGGAATGGAATTTGAACCCTTTTTGTGATGTTGATAAAAGCATTTGTGGTTTTAGTCAAAAAACAACTGAAAGCACAGAGATCCTGGGATCAGGTATTGCTGATATTTTGAAGAAATCAGCAGCCAGCAACCCGTGTCCCGGAGTTTTAAGTGGTGAAATGGGTGATGGTTGTGGTAAAATGCTATCATCAGCCTCTACGTTTAACACGTTTGAACCAATTCGCGGAGAAGTTGGACTTGGAGCCATGTTTCATCATAGTGCTAGTAAATCTAGCAATCCGTTGTCATCATTGATTGATTTGAAATTGGAGGAGTTGACTGATAATGGAGAACTAAGGACTAGTCAATCTTCGAAAGAAAGTTCGTTACTTTCTTCTCCAGAATCTTCATTGCCATCTGGAAAAGCTCAAACAAAGAGTTTGCATACTCAGTTTTCCATCTCTCAGGTTTGTGGCCAGAAGGAGGAGGAGTCGGCGACTGTTTATAGGGAAGTCAGGAGTAATCAATCTTTGAAGAGAAACTCGGCCTCGTCTTCAGTCAATTCTTCACTGCAGGGAAAAAGACAACGGGCTACAAATTTTCATTCTGAGGTTCCTGTTTGCCAGGTTCATGGTTGTAACAAGGACCTGAGCTCCTCAAAAGACTATCACAAAAGACACAAAGTATGCAATGAACACTCGAAAACTGCTATAGTCATCGTTAATGGGATTGAGCAAAGGTTTTGTCAGCAGTGTAGCAGGTATGGTATAGCTCATTGCTGCTCCTTTTGTCAAGTAACAAAATTCTTAGATTGCACTGAATGTGTGTGTGTGTGTGTGTGTGTAGTAAACAAACGTAGAAACGCCATTGAAGTGTTGCATTTAATCTGGGAAAACTGGCTATTGTGTTTAAGTCATTTGTTTGACTATGCTTACAAAACTAAACCAAAGGACAGATCTTGCGGATGTAATGTTAATGAAAAGAGGATGAAGTTTTAGCATCCGAGCTCTTAAAGAACTTACTTTGACTTGAATGTGAAAGCTACTACTAGCTCCTCGTATTTTCCGCTTAAATAAACTTCAGTTCGAACAATCCACCAAAACTTCTAGAAAGTTAAGTAAATATAGAAATTCCAAACTTTCATTTGTAGAGTGAC
Organism: Solanum rostratum; assembly: GCA_029948455.1. Taxonomy (NCBI): domain Eukaryota; kingdom Viridiplantae; phylum Streptophyta; class Magnoliopsida; order Solanales; family Solanaceae; genus Solanum; species Solanum rostratum. Next base: position 7,238,192 of record CM057046.1, read on the forward strand.
TTAATCGTGACCATTATCTGGATCCACTCTTATTAGATCATCCTTAGAGTAGAGAAATGTTCTTGGTGTCAACATCATAGATGTTATTAGGAAAAACAAACGAGGAAGTGACCAGTGTTGATGTTTACTCTGGATATGCATTGGGTCTGAATGTCATAATTCATTAGTTACAATTTCACTTAAATGTCTTTGCTGCTATCACTACATAGAATTGTCGTAACCTTTTAAAATGCAGGTTTCACTTGCTAGCAGAATTTGATGAAGGTAAACGCAGCTGCCGCAAACGCCTTGCAGGCCATAATGAGCGGCGGAGGAAGCCTCAGTTTGATACTCACTGGGGTAAACCTTTTTCTTCCTCTGCTAATTGTCCTGTACTTGTTGATTACATTGAAGAGAGTTCTATGCATGATTTGTCGTTTAATTTCCATTAAATCAGTGTATAATTAACTTTGTTTGATCTAAAAGTTTCACCCTCCGTACTTCAAGCCTTTTCCTTTTTCTTCTCAATATAGAAAACGTACTGCTATTATTTCCCAACTCTATTTTCGTGTGAGGCCATGAAAGAACTTTTGACTCTTAATCCAATTTGCTTATCTTGAGCGTGTTTTGAAGTTCGTAGGTGCTAATTATCCTACTCTCTCCATTTTAATTTGTTTGTCTTACTTTCCTTTTTAATCCATTTAAAAAAGAATGCCTTTTTTATTAACTCTTTACTTTAAACTTTTCACATGACATGTTTAAGACCAAAAGATTAAAAGGACATTTTGGTGCATTCTGCATATCTTTAGTTTAAGGACACAAGATTTAAAAATCTTGTTTATTTTCTTTAACTTTGTGCCAAGTCAAAACCAGACAAACGAGCTGAAATGGAGGAAGTAGTTACCTAACCATATCTAGTTAAAGATAGTTTCTGTATCAAGTTTTTCAATTTTTCATTTGGTAAGCATATCCGTAACTGATTATAATTATTCTGTTAGCTCGTGGCGCTCTCACGTTTATTCTGCTTTGTGGACAAATTGTTTGCACTTTTACCGAGTATGAATTTATGCAAATGCAGGTTCAAGATTTTTGAACATGACTTCGCAAAGGAGAGTACCATTTCTTTTCCCAGAAATATTTCCTGGTAGCTTCTTTTATCAAGAAAATTATGAAGATAATAACAATAGCAAGCACCTTAAATTAGAACATAAGCCATTCGGCGTCTCTCAATTGGCTATGTCAGTCAAAAAGGGGCAATTCCCTGCAAAAAGCATTCAACATCAGCACGGAGTGAGAAAACAAGATCCGTCCAAAGTTCACTCTGGTGGGGCAACATTGTCAGTTCAAGAATTTTCCGAAGGGCAAAACTCCTCTTGTGCTCTCTCTCTTCTGTCAGCCGATTCACAAAACCTTCTTCACAATTCAACTGATGTTTCACCAACTCTACGTTGGACAGTTGAACCAAACCATCATGTCTACATTAAAGGAGATCATCGTAATCTTGTGAAATCTCCCAGAATTAGTGTTGAAAATAGCTTGACACCAATTGAGTTATATTCATCCGACTTAGCTGAGCAAGATCGGGTCGTTCAAGTTCCTGATAGTGAGGCTGTTTCATTTGGAATTCAGAGAGATCATGGACATGATCAAAGATCAAACTCTATAAATTCCATGAATTGTCTTTCTCCAGAAGCTGGGCCTACCATGGATTTAGTGCAGTTGTCTTCACACCTACAAAGGGTGGAGCAGCAGAAAGTTTCCGTCCAAGTGAAGCAGGAAAATGATATCTTTTGTTCCTTTACTTCCACTTGAGGGTTATAAGAGCTACGAGGTCTGTAAACATGTCCATTTGATATATATTGCTTCTTTTCATTTCTATCAGGAACTAAAAATGTCAATACAAGTAAATCAGCCCTTGTAGTTCTTGTCGTATGTCTTTGTAAAAGCAAGAACATTTTTTTCTGAGTTCAATATACCAAAAACATTTCCTCATGTATATACACCTGATATCCGACGAAACATATTTGCGTCATAAATTGAGACTAAGGCTATTGTTTATTACTACTTGGAGTTTTTTCATTTCTAGTAACTAGTGAAGATTAAGGATCATTATGAGCCTTGATAGTGTGTTTGTTTGTGCCATGATTTCTTCTGTCGAAGCATGTAAACTACAGTGTGCTGATCCTCTACAGTGGTGTAGAAGGCTACTAATGTGACACCCACCCCACCCCCAACTTTCTCTCTGTCTTGAAAAGAGAGAAACCCCAAAAGCAAAAAGCAAAAGATTTTAGGAATAGGAACTTCTTGTCTGAAATATATATGTTTATATCAGATAAATTGTTGTTGTTCTCGTGTGTGACCTTTTCTTGGTTTTTTCATCCTCATTGCAGTCTGAAGGGTCAACATCTGAAGTGAAGAATCGGAAGATACTTTGAGGAGATCATTAAACTAATTCACAAGTGGCCTTTCCAACAAGTAAAAAGGCAATGGCAAATTAATAAATGATTGATATTGGTGTATCTCTTTTGTAAGTGTCAGCCATAGCTTTTCTATTGCTTTACTTACTTCAATTGTTCTCAATATACATTTAGCCAAAACAGTGCTCCTTTTATTTTAATAGTCGATGTTGTCTCCACGGAACCTTGCATCATATACTGATGTTTAAGACGAAAATAGTATCAGAAGGATGACATTTGTTGTGTGTAATTTATGTATCATCTCTTTTATGTTAGATGTGAATGTGAAAAAAACCTCAAGTTTATAGAAACAACAGTAATTGCCTTTGTTGTGACATCTACGTGACAGGTTCGAGCTGTGGAAAGTCTCTTGCAGAAATGCAAGGTAAGACTGCGTATAATAGACAACCCTTGTGGTTTAGACCCGCGCATAGTGGATGGCTTAGTGTACCGGGCTGCCTTTTTTAAATTCTTGCGATGCAAACGCCATCTCCTCATTGTGAAAAGTACTGAAACTTACTGTTTATAGCATAAATATCATGCTTTTTTTGATGGCATAGTCAACACTTTTGCTGCAATACATGTGTGGCAATGGAATCAGCAAAATCTTATGACTTCTGCCGCAGAAAAGTTATGCTCTGTGCATGTGTCAACACGTGTATCTTCACGCGAAAGGGGGGAAAAAAAAGAACCTTTTCGATCGAGCAGGTATATTGGCATGTCTTAAGGGTTGTAGGCGTGCAGAATTGTATATGGAATCTATGATTAAGTACAGTTTTTTGTTGATTCTTTTAAGCTGAATTTGACTTGGTTAAGTTTTCAATTCAATATAGTGTTATTTTATGCATGTGTTTTTGTTGTGGTCCTTGATAGAGAAGGAAGAAGAAGTGGTCCCTTATTGGAATTGCAACATTCTATTTGTTGAAAAATTAGACCTGTTGTTCCCATCATGTAGTATCATTCTAGTAAGCTGTGAAAAAATTGTTCTATATATGCAAGTGGATGATTTTAAGAAAGAAAATTGTTGGGGGTTGGTTGGTATTAATATTATTCTTTTGAATAAACAACGATATTCTGCTTATAGGGTTTGATTATTCAGACGAGAGTTTTTTGGAAACAGCCTCTCTATCTCTATGAGGTAGTGGTAAGGTTTTGCGTACATTTTTCCTTTTCCAAACCCCACTTATGGGATTTCACTGTGTATGTTGTTGCTTGTTGTTGAATAAACAAGGATGAAAATTGGAGTAGTTGAGCGGGGAAGGGGGGGGGGGGGGTTTAATTTCCTTATCGCGCTCACCATGTCATCTCAACAAAAAGTGTTTAATTCATTTTTTTTTTGGGGGGGGGGGGGGGGGGGTGTAAGGTGTTTCATCCGAACAAGTCTTAAGTTCTGACGTTACTTAAAAGAAGAGGAGAAATTTAGAGGGTCGTTGACGTTGATGTATTTAGCTTTTTGATATTACATGTTGTCTCATTTGCTTCGTATAATGGCATTATTTTTCTTTTAATCCTGCTTTGATTACGCTTTTTTGAATCACAAAATAATCTCTCTACCTAGTAAAAATATAGGGTAAGGTAAAGGTATATCCGATCCTCTTCAAATTTTAAGTTCTCTGTATGGTGTGGGGTGTTTACTTGAAAATCTCAACTAATTTAGATATGCATCGCGTGATATTTGTAAAAACACTTTTCACTAGAATTTTTTTTTATTCCTAAAGCGCGAATCAAGACCTTGCCAAGTATAAAAATGTATCAAAGTTCTATGTAATTCATCAAAAGGACAAGATCTATCCATAGATTTGGTTTTTAAAAAAATGGCATAATATTTGGAGATTACATGTGTACATGCAAACTATAAACATTACCCTACATAATATGAATAATAAACTAAACTATTTATATTTTTGAGATTATATTATTAGTAGAATTTTGATATTATAATTCACAATGATATAAGTTGTAATATTTTTAATTAATTAAAATTTTAAATTTGAGGAAGATGTTAAATAAGTACTAGATATAATATAACATAAGATAGACTTTGTTTTAAATAAAGTTTAAAAATAACAAATTAGATAATGTCATAAAGACCAACACAAATTATAGGACAAGTTTTCTCCCAAGTAAATGGAAAACATCATTAATATTACATATTATATAGTCCAAATATTTGCTTCCATTCAACATCTAAACCTACACAAACGAAATAATATTTGTCATTAAATAAATATAAATTATATATATTTCAAGAAAAAAAAAACTTATTAATTTTGTTATAATAATAAAAAGAAATAAATAACTCTTACATTGTTGGTATTTTCAGACAAGGGTCCATTTGGTGGATTAGGAATGTACCTAGCCCACTACATAAAAAAAAACATAAAAATAAAAATAAAAATTATTACAAATAAAATCAAAGTGAAAAAGAAGAAGATAATCTTATTATATACTAAAAAAAATATAAAAACCTAAGTTGCTCGGACTCTTCATTTTCAATATCTCACCCGTGTCGGATTTTCCGGTAATATATTATTTTTGGTGAATTCAACATGCACCCGCTGACATTTTTGAAGAGTTCGAGCAACATAGACAAAAGCATACCATCACAAAATAATTTCATCATTATTTAATCTTCATGTTATAATCCTAGTACATCTCATTTAAAAAAATCAAACACCCCCTAAAAATAATTTCTTGTTTTAAGATTAAAGTTTAATTAAGATGAAGATTAGTGAAATTAATTAAACTCACATTTTTAGCAGCTGCACTGAAAGCTTCTCTATGTGGAATCTCTGGATTTTCAGCTTTGATACGTTGTATTTCCTCCCTTTAATCAAAATAATTAAAAATATATAATAAGACTAAACACAAATAATCAAATAATAAATCGAAAATAATTGTCTGTAAATTTAAATAAGAAAATAATTAACATTACTTCCTGTAATATACTTCGATTGACATCGAATTTACAAAATAATAACATACTCAGTGAAATCCCATAAATGGGATCTGAGAGGATAGAATATACGCAGACCTTACCACTACCTCATAGAGATAGAGAGGCTATCTCCGAAAAACCCTCGTCTCAAAAATCAAGCCCCATAAATCTAAGATACTGATATCGAATTTAAAAAACAATATTATCTAATATTTAAATGATCATATAAACTTGTCATACAATGAAAAATTAATTCAAAATACGTTACAGCAACAACATACCCTGTGGAATCCCACAAGTGGGGTCTGGGGAGGGCAGAATTTACGCAGACCTTACCACTACCTCATAGAAGTAGAGAGGTGGTTTTCTGGGAACCCTCGTCTCAACATTCCATAGGCGGAATAAACTAGTAATTCAAAATACGTTATTATTCTTAAATGGACAAATAAGAAATCACGTAAATTGAAACGAAGGAAGTAATAATAATAATTTTAAAAAAGAGAAGTGATTATATTTACTTCATGAATCGATTGTAAGCAGACGGAAGCCTGTGTTTCTTCTCAGGAGCTACAACAAAGTTAAAAAAATTAATTAATTAAGTACCATTAACTTAATAATTAGTACAAGAAAAATAAATCAATTATTATTTTTAATCAAAATAATAAATAAATAAATAAAAATTATACATACGTTTTACAACAAAAGGTGCCTTTGGAGATAAAGGTTCACTAGAAGTTGATGAGGCAGATGATGAAGCTTGCCCCTTATTTTTGAACTCACTACAATAACCCTAAACAAAAAATATATATAACAAATTAAACAACATGAGTCGTGAAAACAGTCACTAGTATTTATATCAACGTATGTTATCAACGTACATTATATTGATCTTAGTAGTACAACAAGATCTTTTCTTGAATATATATTTTGTGTATCGGACTATCGGGTGGGGTGGGGGTACCTGAAAAGTGGGTTGGTGATCAAAGCATTGGCCTTGAATTGGAGGTCTAGTGCTTAGAAAAGAAAGGTTGCTACAATGGCCACATTTCACAGTCACAGTATCCATTAGCCTCTTGTATGGAATTCCAACCTAAAAAATAAAATAAAAATTAATGTAAAAAATTATAGTGAGAAAAGTAATTGATATCATAAATCAAAATTAGCTCAATACCATATTAATTATATTATAATTGGAATAATAATTTAACCTTTAGTATACAATGTCAACTTCAGTGTAATCCCACGCATAAGCGCGTGAGAAAGATATCGATAAAATGTACAAAAACTTTATATGTCCTTATTAGTGGGGGAGCTAGAATTTTCAGTTAGGGAGTTCAAAATTTTAAAAAGTATATATACGAACTAGTCGAAGGGGATTTGGCATCTACTGTATATATATAAGTCAAAGAGATCAAAGAGATTCATATCATAAATCAAAATTTAGCTCAAAACTATATTAGTTATATTATTCAGGGATTAATTATAATCAGAATAATATATAACGAAAATTTCAGTGTAATCCCATATATAAATGCGCGAGAAGGATATATCCTTACCTTTCTGCAGTAGAGAGCTTGCTTCTAATAATTCTCGGTTCAAAAGAAATGATTTTAAAACAGAATTGCAAGAATATATACTATGACAATAAAATAGCAACAAATTAATAAATAAAGTGCGCTTACATATAGTAATACGCATTAAAGAATAAGAGAGTACATACACGACTACTAAATAGCTAGCCCCCAACCTTCTATATGACATAAGTAATAATTTTATGATTTCGATACGAGATTATTTCAATTTTAGCTAATTCTAATCAACCAAACACATAGGCGCATGAGAAGGATAAAATGTTTACCTTTTCTATGGTAAAGAGCTTGCTTCTAATAGATTTTCAGTTCAAAAAAAATGTTTTTCAAAACAGAATTGCAAGAATCTATACTACGACAATAAAATAGCAACAAATTAGCAAACAAAATACGCTTACATGAGTAATACGCATTAAAGAATAGGAAAGTACATACACGACTACTAAATAGCTAGCCTCCCACCTTCTATATGACATAATTAATAATTCTATGATTTCGATACAAGATTATTTCGATTTAATTAGCTAATACAAATCAACCAAACACAAAATAAATTGAAGTAATCCTAGTATGGAAAAGTGCACGTGTTGTAACATGTGATTTGACAAAATAGAAGAATTTAATTTCTTTATTTTTTCTAAATAATCATACAATTAAAAGGAAACAATCATAGTAGCTTTATTTTGACCTTACTATTTTTTACTCCATTAAGAAATTAAACTATTTTATCATAAAATCACACATCACAGAAATGATTGATGGAAACACACAAAAAAATTTAACAAATATTCCAAAACTAATTATATTAATTACTAATTAAGCTTTATATGAAAAAGTAATAATTTAAATTAAATTAAATTAAATTACCGCTAGAACAGTGTTGCAAAAGTTGCAATGAACATAGCAAAGATGTTCAGAAGACTGAACAAATTCCATGGATTTTTTTTTTTTTTTTGGTTTTTGTTTTAAAGGGAAAAATATATATTGAGGAAATAGAGAGAAAAAAAATTGGAAAGAAATTTGATAGTGGTAACTTTTTGTGACCTATATGTGTTTATATAGTAGTGTATATGTTATATTTATACTTGAAAATTTGGATGATTAATTAATATTTCATACATATTTTCAACTTCTAGTTATTATGCATCTCAAAAGAATTTCTCAAATGATCCATTAAAAGATCGGAATTACGCGAATAAGCAAATATATACTAGTTAATTAGCTAACATAGTTGTAGTTTGAATTAATTACGGTTCGGGGCAAACGTCTAGCTGTAATTACGGTTTGAGTATTGTGTGATTCGCGCGATTGATACAAACGTTGTGCGCGATTATACAAATATCATGCGCTAGTCAAATTGTATACCGAAATAAACAAACATTGTGAATCGTATAGTGAATTATACAAACGTTGTGCTTGAATTGTATGGTGAAATATATAAACGTTATACAAAAACTGTGAATTGTATAGCGAATTATATAAGTGTATACAAATGTTGCGCGAATTATACATATGCTGCTATAACTATAGTTACGAAATGTAATTATCCAAACTATAGTTATAGAGCATAATTAAGTTTTATATGTTTGCCGTTTATGAAATTTGCTCCTTTTAGATTATAGGTTTTGAACCAAAATAATTATTGCTTACTGTATACATATTATAAATCGATTTCAAGCAAACATATAGAGTTTAAGTCAAAGCTATCAGATTTTACCGAAAATCATATTTCTAACCTTGCTATTGGTCATATTGCTTGAAGTTTAACTTTTATACATTAACAGGAGACCATAACACGTTGTATGAACCAACCAACGTGTGAATATTGCATTAATGATTCACATGATTTTCTATTTTATGTATATTTTTATTTCCCGAACCCTGCGCATAGCGGGAGCTTTAGTGTATCGGGCTTGTTTTTTTTTAATTTTTTTAATTTTTTATTTTTATCTTAAAAGAGTTATGAGAAGGGCAAAAGAAACTCTTTTTTTTTTCAATTGTCCAAGAATGTTTTTTTTTTAATCCAATTTTTCTTATATTGTCCATTAGGGTTTTGAGTTTTTTTAACCAAAGGTTCTTGGTAATATATGTTGTGTTATGCTAATGTCCAAATTGGTTTCAGTGTCCTTCAAATATGAACAAAAATAGTACTCTAACAAATCATGCAATAATAGTGATGACAGAAATCAAAATTTTATGTTTTCTTGACTTTTTGACTCTAATTACATCATCTAAAAAGGATTAAATTTATCGAAAATAATTTATTTATCTCGAAATATAAGGGTAAAATTGGCGTATAACTACTCTTTCGCGATCTTATTTGTGAGAATATATATTAGGTATTTTGTTGATGATGACTCTAATTAGGTGATTAATATGATAAGCAAATTACATTTTCTTGTTATAATACTTTTTTTTTTTTGAAAAAAAGGACAATTTAATAAATTAAGGTTGAAATATATGACAAAAAATAAACATATGAAGACAATAGTCTAGATATGCAATAATTTCTTGAAGTACAACGTTTGATTCTCTTGAATAGTATTCCTCGTCCTTTGCCTTTATTACTCTTATCAAATTAAAATTTATATAATCATCTTATATTAATTTTTGTTTCTTTTAATATATATAATTGAATGTGCAATCATAAGAAATTGGATGCATATGATCATGGTAATGAAACAATCTTTCATCATGAATAATTATGTTCCTAACATTACCTACGAGAAATTTTAAATCTTAATGCAGGCAAGATATATTTGATCGAATTGATTCTTCCCTCCACCTCCCAGTCGCATATAAGGGGATTGAATCGATTGATGGATCCTTCATGGTCAATATTTATTAAGATTTGAGATGACTTAAACCAATCGAATGGGCACTTTAGGGGCGGAAACAAGTGTTGGCAAGATAAACAATGAGATAAATGAGAGCACGTAGACGGTTTATTTTAATTATTACAAGGAAGTCTATTGATAGAAATTATAATCTCGAGGACGTAAAATAATTTCTAATTAATTAAAGAAATTAGCTCAGATCAGCAGCTGTCCGTAGACCACCCAAAAAGGAATATTTATTATTTGATCATACCCCGACATAAGAAATCCAATGGGAGCAATACTTGAAATGGCAATCCACAAAAATACACCAATATTAAGATCGGCTAGAACAAGGTGATCACCAAAAGGAATTGCTGAATAACGTAGAAAGATAGATATTACTGCTATGGATGGTCCGATACTGAATAAACGAGTATCTCCTGTAGATCCAGAGGGGAGTACATTCAGTGGAATAATTTCTTAGATGTATTACGGCAGCCCCCAAGGGCTTGCTAGATCTTCTTTTTGACCATGTTTGAGGGCGAAGCTCGGGCACAAAAGTTATTTGAATTTCGCACCTTATTTATCGCAAAATTACATTATAGAAGATCAAAACAGATGATCCTTTCCCTACATGCTTAGCACATTGAGCAAACGAGTGTGAGGACATTCATCTGAATTCTCTTCGTCAGTAAATTATGTGTATGTAAATATAAGATGTTGAATTCTTTGAAGCTTTTTTTTTTTGTGTGTTTGTTTTAAGTACTTCTTTTATTTAATTTTCTTATTCAAAATTCTGGCCTCGTTGTGCCAATTTACACTAATATATAAAACTTTTTTTTTTTAGTTTTCCACTCGGTATGATGGTTGTACTTGTATTCGGGTTCTATTAAATCTGGAGTCGCACCAGGGAGGTTCCACATCGGGGGAGGATAAAGTGTTCTCTAAGAAAAGATCTACGCAACATGGATCAAACGTGAAACTTCTAGTTAAAGTTATTATAATACTTATTACTCCATCACAATCATTAACGAGAGAAGACAAAAATAAGAGGCGTGCATGAATAATATTGAATCAAATGAGACAAATTTATCTGCTAGGGTTATGGTGATGGCTTCCCATATTGCTAACTCTCTTTTTTTGTGGGGTTGCCAAGTAATTGAAGAAAATAAAGCTGAAAATGACCAGTGCTACCATCACAAGTCACCATCATATATTGTTTTTTAAATAGATAAAAGAAAAAAATTTATGTCTTTATATGTTGATGGGACTAATCTTTCATATTTCTTTGTTTGCTAAACAAGGAAACTAGCTATTTCTACACTTGATTTCTACTACTTTCTATGTTAGTATAAAAAGAACTTCCCTAGGTTGGTCATCATATATTATACACACAAATAAAACAAAAGATCCTTTAATTTAATTTGGTTTTTTTAAGAATTTCATGCATGTAAAGACATATATTCAATGTCCATAAGGCGCCATTGTAATGGAATCGTTGGAATTCCTCTATTTTGTGTTCTACTCTTGAATATGAATTTTTTTTGTTAAGGGTGTCAGCCTAATTAAGAAATAAATCATGCGATGCACGAACTTAAATTAATCAAACTCCATCATGGAATATGAACGCCCAAAAAAAGATGCTCTTGTGGACATGAGATTCCCCTCATTTCTTCCTCGAATATTGTCAAAGCCGATATAAAATATTTTAAAATTAGAATTAAGATATTTTGAACTATTTTGAGAAGTATCATAAGTTGCATATCTTAATTTTCACATCAATATGGTAAAGGAAGAACATATTAAAATATTGGTTCAAATTCATATAATTTGACTTTTGAAAAATAAAGTTGACAAATATTTTTGGACGGAGGAAATACTCTGTATTGGATCACCTAAAAGATACTTATTACAAGTAATTATCCATAAGGTGGGGGGATTGTGTGCGGCTCAAGTTATGACATGTATTATGTGTTTTGCGCCAAAAAAGCATTTGTTTCTTGAGTTACGAATCAAATTCAAAATATGCTTAGTAATTGAACTCGTGATATATCTTTTAATCTCTCTCTTATTTTGATATAAAATTCACCTGTATACCCAAATTTTGTCAATGTAGAAATCTGTCAGTCCGATGATCCGTTTTTAACCACAACTTGTCATGAGCGTCACAAATTAGTAACAATTTGATCTATCAAAAAGTAATTAATTTCTTTTTTCTTCTCCTTTTGTCCCTTTTGTATGTGTTTTTGCTTTTTGATTATACATGGATTTGTATATAACCATTCGATCTAAGACCACCCTCTTTTATTCCCATTTTAGGAAGTTTTGATGGGACACATCTCTTTTGAGATTATATTCATGTCTCCAAGGACTTTAATTTTGATCCAACACATCTATCATGTTTGACTCCAATTTTATCAATGTGTTCGGTACATAAATAAATATATTATCTTAAAAATATTTACATATAATCTAGACAAACATTATAAAATGTCAGGGCGGAGAGGTGGGAGTGAAGCTAGTAGGTGTTGGTTGAGCTACTAGACTAGATTGAGTGAAGATGAGGTGTATTATTATAGGACAGAGAGGATATAATCATTTTTCTCTTTTATTCTCCCTTCTTCCTCTTGTAGAAGAACGAACATATAATCTTTTCTGGTTCTTTCGAATCAATCTTTCTAAACTTGAAAAAAGACTTTGATTGAAATAGAATGTTACTTGTGGAACTTGAGGTAAGTGTGGGGAAGCGATTGAGTGAAGATGAAGTATAATGGAAGGTAGGGAGGGCACAATCAATGTATGTAAATCTCACTCGTGAAACTTATTTTCTCTAATTCTATATGAAAGTTATTTTTTTATTTCTAAATATATAATTTATTTTCCTAAAAAAATTTGACCAACTTAACATAAAAGAATTTAGAAATATTTTTCGCCCTACCAAACACACCCAATATGTAGAGAATTGATGTTGACAACAAGTGTCCATTGTAGTCTCGTGAGATAGAAATAAAATTTACATATATACTTTATTTTTTTCAGATTTCACCTATAATCGCTAGAGTTCCTAATGATAAAGACAAATACAAAACTATTTTCTAAAGACAAGAGTATGCATGAACAAAACAATCTAGTGGATAACATTATTGATCAATTTCAAATACTTCCGTTCCTTATAGTTGTTATATTGCGCTTTTTGAGAATTAAAAATTGAATTAGATTATATTAAATTTATATTTTCATAAGTGGAACATCAGATATTTATAAACTATACAAAAAGTATTATAAGTTGCAATTTTTTCATATCAATATGATTAAAAAAAATATATCTTAGGTTGAAGGGAGATAGCGCATCAAGCTGTTCGCAAAAGCCATCTTGATCCTCTTCCCCAGAAATCTCAGATGAGGAAACCCTGCCTCAGCAAATCATTTTTTTTCCACAAGAAATTGTAATGTCTTTGTACAAAATTGCGGGTTTTCAAGGATAATACCATTATATTATTAGAATACTACAATATTTCTCTTTAATCAAAGATCACATCGTTCGACTTAAAAAAATATGATAACTAAAAGGAAGCAAAAGGATTAGTATATAGACAATTTTAGACATGTATTCGAGGCAATTGAAGATATGTTTGGTCTAAATTCAATCATATGCATCCATTTCTTTTGAATTTTTATATTTGTATTGAAGTCACACTAAATTTGAATTCGCGCTTCACAAAACCTATTTCTAAAAGCGACAATTTTTAATTTTTTTTCATTCTCATGAGCTCGAACACATCACAACCCATGATGCCTTGGTTCCTTAATAGGAAAACACTTCATTAAAATACTACTAAGTGCACTACTAAAAGTTAAGTACTATAGTAAAGTAGTAGTAGTAATATTTTTCAAACTATGGATGGAAAATATAGGGTGCAATGTGATAGCAAGGATCAAGTTTATGGACTAAACTGTCACTTAATACATACTTAAAGGGACTGGAAGGTGAAATAATTTAGGAGGGAGAGAAGAAAACTCGTGAATTCAGTTCCCGCCATTTCAACTCTTCTCTTCCCCCTCGATTTTCTCTATCTAAAAAAATTCTAGAGAGAGAAAGAGAAAGAGAGAGAGTTTCAATGGCGAAGTTATTCGAAGAGAAGTCGGACGGACTGGAAATATTATCAATCGGAAAACTTTACACTGGTTCATGGGATAAGAAGTACTGGAGCTCCTCTAGGGTAACAATTTTCGATCGAATAGCTTTGATTTATTTTTCTGTATCTACAATTGTATAGTTAGTTTTTTTTTAGTCTCAATGTAGTTTGGAAGGAAATTCTAATTATAGGTCAATTGATGAACTACTGAGTTTAGTCATGTAGCTAATATATTAGTTTTTTTGAGCTTTATTGGTTATGGATATGAGCATTTTGCCCAATTTTTATGTTACTATGTATGTGTATGATTGCATAAATTTTTAGGTCAGCTTAGTTTATTGCCCTGTGTGGACATGATTTGAAATTAGATTGAGTTGAAGTTAAGTTTGGATGTGCAATTTGGATTTCTTAAGTTGTAATTTTTCTCATAAATATGAAAATTACAAGTTGTGAAATCTATCAGAATTTTTTCAATTTTTAGGCAATCTTACTAAATGAGCTACTCATAGTTCATTGGAGTATCCTCGTTGACAAACCACATATCTTCATGTTCCTTTATGAACAACTGTTCGTGATTATAAATTTTGAAAAACGCATAATTTTATAAAGATCAGTCAATGGTAGTAACTAGCAATTCTTTAATATAATCCTTCACGCTAACATGAGTCTTTTTTCACAAAAGTTCTATACTAGCAAAAATGTGATGAAGAATTCGTAGTGAATTCTGAATTACTGTCAGTCTTCAGAATGTAGCCTGAGGCTTTATGCTTTCCAGTCATGTAATTATTACTGGTAGTCTTCAGAATCTAGCCTAAGGCTTTATGCTTTCCAGTCATGTAATCTCGTGGAATCAATTTTGAGGGAAATCATGGTTCACTTATAGGCAAAGGGAAATCAAGAAACACTGATTGTGGTTCAAGTCTCAGTATGACAGTTTCAAATGTTGAAATGGATGCAGTTTGATGTGATATACAATATTTCCTAAGTAAAAGATTTTATCTTCAAAATATCACTTGTGAAGTCATTTTCTGATGTTTGATTGGATGTAGCTACCGTTAGTGGAATGTGACGATTGGTAGAGATGAGTTGAGGCATAGGGAAAGAGTGTTAAGTGATTTGTATTGCTATCACTGTGGAATTAATGTTTAAATGTTAGTTGGAGCAAGGGTATTGTAGGATGCGTATGGAAAATGACTTACGCCCATAATAGATGTAAGATGATTATACACATTTGGTGTAGAGGCTTACATTTTAAACATAGTTTTGCTGACCGTTCAGCAAACATCTTGACCTTTATTGGACTATTTCATCTTTTATACATATATACATTACACTGCAGGAATATGTCTTTATTCAGGAGCTCAATGGAAGAGTTTGGTTGTCTTGTTGTCATTTAGATTGCACCTATACTTAAAACTTCTGTTCATAATATCAGCAGAAAGTATGACTAGTAGAGTACATCTGTCTCTATACTATGTACTGTGTAAGAGATTCCAGTATCACTTAATTTGGTTTATTTGAGTTGCAGGGCAAAGACCGCTACCCTTATCCTATTGGATACAATGCTCTAAGGACTCAAAATGGAGTCTCTTACAAAATGGAAATTCATGAAGGTCTCAACGGGCCATTATTTATGGTGTGTAGCGAAGATTCTGCTGCTTTTTGCAACATGTTGAATAGATTGTTACTGCATCTCTAGCTTTGGATTTATAACAAATTCCTGTCTCTTCCTCACAACAGATTAGTTCTGCAGATGGACAGTCATGTAGTGGCCAAACTCCAGAGATTGCATTGGAGAGTTTCCAGAAAAAAGGATGTCAAATAAAATTGTTGCATGGAAAGAGATACTCCAGTAAGATTGATGGTGTGGAGGTGTGTCTTGCGCCTATTTATGAGCCCAGTTAACATGCTGCAATACTAAATTTTCTACCTTTTTGCTATTTGAATTGTTATTTTTGAGTGTCACTGAAATGTTGAAAGTATTGGTACTGTTTTAACAAGAATTGATCTCCTTTGTCTAGTCTGAGGTCAAAGTGTGCGTGCAGTTTTGTTTTATTAAGGACTATGTAGTTTCTACCTGAGGGAATGGCAGGGTTCACTTTGGATTGTGGTTGAGCCTTAAGCCAAAAGATATCCATTTTCTATATTTGTTTTTGAATCTCCAATAAGAAATCCAATTGATACATCTTCCGAGAAGTCTCTACTTTCCTTAGAACAGAATAAGGACATCAATGGAAGTTTGTGCTTTGAAACTGATGGCATGGGTCAAATCAATGAATATCTTCCTCAGAATCGTTTTAAGATTGGTATGTCTAAGTTGGTAATTTCTTGTGCTGGAAATTACACAGGAAGCCACATTTCATAACTAGAGCGGTAAGAGTAATTCTTTGATGAAGCCCCAAAAGATCATTGGTCTTGTGGCAAGAGTGCAACACGTAAAGAGTGGGTTAGGCGTACATCATGTGTTCAGCCCCGTTGCAGACAAAAGTCTGGTATTTAAGTGGAGAAGGATAGAGAGGCCCATTTTTACCGAGTTTCAATCCAAGCGCCACTAGCTCTCTGGGGTTTCTCAGTTATAAGAAAAGTAGCAATTCTCTGATGACTCCTGCTTCTATTAGTTGCTATTCTAATTGTACATATATGGGTATAAGAATCTCCCTTTTCCTTCTAAGGTCATTTTTGCAACCTATTTTACTGTAGAAAATAGAAATGAGTTTAAGCCATCACATAAAAACCTAAATCTTTGGCCTGAAGTGTACTGATGAAGAAGTAGGTTCAAATAACCCTGCCATCATAATGTTTCCATTTTGGAGTTAGCTGATGGAAGAATGGTAACTGATTGAACTATACTGGCCTTTATGAGTGATATGCAGCCATAAACTATGAGTGGTTCAATCTTATGGCGAAATGGTCTATTGACTATTGTGTCAGAGATTACAGACTAAAAAGTTCCAAGAGTGCACTAAATTATCACTCATTCATCTTCAAACTCCTTGAAGGACCTGTAGGACCTTGCTTTATGAGTTCGCTCCTGTATGAAGTTATGCTTATATTGATAGTTTCAAATGTCCTCGATTAGTTTGTGTATCTTCGCATCTAACGATTCATCAATAAGTGTGTCATTTGAAGGAGTTTGTTCTGAACTTGAGATGGTATATTCAAAATGTTTATAGGCTAGTAAACTTGTGTTTCTGGTGCGTGGACTGTGACATCTTTTGAGAAGATCTGTGCTTTTCCTTCTGGCAAAACAACTTTTTTTCTGTACTTTTAGGCACATTGTGCTCTCTTTTTCTGCCAAGAGTCATTTGACACGTTTAACTACCTCAAGGTTTGCTAATCCTAAATTTATCTGGAAGCTATCATGATGCTTTTATCATGTCATTTTGGACGATGATTGTTAAGATAGTTTATTTACCCATTCTTCTACATCTAGTGCTGAAATATGTGTTATAAATAGCCTACCCATTAAATTTAGTCCCTGAGATGTGAAGCTAAGAAAGAATTTTCAGAGGCTTGTTGTGAGAAACCCAGGCAGTGTGTTTAGGAGCTATTTTCTATACTAGCAGAGATTTTGTGGGAGAGATTTGCTTATACAATATGTCATCTATTTATGGACCTTATACTAGTAAAATTTCCTTTAGATCAATATTTTGAATACTAGCTTGCAGAGTGCTTAAGTTGTGAAGATTCTCTTAACTTTGGGAATATTAAAAGGTTGAAGTTTAACTGAATGATCGCAGTATTCTCATTTTTTTTCTCCTTATTGTGTGTATGAGTGCAGTTTTTCGGGTTCAAGAATACATTTGTTCAGAGGTTACTTAGGGAATTGGTGGCAAATATCAGTGGAACGCCAGAGCCGAATTTCTTGTCGTCTACCTCTCTGAGGAATGGGACATCTGAGGCAGTAAACCAAACTGAAAACACAGTATCGCGAGCAGATCCTAATTTGCTAACACACATGGAAAAAACACAAAGTGCTGGGAAGAGAAATAGGAAAGGTAGAACAATTAATATCGACACAGCTGCCAATACCAGCCTCAGAAAACCTCGATGTCAGAATAAAAGTAGCAACATCAAAGCTTTGAATTCCGGCCAACAAGAATATGGTGAACATCCGCATCCCTTTTCCTCAAGTAAAGGGTCTTACAGTAGTTCAGAAACATTGCAAGAGTCAGAGACCTTGCAAACAATAAATGAGAGAGAAAAAGTTCTGCTTCCAGTTGAAGAAACTCCTGACAAAGATGATCATCTGAAAGTAGATTGTCTTAGTTCTCAAGGAGGGAGGAAGAATTTGAATCCCGAGACTAAAATACCATTAGAAGAATTGGTGGCAAATATCAATGGAACACCAGAGCTGAACTTCTTGTCTATCTCTCTTAGGAATGAGACATTTGAGGTAGTAAACCAGACTGAACACACGGGATCAAAAACAGATCCTAATCTGCCAACAAGTATGGAAAACCCACAAAGTGCTGGGAAGAGAAACAGGAAAGGTAGAACCAATAATATCAAGTCAGCTGCCAATACCAGTCTCAGAAAACCTCGATGTCAGAATAAAAGTAGTGACATCAAAGCTTTGAATTCTGGCCAACAGGAATATGGTGAACATCTGCCTCCCTGCTCCTCAAATAAAGGATCTTGCAATAGTTCAGAAGCATTGCAAGAGTCAGAGACCTTGCAAACAATAAATGAGAGAGAAAAAGTTCTGGTTCCAGTTGTAGAATCTTTTGATACTGATGATCATATGAAAGTAGATAGCGTTAGTTCTGAAGGAGGGAGGAAGCATTTGAATCCCGAGACTGTATTACCATCAGAAGAATTGGTGGCAAATACTAGTGGAACGTCAGAGCAGAATCTCTTGTCGTCTATCTCTCTTAGGAATGTGACATCTGAGGCGTTAAACCAAACTGAACTCACGGGATCAAAAACGGATCCTAATCTGCTAACACACTTGGAGAAACCACAAAGTGCTGGGAAGAGAAACAGGAAAGGTAGAACCAATAATATCAAGTCAGCTGCCAATATCAGTCTCAAAAAAACTCGACGTCAGAACAAAAGTAGCGATATCAAAGCTTTGAATTCCGGACAACAGGAATATAGTGAACATCCACCTCGCTTCGCCTCAAGTACAGGATCATGCAATAGTTCAGAAGCATTGCAGGAGTCAGAGAGCTTACAAACAATAATTGAGAGAGACAAAGTTTTGGTTCCAGTTGTAGAATCTTTTGACAAAGATGATCATCTGAAAGTAGATAGTGCTAGTTCTCAAGGAGGGAGGAAGCGTTTAAATCATGAGACCGAAAAGCCATTAGAAGAATATACGGAATTACTGAAAGATGGAAAGCTGGTTAGTGTGTTTATTCTGGCTTTTCCTTTTCATTCACATCAAATATTTCATTTATTTTGCATCATCTTTTTCATGTTTCTTCTCTTAGTCCTTTTGTACTACTGTTTCTTTTATTATTTTGTAAGTTCTCGCATGAAAAATAAAAGCAAAGTGGATAGCAATCATATATCATTCTCCTTTTGCTGCAAGTTATTTGGTTAGTGAAATTACTATCTAGGTGCATTTTCTTAACTTCTTGCAGTTTGATAGGTCAAAAGTTCTGGATGAGCAGGTAATGGAGAACCAAATGGCTGAAAAGGAGGACAGAGAATCACTGGTTGAGAATGGAACGCAGAGAATTAATGATGCTAATCTTTGGGCACCTGATACTTTGGATCACCCACCAAGTACTGTGAGCTAATACTTAACTGTGCTGTTCCTTAGTGCTGCATCTTGCATTACCTCCTACCTGACTTCCCTGATTTATTGATTAAATGCTTGTCTTTTCACTTTTGTAGATGATTCTTTTAGTCTCACTGCAGAGATTGTGAAAGACGCTGCAGCTGCTGTTTCTATCGCTGTACCTGACTCTCTAATAATTGATTCACATCCAGAAAGTGAAATGGGTACACCTCGTTTGGAAGTGAACTCACAGAAAAGTGAATCAGATTCTGCTGGACATGAAATAGCCAACTCAATGATGACATTTCTGCTTCCTCGAGCACTTCCTCTGCTTAGGACATACAGTAGAAAGAAAAAGAATGATATAAAATCACCAGAAATGTCTATCCACGATTCTCAGGACAAAAATAAGAAGACCGACCTTAATCTTGATTCCACATCTGGTAAACTGTTGCCTGTAACTTTCTAACTTCAGCTGATTATTGCTGCTCATATAGTAATCTTAGTTGCAATTTCAATAATTGCCAAGACATATCATGAAGTCTTTGACCTAAAGCTTATTTCAGTTCCCTCTTTCTTTCTTTGCAGTCAGTGAGCTTGATGAGAATTCACTGCTCAGACAGAAGGAAAATACTACATTTCCAGTTCATGCTTGTGTTCCAACATCTACAGCTTGTTCCCTTGCAGAAGCTTTTGTCTCTGATAGTTTTGATCATTCTGAAGGTGGATATACTCCAAGTCAGGGAGCTCAGATTCTACAAGTAGCTGAAGGTGCTAAAGAAGATCAAATTGTTCGAGGTTTACAAACCTGTAGACCTGAAGTCGTGGGGCCATCAAAGAATGATCTAGAAGCAGCAGCTTGCAATGTTGAAACAGGTGACTTTATCTCCTTGTGATCTTTGGATTCTTTGATGGAAAGGTCAGAGTAGCTGCTGTTTCCAATTTTGTTCCAGATAGCATGTGCAGAGCACATAACTTAGATGGATGTCACATGCCCCAAGGCCATTTAATTTGTATGTCTGGCATTCATAAAATTTCTGCGTTGCCGGCCTTCTGCTTTCCAGAACCCACTTGTGGAACTATACTGGGTATGTTTTGTTGTCAGGCCTTCTGCTTCCCAGGGTCGTCAATACTGGCTTCTTTTCAGCCTGTCAGTGATAAATGTTCTTGTGAATTCTAAGTTTGCCAGAGTCATTTTATTCCCTCGTGATTGAAGTATATTCATGTCCTCTCTTAGTTTGTTCTCCTCTACTTGAGATGTTTGAAAATGGGCTTCTTCACCAGTCACCAATTTTGAAAGATGGTACAATGCGCTCTTCCTGTGTGCTTTTGCTAGACCTTTTTTTTCCATCAACAAAAGGTGAATAGACTGATTGATATAGCCCTGTAATAGTTCATATTTCGTCTTTTGTTGAAATTATTCTTTATGTATCTAGTCTGAACTTCAAAATTTTCTATACGATGATGAGATATGAGCTCTCGGTCTTTTAAGCTGAACTACGCTCTGTAGACCAATTGATTGAAAGTTATAAATTGTTGAACAGGAACAGAAGGAGAAAATGACTTCTTACCAAGTGCACATAAACTTATTCAAGTATCAAGAAAGGAAGTTAGTGGAACCCAAAGGACTGGCGCAATTGTCAGTGGGAGCTTAACTAATGTTCCACCTTCTGCCGAGTCAATGGCACAGCATGTTTCTTTATCTAAAAGTATCATCGGCAGAGATTTCAGAGATGATTCTGTTACAGAGTCGAAAGCAGACATAAATGCAATGCACACCTCACATTTCTTGCAAGGGAGCTCTTCTAAGCAGTGCCAAACTGAACAATCCATATCTACTGATGAACCCCACATTGACGGACGGCTGTTTAATTTTGATACAAAAGAAAGGTTCCCTAGTACCGATGGTACACCTTCTAACTTGGCCTCCAGATCACAAGATCAAGGAATGGATCAGATTTCAGACCATATTCAAACTTCAAAGTTTCTTGATTCAACTGCAACTAATTCTGAAGGAAACTTGTCTGAAATGTTGTCTAGAGACCAACAGTATGTCAGATTTACTGGTCCTCTGTTGGATAAGCAAAACCAGAAGATCAATTTTTCTGCTGACACCACTGAGAAAAAGGAGAATAATGTAAACATGGAAGCACAGAAAGATTTAAATACTGAGAGTGGAAGAAGTGGCAGTCTCAAGGTTCTTGCTGGCTATGCCCATCCCATGCCAATTTCATCAGTGCTATTAACTACACAAGAAAGTGATCTTTATATTTGTGTTTTATGTGGTCAACCATTGCATGAGGAAAGAACTATTTTCATGTACAAGGTCCCAATGGAAGGAGAAGAAAGGGGGTGCCCTTCTTTTATTGGTCACGTTTCTTTACGTTTCCAATTTTCAGATGGTGGCTTTCTTGGTGATGTGAGATGTTTTCTCTTCTTCTATGGTATTGCTGTGGGTGGCTTGGTCTATAGTATCTCATAATCTATAATTGTTTTATGCAGATTGAACTGGACAGTGCTGCTGTGCAGTTGACACCAATCGGGCAATCACTTGTGTTGTTCAACAGTGTAAGAGCCCCAAGCTGCAGGTTGCATTTTTACTTGGACAGAAGTGTTTGGTCTTTTGTTTATTTTTTAGATGTAGCATAGATGAATGCTGATGCTCTGATCTGCCATGTTTGTTCTCAGTGAGGGTGATATAAAGTGCCGGTGCACATCATGTGCTTTGAATCTTTTCGAGGAAAATGCAGTAAAGATTGTGCAAATTAGAAATGGTTATCTTTCTTTCATTACTAAACTGACAACGACGTTAAGGGTCTGTTGTATATTGGTTTGTCCACCTGATCACCTTGTCGCCGTGGAAGAAAGTGGAAAGCTGTATGTATGGGTCATGAATTCAAAATGGAGGTAGCTCTTCTTAAGCATTGGGGTTTTCAAGTTTATTCATGTTTATCACAATATTGATCTTGCAGTCATTATAACTTTGAGTTACTTTTAAATTTTTCATTCTTGTATTTGGATTATATCCAATCCTTTCATCAGTTCATAGGGTCAACATTTACAATACTACTCCACTTTGGTAATTACGTGCTTTATCAGTCATTTATTGTACTCTACCACTTATATAACAATTTCTTCACTCTAATGATCTGTTGTCTAACTTTGAATTTGTGATACTACTTGATGTGATTTATGTTTTGTTTCTTTTGTTATGTAGTTTGATTTGCTTTAAAATTCTGAATTTGCAGAGCGGAGACAGAAAAATGCTGTTTGCTGCCACCTGATTGCCCACCCTTTTCTTCAATGAAATTGAAAAGAATACCAAATTTTGCTAGTTTGGTTCTTGGGTACAATGGATTCGGGGAATTTAGCATATGGTAATATATTCCTTGTAATCTTAAATGATGCTGTACTTGTTATGTGCACGCTGTGTTTTACTGTTGATCAATTTCCTTATTTTGTTTCTTTTTGATAGTGTACATCCTTCTTCACCAAATCATGCTCATTCTGTCAATAAATAAATAGATTAATGATTATTCCTCCAGCTTCTACTCAATTGTACGTTCAAATAGTTTCAAGAGTCTGTAAATGATTTGTATTTCAATGAATTAATGTCATATTGTTAATTACCTTTATACACAGTCCCATAAAAACAAGTGCACACACAGATGTAAATATATGTTGAAGACATTTACCATCATCCTCAGTGGGAGCTTGAAAGAAGACTGAAGAGAATCAATTAGAAGCAGTATGTTAGAAATCAGAACTGGCTGCAATGTTATTGGTTTAGTGATTACGACCCACAATTTTGCTTTAACACTTCTTACTTTAAGTTAATAGCTCATCATTTCATAGAAGCTAATTTACTAGTACAAGTTTTACAATACCTTATTAGGTTGGAAATATCAGGGCCTAAAAGTTTTCTTCTTACATTTGTTTTCACTATTTTTCTTTGTCACAAAGGATGAGATATCCATATGCTTTGTTGCTTTTTTTTTTTTCCATTCTTGAAAATGAACAAATATCAAAAGCAAATGTCGAGAGATGAGAATAACTTCTGCTGAGCTTGGTGCATACATTTGGTGCTTAATATTCCTAGATCTTTTTGTTTACTGCCCCTTCTCACAGTATTTTGGTTATATTCAGGGATATAAAGAAGTGCATGCTAGTGTCAAAGTTTTCTGCTGCCAATACCTCTGTTTTTCAATGTCTTCCAGTCAGTCTTTTTAGATGGCAAAGAAAGTTTACTGTTCCAGCAGGGGTCACTGAAGAGATTATCAATGAAATAACAGATGTCACAAAGATGTCTTTCTTGGAAACAAGTGACAATCAACCCTTCTGCTCATTAGAGGATAAAGATGTGGCAATCTGGATTCTTATTTCGACTTCTCCTGATTCAAATTTGTCTGCTTGTCAATCTAGTGAGCAGCAGTTTGATCCAGTTCGTTCTTGGAGGCTAGCTCTATTGGTTAATAACACAATGATCATGGGAAACTCTCTCGACCCAAGGTACTGCCAACATCTTGTACTATAAAATTCTGCAAAACATATCTGAGAATCTTAATGTGCTTTTTTTATCTATTTGATTTTGTTGATTATCACAAAAGGGAGAAATGACCTTACAGTTCCAAGAGCCATTGTATATTTCATCCTACAGTTTAAAAGACTAAAGGAGATCATGGTTGTTGAAGGTTGGGTGAGGATACATGTCTGATATGAAGTTTTGGGGTTTGGGAGATAGGCTTGTCCCCTCATAAGGTCAATTCCAAAATCATGTAGTTCTATGAGTGATTCATGCATCAGATGATAATTTTTCCAGAAATCTTAGAAAGCTTGTTCTCCAAACCCCATTTTTCACAACCTACTAGAGACATTAAAACTCATTGTAGCATAATGTTTTGTCCTTTGCTACCTTTGTTTCATTACATGGTGAATAATAAGTTGACCAGAAAAAAGTCAATGACGTGGGACAGAAAATGAGTAAAGTCAGAACATTGCTGAAAGTAATGATCTTTGTAGGTAATTTTGATAATGAGTAATGTGAGATTTCCACTACTTGCATACCAGAAGGAAAAGCAATCTACTCTTTGAGTGTACTCGAATATAATCACTGTGCAGTAATATTGGTCATTGATGTGCTGATTTTTTAATCGTTAAATAGCTCAAGTCAATTGAAAGATATAGATGTCACTCAAAGTTCTTATATGGTCAAAGTAGACTTTCAAAAGTTACTTCCAGCAACCTTTGGTGTTATACCTTGGTGGTTTTCTGGTATCTGGGTGCTTGTGGTCATGAAAATGTTAACCAAAGACCTTTCTTTTCTGGGGCTGGAGAGCGGGATGGTTTAGAGAGATGAAGATAGGAATGTCACTTTCACTTCCAATGATGGGACAGTCTCTTGATGGTCTCCCTTTCCTATGCTGTATGCTATTTTATATCAGGTGACAACTTGGTAAAATGAACATCCTTAAACAGTTGTACCCCTTGATCAACTTTGTTATAACATTCTCGGAGACATAAAAAATTGCTCAAGGAAACCCGTGTCTGTCTGCAAGACTGCAAAATTCTATTCATTATACACTCTACTCTTCTGATCTAGATTCCTGAAATTTATGGCATTTGTGGGTCTAATCATCTCTAAAGATTTATAGCAGATTGACTTCTCGCATCAAGTGGTAAAATGTTTTTTTTTTAAGAAAAGAAGTGTTGAAATGTTACTTTAATGTCCTTCCGATAAATGTTGACCATTCAGCCTATCTGCCTCTCAGGGCTACAGCAGTTGGTTTTTCAGCTGGTCATGGAATTATTGGGAGAAGCGATGGATTGGTCTACATGTGGGAACTAACTACAGGGAAAAAGCTCCAAAATCTGCATCATTTCAAAGGTACTCTTTTTGTTGCAAGATTTATTGCTCAAATCTTAGTAGTTATTGTGTGATGTTTGATTTATAGAAATCTCATCAGCTGTTATAAGTGAAAAATTCTATGCTAACTGTGTTTATTTATTTTTGGGTTTTGGACAAAAATGCTTTTAGCCGGAAAATTTGATTTTCAGTAATTACTGATGTTGCTCAATTATCTCTTCCAATAACCTAGGAATTTAAGCATTCCCAAAAATCATTCATTAGCAAAATGATGTCAACGTAGTGTACTGCATATTGTATAGACTTTTAACTTTTTAAGAGATTACACAGCAATATTAGCTCCATTGTGTTTAAACCTTCAGTTTTTCTTTGATCAGTTACTCCATAAAACTTTAATATTCAAATTGTCCTTTGGATGGATAAGAGTGCAAAGTACATGACCTCTTCTTATTGAACACATTTCATCTTCAAAATTTTGATTTACTTCCTCTGGAATCGTGACATAGTGGTTGTCTTTTAAGATATTCATATTTGGTCAGCCTTCTGCAAGATCTAGTCGTCCTTTATCCCTTCGCACAGTTCACTTTAATTGTGCCAAAGCCATCTTTAGCCCTGCTAACACTTAGCCGCATGCTCAGAGTATGGAGTAGATGTTCCCTTCTCTCTCAGTTTCCTCATCTCTCTATGAAGTTATGGATTACAGACATTGCTGTTTTTGCCCGACAAAACTTATCTATTTGTCTTATGGTGAAGTTAGAATTTTTTACTAATATTCTTTATTCCTCTTTCAGATGCAGCTGTGTCATCCATTGTCTCTGATGATTCTATCCATCGTGCAGTGGCCATAGCCAGCAATGGAGGTCAGTTGCTGGTATATTTGCCATCTTGACAGGCTTTGTTCATATTAAATAACTTTACTCCACCTTTAAACAAGTTAGATGTACGTAAAAGCCCATTTCCCAAGACTAGTATCTAAAACCTGATATCTTTGGTAGGGACATTGAATGCCGCTCTTTTTAGATCTGTGAAATAGTAAATTTCAGTGATTTTTAGTTGATCCAACCCAAGTAAGGTCATAGATTGTAAATAACAGGTTAAATTTGGATCCTTAAATAATGAAAGTTCCATTATATTTCCCTTTAGTATTTTCCACAACTGTTATCTTGTTCTCTTGAATACTTGTTTGGTGTGCACTTTTGCATCATCTGATCAGCTAAACCGATTATTGGCGGTATTAAAAGCAAAGTATTTATATTCATATATCTCTTTACATTTTATACTCCCATACTGTTAAAATTTGTCCCTCTAATATTAAAATTCGTGTGTTGATGTCAGCACCCGCTTGTATGATATATTAATAGGGTATACATATATCAACAGGGTATCATAGATGCTTAAGCTCAGTCCTATATAATATCAATATACCGATAGAGTATCACAAAGAATACATTTTCTATTAATTTAAAATTTAATAAATAAGTTTGTAATTTTAATAATTTCCTCTTAATTATTTTATTTATTAAAAAAAGAACTCAAAATTATATGACACTGATAGGATATAAATATATCAATGGAGTATCATAAGAATATATGTTCTACTAATTTAGAGTTTAATAAATAATTTTGTAACTTTAATAATTTCTAGTCCTATACGATATTGATATGGCATAAATATACTGACGGAGTATCATAACGAATATATTTTCTACTAATTTAGAGTTTAATAAGAATTTTATTTGTTTCTCATTTACTTCTTAAAAAAAAACATAATCCAATATGACATCAATCGGGTAACAATATACTACTGCCAGAGTATCACAAAGGATTGAACTCATTTTATATGATACCGGTATGATACATACATACATATATATATATATATACACACACACACCACTGGAGTATATTTCATAGAATTTATGTTGACGTCCGCGAAATAAAAAGTGATAAGTGGGTGAAAAAATAAATAGTTTGGTTCATGTACCATCAAGAATAAATAGTTTAGTTTGAGTCTATCAAGAGTAAATAATTTCAAATTAAAGCTATTTTGTGTACTTTTCCCTAATTATATTATACTAAGAGTATGTTTGGTAGGATGTATTAGGAGGAATAATCCATGGATTATTTATGGTGTTAGATAATACTATGTTTGGTAGGATTTTTGGACCCATGTATAACTAATCCATGGATTAGTTAATACCACATGCATGGTATTAGCTAATACCTTAGCTAATGGGAGGTATTAGCTAATACCATGGGATTAAATACACAAAGACAAAAATACCCTTCAAATTCTTTTACATATTTTTGTTTTCTTGATTTTGTATTTTATATTTGTAGTTTTGTACTAGTAAATTTATTTAAATAAATTAGCTTACAAAAATTTTATTTATTTGAGGGTTCATATTTTCATAATATAAAAATAAGTAAATTTACCATGTCAAATTTTTAAATTTTATTTATTTGTTTCATATTGACATAATACACAAAAATATTTTGACATGTCAAATTTTTTTTTTTTATAACTAATTCTAGTTGAGTGATTTTATTGATACAATATAAAGTCCAATGATGTTAAATATATTCTCAAAGTTGAATGACCTCGTAAGATATAAACACTATTAAAATTACAACTTTTTATGTGTAAATATAGATTGTCTATTTTACAATTGTTTACCATCTTTTCTATTTTAATAATAGATGGTCTATCTTTATTAAATTAATGATTGACATTTTATTAGTGATGAACTTATTAAAATTATAATTATTTATTCTCAAATAATTCAAATGAGAAAATAATAAACATAATGACAAATTATTATTTTCCCAACTAGTTACAAGTCATAAAAAAATAATCTACTTTGATCTAATTACATGAAATAGAAAATCTCATACAAGTTCAAGGGCATAATTGGAAAGAAACATTTTATAGAATTTTAAGCCAAACATAAAATTAAATAGAAAACAATAAACCAAAAAATAATCCTAGCATTACTAATCCCTGCATAACTAATACCTACATTACCAATCTTTGTACTAAACGACACCTAACACTTATACATATAAAAAAATACTCAAAAGAACGTATAATTCGTATCCGCTATTCACGAGATTTGATGCTGCATCAAAGGCAAACAAATAGCAAATCTCCCTTGACTAAAAAACTTGCAAAATTCTAGCAAGTGGTCTACTCGTGATAGTTTTTTTTTTTTTGACTTGCACCGGGTGTCCGAGTCTCTTTGAGCTCGACTAATCCCGGGGATGCACAGGCCCTCGGCAAAAAGTTTCCCGTAAGTGCACCACGGTTAATTCAGGTTTTACCCAGTCCGATGACCCTCAAAATTGTTTGCACCCAGTGGGTTTCGATCTTGAGACCTTGAAAGGGAGCAAACCCCAAGTCTCAAGTCAATTACCACCAGGCCAACCCCTGAGGGTTAAAATAGATTGTTGGAGGACTCTGATTAAGTTGACATATTTTATCACCATGATAACACCAAAAAAATAGCATCAAAATGTCATCGATAACAACTATAGGTCTAAGAAGGATAGTGAATATGCAGACCATACCCTAAAGTTGTTTTGGAAGACCCTCGGCTCAAGAAAAGAGCCAAAAATAATGGGAGTGGAGTCTCACTAAACCATATTTTTATTGATATAGATAATAAGCTCAAGTTTGGAACTAAGCTTTATAAATAAAATACTCCTATGATGTCTCAGAGAAGGCAAACAAATGCTGCTCCAACATAGCAGCAGCAAATATGAAACCTAAATCCTCAGCCAAAAATTAAAACAAGTAACACTGATAAACAAGTAAAATCCAGCTCTACTAAACTCAAAAGTCTCTTAGCCGTCAGAAGAAAATGAGCAACGTCTATAAATAGCATCTACTTTTTAGTCTTTGCTGGACCATCGGCGATGGACAGCTTAGCCAAGTTCTCCCCAGTAGGGTTGAGCTCATCCCAAGCTTCAATCCATGTGACCATGGCATCTCCAAGCTTGGTGAAATACGGATCAACCTTGGATAGTTTATCCTTGACCTGCTTTGAGAGCTCGAGGTAGCATTGCTGGACAGTTGTGCACTCTTTAGGAAGGGTTACAGCCTGGAAGAAGGGGATGATCTCCTCTTGCCAGAAGATACCATTGTACTCCTTTTTGAGGTTAACAAATGGGTTGCTAGCTTTGCTGTGCCATATGTAGGGCAGACCAGTTTTGATTCCTAGTCCCAAATGGTCACATATGACCTACAAGTTTGGCAATGTTATACATCAGAATTCTGAACGCTCCATGAAACATCAAAATGTTCACTCAAGTAATCTAGCAGTTCAACCCTCATACTCTATATATGATCAAACGACACAAACAGATAGCATGGACATTATATAAGGCACCACAGACGAACTCTCTGTTTTAGCAAGTAACGTAATTACAAGAAATTTAGGAAGTACACGTACCTTGGTACACCATCCAGCCCACATATCATCGTAACGACCAATTGGCTGACCATCACCCATGAGGCCAAAGTACATTGCAGGTCCAATGAGATCACGGTCAAATGCCAAGTTCATTCCACACATGGGGAACAAAGTGCCTTTTGGAATTGTCAGGACAGCATCAACGTATCTGAAACAAGATATTAATGGTATTTGGGTAGGTATAGCTTCCAAGGTAATGACAAACTAGATAAGCTCAACCCTACAACTAATCAGATAAGCTCTACAATTTGGCTCATGAAAAGTGTAGATACCTAGTGTTCCTCTCATGAGGCTTAACGAGCTGTGTGGGTGCATCATAGTCAGGGATGTTGAGCCACAGTCCATGAGACACAGCTGTTGGAGCACCCTCACGCATGCTGAAAGGGTAGCCACGGACGAAATCTGCACCGTCTCTGTATGGATCATACAGAGTGTTGAAGAAGTGCGGGGTGGATGGGCACAGCAAGTTCTTGATGTGCTGCTCAAGTGCATTGATATCCTTGCCAGATGGGTCTTTGGCCACCTTCACATCAGCAGATAATATTTCAGCTTGTGGCAAGAACACTGAAAACATAAACTCTTGCACTAGATCTTTTGAGATCAAGGCATTGTAACAAAATACTCAAATAAAAATAGAGAAACAAGTTGCTGATTTACAAGCCTAAAGAGGATTTAAGCAATGCCATGGGACCAAGTTAGAGAATGAAATCATTAAATAAGGTACATAACATTTAACTAGACAGGAATTCAGAAAAAAAACAATGCCAATCAATCAGATCTCCTATTTTTAGATCCATAATAAAAGCATAACAAATTCAATTCAGCAGAAGAGATCCATAACAATTACCAAATCACATTACTAAATTTCTCAAATTCAAAATCCTTCAAAAATTCACCAAGATCCAGTTTTTATCCTTCCCCACCACAAAATAACAAAATAGAAGCATAACCAAACACAATTCAGCAGAAGAGATCCAAAGCAATTACCAAATCACATCACTAAATTTCCCAGATTGAGTCATTCAAAACCCTAGGAAACCCCAAATTCAAATACTTTGAAAACCCTCAAAATACAGCAAGATCCAGTTTTTATCTTTCCCCACCCCAAATTAAAACAGAATAGAAGCATAACCAAGCACAATTCAGCAGAAAAGATCCATAACAATTACCAAATCACATTACTAGATTCCCAAATTGAATCATCCAAAAACCTAGAACCACCCCCAAAAGTCAAATCCCATACTTTAAAACCCCTCAAAATTCACCAAGATCCAATTTTTAACCCTCCAACACTTCAAAACCCCTCAAAATTCACCAAGATCCAATTTTTAAACTTCCAATACTTTAAAACCCCTCAAAATTCACCAAGATCCAATTTTTAACCTTCCCCACAACATATTAAAACTAAATAATCACAAAAACAGAAACATAAACATAAATCAGTCCAAACAAACAAAAAAACAAGAATTTTTAAGGTAAAAAACAAAAAAAAGAGATACTCACAAAGCAATCATCATCAATGGTGTAGATATACTTCTTCTTAGATACCATATACCCAAAGCACCTACAAGCAGAATCCTTAAAGGATATACAAGAAGCTTTAGGACCCAAAATCCTGTTAATGTCATTACGATTGTAGAGCTCATAATCAAATCCTTCAGGGACCTTAATGGTCTTTGAAGGATCACCATCTTGAACAATGATCAGATGGTATGGCTGAAAAAAGGGCCTCCACATCTCCAAGAAATCAAGGTTTCTTATTGTGGGAATCACAATATCAAGCTCATCTTTCAACAATGGTGTTGCTGCCATTGCTATTTTTCTCTGATATTTTGGAGATTTTGATTTTTTTGAGTACAGAGAATGGAAGGGTTGTGTGGTATTTATACTAGTAGAAAGAGTAAGCTTTTTTATTTTTGAAAGTTATTTGTGTTGACTGAAATATTACTTGAATCTTACTTGGTAAGTACATGTATATGCTTTTAAAAAATATGGAAAAGTATTAAATGTATTGAATGTTAATCTTTAATTCAACTAAATAAAGACAGATTTGGTTAGGAGTACTAGGAAAAAAAAACAATTTAGTGATAATAAATCCTATTGACTTTTTGATCTATGCTTTCACATTAAATTTTATTAATTTTATTTTTCGCGAAACTTATTTGATGACTGATTAATTTAGATTTGCCATTAAATTTTATTTTCAAGGTGAGATGCTATTTATCAAATAAAAAATTATTAGTTAAAAATAGCATAATACTTAATATTTTATACATTTATTTGAAAACATGGGAAAGTAAGTAAAATATATTAAGTTTATTTGAAAACATTGGAAAGTAAGTAAAATATATTAAGTGTTATTTTTAATTGATTTAAATAAAAACAGATTTTTTTTGTGACTTAAGTAAATTTTGGTTGTGATAATAAATTTTATTAACTTTTTTTATCCATGCTTTCAAATTAGGTCCTTTTTTTTAATTTGTGGTAATACTTATTTTGAAATTTGATTAATTAAATTTATGTCTTTTGACTTTTACTTTTGAATATAAAATACCTCTGCCAAAAATCAACTTTATTTTGAATCTTCTATTTGTATGAGAGAAAAAAACAATTTAGTGATCAAGATGTCATACTGAAAAATTACAATTAAGGATTTATGAAATGAATCCTATTGACCTTTTTTATTCGTGCTTTCAAATTAGGTAGAATTTTCTTTTACTTTTCACTATATTAATTTTGATGTTTGATTAATTTTAATTTGTGTTACTAAGTTTTAGTTATGAATTGAAAGTCCTCTTTACAATAAATAACTTCATTTGTATCTGAAATCTCTCAATGAGGATAATAATTTACTTACCATTTCACCTCAATCGGGCTGATTAAATTGAGATATTCTAGTCTTATAATTTTTAGATTAAACTAATACTATAACCTAAATAACGTATCTGATCACCTTCTATGTTACTCCATTCGTCCATTTTATACGAGTTAGTTTGACTTTGCACAGAGCTTGAGAAGAAAGAAAAATTTTCGTAACTTGTCTAAAATAAGTGATAAATATTTGTATGATTATAAATCATTTCAATAAAGGTAAAATAGACATTTTAAAGTTACACTATAAATATAGTAATGTGTCATTCCTTTTGGAATTGATTAAAAATGATAGGAATGAGACATGTTATAGTATATTTTTTATACAAAAATAATACTTATTTTAACCAATACCTCTAATTAAACATAAGATAAACTTAATTTTAACTTTAAACCGAGGTATTGGTCAAATAATAATACTTTCTTTTTACAGTGTAGAGAGTTCAAATTTTTACGAAATATTTTCAAGTACACAATTTTTATAATTAATGTAAATTATTGTTTGGAGTTTTAAACTCTATTAATAATTCATGAAATTCAACAATTTGTCAATTCAAACTCTAAATATCATTAATTGATGCAAAACATTCACTACAATTTTACATTTCATATGCAATTCATGAAATTTAAATTGATAAATATTCTTAAGAGTTTTCCCATGCTTTATAATTAAAAATATTTTTATTCAAAATGTTATTTTTGCATTAAAAATAACTAAACATCAAATAGTTTCCAAAAAAAAAAAAAAAAAGACTAATTTGCCAATTTTGCTCCAAATTGAAACACTTCAATGTAATTATACTAATCTTTAGTTTCACAAACTTATTCATGTAAGCAAAGTAATTATAAGTTGCATTAGTTAATTAGAATTCAATGTAACTTAATTGCTTTTAAATAAATACATAATTAATTACTCTTTGAAATGGTTTCAACATGCTTTATACAAACTTTCACATGTAATTATCTATACATAAAAAAATCACACTAGAAGTATTGATATGTGATTAGGTAGTAAAACTAAAATCACATGATAGGAAATTATTAAAAAAAAAATCATTCAAATTTATGAGAATTTAGTTAAAATTAGTTGAACTTAAGGGTTTTTATAAAAGTCTGTATATATTTTATTTTTCTCGAACCTCATATATGAGACTATATTAGTTATCTTTTTGTTATATAAATTTTATATAATATTAGAGTGATATGATATACTAACATAAACAATCATGGTCGATAGAAATTTAGTATTGTTATATTCTTAATTTGATTACTAATTTTTGTATAATTTAAACACTAAAGTCAAGATATTATATGCACGCTAGATCCTCAAATAATAAAAACGAAATTAGTTTTCTGTGAATGAAATGATGAAAATGACAAAGATACTCCTAATATCTCAAACCTTTCTACTAAATAAGGTGAAATATATTTTTTTAAATGAATAACTTTTTTTTAAATTATTAAATGCATATTATATAGTTTGGACTTGGTTACATTTTCCTTTTAGTCATATATTTGAAGTCAAATTGTTTAGTTTTCACCTAATTTTAAAAAGTGACTAAAAAAGTTTGGCATATGTTAGGCATCAAGCACATGTCTAGTCAAGTACTTCTTCCACTAATTTATTTGATATTTTTTAAAATTAACATTTTCTAAAAAAATTGGTATTTTTATTTTTAAAATATTCATTTTATTCTTAATACAAGAAGTATATATTGTGTGTATATTTTGTGAGTGACTATGATATTTTGATCTATTTAGAAAAAAAAATATACTTTTATTTATTTTATTGGTGAGAAGATTTCAATCCTAGAATAACTTAATACTGCTAAATACTAGAAATGACTTTTAATTAAATGAGAAGATTCCAATCCTATAATTAATAGCTTAATCTAATCAGCACTTTTGTACTGTCAAGCATTTCTTAAGCAGCAACTAATTAATCAGACAGCCAATAATAAACACTAGAAATGACTTTTTTATTTAAGAAAAATGATAAATAGCTACAGCAACAGTAACAATATACTCAGTGAAATCTCACAAGTGAGGTTTGGGAAGGGTAAAATGTATGCAGACCTTACCACTACCTCATAGAGATAGAGAGGCTATTTCCGAATGACCCTAAAAAAATATCATCTCCAAAAGCAGAAAATACTGGATATGAATCGACTAGAGTGGACAACAAATGAAAATTTATAAAGACAATATTAGTACAAAATAAATGAAGGACAATAACGACACGACTACCTCTACTAACCTACTATATCTCAAAGTCCGACATCATCTTATCCCTACTAGCCTTCTAATCTTCTACTCTAATACCCGACCTCTGCTCTTTTCTATCTAATGCCATCTCCTCGGTGATATAAAGTTGTATCATATCCTGTCCAATAACCTCCCCCAATACTTTTTCGGTCTACTTCTGCCACTCCGTGTAACCCATAGATCCACCCCACCTCCATATCTCTCTCAATCATGTGTAATTTAACTTTATCCACATACAATTCGGTTTTAAATTATAATAAAATATAACAAATCAAATTACATTGAACATTTTAGTTGGCTTGTCGGGAGACAATACTTTAATCATGAGATAATCGTATTTAAGTGAATAAATAATTCCATAATTTATTTTATAAATTATCCATAAAATAAATATTCTGAATTTTTTCAAAAAATATCTACAAAATATGAGATAACATAATATCATAATGTACTCTAAAATTGTAATCACATAATTCAGACATGACTATAACATAAAATTATGTCCTCCTTTTATTATTCTCTTTATTCTAATTTATACGATATAATTTTTTTAGTCAATCTTCAAATAAAGACATGTTTTCATATTAAAAAAAATTTAATAATACTACTTATTTAGGTAAAAGTTAAAAAAAAAAACATGTACTCTTTTATTATTTGAAAAATAATTTTAATATATTAGTAGGAAAGTGTATAAGAGGTGGGGTTCCATATATGAAGATTGAGAATTCCAAAATAACGTGTCTTGACAGCAAATTTCCAATATATTTTAACCTAAGTATTATTTAATTGTTTAATTCACATGTTGATTGTTTCACATCTAATTATTTGCACGTCTTCTATACTACTTTTAACATGTCTTCACATGACATGAAGTCTTTTTGCATACAACCTTTTTGGAGAAGGGAAAAAAAAAGGCAATCAAGAATTATAAATGTATGTTACAACAATAGCAGCAACATATTCAATGAAATTCAATAAGTGGAGGGTAAAATGTATGGAGATCTAATTACTATCTGTTTCCTAGGAATTGAAGTTAAATTTGTCGTTAAATTATGAAACTAAAGATGTAACCAATTCGTCCTTATTTCTCAATGGTGTAAAATTTGAGTCTTTCGCATAGTTCAGAGACAAATCTGATCATTTCGCCTATCTTTATTTGAATTTTTTGTGTTTCTCAGTTTTTTCTTAATGTCACTATATCTACCATCAATCAACATTTCTTCTTCCTTGTCTTTTCTCGCCGTTGTTATCATCATTACCTCTATCGGCATCTTCTCTTACCCTTTCTTTTCTCTTTGTTGTCTCCCCATCACCACCTACGTCACTAGGAGGGTGCACTAAACGAGTTCAACTTATTATATAAAATATTATTTTAATGCAAGCGTATAGCTGTATATGATTAGAAGAGGAAAAAAGAATGATTGACGATAGAGATAATAACATAAAAAAAAAATTAAAAAATCTTTTTCTTGATTTCGAAATAGTAGAAGTAAAATCTAAGAAAATAGTGTAAGGGGAACTCCTAAAAATTTCTATGACATTATTTTGGAGTTAAAAAGAATAGACAATTCAAATTATAACAATTTTTTCTTAAATTTCAATTGCACACTTCGATTTCTGAAATATTTGAAAATAATTTATCCAAAATTTATTTCTCATTTTAAAGTATCTAAAAGTTAAATAGACTTGGAACACTTACTAAATTTTAAATATTTCATCAATCAAATATTACCCATCCAATAACTTTTAAATAATTTTGAAATACTTACTAAAATCTAATTAGTAGTCCAAAAAAATATGTAGTTACAAAGTATTTGCTATGGACTTACACATTGGGCCCAACAAGAAATGGATTGTACTTTGTGTTGATGCTTAAGTACCAATGTTTCCATTATATGAGGGATTAAGTGTTTAGATTTTGATATATGGCCTCATTTGTGATTATTATGTAATTAATAATTTGATTGGATTTTGAGTCAAATACATTTAAATATATATATTTTTGCCATTAAATTATTGAAAAGGAAAAAAAGTGAGCGATATAGTCTATGTGTATCTTAGATACATGCAAACCCCACTATACATGTATCTGGGATACTAAATATATTCCGAAATATAAATACATGAGAAAAGAGGCAAGTGAGATAGAAAAGAAATGAGAGAGAGAGAGCCAGATACATACGAATCCACTTGGATACATTATATCTATAATAAATTATACCTAATTTTGATCCAACGTATTTGAACTCGCAAAATACATGTATCCAAAATTCAATTTCTAGTATGATACGTAATATTGAAAACTCGTGTGAAGGAAAATAATTTACTCTTAAGCTATTTGGGTTTTGTGTTGTTTGCTTTAAAATTAAGTATCAAATAAATTAAGATTATTTATTTTTTCAATGTTTGAGTATATTAAAATTTATGTTTATTCAAAATTTCATAAAATATTTAATTAATCTAATATTAATCGACAAAATATTTTTAAAACAGTTACATAATGTTTGGCGGTGGTGATGACTAGCAATGATGGTAGATTGTGACAACTAATAGTAATAGCAAATGATCGCGAATTAGTGATAGCTAATTGCTAAGGTGAATGATGATGACTACATCATACAATAGTGAATAATGATAGCGATTGTGTTGTAGTACTGTTGACTGATAGTGATGATTGTAAATGATGGTTAGTGGCAGTTGGTAATAACCGTTGGATATAGTGATTGACAATACCGATGATTTGTGCTTGTGGCCAAATGATATTGGTAATTAATAATGATAGGTGATGGTTACAATAATGGCTATGATAGGTGATTACTATCAGAAGCAAAACTAGAATTTCTGGTAGGTGATGACTATTAGAAGTGAAACTAGAATTTCAACTTTAAGGATTTTGTATTACAATGATAATAACTAGATTCTAAATTTAATATTTATATATATCGAATGAATTTTTTTAATGAAAATATATTATTTGAGCAAAATTAAATAAGTTTGACTTAATCTGAATGCGGTCTACTAGCTTTGCCATGATGCCGTTAACAATGATTACAAATGTATAAGTGAAATGTCATCTTAGTGAAAATAGTTAAATATTTTACTGAATTAAATCGAACCGAATCGAATCAAGATAAATGGTTTATTTGTTTTTAGCACCCCTAATTCTATTTTGCAAAATTAGGTATCTATCCCCTTCGAACATCAAATGGTATCATTAGGGATTTGGTTAATTCCACCCGACCCGACCCGACCAAGCCGACACTAGCCCCTTTCAGCCGTTTAGGGTTTTAAACTTGGTGAGAATTGGCCCCTTTTACAGATTTTTGAGAGAAATTTTGCAAGTGAAAAAGGATAACACAGTTATCGATTAGGTGTTGATTGAAAAAATGCCAACTTTAACGAAGTTATTCACCATGGAAGAAGCTGCTCAGCACAACACTAAGGATGATTGTTGGGTCGTTATTGACGGCAAGGTACTTTAATGGGTGATTTTCGTTTCTGGGTTCAATCTTTTTTTTTTTTTGAGTTTTTTTTCTGCTTTTGGGTGCTTTCTTTCTGATTATGGTGAATAGTTGTTCATGTGGTTGAAATTTGTAAATGATGCCCTTTTCTTGCTTTTACTGATGGTGTTTTGGAATATATTCTTATTGTAATTATATCTCTTAGACATATTCTCCTGAAAACTAAATCAATAGATTTTCTTGTGGGTAAAGTGGACAATGGCTCCCTTTAGTTTTCACTTGTGCTCACTCATCAATCTCTAATGCTATGAAAAATTTATGCAAGGTTACATTGGTGAGTGGACAGTTGTTAGAGGAATTGTAATACTGCTTATTCAATCCATACTTTTCTCATAGTTTTTATCTGTTTGTTTACATATTGAGCTGACTAATTTTCATATATGCTGTGTGCCTGTGTCTTATGATTTTGACGTACTGGCTATTATGTATGGTTCAAGACCTCAGGCTTATAGCCTGTTTAGGCAAGCTTTCAAAATCTGCTTACTTTTAAAAGTGCCTTTTGAGAAGTACTTTCAGAGAATAGCATGTTGTGTTTGGCTAATCAATTTGAAAGGTACTTTTGCCATTATTAAAGCAGAACTTTGTGCTTGGCAAACGTCCCAAATGTGTTTAGGGGGAAAACTACCTTTTTAGCTTCTGAAAAACAGCTTCTGCTGCTTCAAAATAATTATTTTTTCCATAAAAGCTTGGTCAAACGCCTCAATTTTCTAAATATGCATTTTTGGCTTCCCAAAAGCTCGGTGAATAGACTATTAATTCCTTCATATATTTTGACATTGAAACCAAAAAATGTTACAATTAAATTCCATCAACATTCTTAATGCAGCGTTAACTTCCGGATATTCTCTCTTGCAGTTAGTTGAGCTATTTTATCTTCGTATGAGTTCCAAATTATTGTGCATTTTAAAGGGCTTAGCATTGCACATATGTTCGTATTCTTTTGTAAAACCATGTTCTTGTGTTGGCCATCAAAGTGAAGTTCACATGAAGTCAAACCCATATATAACTTCTTGTGGTTCAAATAAACCTGAATTTAGGAATACTTAATATGCAACTTGCCAGTTGTAATCTGAGACAGAAAATGGTTCTGCTTTGGTATCTAGTCTAATCATGAACCAGGAGGGTAAGTTACATCCCTCAAACTTTAAATGAGATGGTAATATGGCTTAACATACTCTTGGCCCTTGGCCACGATTTACTAGATATAAGATAGTATTGAGCTTACAACAACACCAAGTGAGGCTGATGATTTCCGGTGGTCTTGACAAAAATCTATTTGCAACACAATAATTTGTCTAGAAGGTAAAACTATTGATGAAATCGAACCCTTTATGTTGCACCTAAGGGTGTGGCCTAATGGTCAATGAAGTGAGTCTAAACCTTAGATACCATGTTCAAATTCCTCGAAAAACACTAGATGACTTCTTTTCAGTACCAAAGTCTTCGTGGCAGAGTTACCCGGTTACTTTTGCCGGTGGGAAGTAGCAGATACCGGAAGGTATAGTCGAGTTGTGTAAGTTGTCCGGACGCCACCATTACCAGAAACAACTTGAATGCTTTGAGTCATCTTCGTTGATGCCAAACTTGTTTTCTCTGGTAAGGGTCATGATCAAAAATCATATTCTAAGATATCTATGCTACCAATGATTGAGAGCTGTCATAAAGAATATGTTCTGAATTAAGAAGAAATGTTCCCTTCTATCAGCTATTTGGAATTGCAAATTATTGTTTGTGAGATGTTTTGATTGTCATGTTGCTGCATCAGGGAAATGTCGAGTAGCATTTAAGCTAATACTCTATAGTTAATGTTTTATTAGTATACCTGATTTTCCATTTTGCTGCTTCAAATTCTTAATTTCTTTGCATGGTGCATGCAGG
Organism: Solanum rostratum; assembly: GCA_029948455.1. Lineage (NCBI taxonomy): Eukaryota > Viridiplantae > Streptophyta > Magnoliopsida > Solanales > Solanaceae > Solanum > Solanum rostratum. The sequence goes on from CM057046.1 coordinate 7,278,707, forward strand.
TATATGATGTTTCATCTTACTTGGATGAACATCCAGGGGGAGATGATGTTCTACTTGGTGCTACAGGTACCAATTCATCCACGTTTTTTGTTTAAAAATTACTGCACGTTCAAAATAGAAGTAAACAGGCCTCACTTTTGAGTTATGTCACTGGAGAAGATCACAAGCAAGATGGAATGATTTGACTTGTGATGCATTTTCTTGCAGGACAAGATGCCACTGATGAATTTGAAGATGCTGGACATAGCAAAAGTGCGAGGGAACTTATGGAGAAATTCTTCATAGGGGAGCTTGATTCATCATCCCCTTCCATCCCAGAACTCGAGATTGTCAAGAAGGCGGGCAAAGATATTCCTCAGAAGTTTATGGAAGTCGCTAAGCAATACTGGTTCGTTCCAGCAGCAGTTGTTGGCATCTCTGTGGTGGTCGGCTTCTTGTACACACGCAAGAAGTAAAATCAGTTAGATGTCCCCTCTTGGATGTTAGTAATGTTGTCAACATAGACTGAAAAATATTCATCATTTCTTTGGAGAGGTCCAGGAATTTGGGACATGATTGTTGAATGCCCATTTTTGTTACTGTTTGAGATGGCAGGAAATTTTCAACACCAGAGGATCACAAATAGGCATTGAAATACACAGTTGCTATCATTTTATAGTTGATAAGACTTTTCATTTCTAACTTTTCTGAGGACATTTAAGCACTCAGAAAGGACATCTTATCTTTTTCTCTAGTTCCTTTCATTATAATGCCAATTGAAGGCAAAAATGGATAATATTGATCAGAAATATCAATTGAGAGATGAAGATTTCTTATTCAGTATCATAATTTATCTCTTGATTGAAAATGGCATGGTAGAAGGGAAAACCAAAAAACCAACAAATCTCATCTAAGTTTTACAAACTTGGGAAATGAAAGGAAGCAAATGGTTAACTTTTCTGAATAAAATGGTCACTCACAAAACTTTGCTCTTTCTGGTTATATCATTTCAGCGTTGAGTTCTTCTGCAAAGACGCAAATCTTTGCATGAAAGGTGTTACAATGAGAAGGGAATGAGTCCAAAATGCAAAACATAGCTCGCGTTTAACTGTTCTATATCTGTTTCCTTACCAATAATGCATCACATAGACGAAGGGCGTCTACATTGTGTTGAACATTATGTACTCTTACAACATTGGCACCATTCAGAACTCCTGTGGTCACAGCAGCAACAGTTGCTGGATCTCGTTCAGCAGCAGCAGGACGAGCACAGACATCACCTAGGAACCTCTTTCTTGATGGTCCTATCAATAAAGGGGCATGAGACAAAGCCAAGCTCTTCCTAGAAATCTCAGTTCGAATGGTTGTCAAACCCGCTAGAACATCCAAATTATGTTCAGTCTTCTTGGAGAATCCGATTCCAGGGTCAATTATTAATCTCCAAGCAGGAATACCAGCTAACTCTGCTTCCTTGAGCCTCTCGTAAAGTTCAGATGCCACATCCTTACAAACATCGTTGTATTGCAAGTTCTCGGGGTTTTGCATTGAAGATGGATCACCTCTCATATGCATTGCTATGTAGGGTACTCGAAGTGCTGCAACAACACCATACATGCTGGGATCTAAACATCCACCAGATACATCATTTACAAGATGAACACCTTTTTTCACTGCTTCTGAAGCAACTTCTGAATAGAAGGTATCCACAGATAAAAGCTTCCCTTCAATCTCGGGTATCTTAGTGACAGCCTCGATGACAGGAATTAGCCTATCTAGTTCTTCTTCAACAGAAATCTTTGAAGCGTTTGGACGTGTGGATTGTGCACCAAAATCAATCATATCTGCGCCCTCTGAAAGCATCAAACGGACCTGAGAAACTGCTGCTTCTACGGACACATACTTCCCTCCATCGCTAAAGCTATCAGGGGTCAAGTTAAGAATACCCATAAGGGAGGTTTTCAATGACCAGTCCCATAGGTGTTCTCCTATTGGCAATACTCTTCTCATCCCATTTCTCCCCACGAGAGATTCACCTCCTAGTTTCTCCCACAACTCGAAAAGATCACTTGAATGTTTCGAAAATGAATGCCAACTTGCAACTGTATCGCTATCTATATCTGAACCAAGTAGATCAATCAAAGGTGCCACCACAAATGGTCTCTCCCAGATTCTTTCATGTGGAACATCAAGTATCTCAGAATGAATCTTGAACTTCCCGTAAAACAGAATATCTAAATCAATAGGTCTAGGACCATAGCGAATCCCAGTTGTACGACCCATATCCTTCTCAATCTTCTTAAGCACGGACAACAACTCGTGAGGCCCTAGTTTCGTGACACCTCTAACAGCAGAATTCAGAAACTGAGGTTGATCAGTTACATAAGCAGGCGCTGTCTCATATAAGCAAGCATGCCTAGTAATCCGTATACCTGATTGCTTCATTAGGTGCAGTGCTTCATCAAAATTATGAAGTCGGTTTCCAACATTACTTCCCAAAGCAATTATTACTTCCTGCTCCGGGGAATGAACTTCCACCACACAATCTGGGGACGAATGGATAGAGCAAACGCTCGATGCTGCAAAACAAGATTGAAAAAGAATATCAATTGATCAATCACTACATGTCTACGCCTTAATGCTTAAACTAGTTGAGCATTAGCTCTGTGAATCCTCTATCTCCATTATCTGCTAAGCTAAAACCTCTCTCTAACGGCATCATTTGTCTACATATATATCTTGGTTATTGTAGTGAAATGTCGTTATAGAGAACACATGATATAACAATGAAAAATCCTTTCCAAACAGAGCTTGGCTGTCATAATGAAATGTTATTACAAAGGGTGACAGTTATAGAGAGGTATGACTGTATTAAGGTCCATTTTATTACAACTTTTTAAGATTCAAAAAGAATATTCTAGAGAAATGGCTTCTACATGCATCAAGATTCAACAAAACCCCTCAATCAAATATTAAAACCAGAAGCTCAAACTCATCAAAACAGCTCAAAGATAAACTTCAAACATCATCAAAAGTAAAATCAGAAACATGACTTTGCAATTTCTTCAGAAAAAGCTATAATTTCACACCACTCTTAGTATTAAATAACTTAACAGACAAATTTAGAGTTCCCAAACACCATTAGTAAAGCTAGTTCAGTAAAATACAACTCTAATTAAAGTTTTCTCAAGGATATAACAGCTCAACAGGGGCCAAATAATATGAAAAAGAGGGGGTATTCCATTTAATGCCATTAATTGCACATACCAATTACATCAGAACCTTATAAAGATTGAAACTTTATTACTGATAGAGCATAAAAAGATTAGGAAGACGCACAAAGAGGGGTAAAAGAGGGCTTGAAGGCCAAAAAGAAAAGTGAAAAAAAGTTACCATTACAAGATTTCTTAGATGTTTTGAACCCAAATTTTGTGGGCAGTAAACGCCTGAAGATATTCATATCAATACAAAAAATAAATGAAGATAATGATGTTAATGGCTCTTTAGTGTTCCAAGATTAACGGAAATGGAATAAATCTGCAGGATTATCATTCTATGAACATGAAAAAAATACAGTGTAAAGGGATCTTGGAAACAAATTAGATTCTTTGTTTCCCAGGATTATAACACAAAACATACCTAGTGGCAATTTGTTAAATTGTAATACACAGTAGGGACATTTTAGTCATGAAAGTTGTCTTTAGGTACTACTAAATGGTTAATTATTCAGAAATAAAAAAATCAAATAATTATTATATTAAATTAAAAAAGAAAAAAAAAACATTTTTTTTATTCCCTCAAAAACCCAAATCCCAAAACCCCTCTCCTCATCCAGTTCTCTTTACTGCTTCATAGTGACCTTGGTGAAGGTCTAAAACCCCAACATCCACTACCCATTATTGGGTCTCCAAGATTGTAAAAATTGAATCTTTAAGTTCTTTTAACTATGGCTGCTCTCTCTTTCAGCTTTTTTTCTACACTTTCCAGGTTCTTTTCCTAAATTCTTTAGTGTTTTTTTCCCTACTATGCTCCTTTCTTGTTTCTATTTTGTGTTATCTGTTTTAAATGCGAAAAATATGATAAAAGTAACACACAATTAACATATAAAACTTTTAAAGGTGTCACCTTTGCAGCTATATTGTGTGTGGATAACCTTTTGTTGTGGTGAAATTGAATTTTTAATAGCAAGTTGAATTTCTTCCATTTTCTGTATGATTTTAATTAATGCACTGTGAGAAAGCCTTGGCTTCACTGGTAGAGTTGCTCTTTTGGTGACTCTTTCCAGAAATGCAAAGAGATGGAGGTACAATATATACTGACTCTTCTCCTATCCTGATGTCACTGTGGCGGAGCCAGGAATTCAAATAAGAGGATTTAAATTTAAAATAGAAAATTACGCCAAGGGATTCAACAATTAATATATATGCAAAAGAAATTCATTTTGCTCTATTTACATAGTATGATTTTTTCAATGAATTTATCAGTATTGTTTACATTTTCCCCCTGATTTGTTTCACCAAGGATCTTTTGTAAATAGCCTCTCGACCTCTTAGAGATAGGGGTAATGCGTAGACTCTACCTTCTCTAGATCACACTTTGTGGGATAAGTTGAGTCTCATTGGATATGCTGCTGTTGTTATTATTTCTCCTACTGTTTTATTCTTCGATTTTATTACTTCATGTTGTTTTCTTTGTATCGGTTATCGTATTATCTTCTTGTTGCTACTGCTCTCTTCTTTATCATTTTCATCTTTACTTGCTTCACTACTGTATTTCCTTTCCATAGTTGTTTTTCATATGTTTTTGCTTGAGCCGAGGGTTTATCGGAAACAATCTCTCTACCATTACAAGATAGGGGTAAGCTTGCATACTCCCACCCTACCAACCCCACTTGTGGATACACTGGGTATGTTAATGTAATTTTTGAACCCCCTTGCACCCCTCTGCATACGGCCCTGCCTACACTGGCTGAGTGCTTAACGTTCGTGTGGATAGTTGGAGTTTGGATCAAAACCATTCGTTCACCGGAAACCAGAACAAACTCAGTGACTTTGAGGTCGCTATCTTTCAAATGAATAGTCAATCTGTGTGCAAAGAGGATGTTTGTCTCGATTGTTATATCAGCATCAAATGGAGATTTGATGTCTCTTCTTTTCTTTTTGCATCTTAGATTTTCTGATCTCAGACATAGAGGAAATTTGAAGGATATTTACTGCTGAAACACAAATATGCTTCAAGCAGAAAGAGGATTAAACTAAGGTTCTATCTTTCTCTAATGTGCAGGCAACATTTGCACTGGAAATTTTACCCAAATATGAAAGTTATGCAACTTCAAGATCTTAAACTTAAAAATAAATGGGTTGTTATGTCAGTCTCTAAAGAAGGAATTCCAGAAGGTATAACTGAGATGTTATCAGAGACAGAGGTGGTTGCTGGGAAAAAGGCTGGAAGGACATCAAAACGTGCTCCAGTTTCGTCTAGGCGAAAGAAAGTAGTTGAGGCTTCTGATGATGATCCTGTGAATGATGAAGAAGCGGAAAAAACTTCAGGGTCAATTGAAGAAGCCAAAAAACCCCGAAGACGAACCCGAAAGAAAAAAGAAACAATGGAGAGTTCATTTGGTGATTCCTCATCCGATGTGGAGGGTAACATCACTGATGAAGAAGCTGTAACAGAACAAGAATCAAGTGGGAAACCAAAGAAAACCCGACGAACCCGGAAGAAAAAAGAGATGGTAGAGAGCTCATTTGAGGATTCTATGGCAGGTGTGAAGGGCAATATCACAGATGATGAAAGCTTACCAACTTCAGGGTCAAGTGAAGAGCCTATAGAAAAACGAAAACGAACTTCAAAGAAAGGTAAAATCCATTTATCTTCCTCATCATTGAGCACTTGTGCTCTCTTTATATTTGGTAAGTTTAGAAATTTGAATCGCAAATCTCTCTCCGCATAATTTTTCAGCTACTTCTAGCTCCAGCAGCCTGGAGAAAGTACCAACTCAGAAGGTCACAAGGCGGAGGAGAAAGAAGGTTAATAATTTAGAGGATGAAGGTAGCCAGACAGAACTTAGTGATATTGAAGAAGAGCTACATGTTGCAAATATTGATGCTGATAGTGAGGAAGAACTGGACTTCGATACAGATGGTGGAGAGGATATTAGCTTCACATATGGATGGCCACCCCTTGTATGTTGTTTTGGTGCAGCACAGCATGCATTTGTTCCTTCAGGGAGGCCAGCCAATAGACTTGTAGACCATGAATGGCATGAAAGAATGAAAGACGCAATGTGGGATCCTGAAAAATTTATCAGGGCTCCAGGGGGATGTTCAAGTAATGTTGCTGTGGCTCTTGCGAGCTTGGGCGGCAAAGTTGCCTTCATGGGGAAACTTGGTGATGATGATTTTGGTCAGTCCTTGTTATATTTTATGAACATTAACAAAGTTCAGACGCGATCAGTTCGCCTTGACAGTAAAAGAGCAACTGCAATTACACATATGAAAATAAGTAAGAGAGGGGGCTTGAGGATGATTACCACCAAACCATGTGCTGAGGATTCTTTATTGAAGTCTGAGATCAATATAGATGTCCTTAAGGAGGTGAGAATCTGAAAGAACCTAGTTTTATTTGGAAATATGGAAAGATCAATATCCTAGTTTTCCCTGTGGGTATGAAAGTTTCCGGACAGGTTTCTTTGTAGAGTTTACCAGTATGGAAGTCACTATTGACATAATTCTTAATATTGCATAATCTTAGTGGGATCATAAAATAAGTTACATGTTACTTTTGCTTATTCATTTTGTATGTTCTGTTAGTAACTAAGATGTTTACATCCATTCTAATATGTCACACAGGCAAAAATGTTTTACTTCAATACATTCTCATTACTTGACTCAAATATGAGATTAACCACATTACGGGCAACGAAGATTTCGAAGAAGCTCGGAGGGGTCGTCTTTTATGATGTGAACCTTCCATCTCCACTATGGGAATTGGGTGAAAAAGCCAACACATTCATACAAGCAGCATGGAATCTTGCAGATATCATAGAGGTCACGAAACAAGAGTTAGAGTTTCTATGTGGAATAGAACCCTCTGAGAGGTTTGACACCAAGGATAATGACAGGTCTAAGTTCACTCACTATCCACCGGAAGTAATTGCTCCACTTTGGCATGAAAATCTAAAGATTTTATTCGTGACTAATGGGACTTCTAAGATTCATTACTATACCAAGGAGCATAATGGTTCTGTTCTAGGGATGGAAGATGTGCCTCTGAGTCCTTATACATCTGATATGTCTGCATCTGGAGATGGCATTATTGCAGGTAAAAGAATGATCACCTTCTGTATATTCATAATTTGTTCCTTTAAAAGCTTACTCATTAGGGATGACGGAGTCTGCTATGTGATGCATTTATGGCTTTGACTAGTATCTGCACTATTTATACCAATTGTAACTTGGCATCTTTGCCATGTATGCAGAGATATATTTACTCAACTTTGGATCAATAGATAGCAGTAAGGTAACGACTTAAGGTTGAATGAAGTCATGTCACATCTGGACAACTGATGGTTTCCATCCATGTTTAGGCAGGCCAACAGATATCTTTAGTTGTTCATTAGATTCTCATTATTACTACTCAAATGTTTCTAACTGAAAATAATCTTGTTTAAATACAAAATCGTTACTTAAAAAAATAATATACCACTGAAATCTTCCTGCAGTAGATATAATATGTATATTTTCGTTGGTAATGAAATGCATATTATGTTGTCCAACTTGTGACTAGAGAATGATTGGATATTTTCATTTGCAATATAATGTCTTTATGCAATTACATCTAGTGACATTGAGAGATGAACATTGTAATGGAAAAACCAATAGATAAATTTAGCTGTAGTTTGGACAGAATAGTGTGTGAATTGCATTGGTAACCTTCAAGAGGACTTTTTGTTGAACCCCGGGTCACTTGTTGGAAAGGAAAATACAAGGGGTATGACATATATTGTCTTATACTTGTATGCTTGTTTCCTATATCCAGTTTTCCTTGGACAGGCGCAAGTTTATAACTCACAGATTTCAGTTTCTCTTGATTCTTGATCTGCTTACTTATCATGCTAGACATTTGTTTTATCTCTACATATTAATTTGGTTTGTTTCCTCTGAAGAACAAATCATTTTCGTTCATGTTACAGGGTCTTAACTTAGATTCTGTTAACTGTTGTTTAGGTATCATTAGAATGCTGACAGTTCAGCCTCATCTTATGACCGATAAAGGGTACTTGGAACGAACTTTGAAGTATGCTATTAGCTGTGGTGTAGTAGATCAATGGCTACAGGTGAGGAGATTAGGGTATCCTCCTAAGGAAGGTATGGAAGATGACGTGGTCCCAGACGACCATGGCATAAGGTCCGTAACAGAGAGGGAATACAGAACACTGGTGCCTGTAACTTGATATATGCTTGTAGCCCATTATGCTTTTGTTGCCATGAAATGCAAGATGCCCTGTCTCCCTTGGAAAGTTGAAAGTCTTGGTGTTGGAAATGATTCTTTTTGGCATTACTGTGATTGTAGCTGTAACTGCTCGTACATGAATTTTTTTTTCGAGTTTTGGTATGTGTTATCGAGAAATTCATACAGAGGGAAACACAATGTCACTAATCCTACTTTCCCAAGGCTTTCTTAATGTACCATTTGTACTATTTTTTGACATATTAGAGAAATTTAGATTTTAGATTGTTTACCAAGCATAAAATGCATTACATTTGTTGTGTATCATAGACCAAAGATCATGTCATCTCCTTTTTGTTATTCCTGAATGCACTTGTTAGAGTTTGAGCCCTTTTTTATATCCTAGGGTGTCTAGAACCCGCTGGAGACTATTCGGAATTCACGCCGTAGAAAGTCCATTATGGGGTTCTAGTAAACCCTGTCAAGGATGACTCCATTTTTAAAGTCCTAATTTGAGATCTCTGATTAAAATTGAATGAACTTTTTATCTTCCCACCGCAACCAAGGTTTCAAGAATATTTCTCTTAAAATCAGCTTCTTTATAGAATTGATTCTTGTTGAATAAAGATGAAAACAGGTTGGAGAGATCTTAATATTCACTTATGTATTATTTTAAATACACAATATATAAGCCAGATATTTAAACTTGATTTCAATCGGCAATAATCACTCTTTGAAAGTTCACATCTAAACACCTCAACTTAATAGTTCGTAAATTTGTCGATGTCTAGATGATCATTTTGTAAATTAGTATTCAACTAACACAATAAAGACGAATTGAAATGTTCACATACATGCATACTCAAAGTTAAGAGTTGAAACCGAGTATTTTGAAAATTGAGATCAAGTTTGAATGTTTGTTTATACATGACGCTTATATTAAACATGCATGTTCCGCCATTAACTTTGTGTCAAAGTTTTATGTTCAAATTACCTCTCAAATCTCTTGCAGCAATAAACATTGTTAATTTCAATATTCCTCTTGTTGCACAAAATGTAAATTGCTAGAGTTGACAAAGAAGCTAACAAGTTAAAAAAAGGATATTCTGGGCAAGGATCCAATTTTATTGCCATCTTCCCCAACAAACACACTTCTCAAACCCCACCTCAGAAGAGAGGACTGCAGGTGGAAGATTACCTATTCCAACAGAACAAAAAGTTCCATATTTTCTTCTCAAACAGGAAAAGGGTGTCAAAAATTTGAAAAAAAAAGGGGGAAGATTAAAAGAAAAAGACTTCATAAAAGATAGGAATGAACTAAGTTGCATATGCCTTTGCTAGATACACCATCATACATGTTGAAACCCTGGCCCTACTCTGAAAATTTTGCGCCATCAAGTTTAGAGGCAGCTGCCTTGTCCAGAAACCAAACCAAATTCCCTTTAGTTGGCTGGACCATTTTTGCAGGCAATATCGGGCAGTCGGGTCCAACATCGTCAATTGCCAAATGAACGGCCTCTGCTTTGCCGCTTCCAGTGACAACTATAGCCACATTGGACGCGGAGTTGATAACTGGCAAAGTGAAAGTAATCCTCTCTGGAGGAGGCTTGGGTGAGTCGGTGAGAAACGTTACCCACTCTTCTTTCTCATCGAGCACGGAGTGATTAGGGAAAAGAGATGCAACATGCCCATCTGGTCCCATTCCCAAAAGGATGAGATCAAACTTGGGGCAGTCACTGATGTCAGAAACGCTGATTACACGAGTCCGCACGAGCTGTCGAATAACAAACTCATAGTCTTCAGCAGCTTTCTCTGCTGAGACCGTGTCGTTAATGGAATGTACATGGCTTGGAACAATAGGCACCTGAAACATAAAAGCAAAATATAGATGAGAAATGCAAGAGAAGACAACTATGGAAATAAATATCAGTGCCAAAAGATCACCATTAGAATATCTAGATTTGTTATCAAACTTTTGTTTTTTTAATAAGTTGGTTATTAAGCTTTAAATTGCGCACTTATATTGTAAAGCATCTCAATGAAGACATCTACCGGACTTTAGGCATCTTTGTCCTTATTATAGGGAGATGAATGAGAAAATGGAAGATTTCATGACTCTGAAACCGAGGCTAAGTAGCGTTTGTAGCTCTATTAAGTTGGTACGGTTGTATTACAGGTATATCTCAAAATACTGACCTTGGAGGAAACAGAAAGAACCCATCATGTAAGGTTTCAATAAAAATAAAAGAGCTATCAGAAATATATAATAAATGTGATAAAACAATAGTAAGGTTTCAAGTAGAATCATTCTCCACAACTAGCAGCTTTACATCAAAGTCAACCTATAGACCACAATAGCATGACAGATCAACTAAACATCAGAAAGCTTGAAAAGGACGTCAAGATACGGAAGACACCAAGGGCATCATGCTTACTATATATGCGTGAATTAGCAGTTAGCAACTAAAGCAAATAAAAACCTAAATGAAGTGTTGCTTGTGCTGCCAAGAAGTTTATATTCAATTTCTTCAGGCCAGCAGCCAGGTAGATGGTCTTAGTATAACCTTGAGTTAGTATAATAACCACTTCGGGATCCTAAGAACCCACAGCACGTAACTAAAATTGAACATTGTAAGGAACTGAAGCCAACATTAACTTATCTTGTATGACGGACAATTCACTATGTTCACTGTGAATTCAGCTTTATAAGCATCCTCAGTTGGCCGATGAGCTTTTAGTTTAAAGGAAATAGCTACAGATCCCCAACACAGGCACTTACAACATACATCTGTAGATGCCGCTAAGCATCAACGCATTACATATACCATTAATTTTTTGAACCTCCTTATTATCTTGCCTAAAAAAGGACATCCCAGTGCACTAAGCTCCTACTATGCGTGGTGTCCAGTGAAGGACGGACCACAAGGATCTAAGCTATGCAGCCTTAATATGCATTTCTGCAAAAGACTGTTTCTATGGCTCGAATCCATGACCTCCTGGTCATTATTTACTAATTACATCAATGCTCCTTTCCAAATGGAAAAAACCCATACTCTTGGAATTTTACCAAACATGGCTATCTATCACATCCAGACCAAATAAGCACTTACGACTGTTAACTTTGTCTTTGTTCAAGCATTTAAGAAGCTACAAGAGATAAGTCATGAATTACATGTGGATGGAAATATACTAACATGCCATACTATGCAAACTTGCAAGCTCAGGACATTGTGGGCCATCAAGGACAAGCACTGATCAAAGAAATATGTTATACACCTTAGTTCTGGCTGCAGCTACTGTACCGACAACAGCCATGCTTGATTATGATAGCTTGACAGTGTTCATAACAGAACCTCCCCTATTTCCACCCCCACCCCCCTAAAAGAGGTCCCCCACCCCTCCAACTCAAAAGAAAACAAGGAAGAAAGAACATCCTCAATTCTATATTGGATGAACACAAACACACATTAAAAACAATATGAACAAGTACATTTGACTAGTCTTTAGCACCAAAACCTGCATGTTTCCCTTCATATTTGAGATGCAGAGAGGAAAGTATCTAATTCTTCCACCTCTATGTGGTACAATTCTGTGTTCTAAAGCTGAAAGATAGTATCTTTATGATAAACTGACTTAACCGAAAAGAGGAACACCTCACAAAGTGTGTATTTTTGGAGGATTCTTGACAAAGGTGCATGTCATCAAAGATCATAATGCAAAATAGGGAGAGCCACAGTTACAACTAAGATCCGTACCAACAAATATGACATGTAAATTATAAAAACGAGGGGTAGATCAACAGTATGCAAGAATATCATGTAAAAAGTTATTTACCTTGGACAAAAATCCATCCTTGGCAAGCTTGTAATTACTGTCAGCATGATTTTTCGCCACCACACGTTCGTCCACCCAAAATATATACCACTTAGCCCAATCAACAGTTTTGCTATAAGGAGCTTCACATAGTTTTCTGCTTCCCAAGGATTTTCAAACCAATTGACTACCTTATAGAGAAGGGAAACATAAACATTTGAACAGGAAAATACAACACACTTACATACCCCATCAAGCTGATGAGGGAGCCACCAGATAAAGCAACAGCAAATACCCCCCTCTCCTTCACAGAAGTCTCTGATAATTCTGCAATATAATCTGCCAAATCAGTGTTGAGTTCGTCCAAATCCTCGAAAATCCTCATCTCTCTTCCATCTTTATTAGCCCCAGAGAGAGCCATCCTTATTTAGAGGATGTTAGATAACACTGCTCTACTGCACAAATCATAACATAGCAAAGTAACAAGTCAACTACAATTGGGACCACAATTCTGTTTGATTCAACTAAAAGAAAAAAAGCCTAACAATGCCACAATGCTCATTTGACATCAAACAAAACACAAACTCTCCAATTGCACAATCTTAAACAAAGTTAAATGGGCAAAATTATGGCTTCCTTTTGGTTAAACAACAACAACATACCCAGTGAAATATCACAGGTGGGGTCTAGGGAGGGTACTTGCCCTACCTTGGGAGGTAGATAGAGAAGTTGTTTAGACCCTCAGCTCACGGAAAATCATATCAAAGCAAATCGAAAAAAGAGACAATGGAAGTGAAGAAACCATGTCCAAATGCTATTAAAAAAAACATTTTGAAATAAAGGAACAGTAACTACAACAAAATGAGAATTCAGCAGCACATGTCCCTGAACATCACATTGGCAACAAAACCCCACCCCTACCTTCTCTGAGCCCACACCAAAAAAGACAGAACAAGCAAAACCAGTAGTCAAATTCTTAGAAACTCAAAAATCAGGAACACATGAGACTAACCAATCCAAACTCATAATTCAGGTTCAGAAATCCTTGAAACACAGAAGTCAGATTAGTGCATGATCACTCCCTTTTTTCCCCTAATTTGGAGGCAAGGAAAGGGAACTGAAAGGTGGGATTTTTCCCTCACTAACAAGGTGAAAGTTTAGATAGTCAACCAAATGAGCTCCTAAGATTTTCCAGTGCATGATCACTTCACAAACATCAAAAGGGGGAAAAGGGACAAACAAGAACTGAACTTGACCAACAAGAAGATCAAAACTCCATATCATCAAATCAGGAACATGCACATGAATCAAAGCTGCATTAAATAACCTAAAGACAAAACCCCAAATCAGAAAAATCATCATCCCCTTCCACTAAAAATCTTAACTTTCACAAAAAAAAAAAAAAAGGAAAAACACCACCAAGTAAACACCAAGAATGCCAAAAATAGAATCCCTAAAAGGAAAAAGACGATTCTTTGATTATCATTAACATAAAATATAATCTAGAGAAACAGAGAAAGAGGGGTTCTTACAAAGAAGAAAGAAAATGATGGGTTGGCCAAAGAAAGGGAAAAAAAATTGAAGAGGTGAGAAGAAGAGAAGATGGGTATCAGCAGTTTCTATAACATTATATAAAGACAACACATAGTCACACAATAAATGTACATATAAACATCATAGGCAACAAAAATAAAAATAAAAATAAAAATAAAAATCCAATCTTTAAACACTTTTTTACTGAACACAACATGAATTTCCCATGATGACTGTATAACCATTTTACCTAATCCCAAATAATAATCCAGTGAATGAATAACTTTATTAAAACTTTTTTATTTTGAGTTTTTCATCGATATGAATTTAGATTAGTCGAATTTTTTTTAAAAAAATACCTGGGATACTACAGGATAGTGATATGAATTTAGATTAGTCGAATTTTTTTTAAAAAAATACCTGGGATACTACAGGATAGTGAAAAAAATATACAAAAATTCAATCTTTTTTGTTTGAATGGATAAAAATGAGAGAGAAAAAGATGAATCACGTTCCTTATCTACTTTTAAAAAATCATCAAATGTAAAACTTGTGATTATAAGTAAAAAAAGAAAATTTTCCTAGAGCTCTGCTGGTTTTTTTTAATTGCAGATAAATATAAATTCTTAGGTAATTAATTAACTTAATTTTATTGGGAAGTAAAACCTTTATTTAATAATTAGTGCACATTTAAAAATTGGGTGATATTAGTTTATTATTGGGTGCAAAACTTGATCCTTATATGACTTATTTTTATAACTAAATGATTCCAAATTTAATCTATAAATTTTAAATTTCAAATTTATTTTTCCATATGATAATAATTTTGCATATATAAATGTGGATTTACATAAATATATATTATATTAATTTAGGACAAATACATTACAAAAAAATATTAGGATAAATATAATTAATATACAAGTATTTGATAGGTATATGTACAATTGTACATAGTACAATTTTTTTTTGTATGAACCAATTAGTTCAAATCTCGAATAGCAATATTATCTCATCAATTTTTTTTTAAAAAAAAAAGTCATCAAGATACATGTAAATTAGCTCGAATAATATTAAAAATATTTATCAAGATAATAAAGAAGATTTGAATGTCTAAAGAAATAATAACAATAATATATTTAAAGAAATTTTATAAATGAGATTCAAAGAAGATAGAGTAAGTATATATTTACCTTATTTTTTATCTGAATTCTGAAGATAAATAGATTATTTTCGAAAGATTCTTAGTTTAAATAATATAAATTAAAGTAAATAATAAAAATTTAAAAAGATAGTGGAAAAATTGACAACTAATAGAACCACAAAGCAAAGCATAAGATAAGCAATAATAACATTAATAAAATAGTGTAATAAATTTATTTGAGATTATCCTTTGGTGATTGAGCAAATTATTAGTTCTAATATTAGTAGATAACATTGATAAGAAACACTTTTCAATTAGTAATTTGACAAGTGTATATTAAGTGACTTTCATGATTTAATTTTATTTTTTTAATTTTAGTTGGTGGGATTCTTTACCTTATTTTATTTTGTATTTCTCATCTTTAAACCTTATCTTTCTTCTTCTCTTTTTCCTTTTAATTGGAGGTGTAAATGTGACTGTTCAATCGGTTAATTTTTAAAAATAATATTATCTTAATTTTTTTGAGTATTTTATAATGTATAATTAAAATCAAAATTTTTAAAATCATCTCAATTATATTGGTTTTTCTTCCATATCAGTATGGTTCGATTAATTTTTTATTATTTTAATTTTTAAAATATTATTTTAAAAATAAATTTTTGAAGAAACACTTTAATTCACTAAAAAGTTAAGAATATAAAATCTTCTTGTCATTTTATTTTGATCTAAAATATTATATAGGAATATTTTCATAGATTTTGTTATACTATTTGATGGAGTTTATATTATAATATCTTTTAATTTAAAGACTATTTAATTAAAGGCTAATTAAAGGAAAAAGAACTAAAATCGTCCAGGCCTAGGACTTAGGTTATATTTATATTTGAAAAAAATTATAAAATTTATATTAAATTTAACGTGTTAATATATAAAATATATTACATACATGTAAAATTATTCGATTCGATTCGAGAATTTTTTGAATTTTTTATAAATTAAAAAGACCATCTCAATTATCCAGGATGATTATAGACTTAAACAAAACTCCATGATTTTATAGAAAATGATAAAAATCAGTTTGATATGATTGTATTCCGTCAATTCGATCCATTTTTTATATTCTTTTGACATTTCTACTTTAATTATCTCTAATTTCTCCATCTTTTACTTTATCTTTTTTTATAAAAAAAAAAAAATCAATCCAATTGGCTGTCTCCCTAAAACCAGCTACTTGTCCCTTTTTACTACATTAAGCCATCTGTATATATTGTATAAATTATTTGTGGTCCCAATTAGTTCATAAAATTAAATTAATATCACATGTAATGCTTGATTACTTAAGAAGTTAGATAATAATACAGGTTATTATATTGTTAATCCAAATAAATAATTGGCTAATTGAGTTATAATATATACCATTAAGGAATATAGTGGGATAAATTAGATTTTTTTTAAGAAAATAATTAATAAGAGATTTTGAGTTTAAGTCTTAAAAATGAAAAACTACAATAGAGAATCTTTCCTCCTCATAGGCTCTCCACGAAAATACAGATCTAACATTTTAATTTTATGAATTTTGAATTTTAAAAAGATAATTTTAACTGTACAATCTAATGTTTTAATACAAATTTGTTACTATCCAAAAATGTCTTTTTCAAAAAAATTGCTTATGATAAAAAATACTTTTAAAAATAAGTAGATTTTTAAAATTCAATCAAATATACAATTAAAAATTATCAAGGAGTATCATTCTTATTATATCGTCTTGTTTGGTCCTCACTTCGTAATAACATAAATTAAAAAGAAAGATTAAATAAGAATTTATATTAGGTATTAATTAATATAACTAATTTGATAAGCATAGTTATTATTAGTCAATTTTTCTTGGATATTAGCTCATGATGAGTTATAAACATTCTCTAGTTTAGTCAAAGATAAATGTAAATAAAAATACAACTAAATTAATCATCAATTTATGTTTTCTACAATGGGGTTTTGAATATATAAATATTTTTAGGAGTAAAATCAAATTAGTATACTTAATCTTGATTAAGTTATAAAATAAGATAAGAATGCACACTAATCATATAGTTAGGTGATATTTTCTCCGTCTCAAAATACTTGTCACATTTTGCTTTTTAAGAATTAATTTGACTAATCTTCGGAGCTAATTTTGATTAAATTGAATAAATATCTTAAAATTCAAATATTTCAAAAGTATACAAAAGTAATAAAAGTTATAGTTATATATAACAATATGCCGAAAAAATTACATTTTGCAATATTAGTCAAAATTTATATATATAGTTTGATTCTAAAAAAAGATGCCAGTAATTCTGCTTCTATTATTATTTATTCAAATTCACTTCCAATCGAAATGTGTTTTTGGAACAAAGAGTGTAAAAAAAATATATCCTTGATTTTTAATGTAATTATCGAATGCAGCTATTACTGTAATATTATCTGTTTGATTTGACGTAACCATCAGATGGGAATAAGTATTTATCCTTTTGTATTATCATTGTAACATTATATGTTCAATTTTAATATATTGCAATTAAATGTGATAAAGAATTATTCCATTTCAATTTTCTTAGAACCAAACTTCATGTCAACCTTTTTTTCTTATGCTTTGATATTCAAGAAATTATGTCACCCATCATTTTCTTCTCTAACTTCCACCATCATAAAAAACAAAAACAAAAACAAAAAAATAAATAATAAATAAAATAAATAAAAATATAAGAGTGAAAAATAATGAGAACATTATCAAAAAGGTTTTTGGAATCTACAAGCAATCATTTTTTCAAGAAACCCCACAATATTAGAAATCAAACACTTCCTACCCCATTTACAAGAATCTTTTTTTTTTTTCATTTTATATAAATATTTTTTTTACTTTAATCATCGAAAAAGAAATGTCTATCAATAATAGTCTTTACTCTATATAAATATAAGAGGATTGTATGCATATGTTTCATCTGATCCTGCTCTGATTTTACTTGTAAAATTATAATAAATATGCTATTATTATTAATCCCTCATATATAATTTTTTTTTAAATTTAATTATGTTTCAAGAATATCGAGGATATAAAATGAAAAAAGAAAGGATAAAGTTAAAACTTTACACCTAAGAATGTCAATATAATTAAGATGATTTTGAAACTATAGTACAAAGTACATTTTCATGTAAAATGATGTTTAATAATGATGTTTAAAAGATGGATAGTACAAAAAATAGAATACAATTTAAGGGTGTAATTGGTATGGACCAATTATTTGGTTATTCTTTGAAAAATTGAATTCTTTATCAATCAAAAAAATGAAATATCATAAGTTGCATTCCAAACTTATCATAAGTGGCACTTTAAATTTATTATCTCCTTTCCATGTCTTAATTATCACCTCTTGACCATTCCAAACCCCTTTCCCTTGAGGTAGAAGTAGAAGTCGATCAATATATGGATTCAGATGAATTCAATATACTTTCGTTTATATGTAACTTTATATATATTTATATTAAAAAATTGATTAAATGTGTATAAAAATTAAATTTAAAATATAGTTACGAACACTTGATGGTATTTTAAAATTCAGAACTCACTTCTCATCCTACATTAATCAAGACATATAGTGCTTTACTAAATGTACTTTAAGATAATATTTTATTACTTATCAAATATCAAAAAGTAATTAAAAAGATCACTTATTTTTTTAAAACAAATAATAATACATTTTTTGATTATACCAAAAATATCCTTAATTTTATTTTAAATTTCATCCAAACCCTGAACTAGAGTTTGATATTCAGATTCACGCATTACATGATTCATTTTCAGAGATGGCACTCCTAATGTGATTTTTTTCTTCATTTCTAAGGCTGGAATCTGAAATAACTGATTAACGATAGACAAATTCTAACCATTCCATCGCTCTCCAAATTGTTTGATTTTTTCAATTTTAAGAATCCAACGTCATCAATCCTTCAAATTTTTTTGGTTTGATGGGACCTTTGGACTGTTAACTCCATTTGGAAAACAAAACATGAGACATGAACAAATCAATAAATCCTTTGGCTTGTGATATGTTTCCTTTTTTATTCTAACATTGACAACAAAATAATTGAATCTCTTCATCATTATCTATTAATTTTCAAATATTTATTGCATAATTTAATCAACATTAAACACTTAAATTATAGGAAGATTTTTCAATAAAATATAATTTTTTCCCCCTTAAGTTGCCCCATTTACAAGTTTTCTACTATGACATCATTATGAAGAAATTTTATGCTCTTCTTTAATGTCAACCTTTTGCTCAATTGATTTTGAACCATCAATTACTAGGATTGAGAATAACTTATTTAATTTTATCTTGGAAATTTTCTAGTGGTCCATATTTAAATTACTAGAACTTTAGATATCACTTACCATATTTTTATAAGTTAATGGAAAAGCCAAAAAAGGAAAAAAAAATCTATTAGGTGATGTTTGACATGTATTTGGCATTAAAAATGATTAAAGGGCAAGTTCGTTGCATTAAAATTCTCGCTTTGTGCAGGGTTCAAAGGAAGCGTCCGACCATAAAAGTCTATTGTCGGCAGTCTTATCTTGCATTTCTGTCAGAAGCTGTTTCAAAGCATAAGAGTCTATTGTCGGCAGTCTTACCTCGCATTTCTGTCAGAGACTGTTTCTAAGGCTTGAAAAAATATGTACTCATTATAAAATTGAATTTACTCATCAATATGATGTTTTTAGGACAATTAACTATGATGAATCAATTGAAAAGATAAATTTTCTTTCTCTTTTTCTTTTTATAATTTAATTTTTTTGAGCTAATTATCTTTCAAGAAGATGATATGTGAAATCCAAAATATAATTTGACCATTGATAAGGATGATGAAATCTCAAATAAGACAAGAAAAATAGTTTGAAAAAATGAACCATGCATTGATAGTGCTAGCTTGCAAAATTGTCAAAAATTATAAAATATAATCAAGATTTTGGAGAAAAAAAATATATGATGAAAAAATCATTTACTTTTTGAGATTTTTAAATATAATGCAATTATGTCTTTCCAATTATGTGTTTTTAAATTATGTGTTTTTTGTATATCTAATAGTTTTTATCCAAATGTTATATATAAAAATTTGTTAAATATTCAAAAATATTTGGCTACTAAATAATTATAATCTATTAACTTAAGATTGCTGTTGATACTCATAAACTTTAAATTCTGAATCTCTTCGTCCTGAAAAAAAAGTCAATTTTGCAAGTATCATTTCATTTTATCTTACTTTAAAGTAATGATTAGCCCTAGTTTCTGATAAATCTCAGCCCCACCCCCCCAACCCAACCCCCCACAGAAAAAAAAATCATTCAACTAAATTTGATTTTTAACAAAAACCCTAAATTTAATAAGCATTTTACATTACTTTATTTGTTAAATCAATGAAGAATTAGGTCATTACTTCTTGTTAAAGATGAATGCATGATTTTAAATTTATAAATCATAACTATTTCTACTTATTGAGTTTTTTTTATTTATACATATTACATAAAATTTTTAAATATAAATACTCCCTTCGTTTTAAAATAAATAACCTATTTTGACTTGATACGGAGTTTAAGAGAATAAAAAAGACTTTTTAATCTGATGTTCCTAAATTAAAGTTATGTCAAACGTTCAAAATATCTTTTAATCTTACAAATTTAAATATAATATGTGAAATTTTTTTTTCAAAATAGATAAAAAAAATAGATCATTTTTCTCGAAACAGAAAGGATATAAAGTTGAATCAAAGTTAGTGATTTAGTGGAAATTCATTAATTTTATGGTAGGCTAGCCCCTACCTATAGTGATTTTTTTACTTGTACTTTGGAACTCAATCAATTGTAGGGGTCCATAAAAGACCCCTTTTAATAGTTGGTGGTTTTTTCCTTTAACTTAGGAAAATATGTTTGTCTTCTTTTAGATTTATCTTATCCAATCTAATCAATAATTGTCCTTTCATTTCATTTATATAAATATTGAGAATTTGAAGTTTACTGATTCGATTAATTTATATTTATTTTTATAAAAAAAATTATTTTTAGAATTTAAATTTGAGATTGTAATTGTTGATTAAAAATCAAGAAATTTCAATTGCTTTACTTTTTTATTGATAGTCTCTGGTAAAAAATCTTTCAATCTCATATTAATTGGTGATTATTTTTTGGTTGTTGGTATACTTATTTGAAATCATTAATGAAACTAATTCAGATTTACCACATATGGACTTCGGAGTTTCTTCATTTTAAAGACTTGAACTTGAAACTTCTTAATATAATTATAGTGGAAAAACACATTCGTTCCATCGCAAGCCTTGATTCGATATATCTAAATTTGATTAATTTTACTATTTTTTTTATCATCAATGTGTGACTAACATAATCCATGAAACTGAACGATTTAATGTATTTAATTCCATTAGGATTAGCCACGACTTTTAATCCTTTTTTTCACAATATTCACATTTTCAGGCCTCATGTTTTAGGAACCAAATGATGAATTAGATAGACCTGAGCATTATCCTGCTCTATAGAGCCCTCTGGAGCTAGAGTTGGGGCTACTTGAGAGATGGTTAGATTGGATGCGATGAACTACGATGGAATGAAGACTAACAGACTTCCATGCGAAAGACAGAACAGTAAAAAGTGTATAAGAAAGAAGAAGTAATTGTTTTTAAAAAAAATTATTCAATGTTCATGAACTGAGAATTTGACTAAATTAACAATTTATTTATGAAGATAATGCTACGAACATAATTCTTTTCTAAAGTTCAAATTCGAAAATTTTAATAAAAAACAAAAAGACTTTAAACCATCTCACGATAACTCAAGTTGATAAAAATAATAAATGATTGATAAAATAGAAGAAGAAAGAACTCAATTAGAATGGTGGATAAGTCCAAGAAAATAATTGGTATTGGTGGTTGAGCATTTTTGAGATTTTTTGGATCAATTAAGGCTCAACAATCTAAATTATGTGGTCCAATTTGTTTTTCATAGATTTCATTTTTTTTTTAAAAAAAAAGATATATTTTCTTTTTAAAACTTTTTTAGGCACCCTAATTGGATAAGGAGAAAGAAAAGAAAAAACTTAAGCAAATTTTAAAGTAAAAATTGTGGTACTTTAATAAATATTAAAGATAAATTCATCCTTAATCATCGAATTTGAGTATTAAATATTAAAAAGTTGGATAATTCCTTTTTTAAACACTTCGACCAACCATTTAGTAAAGTATAGATGTATGATATACACATACCACATACATGTATACATAACATATATACTGAATTAGGTATGTTGGGTAGACTAATTGACAAAACACTATATATCTGTTAACTTTTTCTTAATACACCTTACATGATTTGAATTTAAATTAATTAATACTTCAACACGAAATATCTGACGGAAAATTTTAAAAAGATGTAAAATAAGATGATAGGGTTGGGTAGTTAATAAAGGAGTGGCCAATTGATGAAGAAAGGGAAGGTCTATTTTCCTTTGAAAAGATTGAGAATAAATAACTTCTTGGCTTGTGGACCAATATTTCTACTATTGTCTTGCTACTTAGTCCTTAGCTAATATACCTACTTTTTCATTTTCCAAATATAGATATAATTTCCTCTTTCTTTGATTTTGATTTTTTTGTTGCATATGTAAAAAGTTTTTCTTTTTTTGTTTTTCTCCTTATCCTATTCTTGGTTTTCTATCTTATCTCATATTCTAGACAACTTAGAAATGTTTATAACAATATATTCAGTGTTATTTCGTAAGGTTTGGGAAGAACAGATTGTATGCAAACTTAGCAATATATTTCGTGTAATTTCATAAGTTAAGTCTAGGAGGAATAAAATGTATGCAGACTTAACCCTAACGGTTATGTAGGTAGAGTGGTTGTATCTGATATGTCATTTACGATTATTAAATTTACTCAACATATCATTCATGGGCCAAATTTAGGATTGGGCTCAATACATCATTCTAATTGGGCTGATATTGTAGATGGTGCATTATGGAAGATTTGCACAATGTTCACGATTAACTACTAATAAGTATCTTAATTATATTTATTAGTTACAGTTTGCTTAACTATGCTCCAAAACTATAGTTTCGTTTACTATGGGTACTTTCATTTGTATAGTTCACTTCCTGTATACAAACATGATAAGCAGTTTTATTACTATGGGGATTTTCGTCTTACTAATTCGTTGCCAATATAAATTCATTTGTGTAATTTGCCGTCAATATACAAATCTATTCGTATAATTTGTCTCAAACATTATAGTGATTGGGCTAAATATAAAAAAAGACTAAAGACTAAAAAAAACATTGGACACAGTATACCATTCTAATTGGGCTAAAATATTGTAGACACAATGGATTAAGGAACATTTGCACAAATATGATCATTCTTTAGAAGCTTCAATATCATCAAATATTTATGAAGAGTATAAGGTAACAACATAGGTCTATACATCAGTACATTGAGTCCTACAACAATGAGACAGAATTCAGTAATTAAGGTACAAAGTTACCTTCTTAACCATAGCATAAGGGAGTCTTAACCTCCAATCTTTCAGTTTTCGGCTTAGGGGCCTTCCTTTGGCTGCTGGATCTCTATTCTCCTTCACATCTGCTAACTTCCACACACAGCTTCCTGATTCTGCATCAATTGATTCCATTACGAATATTCCGTTCTTTTCAATGCGTCTAGAGTTAATTTCTTCTATATAGCTAACTCTCATAGCCCTATCCTTAAAGCGGGATAAGTCATCCGGTACTTTTAGTAGCCGCTCAGCACCAGGAGACGATACCTTAAGATTACAGAAAAGAGAGAGCATTTGTTTAAAAAATTAGTACATATTTCTGTCTTTATGATAACAGAGAGAACACAATATTGGTTTTACAGTTACCTCAAGGGCCAGATCCTCAGGGATTTTCCCTACTGCACCAGCTTCGTCTAACCTTTTCTTGTATTCGCGGCTAAATTCTTCCATTTCATCCATACTTGGACAGCCAAAACTAATGTAAAGAGTATGTCACACTACCTCACAGTGAACAGGATATCAAAAGAACACGCGTACAAAAACCAAGTGAAAATTACTAACAAGATATGAACTCCAATTTCAGCTCATTAGAGATTGTTTAACTTTATCAGAAATCATGGTTAAAAGACGCAAATAAGGACAGAGGGAAAGTCTTGGTAGGGCCACCTTAACATATCCAAGTATAGCTGACTATATACATGGCCTTAACCTCTGATTAAGAGATCTAGTCCAATTATTCATCCATCACAAGTTATATAATGCATATTCTATTTTGGTACAACCAAAATATTGACTAGCTTTCACAAATAGTACTACTACTATACACTACTCTCACTAATTGGCATCTTTGTTCGTCAATTGGAATTAGAATTTTAAAGACCGGTCACAACAAGAGATTTCAAGCATAGCATCAGAGATGGAGAAATTGTGTGATGTTGACAAGAAGCCACTGTTGCAATAAACAACTTACTCATTTGGAAGTTTGTCTAATCTGACATAGATGTATCCATGAGGACTAGTTTTAAATGAATAGAGCTCCATATCATCACCAAATGGTAGCAGCACATCACGAGCAATAGATAACGCCTGCTCACCCCAAGAGCAATTTCGTAAAACTATTCCTCCTCCATCACCTCCATCGCCAATCTGAATGTTTGAACTGCTAAAATCAAATTCAACAAATATATCCAAAAAATAAGGAAAATAAAATTGAATTGTAACATTCCAAAAGACATCTACCTCAGGCTCAACTTCCTCTTCTTCTTCCCATAAATCTATTGGTTCTACGTCCTCAATTGTTTCATCTTCAAACATAAACATACAAAGTGTGACTCTTGGAGAGAACATAGTTTGACAAATTTGATAAGAAAGCACTACATTAAATCCAATGAGAATGTCAAACAAGGAGAGAGTGCCATTATAATTCTCAAAGTGCACATTTCCATTTCTTTTGCCCCATCAGGGAGGATCAATAATGTATCAACTAACATCCGCACAAGTTAAACCTCCAATCTACCAGTTGGCGGTGAGGCACTTCACCACTAATGCTAGCCACAATGCTAGAACTAGGTGGAGGGAATAGGGTTCAACTTAACCTCCTTTGTCATAAAATTATACCCACATAAATAGGGTGAATATTTTTATTATTGTAAGCTGTCGAATTCCCTTAACGTAAAGAAAAATTCTAGTGCAGTAATGGGGTTCAAAAGTAGCTTTAAGTCGCAAGTTCAAATCCTAGCTGTCACATTCTAACATTTTTCTTGCATCTCCTTACATAAATTTCTTGCTCAGCCTTTGACCAACCTTACTCTTCAACATTTTCATTGATTCCTTCACCAACATAACAATATAGCAACTAAAGGGTGTGGCTTGGTGCAAGTATGAGAGAACCATGAGGTCCCAAGTTCAAACCCTTGCCAAAGGCAAAATATACAAGCACAACTAGCTTTGTTGGTCAGAATTACCTGCTTGTTACCTCTGTGTGTGGGAGGTAGCAGGTACAAGGTGGAATAGTCAAGCTACGCAAGTTGGCCCGAACACCACCGGTATTATAAACATAACAGTATAAGCCTAACACAATGAATGCATTTTTTAGAACCCTATCATGCAAAGGTAGCACGCAAGGCTCACCTAAGCATACAAAATGAGTGAAAACAGAAACAAAACATCAACACCTAATAAGCAAATCAACAAAAACACACACACACAAACACACACACACACAAAAAAAAATAAACATAGTCGAGATGCCCGCAAACTGGCTCGGACACCATCGGTACTAATGAAAACATAACAATATAAGCCTAACCCCTATCATGGAACGATATTAGCTTTCATATGGGAAAGTCCTAACTTAATTTTCCAGTAAACAAAATTCAGGGGACAACGAAAGCTGGCTTGGCTTATGTATACGAAAAAACATCTTCATCGTTACTTCTGTAATGAAACAAAACGTCAGCACACTAAAATAAGCTACTACAATTTAAAGCAACACCCAAAACAAAACATCAAACAGCTTATATGCAAATCAACAGATTCACAAAAAAATGAGACAAAGAGAGCATAAGTGAAGTGGGACGTTCCCATTTCTCTCTGAGCCCATTTCTTCAGAAGAATTGATGGTTTAGTACCAAACAGGTGAAGCTGAAATGTGATTCTTGAAAAGACGGCCATTTTGTAAACCATTTTACATTGAAATAACATGCAAGGATCACCTCACCATACAAAAATAAGCTACTACAATTTAAAAGCATCACACAAACAAAACATCAAACACCTAATATGCAAACCAATAGAAACATACAAAAAATGAAACAAAGAGAGCATACAGTGAAGTGGGTCGTCTCCATTTCTCTCTGAGATGATTTCTTCAGAAGAATTGCTGCTCAAACACCGAAGAGGTACAACTGAAATGTGGTTCTTGAAAAGAAGACCATTTTGGTAACCATTACGAAGATTGTGCAGGGCTTGTTTTTGTTGTATTATTGTAGGAAAACGGTGACGATAGAGAGGTGTAGAAGGAAAAGGGACTCGCAAGAAAAAGTTGATTTTGCTACCAAGCTTACTTAGCATCATCATCATCATCATCATCTTCTTCTTCTGAGTTCTGAGCTGAGCTGAGAGACGGGGCTCTGCTCTTTTGGCTTTCAAGAAAATTCTCAAAATATTTATCCTGTTTTTTGTTAACATGCCATTTTTATTAAAAAAAAAAAAAATTATCCTTATTTGTATCATCATTGAATGTTTACTTAGTTTATGTATCATTATTAAAATATTTGATTGACATTGTTGCTTTTTACTATGCTATAGTATATAGAAAAGTGATGGTAAACACACAATTTTCATGATATTTTAGTAGGTAAATTAACACCCCAGGTCGTGAAAAAATCTTCGTATGTCTCAAAAGATAGATTGTTACAAGCTACTACCTCCACGAGGCATTGCTCCGTCAGGCTTTCGCCCATTGCAAAAAATTTTCCACTACTGCCTCCCGTAGGAGTCTAGGTCGTGTCTCAATCCCTGTGACTGACCATCCTCTCGGACTAGCTACTGATCATCGCCTTGGTAAGCTATTGCCTCACCAACTAGCTAATCAGACACGAACCCCGAGGTATTCAAGTATTTATTTCAAAAAAAAAAACTTATCTAAAATTACCTATAGGTGGCGTGGATCGAATTATTGATGTGAAGTGAATCCATAAAAAGGGTGGTGCCACATAATAAGCAGGCCTCATAGACTTTGTTCTATAAAGGTTATAATTATATAAATATTAATAATATAGAGATCAATTTTGGAAAAATCTGTCCACCACATTATTGCATGCATAACTCGCCTCTGAACCAACTATAGCATGGTTCAACTTCGCAGAATAGCATGAAAGCTCAAAAAATGCACAATATGGATCTGAAATGGTGGTACAAAATATAAGAAAATATGCTAAAACATCCATCATATTTTCAGGTTAAGTGCATAACATCCTTGGGTTGATTTTGTGCTTGCTACAGAACAATCTGGAGAAAAAACAGAAATGTAAAGGAAGCAGCATTTATGCATGCTAGTTCTGGAGCTAAAGACAGAACACTACGCTAAAGTTACAGAAGAAAAAAGAAATGATCATATAACTAGATTTACATGGCAAAGAAAAACATTACAGTTTCATCTAAGAAGAATAATTTACAGTCGTAAAATAGTTCTTAGTGTATCGCAGAGGTTTTGAATTGTTTGTTGTTCCTGAGATGCTTGCATTTCCTGAAGAGGCATCTCTTCATAGCACCTACATTTCAAAAGTTCACATTATCAATTCATTTGGACACTACCAAGGTTCTTGAATGATAAAACACAACCATGTCTTGATAGTTTTTGTCTAGCATATTAACAAATTAAAGCTTGAGAAAGGGCATGGACATAGTAGTGAGTTAAATGAAAGGAAAATATTTGAATAAACAGATATCCAAGTATAATGTGATCAACGTACATCTTATGATACGCTAAGGCTTGAGCAAGGTTCATCAGTGTAGGGCTCGAGGTTAGTCTTTGGTATACACTTGGAGGAAGAGGAACCTGCAATCAATCAACAGTTATACAAGGGGAGAGGATTGAAAGAAATAAAGAAAAACTGAAGTTTTTGTAACACTGTGGTAAAGAGGACCTCATTTTGTCTACTACGGCCTTTCTTGGATTGAGAATCACCAGAGAAGAGTTCCTGCATTGCTTCTACAGCAGTCTTCCCACTATTATCCCTTTGCCAGTCCCCAAGTACATCATCAGACAAGAGTGCAATCGGTGATATGTCAGTTGCTCTGAGAAATGGAACTGGCACTGTGTTACCAGCCGAGTATATGGACCGAAGCTGATATTGAGCACAAATTTGCAAAAGTCAGAATCATACTTGCATCCCAGAACAAGCACGAATAAAGAAAAATGAAATAATGCAGTGAAGTCCAGAAGCAAAATCTTAAACAAGGCAAAATAGAGGTCAACCTCAACAGTAAGGCAGTTTCAGCTCCTGTTGTGAAACCGCGATATATGAGATATGGATGCATAGAAATAAACTGCAACCACAGAGCTAGAAATAGAGCTAGTGGGAGGATGTCTTATTACATTAAAGCAAATCTTGAATAATCATAGTGATTTACAGTACTGACAAGCCTAACCTCAGAAGTAACCCAAGCATAAGAGAGGCTTACTTTATTTATAATTATTATATCGTGACAACCAAAACCAATTGATTGAGAAATTGAGGAGAAACAAGAATAAAGGGCTATAATTAGTTTACTCCCTGGATAGAGCTCGATAAAGTAAAGGATGTGCTTTAGATGCAGTGAGTCACTTTTTTCGGGAGATGTGGCTCAATGAATAATGGAAATGACTAATACTATATGGGCAAACTAAAACTTAAAGAGTGAAACTTCGAATTTCCAGCTATAAGTTTATCCTGTGTCTTCTTCCGTATCTGCTTATGTAATAAAGAATTTACAGATGTCACATCAGTTTTGATCGGACTTGTAAATACAAATGTAGAATCAGGATTTTATGTTAGACGCTTCGGGAGAATTAGTCCAATTACTGATGATTTAGATAGTTTTTCCATGAAATTGAACTACTACAGTAGGTTGACAATTTGGATAACATAAGAGTATAGCAGAGAACACATTCCTCATATTATGGAATAGGGCAGAAAAAAGAAAGATATTTCACAACTTCACACTTCTCATTAAAGAGACGTGAGTAGCAGAAGTCATGCTTGAGCACTTACAGTACCTTGTCCAATGCTCTCCGACTAACAGTTTCACTTGTCAAGGTTCCAGTATTATAGCCACCACCGCTACTACTAACAGTTGCTTGAGATGTAGTACCCTTAAGGCCCGGATCAGGAGAAGGTAAGGTTCCAGGAGAAGATACTTGCATACTCTGCCCCTGGGACATTCCCATGGGTGAATTGACATCAACATCATTAAACAACCTGACAAGAAATGTTCAATTTATTTAGGCAGCGGACTAACTGGACAGATTACCACTAAAAAGAGTCTCTCTCTCTCTCTCTCTCTCTCTCTCTCTCTCTCTGCACATATTTTACATTTCTACTTACTTTTGATCTTTATTTGAAGTTAGTGGTAAGATCATGGGGGCAACCTGGTATATGAACATTTGGCATGGCATGGTCACCCAGAGACCAAGCTAGTTACTCAAGAAATGGGGCTTTTTAGAAGTATAGGTTAAGAAAGAAGACAGTCATAGACGAGAACCAAGATCCACAGATCAAAGCAATGCCAAGATCAAACTGTACATAAAGCTCACACTTAATAGAGCACATCATTCTGCTATTCATCTCCGTGAGAAGACATGCTCAGCAACGAAGTTTTTAATATTGAAGTTATTTGGCAAGGATGAATTACTTTCCGGACTTTATAGGTTCCAACTTCACACAAAATGATAACCAGACCAAACCGAAACAAGATACCAGGAATCATTTGATTTGGCAGCAACGATGGGTATGGAAGGAATGCCAGTACGCTGGAGAGTAGATGATGCTTCCACATTTCTGATTTGACTAGCTGTTTTATCAATATCAGGTCCATCTCGGACTATCATAGTCCCAAAATCACCTGGTATAACAGATCCAGCAGAATTTTATTTCAGACTAATTACTGTCTCAAATCAGCATTCATCATTCAGGACAAACTAGCATATTAGTCATATTTTCAGTAATAGAGTTGAATATTTTCACCAATATTACAGTGTAAGCTCTAAAAAAAGGGGGGTTTCCAGTCACCACATTCCACTGAGATCATTGATCTGCAAACGATGTATGCATCTTTCCAAGTAACTCTCAATTGCCTGAATTAAGATGACTCCCTTGACTAGCATAGAGACGAGGTACTGTAATAGTTTGCTACACTAGAGTAAGCAGTGGTGCAGATTTTTACTAAAGGGAGTCCAAATATAAAGAAGTAAACACACAAAGAAGCCAACGGGATTCAACATATCATGTATATATTTAAAAAAAAATCCGTATCTACACAAATTAATTTTCCAACAGAGTGTCAAGTGCCCTTGGACAAGGGTGATTCCACAACTGGAGTTGAGTACAGAGATATGTAAGAATCAAAGATTGAGAAAACAATGTAGGTAGTTTAAAGATGTCACTCTAAGACAAGGTAGCAATTTACTCCTCCCTCGCGAAACATATACTTTGACCATTGCAGATATCAAGAGTACAACATATGAACTACTTTGGTAGAGATACTTTTTAAAAGAAGTTTAAAATGGGAGAAAGCAGAGAAGCTGAAAAACTGTCACCTCAATTTTTTTTTTTTGAAATTGGTAACAGCAAATGGCACCTCAAATTCAAAATGACATAAAGCAGTATTTAATAATATTAGTGTGGATAGTTGAAGGAAAGAAACTTCCATTTAAGAAACCAAGTGGGTGTCTTGGGACAAGCCAAAGATATCGTGTATTTCGGGATGGCATCAGTAGTTATATTATTGGTTGAATATTCAGCCTTAAAACTTCTCCATTGGAAGAAGGAGGTTAAGTAATTGTAGAGGGTCTCAAAACACAGCGTGTGAGGGTAATTTTGAGGTGAGTGACAATGTGAAGGTAACATGGCACTAAGAAAAATGCAACAGCTTTCATACCGATTATACAAGACAGCAATCTTAATGTCAAACTTAGGTACAAAATCACATAGTTCAAAAATGAGATGTCTGATAAAATATCAAAATTGGTCTAGCATTTTATGTTTGGGCAAACAACAAAATCAGCGCTAGAAATGAATCAATTATAACTTGGCAATGAGAACCAATAAGGAGATATGTCCTATTGTTACATATATTCTTCACCATATTGTCCATATAAATGTGATAATTGAACATCCATAATATGCTCAGATATAACTTGTTATCAAGGGTATCTTTGCTTCCTCACACAACAAACTGAAGCTCCTACAGAATCTCAGTCAAATATATAATGCAAGATGAAACTGCAGGTTACCTTCTCCCACAGGCTCCAAGCTTGTAGAAGGGACATCGTCATTTTTAGGCTTAGAGGGAACAGTATCACCAAATTCGTCATTCACTTTTGGACCTCCCATTACCTGAAGTTGCATAACAAGGCTTTGAGAAACAAAATCTCACTTTCTCGGGATGTTTACAGGGAGTTACCATCCAAGTTGAGAGAGAAAACGCCAAACAAAGTTCATTACGAGGGATGTAAATCAATCAGGCATACTTCGGGAGTCTCTGAAGCAATATTTTGCGCTTCCAAGGCCATTGATGCCCTAATTTGCTTGGCCTTCTCAATCTTCGGCATCATTACAGAAGCTCCAGCTTTGAATTTTTCAATGAATTTGTGCTTTTCAAGGTAAACGGAAGAAAAATTAGTATATCCCAAAGACCACACAGCTCTGGAGATAAATAAATAGAACAATTCGCCAAGTGACAGTAGACTTGTACAATACCTTAAGCATCTCTGAGGCAGTTGGACGAAGTCGGGGGTCTTTCGTAAGGCACTTGGCAACAAAATCATGGAATACAAGAGACCTGAAATAATCAATAACCCATTTCCAAATTCTTCAAGAGAGAACCAAATGAGATATCATGCTCTTCAAAGAGAAAGGACCAGAAGGATGGCAATGAGAATCTTGTTCATGATTGTACTATACTGACACAGGATTCATAAATTTGGACAAGATATATAAAACAAGTTGCTCTAAGAATATTACAATTGATAGGAATTAAGGAGTTTTAACAGGAATTCTTGTTCAAAAGGAGAGTGGATACAAGCCAAAAAATTGTTGAATAGAAACCAACATAAAGTATAGAGAGCAAACCATTTCTCCTTATCCTCAAGCATTGGAGCTGGTTCAATGGATATCATAAATAGCACCTATCAAAAGTTACAGATATATCAACTTTCTGATGTTGTAATTTCACTTAAGGAGTCCAGAGGAGATTAAGTTATAAGCATGACTAGAGCTTTTGCGACTCAAATCTATAAGCATTCATCCCTGTAGATCGATTATACTCCATTGTCAACATACTGAAGCATACACAACGTGGATCAAACTTCTGCACTTGAAGCAGCATTCTTGAAATGTTTTGATATTGATTACCAATAGATGATTTCTTTTGATGATGTTACTATTTATTAATCTAACAGGGGAATTCCCCAAATATCAAGCTTCATAACATTAGAGAACATCAATGCACTGGCAGAATCAACAATATAGGTCAACTTTGATCGTCATGTCAATTTGTTGTGAAAATGAAATCTATCAAAATGAGAAAAACATGCAATGCTTAGTTTAAGTAAAGGACTAACCCTCATTGGATGCACTGTTGCTCTAGGAGGAAGACCCTGAAAAAAGGAAATAAGAAAATTCAGTTTCATCGGCAACAACAGCAGGAAAATGAAGTGGGTTGAGAACCATAAGGTCTCAGGTTCAATTCCAAGCACAGGCAAAAAAACATTTAGTCTCAGTTTCAACTAGAGCTGAACCAGCAGAGGTACAGTTAGTTCAGCTTCAGCAGTATGGCAACAACACATCTAGTCCCGGATGCAATTACAAACACAACAAGAATATCAAAAAGAAAGACATTTCAGAGATTCAACTAGATATACCTCTGCCATTTCAATAGCAGACACTCCGAGAGCCCACACATCTACCTGGAAAATATAGATAATAATCAGAAAACTGAAAAGAATGAGTTCTGCACAATGCCAGCATACTTCACACACAAGTTAATGGCATTAGATGAACTCCAATAAGCACCAGCTTGAAAAGAAGGAGATCAAAGCAGATATGATACCTTCCCATCATAACGACTTTCTTGAATAACTTCGGGTGCCATCCAATGGGGAGTGCCAATGAACTGAAAATAAATGTACCAACATCAGGAACTTTAACTGATAAAACAAGTGAAATTACTTGGCATGTTGAACATAACCAAACTGAGTGAAATGTGAACCCAACGCAGACAGAAAAATCAAGAGCACGCTGGATGGATTGAAAAAGCGGGAAAACCCTCAAATATCTGATAAAATCTTACAGTCTACACTCATGGAACAGAAATAGAAGCCTACTGACCCATGTTTGCCTGGTACATCGCGACAGAAACAGAAAGCATCAACCCAATACCAACAAGCGCACGAAACATCTCCATTGGTGCAAGGTTTTAAACACTCAAAGTCAATTGATTGGTTCAGTTCGAACCTAACAAGATATATCTCGGAAAACTGAACATGATAATGACGGGCCTATTACACTATAAAACTTGAGAAGGCCTCAATTTCAGACACCTTAAATAGGTAAATTTTGTCATTGTATCACCTTGAATGGACGGACCAGAATGGATATAAGATTCATAAAAGCAACACCAAGTGGAGATTGGGTGTTGTTGATTGAGTTAACCATCCATAAGCATATAAAAAGGGAATCAATTAAAAGATAGGGGCTGGGGCTGAATCTCCAATGTACTTTCCAAATAAATGTAGATTTAACAAAAGAGAAAAATGAATTTGGAGAGATGCCATCATGGATATATATGGGACCATGAAGGTTCGGTGGTGGTTAAAGCAAGGAATTTATCCTTTGAAGTTGGAGTATGGTAAAAAAACAAGAAGTTGTTGGAAATACTTGCTTCGAAGTTGGCATTGGAAGAAGAGCTAGCTTGTGCCTCGATGTTTGGCTTGGTCATCAACTCCTCAAAGATACATTCCTTAATCTAATGACGCATGCATGACCAGGAATCCTCTCGAGCAAACAATATAGTGCTTGCCAATCTTGAGTCATGCAATGATTGGGAACTAGCGAGGACTAATCAACTCTTTGGTAAATTAACAAATATTCACTTTTTAACACAATAGACTGTTCTGGAGTGTGACAATCATGTAATCTTGAGGATCGATTCCTATATCAACCCCCTTTTTTATATAATGATAGTGTCGACACCAACTTGTGTGTACTTCGACTATTTCACCGAGTATCTACTACCTACCACCAACATAAGTACGTCACTTATACCATCATGATTAGGTAGATGCATACAAATTGCATAATGGATTTGAACCTTGCTCTCTAAGGCTTTCAACCACTTTATACCACTATGCCACATCCTTGGGTACTCGATTCCTATCATCAACTGATGCCAGATGCATATGGGAACAACAGTTCTTTCCCTTTGAAGGTCAATTGATGTACAGGAGAACCAACAACATAGCCTTCTTCACATGGACTGCAACATATGAAGCTATCACGCTCAAGAAATCCTCCAAAGAAGAAGAGAAGTATGAGTTAACAGATGCTTCTTGTGTGAAGCTGCCAAAGAATCACAAGTCTGGCCTCCGCAATTACTTCATTGGTCAGCTGCATGAGAGATGTGGAATATGTTTTGTGTCTCTATGGAGTAACTGCTGTAGAATGTTTATCGATTGGGACATGACTCAAGTGAAGAAAAAAGTGAATATAATTGGGAGTGTATATTATGTGGAGTTTGATGGAGGAGGGTAACAGGAGACACTTTCAAAAAGAAAAAAAATGAAGCCATAGGTATTTCTATTTCTGTTCTCAATAATAACTTTGAATATTTTGAGCAACTAAAGGAAATTCAAAGAAATTGATAGACAATTAAATGTTTTGAGCTCGCTGGAGCTACAACAAGATGTACACTTACACAGCAGTTCCTCAGGCACCTTTGTGAATAAAATACCTTCCTTGTCAAGAAAAATAAGGCATTAACATATCTGTGTACTTAACAACCTTGTCTAGTTGAATATAGTTTATCGTTGTACTTTTGGCCCTTTGGAAACCTCATCAATGTTTAAACCAGAGAAAAGTGCCATGCAGAAGGTATTACTGAGTAATGGCAAGCTAAATCATAAAAGCAGGAAAGGAACATACACAATGGATTCTTTAAAAATTAATGAAGGAAACGGAACATCTTAGCCATCTGTAGAGCAACAGTTTCTTGTTTTTATTTTATTTTTCTGCTTCACCAAAAAAGAGGATCTGACTTTAACTAATTGCAAGAATCACCTAAACATGCTAATAGATTGAGAGTGATGGCATAGTACATACCGTGTTGCGTTTGGACATTGTTCTAGTCAGCTGCGCAGCAACACCAAAATCACCTGCTCATTTAGTGACAAATTATTCCAGTTTTCCAGATTATCTAAAATCCAAACCTTTTTTTTTTTTTTTTGAGAAGTAAAATAAATTTGAAAGTTTTTTGGAAGGTTGCTGTCTGTCTCGATTCATACTTAAAAAAAGGGGTTTAGGATTTTACCTAATCCAAGAAACCTTTTCCTTCAAAACTAATATTCTGATTCTTTTTTGGGGGGTTAAACAGGATTCTGATCAGATGTGATTTAATTCAGCACAAACAAAGTAAATTTAAGTTGAAGTAGGCAATGAGAACCTCAAGCAGTCACGATAAGAAATTAGGATTCTAATATTTTGCTATATGCAAAAAGCATAATTAGGATGGAAACATGATATCGAATCTAAAGCTATTAAAATCTAATTAGTTGAAGTGCCTAAAGTCTACGAACATTTTCTCCATTCAATTTCTGATACAACAAACAAGAACTTTGAAGATCTGGTACAATTAATAACTAATACTCCCTCTGTCCAATTTTAATTGAACTTATGAGGTAATACACACATATTAAGAAAAACATTCAAACACAAAATTTACATCATACTTTCCACTATTGCCCTTTGTAAAATCATAAATATGTAGTGTAATTTATCTCCTAGAAAATATAACAACAACAACATCATACCCAGTTGAATCCCACAAGTGGGGTCTGGGGAAGGCAGAATGTACGCAGACCTTACCACTACCTCGTAGAAGTAGAGAGGTTGTTTCCTGGAAAATATAAAAGTTCAATAAATGAAAGGGCAAATATAGAATAAATTCCAAACATTCACCTTGAACTTTGAACAATTCAAATATTTTGAATATTGAAAAAAGCCCCAAAAATTCAATTAATTTGGGACGGAGGGAGTATAAAACAATTCAAAATTGATACTAAAGATAAAGAAGTAAAGAGATAAAGAACACTCACCTAACTTAACCTCTCCTTGATCAGTCAGCAAGATATTGCCACCTTTAATATCTCTGTGTACTTTAAAAATAGAATGCAGATAGGAGAGGCCCTACATCACATCTAACATTACTTCAGATGCAAATACAAAAAACTGAAAAGTTTTTTGAGGAAGAGGCATTTAAGTAGTTCCACATTAATAGAAAAGACGTGTTCAAAATAATTCAATATGGGAATCAGCATCTTGTCTATGCACCATATCTTTTGAGATAGTAACTGTTGTGAATATTCAAGCAAAACATCACATAGGTTGCCCTGAAATCTTGTCTCTGTATCATATTCTTTATTAACCTTACAGAAAACTGATTAACAATATCAATGGTAGAAAAACACACAAAAAAAACTTGAACCTCAAGATTAGAGATTTATTTGCTTCTATGAAAAGTCAAACTTGCTCGTCAGCCATTGTATTTTCTGGCCATTGTACTAATTTTTTTGAAGAAAAGGGCAAAGTGTTGGGGTTTGCCCTGAAGTTCCTACTTTATCTGGCTATGCCATTATTATGTTTTACTTCGAAAAAGTTTTCCTGGTGAGAAAAGATTCTTCCATGTCTATCTTTTTCCTGGAAGGAAAAGGTTTGGACTTCTATAGATAGACAATCATTTTTTCTTATACAACACAAATCATCCACAATGTAGTCATTAAAGTCTCATTTAGGGGGACATTATTCTCTCAATAATTTTATGCGTTCTTAGTAGTTTTTCATAAGTAGATCAATTGATCAAAATAAACTATTATGCCTCTTTTAGTATACTTTTATTTTTCATCTAATTTACCGTCGTAAAGGGCAAGCCCAGTGGACTAAAGCTCTCGCTATGCGCAGGGGAAGGGCCCAACCACAAGGGTCTATTGTACGCAGTTTTACCTTGCATATCTACCAGAGGCTGCTTCCCATGACCTCATGGTCACATGACAGCAACTTTACAATTACTTCAAGGCTCCCCTAATTTACCGTCGTAGAGGTTTGCAATTGTTAGCTTTTGTGATACATTGTTTTTTTTTTGTGATACATTTTTTTTATTACCAAACAAGTGGTATTGGAGTCAACGGTACAGTGAGGTTGAAGACAGGTTCAATTCAAGTTGCAATAAACTTCACGATAATGAAGTTTTGTCCGAAGTACTACAAGTGGTAATGCATTTTCAAACATACTTTTAACATTCCTGTTGTTGCATCTTTAAAAATAAAATAAAATAAAATAAAAATATGATTAAAAAAACATTTTTCAACCATATTTTTACCATAGCAAAAAGCAGCACTGGATATTATGTGAAGGAGAATCAAGATCATTTTTTGCCAAAAAATTCAGGCCAAAGGTGAGATTTGTTAGGATTCACACTGAATTTTCTACTTTATCTGGATTATAACCTAATTGTGTTTTACTTGGAAAATGTTTCTTGATGGAAAAAGATTCTTCCATGTCTATCATTTTTCTTGAAAGGGAAATTTTGGACTTCTAGGAATAGAAAGATCATTTCTTCTCATACAATAGCATCAACAATATAGTGTCAAAGTATCATTTAG
Source organism: Solanum rostratum (assembly GCA_029948455.1). Taxonomy (NCBI): domain Eukaryota; kingdom Viridiplantae; phylum Streptophyta; class Magnoliopsida; order Solanales; family Solanaceae; genus Solanum; species Solanum rostratum. Next base: position 7,316,855 of record CM057046.1, read on the forward strand.
GAGCATATTATTCTCTCAACAGTTTTATGCTTCCTTTTAGTTTTTTTTCATATGTAGGTCAATTGATCAAACTATATTAAAGTATTACGCCTGTCAGTCCGATTTGCTGCTGTTAAGATTTGCAATTGTTAGCTTCTCCACGACACCTTATTTTTTCATCCCAATAAAAAGAACTAATATCTCCGGCACTATTCTTTAAGGACATAGAGACGGTAGGAAATTTATCCAAGAGGCATACTTGATAGTGATGAAGTATTAAGTCTATGAAGGATGAAGACAAATGGTAAGAAAACACAATTGGAAAAAATTAGAAGTACAAAAGAACCTCATCCCTTAAGTGATGAAGCATGCATATAAAAGCGTTATCAGTTCATGAGTGCAGACACACACCTTAGAGAAGTGTGTACTTCAAACAATGACACATAAGATGATACAACGTAAAGCAGTTAGTTCTATTCTCCACTTAAAATCCAGGCTTAGTTTCCATGGCGCATTGCTCGAACTTGTGACCTGAGTCATGAGTATTTCAACTTTGCCTCTGGAACTAAGTTATTTTGATTGCAATTTGATTATGATAGTACTTTTTCTCAAAACTAAGGTAGTTTTTGTGAACCCTCTAAATTTGGATAGAATGAAGGCGAAGAGAATTAATAGACAAAACATCAAGTGCATGACCTTGTATCAAAAGTACCATACAAGCATACTCTAAAACAATGCTTGATAACAAGCATACCTTCAATGCCTCTCGACAAATAAATGCTATTTGATACTCCTCTAAAGCCTCATCTGTGACATTCATTAAATCAGCAACACTTCCGCCCCCACAATACTCCATTACTATCTGCCAAAAAATTATTTTTCTTCATAAATTAAATAAACTGAAAAGTTCTAGTATGGGTTGCAGACATTATAAAAGGGAAGAAACGGAAACGGAAACGGAAACAGAAACAGAAACAGAAACACTTTCAATTTTGAAGTTCAAAGAAAAGATGACCCTTCATACCCAAAGGTACTCTTCTCCTTGGTAGCTACCAAGATAGCGAACAACATTTGGATGACTGCACTGCTGCAGCATCTCAATTTCACCTCGAATTTCTTCATAGCCTTCCTCCTAAAAGAAAGCAATATATCTATAAATATACAGAGAGAAAACTGAACCACCTGAGATGAACTAATATTAGAATCTAGGGCACAGAGCAAGCATACCCCTTCAGATAATGATATGACTTTGATGGCAACCATTTCTGAAGTCCTCAAGTCTCGAGCTTTATAAACAGCCCCATATGAACCCTTCCCTGTGTTTATCAAAGTCTTCCACTTTCAGCCACTTCAGTCAATAACATATGATTGGATAACACAGAAAAAAATGACAAATGCACCACTAATGTTTTCCAAGACACACAGATTTGCACCAACATCCAATTCTTCTAATATTACATTCAATATTGCACTTTGTAAAATAGAACCATCGTCATACACACTCATAAGATAAGACAAAATTGCTTCACATGAGATTCATCATTCACAATTGTAGGAATTTTTGTAGGATTATGTTCAAAATAAAAATCATCAAAAGTATCTCGAAACAAGTCGACACTGTACAATTTTTTGACCTCTCTTAATGAAGAAAATGTCTCATAAAGTGCAAAACCACCACAACGCTCTGCTCAATAATGTGATTAGACAAAAATTCTAGCTACACTAATACTCATTATTTTCCATGAGTCAAATAATAGCAACTAATACATCTACCCCTCGGTACCAAACATTAGTCATGGGCTCACAGCTATATGATTTAATAGAATCCTTTCTGCTCTACTTGGACCTGTTTATTCAATGCTCAGTAAAATTTCTTTTAAGACAATGCTCTATGCAAAATTCAACAGCAGACCAACTCTATGCTAGATGAAAAAGGGATTCCCCAAGCACCTGAGCCAGAGGAAAGCTTGGAACTCCATACTTGCTGCAAAATGGTGGACTATTTGAAAGATAAACAGAAGATGTCTTGATGCATAAAGGAATTCGAGAAGATAAAATCTTTTGTATTTTTGTTTTCTTTCTGGTGTAAGCTGAATGTAGTTGAAGATGTAGGCACCCTGTTACAGTTCGTAGAATCTTCTGTGTAGATAGCCTGGATTTGTTTTTTTCCTTTTTGCTCCTTTTGGATTTAACTACGGCATTTTCTTAGTGCTTCTTTTGACATCAATAAAACTTACCCCTTTCAAAAAGGAATTCTTTTAGAACTAATTGGAGTTCACAGATAACAAATTGCATATATTATATCTAGTGTTTGGTTAAAGCATAACAAAAGCAGATAATTTTCACTACTGAAATCATCTTAACTCAAAAAAAGAGGGAAACCAAACTTTACCTAGCTCGTGGAGCAATTCATACTTAGTAGAAGGATCTTCCCTAGTCACACTGTCTGGTAATGAACTCGAAGACATTTTACTCCCCTGTGGCCTCAATGTACCACCACCACCTTCCTCTTCCGAGGGTGCTCTACTGATATGACTCCTCTGCCTCCCTATCCCAATCTCCCTTACCGCCTGCATACTAGCCACTGCTCTACTCATAGTTGATCCAACAACTTCACTACTTCCACTTCTAACAGTTCTCCTCACCATAGTCCCCGAATCAAACTCGTTATCCTTCACCACAAAAGTCGAAAACCTACCTTCCTCGTCCTCATCCTCATCCTCATCCTCGTCCTCGTCTTCCTCATACCTCCTTCTCACAGGGCTTTTCTCATCCCGATCCCAATACGACATATAACGAGCAGTCTGCTGCTGCGGTTGTTTCGGAATAGAGAATTTCGAACTTCGATCGGTTTTCACAATCATCGTGCCGGAGATTGATGCCACGTCATCATCTGAAACGGAATCTATAGCTCCACCTCCACCGCCGAAGTCCTTCGGAAGGCGTTTGAGCAAAGGAGGAAGTGATTCGTCGTCGTTTAGGTCATCTACGTCGTCGTCGTCTTTGCAAACCATAGTAGCATAGAGGTCTGAATTGTCTTTTTCATCGGTTTTCCGGTCACTGTCGTTGTCGTGAACGACGAAGGTGGAGTAAATGTCGGATTGTTTCGCCGGCGGCGGGGGCTTCCGGGATCGCCACGACGACGGACGAAATTCCATTCCTGACCGCTGTATGTGAAGTGGCTAACGAGCTGTAAGATGGAAGTTCTATGATTTTTTAAACTTTAGAGATTGTGTTTTTATATTTATTTAGAGTAAATTCTACTTTTTCTTCAAAAATAAGGAATTTTTTTTTGCTTATATTTGACATAAAAGTAAAATATATAATGGCTCGCTCTCTAAATCCTGAAGAAGAGGTAGAACAAATGATTATCAATAAGGATGTGCAGTATGCGATAATAGGTAAATTTTCTTATGAATGGCTCGATATCAAAGATTTAAGGAAATTTTTATCAAAATATTACGAACTGAAAGGGGATGTTAATATTAGTTTGTTGTGACAGATATGTTCTTATAAGAACAACTTTACTAAAGACTATGTGACACTATTATCAAAGTCTTAATTCTGTATCACAGAGAATCAATGATCATATCTCATGAGAACCCTAAAGTAGGGTCCAATCTTTGATCCAGAGGAGAAGACTTCTGTGGCAATTGCATGGATATTATTTTCAGCACTTTCGTAAAAAAATTTTGGTAAGGAAGTGATTTTTGCCTTGACGACTGCAATAGGAAAGCCTTTACGGATAGATATGACAGTTCTTAATAAAATGAGACCTATTTGTGTGATGATAAAGGTGGGGGTGAATTAAATAGAAGAGTTTTCAACAAGAAATAATGTTGGTGTTTGGAAGAGAAATGGGGAGGTAGTAGAGAAGTGGATTAGTATTAAATGTAACTATGTCTCTAAGTATTGCAAGATCTGTAAACTTCAAGATCATTGTGAAAAGGATTCACTTATCTTACATCCTGAATGATATAACAAGGGAGAAGGAGAATCTGATGAAAATAAAAAGGAAAGGGATAACAAAGTGAAGCTAAGAAACAACTTTCAAATAATGGGGGACAATAATGCTGACGATGGGCAAATGGAAAAAGGGAAAGCAATACTAGGAGAGAATAATGAAAGGAAGGAACATAGGTGGAGAAGTATCTATAGAGTATAGAGGGGGCAGGTTCAATATCACAAGGGAAAGAAGAAAACAGGTTTGGAACCCCAAAAGTAACTTAGTCAAAGAGAATATTGCCTCCATGAATAATATGTATGAAACTCTAGAAAAACAAGGAGAGAAAGAAGTTAACAAAGAAGAAAAGGAGGGGAAAAGGCTAAGGATAAGGGGCAGGAAGAGGTCAAGGATGCACAAAAAGTAAACAAGGGTAGCGCTCAGGAAGTTGGAGAATCCAGTTAAATAGTAGCGAGAGTAGATGGAAAAAATTCAAAATGTAGAAGACAAGGATGCATCAAAGGAGAAGGTAAGGAAAATGAGGCCACGGTGGATCTGGAGGTGCCAATAGGAGTAGAAAGAATATTAAGTGGGCATAAAGAGAGCAACGAAGGGATAGAACCTTTACAAAGTACATATAGCTCTCCGTTGTTAAATCAAAAGGAAGAAAGTGATGAACAAGAAAGATGAGATAATAGTGATAAGGAGGGAAAGAGAATTTTGCAACAAATATTGACAGTATCAGCAAAAGTGGAGATTTATCTCCAAATCAAATAGAGAGGTTAAGAGGGAAAAATAGAAAAATGTCAAGAGTGAATCAACCTTCACAAATACATACTAGGAGCAGGAAGGCCTCATCAACATCAGCAAAACAATGATTGACAAAATATTAATTTGAAATATCAGGTTAGTTAAATCTCAAAATATTTTTGACAGAGTACTAGAGTTGCACAAAAGACATCATTATTTCTACATAGCTTTATTAAAGCCTTCTCAAAGCCCATTGGAGTTGGGAATTTACAGAAACAAGCTAGGAATGCAGTAGGCTAAAGTCAACATTTCAGCAAAGATATGAATTTTTTGGGGAAAAAAACTGCAGATTATACACAACAAATTACCATGCATTTTAGGTTAAAAGGCACAAGTGAAAGATTCATAGTCACAGCTGAGTATGCCAAATGTAGTAGATATAGAAAGATTGGAGCTGTGGGATGATTTTGAACATCTGGTTGATAATACTATTCCATGGCTAAAAGGGGAAGATTTTAATGTTATTGTGGAAAGGTTTGAAAAAATGAGTGGTTTGCCGGTCACTCAAAGAGAGATGGAGGATCTTGTCCAGTACATCAACTGTTGTGCCTTCGGAATTGAAATATATAGGAAGCTCCTTTTCATGATGGAATGGAAGGATTGAGAAAGACAACATTTTTAAGAGACTTGATAAAGTGTTAGTCAATGACATTTTTGTGAATAAGATGCCTGAAAGTGAGGTTCCTTATTTGATAAGAAGGGGGTTAGATCATGCACCTCTGCATGTGATTTGCAATTCAAGTCAAGAAAAGATTATCAGAGCTTTTAAATTCTTAAATTCTCAAAGTTTTTCTAATTCTTTGAATTGGAATGGTGTTGATAGAAATTCAAAATTTTGCAACGAAATCAATGTAAAAACCTGGAATCAATTTTTGGATGAAAGGAAACCCTTTTATAAAGATAAGAATGATTAATTAAATTTAAGTTCTTTCTTTGGTCTAATTATCGATTAGAGGATTTAGCTCATATGAATCGTTATTGGTTTGATACCAATAATGGTAGCCGTTTCAATATCTTAAGAATACATATGTATCCACGGTTGAAAATTAATTGATAGTACTATATACCCTGTCTCGTATAGATTATCTGAAAGCAAACAAAAGCACACATGCCTTATTTTACATCTCATTCGAATCTAATTCGAGTAGACGATACTAAATCCATAAAATAAGGTATCGATTTTTGGACTAAAAAATCCAAATTTCAAGAAGACTATGGAAGAATATTGGAATATACAGGTGGAAGGGTCTCCTTTTTCCATAGTTTAAGTGAAGTTAAAGAGATTGAAAGGAGGTCTAACTTAATGGAGCAAGATACTTTTGGCAATGTCTTTAGAAAAATTGCAACATTGAAGAATATCATTGCAGAGAAAGAGATTCAGATTGAGATATCACCTACAATGGAAAACAAAATTGAACCAAACAAGGTGAATGTTGAACTTAAAAAATTCTTAAAAATAGAGGAATTAATCTAAACTATCTACCTTATAACCATCTACCATATCTGATGTTATTTATATAAGATTTAATACATGTATAACTCATCTCCAAATTAGCTAGTAAATAATCTCTTGTTTGATCTGAGCAAATTTTAATTATTAAGATTTTGAATGAGGTTTTAATTTTTATCATTAAAAAGTACTTTTGTATGGATAATTTTCATCCTCCTCTATTCAAAATCACGAGCTACAATTACTAACCACCTATGTCATCATAATCATCACTACTACTGCCATCATCAACCATTAGCCACCTCTGTCATCCCAATGCACAATCATCACTACCGTGCTGCTACCAACCACTATTGTTTGCACATCTACTATGTCCATCATTATAATTATGTCCACCATCGTTACCACAACACAATCACCACTATCATCATCATCTGTCACTACTATCATTATGATCAATCTCAACCACCTCCACCATCATAACTAGTAATATTGTCAACTACCATCGATGCATTTTCAACCATCAACGTCGCCAATTACTAACTTCACTATCACAACCACCACTACAATCATCATCGTTACATTAGTCACAACACCAATCCCCATCCGTGCACCACCATTCCTACACATTAACGACAACCATACCATCACTATCAATCATTACAAATTATCATACTCATCATCACCAACAAACATAACTTTTTTAAAAAATTAAATAATATTTTTTATTTTATTAAACTTATATTATTTTAACATTTGATTATTTTTATATTTAAATTGTACATTCATTATATTTATAATAAATAGGTTATGCAAATTCGATTCTAAAATCTAATGATAATATCTTAATCATTTAAATATATATTCAATTTTTTTAAATATTTTAATCAAAATAAAAAAACAAATGAGTCGTCTTAAATATATCTCCATCCTTTTGCTGACTATCTTATTTACTTTCTTTATAATGATTGGTAAACTTATTTTATTAGTTTTATGATGGAAGGCATCTATAATTATTTTTTTAATCAACAAAGTTCTTCCACGCTATTCATATCAAATTGTTTTTTTAACAAATTGAAATATAGCTACTATAATTATTAAATCAACCAATAATTTTTATTTATTTATATAAAAAGAAACATTTTCCTTATGATCAAATGCACCCATTTAATAACTCTAAATTATTACTTCATGTATTTAAAAACTATTAACAATCTGTATTATAAGCAATTGAGTTGATTTTCTCATTTTTACCATTTGACAATAGGCTAAACTATTACATCAAACTAATAATATTTATTGAATTTTGTTTAATATAAATATTATATTTTTCTTAATGACAAACGCTATTTATATATAATTTTTAAATTAACACGACACATACGTGCAAAGTACGTAGCACACCAAAGTGATAAAATAAAATTAAACTTGTAAATTTTTGACAAAATAATTCTTAAAATATATTCACCGGCTACAACAATTACATCTTCTTTAAATAAAATAAAATTTTTCCTTAAAAAATAAGTGTGTACACATTTATTTATTTTGTGAACAGAAAGCATCCTCAATAATTTCTTTTTTTAAAAAATAATAAAAAGCAAGCAAGATTTATCTTTTAGCTAACCACTCCATTTTAATAATTATAATGTTTAAATTAACAATACTATTTTTTTTGTTACGTTATAACTCACGTTTAATAATATAAACAATAAATTTTTCTATCTGTAAAGCAAAGTAGAGTACACGGTTAATCTTATTACAAAAGAAATATTAAAAAATTAATTTAAAAAAAAAATTCAGAGTGAGAACAAAAAAAGGAATAATAATACGGCCATATTAAATAGTTACATGAAATTATTGCATAATAATAAGTTTAATAATACTTTATACGTGTTTTGTGCGTGAAATATTATAGAGAAAAATAAAAATTAAGTATGAACTTATGAAAAGATAAATAACTCACTACAAAAGTAATTTTAATAAATTATTTATTTATACAGGTCCTATATATTATGGTAAATTAGAATTTTCCTGTAAAGTATTTTCTTGATTCAAATAAGGAAGAAGCAGAAGTCTATTAAATAAGGAAGATTTAAGTCCTGATTTTATCATTTAGTTCTAGGTATTTTAAAAGTCAATATTATAAATATAATTAAATAAGAATTTTAAAAAAAGTGGTGAAAAAATGATTTTGTCTAAAGAGGAGATTTTTAATGAAGGACAAAAAGTTCAAACAACATTTCTAAGGGTCTTCACACTTTTAATATAATATAGATAGATTATAAAAACGTGAAGTATTATATGTATTTGTACCCGTAGAAGTGACTGAGTTTATTGATCAAGTGATCTTCAAATTCACAAATTTAAAGTTTTGTATATACATTTCAGGAAAAATTATACAGATAAGCAAACAGATACTTGTTAATTAGCTAACATAGTTATAGTTTGAATTAGTTACGACTCGCGACAAACATCTAACTGTAATTACAGTTTAAATTTTGTGTAATTCGTACAATTTATACAAAATGTTGTGCGTAATTATACAAAAGCTATGCACGAATGAAATTGTATAATGAAATATACAAACACCGTAAATTGTATGGCGAATTATATAAATATTGTGCACGAATAACAAAATATACAAACGAAATACAAAAATTGTGATTTGCGAATTATACAAACGTATACAAATGATGTGCGAATTATGCAAACGTTGTTATAATTGTAATTACGAAATATAATTATCTAAATTGCAACTATGGAACATAATTAAACTTTATATGTTTGTCGTTTATGAAATTTAATCATTATAATTTACTTCATCAATGTAATTAGCAAGTTGTTATATTAAATTAAAATTTATTATATGCGCATTGAAAATAAATGATATTCACTCTGTCTCATTTTACGTGACACCATATACGTTTTTATCCGTCTCAAAAAAAATGTCATCTTACTCTAATTAGAAACAATTTAATCTTAGAAATTCTCTTTTACTCATAATAAAATGATTCCCAATCGTATAAATATCTCAAAATGATTTTAGACCAAAGTTTCAAAAGGTATTACTTTATTCCTTAAATATCGTGGCAAATCAAAGGATGTCCCATAAAATTGGACGGGAAGGAGTACTGTATAAATAGCAGTAATTTTGTCTTAAACATCATCTTCTTTATTAGCCTCACTTTCCCTTTTCCTTTACCGGCAACATCCGTCCACCGCCGTCCACTTCCGTCCACCGCCGTGTTTCATCCTTTCTCAGTTGCTATTTTCTACTTTGTATTGATATATTCAAACACCCTTCAGCTCCTATACTTCTACTGAATGCTCAATTTTTTTCAAAATTTTGCTGAAAATTTCACATCTGAATTCTGGGTTTCTTTGAAGAGACTGATATAGATGGCTACAGTTAACAAAATTGCATCTTTTAACCATCTTGGGTTAAGTAAAGCTGTTTCCCCTAAACGGTGTCGTTTGGTTATCCCTCAAATTTGGTTGAAATTGAGGGGTACCTGGGTTTTGGGTTCTGGGGGTTTTAGTAGTCAAAATCCTAGTTCTGTTAATCGAAGGAGAAATGGGTTTAAGTTGTTTAATTCGGTTGAATTGGATAGTTTTGTGACGAGTGATGATGAGGAAAAGAATGAGGTGAGTGATTGTTTCTTTGAGGCAATTGAGGAATTAGAAAGAATGACGAGGGAGCCATCAGATGTGCTTGAGGAAATGAATGAGAGGTTATCTGATAGAGAATTGCAGTTGGTTTTGGTGTATTTTGCTCAGGAAGGGAGGGATTCGTGGTGTGCGTTGGAGGTGTTTGAGTGGTTAAGGAAAGAGAATAGAGTTGATAAGGAGACGATGGAGCTTATGGTTTCGATAATGTGTGGATGGGTGCAGAAGTTGATTGGGTCTAAGAGTGAAGCTGGAGATGTAGTGGACTTGTTGGTGGATATGGATTGTGTAGGATTGAACCCGAGTTTTAGTATGGTTGAAAAGGTTATATCTTTGTATTGGGACGCAGGTGAGAGGGAGGGAGCTGTGTCGTTCGTAAAGGAGGTGTTGAGGAGGCAGATTGCTTACTCAGATGGTAATGCAGATGGGCATAAGGCTGGACCTGCTGGTTATCTTGCCTGGAAGATGATGGTAATCTTTATATACTCATCGTGTTTAATGCTAAGTAGTCCACTTGTTAGTTGTTATCTGTAAATATTTGGTATGTTTGTCCCAATAAACAGATGGTGTCGTCGAGTATTCTTTTGGAATCTTGATTGGTAAAACATAGAACCATACCTTTGACCAGCTTGTATTCTTTTCTAGTTGCTCAGTTTAGTCATGTTAATGTCATGCTATCTTATACTTACTGAAATTTACTGTCAAAATATGATTTCTCTCCCTAGCTTTAAGTAATATGGTATTGTGATGAAGCAAATAATCTCCCCTGATTATTAGGACAGTTGCACATATATATGTGTGTGTGTGTGTGTGTGTGTGTGTGTGTGTGTGTGTGTTCTATTTTCCCGCATTTTGATTATGAAAAACATGTGTGCCTCGTTGTGCCACTTGTATAAGATCACTTGTAGAATGTCTGTGAATGGTTGTTGGCGAAATTTTTTGAGTTGATAGGTTGTGGCAGCCAAATTCACAAATTTATGATTCCCAAATAAAGTTTAGACAATTAATGTTGCTATGGGATATAGGATCTCTTCACCATGAATCTATCGCTGCGAACTCTCTTTCATATCCGGTTAAACTGCCCTTTATTTTAGTTTTGAGAAAGTGATATGGTCCAATAAGTTGTTTTAGTAAAAAAAAAAAGAGGGGTTAATACCTAGTAGAGGGGAAAAAGGTCTGATAGTAGCTTCTTCATGATATAAAAAAAATGTACTTCCCCTGCACAAGTTTTCTTGTCCACCATTCCAAAAATATAGATTTTCACTTTTACTTGTCATTTTTAACATATCAACGAAAGATAATAATTTTTTTATTAATGTTTTACCCTTAGCATTAGTTACTTATTTCCCAAATGAATTTCCAAGACCTATACTAAACAGCAATTAATAGGAGCAGTGCGGTAAAATGGTCATGTCAATTATTGTTTTTTTAATGGGCGTGTCAAGTAAAAGTGCACGGAGGGAGTATTTGTATTTATGCATGTACATAATATGTATGTAAAGATTTTCCTGCTAGGATTTGGTTTGCAAATTTATATCCATTTCTTATAGCTTTAATCTTTCTGTCAGGAGGAGGGTAATTACAAGGATGCGGTCAAACTAATTACTGGCATTCGAGATTCTGGATTGAAACCAGAGTTATACAGCTATTTGATTGCAATGACAGCTGTGGTAAAAGAGCTGAATGAATTTGGAAAAGCTTTACGCAAATTAAAAAGTTTTGCCAGCACTGGTCTCGTTGCTGAGCTTGATTTTGAAAATCTAAGGCTCATTGAAGAATATCAAGCAGATCTGTTGGCTGAGGGTGTGCAGTTGTCCAATTGGTTGATACAAGAGGGTGGTCCTTCTCTTTTCGGGGTGGTTCATGAGAGGCTTCTTGCGATGTATGTCTGTGCTGGTCGTGGAATAGAAGCTGAGAGACATCTGTGGCAAATGAAGCTGGCTGGTAAGGAAGTCAGCGGAGATCTTCATGACATTGTCTTAGCAATATGTGCTTCCCAAAAGGAGCTAGGCCCCATCTCAAGGTTGCTTACCAGAATGGAGGCTTCAAGCTCATTACAGAAACAGAAAACATTGTCATGGCTGTTGAGAGGTTACATTAAAGGCGGGCACTTAGAGAATGCTGCTGAAACAGTAATTAAGATGCTCGACTTGGATTTGTATCCAGATTTTCTTGACCGAGCAGCTGTGCTGCAGAGACTGAGAAGACGTATTCAACAATCTGGAAGCTTGGAAACTTACCTTAACCTTTGCAAACACCTTTCAGATGCGAGTTTGATTGGTCCGTGTCTTGTATATTTGTATATAAAGAAATATCGACTTTGGATAATAAGGACGCTTTGAGCAACTTGGAGAAGCCGCCTGCCTGTTCTGAAGCTATAAGAAGACGGTGTTCTTGTTCGTTGCTGGCTTTGATGTGTATAATATGTATAGTTTTAGATGATTCGAGAAACATACAGTGACCGAGAGAGCAAGATGTTGGCTGCTGGTCTAATTTAGACGCCCAGAATTGCAACATTAAGCATCTTGTTCTCAAGTTCAAGTTCGTATATATTAATGTACATGTACGGTTTGCATATATTCTAGTCTTTCCAGACTCACTCGTGGAATTTTACTGATATATTGTTGTAAAAGTTAATAATAAACTATTCCCTATATTTCAAATATATTGTCATGGCATTACTTTCGAGCCAGCCATTAGTAATAAAATTGTGCCTTTGTATAACTTATATGGAGACCATTAGTGCTAATGTTCTGAATATATGCAAGTATGTAACTACTTTTTATCTGTAAGCTTATAGATGAATGGTTTAGTGCATTCATTTGCATGCTCTCTAGTTCCTCAGTGCGTCTAATTCACACATTAACATAAGATTTTTTCTTAGAGCAAAGTTTAAACTCGTGAAGTGCATCTAATTCACACATCACGTGCTACACTCTTACCATTGGACCAAAGCCTCGAGGACAAGAGGAAGAAGGGTGAGTGTACTTAGTAGGTTTAATAGGAGCGCATTATATCATGTGTTTTTTGCTCAATTGAAATAAATGTACTTTAAATATTTAAATAAAATTTACTAGCAATGTATTGAGCCTTATAGTTGTCCATTGAACTAACAAATTTTGGAGATGGTCATATCTAATTTTTGAAGGACTAATAAAATTGAAATCTCAATAACTTTAGAGATTACACGATTTTTTTGGATTGTACTTTTACATATCTATTCAACTGAAAGTCTTTCGATAATCAATGACTTTGAAATTATAATTAATTTATATACTATACGAATCTCGATAATTGACAGAAAAACCACCAAACATATCTCAAATTTCTGAAAATTATTTCTTATTTTTTTTAAAAAAATTAGTGTGACAAGAATTACTCCTTAAAAAGTTTCAAAGAAGAACAAAACAAAACAAGAACGGCATTTCAGCTTTGCTCTTTTTCTCTGTATCTCTCCGTTTAACTAATCGGTATGAACTATTAAATTATGGTGATTTTTGCATTCTCTTAACAACCCCTTTAATCCAAAACAACCGATCGATGGATTATAACCTTTGATCCATCTTGAATCTAAGTAAGATTTGCAATTTCATTATTGCTCACTAACTGCTTGTGAAAATGCCTCAACCAATTTTTGTTTCATTTGATGAACCATGTTGATATTATTGGTGGGTTTTGAAGTTTATATAATTGGTTTGAGGAAATTTAGGATTTTGATTTCGAATTTTTGTTTCCTGGTTCAGCTTTTTGTGTTTTCCAGAATTGTATCGCCATGATACAAGGTGGTCGTCTTCGATTGAAAGGGTGGCAGCAGGCTGCTGTTGCACTTGGTTCTGCAGTTGGTGCGTTGTTAGATCCTCGAAGAGCAGATCTTATTGCTGCTTTGGGCGAGACGACGGGGAAACCAGCTTTTCATAGGGTTCTTGAAAGGATGAAGAAGAGTCCCGAAGGCAGAGTAAGGCCTTTTACTTGATTTGCTCTTCATTTATATATTTGATTTGCTAGTCCCATCACATTGGCTGATTAATTTCTAAGAAATACTCTCATGATATTTTGTGAAAAAGATTGTTTGTAGTGCAATTTAGAAGGTGTTTGTGATTACTCCTATCGGTTTAAATGTCCATGAACTGCTGCATAGAATCTGAATATGCAAACTGTGTAACTACAAAGTGGATTATTTTTATTCTTGTATTAGAACGAATAACACTGCTTTTGATACTGCTGGAATGTTGTAATCTATCCTACAACCTACATTGGATGGACCCTCCATTTGTGTTGATGTACCTCGACATATGAAGAGGGTATAGGCACTGAATGTTGATCCTTTGAATATTTTATAGCAACTTATAAATGAAATGTACCTTTACTATGTGGCAATGGTCACTTGTGAACCTTGCTGACAACTGAAGTTGTTGTGAACTGACGAAGAGCACCAGTTTTGAGGATCTTTTAATCCCTCCTTACTCTGTACCTGTAAGCGCTGGCTAATGAAGATACGAATTGCCAGAATTGGTGAAACAGAAACAACTGGTTTCTGATAAAAGAAGGCAGTGCCTTTGTACTCCGACCCTTTGTAAGCAGCTCATTGAAGTTAGATTCCCAGTATCATGAGAAGAATGACCGCCTAGTTCTTCAAGTGCCAACTTAGAGATGTCTACTTGCCTCAATTGACTGAAAAGTTACTGCAGTTTGTAGTCCTTACTCTTTGCTGCAATTTCTTGAGCTATTTGTAGCAGGTTATGTTGTCTCATGCATCACTCGTTTTCAAGACATCCAAGTTGATCATGACTAGTACCTTCTTGAAAGAAGCTCAAAATTTAAAATGCAATTGGATTCATAATGATAGTTCAAACAAAAAATGCTAGTCAGACTCGTCGACTCATAGAGACGATACTGTCTTGAAAGACCCTCTTATCTTTTTTTTCCAATTTTCCTAGGAAGGACTCCAATAATTTTTACTTCCTTCCAGATTCAATGTTTCATCAGTTAAGCCAGAGCAGCAACAATTATAGTCTGTTCAACATCCTTGCTATCATGCTATGAGGCAACAGCACTGCCATCTTTCCTCTGGTGGAACTGACTTCTTTCACATATATTTTCTGTTTCTCTTAACTTCCATAAGAATCTCCCATAATTCCTCTCACTTGGTCAGCTACATTTCAAAATCTTGTTCTCTTAAGGGTTTCTGGAAACAGGTTCTTCAAAACCTGGATGAATAAAATCATCGAGCGCCAATATTAAGTAGGTTCCTATGAGAAATATTTTGGCTTCAAACTCTTTTGCACAGGAGGGAGTCTGGTCCGTGATGATGTTAGAGTTGATGTTCTCAGAAAGCAAATTCATCCCAAGGTTGGTATGACTTGGCTTTAGTAAAAGTGATATGTTCCTTGCCAGATAGCAGAAGAATCCAAGAAGACATCAAACAGCTTGCTTTATTCAAACCTATCACCACCTTTTTCATCATTTCAGACTCGAGGTCCCAAAGCATCTGCTGTGCTCTTTCGTATCTCTTGAGGTAGGAAGGTGTTCTCCCGCTGCTGGTTTTAACTCTGTGAAAGGGTCTCTTTTGCCTCACCAACTCTCCTTGTTTCATCTAGCAAAATACCCAAATTGGACATCTTGTTGTATTCTGGTGCAATCACTAGTGCCCTCCTGTAAGCATCCTCTGCTACAATGTAGTAATTTGCTGTCATCCTAAGATTTCAGCATCTTTTGGAATCTTTGTATTGCTTACATTATGGACCTAAGCGGAAGCATTGTGAACCTGCCCATAGCTGTTGCTTGTTTAAGGCGCCGTGGTGTTGAAATACATCTAGCTGCAACTTTAGTGCCTTGATAGCTTGGTGTAAGTTAGGGGCTCACTTATGCAGTGAACAGCGTGGCTCAAGCAAAAGCTTGGAACTCTTAGCTATGTCATTCTTCTCTTTTGCTTTCCTAATGAGTTTTGTGTTCTATCCCAGCTCCAACAGCTAAGTCAGTCTCAATTATGCTTCTGAGTTCTGACCACCTTTCTTGTCTTATGAACTTTGGGGTGCTTTGTGTGCCGGCAGATGGTATTAACATACAAATAGGCAAATTTAATGCTAATCTAAGAGTTGGATGACTGACATGAAAGCTTGTGATATATGTTCAATTATTTGTCGTTTTAGTAGAGTACGCAGTATCTCATTTGGCTCTTTTCATTCTATTTGATTTCAAGTTTCTTACAAGTTGTTTGAAGTATTTTTGTCTTAATGATTGTAGTTTTGGATGCCTTTTCACTTATGTCTCAGGAAATACTGATCGAGCGACCTCGTGTGATCTCTACACAAGTGGGGCATGCATGGGACCTACCTGATAACACTTTTGGTGCTGCATACGCTAGGTTTATGGGATCTAGGAACTTTTCACCAGATGATCGCCCACCAGTGCGATTCATGGAAACTGAAGAGTTGGCATATGTAGCTATGCGTGCTCGCGAGGTGCATGACTTTTGGCACACCCTTTTTGACCTTCCAACAAACCTGATTGGAGAAACAGCGCTAAAGGTGATCGAGTTTGAACAGATGCTACTCCCTATGTGTTTGATGTCTGTACTAGGGGGCACAGCAAGGTTTAGTGACAAGCAAAGGAGCTTGTTTTACCAGCATTACTTTCCATGGGCACTCAAGGCTGGAGGTCGTAGCACAGATCTTATGTGTGTGTACTATGAAAAGCATTTTCATGAGGATTTGGAAGATGTTCGTCGTAAATGGGGAATAATTCCAGCTCCACCTCCTCCAAGACCAAATGCAACAATTGTTGTACCTCTTTGAAGAGGAATTGAAACTTTTAGACTTTCCATAGTGATTTGCTCTGTACGAACAAATGTAAATGTCTACTATGAGTGTAGTTACTGTAGTAACACAAACTTTTTAGGTTTTTGTGAGCTAATTCTTCTGTAATTTTTGTCATGATGAAAAGAATAATTTGCAATGATATAATATGAAGGTTAATACATGTAAAGAGAAGATGTGCGAATGCCCCAAAGAAGGTGAGAGAGGTTAGCTATGTGTGTTTGAAGAGAGGTGATTAAACATGATATGACACACCTGCAACTTATCGAGGACGTGATCTTAATTAAATGGGAGAATATGGAGGTTAAGATTAGGGATAGAAGATTAAAAGGTAGTCAAAACATTTTCTCATTTCCTTAACAATCATCACAGATATGAAGTTTAGGCAAGAAAAGCTGTTCAATCAGATGATCAATTTAACAAAAGTGGCAAATATTACATTGGAAGTAACATTTCGTGGGTGTCAACAGGGACTTTGGACCAAAGCCTTATGCAACTAACACTTCACAACAACCTCAAATACTCACACTTACAATTACAACACAGTGTTGAAAGACAAAAGGTAAGGAAGTGATAAAACAATTATCCAACTGAACATTGAAAAATTGCTTAGTTGCTGCCACCGCCGAAGAGATAACCCAGAGAAGATCCACCTCCAGGAGCAGCATGGACTTTGGTAGATGGTCGGTCCTACATTAAGGTAATAGCCCAAGTTAAAACTAAGACATGTTCATCGACAAATCAACGATACGATTATACAAGAGAAGAATCAACAAAATACTCCATTGTAGGACAACAATATTTCATCACAATTCAAAGGCAAGATGGCAAATATCGTTTCCTGCTAGGAACTAAAGCATTTTTATCTGAATGAGATTCTAAATGGCAAGCAAATGCCACAGATCAATCTCAAAATCCACAACTACATATTTAGAAGTCCGTCCGGTCAGGAAGTCAGCAGTCACCCAAAAACACAGGCTTACAAATTATTTTCACTTCACAACAGGAGAGTTTGCATCAATAGAATGTGCTAGCAGTTTATCCTAACCTGAAAGACTTAACCAGTGAGACCACCTATGATTGCAGCAACAAAGATGTACACTTATTCATAGACTGGTGCAAATGTATCATTTGAGCAAAAATGTTATAAAGAAATTCATGACAAGAAAGCTAATACAAGTTCAATTCCTGATAAATCCAAATCCAACAACCTGTCCCTATTCAATAATTTGGATGGAAGGATTGTGGTTAAGAATAGAGAGATTAAACCTGGAGATTAATGTTATCAAAAGCCATCGCTTTCTTGCTTAAAGCATGAAGAAATTATGAACCAAGGGATCATTGCTTCATGGTGAAACCACAAAGCTTTTCAGAAGTGCGCAATTCAACTAATGATATGTGCAAAGAGATCCCAATAACAAACGTTCCGTTTTTAAATATACACTTTGAGAAACTAGTCATTTAATAGCAATTTGATTATCCAGCTATAAATCCACATGTGTTGGTAGTTTTTAATTTTCTGCACCATGTATTCCCTAGAAGTGTGCACAACTTCACATTTTTTGCTTCAACCCCATTGACCTTGTTGTTTATTTATTTTCATTTCCAAAAACACTGCTGAAGATGAGGTTCCAGCCTGCAAGCTATCTATTACTCTACCTTGAAACAATCAAAATATGTCTCCAGCAAAGCACAAAAATGAACTAGAAAAGCATTTCAAAAGACATCAAACTAGTTGATATGAGGGCAATACCGTGATAAAGTTGCCTGTGTTTTGACCATCTCCCCCAAAATGGTTTCTTGAAGCGGTGCTCTGAATACCAGCAGGAATCTGGTTAGTAGCATCAACTGTAGCAGAAACGGAAGGCTTTGAAGCTGGCTCCTTATTTATTGCCTTCACATCACTTTGAACAGCAGGGGCGTTTCCTGTGGTTGATTTTGGCGCCTCACCGCTTCCAAATAAGTATCCCAATGAACTTTGCCCTCCTCCATAGCTGACTCCACGACCCATATCTCTAATTCTCTCTTGTTAAAGAATTCTCGGAACAACCTGATTCAAGATGAAGAAGCAGACCATATGCTTTAAACATGAGAATAACTTTCAAATAAGTTAGCAAAGATTTCATGCACCAAGCAACAACATAGAAGAAGGAGCACAGCTGATAATCAAGCAACAGAAATGATGAAATCCATTATACTTCGAGCATTAGTGGAGACTGTGATGCTCTACTAGTCTATTTATTATTCAGAAAAGAAACATCAGTACAACACTAAAGTTGATAACAATCTTCTGATAACATGGTGGTAGAAACCATTAAGAACCATGAAGATACTAATAGAGCTTTAAACGTTTTGAGGTCTGCATTCTATTTGCAGTTCAACGACGGAAACTTGGAGAGTGACATTTATGATTCAATCACATATCAGAAGAAGAATACAATTACTTTGCCAACACTAGGCATCCTTAATCATGCAAGGAGAATGAAAAGAAACACAAGAAACAGAGATATCATCTTAGTCACAAAAGGAAGACACATTTTTAGTTAATTGAACTCTCCTAGGCAAAGCATTTTTCTCCTCCTTGACATCTAATTGTTTCGACCTCAGGGATATTGTTGGTGATGAGTAAAAGTTGCCGCAGTTTCTCCTTTTCCTTTATGACCTTGACATCTAATTATTCCGACTCAGGGATATGGTTGGTGATTGGTAAAAGTGGCTGGAAACTGGAAAGTGTCTCTTTCTCCTCTTACCTCCAAAGGCAGGAGGTGAGCGGAGAAACTTGTTGATTTCCTCTGCTCCACGTTTTCTCCTAAACTATCACCAAATTTCTTACCACCTCTCCCGTCAAAAATGAATGAGGATCTACCTAGTGTCGACCAAAATACTCATCACTTCTCCAATCCTTGCCCCACTAATTCATTAGCACCTTCCGGAAACATACACCATGTCTAAGTTCTCTTCCATCAGAGCCCCAAACAACTGAAGGAAGTTCATCTCGCACTCAAACAGAGACTCCCTGAAGTCCTAATACCCCAGATCTCTTGTCGAAAACAATAGTATCCCATCACCAACACTCTCCCTTTCTGGATCAGTAATCTTTTACTTCGACAACATCTTCGAATCAAGCCTTAACACCCATTATTACTATTTTCATCACGCGGTGGTCCTCAATTGTTGTTTAAAGATAACTAAATTAACAAGCACACAAACCCGAACTCAACTTCATCACATAAATCCTTTATTTAAAGTGAAACCCAAAATCTCATAACAATGAGAGGACAACCAAACAACAACAATTAACAAGCACAGATACCCAAGCTCAACTTAATCACAAAAATCAAATTCAACAAAAAATAATCAATCTCCCATATCTCTTGTCCACACCAGTGATCTCTTTACTTTCGGAACGTTGGATCAAGCCTCAATCACCCACCCACAATTACTATTTCATCAACCACTGGTTCTCAATTGTTATAGACAATGACAGAACAACCAAACAACAACAATTTAACAAGCACACAAACCCAAACTCAATTTCATCACAAAAATCAAACTTTCAACAAAAAAGAATCAATGCTCAGATCTCCTGTTAAAACCAATAGCATCCCTATCTCACACTCTCCCTCTCTGAATCAGTAATCTCTTTACTTCAAAACTTCCAATCAAGCCTTAATCACCAAGAACTAACACCCCACTATTACTATTTCCATCAACCACTGGTTCTCAATTGTTAAACACAACTAAAATGCTTCTTAAAGCAAAACCCCAAATCTCAAAACAGCAACAAATTAACAACCAGACAAACACAAACTCAACTTCATCACAAAAAAAGATCCAAACTTTCAACAAAAAAAGCTTAGATTCCTGCAACTTTGAATCAAAATCACACACAGAGAAAGATATACACAAATATAGACAACCCCATGTACATAAATTTGAATGTTTCTAGGAGATCTGGGATTTCAAACTTTTCCGATTACCTTTGATTCTTTCGGATCAGATCAGAATTTGGATGTGAAGAAAGAAATGGAGTACAGTATATTTCTCTCTTGTTTACCTATAATTATTATTTCTTTTGTTTCAAAAAAGAAATATTGATGGGGCTTTTGCTAGGGAAAATGTACAAAATGGGCCCCATTCTTTTGGGATCGCATTAGCGTCTCGTGTTATAAGAAGATGCCACCAAAATTTAAATGTGAATTTAATAGAATGATAATTAAATATATTATATCATATGAAGTGGAGTATTTACCTATCGAGAACTCGATGTTTAGATTATGAAAGTTACAAAAATGAGCTTTGTGGGATGATTGTGTCCTTATATTAGGAGAGATAGAATTAGAAATATAGATATTGAAATATCTCGAGTCTTGTATTATGAGAAAATGGCATCAAGATTTTATAGCAAGTTTTATAGAATGTTGGTTAGACTTATTGTGTTGTATGAGATGGAGTGTTAGTCTTGTCAAGAGCTCAGATGTTCAAAAGACGAAATTTATGAAAATGAGTTTTATGAGATGGATGTGTGACCATAAGATTAGAATGTAGATTTTGAAACATCCTGAGTCTTGTTTTTTAAGAAGATACCGTCAAGATTTAAAAGTAAGTTTTATAGAGTGATAGTTAGTAGTTAGACTTATTGTGTATGAGATGGAGTATTAGCTTGTTAAGAAATCAAATGTTCAGAAGACGAAAGTTACAAAAATGAGTTTTGTGAGATGGAAAAGTGATCATACTAGGAAAGATAAGATTAGAAATATAGATTTTGAAACATCTCGAGTCTTGTATTATAAGAAGATACCATCGAGATTTAAATGTGAGTTTTGCAAAGTGATGATTAGACATATTGACTTGTATGAAGTAAAGTGTTAACTTGTTAACAACTCAGGTGTTCAGAAGATGAAAGTTACGGAAATAAATTTTGTGATATGGATGTGTGGCTATACTAATTACTAAGAGATATAAAAGTAGAAATGAGATTTCGATACAAGATGAAGGAAGCGAGTTGAGGTGGTTCAAACATGTGAATATGTTGATATGGAAGTGTGAAAGGGTAGCTTTGATGGTTTTTAGGAGAAGTTGAAGTAGGCCAAAAAAAATATTAGGAAGAGGTGATTAGACAAGACACGACTCAATTTCAGCTCACCAATAACATGACCTTAGATAGAAAGTTACGAGTTCCTGAATTAGGATAAATGATTAGTTGGTAGTTGTGTATTGTCTAGCTTCTCGTATCATACCAGTAATAGTATTACTTTTGTAGTTTTTATCCTTCTACATTTGTTAACATTTGTTATTTCTTATATGTCAATTAGCCTACTGTGTTATTATAGTTATCATAAATTTTTATTTTTATTTTTATAACATAGTACTTTTTTTCATCTTTCTTTTGAGCTGAGAGTCTATCAGAAATAGTCTCTCTATCTCCCAAATTAAAGGTAAGAAAATTAGTCTACATTTACCTTTTCCAAAATCCACTTATAATATTACAAAGAATATACTATTATTATTATTACTACTATTTTTATTAATAATTCTAGTTGTTTGATTTTATGAGAACATATAAATATACATTGTAGCTTTTTATGTGCAACTTATGTTGTGTTTGGTCATTTTTGTTATTTGATGCATGTTTGGGTTTTGTAATTTTTGAGATTTGCTTGTATGTATATAGTTTCTCTTGAATAAAAAAAAAATATTCATTTTTGACAAAATTTAAAGGATTAAAATTACTCATGGATATATTTAAACACCCAAAACATAAGTAATTACTTCTATCATTTAAAAAAAATAAAATTTTGTTCTTATTTTGAATTATTTTTCTCATACTTTTAATCTAGTTAGAACATAATTGGCAATTGATAGAAGAAGCATATTAAAAAGTAAATATACTTCAAACATATATAAGAAAATCATAATATAAATATTGGATTTTTAAAATAATATTTTTTTTAAATGTTGATTGAACTTTTTTCTTCATTAAATTTTTTTATAATAAATGAAATTATTATTTATTAATTTTCTCAAATTGCTATTAATATGAAAATAATTTTTTAAGCAATAACTTTTTCAATTAATTGTTTTTTTTAACATGATTTTGTTAATTTAGCTTTAAGAATCACTTTATGATTAAGATTCTTTTGACTAATTGAATGGTTTTACTAATTTAGCTTTAAGAATCACTTAAAAAGATCAATACTTCCTATATAAAACTTTAAATTATTTGACCAATCAAACAGACAAAAAATTCAAAGAATATTTTCGTTCACACCCAACACATCCATAGTCAAGTCTCAAAATAAATCTATTTTAAGAAAATTAATAATTTTCTTAATAAAACATGTCACCAAAGAATAAATCCATTTTAGTATTTAGTAGAAAAATTAATAGTTTTCTTAATTAATAAACATGTCAAAGCAAAGAATTCAAAAAAATAAAGTCTAATTCTATTTATTTTAGCAATAAAATTAATGATTTTCTAAATAAAACATTCTTAAGTCAAAGAATGTACTAATCTAGGAAAATTAATAATTCATCAATTTATTTTTTACCTAATTTGTCTTTTCAATTTACATTTTCTACATTTTTGTGTACTTATTTATACCCATAGAGAATACTCATATTTTTCTACACTTCAATATTCATATACAAAATAATATTTGCATAAAAAAAAAAAAATCATTTCAAGCAAATGGCTAAACTTTCATCTCCTTTGTGCTTGTTCCTCCTCCTTGTTTTTTTAGCAGGTAATCTTTTCTTCGTCGTAAATCTGTCGCTAAATAATTCATAACTAATATGATATTTTAGCTGTTCAGTCGTTAAATATAATTAATGGTGAATTTTTTTTCATATTTGGCTTACACAAAAAAGGAAATTAAAATGATCCTTTAATCTCATCTATCTGTTTGAGATGAGGGTCTTTCGGAAACAACATCTTTTCTATCTCTATGAGGTAACTATAAGGTCTGTGTACGTATTTTACCCTAGCTCCCCAGACCCCACTTGTGAGATTTTCACTGAGTGTATTGCTGTTGCTGTTGTTGTAATCTTATCTATCTTGTCGAATTTCATTTGATACATTGCTGTTGATTGAAGCGTGATGTATTATTTTCTTGAACAGGTTGTAGCGCGATTCGCGAAACGACTAGCATGAGTGCAGATGTGATAGTACCAAATGATGAATGCTTAACAAATCTGGGAGTGTGTAGTTCTAAACTTTGTGATGAACAGTGTTGTGAGAAGAATTGTTTTGATAATTTCAAGACCAAAAATCCAAGAGGTACTTGTGAGCAAATCCCTGGTGCTGCACTGAGACTTTGTAATTGTTACCATGATTGTGGCAACTAGAACACACACCCCCCCAAAAAAAAAAATAGAAAAAAAAAATAATAAATAAAAAAGTTTTAATAATTTGACATGTATTATGTATACTTATTTAGAGTTTGATTTTATGAAAAGGGTGTTTATCTCGATATTTACTGTATTTGAGTCAAAGATCTTCCGAAAAACGACCTCTTTATCTATACAAGGTAATGGTAAGGTCTGTGTATATTCTACTCAGACCTTACTTACGAGATTTCACTGATTATATTGTTGATGCTGTTGTTTTATGGAAAGGGTTATAGCTTAATCTATCTTGCTTTTTCATTTTTTTGTATTTTTATGTTATTTTTAGAATTTATTTTGCGTATCAAGCTTCTCGAATGAAAAAATTCTTGGCATGAGATGCTTTTATTTATTTAAATAGGGCTTAGTGCCGTATGAATCTAAATTAATCAGGTCATTTAAATTTTGAATACTAGATATTCAATTAAACAAGATAAAATGTGTTTGTTGAAAAGAAATCGAGTTATGTACTCTTAAAAAAGAATATACGTGTTGAAATTAAATGAATAATATTGACGTATTTCACTCGCACATATATATACACATACACACATATGTGTGGAGGTAAAATCTTGCTGGCAGTATCATCTCACATAATGAGCATTATACTGAATTATTCAAATTTAATCAGAACTCCAAAGCAGACATCAGAAATCGAGCGAAAAATCAAAAAAGAAATTTGTTTCCTTATGACAATCAAGATTGTTTTCATAAGTAGTCATAAAATTCAAAATTTTTACGTCATGATTTAAAATAGATTCTAATTTATTCAAAATGGACTATTGATCTTATTATTATTGGATATTTACTTTGTGTTTTTCGGATTATTTACATAAATAATACATTATATATTAAATATGATTCTTTTTTAGGATACTATTTTTTATTACGTTCTATAACATATTTTACCAATAAATTACAAGAAATCTTATCTCTTTCTTTCTCTTCTTCTCTTTCTCTTCCCGACGTCTTTTTTTCTTTTTAATTCTCTTTTCTCTTTCTTCCATCCTCCCATTCAACTCATCATTTTTAATATTATACATTGTTATGAATTTTATTATTTTTTTTAATAAATATAATACATTTTCTAATAATATAAAATTAATTAAATCATACTGAAATGTTTCAAATTCACACATAATACTTATAATATGTATTATTTATTGAATTTAAAACGTATTATAGCTATTTTTTTATTATTATTTTCTCTTATTAATGATGTTAAAATAATTATTATATTAAAAATATATTACTTATATTCTGTACGTACATTAAAAAATATCTATAATACATATGAAGTATCGAATTTATACGTAGCCTTTTTTGGGTATAAGTGTGATTTTCCCAAAAACAAATTGGACCAAGGCTGTCACACTGTTAATTATCAGCCAATCTGGTAGGAGCCCATGGGCTCCAACTTGTCTCAGCCCATTGAACTCCCAAGCCCATTGAACTCCAAATGGTTTAGGGATTTTTCCGGCCCTAACCGTAAAGCTGATCATTACGAATGTTACGATTCATTCAATTGACAAATCCAATCGATTCATAGCCTCTCGAATACTGTTCAAAGAATAGGCTCAAGTCCATTCACTTCATCTTGCATCCGAGTTGCTTTAAAATGTGACTTTTTAACTATTTGAAAAAGGATACAGAACTCTTAACTATTTAGTGTTTCGATATCTATATTAGGATTAAATTCAAAATAGTTAAAATAAATTTAATGACAAATACTAATTTGTAACCTGATGAAATTAACTTATTACAATAGATATATATCCATTAAAAATATTTTAAATGTTTTTAAATTATCAACATATATAATTTAAATTTATTAGTATTTTTATATTCAAGGAAAACCTTTGTGAAGTTAATTGTCCTTTGTCTTAGCACTAAGTTTATCTGAAAAACTTTAATCATTCACCAAAATATATTAAGTAAAAAACCATCAAATATTTTTTCCATTTTACTGAATTTACATGACCTAAAGATGAAAAATAATTCTATTTATAGCCCTAGATAAACAATTTTTGAAACACAATTTGATAATCCAATTCTAAAAAATATTTATTTTAGCAAATTCCCTTTTAGGCAAAATGGCCAATTTCTCATCAACTTTATTCATGTTGCTCCTTCTTATTGTTGCAACAGGTATTTTATATCTATTGTTTTTCTAGTCTTTCTGATTTTTAACTTAATATCGGAGGAGCTGTATTCAATTCTAAAGGTGGGCATAAATATCGAAAAAGTGAAAAATCGAACCGAATCAAACTAGTTCGATTCTTCGATTTTCTGGTTCGCATTTTTTCAAAAATTTGATTTTTCGATTTGGTGTTCGGTGTAGAGATCTCGAAATTTTAGTGCATATATATATATATATATATATATATATATATATATATATATATATATATATATATATATATATATATATATATATATATATTAGCAACCAAATTATTCATTAAACAAATCAAAGAAGCAACAAATTTGTAATTCATATAGTTAACTTAAAATGTTATTTTCCAAAAGAGATTCAAACATAACTTTGTCGATTTATATCATGTAAAGAAATTAGTCTTCGTGCTTGTTTTACTCAAGCAATAGTTGGAGGTGCAAGTTCTTGACAAAGATAAAATATATTTTTTAAGTACAATAAGTGTTGCATGGGGTGCATATCATCACTTAACATGATTTAAATTTTTAAGTGTCTTATACTTTGATTTTGTCATCATTTTAGTTTGCACCGAAAAAATATTTTAAAAACATCGAATAAAATCGAACCGAACTTTAAAACCGAAGAATCGAATCGAAATTTGCTAAAACTGAATGCTCACCCCATCAGCGAAGCCACATGTATTTGAGGGGTGTTGACGGACACCCCTTCGTCGGAAAATTTTTGCAATTATTTAACATTATTTCCCATTTATTTTTCTTATATATAGGTTCAATGGTGTTAGCAGCAAACCAATGCTTGACTAATCTTGGGTCATGTGGTACCAAGGCTTGTGATGTACAATGTTGTAAAACAAAATGTTTTGATAATTTTTTTACAAAAAGTCCAAAAGCAATTTGTGAGCAAGTTAGTGGAAATCCAGGTCTTTTATGCAATTGTTACCATGACTGTTAATTTAATTAATAATTAGTGTTCATGTTTAAGAAATATGAACACTTTAATTGTTATTGTTGGTTTGGATGTCATTGTACTTTGAACCAAATGTCTATCTTAATAATATAATGGAATATTTACCTAATTACGCTCATGTATTTATTATATATTCATTATTTCTATTTATTTCTAAAAATTTTAAGAATCCTTTCTTTTCATCTGGATAGATTAATTCAGTTCGGATACATTAATTTCTGATTCTTGAATTATCTTTATGTTTAGTGTATCATGCTTTATATGTTACCGCCTGATACTTAAAAACCCTAATTTTTGTATTTGGAATTGAATTAATGTGTCTGGATTACTGAATTAATGTATCTGAGTTGTCATATTTTTAAGGGATTTTTGTAAATTGAAAAAGGATAGTGAACTAATTGACTCTTTACACTGTGATTTATATAAACCCTACTAATATAATACTCTACAGTAGAGCTCATCTTTCATTTGCTTTGATTTTCATATTGTGTGAATTTCAAATTAATACGACAATAATAAGATTAAAAGGAAATATAAAAACGTGAAAAGAAATATCTCAAGGGAGTTGTCTATCACTAACAAACGTCGTTTTGAAAAATAAATCCTGCAATACACAAATCAAGAATAAATCGAATTTTAATGCGGACATCAAACATCAGGTGAATTCTTTTATTTTAAAAAAAACTTTGTTTTGCATAAGATGTCCATAAGTTTCATTGTTTGCACAAGTAAATTATTCTGAATTGTTTGTAGTTGAATAAGACTATACTTTTATATTGGGAAACAAAACTATTGAAGTTGCAAGTCTATTTTTGAAAAATGCAAATTAGACCATTACACTCATTATCATTTAAGAGGTGAAGATGTCACTGTTTGAGTTTACATTCTGAACGTGATCGTCACTTATAAATTATTTTTGGTCACAAGCAAATTATTTGGCCTGGCTATTTTACTCAATGGAAGACTTAAGCAATAATGATAGGCTAGAATTAAACACAACTACTAAATCAATGTCTGAAATTGTAACAAAGCAGACCAACTGAGAAGTTAACAGTCTGAAAGAGATGCTAAAATACTGTCTATTAGTCTATGAAGCCTCTACAAGTCATGACTCAAGAGTGGGTACCGCGACAGACCATGACTACCTCAAACTAAAAGAAAACAACGGAAACTGAAAAAGGGATAACATCAAGGAGCCCTGACTGCAAAAAGGTCTCACCACTGGCTAAGTAGAAACACTGAATCGCCTAATAATATGCCTACAGAGGGACTCTGTCACCTGTGTCTGCATTGTAAAATGATGTAGGTACAAGGAACGTCAGTAGAATGTAATAGTATGTAAAATAGCCAAAACAGGAAAACTCAGGATACAATGCTTAAATCAAAGGCTTAATGTAGAAAATAACTCAGTAACATAAGGAATGCATTATAGCAAAATATCTGATTTAATGCATAAATAAATGTAACTCTGTTTGTGTCTGAAAATAATATATATTATAACTTGGGGAGTTTCTCTAACCGACAACCATCACTTTATATGTATATATACATACATACACACATATATATATATATATAATCCTTTTTTCATTTTTGAATTTCTAACTAACTCACATTTGTATCTCGTGAGGTCTACCTCTCGTTACAAAGGAAGAAATCCTATCTATCCCTCTCAACTCTTAGCGATAGAAAATGATTTAATCATCGTATATTTTTCTATTATTGGTGCAGAAAAAATGATTCAGACATATCTGATTAAGTATAATAATAACAATAATGTATTAAGTGTAATTTCGTAAATTAATTTTTTTAAAAATAAATTGCACGAAGACCTTATATCTATCACATAGAGATAAAAAAAGAATTTAGAAATCCTTAGATTCATGTAAAATATCTCAACTAAATATAGGGAAAATGAAAGAAAAAAGATTCATACCTAATTAAGTATTAAAAATTTACTTCTATTCAAGCTTTATATCAAATTATATCCAAAAATTACCGTTATATATCTTGAAAAATAATTTTCAAAGATTTGATCTTGCATTATCTATCTATTTATACTATGTTAAAAGTGTGAAGACTCTTAAAAATATTGTTTGAACTTTTTGCCCTTCATTAAAAGATTCCACTTTAGATAAAATCGTCCTTTCACTATTTTTTAAAAAAAATATTATTTAATTATATTTATAATATTGACTTTTAAATATATATGAAAAGAAGTGATAAAATAAGGACTTCTAGCTGTAAAAAAACTCCTAAATCTTTTGATAGACTTCGACATCTTCCTTATTTGAATCAAGAAAGTACCTAAGGAAAATTCTAATTTACCAGACCTTTATGAATAAATAATTTATCAAAATACTTCCATAGTGAATTATTTATCTTTTTATAAGTTTATAATTAAATTCAATTTTTCTCGCTTTGATCACGCACAAAGCCCGTACAACAAAATTAGTATACTTAAAAATATATAGTAATAAATACATACTAATATGTTATACTAATTAAAATAATTACTATTATCTCTTATGAGGCAAAAATGTCAAGTTTTAAGAGCATGAGATTAGTCATTAATTTCTTACGTTTCTTTAATTTAAGAATTAAAATGTATTTATCTTTAGCTTCTATTCAAATTTAGTAATTATGGTTTTTTTTAGTTACCACTTTACTAAAGATATTTTATTTTTTTCAATTTTGGACATAGTTGATACTTTCCTTAATGAATAAAATAATAATTAAAACAAATCATAAATTGATTCCAACAATTTGTGAATTATATAAATCAAAGTGAAATTGCATTCTCAAACATCAAAATAATTTTTACATATTATTATATTTCAAAGTCAAAAAAAAGATGGCAATGATCTTATCAAATCTTTTCATTTTCCTTGTTCTTATTTTCTCAACAGGTAATGATTTACTTTGTTTAATTTTTATTTATTTATATACATATTTGTGACCAAGAGGTCACGGGTTCAAGCCTTGAAAACAGCCTCTGGCGGGCCCTTCTCCGGACCCTGCGCATAGCGGGAGCTTTAGTGGATCGAACTTGCCCTTTTATTTATGTATTTGTTATTTCAACTTATTTTCAACTCATATTGACTAAATCTAAAGAAAGAAGATTTGTTAATCTTCTAGAAACTTAGTCACATTAGAAATGAATTCATTATATTTTTACAATTATTGAGTTCAAATATAATATTTGATGAAAATCTTCAAAGTTTTCACATAATAATCAATAGTAATTCTATATAAAAAAATATTGACTTAGGATGAACCACTGATCTATCCTTCATTGAAACTTTAAAACGTCTCACCTGTTTGACACATATTTTCTCTTCACTATTATAAAAATTCTTGTATATATTGTCAATATAAATAAGTTAAACTCTTCGGACCTTATTTTTTTGCGAGTGGCTAATGAAATATACAACATCACTGTTGGTTTGGTACATGACCCTGTAGCGACTTGAGCAACCACCATTAATGGCCATTGAGAGACAATGGAAGAATTGTCGTTTTAGGGTTTTGAGAGAAACTTTCGCCTAGCATATATTTTCTCTTCACTATATATAAAAATTCTTGTATATACTGTCAATATAAATAAGTTAAACTCTCGCGACCTTATTTTTTTTTCGAGTGGCTAATGAAACTTTTTTTTGTTTTTAAAGTGGCAGCTAACAACATGGCATTGGAACCCAAGAAAGTAGTAGCATCTCAAGAGGAAAAAATGAACAAAATATTACCAAAATCACAAAAAAGGCAAAAATATCAATGTTTGGCTCAATTAGGTCCATGTAGCACTACATATTGTGATGCAACATGTTGTACTAAGACATGCCTCAATTATTATAGTGGACTTAATGCTGTAGCTTATTGTGAAAAAATTCCTGGTGTTGCTGTTAGACTTTGTGCTTGTTATCATGATTGTTATCAACATTAGAACTACATTTTTCATGCAAATAATGTGAATAAGATGGAACCTTTCTTCAATATATTATGTTACTCCTTTTCTTTTTCTTTTTATATCCTTCCGTCTCAATTCAGTCCGCTAGTGATATTGTCCGCTTTGAGTCTAGGCAGTCACGGCTTTTAAACACGTCACTGGTAGGTAAGGTCTGTTTTCACTTATATATCCAGCATCTCTCCTGTATTTTACCAACATGAGACTTCTCATCTTAAGATGGGTTGTTGCAATTTAATACGGAGTTTAAGAGAGAAATAAAGACTTTTGAAAGTTGTGAGCTTAAAATAAGTCAGAATGTTTGTGTGGGTATAAATTATTTTATTAGGGGTAAAATGAGTCTACTGAAGTTAAATTGTTACTTAATATAGATCTATATTTGATTATTTGTTTGTTTATTAGAGGAGACCATATGAAAAACGTAACACATTCTTTTGATTTCTTTAGACAACCTCGTTATATATCAAGAGTTTCGAGTTTAATACGAATATTTTAGCAACAAAATTAATAAATATATTGACAAAATGATAGAATCAATTTATATTCCTTTTTTGATCTAGCCATTTAAATCTTTTTAACTTTCGAAGGTGATGCCAAATTGAAGTTGTCTTCAAAACAAACAACTAAAGAATTGACTATGTTGATATCAATTATACGTAGGGGTGACAAAATTAAATCCAACCCGTCTTATCCGTTGAAGTTTGTAACCCGCTCATTGATTAGCTCAACCCATCTCAACCTATTTAAAATTGGGTTGATATACAATCCGAATTGACTTAAGAGAGATTTTGTCAAAATTATTTTAAAAAAACTTTTTTGAAAAATTTGATATGTTTTATATATAGCCAAAATTAAAAAAATATAATTTGATTAAATACTAAAATATTAAAAAAGAACAAATAAAATAAGTAAAACTTAGTAAAAGTTGGGTCGGGTTTGGTCTTGACCCACTCTATAACCTATTACTCAACCCGCTCTGACCCAACCCATTTTGAACCAAGCAAATTCAAGTTAGGTTGAGTTTTGACCCGTTTGTTATCTTGACCCATTATAACCCGCTCAAATTTAACCCAACCCATCCAATTGCCACCCCTAGTTACAAGTAGGATCAGAGGACATTTTCGGAAGGTAACATATATGCAGATTTTATCAACTATTTTCGATACACCTTCTACTCAAAGAAAAAGAAGACGACCACAAGATCATAAGCCCCGTTCAATTAGTCTAGTTTTGACTAAGCCACGTGAATTACTGTTATTATCGATCAATATCGCCTTCCAACAGGAGTCCATGGGCTCCACCTCATCTCAGCCCATTGAACTACCAAGCCCATGAAGCTAAATGGCCTGGGGAGTTTCTTGGGCCTTGGCCCATTCAAGAAGAGGCCCAAGCCCATTCACGTCGTCTTACGGCCTAGTCTATTTAAAAACTTGCTACTGCTAAATTATCTTAACTAAAGCTTAAATTTAAGATAGATTACTAATTATGCCCAAAATTCATTAGATAAAAAAGTTTTAGGAAGCTGCGTAGGACACAAAATTGTCATGTAGGAACGCCAAGTAAGACGAATGTGTTTATTTTTTTTTCAATTTTATATAAGTTCAAGTGCCTACTTGTGCACACAAAAAATTGGAAGGCACAAATGCCAGTTGAAATGAAGTTAAAGAGCACGTCTATGTATTAAGTGTAAAGGAAATGACTCTACCATACTTGATTACGTACAATAATAACAACAACATGTAATCTCACTAAATGTGATTTGGACATGATAGAGTGTACACAAATATTTCTTATTTTAATTATGTATAAATAATGTAACTTTCTGCTGAAAGAAGTTCAACCCTACGCGGCTCCGCCCTTGTTGATAGGGCATCTCATTCAACAAAAAAGAAAGAAAACAATGAAGATTTTTTTTTTTTTAAATAATACAAACAAATTGAAGTATGAAGTTTTCAAAAAGATTTCATTCTATATGTGTGTGTGATGATCATGTATATTTGGTATGTACATAACTACATATATAAGAACATGTCTTGGGAAAAAAGAATTATGACCTTTGCCTAATATCTATGTTGCTCGGACTCTTCAAAAGTGTCAATGAGTACGTGTCAGATTCGCTAAAAGTAGTGTATTTTTGGAGAATCAGACACGAGTGCGGCATTGAAAGTGAAGATCCCCCAATTAGGCTAATATCCATCTATTTTATAGATGGTTTTTAGATTCATTTTTGGAGGAATGTTTGAAATTTCTACCAAAATCTTGTGTAGAGCTTGAGGTTTCGATAAAAATGGCGAATGATCGGAACCTTTAATCTGGAAAACTTGTTCTGGTTGATTTGAATCTATCATAACTTCTTGAAGAGATGCAGGAATTGCAAAATCATCTTGTGTTTTGACATAAAATCTTGGAATTGAACCATACTTTGTTGAAGAAAGTGAAAGTTTCTCTGTTAATGGTCCAAATGGAATTTGCCTCATTGATACTGATGCTAATTCAACATCCTGAAAATTAACAAGAACGTGTCAAAAATATCGTTGCACCTGTGTCAGATCCTTCAAAAATACAACTACATTTGAAGAATTCGAAGAGTCTGAGCAACATAGATAAACACGATCAATACCTTAGTAGGAGTTTGATTGAATAATACTTCTTTGAGCAATGACTTGTCATAATCTATAGAAGTTGGAGGATGATCCTTCCCATTTGCATAGCTAAAAATTTGAGCACGTTGACATAGATTGTTTAATCCAAGCTACAAATTTAAAAAATTTAATTTTCGTTAAGATTCTGTATCATTCAAAGAATCAATGACAGAGCCGGAAATTCAAACAATTTTTATATATATATATATGCAAAAAAAGCATTCAGTTGGACCCCTTGCACCCCTCTGCCTCTGCCCATACATACAACTTTTAGTTTCTACTAATAAAATCATGCATAACTAAATATAATCTCCGTACCTGTACGGAGAACATATCGAGTGTGCTCTGTCCACTCTTCAGCATTGCTGCAGCAACAAAAATTGCTGCAGACACTTTTGATGGATACAATTCCATTGCATAAGAAATGCAAGATCCCCCTATATCGTGCCCGACTAATATAACCTGCATCAATCGAGAAAAAGTATTTTAATTTTGGTGTATGAAAAGAACATCGAATTTTTAAGTGAATTTGTCAAATTACCTTTTTATCATCGTCGATTTTTTCGAGGAAATCAATGAGGGGTTTCACATATTGGGACATAGTAGTAATGTTGTTGGAATCAAAAAAATGTGCACCAGAGCCAGTCAAGTCAATTGCATCAACATGATATCCACATTCTTTTAGAAGTGTTGTAGTTTTGTACCAACACCAAGCACCAAATCCACCTCCATGTACTAGAACAAAATGTTTATGATTCAAATTTTCAACATTTGTAGTACCCTGAAAAAAAGTTAACAACATGTTATTATCGATATCATCAGTGGCGGACTCAGAATTTTACATTAAGAGAGTTCAAAATCTGAAGAGTAGACATACGAACTAGTCGAAGGGGATTCAACTTCTACCATATGTAAACAAAAAATTATTTTAACCATCCCTCTATTTCTATTCAAGGGATGGAAGGACAGAGGCCTTTGGTGTCCTCTCCAGTCAAAAATTGGGGTCTCACAATCACTAGCCAATATGCTTTTCTCTCATGCCTTTCTTCGTTCATGGTTCGATATTCTGGTGTCCTAGGCGTAGAGGAACCACACCAATCCATCCTGAACTTGGTGGTTAAACTCTACTGTGGTGACGATAATGTAGGGGAGGTCTTGCGGAAAAATAGCTAGACGCCAGGATGATAAAAAGCTTAACACCTCTCATTCTTATTATTTTTTCAATATGAAAACGAAAAAAAACAAAAATAAAAAAAATAAAAAATCAAAAGGTCATTTTATTCAAAATCCCAATTGCGACATCCCTTCGGCCGAAGAGGATTCGGATAAACCCACTAACTAAACGGTAGCTCTGCCCCTAAATACCACCATGAAATATTAACAGAGTTGCCTGAGATCTGTTGCTGGTTAGAGAGGAATTATTTAGGCATTCAAATTTGCACAATTTTTGTACATTATTTGGTTTAATAAATGGGGGAAAATAATCTCCAAATAGAATCTAACATTATCTACCATGTTTGGTTGTTTTGTTCTCCTAAGTTACAAAAAATATATGTATTTGTTTATGCAAAGTCCAATATGGAATAAATAAAATATGAACAATTAAATTCTGCATAATTAATATTTTCTCCGTTTATTTTTAGTTGTCATAAATTTGTCAATTTCATTTTCATTTTTACTTATCATTTTTGACAAATCAAGATGGACAATTTTTTTCTATTATACCCTCAATTTATTATCATTGAGTTAATGAGTTTAAAAAGTACAGTAAGTGGTTCCTACAATTAATACAAGTAAAATGATAAATTTTTTATATTAATAATTATTTTCTTAATAAGCGTACTACGTCAAAATTTAACAACTAAAAGTGAACGGAGAAAGTATCTCCAACAAAATCCTGTGTCACTCATGATGATACTTCTATAACTAATCCTTATATTACTAACACTTAAATAAATCTAACCAAACGACTCCTAAAATCATAATATATATTTTTTTGTCACATCAAAGTAGGCAAGTAGCTTAACTATGTGTGAATTATTCAAAGAAGAGAAATGTTCGAAAATAACAAAATTTTGGCTTAAAAAAAGAATAAAATGACTAAATATTTTAAAAATTGCCAACTATTGTAAAAGTTTTGACAATCCATATATATTATAAACAAAAAGTCAATTAAAACAATTAATTGAAACAAAACAGAACTAATTTTTTTTTTAAAAATGATTACCGTTTTCACACATCTAGTTTATTCTATTCATGGATTGTTGAGTCGAGGGTTCTCAGGAAACAACCTCTCTACTTCTATTACGAGATAATAGTAAGGTCTGCATACATTCCACCTTCCCCAGACCCCACTTGTGAGATTCAACTGGGTATGTTATTGTTGTTGTATTAACGTTCCCGCATAATTGAACTTTCTGTTCCCACTTTCCCTTCAAAAGTGACTCGAACTTTCAACCTTCAATCACTTCAACAAAATTTTTCTTATTTTCACACATAAAATCGGTTACTTTATATGGCGAAAAAAGATTCTCACAATTTCAGACCTAAAATTATTAAAAAAATAGTTTTCATTTTCTCGTGTTACAGTGGATAAAGTTCAGTGATCATACGTCAGGTAAGTAAATTACCAATTAAAATTTAAAGCAAAAATAGTATAGAAAGAATTAAAAACCTGATGAAGAAGTGAATCAGATAGTGATCTTGCACGTCGAGAACTTGAACTTCTTGGCATAATATTATTTCTCTTTTGCTTCCTTGAAGAACAATTTAAAGGATCTCTAAGAGAAACGGAACGTTCAAATTGACTGAACGTTCCGTTTTGATGGTGATGTTGCAGCAGCAGAGCTGCTGCAACTCGAGCTTGTTCTCGAATATAATCACCATCAAAATTGTTACTCTCATAATCAACTATTCTCGAAGAATTCGGATAAATTATTCTATCCGATTTTCGACTAGTTGATCTTGAGATACATGGAGGAGGAGGAATAATAGGAAGATGATGACCATTAGATGATCTTCTATTACTATGAATACTATGCTTTTTTATTTTTCTAGTTTTTGTATTTTGGTTTTTCTTAGAGAAACATGCTAATGAATTCCCCATATTTGTGAATGAAAAGAATTTTTTTTTGTGACATGAATGTGTTCATCTATGTTTTGTTAATGGAATGTGTGTAGTCAATGAGGGAATTAATTGACAAATATGGTCAATTATGTTTGTGGTAGGTACAAATAGTCCCTTAAGTATGTAATTGAACAGTTTTGATCGTTTAAGTTTAAAAGACGTGAATCTTTAACAGGAATTAGCTTATCGACTCTCCGAACAGTACTATAAGAATCAGTACTGAACATCCTGCCTGTAATTTTACAGGCTCCCATCACCATTTAGCTATTGCATTTATTTTTCTTGTTGTTGGTCATATGTATAGAACCAATTTCGGGATTGGGCACATAAACTGAAACATTCTGGGGCTAATGTCGTTTAAGTTTAAAAGATGTGAATCTTTAGTTTCCGTCAAATAGTTAAAGAGGTTGATCGTCAGATTTGATGGGAATTGTGATTTTCTTTTAAAAAAGAATTTAGCGGAAATTCAAATTCGACATTATAAGTTTTGAAGTTTTTCTATTTTGGGGGAGTCTATTTCTAGAGGCTGATTCAGTCTTTTTAGGTGTATTTTTCGCTCTTTTGGTCCATATGCATGTTTTATGTATAGTACAGTTTTAACGTTGTAGATTTAGAATTTGATAGGACAACCTTCCTAGTGCTTTTGATTAAAAAAGAATTTCTCATAGTTCCTTTGGATGTTACAGGTGAAGTTCATTAAATATTATTACTATACAGAGATCAAATTCAAAATCCTCCTTGAACGCAAGATACTTTATGTACATACCAGATTGTGCCTTTCGAGCGATCAAAATCAATGTTCGCTTTTAGAGATTTAAAGAACCACAAATGTTGAAAGTATATTTAAGGGACTGCTTTGAACATTGCCCCAAATATAAGGGACCATTTTTGTTATTTTTAGAATTATTAGGAATAATTTTTGGAAAGTAGTGTGGAAGAGAGAAAAATTATATATATTCATATCATGCAGTAGTACAATTTTGACCTTTGAATAAGAAAAAAAAATTGTGTTTTGCATTATGGTTCAACACCTACACATCACTACTTTGGAATTTAGTGAAATATTTCTTAAATAAATCCATTAAAAAAAAAAGCACCTACTTGGACCAATGAAAATTCTAACAATATATTATTTATGTTGTTAGCAATATATTTCTTATAATACGAAGTTTGATAGGTATCTATTAAAAAGCACCGCTAAACT
This sequence comes from Solanum rostratum, assembly GCA_029948455.1. NCBI lineage: Eukaryota > Viridiplantae > Streptophyta > Magnoliopsida > Solanales > Solanaceae > Solanum > Solanum rostratum. Next base: position 7,354,983 of record CM057046.1, read on the forward strand.
TGACACAAGTTATTAGTTTCACTTTTGAATTATTGACAATCTTAAAAACACTCATCTACTTGATTAACTAAACTAAAATACATCTCCCACCTATCCAAGTATTAAAAGCACTCTTTACTCTAGAAGTATTTAGGGGTGTATTTCACTCTTGTAACACAAACATCCCTCCAACTGTTTCATTTATGATAGTATTTAATTGTTAAAATATAATAATAGTAAAAGAACATATTATTTTATTAGAATAATGTAACCTGTTTTATTTTATGTGTTAGCAATATCACTTTTGATGAACAATTATCTATCTATCTATATTAATTTGAACAATTGGAGAGACAAAATACTCCTTTAAGAATTATTTTTGGCCATCCATAAAAAGTTGCTAAAAGTTTGTGCTCTAGTATATTTTGGTGATTGACTTCCACTCAAGACAACTTTTTGTTCCATCTTTAAGTCACATTTCCATCATTTTTTTTTTCAAAAAAGGAGAAAAATTAAAAGAAAAACAAAACAAAAACGCCATCTTCAATTTTGCTTTTTTAATTACAAATAATGTCGATTGCTGTCCACTCTAGTGATTGTTTCATATCTAATATTTTCTGCTGAAACATGAAGTAAAAGATAGAGAAGTTTACTTCTATTCCACCATAATTTTTCGGAGTAGAACATGGAAGTTAGCCATCAAAACTCAAAATCTGCAACTAAGGAAAGACCAAGTATTATTGAGGAAAACTTACTTACACTCAAAAGGAGAAGAACGTCAAGCAAACCCAACTCTAGCTTCAGAGGGTTTTAAAGAGCAGGAGAATGTTTAAGCTCATCTATCGCGTGATTGTTCATTTCACGTGACTCAAAGTAATGCTTTCAAAAAATTATAATTGGGAAGAAGTTAAAAGAAATTATAGTAGATCTCAATCGGGATGGTCTTGTCGAAGATCTTTGAATTCAGTCTATCGTTATTTCCACAGTCTCTTAGTCCCATACTGGCTAAACACTTGGTGCAAGTAAGTTTTTACAAGTATTTATACAACTATTTTGTCAATGAATGACCTCGGGGTCACTTGACTAATCTCACCATCATAGATGGCAAGTGATTTTGCCCGTCCAAGACTTGATAGATGAGAAGAAATCACCCAATAATGTTTACCTTTGCTAGGATTTGAGTTGCTCTAATGAATTAGAATCAGTATATCTGAAACCTACTAGCTCGACTTATCCGAATCACAAAGTGGAGAAGCACTCCCTGCACCATGGAGTAACATTTTCTAAATCATAAACATGAGATGTTGATCTTTAAAAAAGGGTAAGCCTGGTGCACTAAATCTCATGCAGGGTTCTGGGAAGGGCTTAAATATGCGTATCCAACGCTTCAATCTTGTTTTTGGTACGTCTAGATAATTAACGCCAACCAAGAGAGAACCAAAACACGTCTACTGACAAATGAGTTCACAACATATGAACGAGGAACACTTGTATGGACTGCAACAGCTCTTGGTAAGCACATTTACTCTTGTATGGCATACAAGTGAAGGGGCAGCTCAACTAGCCACAAGTAATTGATTCTACAAACATAACGGACATAAATATGATTCATATGGACTAGTTCATTCAAAATTATGCACTCTGACTAGGCTCGAAACAGAACAGAAGAAGGGTATATTTGCGCTATCAAACCATATAACCTGATCCTGCCAGTACACGAAATGAATATCAGACACCAGGGGAACAAATGCAAACGTTCTTCAGAATTATTTGGCTGCAAAACAAGTAGGAAGCTTCATAAATCACATGCGTGGAAGACGAGGGCAAATGAGAAAGAAGCAGCAAATAGTCGTATAACAGTGAAATACGACAGGCATTGCCATAAGAATACAAAAGTTTATCAAAGAAATATAGAAATGGAAAAAAGAATCATATTCCAGAATAGAAGTTTTCACACAATTACTTCTAAGAGGGAAATAATGAGAATATAGGAAATCAATACCTTGTAAAAAAGAACATGCATGCATACTCCAGCTGTTTAAAAAAGAATGACTTATTTTGACTCAGCACGAAGTTTAAGCAAAAAAAAAAGAAGATTTTTTGATTTTGTGATTGTAAAATTAAAATTATGTCAAACCGTGTAAAAATGACCAAAATATAGGTAACCCGCCCAACCCACCCAAAATTTTATGGGTTGGGGTCCAGATTATTTTGATTGGGTTCAATCTCAACCGGTTCAAGTTAAAACCCATATCAAAAAAATCTTCAATTGAGCCCAATTAAATCTTTCATTTAACCAGTTCTAAGGTTCTTTACTTACATTGATGTAATGTATGTTTTCTATTTATTTTATATTTTCTATCATTTATCTATCAGTTTGTAACTTTTTATTTTTATATTTGAGTTGAAATTCAAATTGTGATTATAAAAATAAATAATAATATGTTAGAATTATTGAGATTGAGTGAGTCAAATTAAGCGGTTCATGACCCAACTCGAATTTTAGTCCAATTGAGTTCAACCTGTTTGAGCCCAAAGTACGTTTGGGCAGGTCGAAACCCAATCCAATTTCTATTTCAAATCATTCTAACATTCTCAATTTCAACCTCACTCGTCCGTTTGACACCCTAGTTATGTCAAATATACCAAATGTCTTTTAATCTTGTGGTCTTAAATATGCCACGTACAAAATTAAAATTAAAACATTACAAAAAAAAATAGGTCATTCTTTTACCCTATTTTAAACAATTCTATAGATGAAGAGTTGAATATCTAAAGAGGAAAAAAATTATAGAACTATGGTCCACAAGTCTTTTCTGCACAAAAAAGGAAAAAATATAATGGTGATTTTTGAAAAGTCATTTTTTAAAATATTTTTTCAAAAGACTAAAGATTTTCTTTTTTTAAAAAAAATAATTAAAATCTGTTCTAAAAAAGACCATAAATCACTTGACAAAAAAAATTGTCACTACTAAAAACTTATACTAAAAAGAACAATTGACCAGATATTATTAAAAAATTATCCTAAAAAGAGAAAATTGACCAGATATTATTAAAAAATTATCCTAAAAAGAGAAAAATTGACTAGATATTAATAAAAGATTATCCTAAAAAGAAAAAAGTTGACTAGATATTATTAAAAAATTGTCCTAAAAAGAAACAATTGACTAGATATTATTAAAACCCATGACTTAACCTATTAACCCTATTATAAATAAATTATTATACACACTGAAAAAAAAATCAGAGACCAAAAAAAAAAAAAAGGAAAAGGGAAAACATTCTCATCCTTTTTCTGGTTTTCTATTCACTTCAGCCCCATACAAACAAACACCAAGAAAAAAAAAATCAAAAAGTCACAACAACAAAAGAAAAGAAAAAGTCAGATCTGAGGTTTGCTTTCGCGATTTTGGATTTGTGGTTTTGATCGTGACCTATTCTTTGATTTTCACAAGAGGTAACATCTAATGTGATTGAAATATATTTAAGTTGTCCAATTTCATATGTGTTTGACCTAATATGTAGTTTTCCGGCTTTTATTTGTTACTCCTGTGGTATTTTTATATTATCATTTGCTTTCTTTTTTAGTCGATCTGTTTCCTCCTTTTCCTTTTTTCTTTTTTCATATCTTGTTTATTCTGCTTTTGGAGCTTGTTATTAACTTATGGGTATATTTAAGATAACTTAAAAAAATCATGGACCTTTTCTTAAGTTTGATGGAAACTTATTGAACAGGTATTTTTTCGACATAAAGAGGCATCTCAGAATTTTTAAATAGACATGATCCCTCAATCAGAAAAACGGTGCTTTTTCTCTTCTCCCTCCATTTCAAAAGAGAGCAATATTTCAAGGTTTAGAAGATCGTGCATTTCTTCAATCAAGTCGTTGCTATGGAATAAGGTTAGTTCCCTTTTTATTTTTTATTGATTTTTATATTTGTTTACCTGTGATCTTGGATGAATTATTCCCTTAAATATTTGCTTGTCTTGTGATATCATCATCAATTTGCAGGACTATGATATACATATGTATTAGGGTTTATGCAAAAGTTAGATAGAATTCACAAAACAATCAATGGATTACCCAAAGTGAACCTTGTTATTGAAAAATTAATTAAACTAACAGTAATAACAAAAAAACTTTCTCTAGAAAAAAACCCTAGTTCTAAAACCTAATCGGATTTCAGCGGTGGCTGCCACCACCGGTGGAATCTTCCCACCAGAGGATTTTCCGCCACTGGGCAATCTTGGAGGATTATGTTTATCTGATGTCAACTGTAGTTTTTCAAATTTATTCGAGAAACAAATATTGGTAGATGAGGACACTAAAGTAGGATCCGAGGTTTGAACTGGATATTGAGACAACGATTGGTGTGGCGTGGATCTCTTTCCTTGATTTACCACCGAGTTTCTTTGCTAAAGAAGTTATATTCTCTATAGTATCTGCTATGGGGAATCCCTTAGCGGCTGGTGGATATGGCAACTAAAAATCAGACAAGACCTAGTTGTGCGAAGGTCAAGATTGAAGTGGATCTAACAGCAGCATTGCCACAAAGGGGGAAACTAAATATAAGTGGATCGAAGTTCAGTATGATTATATGCCAAAATATTATAAAGAATGTTGCCTTCAAGGGAATGAGGAAAGCAATTGTTGGACAATTCACCAAGAGTTGTTTGAAGCAAAAACGAGTGGCGGAGGGACGAAAGATGGGGATTTATCTCTAAAGCACATTAAAAAATTGAAGGACAAGTATGGTATTGATATCAGCACAAGCTTCATCAAGACATTCAAGGAAAACAATAATAAAGAATCCTAAGTATCTATGAGAAGTCTTAGAAATATTTAGGAGGAAATTTGGAAAGCAGTATGCAATTGTGAATAGCAACAACAAGATATGGATATTTATAGATGAAGATGCAGACTATCAAGTTGCATAATCAGCAGAGGGTATAGAAATCATGATATCAATGGTGTATGTTAAATGCTCTCAAGGGTAAAGGTTGGAACTATAGGACTCTATGTATGATTTTAGCCATGAATTATTCAATCCTGTGGCTAGTAGGTGGAGTTTTCAATGTCATTAGAGATAAAGAGGAGAAGTTAGGTGGAAGACCTGTGTTCGAATCTGACGTAAGAGATTTCAGTCACTGTTATGTTTGTAACCTGGTAGATATGGGATTCAAAGGAAACAAATATACGTGGTGGAATGGAAGAACGGATGAAGATTGTATCTTCAAAAGATTGGATAGGACCATGTATATGATAAATTTCAGGAGGTCTTCCAGTATTAGAAGTGGAACACTTGTCTAGAAGTGAATCAGACCATGCTCCATCAGTGCAGAACAGGAAAAATTGCATAAGGCACAAGCTGAACTTAAGATCCAATTATCTAGGAAAGAGGATTTCTGGAGACAGAACGCTGGAATGCAATGGTTTAGAGAGGAGAAAGAAACACTAAGTTCTTCATACTATAGTCAGAGTTTGAGGAAATAGACTGACAATCAAGAGAATCCAGAATGAGGAAGGGGAATGAGAAATAGCAGAAGCAGGTATAGATGCCTATAAAAAGCAATTCACTGAGCAAAAGGAGATAGATGATCCGTGGTGCACTAGCGGGAAATTCCTTGCCGAGGGCCTGTGCACCCCCGGGATTAGTCGAGCTCAAAGAGACTCGGACACCCGGTGCAAGTCTCAAAAAAAAAATAAAGGAGATTGATAATTTTGAAATACTACAAAAACTGTCTCTAGTAATCAATAACAGCATGAATGAAAATTTACAAAAGCTCCTTACTATGGAAGAAGTAAGGGAAATGGTTATGGTACTTAATAAGGATAGTGCAGGAGGGCTGATGGCATGACTGGAGCCTTTTTATCAGGCTACTTAGGAAATTACAGGCCAAGATATATTTGCTATGGTCAAAGGTTTTTTCTCAGGTGATGAACTTCCGAGATTTATCACTCATACTAATTTGGTACTTCTGCGTAAGAAGTTGGAAGAATCATTCATGAAAGTTTTAAAAGAGTCCTACTATTAATCATCTCTCAAGAGCAGGCTGGTTTTGTACAGGGGAAGAAGTATAGCTAAAAATGTATTATTAGTGCAAGAAATCATCTCAGATTTCACGAAAAGAGGAAAAACTTCTAAATTAGTCGTCAAATTGGATATGATGAAAGCATATGATATGGTAGAACGAGTCTTCTTGACTAAGGTTTTAAGAAGGATAGGATTGATTGACATGGTATTAGGTTGATCAGTAATAATTGATATTCTATTTTGTTGAATGGACAACTTAAAGGTTTCTTCAGGTCATCTAGAGGGCTAAAACAAGGGGACCCCTTGTCATCCGCTCTCTTTGTTATAGTTGCAGAAGTGTTATCAAGGACTTTTAACTTTATTAAAAGTTAGAAATATACAACACATGTTAATAGAGAAGCTTTTTTGACCAAATCATGTGGCGTGAAAAGGATAGCGCATACACAAATTTTATTTAAATCTTGAAGATTAAAAAATAATTATTTACAGTAGACCCTTAACTCAAATATAACAACATTCTTCTTTTGAACTATATATAAATCTAGATGAAATAAGACCATAAGTATAAACATTTTACACACATTTTCCTTGTTGAAAAGTAGTCAAATAACCTCTAAATTACCTACTATAAAGATAATTAACATTTCTAAACAAGATAAAACAACGATGAAGATCCTTAACGGGCAAGCCCGGTGCACTAAAGCTCCCGCTATGCGTAGGGTTCGGGGAAGGGCCCGACCACAAGGGTCTATTGTACGCAGCCTTACCGTGCATTTCTGCCCGAGGCTGTTTCAAAGGCTTGAACCCGTTATCTCTTGGTCATCTGACAACAACTTTACTAGTTACTCCAAGGCTCCCCTTCAATGAAGATCCTTAACGGACTACCAAATATTTTTAAAAAATCAAATATAATTAAACCTTAAAATAACGAAATCTAAATAGACTATCCCGCTACAAGAGGTTAGCATATAACAACTTTTGTCGAGTAACCAAATATGGATTATAACGAGATGATTGAGATCCCTCTGAATCAGAGGTCTTGGGTCTAATACATCAGCGAATAAAAAGAATAAAAAATAGAAGATGTAAACGCTAAAAGGAGGGCTTGAACCTCCGACCTTGTGGTTAACAGCCACACGCTCTAACCAACTGAGCTATTCCAGCTTGCGTAGATTTCCATATTTTAAGGAAAATTTACACAGCTCGTATTAATTTTAGCCTTTTAATGTTAAATTTTGTATAGAAATGTTTAGGAAATAAATTTTGAGGGGTTGTTCCCTCAATCTTTTTAGGTTCACAATATAACATTCAATTGCTATAATAGGAAAAAAATTTAAACATCGCAACACATGAGATTACTATAGAAAGATTTGACCGTACAATATATAAAATTAAGCAAATCAAATAATAATATATCTAGTATAGTCTTATCGAGTTTGGATGAGATGGACTGTACACAAAATTTTATCTTGACGAGTAGAAAATCTGTTTTCGATAGATCCTCGACTCAAGAAAACAAATATAAGAGTTGGCAGTATTCATTTGATACTCTGTCAATAGGAGTTGGCAGTATTCATTTGATAATAGTAAGAGTCCAACTATTTCTAATGAGCTCAACAACTATACTATTACAAGCATAAACCCTCACAATTTCTATCAAATTGGAAATATAAAACCCTACATATTATTTTTTTTACCAATTTAACAACTAACAAACAATCGTGCATATTGTTCCTTCAGCAACAAAAGACTCTACATATAAAGTAAACAAAAAGTCTAATTACTATTTTGTTTTCAAGTAAAACAAAATTTGACATTTCTCACATTTATCGAAGTATCTTGGATCATCCTCCTCCTCCTCTTGCCTCCTCCTCCTCTTGTTGTTGTTCTTGTTCATCGTGATATCCTTCAAATTGTTGTTAGCATAAAGGATCCAATTGCCTACTATACTCATAATCCTCACATGTCATTCCCAAATTGCAATTCTCGACATTTGAAATAAAAAAATTCTCCAACACTTGAGACATGCCCTAATCAGATATCCCTTTTTGTCATCCATCAGTGTCCCAGTACAATCCATAAAAGGGCAATCAATAATTATTAATGAAGCTAGAGCTTGCATTTCTCGAAATGCATTTTTTACTCGAATAAGATAATCACTAGGCATTATTGATTTGAGATCCAAAATTCCATTGCAATTGTAAACAGGGCACTTCACCTATAGCTCATTAATATCCTTGTTGATTTTTTTACCTTTATAATTTTGGATGCATTCAACACAGTAATAATGATTGCAATTGATGCTCTGCATCAACGCATTTGGCAATGGAAACACATCTTCACAGATTTCACAAAATGATATGAAGATTCTCCCCTTCCATGAGTACTATTCTCTAGGTTAATTGAACCATAAATATTAGGGTACTTCAGGTCTACAATTTTCTGACCAAAAACATTATTAGAGTTTGATTTCAAATTCTTACCCGAATGAAACTGTGTTGAATAGAAAAGAATCTATTGCAGTTCGATATCATTGTCGTCATTGACATCGTTATCACCGATGACATCAAAATTCAGCATCTGATGATCAATTTTGATTTCGCTCGAGTTTAAGTTGAAATGGGATCTGCAGATTTGCAGATCTTGAACTCGAGCGAAATCAAAATTGATCATCCGATGCTGAATTCTAATGTCATCCATAGTAACGAAAACAACGACAACTATGATATCAAGCTGCAACAAATTCTCTTATATTCGACGCAGTTCCATTCAAGTAAGAATTTGGAATCTAGCTCTAATAAAGTTATTGGTGAGAAAGTTGTAGACATGAAATACCCTATTATTTATGGTTCAATTAACGTGGAGAATAGTACTCATTGAAAAAGGGAAATCTTCATAAACATTTTGTGAAATTTATGAAGATGTTTTTCCACTGCCAAACACATTGATGCAGGGCATCAATTGTGATCATTATTACTGTGTTGAATGGATACAAAATTATATAGGTAAAAAAATCAATGAGGATATTAATGAGCTGAAGGTGAAGTGCCCTGTTTCCAATTGCAATGGAATTTTGGATCTGGAATCGATAATGCCGAATGATTATCTAATTCGAGTAAGAAATGCATTTCAAGAAATGCAAGCTTTGACTTCGCCAACAATTGTTGATTGTCCTTTTATGGATTGTACTGGGGACACTGTTGGACGACAAAAAGGATATCCAATTAGGGCACGTCCCAAGTGCTGGAGAATTTTTGTTTCAAATGTAGAGAATGCATTTGGAAATGACGTGTGAGGACTATGAGTATAGTAGGCTATTGGACCCTTTGTACTGGCAGCAATTTGAAGGATATTATGACGAACAAGAACAACAACAAGAGGAGAAAGAGGCAACGGGAGGAGGAGGAGGAGACTCCAAGAAACTTTGATTTATGTGAAAAGGTCAAGTTTTGTTTTCCTTGAAAACAAAATAGCAATTAGATTTCTTATTTACTTTATATGCAGAGTCTTTTGTTGCTGAAGAAACAATATGCAGGGTCATTTATTAGTTGTTAAGTTAGTAAAAAAAATATCCAGGATTTTATATCTCAAATTTGATAGGAATTGTGAGGGTTTATGTTTGTAACAGTATAGTTGTTGAGTTGTATTAGAAACAGTTGAAATCCTAGTGGTGACAACCTATTGTACAATGTATGTTTAGACAAAATGTAAAATCTTTTATTTTGCAGATAAATTATTCTATTTTATAATTGAGTTCAAGTTCATATTACCAATGGTCCTTCTTATTAAGCCTACATTTTTTTATTTCAGATCATTTTTAACTGTATCACTTATTAGAACAAAGTATTCAAAAATTCATCTCGCACTTGATTTTAAAAGTAAAATATAGTTTAAATTGCAAAGCAAGAGACTACTATAGAAAGATTTGACCGCACAATATATAAGGTTAAGCAAATCAAACAATAACATATCTAGTATAGTCTTATGAGTCAAGTTTGGATGAGATGGAATGTACACAAACTTTATCTTGACAAGTGAAAATCTATTTCCGATAGATCCTCGACTCAAGAAAACAAATATAAGAGTTTGAAAGCGAGAATAACAATCGTGCATATTGTTTCTTCAGCAACAAAAGACTTTACATATAAAGTAAACAAAAAGTCTAATTACTATTTTGTTTTCAAGTAAAACAAAATTTGACATTTCTCACATTTATCGAAGTATCTTGGATCCTCCTCCTCCTCCTCCTCTTGCTGTTGTTCTTGTTCATCGTGATATCCTTCAAACTGTTGTTAGTACAAAGGATCCAATTGCCTACTATACTCATAATCCTCACATGTCATTCCCAAATTGCATTTTCTCTACATTTGAAACAAAAAAATTCTCCAACACTTGAGACATGCCCTAATCGGATATCCTTTTTTGTCATCCATCTTTGTCCTAGTACAATCCATAAAAGGGCAATCAACAATTATTAGTGAAGCTAGAGCTTGCATTCTCGAAATGCATTTTTTACTCGAATAAGATAATCACTAGGCATTATTGATTTGAGATCCAAAATTCCATTGCAATTGAAAACAGGGCACTTCGCCTTTAGCTCATTAATATCCTCGTTGATTTTTTTACCTATATAATTTTGGATGCATTCAACACAGTAATAATGATTGCAATTGATGCCCTGCATCAATGTATTTGGCAACGGAAACACATCTTTACAGATTTCACAAAATGTATATGAAGATTCTCCCCTTCCATGAGAACTATTCTCCAGGTTAATTGAACCATAAATAATAGGGTACTTCATGTCTACAATTTTCTGTCCAAAAACATTATAAGAGTTTGATTCCAAATTCTTACCCAAATGAACTGTGTTGAATAGAAAAGAATTTGTTCCAGCTCGATATCATTGTCGTCGTTGTCATGGTTATCACCGATGACATCAAAATGGATGATCAGTTTTGATTTCACTCGAGTTCAAGATTTGCAAATCTGTAGATCCCATTTCAACTTTATCGGAATTCAAGATTTGCAAATCTATTGATTCCATTTCGATATCGCAGGGACCAATAGATTTCTTAAATTTATGCCTTCTATGGAATGTGCGTGATTCTTGAACCGTCTTGATGATGAAAAACTTTTATTTTCAAGACGGTTCAAGAACCGTCACACACTCCACAAAAGGCATAAATTTAAGAAACCTGCAAGTGCTAGCAATATCAAAATGGAATCAACAAATTTGCAAATTTTGAATTCCGATGAAGTTGAAATGGGATCTGCAGATTTGCAGATCTTGAACTCGAGCGAAAACTGATCATCCGATGTTGAATTCTAATGTCATCGGTGGTAACGAAAACAACGACGACTATGATATCAAACTGCAACAAATTCTCTTATATTCGACGTAGTTCCATTCAGGTAAGAATTTGGAATCTAGCTCTAATAATGTTATTGGTGAGAAAGTTGTAGACGTGAAATACCCTATTATTTATGGTTCAATTAATCTGGAGAATAGTACTCATTGAAAAGGGGAAATCTTCATAAACATTTTGTGAAATTTATGAAGATGTGTTTCCGCTGCCAAACACATTGATGCAAGGCATCAATTGTGATCATTATTACTGTTTTGAATGGATACAACATTATATAGGTAAAAAATTCAATGAGGATATTAATGAGCTGAAGGTGAAGTGTCGTGTTTCCAATTGCAATAGAATTTTGGATCTCGAATCAATAATGCCAAGTGATTATCTAATTCGAGTAAGAAGTGCATTTCGAGAAATGCAAGCTTTGACTTCGCCAACAATTGTTGATTGTCCTTTTATGGATTGTACCGGGACACTGTTGGACGACAAAAAGGATATCCAATTAGGGCATGTCCCAAGTGCTGGAGAATTTTTGTTTCAAATGTAGAGAATGCATTTGGAAATGACATGTGAGGGCTATGAATATAGTAGGCTATTAGATCCTTTGTACTGGCAGCAATTTGAAGGATATTATGATGAACAAAAACAACACCAAGAGGAGAAAGAGGCAACGGGAGGAGGAGACTCCAAGAAACTTTGATTTATATGAAAAGGTCAAGTTTTGTTTTCCTTGAAAACAAAATGGCAATTAGACTTCTTATTTACTTTATATGCAGAGTCCTTTGTTGCTGAAGAAACAATATGCAGGGTCATTTATTAGTTGTTAAGTTAGTACAAGAAATAATAATATGCAGGATTTTATATCTCAAATTTGATAGGAATTGTGAGGGTTTATGTTTGTAACAATATAGTTGTTGAGTTGTATTAGAAATAGTTGGAATCCTAGTGGTGACAACCTATTGTCCAATGTATGTTTAGCTAAAATGCAAAATCTTTTATTTTGCAGATAAATTATTCTATTTTATAATTGAGTTCAAGTTCATATTACCAATGTTCCTTCGTATCAAGCCTACATTTTTTTATTTCAGATCGTTTGCTTAGATTATTTTTAACTGTATCACTTATTAGAACAAAGTATTCAAAAGTTCATCTCACACTTGATTTTAAAAGTAAAATATAGTTTAAATTGCATAGCAAGAGACTACTATAAAAAGATTTGACCGTACAATATATAAAATTAAGCAAACCAAATAAAAACATATCTATTATAGTCTTATGAGTTCGATTTGGGAGGGATAGAGTGTACATGAACTTTATTTTGACAAGTTAAAAATTTGTTTCTGATAAACTCTGAACTCAAGAAAACAAAATATAAGAGTTGTAAGCAAGAATGTTTCATTCATTTTGTTACAGGGGATTGGGGAATATGTAAACAAAATTAATAATTTCAACACCAAATATGTAAAATACTCTGTCAGTAGGAGTTGGCACTATTCATTTGATACTAGTATATATATCCATGCGTTGTACGGATATTATAAAAGATAATCATGTTTTAAATTAAAGTAAATAAATATTTATTATTTACTTGTCAATATTTTAAAAAATAATTAATAAAATTTATTAATTTATTTTTTTGAGCATACTAAATTAATATTATTAATACATAACACTCTCTTTCTTGTGTTTTGTCAATGTGACATTTCTTATTCTAAGCTAGGGTTCGCACATACAACCTCCTTCCTAATTTTCAAAAGAGAATCAAACTATTTTTTTACTTTTAAAATCAAGTGTGAGATGAATTCTTGAATATTTTGCTCTAATAAGTGATACAGTTAAAAATACTCTCAGCAAGAGATTCGAAATAAAAAAAATACTGGCCTAATAAGAAGGAACATCGGTAATATGAACTTGGACTTAGATATAAAAAATAGAATAATTTGTCTACAAAATAAAAGATTTTGCATTTTGGCTAAACATACATTGGACAATAGGTTGTCACCACTAGAGTCCAACTATTTCTAATACAACTCAACAACTATACTAGTACAAACATAAACTGTCACAATTTCTATCACATTGGAGATATAAAACACTGCATATTATTTTTACCAGCTTAACAACTAATGAACTACCCTGCATATTGTTTATTCAGCAACAAAAGACTCTGCATATAAAGTAAATAAGATGTCTAACTGCTATTTTGTTTATAAGGAAAACAAAATTTGACCTTTTTCACATTAATCGAAGTATATTAGAGTCTTCTCCTCCTCCTACTCCTCCTGTTGTTGTTATTCTTGTTCATCATGATCTCCTTCAAATTGCTACCAGTTGAAAGGATCCAATTGCCTACTATATTCATAATCCTCACATGTCATTCCCAAATGCAATTCTAGCTCTACATTTGACACAGAAAATTCTTTAGCACTTGGGACATGTCTTAATCGGATATCCCTTTTTGTCATCCATCAGTGTCCCAGTACAATCCATAAAAGGGCAATCAATAGTTGTTGACGAAGCTAGAACTTGCATTTCACAAAATGCATTTTTCACTCGAATGAGATAATCACTCGGCATTATTAATTTGAGATCCAAAATTCTATTGAAATTGGAAACAGGGCACTTCACCTTTAGCTCATTAATATCCTCGTTGACTTTTTTACCTATATAGTTTTGTATGCATTCAACACAGTAATAATGATCCCAATTGGTGCCCTGCGTCAATATGTTTGGTAGCGAAAACACATCTTCACATATTTCACAAAATGTATATGAAGATTCTCCCTTTTCATGAGTACTATTCTCCAAGTTAATTGAACCATAAATAATAGGGTACTTCAGATCTACAACTTTCTAACCAGCAATATTATTAGAGCTTGATTCCAAATTCTTACATGAAAGAAACTGCGTTGAGTAGAAGAGAATTTGTTGCAGCTCGATATCATAGTTGTCGTTGTTATGATGACTATGATATTGAGGTGCAACAAGTTCTCTTCTATTCGGTGCAGTTTCATTCAGGTACGAATTTGGAATCAAGCTCTAATAATATTGTTGGTGAGAAAGTTGTAAATATGAAGTACCCTATTATTTATGATTCAATTAACCTGGAGAATAGTACTCATGAAAAGGGGGGATCTTCTTATACATTTTGTGAAATCTGTAAAGATGTGTTTCCACTGGCAAACATATTGATGCAAGGCATCAATTGCGATCATTATTACTATGTGAATGCATACAAAATTATATAGATAAAAAAATAAACGAGGATATTAATGAGCTAAAGGTCAAGTGTCGTATTTCCAATTGCAATGGAACTTTGGATCTCGAATCAATAATGCTGAGTGATTATCTTATTCGAGTAAGAAATGCATTTCGAGAAATGCAAGCTCTGACTTCGATAACAATTGTTGATTGTCCTTTTATGGATTGCACTGGGACTCCAACGAATGACAAAAAGGGATATCCGACTACGGCATATCCCAAGTGTTGGATAATTTTCTATTTCAAGTGTAGAGAATTGCATTTAGAAATAACATGTGAGGATTATGAGTATAGTAGACTATTGGATCCTTTGTACTGGCAGCAATTTGAAGGAGATCATAATGAACAAGAACAAGAGGAGAAGGAGACAAGAGGAGGTGGAGGAGGAAGAGACTCCAAGATACTTTGATTAATGTGAAAAAGGTCAAATTTTGTTTTCCTTGAAAATAAAATAGCAATTAGGCTTCTTATTTACTTTGTATGAGAGTCTCTTGTTGCTGAAGAAACAATACGTAGGGTCGTTTATTAGTTGTTAAGTTGGTAAAAAAGAATATGTAGGATTTTATATCTCCAATTTGATAGAAATTGTGAGGGTTTGTGTTTGTAATAGTATAGTTGTTGAGTTGTATTAGAAATAGTTGGACTCCTAGTGGTGACAACCTATTGTTCAATGTATGTTTAGTCAAACTGCAAAATCTTTTATTTTGCAGACAAATTGTTCTATTTTATATTTGAGTTCAGGTTCACATTACCATGTTCCTTCTTATCAAGCTTACATTTTTTATTTCGGATCGCTTGCTCAAATTTATTTAGTTGCATCACTTATTAGAACAAAGTATTCAAGAATTCATCTCACACTTGATTTTAAAAGTAAAATATAGTTTATATCATTTTTGAAAATTAGGAAGGAGGTTGTATGTGTGAACCCTAGCTTAGGATAAGAAATGTCATATTGACAAAACACAAGAGAGATGTAGGGTATATAAATAAGCACGTCTTACATTCTAATGACGCGTTTAAAGTTGTAAGGGTCTAAATCCGTCCAAAATGATGCGAGTTGGGTCAAGATGGTATAAGAGTTATTTATATGTCAGTCGTGTTGATGCGAGCTATAATTCAAACTGAGTGTAAGCAAAGCCTAGTAAGGTGAAACTAATATAAGTGTTGAGCCTAGGCAAATTCCATGTGGTAGGGCTAACCTTGACGAGGGCACTGAGTCCATAAGGGAGGGTGATATGACATACTATGTTAGGATAGGAAGTGGCACATTGGCAAAATACAGGAGAGTATGTTAGATGCATAAGTAAGTAGGCCTTGCACTTTAATGACGCGTATTAAAACCGTACGGTCTAGACCTAGAGCAAACAATATTAAAGTGTATGTCTTCCCAATCTACTCCCTCCGTCCCAAAATGATTGAATTTTTTAGACTTTTTTCAATGTTCAAAATAGTTGAATTGTTCAAAATTCAAGATGAATGTTTGAAGCTTTTTCCTTATTTGCCCTTTCATTTATTGAAGTTTTATATTTTCTAGGAGATAAATTTCACTATATATTTATGACTTCACAAAGGGCAATAGTGGAAAGTAAGGTTTAAATTGCGTCTTTGAATATTTTTCTTAATATGTGTGCGTTGCCTCATAAATTCAATTAAAATGGGACGGAGAGAGTATTTATTTTACTACCACCCTTAAAAATTCATTCATATGAGACATATTTGATGACAAAATGATTAAATTGAGTTTCAGAATATAATTGAATTCCTATTTTTTAAATTTATTAATAAATCAAATCATATTTAATTTGTCAAAATAAATAATGCTAAATCAAGAAATACATATAACTAATCAGATTTCACTGACAAATTTCTTCTATTCTGTTTATTTTCTCAGTGTAAAAGCCTGAGACGTTTGATTGAAATGCAAATGAAGTTCTAAATGGTTTGGTTTGATACGATTTTACGAGAAGTAGGGTTGTTCGTGGTTATGGTTAAAAAATTTAAATCGAATTGCAGTCCGAACTAAATCGATTAAAAAATCCAATATTTGATTTAATTTGGTTAGGTTTGATTTTTAAATTTTGAAACTGATACTATTTGATTTGATTTTGGTTTTTACTAAAAAAAAACGCAAAAATAACTAAATTGAACCGAATAATATATATATAAATTTTAAAATTATTTATATAGTATTCATATATAATATATAAATATTTTGTTAGATTTTAATTAACTTAATCCTTAACTTTACCATTTATATTTGATATTCTCTTGTTAGTATTTTGATATATAATTTTCTTGGTCCCGTTTCCCTTGGATAGTTATTTGATTGTTGTGTTTGGGGTTTTTTTCTATAAAGATTTGATCGTTGGTGTATCATGATTTTAGTATTGCTCAACTAAATTATTTTGTTCATGTAATACTAACTCTGTGGATTGTTCATGTAATAGGTATTTGTGTCTATCGAGATGTGTATACTCTCAACAAATTTATTACTTTCAAATCGGGAAAAAAAACCAAAAAAATAAACCAAATCGAACCAAACCAATAGTTATTTATATGAATGAGACTTCGTCCTTATTACATTATAAGCGATACCTCAAATTCCTAAAAAAAAAAAATTGATTTGGTTTTAGAAATTTGAAAAACCGATAAAATTAACTTGATTATGATTTTAAGTAATAATCGATTCAAATTGAATCGTGAACCCCTGATGAGAAGTATTAATTTATTGTGTCATTATTAGGAATAATAAATGACCTATAAGTGTTTAGTTTTAGGAGATTGCAAGGAGAAAAAATAATTGACTCAGCATATTTTTGAAAACATTTAAAATAATAATACATATGTTGATTCTATGTTGGTCACTGGGCTGATCGTAGATTAGACTTTCTTTCTTTTTAATACTAATGAAGGGTAAAAAAAATCAAACAACATTTCTAAGAATTTTCTCGCTTTTAATATAGTACAGATATAGATAAGTAAGGAACATATATCCAAAGTACTATACCCAATTCGATATACACAACCACAAACATCAAAGCTTTTGTAGCGCGCCCCCACGACTACCTTGACTGGCTAAGAAATTGCCTTCAAAATTCAGGTAATTTAATCATCCACGAGGGAATTATCAGTAACGTAGTTGGATGCTACGTACTTGTTAGTTCCCTCGTCGATGATTCAGTAGACATCAGAAAGTATCTCACACCAATGTACATTACAATACTAATGACACCAATTGTAACAGGACTAGCCAAAACTAACAAGTGTTTGGTTTGCTTGTTGTTGATCTTTTTGGAGTTGGATTCAAATGAATCAGCAGACCTCTTGGATTGATTCTTCATGAAGGAAGAATATGAAGCAACTTCTTCTTCTGTAAGTGCTGGCTTCAGCGACTTTTTGACTGTTTGAAAGTGTCGATCACATACAACTGTTGCAGATATGTTCTCTCTCAAAGCAACTATTCCAGCTTCTCTGCATAGTCCTTCAAGCTCAGCTCCAGTAAAGAGTTCTGTGTCTTGTGCAATTTGTCTGAGATTAACATCGTTATTCAATTTCATATCTCGCGTATGAACACTGAGAACCTCAATTCGAGCTTCCAAGTCAGGAGGAGGGACATAAAGAACCTGCAAGCAGCACAAATTGAATAAGATGAGCTAATTCCTGTTGCTGCTAACCGCAGTATATGACCATTGACGAGTACATCGATTGCTTCTTAATAGTAACATTCATGTTGAGGTGATAAGTTACACTAAGCATTCACGAGTTTCTTACGAGATCAAATCTTCCTGGTCGCATCAGTGCAGCATCAATTGCGTGGGGGCGATTTGTGGCAGCCAAAACAAGAATTCCCTGACAAAACAAACGATATGAAAACAGTAACCACATTCTACCTGATCAAAATGATCCATTATTTGCATTCAGTACTAAAAAATCTGCAACAAATTTACTGCTCACTTTAGCCTGCTCTAAACCATCCATTTCAGTTAGGAGGGTGGATAAAAGTCTCTCTCCAACTGTACTGCTTCCACTTGAACTTCCTCCTCTGCCATTTTAATAATAAATTGTATCTGAGTTTTGTGTAAACAACGAGAATTGAGGAAGATATACTTAAAACATAAAACACAATCAGGCAGATGGCAGTGCTAAGAAAAACAATTTGTATCAGTAGGGATTATATGTGGCAAGGCATAAGTTGCCAGAAGACTATATGGAGTCCACAAAGATTATCGGGAAGATTACTCCTCATGGGCCTCTCTCTCTTCATATACAATCTTACCCACCCCTCTCTTCACTATACCAATTCCAATTCCCTCTTTTTCTGTCTCCCCACATCCATCTCCATCTTTAACTGAGCGACAAGGAAAGCCAAACATGTGTTTACCAGACCAAAAATCAGAATAGAGGGCAACTATCAATCAGAGCCTAGTCATCAAAATTGTGCACCAACTATATCGTATCCATCTACACTTGACATGATAAAATCAAAATTCAAATGAATAAACACGAGATGGTCCAAAATGTTTTAAGCTAAACTTATATTCAACTCACAAGACATTGCTAAGCTAGATAAACTTACCGTTTGGTTGCAACTACATCAGCCTCATCAAAGAATATTATACTTGGTGCTGCAAGGCGAGCTCTTCGGAAAGCATTGCGCAATAAAGCTTCACCCTCACCAACATACATAGAGTACAGCTCTGCACCACTGTTCCATGATTATGAATTTCAGGAAACTGAATAATTAGGATTTGCAATTCTTAGTCAAACCGAATGCAAGAGGTAATAACTAGTCAATACATTACATACTCAGTTACTGAAAACAAGATAATAAAGATGGTTATCATATTGCAAATACCAATCTGATGTCATAGGCTCCAAAAGGACATAAAACCCAGCATACATTAAAGATTTAGTTAGAGCATACTAACATGACAGTCATTTCAAACTAACTTAACATGTTTTTGGTTTTCCAGAAACTGCGATATAAGTTAGAATTTAACATGTTTTAGGTTTTCCAGGAACTATCATATAAGTTGGCAAAGGCTGATGGAGACAGGAATCACTCACTTGTTGCTAAGCAATGCATGAAATGATTATTGAACAATAATGATAAAATTACTAGATGCATTAAAAAGAAATGCTTAAATAAGAATAATATTTGACAATAAAGAAGATAGAAAAGGTAAAAAGCTATGGATAAGTAAAAGCATCAGAAGTGTATAACCAGCTATTTGATCATTTTGACTTTCTTTTTAGTGATGGTAGTGTCTGGGCCAGCTTGTGCATACCTCGCCAATTTCATCAGATGCATACTATTGCTCACCAACATAGGTACCAGTAACTCTGTCCACCAAGGTAGGTAGATGGGACAAAATCAGTTAATTTGTTTGCCACATCGAGATTTGAACCTAAGACCTCATTGTTCTCCTCCCACTTCATTGTGCACTAAGTCACATCCTATGGTGCTCATTTTTATATATCAGTGCATGCATATGTTTACTTTTTCTAATAGAAGCATTTATATCGAAAAATCATCATTACTAATGACAGTTATCATTTCTCAGTCCTTCATAGTCCTTTGCATCAAGAGATAGCAGGAAACAATGCATCAAACAGCAGACAAAAGTTTTTATTATGCCAAGGGCAGAAGAGACTAGAATGGTCATCAGACCTCAAGGAGAAGAATGAAGCTTGGGCAGCATGAGCAGCAGCTTTAGCGAGGGTTGTTTTGGAGCACCCTGGCGGACCATGAAGAAGGATTCCACGGGAAGGTGATACTCCCAGCCGTTCAAATGCTTCTGAGTGTTTTAAAGGCCATTCAACAGCTTGCTGAAGCTTTTTCTGTTTTAAGAGTTTAACACTATTAGATTTTGTAATATTCAACCTTACAGAATTGTTTGTGTGAGGTCATACCTTAATGTCTTTCAACCCTCCAATATCTTCCCAAGAAACCTTGGGGATTTCAACAGTAACACCCCTTGTTATACTAGGACCAACCACCGATCTTGCATGCTTCCAATCTTCCATATTAATGCTGTAAGAGTCATCATCCAGATTTGAATCAGAGCACTTTCTTACCGCAGACATTGCAGCTTCACGACACAGAGCCTCTAAATCTGCCCCAACATAACCATTACAAGATGCAGCAACGGCTCGAAGGTCAATGCTCGCATCTAAATGAAGCTTCTTTGTATAAAGCTGAAAAATCAAAAACGAGAACCAGCATCTTAAGACCAACTTTATATAGATCATACTACAAAAGGGATTGGAGCAACCATAGATGTCCACAAAGAGAACCATTCAGGTATCTCCTTAAACTGGTGCATGCTCAAGACCCTATCTTATGCAGCTCACCTTGAGAATATGCAACCGTTCTTCCTCAGTAGGTGTTGTGATTTCAATTTCAGCATCAAAACGTCCAGCCCTTCTTAAAGCTGGATCAATAGCATCCGGCCTGCATAGTGTACGACACCATGACACATAAGTAAGCATAGAATTTAATGACCAGCAGAAGGATATATTAGGGGCTTGCTAGCTTGCTTACATACAGCAAGCAGGGACGGTCACTTGCTTATGTTCTTATAGGATATAACAGTGAAAAAAATTATTTTTCATAATTATATAGTGGGATTCATTTTCTTCAGGCAATTGTTTAGAGAAGGCCACATTAGGAAATTGGCGTAGGTAAAATGATCCCAAGCCTGGCCTTTACTCTGAATAATTTCATCTTCTGCTTCTCCACCTCCAGTGTTCACTTCCTTACAGCAGATCCTTCAATTTGCTATTGCCATTCATTTCGTTCATGCCCAATTTGATTCTTAGAACCCATTTAGATTGGCTTATGACTTATAAGTCAAAAGCCATGAGTTAGGATTTCTAACTTATGGCTTTTGGCTTATTTTAGTTATTTTGCCTTAAAAATAAGTACTTATAAGCACTTTTTAAATTTATTCAAACATTTCAAAACTGCTTGAAAGCCACTTTGGCTTAAAAGCACCTAAAATAAGCCAATCCAAACAGGCACTTGTTCTCAAAGCTGAATGCATCAACAACGCTCTCATCAAGAAACTCAAAGTCCATTTTATCTTGCAGACCTTCAGATGCCTCTTGGCCAGAATACATTTGTTTCCCATTCTCTAGCCCATTATTTTCTAATATAAGCATTTCTGTATTGTTAATGTGATGAGATTGTTCTACCTCCAACCACTTTTCTAGGTAAATGTCCTCACTGCGGATATCATGGGCTACAGCTTCCATGTGAGGGTTGCTAGGAAGCTTTAATAAATGTTTTACTTAATAATGGACAAGAAAAATTAATCTGTTGAGAACAGGCTTACATGAAAGACACCGGAAAAAGCAGTCCACCACAAAATATTAATAATAATAAAAAACCAAACAAAGCAAATGTTGCAGAAGCCTTACCTATTGGTTGATGCTACCACCACAACATGTGATACTGATGTCGATGAGGATTTAATGGAATCCATCAACATAAAGAGCTGAGAGGCTACACGAATTTCTTGCTCCCTTCTGCAATTCAAGCACTCAAATAACATGTTAGTAAAGAACATTGAGATATATCATCAACTCTACTCTACCAATATCTTCTTTTTTTCGGTTTTGTAAACCATGGATTAAGCAAAGCCATGTTCATATGGATGTGGATAAAGTGATGCAACATGTACCTAGAATCTCTACGAGGACAAAGAGCATCTATTTCATCTAAAAAGATGACTGATGGCTTGCCTAATTTTGCATGAGATGATGCTTCTGAAAATGCCTCCCGCAAAATTTTCTCACTTTCACCAGCATGAGCCCTGTGAACGGAATGGGGACTGCAAATACAGCCAACACGAGAAAGAACAATAAGGTAAAGAAAATACAAAACAATGCAAGATCCTCCTTAAAGTTCAATAACTTCAGTCTTCTCTTAAGGTACGTAAAAGTATGGAGTCACCATATCATCAAGGACCATAACAATGCAGATATTCTTCAGTTATTTAAATATCATCAAGAACCATAACAATCACAGAATGCTCAGTGATTCAGTTGATGGATTTGAACCTATCATACAAATTTCTTTCGAGTATACAAATTTGAACCTGCCATCTGCCAGGCATACATAATAAGGAAAAGATAACACCGAACTGATAAAAATGGACTATTACTTTTACTGTATGTAAGCAACAAAAAACAGAACACATCTTGAAGCCAGTCAGAGAAATTAACGTTGAGTGAGAATCAAACACACACCTTATTACGATCAAATGAGCGCCACATTCTTGAACAACTGCCCGAACTAAGCTTGTCTACGATTAAAAATATAACAAAATTTTAACCAAACAACCATCTTGAACCCAAAAATCATTTTTAAATCCAGAGACATGATTTTGAATCAAGTCCGATTGTCAATTTGTGAAATTGATACGACAGGATTTGGCTTAATCAAGTGCCTTTTTTGAGATTCAAAGATATGATTGTGGCTCAGAGCCAAATGTAAATTTCAAAATTCAAAGACGTGACTTTGGCTCAAACCCAAATGTGAATTTCAAAATTCAAAAGTATGATTTTGGCTCAAAACCAAAAAAGTCAGTTTTAAATTAAAAAATGACATGATTTTGGCTCAAACTCAGATCAAGAATATACATGTATAGTATTTTGAAATTCAAAAGTATGATTTTGGCTCAAAACCAAAAAGGTCGGTTTTAAATTAAAAAATGACATGATTTTGGCTCAAACTCAGATCAAGAATATACATGTATAGTACCTTGCCAGTTCCAGGAGGTCCATATAGCAACAAGCCACGCGGCCACTACAGAAAAAGTAAGCAAAGCAATGAGAGTTGTTCATAAAAGATGATAATCTGAATATCAAATATACACTATCTGGAAAACTTGTAGTACCTTTAGGCCAAGTTTTCGAGATTCAGCAGAGTAAAGGAGAGGATAGGTGATGAGTTCTCTGAGAACTCGAAGAGCTTCAGCATTGCCAGCAATAGCTTCCTCTGCTCTCCACTCACCAGCACAGCTGATGCTCCCGCTGCTACTTTCCATCTCTCACAGAGTATGCTGGAGAGTGGGTGGAGCAATACTTTGCAGATGTGTAGTTGGTGGGGTCGTCAATTTTTGCTTTTTGGACTCAAACAAGAACCCAAAAACTCTCAATTTTGGAGCTTCATTCAAAATAGCTCCTGATACATAAAGTGTAAACTGTTAATGCTATAAGTTGTCAAAAGTTGATGAACATTAGTTTAGTACAGTAAGTTCAGTATAACAAAATCTGCCTATAAATTGGGAAATATACTAGCCATTATTCAACAAGCACAAAGATTAAGAAAGTACTCAAACATATAACTAGAGGTAGCAAATTCAGAGAAGCAAAAACAAAGATTATATCTTTAAACATTCAAGAAAATACCCAAATAAGAAAGAATCAAAAAGAAAAAAAAAAGCTCTAACCTTGTAGAGAAAATCACTCTGTCAGCAATGGCCGCTTTAAGTCCTTCAAGAGTTTTATTTTAGTTTTCTGAGAAAGGGTTTTAGCCTAAGAACAAAAAAATAACTTTAAGGGTAATTTTGTCTTTTTAAAATATTTTGATATTTGATAAACCCTTTTTCCTACTTTGCCGAGGGTCTCTGTTAGTAGGGTTTAAGGAATCTGCAGGATAAAGAAAGATGTGTGGCATAGCAGTGATTGTGTCTGGAATTAGGATAATTTTATCATCTTTAGATCCCAATTTTGTCTCTCCAGTGTATCTATTGGAAGAGCAGGTAAAATATACTAGTCTCTTTACTGAACTAACCATTATATTGATGCAAGAACAACAAAATTGCAGGATTATTAGGCCTATTTTACTTCTGATTTCATATTTATCACTCGTTTTTGTATATTTAGATGAACCCCGTTTGCTGCTACAACTTAATTAAGCCAAAAAGAAACTGCCTGCAACTGAAAAGGGAAATTTTAGAAAGCTAGCTTTTGATCCCTAAAAGAATTAAAAGAAAGGAGCTATTTTTGCACCTTTAATGAGGAAAGATAGATGTGAAGCTTCTAAAAATGTTTTTTTTTTTTGGCATCCCTGCTTTCTGTATTATTGGCGAATCCCATATGCTACATCTAAATTGTAGAGTAGAACAGCAACTAAAAGTAGCTTTCTGTGTAGCTTTATGATGAATGATTTATGAGGTTTCTGTTGTTATTTTTCTGTAAAATCTTTTTGATTGATCTGCCCTATGTTTATACAACTTGCAAATGAAGCAAAACCAGCATAAGAACTGCCTGCAATTGAAAAAGGGAAAATAGAGAAAGCTAGTTATGATTAAAGAATCAAAAGAAAAAAGATACTTTTGCACCTCAATGAGGCAAGATTATGTAAAATTTCTAAAGTTGTTATCTTTTTAATTTTTAAGAGGGATCTTGTTGAGGCTGACAATGTTTCATATTGTCATTAGACTTTGTTTTCAGTGGATGACATAAAAGGGGTGTTAAGAAGAAGGGGTCCAGATAGTTTGGGATGCAAGAAAGTTTTACTTCGTTCTGGGGTTCCATCTTTACCAGGTGGGAAGCAAGATGTTGTTGCCTTTGTGGAGGATGAAGCTCAAAGTGAAGAAAAGGTTTCTCGTTTGAGTGGTGGCGGTGCTAAAGAATTCATTAGAGAGTTGCAATTTATTGGTGCTACATTGCAGCTTAGAGGCATAAATCCTATCGTTCAACCATTGGTGGACATATCAGGGAACATCCTCGTTTATAATGGTAATACATGGCATTTGACCCATTACCAACATGATAAACTGAAGTGTCCTTGTATTTCTTGCTTCTCGACTGTCTTGTATTTGATAATTTTGTTTTCAACTTTATTGATGCTTAACTTTGGAGAGTGAAATGGTGTACAGAATTATGTAGTATTTGTTTCTCTTCACTTTCAAGTGATTGGCCGAATTCAGGTTCCGCAATTTTAGTTTTTTTGTTTGTGAAAACTACTCGAATTTTTTTCTTCTCAACCAAGTTGTTTGCTTCAGCATTTTGTTCTTTCTTATAAAATTCATCATTTCTGTCAAAGTTTATCTTTTTTCTTTTAAGTAATGAAAAAATATTGGAACCTAATATTGTTGATCTTTTATCAAAATTAATTACTACTGTCCTATTTCTAATCCATTTTCTTAGAGTGTTTTTATTGACTCTTGTTTGTTTTCCTTTAATTATTGTTTAGGTGAAATATTTGGAGGCATCCAAATGAGTAGTGATAGCAATGACACTGAAATTCTTATGCATCATCTAGGACTATGTTGTTCTCATGTTTCCTCTCCATATAATAAAATTCATACTTCTGGAGATAGGCAGAGTTCTGTTCCAGAACTTCTTTCCAGAATCAAGGGGCCATGGGCTTTGATTTATTGGCAGGTAACTTTTGGTGGTAAGTTTCTATTGGCTTATTTCAGCAGGAAATGCTGTTTCATTTTGAAACAAATGCTTCTCTGATGCTCCACTACTCTTTGCTATAGAGTAGTTCTAGAACATTATGGTTTGGTCGAGATGCATTTGGAAGGCGAAGCCTTCTTGTTCACTGGCCAACAAAGGAGGACCCTCGGTTTCTGCTGTCTTCTGTATCACCACCGGCCTCTGTAAATAGAAGTTCTGGTAACACTTTTCAACATCTTACTCACCTACTTATTTCTTTTAATATAACGAAGATTTATTGGAGAAGCTTCAACTTATCTATAGCAAATCAGTTGCCGTTATCTTTGATGGGAACGACTATATTAAATTATCAATAGCGTTGATTGAACATGTACAGATTGTACAGACAAGAACATTTGACAATCCAACATGTTGTTTTGAGCTAAGCATTTTAGTGATTTAGCCACCCTAGGTGAAATTCACTGCTTCCTAAAAAACATTATTGAAAATCAGCTATCTCAATCCAAAATTGTTGCTTTTTGAGTTCTCAAGCTGTCTATTAGTTGGATAAAATAGTTGATGTTGGAAGAAAGTCGATATTGCCTCTTTGTTCATTGTTCGATACTGTAAATTAGAAACATTAATGTGAAAATTATTTGACACTGTCTCTGACCGACATGAAAGAGAGAAGAAAAAGCAAAATATGGGAGCAATTGGAAGTGTAATCTTATCTCCTCTATTCTTCTCTGCGAATTAGTGCAATCTTTTAATGCATGGGGCACTTTGATCTTGCAGAATTTGCAGATGGAGATGGAATAGCCAAAATAGACTTCTGGGAAGAACTTCCATGTGGTGTGTACAGTTTGTCAATTGGTGCTTCAGGAACAGGTGAAGATTTGACTGGTGAAGTTTTGAGGCATGACTGGACAGATCCAAAGATTAAGGAGTTAATAACTTGGGAGAGAACTTCTATCCAACCAAAACCCGAGGACTTGTCTGCCTCCCGCCAAAAGGTTTATAGAAGGAAGGAGGACTCGCCTTTAACTTCTTCCATTCTGATGGAACCTAAGTTAGGTCAATATCACAGAGTCATGCTGTTAATACCATCAATTAGATGTTTGGTGGATATAGTAATTGTGATTAGGCATGTTGTCAGAGTCTAACTTGAGTTCAATCTTCTCCTAATTGTTACAGCTTCTACAGACTGCCTACTTACATCGCTACCACACAGGGTAATGATTGCTTTACAAGAGTCGATAATGCGACGCACTGCATTTAATACAATCTACCAGGTCTGAAACTCATTTACTTCTGTTTTCTGTTACACCATGGTTAGAAATAATACTTTGACTCCACCCTATAGATAGATTGTATTGATTTAGATGCCCTTAAACTGAACTGGTAAACACATAAGCTGCTATATTATCTATCTGAATTGCCATAATTCCTGTCTAATATCTAGGCCACTTCAGTTGACTGCACAAATAAATGCAATGCTCCAGTTGCTGTACTCTTTTCTGGTGGATTAGACTCTATGATACTTGCAGCATTACTTGATAAGTGCATGGATGCCAAATGTGAGTTTTTTTATGTCCCTCTTGCTTGAGTTACGAATAGAACATTCTTCAAGTTCATTTCCTGTTTGTTTTACCTGTGGAGAATTTAATCTAGTCATGGTCTATTCTGGTATTATACTTGTAGATGAAATTGATCTGCTAAATGTAAGCTTTGACGGTCCATTTGCTCCTGATAGAATCTCTGCTAGGGCAGGCCTAAAGGAACTTCAAAAAATTTCCCCATCAAGAAGGTATCCATTCCCCTTCTTGCTTTTGTTTGTGCCAATAGCAACTGGATTTCTTTGTGAGAAATCAGCAAGATGACACACTTATGTTTGAAAAATGAAATGCATGTCGATAATGCCTGGAATGATGATTTAAGCAAATTATGAGCCCAAATTTGAAGGCAAGCATACTCTTCTGAAGAATAATTGGTCATTGAAGACACCCAAAGGTGTGGCCTAGTCGTCAATGAAGCGGCTTGAGAACCATGAGGTCTCAGTTTCAAATCTTAGCAGAGACCCAAAAAAAGAAAGAAACACTAGGTGTTTTCTTCCCATTTGTCCTAGCCTTGGTGAAAGGTTTACCTGTTATTGGTAGGAAGTGGCAGTGTCTCAGGGAAATAGTCGAGGTGCACACAAGTTGGCCTGGATACCACAGTTATCAAAACCAAAAAAAAAATTGGGCATTGAAGAATTTTGAAAATTTAAAGA
Source organism: Solanum rostratum (assembly GCA_029948455.1). Taxonomy (NCBI): domain Eukaryota; kingdom Viridiplantae; phylum Streptophyta; class Magnoliopsida; order Solanales; family Solanaceae; genus Solanum; species Solanum rostratum. The sequence continues at coordinate 7,383,286 of CM057046.1, forward strand.
ATGGTCCTACTCAATGCAATATAACTTCTTTAGACACAGATATTAAGTCGCTGATGTGAAAATAAAAAAATTGGGCATTGAAGAATTTTGAAAATTTAAAGAATGGTCCTACTCAATGCAATATAACTTCTTTAGACACAGATATTAAGTCGCTGATGTGAAAACAAAACATTTTTATGCACTGCAACTTGGTGTGAGGCTTACCATTTACTGTATTCTTCCTTTCTTTTTGAGGCTTGTTCATCATAAAACTGAGTTGCAGATGGAAACTTGTAGAGATTGATGCTGATCTGCTGAAGCTGACCTCTGAAACAAAGCATGTTATGTCACTAATAAATCCTGCAGGGACCTACATGGTATTTTTCAAATCAATACCTATATGAATTCTCTGTTAGTGTTGTCATTTTGAACCAGGATCAAATTGCTTAATTAATTCTTGCATTGCTTCAGGATCTGAATATTGGTATTGCTCTGTGGCTGGCTGCTAGCGGTGACGGTTGTTTGCAAGATGAGACAGGCAACGATGATACCTGTGACAGTGTCAAGTACAAATCTGCAGCTCGGATCCTCCTAGTTGGTGCTGGCGCAGATGAACAATGTGCTGGATATGGTCGGCATAGGACAAAATATAGAAATGGAAGGTGAAGTCCTCCTGTGCAAACATCTTTTCTTTTTTTAATCCATTCCTGTTGACTCGCTTTTGTTATATCAATTACGTCCCAGCTATGAGTAGTTTTGCCCTCCTCAAAAGTACTTGGGGCAACTAGCAGTAGGGTGCATTCACCTCTTGTTGATATAATGTTGCTACATACTCCTTCAAATAAGTTGCTTTAGCAGTTCCGAAAGCTTAAAGTGGTAATTGCTCATGGTCTATTTTGTGCTCTTTTGTTGTATTATCAGCTGGTTAGGTCTGAATGATGAAATGAAGCTAGACATGCAGAGAATTTGGAAGAGAAACCTAGGGAGAGATGACAGGTGTATTGCGGACAATGGCAAGGAGGTACTTGAATTGCCTTATGCGGAGTACTTGCCAATAGTTACAGTATAAACATATTTTCTATTTTTCCCAGGCCAGGTTCCCTTTCTTGGATGAGAATGTCATCAGGATTTTGCTAGATATTCCATTGTGGGAGATTGCTGACCTTGATCAACCAATTGGTATTGGTGACAAGAAAATATTGCGAGAGGTTAATTTCACCCTTAATCATAGACTGGACTTCGAAATTACATTAACAATAATGTCGTGATCTTTTGATTGTATCTGTACATGGTGGCTACCATAAACAGAAACTCAATCCTTATCTTTACTTTATTCTCCTCTAATTGCATCTGTGCAATCTGCAGAAGTTTCTTTCATCATGGGGGTTGCTCTCCCCCTTTCTGAAATCTCACTTAAATATTTTCCTCTTGCAGGTTGCTCATTTACTCGGTTTATCTGAAGCAGCATCTCTGCCGAAAAGAGCAATCCAGGTATCTGTGTTTGCTCTTCATCTGTTGTTGAGTCAATATTCTCCTATTCATATATGATTCACAGAAAGCCATCTTAATTGAGAAGTTTGGTTTCCACCTTTTCTCTCAAAAAGAGAGTGAGTGATTGTGCATAATGTCTTCCTCTGACAGCAACTTTAAAAGCTATAAAGAATAATTAGTAGCAGTATGCATTAAAGTTTATTGTGATATATTTCTTTTAGCATATAAAAGTATCACAATATAGATCTCCTTTCCCCTCATCCTCAGCACAAACAGTTTTTGTGTGATTTAGACAATTTGCAGAAGGCATAGTACATGAACAAACACTCAAATTAGAACTCAGCTGGCCAGCAAGCATTCCAACAGTGAGAGTGCACGTCTAGACATCTCTACTTGGTATCAACTAGCAACTAAACGCTCTAACTCGTCCCCATCGTGGACACTCAATGCTGACATGACATAAATACTGGAGGTGTCTAGATAATTAATTTTGTAAATTGGAGATGAGTTGAAGTGTCTAGATACATATACTCAAAGTTTGGAGTCTTTAGTTGCCTGTTGAGATCAGGATAAAGAGTCTATCTATATATCATGCCTTTGCGATATTCTCAGAGGAATAGTTTTGAGGTTTGTTTAAACAAGATAAAAGCATTTTGAGTGCAAGCACTTAATATCCATTTTTCCAATAGAGTTTACATTCACAATCAACTTAGAATTTTAGGTACCAGTTGTTGTTTATCAGAGTACCATTGCTCAAATTTTTAACATTGACAAGTTTACTCAACTATGTTTAAACTTGTCTTTTCAGTTTGGTTCAAGAATTGCTAGAGAATCAAATCGGAAGAATTTTGGAAGTAACCGTGCAGCCAATCAAGCATCTGCTGGAAGTGTAACAATATACGGAAATAACTCATAATCCTCATATATATAGACATAAATACCGCGAAGTTCTTTTGCTGGAGCCTTTATCAACTCCATTATGGAATCAGGACCACAAGTCAACTGGCTCTCAGATCCAACATTCAGCTGGTTCCACAATATCATTAAAATGAGTATTGATCCCGCGTATTATTTTGATGGATGATTTCTGTGAGTCCATGATCTAGATACTATCACCTGTCTTTGTGTTCAATGCAGTGACTACTTGTCTTGGATCTCTTGGTTGAACGATACTCGGTTTTTTTGGAAAAAATGAAGTGGAAATTATTAGTCACTGTTGCTTCTACTAAGTTGTGCTGTGTCTTCCAGCTTGTCTATAGGCTCTCTTTATCTGCATCTGGTTGAAAAATCAAGCACACAACATGGTTGTTCACTTGATTGAAGCATATTCCCCCTTTGTTTCTTGTTTATCTTAGTAAGTATAACAAGTTTTTTAACATCTAAACCAATTAATGTTTCAAGATGAACAAAACTAAACATGTCTTTCCAACAAGAACATTTCTTGGCCCCTATAAAATGATGTTACTGTGTCTGTCTTGTTAGAACATACACCAGTAATCCCACAATTAGGGTCTGGGGAAGGTGGAGCACGTAGCTCTCAGGGACCTTGAGTAATGTAGAAAGCTTGTTTTTGAGACACCCTCAGCTAAACGCTAGAAGAAAGGTGAGGTGTACGAAGCTTTACTCCAACCTTACATGAGATAGAGAAGTTGTTTCAGATAGATCTATTGTCAACTAACTACAGATATTAGAAGGAAAAAAAGGTAAAGTGAACGCAAACCTTAAGATAAAGTAAACGCAAACCTTACTCATACCTTGCGTGAGATAGAGAAGGTGTTCTCGATACAAATTCGACTCGACTATTAACTCCGAATATACAAAAAAAGAAAACGCTAGAAGGAGGGCTTGAACCTCCGACCTTGTGGTTAACAGCCACACGCTCTAACCAACTGAGCTATTCCAGCTTATGTTTTTGTTTATTAAACTAATAACATTTTATATTGTTGACTTTATGTATTTTATATTATTACACAAAACTTTTTCGATTATATTTTTATGTCCAAATAAAAATTTAACCTATAGATAATATTCTTTTTAAATTTAACTTTAAATACACATTTTTTTTTTCAATATCAACTAATTTATGTGCAAACACGTACATTATATTATTTCAATATTTTTTTTATAAAATATACTTAACGATTTACGATTTTCATTTTTGACACGTAAATCCTAATTGAAATTGGAGAAATCTTCATTTTCTTTTTATTATTTTCTTTCTTTTGTGTTTTCAACACTTTTCTTCATAGGTATTTACAAAAAAAATTTCTCTTTTGCCTCTTTATTTATTTATTTATTTATTTCTCTTCTATGTAAGTTTTGAATTTTTCACTATATATGAATTTTTTCAAATTTTATGATTTTGAATTATTAATTTGTTAGTTGCTATTGCATTTTTTCGTTAAATCTTGAATTTGTCACCTCCTTTTTATTTTAAAATTTGATGCTTTTAAAATTTTTATGATGCTTCATTTTATTACTCATGTTGTCTCAAAATGTTGTCCTAGTAATGAATTCTAAAAAATTATCTTCTTTAAAATATTTATATGTTTTTGAATCATTTAATCATTTTTAATGCTTGTCTTCTTTCTTTGATATTCAATTATGGGGTCATCACATTATGTTTGTTATTTTATTCTCATCGTAATAAAAGGGCAACTCGATGAACAAAACTTCTTATGTTCACGCGAAATTCAAAAAAGAGTCGCATTTAATGGGGTCTGAATAATTTTAAAAACTAGTGCCCCACTTTATAGATGTGTGTGTATATATTTTATTTTATTTTATATATTGGATTTTAATATTAATATAGAAAAGCCTTAGTTTGTTGTCATTTTGAAGTTTATTGGATGTGATTTTATAGTTATAGATTTTGAAGCCTTATTATGCTCTTACAATTTTGAATTTCAAAAATAAAAATTCTGGTAAAGTTTACTTTGATATCTATATTTCATGATAAAAATATTAGGTTCGGCTAATTCAGCATATACGCGTCTTTCACCTCACATACAATTGATATTTTGAGCTTCATGATTAAAAAAAGAAAGAAGTAAATAATGAAACAGAAATAGTCTTTTGAAAAATAAAGATTTAAGTAATTGATATTGCGCCAATATTAAATAAAATAATCGATATAGTTTTGAATAAAGAACTATCGAGAGTTTGAATTCATGTCTCTCCTTTCATTACATTGTAAAAAATGTACCAAAAATAGAGAAACAATTAATCAAGATTTATATAAATTTATCTATGATTCGTGAGAAACATAGTACTCCCTCGTCTCATTTTATATGACACCCTTTTGACTTGGCACGATGTTTAAGAAAAAAAGAAAGATTTTTAAAATTTGTAGACTAAAGTCATTCTTAAATATTTGTGCGACTGAAAATCATTTCATTAAAGATAAAGGAAGAAATTTAAAGTTAAATTATTTTCAATTAAAATAAAATAATATTTTTTTAAATAAAAAAAATAATGTCACATAAAACGAGATGGACAGGAATTTATCCTATTTGCTCCATTTTGCTCAAGGCATGACTAAATGATTGATCGGTAAGAAAAGGCTTTGCTAAGAAAATATATGTTAGCACATGGTGTGGGGTCATCTTATTTTAGTAAAAATGTACTCCTTCTAGTTATCCTTTTTCATTCAATTTTTTTTTCACTTTTTTTTGTCATATAATATTATAAATTTATTAATCCGATTAATGCATATTCACGTCATGTAGAAGGAAGAATTCTTTATCAAATTCTTTCATTCCAAAAATTAGAATCGAAAGTTTGTGGTTAGGAATTAATAAATTTCATATATTATATAATCGTTCTGATTCCTGAGTAATTTTTTCCCTTTTTCTGAAATACATTACAATCTTTAATGTTATTTAAACAGTCTACAATATATTTCAGCTGAACGTCTGAATATATGATAAATTGTTCTGGTCACGCCCTTCTGACTCAGTTTGAGAAAAAACTTGCATATTTTTAAGAAATTAAAGCAGTCTACAGTATTTTTCAACTGAACACTTGAATATATGATAAATTATTCTGAGCAAACACTTCTGACTCAGTTTGAAAAAAAAACTTGCATATTTTAAGCGTTTCTTAGAATATATTACTCTTTTTGAACACACTCATATTTAAAATAAATTTAAAATTATATAGCGAATTGAGACTAATGCGTATAATTAGAGAATAATTTAAAGAGATTGTGATGTGTGTTTTTCTTCTTGTTGTCATGCTAAAGTAGGCAACTTTTTATGGATCAAATAGATGTAAGACACATGTTGATTTGATTGAGCCCAAAATAATGATTAAAGATTTAAGAGAGGACAAGTTTTAGTGGTGGTGAGTGCAAGGTATATAGTGGGGTGATTGGGGGTGTGTGGGTTGGTCCACTTCTATACTTGTTTGCCACCTACACATTACCTATAGGCTTCAACACTTCCTTTTTGCCTCCTTAAAAAAAGAAAAGGATTAATTTCTATTTTGGTTGTCAATGAGGCTTGTTTCAACATTTTAGCCAATCTAATTGAATCATTTTTAGGTTAATATTTTAGTAGTAATTAGGGTTTGTGGGGTGGGGTGGGGGTGGGGGTGGGGGGTTAGGGGAATGCTAGTGTCAAATAGAGGATTGGTTTAATTTCCAAACATGGAAAAGTATTCCATGTATGACTCCTAATGATAGGTTTCATGACTACGAACAAATGTGAAAAAATGACTGAATTCTTTTAATTTCATCATTAATCAAGATTTTATGTTTGCATCTTAAAAATAGGAAGACTACTATCAGAAGATGCTTCTCCCATTAATGAGCTATACCATACGCTAATTCAAATTAATTAAAAAAAGTTGAAAGTTTTGTGATTTTATTTGAGGAGATTCATTATCAGATTGCATTATTTTTAATAAGGTCTATTAAAAGGCAAAATTTTATGTTGTGCTTTTCTTTCATTCTCAACATTCATACTCGAGATCTTTAGTTAAGGATAAAGAAAATTTTGATGAATAAAATTACTTCTTATAGTACTAATACTAACATGACATGCATGTCAGAATAGGGTAGCTGACATGCTTCCAAAGGAGGGATGCAACAATGGACAACCGGGTAGGATAGATGTTTTTGTAGCTCCCACGTTATATGTACAAGCCGTGTGGTTAACAGACAACTCTGGAACTAGATTTTCTAGGAAGGTCCTTTTTGATAAAACTTCCTATACAGGTTGAGATGTGGCCTCTAACTCTTCTGGTAACTCAGACAATGTCTCATGTAGCCCGACTGCGGACAATGGTATAAACTATTAGCTTACTTGTATGCTTTTAAATCTTCAACTACCCAAAAAATATGCTAGCATGAAATAAATAATACAACAAAACAATCGAAATGCTAATAAACTGATTCGAACATCATCGTTATAAACAATAATTGAATATATCCACTTGCATGACTAGATAGAGTAAAGAGGAGAGGTCACAATCAAAAGAAATGGTAAGCCAATACCAAAGCAACATCAAAGCCTGTTAATGTTCTTTAATTGGCTTAAAGTCAAGTTACGAGTGGCTCCACAATCCGACGAGATAGTTGATATTTCTTCATCCTTGATCTGATACTAATTCGGTAGTGGAGTCAAAATTATCATTAAGAGAGTTCGACATCTACTATATACATATAAAATTATTTCAACTATTTATAAATAATATATTTTTTCATCGAAAAAGGTTCAGATGAACCCCCTAACAAAGGGATAGTTCTGTCCATGGATACTGCGAGTTTGAACTCTTAGGAACGAAAAAAGATTTCATTAAAAGTGTCACCTTTTTATGTTTTCATGTAACGTATGAATTCGGATTTGATCGATCTTTAATAAATATCGGACGCGACGAAAAAAGTTACACGTGGCTCCAAGTATGTGTCGGAGAATCTTATAGGCCCAAAGTTTTTGTCCAAATTACTTACGTGTCCTTTCAAATCTTCCTAAGATTTGATGTCTTTTTATGTCCTTTTCCTCCATTAATTATACTCTCTAGTTACTTATATGTCTTAATTTAATTAAAAGGAAAAAATTAGGAAAAAAAAGATTAAATGGAAAATTTAAGAAAATATTATTTTTGAGAATTCACGAATATAAAAATCAAGTATTTAGGAATAATAAAGTAGTATCATCTTCTTTGGGATCCTTGATTCAAGTAAAATACAGTATTAAATAAAAAATGATAGTGAATCGCTTCAATTTGTATGTTTACTTTTTTGTATTGTTCATTTCAAAGTTGTTGTTTTTTAGGGCAATTTTTTCATTTCAACTTTTCAAATTACGTATTTAAGACCATAAAATTAAAATATATTTTACTACATCTTTCATATCTTTAATTTAAGATCATAATATTCAAAAGTCGTCTTTATTTTTTAAAAATTCATGTCTAGTTAAAATCAGACAGACAAATCAAAATAAAGGGAATAGAAAATAATGAAGAAACAATAGCAATCATTAATAGTACGATAAACAAACCAAAAAAAAAGAGATAATAAAATCAAAGAATACGAAGGAAATCAAATAATTCTCAATTATCTACTACTAGCATTCTATCATTATCAATTTTCATTTTACTTTATCTAATATCTTATCCTCGATAATCTGTAAGTGTGTTATATTAATCTACTTATGCCTCTCTTAAAACCTATCATATGTGTAAATGAGACTTTTAAAAGAAAAGAAAAAGCATATGTGACTCGAGCATGCTAAAGAAAAAAAAACATATGACACATGAAATCGCATTTAACGAATGCGTTTTACCCTCTATCTAAAATAGGTCATTTTCAGAATTAATTCTGATTAATTTTAAATAAATCTTGTAATACGAGCCATCAAAAGTTGTACTACCACTTTAATTATTAATTATTATTTTTTATAGTAATTTTTTACATAATTTTTAAATATATATATAAATTATATTCATAACATACAAAATTCTACATCTGAATTTTTTAGCAAATTTAAAATTTTAAATCTTCATAATTTTTTTTATTTTACTATTAAAATATTGAGCTCATGCTTAGCGCTAGCCAAACACCACTACTATTGTTATAGATTTGATAAATTAAATATATTTTAAAATGTTTAATATAATAGAAAAAGTAATAATCATTTAAATATACAAAAACTTTAAAAGATACATAAATAAATCTCCCCTAACTTCACAAATTTATACAAAATCATACTTTATCACTTTTATTCTCTTTATTGGTACAAAAATATTATTTAGTTGATTACATAGTACATAAAAAGTTTATTTTGAATATTATATGCATTATGTTAGCATCACATAACATAATCCAATACCTACTATTCCCTAACTTAGAATATATACAAAAAAAATATTAAGAAGAAAGTATTCATTAATTATTTTGAAAATGTTTGGCTAAATTTGATTCCTAATCATTTTTTTAATGAACAAAAAGTTTTGTTCAAATCACTAACGTGTCCTAACATATCATCCTTATGATGATCTTGGACCCCACTCCACTTTCTCGCGATAATTCAAGTCGGTGACAGAGTCAGAAATCATTAAAATTCAATATGTATGTATGAAATAATTTTTGACGTATAGATGTCGTATAATTTTCTATATATGTTTTATAGCTTTTTGATAAAGAGTGTTCGACTAATCATCCTTCGATACATATGGCTACAACACTAATCTAAGTGTTCAACAATTTTAACCGTTAGTTGAACTAACTATAGAATTCCGAAAAGTTTGGAGGACATTTTACTAGTTTTTTCTTTTTATTTTGGGTCTTTATTCAGTGATTGATACTTTTGTTGAAGTCCTGAATCATTCGAACTTATACTGCGTAGAATTATTTGAGGGAAAAATACTTTTTAATAAGTTTTTTTTTATATTCAAGTTTTAAATACGAAATCTTTAATTTTAATAGAAGAATATCATTATCTCATTGCAAACTTCATTGTTAATCCTTTCCTTAATTAGTTTGTTAATACTCATTTGGCTAAATTTGATTCCTAATCATTTTTTAATTAACTAAGTTTGTTCAAATCACTTATGTGTCCTAGCATATCATCTATGATGACCTTGGACCCCACTCCACTCATTTTACTTTTTCCCCCAAACAATTTTATATTACTCATAATATTCCCTAATTTGGTAAATAATTACTCCAATTTTTTTTTTAAAAAAAAAGTGCTTATTTGGTATTTTAAAAGGGTAAATTATTAGATTTTTGGAACTTTTAAAAATATTTTAATAAATTTTAATTTTGATCATTACAACAACAATAACTTACTCGGTGAAATTCCACAAGTGAGGTATGGGGAGGATAAACTGTATGTAGACCTTATCAATACCTCATAAAGATAGAGAGGGTGTTTCCAGAAAACCTTCAACACAAATACATCAGCCCCAAAAACAAAAAAATACTTAGATACAAAAACGACTATAGTGGAAAACAATTGGAAACTCATAAATACAATACATGTAGCAAATAAATAACGGTCAATAACCACATAATATATGATAACACGACTAATCCTACAATCTTACTATATCACAAAGCAAGACATGCATCATCTTACCCCTACTAAACCTACTAGCCTTCTATCATAATACGCGACCTTCATTCCTTTCTATCTAAGGTCATGTCATCGGTGATACGAAGTTGCACTATATCTTGTCTAATTACCTCCCTCAATACTTTTTCGGTCTACCTCTATCCCTTCGCGTAGCCCCTAACTCCAACCTCTCGCACCTCCTAACAAGAGTGTCGACACTTCTTCTTTTCACATGCCCAAATCATCGTAATCTCGCTTCTCTCATCTTATCTTCCACGATGACCATCCCTAACTTCTCCCGAATTGTTAATTTTGATCATTGTAATTTATAAGTAACAAATTTAAACTTTCAACTAATTGTTGTGATTTCATATCCCATGAAATAAGAGTGTTCACAAAAGCCTACTTATGATGGATTTAATATTTTCATTCTTATTAAGTATCATATTAAATTTATAAACAATTATGAGATCAACATGTAATATATTAGTAATTTCTTAAATGTATTTTAGGTTTTCTTTCAAAAATATCGAAAACTCAATTCAATTTATTAAAAAAACATACACCATATGTTACTATAAGATTCATCCCACCTTTTCAATATATGTATATTGTGTATTAACTAAAACTACTATTTATAAAATGTATTATTATGGTTATAAAGCAACGTTTAAAAGATTTTATATTTTTGAAATTAAAGTCAGAAAAAAAAATGATCTATATCATGAAACCACCAAAGGATGCAGTGTATTGGATGAGACTGCTCCTCTCTCAATCAGAGATCTCGAATTTGAGTTCTAGGTATGAAAAAATCCTTAGTAGAGAGTGTCTCTTCCCAAATGAAACCCTACGCGGCGCAAATATAAAATCATTGAGCTCCAGTATGAACACTGAATACCAGGTGAGAACAAAAAGGACAAATGTAAGAGCAAACATTATAATATTCATATAAATGTATTAATAAAGTACAAGAAAAAATTATTACTAATAAAATTAAAAAAAAATTATGTTGACACGTTTAAAATTTATTTTTTTTTTAAAAAAAAAGGTTTGTGTGGGTCCCTTTCTACAATAATTTTTACACAACTTGGGTCCACGTGTTCCATTACCCAAATCCTCGCCGATTCTTCTTTTTGCCTCGCCGGCTAATTAATCGTTGATTTAATTTGATGGTACCGTTGACCATAGTCAACACCTTTTGGACACCTAACTTGTACCATATAATAAGTCACCAAAATAAACCAAGTCATACCTTTCAATTCTCAAAAGCATTTTATGACTCCTTCCTCTTTCTTTCGGTTGTTTTTATTCGATATTCACGTTGAAGTTCTGATTAAATTGAATTTATTATGTATAAATTATTTAAAAAAAAATATTTTTTATAAGAAAATTTATAGTTGAAGCTCGAATATGCAAGAATTATTGAAAAGGAGAAATCGTGAAAATATATTTGAATTTGATGTGAATCATTAGCTTCAAACTATGATAGATTTAAAAATATTTCTTTACTTGACTAACTAAATGTCAATACACCTTCGATCTGCCACATCATGATATAATAAGTGGTCTCAAACTCTTGTAAAGAACGCGAGACATATTTGAATTTGATGCAAATTATCAGTTTTGAAATTAAACTACGACTACATTTAAAATATTCCTTTACTTAACTAACTAAACATTAATACACCCTCAATTTGTCATATCATGACATAGTAAGTGATCTCAAACTCTTATAAGAACATGAGACTTTTAATATAAAAAATTGAGAGAAGTGTTGAAAACAATTCACGTGTACAAGTGTGAATAACACGTTTATATGCATGGGATGATAGGGGTGTTTTAATCAGTTAAGTAGAAAAATATTTTTATTTTTAAGAGTGACAATGATTTGGGAATGAAACCGATAATCCAGATCAAGTTCAAGAGTATTTTTAACATTTTCTTCCTATTTGAAAGGAATATACATTTTAATAAGATTCTTTTTGACTTAATCTTCGAACTCAAAATTTTTATAAGAGTGAGTAATCTTGTGTTGATACCCATTGTGTTTGTTTCCCTTCGTTTGAAGTCTAGTGCGTATGTTAGAATTAATAATTCGACTTTATATCGTTTAAAATTCACTAACAAAAGGAATGTTCTCATAATAATTTTTCGTTCTCACAAATACTCAAAATCAAAATTTCTAATTAAGAATGAAGATTTTTTCTTTCCATCTTGCAATATCCTAGTTATGTCAATATTTATTTGTAATTGTTGCATGTTTTTTTTATGTTGCCAAACAAGGCAATAATTTTTGTTCCTTAAAAAAGATTATTTTGCCATAATAAAGATAATGATGAAGTGATAAACATATCTTTAATTAATTTTAAATTCTATTTTTAAATATAAAATCCTCTTTAATAAAAAAAATCTTGGACACTTTACATTTTATAGTAAAATTGCCGGCCTTAATTAAATTGGAATTTGTGGTATTGCTATATTGTAGTCAAAAGTGTAGTATTCTACATCTTTTATTTTCTTATTTTATATACCTAATATTTTTGTATTTCAAGTTTACGCGATAATAATCACACTACTCATAACAGGCAAGCTCGATATACTAAAATCCTGCTATGCATAAGGTTTGAGAAAGAGCTCGACCTAGAAAAGCTTATTGTACACAGCTTTACTTTTCATTTCTGATAGAGGCTGTTTCCAAGACTTGAACTCATGTCCTTCTTCACATACTAATTTTCAAATATAATTATTTGTTGAATTCTCATTTGATGTCTAATAATCATTATATAATTATCAGAAATAAGATATTATCTCATAAAAAAATATAGCTTCAACAAATGAAAAAATAAATACAGAAAAAATTTCAACAAATTCATTTTGAATTTCTTTAAAATCAACTATTTCGAATATCGAATTTTTTTTAAAAAATTAAGTTAATTTGAGATGAAGGGAGTATAATAATAAAATAAAAAATAATCATTTTTTTTATTTCAACCTTATTCTTATTGTTAGGTCTACTAATTTGGACTAATTTATTGTAACTTGCTAATAAAATATTTATCACCCACGTGTCCTTTATAAGTCTTAATTATAAGAAAACACTCACTATTTTAATTTAATTAACAATTAATTTTTAAACTAATCCAAAAAGCACAGGTCCCCACTTTTCCCTTTCTTCTTTATCGACAGCTAAGCGTGATTAATTATTAATCATCATAAAGATTAAATTTAATAATTTTTAATTTTTTTTAAATGAATAAAAAAATAATATAAATGACGATGTCTCAGCTTTACGAGGCTGATGGTACTATCCACGTGGCGATCTCTCCCTCTACCCAAACCATCTTGACACGTGTCATGTTTTGTACATTTGTTTATTTGCTGACACGTGTCTAACAAAAATAAAGAAGCATTTTCTATTTTCCTGTGTTGTACTCCTCACCATAGCTATCTTGTACCCTAGTTGTTGCAAAAGGTCCCCTCTTACTTGTGAGTGTCAACATTTAGTCCTTGAAAGTGAAATTTGGCGGAATTCAATAATTTTGATTTTAATTTTTAAAAATAAATATGTATAGATGATGATAGATGAAAAATCGTAAAGATCATATATTAGTGTAAAAAGATTAGTAGGTTTGTTATTAATGAGTTTAGATTTGATGGTGTCTGTTATAATATTAGTCTTATTTTTATAGTATTTTGTTTTGATTTTTATCGTCATTTATTTTAGATATCCACGCTCAAATTTTAAATGTCATGAATTTATCAGCATAGTTTAGTCAAGTCACCTAAATCACTTGTTTATATTATCTATAGGTATGGTAAACAATTTATTAAGTGAAGACATTTAGAATTTAGTACAATATTTTTAATGTTCGATTTTTGATAATTAAATATTCAAGTAAATATCAAATACTGAACTTTATCTGATTCGTTAATCAAAATTCAGTATGATAAATTTCGATTCATTTCCGCAGTTTGATTTTTGGTGATTAATGCTCACCTTTACCCACAAACTGATATGTTCTCATATAGGGAAAACACTAGGTAGGATTGAGAGGTTCATCCAATCCTTCTTTATAAAAAATTATACTATTATTTATACATGGTTAAATTTTTTAGATATATATGATAAATCTTTTAACTTTTTCATATGTTTACTTCTTCATATTTTATAATTTCTTAATCATTGAATCTTATCGTTGCCACTAATTCATAAATAATATAAACATAATAATGAATATATCAATCTTTGAAACCCCTTGTCTACTTCTGTCGAGCTCATCGCACCAAACTTGCCTAGTGTAAGTTGTCTTTCTTATATGATTTGTAAGTTATTGCACAGAATTAGGAGTTTATCTTATACACATCCAAACAATAACGACCGCAAATTCTTTTTACCATAAAAAAAAGAGATAAATAGACTATTTCCGTGAACTTGTACATTGGCCTCAAATAAACATAATATGAAAACCATGAAGGGGTTTTCTTCTAAAGCAAAAAATTTCCAATCTTTGTCAATTAACAATATGTCTCTCTCTACACAAACATGATTGGCTCAATTAGTAAGGATTTGTTAAGTGTGAATGACCACATACTAAATTTCCCACATTTAATTGTCTAGAAAAAACAGTATAGTTAGAATACACCACCAAAAAGGGAGCTATTCACTCAGTCCCACGTGTCTTTCTTCTCTCTCTCTCTTTCTGACACTTGTCCTTTCCCAGTACTTTCTTTGTCCCCCCACCCCACACCCCAAATGCACCAAGGGCATTTTGGTCTTTTAAGTTTATCACCCCACCCCCTCCCCCACCCCCACAATCAGTCTTTCTTTCCTGCCTGCTTCTATCTTTCTGGGTCTTGTTTGATTTGTTAAAAGTTTATTTCATTATTCTTTACTCTACCCTCTCATTGCCATTACCTATTCTCATATTTTCTTGATTTTCCGGCTACCCTTTTGCCGGAATACAACATTTTCTTGCAAAGATTACATTTTTCTCTTTTCTTTGGTGGATTTTTAACCATTTTCTTGGTTTTCCTGCCACCCTTTTGTTTTCTCTGGGAAGAGCTCCGGGGGTATTTACTTTTTTTTTTCTCAGTTGGGATTCCCAAGTGCAAAATTTGGGTGTAAAGACTTAATCTTTGAGCTTGTTTGAGCTAATATGCAGTTAAAGATTAGATTTTTCCATCTGGGTGTGGCTGAATCAGATCATGGAAGTGTTAAACATGCACGTACATGTAAGAATAGGTAAGTTTTATAGCTTTACTTTGGTATTGTTGATAATATCTTTGGTGGGTTTATGGTTTGCTATGGGAGATAATACAGATGAGAAAAGGAAAAAGAGAATTGAGATGGAAAATCTTTCTATGGAAACAAACAGATTTTCAAGGGATTTGTTGCAGAGATTCATGGGGGGTAATAGTAGCAGTAGTAGTTCAGGAAAATCTAGACTTGAGGTTGGTGTTGCAGCAGGAAAGGAGGTGAAGGAGGAAGAAGATGAGGGGGAAGTAGAGTTGAATCTTGGTTTATCATTGGGTGGTAGATTTGGTGTTGACAAATCTTCTAATAGTAATAAGTTGATAAGGTCTTCTTCTGTAGCTTCTTGTTTGCCTATAGTGAGAGATGATGATGCTCTTGCACCACCACCAGTGTCTTATCCTAGCTTGGTGAGAACTTCTTCTTTGCCAGTGGAGACTGAGGAAGAATGGAGGAAGAGAAAGGAGTTGCAAACTTTGAGAAGAATGGAAGCTAAGAGGAGAAGATCAGAGAAGCAGAGAAATTTAAGGAGTGATAAAGAAGGTGGAGGAGGAAGTGGTGTTGGTGTTGGTGGGGGTGGAAGTATGGAAGATGAAAAGAGGGAAATTGAGATGAATTTAAGAGGTAGCTTAGATAAAGAACAGTACTTGGTGACTGCGAAAAGATTTGGTTTATCGGTATCGCCTACGTTGGCTGCTGTTGCAAGACAAGGTGGTTTATCAGGAGGGGGAATAGATTTGACAATGGGGAAAGGTAAAGGAAGTCATTCAGGAAGTAAAATGCAAGGACATGGGCAATTGGGTTCACAAGGTTCTGTTGAATCCCAAGGCGGTGGCAGCTCTTCAAGTATGTCTGAATTGGAAAGTAAACTTCCACAAGGTACACATTTTTCTTTTGATATTAATACTCATTATTTATGTGCTATTTTAAAAATTCAATTCTTGACAGTTGATAGCTAGTTGGATTAGAAAATTATACTACTGCAATAATCTCATTACGTTGGATTGAAAGTTTTCTTCCTTGGGTAAGTAGTGGCGGAGCCACAATTTTGTCCAAGGGTGTCACAGTTTAAAGAAGTAAAATCATGTAGAAGCCAAGATGTGTCAATATGTAATATATATATATATATATATATATATATATATATATATATATATATATATATATATAACATAAAGGAAATATTTAGCTAAATAGTGTAATTTTCCATTGAAGGGGTGTTGGTTGACACCCTCAAATGAAGTGGCTCCGCCACTGTCGATAAGGAGTGGTCTATCACATGTTGCAGTGGAAGTGCTTAAAGACATGTTATTCTTTAACATTGATCATAAATGATTATTGTTGAGTTATATGTTGCCAGAAATATGGCATCTCTTTTTTAATTGCTGTTAAACGAATCTCATAAATTCAGTCAAAACTTGCTGCTGAGGTCCCCTCACTTCTAGTATTCACAAGTTGAAGTCGTACTTGTTCATGTCTTCTGTCATGTTGCTGTTCACCACATTCTTGATCCTTTTTACATCCCAGGTCCACTGCGCCTTAGGGTGTGGCCTAGCGATTAATTAAGTGGGTGAAAACCATGGGAGACCATCATTCAAGAGTTAGTCGGTATTTGGGTAGGTGGGAGGTAGCAGGTATCCTATGGAATAGTCAAAAGTGTGTGCCAGCTAACTCGGGCACCACCATAAAAAAGAATAATTAAAAGAATCCATCCGGCCCCCCTTCCGTCCCTCAAGAATCATAAGTAGTTTCCATTTCCTCTTGTAACTCTAACCTGAACCTAATGGTTGTAGGTGAAGGTGTTGTATAACTATTAGACAACCTTACCTTGTCACCACATTCGTGATTAAAAATTTTTATTCTGCTTTTAGCACCTCAAGAATGTTATAAAATGTTGACTTTTTGGAGGTACTTGACTGATTGTCAATGTCAAGCGCTGTAATTGTGCTGTTGGTTTGATTAGGTTATCTAGGTGCCTTCGGGAACTTTCTTTCGTTGCCACATCCTCAGAAGTCACGGCAATTGCAGGAAGAAATGCACGAGCTAAAAAGAGACAGGAATATGCATATGATATTATCTGATGTAAAATACCGTCTTAATCTTTAAATGCTTGCTTTGATGTGAACTTAGTTCACTAGGAAAACTCATCAAATACTGTAATGCTCTCCTTTGAAGCATCTGGTACTGCTGATTTGGCTATATGATTTTCTTTTTGGAAGTATTATATGGACACTAAAGTCTGATATTCTTTCCGGTAGAGACTATAGATTCATATCTTTTCCACAAAATAATTAACCAGAGTTCATTACATCCAATTAAACAGCGAGGAGAATGAAGCTGGAACAATATTAGCTGTAGACTTGGAAAGCAAATAAGCTCATTTATTATGTTCTACTTTGCACAATTAAATCAAAAGCATTTAATCTTTGATTGGATGATAAAATAAATGAGACCTTGGGATAATGCTGCTATGTCTATATCTAAGGTGTGTGGACTGTGGACTCTTCACTTTTGATGCTGTACATGTTTCGGATTCTCCAGAAACACGCTACTTTTGGAGAATCTGAAACACTCCCATTGACATTTTTAAAGAATCCAAGCAACATAGGTCTATATATACCGACTTCCCGTGAGCTTTCGAAATTCTCGTCAACTTCTATTTTTGGAGAATCCAGCATGCACCATTAACATTTGAAGAGTCCGAGCAACATAGTTCTATATAATGCCGACTTATGTGAGCTTTCGAAATTCTCAATTGATTTAGCGGTAGCATTAATCAAACTATAATCAAACTAACAGATCTTTGTAGATGGTATATTGTTTTTCTCCTCACCCAAGGAGTTAGTCATGTGTGATTAAAGCCTGATGAATTTTAGACGTCACGGTTTCAAACGCTTGCTCTGTTTGTGCCACTTCTGGTAAGCAACAATCTTTTCTGTAAAGTCTTCTTTGTGAATTACCTCTTGGGCAGTCGAGATCGTCTCTTTCTCTCATTACTTTACCTTTTTGGTTGTGGTCCTTGTGATACAATGGATTAGAGTCGTGGGAGATTTATCAGCTGCTATTGATGCAGCTCCTTTGGCTCACTGTATCACAATTTCTTGGATATCTCATAGATGTAATTTGACAAGCTAGTCGATGCATATGTGATATGGACCTTTGTTGTTAGATAGGAGTTTATGTTGGATGCCCCATTTGCTTTCCAGCTTTACTCCTTAACGTCCACGTACATCTGCTGCTATCTCCATATTTGATAAAGATTATTTACTAGAATTGGATACCCTAAGAGGTGTTGGCTATTCTTCTTAATAGATACACTATCTTTACATCCTATTCCTAAACGGGACTAGATTTAAATCCGCTTTCACGCATCTTATTCCTAAATGAACTCCCATTATATTGTTGAGGACATTCAATCTCTTTCAGTTGCTTATTGACACAAAATCAGCATCATATTTTAAAATTTTGGTTCAGCTGTTTTTGTCGTGTTATCCATAGTTCGCTGACCTCGGATTTCTGCCGTTGAACATTAATCACTATTAGTAAATGGTTGGTTTAGTCAAGGAATGTTGAATATGCTTTTGACTTGTACATTTGTGAAATATGCACATATTGATTGTCTGTATAAAATATTAGGTCATCTGATCTGGTTGAAGAAGTTCCTTTCTAAAAGAGATTGTCTGTATTGATCGTCTGTAATCATCTCGTGGTGGTTAATAAGTTTGGCTCTGTAATCTTCCAATAGTGTAATAATTTTGCCGGTTAAGTTATACAGTTGTAGTTATTTTACCATCACTTTCTAGGTGGTCGTGTGAGCTTAACATGTTTTTGGTGTGTACAGTATACAGGAAAGAATGAAAAGATGCAGTGTATATATGGTATCTGCTTTCTTTTATCGTTCTTCGATTTATCATCTCTGCCATCTTTTTAGAACCCTGATGAATTCCGGCTACAGGGTCTGGCGAGCTAAGCCCTGCCAGTATCCAGTCATTGCAAGGAGGAGGGAGCCAAGATATTGGTTCGTCTGGGTCAAAAATGAGAGAGACCGGAAGCACAATGTCAGGAGGTGATATGGACTGTCCATCTAAGAAGCTCGAGGCAGCAAAAAGTCGGGCAAAGGAAACTGGAACAAACACATTAGAAAATATGCCATGCGTTTTCACGAAAGGAGATGGTCCTAATGGTAGAAGAGTAGACGGAATATTATACAGATACGGTAAAGGGGAGGAGGTAAGAATTATGTGCGTCTGCCATGGTAGTTTTCACTCACCAGCTGAGTTTGTCAAGCACGCTGGAGGCACCGATGTTGCTCACCCTCTCAAGCATATTGTCATAAACCCCAATGCTTCTCCTTTGCTGTGACCGATACCACCGGAGGAAGAGGACATCACAGAGCATACTGTGCAAAGCAGTAAGAACGTTTCCGATTTCCATTTTTGTTTCTTTGATTCCTCTTTTAAGAGTGAGATATATGTATCCACTTGTGCACATCTTGGACGGATACTGGACTAAAGAAGAGAGTTCTGTATGTACATTTACGGATTCTTTTTAGGAAATTCAGAGGAATGAATTAATCTTGAATGATATTATTGCGTTTCTTACTTTGTACCCTTTTGATCCTTAATATGTTACAACAACAACATATTCAGTGTACTCCGACAAGTGTGGAGAGGCTGTTTCCGATAATCCTTAACATGTTACCTTGCTATATACACTGTACATATATTGCATTTAGTCAAATCTTTATCCATCATTATTTCTGTATGTTGAAAGTGTCTGATGTGCTATGCACTCAAGTCACTCATTTAATTTAGAGGCTTTATGTTCTGGGGACCATATTGTATGATTGCATCATTGTATTGTTGGGGGAGACAAGGAGTGTTTGTTGGCTGCAATTATAAGTGGTCCTTGAATTGAATTGAATGTTTTCATGATATATGGATTAGGAACATGTGGTTGATTTCTGACTTTGTTTTTGCTCGAAATGAACCTCCGATCTAAATTTCAAAAGTTAGCTTATGAGATGATGGTCGTTCACTGGACTATATAAGGTGATCTAGTATCCCACGTACCACTGATGTGGGACAACGCATCACCTACCCGCAAGCCTAGGCTTGAGCCGATGGTCGTCCAAAAGATTAACACTCCTTGCATGTCCAGGCCTGTCAACCAGAGGCGAATCCAGAATTTTAACTCAGGAGATTCGAATACAAAAGTATAAATGTGCGAATAAATTAACAAAATATAATTTTCAAAGAAAATAGTAATACATAGTTTAATATTATTTCATCATTTTAAAAAAAATAAAAATAAAGTGAAATATTGGTTGGGATCCTCAAAATTGGAATTAAATGAAAAGAAATAATAAGAGAAGACCTATCATTATGCTAGATTTTGCTTATTGTTTAAGGGGTTCAAGTTTAGTGTATATACAAAAGTATAGAAAATTTACCTTATATATATGGTGTAATTTTTCTCGATGAACTCCCTCTGCCCTCCCTAGGTCGGAGTCGAGAACACCATTTTCGTCCCTTTTTTTGAAAATAAAACGGAAAGCACCATTTGGTGCACCCATGTTCTTGAATTTCTAGATTCGTCTTTGTTCGGAACAAAGTTGTTAGTTGTTTCTCAGTTAGGCATGTCTGTGCTGCGCCAATGGGGATGGAGAAGATGCCAATCAGGAGGTGTGTATGAGTAGACCACTCAATCTTTTGAAAATTGGATCTACTGAAGCAGATTCTTTGATTAGCACACTTATCTAGAAGCTTTGTTTTTTTTTATGACTACCGATCATAATTTACTTCCTAATTAACATTTAATTGTTTTTTAGAAATTTATTTTAGGACTCTATTAGTTCTAAAATAAAGATAAAGTGCACATTCACATGCTCCATATTTTCAAGACTTTAATAATTAGATATGTATTGAGTTTCTAATATCTAAATAAAACATAAGAAAATGAAGGAAAAAAGAAAAGGCCTAGCTTGCCATACATTAGAGTATCATTTCTAAGTTAAGACAAATTTTATAAAAAAAATTTATAGCCTGCAATTCACAATCCAAAATTAAAATAAATAAAATAGAGGAAAAATCCTCATTATGAAAATTCAAAATAAATATATAGTACATTAGAAGTATATTTGTATCAAAAGAAAAGGGCAATCAATCAATTATACCTTTGCTTAGAAGCCAAGAGAAAGAAAAGAAAGGAAAGAAAATAAAATTTTTGGAGAAATTAAATTATGAAATTGGGCATATTAAAAAAGCATAAAAATCTCGTGAGTTTGCTTGAAATCAAATTAATCAGACTCTAATAAAATATCGAATATTAAATAAAAAATATTTTTTACATAAGATAATATATACATTCAAGAAAACAACTTTTAGTAGCTATTTAATTGTGGTTAGATCATAAGATAATGTATATATAATAAATTATAAAACAAAAATATGTTTATTAATAATACAAATATTAAATTACTTCAAAGCATCTTTTTAATTCATGTATATTATTCTCTTCATGTTTTTCTTCTTATTTTCTTCATCTTAGATAACTATTTCATCGCTTAAAAATTTCTCCAAAAAAGGTGTGTTGGATGGAGAGGAATTTTTTTTTTCTATTTTCGATTTTCGATTTTTGATTTTCATATGTTCAGCTAGTCAAAATTTTAGAAAAGATTTTATTCTAAAAAAAATAAGTTTCATAAAAATGGGGATATTGAATTTACAAGTGAAAGAAGGGAAATAAGTTTCGCGAGTTGATTATATTTTTTCCATCATCATTCCACTTTCATAATCTCCACCTCCCTCATTCTATCCTCCTAGATTATATACAAATATTTTAAGATAATATTATACGATAAGTAAATATATATTATTTAATTATTTATCATAGATATAGTTTTAAATAGTTATTCCTCGTCATTATATTTCATCCGAGTTGCTAGAAACACCAGAATTTCTATAATTAAGCTCCAAATTGTATAAATTCAGAATTTAGCCTAACTTATATATAATTATCATATTAATATATTTATTTATATAAAATTTGATAAATTTCTAAATGTATAAATGTTGTATATACTTACTCTATTTGTATATTGGTAACGAATCATACTAACAGATTGATATACTGCCAGCAAATGATACAAATAAACATGCAAATTATACACACAGTTGTTACAATTATAATTGTAGAATATAATTTCTAAACTATAACTATTTCCACCTAGTAAATTTTAAAATCAAATTATTTATGAAAATTTCACTATTTTTAATTTACGTGGCAGACACACATGTTTTTTCTTATGTCAAACTTACAAAAATATTCACTAAATAAATACAAAAAATCACCTAATATTAATTTATCTAAATCGATTTATTGATCACTAAAACACATTCTCGATATAATTAAATTATTTCCCTTTCATTTCCCTAGAGTTTGAAGTAAACAAACGGTTCAAATTATGGCAACGTGGATTTTGATTCTATACGCTATTCATCCAGATTCCTAGGACCCTTTTTCCATCTTTCCCCTAAATCTTTATACCCCCAAGTTAATATTTACTACTTTTAATTTTATCATTATTATATATATATACTGCAAATCTTCACTGTGTAAAACGTGTTGTTCTTCTTCTTGAATTCATTTCCTGTATCTGTGTTTGACTTCAAGATTGTTGCAGAGACCCTTTAAGCTAAAAGCCTTTTTTTTTGAAAAAGGTACAAGCTTTCTTCTTCTTGTGTTTTGAGTTCTTGATTTGACTTGCTGTGGGGTTTAGTGTTCATACTGTTCTGTTCTCTGTAGTTGATGATTTGGGATGGTTAAATATTGGGTAAATAGGGTAGTGTTCTGTTAATTTTGAGTGTCAAGATTCAAACTTTATGCTTTTTTGTTCCATCCTCAGCTATTTTAGTGAATTGTTCTGTTTACTTGAGCTAGTATCTATTTAATTTTTGATAACCCTGGTGTGGGACTCACAATTCCATTAATTCCACGAGCTACCTGCCACCTGCCACCAGCAATGGGTACTAGGAGATTCTGTCGATCAATGCTAGGATAGACCACACCCTTGGATGCTTTAGCTAAGCTGGTGTCGATGTGAGCGCGTTGTCAATGTTACCTAGTTAGCATGATATAGAAAAAAAATTGCTTACTGGTTTTGGTGGAATAGTGTTGAGTTTTTAGAGGTTTCTTTTTTGGGAAAAAAAGATGCTGGAATTGAGTTTCCAAGCTATTTTTGATATTTGGTAGATGAAAACTGAGTGGAAGTAGTGCGACTAGTGACTCCCTCCATTTCAATTGGTCGGTCTTAGTTTCCGTTTTTACTCCATCACAAAAAGAATGTTGCTTTCTTTTTTTGGAAACTCTTTAATTCTAACTTTCCACATGATATGTTTAAGCCCACAACCTTTAAAAAAACATTTTGGTACTTTCTATGTATCTTAGTTTAAGACCACAAAATTTAAGAATCTTATTTACTTTGTTAAACCCCTAGACAAACAAATTGAAATGGAGGAAGTATTAATTTGGATTTCAATGCAATAAGATGAATATAGTTCTCTATTCTAAATAGATAGAAAGTCGAATTTGTCTAAATACCAGACATAAGGAAGCATGGCGTAAAATGTGACCTGAATTTTCAAGCTGTAGCAGATGGGACAAAATTAGTTTTGTAACAGGCGATACACATTTATTCATATCAGATGCATAGCAGCAATTCATATCTTTTTAAGTTGAACTTACTTAAAAATCAAAATGAAAACAAAGAATCCAAAAAATGACTGCTGTCGATCTGTGATTCCACGTTTCATTTACATGCAAACTTGCATTCATTATACACTTGTGATACCTTCTTATCATATAATTGGGGTCGGAGCAATAACTCGTCTAAGTGCTTATATAATTATACCAAGTGCAAATTATAACCTCCTATTTGGATATCCTCTATCTCTTGCTTTTCTTTTTCTGAGTGTTTAAGATCCTTTTGATGTTGGAAATGAGTTTCCATGCTCTACTTTTGATCTGGGGTAACGTGAATGG
This sequence comes from Solanum rostratum, assembly GCA_029948455.1. Lineage (NCBI taxonomy): Eukaryota > Viridiplantae > Streptophyta > Magnoliopsida > Solanales > Solanaceae > Solanum > Solanum rostratum. The sequence goes on from CM057046.1 coordinate 7,407,610, forward strand.
GACTTGCTTTTCAGAATGGATTTTGTATTATGCTTACAAGGAATTAGGATAGGACAAACATAAATGCTTGGATAAGCTTTTATGATGTTTAACCAGTTAGAGCAAGTGAAATCTCCTCTTTAATATCCTCAACAAGAACATACCCAATGTAATCCCACAAAGGTGGGGTCTTGGGAGGGTAGAGTGTATGCAAACCTTACCCCTACTTCAGCGGTAAAGAGGTTGTTTTCAATAGACCTATAACTCAAGCAAAAAAAAGTTCCAAAGCAGTCCTTAACAAGAGGTTACGCAAGCACAAGAAATAACAAATAATCACAAAAATTGCAGATATCAGATTCCTCTTGTTTTATAGCAGCCTATGAAACAGTGATATCAGATTCCTCTTGTTAATTCCTAATTCTATATCTCCATAAATGCAAATGCAGAGAAAGATTGATGTTGAAACAGGGTTTTGCTTGTCCCTGATTTTGGCCTGTGCTTGGACTTAAGGAAATTATTTTGATTAATATCGTAAAGGGATGAAAATCAAGGAGAAAATGTTTTCTGATTAGGAGTGGACCAAAGCTAAGTTGTGCGGACTCTTCATTTTCGATGCCGCACCCGTGTTAGATTCTCCAAAAATACACTATTCTTGGAGAATCCGATACGCACCCATTGGAAGTTTTGAAGAATCCAAGCAACATAGGACCAAAGACCATGTGTTTGTCTCATTTTCTGGTAACCGTTTGGGAGTGTGATTCAAGATCAATGTGTTCATATATTTTCTTCTGAAGATCTTATGTACATATGCTTTTTTGGTGTCCAGATGAATCTATTAGTGAAAATTATATCTACTTATTTAATTTTTTGACAAGTTACACCTATTTGATGTGGTTTTGGTCGCATTTTATTTTGCAGGAGCAGTAAGATATGAAAAATAAAGAAGTAATAAGAAGAGCTACTACTGTTGCGTACACTAACACTTTGCTAAAAGCAACAGTTCTGCAGTTGGAGTAAGAGTACTAGGGACTTTGATCAATGCTGGGATCTGTGTTTCTGAGGTTTGTTCCTAACTCACAGAACGGGAAAGCAAATGGCAGAAGAAAATGGTCCATCTGTTTTTACAGATATTCCAGAATCTACATCTACTACATTTAATACAAATGTACAGGCAAATAACAACTTTCATGGGCCTGGTTTATCTGGTATTAAGAGGAGAGGCCAAGGTCACGGGAGTCGCTCTTGGATAAAGATTGATGAACATGGCGATTCAAAGATTTTGGAATTGGATAAGGCTACCGTTATGAGACATTGTGCTTTGCCAGCTAGGGATCTCCGTCTTTTGGACCCTAAGTTTATCTATCCTTCCACAATATTAGGGAGAGAGCAAGCTATTGTGGTAAACCTTGAACAGATCAGATGTATCATCACAGCTGATGAGGTTATACTGATGAATTCTTTGGATGCTTGTGTACTGCAATATGAGTCTGAATTGTGTAAACGCATTCAGATAAATAAAGATCAGCCGGGTAAATTCATTTCTATTTATTTTTCTGCACTAAATCTTGGTTTTTTTTCTCAAAGCAATGAAAACCAGTGAATGCTAGTTTTGTTGAAGAGCTGAAGCCATTGGATGCTCCCATTTTGTGCAATATAACTTATTGCTAGATTATCTCCTTTTGTCCTTAGTCATAATCTTAAATCTTCTGGCATCAATGGATCATATTGTTGACAAAAATAAACTATTCCGCCTTCCATGCCACTTTAACTGTTAATTGTATCTTTTCTAGGCCCGCCATACCAAGTTCAATATTGAGATAACCATTAATTTATTGAAAGGAAAACTTAAGTTTCAGATGCTACGTAGAAAATACGACTCACTTATGATTCTGCATCCCAGGGTCAAAAGGAGAAGTGAAAGAGTACTCCTCATAGAAAACTTGTTGCACTCTTGAAAAAGCATAAGAGACTAACAAATTGCACAGAGGCTATACTTTTCAGAGTTGGATTGGCATATTTAATAAGCAAAGTGCTTAGTGCAGAAAGCCTATTTTTGTAAGGCATATATACATTGGAATCGTTTGGGATCTGAAGCATAGTTGTTGAAATTAATCAGATCCATGTGACTCCAAATCATTGGAATATAATACCATAACACAAGAAATGCAACATGAATTGCTGAAATTGATTGGATCCAACCTTTCTTCCCCTTCAACTGAAAAAGTTGAATAAGAGAAAGCTTGTGACTTTCTATGTGGGGAGCAAAACTCCGGGTTGTTGGTTTTTCTTTTTAATACTTGTATCTGATATTTTATCAACAATTAGCAATATGGTTTTGTAAGCATAACAAAATTTCTGAACATATCTATACACACACGGAGAGATTAAAAAGTCCTGGAAATAGTTCTTGATTCCTTTGTTGCATAGCAATTAGCATCTAAATCCATTTGTGAGTCTGCATAGGGAGCATTATTTAAGTTAAAAATGGAAAACTTGGATGATGCTATAAATTGGAGATATTTCTCGCTATTGGGAAATGGCTTAATCTGGAAAATTTATGTTGTGAAACCGTGATAATTCCTTGTCATAACACTGAATTTGGATATATAAAGACCTCAATTGAAAGGAAATTGAAAAAAAAAAAAGGAAATGATAAACATTCTACTTATTGAGTATAATCTTTCTACAATTCCAAGTTTGTTATAGCAGTTATGTTATCCAGCTGTTTTCGTTCATGTAGCATGCACTTATTAGGAGCGTCTGCCAAATGCTACTTTTGACCAACTCAATTGCAGAACGATATATGAAAATTAGCCTTAAAATTTTGTGCCATGTTGTCTGAGCTTTGTAACGACGTCCTGTCTTACATCTTTGACTTTAATTTAATCAAACTTCTGTACTTAGTATCTGCAGTTCTTTACGTATTAAAAGAAGTACCTATAGCTATTAGAAGCAATGGATGCTATGCCCTCTATTATAAATGACAGATGCTTAAGTATTTTCAGCAACCGATTGTGTTTGTGTTGTTTGAGGGATGCATGTGCCATGTAATAACAGTGATTAATCTTAAACGTTCTCTCTCCCTTGCATTTATTTAGCATGATGCCATATGTCTTTTGATACAACAGCAAGTACACCATCCCAAACTTATTGGTATCTGTTCGATCTATCCTCTATATCCATTCCCCTTCGTTTGGACTTATTTTTATCTAGTGTGATGTTTCTTTTGATAAATGGTATACTCTATAGAAGATGTTTCTATTTTTTTTACGAGTGGTGTTTTAATTCAGATGGTCTTCCTTTCGAGTTCAGAGCCCTTGAGCTTGCTTTGGAGCTTACTTGCTTGTCTCTTGATGCTCAGGTATGCAGTAGACTCATTTGGTGGCTGCTGATAACTCTTTCTCTATAATAGACTAGAATATTTTCTGTCCACGGCAGACACAAAATACTAGCATCAATATATGTGCCATTGTTGCATAGTGTGATAAACATAATTTAGTCTAGTAGTCAATGAAGTTGGTTGAGGACCATGAGGTCTCCAGTTCAAACCTCACAAAGACAAAAACCACTTGGCAATTTCTTTTTATCTGTCCTATCCTTGGTGGACATTGCTAGTGGGAGGTGGCACATATCCTGTGGAGTTAGTTAAGGTGCTTGCAAACTGGCCCAGACCCCACAGTTATTAAAAATTAAAAAAAAAAGAAAAAAGAAAATAGAAAATAGAAAGAATTGCATGAAGGAGTTATAGAATATCTTAAAGTTTAGTTGCAGCTTGATCCATTCTAAGTTGATCTTTAATGGTTGACCGAAATGAATTCAAGCTGCTTTGCGCAATTGCTTTTGGATGTTAGTAAATCCCATCCATTTTGTTTATTACTCAGTTTTATTATTATCATGATGTGAGGCGTTGGCCGAAATATTAATGCACTTTGACATGGTTTTCTTTCTCTCTCTCTGGCTCTGTATCCAGTACCTCAAACAAATTGCAGTAATTTCTCATGATTAAAACTTATTTTTTCATGTCTTTCTAAATTAAACAGGTGAAAGAATTAGAACTCGAAGTATACCCTGTGCTTGATGAACTAGCATCCTCTATCAACACTCTAAATCTGGAACGCGTTCGTAGATTGAAAGGTCAGCTGCTTGCGTTGACTCAACGCGTCCAAAAGGTATGATGATTGTATACATAGTCTGAGACTACTTGACAATCTGTTGGACCATTTAACTTTTTAAACAAACGTTTAGGCATACAGATGTCTCCAATACCTAAATTCGTGGAACAGTAGTCACAGATGTCTCTCTCTTTTACATATCCCGTACCTTGATAAAATTACTATTCAAAAAAATGTTCAGGTATGTGATGAAATAGAACATCTCATGGATGATGATGGTGATATGGCTGAGATGTACTTGACAGAGAAGAAACAGAGGAAGGAAGATTATTTTAATAATGATTCATATGATCAAGCAGATATATTTGGAAAAATCAGAGGAGCAGCAAAATCTGCTCCAGTCTCACCTGTATCATCAACTACCGGGATGCATAAGTTGCAGCGGGCATTCAGTAATTTGAGCGCAAGCAAACACGGAAGCATTTCAGCTTCATCTAATGGGCAAGAAAATATTGATCAGCTCGAAATGTTGCTTGAAGCATATTTTGTGGCCATTGACAGCGCTCTGAACAAGTTGTCATCAGTAAGTGATTCTTATGTTGCTAGCTTTTCTTCTTGAATATTATCCAGAAAATCTGATATTTATACTGCAGCACTTATTCAATTGGAAAGAACTAAACAACTCCTTCCCTGATAGATTCAAGAAATGCAATTAGCATTGGATTACCATTTTTAACAAACAAAGCTAAATAATCTGAAGATTTACTTCCTCCATTTCAATTTGTTTGTCTGGTTTTGATTTGACACAGAATTCGAGAAAATCTAGAAAACTTTTGAATCTTGCGTACGATATGTAGAATTACCAAAATGCTCTTTCATCTAGTGATCTTAAACATTCTTGGTGGAAAATTAGAGCTAAAGAGTTGCCCGAAAAGGGAAGAGATATTCTTTTGGAAATGGAATAAAAAAGAAAGTAAGATAAACAAATTGAAACAAAGGGAATATTTGCTAAAATATAGCCTCAGGTTCTGGTTTATGGATAAAGGGAAAATTATGGGAGTAATCTCATATTTGATTAATATTAAGGTGGTATACTCAGTAGACCTTGTATTACTGTTTGATCCCAACATTTCTTTACACCCTTGGGTGCATCATTCACTTTCTTTCCTTTATCCTTAGGTTGTGTGTTGTTTAGTTGCTTAGCCTTAATCTATCCATAGTTATTGGTTTCGTATGTGTGAATTATTCAGGGAGAAAATACTGCAGGTTACACAGATCCCTAACTTATAGCATGGATGATTTTAATCCCTTCTAAACCATCCATAACAAGATGATCTTCATAGTAAGAGTCAAAAATTGCATGCGTGACCTCTAATTAATTTGATTAGTGATCGACTGATAGTGATGGCTAACGTATGAACACCTAATTAATTTGATTTATATAACAACTGAAGAATTTGTATTTCTCACGTTCATTCTCTCTGGTGTCGCAGCTTAAAGAATATATTGATGATACGGAGGATCTAATCAATATAAAACTTGTAAGACTAACTTCCAGATACTATCTTTTTGTGTTCCCTTGTTTCTTGATGTCTTTTGTTTCAGCATAACTTTTCATATATATTAAATATACCAGTATCTGCACTGTAAAGTTCATGAAAACTCACTCGAATTTTTATTCTGTGACAGGCCAATGTCCAGAATCAGCTTATACAATTTGAGTTGCTTCTGACAGCTGCCACTTTTGTGGCAACAATATTTGCTATGGTGACTGCAGTATTTGGAATGAACTTGAAAACCACAGTTTTTGATGATCCAGATGGGTTTAACTGGACGCTTATCATCACTGGAACCTTTTGTTTGGTCTTATACATTGCTTTCATGATTTACTTCAAGCATAAGAAACTTTTTCCTCTGTAAACAAATCTTAACATTGATAATGAATATGGAGTGAAAATCGCCATGGTCATTTGATTTTTCATTCTTTCATCTTGTTTGTGAGCCTCTTTATGCATTAACCTGGCAGGAGTGAATTTTTGTACCTTTTATCTGAGCTACTATTCCCCTTCTCTGCATAGGATTTGGAAAAACATACTAAGATGGAAATTAAGTTCTCTCCATACGTACGCGCCTTTTCTGCATTGCAGGCTTTAGTCTGTGAGCAGGTTTTGTAAGTGGTGCCAATTGTTTCCCCTAAGAGCCTTAGAAAGATGACCTTTAAGCTGCATCTGCTTTTAGAGATGTTCATTAGATTGTGTTGTGGTGACTCAAGTGTTCCTTCTGATCGACTCTGTCATGGCTTGGACTAGAGGCGGATTCATGACTTAAATGTGATGGATTCAACTCGTTGTACTTTTGAAATTATGAGACCATTTCCTTGCATCTATGTTTTGTGTTGAAAATGATGGATTCAGTTGAAACTTGAACCCATGACACAAAGGATACATTATATTAAGTAAAACAGAATAGCATCCTCTCCCCAATGTCTATTGATCTATGCAAATTGCCTCAATCTTTACCTGTACTCTACACATTTTGTCTCTATACAGAAAGGAGTATAAGATACAAATGTAATAACATAAATAATAGAAGACAACATAATATAGATAAGATCATTTTCCCATCATATTTGGTCCATCAGTGAATCGGATCTTTGGAGCAATGGTAATGTTGTTTCCGTGTGACTTGTAGATTACAGGTTTGAGCCATAGATTCTGTCTTTAATAATTGCATCAAGGTAGGCTGCTGCTTATATTCGTGCATCGTGCTGCCCTTTTTGTCATTTGGGCCATCAATCAATCCTCCATCAAAAGGAGGAGTGCTTGTATCAATGTCAAAAGCATTTTCACTTCCATGCATGGTGCTGATGGTCTCTTCATCAGTCTCATGATACCAATATGGACTTTGTAGACATGCAGAGGACTCTGTTTCGCGCGATTCAAAGTCCTTCTGGGAGAAATTATGTTGTGTTTCCAATGAATAAGCTCTATTTTGGCTATGAAGAAGGGCTGTTTCGAGCTCCTTGATTCGAGCTTCTAGTCTGGCTTCTCTTACCTCATGTAGACGCGAGGTTAGCTCCCTCGGGGAAACAGGATAATTGGCAGGTCTTGAATGAACAATCCAAGTTCCACTAGTATTGCTATCTGATTCTGATGAATCAAGGCTCTGCACATTGAGGCAATCTGGTTTCAAGTCTCCTTGAGCCACATCTATTTCATCTTCTGGATCTAGCTGCAGATGTGAAACTCATATATCAGAAATCTACTCTTAGCTAGTCACAGAAGGATGACTAAATACAGGCTTACCTCAACAAAATCAGATATCCTTTCAAAGGTTGAAACCTTCAGGCTCATTTCCAACCTTTCCAATTCAGCTTCAAGCTCTGCCTCAATTTCGCTCATCGACTCGTGTTTCTCTGCTGCCACATCACTTGTGCTTTCACTGGTTTGTCTTGTTGGTTCATCAACAGCTGACATAGAGGGGCTATATAGATTTGGATTTTTACAGTCATCATTAGCAGTCTCTTTCACATTGAGCTCCTCTTCTAACTCTTGAACTAAATTCTTGGTCCATTTTAACTTCTTATTCACCTTTTCTATCTCTCTTCTGTTTGCAATAACAGCAGACATCATGCCACTTACAATCCCCATATATAATAGAGCCAGTCCATTTCGAAGCCCTGCTTGAATCAAGACAGAAGTAGAACATTAGTAAATCATAGTCAAAATCTTGAAGCCAACCAAATTGGTTTATGTTTTGGCCTATGCTGCTCCGACTCTCCAAAAATACTGTTGCACCAGCATTGAATCCTCCAACCTCACATGCACCTAGTGGCATTTTTGAAGAATTCGAGCAACATAGGTTTTGGCTAGATGGAGTCATTTCATTTGGGATCGCTGCTTGAATCAAAACAAGGTAGTAGCAGAAGTAAAGCATTACTAAATCATAGTCAGAATCTTGAAGGTAACTAAGTAGCTATATGTTTTGGCCTGTGTTGCTCGGACTCCTAAAATGCTGCTGCACCTGCATCGAATCCGCCAAAAAATGACTATTTTTGGAGGTTCCGACATGCACCTAGTGGCATTTTCAAAGAGTCTGAGCACCACAGGTTTTGTCTAGATAAAACCATTCCATTTGGTATCCCTGCTTGAATCAAGACAAGAAAGAAAGAAAAACAAGGCATTTAGTCAAAATCTCAAAGGTAATAAAATTGGTTTATGTAACTATGTTGCCCGGACTCTCCAAAAATGTTGCCTACTTGTGTCTAATACTCCAAAATGCCTATTTTTGGAGGATCTAACACATAACTAGTCACATTTTTCAAAAGTCCGAGCAACACAAGTTTTGGCTAGATAGATCCATTTCATTTTGACAAGATCTTGTTTCTGAAAGACCCTCAGCTCATATGATCCGGTAAGTGCAATAAGTAGAAAATGAATATGTAAGATCAACAGAAATATATACAGTTTAACTTATATATACTAAAACACCGTCACCTAAATAATAACTACAGGTAACTCCAATCAACAACATGTCAAAAACACAGATACTGCAAAACTTCTCTACAATGTCAGTATATATAAGTTAAATCGAAACAAACTTCATATAGTTATTGAAATTAGAACCTGTTGAATTGAATGGTCCACCAGAACTTGTATATTCTTCTGGTTTACTTTGAATTGCACACTCATAACTTGTAGAGGATGGAAAAGTTGAATCTTTCTCATCACTAGTGCCATGTGACGTATCAAGATTAAGATGTCTGAATCTGAAAGCCCCTTCATCGGGGCCTTCTTTTTTAGCTCTTTTTCGAGCTAATTTATGAAATGGACAAACTTTTTCGCGTAGTTGTTGCAGCAAATTCTTGTTATCTACTTGTAAATTTTCCTTTTCCTCTGATGAATTTTGCAAATATTGTGCAACATAACCTGCACCTGCAGCTGCTACAACAACCCAAAAATCCATATTCTATGATAAAATAAATCTTTGGAATTGGATTCTAAGTCTCCTAAGACCAGGGGCGGAGCTAGAAGGTTAGTTATTGGTTCGACTTAATCAGTAGCTTTAAAAAAATCTACTAACACCTGATATCGTTATTCTAGAATTTAGAACATGGAAATTCCAACAAAAGAAACTTCTAGAGACTTCTTTTCATCAATCTAAACCTCAATGGACAGAGTTAGCAAATACAGGTACGAGATAGCAAGGTACACCTTGAAATAGTTGAAGAACGTATAAGTTGATCCGAACATCATCAGAAGAGGAGATTTTTATGAAAAAATTTGTTCAACATTGGATTGTGGATGATCTTAAAAACAAATTGAAATAGGAAAAAAAAAGGTATTAATAATTAAGTAATTCATTAATGATAAGAAAGAGATGGCAAACTATGATAGTAACTTTGTCCCTTCTAAGAATCCACAAAGAATATTTGGATAAAATGCCATAGAATTTGATATATTTTGATTAATATATCTAATTATATATTAATTAGGCCATTATTGCTTAGAGTATAAACTCAATATTAGTCTAAGCTAAAAAAAAAAAATAGGTTAATTGTTCATTTTCCGATTTTCAATTTCAAACAGAATTATTTAAGAAAAATATTTTAGTGCACTAAACATTTCGTGTTTACACAGGGTTAGGGTTAGTCGTAGTGACAGAGTCAGAGCTATAAAAAAATGAACAATTATGAGCTATATTTCTTATTAATACTTAGAAATATAAAAAATGTGTGGAATAATGTATGGTTATCACAAATTTAGTCACCATGACCACGTAGTTTGTTCTTGAAAGTGAAAGGTGGACCAAAAGAAATAAATACATTAAATTAAGTGGACTTTCCCAACCTGATACTCTCTCCGTTCATTTTTACTTATCACTATTTCACTTATCGAAGTCAAAACTATATGAGTTTTGATCAATATTTTAAGATGTATTTTTTTCATCATATTAATATGAGAAGGATTGCAACCTATAACATTTTTTGTATATATAGTTTTCAACCATCTAAATTTTAGATTTCAAATATTAAATTTAGCTTTGAAGTTTAGTCAAACTCACCTCGAAAAACAAAATAGTGACAAGTAAAAAAGAACCGAGAAAGTATGATTAAGTTCAAATATTTATTTTTCTCCCAAAAAAAAAGAAGAAGAAAGAAAGTGAGGCAATAAATGAATTACGTGTCTTCTTATTTTTTAAAATTATTATGATAGTAATCAAACTTTTTTAAGGCCACAAAAATATAAGACCACAAATAATAAAAAAAAAAACAATAAAATCACATCCAATATAAACTATTGAAGCAATTTCAAAAATGAGTTGAAACTTAGATCCTTCTATATTTAATTAAATCCACCTTCAATTCATAGATATAAATATCTATAAGTTGATGAAATATTAGTTTTTAAAACCATCCAAAATCAAACATTTTTTTTATTAAACCTATACCACCACTAATTATAGTTTCTACCACCTCTTCGATCTCTCATCTTGTAATTCTGTTGCTGGTGACCCTGTCCACGACGTCCATCAGAACTTTGAGACCGGCCTCTTGGCTTAAAATGGTCACCGCGAAATTCACCTCTATCCGATGGAGAGTTTGCCCTCTCATCTTGAACTGAAAAATTAAATACGATATAATTATGACACAATAAAGAAGGAAAAACTTAAAACAATAGTGAAATTGTCTAGTTTGCTCTCACATCTTGAACTAATAAAATTAAATCAGATATGATTATGACATAATAAAGAAGGGAAATCTTGAAACGAGAGTGAAATTGTCCAGTTTGCCCTCTCATCCTGAATTGAAAAACTAAATCCGGTATGATTATGACATAATAAAGAAGGGAAATCTTGAAATAATAGTGAAATTGTCTAGTTCGCCCTCACATCCTGAACTGAAATATTAAATCCAATATGATTATGACATAATAAAAAAGGAGAATCTTTGAAAGAATAGCGAAATTGTCTATTATGTGCTTGTGTCACATCTCGTTGAGATGCAACCCTTACTTAAACAGACCCTGTGTGAATATAAAAAGTTTTGTGCATCAAGTTGTTATTTTACTATGACAGAATTAAACGACAAACGCAAATATATATATAATTACCTTTGTCAAGTCTCTTGAATCTTATGTAAGCCCTTCTCCCTCTCACAATAATGTGATGAGTCTAGAATTGAACATTGAAAAAAGAAGACAAACATTAAAAGATGATCAATAAACTTAAAATCCATAAATATTTTTAAAAAATATGTAAAATTCATTACTTGGACAGCATTTTTAGCAGAAGCTGCATCTTGAAAATGCACAAATCCACAACAATATCCATCCTACATTCAAAAAAAAATCAAAAAATAAAATCAATCTAAATGCTTAATCATTAACAACAACGACAACATACCTAGTAGAATCCCACAAGTGGGGTCTGGAGAGGGTAAAATGTACACAGACCTTACCACTACCTCACAAAGATAGAGAGGCTGTTTCCATAAGGCCCTCGTTTCAAAAATATCAAACCTCAATAGAAGAAAAATTAAACAAGAAAAGATGTTTATACCTCATAAATTTTTAGTTGAACATCATGAGTATGAACTGGTCCAAACTCTTTGACAGCATCATATAGATCATTTCTGGTTGTATGGGATGGCAATCCTCCAATATATATCGATTTATCTATAATAAGTTAACGAACAATTCAGCAATTAGATCATCGCAGCAAAATAGTTCCAAAAACTATTTGATAATAGAAACGTAAATGAATGTACATTGGGTGTCATCAGAGTCGTCTCGCGCAGCATTTACTGGAGGAGCTGCAGTTTTCACCGCGCCACTGGAGGTGGACATCAATGCCTTAATGAAGCTGTTGGATTGAGTACTTCTTTTAGGTGGCGCGGATCTACCTTGCTTTATCTGTAGAAATTATTTCGAATTAGTCAAAGCTTTAGTTGTGAGATAATTTAAGAAAAAATTTATGAATTTCTCAACATAACTATAAAAGTACGACTAACCATTGAAGCATAGGTGATTTTTGGAGCCTCATTGTCAACGATTGAGGCCGTCACTTTTTGTTCTTGTTCTTGTTCTTCTTGGCTTGAAGTGATTGAAGGCTTGATCTCTTCAACTTGATCAACAATGTTTTCATCTTTGCTCTCAGTAACTAGTAATTCAAATGAAAAACGACTTAATATAAATTTAAGTATTTCTACAATCAGATCATTTGAGAGGCGATTATAACAAGTATATTTGATAAGAGAACCTGTTTCTTGCGGAGCAATTGGAGCATTTTCCTCAACAATCATTGGAGATTCTTCCGCGCCAACAAATCTAAACATATCATTGGATACATAGTATCCTGTTTCTTGTGGAGCAAGAAAAAAAGTCTGAGAGAACCTTCTTCGCGACTCGTCTTGATTGATCAAGTAAGCTGTAACCATCACCAACACACCTCCAGCAATAGATGATTGAGAGTCAATACTTGTGACTTCGACCTTGCTATCCTTAAAATGCGATGAAATGACAAAATCATTTATCTCCTGAGATATCATAAGTAGAAAATGTTAATATAAAATCAATAACGATAACGACAACAACAATAATAATACTTACATCAAAAGTTGTGACGGACTTAATTTCACCATTTGGCATTGGCCAAGTTATGACACTCTTTTCCTTGTAAAATCGATATGATTGGTCGATTAAATTTTGTAAAATTTTATAATATTGAGCCACAAAAGCAGTGGCAACATTTTCAGCAGGATGCTTAGTTGATTGAGTTGTCATTTTTGCCCTACAATAAATCAAAAAAAAAAAAAAATAGAGGGTTAAGAATTTCGAAATTAGTAATTTCGAGACTGTTATTCCATCTTTAATGTGGAATAAAAATAATACCGTAATCTTAGAATTAATAATCACAAGATAAATTATCTCACAATTCTAGCTCAACTAAACATGGAATAAAATCTCTCTCTCGTAATTAGTTATCTCTTCTCTCCCGTACTAAATGAGTTATGAGATTTAATCATTAAAAAAAATGACAAATGGAAACCTCTTTTGACCATTCTATAATAATAATAATATCATATAAAATGAAAAAAAATATTAAATAAGATCATAAATAATCATCAAAATATATTTAAAACTAATCACCACAAACATAAACTTTGCCTATCCTTAAACAAAAAGAAAAATAACATTCTCTATACAGTTAAAATTTTCATAAAAAATCTAAACTATAGGAAAATCACAATAAATAAATAAATAAATAAATAAATAATAAAGAAAGAAAGATTTTTTATTTTTTATTATTTTATTTTTTTTTTGCTTTGGTACAATGGTAAAAGAAAACAACTAGAAGATTACTAGAAATTCAAAAATCAAAGAATAAACAACAACAAGATTAATAAATTAAATACTTTAAACCTACAAAATGAATAGATGTATATCAATTATTCAAAGAAACATTCTAAAAAGATTTGATCTAAAATTTTATGTGAAAAGCACAAACAATAATAACAATTACATACATATATATAGAGATAGATAGATAGATAGATAGATACAGATACACACACAGACAGATAGACAGGCGTAACATTTTCCCCCTTTTAATTAGATATAAAAACAAAACAAAAAAGGTTTTAGAATCGATAAAAGATGCAACGCAACAACAAAATTAATAACTCAAAATTGTAAAATCTAAAAAGCCAACCAATGTATATCAATTCTTCAAAGAAATCAAGAAGAAAACATAGAAAATTTCTTAGAAATCAAATAAATAAAGAGGCAAAAGAGAAAAAGTAAATACCTTTGAAGAAAAAATATTGAAATTGAAAAACCAAAGAAGATATAAAAAAAAATGAAGAATTGGTGATGAATTTATAGTGGTGAAGTGAAAATTATCAATGGGTAAATTTCTCTAATTCACACTAAAATTTTATAGTCAATGTAAATGTTTAGTAAATAATTTAAATATATTCCTTATTTGTTAATTACAATAATTATTAATCTATATCTATACTATCTTTAAAAGAATAAAATTCTTTTGACTTTAATTTTAAATTACGATAATATCCCTAACTAAAAATATCTAATTTAGTATATTTTTATATTTAATTGTATTATATTTATTAAAAATATATATCTTTTCACATCAAAGAGTTATGACTTTTCTGATCAGTTACGACCTCTCCAAAAAATTGTGATTTTACCAATAAGATGAAATAAATATTTATTCAGAGTATCTTTTGTTGACTATAAATTGAGGGGATTTCTTACATTTTAAACTACATTTTTGCTAAGTTTTCAAATATTATTATTATTATTCTTAAAATATCAAATTTAATACATCTTTTATATTTCATATTATGTTTACTTATTTATGTTATATTATATTAAAAGCAAACGCCTGTTTATATTGAAAGGTGTAACTTTTTTAAATAATTATGACTTTTTCGATGAGTTGTGATCTATCAGAAGGTTTTTTACTTTTTGGATAAGGAACAATAGTTTTCTATTCATACTATGGAGTTTATACTTTATTACCATTTATAACCATTTGCTTAATTTTTAATTTAAAAAATATTAATATTATTTTTAAAAATAATTTTAAATATTTTGATATTTACATGTAACGTATTTGCATCAAAATTAATTTTTAAAGTAATATAAAGTAGGTGTTTGGACATAAAATAGTTGATATTTGGAAAAGAAGAAAAAAGAGAAAAAAGGTATTTGCAGGTTAATTCTTATAAAAAAAATTAATATTTTTTTTGTCCCATTTTAATTGAATTTATGAGATAATGCGCATATATTAAGAAAAATAATCAAAGACAAAATTTTTATCATACTTTCCACTATTGTCCTTTCTAAAATCATAAATATGTAGTGTAATTTATCTCCTAAAAAATATAAAAATTCAGTAATTGAAAGTGCAAATATGGAAAAAGTTTCAAAGATCCACCTTGAACGTTGAACAGTTCAAATATTTTGAACATTGAAAAAAACCTCAAAAATTCAATTAATTTGGGACGGAGGGAATATATGAAGACTTAAACTGAATCTGGATAGAAAATGTAACGGTTTTTTTTTTTTCAGAAAAGACAAAACGTGTATATATATATATATACACATAATTTTTATTTAATAAGTAAGAAGGAAGAGGCACGACTATTCAAATTATTTCTGAATAGTTGCATCCCTTTTAGAATTATAAAGGACTTTTTCATTCATAACAGTAGAACGATGAAATTTTCTGCCTCTCTCTTCTTTCCTCTCCAATTCTTAAAAAGTTCATGTGAAAATTTATTCCTCGAATAGCGAACAAATTTTTGTAATAGGTACACGATTATAGACTATGAACTTTTTCAGTGTAATTTATCTTTATATGTGATTACAGTTTCTGACTAATGAAATGGATTCACTGATCCTGCAAACTGATTGTTTGATTAAATTCTTTCGCTACGGCAAAAATGTTGCTTAGTTGGTCAAATATGACCTATTATTTATTCCATACACCATATTGTATATTTTGCAAGTATTTATAGATAGCAAATTTAATTTATGCAAGTATGAATTAGTAGGCAGATGATTATGAGCATAATGTCAGAATTATGAACTCGACTCTGATACCAGTTATGATAATGGTAAATATTTACTCGCACCAGCTATCAACAGACAGTGGTACTAGAATAATGAACTGCTTTCAGCATTTATTCCATGTATAAATTAACTGTTTGATCGGTAACAACTTATCCTAGATTAAATTATTCTACCATGTATATGGAATAATTTATTCCATCATTAAGGTATAAATGGTGGGGTGAAGAATCCAAGGCTAGCCTAATACCTCCAACAAAACGCTGGATAAAGTAATCTTTGCATTTTATTCTGGGATAATTATACCTTATACCTCACACCAAACGACTGCTTAAAGTTACTCTGATGCTGAACCAACAA
Source organism: Solanum rostratum (assembly GCA_029948455.1). Classification (NCBI taxonomy): domain Eukaryota; kingdom Viridiplantae; phylum Streptophyta; class Magnoliopsida; order Solanales; family Solanaceae; genus Solanum; species Solanum rostratum. The sequence continues at coordinate 7,423,658 of CM057046.1, forward strand.
TGTTAAGGCGCTGGCAGTGCAAGTTGAACTGAGAATGTCAAATGATACTTCATAAGCTGACAGAGAAGACGAGGGCCATGCTCCAGAAACTATACGCAGTGCAGGTCGAGTACAGGCATAGAGAAGCATCACTTCACTGGTTTTGTTTGTTTGATCAAATGGTTTGGTAGCAGACTGAGACGAGTATGATAAGGCATCATCTGTCACTGCCCGACAACTTCATGAATCAGTCCCTCCCTTGTTCATCAATAGGTGGAGGAGGCAGCTGGTTCGATACTCCGATGCTGACAGCTTCATAAATGCCTGATCGTAATCCCTGAAAGTGCTCAACTCAGTCTGGATGATGGCTAAATTAAGTACAATAGGGCATCATCTGTCACCGCCCAACTCCTTCATGAATCAGTCCCTTTCTTGTTCATAAATAAGTGGAGGAGGTTGCTGTTTGATGCTCCGATGCTGTCAGCTTCATTAATGCCTGATATATAATCCCTGAACGTAGTCAACCCGGTCTGGATGGTGGCTAAATCCTAGACTGTAGCTCCAGCTCTGCACGCAGCACACGCGTATGCGTTGTCACTGCCTTTAAAGTGCTTCTTGCTGGGGTATATTTATATTCTGCATTAGCCAAAATCGTTTGAAAGGACATGTAATGTAAACCTTTTTTGAGGATCATAAATGCCAACTTGATGTATTTACCTGCAAGATGTGCAGATTTCATTAAAATGCTATGTCGAACAACGTATAGCTACTCTCTGTATCCCAAATTCTGATGTTAGACTATATTTTTTATCAGTAAAGCAAAGATTTAAATTCTGAAGTTAGATTTACTCGAGCATTGTAGTAAAAACAGTTCAAATAAATTTGAGATTTCACGGGTAACATATTCATTTTGGTTTCACAGTAATGACAAAGGGGAAAAGAAACAAACAATAGAAATGAGAAAATGTTACATTGAAATGTGTAAAATTCTATCCCACATCACTTCTACAGTTAAGTAATATGTTTCAAATCTTTTGCTCAAAGGATTTTGGCGTTATTTGATGAAAAACTAAAGGGGAATTAGGGCATTCAATTTTAGGATGATTTATTGTTCTGCTTTTGAGTAATCATTCAATCTCTCAATATGATACTCCCTCCGTTTCTGTTTAGTCGTCATGTTGCAGTTTTTGAGAGTCAATATGACTAACTTTCAAAGCTAAATTAGATAACATTGATTCGATATTGTAAAATAAAAACTTAGACATTCAAAAACTATATGAAAAGTACTACAAATTGCAATTTTTTCTACTTCTATATATGAAGAAATACATCTTAAGTACCTTTAAGCAACCAGCTCAAACTGAGAAGCAATATGATCCCATTGTGGCAGTACATAATTTGGTGTGGCAAATGAAACACTGGAATATGTAGTCCAAAAAGTAGAAACCAGTCATTACTATATTGGCCATGAGAAGATTACTAGGCTTTGGCATGCTTGACCATGTCAAATCTGGGAAGTTCACTAAGGACAAAGAGAAAGATGCTGAAACTTGGAGCATTGAAGGAAAACAGTATTAAACTAACTTATTATTTTGGGAGGAATTTTGTCAACACAAGAGAAAAGAAACTAATATTTCTGAACGGATGGCTAAACAGTTGGAGATTACACGGCCTAATATTCAACTAAAACCCATAGGCATTAGATGTCCCTTTAATACCCATCTTATGACTAACATGTTGACCAGCTGCCTTGCAGGCAGTGACTATGGTAAGGGTCAAAGATCAATTATATCAGCACACATCATAATCTGGTGTAATTCTACGATCTCACAGGGTCCAACTTTTTGGTGGTATGCTATTAATCTTCTGCTTACTAGTTCTTTCTAGAAATATTGATATTTACATGTATAACTACTAGTACACATCATAATTCAAGTGTTTTCACTGGCACCACAACATCCTAGTGGATACACTCACCTCACAAGTACACAGATCAAATTAAGAGGTTTTCTAAAGATTCATTTGGCTTCTGAAAATTATGCACTTCCTTCTCAGAGCTTGCATGTATAAGTCCTACTATTTTCCCCTGTTAAATTTGTTTTTGCATATATAATATGATGAGCAAAAATCAGAAATTGCATCATCAAAACGAACCATGTATGCTGATGGCCAATTTGTTGCTTAGCATTCTGTTGGCTGATCAACTATAATTAAACTTTCAGAATATTTTCACAAGAAGAAACAGAAGCAAGGAGCTATCTAGCAACTGAATTTGTTCAGAACTATGAAAGTAGTAAAATCCAATGTGGTGGTGATGGTGGTGGTGCTTAATTAAAAGATGATGACAGATAAGGCTATGAGACCCTCTTCCACGAGGGTGCCCATCTTATCACAATATTACTTCAAACCTATTTCTTACTAGTTCACTTTCTACATTTTAAAACAGGCTAGTGTTCTATCACTTCATCAAGCTTACCGCTAGTGATTAACACTCTTCCATCCTTTACCCATTAAAAAACACCAAATATAGAAGAGTCCAGCCTACCACACATGCTGCGGTAAGAATATCAGATACCCGTAGTATAAAAGTACAGTCAATTGAAAGCAATTATCCCATGTACCTTTAAGAAATCAAAGCAAGTAATCATACCTAGGTACTAACCATTTAACATTGTTGCATCAAGGCCCATGTATAGCTAGGCAACAGCCGGCTTGACTTTGCTCATGTTCTCCTCCCTTTGGATCCAATTCCACAGAAGGTCCACTTTATTGAGTCAGTTCCAGTATACCAGGTTACTAAGTTTGAAGTGTTGCTTCCTCATCTTCTCATCAATTGCTACCTTCTCTTAGTAAAGAAAACTACTTTATTCAACCTTAAGTTTTAGTTTGCACTAAAAACTCAAACCATGTGTATAAGGGTTAAAGCATGTTTTTTGATAATTGTGCTGTTCGGGCCTAATAGAGAAATGGACTTTGGACCTAAACCCCAAAATCTAGCTCATGAGGGGGAGAATTGTCCAACTACAGGACCTAAAAATTATCTCATATCAGAATAACTTCCACGAGTCATGGAACCAGTTCAGGGGGTCCAATAGAGTTGATTGTGCAACCTCTAAAAGACACCCACCCTTTCCTTTACCAGACTGCAGTGGACGCCAACTCTACAAATTGCCAATACAGATCAAGGAACACATGGGATCCCCTCTTCAGACAACACATGCAGGAATAGGAGCTTGGCAAACTCTTTGATCTTCTCAACTAAACTAGAAAGCTTCCAAATGAACACACAAGAAGACAGTCTAAGGTAGGACAACCTCAATAGGGGTTATTATTCAGTGAAGCATGGTCAAGAAACTGTGCGCACTTAATGAAGTAATAGAGTTTTGGCCATGGAAGCTTATATGAAAGACAAAATTCCCTAGATAGGTCATGTGCTGCACATGATTAGAACTTAAAGGTGTTATTTGACTCAACACAATCTATGTATAGAAGGAACTTTCAGCTGGTGAAAAGATTTTACATGTGTCTGAACAGCTCAGAATCTAAACCATCTATATGCATTTACAGTGGCTGCTGATTTGTGGCACATATTACTTTCAGTTTTTGGCATTTAGTTGGACAACCCCCAAGATATAAAAGAAGTAGTGGAAAGTTGAAGTTACTGGGAAGTTGACAAAACCATCAAAAAGATCGAGCAGATGATCCCAGCACATATATTTTGGTGTATTTAGACAGAAACGAACTTTAAATGATTTGATGACATTTCAACTCCCAATAGTTCCCTGAAAGCCAAATGTCTATGAATCTTTATAGTTGGAATCTTTCCCCTTAATGATTTTATCCCGTTTCTAGATTTTATTAGCCCACTACTTTGGTGTGATACCCAACCTTTAGGCTTTTTGGTTCTATTGGTTAGCTCCCTGACTGGAAATGTATTTTGTTTGTAACTACAGCTGGCCAACCTCTTTTGTACTATTTTGCATCTGCTTGATGCGAGACATGTAACACCATACATCATTGAAAAAACAGAGTTGATTGTGTGGAGGTCCATTTTGAAGTGCTGCTAAGCAACTAACTCGGTCAGACTCATTCCATTATCAATCCCCTACATGGCATGGCTTTGAATTGAAGTTCAATCATTTACTCAGTACCAAGTATAGAGACAAGTGAAAGATAAATAATTAATCAACTATATCCTACTGCATATTATATACTACTAGCTGCAATGCTTGTTGACAGACGATAACAAAGAAACAGCAACATACCCTTGACATCCACCAAGAAATCTGAATGCAAGAAAAATGGAAATTTCAAAGAAGCACCTCATTTCCTTCAAACACGGCAACGTAATGCCTGAGCTAGAAAAAGTGAAAGAAAATACAAATGCAAACATATAAATGAATACATGTACCAGGAGATGTTTCTATATAAGCAGGAACCATGAAAAAATGGAAGATGAAACTTACCAAAAAAATTAGGTTGTCATTGTACTTCCAAACATCTTTCAGTCCCCATTGGACTTTCTGGAAAGAGTAAAAACTTATTTCTGGAGAAATTACAACTTATCGTCATTGTAAAGGCTCATAATCCATTGAAGTAATAGTTCGTCACTTCTGCTTCACCAAAAAGAGAATGAAGATGAAACTTACCATAAAAATTAGGTTGCCATTGTACTTCCAAACATCTTTCAGTCCCCATTGGACTTTCTGGAAAGAATAAAAACTTATTTCTGGAGAAATTACAACTTATCGTCATTGTGGAGGCTCATAATCCATTGAAGTAATAGTTCGTCACTTCTGCTTCACCAAAAAGAGAATATAGCTTTGTGCATTATGGAGATGCTGCAAAATCGGCTATACTGTTCAGCAGAAATCATTGTTTTTGCACTTATTTAGCTTTGTTATTGACCACATCATGTTCAAAGTTTCGGTTGAGAAAGGGGGTATCTTTTTCTTAGCCAGGATGATTAAATATTGAGCCTTTCCCATCTTTTCCTCTATTCCATCCTTGCACAGCCCTTCAACGATATTTTTAATAATATCTGAACTTGGGAACCAATTATTTTTCATGCTGTCTTTACACACTAAATATGCCAAATCAAACTCACCTGCTCTAGACAGGTAATGAATCATTGTTTGATAGATTCTAGAATTTGGCTTGAAGCCCCCACCATGGAAAGCAGAATACACTCTTTTTGCCATTTGAACATTCTCTACTAGGAAAAAGCCTTTTATCACTAAATTGTATGTAACCTCATCAGGAGTTACCCCAATACGTTTCATCAACTTCAACAGTTTATTGGCTTCCCAAGCAAACCTCATATTTACCATGAATTGAATTCTAACATTAAAGGTAGCAATATTAGGCATACAACCCTTACGGGCCATGAGATTCCACAAGCCATCAGCAATCTGCCATTGGTTGACTTTATAGAAGGCAGATATAAGTATCGTATATGTAAAAACATCAGGTGTTATACCTAACTTTTCCATCTCAACCATGAACAAATAAGCCTTCTCCAAGATACCCATTTCACAAAATGAGCTAATGACTGTATTGACTGAAAGTATATCTATATTGATGGAGAACCTTTCAGGAACATCCCGCAGAAAGGACATAACAGCCTCCAAATCATGAGATTGAGTCAAAACCTTGAGCGCAGCATTGAATGACTTAACAGTTCGTGGACAGCCATATAAATGCATGTCATAGAAGGTCTTTGTAGCGTGATGTATCATCCCAGCCTTCCCGTAGAGCATTATAATTCGAACAATGAAACCTTCACGGCGACCTTGTGGCAGTGTCTTCTGATGCTCAAGCAGATTTTCAATGTAATCAAACCTACCCGCACCTGCTAAGCGGGAAACTGTGTCTTCAAACACGTATCGATTCTCAATGACAATCTTATTATGAGCATTTTCCTTAAATAACTGAAACAACTTCTCAGGGTTTTTTTCCTTTTTTAGCCTAAAAAGTGCTGGTTCATCTACTTTTACACGCTTCCTCTTAGAAAATAAAGCTTTTTTAGAAGTATTACCAGCACCTGAGGCAACAGCAAGGTTACTCCTAGTTCCAAATCTACGAACCAGGCGCAGAGTGAGCATGTTCTGATGCTCTCCCCTCAGTTTCGAACATATACACCAAATCAAGAGCTACTACTCTTCAATTCAACATAAACAAAACATTGCCTATCCACTAATATCCGATTCAATACCTCGAATACCACTAAATATTGAATACCCTTTTCAAGCATCACTAACCCAAACACCATTAACCCATCAACATAAGCAATAGCCACTAAATACTGAATACCCTTTTCAAGGATCAATTACCCCAACACCATTAACCCATCAAAAGACTATATTCACTCATCTTCTCTTCCCTTCAATGCATAAGCAATCCCCACAAAATACTGAGTACCCTTTTCAAGAATCACGAACCCCAACAGCATTAACTCATCAAAATCAGCATAGACCAATGGCGGCTCAACCCTAAAGTCACTACTAATGAGCAGACAAAAGATGAAGGAGATACATACCTACAACCAGATCTGATTAACGCGTTGTAGAATGTTATTAATTGTGAGAAGCACCGTATTAACCAATAGCACACTTGAAAGAAACAAAATACCTAAGGCTTGTTTGGTAAGAGGATAGAGATTCGTTACGTATCGACGTATTAGTTATGCGGGATTTAGTTACGTGAAAATATTATAAATGTGGCATTTCAAAGATTCAATTTTTATTCGAAATATCAAAGAATTACAAAAAGGAAAGAAGAAATTGAAGAATTATGAAAATTCTTCAATGAGAGTCTGTAAAATCCACAGAAGCTGGTGGTAGAGGTGATGGGAGCGTGGGTTTAGGTTTTGGGGTTTCTGTTAGGGCCCAGTAGATATCTACATTTTAGTCCCTAAAGTTTTTCCTAGCTTAGTTAGGTCCTTAATACAAACGAAAAGTTCTTCGAAAATAATCTTTTTATTTCTATGAGATGGGAATATGCCTGCACACATTGTATCTTTTCAAATTTCAATTATGAAATGGTACTGAATATGTTATTGGAGAGAGGTGATTAGACGGGATATGACGCAGCTTCATATCAACGAGGATCATGATCTTAGATAGAAGGTTAGAAGACTAGTAGGGGTATGATAATGTCGGGCCGTGTGATATAGTAGATTAGTAGAGCTAGTTGTGTTGTTATATATTGTGTTGTTATTGTACATTATTTATTTGGTTACCTTTTTTGTCTTTATAAATTTTCATTTGTCGTCCGCTTTAGTCATTTTATATGTCGTATTTTCTGCTTTTGGAGATGACATTTTTTGATATAAGAGTCTTTTAAAAACACTCTCTCTATCTTTATGAACTAGTGATAATGGTAAAGTCTGCGTATATTTTACCTTCCTCATATCCTACTTGTGGAATTTTACTGGGGTATGTTGTTGTATTTGTAATACAATGGTTCTTTGATCATACTCATGTCGGTTTGATTTGTTTGCTTGCTATTCTACCATCGTTATTTTCTTGTCTTCATGTTTTCATTTCACTTCTTTTAAGTCGAGGATCTTACGGAAACAACTTTCTTTATCCACAAAGTTAAAAGTTGTGTGTTGATGCAGAGTGACACTTGTTGTTGCTTTATAGTGAAACTTGTTGAACATTTAAGCCAATTGTTTCATTAAAGATGATAACAATACATTGGATATCACAACTGTTACATTTGAAATAGGCTAATAAACAACCTTTTTCCCTCTTATCATTTATTCAGACAGACTGTTTTATCTGTGAGGCTCCTGGTGCTTGTAATTCTGGACTTGGATTCCTCGGAACATAGGATGCTTTGTGCACGAGGCTGCCCTATAGAGATACTGATGGTATCGTGGGATGCTACATTGGTGCATAACAGAAAACAGACTTTAAAGTCATCTTCATATACCAATCAAGATGCCAATGTCATGCTTGGGCAGCTATCCACAGTGCATGCCAAGATGTCTCTGTAATCCCGGGAAATATTGAAAGAGTCGTATACTTTGCCATCTCTGCTCTTCTTGTACTCGAATAATAGGTTTGAATGATCAAATGCTGTCATCTTCACAAATCCGTAATCATAATCTTTGAAAATACTCCACTTAGTCTGCAGGGATGTGAACTTTACTAGACCAGCTCCACCTCCCCCTGCAACGACATGTATTGTCCCGTTCAAGGTTCCCTTGTACGAGTTCTTCTCATTCATTGTACAAATATTCTGCCATTCACGAAGACACATTGAATGCGTTAAAGAATGAAGTATAAACATTTGAGTAACAAGAACATTAAATGTTGAATCCCTCTCTTGTTTCAAAAAGAAATCCTTTATGCAGCTTAATTACTAGCTGATTCTCCAAACTTCTAGCTTTCACTACGAAAGCAAATAGGATTAGATTAATTGTGCATGCATCTTAGCTCTTCAGTACTCCCTCCATCCAAATATACGTCTGTGTCGACATATAATATATAAGTCAAATTTCATCCGTATCCCTGTGCTAGTCAGACATGGTCATATAAAAAGGGTCACGCCGAGTATTTACTTTCTGGGAGTGATTTACATGGGTTTGAGGTATAAGAGCATCATTTTTTTCAATGTCCTGAGAATCTAAGTTGCATCAGTGGTACTCGTCGATCAATTTAAATAAGATAAGAACAAAACATAGGTTGAAATTTACAGGTTTTCAGGATACCTGGTAAATGGGACATGTTCTTTCATAATTATGAACATGACCATATATGGCTATATCAACTTTATACTTCTGCCACAGCTTTTGAAGGCTTTCCCTCCCCATTGGTTCACCAAATGATCCTTCATCGGCGTAAAAATCGCCAGAAGAGTAACCAAGTACCCTATGTGCAAGGAAGATTAGCCATGGCTGTTTCTGTCTATCTACTGAGGCGAAGCAGTGTTCGAGGAACTTGTATTGTTCGGTGCCCTCTCTCCAATCATGTTCCGTATCAGCAATACAGAATCTGAACATGCCATAATCAGTAGAGTACCTGAGAGTATATGACAACATCAAACCTAATATAAAGCTGTTGTATACAGAAACTAAATTAGAATATCACACGCGAATGTTTTGATGTTCTTTTTCTTTTGTCAAAAGTATCTTTCAGTCTGTTGAGATGCTTTACTGTACTAATTGAGAGCACCAGATTAGGGAAGGATAAGAAAAAGTACCCATTTATTGCCTCCATATGTGCAAAATGATGACATTAAGGCTAGTTTTAGTTTATTTAACGGCCATGCACATTCAGGTTTTAAACAACCTTTGAGCGTGAGATTGTTACAAGTCTGATTCTCATAAATATCACCACAAATGTGTGTATCCATAATTTTTAGAGCAAAAATTTGCATACAGTAGATAAGTAATCAAGCAGGTGGGTTTTGGGAGGGAAAATGACATCGGACAATTCAAAAGATACAGTCACCATACCAGAATTTATCCCTATTTTCGGCAGGAAAATAGAACATCGTCTGAGCCAAGACACCACATTCTCCACCTGAATCCTTTTTACCATAAAATGATCCACTATCAGGCCAATCGCGTTCATGGTTGCCACTGGAAGAAAAAAAAGTACTAGTTACATGAAACATAGAAAACAGACAAGTAGACACTCAGAAATAAATTGTAAAAGACCTGGAAAGTACCTAGCAATCATGTATGGTACTCTTGAAGTAATTGGCTCAACTTGAGAAGTAAATTGATCCCATTGAGAAAGATATCCATTGGCGTAAACTATATCGCCAATGTGAAAGACTATGTCAATGTTCTTTAAGTCCTCAATGATTTGCTTGGTAGTGTTAAGGGAGCCAGGTTGGTATTGATTGTACACATTTGAGCCATCAGCTTCTTCCTGTAGTTTAAAAGGCAATAATAGGTCTATGTCAAGTGTAACTTCTGAAATTTGCTAGCGGTAGATCTTAGGCAACGGCAGAATCCACATATTACCTTTCTAAGTACTGCTAATGGAATAGTAAATTGCAAAAAATTCAAATATGAACAGGATTCTAACATAATCCACTTCTGAATGGAATGACAGGAAACTCAAAAGAGAGAAATTTCCAGAGTTTCAAGACAATGAGGTACAATTTAAGAGTGTCCAAACCTTTCCCATGTCACCAAAAATGACCACTCGCTGAAGAGAGCTTTGGCCAGGATAGGGCGATGATTTAAATTTGTACATCTGACTCCAGATATACGTGCCATTAAACAGTTTATGCCCCAGCTTGTAGGTATATCTGCATAATCAGAAAGTGCACTGAATTTTCATTTCAAATGTAAACCTGCATCAGCATGGAATATAACTGTCTTATCCTAAAAACAGGAAACTCAGTTTCTTCTCTAGTGATGTAGTTTCATATTCAACTATAGAGGAAAAGAAAAAGAATTTCAAAGTTATCTGACATCTTCAGAAATGGATGCCCAATAAAACATGAAATCGTTTAAAAGAATTGACTAGAGTCTTTCTGCTGTTAGGAAGAGTGTAAACCTACACTAAATTGGGCCACAACTCCTTCAGGAAACCAGTGTGAATGAATCCAGGATCTCGCCATCCAACAGTTCTTGCTGGTGCACCTGCAGAATAGAATGACATTCTTTTTAAAACTTTTATAAGTTAATGCAGAGAATAAAATGATTCATCCAGTGTTTGTCAAAGTGAAGCAGAAGTATTCCACACAGAGTTGCTTATCTTATGCCCCTTGTATCCAATCAAGTCTCCAACATGTGCATCATATGTTGCATTATTGGAGAACAGATGATATGCAACAAATGTTGCATTTATGGAAAACGGATACTAGTTTTAGATCACAACATGAAGGAAGAAAATAAATACCCACCACACAAGCTACTACGATCAAAAGTCAAAGTCCCTGCTGGTGACCGAGTCTGTTGTCCACCTTGTGGACCCCACTCCACAAAGGGCTCTGCTTCATTGATATCATATCCACTTGTCCATGTAACAGTCATCTGAGCATCAATTTTAAATTGTCATTTTTCTGATCTTCCTAAGTGGTCATTATTCAAATTATTAGTAATGCTGCAAAGACGCTGTGTATTCTGCCTGAAACATATTTTTAACTTTTTCTTTGCATATAAAGGTACAGCGGAAGAAACAAACTTACTTCATTCCATGTCTTTCCCTGTGCTAACCGTGGGTATAATGGTACATTCGGATTTGCAAAGGCAACAGTATTTGACACTGCAATCATCTTTGGCTGTAAACAGGAAAAGATATGCATTAGAATAAGGTGACATAGATCCGGGATAAGAAACTCGAGCCTTTAATCCATACAAGAAACGAAGTGTGAGAATTTAAGCCATCACCTACAAGAGCTTATTCGTGCGGCATGATTTAAAACTATCATATTATAAGGGGAACATCAAACTGTAGAAAGTATCTTAATAGAGAGGGATTAGAAAGCAGACAAACCAATAGAACATAACCAAATGGTAAAAAAGAAATCAAGGATTCTTAAAAAATTTAAAACAAGTCAAATATGTTCTTGAAAAAAGAGAATTTTTTCTGAAAAATACTTTCAGAAAGAGATTTGAGCCACCAGATTTTAGAATTTGGTCTCGGACTTTTGCTTCATGTTAACTCTATAGAGATAAACTGGGCAGGGATAATCATTAGCATACATTTCGTAATCCACCAGAAAACAAAGCAAAGGAGAAATCTGATCTCTGGTTGATCAATTGAAGCTTTAGTGATCCTTTTCCTGTGCTTTTGTAGTTGGGACTGGAGTAATTTGCAAATTGATACTACAAAAGAAGCGAGACACGAGTCAATCTCCAGAGAAAAGAGCTCCTAAAGGATGCACTATAAATCTATAAATGGAACGGACCTTTATAGGAGCTGTACACAAAAGTGGTGGAGTCACCATGTTATTTTCAGGGTCACAAGTAGCTGCACTGAAATATTATTTTGTAAACGTTCAGCACATTAGCTTAAAGTAATAAAAAGTATGTAACTAAATTCAGCAAAAGAGAATCATTTCTTACACCTTAAATTTTTAAGAATTATGTAATTAAATTCAGCAAAAGTGGTGGTTCACCTGAAATTGGCAGGTGAAAACACTCCAACCCAATCATCATTTGATGGGATGTGTGTACCATACTCTAGAGTTATCCATTCTTGGTTTAGACCCTATAACATATCGAGAATGTAAGGAATCAGAACCTGAAATCCTTAATGAGGAAAGTTAACACAAGGTAGCAAAAGCATAGTTAGCTTAACTAAGTACTAGGATATAGTTCAAAGGTAATGAAGCTTACGTTTGACCCAAGAACAGATGGAGTAGCTTTGATATAAGCACGAGCATCCAAAGCAGCAATAGCATTATGAACAGCAATCCTTGCTAGAGGGTGATCTTCATGAGATGTTACCCCTTGAAGAGCAACTAGAAGCCATAAAATTGGCAACACTATAACGAATGTTTTCATTGCAATCTGCATCCACCTTATGGCTGCATCATTCACCAATGATAACAGATAGGGAATCAAGATAATAAGATACAAGACACAAAGATAAAGACATTTCTTCGAAAAACTCAGCAAAGAGCATGTATCATACAAAAGAATGTGCTCATCATAAACTTAAATATGACAAAATTAAAAACATCTGCAGGTGATCTAACAAATAGTAACTTGTAAGCCAACCAACATCCCATGAAAGGCAATTTCCAGAGAAATCTCTCTTATCATTGCCATTATTTGAAGCTTAACTAGCCCATTCAAGTACATATTGGTAAAAATTAAATCTTTCTTGCACCCCACACCAAAAAACACACACTAGAACTCAATCAGAAGATTTAAACTTGAGAAAAGTGAACCATAGAGAAATAGGCAAAATCTCAACGTGAGCATGAGAATAAGTTGAAACAAAAAAAAACAGCTTCCAAGGGCAGATCATCTATTTGTGTATAAAAATTCACTTAACATACAACAACAACATCAACTAGACATGAACACCCAACAAGACAACACCAGATCAATGAAAGTTCCTGGGTGTCATCAAGAATGGCACGAAACCCAATGTGGGTGCCATCAAAAATGGAACTTTAACCCAAAAATAAGAAAACCCTTCTGTATTAAACAAAAATAAATACTCCTATCAACTTGGAGAATTGTAGAACCCAATGTGGGTGTCATCAAAAATGTAACTTTAACCCAAAAACAAGAGAAACCTTCTGTATTAAACATAAATAAATACTCCAATCAACTTCAAAAATTGTATAGTAACTGACCTGAAACTGAAATGGGTCAAAAGAACAGAGTTTTAACTGAAATTTAAATAAGAAAATTCAACAGTGGCATTTGGGAAGAAAGATGATGAGAATTGATAATGACTTTGAAGTAAAGGAAAGAGTTCAAGTGGGAAAATGGGTCCGATAAATTATTGGAATCTTTCTCAATATTCGGCAAATCCACCGGAATTTCAGCATAAACAGTTGACTTCTAATTGGGAGAATTACGTAAAAGAAACTGATTTAGAAAATTCATTTACTTGTCAATTTTTAATTTAACATATTTATTAAAAAATTATTATTAATATAATGAATTTATTATTTTACTCCTAACTGATAGATCTCAAAAATATTTATTCACTATATTTTTAAAGAATATTAACTCAATTTAATAAATTACCCGTTTATGCTATATGGGGTGGAATACTGGCTAGTCAAAAATCATATGTTTACAAATGTTGGTTGTGGAGATGAGAATGTTAATATGTATGTATAGACATACCAAGAGCAATAAGATTAGGAATGAGATCATTCAGGAGAAGTTAAAAGTGGTCTTTATGGCAGACAAGGTAAGAGAATTGAGTATAATGGTTTGGACATGTGTAGAGAAGAAGTGTTGACAATTCGGTTAGTAGGTGTGAGAGATTGGAGTTAGGGAGGAGATAATAAGACAGAATATGGCGCAGCTAATAAAAAGGAATGGAGATCGCATATTAGGGTAGAAGGCTAGTAGGTTTATAGAGGTAGAATGTTGTCTTGCCTTGTGATATAGTAGGATTGTGGGATTAGTCGTGTCATTATATATTGTGTTGCTATTAGTCGTCACTTATTTTGCTACTCGTATTGTATTTATGAGTTTCTAATTGCTTTCCACTATACTCGTTTTTGTATCTAGTTTTTGATATATTTGAATTGAGGGTCTTGCGGAAACAACTTCTCTATCTCTATGACGTAGGACTGTGAATTTCACTAGATATGTTGTTGTTTAAAAATATAATTGTAAATGATAAAATACGCGTCAGGAAAATAATAATCGAAAACGAAAATATCGCAACAATCATAGTATTTGATTTCAATATGTGAGTGTTACAACTCTACGAATCCTCTGATTCGCTTTTTCAAGTGTAAATTCAAGGACTCTTGAGCTTGATCATGAATTTGAAGTACGTTCTTGAATCCGATCTTGAATTATTGATTCTGATCTTGATCTTAGTCTTGAGTTCAAGAGCTTTTGAGCTTGTTTTTTTAACTTGTTTGAATTCTTAAATTCGTAGAGAAATTTGTGGCGTTGGATCCACGAGCTTTCTCTAGCTCTCTGTTAGAATTCTTGGCGTATATTTTGAATTATGAGGATCCCTATATATAGTTGTAGAATAGAGGAGTACGTTATGATGGAATTAGACTTTCTCCCGGCCAATCAAATTTAAATGACATGGCATATTGAACTTTAATGAAATGAGTCTGTTTTTTTGACACGTGGCATGATCCTATCGGTTTCTTTGTTTGACTTGGCGCGCCACATCATTTGACACGTGGCACCAAGATGAGCCTTTTGGATGAGAGGATGTTGAGCCCAATAAAGTGAATTATCTTTTGGAATCCAATTGGACTTTTAATTAAATCCATATTTTATTGGACTTAATTGATAAACTCAATTATATTAATCCACAATATTCATTCTGAATTAATACATTTTGAATCATTTTATAAAATTTACATTTAATAAATTTTATGTGATTACAAGAATAATAATAAAAAATTATCTTATTTTGATTTGCCGAAAATGACAAATAAATATAAAAATAAATAAATTAATAAGTAAATACCAAAGGAGGGAGTATATATGATTTCCAATTGGCCCCAATGTGTGTTTCCATTCATCCATTAATGGCAATGTTCAATTGCACCTTGTTTGGATTTTTTTTATTCTTTTTTTGAAATTCAGAATAACTTGTCATTGGTATAATTTCTTTTGGTATTAAAGAAATAAAATCAAAAGATTAAATTTCAACATAATTAAATCAAATATAATTAATCTCAATATATCTTGTCTTTGAACCAATCAAATTCTTACTAGTTAAAATATATAATTTAATATAAAATATACTTTATGTACACAAGCATACATATTATTATGTTTCTAGGTGGAAGTATCTTTACTTACACTTTTATTAAAAAAATAATCCAAAAGAAATATCAACTTGGAGATAAAATATAATTTTTAGACAATTAATTACAAGTAAAAGGACAAAAAAGACACATCAAAAAGGTTATATTGGTGAGATCATTGTTACATATGTGTGATGAAGTGAATCAATTTTCTCTAAATTATATATTTAGTAGAATTCAAATTTTGATTGAATTTTTTGTCATCATATGTAAGGTAGTGAGTTTTAATTTATTTATTTTTAGGCTTAACTCATAAAGAGACACCTAAACTTGTCCTCATTTTTCACTTAGACACCTAAACTAAGACAAGTTCCTAATAGACACCTCAACTGCTCAGATTTGATCCCATTTAACACTTTTATCCTACTTGGCACTCTCCGGTACTTTTTTTTTAATTTTTCTCAGTTATCCAAAAAAAAAAATTCCATAAAAGTAGGTTCTCAAAATTCTCCGTTAACCATATGCGAAAAAAAATTATTACAATTTTAAATAAAAAATTTTTGCACATGGTTAACTGAGAATTTTGAGAATCTACTTTTATGAAGAAATTTTTTTTTTTGGACCGCAACTATTTATTTTTGGCTGAAAAATTAAAAAAACAATATCGAAGAGTGCCAAGTAGGATAAAAGTGTTTAATAGGATCAAATCTGAGCAGTTGAGGTGTCTATTAGGAATTTGTCTTAAGTTTAGGTGTCTAAATGAAAAATGAGGACAAGTTTAGGTGTCTCTTTATGTATTTGGCCTTATTTTTATATATATATTTAAGAGAATGCATTGCCCTTTGAGTTAATCCATTGTTACTATTTTCTTTTCTATAAAGTAGCTTGGTTCCTATAGGTTGTGGTCAACGAGAACTTATAATCAGGGATCGACAAACTGAAAAATTGCTATTGTTATCGATATCATATTAAATCAAAAGCAACTGAATTCAATGGCCACCTCTTTGAGTGAGACATTGTATTGTGTCTATGTAGCGATTCGACAGAAACGCTCAACTGTGGCACAATTTGTTCAAATTTTGAATGTATTTCTTTTTTAGCGTGGATTATCTTCTTATTATAAAGTTACAAACATAGCAGGTTATAATAGTATCATGATATAATATTTTGTATAAAGTACTATTGTCACGTAATATATTTTTTTCTTCCTCGTGGAACTCCAACCAACAAATCAACAAAAGAAAAAGCCTGCCACGTGGAACTTCAACCAACAAAAATCTGCCATGTGGAACTTCATTTACAAATTTTGTGGGCCCCTTAGTTCTCCCTGTTAAAATATTTTTTGATCTTGTGGTAATATATATTGTGGAAAGTTAAATTTTAAAAGTTACTAAAAAAAATAGAGAAAAGACGTTCTTTTTTAGATAAACAAAAAAGCAAACAAACAAATTAAAACGAACGAAATATCATATTCTAAATTTAATCATACAAATAAAAATATAAAAATAATCAAATATATTTATTGAGCCCCGACAATGCCTGGGTGTGTTTACTAAGCTTAGAAATAAGGTGGTGTTTTCACCATAAAGTAATTATTGGTCATTATGATAGATCTTGTTCTCATGAAAATCATAAGTTTTTGAAATGGGCTCAAATTCATTTAGCCCAATCTCATAGAATTATGGACTGGGCTTGATTAAGCTAACGGGCCAAGTCCATAATGACGACTCTACCTATTATCAAGTACATGCCCAAAGACAATTTTTTTTTTTTAAAAAAAAGTTTTTTGATTATGGAGATTAAAAATACTATTTGTAAACTTAAAAAACAAAAATAATAATAATCAAAATTAGTATAAAATAATACTAAAGGCTATTTTGAATACTACTTAAGATAATAACCTATTTTCGTCATTTTCTCGTTAAATTCAATTACAAATTTGCATAATCATATCTATTTTATACCATTTCTGACGTGGAGCAATAATATTGGGATAATTATCTTATTGATTTTCAAATGTCTTCTCCAAAATCAAATGTAAAATTGAACTGAAAAAATATTCAAATATATTAAGTATCGAATAAAAACATATTTTATATTTATTATAAATCATATACTCATTTTATCAAATTAATTAATTATCTACCAATAAAATCATAACCCCATTATTAATTATTCTCATTATTATAATTTGTAACAAATTGTTCCCAAATTAAAGGAACCTTAAATTCTATATAGGTCCCCCTTTGTTTCTTTTGGACTTTCTTCCTTGAAAAAGGGCCAAAATTTTTCAGTCTGGCAATTTTGTCTCCAACAATTTATTATAATATTTTTTAAAAAATAAGATAAAAATTGTTAATATACATCTAAATTATGTAAAGATAAACTTTACATATATTTCTTGGCAATATCCCAAGTTTTCAAATATTAGAAAAAGAATTAGCATTGGGGAACTTGAAATGGTATTTTAATTTTTTTTAAAAATATTTTTATATTTCATAAAAAACACCTTTT
Organism: Solanum rostratum; assembly: GCA_029948455.1. Lineage (NCBI taxonomy): Eukaryota > Viridiplantae > Streptophyta > Magnoliopsida > Solanales > Solanaceae > Solanum > Solanum rostratum. The sequence goes on from CM057046.1 coordinate 7,441,541, forward strand.
ATTTATTTATTCTTAACTATATTTATTTATCAACTTACTCCGTTAATGTGGCTAATAAACCCCATTAAATATCTTTATCTACTAATAGATAATTATACTATTCCTCTCTTATCAAGAAAATATGCGCACCAACCTTATTTAATAAATCATCTCTATCTATTAACAATAACAATATTGTTTTGTCTTCTGGATCACCAGATCTAAAAATGAAAGGTTGCGTGGAAGACATTGTTCGTAGAATATGGGGAAATTTTATAAAAGAAAAGATTGTTACTATCTCCTTCGAAAAAAATAGTTCGAGTGAGAACATTGAAATAGTTCATTGTAGAATGATAACACACACTTATTGATTCTGTAAAATAACTTTTAAAACTTATGGATATAAATAATATTTTTTGAAATAATCAAATATTTTTAAAAAAATTTGAGGCCAAACACACCGTGAAATTTCATCGAAACTCGCCAAATATTAGAAAAGTTGCTTTATGTATATTCCTTTTTGTTTTATTGTAAATAGATTTTAATTTTTTTTTTTTTAATTTTTGAAGGGTATTAATCTTTTTGTCCCAAGTGTAACACCCTAATGAAACCTACTCTTTGCCCACTGGCTGTTTTTCTGGTAGACTCTTCTTCACCTTCTTGCTCTGCCCCCCTTTGCTGAATCAGCTCTTCCTGAAGCTTATCAATTTTTGCAAACTAATTCTACTGGATGGCTCAAGTTCAAGCGATTTCTTCATGTTCTTCTATCAATCTTCTCTTCAGGGGCTCTACAAAAAGTATCAATTTTTATTAATTTTTTCCTTTTGGGGGTGTTTGTGTTATAAGAAATGGTTTAAATCTTGTAAAGATTGATTTTTGGAGCTATTTTTGATGACCCTTTTGAAAATGCAGGTTCACCTAGGATTCATGATAAGTTTTGGTGTTCTAAAAAGTTGGATTCTTTGCAAGAGGTTCTTGATACCCTTCAATTTATTTTATCTGTTTCAATGTTTTTTAGTTGAAATTTAAGCTGATGGATTTTGTTTGTTTTTTTAATTCTGTTGTTTTATTGCAGCTTGGTGTAAAAGCTAGTGAATTAAGTGGTGTTCCGGTTGTTCATAGCCGTCCTAGCTTTGCTACTCCTTGTGCCACTCATGGTAATTTTTACTAGCTTGTTATTTATGTTTTTTGTCAAACATGTTTTGGAAAAATCTTTTCTTGAGCCGAGTTGTTATCGAAAATGACCTCTTTCGGCAATGATAAGTTCTGCGTACATCCGCCCTCCTATACCTCACTTGTGAAATAACATTGAATTTGTTGTTGTTGTAAATGTTGTTTTTAGTTGGTTTTTTTGATAGTTATATAGGTCTGAAACATGCCTATTCACGTGCAAGCTTGAGTCTTTTTCTTGTCTTGGTTCAAGCTAGTGGAAATATATATTTGTTAAATGGTTGTTGGTGGCTTAAGGTTTAAGGTCAGATGATCATATTATTCACAGTTTTTAATGCTTTATCAGTTTCTGATGTGGCTAAATGATTTGTGGCTGTGGATCTGTGTTGGTACTAGGAGGACCTTAAAATGCCATTCTGAAGAAGTATTCTTTGAGAAAAATCTGATCTTTATAAGGGAATGCATTTTGACTTCGTGCATCTTCTTGTGAAGTTTAAAATGATTTTTGTTCTATGCGAAATATTATATTGACTTCCAAGCACACATCTGTTCCCAGTCAAGAATCACGATTCAGTCTAGCCAAAATAGGTGCTCATGCATGTAATTTTAGTGATTTTTCTTTTAACACATTGGCCTATAGTCTTTATTAGCATTTAAATGTCTCTGTACATACCTATATTAGCATTTGAAAGTCTCTATGTTTTCCATGAGAAATATTTTCCTCATTTTTGATGTTTGGTTAGATATGAAGTTGGAGGAATGTGATTGTGATGGAGGCTGGGAGTATGGTTGGGGCATGGGAATATTGTTTGTTGATCATAAGTAGGGCAGAGAAATGTAGACAAGCTTGTAGGAATAGGATTTTGAGTGGAAAAAGGACTTTCCTTAGTGGACTTTAGTTGTTTTTCCTCTTAAAGAAATTATTTTCCATAGCTTCAGCAACCAGATATTGGAAAATCAATGAAAAAAACAATTTACATATTGGAAAAATCAAGGCCACTCCATTGACATACCTTTTTTTGTTTAAAAAATGCTTAAGGTGTGTCCAATTACCTGCTTTCAGTTTTCAACATTGCTAGACGGCATTGAATGGTGTAGAAAGTAGATCATTTTCTGCAGATACTGCAAAGAATGACTGTCGAGCTTGGCCATGAAATTTATATGTTCATCTATAGAAACTTCATTTTGCAACCCATTAGCGGTGCCATTGAACTAATTGCCTAGTTCACTTTGGCAATTTTAGTCGCTGATTTTCAGTGTATAGGGTAATGATGAAAAATTACCTGAATATTGCAGCTATCCAGGCTGTCTTGGACAATGACAAAGCAACAACACACTCCACTGTTGTTTCGGAAAAACCTCTTCGCAAAAAATTGAACAAAGTGGTTCTTGCTTATAGTGGTGGCTTGGACACTTCAGTTATCGTACCTTGGCTAAGGTAGCTCCTGTATATTTTATTTAATTTCTTTACAGTATTTTGGCCTAGGACATGTCACTTCTGTTGTGTTATGTGTATAACTGTAACTCTCCAAGTATATGGTGGATTGGCCTCAAATGTTGTTTTATCACTTTCACTGTATGTGTTAGTTCTGGTAATGTTTCTAGAAATTTACCATGTTTGTCAGTTTTCCAAGATGGAACTTTCTATTGCTGTTCTTTTTGTAATGTATATCTGATTCTAAAGTACATGACATGTAGAAAGAGAAAACCTTGTCAAAATAAAATAACTTTACTCTTTTTGATGTATGGAAAAGGACTTTAGGGAACGCAAAAAGCTTCAGCTTACAGATAATTACTATATTTGATCTTATTTTTCTTTTCAAAAGAAGATGATTTTGATAGGTTATTGGGAAGGTATCCAAGTAATCCAGAAAGTTGAATACAAAAATCCACAAAAATCAAAATGAAAAGAATAAGTTTCCAGAATTAGTGAACAATTATGTTGCATCATATGTATGCAATGTTTTCATCCTTTTGTCTATTTCTTAATATTATTTTTTATTATGCAGGGAGAACTATGGCTGTGAAGTTGTTTGCTTCACTGCAGATGTTGGTCAAGTATGTTTTTCTCTCTAGTCACCTATTGGTTCTTATTTCTTGTTCAGCGAAAAGATATAGAATTACAGTGCATAAAATTGAACAGTCAAACAAATAAGTTTCTGTATGTAAGAACCCATGTTTTAGATGAATTGTTACTTTCTCAGGGGATTAAGGAATTGGAAGGCTTGGAAGCAAAGGCCAAGGCTAGTGGGGCTTGTCAATTAGTGGTGAAGGATTTGCAAGAAGAATTTGTGAAAGATTACATATTTCCCTGTGTGCGAGCTGGTGCTATCTATGAAAGGAAATACTTGCTTGGGACATCAATGGCCCGCCCGGTTATTGCTAAGGTGAACTGAAAATCTTAAATAATAAATTGAACCTTTTTTGTCATTATCCCCTTCCATGAAACCCCCCCACCCCCACCCCCAGGAAAAGAGAGGAAAGAGTGTCAGTTGGAGAAGTCATGTTTGTTTGCCAACTGAATAGAGGTGTAATGCAAGTTAAGTCTTAAATCCAATTTTTATCTCTGGAGTGGTGCATTTTTGGCACCCAACCAAGGATAGTGGACCATTTTTGCTCTTATTAAGCAGGTTATGCAAATAGTTCCTATATATTTGAATTATGTATGACTAGTTTGTAAAGTACCCAAAGTTTTGTCTCCTGATAGAGACTCTCTCCCACATAGTTCATTTTTAAGTGGTAATTTTTCCTAAAAACATAAGCATAAAGCACAAACAACAACATACCCAGTGAAATCTCATAAGTGGCCTCCGGAGGGTAAAATGTACATTGACCTTATCACTACCTCATAGACATAGAGAGGTTGTTTCCGAAAAACCCTCGTCTCAAAATTCAAGCCCAACACAAGCATAAAACAAAAGAACCACAAAAAAAAACATAAAAGGAGTCACAATCGCACAGTCACTTATAGACAAAATCACAGGCCCAACTGCTCTTTTTGTGAAATTTGAACTTATGAGAGAACAATGTACAGTTCTAAGCTCTAGTTTCTTGATCCATGATTCTTGCGACAGATTGAACTTATGCAAGGAACCTGGGTAATCATTCCAATAATTGGACTAAGCTTGTTATTATACGTCTTAAGCAACTTCTCAAGGATATTGAATGCAGAGGATCTTGGAGAAAACCAAAGATTTGGTGCTTCACTGGGTGTAGGTAGGCAGTTAACGAACTGGTCAGTCAATGAAGGTGTCACATGCACAATATTTGTGCATATAGATCAAGATTCTGGAAAATAGGCACCCTTTTGGAAAAAATAATGGTCTGTCTCAGTGTCACTTATGGGGCTTCTTGTTGTCTCTCTGGCTGTTGTTTGCTTGGGAGACGTATACAGCACCCTAGATGAATTTCCTCTGGTTGGATTCAGGTTTGCCTCTCAAACTGCGACCTGACTGTATGAGAGGAAACATTACTTTTGGGAGGAATGTTATAGAAAGTTGTGGTTTTTTGCTGGCTCCTCCAAAATTGAGCTCACAGGCTCTACACAGAACTTTTATAGGATCCAAGCAACATAGCCTGGGAGACATGCTGCACCCATGATGAATGATTTCCTCCGTCTGAGTTTAGGTTGACCTCTCAGAAGTGACTTGTTTATATAGGAGGAAATATTAATGTTGATAGACATAGTTGCATTCTTTTCTGGTGCAAAATGCAGTAGCATTTTCTGGAAAACTGACTGCAAAACCATCACAGGTTGGTGTTTCCTCCATATAATTGCTGATCTGCAGCGAAACAATAATTTATTAACATGTATGGTAGAAGGCTGAAGAATTTGCGAACATTTACAGCCAAGCTTCTCATAGAAGAACAAAATCAGAAACTGAAATTCTTAAAAACATAAAAATGTCAAGGAAATCTAAGGTACACCCAAAATGGAGAAATGATGAAACTTGCATTTGCAGGAATTCTGATGAAGTCATTTTTGTTTCTTCATGATTTGTGTTCGGTGTGAAATTTCTTTTGGTGCATTTGTGATCTTTAGATGTCTGCTACTAGTTTCTTTTCTTTCCCTATATTAAATGTGTTTTGTACATCAACCATTTACATTTCCAGAAAGATGAAACTGCTAGTAAAGTACCAGCACGGGCATCTTCACTGCCCAAAGTGGGTGGGGCCAAAGTCTTCTTGTTCATATTTGTCCACTAAACTGACCTACTAACTGTCCAGTTATGAATTAGATACAACGATTGATAATGTGAATTTCCGCATTTTAGAATCGGTGCTCTTGCTTCCTTAAATTTGTTTTGGACTTCAAAAATTTAGCTGATAATTGCAGGCAATGGTCGATGTTGCCAGAGAGGTTGGAGCTGATGCTGTTTCTCATGGATGCACAGGGAAGGGAAATGATCAGGTATTATCTTGGATCTTCTTTTAACTTTACTGTGGCAATTTATTAGACCATCTACTCTTCAGCATCATCTTAAACATACTTTTTGAGCCCAGGAGACTTCGGAATGAACTCAGCTTATTCTATTACGCTTCTTTACCTCTACAGGTCCGTTTTGAGCTGACATTCTTTGCTCTGAATCCTGAACTCAGTGTTGTTGCCCCTTGGAGGGAATGGGAAATTACAGGAAGAGAGGATGCTATTGAATATGCTAAGAAGCACAACGTACCAGTTCCTGTGACAAAGAAATCTATCTATAGCAGAGATAGAAACTTGTGGCACCTTAGTCACGAGGTAACATTAGTTTGTTTTGTACTTTTGTAGCTTGTGATTCTCATTCAATATGCTGATTGTACTATATCCTATGCTTGGTTGAGAAGTATTGAAACTTCCTTTCATATCCTGTTTTTTTCTTGTTGAAACATCGAAGTATGTCTCAACTTCAACATCATGCTTTTCCTTCATTGCTGCTGTTACTATTTTCTTTCCGGTAGGAATTTTGACCAAATTAACAAACTCATCTTTCCTGGGACCAGTAGTATATGTACTGTGTAAAACAGAGTACCCTGAAGGATACCAGTCTTAATTGAGATTTGTATAGAATTAGCATAATTGGTAGATGAATCACATAGAAGATGAAACTCTGTTCTTAATAAATTTTACCGATTTCTTTAGTAAACAAGGAATAAGAATCTAAAACATCAGCGATTAAGAAAATGTTATGACGTAGGCTCTGCCACTTGGGCGGAACTTAGACGGGTACCCCTCCAAAGTGCAATGGAGCCCACCAACCTCGGTTATGGGCCTTCTTGATCGCCCATTGACCCTGTTCAGGTAAGTTTGAAGAAAATTTTGAAGTATGGCTATGTGAATAACTGATTGTACCTGTCAAACTCATTTTAAAATGGTATTGAAGGGAGATATTCTGGAGGATCCCGCAAATGAGCCAATGAAGGATATGTATATGATGTCAGTTGACCCCCAAGATGCACCTGATCGACCTGAGTGAGATTCTTTTATTTCGATGTTCTCATTTATTGCAGTAGTACGACTAATGCATTTCTTTCTCACTCTCAAAAGTACTTCCAACTGTGCAGGTATGTGAACATTGGGATAGTCGCTGGTATTCCTGTTTCAATAAATGGAAAGGAGCGCTCTCCTGCAACTCTTCTTTCTGAGCTAAATGAAATTGGTGGAAGACATGGAATTGGACGAATAGACATGGTTGAAAATAGGCTAGTTGGAATGAAGAGCCGTGGAGTATATGAAACCCCTGGGGGAACTATCCTTTTCACAGCTGTGCAAGAGCTTGAGTCTCTTACACTTGATCGTGAAACAATTCAAGTCAAGGATTCTCTTGCTCTCAAATATGCCGAGTTAGTTTATGCTGGCAGGTGGTTTGATCCACTTCGCGAGTCAATGGATGCTTTCATGGAGAATATTACCAAGACTACAACAGGTTCAGTTACTCTCAAACTATACAAAGGATCAGTTTCAGTGACAGGTCGTCAAAGTCCTCATAGTTTGTACAGACAAGATATCTCATCGTTTGAGAGTGGGGATATATACAATCAGGCTGATGCTGCAGGATTCATACGTCTGTATGGGCTTCCAATGAGGGTTAGGGCAATGCTTGAAAAGGGTCTTTAGAACTTTTAATCATGTCATGAATTGCTGTAGTGTTGACAGACAGTTCCATCAAAGGGTCAGTAGAATCTTGTTTTTTTCCCATTTTTTATCACTGTAGTTTTGTATTGCTCTGGAGGCTAGATTATCGTTCAGATTGTCTTGCATAAATTTCCTCTCGTTTGAAATATTTGAAAGTTCATCAACAGAAATTGCTCAATCTTGCAGTTTTGCTTCCCCCTTCTGATTAATCTTCATCCATTTCTAGATGATTAATTCAGGCTTATTCTTAATGACATTTGCCACTTTTCAACCTTTTATTTGTGTTAATTACTAAATCTTGTTTGATTAATTGACTAATACAATAAGATGTGGCAAGACTGCTCCAGGACTTTGTTCAGTGGTAAAAACACAGAGCGCGACGTGTGAGTTAAGTGCATGGCACGGTGTTGAACTTTGTCATGAACAAAAGGCTGATACTAAAATTTAGAAAGAAAGAGGGGCAGGCTTATCATCCATCGAGTTTTGAACCGTGTGCTCGCAGGCCAAGAAGAAAAAACATAGCAAGATTGAAACATGTAACTAGTATAAACTCAAAATATTCTTAATGTAAGCACTGAGGCCATTGAATTGATATTGAGAAGCTACAATAATTTGATTTCAGAGCTAAACTTCTAAGCTTCTGATCAACATTAAGTAAACTTAATTAGTCTAATCTTGGTTGACATGAATCTCATAGAGTATATGGACTGTTTGCACTTCATTTGAACAAGATCCCTTCTGCCTTATATGAAAAGCATCATCATCCAAAAGAAAAAGATTCCTGAGGAAAAAAAGGCAGCAGAGATTACGGAACAGATCACAACAACTTGTACGCCTCAGTTCCAAACAAGTTGGGATTTGTCTAAAATAAAAAAAAAGGAAACATTTGAGGAAATTGTTGCAGCAAAGTTGAGGTAAAATTCCTTTTAAAGAAACAATCTTGTTGTGTGGGGTGGGGGTGGGGGTGGGGGTGGGGGTGGGGGGATGATAAGTTTTATCTTTTAGGTCAGAAACAGTAATGTAAATGGACAATACAGTTGGCAAATATTTTCAACTAAAGAAGACTTTTTGTCTAAAAAGTAGAAAGGAAACTGAAAAAAGGCATTGCCTTTACCTCCAATACTCATTTCTGTTTGAATTTTGTGTCTCCGTGTCCCACTCCAAGCATATCCTGATCACATCACAAACACATTATTAGTCTAATATATACACTACAACAGTTTTAACTTCTACATACTCACAATATAGAAGTTTTTTACACTGTCAAGGTCAACAACAATATGCGTAGTGTAATCTCACAAAGAGGGGTCTCGGAAGGATACAATGTACAAGACCTTACCTCTATAGAGGTTAGAGAGGCTGTTTTTACATACTCCCTTGGCTCAAGAAAAACAGTCGAAAGGAGTCCGGTGAAATAAGTAACAGAAGTACGAGAAACAACAGATAATGACAAAGACAGTAGATAGAAACAGAATATAAATTACAACAAAATAGTACGATAATTGTGATATAAGGAATCAACAGATAGTAGCAGACATTATACTGATAAGTTCAAATTCAACAAACCTCTTCCATAACAATTGACAGTAGTGTTAACACCATTCCTACAAATGCAAGCAAAATTCTCATCTGCACCAGAAAAACCACAAATTCCACCACTATCCTCACAGTTCTTGCAAGAATCATTAACATAATAAGAATCATTATACTTCAAAGAGATCCCAAACTCCCATTTCATAGGATCTCCTTCATCACCGCCAAATCCATATATCGATGAATACGAAGAACACTGAAGCCTAGGCAAGTTCAAACCATAACCTGAACCAACAGGAACTGGTGGATCATAAACACAACATGTTGAAATTGGATCATTTGGTTCTAATCCAATCCCAGTCACTCCTTTACAAGAATACATTCCCCTGCATACATTTGAACCCGAACCGGTATCACACAAGTCCTGTTTTGGATCAAACACAGCTGATGTTGTTGAACATCCTAGTAAAACAAAGATGTTTTGTTTCATAATACTAAAGGGAGTTGAATCATCATGATCCAATGAAAAACTGCCTGAATTCTGCATTGAGGAACATGTTGACATAAAGGGGTCATTTAGAACAAATGTATTGGTTGAGTAGTCTAGTGAGGATATAATGTAAATGCCAGTGCTAGTGGAAAACTGGAGAACACCAGAAGTGGTACATTTTATGAATCTTGAAAATGCAGGATGTCCACAACCAAAACCAGAACCAAAGGGATATTTTAGGATAATGTTGCCACATTTATCAGTACATGAACCATTTAGTGGGATGATACTTGGAACAGATTCAAGTGGATGAATTATTACAAGAAATGAAAGAAAAAACAGAAAGATTTTGTTAGAACATGACATGATGAAAAAGGTATGGAAAGAGAGTGATTTGAGCTTTCTGATGAATGTGGAAAATGAATCTCTTAAGTGTGACAGACAAATCATCTGGTTTTTGAATTGACACGAATTTTAAGAAAGAAAATACATAAGACTTTTAAATATTGTGGTCTTGAATAAACTGATATGCAAAATGTATCGAAATATTCTTTAATCTTGACTGATATCATAAACATGTGACATGAAGAGTCAAAACTCAAAGAGTTACTAAAAGAGAGAAGAGACGTTATTTTTTTTAAACGGACCAAAAAAAATTGAAATTTGAATATGTGAGGTATGCTCTTTTTGGTAGAGGATTAATATTTTCAAATCTCCTTAAAAGAAGAGCCAGATTTTTATCATGCATTTAAGCTGAAACAGTGCTTCCAGCAGGTGACTATCTGTATTCAGCTAAATTTTCAAAGTTTGCACAGTGAAAGAACAGTATGTGATCAAAATAAAGATTTTTTAAACCAACAAGGATTATGATCGAGTGATAAATATTCCTTCGTTCTCAATCAAAAGTCTATGATTCGAATATTATAAAGTATAGAGTCGACTTTGTTTGAGTTTGCTAGCTACGAAGTCACTTTTGTTAAAACACCATATGCACGAAACTATGTAAACCTGATTTATATAGATTAAAACACATATTATTATGCATGAACTTAACATATATTATACATTCACAAAGTAGTTTAAGCAACTGAGTGAACTTAAAATTCATTAGCTTATAAAGTAGAGGAATTTTTGCATATAGCCACTCAAAAATACTACCTTAATTATGCTCCATGGCTATAGTTTGAATAATTACATTTCGTAACTATACTTATATCAATGTTTGTATAATTCATGGAACATTTGTATAATTCGCTACACAATTCACAGTTTTTGTATATTTCACTATACAATTTATGCACAACGTTTGTATAATTCACTGCAGCGTTTGTATATTTCGGTATACAATTTGCTTCGCACATAACTTTTGTATAATTTGTATAAATCACGTGATTTATAAAAAACTCAAACTATAATCACAACTAGATGTCTAACGCGAGGTGTAATGAATTCAAACTATAGCTATGCTAACCAATTAACCAGTATATGTTTGCTTATCTGTGTAATTTCTCGTACAAAATATTTGTTTTTGACTTTTAGAACATAAGCTGGAATAGCTCAGTTGGTTAGAGCGTGTGGCTGTTAACCACAAGGTCGGAGGTTCAAGCCCTCCTTCTAGCGTTTCTTTTTCCTTTTCTTTAAATATTTTTGCAGCTTTTTAAATTTATTTTAAAATAAATACTAATTTTTTTTAAAAAAAGAGAAAGAATTGTTTTTCTTTTCTTCCAAATTCTTTTATAGTATTTCGAACAAATTTTTAAAAAGCGTTTCAATTTTTTTTTATATATATATTTTACGTATATATTAAAGCTTTTATAAAATAATTCACTTAATTAAAATTAAATATTTAAAAATCACTTATAACAGACGGACTAAGGAGAACTTTGATGTAACTGATAAAATTATTATGGTAAAACTCATATAATAAATATTTATGTTTTGAAATTAATAGACTGAGCTATTGTTTTTCCTTTTTTACTTAAAATAGAATCATGAAACTAGTAAAGTTTACAATATATTTCAATTGTATTTTTTTAAATAATTTTATTCTAATTTTATTTTGTTCTAATTAATGTGATATTATTTTTTTAATAATTTTCTTTTAAAATTTCATGTTTTAATAATAAAAAGCAACTTAATTTTGAATAATTATTTATCCTTAATTAACATAATTAATGATCACATAAATATATAAAGTTTTATAGTTTTCTCCTAGGAAGCAAAAAGGACGACTTTCAGTTTGACTTCTCGCCGGCGAACACAATGGAGGGAGATCAAAAGGTGAATTCTACTTTGCCGGTGCCGGCTCCGACGCCGGCGATGTTGATCGAGGAATGGAACGGAACTTCGTCAACGAAACTGACGAAGACGGCCACCATAACTTCGACTTCGCATTCTTCGATTTCCATCCAAAGATCCAGTAACGCCTTCACTCATATCTCTCAAAGAATCCTACAAGCTTTCGTTCCCGAGGCAAGTTTTCAGCTCTCTTAAACTCAAAATGATATTCCGGCAGTTCAAAATTTTAAAAATTATATCACTTCCGTTTCAATTTGTTCGTTTTAATTTCCTTTTGATTAGGAATTTCGTAAATACTGTGCTAATGAAATGTAGAGAAATGATGCATAAGGTTAGATAAACAGTTATGTTAATAGTATATGTTTAATGGAGTAAAAGCAAAATTTTTTTTTTTTTAATTTTTCTGGAGAAGATTCATAAAGTTTGTTTCTTTTCCTTTGGAGCAAGAAATGTTGAGTGTGTTTAATTTGTTTCAATTATTCTGTCTGATTTTTCTTAATTTATTTACAGGGGTATCCAACTAGTGTTACTCCAGACTATTTTCCTTTTCAAGTGTGGGATTCATTGCAGGTTAGGCTTTGTTATCCATAGTACTAATTTTCAGTTTCTCAATTGATGTTGAGCGCCGTCTGATCTTTCTGTTTTTCATGTTATTGTTACTGATTTAGATTACTGCAGGGGCTTTCTACGTATGTGCGGATGATGCTCTCTACACAAGTAAGAGGATATTAGTATTAATGTGAGTTACTTGTGATATTAAGGGGTAATTCACCTGCTCAATCAAATATAGGCTCTTCTAAGTGCTATAGGCGTTGGTGAGAAATCGGCTACTGTTATTGGTGCAACTTTTCAGGTGGAGTCTGGCATCATTTTTGTCCATTGTATTTAACATTGTATACTAGTTTGATGACAATGGTTTTGAAACATTTAAAATGTTCCAGTGGTTCTTACGAGATTTAACTGGAATGCTTGGAGGTGTCTTGTTCACTTGTTACCAGGTTTCGTTCTTTCCTCTCTGACTTAGTTTTCCAGGATCATATTGATTCTCTGGTATCAAATAACGCATGTCTTGATTCCTTTAAAAACTAAAGCTACAGAAGTATCTCTCATTTCTTCGAGGATAATGATTTCTCATCAGATTTGCATTTTTAACAGTGTCATTCACTGTCTCTACTTGAAACATATGACAAGCCAATGCTCCTTTCCCATAAAGGAAGGGAAGGAAATGAAATGATGATTTCTTTCCACTAAGATAGTTACCATGATAGCATAGTATGGGCCATGGGTGGAAATAGAACATTCATTCAAACAGTATTTTTTTGACCTGTCTCTTACACCAAGCATTGTGTTAATGTTGATCGAATAATACATACTAGTTGGAAAATGACTGGTGTGGTTGCTTTCTTTTTCAGGGTTCTAATTTAGACAGTAATGCCAAAATGTGGCGTTTGGTGGCAGACCTCATGAATGATCTTGGTATGCTCTTTCACCTGTATGTTGTGTTAACTCAGTCATTTTTGTGCTCGCATTGAAATTATATAAAAAATATACTTCCTATGTTGGTCTATCCCATTATCATATGATGATGTTTGACTGGCCAGTGGCCATGGAGTTTAAGAGGTTCTTTGATGTACATTTCTTTCTAGTGACAGTAGAAGAAAATAGTAAAGTAATGGTAGAAGAGTTTGTTTGATAGAGAAGATATCAGATCAAAGTTTATTTTAACGGTTTAGTGAATTTGAGTTATTGAAAATTTAAAGTTGTGCAGAAGTTTGATGGTGCAAAATATTTTAGGATATCCAAAAAGGGAAAGAGTACCGTTTATATTGGGACAAAGGGAGTATTAAGTAATGGGGCACTGGTTATTCTTTGTATATTTAATTGATTTATTAAGTTCAGATATGCAGCAACAAACTATTTAAAATATTAGGAAAGAGTTTCTAGAAGGTTAAATCACATTGCTTTGTGATTCTGTTGTCGTTCCTGAAACAGATTCAATGACAATAAAATCATTTGCATTTCATGCAGGAATGTTGATGGATCTTGTGTCTCCTTTATTTCCATCAGCCTTTGTGTTCATCCTCTGCATAGGGAGTTTATCAAGGTCATTCAGTAAGTGAAATATCTTCTCTTTGAAATAGCAATATTGTGCACTTATCCTCTAATTAAAGAAAGTGTAAAGTCTTCCTGTATCTAGTTTGTCTAATGTCTTTTGTTCTTTAGGGTTGGGGCTGTTAGCATGAATTGTCTGATATATCAGATCCTTCACCTTGCTGAAAGTACTACTGTGCTTTGTAATTCATTGTAAATATGCTTTCCTTAACTATCTTGATCTGTCGTGTCTTGTTTAGACGTGGGTGTATCGAATAGTATATATTTAAAATGAAACACAAGTTTTGAAAAGATAGTATTTTATTTAGTTTCTGTTACTGCAATCGTCTAGTCCCTTGTTCCAAGAATCGCATAAAATAGATATAGAGGTACCAAACTTTCTTTTCCTAAAACTTAGTCTAGTCCCTTGTTCCAAGAGTTATACAAAATAGGTAAAACTATTGAACTTTCTTTTGCTTACACTAGTATCTTGCGGTATATCAATCCAACATTGTGGGAGAGGTTCATCATCTCCTGTTTATCTCTGTTAAGGTGCCTAAAGTCTTATAAGATTAAGAGCTTTTGACATCTAAAAGATCACTGCACTATTTCTTTCACCTAGGTAATGGAAATTAGAATCATCCACGATCAGTTCCTGTCCTCATCATGATGAATGAACTTTTCACCTTCACGTGTGGCACAATTACTGATGATTGTACCTTTTCCTTGTTGAATAAGTAGATTGGTCTTATTGACAAGGAGGACAAATCCCATGTACAAGGGGTTGATTCTGCAAGCAGTACACTCATCTATATAGGCTGGAGAGCTCTTACGAGCAAAAACTAGCATGATAATTCGCAGTAGCAGTACTTCCTTTCCTCTTCTATTCTTTCCTCCATGTAGTCCACAAATTGATTGTGGAGTCACTTCCTGTCCCCTATTCATGACTTCCAGCTTCCAGGTATAGAGCTTGCATAATGCAGCTGATGGATAACAGGTCAAGTATCAAACTCTGTTTTTCAGTCATGAGTTCGCAAATGAAAAATGCCCTTTCCTGGTATCTTGCACATATATTGTATATTTGTATGATCTGTTGGTCTTCAATTTTGCAGCAGAAGATTGTACATCTTGTGGCCTTACACTTTACAACTGTTCAACTTCCTAAATACTTTCTAAGCTTAGGTTACATAATAAAAAAAAAAAGGCAAGCCCGGTGCACTAAAGCTCCCGCTATGCGCAGGGTTCAGGGAAGGGCCCGACCACAATAATAATTACAGTACATATTTGCTCTAGAGTTATATGTTCACTTTCTTCTTGGTTGCTTTCGTTGTTTGGTATTCTGACTAGAATATTATGAGATTTCAATTGCAGTAGATTTATGATCTCAAGGTTTTCATGAAGTTCATCCCATTTTAGATGCTGGTTATTTTCTGGCAACAATTTTAAGAAGTCTGAAGCATGTTTGTAACCTAGGTGGCTACCTTTAAGATATAAATCTTGTACTAGAAGATGAATTTTCTGGTTAATTTGGCCAATTATGCTTCACCATTGGGACTGATTCTCTAAACTTCATCTATTTTCTTGCCAAGTAGCTGGTGTTGCTAGTGGAGCCACTAGAGCAGCTTTGACACAGCACTTTGCCCTTGAAAACAATGCAGCAGATATAGCTGCAAAGGTATTATGATAGATATTAAGGTGGTATTCATTTCAAAAAGATAGTAAGGTGACAGAATTGAAATCCTATACTCTGACATGGCATCTATTTTTCCTGTTTTGATAGGAAGGAAGCCAAGAAACTCTTGCTACGATGATTGGGATGGCTTTAGGAATGCTTCTTGCACGCCTCACAATTGGCCACTCGCTTGCCATTTGGATATCCTTTTTGTCTCTTACTATGTTCCATATGTATGGTTAGTTATGCTTTGCTTTGAATTCCCTGTTTCTTTGAGTTGTAAAATGGCTTTCTAAAATGCAAGGCATACTAACTCCATGCATCTGGCAGCAAACTACAAGGCTGTCTGTTGTCTTTCGCTGAATACTCTGAACTGTGAAAGATGCTCCATGGTTTTATCACATTTCTTCCAGACAGGCCAAGGTTAGTTGAGCATCTTTGAACTTGGTAACTTTGTATTATATCACAAAACAATATTTTACTGAAACTTAATGTACAAGTGCACTCCTGATTTCGCTTCTCTATGTCTAAATTGAGTCTAGCACGTCAATAATAGAGACAGTGTTATTTGAGTATAACTGATTACACCAAAAAACTAAAAGTAACATGCAGTTTAGCCTAACTTTCTGCACATTGTTCTCTATGCTCTCAAAACATCTTGAGTTCCTCTTTTTCCAAACAGCCCACCAGATAGCCCCCAGGATAATTCTCCATCTACCTTTGTCCTTAGTGTGTACTCCTGCTTCCTCCCAGCGTCTTAAAGCTTCAGCCACCTTCCTGGGCATTGTAATTATATAATAGTCTTCAGCAGGGATAACTGTATCCGTGTCCTAGAATATCATCTGAGTAGGATTATCTCATGACATCGTGAGGCTAAAATTACTCAAATTTTCTGTTGCTTTTGCCTTCTGCAATAGAATCATTAACCATTAAAGTTGTGTCGAATGTTGCAAACTATGAATCTTTGAAAATGCATGCAGAAAAAATATATGAATCTTGTGGTTAATGTCTAATAACATTAGTTCACTTATCTGGAGGTTTCATAGATTGGTTCTAGTTCTCTCTCCAAAGCAGGTCTCCTCCATGGAGCATGTTCTACCTTTATGGATGACCTCATGGAGCCTAAAGGATGGTGATTCTCTATACAAGCAAGTACATTTAGGTGTTAGAGTTTCTTCGCTCGACAGCATTGCCATGTGAGTTCATGTTTCTTGTTACTAATTTGCACCCATATCTTGTTGAACATGATAGTAGCAGAGAAGAAACATTATTTTCTTCTTAACTTGTTAACAATAAAATCCAGCTTATTGTCGAAAAAGATGAAAGATATAGAAAGAGTATAGAGTGGTGTAATCTAGCGATACTAAGAAAATGTGTTTTTTCTTTTCCTCGGACTTTCTTTCAATTTTCCCTGTATATACTATAAGTTGGATGAATTAATATTGTTACACAAGAAAAATGACAACATCCAATATATATTTCATTATGGGATAATTTTTACAAGTGGATTCTGAAATAGAGTTCACAAAAGAGAGTGAATGTTGGAGTGTTGTCTTTTTGCTATTTTTTTATTTCAGTCATTATCTTCATTGGTCGATTTAGAAGGTACTTCTCCATTTCTTTGACTGCCTTAAATCACTTTCACCTTGGTTTTTCTCATGTTGAATTTTGAAAAGTTCACAGTTTGATTTTTCTATGTCTACAAAGTGGGCTTCTTTTTGACTGATTATGTTTTTCTCTATTTTGAAGTACCAAATAAAATTCCTTTTTAGTTGATCTTCTGATTTCTCCCTGTTTTTAAAAAATTATATAGTTGTTTGATAACTTCGTTTGAGTATAAGTTAAGCAAAGGAGGACCAAACGAATTTTAAACAAGTTTAATAGCATATCATGTTAACTTTTTAATGTCGAAATGCAAAGACTGAGGGGGAACCATTATGGAATATTTTTCTTAGTGTATAGATATATTGCTATAGCGAAAAGCTCTTAATGTTAATTAGCCAGCTTCAAACAGCATATTCCATTAATGGTACCTCGATATGCTTCCTAGACTCAAACTTTATGGTTAATTTAAATTCTCTGAAGTGGCTTCCTAACATACTTTCAGTACTGCTCCTAGACTGTAAAAAGTAGTGTTTTGAATATTTGGGCAGTTGAGTAACGAGTTGTCTTTGATGGATAGGGTTGACCTATTACAATCTGCTGGATCGCATTACAAGAAAGGTCGATAGACATATTTAACATTGTTTCATGCTTAACTATTTGAGCTAAGAATTTCGCTTATATCTTCTCTCGTCTTTCTAGAGAAATATTTACTTCAACAACAAGGGGGCATTATCAGGATTATTACTCATAAGGATTCAACAGCAGCTGATATACTGCAATCATTCATCCATGCTCTTGTCAGGGTAAAACTAGGTGATCAAGATGGATCCATTTCCTCAGAAAGCCAATTATGGATGGATAAACATTATGAAGCCTTTGTTTTGAAGGTATTTGTCTACACCTGAGCGCCTTTTAGAGAGGAAATTTCATTATATATTCGCTGCTTTTAGAAATTACAATTATTGAAGCATAGCCAACTAATCTGTACCAAATTTTTTCGCAAAAATCAGTTTATCAATATTTTGAAGCAAATGCCACCTAAATAGGTTGATGTTCCATTACGAAAAAGTTCATAGGCTAAAATTTGTATCTGCAAAGTGAAAGTTGGCAAATGGTGGGAGGTGATTGATATCCCGTGAAATTAGTCGAGGTGCATGCAAGTTGGCCCGGACACCATTGTTATCAAAAAGAAAAAAAGTGAAAGCTGATGAATAATGTAGAAGAGGACAAGTGCAAATGTGATAAGAAGTCAACACACATTTCTTTTATGATAGTGGTGTTTGAGATAACTTGTGTACACCTCGACTATTTCTCGGAGTATCTACCACTGTTCACTAGCACAGGTTCCGGGTTACTTTGGCCTTCAAGGTTTAGGCAAATTTGAAGAGATCACTTAGTGTTTTTTGCTTCCATTGGGATTTGAACGTGAGATCTCATGGTTCTCCTCTCACTTATTGACCATTAGACCGCATCCTTGGGTGCAAGAAGCCACCCACATATGAGCCGATTTTGTCATGCAAAATTTTCCTTTAACTTGCTAGTTGTGCAGTTTCTGTTTTTAGATTGAGCTAAGTGTCACTTCTCTGTCACAGCTTCAGTCATCAGGATGGAAGACTGAGCGGCTGCTATCATCATCAGTTGTTTGGCGAGCAAATTGGCTGGTAGATTATTCAGATAGCAAACATGACTAGAATGTTAGAATACAGACTGAAAGTCATCTAGTTTCGATCATATGAAACTTTGGAACTACAAGCTACTTATTTTATAGACGGCGTGCTTTGAATTCCGACTTGGGGTGATTTCAAGCCATCATTCAGTATGTCTTGGATCCTTCAATGATCATTTAGAAGGTAAACCTAAGTATCAGCACCAGTCAGTTTAGCCCGGGTTTACATGCTGTGTTCAAATGATAGTATTTGATGGATAGTTTCCATCATCTTAGATAAACTCTTGTTTATTGGAATTTTAAGCAGGTGCTGGCTATCCTTGAAATCAAAGTTGTAATTTATGGCATTATTTTATAAGCCTGAGTTCAGATTACATTGAGATGTACCCCAACTAATGGAAGAGTTTGGTTTGTTCATAAGGCAGTGAAATGTTGTCAATACACCTTACTGTTACTGTTAATTGGCATACTAATATATGTTATGTAGGGAAGAATTAAGGTTGTCTCTGCAAAGACAGTCAGGTATGGAGACAAATGGAACAAGTGGCTATTTTTGCAACGTCACGAATATATAAATACATATACAACATATCCAGTATAATTCCCCAAGTGAAGTCACGGATAAATGAAGAAAATTGTGGTAAAATATTAAGTATAAAATCATCCCAAACTATCAGTTGAATTACATTTGCTGAAAGGACAACAATAATACATGAAGAAACATTTCATTAAAATGTCAACAATACAAGAAAAATATTTGAATTCGGTTTTGGTTGATCGAGCAACCAATATCTTGAGTACCTATGATGGTGACCACAACTGCTGGCATGTTATGTTTGGACATAGAATTGAGTCCTAGTAAATGGGCAAAGACAGATGCTCTTATTTTACGATGGTAGGGACAATTGCTTCCATTACTGACTAGGAAAACACCAAACTCCCCTTTAGGTGCTTCAACTGCAAAATAGGTAGAAAGAGCTGGTACGGGAATACCTTCTATAAAAAGGTTTGAAATAGCGAATTGGGGTAGAGTAGACCAATGATCCTTCAGTCATTTGGCCAGCTATTGAAAGGAAAAAAGCATATTCTACCAAGAACATAGGGTCATATGGGGATATTACCTTCTGGCATCCATACACGAAGGAGCTGGTCATAAAATGAGCAAGTAGCAATGACATTATTTTTCTCTAAACGACCTCTTTGCCAATCTGCTCCATATGCCAGGGAACCATGTTTGTTATAGGTTTCAATTACTTCAGCTTTGTCATTTTTAACTTTGACGACTGCAAATCCGTTGTGCATACAAGCAGTCAAGACTAGGTCTGGTACAGAAGGATGATACTTAATTCTCCAAACACCTCCACCTAAGGAGATTGATGTCTCATGTACAGGTTTTACGATTGATCTTACATCCCATACCCTTAGGTGTTCATCATAGCAACCGGTGAGTAAGGTATAAGGGTCACTTGGACTCTTAGTAATGCAGCAAATTCCCATTGTGTGAACTTTTCTATTTTGAAATGCTATGTTAGCGGGGTCATCTCGCAAATCCCAGCAACTAAATTTGCAGTCATCTGAACCTGTATACACCAGATGTGGATGGTGGATATCAAAAGAGGCCGCCCAAACTTCAAAGTCATGTGCTTTCCAGTCTCTGGAAATGCTCATTTGAGATTCGAGGAGTGAAATTATCGAGACTGATCCATCTGAAAGCCCCACAGTGAGGGATGTAGCTGATGGATTCCAGTCTACACACAAGCACATTGATGAACTGACATGTTTGTCACTTACTTCCAGTAAACTATCCCCTATAATAAGAAAAAGGTCCCGACATGTTAGTGCTTCAGTTAGTTATTAAAAGTGAAGTGTCAAATGAAGCTAGTAGTAGCAAGGACCACCAATGCTAAATGGAAAATGAAAAAAGAGGTCGATGGGAAGAACAACATAATACCCAGTATAATCCCACATGTGGGGTCTGAAGAGGGTAGAGTGTATGCAAACCTTACCCCTACCCTTGAAGAGAATATTTGTAAACGTGAAAAGCTTAATGATAAGTCCATGGACGAATTGGAACAAAATTGTAATATTCGCTACATGTTACTGGACCTGGCAAGTAGTTGATATTCATTCATATAGCGTGTATGTGATCAGCCTCCTACCCGACATCTCTTGTAAGCAAGTAAACTTAGAGATAGTGATTAAAGCACAAGACAAATGGAACTCACTTATCAAGTCTATCGAATTCTAAAATCTATCAGTTCATATTGTTAAAGCCAAAGAGAAGTGCTGACAGGCCATTGCTTCTTGTTGTGACAATAGACTTCAATAACATTCAGCATATATTGAATTTCGACATTTTGTCAAATAACATGCCCCGCACCTATGATATATTCTGAGCTACTTATGAAGTAAGAACAATCAGAAAACAAGAAATATTGGTACCAAAAAACTCAAGAGTCTTTTACTAGTACTCTGAGTCCACTTTGAGTAGGCTAGACAATTACTTGTATAAAGATTTTAAATATGATGCTAGAACTGAGGGAAACTTCTTAATAGCTAAGTGAAAAAATGAAGTTTGTATTACGTCTAGGTCATTGACACATTGTACTTCAATTCCTACAATCTACACAATACGTAAAGATTTCCATTATTTCTTTCCTCCGTTAGACACAGCTGCTACTAACTTACTTTAACCTCATACACATGTATTTCCAGTGTTTATACCAACAACAACAACATATCCAGTTGAATCCCGCAAGTGGAGTCTGGGGAGGGTAGAAATGTACGCAGACCTTCCCACTACCTCGTATAGAAGTAGAGAGGCTGTTTCCTTGGAGTATTTGTACCAATATTTTTTTTTTTATAAAAACAATGAAATGTCTATTCTTGATTTGATAAAAACCTGGGGGACTTATTTATGTGCATCTTATCCAATGCAACAACAGAGTACACCTCGAATCCAAATAAGTTAGTTCATTGTATGAATCCTAACACCCATTTCTCAACACTAGACTTGTTTCATTCCAATACTCTACAACTTGGTTTTCTCTAATAGTTAAAGAGATTAAACTAGTCCTGTTCTCCCTCATGCAACACTTCCCCTTTGACGATAAATAACAGAAACAAAAAAAGAGTCGCTCAAACATACCAGGAACTTCTGATTCTTCCAAACAAGATTCAAGTTTGTGAACTCTAACATAACCATCAGCATCAGCTTGCGCCAGTAGTGGCCTCACAATTCCACCAAACGGGCTCCATTTTATATCGAATATACCAGCTGTTTGTACTCTATGTATCAAACTAAGGCGACTGGAATCAGCATCAACATCAAACAGGGATATACTACCAGTTCTACTAGGTTGATCTCCTTCTTGTAAAGTGTACGTGCAGGCAGCTAGAACATTATGAAAAGATTCGTGTGGACAAAACTCCACAGCATCAGCATTTCCATCAAGATGGCAATGAGCTATATCCATACCTGAATAATATAAACTAAAAGGATGAACAAACAAAATATCAACTTCAGTTGAACAATTTGTCAAATATGTTACAAACTGTCAATTATAATCGAAATGAGCTTGTCTTCTTTCCTTAGCTAGCGTTTCGCCATAGATTTTGGATAGATTTTGCAATCCATCTGTTTGGCCATAGAATTGGGATCATATTTTAATATATAAATATGTCTGGTTTCAGCTAACATCTACGACCTCCCACTTCAAGCATGCTCAAGTAGACCCTAACTTGCATAAACTCAAGCAAGTAAACATATGCGTCCTACGTGGCATAGTACACCTAGGATGCCACCTAGGACACATATATCTATTTATTCAATTTTATACAAGTTAAAAGTATCTACTTGTGCACACTCTTGCCACGTAGAGCACCTATCTATTTCTTCAATTTTATACAAGTTAAAAATATCTATTTGTGCATACTCAACGGGCATAAATGTCAGCCACACAAGACACATGTCTATTTATTCAATTTTATAATTGTTAAAAGTATCTACTTGTACACACTCAACGAACCAGCTGAAACTAAGTGAAAAGACACATTTATGTATTACGTCAAAAAATTATCAAGCTCAGTTGGACAATTGTCGAACACGTTATGAGCTGTCAACTATAAAAAAAAATGCACTTTTTTCCTTACATTATCTAGCATTTGGCCATAAATTTTAAATTCACTAACAAAAGTTCGAATTTTTTCCAACTAAAAATGAAGAAATCGAATAAAAAACTGAATATTTTAGCTATAAAACCGGATTATTGTTCATTAAACTGCATTTTTCATCAACAGAACAGCAAAATTAATTAACTGATAAACTAAATAATCAACCGATAAACTACAAATTATTACTAATACGCATAATTAGGCTGCAAAACTGAAACTAAATTACTGAAAACAGAGAATTAACTTACCGAATTTAATTTATTTTTAATGATTTTGCCGATGCGTTATGTGTGTCGGCTGCTTTAGTCCATTGGCGGCTCTCATAAGTTTTGAGTCGTAACTTAAATACTCCCTCTGGTTCGTGTTTCATTTTTCGAAAGTTAATTTAATTAATTCTTAAAATTAAATTAAATTAATATTTTAAAATAAAATTTTCAATATTTAAAAATTATATGAAAAATAATATTTGTTTTTCATATCAATTTGATAAAAAAGAATATACTTAAAATGATGATGAAAATTTATAACACAGTTTAACTTTATAAATAAAAATTATGATAACTAAAATAGAACGGGAAGTTAATTTTTGTTTCTTTAAGTTTGTCAAAAGTTACCACATTTCCTTTTTAATTCATATTAAAAATATATATATATTTCTGTAATTGAAAATAGTTTCATTTTAAAAAATTCTTTTATTATTATTAAAATAATTAATAGTCATGCAAATGATTAGATAATATTTTAGATAATAAATTTTAAAAGTTCTTTTATTCTTCTTAAACTTTGTTCGAGTCAGACTATGTTATATAAATTGAAATTTAAAAAAAATAATATTTTTAATCTGTGTTAAATATTTATCGATAATTATATATAACGGTAGTGATGAAATTAATGGAAACTCAAAATGGGGCGATTCAAGTCCGGCAGGGTGCCCCATTCCCCATTGCCAGAGGAGAATCCGCCTAAACTAGTAGGACTTGCTTGAATTGATAGGCTTATCGGGCTTCTTGAAAGCTGCTTTTTTAAGTGTCAGAAAAATTCTCAAACAATACAAAACTAATAAATCCCCATTGTCCTGTAGTTTTGCAGCTTAAAATGTTGAATAATACTATATATTATGAAAGAAACTGAAATTGACACAAATATTTACAGAAATTTACATTACTTCATATAAAAAAGAACTTTTGAAACACATTCTAAGAATACATAAGCCACACTAACATCTTTCAACTCTGCGCGGAGTCAAACACCATCATAAAAACGAGAGGAGTTAACTAAAATCAATCCTCCTCTTTTCTTCGGATTAAATTATTTCTCCCTAATTTTAGGGGCGTGACAACAGGGAACGGTAAACATGATATGTACAGAGAGAAAAAAAACATATTCTTACAACTATGCTACATCGCGCTATTTGCGATGTCCTGATGATGCCATGAGAATTGCAACAGCTGCTGTAAACATAAACAACATGCCTGCAAGAAGGGTATATGTTTTCCTTGATGATCTTCTGTATTCTCCAAACAAAATCACACCCCAAAATGTGCTCACAAGAGGCAATGCCTGAAATTTGAGACATTTCAAATGATAAATGAGTAATCAATCCGATAACAGATAATCCCTCTGGTTCGTTTTATGTGAGTCTATTTGACTGAGCACGTAGTTTAAGAAATAAAAAGGAAATCTGCAGGAACCTAAGTTGTGCGGACTCTTCACTTTTAATGCCGCACCCGTGTCGGATTCTCCAAAAATACACTACTTTTAGAGAACCCGACACGCACCCGCTAACACTTTTGAAGAGTGTGAGCAACATAAGCAGGAACTTATGGTCTTAAACATGTCATGTCGACATTTGTGTATCTGTAAAGTCATGTCATTGGTAAAATATAGAAAAGTGTTACTCTCTTCATTCCAATTTAAGTGTCTTAATTTCATTTTTCATTGTTCCAAAAAGAGTCTCTTTCTATATTTAGTAAAATTTTCAATTCCTACATCCTAAATGGCAAGTTTAAGATCACGTGTTTAAAGAACTGCACACATCTTTTCTCTTTTTCCCCCCTAAAACTCTGTGTCCAGCAGAACTAAGACGCTTAAATTGGGAGGAAGGGGTATTTAACTATTTTGGAATAAACTAAAAAGGAAGTAGTGTCGCAACTAGAACAAAGGGGATATTACTCTAAGGTCAACAATTTATAGAACTAGAAGGTGTATGTTTTTGCTTTTTCAGATTCTTTAGTGGGAAGTTCAATATGTAACTCGGCTATAAGAGTTCTGCAGAGCGGCAAAGAACTGAGATAACGGAGGAAGATTCTGTATGGCATAGTGGATTCATATAGTTGATGAAATGAAGCATAGTTGATGTATATTGAAAGTATAATCGGCTGATAAATGCACAAACCTGAACAGCGTCTGCAGCTGCGTAACCAGCTGCCTGACCCCCCATGAATTGGAGACCATTACCGAAGCCACACACTAGTCCAGCCAAAAGGGCCCAACCTCTGCCATTCCAATCGTTGAGATAAGCCTTGAACGACGACTTGGGTGCATTTAGTATAGGGTAGTACAAGAAGGTCAGGTTCAAAATCATGGCAATCACGAAACAAAAGGATGAGAAGTAGAAAAATGCTGTATAGACGGTCAAGTGTGGAACTCCTTCTTTGAGAGTATGCCATTGATCATTTGTGGCTAGGTTGAACGCAGGCGAAAACATAGAGAAGCAAATCCCAGCAAAGAATGTTATGGCCAAACCAATGAACGTGCCCTTCCCGAAGACCTGCAAGCATACATGAATTTAACAATTAGGATGTGATTAAACTATATTTTACAAAAATATACTCAGTGCAATCCCACAAGTGGGATATGAGGAAGGTAGAATGTAAGTAGTCCTTACCCTACCTTTGTGAGGTAGAGAGGTGGTTTCCAATAGACCCTCGGCTCAAAAGAAAAAAAGAATTCAAAGGACGTTATGAAAAAATAAGACAACAAAAAACAAGATACAAAGCAAATGGAGCAACAGGTAGTAATAAACACTGAAGAACAAAGAAACCATGTGATTCCTAACCAATAATATTACTAGTAAGGAGAAATGCAGAGGAGGCTAGATTAAGTTAATGTTTGCCAAAATCTTCTATTCTGGTTAGAGACTTATAGGCAAGTATAGTAATAAAGAGCGAGTTTTGAAAAAGAAATTCCGACCTTGATTGATCTCATGTTCTCAAGTTCTATAAGGAAAGCCGCAGTCCCAAATTTTGCCTTATCAGGAGCACCTGCATCCTCCAGACCATTTGTACCACCTGAGGGTATTCACCATTGCGAAATTTTATAATAATTAGAAAAATGAGGCCGGTCAATCTAAAATAATGGAGAAGATATGTGGATTCAAATTTTACATGCTCTGGCTCACGATACCTGGATTAAAATTTGTTGATTTCAAGGAAGAAACTCCATAAGTCCTGCAAATGTGCAATTAAGTTGGACATTGATTTTCTGTGATTATTGGTTAGCTTTTATAACTGTGCGGACGTATATATGCCCGACAGGGTTTTAGTTAGAGGAACATGGGAGGACAAGAAGAAACAAAGAATAGTGTTGGTTCATCACAAGCAAGTACTCTAGCTCAGTCATTTACACGACATGGTTATGACATGGACCTATAGCCAAAAAAAGTTTGGTTTCCTCGAAATTTTATTTATTTGAAATGATCAGAAGAAAGGAAACCATGAATATTACAAGAATTAACCAGGGATGCATACCCGACTCCATCTTTACAGCCATTTGAATAATTATCAAGCTTGGTTTTGTTATCAGCATTGTTGGACGAATGAACAGCAGATCCTAAACAAACGGCAATCAAGAAGCATGCAACTCCAGAAAATAGAATCTCAGCTTTGTTAATTTTGTCGTCAAGGTAATAATTCAATGTAGTTCCTGTCAAAACCAAAGGAATAGCACATGTCATGTTTCCAACACCTTGTACTCGTTTCAGAATAATATAAGTTGCTGAAGTTAAAACGATACCTATAACAACTGTGATGCTGGCAGAGACAACTTCAGTGACAGACAAACCAACGAAAGCCCAAGCATATTGAGTTGAAAGGTTCCCAAGACTTAGGACCATCCCTCCAGCCATTGCAAACAAGACGCTGGGCCAATTATCCTGCAACGTTTCATTGAAAAATAGTGAAACATAATATCCAAAAATAAATAGGAAACTCAGAAATGCTTGTTACTGGGAAAGTTCAATTACAAACAACAACACGTGAGACCTTTAAGGTGTTGACGGAAAGTGACTGTTAAAATAGACCTTTCGAATTGAAAAAAAAAAAGGATGGCCAATCTTAACAGAAGCATGCATTAAAAAGTAAGAAAGACAACCATGGATATATTAGCTAAGAAGGGCAACCTGCTATGTTCTATATAAGGTACTCTAAAAGAAGATATGTTACTTCCTAGCAGCAGCAGCACATCCTTCATCACTTTGGTGGCGAGGACCTCGTGGCATTGATATTAGCTAATCAGAGGCAAATAATACCAAATGTCACTCAAACTTCAGATTGAGTGGAGAAAATTGCATCAGGTAAGAACATATGAATAAATCAAACTACAGGTTAAGTAGGGACAAATTCAGCAGAAAGTTACGGAATAATAGATGAATATGAATAGCATTATTCTCAAAAATGATCTTAAATGAATTGATAAAAGCTCACATATATCTCCATTAGAAAATAATAGGAGTATAAGTCAATCCCTAATGTCGTAAAGGTACCATATGTTTCTTGTACTTGATTAAAGAGAAAAATTTTCCAACACATAAATGGCCTGTATATATTCCATTTTCCAATCTTAAGGGCAGCCTAGGGCACTAAGCTCCCACTATGCATGGGGACCGATCACAAGGGTCAATTGTATGCAGTCTTATCCTTCATTTCTGCAAGAGGCTATTTTCCACGACTTGAACCCATGACCTCCTAGTTACATAGCAACAACTTTACCAATTACGCCAAGTCTCCCTTCACCATTTTCCAATATCAACAATGCCTTAGATCGAATATAAGACACATTGACCTGAAACATATAGCTGGTATCTTGGCTTTGAAGGGCACTAACCTGAGAGAGTTGAGTGAGGAAATTAGGCCTCTCTGGTGTGCTTGGCCCAAACTGACCAAAGGTTAGAGCAATGATCACAGCAGCCAATAGATTGGTAATGGTATAATCAAGATACGTATGTTGAGGAAGACGGCCTCGCCTTTCGAGTAAAGTCAGTAGAGCTGGCCATGTCCCTAACAATAACAAAGAAAATAGCATACAAGCTATAGCACCACCTTTGCTTTCTACCATATACATCTTCAATCCACCAGATAAAACCCTTTCTGGTAAAAGAGTTACCAACTTGGGAAGGGTCCAATAGTCCTATTCAAAGAGGGACAAAAAAGAAGAAAAACATGGAAAGATTCAATCTTTTAAATTGTTCAACAGATTAACCCATCCCAAATATATTGTATCCATCAACTGTATCAATGAACTCAGCAAAACAGCTCCTCCACTGCCATGGGGACCACATCCCCAGAGACAGGGAACTGGTGTTTGTCATATACGTATCTGTCTGCATCCTAGGAAACCACAAAGATAGAAACTTTACCAGTCTGTTTACCAAGAAAAAGTAACAGTCTCACAAATTCCCTGTAAACTTGAGAAAAAATATATGAACAATCTGAATATAACACAAATAAGAAGGAAAAAATATCCATTGGTCACAAGCTATGTTGCTCGAACTCTCCAAAATGTTGGCCCACCCGTGTTGAATCCTTCAAAAATGCACTACTTTAGAGAATCTGATACGCACCCAAAAGTATTTTTAAAGAGTTTAAGCTCACAACCAGGGGAACTTCTAGTAGATGCAAGAACTTCATAAATCATATTTTTGCCTTCTATAAAAAGAAAAACAATTGACAACAAAATTACAGCTTTTTCACAAACCACTTCCACCGAAAAATCTAGTCTTTCCTCTCAATCATGAGAACCAATTTACTCACCATATCAAATTTCATAAGGGTATCAAGAATCTTCAATAAAAAGAAAATGAAAAAAAGCAAAAGAAATGAACACTTTTTTGGACTTAACCACCATTGGGGCCACCAGATACCCATTGCTGCAGCTCAACCAAGTGAGCAATAACCATTCAACAAAGTCAAAAGGCCAAAAGAGTATCAAGAACTCATCTTAATAATTCAAAAAATTGAATCTTTTAACAATATACGATATGTACAGACGTGCTAACATAAGCAACAGAAAGAAAAAAGATACTCCCAAGACAAAATTTTGATTCTTTTTTTTAAGTACTACTATGAAAAAGATAGATGACCAACCTTTTAAAAGACCCCACCAAAAGGATTATCAAGAATGGAACTCCAAAATGTACACCAAAATTGGGATCTTTCTGAAGAAGAAGAAAAGTAGATTGAGATTTGAGTTTGGCAACAGCAGACAGTGTGTCTATTTATACATTAAAAGATGAAACCATTGTATTTGGGATATGAATATCAACTAAACATTTTAGTATAAATTTTTGTGCAAATGATTGTATAGTTCTGAGCTGTTTCATGTGACCATGTGGCAGATATCTTGAGCGGTCAAATTGCATATCAACAATTTTATATGGTACGAGGAGGAAATTATGGGTTTTTTTTTTCTTCCTTTTAATTTATTTGACCTATATTTTTAAATTTATTTTGAATAAATAATTATTATTTTTCTAGTAATATTTGAATTTTGATTGTTTACGAATATATTTAAGATCAGAAGATTAAAATGCATTTTAATAATATTTAATTTTATGGCTTACATTAGTATTATTTTGATTTTGATTTAATATTTCATTACAAATTAAATTCTAATGGGACAAATATGGAGAACTTTCTTTTGGTTATAATTCCCTTTCCCATTATTTGGTGGAGTTTTAGTTTGGTTATAACTTCACTATGTGAAAGTGGAAATTAACCATTTAGTCCTCTCTATGAAATTATATACGAAGGGAATAACATACTTCATCTATGAAATCACACGTACAATATATATATATATATATATAAGGTAAAGCAAGATAAAAAAAATAGTTTTCTATTATTGAAAAAAAGAAAGTTATGACTGAGTTAGATTAGTAATTCTTGACCGAGTTGTAGTTTCAAGGGTATATGTGAATCAAAAGATTAATAATTCTTGACGAAGTTGTAGTTTCAAGGGTATGTGTGAACCAAAAAGGTAAATGAAGGATATTTTTGAACCCAAAAGCAGATGACAAGGGCATCTTTGGTCCAACACGTAGATAGAGGACATATTTGTACCATTTTCAATATTTAAATGGCGTTTTAGGCCTTTTTTAATATTAAAAGATCAAAATTGTTTAGTGCATATGGCTCTAGGTTTTTGTTGGTCTTTTTGAGTCTTTTTACAAGTTTTATGCTGGTTATCAGTATTTGCAGAAAAAATCCTCATTGTCCTAGAGTTTTGCAGCTTAAAATGTTGAATAATACTATATATTATGAGAGAAACTGAACTTTACACAAATATTTACAGGAATTTACATTACTTTCAAATGAAAAAAGAACTCTTGAAATACATTCTAAGGATATATAAGCCATATTAACATCTTTCAACTCTGTGCGGAGTCAAACACCATCATAAAAACGAGAGGAGTTAACTAAAAGCAATCCTCCTCTTTTCCTCGGATTAAATTATTTCTCCCTAGTTTTAGGGGCGAGACAACAAGAATGGGTAAACATGATATGTACAGAGAGAAAAAAAAACATATTCTTACAACTACGCTACATCGCGCTATTTACGATGTCCTGATGATGCCATGAGAATTGCAACAGCTGCTGTAAACATAAACAACATGCCTGCAAGAAGTGTATATGTTTTCCTTGATGATCTTCTGTATTCTCCAAACAAAATTACACCCCAAAATGTGCTCACAAGAGGCAATGCCTGAAATTCAAGACATATTTCAAATGAATAAGTGTGTTCAATATAGAAAATGATATACGAGTGATTGATCCAATAATAGATAATCCCTCCGGTTCATAAAGTGAATCTATTTGACTGAGCACGGAGTTAAAGAAATAAATAAAGAAATATGCAGGAACTTATGGTTTTAAACATGTCACATCGATTTTTGTGTGTCTGTAAAGTCATGTTATTGGTAAAATATAGAAGAGTGTTACTCCCTTCGTCCCAATTTAAGCGTATTACTTTCATTTTATTAGTTCTGCAGAGCGGTAATGAAGTCAGATAACGGAAGAAGGTTCTATATGTCATAGTGGATTCATATAATTGACGAAATGAAGCGTAGTTCATGTATATTGGAAGTACAATCGGCTGATAAATGCACAAACCTGAACAGCGTCTGCAGCAGCATATCCAGCTGCTTGACCCCCCATGAATTGGAGACCATTACCGAAGCCACACACAAGTCCAGCCAAAAGGGCCCAACCTCTGCCATTCCAATCGTTGAGATAGGCCTTGAACGACGAGTTGGGTGCATTTAGTATAGGGTAGTACAAGAAGGTCAGGTTCAAAATCATGGCAATCACGAAAGAGAAGCATGAGAAGTAGAAAAATGCTGTATAGACAGTCAAGTGTGGAACTCCTTCTTTGAGAGTATGCCATTGATCATTTGTGGCCAGGTTGAACGCAGGCGAGAACATAGAGAAGCAAATCCCAGCAAAGAATGTTATGGCCAAACCAATGAACGTGCCCTTCCCGAAGACCTGCAAGCATACACGAATTTAACAATTAGGATGTAATTAAAATATATTTCACGAAAACATACTCAGTGCAATCCCACAAGTGGGGTATGAAGAAGGTAGGATGTAAGCAAACCTTACCCCTACCTTTGTGAGGTAAAGAGGTTTCTGATAGACCCTCGGCTCAAAAGAAACGAAGAATTTGAAGCATGATTATAAGAAAATAAGACAGCTAAAAAACAAGATATAAAGCAAATGTTGCAACAGATAGTAATAAACACCGAAGAACAAAGAAACTATGTGATTCCTAAATAATAATATTACTAGTAGGGAGAAACGGAGACGAGGCTATATTAAGTTCATGTTTGCCAAATCTTCTATTCTGGTTAGAGACTTATAGGCAAGTATAGTAACAAAATGTGAGTTTTGAAAAAGAAATTCCGACCTTGATTGATCTCGTGTTCTCAAGTTCTATAAGGAAAGCCGCAGTCCCAAATTTTGCCTTCTCAGGAGCACCTGCATCCTCCAGATCATTCGTACCACCTGAGGATATTCACCATCCCGAAATTTTATAATAATTAGAAAAATGAGGCCGGTCAATCTAAAATAATAGAGAAGATATGTGAATTCATATTTCACATGCTCTGGCTCACGATACCTGGATTAAACTTTGTTGATTTTAAGGAAGAAACTCCATTAGTCCTGCAAATGTGCAATTAAGTTGGACATTAATTTTCTGTGATTATACGTTAGATTTTATAACTGTGTGGACGTATATATGCCTGACAGGGTTTTAGTTAGAGGAACATGGGAGAACAAAATGAGACGAAGAATTGTGTTAGTTCATCACAAGCAAGTACTCTAGCTCAGCACGTTTACACGACATGGTTATGACATGGACCGATAGCCAAAAAAAGGGTCGGTTTCCTTGAAATTTTATTTTTTTGAAATGATCAGAAGAAAGGAAACCATAAACATTATAAGAATTAACCAGGGATGAATACCCGACTCCATCTTTACAGTCATGTGAGTAATTCTCAAGCTTGGTTTTGTTATCAGCGTTGTTGGACGAATGAACAGCAGATCCTAAAAAAACGGCAACCAAGAAGCATGCAACTCCAGAAAACAGAATCTCAGCTTTGTTAATTTTGTCGTCAAGGTAATAATTCAAGGTAGTTCCTGTCATAACCAAAGGAATAGCAGTTGTCATGTTTCTAACACCTTGTACTCGCTTTAGAAAAATATAAGTTGCTGAAGTTAAAACGATACCTATAACAACTGTAATGCTGGCAGAGACAACTGTAGTGACTGACAAACCGACGAAAGCCCAAGCATACTGAGTTGAAAGGTTCCCAAGACTGAGGACCATCCCTCCAGCCATTGCAAACAAGACACTGGGCCAATTATCCTGCAACGTTTCATTGAAAAATAGTGAAACATAATATCCAAAAATAAAATAGGGAATTCAGAAATGCTTGTTACTGGGAAAGTTCAACTACAAACAACAACATGTGAGACCTTTAAGGTGTTGACGGAATGTCACTGCTAAAATAGACTTTTTGAATTGAAAAAAAGAAAAAGGATGGCCAATCTTAACAGAAGCATGCATTAAAAAGTAAGAAAGACGACAATAGTTATATTAGCTAAGAAGGAGACTTGCTACTTTCTATAAAAGGTACTCTAGAAGAAGATATGTTACTTCCAAGCAGCACATCCTTCACCACTTTGTGGCGAGGACCTTGTGGCGTGATCTTAGCTAATCAGAAGCAAATTATACCAAATGTCTCTCAAACTTCATATTGAGTGGAGAAAATTGTATAAGGTAAATTGATGAAAGAACATATAAATCAAACTAAAAGTTAAGTAGGGGCAATTTCAGCAGAAAGCAACAGAACAACAGATGAATATGAATAGTATTATTCCCAAAAATGATCTTAAATGTATTGATAAAAACTCATATATATCTCTATTAAAAAATAATAGGAGTATAAGTCAATCCCTAATCTAGCTCTCGTATCAAAAGTATACGCTATCTGGTCATCATTGTACAACAGAAAATTGCTGCTGCATTATAGATTTTAGTTCTATACTCCCTTGGAAGAGAATAGTAATCTAATTCGCTTTTTTACATTTTATCGTGCCATAAAGGTATTATCTGTTTCTTGTACTTAATTAAAGAGAAAAATATCCCAACACATAATTGGCCTGTATATACATGCCATTTTCCAATTTTAATGGTAGCCCAGGGTACTAAGCTTCCACTATGCACACGGTCTGACCACAAGGGTCAATTGTATGCAGTCTTATCCTACATTTCTGCAAGAGGTTGTTTTCCACAACTCGAACCCATGACCTCCTGGTCACATAGCAATAACTTTACCAATTACGCCAAGGCTCCCTTCACCATTTTCAATTTGAACAATGCCTTAAATCAAATACAATAAACATTGTCCTGAAACATATAGCTGGTATCTTGGCTTTGAAGGGCACTAACCTGAGAGAGTTGAGTGAGGAAATTAGGCTTTTCTGCTGTGCTTGGCCCAAACTGACCCAAGGTTAAAGCAATGATCACAGCAGCCAATAGATTGGTAATGGTATAATCGAGATAAGTATGTTGAGGAAGACGGCCTCGCCTTTCGAGTAAAGTCAGTAGAGCTGGCCATGTCCCTAACAACAACAAAGAGAGTAGCATACAAGCTATAGCACCACCTTTGCTTTCTACCATAAACATCTTCAATCCTCTAGATAAGACCCTTTCTGGTGAAAGAATTACCAACTTGGGAAGGCTCCAATAATCCTATTGGAGAGGAAAACATTGAAAGATTCAATCTTTTAAATTGTTAAACAGATTAAAAAAATTCCCAAATTCATTGTCTACACCAATTGTATCAATGGAAGTAGAGAAGAGGAAATCAGCAAAACAAGCCTCCACTGCCATGGGGTCCACATCCCCAGAGACAGGGAACTGGTGTATACATATCTGTCTGCATCCTAGGAAACCACAAAGATAGAAACTTTACCAGTCTATTTACCAAGAAAAAGTAACATTCTCACAAATTCTCTATAAACTTGAGATAAAATGTATGAACAATCTGAATATCACACAAATAAGAAAGAAACAATATCCATTGGTCACAAGGTATGTTGCTCGAACTCTCCAAAATATTGCCCCAGCCGTGTTGAATCCTCCAAAAATGCACCCAAAAGCATTTTTAAAGAGTCCAAGCTCACAACCAGGAGAATTTCTAGTGGATGCAAGAACTTCATACAATTGACAACAAAATTATAGCTTTACACAAACAATTTCCACAGAAAAATCAAGTCTTTCCTCTCAATCATGAGAACCAATTTACTCACCATATCAAATTTCATAAGGGTATCAAGAATCTTCAATAAAAAGAAAATTGAAAAAAGCAAAAGTAATGAACACTTTTTTGGACTTAACCACCATTGGGGCCACCAGATACCCATTGCTGCAGCTCAACCAAGTGAACAATAACCATTCAACAAGTCAAAAGGCCAAAAGGGTATCAAGAACTCATTTTAATAATCCAAAAAAATTGAATCTTTCAACAATAAACAATATGTACAGACGTGCTAACACAAGCAACAGAAAGAAAAAGGTACTCCCAACAAAAAGATTTGATTTTTTTTTAATTACAACAAAGAAAAAGATAGATGACCAACCTTTTATAAGACCCCACCAAAAGGATTATCAAAAATGGAACTCCAAAATGTACACCAAAATTGGGATCTTTCTGAAAAAGCAGCAAAGCAAAGCAAAGCAAAATGAGATTTCAAGTTGGCAACTGCAAACAGAATGAGTGTGTGTATATATATAAAATGAAAAAAAAACTCCCATTAATTTGGGATATAAATATCCCATTATTCTATTATTTTAAAAATTAATATAGAATAAATTACTTTTTTACTTTTATTTTTATTTTAATAATACGAAAAGTAATTAATATAAAGAAGAAAAAGAATATTAAATTGAGATTAAATAGTAAATAACAATAATTTAATTTATTTATTTTTCAGCTAATATTTTTTTTCTTTTCTGAAAATAGCACTCTCCTTATTTATTGGGTGATTGTTGAAAGTTGAAATAGAAATTTATTATTTTTGTCTTTTTCTAGTGCAGGTCAATGTTTTATTCTTTTTCAAATTAATTAATTAGTGTGTTTTGACTCATTATAAACAATTATTATTTTATTTTTCGTATTGTAAAAATTAATCTTATTTTTAAAAAAAATGTATCGATATTTTATGAATGATCCTTTAATTGCATTTTATTGCATTAAATTTATAAATTATTTTTGTATTGAAAAAGTTATGTTACTTTATACTAAAAAAAATTGATTAAAGTATCACACATTTTGTAATTATTTATTTTAGAATTTTTTTTAGTTCACTTATTAATTAATTTGATAAAGATATCTGATGGAGATTAATTTTTTTATTGATTTTCATGATGTGGAAAATGAGACAAAAAAGTTAGGCAAGTGTCAATTAAAATATTATGATTTATAATTTTTTAATTAGTCATATATATATAAAAAAAATAAAATTTTAAATAGTTAATTTTTGTACCAAAAAACATGAATTCAATTACATCAAATCAATCTTTTTCAACAAGCGGAATTATTGACTATTAAAGTGTTGGTATTTTATTTTTTTGCTTTCAAAAATAAAAAGTTTTTTTTTTGAAATATAAATTTATATTTTTGTATCATAAATATTTTACAAGTTATGTTTTGTGTCATTAAAGACTTTATGTTCCGTTAGACGTTAATTTTTTTAAAAAAGAATTATTTAAAAGATAAGAAATAAAGATCAACTAGTCTACTGATTTTTTTATCTAACGATCTATGACTCTTCTGTGTCGTCTAGATTTAATTCCAACTTTGGTCCAATTTGAAGTAAAGCGAACTTACGACCTTAAAACAACAGAGGTATTATTATTTTAATATAGGCGTTAGAGAATTTTTAATGACAACTGAATCCGTGGAATTTTGTGACCATATTATGCGAGAAATATATATTGTTGATAAATAAAACTAAAATATTTTTTTGGACTTAACCTACATTTCACAAAAGATAATCTAATGTTTGTCAAACATGAAGTAGTGAATTAATAATCATGTCAAAAGTCAGAATTAATAAGAAAATTAATAGAGAATACTTAAAACAATGCATAAACTAAAGTTTTCACAAATACAAGCAAACAAAAGAACTACTTAAAATAAAAAATAAAAGAAAAAATAATTAGCGACCCACAAATTTTATAGCTTAACAACAAAAATTGTCACTATTTTAGCGATAGATTCTTATAAGCTAAGAGAAATTAGCGGCAAATATCTTATTTAATTATAAATTATCAATAATTCTATTAGTCAGGAGTTATTTAACGATGAATTTTCATAATTAATTTCTATTTTTTTTATAGGAAAGAATAAAAGGAAAAAGATAGATAACATACCAATTATAAAACCCCCACCAAAATAATTTCCAACAATTCCACTTCTCAATGCATCAAAAATAGAACTCCAAATAAATAAAAGAAGAGAAGAAGAATTGCAAAACAAATTAAGTGAGGTATGTTGGCAAGTGGAAATTGCATTGGTTTATATAGTAATAATTACAAAGAGAGAGAGAAAGATACATGTATATAAATTAACGGTTTAAATCATATACGGTCCCATAAAAGTATGTGCATATTTCGCTTATGTAGCTCTCTTAAAATTTTGTGCATATTACGCTTAGACAGCTGAACAGACCTTTTTTGTTATTAGACACTTTTTTAATATTTAGTCAAAAGAAAAAGTGTGTGTAATATATATGTACATAATGTTATGTGCTTTTCAGTAGTGGTCGCTCTTCCTATTCCTTTCTTTCCTTTCATCTTTGTCATATCTAGTCTAATCCGCCTATGGATTGTTGAGACGAGGGTTCCCAGGAAACAACATCCCTACTTTTATGAGGTTTGTGGTAAGGACTGCGTACATTTGGCCCTCCCCAAATCCCACTTATGGGATTCCACTGGATATGTTGTTGTTGTTATTGTTGTGCTTTATTTTGTGGGGGAAGAAAGGGTGTGGGTTGGAGCGGAATGTGTGTAGGAAGAGAGAAAATATAAAATTTGAAGAGTGATTTTCATTTTTTCCGACGAAGAAGCCATGGATGGTGGTCATCATCTTTTTCATCAGTCAAAAGAAAAGAAATAAGGATTCTAATTTCAAAACAAAAAGAAAGAGGAAAAGGAGATGCGAATGATAGTCTTCATTCTTTCTCGACAAAAAAAACATGAATATAATCTTTATTTTTTTCAAAAAAAAGGATATGGATAATGATCTCCATTATTTCCGGCAAAAAAGAGTTATGAATGGTGGTCAAAGTAGTTCTGCATTTAAAAATTAATACAATGATAAGAAAATTATTATTATAAAATAAAAAGAAGGAGAAGGAAATTTGTGAATTTTTTAAATGGTGGATGGTGTTGAAGTAGTAGTAACAGGGATTTACCGTTTTCGAAAAGCATAAATAAAAAACGATTGATTTTTTTTTAAAAAAAAAATAAGAGAAAAAATATTAAAATATCGATTCACACGTCTAACAGGGTGTGAATCGCACTTTTTGTGCCACGTCTGGCACAAAATGCTTAAATGGTTCAAATTCAAAATAATAGTGGTATTCAATCTAGATTAAGATGTCTAAGCAAAATATACGGATAATCGTAAGAAATTGTATATGACTTAAGTCAAAATTAATTCCAATTGTGACATTATTGTACATGGGATATATATCCACAGTAGTGAAACATATATCAACCATTTTTTTTAAAAAAAAAAAAAAATTGATTGTAGTCACTTAGTTGTGCATGTGAATATATTCATGTACATGAGATAGAATTTTAAAATTTTTAAATAATAATTTTACTTATCAATAATCAAATTCGACATTTAATATATACACATATTTAATAAATTTTAAAATAAATAAATTAATAAACAAAAATTACTGAATTCGATCAAATTTTAGTCATCCTTCCACCCTAACCATGTGCCCAAAAGTCTTTGGCCACTAAATTTGATGGTGACAATTTGAATGGATGTCATCTCATTTACCCCCACCCCAACCTAAAGAAAGGAAGATATTTAATATGTTTATTATGATATATTGTTGACTCCGATATTTTTTAAGCAGTAATTTTGATATGAATTTTATATTTATCTAAAAATAATTAAAATTTTAAGGCTATAAATTTTACATTCTGAATCCGTTTTCGATTATTTGTTGAAAGCTACGGTAAAAGGTTAATGTTCTTTTTCCTTTTTTTTTAATATCTTTCTTTGTTTTTGTATATATTGACAACAGGTCAATCAAGATCGAACTTCTTTCTAAAGCTCTATTTCAGTGACGTCGATGCTCCAAGATAGCACACTACAACAAGTTAGAGTGGTTTCATTACTATTCCGTCAATCAAATCAATAAAGTTAAATGAATTAAAAGTCTAATTCTGTACTTGTAGATACGATAATACAGATTGATGATAAATCGATATGAGAATATTTGTTGAGCCTCCCCAAATGGTATAATGCTACTCTTCTTATTTTTCACATTTGTATTTATAAAATAAAGAAAGTTAAATTTAAAAAATATTTCTTTTTTAGGATTAAAATGGGTATTTTCTCCTCCACCCCCCAAAGTTGCTGAAAAAGGCATCAATTTTCACATCCATTGATTTAATTAGAATTTGTAAAGTTGCCTGGATTTTTGGACCAAAAGTCAAAATTGGTGTTCTCTTTTTTTTTTTTTTCTTTTTTAAATAATTGATCAGTATTTAAAAATTTACTAATTGATTATGAGACAAATTTAATTTATATAGTAAATTATTTTTTAGGAAGAAGTTTTATTTTTAGAATTTTTAATTAAAAGTGAGGAGATCTTAATCATTTTATTTTTTTTGCACCAGTAAAATTTAGTAATTATTGATTTTTCAATTTTCTCTTTCTCCACTAATATAAGTGCAAAGATTCTTGCTAAGTGGAAGGATGAGTACCATGGTACGTCGGTACGTCGGTTGGCTCGGTTCAATTTTGAAGTTTATTAATATATTAAATAGTATAAATTTAATTATTTAATTTATTATCAGGTTATTAGTTAACCTGTTAAGTAAGAAGGAATATAAGCTGAAATATCTTTGAAATGAGTTTCAACTATTAGTAAGGCGGTGATACTTCCTTCACCTAAACTAGAACTTAATTTAGCGGCTCTTTTCAAAAGGCGTGAATGCAAATAAAAAACATCTCCTGGATAAGCTTCACGACCGGACGGTCTTCGTAATAGAAGAGACATTTGGCGATAAGCCAGGCCTTGAACACACCGCCCGTCACACTATGGGAGCTGACCATGCCTGAAGTCGTTACCTTAACAGCAAGGAGGCGGATGCCAAAGGCAGGACTAGTGACTGGAGTGAAATCGTAACAAAGAAAACTAAAACCATTAATAATAACCGAGAACTCAATAATAAAAAAAAAAAATTTAATTTTGATCAAAACTGTTAAACTAATAACTCATTATCAATAAATTAATAACTTTTTTCGATTCGAGTAATTGGTGGCGATTCGGTTTTTAACCACCTTAATAAGGGCAAAAAAAACTAAATTAAAAAAAAGTGTGCCAACTATTTGAAGTTGATTAGTCAATATTTGGAGTAGGCAAAGTGCAATTATTGTCTACAAGATTAAATAAATACTAGGTTTACCATTAAAAAACACATTAATCTAAAGACCAAACATTTCCTAAAAAGTGTAATCTCTTAATTTTTTTTATTAGTATAATTTTTTTCCTTGCCTTTGGGAAAGTATTACCTAAAAAGTAGGAGAAGAAATTTAAGTGGAGAAACCTTTTTATATATATACTAGTTTTTGAAGAACGTGCGCACGGACCAATAGATATTATTTTTTTTTTAAATTTTTGTAATTTAGATAAAATTTGGAGAGTTGGTAATTTTAATTTATTTTAAATTTTTAATATTTTTAAGTAATCTTTAAATAACACACATTACTCCTATACAGAGAAATAATTTATTATGGGTAGTATTATAATTTCATAATTGAAGTACACATAGAAATAATTAAATAATAATTAATAGAAATAACACAGTAAAATTAAGCAGACACATTAACAGTCACCATTATTTAAATAATAATTAAAAGAAATGACATAATAAAATTAAGTAGATACTTTAATAGCCACCACAAAATTAAGTAGAGACGTTATTGTAATTTCATAGTTGAAGTAGACGAAGAAATAATAATTAACAGAAGTGACATGGTAAAATTAGGTAGACGTGTTAATAGTCACCGTAAAACGTTGTGGTCAAGTACAGGAAAATAATTTATTACGGATAATATGTAATTTCATAATTGAAATAGATGAAAAAATATTTAATAGAAATGACATAGTAAATTTAAGTAGACACGTTATTGTTAATTCATAGTTGAAGTAGATAAAGAAATAATTAAATAATAATTAATAGAAATGACATAGTAAATTTAAGTAAATACTTTAATAGCCACCGCAAAATTAAATAGACACATATTAGCAGAAACGATGTAAAAATATGAATGTTGTTGAGATTCGATCTCGTAACATTAGATGTAAGATGTTAGACTTGAACCATCAAACCAAGTAGCTCAATAGTCACCTGCCTGCTTAAAGCAACTGAAGCAGGCATGATGACCTTAAACTCCTCAATCTAGCAACTTATTATATAAGAAAATATATACTTAATTAGAAAGAGTTTATTTATGCTAAAAGGATAAATATTGATTAAACAAACTATGAAACTAAAAACAAGTTTAGTTACTTAACTTTTACTTTATTGCACTAAATTTATTAGTATTTTATAATCACGAAAAAGTCATTCTTATCTTATCTTAAGTGTCAAGAGAGTCATTAAATTATATTCTGTAATAAAAAAAGTCATTCAATTTTATTTAAGTATCAAAAACGATATGGCAATCACCATGTTAAGAGTCTAGAAGGTATGCAGAAAGTAATAATATACATAATTATGTATTTTTATAAGATTTATTTTACGAAAAACACCTTTTATTAAAAAAATGATTTATTTCTAAAATTCAAATTCAAATTCAAATTTAAATTCATATATATATATATATATATATATATATAAGCATGT
Source organism: Solanum rostratum (assembly GCA_029948455.1). Lineage (NCBI taxonomy): Eukaryota > Viridiplantae > Streptophyta > Magnoliopsida > Solanales > Solanaceae > Solanum > Solanum rostratum. The sequence goes on from CM057046.1 coordinate 7,483,281, forward strand.
GTGGTGCTTAAAAGTCTTAAGAGGACCAAATTGCATGGTGACAATTTGTATGCATGTCAATTTCTTAAAAGAAAAGGAAAACATTTTCTTGAATATATGCTTATTAGTATATAATATTGTTGAAAGTACTTGGGATAGGATATTAACAATTTATTATTTAAATTCTTTTCTAGTATGGGTCAATGTTCTCTTTTCCATTTTTCCTCATATTCTTTTTCAAAGTTTTTTTTCTTTTTATGTATTGGTGATAGGTCAATTAAGATCATATATAATTAGTTAAATTCTATTTTAATAAAGTATATAACATATAAAGGTTGATAAGATGATCTCATTTTGCCAACGTCTCTTTACTTTAACCCGAAGCTTTCTCGTAATTCTGTCCATCAAAAATCTCTAGAATTTACTCAATCAAATTAATGTGATTGTAATAGACGTAATTTCGCAAAGCTACCCAAATAGTATGATGTTCTTCTTCACAAGAGGAGATATAGGTTTCTTTTTCATATGGATATATGGAACTTTATTTCAGTAGATAGCGCTTTTTTCGAATATAATTTATACAACATAAATTCAAATTTCAATACAGATACTGAATATCAATTATTAAAAAAAAAAAGAAAAAGTTATTTCTCCTCCTCCCCCCTTTAGTTGATGAAAAAGGAATCAAAACTCATGTTCATTTTTCTTTCTTTTTAATCATGTAGTATATTTTAAAGTTCACTGCTTCGATTAATTCAAATTTTTATAAAGTAAATTTAATATGACAAATTATACAATTTTACTAAATATTAGGGTTTCCATAATACAACATTAATCTAACTTTTCCAAAAAAGTGTAATCTCTTATTAATAATCTTTTTATTACAAACTTTTTCCTAATTGCCTTTGGGAAAGCATTACCTAAAAAGTAGGAGAAAACAAAATGTATTATGAAGAATTCATTTATGCTAAAATGATTTGTTTTGATTAAATAAACTAAAACATATTTGACTATATTCATTGAAATTGTGTCAAATCAAATAATCACCTACCTGATGCGATCCCACAAATAATCAAATCTAGAAAAGATAAAGTTTACAAAAATATGATCTTTTATTTTTTTATACGATACAAAAATTATTTTCGATAAATCCTCGATCAAAAAAGTCAAATGTCTTTGTGTCAATTTTCAATATTCCACTCACTTAAGTGGGAAGATCTAATTATCATCACATAGTAGAAGACAGTGACACCACACAATAAGTTAGGCATATTGTGCCAACTAATTATTAGTATTAATTAGAATTTGATTAGTCAAAAATTTGAATAAATTAGGTTTAAAGCTTAGTTAAATATGTTTATACAAATTAAAATAGTATGAGCAAACTGACATAATCATACTAGACTGGTAAATATAAATCTTGATTTTGCTATTTTTCTCAAAAAATAAAAAAATTCTATACTAATAAATGATTGTTTTCCAACTTTTTGCTTTTTCATCTTTATTTTGTAAGCCATCCGTTTGGTGTTTGACTTTATTAATTTTTTTAAAAAATAAAGTGCACTAACAAATTCATACTTCCAATTTTAAATATTGTACGAGGACGTGTTCTTAAATAGAAAAGTATGAAAGTTGAGGATTAAGATAGAAGGTTAGTAGGTAGTCGATTGTGTCATGAAAGTTGAGAATTAAGATTGAAGATTAGCAAGTAGTCGATTGAGTGGTATTACATTTTAGTTGAGAGAAGTATCACCTAGGCAGTCGCACGGTTGTGTGATGGAAGTTGGAAAGAAGATAGAATAATAGCTGGTAGTCGAGTGGTGTCGCATTTTAGGTGGGAAAAGCATCTCTTAGGCAGTTGAGTGGTGTCACATTTTATATGAGAGAGGCTTGTCCACTTCTCCGTATTAGCAATATCATACTGTCTATATGGTTCTTTGGATGGATCAGCTGAGCATTATGATAGAAGGTAGTAGGTGGTCGAGTTATTTTGTGAAAATTGAAAATTAGGATAAAATGCTATCGAATAGTTTAGTGGTGCTACATTTTAGCTGGGAGAAGCATCTCCTAAGTAGTCGAGTGTTTGTGTCACATTTTATATTTGAGGGACACACATATCTACTTCTCCATATTAGCAATATTGTGCTACTCTTGTGGTGTTCGTTAGATGGACAATACGAAAGTTGAGGATTATGATAAAAAATTAGTAGATAGTCGAGTTGTATCATGAAAGTGGAGAATTAGAATCGAAGATTAGTTGAGTTAGGATGGATGAAAATAATATAAAAGGGGCATTCCGAGAATTGAACTCGGGACCTCTCGCACCCTAAGCGAGAATCATACCACTAGACCAAATGCCCTTCTTGATGCTGTATCTTTCAACTAACCATATATCATCCATTTTTCACAATTGGGGTTAGAGAAATAAAATGGGTTCATTTTTAGTTAGTTTTTTTATGATGGGGTTTTCAAATTTGGAGAGTAGAGTTAGACTATTTGTCAAGTTAAATGTTTTTCCACCCAGCAAAGCTTCAATTTTTTTTCCTGCGCGAAATACATATCCAAACACAATTTCGACTTTCAAATATTTTTCCACTCACCAAATCTATGTCCAAACGCTTGCAAACACCAGTCATATTCACCATCTGAGTTCTGACAATCTAAGCTCCTCATAAATAGTTTCCAAATGGTATGATACTGTTTGGTATTTACCATTCACAATCCGTGGAATGACACAAGCAAATAGCATATTCAAGAATGGAGAATTTCCATGTCCAAAAAGGAGTAAAAACTTGATGTTGAAAACTACAGAATGAAACTGAGAAATAAACCAATACATTTTATCACTCATTGTAATGTACCAGAAAACTGTATCATCCTGCTTCAAGAAACGAGCATAAATAGTACTCCCCTAAGACGACTCTGTGCGCGATATAGCCTCTTGCAAAAAGTTTCCAAGTAGCCTTTGGTCAAGAACCATGTTGGGCACCTGAAAGTCGCATTTTGAGTAAGCATAGAGTGCCATAAACTCAAGAGAGGGGATGGAGATCATGTAATAAGGAGATGAGACTTGCCTTGTTCCCAAAGAAAATTTTTGAGTTATTGGCTATAGCTTCAATGAATCGCAGTTCTAGAAATTCTGGAGTAAGCTTCAACTTGTTTGCTTCTGCTTCTTTCATTGTTCTGAAAATTCCCATATATGGTAATTGGTAGTTAGTATTGCATATTTGCGCTCCTCGTGGGAGAAATTATGTCACTTTGTCCCAGATATTATATAGGTGATAAGTTTAGAGAATTCACCGATAGTAAGATGCATCTGCCAGGCTCTTTTCACGAGCTAGGTACATTGCATTTGCAATTTCCTCTTGCTTCCTCGCACTATCCTTTTCCATCAACTTCTGTTCCATCTGGATCTTACTAACATGAGCATTTCTTTCAGCCTCACTAATTGCTATCTTTTTCTGTGTCTCTGCTTCCTTCTCAGCTACTCTTTGTCTCTCTACTGAAATCAAGACCTGTAACACATCGTTGATGCATGGCCAGATTACTGATTAAGTTACTGTTAATCATAGCCCAAATATCTGCATCAGAAGGAACTAATCATGCAACAATGGCACATCGGGAAATACTTTGATTGTCAGTACTCAATAGCTGCTATTATGATGATAGGTTGACAGAAACAATAACACAGAGAAAGATCTTGAGGTCCTTTTCTTTCCAATACACAGTTTAAAATGCTATATCAAGCACTTCTCTTCTTTTTTTTTCTGTTGTATGTGTGGGTGTGGTTGAGGGGTGGATAGGCACAATTTCAGATGGTTGAAAACAAATCATTTAGTTCAGACAAAAAGAGAAAAATTAGAGTTCTCCACTTAATACCTTGGTGCGCTCCTGTTCCATGCTCTCAAAATTTCGTCTTATGCTCTCTGGGATACTAGGCTTTGTAATTCGTACACTGAGAATCTCAATACCTGGAGCATATCTTGTGCAGTCAGCCTGGAGTGCATCTTTCATTTTCTCATCAATCTGGAAATTGTTTTGGCAGGCACCTTGTCAAGACTATGAACAATAATGTCAGCTAAAGTAACTTTGCTAAATTTTTGTTTAGAACCCCGGAGAATGTAAGTATCAGACAATTCCTTGCCTTACAAGGCATATCATGGATTGTAAGCATGGAAATAGAGCATGTCTAAGTGAGGATAGCATGAGTCAGCAGGTTAAAATCAGAAACAGTTAAAGATGCATTGAACAGCAAAAACACCAGAAAAAAAACAAAAAAGGATAAGTCGTTAATGTTGACTACAGAAACTGGCAGACCATCAGTCCATAGAGGCCAAGAAGATTCGTACCTGATCAAACATGTCAATATAAACTTGTTGAAGGCTATGAGCACTGCAGAACTGATTAATCTCATGGTGGATCTTGTCATATATCCATGTATTATCATAATTGACCCCATAATTTAGCAGAGTATCGTACACATGTTCCTTCCGAAGGCGATTAACAACCTGAAAGCGCATGAAACAAATAAGATGACAATGCATTCCTGCATATAACTATACCATATCCACAAAGTAGATAATTTACTTCTATTTTCTCAAAGTTGATCATCACGCCACCTTTGGTCCCGCAAGGAATATCCCTCACCTGCATTTACCACATGATCCAAAGATCATTGACCCTATTCTTAATCAGGATTTATATTACTAAAAAGTCATGCAGCTAGAAACTCAGAATCTCAGAAATTTTGAGATGAGAACCCTTAAAAAATTAACTACAGAAAGGAAATGTTGCCAGACAAAAAATTAACTACAGAAAGGAAATGTTACCAGATCTGTTTGAAGAGTTACTTGAATGGGTTCAAACTGAGTTATAAAGGGCAGTTTCAGATGAAAACCTGCACATTCCAACATACATGTTTGGTCAACAATAGACTTCAAAATAAGGAGATACCCCACAAAAATGCAAATGACCATCTAGGCAAAGCACCATATCACCTGGATCAGTTATTGTATTTAAAAGGGCACCTCCTCTCCAATAGACTCCAACATGACCCTCCGGCACTTGGTGTAAAATGGATAAACTATTATTTAATGTTGAAACAGTAGGAGCCACAACCTGCAAATGATTTTAAGATGTCCTGATTATACCTTGTCCATAGAAAAGAAAGATGACTCACTTCTAATAACTCACATCCCCAACATGTAAGTCACAGTTATTCTCCCCAAGTCCTATTACCAAGTTTCAATAGCATATATGCAATACAAAATGAAGATCATTTACTCATTACTGCAGCATTAGACAATCACCGATGTTTTGGAATTGGAAAAGAAAAAACCCAGACAAGTATATTCAAAAATAATCAACAATAGTGTTACCGGAAAGGTGACTTTGCTTCTTTTTTTTTTTTTTTTTTGGGGGGGGGGAGGGGGGGGGGGGGGGGGGCGGGCGGGCACTAGAATAGTACAACAACTAATCCTTGAACATTTTAACTAAATGGAACTCTGTCAAAACTGAGAAGCATGCCAGGTGCTGAGCCTAAGGTGATGCCACAAACCTTATCCTGTCTGCAAATGTGTCTTACAAACAACCAACTCAATCACAATTACCCTGACGATACTCGGTTGGGAATAACGGAGTAATACAACGACGACGATGACTACTATGCCTCAAACCTTAGTCCCAACCATGTTTCTCCACATAGATCCTCTAAAAAACATTATCTGTTCTTTCTTTTTACAAGTGTCAATTATCTATCCATGTATTTTTACGCCACAAGAATGGTACGCAAGCTACACATATCAAGCTAATGTAATCTGTTTTACTAATAAAATGATCACTTAAGCTACCAACCTATGTTAAAGCTGTTACGTGATGCAGTTCAGTTATGATTACCACTAAAGATATCAGGAAAAGCACCTGCGGTCATATAGGTTTTTGCTACAGAGCAAGAAATTGGGGATTTTTAACCAAGAACTATTAGGAAATAGTGACTGACCACAAGGCTGCTGCACAAGAGAACTATCACAACTTTAATACTTTCACCATTTATAAAACATGTTTTTTTTTCTTCAAAATAAGATATCTTGAAGGATATGACAGCAAACTAACACCAAAAATTTTAGAAAAATAAACATTTAATGTTTGTATATTAATAGAACTTATATAGCTGAGTATCAAATTAATACTAATCATCTACTCTTAACTATCTTTTACCATAAAATGCAATGGGTGCCCCCCACTAAGAGCTTGTTTGGATGGACTTGTAGCTTCTTCTTTTTTTGATAATCAGTAACTTAGGACTAGTAGCTTATGGCTTATAAGCGTCAGTCATAAATTAGGAATCTACTTTGTTTTGCTATTTTAGCTTAAAAACAAGTACAAAAACACATTTTTATATCATCCAAATGCTACAAACATCACAAAGTTCCCTTTAACCAACCCAGCCATGGCAGAACTCCAAGCCCTCTGAAAAGGACTTAGGTGGGCAGCGGAAAAAAACATGACTCCCCTGAAAATTGACAGATTCACTTGAACTAATCAGTATGCTGGAAAATGGAAACTCACTTTATGATGATCTAATCTTTGATTGCAGGTGCTTGATGCAGATGTTGGGTGTTCCAAGAATGATGCATGTGTTCAGGGAGCAGAATAGGGTGACAGATTCCCTAGCTAAGGCAGGTTTACAACAAGGAAACTTTGGAGATTCGACCTTTTTGGAAGTTCCAGCAATGTGTGCTCGTACGTGTCTACAAGCAGACATGGTATGGACTACTTTTGTTAGAAAAGTTAATTCTAAAACTGTGTTATCTCAGGGCCGGCGTGTGGCCCAAACTAATCTTAACTTACGAACACAAGCCCTTGACGAAAGGGCTGTCATTGGCTAAGTTTTTAATATTAACGGCATATCCTTTCAACCAAAAAAACAATGCTACAAACATCCAAAATAAACAAATTCAAACATGCTCTAATATTTCTGCAGCTCAAATATCAAACACTGTACTCTAGTTAATCTTTCTTTTACCCTAAAAAGCAATTCAATCAAAACCAATACATCACTAACAGGGTCTTAGATCAGTTTTCACTTAAGAAGATAGTCCACTTAACTGAAAAGGTCACTCTATAGAGGTCAACCCAATTATCAAACACAACAAAATACAATTGAAGACCTAACATAGAGGTTTATCAAACACCTAGTGCATAAATAAACCCAATAATCAACAACTGTACATTCCACGTCTTTAGCACAAATCAATAATTACAAAAACAAATTCAGAATCAAAACATAAAATGTAATCCGGAAACAGTACATGAACAAATTCTTACACATAAATCAATAGATAATTTACAAGCAGTATATTGATATTTTAGGGATAAAAATTTGTTCACCAATGCGAAAATGGCGATGAAAGCAACGAGCACAGTGAGAATCGGAGTGAAGTCTCCGCCGGCGCCATCGCCGCCGGGTCTTGGACGTTGCGGAACACCTTGTTGTCTCTGCTGTTGCTGTGCATCCATGGCGGTTTTTTGGCTTTTTCTTAGTAGAAATTTTTGTATTTTGTGTAATAATTCCAAATTTATAATAAATAAATAAATAAAACTTTTGTTGAATAACTAAATAAATAAATCTTTTTTTCTCGATAAACGAAAAAAATAAATAAATAAAGTCCATTTTTAGAAATATATAAAATTCGACGATCTTTCCTGGTAGATTTTTCAACTACTCCATTTTAATTTATTGAATTATATTTTTTTTAATCATTTTCCGAAAACATATTTTTTATTTTTTTTGTTTTTTTATAATTTTTTATATATTATCTTTTAAGATAAAAATATTTGATATATTATATATATTCTTTATTTAAAATCATAAGATTTAATCTCTTTATTTTATTAAACTCTGTATTAAGTCATGCTCACAAGCTTCTCTAATTTCTTTTTGTCCGTAAGAAACATTATTAATTAAGTTGTAGGGGATGGATTTTTATCCTTCGATTTTTATTACTATTTATTGATTTATGTATTTCGATTACTGGTCCACTATTTCGTTATAAATATTATTATTACTTTTTGTCATGTTTTTTTATAATATATTCTTTTAATTTGCTTTGATATGTTTTTCCTTGAGTCAAAGATTTGATAAAGACAATTTAATTCATGAATCAAGGACCCTTTACGATTTAATTAATACTTTCAATTAAATAAAGTATAAATTTAATTTTAAAAAATAACAATGATAGATGAAAGGGTTTATATCTATTTTCAAGGTTTTTCTTTGGACAATTGAAGATTAAAATTAAAACTATTGAGTTTGATCGAATTAGGAAATGGTTCTCTGATACCATCCTGAAAATTATTAGGTATTGCGATGACACAAAAGTACTTGTCGTTAATGAAAAAACTGAAATGTTAAAATTAAGGAATTTCAAATAAAAAAAGATACCAATCGTCACTATTGATAGATATCATCATCAGTAATCACTATATAATTTTTTTAAAAAAAATATTTATTGAGGTGTAATTTTAAAATAAAAATAAACTTTATATATTATGAATGGACTTGAACCAACATTAACGATCGGACTCGAACAAATGTTAACAAATGGGCCACTGGACAAATTGTATAGAGAAAGCCCAACACCATTTTAGATAGGAAAAATTATGTGGATAAGCAAACATATACTAGTTAATTAGCTAGCATATCTATAATTTGAATTAATTACGATTCGCAATAAACATCTAGTTATAATTATAGTTTGAGTTTTGTATAATTCCCGTGATTTATACAAAAACACTGTGCGCGGATCAAATTATATAACGAAATATACAAACACTGTGAATTGTATAATAAATTATAGAAACAATATGCACGAATTGTATAGCGAAATATACAAACGTTATACAAAAATTATAAATTGTATCGCGAATTATACAAACATATGCAAGTGTTGCGGGAATTATATAAACATTGTTATTACTGTAGTTACGAAATGTAATTACCCAAATTATAGTTATGGAGCATAATTAAGGTATTTTTGAGTGGCTATATGCGAAAATTCCTCTTTTAAATATGGCTATGGGATTCAAGTGTCATCTAGTAAACTATTAGTTACGAATGAGAAAATTTTCAAAATAACCACATTTTATCATTTTCAAAATAACCACATTTTCAAAATTTTCAAACTATTAGTTATGAATTCTCCGATTTTATTTTGATCTAACAAGTATTGTGAAATATGTATTAATGATTTTGTAAATTCAAAACGATTATCGTGTGTAGTTTTTTTGGAATACAATAATTTGTAGATACTTTTGTAGTGTTATTTCTTTTTTTTTTATTTTATAAAATCTGTATATTAGTTGATTTGAATACAAATAATATAACTCGAATTGGATACGATCATAGTGTGGATACAATTCGATTGAAATTTTTTTAGAATACAAAGAATGTTACATACATTTAAAAAAAAATTATACTAGTATAATGCCGATTGAGATACAAAGTGTTACCAAAAAGAAAAATACTACGTGGAGCAAACAAATACTAGTTAGTTAGCTAACATAGTTATAATTTGAATTATTTACGGTTCGCGACAAATATCTAGCTGTAATTACAATTAGAGTTTTGTACAATTCGCGCAATTTATACAAAGTTACGCGCGAATCAAATTATATAGCGAAATATACATGTTTGCAACAAATTTTAATGTGATAGAAAATAATTACAATCACAAATAAAATATGAAGAAACAAGAATATTATTGATAAACAATGTGGGTACAAATCTGTCTCTCCCTTGATTCTTCTCTCATTAGATTTTTCCATGATTCGAGGGCCATTAGTGGCGTATTTCTCGAATGGAGGATGATTCTGACCTCCTTAAGCCATATTTTGATCTCCTGATAAATATCCTAGGGTTTATGGGATATTTGAGATGCCTTTTTAAAGGAATATAATACCCTTTATATAGGCATGAATTAGGGTTTAGGAATAATAGCCTCCAAGAAACCTGACTAAAATAGGACTAGTTTCTTTAGAGTCCTACAAAATTTCAATGTCTACAATACAAAAATTACTAATTGTATAATGAATTATACAAATGATGTGCACAAATTGTATAACAGATTTTATAAACGAATGAAAACGTTGTGCGAATTATATAAACGTTGTTATAACTATAGTTACAAAATGTAATTACTCAATCTTTTCGAATTCAAATAGATTGTCGCTGTGTTGCATCATTTTATGTTGATTTTTAAAGTATAGCTATTTTTAATAAATAAATTGTAAATTTTGACTAATTATATAATTTTTTTCTTTATTAAAAAAGTGTTTTGAAATATTCACCATTGCTAAGGCCCACACTATATTGGGGCCAAATTATAGGGAAACTTACTTTGATAATTGTTGGCTTAATTAATTAATTAACAAACCATAGGGAAACTTACATAAATAATTGTTGGCTTAATTAATTAACATTAACAAATTCAACGATTGATTAATATCATGGAGATTAGCATGACAAACGTTTTGCTAATTACCAGAAAAAATAATAATTATTTCATTGTCAAAAAAAAAAAAAGAAAATTGTGGAGAAAAAATGTAAAGAGTTTACAAATAAAGTATTGAAATATTGAATAATTAGGTTGACATATATAACTAGGTGGGATAAACGTAAGAAAGTCGTAAATTATTTCAAATTGTTAAAAAAAATGAATTAGTGAATAACAAATATTATTTTCATGATATTTAAAGATATTATTTTGAATTAAGTGGGATAAAAATAATATGCGAATAAATGAATTTCAAAGGATTATCTTCGATTTGGAGGTTAGAGAGATTTTCTTTTCTTATGAAGATTAGCTCAAAAGTGAGGCAATGTTATTTAATTTAAAATCTGAAATATTATACGTAGAAATTTATTGATTTTGTTTTGTCTGAAATTGTGTCGAATAACACAAATCATATAAGGTAACAACAAGAGGAAACGGAAGAAGTATTCGAGTTTACAATAGTAGTGTCCTGTGTGTTCTTAAATAATTTAATCCCCTTACAATATCTGAGGTTGTGAATTATTTCTTCCCAGAATAAAACAGATAAATTATTAAAGAAGTAGCAATAGCTCAAACTTCAATAACTGTAGCAAACTCAAAAGTGTCAGTATACTTTATTTATATCCGTTATATTTTTAATTAAAAAATAACTCTCATTAAATTTCCCATAAAAAAATATTAAAAGTACCAAAAATAGTTAAAATGAAGTTGAAATAATGAAAAAAATTTCACTAATTATATCGTGGTAAACTTCCATTATTCTAACATTAATAACAGCCTCCATTTATGAAATTGAAACAAGTAAAACGTGCTGATATTGTTAGGCAAATGTCAAATTGAATGGATCCATTGGTGGCTGAATCTTTCGATTTATTTCTTCTGTGTTGTATTTGATTATCAGAAAAACCCTGTAATCACTCTCCGTCTACCTCTGCTATGCTAACATTTTTCTCCGCCGGAGCCGGTGGTGCTCCTCCGCCGGCATTGAACAAATCAACGATCTGGGCTTGCCGTGATTTTCCCGATTTTCTTCCTAAACAAGTCGAGAAGATTAAAGACACTTATGCCAGAAAATTGGCTTCACGAATTGAGAGAATACCAGTACGTTTTTCTACCTATGAGTTTTTTTTTTTTTTCGTGATATGGTATGGTATGGTATGGTATGGCTGCAGGAGCAAGCTAGCCTGTTGTCAAGGATTTATCTAACCACATTCGGCGAGAAATTATGTCTTTTATATATAGTTGAAATAACTTTATATACTAGTCGTGTATTTACTTTATAAATCTAATATTTATAATAATTAAGGATATTTTTATAAATTTATAAGTTACGATACTGTATCATGCAGACAAATCAAAAAATAAATTATCATTAAACAGTAGTGATCTATACAGTCCATCCAAACACTGGTACAATATCATACCATATCATACATTATGAAGTTATGGCAAACCACCATTCAAATAAGTTGTTAGTCTGTTTTAAAAAGAATTATCTTTTTTATTTGCCTTAACTCATAAATAGACGTCTAAACACTTGTCTTCATTTTTCATTAAAAATGACAAGTTTAGTTGTCCGTTTATGAGTTAAGCCTTTTTATTTTTTGACAATACTTTAATGTCAAATTTCTACATGATATATTTAAGATTAAAAACTTAAAAGATTATTTTGATATATTTGACATAACTTTAATTTACGATCACAAAATTTAAAAATCTTTTTTATTTTCTTAAACTTGATATTTTATTTTCCAAGTAAATGAGTCACATGCAAATTTAGAATTTTAGAAATATGGATTCACAACTCAAAAAAATAAAATTAAGATTTGTAGTGTCATAAGTAACTAACACAAGTTTCAACCGTGTGCACAATTTTGCCTTCCTGTGGCATTGGTGACAACAAGGGCGGAGCTAGTAAAGGGTGATTCGAACTTTTTGACGTAAAATTATATTGTTTATAAATGATTAAATTTATTTTTTATGTATATATATATAATATGTAGCGGATGTTAAATCTCTTCCACATCTTTGCATACTTACTTCTTCATATGTTATACTTTTTAATGAAAATCTTGACTTGACAACCATCAATTTTTGAAAATTTGTACGTTAAAAATCTAATTTCAACCTTAAATTGGCTCCTGGTTGGGGGTGTGGCATGGATCAAATTTATGAGAACAACGAGAACTCTTTATTTTTTCAAAAATATTTTTTTAACCATCCAAGGATGTGACCTAGTGATCAATGAAAGAGATTAAGAACCGTGACATCTCAGGTTCAAATCCTACTTGGTGATTCTTTTTATGTGTCCTAACCTTGATGGACATAGTTAGCTAGTACGCGTTGCTTGTACGAGGTAGCAGATCGATATCCCATAGAATTAGTCTAGATTGGTGAAGTAGCAGATATCCCGTAGAATTAGTCTAGATTGGTGAAAGTTACCGTGTACATCATGGTAAGTCTTATATCTGAATGTCTTGCTTATCTTGTTTTGTATTGAATCAACTATTCTCTTCCTTTATAAAGTTATTATTATCGTCTTGAGGATTCATCTTCACTGTTCGTTTATTTAGGTAAACGTATCGAATGGATGTGTCATGAGTAGTTGTGTGAAGCCAAAAGATCTGAATGTCTTGCTTATCTTGTTTTGTATTGAATCCACTATTCTCTTCCTTTATAAAGTTATTGTTATCATCTTGAGGATTCATCTTCACTGTTCGTTTACTTAGGTAAATGTATCGAATGGATGTGTCATGAGTAGTTGTGTGAAGCCAAAAGAACAGAAAGAGGCCAATCCAGTTGTGCTTCTCCATGGATTTGATAGGTGTGCCTCATACTAAGTAATTTTTGATTGCTTTATCTAGCTGTGCTTCTGTTGTTCATTATACCTCGTTGTTCAGCACGTGTTTAGAATGGAGGTACACGCTTCCATTGCTCGAGGAGGCTGGGTTGGAGACTTGGGCAATCGATATCCTTGGATGGGGTTTCTCGGATTTAGGTATTTCGTGGTGTTCTTGCTCTTTCTCCGTTTTCATTTTTCATAATTTTTTTACAAACAAAGACTCAAGACTTGCTCATGGTTTCACCTCTTTATGTTTCCTTTTGATTTTTAAGAAAAGCTTCCGTCGTGTGATGTAGCTTCCAAGCGTGATCATCTTTACCAGGTATTACTACAACAAAAACAGCTTTTAGCAGCAATAAAATTGCGCATTAGCAAAGATTGCTCAAACTTTTACCAGCATTACTTAATTGTCGTTAAACCAATGTCACTATAAGCTTTAAGGACATTTACAAAGAACGCTAAAATGTAGTGTACATTCTGGTTTTTTCTCTCAGCTGTGGTCTACCTACATCAAGAGGCCAATGGTACTGGTCGGTCCAAGCCTTGGATCTGCTGTTGCTATTGACTTCTCTGTCAATTATCCAGAAGCTGTAAGTACATCCAGTAACACTGTGAATCACTTTCGAGATTTTACATATAAATTTCTAGTATGAAGGCTTACTCTGAAGCACTTTAACTTTATAGGTTGATAGACTGGTTTTAATCAATCCAAGTGTTTATACGAAAGGCACAGGAAACCTCGCAAAGTTACCAAAAATAGCAGCTTATGCTGGGGTGAGTTCTTCCCAAGTCCTTTAAACAAAGGGATATATTGTACTCCGATTTTGACATGTTTTTCTTTAGGGAAATATATATATTCTGATCCGAATCATGGATATAACGTGTTTTCAAAGACGTTCACATCATTTTTCGAGTAATCTTTCATCTTTCTCTGTGTTTTCACCATCTTGACAGAAAACCTATTGCAGGTCTACTTGTTGAAAAGCATACCTGTTCGCTTATATGCAATATCATTGGCTTTCAATGGCTTACCATTAAGTACATGTATAGACTGGACTAATGTAAGTTTTGAACCTCTCTGATCTTTTAAGAATCTGAAAACTAAATCCCGCTAAGTAAGGTAGAGTGTATGCAGACCTAACCACTATCTCATGAAGGAAAGTCGTAGAGCTCAGATGTTTAAAATGTGCATCTACACTACTTGTCTTATCAAACCTTTTACATTACATGTTTTTTTTTTCAATCCAGATAGGTCGTCTACATTGTTTATTACCTTGGTGGGAGGATGCAACAGTGAATTTCATGATCAGCGGAGGTTACAACGTCATTGATCAGATAGAACATGTATGTGGAAGCTTACTAATAATTAATCTCTAGTGTTTCTGATAGCGCTGAGAGCGTTTCTACCTGCAGTTTGCTTTTCTATGTTGTCTACTCGCGGAAATTCTTCAGCTTTCTCATTGCTATGTGTTCTGTCATACAGGTCAAGCACAAAACAGTGGTAATACTGGGTGAAGATGATCATATTGTTGACAAGAAGCTCGGAGTGGTACGTTTCTTTCAAACTTCGGAAAAGAATTACTAATCTGTTAGTTCCTAGCAGCATGATGACTGAAGTCTTCATCGACTTTTATGTGCTCAGAGATTGCATTGTGAACTTCCAAATGCGACTCTACGCCAAATACCAAATTGTGGTCACATTCCTCATGTGGAGAAGCCTGACGTTGTCACCAGATTGATTGCGGAGTTTGTTCAGTCTGATCAATCACAAAGCGCGAAACCTGGCTCTGTCTCCTCCATTTCCGTCCCTGTGATTACTGGTACTTGAAAAAGAGAGGAGATTTAGCATATCCAACGTCTCTACCATCTCTTCAATTTCACAACATCATGTTGTCATGAATCAATACTATATTTTGCTTGTATATATGTATATAATAAAGGTGAAAAAGTCTAAACGTAAAACATTTAGCTAGCCAATAACTAGGATTTGCCCAAGTGTGGCTCTGATACCATCAATAACAGCCCACCCGTTACTGATATTGTTCGCTTTGGGTCTAGGCCTGTACGATTTTAAAACGCAGGTAAGACATGTGATTTGCCGATGTGAGACTTCTCATCTTAAAATGAATTGTTACAGATTTTCTCCTATTTTATGAATCCCTCCGTGTCTCTTTACAATTTTGAAATACCCCTCTCATGTCATACACATAAACGTGTTATTCACACGCATATAAGTGAAATTTTCTGTTGATATGACATATACATAAATATATTGTATGACATGAAAAGGGTATTTTAAAATTCAGTTAGTCAAGTAGAGAAATATTTTTATGTCTATCAATAGTTTGAAGACGTAATTAATAATTCCCATCAAATTTTAAAAATATCATAAAAACGTAGGTTATTTATGCACATTAAAACTTGGACCGGAAAAACAGTAAAATATCTAAAAATTAGACCAGAATTTTGAATAATTATTTGTTTCTATTATTTACCAAACGCAATAGAAAAACAAACAAGAAAAATAATCTAAAGGATAAATTAACAATTTGATCAAAATTTTCAAACAATTAAGTCATTTCAATTAGACTAATTTTTTTTTTTGAAGCCGGAGAAAAAAAAATTCAAAGGGTAAATTAACCATATGGCCATTTTTAAAAAATAATTAGTTTATCTTTTTAAAGTCAAAAAAATACAAATAAAAACATAATTTATAGGACATATCATTTTAAAAAAAAATTCTTCAAATTTTGTTCAGAAGCAGCTTCTCTATCTTCACGAAATAGTGATAAGATTTGCGTACATTATACTCTTCTCAAATTCGAAATTTCACAGGTTGTCGTTGTTATTGTACGATCAAAATTTTTATTATTCAGCTTTTTGCATTAATTTATATTTAATTATCATAATATTTTTTTAAAAAGTCAAATAATATAAATTTCACTAGTATTTTAAGATTTTTATTATGTTAATATAAAAATTATCATAATTTATAGTATTTTTTGTATAGTTTTTGAATGTCTATTTTCTCATTTTAAAATATCAAATTAATATTATCTAATTTGATTCTAAAAGTTAATCAAATTAACTCTCGAAAAATTAAAAAGGAACCAACAGAGTATAAAACTACTCTTTTCAGTGTAATTTATATGAATTAATTTGATTTGATATGAATTTTTTTTTCTTTATTAAAATATAATTTTAAATCATAAATATTAAAAGTCTTTCTTTTTTCATAAATATCGTGTAAAAAATTGTCATACAAGTGTTAACAAATATTTTACGTAATTAGCTTTCTCCTAGGTTTAATTTTTTTTTTTTCCAGAAAGGGCATGTGAAAAATGCGACTTGGCTAAAAGTCCTTCGTCTAGTTCTCTACGTCTGCTATATGCTGACAGTTCTCTCCGCCGGAGCCGGTGGTGCTCCGCCGCCGGCATTTCTCCTAAATGGGCCCAATTTGAAATGTTCGAGTTCGAGGCGTTTAAGGATCTGGGCTGGCTGTGATTTTCCCGATTTTCTTCCTAAACAAGTTGAGAAAATCAAAGACCCTTATGCTAGAAAGTTGGCTTCACGAATCGAGAGAATTCCAGTACGTTTTTCCACTCTTTTTTGTAAAATGTGGGGTTCTATGATGTTTGTGAAGCTGATTTTTCGTTGTGTTAGAAGTGTATGAAGTACTGGGAATCATTTGGGGTGGGGCGGGGGAATTTGTAGTTTTTGTTGAAATGGGGCTGTGCTGATGGGTGAAAATTTCGTTTATTTGGTCTAATTTAGTGTGTAAAATCAGTAGATTAAGACTTGGATCATGCATGCAGGATGTTATGGATGGTTTATTTTGATGTTCTTTTGTAAACTTGGTGTCTGTGTAACCTTTCGTAAAGGTAGGTAGTAAAGTCTACTTATGAAACGCTTCGGGGTGGCCCAGTGGTTTGGCTTGGGGCTTCCATGGTGGAGCTCTCGAGTTGCCTTCTGGGTCGAGCGCGTCGCATGGGGTGGGTTACCTCTCTCATATGTAGTTTTGAGCTATTGCACAGGAACGGAATTTATCCTCTGCGCACCCAAAGAGTAGAGGCTGTGGGTTTCTCACGTCATAAAAAAAGAGTCTGCTTGTGAAATTACACTACACTGAGTATGGATTGGGGCATGTTTGATTCTGCAGAATTGATTGATTCTGCAGTATATTGATTGATTCTGCAGTATATTGTGCAGAATCAATCATGCCCCAATAGGCCGTGCCACCTTCTGTACAGTGGCGGAGCCAGAATTTTTAGCAAGGGATCAAAATATGAAGAAGTAAACCCAAAGAAGTTGGAGGAGGTTCAATATCTACTATATATACATAAAAATAATTATAATCATGTATAAACAGTGTTATTTTCATAGATATTACACTCCATACGTAGAGTAATGCAGCAGGTGTGTAGGTAACCATTGCAGTAGTTAGTATACCTGCTGTGAGGGAGGTGTCCGCTCATGATCCACAACTTAAAGAGTCTTCTTGTATGGACTATGTATTTTCCTTTTGATCCTAAACTCAAATATCTTGTTTCTCCTGGTTCATTTAGGTAAACTTTTCGAAGGGTTGTATCATGAGTAGTTGTGTGAAGCCAAAAGAACAGAAAGAGGCCAATCCAGTTGTACTTCTCCATGGTTTTGATAGGTACGCCTCATGCTAAGCTAATAGTATTGATCATTTTCTCTTGCTGTGCTCCACCTGTTCATTATACCTCATTGTTCAGCACATGTTTAGAGTGGAGGTACACACTTCCGTTGCTTGAGGAGGCTGGTTTGGAGGCCTGGGCTGTTGATATCCTTGGATGGGGTTTCTCTGATTTAGGTATATTGTTTTGTTCAAGCTCTTTCTCAATTTTCTTTTTTCAAAAAGATTGTGTGAACAAAGACTTAAGATCTGCTCGTGGTTTCATCCCTTTCTGTTTCCTTGTGATTTTTAAGGAAGGCTTCCATCATGTGATGTGGCTTCCAAGCGTGATCATCTTTACCAGGTACCTCCTGATTTTATAAATATGTTCTAATCTAGTATGATACAACCTCTCTACCCCACCAAGGTATGGGTAAGGTCTGCGGTGCCCCTCACCCTCCCCTGACCCCAATTATGGGAGCAGATTGTGTATGTTGTTTAGATGTTCTAATCCAATGCATACAAACTTGAAAGCCTGGAATTAGTCTCTTTAATCAAAGATTCTAATAAATATAAACATAGGTTATACAACAACAACATGCCTTGAGAAATTCCACAAGTGGTGCTTGGGGAGGGTGGCGAGTACACAGTGTTCAATAATGGTGTAATACTTTACTTTGTTCAATAAGAATTTTCTGTTTACTCGTTTTCTAATTTACAGTCTTGTTTTTCTTTCAGCTGTGGTCTACCTACATCAAGAGGCCAATGGTACTTGTTGGACCGAGTCTTGGATCCGCTGTTGCTATTGACTTCTCTGTCCACTATCCAGAAGCTGTAAGTCCGTCCAATGACTGTGAATCCCTATCCATATTTTATAGATTAGTTTCTATTTTTTTGTTATTAAGGAGGAATCATTTTATGGCTAACTCTGAGGTACTTATACTTTATAGGTGGATAGGCTGGTTTTAATCGATGCAAGTGTTTATGTGGAAGGTACTGGAAAGCTTGCGACGTTACCCAAAGCAGTAGCTTATGCTGGGGTGAGTCTTCCCCAAGTCCTCTTAATATAAAGAGATAAATTCCACTCCAAATTTAACCATTTAATGTAACTGAACGTCTATATCGTAAGGATTGTGGTTTCACCAATAACTTGGTTATGTTATTCTTAGCTTTTAATATAAAGGAGAGAAGCTTCTTACCTACTTGTTAATGATGATTGAATCAACTTAGATCCAAGATTAGCACCCCTCGTATACTGACAGATCTTTCCCTTAATGCTGCAAAACCCCAAATAAAGAAAGAACCCGTTCTAGATACACGGGACTACTACTCGAAGGGAAATATTCTGGTCCAAGTCATAGATATAACATGTTTTAAATTATGCTTATGGCATTCTTCGAGTATCTTCCATTTATGATTTCTTTTTGCTTTCTCTATTTTTATTAAAATCTGTTGCAGGTCTACTTGTTAAAAAGCATACCACTTCGTTTATATGCAGCATCATTGGCTTTCAATGGCTTACCATTAAGTACATGTATAGATTGGACTAATGTAAGTTTTGATACTCTGATCTCTAAGAAACCTGAAAGTCGTGGAGCTCAGATTTGTAAAATGTGCATCTGCACCACTTGTTTTATCAAACATGATACATGGTTTCCTATCCAGATAAGTCGTTTGCATTGTTTATTGCCTTGGTGGGAGGATGCAACAGTGAATTTCATGATCAGCGGAGGTTACAACGTCATTGATCAGATAAAACATGTATGTGGAAAAGGCTTCGTATATAGACATGCCTATTGCCACCTTATTTTTTTCTTTTATCATGCCTACGGTATCAAGCAACATTTTCCATCACCTTGATGAAGATATGAAAAAAAAAAAATTAAAAAAATAATCCAGGCTTAAATGCTATCTCCAGTTTAATTTTTGTATGTACTGAAGTTTCTAGGTGCTCTTGAGCTAAGATATGGTGAATCAGTAATTCTAGGTGCTCTTGAGCTAAGATATGGTGAATCAGTAATTCTTTGCTCAATGCTGTTTCTTAAAATATGGTTTATAGTTCTGTGCTATCATGAATCTCCATTTTTGTGCTTATCTTAGGAATTATTGATTGCTTTGCCTGGAAAGGGTAATTCTTCAGCTTCCTGATGCTAAGAGTTGTGTCATACAGGTCAAGCACAAAACACTAATAATATGGGGTGAAGATGATCAAATTATTGACTACAAGCTTGGAGTGGTATGCTCCTTTCGAACTTCAGAAAAATATTACTGACCTGTTAGCTCCTAGCAGCCAAATAATGTAGTACATGGAATAATAACTGAAATGTCCATTGAAACTTTTGTGCTCAGAGATTGCATTGTGAACTTCCAAATGCGACTCTACGCCAAATACCAAAGTGTGGCCACATTCCTCATGTGCAGAAGCCTGATATTGTCTCCAGGTTGATCGCGGAATTTGTTCAGTCTGATCAATCACAAACAGCGACACCTGACTCTGTCTCCGCGATCTCTGCTCCTGTGATTGCTGGTACTTGTACAGGCAGATATTTACTACAATAGTTATCTCTAGAAAAGCTGGAACTATTTGTGATATTAGCAATCAGAATAGTATAGATTGAGGATTAGAAACTACAGTATCTAAGTCATGGCTTATTGTTGGATGGTAGGTTTGTTGAATGATATATGTTTCTTGTATTTGTCATTTACCAGTTATTATAACAACATACCAGTATAATCCCATAAGTGAATTTGGGAGGGGTAAGTATATGCAGACCCTACCCATGCCTTCGTGGGGCAGAGAGGTTATTTTTGATAGATTCTTGATTCAAAAGAGAAGTTACTCGGAACAAGATTACAAGAAAAATATGACAATACAAATGAATAAAGAGATGGTATCTGATCAACCCTAAAGAGAAGCAGCTACTTGGGGCAAGATTTTAAGAAAAATATGAGTGTTATTTTTAATCAAAAGGTTTTATTAAAAATTCAATTAAATTCCCATCACAAGCAAATTATAATTTATAAATGAGTGTTAAAATATCTTATAACATCATATTAATACTTCATATTTCTTTTATATATAAATATTTATAAGTTTTTTTTAAAAAAATAAATAAATTAGAACTATGAGTCTATTTTTATAAAATATAGATTTATAAATTTATTTTGTTATTTTTTAAAAAAAAAAAATCACAAATTTGAAATTAAATTCCGCCACCACATGGTTGGATAATACTAGTAGGAAAAGCAGTGGCCACCGTGCAGGGCTGAGCGACTGAGAAACAAAGAATATGTTGACACTGCTCTCTGCCGGAGCCGGTGGTGCTCCGACGCCGGCGTTTCGTACAGTTCGACCCAATGCGAAATGTTCGAATTCGAGGCGTTTAAGGATTTGGGCAGGTGAATTTCCAGATTTTCTTCCTAAACAAGTCGAGGATATCAAAGACCCTTATGCTAGAAAACTGGCTTCACGAATTGAGAGAATACCAGTACGTTTTTGTTCTTGCTATTATCTTTTTTGGGGGGGATGATGTCTAGCATTTCAAAATTGAGGGCAAATTCTGTACCTTTATTCTGAAATGGGTTAAATTTTGTTTAGTGTTTGAATAAATGATATGCAACATGGGTAAATTATAGGTTTTATTCTAATGAGTAAAGTTTTGTTCTTTTGGATAAATAGTACCACATAGGTAGCTAAATTCGAAAATTCCTTACTCGAATTTGTTTGTCTTGGTTTTGACTTATACAGGCCGTAAGAAAGTTCAGACTTTTGAATGTCAGTGATCTTAAACTAAAGATATGTGGATATGGGAAGTTCAAATTATAGTGTTACTAAAAAAGGAAAGAGACATTGTTTTTTAACTAGACTAAAAGGGAAAGTAAGGCAAATAAATTGAAATGGGAGTAGTGCTTTCGAACTTAACATAAGTAGTACAAGGTTTGAATTCATGGATGCAGGTACTCATTGCAGCTACAGGGGTTATTTTTATGTCTCTGCATGTGGATGCTATATATGGATTATATTACAAGGAACAATAGAGTTCTTTTTCCCTTTATCTTCTTAAAATTGTTTTCTTTTCAGCTCATTTTATCTGACGGTATTTAACTGAACCTAGAATCTGAATTATGCTAATTTGACTTCAATATTTTCTCGGAAATAGGGCAAGAAAATATTGAAATAATGGTTGAAACGTCAATTTGATAGAGGTAACAACCCAACGTATAATCTGGATAGATCATTGATCTTGATTTATTGTACGTCGTGAAAGAAGTATAGAAGTGACATAGTGTCAAACATTTTGGGATATCCCCAACATGGAAAGAGTATATTGGGAAGCAGGGAATATATTTTATAGAGGCGGATCCATGATTTTAAGTGGGTGCTGACTACTACTAGATACACTACTTTGTGATGATGCATGCTGACTTAGTATGAATGTGTACTTTATAAGTATTTTCATGTTCACACACACACTTGGAACCGAATGGAGCGGGTCTTAATGCACTCATTGCAGTAGCACAATCGCTGTCATAGAGATGTCCACCCATCATATGCAACTTAATCATTCTTCTTTTATGTATTCTGTCCTTATAATCCTAACAACGTCACATATCTAGATATATTGCTCTGAATTGGATTAATCATTCTCTTTCTTTATAAAGTTCTGGTTACTGCCTTTGTTTGATGGTCCAGCTTCGTTGCTGGTTCATTTTAGGTTAACTTATCAAAGGGACGTGTCATGAGTAGTTGTGTGAAGCCAAAAGAACAGACAGAGGCCAATCCAGTTGTACTTCTCCATGGTTTTGATAGGTATGGCTCACGCTAAGCTAATAGTTTTGATCACTTGCTCTTGTTGTGCTCCTCCTTTTCATTATACCTCATTGTTCAGCTCATGTTTAGAGTGGAGGTACACACTTCCAATGCTTGAGGAGGCTGGACTGGAGACATGGGCAGTTGATATCCTTGGATGGGGTTTCTCTGATTTAGGTATGTTGTCTTGTTCTAGCTCTTCCTCAATCTTTTTATTTCTCAAAAAGAATTTTGCAAACAAAACGAAGACTTGCTCATGGTTTGTATTTTTTGTTTCCTGTGATATTTAAGAAAGGCTTCCGTCATGTGATGTAGCTTCCAAGCGTGATCATCTTTACCAGGTACCTCCTGGTTTCAATATGTTCTAATCTAGTGCATACAAACTTGAAAGGTTGGAATTAATATCTTTCAACTTTCATTACACATTCTAATAAATGTGAAGTTACATATCTAAGTTCAACATTAAGGTAATCAAAATCATATTTTTTCTAGTAGTGTAACTAATATACTTAGGATGCAGGGTCACGAACACAGTTATACCCCATTGTGCGTTGCGCAGTGGTATCATATCACAGCTATGCAGCATTAAGAAGGGGCATCCTTGCTTTCCTGGCACAGTTCTACACTATGAAAATATCAAAGTAGTGTTTATTTGTCTATCTGTAGAAATCACCAGAAGTAGAATAAGCATCAGGCAGATCTCCCTGTCCTGGCGTTAAGACCATGTTGAAGAATTATTTGGATATTAAATTTCTTAAAGAATTTTCCATTTACATGTTTTGAATATTCTGAGTTTCGTTCGTCTTTCAGCTGTGGTCTACCTACATCAAGAGGCCAATGGTACTCATCGGACCTAGTCTTGGATCTGCTGTTGCTATTGACTTTTCTATTAAATATCCAGAAGCTGTAAGTACATTCGGTAATTTAGGATCCTTATCCAGATGTTGTAGATTTCTTTCTAGTGTGAAGAAGGTACTTTTCTATCCTTACTCCTAGTAGCTTTTACTTTATCAGGTTTATAAACTGGTTTTACTTGATGCAAGTGTTTATTCAGAAGGTACGGGAAACCTTGCAACCCTACCCAAAGCAGTAGCTTATGCTGGGGTGAGTTACCTCCTAGTCCTCTTAAAACAAGGGATACATTCTACGACAGATTGGATTGTTTGATGTAACATAACGTATATGTTATAATGTTTGTGGTTTATTAACAACTTGGTTTCTAATTAGCAGACTCAACAAGTAAAATGGACCTAATTGTTAATGATGATCGATCTAGACTCTCTTATCTGTCAGATCTTTCTCTTAATGCTGCAAAATCCCAGTTAAAGAAAAAACTGTTAGTATCAGCGTGAAAATGTACTCAGATATGTTTGAGCAGCATTCTTGGAGTATCTGCCATCTGTATTTGTTGTTCTTTTTGTTAATCCAGAAACAACCTGCTGCAGGTCTACGTGTTGAAAAGTCTCCCACTTCGCTTATATGCAACTTCATTAGCTTTCAATGGCTTACCATTAAGTACCTGCATAGACTGGACTAATGTAAGTTTGACCCATTGATCTTTTTGAAACATAAAAGTCTTGGAGATCAGATATTCAAAATGTGTTTCTGGCAAATGTTTGATGATGCTCTTCGTTTTACACTTTCTGATTATCTGGTTTTCTATCCAGATTGGCCGCTTACATTGTTTATTACCTTGGTGGGAGGATGCATTGGTGAACTTCATGATCAGTGGAGGTTACAATGTCGTTTCTCAGATAGAACATGTATGTGCAAATTTACAAAATTTTCTTGAGCGTTTCCTAAATAGACGAGCCTTTTGTGATGTTCTGTCATTTTCTTTTGCATTGACTCTAACATCAAGCAACATTTTCTTGCTGCATTTAAATGACAATGATTGGATCACGGAGAGTCGGAGACGAGCAATATTGAGTTTAATCTTACTAGTTTCTTCTTAACATGGTTGCTATTTGGGCATGCATTTGTGGGAGGTTCTATAGGATATAATAAAGTATATATACAATATCCAGCCCCAAAGCTTATTCCTTAGAGAAGAGCTATCTAAAATCTAAATACAGGACTCCTGGGCACTGGTTTTAATTTTGAAAAATCTGTTTAAATAAGAGAGATGCAATCTGTTGTGTTGTTCTAAAACAGACCAGCAAGTGATATGCCATAAGTATTAACTGCGAACACCGCACAACTTCTCTTTGAATTACAAACTTATTAACTTTAGATGTCATTAAAATCATTCATATGGTATGTAAATCAGACCAAAGTTACAGTGGCGCTCTATATCTGTGGCCCTCATAATTTGCAGGGACCAATCTAGTGGATCTCGAGGCTGATTGATTCAACTTGCTTCTGTTTCTGCAGTTACATGGCATTGAGTGTGTTTCTAGCCATAGTTTCATTTTCTATGTTATCTACTGGTTTTCCTTTCTGCCACAATGGAAAATTCTACAGCATTCTCATGCTAGAACTCCTGTTATACAGGTCAAGCAAAAAACACTAATAATTTGGGGTGAAGATGATCAGATTATTGACTACAAGCTTGCAGTGGTATGTTTCTTTCAAACTTTGGAATAATATAAACCTGTTAGCTCCTAGTATCCTTATATTCGGTACATGGAGTGTTACTGAAGTGTCCATTGACTTTATGTCGTCAGAGATTGCACTGTGAACTTCCAAATGCAATTCTACGTCAAATACCAAATTGTGGCCATATCCCTCATGTGGAGAAGCCTGATGCTGTCTCCAAGTTGATAGTGGACTTTGTTCACCAAAACCAACCACAAAGGACAAATCCTGAATCGGTCTCCACCATCTCAATTCCACCTTGATTACTGGTACTTGTAGAAGCAGATAACATATCTCACATGTGAAGATCCAACATCCTGATTCTACCTCGTGATGAGGTTAGTTTGCAAGCTTCAATGGTGAATATGCTTCCATTCTTTGAGCACTGTCGACCTTATGGCCTACATATCAATTATCAAAGATGCTTTCGCGCTTTCGCATCCAGTAGAGAAGTGTAACAAACTGAATACTCAAAGCTGAGTATTCACTGAATGTGTTGACATTTATTCTGGTATATTTCCAGCACATGCTAATCTTATTTTATATCAGTTACCTATTACAATGAATTTGTGTGATTTGCTGTTGACATGTCTTGTTGTGCAACAAAAATGCAACAGTTTACAAAGTTCAAAGGTAGTTACCAAGTCATTATCCTTTATTATATCATAAAAACACATGCATGTGCAGTGGAGTCACCTTCCAAATGAAACAATTATAAGAATGTTCTCTTTTTTTGTGAAGAAACTAATTGAAGTGTTCAGTCCAGATTCACTTTACCTTCCCTTTTTGCCTGTATAAAACCAAACAAGGTCAAAAAGATCTTGCTTTGAAACTTTCTTAAAGTTGTTTGCATTTTTGCACCTAGCCATGGTGTCCTGACTAGCTTATGTACTTGATACATGCTAGCACATGCACTGTGTTCTGACCACAAAGATCCAACTCTCTTTTATCTCTTAAACTTGATCTCATATTTTTCACTCATTTCATTGACAGTAGTAAGAAGACTTGTTTGATTTGTGATGTCAGATGGCATGCAAAATGGCGGTGAAAGAAAAGTTGAAGAAAACCCACCCTTATTTGTTTTATTCCCTTGTGAAAGACCAAGATTCCATTCACTCTGACAACTCATATACTTGACCCTATTTGTTCATTTCTTTAAGATGAGTTTTCACTTTTCAATTATACTTTGATCATATTCTTTAATATTATATACAAAACATTAGAGACACAGATTACCAGAGATGGTGAGTAGGGTAGCAAGTACTCATTGATAAAATTTCTAAAATAAAAAATACATTCATGTCTCTACTTCTCTAGATATACAAAAAGGAAAAATCTAAAAAGAAGAGATCAGATTCTTCTACATTACTTACTACCCCAGAAACAGCCACATCTCCACTTCAAGAGGGAATCTAATTCCAACTTTACCCACTCACCAAAGGAGGAAGGGAAGATAGAGATAATAAAGAAACAAGAAAATAACAAAAAAGAAGTCCAAGTGGAAATGTGTCCAGATGATTCTCCCCTGCTGACCATTGAAAAATGCTACCCATACATTGTGCCCAAAAAAGTCCATTATCATCTCATACCCTCCTTTCATTCACTGCCTCACATTCAGACTTTCTTTTAAACTCTTACGCATACCACCAACAAGCTGCTTGTAAACAAAAGTGCTATGGTGAAAAAAGCTCTGCTGTGATGAAGAGCTTCTGTGCCACTGCCATCTGGGTTGTAGCCACTTCCTGTTGGTCCTAATCCAAAAGTTGGGTTGTTAATACCTGTATTGGTTCCTGTGCCTGTGCCCGTGCCAGTGCTTGTCCCGGTGCCAGTGCCGGTCCCAGTCGCAGTCCCAGTTCCGATCCCTGGATTTGTTGTGGTTCCTGGTGTAGTTGGGGTTGTCGTACCTCCAGTGGTGCTGGTTAAAGTAAAAAACAATATAAGAGAAAGAACAAGATCATACACCATCCATCCACTACAATGACAACAACAAGGGTAAAACGTACGCAGACCTTACTCTTACCTCGTAGAGAGTCGTTTTTTGATAAGACAATCGACTCAAAGGAATAATAATCCAAAACAGTGCAGAAAAAGAAGTAACAGAACTACAAGATATAGGACAATAACTACAGGAGCAATACTACACCGTCCATCCACTATATTCAATTATTAGTTCTATAAAGAAATTCAAGACAGGGGGCTGCCTCCAACTTGCTTGAGATTGACACTGTTGTTGTCATTATAGTATATTCCAGAGTAGGCATGTTACATGAATTATGAGAAATGGTCGAAAGGACTTTGGTTCTTTTAAAATATTTGCATCATGGCTGGAAAACACATTTCAACTTAAAAGATTTTCATTATGACAAAATGTTGAAAGTGACAAATAAAACATTAATTTAAAGGTTATATATCACATCAAGACAGGTCACATGGGGATATAGAATACAAATGATGAATCTAACTCATCTTATGTTTGAGTGTTATTGTCACAATTAGGACACTAAAAATGACTCTTGATAGATTTTGGTTAATAAAGAAACGAGAGACAGCTAACAACATCTTTAATTATATCCTCAGAGAAAAGCCACTATATTAGGAAAGCTTTCAACATTCACTCAATACAGTCAAAATTTATCTAGCATTAATAATGGCACCTTTTTAGGCCCTTTTTACCTAGAGAGTTGAGTTTTTACTTCCATTTATTACCAGTCCTAGGGGTAGGTGAATATTTCTACTGAAGAAAATAATTCTTGTTTTCCAAGATGAAGAAGTTAGACTGATCTACAAGGTGAAGCCAAGAGGGACAGAACAAAAAAAACTTCTATTTTTGTGTTACAATCAAGGGCAGCATCACCATTATGGACTTGATGCAAGTTAAGGAGAGGTTATATACAATATTGGCAAGAAAAATACAAGATCTAACATCACAGAGAACAAAATTTCAAGAAAACATACCCTCCTGTGGCCTGGTAACATGAAGAACTGGTGGCTGTTGATTTTAAAAAAAAGAGAAACAATATTAGTGACCATTATGAAAAGAGGGGAAAACAAAAAGAGTAGAAGAATAAGTTGATTCAAGAACTTACAGGATGGTGGGCTTGAAGTCAAAGTTGCAGTTCCAGAGAAGTCACAAGTAGCACCAGATGCAGCCTTCCTCTGATAATAGCTATTTACAGCATATGAGCAGTGATCTTTGATAGTGTTTGGGTTGTAGCAAGGACCATTTTGTAGGATACCAGTACAGTCAGCTCCATTTCCACAGGCATAGTCTATATTTTTCTGCAGAACTTGGTCTCCAACCCCATCTTTGCACACACAGTAATTAGCACCACCTAGAAAAAAGACCACCATAAGAAATGAGCTCAAGTAAGAGAAATTATTGATAATGGTCAAGGAAAAAGATTAGATCTTTGAATAAGAAGTTCTTGGTTACACCACTACGAGCAAAATTTGGTAAAACAAATGGAAAATGAAGAAATAACAAGAGAAACTTGAAGTGAGAGCCCAAAAAGTAAAAAAAAAAAAAAATCAATCTTTGAACAAGTTCTTAGATACATCACTAAGAGCAAAATCTGGTGAAACACATGGAAATGCAGAAAAAAACAGAAACAGCAAGGAAAAAAACTCAATCTTTGAATAAGAAGTTCTTGGATACACCACTCAGAGCAAAATCTGGTGAAACACAAAATGCAGAAACAAAAAGAGAAACTTAAAAGTGAGGGAGCTAAAAAAACTCAATCTTGGAATAAAAAACTGTATGATACACAGTTAAGAGCAAAATCTGGTAAAAACCCATCACAAGCAAGGAGAATCTTGAAGTGAAACAGCAAAAGAAATTGTTGGACACAGACTAACAGCAAAATCTGATAAAAACCCATGGCAAGAAACATATGAAAAAAAATGCAGGAAAAAGAGACTCTTGAAGTAAGACAGCAAAAAATAATTGTTATATACACAACAAAAGAGCAAAATCTGATAAAAATACAAGAAAAAGAGAAATCTTGAAGTGAAAGAAGCAACAAGCAGCTTACTTGAGTAACCAGTTAAAGCCAAGAGAAGTATGAAAGACAGTACATAAGCAGCCATGATTGTGCCAAGATCTAAGAAGTAGATATGAAGATACTACTGTTCCCTGTATTTCCAAGAAGAGTATGGAGAAAAAGCAGAAAGAAGAGCTGTTTAAGAGAGGAACAGAGAAGTGTGGTATAGGGAAATGAAGCTCTCGAGACAAGAAAAATAGGTGGAAGGTGGAGGCTCAATGTCCATTTTGGGTGGCATTTTATATGTATAAAAATCCTATGTATAGTACCTTTTTGAATTATATATGTATCTTAAAAATACTACTACTACTGAAATAAAATATTTATATCAGATAAAACTATTAAAAATACCTCTGAACTTAACGTAAGTTATTAGTTTCATTCTTAAATTATTGACAGTCTTAAAAACACTCTTCTACTTAACTAACTAAATTAAAATACACCTCTCACTGTCATAAGTGTTAAAAACACTCGTTAAGTGATCAAGAATTTAGAAATATACTTCACTCTCGTTATGAGAACAGGAGTATTTTATATTTCTAACACTGTTAATAATTTAAAAATAAAATAAATAAATCGTATCAAATTTTAAAAATATTTTTATTTTATATTAATTATTAAATAATATCACTTAATTTATAATTTAGGAAAGTGAGCAGCAAAGCCAAAGCATTTTGTCATGTATATGACTGTATGTATATACTTTGTACTATATATGTCAGTGGCATTGTTTTTCAAACGGTCATAAACTTAAACTGTGGTTAAAATTTAACCAAACCATGGTTCAAACTTCAAACAAAAGGATGTGTAAATATTTTTCTAAGTAAATATTTATGAATTTCTACGATAATTTTGAGTTAATATGGTGATAACTGAGTTCACAATTAAATATTTAATAATTTTTTTAATATTTAGTGAGATGAGAGGTAAAATGGAAAAAAAATGTCATTTATGAAATTTATTTTTTTATCAAAACTTTATTTTTAAAAATTTTAAGAAAACATTTACATTTTATACGGACGACCAACAACCTCTTTTATCACTTTTAAATTGACCTATGCGTTTGGATTTGACGCTTTCATGTTGGAAATCTCAAGTTCAAAACCCTTTGCTAGCAAAAGCAAGGAAACGTCTTCTGGGTCGAGCTCGTCGCACTGGATTTGTCCAGTGTAGGTTATCTCTCCTATGTAGCTTGTTTCCATTGGAGCAGAAATTTATCCTATGCGCACTCAAAGAATAGCAATTACGAGGTCTCGTATTATAAAAAAATTGATTCCTATATATAATTCAAAATTATACTGAATATATTATTTTTGTAACGACGTTAAAATAGAAAGAGGCCCCCCACAAGGCTTTGTTGTTGTTGTTGTGCTGTCACTGTTTAAGTCTGCACTTATGGTTTATCTTGGCATTTCAATGGAGGTACTAGAACCTCCTAGACATATAATATTTCAATATAATGAAAATATCAATTTTTTTAATTATATTAAATTTTTCAAATGATTTTTTTTTCATACTATGTTTTAACTTTTTTGCCAAGTTAAATTCTTTTTTTAAAATAAATTTTAATTTTTAAAATATCACATATATTTTACTCTTGTAGGAGTGTGTATATAACTTGGTTGAGATTTGAAATAATAGTATTTGAAGTTGAAAAGAATATAATTATAAAATTTATGAAAAACATAAAAACTTGTCACCTAAAATAAAAAAATTGAGTTAAATTATTTTTAATTTCAAAAAAAATATTCTTTTATAGCAAATTTAAAAAAATAATATCAAATAATTTAATCTCGAAATTTCATAATTTTCAATCAATTCCTTGACAACTACATTACATTCTTTAATGTACATAATATTTAATAACAAATAGAACCATTTGTACTTTTTGTAAAATGATTGAATAATAGTATAGGAAGTGAGAAATATATACAACAACAACATACTCAGTTAAATCTCACAAATAAGATTCGAAAAAAATAAAATATATGCAGACATTATCACTATCTCGTAAAAAATACAAATATTTTTATTTAGTCAACCATCTATAAATTTCTTCAAAGAAAGAATGGGATGAAAGAAAATGACACAATCATTGTGCGCATGAAAGCCAATAAAAAGGATAAGATGAAAGCCAATAAGTAACCTAACTTTTGAATTATTTTATTTTTTATTTGATATTGAAATTTTATTTTTAAATTTAATTAATTCAAATTTACGTTAATATTTTACTAGAAAGGTAAAACGATCTCTATTTCAATACTAAACTTTGATCAAAGACATCTGATTGAGGAGTGAATGTACTTATCACTCTAGTAATGAAATATTAAGCTCATATTATTACTTTATATTTTATAATTTCAGATATATAGAAAAAAGTTCAAATATTTAAATTTGATAGACTTTGTTTCACTTCTAAAAGTTTTATTGGTAAACTTATTATACTCCTAAAAATTATGAGTTCAAAAGTTAATATTTATTAAAACTTAATGATCTTTTTATGTTGAAATTATTAGGTAAAACTAATTGATAATAGTCATTTCAAAATAATAAATATTCTTAATAAAA
This sequence comes from Solanum rostratum, assembly GCA_029948455.1. Classification (NCBI taxonomy): domain Eukaryota; kingdom Viridiplantae; phylum Streptophyta; class Magnoliopsida; order Solanales; family Solanaceae; genus Solanum; species Solanum rostratum. The sequence continues at coordinate 7,515,289 of CM057046.1, forward strand.
AAAATTAATTCAAACCTTAAATATAAATATTATCTCTAATAGATTCTAACTTATTATAAAACTAGTTATGAAGATCCCGTGCAACGTATAGACTCAATAGTTATTCATAAATTTATTTTTTAATAATATAATTAAACACTATTAAATTTTCTCATTAATCGTAAAATTAATATTCAATAAATATTATTAATATTGATTAAATTTTAAATTTAGTGATTAAGTGATTCTAAATTTATATATATATATTTGCAGTACTTCCTTCTTGACACAAATATAATCACGAAAAGATATTAAAATAGTTATTTAATTTTTATTTGTCCAGTTAAAGAGAGATTTATTTTATCATAATTTCAATATTTACTTAACTTAAAATAACTGATCAGGTTGATATAGTGAAATCATAGCTGAAATAACTGAAAAAATTATTTATTAAGAACAATATTATAAAATTATAGTTGAATTAAATAACTATTTTAAAAAATTTAAATAAAAAAATATACAAAAATTTTCAAGTAAACACGTCGATGAATAACTATCTGCTTGCCCGTCACATAGTTAAGGTATATAAGATTGTAAAATGAGTTAATAATTTTTGTCATTTTCTTCAGGACACAAATATACGTGTGCAAAAAGGGCATATCCAACTTATATACAAATTAATTTGAAGGAGACATTTTTAAGTAAGATATTTATTTATTATCAAATTTAAATTAAATGAATGGAATAATAATAATAATAATAATTTATTATTTTACTTCCTAGTAAATATGAAATATTAGTAATTTAATACCTAATAGGACACTATAGCAGTATTTTATCTATTTTAATCTACATTGTACTTAAGTAATTAGTTATCTACTTTTGTATTTAGTCTTTAGTCTTTACTCTTTCATACTCCATCTGCTTTTATTAATGCGAGTTCTTAATATCATTCTTATCGGGTAAATCGAAAATTGTACTGTTAAGGACTTAAAAACAATAAATCGATAAAAATTATTTTACTAGTTTGTTATTGGTTTAACACATTTAAAAACTGAATATCGCTAAATCAAACTCATAATGTATGAAATCGATCCGAATAAACTGATGTATACCCCTACTTTGCATAAGATTTTATCTATTTATAAATAAACATGCAATATGTTAATTTTTTTTTATTTTACTAAAAATTATTCATGTTATATCGTGTCTAATTAGAACTCTAACTAATTCACACATTTAAGGAGGCAACGTTTGCTATCAAAATTTCTCTATTTCAAGGTTCGAACTCAAGAGTCTAATGAAGCTTAATTATATTTATCCTATCACAATTTTCATTTATTATTCAATTAAATGAATAATTCACTTTATTCTATTTTTTTTTTAAATAAAAAACTTTATTATTATTATTATTCTCTTCTCTCTCTTTTCCGGTGCTTTATAAAAGTCTTGCTTTGTCATTTATTAATTTTCTTTTAATTATAGTTAAATTGATAGAGTATAAACATACTTTGCATATAAATATTTAAATCATGTATTACTAGAATATTATGTAAGATTTTAACCATTAAATTGCAATTCAATTTCCACCCTAGATACAAAATTTTAAAAAATAATATATATCTTCGGCTAGCTAGCTTAATGAGAACATAATTTCAGACAAAAAAAATATAAAAAACGAGTATTATGATAAAGGGTATTATATAACTAAGTACGTGTTGTAGGATTTTTCATGGGAGAAGCAGGAGGGTAGTCTCTTTTCCTCAATCATCTTTTTCCTATTTAAAAAATAATATATATCTTCGGCTAGCTAGCTTAATGAGAACATGATCCCACATAAAAAATATAAAAAATGAGAATTATGATAAAGAGTATTATATAACCAAGTACGTGTTGTAGGATTTTTCATGGGAGAAGCAGGAGGGCAGCCTCTTCTCCGCGATCATCTTCTTCCTATTTAAAAAATAATATATATCTTCGACTAGTTAGCTTAATGAGAACATGATCCCAGATAAAAAATATAAAAAACGAGAATTATGATAAAGGATATTATATAACGAAGTACGTGTTGTAGGATTTTTCATGGGAGAAGCACGAGGGTAGTCTCTTCTCCTCGATCATCTTCTTCCTATTTGTTAGAATTAGTTAGTAATTTGCATACGATTTTATTCTCTGATATTTACTAGTACATGTTGCTCTACGTACATTTTTATTATGTTGTTATTGTCATTGTTTTTATTTTTTAAGTCGAAGATTTATAAAAAATAATACAAGTTTTGTATAAAAATAAAGATATAATCTACGTACACTTTAAATATATATTTTTTAAATTATACTAAATATATTATTGTTATCGTATAAAATCGAAAAGAAATGGTGGAATGAATGTTAAGAAAAGTTTTATTTTCTTCATCATTATTGTCAAACACGGTTTGATATATTCTTTGCCTTTATAACATATATTATTATATAAAAGAGGGGGTAGGGGGGTATTGGGGGGTGGGGGTGGGGACCTTATATCCACTAAATCCAGCAAATTGTGACACCCTTAATTATTTGTCACACAATAAATTAATCATAATTAGAGAATCACATTCACATTCAAAATGTTTTGTTTATTTTGGACAACCAATAAGAGTGGGTGAATCTTGATTAATACTACTACTTTTATGTTGTAAAATTAATTCCATTCTTATTAATTTTGAGCAATGCAAAGAAGATAAAGTAATACGTTATAAAGAAAAAAAAATTCCGATGCAGAACAATTGGAAAATATTTGAAGAATGTGATGTAATCGTTTTTATTGTCATTTATGTTCACAATATGTTTCTCCTAATTACTCTTTTCTTATAATAACTCCCCCCCGTAAATCCTATATAAAAAGTGTGTTTGTGAACATTATAAAAGAACACACCAACCAAAAGAGAAAAAAAGTTTCCTCCTTTCTTCTTCTTAACATTTTTTTGGGCAATAGGTTTTTGGGCAACCTCCAACTTTCAACCATGAGTGCACGTGTTTGAGAGTAGTTGTGGAACCTTGGAGAGCGACCGACTAGAGCGATTTGCACCGGAGTCGAGCCGAAATCGCTTTCAAGGTAGTGGCTTGCCACGATACAGTATTTATGATAAGTTAGTTAATTATAGTCCAATATCAATATTGCAGCATTTTCCCAACATGTGTCCGAACACCTTTTTTTGGTTTTATGGAATCTCTTCCTACTACCTTGGCATCTCGATTCTCATTTTGATTTCAACAACAATGTTTTGAGTAACCAATGTGGTGTAGCGGATAAGGTTGTTTCTCCCTTAACCAGAGGTCTCCGATTTGAGCCTATTGAATCAATGTTTTTTTGGTAGGGAGTGTTTCCCCTCAAATAGGAGGAATTCGAATATAGTCGGACTCCAATATAGATACCAGACATCGGGTGGGAAACCAAAAAAAATAATGTTTTAAGTAATTATTAGATAATCAACTGGTATTGCTGTCATATGATCAGGAGGAGATCAGGGGTTCAAGTTGTAAAAATAGTTTCTTGCTGAAGTACAAGATAAAGTTGCAAAATACAACAAATCTTTATGGTTCGGTCATTCTTTAGACCTTGAGCATAATAGGAGCTTTTGTGTACCACAGTGCATTTTTATTAGAGATATCAAATATTATGATGCAAAAGTATGTACGATATTGTTCTTAACTAAAGATCTCAAGTTTAAGTCTTATTGGATTCAAAGTCATTTTTGTTAGGGAGTACTTTACCCATTGGGGTGAATACAATCAAACAGAATCATGCTAAATAGCTCATGAACAAATATGTACGAAATAGAAAGATTGCAGCCTCCCAAGTAAAGAACTGTTACAAATAATGAAGAAAATAGTAAATGTGAGATTTTCAATGTGAATTTAGATCGAACTACAATATGAATATCAAACATCAGTTTGAAAAACATTAAAAAATCATGACCAAAACTATTTAATGGCTTTTGACCCGATTGTCTAGATTATAAGTCTAGAAGTGGTTTTGTCTAAGATCACGTGATGTTTTCTCAAATTTATATATGCAAAATAATTCCCTCACGAGTTAGGAATAAGAATACATACATATCATTCTTCTTGAATATCGTTTACGAAATAAACTGAACATGTTATTGTTGGTATAATTATATTAACATAAAAAATAAAAATACTAATCACTTTTGGAGAAGGGTGAATCCAAAGTAGGAACAAGGAAGCAAAGATGATGGAAAAGTCATGAAAATTTAGCTCTGTACAATGCAGAAGCATGCATGAAGACAAAAGGAATAATAACTTTTTGGAAAGATAATTCAAATTTCAAATTTGAGGTTTGAAATTTGATTTTCAAAATGACTAAATTTTAAATAATTTTATAAATTTTGATTATATTTAGGCATTTTAAGAATTATATTATACGACTATAAAACACCATATTGAGGTAGAAATAATGTTTATTCGTCATTTCTTGATCATGTCTTTGAATTGTTGAATTTTAAATTTCACAATTGAGAGTTCATGATAATATGTTGGAGTTGTATTCGTGGAACTTGAAACTCTATCATAATCATCATGTTTTTCTATTACAGAAACTGAAACATATCTATATGTGAATTTTACACATTAGTTGAAAGATTGTTTCGGCCGCGCAGATATATCTTATCTACAAATTCCAATCGTGTGATTTATAAGAATGATCTTGAACTTTTGACCTCGTTTGCGCTAGGGATAAAACTCAAAAGTTTAGTCTTTTGATTTTAAACCTTGAGGTATTTTTTGTTAGTTGGTTAGAGTTATGCAAATATTAGTTATGTGAATATTAGCTATTCTTTTCTACTCCGCATAAGATAGTACATCAATTATTTCATAACTTATGCATGTGTTAGTTGTTTGAGTCGCTAAGCTGCAAATAAAATGTTGTATTAATTTTATACACGAATAACTTATTTTCCATCTGGCTACCGAATATTATACTATATAACTTATACAACAACTAATACATGAATAAATTTCTTCTTTACAAGCTATCGGATAAATTTTTTTGTTTATTAGCTACCAAACGATCCTTGAAGATTTATCGAAATGACAAGCGCGAGGTCAAAAGTTTAAGACTACCTACCTCCACTCATTTTCATGCCTCTTTTTTGAAGCCCATTTAGCTGGCCCAAAAATATTTGTAAGCCCAGCCCAAAACAATCAAATAACTCTCTGGCCCATAGGCCATTTATCTACCAAATTTACCCCTCAAGTTTTAGATAATATCAACTATACCCCTCTAAACTTTCTTTCTTCTTCAACATCCTAAAACCCTAGCAAATTATTTTCCCCAAAAAACTTAAAAACACTTACAATGGCGATCTTAATTCGATCACGACCGTTGATCAGAAAATTAACAAATTACAAATCAATCACAACCGTTCCTTTCCTCTCACAAGAACCTCAACTCGCCGGAACTCCGCCGGAAACCACCACTACTCCACTACCTCCAAATCCATCCTCCGGTAGCCCATTTTACAATGAAAACTGGAGATCTCCATTTCCAGCTGCTTCACCATCATCTTCCTCAGTTGTACCCTTGGGGTTCTTTCGTCAATCACCAGCTATGCGTACTCAGTTAATGTCGGAAACACTTGATGTGGAAGGTTTGATGAATCTATTTGCTGAGTGGATGACGACCCAGAAATGGGAGGATATGAAACAGATGTTTGAGTTTTGGATTAGATCGTTGGATGTTAGTGGGAAGCCGAATAAGCCTGATGTGAATCTGTTTAATTATTATTTGAGAGCTAATTTGATGACGGGTGCTACTGCTGATGATTTGTTGGGATTAGCTTGTCAAATGGAGGAGTATGGAATTGTTGCTAATGCTGCTTCGCATAATTTGATCTTGAAAGCTATGTTTCAATCTGGTGAACCGTTGTTATGGGCTGATAAAGCTGTCAAATTGCTCGAAAGGTTCGTGTTTTGATGGAACTCCTTAGCTTTGAATATATCTGTTGTATGTATTTGAGGTCGTTTGGTAGCTGGTTTTAGAAATGAGTCTGCAGGTATTAAGTTTTCTCATAAGTAATACAACAATTTGCTAGTGTGTTAGGTGACTATAAAATTAATGTTGTCTTTGGTTTGCAATTCAAAAGCCTGCATAACCAATTTATCTTATGTATGACAAAAGGTGGTATAAGTAATACATGAATATCTAAATTCTGCACCAACAAGGGTAGTGGTGGAGTTGTAAGTACTCTTCGTCCTTAACTAGGTTAGAGTCACATTTGTTAGAAGCGCTTTACCCTCCAATGTGTGGTGCGAATCCAGATTCAGTCGGACTCCAAAGACATTGAATGAAGAACAAAAAAGAAAGAATAACTAAATTATGCATAACTAATCTTGACCCAAAAATAATACATAGATTCCCCTAATAGCATTATATTACTAATACTTACATAACTTTAACCAACTACTAAACGATCCCTAAGTTATACACCACACCACCACATCCAGTGTAATCCCGCATGTGGGGTCTGGGGATCTTACCTCTACCTTTGTGGGATTGAGAGGTTGTTTCCAATAGATTCCTGGCTCAAGAGAAATGGAACGGATGTAGGAAATTAAGAAGGAAAAAGAGAACAACAAAATAGCAAATGTACAAAGCAAGTGCAACAACATATATTATGCATTTAAGTTATATGCACCGTAGTCTTTCAATATAGGGTGGTTGCTTTACTTTTATGCTATGGATCCATGCTTATCATGAGCTACTATTATGTAACTTAGGAGTTGTTTGGTTGGGAACAAGTTATCTTGGATAATTAATCTCGGATAAGTTATCTTGGGGTAAGTTATTCCTCCATGTATATGGAATAACTTATCCCATCACTAATGCAAAAATGATGGATAAATAATCCAAGGTCTACTAAATACCTCCAACCAAGCATGAGATAAAATAGTCCTACATTTTCTCGTGGGATTATTATACCTTATACCTCACACGAAATGACTCCTTGCACTTGTATGGGTATAAAAATTAGAACTTTGTATGTAATTGTGGTGATCCCTTTATTTGCTTTGTTGTTCATTCAGATGGAATCACTGTTAGCCTTTATTATATTTTCTAAAGTTGGAGACTGTTAATTGAGATTAGTATTGAGCTCAAAATTTCATTGCAGGAAAAGAAAAGCATCACAGAAAACCTTAGTCTTAAAAACTACTAAGTGGAGAGTTTGTTAAGACCTTTATATTCATAGATTAGAAATATGGAATTTATAAACCGTGTACACTGACATAAAAATATTATTTTCATTTCTTATTATATTAACATTTGCAGCCCTTTGGTTTGCTGGTAGGGTGATCTAGGATTATTGTATGGTATTTTGTTGGAAGTTTTCATACTAGACAAAAAAATGCTTCTGGCCATTGTTCATATTTGTGTACAGTATAAAAACTAAGAAGCTTTGCCAGATTTAACTGGTGCTGCGATAAAGCCGCCAGCTGGGTGTGATTGCCAAATCAAACTTCTCTATTTGGAGCCTGTTTGGATTGTCTTATTTTAGGCGCTTTTAAGCCAAATAAGCTTTTAAGCAGTTTAATAGTGTTAAAGTAAAATAATAAAGTGCTTATAAGCACTTGTTTTTAAGCCAAAATAACAAAAAAAAGCCAAAAGCCATAAGTCAGAATTTTTGACTGACTTATGGCTTTTGGCTTATAAGTCATAAGCCAATTGAAACGGGCTCTTGGCCTCACCTAAACAATAGAACATCTAAAATAACAGAGTGGGGAACTGCCTCCAAAATGAACTGAGTGAGGCATGCGAAAACTATTCCTATTGCAGTAAAAGTCCAAACTCCCATCTGTTAGCTATTATTGGATTCATAGCTTTGTTATTTGGGTTTTATTTTCCTTTAATTTAGTCTTGCTGTGAACTAAATTTTGCCATGTCTTTGCTTCTTTTTGTTCCTTCTGTACGTCCTTTCTCTCAGCTTGGATATTCTTGTATTTTCTGGCTCTTTTTGATGTAGCAGGGATAGCAAGTCTACGAAGTGATAAGGAATCCCATGGTGTTTATTGAGCTTGTTTTGATATGCATTGATGACATTTGATAGATTTCATGTGTTATATCAGGATGATTATGACTGGAAAAGAGCATAAAGAAGCTTTGCCTGATGAGGAATCATATGACTTGGTTATTGGCTTGCTATTTAAAGCAAACCTTATTGATGATGCGTTGAAACATATTGATTTGGCCTTAAAATCTGGGCTTAAGCTATCCATGAATGTGTTTAACGAGTGTGTGCGAAGCTGTCTCTACAACAACAGGCTGGATACATTGGTGTCAATAAATGAGAGATGCAAGGTATGTATCCTTTTATTGAGATCATTCTAACGAATCTAAACATGAAGCTTTCGTTTATTTGAAATATATTTTGGTCTTTGATACTGCTGTTATGGTTATCCCAGAAAACAGTTCAGAACAAAGGCCTGATGCCGCCTTGGAACATGTGCACACACCTTGCTGATGTTGCACTACAAGCAGATAATAGTGAAGTGGCTTTTTCTTCCTTGGAGTTCTTTGTGAAATGGATTATTAGAGGTGAGAATCAGAAGCCCCCTGTTTTACTCACTGTTGACGAAGGACTGCTTGTGGCTGCTCTTGGGACTGCTGGCAGAACTTACAATGTGAAACTCCTCAATGGTGCTTGGGAAGTCCTTAAGCGCTCACTACGGCAAATGAGGACCCCTAACCCTGAGTCTTTCCTTGCGAAGATACATGCTCATGCGTCATTGGGACAATTGCAGAACGCTTTTGCTACCCTGCATGAGTTTGAGAAAGCTTATGGTAGTTCTAAAGGAGAGAGTTCAGAAGAACTATTTTCTCCCTTTACCTCTTTGAATCCACTGGTTGTTGCTTGCTGCAGGAATGGTTTTGTTACTTTGGACTCTGTATGTTCTCTTTCTCTTCCAACTAGGAAGTCTGTATATCTCAAAGCTTAGCACTTTGCTGCACTTGCTTAAGTATGTTGGATGTTCTCTATATGGTCTCCTTACCTAGTATTGCCACTGACCTCCAAACATTTCAGGTTTACTATCAGCTGGAAAATTTGAGCCAAGCAGACCCCCCTTTCAAGTCTCTTGCTGCACTCAATTGTGTAATTTTAGGCTGTGCCAATATATGGGATATTGAACGAGCTTATCAGACATTTGCTGCAATTGAATCAACTTTTGGATTAACCCCAGATATCGATTCATACAATGCGCTGATATATGCATTTGGGAAGCTTGGCAAGGTAAATGGATATTAACGTAACATCTGAATGCACATAGTATGGGTTTTACCTAGAGGTCATTTTCTTGGATCCTATTTATTTGTTCATTGGTAAACATGTGACCGCGAATAATCTGAAGGGGTCATTCTACTAATTATTCTCCAAGGGTTAGCTCAATTGGTAAAGGTTTAGGGGCTTGTGCTTTACGTCACAAGTTCAAGCCCCATGTCAAGTGAACTAAACTAAGTCGAAGGGGTGGCCCATCATCCATGAGTTTCGAAGGCTCTGGTTGGCCCAAAGGTTAGCCCCAGATGAATTTCTTGATCATAATAAAAAGTACCAACTGTGATACTCTTGAAGATTCTTATCACAAGTATTGTCATAATAAATGTTTCAAAGCCACATTCTTTCATTTGTATGCACAAGCAATTGGAACATATGTTGCATGTGATGCCTTTCTTCTGTTCTATGATTTTATGAGTGTTGATGAAATATCTTTCCTTGTTGCAGAGGGATGAAGCCACAAAAGTCTATGAGCACTTTATGGCTTTAGGCGTGAAGCCAAATGAAATGACATATTCTCTACTTGTTGATGCTCATCTTATTAAACGAGAACCGAAAGCAGCACTTTCAGTAGTTGATGAGATGGTAACATGCCTTTCACTCTCTCAATACAATCATCAGTGACAAAATGAGCCTACTTGTCATTTTAGCTAAGAAATTATACTTTTGCTTCATGTGCAGGTCCATGCCCAGTATAAACCTTCCAAAGAAATGCTGAAAAAGATCCGAAGACGATGTACTCGAGAGATGGATTATGAATCTGATGATCGAGTCGAGGATTTGACCAAGAAGTTTAACATCCGAATGACCTCAGAGAATCGTCGTAACATGCTCTTTAACCTTAGATACAGCATGGAATATGCTGGTTAGATGTTACTGAAGTGGATTAAAGAAAATCACCTGCATAGTCGACACCATTCAAAATCTCTTGGCCTTTTGCTGAGAAACTTGATGGAATGAAATATTAGAATATCAGTGCATCTAGCGTTTGAATGTTGGGACTCTTTTTCCTCTTGTTCTAGCTTGCCTCTGCTCGTTGGACACTTGAATGCTGATGCAGGTGTTTGATATGCCTCGCGCGATCCTCTAACTAGTGGCTGTAAATTACTTAGTTCTGGTTAGTATTGAGCTGTGGAGGATGGTATCTGGTTAGAAGGTTCTTGTTTTAACATATTTATGTATTCTTTTTTCCACCCATTAGGTAGCTTAAAGACAGGGCATTGAATAAACTGTACTCTTCATGCTGAAGCAGTTTGCATCAAATGCAATTTCTGCTGCTTTCCTTGTTTTTGAAATTTCTTCCATAGCTGACTACCATTTTTACATGTGAATTTCTGCTTGCTACATTTTGAAGAAAGATATTTCTAATTCCATATTAGCACCCATTGCAGTGTTTTTCCTATAGTTTCTTGTCATCCAATATCTGTTACCATCCCTTATTCTACGATTATCACTCTATTTTGTTGTAGTTACTAGTCCTTTTGTCAAGTTTTTCTTAATATCTGCTTTGATATGCTTCTCGTTAAACCGAGTATTTTAACAAAAATAACCTCTCATAGTAAAAGTAAGATTGATGTAACCGCTTATCCCACTTTTTCCATTCTTATTTTGCGCATAACGTCAGCATCACTACTCTGTGATATTCCGTCGATATGTATATATTATAACGATATCATATGGAATTGAGCTTAATTCATTGTGATACTCCGTTAGTATATTGGTACCCTCTTGATATTATATAGAATTGAGCTCGTTTTATAAGAAATAAATAAGAACAAATTAAACATTAAAGTCACAATCTTATTTATTAAACTCTAAACTCTGATGGTATCAAGCATTTTCTTCCTTTTTGATATCATTTGAGTATATATATACACACATTTTGATGATGTTAAGTAGTTTCGCTGAAAGAATATTTCTTTCTTCTTTGATATCATCAGAGTATATAATACTCTTATAGCATCGAACGTGTAAAAATAATTAAATAGAGGATATAAAAGTAAGAAGATTGTCGCTCGTAAATAATTTTTCCTTCTTTTTTAATTACAAGTGTTGTTTTCCCTGTCAAATTCTAGAGCCCAAAACTGATCCAAGTCAAAACCCCCAAAATCAGCCCACTAGAATCTTTATTTTTGTTAGATCAAACTGACTGAGAATACCTAGCTTTTTTCTCAGTAAATTGAATCAAAACCCCTTTCAAGAAACCAAAAATTTATATCAAAAATCAAATCTTTGATGGATCATTCTCCAAGAATTTGATAAATTCCCACACCCAGAGAAACCCAAGAACCAAAAACAAAAGAAAAAGCAAATGGGGCAGAATACTGGTGCAAGTGGCAAAGGCAAGAAAGAAGAAGATATGAAAAAGGAAACAGTAGTAGAAGAAGAAGAAGTTGAAGAGGGTGGAGAAGAAGCAGAGCATGATGAACAAGATGGAATGTCTGTTCATTCTCCTTGTAAACCTTCATCTTCTGCTCTTCGTAAGGTAACCTTTTGTTTTTTCCTTAATTAAGAAAAATTTAAGTTACCCTTTTCTACCATTGTTTCATATCACTGTGTTTTTTTTATCATATGCATGGGCAGTGTGAGGGTATCAGAACAAACCCCCCTTCATTGAAAAATTATACTATCAAAATTAAATTTTTAGGTATATGTAGGGTAGATATTGAATCCCTTTTGGTGGACAGAGTACCAGACAATTATCTTGTGGAATTAGTCGAGATGTGTGAAAGCTGTCTCGGACACCATACTTGTCAAAAAAAGAAAAAAAACAGATGTTGAATCTCTTTGTTTAACTCCCTTCCGTCCTAGCCTTGATGGACGGAGTCATCTAGTACTTGATGTTAATGGAGGTGATAGGTATCCTATGGAATTAGTAGAGTCGTGGAAAAGTTTACCAGACACCATGGTTATTAAAGAAAATGAAGATGTTGAATCTCTTTGGTTTCTTTATATTTTGAATCATCGCAGTGGAAATCCTGGCTTTGTTATTGAGTATATGCTTTTGGTGTGTTTGATTATAGAATTTATGGATTCTTTTGTTTCTTTTCTTTTGTGGTATGTTTATCATAGGAGCAATCACAGGTGGAATTGGAGATAAGATTGTTGGAGGCTCTTGAAATTTATCCCCCTGCCAAATTGAGAGGTATAATTTGTATAGGTTTTATGTGTCATTACTAATTTTATATGTCTCCTCTTTAAATTCTGCTGTCTTTCTGGTAAAGATGAAAAGGTGGTAAGTTTAATATAGTTCTAGCTCATAAGTGAATCTCACAGTAAAATGTGGTGGATAGAAACTCTTGGTGTAACGGGAACTTGCATTATATTTTGCTTTCTGCTGTGGGAGTGAGACATTTAACATGCTCACCTTGATCTTATTGCAGGCATCCATCGTCATTTTGTCCTTTATGGCTTAACAGAGCATCTGCGTAGAAGGTTGCTAGGCTACATTTGTCCTTTTCGTTTATTAGCTCTTCATTTTGTGGCTTTGTGAATGAGCTTAGCTCATGCCAACACTCTCGGAAAAGAAATAAGAAAACTGAGGCACGTGTAAAAAGTGTACCTAAGAGTGTGAAGAAACTTAGTGTGACTTTATCATTTGTCTTTCAAAGCTGATTCTTTTTTTTGGTCGCAGCTTCAATAGGCAATTTGCTCCTGATGATGTTTTGAAGCTTCTGGATCGCTTCTACAACTTGGATATGGTGGTATGTATTCTTGGTTTTACTTTCTATTCAACTTCAATCTTCAAAACTTGTCCGTTATTCGGTATTTGACTTTGAAAGGCTGCTTGTTAGAGCTGAAGAGTTTACATAAAAGCCATTCTTCCTGCTCCACAATTAGCAGGATCATAACTGATATACGGATATACAGAGTTGCACACGAGTTTATTTGAAGTCAAGTCCTCTTAATTTATCATAGTTAATCCTGCAAGAGACCAAGATTAGGACATTGGGAAGCGACATCAAGGAGAAAGATTTGTTCAATTTGTTACTAAATTTTGGCTCTATAGAGCATACATCCTTATTTTGATATTTGACCAGGAAAGAAAGAGATTGAAATGCTTCTACTTATGCTTAGCTGTTCTGTTTCATCGGCTAGAATCTTGGTTTTGTGGGGCAATCTTTTTTTGGAGTTATGTGGGATGAGTGTTCTTACTCTTGTATTCTTTTAACTAATTTCAGAAACCAGATGACGAGGACGCAGAGATCATAAACCAGGAGGAAGAGTTTTGCCTACCGCAGAGTTATTTCTCAAAGGAGGAACCTTGAACAAGTTTGGGATCGATATGGATGTTGGACTTTCACATATGGCAGTTTCTGTATAGTTAGTAGCAGGGTGGTCAGATTATTTTTTTTGATGCCATAAACATTCTGCATCTTCTGTTGGATCTTCCTTTACAGGCAGTCTAAATCTTACTGAAAAGTTTGTATGCATGCTCAGAACTGATTTTCAGCTTTCCTTATATACAGGCTCTTTATCTTTAACAGTTTTTGTCATGGAGAATCCTCTTGTTCCCTGTGCTAACAACAATCTTTCCCTACACCTTATGTGAACGCGGAGTGTTTTGTACATCGAGCTGTCCTTTTTAATCTGGTCACTGAACAACCAAGCCGACATAAGGATTCTAGCTTGCGTCCACTTAGAGTAGATGGAGATTCTCGGACGGGGAGCTTATTTCTACCACTATAAAACAGTGGTAGTTCAGCCATCATCTTTTTCCTAACATGGTTAAATAGTTTCATGGTAAATTTCTTTCATGTCATCATGTGGCACAAATTTATAAGTGTCTCGAAGGGATGACTTAGCGGTGAATGAACAGAGTTGTAAGGAATCAAAAGATCTTTCATTTCACCATAGCAGGATTCTTGCTAACCTTCTCGGCTAGTTGGTCTAACCACACAGGTTCTTGCTAACCTTTTCGTGTGTATTAGTCAATGAATATGTTGTAAATATTATTTTTGGAACTTTTTGACAACTAATTTTGTAGGACAATCGTCCGTAATTGCCTCGTGAATAATATTCATAATTCCTATAGAATCCTCGCCACTTTTGTAAGTGTTTAGGAGTCACGAAACATGAATTCAAGATTTTTTCACAATTTTTCGTGAGTATCAACCTACGAATGCATTGTAGATATGACTGTCCAAAATTTTTTGACTCCAAATTTATAGGATTATTCATAATTACCTAGTAAATAATATTCATAACTTCTATAGGATTCACACCACCTTTACATTTTTTTTAGCGTTATAGGTCACACAATAGGAATTCATGATTTTTTTCCCAATTTTTTTTGTGTAATAACCAATGGATATATTATAAATATTATTATCCGAAACTTTTTGACTCCAAATTTTGTAGGACTATCCGTATTTCCTTGTAAATGATATTGCTACTTTTATTAGTATTTAGGGGTCACAAAACATGAATTCAAGATTTTCTTTTTAATTTTCCATGTGTTCCTACAAAATTGGTTTATGAATATATTGTAAATATAATCATCCGAAACTTTTTGACTCCACATTCTTAGGAACATACACAATTATTAAGTGCATGATATTCATAGCTTCTATATAATTCATGCTATTTTTAGCATTTACGGATTACAAAATAGGAATTTATGATTTTTTCCCTATGTATTATCCTATGAATATTCTGTAAATATTACTATCTAAAATTTTCGACTCCGAATTTTCTAGGATCATCTGTAATTACCTAATGAATGATATTCATAATTAACTACTATAGATTCACACTACTTTTTCTTAAAAAAAAACTACGAGTCACGAAATAGGAATTCATAGTTTTCTCAAATTTTCATGTGTTGTAATAACTATATTGTAAATATTACTATTAGAACTTTTTGACTTTAAATTTTATAGGGTCATTCGTAATCACCAAGTGAATGATGATCATGACTTCTACAGGATTGAAATCACTATTTTAGTGTTTAGGCGTCACGAATAGAATTGAGCATTTTTTTCTTCAATTTTTTGTGATTATTAGCCCATAGATATATTGTAAATATTACCGGGGACATTTTTGACTCCTAATTGAATATGATTATCTATAACCACCTATTGCGTGATATTTGTATCTTCTATAAGATCTATGTCATTTTTTAGCGTTTAAGAATCATGAAGTAGAAATTTAAGATTTTCTTTTTTGTGTATTAGTAAATGAAATCGAGTAAATAATATTGTCTGAAACTTTTTGACTTCAAATTTTGTATGCGTAAGTACCTACTGAATGACATTCAAAGATTCTATAGGATCCACACCACTTTTTGAATCATTTAGGCGTCACGAAACAAGAGTTGAGTATTCCCTTGGTAATAGCCTATAAATATATTGTAAATATTATTATCCAAAATTTTTGGACTCCTAATTTTGTATGGCCATATGTTATCACCCAATTAATGATATTCATAACTTCTATATGATCCACGTCATTCTTTTTGTGTTTAGGGATTATGAAAGGAAATTCAGAATTTTTCTCAACTTTTTGTGTGAATTAACCAATGAATATATTGTACATATTATTGTTCGAAATTTTGACTCCTAATTTTATAGGACCATCTGTAATTACCTAATGAATGATACTCATAGCTTTTATAGGATTTACATCACCTTTTTTAACATTCAGGGTTCGCAAAACATAAATTCAGGAACTCTCTTAGCTTTTTATGAGCAGCCTATAACTATATTGTGCATATTACTTTCTGAAACTTTTTGACTCCTAATTTTGATGTGCTATCCGTGATTATCTAATATGATATTCATAACTTTTATAGGATCCATAATATTTTTTTAGCATTTAGGGGTCATATAACATTAATTTATGATTTTTCTCAGTTCTGCGTATGTATTGGTCTATGAATATTTTGTAGATATGACTAACTAGAATTTTTGGACTCCCAATTTTGTATCTACATTCATAATTACCTAGTGAATGATATTCATAGTTTCTAAAGGATTCAGGCCATTCTTTAGCGTTTAGGGGCCATGAAACAAGAAGTCAATAGTTTTTTTAGTTTTTCGTGTATAGCCTATGAATATGTTGAAAATATGACTGTTTAGAACTTTTTGATTCCTAATATTGTAGGATAATCCGTAATTACCTAATGAATGATATTCATAACTTCTATATAATTCACGCTATTTTTTAAGTATTTAAGAGTCACAAAAGAGGAATTGAAGATTTTTTTTTTTCAATTTTTCGTATGTATTTATCAACATATTGTAAATATTACTGTCCACAAATTTTTAACTTTTAATTTTGTATGACCATCTGCAGTTACCTAGTGAATGATTCATAGATTCTACAGGATTCAGACCAATTTTTTTCTTTTTAGCATTTATACGAAACAGAAATTCCATTTTTTCTAAAAAAAATTTGTGTGTGTATTAGTTTACGAATATTTTATAAAACTCTTAATTTCATAGGGCCATCTGTAATTATATAGTGAATGATACTCGTAGCTTCTATAAAATCCACACTACTTTTTTAGTGTTTAGTGGTCACAAACATGAATTCAATTTTTAGTGTGTATATTAGCCTATGAGTAAAATATCAATATCAATGTCAATATTACTGTCTAGAACTTTTAACTCTTAATTTTGTATGGCTGCCTACAATTACCTAGTGAATATTCATAACTTCTATAGGATCCACGCTATCTTTTTAGTATTTAGGGATCACGAAATAGAAATATAGAAATCTTTTTTTAGTTTTTGTGTGTATAGCCTACGAATATTTTATAAATATGACTGTCCAATTTTTTGACTCAATTTTGTAGGACCATTTGTAACTATCTAGTGAATAATATTCACTGGTTCTATATATCCGCACCACTTTTTTTAGCGTTTAAGTCATGAAAAAGTAAGTCTAAATTTTTTAAAATAATTTTTCGTATGTATTAACCTATAATAAATTGTAAATATGACTGTCTAAAATTTTTTGACTCCTAATTTTATGGGAATAATTTAATTACCTAGTGAGTAATATTCATAGTTTCTGTAGGATCCACACCATCTTTTAGAGTTCAATGGTCACGAAACAAGAAGTTAAGCTTTTCTCCGTTTTTATGAATATTTTGTAAATACGACCATCTTAAACTTTTTGACTCCTTCTTTTGTAGGACCATCCATAATTACCTTGTGAATTGAATGATATCCATAGCTTCTACAGGATCTATACCACACTTTTTTTTTTAGCATTTATGGGTCATGAAAAAGAATTTAGGAATTTTTTAAAATTTTCATGTATTAGCCTATGAATTTTTTTGTAAATATGACCATGCACATTTTTTTGACTTCTAGTTCCTATATTCATGACTTCTATATGATCCATGTCCCTTTTTTTAGCATTTAGTGACCATGAAATAGGAATTCAGAAATTTCTTTAAAATTTTTTCGTATTTATTAGCCTATGGATATGTTGTAAATATGACCGTATAAATCTTTCGACTCCTAAATTATTAGGATCTTCCACAATTACCTAATGAATGATATTTATAGTACAACCTATGCCAATTTTTTTGTTGCATTTAGACAGTAACACTCTTGTCAGCCAAAATCTTGTTTTCAGCTAATTTAAGTTCATAACTTTACTATAAATAACAACAACATCAATGACATCGGGAGGCCCGCGCCGAGTGATTCTCTCCCAAAAAAGTCTACATGTGATGTTCCGAAAACAGAAACATGTGATTTAGTAAATTAGAACCCATTGTAGAAGCCTCGCGAATAATCTCATTACCTTCCTGAGCAAGACCACGTCCTTCATTACGAGCTTTTACACATGCAGTCCTTTCTTTATCTTCAGACCCTCAAGGCTGACGTCGAACAGAGACACGATTGGAATTTACCGAGGAGAAAGCAGCCTAATAGGGATATTTTGTGTGGTCCTACAAAGTGGTGTGTAGGGATGATAGAGCGTATAAAAATCTTACCTTTACTTCAGAGATAAAGAGGTTATTTCTAATAGACTATCAGCTCAGGGAAAAACAATCAAATCAATCTAGAAAAAGAAGTAACAGAAGTACAAGAAATAAAAGATAATAACAAAAACAACATATAATAACAAAGCTACAATAAAACAATATGATAGACGAGGTACAAGGAATCAATAGATAGTAACATAAATCAAAAAACAAGAAACTACAAAAAGCAATACTACGACTATTAATATAAACGGATGATAATGCATCCCCTGAATCCCAACTTCAGATAATCAGAAAGTCATTCAATGAATTGCATCTTTGTCTAATGAGGCCATTGCAGAAGCAGTTGTGTCTTGCAAAACTGAAAAAATATATAAATCCTGTTATGATTTGTTGCGCGTATAGACTATTTTTTAGCTTTTGATGTCTCCTATAATGATGCTAAGAAAATAAAAATTTGATGTTATATTTGATGTTAGAAGGAGAAGAAGAGGTTAAAATAGAAAAAGGAATAAGAATATCTTTCGATTTGTCGATCCTGGATAAAAGAAATAAGAAACTCTAGACTATTCGGACGCATACTTGGTGGAATGGTTTATGTATGTTTATTACTAGGAGCAACGAGATCAAGTTGGTAAAGGTGACAAGTGGAGCAATTCATTTCTATTTCTACGATTGATGATCATAGAAGTCCTTTTATTCTTCTATATTAATTGACTATTTAATTTGTACATATAGGATTGAGGCGCGTGTTTACATTGCCCGTGCATATAGCTTTAAGGGTTGAAGTGGCAAAAGTAGAAATAGCTTTATCATTGAGATATTTAGAAAAATTCAATATGATTGTAATCCATTTATATAAGTTAATTAAAGACCTTAAGGATAATGCGATGCACTAAACTCTCAAATTATGCTTATTTATGAAATTTCCATTTTAAATCTTTTTAAACCTTATCATATAATTTTAAAATAAAAATATTTGTTTAATTTGATAGAGCCCAAAAGTAATCCCATTCAAAACATCCAAAACCAGCCCAAAAAAAACTGAGAATACCTAGTTTTTCTCAACAAAATTGAAGCAAAGCCACCTTTCAAGAAACCAAAAATTTATACAAAAAATCAAATCTTTCTTGGATCATTTTCCAAGAATTTGATAAATTTCCAACACCCAAGAACCAAAAATCAAATGGGAAAGAACACTGGTGCAAGTGCCAAAGGCAGAGGCAAAGGCAAGAAAGTTGTTGAACATGATGAACAAGATGGAATGTCTGTTCATTCTCCTTGTAAACATGCTCCTTCTGCTCCTCATGAGGTACCCTTTTTCGAAAAAAAAATTAAGAAAAAATTAAGGGTGTTGGATCAAATCCGTTCGTCAAAAAATTATACTATCAAAATTAACTTTTAGGTATATATATATATATGAGATATCAAATCTATTTTATTTAAATTTCTATCCACCCTAGCCTTGACCGACAAAGTTATTTGGTGATGATGTTTGTTGTGAGGGAGATGACAGATATCTTGTAGAATCAGTCAATTTGCATGAAATCTGACTTGAACACCACAGTTTAAAAAAAAAAAATTAAGAAAAATTCAAGGGTTTCAGATCAAGTCTGTTTGTCAAAAAATTATACTATCAAAATTAATTTTTAAACATCTCTCTCTATATATAGTAAATATCGAAATCCTTTTTATTTAAATGTCCATCTGTCCTAGCCTTAATCGACAGAGTTATCTGGTGATGTCTATTGGGGGAGGTAACAGATATCCTGTGGAATCAGTCGATTTGCACAAAAGTTGACTCGAACACTACAGTTATAAAAACAAGATGTTAAATCCCTTTGGATTCTGTATATATGTTGAACTCCTTAAGTAAAAGTCCTGGCTTTACTACTGATTATATGCTTGTTGATGTGTTTGATTATAGAATTTATGGATTCTTTGTTTTATGAGTGTGTGTATTTTTTGTATGATAGGAGCAATCACAGGTGGAATTGGAGATAAGACTGTTGGAGGCTCTTGAAATCTATCCCCTTGCCAAATTGAAAGGTATAATTTGTATAAGTTTATATGTTTCATTACTCAATTTATATGTTTCCTCTTTAAGTATTGTTATATTTTGCTGTTATTAAAGCTGAAAGGTGGTAACTTTATCATAGTTTGTCTAGTTCATAAACAAAACTCATCGTAAAATGCGGTGGATAGAAACTCATGGTGTCATTTGGAATTCGTTAAAACTTTGT
This sequence comes from Solanum rostratum, assembly GCA_029948455.1. Lineage (NCBI taxonomy): Eukaryota > Viridiplantae > Streptophyta > Magnoliopsida > Solanales > Solanaceae > Solanum > Solanum rostratum. Next base: position 7,535,781 of record CM057046.1, read on the forward strand.
GGTAAATAGAAGTGCTTTGATTACTAGGGTTTGAAGAATTCGATGAAGTGCACATCTTTTGTTTGAGTTAATATCTTACATGGTTACTCAATTATTAGTTTTTTTTTTAGAGATAGTCACTCAACTTTCTTTTTTAACCTCGAAGTCACTCAACTAAAGATTTCTTTTACCAAAAGTCACTTAACTATGAATTTTTTTCACATAAAGTCGCTTAACTTTGTTTTATAACTTAAAAGTCACTTAACTATTGGTATCGCACTTAAAAAGTCATCTAGTAATTGATATTTCACTTAGAAAGTCACCCAACCAATTTTAAATAATTTTTTTTAATTGAAATACAATTTTAATCTTAAACTATTTTTTCAAAAAAAAAAAAAAAAGATGTTCGTTTCAGATTTTATTAAATTTTGTTGGAACTTATTTTTTGTTTTAAATTAATTTTTTAAAATACTCACTTACCAACTTATTTCCAAATATAAGATACTGACTTTATTAAATTTAGTAAAACATAATTTTCATTTAAAAGATTGTTGTTATCTTCTATTGTTTCATTGTTGCTCTTATAGTGTCTAAACATTTGAGTTTAAAGGCAAGATTTAAAATAAAAATTAAATTTTAACATAATTCAATAAAATAATTAAAATGAGTATTTAAGTATTTAAAAAAAATTAATTTGAAACAAAACTTATGTTTCAACAAAATTTAATAAAATCTAAAATGAGCATTTTATAAATTTTTTGAAATTAGTTTAAAGTAAAAATTATATTTCAATGAAAAATGTAATAAAAAAATCATTTAAATTGGTATGGTAACTCTCTAAATGAAACATTAATTATTCAGTGACTTTCTAACTAACCTACCAATAATTAAGTGACTTTAGAGTTATAAAATAAAGTTGAGTGACTTTTTATGAAAAAAACTTATAATTGACTTTCCATGAAAGAAATCCTTAGTTAAGTGACTTCGAGGTTAAAAAAAAATTGACTGGCCTTCTGTGAAAAGAACTAATAGTTGAGTGACCATATAAGATATTAACTCCTTTTATTTAGATGGATGGCATATAACTGTATGAAGTTGTTTTGTTGTACTAGTTACTAGTTATGACTTATAATGGGGGGATTGTTTGTGCAATAAATAATAATGTTGATATATATCCCCTTTCCCTACCCCATGTTTTTTCTTTCAAAAGCTATGGCAATGCACTGAATAACAATGCCTTTCTGGGTCAAGCACGTCGCACGCGATTTACTTCTCTGGTGTGATTTATGAGCTATTGTTGTATTAGTGCATTTCACAAGAAGTCATCATATGATTCGTTTTTTCCATTGAACCTGGTTATAAGATCTCTAGTCCCCAGGTGGGTTTCCTCATATATGACTCAGAATTTGTATGCTTCAATCTCATCCTCCTCGATGTGCTTCAGACGCTTATCTTACTAAGGCCTTAATACATGAATCTGGAAGATTTAACACAATTATTAGTAAATGGTATACCATTGATCAATATGATCTCACAATATTGTGTTTTATCTTTATGGGTCTGAATTTATCGTTACAATAGCAATTTTGTACTCTACCAATAATATGGCGCTATCAAAATTAAGCAAAATGAGAAAATTAGTTTCTCAAAAAAAAATGTTTGATATAATAAAATCAATTCACTTTTTCACTAGTTGAAGTTATTTTTTTTTACTTCAACCTCCCTGGTAGAGTAAGCAAATAATATAAATTGCTTTTCTCATTCCCACAAATATCACCAAAATTTTTCTCATATGATTTACTTGTACCTGTGAAGTATTTTTACTACAAACACAATTTCATGTCGAATTGTTAGTCACATATCTCATAGTTTTTATTAGGCTAGCAAACTCCTTTTCTTCTTCGTCACATTATTTTCATTCAATTGAATCAAAGGAGTATCAAGACTAGCACTAATAGTTGTCTTTCACAATTTTCTCAACATAATGTGACTTGACAAGAAAATTCCGTCACATGTTTTATGATATTTTCATTCCAAGAATGAAATTTATCTCACCCAAATATTTCATATGAATATGGCTACTCAACATTTTTCCTCATCATTTCTTTGACAGCATGTTAGAGCCAAAACTCACCAAATCAGGTGCAAAAAATAATATGTGATTTATTTCAAAATAAATATATGCACCTATAATACTCTTCTTTAGAGCATTTCTAAAAGATGCAAAAATAAAAATTTCACAATGATTTTTTTTCACATTTCATGAATCCCCGCTATTTCTAGAATTTAACTATCACTTTGTGTTCATGAAAAAAAATCACTTCATTCATAAAAATCACTAGGTAAAAAGTTTTTTCTTCTTTACCTTTTCTCTGTTTGAATTGAGCAAGTAGAAATATACTTTACCCTTATATCTCTTCACTTCCATCTCTTAAAGAGAGTGATGTTGAAACGGAATGATGTTGAGATCTCCTATCTTGATATCCACATTTTTTCAAACCGTAACAAAACACATGAATCACCTTAAACCTTATTATTCCTTGTAACTCATGAAACCGCTAACCCATGTTCTACCCATTAGTGTCTTGTAACTCATATAACCTCCAAGATATGATTCCTCCATTCATATACCTATATTACTATCCACATTAAATCCTATTCAAGATAAGGATGAGTTCTCACCTATAAATAGTGATGTTTCTTCCTTTGTGGAGAGGAGGAATAAGAGGAGAGAAAAAAATGTGAAGTGTGGATAAAATATTGTAGTGTGTAGTGAAGTGAGCAGTAGTAAAAGAAAGCGTTGAGACAAATAAAATATTCTAAGTCTTTAACTATATCCACTATATATAAAAGGGAGTAATTATATGTTGAAGGTATTCTTCTTGTGGAGCTATGGACTCTTCAACTAATTCGGAGTTGTTTGAGTCATATAACGTTGTTGGGCTGATGTATCCTGGAGGGGACAAGTCGGAGATATACTGCTGGATCGGTGCAAATTATGCCGTAGTGGACTTGAATCTCCTTAAAGAGAGCGAGATATCCGCGCTTCAGCCTGAATGAATTTTTATTCAATTTTATCATTTATATTTTCAACTGTAATTTATTGTGTATGTGGTATATCACACCAACATTTTATTTACTCTTGATGATTGATTTTTTTCGCCAAAGGTAAATGAATGAAAAGGGAAGATTACCTTGCGTTAAATTTTTCTCTCTGCTGTGGGAGTGAGACGTTTAACATGTTCACCGTGATTCTTATTGCAGGCGTCCATCGTCATTTTGTCCTTTACGGCTTAGCATCACATCTGCGTAGAAGGTTACTAGACTACTTTTGTCCTTTTCGTTTATTAACTCTTCATTTTGTGCCTTTGTGAATGAGCTTAGCCCATGCCGGCACTCTCAGAAAAGAAATAGTAAAACTGAGGCACGTGTAAAAAGTGTACCTAAGAGTGTGAGGCATTTGGTTAAAACTTAATGTGACTTTATCCTTCGTCTTTCAATGATGAAAATTTATTGTCACAGCTTGAATAGGCAATTTTCTCCGGATGATGTTTTGAAGCTGCTGGATCGCTTCTACAACTCGGATATGGTGGTATGTATTATTGGTTTACTTCCTATTTAACTTCAATCTTCACAACTTATCTGTTATTCAGTATTCGACTTTGAAATGCTGTTTGTTTGAGCAGAAGAATTCATCCTGCTCCACGATTAGCCGGATCATAACTGATATACCGAGATACAGAGTTGCTACTGTTCTTGAAGTAGTAATCTAAGTTTCTTAGAAGTTGGAATCTTCTGAAAATACTTTAAATAGAACTTGTTGGACTAATAATTTACCTTGAGAGTTATGTAGCACTCTATATTCATCATTTTATGCTTTTAGCTGTTCTGTTTCATAGACGAGAATCTTGGTTTTATGGGGCACTTTTTTCTTACTGTGGTGTTCTTTTTAACTAATTTCAGAAACCAGACGACGAGGATGCTGAAATCTTTAATCAGGAGGAAGTGTTTTGCCTACCGCACAGTTATTTCTCAAATGAGGATCTTTGAACAAGTTTGGACTTTAGATATGGCAGTTTTACAGTAGTATCAGGGTGGTTATTATTTTACTGAAAAGTTTGTATGCATGAGAATTGAATTCAGCTTTCCTAATATATAGACAGTTTTTTCTTTTAAAAAAAAATTTCTCATAGATAATCCCCCTCCTCCAACCCAATTCCCCCACTTTCTGTACTTGGATATATCGCGAAGCACCAACATTCCCCGCTGCTAAGAGGTTCTGTCTATGTCACACTCCTTGGGTGTAATAATTCCCAGATCCTCTGTGAATGCAGAGTGTTTTGTGCATCGAGCTGCCTTTTTGAATAAATCATGATGGAATTAGTTGTTGTGTTGCATAATGCAAAAATGTATAATGGCTAGAGAGCTTATTTCTACTATAAAATTGTGCACAAAGGGATGATTTAGTGGTCAATGAGCATAAAGTTACAAGGAACCAAATGATCTTTCTCTTCACTAGAGCAGGAACTTCGCTAACCTTCTCGTTTAGTTAGCCATTGCAAAAGCAGTTGTGTCTTGCAAAACTGAAAATAAATAAATAAAGGCACAACACATAAATTAGTCCTTTAACTTGGCTTCAAATCACAAGTTGAAACTCCAACTTTCAAAATGCACAAACAAACACTCCAACTAACCCATTCTTTATCATTTAAACACGCCCTTCAAGCAGCTAAAACGCGTGAATCACACTCTCGATGATGTGTAATATATGTCCAATTCCGTGACACCACATCATTAAAAGTATTCCACCTATTTATATTTTTTTTTTAAAAAAGAAAAGTAAAAGAAACATTTGTGATTGGCTAATAAATCCTGTATTGATTTGTTGCGCATAGCGACTATTTTTTTTAGCTTTTGATGCCTCCTATAATGATGCCAAGAAAATAAAAATTTGATGTTAGAAGAGTCATAATTAAGCTGTAAACTTGATGACAATGGTACCTAACCAATTATAATGATAAGTTTGATTCAGAAGGAGAAGAAGAGGTTAAAATAGGAAAGGAATATCTTATGATTCGTTGATCCTTAAAAAAAGAAGTAAGGAACTTTAGACTATTCGGGCTCATACTTGGTGAAATGGTTCATGAATATTTATTACCAGGAGTAACGAGATCAAGTTGGCAAGGTAACGAGTTGATCAAGTTACTAACAACACTTCATCTTCATTTCTACGGCCGATGATCATAGAAGCCTTTTTACCATTCTATAATAATTGTATATTCTATTTGTATATGTAGGATTGAGGCGTGTATTTACACTGTCCGTATATATAACTTCAATGGTTGAAGTAGCAAAAGTAGAAATAACTCTATCTTAGAGATGCTTAGAAAAATTATACCTATTTATGAAATTTCCATTTTAAATCTTCTTAAACCTTATCATATAATTTTATTTTTTTAAATTTGATATTGAATTCTAGAGCCCAAAACAAATGATCCCATTCAAAACATCCAAAACCAGCCCACAAGAAAACTGAGAGTACCTAGTTTTTCTCAACAAATTGAATCAAAGCCACGTTTCAAGAAACCAAAAATTTATACAAAAGATCAAGTCTTTCTTGGATCATTTTCCAAGAATTTGATAAATTTCCAACACCCAAGAACCAAAAATCAAATGGGGAAGAACACTGGTGCAAGTGCCAAAGGCAAAGGCAAGCAAGTTGTTGAACATGATGAACAAGATGGAATGTCTGTTCATTCTCCTTGTAAACCTGCTCCTTCTGCTCCTCATGAGGTACTTTTTTGAGAAAAAAAAATTAAGAAAAATTCAAGGGTGTTGGATCAAATTCGTTCGTCAAAAAATTATACTATCAAAATTAATTTTTAGGTATATATATACATATATCAAATCTATTTTATTTAAATTTCTATCCACCCTAGTCTTGATCGACAGAGTTATTTGGTGGTGATGTCTAATAAGGGGGAGGTGACAGATATCTTGGGGAATCCGTCGATTTGCTCGAAAGCTGACTTGAACAACACGGTTATAAAAACAAGACGTTGAATCCCTTTGGATTTTTTTATATGTTGAGCTCCCTCAGTAAAAGTCCTGGCTTTTCTACTGATTATATGCTTGTTGATGTGTTTGATTATAGATTTTATGGATTCTTTGTTTTATGAGTATGTGTATTTTTTTTTATGATAGGACCAATCACAGCTGGAATTGGAGATAAAATTGTTGGAGGCTCTTGAAATCTACCCTCTTGCCAAATTGAAAGGTATAGTTTGTATAAGTTTTAATGTTTCATTACTCAATTTATATGTTTCCTCCTTAAGTATTGATGCAATTTGCTGTTATTAAAGTTGAAAAGGTCGTAACTTTATCATAGTTTGTCTAGTTCATAAACAAAACTCATCCTAAAATGTGGCGGATAGAAACTCGTGGTGTAATTTGGAACTCGTTAAAACTTTGTGGTAAATAGAAGTGCTTTGATTACTAGGGTTTGAAGAATTTGACGCAGTGGACACCTTAGCGCACACATTGATCACCTTTTATTTAGATGGACGGCGTATAACTGTAAGGAATTGTTTGCGGGGATTTTTTTTGCAATAAATAGTAATGTTGATATATATCCCCATCCTGTACCCCATGATTTTTCTTTCAAAAGCTATTGCTATTCACTGAATAACAATGCCTTTCTGGGTCAAGCACGTCGCAAGCGATTTACCTCTCTGGTGTGATTTGCAAGCTATTGCACTTGAATAGGGTTTATCATATGTGTGTGCAGCCAAAGGGTAGTAATTGTGGGTTCCCTTGTCATAAAATATTATTGCTTTATACCTTGGCTATAATATACTTATTTTAGCAGTAAGTGGTACCTTGCATAGCTAACTATAAGAGAAATAGTATAACTAAGTAGGAAGGTCTTTTAATTAAACTACTTATATGTCACAATAATAGATATTATATCTATCATAACTGAAAAGGGAAGATTACCTTACGTTAAATTTTTCTTCCTGCTGTAGGAGTGAGACGTTTAACATGTTTTCACCGTGATTCTTATTGCAGGCGTCCATCGTCATTTTGTCCTTTACGGCTTAACAGCACATCTGCGTAGAAGGTTACTAGACTACTTTTGTCCTTTTTGTTTTATAACTCTTCATTTTGTGCCTTTGTGAATGAGCTTAGCCCATGCCGCACTCTCAGAAAAGAAATAGGAAAACTGAGGCACGTGTAAAAAGTGTACCTAAGAGTGGGAGGCATTTGATTAAAACTTAATCTGACTATATCCTTCGTCTTTCAATGATGAAAATTTATTGTCACAGCTTGAATAGGGAATTTTCTCCTGATGATGTTTTGAAGCTGCTGGATCGCTTCTACAACTTGGATATGGTGGTATGTATTATTGGTTTACTTCCTATTAGACTTCAATCTTCACTACTTATCCATTATTCGGTACTTGAATGAGCGGAAGACTTCACATATGTAAAGCCATTCTTCCTGCTCCACGATTAGCAGGATCATAACTGATACACAGAGTTGGTACTGTTCTTGAAGTAGTAATCTGAGTTTCTTAAAAGTTGGAACCTTCTGAAAATACCTCAAATAGAACTTGTTGGACTAATAATTTACCTTAAGAGTTATGTAGCACACTATGTTCATCATTTTATTCTTTTAGCTGTTCTGTTTCATAGACTAGAATCTTGGTTTTTACGGGGCACTTTTTTTTTTTTGGCCGAGTTATATGGGACGAGGGTGCTTATTGTTGTGTTTTTTTTTAACTAATTTCAGAAACCAGACGATGAGGATGCTGAAATCTTTAATCGGGAGGAAGTGTTTTCCCTACCGCACAGTTATTTCTCGAATGAGGATCTTTGAACAAGTGTGGAATCGATATGGATATTTGGACTTTAGATATGGCAGTGTTTGTGTAGTAGTATCAGGGTGGTTAAATTATTTTACTGAAAAGTTTGTATGCATGCTGAGAATTGAATTCAACTTTCCTAATATATAGACTGTTGATCTTTTAGAAAATTTTCTCATAGAGAATCCCCCTCCTCCACCCCAATTCCCCCTCTTTCTGTCTTGGATATATTGTGAAGCATCAACATCCCCCGCGCTAAGAGGTTCCGTCTGTGTCACACTTCTTGGGTGCAATCTTTTCCCAATCCTATATATGTGAGCGCAAAGTGTTTTGTGCATCGAGCTGCCTTTTTGAATAAATCATTGTGGATTAGTTGTTGTTGCACAATGCAAAATGTATAATGTCTAGAGAGCTTTTTTCTACTATAAAATTGTGTCCAAAGGGATGACTTAGCTGTCAACGCGCATAAAGTTACAAGGAACCAATTGATCTTTCACTTCACTATAGCAGACTAACCTTCTCGTCCAGCTGGCCATTAAAAAAGCAGTTGTGTCTTGCAAAACTGAAAATAAATAAATAAACCCTGTATTGATTTGTTGCGCGTAGCGACTATATTTAGCTTTTAATGCCTCCTATAATGAAGCCAAGAAAATAAGAATTTGATGTTATGTAGGTTTTTTAACAAAATAACTGAAAAAGACTTTGAGAGAAAAAAATACTTTAGTGTCGTCAAAGAGAATTATCTAATTAATAATTCACAGAAATACATGTATAACTATAATTTCTAACTTAAAATAGAAAAACATGCTACTTAACTTATCAATAAAATTCAAATAAAAACAGAAAGATACTAATACCTAAATTCAAGCCACATAGGACTAATAAAATAATTTTAAAATCCTAAAACTTAGCTACAACATTTCTGTAAAAGAAGTCTGTTAAAGAAAATATAGCAAAATATAGCTAGTTATTTTATTTCTGCAATATCCAGAGACATATCTTCAACACTCCTCTTTGGATTAGGAATTGTAGATTGCAGTCTCATCTGAAATTGACCTCATCGATCAATAAATGTGCCAATTCATCTTTTGTCTTGCAAGACTTGTGCACATCTTCTGTTGGATTGAATAAGAAGTTTTTACTTCTCATTTCAACTTGTAAATGTCCTGCTTATTGGAATCAAAGATTCGATAATATTTGTCTCCAAATAATAATATAAATCCATTTCCCATGAGTTGGCCAACATTCAATAAACTTTAATCAATATTAGGCACGTAAAGAACAACTGAAATTATTTTTATATCTGAACTTGAATTGATTGCAACAGACCTTTTTAATTTTGCAGGGATGCAATCACCATTTCGAATTCTGACTTTTTTTATTTTCCATAGGTATAAGCTCTTTAATAAGTTTTATGTCATATGTCATGTGATTTGTACAACTACTATCAATCATCGAAAAATCAGATTTTTTGATTGCATAGTAGGTTGCCACAAATAAATGATCTTCTTCGTCGGTGGTGACTTGGGCATCTGTTCCATCTTTTTGAAATTTGCTTTTGCAAATCACAACTTCATGACCAAGTTGTTTGCAGATTTTACATTGTGTATTTGGTCTCTTTCAACATTTATTTGGAGGATGCCCATTTTTGCCACTGACAAGGTGGGGTAATTCATCAAGAATTTATCCTTGCTTTGAGTTTTATGATTGACTACTAATGCCACTTCAACTATGTCATCTTGCCTCATAAGCCTTTGCTCTTGTGCCTGCAATGTATTTAATAATTCTTCCAAGGAAATCATGGAAAAATCTTTTGTATTTTCCAAAGTAGTTGTAGATACTTCCTATCTTTCAGACACAGTAACAAGAATTTTTTTTAACAATTCTTGAATCTTTAAATTAGTGCCTAGCAATCTGACCTTGTTAGCAATTTCCAAAAGTCGGTTTGAGTAATCTTTGACGATCTCAGATTCCTTCATTTTTTGCATTTCGAAATCCCTTATCAAATTCGTATTTTTCATCTCCTTTCAAATTTCTTTTGCTGATTTGAGAGCCATAACTCTCATGAAAATTGTTGCAGACACACCGACAAATAAAGTTTCTTTAATTTTTGATTTTCTTATTTTGTTTTCTTTATGGTTTTTTATCTGCGCCATTGTGGGATTATTGGGCAACAGATAAACATCATAATCCTCTTCCATGACCTCCCAAAGATCAATAGCCTCAAGATAAGTCTCCATTCTTACTGCCTAAAGATGATAATTTTCACCATAAAAATAGGAGGAGCAATTTGAGAAGAACTATATTCCGAATTCATCTCACAGGTCCCTTAAGAAAATAACTCGGATATCAATTGCATGTTTTTTAACAAAGATACTAAGAAAATAACTCAAAAAAACTTTGAAAGAAAAAATACGTGTTGTCAAAGGGAATTATTTTATTAATAATTCACAGACATACATTTATAGCTATCATTTCTAAATGAAAATAGAAAAACACGCTACTAAACTTATCAATAAAATTCAAATAAAAATAGAAAGAAACTAATACCTAAATTCAAGCCACATAAGACTTTAATAAAATAATTTAAAAATCCTAAAACTTAGCTACTGAATTTTTGTAAAAGAAATCTTTTAAAGAAAATATAGCTAGTTATTTTATTTCTACAATATCCTGAACATATCTTCGACATGTTAGAAGAGTCATAAGCTGTAAACTTGACGACAATGGTACCTAATCTATTAAAATGATAAGTTCATGCAGAAGGAGAAGAAGAGGTTAAAATTGGAATAGGAATAAGAATATCTTTGGATTTGTCGATCTTGAAAAAAAGAAATAAGGAACTTTAGACTATTTGGCCGCATACTTGGTGAAATGGTTCATGCATGTTTATTACTAGGGGCAATGAGATCAAGTTGGCAAGATAACAAGTTGATCAAGTTACTAACAACACTTCATCTCTATTTCTATGGTTAGAAGCCCTTTTACTATTCTATATTAATTGGCTATTCTATTTGTGTGTATAAGATTGAGACGCGTATTTACACTGTCCGTATATATAACTTCAATGGTTGAAGTAGAAAAAGTAGAAATAGCTCTTTTTTAGAGATGCTTGAAAAATTCATAATGTAAAATGTGTGAGTTATCTTGTCATAGAGTCCAAAACATCCAAAACCAGCCCACAAGAAAACTGAGAACACCTAGTTTTTATCATCAAAGCCACCTTTCAAGAAACCAAAAATTTATATAAAAGATCAAGTCTTTCTTGGATCATTTTCCAAGAATTTGATAAATTTCCAACACCCAAGAACCAAAAATCAAATGGGGAAGAACACTGGTGCAAGTGCCAAAGGCAAAGGCAAGAAAGTTGTTGAACATGATGAACAAGAGGGAATGTCTGTTCATTCTCCTCGAAAACTTGCTTCTTCTGCTGAGGTAACTTTTTTTTTTTTAAGAAAAAAGAAAAATCAGGGGCATTGGATCAAATCCGTTCGTTGAAAAATCATACTGTCAAAATTAACTTTTAGGTATATAAATATAGTAGATGTTGAATCTATTTTATTTAAATTTCCATCCGTCCTAGCCTTGATCGACAAAGTTATCTGGTGATGCTTGTTGCGGGCAGTGACAGATATCCTGTGAAATCAGTCGATTTGCGTGAAAGCTGATTTGAACACCACTGTTATAAAAACAAGATGTTGAATCCCTTTGGATTTTTTATATGTTGAGGTCCCTCAGTAAAAGTCCTGGCTTTGCTACTGATTATATGCTTGTTGATGTGTTTGATTATAGAATTTATGGATACTTTATTTTATGAGTATGTGTATTTTTTGTATGATAGGAGCAATCACAGCTGGAATTGGAGATAAAATTGTTGGAGGCTCTTGAAATCTACCCTCTTGCCAAATTGAAAGGTATAATTTGTATAAGTTTTTATGTTTCATTACTCAATTTATATGTTTCCTATTTAAGTATTGATGCAATTTGCTGTTATTAAAGTTGAAAAGGTCGTAACTTTATCATAGTTTGTCTAGTTCATAAACAAAACTCATCCTAAAATGTGGCAGATAGAAACTCGTGGTGTAATTTGGAATTCGTCAAAACTTTGTGGTAAATAGAAGTGCTTTGATTACTAGGATTTGAAGAATTTGATGCAGTGGACACCTTAGCGCACACATTGATCACGTTTTATTTAGATGGACGGTGTATAACTGTAAGGAGTTGATTGGGGGGATTTGTTTTGCAATAAATAGAATTGTTGATATATATCCCCTTTCCCTACCCCATGTTTTTTCTTTCAAAAGCTATTGCTATGCACTGAATAACAATGCCTTTCTGGGTCGAGCTCGTCGCAAGCGATTTACCTCTCTGGTGTGATTTGCGAGCTATTGCACTTGAGGAGGGTTTATCTTATGTGCACCCAAAGGGTAGTAATTGTGGGTTTCCTTGTCATAAAATGTTATTGCTTTATACCTTGGCTATAATATACTTATTTTAGCGGCAAGTGGTACCTTGCATAGCTAACTATAAGAGAAATAGTGATAGCTAAGTAGGAAGGTCTTTCAATTAAACTACCTATGTCACAATAATAGATATTATATCTATCATAACTGAAAAAGGAAGATTACCTTACGTTAAATTTTTCTTTCTTCTGTAGGAGTGAGACGTTTAACATGTTTTCACCGTGATTCTTATTGCAGGCGTCCATCGTCATTTTGTCCTTTACGGCTTAACAGCACATCTTCGTAGAAGGTTACTAGACTAACTTTGTCCTTTTCGTTTATTAACTCTTCATTTTGTGGCTTTATGAATGAGCTTAGCTCATGCCACACTCTCAGAAAAGAAATAGGAAAACTGAGGCACGTGTAAAAAGTGTACCTAAGAGTCAGGCATTTGATTAAAACTTAAATATGACTTTATCCTTCGTCTTTCAATGATGAAAATTTATTGTCACAGCTTGAATAGGCAATTTTCTCCTGATGATGTTTTGAAGCTGCTGGATCGCTTCTACAACTTGGATATGGTGGTATGTATTATTGGTTTACTTCCTATTCAACTTCAATCTTCACAACTTATCCGTTATTCGGTATTTGACTGAGCGGAAGAATTCACATATGTAAAACCATTCTTCCTGCTCCACGATTAGCAGGATCATAACTGATATACCGAGAAACTGAGTTGGTACTGTTCTTGAAGTAGTAATCTGAGTTTCTTAAAAGTTGGAATCTTCTGAAAATACCTCAAATAGAACTTGTTGGACTAATAATTTACCTTAAGAGTTATGTAGCACACTATGTTCACCATTTTATGCTTTTAGCTGTTCTGTTTCATAGACTAGAATCTTGGTTTTTACGGGGCACTTTTTTTTTTTTGGCCGAGTTATATGGGACAAGGGTGCTTACTGTTGTGTTTTTTTTAAACTAATTTCAGAAACCAGACGATGAGGATGCTGAAATCTTTAATCGGGAGGAAGTGTTTTCCCTACCACACAGTTATTTCTCGAATGAGGATCTTTGAACAAGTTTGGAATCGATATGGATATTTGGACTTTAGAGATGGCAGTTTTTGTGTAGTAGTATCAGGGTGGTTAAATTATTTTACTGAAAAGTTTGTATGCATGCTGAGAATTGAATTTAACTTTCCTAATATATAGACAGTTGATCTTTTAGATAATTTTCTCATGGAGAATCCCCCTCCTCCACCCCAATTCCCCCTCTTTCTGTCTTGGATATATTGTGAAGCATCAACGTCCCCCGCGCTAAGAGGTTCCATCTACGTGTACACTCCTTGGGTGCAATCTTTTCCCGATCCTATATTTGTGAACGCAGAGTATTTTGTGCATCAAGCTGCCTTTTTGAATAAATCATTGTGGATTAGTTGTTGTTGCATAATGCAAAATGTTAAATGTCTAGAGAGCTTGTTTCTACTATAAAATTGTGCCCAAAGGGATGACTTAGCTGTCAACGCGCATAAAGTTACAAGGAACCAATTGATCTTTCACTTCACTATAGCAGACTAACCTTCTCGTCCAGTTGGCCATTGAAAAAACAGTTGTGTCTTGCAAAACTGAAAATAAATAAATAAATCTTGTATTGATTTGTTGCGCATAGCGACTATATTTAGCTTTTAATGCCTCCTATAATGAAGCCAAGAAAAATAAGAATTTGATGTTATGTAGGTTTTTTAATAAAATAACTGAAAAAGATTTTGAGAGAAAAAAATACTTTAGTGTTGTCAAAGGAATTATTTTATTAATAATTCACAGACATACATTTATAACTATAATTTATAACTGAATGCTACTTAACTTATCAATAAAATTCAAATAAAAACAACAAATACCTAAATTCAAGACACATAGGACTAATAAAATAATTTAAAAAATCCTAAAACTTAGCTACTGAATTTCTTAAAAAGAAGTATTTTAAAGAAAATATAGTTAGTTATTTTATATCTATAATATCCTGAGACATGTATTCAACACTCCTCTTTGGATCAAGAATTGTAGATTGCAGTCTCATCTTAAATTAACCTCATTAATAAATCTGTCAATTCATCTTTTGTGTTGGAAGACTTGTGCACATCTTCTGTTGGATTAAATAAGAATAGGAATCAGAATATCTTTCGATTTGTCGATCTTGAAAAAAAAATAAGGAACATTAAACTATTTGGCTGCATACTTGGTGAAATGGTTCATCCATGTTTATTACTAGGGGCAATGAGATCAAGTTGGCAAGGTAAAAGTTTGATCAAGTTACTAACAACACTTAATCTCTATTTCTACGGTCGATGATCATAGAAGCCTTTTTACCATTCTATAATAATTGGATATTCTATTTGTATATATAGGATTGAGGTGTGTATTTACACTGTCCGTATATATAACTTCAATGGTTGAAGTAGCAAAAGTAGAAATAGCTCTATCTTAGAGATGCTTAGAAAAATTCAAAATGTAAAATGTGTAAGTGATGCTTGTCATAGTGTATGTTTATAGAGTTGAGAGATATATCAATATTATGGTAATCCATTTAAAGAAGTTAAGGCCTTAAAGGGTAATGCGATGCACTAAACTCCCAAATTATACCTATTTATGAAATTTTCATTTTAAATCTTCTTACACCTTATCATATAATTTTAAAGTAAAAATATTTGTTTAATTTTTACTCCCATCCAAAACATCCAAAACCAGCCCACAAGAATACTGAGAACACCTAGTTTTTATCAACAAAATGGATCAAAGCCACCTTTCAAGAAACCAAAAATTTATATAAAAGATCAAACTCTTTCTTGGATCATTTTCCAAGAATTTGATAAATTTCCAACACCCAAGAACCAAAGATCAAATGGGGAAGAACACTGGTGCAAGTGCCAAAGGCAAAGGCAAGAAAGTTGTTGAACATGATGAACAAGAGGGAATGTCTGTTCATTCTCCTCGAAAACTTGCTTCTTCTGCTGAGGTAACTTTTTTTTTTTTTAAAAAAAAAGAAAAATCAGGGGCATTGGATCAAATCCGTTCGTTGAAAAATCATACTGTCAAAATTAATTTTTAGGTATATAAATATAGTAGATGTTGAATCTATTTTATTTAAATTTCCATCCGTCCTAGCCTTGATCGACAAAGTTATCTGGTGATGCTTGTTGCGGGCGGTGACAGATATCTTGTGAAATCAGTCGATTTGCATGAAAGCTGATTTGAACACCACTGTTATAAAAACAAGATGTTGAATCCCTTTGGATTTTTTATATGTTGAGGTCCCTCAGTAAAAGTCCTGGCTTTGCTACTGATTATATGCTTGTTGATGTGTTTGATTATAGAATTTATGGATTTTTTATTTTATGAGTGTGTATTTTTTGTATGATAGGAGCAGTCACAGCTGGAATTGGAGATAAAATTGTTGGAGGCTCTTGAAATCTACCCCCTTGCCAAATTGAAAGGTATAATTTGTATAAGTTTTTATGTTTCATTACTCAATTTATATGTTTCCTCTTTAAGTATTGATGCATTTTGCTGTTATTAAAGTTGAAAAGGTCGTAACTTTATCATAGTTTGTCTAGTTCATAAACAAAACTCATCCTAAATTGTGGCGGATAGAAACTCGTGGTGTAATTTGGAATTCGTTAAAACTTTGTGGTAAATAGAAGTGCTTTGATTACTAGGGTTTGAAGAATTTGATGCAGCGGACACCTTAGCGCACACATTGATCACCTTTTATATAGATGGACGGCGTATAACAGTAAGGAGTTGTTTGCGGGGATTTTTTTTGCAATAAATAGTAATGTTGATATATATCCCCTTCCCCTACCCCATGCTTTTTCTTTCAAAAGCTATTGCTATGCACTGAATAGCGATGCCCTTCTAGGTCGAGCACGTCGCAAGCGATTTACCTCTCTGGTGTAATTTGCGAGCTATTGTACTTGAGCAGGGTTTGCCTTATGTGCACCCAAAGGGTAGTAATTGTGGGTTCCCTTGTCATAAAATATTATTGCTTTATACCTAGGCTATAACATACTCATTTTAGCGGCAAGTGGTACCTTGCATAGCTAACTATAAGAGAAATAGTGATAGCTAAGTAGGAAGGTCTTTTAATTAAACTACCTAGGTCATAATAGTAGATATTATAATATCTGAAAAGGGAAGATTACCCTGCATTAAATTTTTCTTTCTGCTGTAGGAGTGAGATGTTTAACATGTTCACCGTGATTCTTATTGCAGGCGTCCATCGTCATTTTGTCCTTTATGGCTTAACAGCACATCTGCGTAGAAGGTTAGTAGACTACTTTTGTCCTTTTCGTTTATTAACTCTTCATTTTATGGCTTTGTGAATGAGCTTAGCTCATGCCACACTCTCAGAAAAGAAACAGGAAAACTGAGGCACGTGCAAAAAGTGTACCTAAGAGTGTGAGGCATTTGATTAGAACTTAATATGACTATCCTTCGTCTTTCAATGATGAAAATTTATTGTCACAGCTTGAATAGGCAATTTTCTCCTGATGATGTTTTGAAGCTGCTGGATCGCTTCTACAACATGGATATGGTGGTATGTATTATTGGTTTACTTCCTATTCAACTTCAATCTTCACCACTTATCCGTTATTCAGTATTTGACCGAGCGGAAGAATTCACATATGTAAAACCATTCTTCCTGCTCTATGATTAGCAGGATCATAACTGATATACCGAGAAACTGAGTTGGTACTGTTCTTAAAGTAGTAATCTGAGTTTCTTAGAAGGGGGAATCTTCTGAAAATACCTCAAATAGAACTTGTTGGACTAATAATTTACCTTGAAGTTATGTAGCACACTATGTTCATCATTTTATGCTTTTAGCTGTTCTGTTTCATAGGCTAGAATCTTGGTTTTTACGGGGCGCTTTTTTTTTTGGCCGAGTTATATGGGACTAGGGTGCTTACTGTTGTGTTTTTTTTTAAACTACTTTCAGAAACCAGACGATGAGGATGCTGAAATCTTTAATCGGGAGGAAGTGTTTTCCCTACCGCACAATTATTTCTCGAATGAGGATCTTTGAACAAGTTTGGAATCGATATGGATATTTGGACTTTAGAGATGGCAGTTTTTGTGTAGTAGTATCAGGGTGGTTAAATTATTTTACTGAAAAGTTTGTATGCATGCTGAGAATTGAATTCAACTTTCCTAATATCAGGGTGATCATTTAGAAAATTTTCTCATAGATAATCCCCCTCCCCTAACCCAATTCCCCCTCTTTCTCTACTTGGATATATTGTGAAGCATCAACATCCCCGTGCTAAGAGGTGTCTACGTCACACTCCTTGGGTGCAATGTTTTCCCGATCCTATATATGTGAACGCAGAGTGTTTTGTGCATCGAGCTGTTTTGATGTATAAATCATTATGGATTTAGTTGTTATGTTGCATAATGGAAAACGTATAATCACTTTTTAGGTATATATATAGGAACCAAATGATCTTTCACTTTACTATAGGAAGAACTTCGCTAACCTTCTCATCCAATTAGCCATTGCAAAAGTAGTTGTGTCTTGCAGAACTGAAAATAAACAAATAAATCATGTATTGATTAATTGGTTGTGCGTAGCGACTATTTTTTAGCTTTTGATGCCTCCTATAATGATGCCAAGAAAAGAAATAAGGAACTTTGGATTCTCCGGATGCATATTTGGTGAAATGGTTCATGTATGTTTATTACCAGGAGCAACAAGATCAAGTTGGTAAGGTAACAAGTTGATCAAGTTACTCACAACACTACTCTATCTCCATTTCTACGGTTGATGATCATAGAAGCATTTTTATCATTCTATATTAATTGGCAAGTCTTGGGCTAAAATCATTTCTGAAGTACAACCCTAACTTAGATTACATCCTTATGTTATAATTATAAATAAAAACATCTTTTAACTATCCCAAACTTTGCAATAAACACCTCTCTTGTTAACTTCTGTTAAAAAAAAAACTAACAGCTGAAAAAAATTTCTCCAAGTGTGTCAAGTATGTGAGAAAATCTCCATATTCTGTTAGATTGATGTCTTCATCCGTACATATTCTCATTCAAATTCATAGTTACTCCCATTATTACTATGCTTCATACCAATGCAAGCTTATGAACCCTCTGCTGTCATTCTACTCTGATTACCTCGGGAGCCCGAATGTGCAACCTCTTTTCCGCCGCTTTCAGCTCAAATTTTCTCAATAGAAAGACTTGCCTTTCCCTTCCTATGCGTTCTACCTCTCCTTTGCCCGAATTCTCTTTGGAAGTCGTCTATACTCTCTGTGTGTGTATCTAAGGCATCTAGAAGTTTTTAAGTCTTGGAGAACATCATGGAACATATATTTCTAAGTTTACACTACATCCAAAAGAATCTAGAATTTAGACAATCTAAAACAGAGGTTACTCATCATCATATGTAAATAGTTCAGAGTGACCGACTAGAAATTGTATTCTAACTTAATTTCTCTAGGAAGCTGTTTCTCATAATTGTAAAATTTGTTCTATCATCATGAATCAAATGCTCAAAAAGCTTATTTCATGATATGTGACCGAGGATCATATGAATGTATTAGTGACACAGTTCAATTGATTCATGATTGTGTTGGGCATGGCTTTGGGCAGGGATGATTTTAATCCAAAAAGTTCTCCTTTTGGTGGAAGTCACGTGTTTGGCACATGTGTTCATTTGAGCTGTTAGTTTTTTTTTTAACAAAAATTAATAGCAGGATGTTTATTACAAAGTTTGGAATAGTTAAAGAATGTTTTTTGTTCACAATTAAAGCATAAGGATGTAACCTAAGTTTGGATTATATTTCAGGAATGATTTTAGCGCAATTTATATAAGTTAAAGACCTTAAGGGTAATGCGATGCACTAAACCCCAAATCATACCTGTTATGAAATTTCCATTTTAAATCCTCTTAAACTTTATCATATAATTTAAAATTAATTTTTTTTTTTTAAATTTGATATTGAATTCTAGAGCCCAAAACAAATGATCCCATTCAAAATATCCAAAACCAGCCCACAAGAAAACTGAGAGTACCTAGTTTTTCTCAACAAATTGAATCAAAGCCACGTTTCAAGAAACCAAAAATTTATACAAAAGATCAAGTCTTTCTTGGATCATTTTCCAAGAATTTGATAAATTTCCAGCACCCAAGAACCAAAAATCAAATGGGGAAGAACACTGGTGCAAGTGCCAAAGGCAAAGGCAAGAAAGTTGTTGAACATGATGAACAAGACGGGATGTCTGTTCATTCTCCTTGTAAACCTGCTCCTTCTGCTCCTCATGAGGTACCCTTTTTTGGAAAAAAAAAATTAAGAAAAATTCAAGGGTGTTGGATCAAATCCGTTCGTCAAAAAATTATACTATCAAAATTAATTTTTAGGTATATATATATATAGAGAGAGAGAGTAGATGTCGTATCGATTTCATTTAAATTTGCATCTGTTCTAGCCTTGGTCGACAGAGTTATCTGGTGATGCTTGTTGCGAGAGAGGTGACAGGTACCCAGTGGAATTAATCGATTAGCTTGAAAACTGTTGAATTCATTGAGGTGCACGACAACTGACTTGAAAACCATAGTTAATTTAAAAAAAAAAAAGATGTGGAATCCCTTTTGATTCTTTATATGTTTTGAACTCCGATCCCTTAGTAAAAGTCGTGCCTTTGCTACTGATTATATGTTTGTTCATGTGTTTGATTATAGAATTTAAGGATTCTTTGTTTTATGAGTATGTTTATTTTTCGAACTATAGGAGCAATCACAGGTGGAATTGGAGATAAAATTGTTAGAGGCCCTTGAAATCTATCCCCTTGCCAAATTGAAAGGTATAATTTGTGTAAGCTTTTATGTTTCATTACTGTAAAGGTGGTAACTTTATCATAGTTTGTCTAGTTCATAAACAAAATGCATCGTAAAATGCGGTGGATAGAAACTCGTGGCATAATTTGGAATTCCTTAAAACTTTGTGGTAAATAGAAGTGCTTTGATTACTAGGGTTTGAGGAATTTGATGAAGTGCACACCTTAGAGCACCCGTTACCTTTTGTTTAGATGGATGGCGTATAACTTTACAGATTTATTTTGGTTTGTGTACAAGTTATGCATGAATTATAATGGGAGGATTGTTTGTGCAATAAATAATAATGTTGATATATATCCCTTTCCCCCCACCCCATGCTTTTTCTTTCAAAAGCTATTGCTATGCACTGAATGACAACATCCTTTTGGGTCGAGCACGTTGCAAGCGATTTACCTCTCTGGTGTGATTTGTAAGCCATGAGCAAGGTTTACCTTGTGTGCACCCAAAGAATACCAATTGAGAAATCGTGATAGCTAAGTAAGAAAGTCTTTTAATTAAATTGTCTATGTCACAATAGTAGATATTATATCTATCATAACTGTAGAAATTGTTGAATGCATGTTGTGATTGAGGAAAAAACAAAGAAGTAGCTACAATCTTAAGAATATTCATGGAATTTTATTAACTCTTGATCAGTAATCTTTTTTTTCCTGAGGGTAAATGAATGAAAAGGGAAGATTAGCTTGCATTAAATTTTTCTTACTGCTATGGTAGCGTGAGATGTTTAACATGTTCACTGTGATTCTTATTGCAGGGCCCCATCGTCATTTTGTCCTTTACGGCTTAGCAGCACATCTGCGTAGAAGGTTATTAGATTACTTTTGTCCTTTTTATTAACTCTTCATTTGTGGCTTTGTGAATGAGCTTAGCTCATGCCACACTCTCAGAAAAGAAATAAGAAAACTGAGGCACGTGTAAAAAGCGTAGCTAAGAGCATGAGGCATTTGGTAAAAACTTAATATGACTTAATCCTTTTTGTCTTCCAATGATTAAAATTTATTGTTACAGCTTGAATAGGCAATTTTCTCCTGATGATGTTTTGAAGCTGCTGGATCGCTTCTACAACTTGGACATGGTGGTATGTATTATTGGTTTGCTTTCTATTTAACTTCAATCTTCACATAACTCGGAAGTTGCCTTTGAAAGGCTGTTTGTTTTGAGCAGAAGAATTCACATATGTAAAACCATTCGTCCTGCTCCACGATTAGCAGGATCATAACTAATATACCGAGACACAGAGTTGGTACTGTTCTTGAAGTAGTAATCTAAGTTTCTTAGAAGTTGGAATCTTCAGAAAATACCTCAAAGTGGATAACTATTTCCAATCTTTTAGCCACTTACAAAGTGGATAAAACTGAATAGGAAAACGTCCCACTAATTAGCCATAAAGGGCTACTAATAAGCAACTAACTTTGACTAAGTCTTTTGCTAGAAAATAGGAAAGCTGTAAACTAAAAACTGAGTAAAAAATAGTAAAAACACTAAGCTGGAAGTCAGGAAATGTCAACTGGCTAACAAGCTGTTCTGTTTCATAGACTAGAATCTTGGTTTTACGGAGCAATTTTTTTTTTTGGGGTGAGTTATATGGGACGAGTGTTCTTACTGTTGTGTTTTCTTAACTGATTTCAGAAACCAGATGACGAGGATGCTGAAATCTTTAATCGGGAGGAAGTGTTTTGCCTACCGCACAGTTATTTCTCAAATGACGAACTTTGAACTAGTTTGGAATTGATATGGATATTGGACTTTATATATGGCAGTTTATGTATAGTATTATCAGTGTGGTTAAACTATTGATGCCATATTGAACAAGTTTGTATGCATGCTGAGAATTGAATTCAACTTTCCTAATATATAGACAGTTGATCTTTTAGAAACTTTTCTTATAGAGAATCCTCTTCCTCCCACCCCCAATCCCCCCTCCTTCTCTACTTGGATATATTGTGAAGGATCCACATCCCCCGTGCTAAGAGGTTCTGTCTACGTCACACTTCTTGGGCATCTTTTCCCAGAGCTTATGTGAACGCGGAATGTTTTGTGCGTCAAGATGCCTTGTTGAATAAATCATTATGGAGTCAGTTGTTGTGTTGCATAATGCAAAATGTACAATGGCTAAAGAGCTTATTTCTACTATAAAGCTTTGGTAGTTCAGGAATATCATTTTATAAGTGCTGCAAAGGGATGGCTTAGAGGTTATTGAGCATGGAGTTACAAGGAACCAAAAGATCTTTCACTTCAACATAGCGAGAACTTCACTAACCTTCTCGCTCAGTTAGTCTAATTACATAGATTCCCTTTTGACTTATGCACCCATTGTAAATGATTACTAATGGACTTGAAATATGAAAGAGATAAAAAAGGTCATCATTGGGGCAAATGATGCAACAGCTTTGATAAGAGCAAAGCTCAAAATGATCTATCAAGATAATTGTTTTGCCAAAAATGGATTTTACACCACAGAATGAATCAAAAAAAAAAAAAGTCCAAAATGACAAATTCAAATAATTGTTATGCCAACGATGGATTTTGCACCAGGGAATGAATCTATGAAATACGTCTAAAATGACATAATAAAATATTCGTTATGCCAATGGTGAATAATGAATGAATCAAAGAATTAAAGACGTTTCCAATATGGAGGTTTGAATTCCAAAACTAGATGCATTTTCCTCATTTGTCGAAGTTTTAGTTGATGACGTTATTCGGTATTAGTGCTAGTGAATCTGTGGTAAATTAGTTGAGGTATGCACAAATTAGTCATATACCTCCATCTTTCCAAAGTTAAAATTAAATTCAAGTAGCAAGGCTTGAAAAAGGATCTAATAATGGTTGATCTTAGGAAACCATTTGGCCATGGAAAATATTCTTTTTTTTTTCGGAATAATTTTTCACTATGTTTAAAAATTAATGTTTGAACATGAAATTTTTGAATCCAATTTGCATAAGTTGTTTTTCAACCCTTTTTTCACTTTTAAAATTGTATTTAAGTACATTCAAGCACGACCACATTCCAAATATTATTTACAAAAAATATAACCAAACACAACTGATATCATCAACTCCAACTAACTCCCCAAAAAATTAAAAAAATATTTGAAATCCATGGGGAAACGTCAACCGCCTACTTAAGATCATTGAACGCTTGAAGTACTCAAGAAAGCACTATGGATAATTGGTCACCGGGATGCATTTATGGTTTATACATGCATTGATCCAGTTGAAGAAACAACATAAGAATCATCATAAGATGATTATTTCATCTCCATTGATAGTGAAAATGAATTATTAGATAGTTTTATTTCTTAATCTTTCTGACTAGCTCTTAAGCAATTTGTAGTAGCGCTCCTATCAACCCGTTATTGTTTTCTTCTAATTTGAGTTCATAACATTACTATAAATAACAACATACCCAGTATAGTCATAGAGTATGAGAAAGACAGAATTTACGCAGATCTTACCCTACCATAGAAATAGAGGGTTGTTTCTGATATACCCCCAACTCAAGGAAAACTATTATAGGAAAAGAAGTAACTGAAGTATAATAAACAACAGATAATAACAAAACAATAGATAATAACAAAAGTCTATAACAAAATAACACAGTAGTCGAGGTATAAGGTAACAACAGATGGTAACATAAATCGAAGGACAAAAAACTGCAAGAGCAATATATGCTATGACTATTAACATGAATGAACAACAAGATAATGCATAACTCAAAAAGCCATTAGAAAAAAAAAAGATACTATTAAGTAATACAAAATGTGCCTTGTTGTTTAGATGATAACTCTTCCACAATTAACATCATGAGTAAATCAAAACAAAACAAGAAAATCAATGAATAAGCCTCAAACTAGTTAAAAAAAATCAGGCAATCATTCAATGACTTGCATCTTCTTCTAATGAGGCCATCGCAAAAGCAGTTGTGTCTTGTAAAACTGAGGAAAAAAAAAGGAAATCCTGTAGTAATTTGTTGCGCGTATCAACTATTGTGCAGCTGCTGATGCTTCCTATAAATCAGCCAAGAAAATAAAAATTTGATGTTAGAAGAGTCATAAACTGTGAACTTCAAAAAATGGAAGTTTGTCAAGTTATGCAACTCACTTCAGGTTCAGCAGATAATGCCTCGGAAGATTTTGCTTCAGCAGATTTTGCATCAGCGGATTTTGGTTCAACAGCTTTTGGTTCATCAGCCTTCACATTCTCTTCAGCTGTACAAAAAAAATATTATCTTCAGTATTGGTTTTGAAAGATTTCATTCTTGCTCGAGTTTAAATTCTATGCGCTGACGAGTAACTTCTTTTTTTTCCACAATCAGGTCACTTATAAGGTGATTGCGACTTAACCTCTCAAAAAGCATATATTTGTAACTTAATGAAAATGGTACCTGAACTATTATAATGGAAAGTTTGATTCAGTGGGAGAAGGTAAACCTATTAGAAATATATCAATGTTGTTTTTGACAGGAAGGCCAAAGGCTAGTTATCGAGACTTTGGACTATCCAGACACAAACTAATTCTATCTAACAGAGATATGTAAGGAATTTCAACTTGTTAAATGTGTGATTATGCTTGACATAGAGTTAAGACAGTGACAGAGCTAGGATTTCAATTAAGGGGATTCAAAATCTGAAAAAACAAGCACCCAAACTAGCCTAAGGGGGTTCGGCATCTACTATATATAAATAAAAAATAATTTTAACTGTGTCTAAATAGTATAATTTTCGGGTTCAATATGATTGGAATCCATTTTATATAGGTTAAGGGTAGTGCAGGGCACTAAGCTCTCGCTATGCGAGAAGTCCGTGGAATGACCGAACTACAAAGGTCGATTGTATGCAGCTTTACCCTGCATTTCCGCAAAAGGCTGTTTCCACTGCTCGAACCAGTGACTTTTTGGCTATATACCAACAATTTTACCAATTACGCCGAGGTTCCCTTCATCTATTTTATATTAGTTGTTTAGGATAATTAATTAATTACCTCCATCTTCAGGCAAATCAGATGTCCATAGTGTGAGGTTGTCTCTCAAGAGCTGCATAATTAAGGTACTATCCTTATATGATTCCTCACTTAAAGTGTCTAACTCTGCAATTGCCTCATCAAAAGCTTGTTTAGCCAAGTGACATGCCCTGCAAAGTTGAGTCTTAAATAGTTAATCATCTTAACATACCATATGATATATATACAAAATTAATCAAGATTGATTCACAGGGTAGGGGTAAGCGAGATCCCACTTGTGGGATTGCATTGGGTACGTTATTGTTGTTATATAAATCAAGATTGGTTTAAAATGCTACCTTTCAGGAGAGTTCATGATCTCATAGTAGAAAACAGAGAAGTTCAAAGCAAGACCAAGACGAATCGGATGTGTTGAAGAGAGATCAGTGTTTGCAGTTGCAGTAGCAGCCTAAAAGAAGCAAAAAGATGCAAAATCAAGTGTTATTCTAAACAATGTGCATCGATTAATCGACTTATAATCGTGCATTCTTAGTTCAGATAGAAGAAAAAAGAAGAAATAACTTGCCTCATAGCCCTTCAATGATTGTTCAGAAGCCTCTTTCCTTTCGGAATCAGTCTTGAACTCAGCAAGATAACGATAATAGTCACCTTTCCTGAACCACAATGACAAAGATTAGAACATATCAAAATGATTTTTAGAGGCAATAGCTTAATTGCCGCAAAATATGTTTTTTTAGAGGCAATTACTAGTGACAGTTACATTTTAGCTCTCTTTGTAATTGCCTCTAAAGCCTATAGTGACATTGCATCTAATAACAATCAACTAATGCTAGTAAAAGTTTTAGCACTCTTTGTTAATATACGTATCTATTGCCACCTAAAAGGTGTTTTTGTTTTAGTGAGTTCAATTTTGGAACAACTGCTTTTGATGATCAAAATAGAAAGTGAATTAAACTACGATAGGTTTCGTTTCAGCAGCAATCTGATTCACTGGCGTTACCAAGGAGAGTCTCATGCTTGTTTTAGTGTTGATGCTTTGATTGTCTTGTACTACAAAGATCAAGGTTCATATTGATGATAAATCTCCTAGCGCCCTCCCGCAAAAAAAGAAGATGCTATCTCCTACCAACATATGTATTAGTTAGCTCTATCCACCAAGGGTTGGACAGATGAAAAGAAATCACACTGTATTCTCCTCCCATTTCATTGACCACTAGGCTATACATTCTTGGACACTAACCATATTCAACTTTACGACATTTCATAGTACTAAAGTCACCCTCATGAAGTGTTATGCTTCAATAACATTCATGTCCATTACCTCGTTCATCGATCATAACAGAAAACTGCAACATAGGGGTGATAGTAGGAAAAAGGTTAAAAAAAAATATTCTCAATTGACTTACATTTTGTAATAGAAGACAGTAGCTTCACCAGTGCCAGCAGATGGAATGAGATGTTTGTCAATGATTTCAAGAATATCAGAGCAAATCTTGGAAAGTTCTTCCTCGACCTTTTGACGATACCCTTTAATCAGCTTGACGTTTTGCTCATTCCCTTTCGACTCTTCTTTCTGTTCGATGGAAGACATAATACGCCATGAAGCTCTTCGAGCTCCAATGACGTTCTTATAGCCAACAGAAAGCAAGTTCCTTTCCTCCACTGTCAATTCCACATCAAGTTTTGCAACTTTCTTCATACTCTCAACCATCTCTGTAAAATCAAGATTTGTACATTCCATTTAAGAACTATACAATATTCACAAACCTATAACAGAACAAGCCCAAGATTCAACTTTTAATTATTAAGTTATCAATCAACAAAAGTTTATCGTTGAGTTAATTTTTCAGATGATCGCTCAACTAATATTTATTATCTCCTGCTTTCTTTGTTGAAGGAAATAGAGTCAAGAAGAAATGCAACTTTCTAAGTCACTTTGTTTTTCTTTTCTTTTTGTCCGAGTCATCACTTGATCATTCAAATCAAAGCAATTGCATGTCCAAATCGGACCTATATGTCATGATAGATATTCAATAGATCTACCTTTGTCATATATTTCATACATTACACTAGATCACTTTATGCAAAAGATACATGTCATGCACTTATTGCTTTGACGTATGTATCGCGAGTAATTAACTACTAATTATTCACATTGCATGCACATTGTACTCATATGCTCCATTTTTCAAATCTTTTACATAATTACGTAAAAATTACTAATACAAAAATGCAAACAAATCTTTCATATAAACAATCTTGGACTACATATACTTATTTAAAAAAAAGCTTTTTAAAAAATCTTTAAAATGTAAAAAATTAATAAGATCGAGGACCTACTATATACCTCCAAATCAAGAATTCGTCTGAGGTACAATCAGACATCTCTATAACATTCATCCTTTATAATAATATTTCACTACAACGATCAATTTCTTATATTATATTATATGTTCTCCATAACATCATTTTACTATATATAACAGACGACTCTATTATAGAGAGGTATGACTAAACAAAAACAGAAGGGGGGAGGGAGAATGAAACCAACCATCATAACGCTCCGCTTGCTCGGCGAGCTTGGCCATGTAAACATGAGTTTCTCTTTCCTTTTGAGATGCCATCTTCAATAAAAATTGTAGTAAACAAACAAGAAAAATAGGTTAGATGTTCAAATGGCAAAATTATAGTAGAGTAGTATAATATTATTTCAAAGTTTTCTTGTTTACAAATGAGATAGATAGATCGATAGATAGATGTTTTGAAGGAGTTAAAGAAGGAAAGGATAAACGTGATAAAAGGGAAAGTGAATGAATAAGGATGAATGAGAGAGATGTGGAAGGATTTGACTAAATCTCCATCTTTGGATCACTTTAAGTACATACACCATTCATGATAAAATTTGTATAATAGCATGAAAATAGGTAACAAACTTATTATCGTTTTGATTAGTTGATCGTAAATAACTGATAAGCTATATATGCTGAAATTGATTTTATAAATAAACAGTTACGTATTTAGATAGAATTAGTTCAGTGTATGTACTTTGTTGTTAAATATATACAATATTCATGTAAACAAAATTAAATAAATATTATTAGTTTGACGCAATAGTTTAGTGTGTTGTGAACTGACACGGATGAGAAAAATCAATTCAATTACTTATAACATAGATATGTTAATAGTTTATGAATACATAAAAATAATAATTTGGAGTTAAATAGTTAGAAATTAAATAATTAATTAAAATTTAATGTGAGAAAGGACTCATAAATATAAAAGAAGTAGTTTAATGTCTACAACGTAATAAGATTGAATTTTTTTTCTTTTTAAATTTGTTATATTACATATTTTTCTTAACAAAATATTTGATAGTCAAAATTTTAATCAATTTTAAAGTATTAAATATTCGAAATAATAGTAATAATTTTCCTTTCCTTTGTAACCTAGACAATTATTTATATAGAATAGTCCTAAATCAAAAGTGAATTCTAAATATAAAGAAATTCTAATCCAAAAATGAATCTTGAAACTAAATGAATAAAAGATAAAATAATAAATTAAGAAAAATAGTGAAAAAACGATTTTGTCTAAAGTAGACTCTTTTAATGAACGGCAAAAAGTTCAAATAACATTTATAAGAATCTTCACGCTTTTAATATAGTAAAGATAAATTACTAAAAGTGCTAACAAACAGTTGATGTTGATGATGTGATTGATTAAAACAGAAACATAATACATAAACTTAGACTTAGCTGGTAAATAAACATTTCAATATTATTTTCATATAATTTTGCAATTGACAGGTGGCATCGCCGTACTAACAAATCATCGATAAACAAAGCTAACAGAGAGTCTCGCAAAATTCAAACTATATTATATAAATTGGGACGGAATAATATTACATCTCCATAATTAATGAGTGAAAAGATATTTCAATTATTCCTCAAATATTTAGAGGAAATTCAGCATTTGCTTATTCATCTACCTAGTTCAAAATTTAAAGTAATCCTTGAAATATTTTCTTTATTTTTTTTAATTTGTCAAATTAAAAGTTTGATATTTTTAAAGTTTTTTTTATTCGAATTCATAGACAAAATCTCAATCGTCCCACATAAACCGAGACAAACGAAATAGCTTCAAAATTGGCACAATATTAACATTTCCGAATTGACAAAATCTCTTTTATACAAAACATGATTCAATTTTGAAATTCGAAAAATATGATGACTGAATTATATTGCTATCTTGTAAGCTACCTTGATATGCTTTTAGAAGGCCTGCTATAGAGGGAGCTTATCTTTTTCTGATCCCGTCGTTAATTCATTGTTCAACTTATCATGAATCTCAATCAGAGTTTGACAAGTAGGGCAATGAACTTGATAATAAGATCAGAAAAAGGTAAGCTCCTCTACGATAGGTCTTCCAAAAGTATATCTAGGTAACAATTATGCACAATAATACTTTATTGAAATAGTTTATGGTTGAAAGTCGATGTAACCACACTTTGTACACCAACTTCTACCTAGATATGCTTTTAGAAGGCTTGCTATAGAGGGAGCTTATGTTTTTCTGATCCCGCCATCAATTCATTGTCTAACTTATCATAAATCTCAATCAGAGTTTGACAAGTAGGGCAATGAACTTGATAATAAGATCAGTTAAAGGTAAATTCCTCTACGATAGGTCTTCCAAAAGTATATCTAGGGTAACAATTATACACAATAATATTTTATTGAAATAATTTATGGTTGAAAATCGATGTTACCACACTTTGTACACCAACTTCTACCTAGATATGCTTTTAGAAGGCCTGCTATAGAGGGAGCTTATCTTTTTCTGATCCCGCCATCAATTCATTGTCCAACTTATCATAAATCTCAATCAGAGCTTGACAAGTAGGGTAATGAACTTGATAATAAGATCAGAAAAAGGTAAGATCCTCTACGATAGGTCTTCCAAAAGTATATCTAAGGTAACAATTATACACAATAATACTTTATTGAAATAATTTATGGTTGAAAATCGATGTTACCACACTTTGTACACCAACTTCTACCTAGATATGCTTTTAGAAGGCCTGCTATAGAGGGAGATTATCTTTTTTAGATCCCACTAATTCATTGTCCGACTTATCATAAATCTCAATCAGACCTTGACAAGTAGGGCAATGAACTTGATAATAAGATCGGAAAAAAGATAAGATCCTCTACGATAGGTCTTCCAAAACTATATCTAGGTAACAATTATGCACAATAATATTGATTTTTTACATATTGAAAAAGAATATCTCGATTTTTTACCTACAAGAATCCTGATCTTTGGGATGTTCTTGCAGCTCCAAGAGGAAGAAAAGAATCTGAAGTCCTTACAACTGCATTGTTGAAGTTCTTGTATATAAGAAGTAGCTCATATTTGGTTGGTGGCCATAGTTAACATGATCAATGGAGAGGCACATTGTCTTCCTCATTTGTTTGTTCTAGATACATCCTGGACCTTCAAACACTAAGGTGTTCATAGGTTAAAATGTCAAGTGCATCCTTTCAATATTTTGTGGTTGAAAAATCAATGTTGCCACATTTTGTACACCAATTGCTACATTGATATGGTTGTAGGAGACTTGGCAAAGAGGATGTTATATTTACGTAATTTCACCAATCAAATTCACAGTCCTACTTGTCAAAAATATCAACCTAGAGCTTGACAAGTAGGACAGTGAACTTGAATAATAGAATTAAGTAAATATAAGATCCTCTACGACAGTTTTCGTAGGTGTTAAGCCACGGATTCTGGGCTGCTAGGGCTTCGGGCATACTTTTCCCAAAAAATTATAACAACCCCTCCGTAACGAGCCCTCCGAGAGTCCCAAGTGTCTTGGCATCACCGAATGACGCCTTGTAGCATTTTATAGGCCAAGGAACAGGAAACAGACGATTTCGATAGTTTTCGTGGGTGTTCACCCCATGATTTCTAGGGCTGCTAGGCTTTGGGCCCATTATTCCCGAAAAATTATACCAATCCATCCGTAACGAGCAAGCCAAGAGTCCCAGGTGGCCGGAACGGCGCCGAACGACGCCTGGTAGCATTTTATGAGCCAAAGAATAAGAAACAAGCGATTTCGATAGTTTTTCAAGGGTGTTAGCCCACGGTTTTTGGGGCTATCAGGGCTCCGAGCCCATTTTTCCCAAAAAATTATACCAACCCATTTGTAACGATCCCGCCAAGAGTCCCAGGTGGCCCGAAACGACGCCTGGTAGCTAGGGATGGCAATGGAGCGGGGCGGGGTGGAGCGAGTTGCGCTCAGCTTGGCAATTTTTTTAAACCTCCTTATCCCGCTTAAATTTTCAAGTTCTTTTAATTTTTTTTAATAATAATTAAATTTAATATGAAAAATAAAAATTCATAATTTTTTTTAAATTTTCGCTAATTAACATCTCAACAACTAATTAACTATTTTGAGTTGACATTTCAACCATTGTTCCTTAATCGTTAACTAAAAACTTCTAATTAACATTTCAACAACTAACAATTTACTAGACATGTCTAGTTTAAATTTTAGAAAAAAAAAACAAAATTAAAGTCAATGTTTAATATAAAAAGTTTATATTTTCGAATTCCTATTTGGTTCTTCAAATCCACAACCCGCCCCACCCCACCCCACATTTATTTTAAAAATAGGTACTTCAACCCGCCCCTCGCTCACCCCGCCCCACATAACCTTAAACCTACCCCACTCCACTTAGCTATAAACCCGACCCGCCCTGCCCCATTGTCATCTCTAGAAACTTGTCAATCTTGGTTAAAACACCTCTCTATATACAACCTTCCCTAAACCCCACTTGTAGAATTACATTGAATAAGTTGGCGTTGAAATCTTAGTTTTTATACTAGTACAACACAACCAGGGAAGTGGATAACAATTATCAACCAACACAACAGAAAGACAAAATATGGCTAAAGAAATGGCTACAATTGTTGTAGCCATTCATATTTTTCTGTTCTCTTTTAAATTATTGTAGTAGGATGATATGGTCCAGTAATAACACAAACTACAGGTGAAACAATGTTTCACTAATCTTTCCTTTGTCAGTCACGAAAACAAAGTTATTTCTGCAGTAATAACATCTCCCGGTATGTGAGCAAAGCAACTTCTTTATTTGTCCGAGACCTTAAAGAATGTGTATGATAGGATCAAATTGTTGATGCCTTCCATTTTGGGGTCGGTTTCAAACTCGGGATCAATGTAAAAGAAAACCTGCAAACGCAAGTTGATCGACATGTCATTGGCAGAGAAACAGGGACAGATGTATTAATCTTCAGGCAAAGAAAGTCGATGAGCTACTTACAGGCATGTCAATCTGCTCCCCCGGAAGCAATCGCTGTTCCTCAAAGCAAAAGCATTGTATTTTATTGAAATACACAGCAGCCTGATGAGACAAAGATTTTGCTTCCCGTTAAAAAGATGTAAATGGCTCGTATGGATACCTAATATTACCCTGCACCTATGTATCGAAACAATAATACTGCCTCGACCTAGTAGCACTAAAGAAAACCAAACAATGTATTATGCCAGTGTTTAGGGAATGTGAGATTAGACGAGTTGTGGCACATGAATGTTGTTTACAGATATCTGGGCGAGATTCTCTAGGAAATGGTATGATTGAAATGAAGAACGGCTTCAAGGTTTTATATGATAGTATGAAGCCCTAATAAACGAAAAGGTAAGTTTTATGGAACAGTTATAAGACTAGCAATGTCATGTCACTAATACGCAACCCAACCACAATTTTATGTCACCAATGTCCAACACAACCACAGTTAAATGTCACAGAGATGCTTGTGCTATGAATTAAGATAGATGTGTGGTGTTATATGAATATAAAAGATGAAAAATAACCACATTCAGTAGAGGGTGCAAGTAGCACATATCGAGGATAAAATGATAGAAAGTCTTTTGAGATGGTTTGGTCATGCCATGCATCGACTTCTAGATGCACCAATTTGTCCGTGCGCAACCATGATGAGCGAATGTGTTAAAGGGGGACGAGATAGACCTAAAATTACATGGATGAGAACTTACATAGAAGTACCTATAATTTCTCGAAATCCATGAAGACTAATGAAAAATAGAGCACAACGGAAGAAAAAGATCAATATTAAGTGATAACAATTAGTTGGGGATATGTTATATCCATGTTAATACATTTACTTTAGACCATACACCTCCTAAGAGTCTTTTAATCATGTAAGAGAAGATATAGAGGGACTTCTAGTATTTCTAATAATTATTTTGAAGAATATTGACAAACTTCATTATTGTATTTCACTCGATGAGTAGACGGTTAAGCACAAAAAATACAGAAAAATCAGTGAGACAACATTCCTCCTTAGACGTGCAACCACTACCAATTAGAAATTCAATAACATACACCAATCAAAAAAGGTGATATCATGAAACAAGAACCTAGACTGAAGATTAGGTTAAGAGAAGCAAAAAGGCTTAAGGTGGTACTTTGTGGGAATTCTATTACCCCTGAACTACTTCAAAGTGAAATAAGTACCATCCTAAGCGCTGATGTGGCATAAATAAGCAGACGAGGGTTTACACGCGCTTCTCATGCCATGAGAGCGCTTAAGGTGGTAATTATTTCACTTGATAACAGTCTAGAGGGATAATAGCATCCCCACAAATGCGACACAAGTTCAGAGGGATACTTGCGCCTTTCCTTTGAAAAAGTACAGGCACCTTAATGATCAAGGTCTTTTGTCATGTAATACATCTACAAAAGGTTCAAGAGTACAAAAGCACAATTATGAGAAACTTTCCAGCGAAAGTACAAAATAGAAGTTCTCACAATAATCATTTCTGCTTTTCCGGCCACTAGGAAGAGATGAAAAAGTCGCTTGACGTCTCACGGAGCAAATCCCTTTCAGATCAAGATCAATAACTCAAACTTATCTCTAGTAACTTTAAGAAATATGAGTTGAACACCAATTTTCCTGGGTGCTATAAGAAGTGCATGCCCAATGAGTTTTCAGGCAGTAATGGGCTCAATAAGCATGATCATGAATGAAATCTAATGTTTCATAACTTACGAGAACCTTGTTTGTTAAGAATTTAAGATGGTTTTTCAAATGTGTGAATTTGACGAGTATGGGTCTACTAGGGTGACAATGCTATGGAATTGAAGGTACATCACCATTATGGTTGTCAATTTATGCTAATCTATTCAGAACAAAGTATTTTAAGCAAACAACTGGACTACAAAATATAACTTTCAGTAGTAGATAGATGATCTATGCAAAGTCTCTACGAGCGTAGTGACATGGGGTCTCATCCTTCACTTCCTTCTTTTAGAGAGAGCAGTTAAGTTACATATGGCATAGTCGAAACCCTCATGTTGGCGACGCTCTTGAACAGATGGTGTGGCACTAATACAACATAAATGAAAGATGACTCTCAAACATCAAAGTTTTAGCTCAGTATGTTTAAAAGAAAAGACTCTTTAATTGTTACCTATTACATGTTTGGAATAGACTTGGAAATAGAAGACTTGTCTACTAGAAATAATAAATCAGTGATGAGGAGCATCTACAGTTTTGAGGTGTTCCATAGAGGAAAACATTGAAAATATGACAATAGGTGGAGGGACTAGGGAGTTCCATCTTAAGTCATATAAGCTGCCTAAAGGTTGTATTGGATGATCGAGAACTACGAAGGGAGGTGCACAAAACATTCACACCTGAATTAATAAGCATATACCTTCATGGGGGTTACATTGTATGTTGATACACCTGTAATAGGAGTTGAGCTTTGATTTTCAGCAGTGTAAAAGGCAAGAGCGCTCTCTCCTGGTTTTACTCTTACCTGAATCACAAGATAAGGAGAATACATCAAGTGGAACATAGGAAGCATGCTAAACCATTAGTATGTTGCATAACTATTTATGAACATAACACATGCCTATAACAGAAAAGGCACCTCACGCTGTGTTGGAATAAACTTCCAAGGCATCCCGTCTGCTACATCAGCATTGAATTGTACTGCAATCTCCCTAATGCGACATACAAGAGTTACACAAAAAAATTGTTAAGCTTCACTTAAAAACATAACATATTAGAAATTTATTCTAGTCACCGGGTACGTTGTTGTTGTTGTTGTTAGAAATTTATTCTAGAACTAATGTCTTTCTTTCAATGATTGAGAAATCTCCAAGGGCCAGTGGGTTGGTCAGAAATAGGTGGATTCGCAAGTTACCTGACAGTTTATACAAGTTCTCTGTAGTATTTGCTTCAAGAAAAATCACTGTTTTTTTCTTTATTCACTATCTTTTAGACAAGTAGACATTAAAAAACTGGAGAGAAACAATGTTTCTTATAAGTGAAAACACAAAAAGTGACAAGATCCATTAAGCTTGGTACAAAAGTGAGAAGTAAAGCGCATTCTCTTTCAAAGTGAATTGCACGAGTTACAAAAAAAAAAAAAACCTTTTGCATTTAGTACTACACAATCAAATTGCAAAAAAAAAAAAGAACTTATTTCAGCATCTAATAAGCATAATGCCAATGTTAATCCAACTCCTTCAAATTGAGATTTAAAGAATCGACTGGTTCTTCTTCATAAAAGTATGTCTTCACAGTTTGGAGAACACACTTCTCTGGAGCGCATGTCTCCACCCACGAAGAGATGGCCCCTCATTTTGCATCACTTCATCTCATTAAATAATAAGGAATAGTTTTTAATAACATGAGTGAACAAAAAACTTTCAAATGTTTCCATAAACAGAAAATGGTTGTGGATTTACAAAAGAAGATCTTCCAGCGAACAGCATATGGACGTACCTGGAAGTAACTCTTCCATCTTTCTCATGTCGGGCAATCTTTTCTTCAACACTCTATAAGGTGGTAAATTTCATTAATTTCATAGGACTCTGAAAGCCAACCTGTAAGCAGATCAATGAAGAATAACTTACCTCCCGACGTTGAATTGTACCTCCGTATCCCGTGGCTTGGCAGAATCTCCTGTACAGCGGAACTGCAGCATAACTAGCCCCTACCATGGCAATAACTAAACCCACCAAATAAAAGAGCATCTTCCTTGATTTATTCTCTGTTACAGTAGCCTGAGTTGCATAATGATGACGAAGATTCAACATCAGCCCAGACCTAAGTGTACTCTGCCCTCTCAAAAGGAACGACCTTTTGCAGTTATCAAGTGTAGATTTGCTAAGCTCACACCTTGATGTGAAACTTCGATATCCAAAACCAAAGTTTTGGCCATGTTTATTGTAGATTGCCCCAAGATTTATATCTTTTGACACTACAATTTCAAGATATTCCCTGAATCAAGGAAGAATAGGTTGATCAATATGGGACACACTCAACCACCATCAACTCATTGCAATGCAGATATGCCAGAAGGGAAAAAGAATTAAGAGAAAAACCAAAAAGCTAATAAATAACCTGGATGTGGAAAGCGGATAATGATGAGTCCTGCATAAAGAAATTAAAGGATTGACTCTCCTAGAGAGCCTGAAAAATGACATCTTCCGCGAAACTGGAAGCTACTCTGAAATCAAAACATCCAAGAATATCAATTTTTTTTGGATATTCACATCATTCATTATCTTTAAGAAGAAGATATTACACTCCAATTAATAGTCCAGCATTAGTATGTTGCTTTACTGCTGAAGACTTCAGATGAAATAAAGATCTCTGAAAAGCGAAGCCAAGTATTGGAACACATATTGCTTGTAATGTATCGCCGGCAGCACCCATGCCATTGAAAGCTTTCAACTTGGCATTGAGTTAATGGAGTGCTTTAAGAGAATGTGGAAGCCAAAATATCAAGTCAACGTAACGGGACACAAAAATTTAATTTTGGATACTTTTGCAGTTTCAGCCCATTCCATTTTTAAGGCCTTAGCTGAGGAAAATTTGGGTATTGAAACCTTAATTAGAACCTGAAAACAGTCTCTTCCTTTTCATTTTTTGGGGGTTAGCTGCTGGATGATAAGAGGAGTATACTCCTGGTGAGTATTTAGGGATTATTCCTTGTATATCCTTATTGAACCTCATTTGGATTGTTCCTTGCATGAGTTCATTTTCTTCTTCGCAGAATAAATTCTAATTGATATAATTGTTAGATTTATCCATTCTTTCTTCTAAGTTCTGTTCTCCCGAATCTACTTTCTACTTCTATCCTTATGTTCTATCTATTTCTTATTTATTAGTTTGATTTCCTTGTTATTGCATTTTAAGCTACATCATTTGATATCAAAGGTTAGCTAAGATTTTTTTTTTCATACAATTCCTAGTTGGTCCTTCTATATTACAAAAAGATCAATCAAGGTTAGTTTGTTGATACAAATTCACTGGCTAGAGACTTTGTTCTTTAACATCAGCTTTGGTGAGCCTCACCAATACTCAGTGATGGCTAGTTTATTCTCTTCCATTTTTTTGCTCAGGGATATGTCCGGATGATACCCTAGTATTATTTTGATTCCAGCGGCTCATGACAAGACATAAAGGGATTATTTTTTTGGGTTGCACATACCTTGACTTTCCGTTGCTGTGGAACATCATGTTTTATGATGATAGCATCTTCTTTATGTGCAACTATTATCACTGATGCATGATAGACAGAAACCCCGATACTCATATCTGTTGATTTGATAAATTGTGTTATAATGTTGGTTACCTCGGTGAGTTATGATAGTCGAGTGCTGACCACAGGTTTACTGAAATTCAAGGTGTGACACAAACTTACTTCAAATGCTAGTCAGCAAGTAAAACCCATCTAAACCAAATTTTTTGTAAATAAAAATGGAACTCCATAAAATGCATTATCCCAGTTCAGACCATGCTACAGGAACAGGACTAAGGGAAACAACAACATACCCCAGTGTATAAGATAGGATATATGCAAACCTTACTCCTACCTCTATGGGGCAGTGAAGCAGTTTCAATAGACCCTCGGCTCAAAAGAAGTGAAATCAAAACAGAACTAACGGAAGCTGACAATAAAAATACCACCACAATAAAATGCAGCGCAAGCTAATAAAAAAATCAAATAAGCCTATAAACCAACTAGAATTATCAGGAGACCTCGCTTCTGAATGCAAGAAATAAACAGAGACCCATAATCAATTGATAAGTGAGATCCCCATAGACTCAAATTCATCTCTCTTTCTCCTTCTCTAAGAAGGGCACATATCAAAAATTAAGAATCACAACACATTAATCATCAACACTTTGTTTGGATGGTTGTTACATATAGTTAGTTTCATAATGCATAGTATTTATATTGTGTAGGCCCCAAAAAATGAACCAAAAACCTCCCAAATTCAGTTCGCTCAAATTCGACTGATTAAACGAAGAACCAAAGCACTGAGCAGACAAAAGATGAAGGAGATACGTACATGCATAAAAGAGTAACCAGATTTGATTAAGGCGTTGTAAAATGATAAGTATTAATTTTCTCCAAAACTTACAAATTTGTTCCGAAAATAAACAAGAGGAGCTACGAAATCTGGTCGGAATCCAAACTAAGATGGGGAAAATTGCAGTGGCCTTAAACTGGAACGAAAATCTCAACTTTTACTCAGGTCTCCGGTGGAGGAAAGTAACGCCGGTGGAGTGGGAAAATGGTTCAGGCGATGAAGATGAAACAAATTTAGTGAAATTGGGCCTAGGTAGGCCCAAATTGAAAGAGTCGGGGCATATATATACATGTTAATTTTATTTTTATTCTTATTTTTTTGAAAAAATACATAAAATGTCCCTCTAAATTTGTCAGCGAAATTTACGCATTAAAATACCCCTTAACAACTCACGAGTGAATTTAATTCCCCAAACATTTGATGTGGCAAAAAAAAAAAGACGTGTATTTTATATTACTTTAAATAAAAAAACAAATCACCTTCGTCCTCGCCTCTCTTTATTTTT
The DNA here is from genome assembly GCA_029948455.1 of Solanum rostratum. Classification (NCBI taxonomy): domain Eukaryota; kingdom Viridiplantae; phylum Streptophyta; class Magnoliopsida; order Solanales; family Solanaceae; genus Solanum; species Solanum rostratum. Next base: position 7,574,883 of record CM057046.1, read on the forward strand.
TTTGCTTTTACTTATATAAATTGAAAATAATAAAATATTTCGTAGAAATTATCGAACTTTATCATTGTTGTCCCCCAAATTAAAGTTAATTTTCCTCAATAATGGCAATTTAAAGTAAAATTGAAGCTAACTTTTCTTTAAAAATGACAACAAAAAATTGAAGCTAATCCATTTTAATAATGGCATATTCAGTTATACTCTCAAGCTCCACGTCATTCGTCAACAAGGTTTATGTCTATATCAAAAGTAATAATTTGATGCAACTTTCTTAAATTCTGGGTGATTCATTGTTTCATGTTTTATAATCGTTGGGCAAAAAGATCTTTCAATAATAAATAAAATAAAAATTAAAAAATAAATGTAAATATAAATTTTTTATGTGGCGCTAATGAGGTGCTGACATGGCGCTGATGAGACGCGTATGCAATGCACTCTCCATCATGGGACTGGTCTTGTAGTGTTAGGATGAGATTAAATTCACTGAAAAGTTGTTAAGGAGGTATTTAAATGCTCGTGTAGTTACTAGTTAGAGTGCTTAAGTAAGGGGAAATTTTATGCATTTTCTTTTTCTTTTTCAACATAATGTAGATATGTCAATTATTTACTACAAAATTTGAAAACTTTAAAAGGGAAAACTTTTTTTTTTTTGACTTAACTACTAAAATAGTATTATTTATCAAATTTGTTCCTATCTAACGGAACGCTATTGTATCAAATGACAAAGATATTATTGAGAAAAAGATGACTATTGAATTTTAATCGAGGTGAGTTTACCTTTGTTTTCAGAAAAATTGACACACTATGACAATATATAGTCTACAAAATTATTGTTACTATCCCATTCTCTGTTATAATGAATCAAACAAGCAAAGTTGTCATTCTTCCATTGATATTCGAGATTGATGGTGTTCTTTTGGATTTACAGTTATTGGGTTAGAAAATTATGTTTACTGGAACGTCTTATTTATAAAGTTATATTTATTGGAACATCCTATTTATAGTTTCGTAGTAGTTTACAATATAATAAATGTTGTTTTTTGCTACTATCTATTGTCTCTTGTTCTTTCGGTACACTCTATTTTTCCCAGATTAAACTATATATGTTGTAGTAGTAGAAAATTAGAAAATGTTGAACCTTCTTCCTTAGTTTCATTATTTGTTTGTTAAGAGATTTATTTAGTCTATTTCTCTGCTATGAAACTTAAGATTTACTACAACATGAGAATAAAAAATTGAGTCAAACTACAAGCTACATGGAAATAAAGCTCGACTCTCAGATATTTAAATTATTTTTAGACTATAGAATACCTGAATTCATATCATTGAATCTTTAGAATTATGTCATGAAGAATCTTACCTCTAAATCCATGCTCGAATCCATGCAACTTAATGATTCAATCCCACAAAACAAATGATGGAATGCCAATTAATGAAGAATTTGGTTAAGTGTAATCTTTATGATTGATTCCAACAAAGAACTTTAGCTCTCAGTAAAGGATAGTTCTTCAGTACAAAACATAATTCAATTACAAAATTCAGAATGAATTCCAAAAATGGAAGAAAAAGAAAAGAAGAAAAGAGAGAGAGAGAAGCAATGAGATGAAAGAATTGCTATATAAATATTGTGGAAAAAGAAAGGCCAAAAATCTTCTTTTGTGTGCTGTTAACTACTAATGAAGCAAAAGCACTCTCTATATTCAGCAGCTTCCAGATATTATAGTTTCAGCTTTGTGAGCACCATATAATCCATCAAGAAGAAGACCAAGAGATTCAGACATCACCGCGCAGCTTGTGGCCTGGTAATATCAAAAAGTCGACCACTTCACAAACAAAAAAAAGGACAGAAAACGCGCATTTACAGATGGGAAAGAAGTTTTCAATTGAACTTCTGCTTTTTCATACTTATTCCTCTTTTACACGAGAAGAAATTACCAGTGTTAAGAATGGACAGTCATTGGATTGGTGAAATTATGCATTTGCAGAATATCACTTCCTCACAAATGGTTTTTGGCATACAAGTAGTCGCTGGTCACTTCCATCCTGGAGGTCGATCACCCTGGCTTCCCAGCGGATTTGGGCAGCTAATGTGCGTGCTTTCTCTATTTCACCCAATGTATCAGAAAGAATAATCCATCCCTGCAACAAGTATATCCTCACAGTTCAAATTCATAATAGTATCTCAATGAAAGAAACAAGCTAACCTTCGAAGAAAAAGTAAGTAAAACGATCAGTAAAGAAATATAGAGGACAAACACAAACTAAAATTACCTCAGGCCTTAAAATACGGTCCATCTCCAGAAGTAATTCAAACATGTTGCATTTTTGTGAAGCAATATGGGAAAGCAGCCCATTTGCATGGAGCAAATCATATGTTCGTGGATATGTAGGAAAAGGTTCACACCTGGACCATTATTAGAAGAACATCGGAATCAATAGCCAGAATATTTCGAGCATCTAGCAGTAAAAACAGTTCAAATCCAAATGCTTTATGAGAATTCAAATGAAAGCAATCAAATTTCAAGAATATATCCAGATGAGAATATGGTCAAGCTTCTTATGATGCTGTCTTTCCCTGGTCTTAAATACATTCTCACCGACTATATAAAGACATGGCTTAGTCGAGGATATTATTCTGGTGACGGAAAGGATTACAGTCACAACCAAAAACTATTTAAGGTGACCGTCAACATTAAATTAGCGCTGAAATCATCAGGATCATCCAATGGCTTTATGATCCTTCCCCTTGGCTATGGGTCGTGAGACTGAGTTCATGAGCACTTCTCTTTATCATTTGTCATTGTGATATCCAGTAACCAAAGATCAAAAATTGTACTTCAATCCCATGAATAATCAAATAAAAAAGCACAAGGAATTGAAGAGATGATAATTCACCCAACTTAAAAAAGACTAAGATGTGTAAAAGGGCAAAACAACGGTTATTGCATTTTTTTATGACCGGAAAATCCCTTTGGATCCAACCCTTTGAGCCAACCACAGCTTTCGAGACTCCAGAATGATGAGCCCACCCCTCTACTCTTCTTCAATTAAATACTAAACATAGCTCGCTTGGAAACAGGCAATAATGCTTATTGCATATTAGGGAGAAACGATGTCCTTAGTAGCACACAAGCAAAACAGAATACTGCAATTCTTCATAAAGATGTAATTGCTTCCACTGACCAATATGAACAGAAAATTTATAATAAATTATAACTATCAAGAAAATTAAGAATAAGAGCGCGTTCTTTCCAACTTTAGCATGTTCACACATCCAAGCACGTCTTTGCAAGTCTTTAGAACATTTATAACAATGTCTCACCAGTTATGCAGAACACCAGCAAAACCTCGATCATGTATGAGAGGAAGTGTATTACGCACCCCAAGAGGAACCACATTCATCACCCATACTGCTTTGCTTGCCTCCATCAATGCAGCACTAAGACCGCCATAATGAGCATTCATGTCCATGACATTACGCACCATATTATATGGAGGTAAAGGATCATCATCACCTGGCCTTTTCGGATGGTCAGAGAAAATCAAGGGTGAGAGCAAAGACCAATAATTTCTCAGAGCTAATTTCCAGAAGTTCGAATCTTCGAAGAAATCATCAGGATGAAGCCCTGTCACAAAGAAAAAGATTGGTAAAAACATGACTGCTAAAAGTAGAGGGTCAAAAACTCAAAATAATGGAATCGGAGAACGAATATAAAACTGAAAATGTTGCAACAACCAATTTAGTTTTAGTAAAACAGAAAGAACACTTGCCGTGAATTTCGAGCTCAGTAGAGTTCAGATGATCAGATTTGCTATGTATTGGAATCCACCGGTGACTCATTGTCCCAGATATACAGTGTAGAAGTGGTTGGTAGTACATTTGCATATCATTTCCTTTACAAACTGGTACCTTACCCTGACTGCAACAATTAAACACAAATTCTTACCATGGGAGTCAAGTGGAAAAGAGACAACAAAAAAGGTAAAACTTTAACGTGAACACAGATTGAAACACAAAAACATTAACACCAGAGCTTAAAGTGTAACATATCCCTTTTGCAAAAGGATGTAGGGTAGTTGGGGTATACAATAGTTTATAAACAAGTGTACAACTAAAAACAAATTCAAACCTATCATGATTCATTGTTTTGATGTGTGGTGGTTTGGGGGGTGGGAGGTTACGCTTTAACAAAAAACATGGTCTTCTGTATATTAATAGGTATTATATTTCTAGATTTGAAATCTGCAATACTTTAATATCTTTTTTATCCTGAAAATTAGCTTATAAATTGAATTAATTAAAGTTGAGGAAGCGAGAAACTGAATATAGTCAGGGACTGAGAGTAAATCAGCTACACACATCCACTTTCTTAGCAGACTTACCTAGATATATAACACTGAGAATCAGCTGTCTTCTGCCAAAGAAAAGTCTCTTCTTGCTGTGCCAAAAGAGACCAACAGAGCTTCTTAGTGAATTCTTCCAGTGGACGAGATACGCCTCCCTTCTTTGTACTGGTAGTACTATCATGCTGCTGTGTTTTGGGTGAGGTTAAGACAAAGTAACCACCGGGCTTGAGTAAACGGTCAATTTCAATAAGAAACAGCCCATCTGTTTTGTCAAATCATTGTCAGTTCCATGCTATTAAATTTATTTTTCAAATTTTAACAGGACTTGAATGGATATTTAAATGTTTAGAAGGTGATATGAGATCTGAAATTGTTTCATCATGATAGCTGACAGATGAAAAGGAAGTGCTTCTGATTTTCTCTACAGAAATGTGAAAGACCAAAATCAACGATAGACTAGAATGCACCCGTAAATAAGAATATAGTGCTGGCTTCTAAATGATAATATTTATTTAGCCCCAACTTAATGTCAATCATCCCATACACATAATGATCTAAGCTTTCAGGCAGCTTCCAGCGGTGGTCCAGCTCAGGTGAGACAGAGCAAAATTTGGAATTTAAAAAGAAAATTGATCAGTGGACACTAGCAAAATCTTGCTAAAATAGGCAATATCAAGAAACATTATTCTATTTGGAAACTATGTTAACCAAAGTAGGGGGTTAATCATATAACAGATGGTAAGGAATATGTGTAACGTTACTAGGAGAGGATTCGACAATCAACACCGTGAAATAAACATGCAAATGAAGTAAATATCATAGTTAATACATGGATACAAATATAATAAGATTAGTCACTCATAAATGCCTGATGGAAAACCATACTTCCTCAAAGCACAGATGCCACTATACCTTTGCTATCCCAACTTATTCCACATTGAGCACAGTGAACCATGTCATAGGACAATGATGGAAATGGAAGCTGTTTCGAAATGAAATTGCCAATGACAGCTGGAAGTCCTCTCTCGAGTGCTAACTGAACTTGGCTACCGGATGGCTCATATGCTGCCACACAAAGAGCCATCAAATTCAGTGAGAGTAGCTGGGCACCAAAGCTACCAAAACCACAACCAATATCAAGCACGGTGCGCACCTGTTATTCAGAAGAGAAAGACAATATATTTAAGAGTGAAATCTGATCTGCATTGAGATGTAGGAATGAAGCCAGTACATCATTCGCAGACCAAAATAATTGATTTTGAAGAAACAACCAAAGATACAAACAAGTAACAAATAAGGATATGTCTATATGTAGAACAAACGTTGAACTTACACCAGCTTGAAGAAACTCGGTATCACTTCCCAACCCAATCATCTCCGCAATAAGGTGAGAGTAATCTTTGACACCATCATAATTCATTCCGTCCTCTGAATGGAAAGCAATTTGGTTGTCTTCCAATAACATTAGCCTAGAACGAAAGTAAACCAATGACCAACTTAAGAAGGCATAGAAATTGGCCCTTTAGAATCTATCACTAAAAACAAACCAATGCAGAGGTGAAGTCTTAAAAGTTAAAACAAATGCTCCACCTAGTTAAATGCACTATTTGTAAGATGAAATCAATTTGACCAACTATACCTTTTTGTCATGCTTCCAGAAGAAAGGAACTGATCTTTAGTTAGCCTCACATTTCCACTCCATATGACATCCCTACCTGCTGGCCAAGTCAGTGGAATCTTGTACTCCTTGGGAGGACGAACCAAACAATCTTGGTGTACTTGTGATAACTCACAGTGCCGATCAAATTCCTCCCCGTCTTTAAGCCCAGCTAACACATTTGCAGATACATTATAGCAAGGCACATAATTCTCTTTTTCCTTTCCACAAAGACCAATATCTTTTATCCGGTTAGCTCCCAGAGAAATGCTCTTTAGCTCTAAATAATCATTTCTTGCTTGCTCCTTTAGCTGTCTATAATTTGTATAGATATCAGGTTTTGCAGAGGAAGTCACCAAGTCAAGGGTTGCAGAAGATCGAAAAAATACTATTAGCATAAAGCCACTGACCAGACACAAGAGTATCCAGTTGCGTGACGGTCTAGGGCCAAAAATTAATGATAGATTATTGAACAAAGGGCTTCTCATGGCCAAGTTTCAAGAACCCCCTCGAAGATCGAGTTGAATTAGACCACTAGGTGGTAGCTATTGTTTCAACCTGAACCTCCAACAACTATGAAAACTGTAATATATCATCAAAGACCATCTCCCATATATATAACCCAAAATCCAAACAGTTTCAACTGGCATCTGTTCAAACCACTACCTAAGCTCAACATAAAGAAATTCCCCAATCATACCAAACTAATCAAGATATCAAATCAGGCAAAATTTTAATCCCACAAGTCTCCACAATCACCAAGTAAAACAAGCAAATGCAGATCAGTGAAAAGCCCCTCCAATAGGCTTATGACACATCAACTACCAATGACTCACAATTCTCTCACACACACAACCAATCCAACCAATGCCAACTTTGAAACAACTCTCTCTATTCCCTTACAAGCCAAGCAATCCAAATCCTCAGATCACCCTGCAAAAAAGACAGCAATTTCCAAATAAACAGCAAGCAAATGAAAAATTCTAATCACAAATCCAGATTCAAAATTCTCAACCATTCCCATCATGAAATACAAAAAGATCAAAAACCCAGATCAGATCCACATCCAAAGTGCCGAGAAAAATAAAAGATCACATTTTTAACAAAAAAAAATTCAATCTTTACACCAACTAACAATCAACACACCATAAAAGTTTAGGGTTTATGTTTGTAGTACCTAGAAATTGAGTTCTTGATAAATGGGGGTGGACATATAATGCATGAATGTCTCTATATATTGTGACAGTTGCAGAAAGCTATGCAGAGCTGGGATTGGCCATTGACATATAAGGAAAGATACAGAAAATTAAAAAGAACGAATTTTTTTTGAAAGAGAGAAGGGAGCAGCTTTCTGTTGGAAATGCAGAGAGTCCTATCTAAAGCAGAGTTCTGTATAATGGGGTATTCAAAATCTCCTATTTTAGTGTGTGACTATGTGTATACAGATCAAATTACAGAGGCTCGCACATTGAGAACTCACATAATCTAATAATTACAGGAGAATAATTGTGTTGAATATCTCTCTCTTTTTCCTTTTTTTGATAATCTTTTTTTATTTTTATTTTTTTCACTTTTTGCCCTTTGTGGCTATGTTACTAGTGGGACCTGCCTGCTTTTCTTTTTTCCTTTTCCTTTTTCTTTGGGATGATAGCGGTATCAGAATTATTCGTCTCATATTTATTACTTTTATCGTATTTATCATTTGTTTTTCATTATTAGTCATTTTTTTCTTTTTTCTATAACTAGTATCTTCTGCTTATGGGGCTTGATTTTGGACGAGGATTTTTCGGAAACAGTCTCTCTATCTCTATGAGATAGTGGCAAGATTTGCGTACATTTTATCCTCTTTAGACCTCACTTGTGTGATTTCAATGGTTTTGTTGTTGATGTTGTTGTATTTTTCGATTAATTTTACGTAATACATGTCACCTTCAATCAAAGATATCAGATAATTTTGTATTACTCCCTTCGTCTCAAATTAAGCATTGAGGTGTGTTTTTGTATATTAATAAAGTGTTAATTAATGTAGATAGATAATGAAATGATAAATAATTACTAAAATATAAACTTTGATATGATAGTTTAAATATATATTTTTTTATTAACTCTAATAAATTTACATAATTATTGTAAACATCAAATATAGGTAACTACTTTCCTAAAATTAGCTTCCAAAAATTGTAACAAACCTATACAAATGGTAACTATTTATTCTAAGTTAATTATTGAGTATTTATATCAAACAACATAATTTATCATAATTATATATTAGATTGAGATTAGCACATATAGTAATATATTAATCATTGTTATAATTAATAAAATTCAACTAACCCACACAATGTCATGTTTTTATTATTTTAGTGTAAACATTAGGTAATAAACTTTCATGATATAATAATTGATCACTTTATTTATCACTAACAAGGCTTACAAGACACTCCACTTTAATATTTTAAAATGTAATTTTTTTTTTAAAAAAAAAATTATAGCTATAATGACAATGTGAAATGAAAGCAAAATGATAATAATTGGGAATAATTTCTTTTTTCTTAATGGTAAAAATCATATTAATTGCAGTATATTAAGACCAATTAGAGGATATAAATAATGGTAATTTTGTAGTTTCTTGATAATTAACACATAACTTAGTAAATTTATTGCTACAAAAATTAATTTTGTGACTTTAATATTAGAAATAATTAGTTTATTTAAATTAATTATTTTGAGACTTTAATGTTGATCCTTTTTAACTAAAAACCTTTACATGCGCTACAAATTAGGAATGAAAGACACATATTATAAATTTAAATTAATAAATGAAAGATTAAACAAATTAAAAATAAGTTTTAGTCGTGATTAAGATAATTAATTACTTTTTTATATTTATTTTTAAAATATTTTTTATGGCACAATTTAGTTGTAGATGATATCTTTCATAAATATATTTAAACTTTTCTTGTAGTAAAAAAAAATTCAAAATATTTTAACTTATAATCATGGTTAAAGCTTATCTTTTAACTTATTAAATCACAAATTCAAAAACCAGATTAGAAGCATAATTAGAATTTGAATTTTGTTAATTTTCATATGACTTAAAAAATATTTTTTAACAAAAGAATATAATTTAGGAAATAAGATCATTTTTTTCTTCTGTATTATACGCAAAACTTCAAAAATCCTATAAACTGACAGTTAAAATGTGAACAATATAATATAAAATTCAATATTATATAAATTAAAAAATTTAAAATGTTAACAATATAATATAAAGTCAAACATCATGTAAATTAAGAATTTTAATGTCTAATTATTCTCTAATTCAATAATTACTTGGCATGTCTATGTGTAGTATATAATTTATGATGTTTAAAATGAATAAAAGTTATCATATAAGTTGATAAGATATTAGAAGTAAAATTCAATTATGGACAAGGTTTTATAATAATATATAATTCCATTTGATAAGTATTAGACTTTCAAATGGATGATTTAGATGAGGTTATATTAAATTAAAAATAGGAGTTAATAATTTAAAATAGATTAAGAAAGAGTTTAATTAGAACTCTATCATACTCTAATTAGAACTCTATCATGTTTAAAGTTCAAGATAAGTGTTTGAAATTTTTTTCATATTTATCGTTTCATTTGTTAAAGTTTTATATTTTTTAGGAGATAAATTACACTACGTATTTATGATTTCGGGGAATAGTGGTAAGTATAATTTAAAATTGTTTTTGAATATTTTTTATCCAACCAACTATCGTTCCATTCCATCAATATTTTTCTCTTTTTTTAAAAAATAAAAATAAAAATTATTCCACTTTATTGTTGTCCAAATCCACTAATATGTGATGCATGTGCTAATGGAATCAAACTTACAATTAAATAAAATGATGGGGTGTTAGTTTATAAATTGGTTAAAGTGGGTTATGGACATATTTTGGTTCGGAAAGAAGTATTAAAAACACTTTTAAATTTAGCATTATTTATTAGTTTTGTTTTGTAAATCTTAAAAATATTTATTTACTTGATAGCTGAATTTAAATACTATCCTTATCTATCACGTGAGCGTGGTATAACAAGTGGTCTGAAACTCTTATAGGAGCGTAGAAGTCTTACACCTTGTTTGGATGGTTATTACTCATTGTTTTGTATTGTATTATTGGTCTAAATACAATATTTGCTTTAATTGTGTATTTAAATTTTATTGTATCGTAGTCGTTTAAATCCATTGTTAAGGAACGACAAAAGACCCATTTTTGTAATGACCAATATGGTGTGATCGTATGGTTACCTTAATATTTTCTTCTCATTTCATCTTTACTGATTAGTTAATTATTCTAATTTATCATTTACCCTATCTTTTTACAGTGGTTCTACTTTGTACCCTATAATTTCTTATAGATTTGTCATTCAAATTATATGTTACGATGGAAAATGATGCAATCTATCCAAATATTATATTCATTAAAACAATACAGTACGATACGATAAGATACAATACAATACAATACAATTCATTATAAATAATACATAACAACCATCCAAACAAAATATTAACAAAAGAACTAAGAGAAGTGTTGAAAACACCCCTAAACTTTATGAAAGTTATTAACTTTGTCGTCGAACAATTAACAATCCTAAAAATATCCTTGAGCTATAAAAAAGTCGAAAATATCCTTCATTCACCTATTTTGCTAAATCTTATACCCTAAGCCCCTAAAATTAATATAAATCAATAATTGTGATGAATCATTCTAATATTTTTTTTTCTTGAATTTTCATTTCTCCAATTCCACAATCATTTATTATTCTCTAATTCAATAATTATTTGGCTTGTCCATGTGTAGTATAATATCTTTATTGCAAAAAAGTTAATAAATTGAAGATTTGGAGTATCATAATTCATATCATAATTTAGATAAAAGTATGTATGCATAAATTAAGTAAAACTCAATTGTGGAGATGGTAGCAATTTCCAATGGATAGTTTAGATTACATTATAATATGTCATTAAAAATACTGATCAAAAACTTAAAATAGATTAAGAAGAGTTTGATTAGGACTCTATCATGTTTAATTAGATTCTTGGACGTAGCTGTAGATTGAATCGAAATCTCTGTAAAGAAAAGAACACTGTGATGAGATCGCATAGGTCCAACATAATCCTTCTAACTCTTTTCTTTTTTTATATACAACCAATTGTCATGACACATCACCAATATTTCTCTTTTTTTAAGGAAAAAAATAAAAAATTTCCCGCTTAATAAAAATAACTATAATAAAAATCTTATAGTTATTTTTAAAAATAGTATGGAGTAATTTTCTTATTTTTACAAATAAGAATAACTTATCAACTCTTATTAATGAATCTCATAAAGTACTTGGGATTAGCTTCATGTTTTTATCCAAACATGTAAATATTTATTTATGTAATTAATTTTAACATCGAAAATACTTATTAGCATGCAATGTTTATCAACTATTTATAATACTAGTAAATGCAGTTTGGACGTTGCTCGGGCGCAATAAATATGTTTGATTGTTTTTACATTTTTATTGGTATAATCAAATTTAAATTTAAAATATATATCACAACGTGGTAGAGTTTTTAAAATAAGTTGAATATATGTATCACAGTGTGGTAAAGTTTTTAAAATAGGGAGGGGAATGTGTATACTGAAATTGGTTTAGTTATATGGTAAAGATGTTTGACATGACAGAAATCAATGGCACTTCCTATGTGTGTGTATATATATTGTTTCAACCTCTTATTATGTTTGTTGCATTCAATAAAGGATTATTAGTAATGATTTTATGTTAATTTAAATAACATATGTTACTTATTTTGTTTCAATTTATGTTTCACGTACAAAATTTTAAGTCAATTAAATTTTTTCAATTTTTGGTTAAATTATTAATTATTGTAAGCGGGTGATAGTATTTAATAGAAAGTAATTTACAGATAAAAAGATCGAGAAATAAAACAATCAGACGTATTATTTTGTTAATAATAATAAAATATGATAAAAATTTGGATAAAATTCAAAAATAAAAAATATTTTTTTGTAAGATAGAATAACTAAAATATGAATAAGTAATACATATATAATTACATAATTAATTAATAAAGAGTATATGAAATGTCCTTTTCAACACTAAATAAGATAAATGATGAGATCAACATTTTAATTAATGAGAACAAAAAAGAGGAGAGGATTGACGACATGGAAATAAATGGTTGGTTGCTCCTGAGGTTTGAACGACTGACGTCCGGTATGGATGTGTCACGCTGCAATCATCTGGTCAAGCAATGATTTGTTCAAATTTGACGATATGACGGAATATTATTGATTTCATCGTCCGTTAGACTCTCTCTTATATATATTTGATGTTTATTATTTTAATTTTCCTATCCATAGAAATTTATGTTATAATATTCATAACATTCGAAAATTTAAAATATAAAGTAGCCTAGGATTCTCTTTTTTCTTTTCTTCTTTTTCTTTTTTAAAAAAATCTCCTTTTTTCTTGTATTGACTATTTTTAATGGTATATATTATTACTTTTTAAATAGAAAATTGCTATCTCTATATGATTGAAATAAAGTGACTATATATTTTAGTGTAGTCTATATATTTTAAAATTATAACTATAGCATTAAAAAATTTATGACTTTTATAAATGTCGTATTATATTAAAATTAGATAAATAAATTGAAACGTGTTGGCTGAGTGATACCTAAGGAAGTAGTTTCGGAGCCATATAGGTATTAGAGAGTTCATTCGAACCCCTTTTGGTGAAAAATCATACTAATAAAAATATCTTTTTATGTATATATAATAGATGTTGAAACCCCTTTTAATTAATTCGTATATCTACTTCTTAAAATTTTAAACCTCTTTACAGAAAATTCTGACTCCGTCACGGTAAGAAAGTCTCCTATATATGGCCCAACTCCTACAATTACCATTAGCATACTAGTGTACTATTATGGCATGGCCAACTCATTGATAGAGACAATAGAAACTTCAATATAATATTTAATGACATTTGCTTTGACACCATAACAAGTAACAACTAGTCTACCCTTTTTTTATTGGTTTATATATTTATAAATTTTTTCCTTCTATTTGATGACATTTATTGTGAACAAAGATAAATTTTGTGAGGTCTTTGGTGGAGTTGAAAGGTTGATGAGGATGGATCAAGTAGAATTAATAGGACATTTGAAAATGATATGTATATAATATTTTAGATGAATTTCATATCGGAATAAAAGGGACCTATAGTTATGATACTTTAAAAGAATCGTATTTTATGGTATTTATATTTTTGAAGTTTAATAGAATTTAATATGAAAAATAAATTCATGTGAATTTAAGTACAGAATGAATAATACACGTGATGGACTTACAATGTGACCAAAAACTTTCAAACTAGAGACAAAATTTGAGAGGTATGTATGAATTTATTTGCTAATACAAGGATATAAATGAACCATAAAGTTAAATCGTGAGTGAAGTTTAGTAATTTCAGAAAGTACAAGGACAATTTTGGACCTTTTCTCATTTATTTATTAGTCTCTTTAGTTCATTTTAAGTGAACTGTTGGGGCTTGGGGGTATGACACAATCTTTCAACAACAACAACAATAACATACTCAGTGGAATCCCACAAGTGGGGTCTAGGGAGGGTAAAATGTACGCAGACCTTGTCATTACCTCATAGAGGTAGAGAGACTGTTTCCTGAGAACCCTCATCTCAAAAATTCATAAACAGAATAAACTAGATATGGAAAATGAAACAAATAGAAAAGAAAACAGAAAGAGCGACTAATAACAAAAAACATATGATAATCTGCAAAATACGATAGTAACAACATATATAGCACGGCTAAAGGCAACACAACATATAAAGGCGCGACTAAATCTCCTACCCTACTAATACTCCACGTCTAGACATCACCTAATCCTACTAACCTATTCGCCTACTACTCTAATTCACAACCTCCACACCTTCCTATCTAAGGTCATGTCCTCGATGAGATCAAGTTTCATCATATCTTGTTTGATCACCTCCCCCCAATACTTCTTCGGTCTGCCTCTACTCCTCCGTGTAACTCCTACATCCAACCTCTTGCACCTCCTAACAGGAGCATCGATACTTCTTCTCTGCACATGTTCAAATCATTACAGTCTTACTTCCCTCATCTTGCCGGCCACAGGAGCCACCTCTAGCTTCTCCCGAATGGTCTCATTCCTAATCCTATCATTCCTGGTATATCCATACATCCATCTCAATATCCTCATTTCCGCGACCTGCATCTTATGAACATGTGAATTTTTTATCGGCCAACACTCCACCCTATACAACAAAGACGGTCTAACCACCATCCTGTAGAACTTACCTTTGAGTTTGGGTGGTGTCTTCTTATCACACAATACTTCAGAGGCAAGCCTCCATCTCGTTCATGCTGCCCAATACGGTGTGTGACATCATCATTGATATCACCACTACTCTGAATGATGGACTCAAGATATTTAAAATTTTCTCTCCAGGGGATAGGTTGAGTGGAAAGCCTCACATTAATGTTTGTTTCATCTCTTGTAACACTGAATTTACACTCCAAGTATTCTGTTTTGATCCTGCTTAGTTTGAACCTTTTGGATTCCAAAGCGTGTATGGTATGACACAATCCTTAAGAAAAATATTTTAAGACATCAATAGAAGACTACTTTTCACTATTGCCTTTTTTATTATTCCTAAATTATTCACTTAGAATACTAAGTAGTTAAGAACCTCATTAAATAAAGAGTAAATATGGGAAAAAAGTAAAAATATCAACAATTTTTTTGAACTTCGAACTCAATTTGGGCTATGAAAAAGAATCACGACAATTCACTTAATATGAATTAAAAAGAGTATAAAATAATATTGTACTTGTCTCAAGCCACAGTGTAATTCATTAGTTTAATATTTAAATAAAAATATAAATGTATAATAGATAAAATGAAAAATTATTGAAATATGTCAGAATCATATATAATATAAATTGAAAAGAAATGATCTCCTCACCTACAAATTACCTAGAAGAAAATCCAAAAAAAAAATGTTATGAGGGCACAAAAGTAGACAATTAAAGTATAAACAATACCCAATGGGTTTCTTAGGTTGTATGTTGTTGTCTTGTGGACAATGCCATATAATTGTCTTGGACATGTCGGGCGAACAGGGCAAAGCTGGATAAGATTAAGGGGTTTATTCGAATTTCTTTCGACAAAAAATTATATTATCATATATATTACTTATTTATATTTTGAATCTCTTAGATTGAAAATCTTTGCTCCGTGAGTGTATTGGGGTGTCTCACATCGACACATTGGGTACAAGTCCTTTTGGTACACATATTTTAAAGCATTGATTACGATAGGTTAATATATATGTATCACAAATACTATACTATATATAGTTAGAATAGTGTTTTATTTTTGTGCAACCAAAATTGCTCCAACATACTCCAAATTTTAGTAAGTCCAAATTTATTCTCTCACTTTTATTAGAACACTAGATGTCGGTGCCCGCGTTATGACAGGTTTTTTGTGTCTCGATTTATGTGATATAGATAGAATTTAGAAAGTCAATTAAATTTTAGTATGATTTTTTAATATTTTAAATTATTAATTATTGTGAAATTATAGTGTTTTTTTTACATAATTTTAAAATAAAATATGTTATTCCTCTTGTCCCAATTTATGTGGCGCTGATAAAATTTCGAAAGTCAAATTTTTTTATGTTTTATACTTTCTAATTTTTTTTAATTATTATGATCTTATTATGTTTACGCCATTTTTACATAACATATGTTATCTATCTATACTTATTTATGTGACATTGATTCGAGTGTTAATCTGACTTTTTATATGTCTTTTAAATATTTTAAGTTGTTAATTCATGTGATTTATAGTATTTTTTATTATATATATATATATATATGTGTGTGTGTAGATTTGTGGTAATTTTTACGTAGTTTCCGAATTATATAATGCATGTTTTTTCTTTTGTCCCTTTTTATGTGATGTCGATAGATTAATTTCAATAATCAATTAAATTTTGTATTTGTTTTTAAAAAAATTGAAGTTGTCAAATATCATGATTTATAGTATTTTTTTTACTTCTCTAGATTCATGATAATTTTTATGTAATTTCCTATTTAAATAACACATATTATTTCTTCTATCTCCTTTTATGTAACGCTAATAAATTAATTTTAATAATCAATTGAATTTTTTATTTATTTTTCAAAAAATTTAAAGTCAAGCAACTCAAGCAGGCACATCAATGGGCAACTGTCTACTTCTGCTACTTATTGGACAACACAGTAGAAGTCAAGATTTGAAGTTTAATTTAAGAGTTCTACATTTGCTATTACATTCAATCAGTATTGGTCCAAACTGTGAAATGCAGGATTATGTTTCTTTACAGAGACGATGATCTTTCGAAAATCGCATCTCTATCTCTACGAGGTAATGATAAGGTCTAGATGCACGTCACTTTGCTAAACCTCGACTGCAATTGCTTCAATATACATGTTTCAACAGATTCAAATACACATTTGCTGTCCAAAATGATTCCACAAGGGTGCAGTTACATTATGCAGAGCATCGAATAGCCACCCCTCTGCTACACGAACTGGGATCTCCACTTCTTGTATCTGATATTTCTTAGCAAGATTTCGTCATGGGATTGATAATGAAGAGAGTTTTCTTGGTTTAGTTTCCATCTTAACAACGGAAAATAGGATTGATCGTGTTCTATTGAATCAATTAGTTCCAACAACACAACTGTGTAATGAGTGCAAAAGGACCTCTTCATTAAGAAACCGACCTGCAAAAGAAAGAAGACTTTAAAAGGAGGAACCAGTTATAAATCAACTTCATATTTCGAAATGTGCTTACCGATGAATACTATTTTGTTCATCTGAATCTCTTCATTTCTCCATTTACGACTTGGAACAATTTCATATATTTCTCTCACACCCTGCCACATGCAGTAGTTAACATGTTAGGACAAAGAAAACACAAACCATAGACACCAAGAATGGATGTTTCACAGCTATATAGGATGAGATTGTAATTGAAATGCTATTGCAAAATTTCCTATTAATTTCCAGAAGCATCGATAAATAAAGTAGGAACTAAAGTAACAAATGGTTGACAGACATTCCTGCGCAACAGAAATTTGTTACCATTAGCTTGGTTGTGTACTTAGCAATTAACATGTAACAATTTAGAAGATCAAATACACCTTTCACTTCTTTTTCCATTTCTAAAACCGACATAAATTTCATTTCCATCAAAAGAACTAAATCAGTTGTGTGATCCCCTCTCTCAATGCTGCTTGCAGAAATCTTTGAATACAAAAACAGGATAAATGCAAACATTTTGCTTCACTAAATAGCTTTAGGTGCTATTTCACATAACTTGTAATGTTACAGTAAGATATATTCACACAAATCTGCATGGCAGAGATGACTGTAGAAATGATATTCCATATCTGCTATGGGAATGCACTTTAGCAGAATCTTTCTTTGATTTGTACATCCTATTCCTGGTTATTAATAAAAACTGTATAATTGCTTTTACAATTAGGAAATTGAAAGAGTCAGATTACTATCATCAGTTGCAGAAGATTACACTAGATAGCTTGCAGAAAGATTTGTTTTACTGGATGAGAAAGGAGGATGGGATATTTTCTGTTAAATAGTGTTATAAATCTGTTGATGAAGAAAATGAGCATACATGAGAGTAAATGGCCACGGAAAATGATATGGAAGTCCAAGGCTTCCAAGTAAAGTTGCTTGCTTTGGTTGGCCTACAACATATGAGAGGCTTGTTTTACGCAGGAAAATTTGCAAAGAGTTCTTTTTTTTTTTTTCCCCCATTTATGCAGCTGGTGCGATTTCAGTAAAACTACCGAAGAGACTGTTAATCATTTACTAATGCACTGCAAATTTGATTGGTGAATTATGATTATAAGATTACAGTTTGTGGACATAAAAGGTGTCTTTATTATAGAATTTTTTTACCTGTAAAGTGTGGAGTTCATCCGAGTTTCTGACTCTTAAAATTCCCTTGCAACGATACACATCCATGCCATACTTTTTATCCCAAAGGAGCTCCTCAAGCCATACACGAACCTATTGCCAACAAGGAATGACGACTATAGTGATCAAAGATAGTGAATAGCCAATCTTTGTCCATGAAATTATTGTAAAACCACCACCGGAGCATAGAAGGAACAACCATATGTATGGGCTACAATAAATGGTTTCAAGGTGCACTGATTTTCCTTAAGCTTTTAGCAGGTAAAAGATCCTCAAAGGACAAGTTTGTTTTTTTAGAGAGAGCCCAGCACCCCTTTCAAAAAGTACCTTATCAAGATCAATCTGCTGAGCATAACAGATGCACAATGTTCTGACTTCACTGTCATGAAGGCCTTTAGTGGTTAGAGATTCGTTCTCCTTTAACAAAGCTTCAAGATGAGCAGCATGCTTCAAAAAAATATAATCAGAAAATGGAAGATTAAATAGCTTTCTGTCTGCTAAGTAACAATAGCTGAATTTCGTGTACAAGGATCATTGCTTACAGTAGGATCATATGCCTGGCAGTTTAATATCTTTGACAAATCAACTTGGCAACGCACAGAATGAATAATAGTAGCCAGGGAATTAAGATTACGTATTTCCTTCTCCAGTTCCTCTAGCACCGCTCCAGAGTCATCTTGAGAAATTAGATCAACCTTGTTAAGAATGATAACATCCTACACCCAAACAGTTAACAAATAAGAGTTAGGCATGATTTCATTTCATAATCCAGACCTACTGTATGAAGTACAATCCTAGCACCTATAAGAATGAGAAAGTCAAAAAACAACTGCTAGAAAGTTGACAAAAGATTGAAAGCGTAATTAGAAACCTAAGATGATTGAATGGAGAAACTAACATATCAATTACCGCAAATGCTATTTGTGAATAAGCTTCGGGAAATGAAGAGGAGTCAGGATTTGGTTTTAGCTGATACCGAAGGTTCTTTGCGTCAACAACCTGTCACAGAAGCAAAACCAAATTAAACCCAAAAATCATGCAAAACTGGAAAATAAATGGCAAGGATTTAAGAAGAGCAGCAATGAGAACAACCTGTTGCATATGAAGTTAATCATATAAGAGTCCAGAATAAGCATGCAAATGAAGTTAATAAGTAATTCCTAAAATACATATCTAACCAGCAAAATAATTTTTAATCGCATGCAAGATCTAAGAATGAAACCATAGAACTACAAATTTTAAACGGCTTCGCTTCGCAGATAATATTCTCTTCTCCATGCACACAATAGTGAGGGAAAATAAGGAAAATTTTGAGAACTCTATCAAATAAGTTTTAAATCATTATAACACACAACTCACAGTAATAATAGAGTCAAGTTTAACATCTGATTCCAGCTGATCATCCAGCCAAAGCACAGATGCAAGAGGTGCAGGATTTGCCAAACCAGTAGTCTCTAGCAATATATGATCAAGTCTGCAAATAAACAAATTAACTGCTCATCCTTACATTTGAATAAGGTGAAATACTTGAGCAAAATAATTACAAAAATTTTGTTGCCTTGTTTCAAACTTAACAAGGACAACAACATACCCAGTGAAATCCCAGAAAATGGGGTCTGGGGAGGGTAGAGTGTACACAGACCTTACCACTACCTAACTCGGCTCAAATGTATCCGCCCCAAATAACAAGAAAAGAAATACAATAGATATAGAGTAAAAGTTAAAATGAAGAGCACTATCAATTCTACAAGTAAAAACAATAAAAATAGCAAAATAATTGCAGAGCAGTATCAACACAATCATACTAGCTCAACTAGTCCTATGACAAACCTAAAAACCTACACAAGGTAAGACAAGGAAGGAAGGATTGATTAAAAGAACACACTTACAAAAACAGATCAGTTGCGCTAAAATTCTTTTATCCTTTACAGCATATTAAACCCACCCCCAAAAAAGAAACAAAGAAAAACAAATTGGATCTTTCTCAAATCTTCTCTTTCTGCCATCCTAAAACTTCTTTTGTTCTTGTGCATTTCCTCGCCTGTGAACTCCCTTAGAAACACTAATACTTCAAACACCCACGAGAAAATTTAGAGAAAGACGGAAAGTTATCAAGTGTTTACACAGTAAGACAATCCTCCAATCAGATTCACATAGCATCTATGTAGCTTGGACCCTCCAAATGTTTTGCCACTCATGTTGATAATCCAAAAAAAAATAGATTTTTAAGCATCTGACACACAACCAATGGTATTTTTAAAGAGCAACATAGCATAACATTTGGTCTACTCTGATTTCCTCAAGTGTAGAAGTAAGGTTTCATAACAGAACAAAGTTATGCAGATCAAACCCCCTAGCCCAATTTCCCAAAGAAAATCAAATTCAAACTAATAGTAGCTCCAAGTAGACATGTACATCCATCAGCTTCCTTGAGCAGCCCACATCATCAAAAAGATTTCATTTTTGAAATCTATAACTATAAACAGTGAGAAAATAATGGCAAAGGACAGTGTGAACCCATCTTCCCTGTCCATGGTGGACACTTTTACAAGGCATTTGTGTTATAGGCAAATTGTCAGACGGATTAGACAAGGTGCAGAACCCCATAGTAATACATAAAGTTACAGTTAGTTGGTGCTTATTGCAATATGGAATTCTTTGTCCTAGCAAGAATGGTAATTTTTTGTGCTACAAACATGTTGCTTTATTCTTTTTTTCATCAGCAGTGTCCACTAGCTTGCACACCTTAACTAACCCAACGGGACAGCGAAAATAAGGAACAAGACATTCTTTTTGAAACAACTAAAAAGGAAAGTAGAACAAATAAATTGAAACAG
Organism: Solanum rostratum; assembly: GCA_029948455.1. Taxonomy (NCBI): domain Eukaryota; kingdom Viridiplantae; phylum Streptophyta; class Magnoliopsida; order Solanales; family Solanaceae; genus Solanum; species Solanum rostratum. The sequence goes on from CM057046.1 coordinate 7,595,829, forward strand.
GAGGAGTAATAATTATTATTAAGAAAAACATGGTGAAGCAAGATCCTCTAACCTCTCTTTTCTCTGAACAAGCTGCTCCAATGCCTGAACCAAACTATGCTTCACATTACAGCAAATACATCCATTTGCAAGCTCTACCCATTCCTCCACAAGATCACCTTTTTCCCCTTCATTTATCATTGCTCTCTCAACTCCTAATTCCTCACCAAACTCATTAAGTATCACTGCTATTTTCTTCCCATGTTGTGCTTTCAATATATAATTGATCAACTAACAGAAACAACAACAACAAAATCAACTACTACGCTTCAATTGCAAACTATTTAACCTGATTTATTAACTGAATAAGGAGAGGAGAAATAGAAATTACAGTGGATTTCCCGGAACCAAGATAGCCGGTGATGACGGTGACACCGACTGGAGGAAGCTCTGAGCTTTCTGTCAATTGCTTAGAGTTGACGGCGTCGTTGATTTCGACGGCGAGCGGCGGCTCTTCGTCGGAATCCTCCATGCTCAGCCTCTTCAGTCGATGAAGAGAAGTGTAAAGGCCTAAATGGGCTTATATATAATATTGGGCCAAACGTAGAGGGCCATGATGGGCTTTTTTGGTAGATTTTGTTGAGAATGAAGTGGCCCATTCTAATATGAAGCATGCTAGGCTCGGATCCGGTGTCATCACTAGTCGTATCGTTTCTACTTTTTTGAGAAATGCAATTTAAACTTAGGTTCAAGTGCAATATGAAACAGGGAGGACGGATAGCTTTAGTGGAAAATTGACTGTGCTTCTCATCTGAGATCTAAGGTTCGAGTCGTCGCTCAATCACCACTAAAGCCAATCCGCCCTTCCTTTTTTTTTTTCTATAAAAAAATATTTCTAGCAATTAACTCACTTACCTTAATTATTATTGTGAAATAAGAATAAATATTGAAACTTCAACTTATTATCATGAATTAAGTGCCACTTATAATGTTGTTGTATGCAACAACTTAATGTTAGTTTCTCAATTCACGCAATTTGTAGTAACCCTAACGACTCAATAAAAGTTTGTTTGGAGACAAGAGGGGGGTTGCATAAAAAATAAGCACGATCAACCTCCAACCTTAAGATTATGAGTTCGAGTCACTAATGAAACAAAAAGGTAGGAGCTCCTAGGGAGGTGTTAAAAAAAAGTTTCTTCAAATCAACTCCACTGTACTACTACTTAGAAACGTTGGAGGGCTCTAAGGATGAGAGCCCTTAGAAATCAACCTCAAGTTTGCAGGTTCAAGTCATCAAGAAAACAAAAAGGTGGACACTCTTAGGACGGTGTTAGTCCAAATAAACCTTAGAGAGCTCTCAGAATGAGAGCTCATTCAAATATGAAGCATGCAAGGCTCGGATCTAGTGTTATCACTAGTCATATCGTTTCTACTTTTTTGAGAAATGCAATTTAAACTTAGGTTCAAGCGCACTATGAAACAGGGAGAAAGGATAGCTTTAATGGAAAATTGATTGTGCTTCTCATTGAGATCTAAGGTTCGAGTCGCCGCTTGATCACCACTAAAGCTAATCCTCTCTTCCTTTTTTAAAAATAAATAAATAAATTTATCTCTAATAATTAACTCACTTACCTTAATTATTATTATAAAAATAAGAATAAATATTGAAACTTCAACTTATTATCATGAATTAAGTGCCACTTATAAAGTTGTTGTATGCAACAACTTAATGTTAGTTTCTCAATTCATGCAATTTGTAGTAACCTTATCAACTCTATAAAAGTTTCTTTGGAGACAAGAGGGGGATTGCATAAAAAATAAGCACGATCAACCTCTAACCTTAAGATTATGGGTTCGAGCCACTAATGAAACAAAAAGGTAGGAACTTCTAGGGAGGTGTTAAAAAAAAGTTTCTTCAAATCAACTCCGCTGTACTACTACTTAGAAACGTTTGAGGGCTCTAAGGATGAGAGGCCTTAGAAATCAACCTTAAGTTTGCAGGTTCAAGTCATCAAGAAAACAAAAAGGTGGACTCTCCTAGGTTAACGTTTGTGTGAACCTCTTTGTATTCTGAGTGAATTGGTGAGGTTATTTCTCTCGATGTTGATTACTTTCTTTTATATAGTGGATTGTTCATCTCCTCTTGTGGATATAGGTCGGTTGATCGAACCATGTTATATTATTGTGTCTCTTTATGGTATGTTTCTCATTTATCTTCATACTCATGGTCTTTTAAGATTGCTTTGCTAGCTTCGCACGCACACTAATTCCTGTCAGTCTTAACACAATTTGTACTAACCTTAACAAGTAACATCATATTCATTAATTTCTATTAACCTAATTGCTTTCAAAAACACAGTCTCCTCTTCGTTTTTTCCCCCTTTTTTAAACAATCAACATAAACTTTTATATCCCTCAGATTTAGGTCCTTTATTACACTTGTATAATTGCAATGAGTCAAATCTAATTTGGAATTAAACTTAATTTGGTTAAAGTATAATATAAAAGATGAAAATGCATTTCTTTTTTTTGCTCTTTTCCATCACAACTCTATAAAGATGTCCTCAAAAACAAGATTCAGTTGATGCTCAGATGACAAATATCATTCATCTCTAACCTGAAGACTGAGGGTTCGAGTTACCAAATTGCTAAAAAAAGGGAGCTCTCTAGATTGGCTTTTCTTCAGCCCATTCCTAGGAGCTGCCACTTTTTACCAAGTTGGCGACTCGAACCCACAATGTTGAGATTGAAAGTGAAGGAAGATCACCATCTGAGCAACTTTCTCTTGTGTTCGAAACTTCTTTTTATTTTAATAATACTAATTTTAAAAAAACCTTTATAGAATTGTGAGGGAAAAAAGGAAAAGAGCAAAAAAGTCAGCATTTCTCAAAAGGAAAAAATCTTCACTATAAAATTATTTTCTTTTATGTTATTTACTTATTATATTCATTTGATGCAAATTTTAAAACTTCCTAATTAATAGGAAGGTAAGCATGTAAATCATTTGTTATACTCCAATAATATAGTATAGGGATTTTACAAAGTGGCTTTTATGCATTTTAGAATATCATGCAAATAAATCCGAGGAGGTTGCTCAAATCGTAAACGTCATTCACTTTGACTTTAAAATTGTGAATTCGAATCCGAGGAGGGCCATTATGGGCTTTTTTAGCAGATTTGTTGAGAGTAAAAGGGCCCATTGTGATAAGAAGCATTCAAGGCCTTAATTCAGTATCATTAGTCATGTCGTTTTTATATTTTCAAGAAATTCGATTTAAATTTAGATTGAAGTATTATACAAAACAATGAAAAGACGTAGCTTCAGCATGAGAAGAGCTAGCTTTAGTGGAAAAAAATTGACTGTGCTTCTAGTCTGAGATCAAGGGTTCGAATCGCTGGTTAATTATCACTAAAGCAGGCTCTTCTCTTTTTTTCTTTTTCTTTTATAATTTAGATAATTAATTACTATTGTAAGATGAGAATAAAGTTATTCTCCTATGATAAAAGTGTGAATGGGTGTAATAATATAAGGATTTTGAAAGGTGATTTTTATGCTTTTTAATAGTTAGTTTAATTCTATTATAATGCCTTGTCATTTATACGCTCGTTGTTACAAAACTTATTATCTATACCACTAAATTGAAAGAAAAAGTCCAAATCAAATAAAATTATCCAATTTCAATTGAAGTCATCGAATTCTCTTTTTTAATCCGAACCCAACTCACCATATAAATAAACTCATACCAAATTAAATTGCCAAATCCATCCTTAATTTCATACCAAATTAATCCCTTGACACTTGTAATTAACTCATGAATTACCTTAATTACTTATTAAAGTTTTTGAATGCAATGACATAATGTTAGTTTATCAATTATTACAATTTGTAAAATGCACTTTTTTATTTTTGCTCTTTTCCTTTACAATTTCATAAAAGTGTCTTCGAAAACAAGATTCTATTGTTCAGATGACAAACATCGTCCACCTCAAATCTCAAAGTTAGGGGTTCGAGTCACCTGTGAGGTACTGAAGTGGTAGCTTTACAACGAGAGCTAAAGAAATCTTTTTTTTTAGCCCGTTTCCTAGAAGCTCTCACTTTCTTATTCGGTGATTCGAACCCGCAATTTTGAAATTGGACGTGAACGATGCTTACCATCTGAACAACTCGCTTTTGTGCTCGAAACTTTCTCATTTATCTTAATAAATTAACCTTTATAAAATTGTGAAGAAAAGAAAAAAAAATAAGTCAGCATTTCTTAAAAGGAAAAAAATCTTGAGCCATAGAGTTATTTTCTTTATTTATGTTATTTATTTATATTACTCTGATGCCAATTTTTAAACTTCCTAACTAATAGCAAGGGAAGCATGTAAAACAAGTGTAGGGATTTTTATTTTTATTTTTATTTTTTGTTAACTTTGGGAAAGTATCATTACAACCAAAAACAACATCACTCCTTTGTACACCAACTCCTTTGTATAATCTTCAGTTTCTAGCTTTCCAAGTGTGGTATATCAGACCCCCCCATAATCACGATCACTATCTCCCTTTTGAATTTCTTTCGGTGCCTTCTCATGATCATTTTCAGAACTTCTTTAATCCCTCCGGATGGTAGAGCTACACCAAACCATCGGAGTATTTTATCTCTTGCAGAGCTAAACCATCGTCAAGCATTGAACAGGTTTTGGATTGTTTCCACTTCTTGTGTATCACATAGGCGGCATGATATATCTTCAACGTGTATATTATTCATACGTGTTTGCAACAAATTTTAATGTGATAAAAAATAAATTACAATCACAAATAAAATATGAAGAAACATAATTTTATTGACAAGTAATATGGGTACAAATCTGTTTCTCCCTGGATTCTTCTCTCATTAGATTTGTCCACGATTCGAGGGTCGTTAATGACGTATTTTTGAGATTTCTCCATGATTTGAGGACTGTAATAATGCATTTCTCGAACATAGGATGATTTTGAACTCCTTGAGCCATATTTTGATCTCTTGATAAATATCCCCAGGACTTATGGGATATTTGAGATGATTTTTCAAGGGATTCTAATACCTTTTCTATAGGCATTAATTAGGGTTTAGATAGAGTAGCCTTCAAGAAATTCTAACTAAAATAGAACTTATCCATTAGAGTCTACAAAATTTCAACGTCTACGGTACGATCTAATCAGGCACATAACAAATCTATGCTCAGGAGGAGAGGCATTGTTCCAAACTAGTTAGAAAACATCCCACTTTACCTGCGGCCCTGCCATGCCATGTGAAAAAGGTCATCCATTTTGACCTTTTTGTTCTTATAAACGTCATATCATACAAATAAAGAAAAAGAGAGTTACTCAAATGATAAACGTCATCCATTTTCAATCTTATGATTGACAGTTTAAGTCATCATGACTCGAACCCGCAACCTTAAGTTATAGAGTGGATGATGTTTACCATCCAAGTAACCCCTTAATATTTTTAAAAAAGCCTTTTTAAAATTATAAAGGAAAAGAGCAAAAAATGTGCATTCTTCCCAAATAGGAAAAATCTTCCCCATGAATAGGAAGATTTAGTGAGATCATGAACTAATGTAACTTTAAAACTTCCTAATTAATTGGAAGGTAATTTGCAAATTCAAGTGAAATTTTTGGAATTAAAAATTAATTTTAGATTTTCCTTTAAAAAAATCAATAAATATGATATGTAAATGAAAAAGGTAAATATGTTCTAGGACAGAGATTCAATAGCACTATGTTCTTGATGTAATTTTATTCATTTTTCTTCTAGATCTTACACTTTTTATTCTTTTCTTTGAGATATATAAACAAAAATTAGTGCAAATATTAGTCGAGGATAGATAAAATTAGTAGATGTCAAAGTCGGTAATGAAGTAGATAATAATTTCATAAAATATATGAGATTTATCGCGTTTCATAGATCCATAAAACTTACATCTCATCTTGTGTTAGGTAATACCCCTTGTCTCACATCCCCACCTCTTAAAACATTGTTCTCAATAGACAAGACTGAATTTTAAAATGTTTCCTTTGATTATATGAACAGATAAATCATCCCCTTTTGGACGTAAATTCTTCTGGACCCTTCTAACGCGAGATGCTTAAAGAGGATATTGAAGTAATTCACAGGAAATGGTTTAAAGTTGTCCAAGATATGCACCATATTAAATGCTTATTGGGGGGGGGGGGGGGGGGGGGGGGGTGGACAGTAATGAATTTCAGCACAGCAAATGCTAGTCCCAAATAGTGCTGCATGATTTCTTTGCATCTGCCCAGGAAAGTTAACTGTGGATTTGACAGGTGATTTCTTTACATTTGTCCAAGTACAGTTAAACTGCGGGTTTAACTGGTGATAGGTAGCTAATGAAATAGACGAGGATGGTGTAAGTATTATTTATAAAATAGAATAAAACAACCATATAGATATCTGAAACAAGCTGGTTGAAGACAGCAAACCAGTGAAACTAATGGCGGGAAGAGAAAGCGCGCAATAGAGAGAGAGAGACGTATAAATGTATGTATAAATAACAGGCCAGTATTACGAATGGGATACTATACCCAAAGAATTCTAATACAGGGAAAATAGTCAATGCAATTCTCAAAATATATTGCAGAATAAAGAGATCCCACTTTGTGCTGACAGAATTGACAGCCAAAGGCTTCTGCAAGTAATGTTTTCTCCTTGACATGAACACCATGTACAAAAACAGGAAAGTGATCACCAAAATTTGTCACTTATTTTATTGACAGAAGTGTTTCGTAGACCATGTGTGGTATTATAATGCCCAATGTCACGTTTACGACTTGGAAAAGAAGAATTTAAGCCAAGAGGAAAGAATTAGCAATCTAGTACCGCAGCCAGTATGTCCTGCGTCTGAACCAGTTGTAATCAGGCAAATCTTGAATTGGTCCCCTGGCTGATATTGCAACATCCTACAAAGGGAAGATCATAGAAAAGAAGGTTTAATCCTCTAGTATTTGTAATGGATTCGGGAAATATTAGATGGAATTCATATAGTTAATATCGCGTGTTAATAAAAAAACCAACACTTGTCTCTTCCCGTGAATTCATAACCTATATGAATTGCTCTGCTTCGATTTTATCGCCTTTAAATAGTTATTGACTGAAAGTAGATGTACAGGAGGCCTCAGGGACTTACCCTGTCGAAAATAAAACGATTTGCAACTCGCTTGATAGTTCCAGCATCGACACTGTCAATTCTGGAAAATAACTCGGCATATGGGATTCTGCGGCCATACGTGATTAACTGCAACCAAAAAGAAACTTCCAGCTTTAAGTAAATTTAGTGAAGAGAAGTGTTAAGTGACTAGAATGCAATCAAGGTAATCCATTTGACTGCAAAGCATCCAGCATACATAACACGATCTGCTATACTGAAGAGAGGAACTGTATTTACTATATGCAATGCTCCTACCACCCAGTCATCTAGGTTCCATTTATTTAAAGGAAAAGTGACATGGACAAATATTTTTAGCTCCTACTTTCCTTGTACGACCCCATTCCTCCAAAACACGATAATTATACACAATTGACAAGTAGAGGTATATTTTCACCACAATGATCATGTAAGTGACCCCAGAGCCATGTCAGCAAAGTCGTAGAGCAAAATGTCCATTGAATGTTACAAGAGCCAACTAGTTACCTAGTGTTTTAAAGGCCAAGATGCTAAACTCTAATTTAAGCTCAACACAAAGTTGTTAAACGACTAAGGATCGGATAAGAAGTGAAAGAAAAGGGTTTCGCAGGAAGCATATATCCAAGGTGCGTTTCTAGGTGGAGTGTAGGTACCCGTTATGGGTGTCAAAATTAACCCCTGAAAGCATGACCTGCTCAACCCACCCAGGTTTGGGTGAGCCAATGACCGCTCATCTATTAAATCAACTCATTTTGACGCGTTCAGTTCAGCTCATTTAAAGTTGGACTGGTTTAGGCTAAATATGTAGCCCAAATTGACACAGGCGAAACCTTGTTAAATAATTTTAAAAGGACTTTTTTTGTTTTAATAAAGGAAAAAAAAAAGTTTCTTTAGCTAATTAAATAAAAAATAACAAAATAAATAAAGAAATCAAAACTATGCAAGAGTTGGCCGGGTTGGGAACAGACTAATTATTTAGCTCATCCTGATCCAGCCTAAGTAACCTTTGGGCAGATCACTACCTCACTCATCTATTAACTCAACCCACTTTAATCCACCCAAATTCAGCTCAATCTACTCTTTGGACACTCATGCACCTGTGTTATCTTCCAGGAACATATATAGCAATGCTACATTTTTTTTTTTAATTTGCACCGGGTGTCCGAGTCTCTTTGAGCCCCGACTAATTCCGGAGGCGCACATGCCCTCGGCAAGGAGTTTATCCTGAACTATTTAAATACATGTGTGCACCTCCAAGAGTGAAATCAGAGGTTCGAATCCCACATTTGTGTTGTTATATTTTCTTTTCTTTTTTTCTAGAATTGAGTAAAGGGGTCCAAATCTCACGCCTATATTGGTTTTTTCCTGTCCTTTCCCTAGAATTAGGCCCACCCATTTGGGATGGGCATGTATGATGTCCCCTGTTGTATTTTAACTAAGTACTTTTTCTTTTTTTACTGAAGTCTTCTTTTTGTGTTTTCTTTATTTGGTTATTCTTTCAAAATCCCCAAGTTTGAGGGATGAAAATTTGTATTCTCCTTGTCACTGTAAAAGTTCACATAATTAAACCAAGTGTGTGTGCGCGTGTGTGTGAGAAATCACTAAAACTGCCCCCAAAAAATAATAATAATTTTTAAAAAAATATAATTTCAAAAGCATAATAGGTTCATGGTAAGAACCTAACAATTGAAGTTTGAACACATCATATGTAAATTCCATATCCACACCTTTGAAAAAGTAAACCCATGTTCTTGAATCCTAGATCCACCCCTGCTGATCACTATACTTAACATGTTATAAAAGATAATATTAAAAGGAATATAGAGGGAAAATCACAAAATATAAAAGTGTGCAAATATGTGGAATATCTCTTTCTTTTTCCATTTTTTTTTTCTCTACTTTCTTTTTTATTACATAAGGCTATTTATAACCTTTGAAAATGACAACAATGTGGTCACTCTCTTGCCAAGTTGTCTTGGCCAAGAGGTGACACATGGACAATTAGCTAACATGTACCATCTCTTGCCAAGTCATGGTCAAGAGGTGGTACATAGACACCTATTTGAAACTGTTAGAATAGGAATAAGTAAATACAATCCTACTTAAAATAGGAATAGGAATTACAATAGTATATAGAATCCTATTTAGAAAAGGATTGTATTATAGTATCCTAGTTGGAAAAGGAGTCTAATATAGTATCTATAAATAGGGTCTCAATGTAATAATGTAGACAACAATTCAATAATATTCTCCCCCGGTATTTCTCACATGGTATCAGAGCTTCTACGGTCTTGGTAGAAAATCAAAGAGCTTCCGCTGCCGGCGGGCGGCTATGACTAATATACATTGTCCGTTTGGCCAATGGTTATGTTAACAAAAGTAGGGTTAATGATATATGTATGATACTCATATTCAAGGGAAGAAAACTCAGTCAAATAGGTCAACTGTGCGTCAATTTTCGGTGACTTTCTAGGGTTGTTTTGTGTCAACCCTATATCTGTCAGTGTTTGTGTAGCACCATGCCATCATTCCGGTGACTACTTTTTTATATCGAAATTGTATAGTACCGTGCCATCTTTTCGGTGAATACTTTTTCATATTTATCACGGGTAGCACCGTGCTATTTTTCTGGTGACTACTTTCTCATATTCGATTTGTGTAGCACCGCGCATCTTTCCGGACTACTCCTCATGCCATGAATTTTTCAAACTACTTTCTCATACCTGAGTTGCATAGCATTGTCTCTTTGGTGACTCAGATTCAATTTGCGTAGTTCCATTCGTCTTTTCGGTGACTCATCAAATCTAATTTGCGTAGGGTCGTGCCATCATTCCGACCCTATCCATACAATTTTTCTTTTGCAATAGGGTCATGTCGTCAATATGATCCTACCTATATAATTTCTATTTTCCAATAGGGTCGTGCCATCTTTCCAACCCTACCATATAATTCTCTTCTCATTAGGGTCGTGTCATCATTCCGACCCTACCCATGTAATTTTATTTCTCAATTTGTGACCATTTTCAGCCATCAAATCTAATAATTTGGCGCATAAGCAGGTCTCGAGAAGTTTTAAAGTGACTTTTTTAGAGTAATTTCGAGATGATCCATATTGTCATTCTCCATTGACCTTTTAATCAGTTGAACATTAAGAGTGCTTTTCTCTATGATGATCTCGAGGAAGAAATCTATATGGAGCATCCACCTGATTTTGTTGCTCAGGGGGAGTCTGATAACCTTGTATGTCGGTTGTGGAAATCATTCTATGGTCTAAAACAATCTTCTCAAGCTTGGTTTGGGAAGTTTAACAATGCAATCCCAGAATTGCATGAGAAGACTAAGACATTAAGGTTGTCTGTTAATTTTGTGAAGCCAGAAGATCAACTTGTTGATATCTCAACAAGCCCGTCACCGATCCTCGTATTAATTACATTTGTAACAAGCTAGATACATATGACGTGTATGCACTAGCTTGAGGGGGAATGTTAGAATAGGATTAAGTAAATACAATCCTACTTAGAATAGGAATAGGAATTACAATAGTATATAGAATCCTATTTGGAAAAGGATTGTATTATAGTATCCTAGTTGGAAAAGGAGTCTAATATAGTATCTATAAATAGATACTCAATGTAATAATGTAGACAACAATTCAATAATATTCTCCCCCAGTATTTCTCACAGAAACAATCAAGATGCATGTGGTATAATCGTCTTAGTGAATACTTGCTAAATGAATGCAAATGATATCATTTGTCCTTGTGTCTTCATTAAGAAGACAAAATCGGGATTTGTTATACTCATCGTTTATGTTGATGACATAAATCTTATCCATCAGGATTTGTTATACTCATCGTTTATGTTAATGACATAAATCTCATCCATGTACCTCCCTCTTGATCATGACTTGGCAGGAGGCGTACATGCTAGCTAATTGTCCATGTGTCACCTCTTGGCCAAGGCTACTTGGCAAGAGAGTGACCATATAGTTGTCATTTTCAAAGGCTATAAATAGCCTTACGTAATAAGAAAGAAAGTAGAGAAAAAAATTGAAAAAAAAATATATTCCACATATTTGCACACTTTTATATTTTGTGATTTTCCCTCTCCGTATTCTTTTGATATTAGCTTTTATAACAACCAACTAATAACTAGAAGCAACAACAACAACATACCCAGTGAAATCCCACAAGTGGGGTCTGGGTAATAACTAGAAGCAACTGTCTTGTAAATTTCCCTAAGAAGGCGAATCAAAAAGCCTCTCCCTTTTCTTTTTTTCTCTTTTCATGGGACCAAACATAGCTAAAATGACTTGCAGATTAATCCTCAACAAAAAATTTCCAATTAATACAACTTTAGATCATTAAGATTGATGGATTCATCCTTTCCCGTTTTCTCCTCCGCACACTTCCTCTCCCAATTTATTTTCAAATCAGGAGAATTAAGAGAGAAGATTCTCTTCCTGTATTTTTCTTTTTTACGACAATGATATCCCGATCAACTTAAGCACCTCAGCAATTCCACCAAATACCTATTACCTCCCACCAGCATAGGCACCAGATAACTCTGCCTACAAAGTTTAGCAAGATGAAAAGAAATCACCTAGCTTATTTTGCCTCCGCTAGGATTCTTCTTGTTTCCTTATTGGTTGGCATTGGAGGGACGTGTGCTCCCTCTTTTTCCTTCTATAGCAGAGCCTTTACTTTATCTTACTTTGTATTTATATGATAGTAGAGCCTTGTTTGATGAAGTTAGGAACAAACAAAGAGAGTAACCTGTCCCAGATCTAGGGAGCCAAATGCTCACTCGCCTGTAATTGTTTTTAGTTATAAATATATTCTACGTGATTTTACCTGCCGTCCAATGTCTTCAGCAGTAGGGCCTGATCCATCAATGTGGAGCATTAAAGAAGATTTCAGCTGCAGAAGATTAAGTACAGAAAATATAAGTTCTCCACATTGCTAAAATGACAGGCAATCAACAGGGAAAAGTCCCTAGAAATTAAATGGGGACACACTAACACTCCTCAGCTATTCCATTTGAAAAAGAATAGCTAGCTTGGGAGTGAGCAAATACCTGATTACGTGCACGAACCACATCATCGTTAGACACTCTGTAACTTAACTTGCATATCCCGTTCATGATGACATAAGCTAAGTCACTCAAGCAATCAGGCTGTAACAAGTGGAAAACAAGGATGAGTAAAGTCACAGTCCTAATGCAGAGATTGCATATATTGATTATAGAAATGCATAAAGCACTTATCGGAAGGGACCAAGCTTTTGATTTTCTACCTTCTCTAAAACGAAATATGATTCCAATCACTAGTTTATACATTTCAAATTGTTATTTCTCTTTAATACAGCAAAAGTTGGAATAACATTTCAATTTGCTTCTGTATATTTCAGGAATGGCCTAGTCTAGATGCCAATTCACAAGAGAACCAATGAACAATGATAACAAAAGTTTAATGACCCCAAGACCTTATACAGCAAATCGCATCATAATACAAAGTTAATGAAACAGAAATGGTAGAGATTTGGTTAAACAAAGGTAGTCGAAATTTCCTTCTAAAAAATTGACAAGCAATAGATGCATTCTATACTAAGTTACAGACAAACGTATGGGTATCAAATACAAGTATGAATATATAGGTCAGATTCACTTCCCATAAATTAAGGGGCTGTTTGGTTTGGATTTTAGGAGGTATATCTCCATCACATATAAATCAGAATAAGTTTATACAATATTTGGTTGGAATTTGAGAGGATTTAATCTCCACAGAGAATTCAACATCAATTAATATTGCCTTCATTTTAACTGGTGTGTCTTACTTTCCTTTCTGTTCAAAAAGAATGCTTTCAGTATTTGCTAACTCTTAAATTTCAAAGTTGGAGATGGGAAAAGGAGCAATGAATGACACCCTCCAACAGTACAGCCTAGGCAAATCAAATAGTAGTTTCTTATCTAGAGACTTGCCCAATATTCCTCGATTATCTTTCCAGGAGATTCAGAAAATAGTGACACTTGAATCTGCTCAGCACAAAAGAGTACTTTACAGGTGTTGCACAAACAGCAGAACCAGAAGGCTCAATGAGTCCATAGCAAAAGAGAGACAAGGAAGAAGCCAAATTCTTTTCTGTGGTAATTGCTCATAATAACCCAACAAAATGGGCCTAGGTTGCCTGGTCCGAAAGCACACCTTCCCTTTCACTTACCAATTAAAATTGTAAGATAAGATTGGCAGTTTTACATTATTAACCATTCAAGTGAAACAAATGATTCTGAGCACATCTCCATCTATGTTTGAAACAAAAGGAAACATTAAATCTTCTAAGCATGTAGGAACCATATATCTGAAGTCACTAACCTTTGCTTCCGCATAGACACCAAACAGCCCTGTATCTTTATAGTTGGTGTTAAAAGCCATCACACTCTCAGCTAGCTCATTAATGGCCACCCTCTGGACAATTTCTGAACTGTTCAAAGATCATATACACGTGAAAGAGAAATTAGCAAATTCAGAAACTGTCTATTTAGTGGAGAAAAAAACAACTCAACTAAAATCGCCAAACAATACCCAGAAATGCCTTAACATAGAAGTAATAGATGAAGCATTAAGAATCAACAAATAATACTCCTGTTGTATATTTCCCTGAGGGACACTATTTGGCTGCTGGGTAGAACTCAAAAACTTCTCTTGTTTACTAAAAAACAATTAACTTGTTTTTTGCTTAAGCAAATAAGAAGGACCAACCCCGTGTGCTTTCCTCCTCCTGAAGTCTTGTTCCAGGATCCCAGCATTTGTTGCATGACCATCAAAGCTATGGAATCAGGGTCTGTCCATGATGCTCCACTAAATGCAACAGCAAATTGAGCAAGAGGCAGATCATCATCAATGATACGTATCTATTTATGTAGAAGAAGAAAGAATAAGTAAAAAGATTCATATAAAACATATAAACTGGAAGAGCTAATAACTAAGTAGTTTATCCACACCTCTGACCCCGTAAATACTGCTGGCTCTTCTGCCACCAATTGGGAAGTGGTAATAGGATTAGATGAAAGTTTTGTAAAATGTTTCTTCACTTGCTCAACGACATCTTCATGTTTCACAGCTCCAGCAGCAGAAATTACCTACAGCAAAGACTTAAATGACGCTTTTAGTCTGGTAAAAGTTTGATGAAAAACAAAACTACCAAAACATTAAATCTCCTTTTTTCGCATACACGGGATATTTTTATGCGTTTGAGATATACATAATTAGGGCTTGGAATGGAAGGTGTTATATAAGACCACACCGGAAAACAATCGATTGTCATTCATCTGGATCCAAAAAAGAGTTAAAGTGGGATCACTTCAACATTTGCTCCTATAGAGAAGATAAAGAAGTGAAACCATTTTGACATGACCCCAGATGAAATCAATGAAATTCAATTTGAAATAGAGGGTGAATGCCAGTAGTTCTTTTTTCCTTTCTTTTTAGCAGAAGAAGCTAGTTAGCAAGCAAGTCAATAACAGATACTGCATCAGCTATTACAGGTTTAGTACCATTCTATGAGCACCATAGTGGGTTGAAATGTAATCTTGAATATGAGCTCTTGTCATTTTCTCAATGTTCTGAGCAGGTCCAAGAATAGTTCTACCCAATGGAGTGTATTGGAATGCAGTAGTATGTAACTGGTCAAAGATGACTTCCTCAGGTTGTTTTTCCACCTACAAAAAGATTGTCCAACATGAAGACTCCCAAATATTGAGATTAAATAAAAAATTTGCCCCTAAGAAAGAAAAAATAGATACAGCGACACACTAAAAATAACTGCAGATTACAGATACAAACTTCTCTACTAAAGTATAAGTCTACAACAGATGAGTTAACAGTGTAAGATAACGAAAACCTACTTGACTCCACATGAAAAAATACACCTGTTGAACAGATTTGCAACCAAACCCATGAAAGATTACATGTCCAACTAGGGTCACCCATCATTGGATAAGTTCAAAAGGTTATTGTTTAGTCTGACTAGAGATGAACTAGGCGTACCATTTGAAATCATTGCAATCACTGACCATTGTCATCATAAAGATTTATGAGCCAGAATATTTGCAAGCAAGATAGCCTCTGAGAGTACAGCCCAGGATAATTATAACACTGGTTGCGGGAATGAAGCTAGCGATAATATCAAATCCGAGAAACAAAACAAAAATTGACCAACTTATTGGCACTTTGATAGAAAAGCACATCTACCCTGCCAAAATTTCCATTTGTTTTTAATAAATTTAACCATTTCATTAGCTAAGAATTTATTAGTGCCAATTTTTTATCAATTTATTTATTCATTTAATTAATTGTAAATTTGCAAATTCCTCTTACCAGATGGTTGTTCGCTACAACCTTAAGTCTCACCTAGCCCGTCAAGTGTACAAAATCAGATATCTCAATATAAGTTAACATCTTAGACAATCAATTGCAGTGCATTGATATGATAAAATGGCTCAATGTTTTTTGTACCCACACTTCATCTGAAATTAGACACTTTTCTGTAGCGGCTGCAGGTTTCCCTTGTTCTCAAAAAAAAAAAAAAATCGCATTCTGATTATGTTTCAGTTTAAATAGCCAAGACCCCAATGCTTATTTTTTTCTGACATCAAAGAAATGAACAGAGGTATTATGAAAAACATCATATATAGCCTGTCTCTGCACAGGCTAAAGTTAAGTTGAAATACAATCACTCCAATCAGTCAAGAATCAAATAAAGGAACAACTTTTTTGATGAAGAATAAAGGAACAATTAATAAAATATCATGGCAAATAAATTAGTAACCACACATCAGCAGCTTAATCTAGCTCTAGACCATCTCAGTGCATTAAATTTGTTGCATCTTACCCAAATAGGCAAGTAGAATCATCATAGCACTTCTTTATTTTTAATTTTTTTTTTATTTTTTTTTTTTGAGAATGACATCATAGCACATTTTCATTTCACTCTAAGTGATCTCGAAATATTCCTCGAGGATTATTTTTTGGGATAAATATGAAAGCTTTCTCTGAGGCTGGACACACTCACTTTGACAAAATCATTGTAAATGTCATCTTTAAACTACTGACTCTAGAAGTAAAAAAGACAGCACCTACAAGCATAAGTAGACTCGCTATATTCTGAACCACATTGTTGGAACAGTACACCAACTTCTGGTTACATATCCTACTTAAGTAACGCGCTTCTTTACTAAACAAAATAAGTATTCTAGATCATTAACTTCAAATGGACAAGTAATTGATAGAGCTCCTACAACTATCACAGTTGCATTTCAATCAATTCCATCTGAATCACCTAAACCTCTTAAACAGTTGCATTTCAATCGATTCAATCATATTTTCTTAAAAAGATTATATTTTTGGCATATCTTAAGAATAATTGATACTCCCTTTATTCCATTTTACATACATTGTTAATCTTCGGGGATTCAACCTGTTTTTTCCATTAACTACATTTTCCTCACACACTTCCTACTTAACTGTGTAAAAGATTGTGATTTGTAGTACTAGTTTCTAATCAAGTAAATTATACATTATGAATCAATAAAGATCATTTCTTTCATCATACCTCTTCCATTTCGCGAAGAATCACACTACGCTCCCGAACAATCTTATCTTCCTCCAACAGAGAATTCTGCAAAATATCCCCAAGAATATCAACTGCCTTACTCACATCAGATCCCAAAACCTTAGCAAAATACGTCGTCTGCTCCCTAGAAGTATAAGCATTCAAATGCCCTCCCATATTCTCAATTTCCTCTTCCAATACCCTAATTGACCTCTTCTCAGTTCCTTTAAATATCATATGCTCAAGGAAATGAGCAACACCATTATTCTCCTCAGTCTCGAATCGCGATCCAGCATCGATCCACACTCCAACAGTAGCTGTCTGTGAAGCCAGATTCGATTCCGTAGCAACACGAAGACCATTAGGGAGAGTAGTGACTTTCGTCTCCGGTGCTGAGAGGATTGAGGTGTGATCTGCTACAGTAGGATACGGGGAATTGTACCTGAGGAATATCGGGTTCGGTTCTTCGAGGCGTTTGATCTTCGATTTCACTTGTTCAGCTAAGCGATCGTAGATCATGGCGTCTGGGGGAGGTGGCGAGGATGGGGAGGGGGAGTGAGAGGGGTTGGTTATGGAGGTGGAGGATCGGGAAGAGAGAGTAAGGCATGGTGGGAGGACGGTGAGTCGAGAGCGGCGGCGCGTGAGGTTGAGAAGGTGGCGCGTGGCCATGGTGTGTGTGATTGAAGGAGCCAATTGGTTTGTAGTGACAGTGGAGAAGATAGGGAGGGCGGATAGATGGCTTTTAGGAAGGATGGCAGTAAGTGAAAAGACGATTTTACCCTTTTACTAATTCTCATCAGGAAGTTAGCAAAAGTATGAAATAAGCCCAATTGTTTTGACTTATGTCACAGAGGCCCCTCTCTAATGTCCGATACTCATATTGGAGTCCCACTAAATTTGAATTTATGCCAAAAATTCATAAAACATGGCAAAGCAAATGTTAAGTTCTTTGGAGTTGTTTAAAAATGAATCGAAATCGATAATCTAAATCAAACAAGAGTTATTAATTTATCGGTAATGGGTTATTGATTTAGCAGAAATGGTGTGAATTTTCTTTTATTATCGAGTTATCAGTTCTTAATGGTTCTAAATTTTTTTCTTAACGGGTTAACTGATAACTTGATAATTAATTACATAATTATATTTGTACTATTTAGTATATAAAGTCTTTAAATAGTTTAGTTTCATACTTTTATTTCTGATTGTCTTAAACTCTCGGTTATTTTACAATGCGACAATGTTTACTTTTGAGAAAGATGCAATTTGTTAACTCATGTACACTGTTTATTTGGGGTGTCAACTTGTTTCTAAGTGATCTTCAATGATTTATATGTCAAATCTTAACGGTTCAACCAATAACAATAAATCAATATCTTAACGGTTTGGTATGCATACAAACCGATAATCGATAAGTTGAATCGATAACTTTCAAAATCGAACCAAACCAACCAATATATACACAACCCTCAAACTCTTGGTATCGCAAAGCTAGCTCAGGGCGGAGCCAGGATTATAAGGGAATTCAAAATCTGAAAAACACGAACTAGTCGAAGGGAATTTAATATCTATAACTTATACATAAAAATTAATTTTAACACAATATAAATAACATAACTTTTCATGTCTTATTTTTCTTAGAGCATTATTATTCATGTCTCCATATTTCTTCTTCCAATAATATTTTTTAATGCAACTTAATACTCTTTTTATATTCTGTGGACACTCAATATTAATGTGATACATAAATTTTAAAAGGTGTCGAAATTATTATTTCATAAGTTGGAATATTTAACTGACATGATGAAGATAATTTGAGGTTTATAAATGTGCATACTCAAAGTTCAAGTAATTACTTGACATATAATTTCATATTTAAATATTTATTTACGTATTATATATAGAGTATATGCATGGAAAATTCAATTTTCAAACTTTTTTCAAAAACTATAATTTCAAGATAAATTATTTTACGTAACAAAACTGAAAACACATGATTAACTATTATTTTGGTGATTAAAATGTGAAGAACTACTAGATCAACCATTATTGATTGTGCTTTTTAAGGCTTCGAAGATAAAATTCAAATATTGGTAATCAAAATCATTTTCGATTGGATGTCGTTTTAAAATTTAAAAAATATTTTGAGGAGTTCATATCTCAAGTTTAGACCTATTTTACGTCATTGATTTAGTTAAGTTTTGGACCGTATATCAAATTAAAGTTCAAGAGAAGAATACTGTCATATATATTACTATGTTATAGGTATACTACTTTATACCTAGGATATACAACATAAGTACTAATTACATTCAAACTCGTTATTTTTAATATTGAATATATATAGATGAACGTATGAAAATTTAATAAAAAATTTTAATTTATATTTTGATG
Source organism: Solanum rostratum (assembly GCA_029948455.1). Lineage (NCBI taxonomy): Eukaryota > Viridiplantae > Streptophyta > Magnoliopsida > Solanales > Solanaceae > Solanum > Solanum rostratum. The sequence continues at coordinate 7,614,977 of CM057046.1, forward strand.
AGTATGATCATAACAATCTAAAGATTGAATTTATCAAATTGAAATACTGAAATTAATCCGTCATTACATGATTATAAAAAGTAATAATTAGCTTAATGTTTAGCCAATTGAATCAGCAATTCTTTTTGACTTGGCCAATATAATCAATTGCTTGATGTTGATTGAATTCCATTAATTAATTACGAAAGGGGTTTTTAGAGTAAATATTTTTAACCTTCAGAGTTGCAAATTAGATTGAGAATACTCATTAATAAAAAGTAATTATTTAATCAAATAAACTTATATTATTATATTTATCAAAGATTTAGAAAATATCAAATATAGTGTGAGTTTTTGAAATTCGCCAAGTATCAATGATACTACAATTTTTGAACTTCATTTTGTATCAATAATACGATAATTTCTGAAGTTTCTTAATAGTAGTGATACAAACAATTCACTTTATATTTGCTAAAGTATCACTAGTACATAATGAATTTCAGAACCTATTGTATCATCGATACAAAATGAATTTCAAAAATTCTCTCTATGTTTGATAATTAGCCAAACTATCACTATATTTGGATGGTAATTTGATAATAAAGCCTCAAACTATTATTATTTCTGACAAATTAATTTAGGGCAAACACGCAATACAAATAAGTTTTTTTTTTTTCGAAACCTAAGAAATGAGAAGGAAAAAAAAAAAAGCAACTTCAAAATCAAAGAAGATATATAGGATAGAGATTCTATTTTGTTTCTCTAAAAAATTATTTTTTCCATGGATTCTATATATATTTTTTAATTTGTTTTTTTTATAAATAATATGATTTTTTTTTCCATTTCTTAAAAGAAACTAATTATATTTATTTTTTTAGCTTATGGAAAAAGTTGCTTTTCACCTGACCATGTTACATTTGATCTCTTAGCACTTTTCAAAATGGATATGAAGCCATCATTGCAAATGATGCCAACACAAATAGTCATTGACTACACATACACACACACAAATAGTCATATTCTAAAAAGCGTTTTTTCGATTGTTGAGTTTTTTATTCGATGTCTGATATTTATATTGAATATATAATTCATTTTATTTATTCAATTTTAGGTAGGTATTTTGACCTATCTAGTTATTCGCTTAGTTTATTTTGATTTGACTAATTTAACATATTAAAAGATTAGGTTGATATTGTTCAAATTCAACTCTGAAAAATCTTGTCCAAATACTTAAAAAATATTATATTTATTTGATATTATACAAAATCTTTGTTAATGATAAAATAAGATACTATTAGACATCTAAATTATTTAAAAAAAATACAAAAAAGAAACTAAAACTTTGTAAAAATTGATCAGTGGATTGAATTATAAGTTATGACTCAATTTTAGCTCTTAGCCTATTCATTGATTTAATTTATTTTCCAATAAATGACTCTTGTCATGTCAATTGCTAAAAAGGGTGCACATTTGTTATGGTATTTCTTTAGTCTATCATTAATGAAATTTCCCTTCTATCTATAAAGATAACCTTATTTTTGTTGCATATGCAACCATATATCTAACTCAATTATTTTTTGTCTTGAATAAGAAGGTTTTTTTTATTTTATTTTCGTCGAGGTCAAATTATATAAACTTTGATCAATATTTTAAGATGTATTTTTTCGTTATATCAATATGAGAAAGATTGCAACTTATAAACATTTTTCATATAGTTTCAACCATCTAAATTTTATATTTTAAATATGAAATTTAGCTACCTCAATTCAGCCTTGAAGTTCGAAAATCAAAACATTGACAAGTAAACATGAACAGATGGAGTGAGAATTTTTTATAGTAGTTCAAAATAAGTGATTTTTTTTTTCAAAATTCAACAGAATTATTGAAAATCTTTTTCATATTCATCGTTCATTAAATAAGATTTTTAACTACTTTATATTTTTCTTAAGAAAAATAATTAAAAGCGTAATAATGAAAAATAACCTTTAATTTATATCTTTAACTAATATTTTTTAAAAAAAAATTATATTATATCTTAATAATTTACTTAATATAAAGTATTTGAGCAAAATAGAACTTGACAAAAATTTAAGAACCTCGGGACGAATTTATAGGCAGTGGTAGAATCAAATTGTGTGCTTGTTGGGGATGGTGGGGACTATAAGATCCTATTTAACATAGGATGATAGGACACATCAAATCCAATATGACAAATATAATAATAATAATAATAATAATAATAATAATAATAATAATAATAATAATAATAATAATAATAATAATAATAATAATTAAAAAAATAAAAAATAAGCGTTCACACTTATTAAATGCAGATTTTTGGAAAATAAATAGAAGATATTCTATATTATCTGCAACTATTCAACAAGATGAATAATAGTGATATTCATTAAACAAAGAGTTGACTAAGTAGGGAAATAACAAAGTCAAAAATAATAAGTATTCACTTTGTTTGGATTTACTCGTTAAATATTGACTTGACTTATTTCTTAAAAAAAAATTATTGGTGTAATGAATTTATTATTTTATTCTTATTAAGTAATAAAGTCTCAAAATATATTTACTTATTATATTTTTTAAGAACATTAATTTAATATAAATTGAGGGTAGAATAAAAAAAAATTGTCCTACTTTTTTATCAAAAATGATAAATAAAAGTAGAAATCAAATTAGATAATTGAATGGAAGGAGTACAAAGAATGTTATCCGCTTTAGAGATGTATTTTGTTATATTAATTTTATTAATGATGTTTTGAAACTCGAAATTTAACTATTATTACTTTATAAAGTCATATAATTCTTAGGACTCATTTGGTACAAAAAATACGAGAGAACCAATATCTTAATTGCTTTGGGAATGAGTCTATTTCATGTTTAGTTGATATTAAATAAGGGAATAGTTTATTCAAAGATTACAATGCTACTTTTATTCTATATGAAGAGTAGAATAACTGATCACAAAAATAACTTATTCCCCAACCAAACGAACCACAACAATAATATGAGAAAGAAGTAACAAAACCTCTCTTAATTTGCAAAAATAAACTAATAGTAGTGTTTGAGTAAATAAAAATTATTTTTAAATTAAAATAACAATAAATAAATAAAAGCCATAAACTACATAACAAAAATAAATAAAAGTCAAAAACTAAAAATTTTGACTAATAATTTTCAATTTTATCAGCTATAAATTATAAGCTCATCCAAACGTGCTCGACCTTTAAGTGAAAAAACACATTATGATGTCATTAACTCATTTATATAGGTTTCTAGGAATAATATTAGGGAGCATTAAATTCTAAAATACCACATATGATATTAGTAATATGTTAAAAAAAGTATTTTTCTTCTTAAATTTCAATAAATCAAATGGATCTTGACCGTTTAATTTTGTAAAAGAACGAATAATCCTCTCAAGATTACACGTTTGCCCATCTTTTTTGTGTGTTTTTTGGCCTATTTCTCCTTAATTTTGCTTTTATGCATGGAATTCTCCTCCAACTATATAACACACAAACAAAGTGTAAAGAAAGAAAGAGTCTTTGGCTTTCTGTTTTGATCATTTTTTTTTAGTTTCTGAACAATTTTAGCCTGGTTCTATGGCTGTTTCAGTTCAAAGTTTTGATTTTTATAATCTTTTTTTTGCTTTTTCATTTGGGGTTCTTGAGATACTGAACATTTAATCAAAAGGGTATTTTTCTGTTGATGTGTTTTGTGTTTGTGTGTGTGTGTGTGTGTAAGACAGATTAACTAGATATGGTATTCAAAGATTCATTCTTTTTGTTGTGGGTCTGATTTTTTACTTCCCAAAAAGTGTCCACATCTGACTTGTTTTTAATAATTTCTATTGCTTGAGCAACACTTTGTGATCTGTGTCCCAACCCCATAAGGCCAAGTTTTGAGCTTTTTACAAGTTTTGTTCTTTTTTTGTTCCCCTTTACTTTGATCTGGGGTTTTGGATTTTTGGGTGTTTGTTGAAATGTGTCATTGTGGGATGTGATTTGAGCTAATTCAAGATTGTTCACTTTGTGTGTTGCTTGTTTTCTCTTTTTGAAGTTTGATTTGGTTTCCTGAAAATTTTAACTGATATGGAAGAGGATCAAGATTTGAAGTTTGTGTGCAAGTTATGTAACAAAAAGTTCCCTTGTGGGAAGTCATTAGGGGGCCACATGAGATCTCATGTACTTGCAAATTCAACTGAATTTGAGGAAAATGGTGAAGCCAATCTTGAAAAGTTTCAATCTTGGAGTAGTAGAGAAAATCCCCATCAATCAAAATTTGATCTTGGTGGTCATTCTGGTTATGGACTTAGAGAGAATCCCAAGAAAACTTGGAGGGCTGTTGATTCAACTTCTTCCCCTTTGCCTCCTCAAGAAAGAGTTTGTCAGCAATGTGGTAAAGTGTTTCAGTCAATGAAAGCTTTGTGTGGTCATATGGCTTGTCACTCAGAGAAGTTAGTGATGGATAGTCATTCAGATACTGAAACTGATGAGGAAGAGGAGGAGCCAAATCTGAGGAATAGATCATCAAAGACTAAAAGGTACAAGAGAATTGTAGTTAAGTCTTCTAATTACATTTTAGTGAATAATAATACTACTGTTAATTATGGTTCATCATCTGTTTCTGAGATTGATGAGCAAGATCAAGAGGAAGTTGTAGCCAAATGTTTGATGATGTTGTCTAGGGATTCAGGGAATTGGAATGGTGTTAATTCAGTTGTTGAGTCTTCTGATAACAATTCTGTTGTTTTGGAGACCAAGTCATCCTCTACTGACATGAAATTTGGTAGAAAGGATAAGCTGAAATGTGTTTATAATCAAAAAGAAACACCGCAAATCAAGAAAAGGGAAGAAAGGAACTTGAAACTTAGTGTTTTAGATGTTGAAGCTGAATCTGAGAGCTCTGATTCTGGATATTTCTTAGATGAAAATACGATAGTTGAATCGGATATATCCGTCGATAGAAATGGCAATAGTAAATGGAGCACCTCTCAAATGAGCCATGCTGTTTGGTGTGATGAGTCTGTGATTGATAAGGGGAAGGGCTTAAACACAACCAAGAAAACCGCGGAATGTGAATTTGATGATTATCCGTTAGCTTCGTATGCGGATAAATGTGAACCAAGAAAGAGAATGAAGGATAGTTCATATCATCCAGAATTAGGGAATAAGTCCTTTAAGAAGATAAAACTCGGTCCCAAAAGTTCCGAAGGATGCAAAACTATTCAAAACAAGAAGTATGAGTGTTTGAACTGCAAGAAGAGTTTTAACTCTTATCAGGCTCTTGGTGGACATAGACCGTGTCATAAAAAGACCAATGCCTATCTCGAGTCAATAAATGGAACTGGTGAAAGTAGTGTCGATGCTAATTGTGATGACAAGCAGAGGGAGGCATTTAGCAATAGCAAACCAGCTTCTGGTGCTGCTAAAGATCTGTCTTACAATCCTGAGAAAAAGATTAAGCCTAAGAAATCCAAAGGGCATGAATGCCCATTCTGTGACCGGGTTTTCAAGTCTGGTCAAGCTTTAGGTGGCCATAAAAGGTCTCATTTTATCGTTGGTACTGAGCAGAACATGAATCAATCTTCAGCAGTCAAGAAAGTCGATGATTTATTTGATCTTAATCTTCCTGCTCCTGTTGATGATGACGATGATGAACATGCACACCTCATGTCTTGGTAGTTGGTGATAAACAAGCTTACAAGATGCACGAGCATTTGGCAGCGAGCTCGTTTCCAGTTGCTTCATTTTTTTGATACCATAGAGGGAGTAGTTTCATTCTTGTTGATCAGTTGAAAGAATCTCAAATTTCAGTCTGATTTTTGGCATATCCCAAGTATATGCTTCAATTTTTGCTGGATAAAAATATTCATTGCTTTAACTTTGAGACATTCAAATTATATCTAGTCTTTTCTTGTTCATTAGCTTATATTAAAAGCCTAGTGATTTCTTTGATTTTGTCATTTGAAGAAGCTTATCTCTATTATGTACTCCTCTAAGCTTTCTTGCTAGTGCTTTAAGCTTAATCTGTGTGACAAATTCAACAAATTGAAACTCAGGTAGATTGTCTACATCACACCTCTTGAGGTGCGATCCTTTCCCGTACCCTACCAACATGGATGCTTTGTTCATCAAACTGTCTTTTACACTTATAGCACACACAAGCAACAATGTTCAGCCACACTGACAAAAGAAGTGGAAACAAGTAATAATAACATTTGTGCATTTTCCACTAGAATTGAACTAGTTCAACCAATCGAACTGGCAAATTCAGAATTTAGGCGTTGTAGGTTCTGAGTTGAGTATATCCAACTCTCTCTATTCTTGTTTTCCATCCACATATACTTAAATGAGTTGGTGATGAAGCCAGAATTTTCATTGCGACGTAGTTTAGTTTAAAGGACTAAACTTGTAGTCTTTTGGTGACTAGTTTCTTGCAATCTAATAGAAGTTACCAACAAGAGTAAAATGTGGGAAAACACAAAGCTTTATTGTGTTCCCCTCATGATTAAAATGTTATATAATTACACAAAGCTTTATTTTTGTTGTTTAACATCTTAATTTTTAAATAACAACAACATATCAGTATAAAATGTAATCTTACCACTCTTTTACTATTCGAATTAATTTAACTAAAGTAACAAATTTATTTTTAACTTGTCAAATTATGACATGTAATTAGTCAAGTGTGTGTATTCTCATTCTAGTGAAAAATAATAATAATAATAAAATTATTGGTTGAGAAAGATTTAAGGAGCAAAAAAGTAGGAAATATAGGTAAACATAAAGTTCAAAAGTCATTGTTGCACAATTAGTGCTTGTCCACAAATTTTTACTGGAATTTTAGTAGATCCCATCAAAAGTGAAAGAAGGGTTTCAAATCTTAAGCCTAAAAATAAGTCAATTCTTTTTATTTATATATATAATAACTAAATATATGTATCGTCACGCGAAATTAGGAATTTCATATGACCGCATCAAAACTTCTTCTATACCGAAAATTATTATTCGCCTAACCACCAATCCACTAGTGTAGCTTCACCACTGATTGTATAATACAGTTGAGAGGGTAAATTAAAATCAAAGGATGTGCACTTGATATTATCTTTTTTCCCTTTTCTTAAAAAAGAGAGAAATTGTTCAGGCTTAAATTTAGTGAAACAAGATTAACTTTGACATAAAATAAATTCAAAGCCAGAAGTTATTTAGTAGCTTTGTATAAAATTCATAACATAAAGCATGGTGTTTGTTTATTGTTTTTACAATCTCTAATAAACAAAATATATAAGAGTTATGAATTAATATATGTATTATTTTTATAAAAAAATAAAAAATAAAACAATTGATTTCTATTTCATCACACACTTCGTTCTGCAAAATCAGTTGGGCCGTTGGGCCAAAAGGGAGAAAAAGGGCCCACTAAACTCCTTTATGTTTATCTGATGGATCAACTAAAGGCCCAATGAAGTACTCACAAATTTGAGTCTTTCGAGTTCTTTTTTAATTGGGAATAAGTTATCCTGAAATTATAATATGAAAATTCAATAATAATGAAGCAGATTGGGTACCATGTCCTTGGTACTCACCCCTACTTTCTACATCTATTTCGTGATGCAAGTCATAGCACGAGCTAACGACGTTGACTCCTCCTATTGCAACTATCCTATTCGAAAACTAGTGTTGAGTAATGGAGCATCCTTGGATCCTTTCAATCTCCATCTGTATCAGTGTCTGTTTTTTGTTATTCGACACTTGCCTTGTATATCACTTTGCATTGGCTTGTACATAGATATATATATAGAGATAGATAACTTATGACTCAATATGTTGTATCTCGTACTATATATGTATTATCCATCAATAAAACCTGTATTATATATGTTTTACGAATACTTCTCTATAGTATGTATGAAAACTGTATTATAAATGTAAAATCATATATCAACTATTTACATCTAGTATACTACATGTATATAGCTTTATGTATGATATTTTTTGTTTATATACATGTGTGATATTGTATATATACAGTCCTTATATTTAGAGTATAATACTATATATATATATATATATATATATATATATATATATATATATATATATATATATATATATATATATATATATATATATATATATATATATATATTAAAGGGATGCATGGAGAAGGTTTATTAGATTATTACACTTTTTTTTATAAAAAAAAAAAAACTTAGTTGCATACTTTAGTGAAAACTATGACAAGACAAATATTTTTTCATTTTGGCACAACTTTTAGTTATTGACATAATCATAAGATCAATAATTAAGAGATTATTTTGATGGTGAACTAATTAATTAGATTATCCTCAATTATTCATACATCAATCAAAGACATTACAACTTTATTAGGTAGCTAATTTTGTGGTCTTGTATTTAGAAGTTTACCTTTTTAGGTTAATTATTGTCATAGTTTCTTCTAATCAAAATTTAAATTGCTAAACAAGTTCTTCAATTAACACTAAGAGCTTGTTTGGAAGGACACTCTGATAATTGGAATTGGTAAAATTAGGCGTAATTACACTGTTTGACATGTTTGGTTGGACAAGTAATTACATAGTCAACAGGTAATTAAGCGTAATTGGCTGAGTGTAATTCCAATTTCCAATTTGCAGGGGGAGGCTGTGAATTACAGGTAATTACATCATGTAATTGAATGCTGGTTGATGTACGAATAATTGAGGATACTGTTTGGTTGACGAAAAAGAAGTTTCAAAAGTTGATGTGGAGGGAAATAAATACAATAGCAATACATATATTAGGGTAAAGTTTAATGAAGAGTAAAGGATAAATTAGAATTATTTAAATTTTAAATAAGGGTATAATTAGAATGAAAAATAAAAGAACCATGGGATACCACCAAATTGGTGATTTCAAAAAGTGAGGATTTTCATGATCACATGACCATGAGACTAAACCATACCATACCATCTAATTAACAAAACAATCAAAATAAACATGATTTTCTTAATAATCATACTATACCATATGTAAAACCACCATCCAAACAAGTCGTAAAAGAAAAAAGACACAAAATTCAATTTACTATTAAACTTTAAGATGTTAAGTAAGAAATTTTAGAAGTCTAAATATTTTTCATTCTTTAACCTTAGTTTTTATGCTTTGTCTTCATCTTTCATTGGGTCAAAAAGAAAAATGATCAATAGACAAACAATAAAAGTGTCACACTAAATACTTTAATTCAGTTTCAAATTATTATATATTTTTTTTATATCTCCAAAAAATCATTGAATTATTTTTTCTCTAAAAATTTTTTGTACCAATTTTAATTGAAGGAAACCGACTATGGAGTCTGTCGATAACCGACCCAACATATTTCAATGATCATCATGTCCCTCGAATTTGACCCCCTTTTTTTAAAAAGTGCGTCGAAATAGGGCGATTTAAAATTAAATTGAAATTGATTATTCGAATTGAAAAGTTTATTGGTTATCGCTAAAAAGTTATTGATTTGGCAGTTTTATTTACAGTTTAACTTTTTTTTTTTTGATTAGTGAATTATTGACTCTTAACGGTTTTAGATTTTTCTTAACAGGCTAATCAATAACGCGATAATAAATTAAAATAATTATATTTATACTTTTGGGTGTATAAAGCCCTTGTCAATTTCATACTTCCGATAATGATCAATAACCGATAAAACAATAAACAATAACCCAACATCTTAATGGTTCTATAAATGTTTAGCACGTATAAATTTGATAAGTCGAATCGATGAACTTAAAAATCGACTGATATGCACCCCTAGTGAGAAGTATTCCTTCATTTTTAATCCAGGTGAAACTGCCTTTAATATATATTTTCTGTATTCTATTTTAATTGTCATGTACTCCCTCCGTCCATCTTTGCTTCTTCGCTATATTATTTTGAAATGTTCCATAATTCTTGTCAAGTTTATGCAATCAAGAGATTATTGTCATAAATCATTTCAGGTGTGATTTGGTAAAATTATTACTATCATTTACTACTCCTTAATTCCCATGGCAAATTAATACGGGACAAATAAATATGAACGGAGGAAGTATTATAAAAAATAATTGTCTTAAAATATTTAATTTAGATATTCAAGAAAAAAATTAATTCGTTGTTCAACTTTATTCTTACCATTAATTATTTTAGAATTAAGAGACACATATACAATAAAAATTTAATTATTGAAAAGGGATATATTAGTCAAAGAACACTTTTAACTAATTTTTTTCTTGAAAATTATATCAAATCTTATCATAATAACTAAATTAGGACGAAAAGACTAACACTAAACCTAAAAGGAAAAAGAAACTTATTGATGAAAATTCAACTTAATGAAACTTTTAAATAAAATATCAAACACCAAATAAAAGATCAACAACAAAAAGCAGGAGTAATAAACAAATAACCTTTTTAAAATTATTTTTAAAAAATAACCTTTTTTATAATATTTTAATTTTAGCTTTTCACGTAACATGTTTAAGATCACAAAAATAAAAAAAATATTTTAATATGAAAAATATTTTTTTAATTTTTTAAATTTTATATCAAATCAAACGCGCAGAAAAAAAAAATTGGCGTGTGTAGTTGACGCATCCGTGAGGAAAGTTGTGAGACATGTAGAGTAGTCCTGTCCTGTGTGTGAAAACGACAATATGATAACGTAGGCTACAAGGAAAAGGTGAAATTATACTATAAAGTTTTTTATTTTATAAAATAAAATGGTAAAAGGTAAACGTCAACTGACAATAGAGCAACTTAGAAATCCACGCAATATCTTATTCTCATGCAAAAAGTAGACAATAAGATCAAAATAATATCTATTTTTTATTTTATGTGATACACTTTTTTTTCATTAAATAAATACATATTTATATTATAATAAATATAAAATCATAAGAAGTCGATGAATTCATCATGAATTATTTTTAAAAATATTTCCTTTTATATATATTAGGGCTCAATACTTCAACTAGAGGAGCGACCCGTTGGTTCACCAAACCCCAACCCAGCGTCACACATTCTCCAGGTCTGAAGGGTTTCAGTGCCCAACTATCGATTCCTCCTGAAATTGTGTTATCAGAGCCGAGCCAGGAATGGCTGTTAGTGGACACCCACCACTTTTCACCGGTTAAAGAGGCCCTCTTTAATTGTTTTGTATCAATTCAAACTATATTAGTAAATAAATTAAATTGGATTCCGCGAGATATAAGAAAAAGAAACTATTACTACAACAATTTTAATGTAATTACAACATTAATCACCTCAAATGCCCCCACCCCAACCCCCCAAACCGAAACTCCCCATGTAACTCCCAATCCATTCACTCGAAATTGTCCGACTTCTGTTCTTACTTTTCATAAGTGAGAACGAATTTTTTCGAGTTGTTCATATGACCAAACTTTACAATTATATATCTCTAGTCTTGAATATCTAGAATTGCTATATTATCCAAGGGTTCTTCATTATGTCATGATTCCTATATCATGATCACCAAAAATACAAAAGCTAAACTTGATCATAATAGAGGGCTGATTCCAAGCTAAATTCAAGAATGGCATCCATGCAATATATATATATATACCTGGAAAAGTGTTTTTTTTTTTAAGAGAAAAATCATCAATATGTTAAAGTATATTAAATTCAAAACCCATAATTTAAACATATACAATATTTTCGATAGGTAAAAGTTAAGCTCATCAAATATAAATTCTGAATCACATTCAAGAAAAAGCATGGATGTGTCTAGGACCATTTCACATTCATCAATATTAATTCCTCATCCGAAGTCTAATATCTTTCCTACGAATCAATTTATTTGTCTTATTCTTTCCTGACAATTCACTAATTTTAACTTTTTATTTTGACATGTTTAAGATCACAAGATTCAAAAGTTTTTTTATTTTTTTTAAACGTCATGCCGAGTCAAAACACGCCAAACAAATCGAAACGAATGAAATTTATCAAACCCTCAAAAAAATATTATGTATTCATGTCAGATTTTCTAAAACACACTATTTATGGATGATCCGACATGCATCCCACAACATTTTGAACATCTGACATGAATATATAGCATTTTTTGAAGAGTTCGGCCAACAGGTACAACAACAACAACAGCATATCCCGTGAAATCCTACAAGTGGGATCTGGGGAGGGTAAAATGTACGCAGACCTTACCACTACCTCATAGAGATAGAGAGGTTGTTTTCGAAAAACCCTCGTCTAAAAGAATCAATCCCCATAAGCAAAAGGTACTAGAATGGAAAAAAATTTACTAATAATGAAAAGCAAATGATAGAATATAAATACGATACGACGAATAGTTGTAACAACAAATAATAAAAAAACCAAAATGAGAATCTTTGAGGGATATGGACACTGTATGATCACACGTTATATAGATACAAAATATGAAAGAATATTTGCATAATATCTTGAAAACAATTCGAAGCATGATCATATAGGACCACATCTTCAAAATATGCTTCCATTTATGCAGACAAGCGTGACTTAAGAAACTTGTGCATGAGATATGTAACATCAACTAATAAAAAAGCAAGATTTGCCTTTAATTATTTCGCATGCTTGCTTGCTAAAGGAGAAGGCCATTGCCATCTTCCTTGGTCTCTGATTCTTAATGCCTATGGACAATTTGAACAAACACAAATTCCATTCTTCTCAAACACAAAAACCCCACTCACAAAAGTGAAGGTATTTAACTAATTAACCACATAAAAATTCGGTTAATTCCTCTCCTGAGCTAGATTTTGGGATTCAATACTAGGCTAAAGGTCTACATATATATATTTTAATTATGATATTAAAGTCAAAATCATCTCAATTCATTGTTTTTGATCTTGCGCCCTCCCATCTACCTTGGCCAATTCTTCCCTTGTGAACTACTCCCTCTGTTCACTATTAGATGTCAAAAATTTCCTAATTTGATTTTTATTTTTACTTGTCAATTTGGAGAAATCAAGATAGGACAATTTTTTCTCTTACCTATTTTACTCCAATTTACTTACATAGTTAATGTTTTTGAAAAATGAAGAATTTCTTGAAAATCTTCAATGTCAATTCATTTTTAGATTAGCTAGGAAATATTTCTCGAAAAAATAAAAATATTATTAAATCAAGAAACACTTCCACTTGTCACTGTATTAATACTATTAAATGTTTTTGAATTTGAATTATGACTTTAATGAACATTTTTTATCAATTAACAGGGATAAAATGGAAATCTCACTATACTAATCATTGTTTTCTTAATAGGTGTGCCAAACTAAAATTTGACATCTAATAATGAATAGAGAGAGTAACTTTTGAGGTCGACTTGCTATCTCTGACGAACACATATATCAAAAAATTTCATACAACAAAGTTTGACCATATATGAAAAGAAATCACATAATACTATTATGAACAATTCTCAACCCACCTCACTAATAACTAATATATATGTCACATTCTTGGGTGTTAGAAACGAAATTAATGCTAAATAACTTATACTGTATGTTTTGTTTTTAAACGGCCCCCCCCCCCTCTAATCTTTGATATATGTCATTGTTTTGGACGGACATTACATACTAGATATAAATAGGGGCCCCTCCTATCTACTAGTTTGGCCATTTTATATCACAGATCCCAAAATCTATGATAAGGTAACTTTCAGTCACATTGTAATCAAGTCATTCAACTGCAACAAGCCTTTTGTAAATAGTTAGTAAGAACAATGTGGAAGAAAAGCATCAATTATCAATTAAGTTAGTTCATGCATCAACACTATATAGACTAGTGTTGGTTAAAACCAGTGGGGGACCAAACAATGCAATATTATTATTCCTTCCATTATTTTTATACCACAATCTTAAAAATCTATCCTTTTTTCTTAGGTATCGTGCATAGTCTAAAAAAAATATATAATAGTAACTTTCAAAAAGACAAAGCAATACCCACAGAAAAAGGTTGCGGTGGGAAAGCAATCTACGGGAAAGAGACTTTTTATATGTTTTAACTTTATCAACTTTAGATTTCCATCACACGGGATCTTGTTCGACTTGACCGGACATAGAAATATTGACAGCTCCTATATTGACAAACTTTTTTTATTTTTATAATAAGCGGAAATCCGTAACCGCTACTCTTTGTGTGCACATAGGGTGAACCTCTGCTCTTATGCAATAGCTCGCAAACCACATATAAGAGGTAAGCAAGTCTGGTGCGACGAGCTTCACCCAGAAGGCAAATCCTTTGCTTTTGCTGGCAAGGGGTTTCGAACTCAAACCCAAAACAGTGCGCCACTCCGAAGGGTTTAGAAAGAAGATACTTACTTAACTAACTTATGTATTTTTGATAAAGGAGAAATTTGTTTTTTGATCTTTCATTCAACCATAAACAAGTGGTTAAGAGTCTCACATCATCCTTATATAATTTTGGACTATTCTTAATTCATGAATTAGATTTTAGAATTAAATTAGACCCAATATTTATTTCTTTATCAATAATGACATAGACACATTATATATTGTGTGAACTGAAAGCAAAGTTAATTAGAACACATACCTATTGATGCTCATGTTCACAAGAACAAATCATTAGAACGTGGTGTCTAGCTGTCTATACTCTCTATAGTGGACTGGTTTATCTAGATTAAGTTCTCTTTTCTAACAAAATAATTGTGGTGTTGGAATTATTTTCTATGCACATAGATTAGTTTCACGGCATATCTGTCACCTTTCACTGGTAACACGAATAAAATATAACTATGTCGTCCACCAAAATTAGGACAAAAAGGGAGAAATTAAATCACCTAGTGTATGTTTCAAGGTTAAGTTTGTTAACTGTTTGAAATTTTGAGTAACCAGTTGTTAATATTGTGTTGAATTGTATGTTAAGCTACCAGACCAAACAAAACAAGTGATCTTTATTAAAAGCTTCCCAGAAAGAAAAAGTAAAAAATCAAATCTGCATGCATTGATGACTCATAAAAATAATTAAATAATGTATAGTTCTTTAAAAGTTCAAACTTTTAGAATGGTCAAATAATTCAACAATCTATAGGATCCTTAAAGGAGTAAAATTGTTATGTTGAAGCCCATCGCCACTTATGATCACTTACCTATATAAACGATAATATGGCTAGCTAGGATCCCCTCCCCGGTGGCGGAGCCAAAATTTTAAAAAATACATATACAAACTAATTAAAGGTAAATAGTATAATTTTTTATCGAAAGAGATTTGGATGAACCCCCAACCCCCAAACAGATAAGCAACAAACATTGAGTGTGAAATTAAAAAAAGAACACACTTACACGTGCGCGTGCAGATGCACACGTGTAATGACCAAATAATGCAAGCATGTGAAGATAGTAAGGGATAAAATAATTACCTTCTGTATTATCTGTTTCGCATCCCAGGAGGTACAATATCTCCAAGCAATCCTTCATCAGTTGGTTGTTGTGTAGAATCTAATTGACTTGTTTCTGGCAATCTACGAGCTTCGGCTCCGGTTTCACCTGGCATTGCACGCGATTCTGGCGCAGTTGGAACTACTAATTGATCATGAGGGTATTGAACACCGGGCGGATGATAGAATTGTGAAGGTAAAGGTGTTAATTGAGATGTAAATGCTTCATGATTGATAAGTCCACCTCTAGGAAATCCAACTGTATGATGACAATGCTGTCCTTCATATGTTGTGATTACAATTGAGGAATCTTCAGAGGATCGTTCTACTCTTTTCTTTACTGTGCATTTTGTATTTGTACAACGGTAGTAGCTCCTGACATGTCATAGATATTCATCATGAGTAATTATTTTAACGTATCAAATCCAAAATACTGACTTCATCAAAAGTAATATTTACTCCGCACTATTTTACCACGGAGTTTAAGGAAGAAACAAAGATTTATAAAATGTTTATATGATTAATAGTTTAATGTATGTCTCGTGTTAATTCAAAAATTACATATAAATATTACTTGTCAAAATGAGAAAATCAATTTAATTACTTATAATATAGATATGTTAATCGTATATGAACACAAAAAAGTAATAATTTGGAATTGAATAGTTATGAATTAATAAATTAGTTGATTAAAATTTAATTTTGAAAAAGACTCTTAAATATAAAAAGAGTAGTTTAATATTTCCAACCTAATTTTTAATTACTCTTTTTTTTAAATTTGTTATATTACATATTTTTATTAATAAAAATATTAGATAATCTAAATTTTAATTAATTTTAAAATCCTAAATATTTAAAAAATAATAGTAATATTCCTTGCCTTCACTGTCTAAACAATTCTTTACAGAGAAGTCATAAATTAACAGTGAAATCTAAACATAAAAAGAATTTTAATTCAAAAGTGAAGCTTGAAATTAAATAAATAAGAGCGTAAATACTTAATAAAATAAAAAATAGTGAAAAGAGACTTTTAATGAACGGCAAAAAGTTCAAACAACATTTCTAAGGGTCTTTACGCTTTTAATATAGCATAGATAAATAATTATATTAAGGATAAAATAGATATTTTAAACTTATATTATTACTAAATTTAAAAATATATTATTTTCCAAAGACTAATTAAAAAGAAAGTAAGCCATAAAACTGAAAGATTATGCAATAATGTTCATAAAATGCATCATTACTTCTATTGATGTTTGAAAAATATGTTGTTGAAACACTGAAACAAAGGTTTCTTCTAGTATGTTGCTAAGATGCACTAAACTACAAATAACAATAATATACAGTGAAATCTTACGAGTGAGGTCCGAGAAAGATAAAATGTATGCAGAAACAAAAAGACTGTTTCTAAAATATGTGCATTTTATTAGTGTTTTTGAAGTTATTTTCAGTAGAAGTTTAGTGTAATAGTGAAAAGAAAAGGGGGTTCCATTATAACTTACAAATAACCAAAAACTCACTCCTTAAGGTACTAAGATGATCTAGTCATCAATGAGATGGTATGAGTATTGGGAGGTTTTTCAATTCAAATAATATAAGTGAAAAAAATATTATTTTTTAATCCTAATTTATATGACACAATTTCTTTCGTAATCAGTTTTCATAACATAAATGACTATTCTCGGGGTGCACAGGCTTGCCGAGAAGTTTTTCGCAAGTGCACCACGGTTAATTCAGGTTTTACCCAATCCGATAGTCCTCAGAAATTGTTTGCACCTAGTGAGTTTCGAATTTGAGACCTTGATTTAGTCTTATTTATTTGACGAAAAGTCCACAAAGACGTACTTTTCTATTTCAAAATTTAGTCATTGTAATAATAATTTTGGAACATTGCAAATTAAATCCTCCGTGTCAAATCAAACAACATCATAAAAATTAAAACAAAGGTAGTATGCGATTTCATTTTATCCAGGCCTCTATGAATATAATTATCTAATATCTATATGTTGATGGTTATAACAAATTACCCAGTAAAACTAATCGAATTATGTATACTTGATCAGAACACCATAATTATTAAAAAAAAAAGAAAAACAATCACCCCTCAAGTTTTTTTTTTTTTTATATATATATATAATGCTTTAATAGGATATAAAGAAATGAATTAGGATTAGATATAACACCTTCCAACAAATGTTTATACTTAAAAATACTACCGCCTATCCTTTCTATTTACTATCACTTTAGCCAAATAATTTAATATTTGTCTCTTCAAAAATTCTTCAGGAAGACAATTTTTCGTTCAAACTACCCTTACTATTCCAAAAAGACATGTATGAGCATTTAAATTTGAAACCCATAAAATTTTTAACTTACTCCTTTTGTTTATAACAAAGGCAACCAATGTTACTATCCTTTGGGTGGAGGTAAACTCCCACCCCTATGAAATAGCTTACAAATCACATGGAAGAGGTAGCCCGCACTAGGCAAGCCCGGTGCGATGAGCTCAACCCAAAATGCAAATTTCTTGCTTTCACTGGTAAGAGATTTTGAACTTGAGACGTCCAACATAAAAGTCTCAAGCTCAAATCACTGAGCCACCCATAAAAGTTTAAAGTTGAAAACTTTAGCAAAGAATGAGCATTTGTAAAGAATTAGGATGAAAGAGGAGAAGACATACCTTGGAAATGGACTATTTTTAACAGCTTTTTGGCCATATTTCCTCCATCTATAGCCATCTTCAAGATGATCAACTTCACTTTTGGTCATAAATGCAAAGCGGGGCTGCCTGATTCGTTTCTGACCCTTCTTTTTCACCTTGCTTCTGCGGAATATTCAACCTAAAGTAAGATTAGGAATGTGATTCCTTCATCATATTACATTATATTTACTACTACTACTACAAAATATTCTAATAATTGCACCTCCTCAAAATAAAAGATCAAATTCCATTTTCTTTATTACTATAAGAAACTCAATGCATCATTTAATATGACCCAACCTAGTTTTCCAAGTAAATTATATCTTTCAATTGAAAAAGAATGGGTATTTATTCTCTCAATGTCCGAGCCAGCTTGCGCATACCTCAACTAATTTCACCACCAACATACACCAGATAACTCTATTCACCAAATAAAAAAAATTAGGTTTATAATTAGATTGCAAAAAAAAATATAATGTAGACCACAACGTAGAGAAATGCATGCAATGAACCTTGAGAAATCACACAAACCAAAAAGCCATTTATGACTAGTAACTTTCACGAAGTATTCTGTATTCACACAAAAGCTAGCTAAGAGACGTAACATAGATAGTCTATTCTAATAAATTATTAATGACTAATTATATAATTAAAACACGTATGACACGGAAATAACTTTACTGTTGCTCCGCCCCAAACAGTTAAAAGTTTCTACATTGTACCATTCTTTTTTCTCTCTTTCAAAACTAATGTACTAAGCAATGGACCACGAAATAATGAAGATGAAGAAATTAAACTAATTTTTTTGAGAAAATTAAACTCAATTATTTTATGTAAACTACTTTTTCTTAATCCAGAAAAAGAAGATAAAAAAAAAACTTTTGGTAAACAGTATATTTTAGTAATTATTATTACGAGAGGAAAAAATTCATCCACGCCATTCCCGCCGCAATAACGGCTGTTTTGAAGCCACAGAAAGTTAAGCAATTACCGAAAAAGCCCATGTTTGATGCTTAAAATTACGATAATACCTCTGTTTTCTCTTTCTCCTTCCCCATACACCCAACTTGCGTGAACAACTTGACATTTTTCAGAGCTACGTACGGACACGTTAATGGCTTTTACCATTGAAATCGGAGTTAATTACGAATTTAGACAGAGAGAGAGAGAGAGAGGAGAGAGAAGTCGATAATAAACGCATGACTCACGCTGTATCGGACGGTGGTCGAGAGGCGGAGGAGCCACCGGAAGCTGTAGATTTCTCCGGCGGATCATCAGAACAGCTGGATGAAACAGGTTCATCGGTGATTTTCCCCGTCGCCGCCGTCGGTTCAGTAGCAGTAGAAGTACTCTCCGGTACAGACGGAGTATTAGTAGTACTACTATTTCCCGCCAAATCCTCCTCGATCCGATCAAATCCACCACCGCCATCCCTGTCTCCGGCCGGCTGAAAATTCCAACCGAATTCCGTCAATATACCGCTATCTCTATCAGTACTACTAGTACCGAAGAAGTAAACATTGTCCGATTCATCATCACCGCCGAGTGACCAGCTGGATTCAGCACCGCCGGCGGCAAACTCAGCACCAGGTACTAATGGATCATCAACCTTATCCTTATTATCATCCATAGTATGAAATGAATGAATTCTACGCGGAGAGAGAAAGAATTCTAGGGTTTATAGAGAAGAAGAAGGAAAAGATAAACGCGTAAAGAGTTTGTATTTAAGGGACTGTTTGGAATATTTTATTAGGAACTTTTTTTTTGGGATTGTTGGATTTGAAAGCTTTGTCGCGTCACAGGCAATTGTTGAGAAGACACTGAGAAAAATATTATAGAAATTTAAAAAATAAAAAAAATAAAAAAGATAATTTAGAAAAATCGCCGTCAACTTCTAAATAGGAGTACTTTGGGAGAGGCTGATATTTAAGTTATAAGAAAATTCATATCTTTCCACGCGCATCAACTATGGGTGGAAATTCTCTCTCTCACTTTTCAATTGACCAAATTACCCCTGGCGTAATCGGGAAAGTTATTTCTGAGTGAGTTACGATTAGGAGGTCATACGCTTGAATTGTGAAAATATTCTCTTGTAAAAGTGCAAGGTAAAATTACATTGTACAATAGATTTTTCTGATGGTTCGATTCTTTATTTGAGACCCCACACTTGACGAGGGCTTATTAATGCAAATAGTTACTGAGAGAAGTATTGATAACGTTTTCGAATTTACTATAAATTATTAGTTTTGTATTCGAACTATTATAGCTTTAGAAATATCTCTGGACTTGACGAACTGAACTTATATATGCCCACAATTTGGTACATGACATGGCAAGTGTTCTCAAACTATTGTAAGAGCATGAAGATCTTAATAAAAAGGCAAGAGAAGTGTTGAAAACACCCTTAATTGATAAGATCTGGGGTTTATTTAAGTTCAGTCAGTCAAGTAGAACAGAATTTTTAGGATTGTCAATAGTTCGGGGATGAAACTAGTAACTCACGCCAAGTTTATAAATATTTTTAGTAGTTCAAGTTGAGGTATAAAATACAAATAAGAATAGTTATCACATTGGGTATCCACCCTTATAGCCATGTTCTATTAGGAGGAATAAAATAAAAATAGTCTTGCTCGATCTTTTTGAGAGTCAATTTAATTAATTTTCAAAGCTCAATTAGATTATATCAATTTAATATTTCAAAATAAAATTTTAAATATTAAAAAACTTTACAAAAAGTACTCTAAAATATAATTTTTTACAAATTAATACAACGAGAAATTACTTTTTTACTCATTAGTTAAAATTTATATCATTTACCTCTAATAAAAAACAATTATAACAAATAAAAATGAACAAAAAAAAGTATTTTGTAACGAATCATCTTAAGATGAGAAGTTCTACATCAGCAAAACACAAGAGAAATGCTGAGTATATAAATAAACATGTTTAACTACTAGTGATACATTTTAAAGCCGTGCACGCTTATACGAACAATATCACTTGCTAGTTGAGTTGAATCGTTATATATTTACTTTTTTCGAGTTGGTAAAAAAAACAAAAAAGGGGATGAGTGGAATACTACTATATATATATATATATATATACATATTTGGCTTTAATATTTTTTCTTCTTGAAAAACGACTAATATGGAGTGTTATATTTGTATAAATAACGTAACATCCACCTTAATAATAATATTGCCATATAATTTAAAAATATTTGTTTTATCCTTTTTCAATTATTAATAATTGCTTTATTTTTTTTGGGTGTAATCTTGGGTCACTAGTTAATTAAGCTTTCTTCTTTTTGTGGAACACACTTTTCTTTACATTACTTTTCAAGTTAAGGGCTTTTATAGTAAGTTGGTACCAAACCACAACTTACGAGGTCTTTTTAGCCTTCTAAAGAAAAGTCTTCGTTGATAGTGAAGTTAATTAATAATGTATTTTTTCTTACATTTTAATTTTTTAAAAAAAATTAAAAAAAGTCAAATATATTTATGTATAGTTAGAAATAATTTAAATAATGAAGGTTCGCGTATTAGAATAGAAGGCTAGTAGGAACAGGATAATGTCTTGTCATTATTATATATTGTATTATTACTGGCTGTCATTTTATTTTGCTACTTGTTTTGTATTTATGAGTTTTCAATTGTTTTCCAGTATAGTCATTCTTGTATCTAGTATTTTCTACTTTTGGAGCTGATATATTTGCGTTGAGAGTCTTCCGAAAACAAACTCTCTATTTCTATAACCCCATTTGTGGAGTTTCACTGGATAAGTAATTATTGCTGTCGTAGAAATAGTTTAAATATATGTTTCATTATAATTTGTTTAATTAAACTCTTTATTGCTAGACAAACAAATATACTCTTAGTTTAAATGGAGAGGCACATGATAACTGAAAAATATGTTTTAACTCTTTGTAATGTACTTTAAAATTAACTATGAAGGAATTCTTCAAAATTTTATACTTTTAAAAGGAGTTATAATTTAAGGATAGAATGGAGAAAATTATTTAATTTTATCTTGATTTGATATATTGATGAGTAATTTGTGATGTATATTTTTAATATTATAGATAAATAATATGAGACGAAGGAATATTATATACCAGTTATTCAATCTCTTCTCCAAAGTCCCTTAAGAAAGCCAATTATTTTAAATAGTTTTATTATTATTACTATTATTTAATATTTGTATTATATTCTCTTTTTAGTCGAACTTTAATATGAATTTTTTGATTGGATGATTTTTTTTTTTAAAAAAAACTTTTTGATTTTTTATCCTTTTGTCGGTTATGTTAAAAATTTAGAGGTAGGGCCAATTGCTTATATAGGTAAGCCTAGTTTGCGTAGGTTAGCTTATCGGACACATCATCTATGGAGTCTACTGATTCTCCACTTTGTCCTTTTTTGATGCATTAACTACAATTCAATTATTTGGTAAATCACACCTCAATTATCGTTCGATATATAAAGATCTTTTTCTGATTAAAAATGAAGATATTCGAGATGAAATGAAAATGATGTTATCGAAGGAAAAGAAAAAAACCGTAATTGAGCTGATTCAACATCTAAAGAGGAGCAAGACACATGGATGTTTTCATATAAAGGTGTACGAGGCTGGTTATAGATGACTTTAAGAAATATAATGGTAGGCTAAAGAAGTATTGGAGAGATATGATTAGATAAAATATGATGCAATTTTCTGTTTACTGAGGACATGGTCTTTGATAGGAGGTTATGAAGGACACGAATTAGGATAGTAGGTGCTAGAGTTGTTAAGTGTTGTCACGCTTATTCTTCTATGCTAGTAGTAATCGTAATGTTACTCTTGTTCTTCGGTTTTAGTTATTATTTTTGTTGCTTGTACTTTGATTGTTGTACTGTTTTGTGGTATTTATACTCCCGTCGTCCTATTTTATGTAGCACCATTTGAGATGGTATAATATTTAAGAAGAAAAAGAAAGAATTTTGAAACTTATGGTGTAAAGTATCCATAGATATTTGTGTGGGTTGAAAAATATTTTATCAAGGATAAAAGAAGAATTTTAAAAAGTTAAATTATTTTTAATTCACATGAGGTGTCATTTTTTTGGGGACGGAGTGAAAAGGAAATGGTTCCACATAAAATAGGTCAGCAAGAATGCTACTTTTCTTTAGATTTCTTTATCATGTTTTATTTTGCTTTTCTTTGAGCCAAGTCTATCGAAAATAAACTCTCCACCTTTCAAGGTAGAGAAAATTGTGTACACTTTATCCTCTTCAAATTCCACTTATGATATTTCAAGCCAAGAGTCTTTGATATATTATTATTATATATAATAATTAGAAATTTTGAATTTGAATCCTAAAATTCAAAGGTCTGGAATTTAAATTGAAGGAATAGAAAATTTATATACTCCCTATTATTTGATCCAATATTGATCGAGGACGAGCCCCCACTTTCATAGATCATTGGTTTGACCTCCCATTGTGGTCCTTGCTGATGAGAATTTGACTCCAACAAGAAATTAAACAAAAGGCTGATGAATTAGCCAATTTCTTACGTGTACCAATTGAAGTATCGTCTTAGTCCCTTTAATTAAATCAATAATCTTTTTGATTGATTCAGGGCATCGCCCCTTCTTAGAATTAAGATCATGTGCGCTAACCTAAGCTTGGGCTACTGTTGCATGTTCTGATCCTTCAAGCAATTCTTCCTCTTTGAACTAGTTTTTGAGATTAATTTAAGTTCAAAATTTATTTAATATGTGATAGAGTTAGACCACGAATAAGTTATTGACACACTCTACATCAGACAATACCAAAATCAGTCCTCCGACCAAATTATTCACCCATGAAATATCGAACAATATAATATCTAGGCGCGTCGGGAGTAATGAAAAGAAATCTCACATAAAAAAAATATGTGAGATCCTTATACTTTTTATATAACTTGATCAATTTTTACTATTTTTAGCTACATTTTGAAATTGAATTGGACACAAAATTTATTTAACAATCCACAATACATGGATTGAAACTCAATGAAGTACTTGTCCTTTTCTAACCAATAACCTTCATCGTATTTTACTAATTTGAGTTAATTGATTTAACTCAAATGTTAAGGCTGCAACAATAATCAAAAGAGGGGAAAAGTGGTTAAATAATCACTTCAAACACATACTACTAAATACTAGTCATACTATTTAAAAAATTATTAATATTTAACTAAGTTTTTATACAAAAAGTTTTGGATAAAATACATAGGGTTCAAATTGTTATTGATGTATGTTAACGTGAGGTTGGTATATAAATTTCTTAATTTTAAATTCTGAATTCATTTTTGACCGAAAAAGTATTGGGGGAAAACGGTTAGACAGGATATGGCACAGGTTCGTATCACCAAGGACATGACTTTAGATAGAAAGGAATAGAGGTGACGTATTATGGTAGAAGGCTAGTAGGGGTAGGATATTGTCTTGCCTTATGATATAGTAGGATTGTAGGATCAGTCATGTCATTATGTATTGTGTCGTTTTTTACCATCACTTATTTTTGCTACCTGTATTGTATTTATGAGTTTTCAATTGCTTTCTACTAGTATTTTTTCTGCTTTTGGGACTGATATTTTTGAGTTGACGGTCTTTCGAACACAACCTCTCTATCTCCGTGAGATAATAGTAAGGTTTGTGTATATTTTAACTTCCGCATACCCCACTTGTGAGATTTCACTGAGTATGTTACCTCCGCCCATGAATCATAAAGATTCATAAAGCTAATAGTAACTTATTTTAGTTTGAGACATATCAATAACTCCTATTTACATTGTCATGATCTTTCTTAAAAGATATTTAATCTCCACCATAAATTTTGAGTCTTTGATTTTATGTAACCAAACAATTAAAATCATGTTTTTTAGTGATGAATTTAGAATTAGCAAATACATGATATATTTTTCTATTTTTAGAAATAGAGTAACGTTTATAATCATCAATCTTGTCATCCCCAAAATAAAGTAAATTGAGTTTCACCAATGACTTCTTATAACACGAAAGGTTATATTTGTCTCTCCACATTTTAATTCTTATTAAGTGCTCTCCAGCTATTCACAAATAATTTTATTTTAATAATTCACATAAATCATGTGAGAATTATTTTTATTTTATGGATGAATTTTAATTCGTCGAGACACACACAACAACAAAAAAAGAAATATAATCTCACACAACTCATATAGTTGTGTAAGGTATAAATAGAGTTTCAATTTTACTTGTTCACAATCGATCTTTTCGCTTTTCGGAAGGAGCTAGGGTAATTTATATATGTATTCTAATAATTTATTGCGCCTTGGAGATTTATTACTTCAAAAATGAAAGATAAGAGGAGAAAATTTGCCTCTCAACTATTGAAAATAGGACAATTATGCCCTCAATTTGATTTTAATTTCAAAAAACTAGTCATCTTTAATTAGTTCATTAGACTAGCATCAACATAGGTTGTGATGCAGTGATGAGGTTGCTTCACCCTTAACCAAAGGTCTCCGGTTCATTCTCTAGATATGAAAAAAAAAATTGTTGGAAGCGCCATCCTCGAATGACCTCTGCAAAGCATGATTCGAATTTAGTCGGAGCTTCACGAACTCCAGACACCAAGTAAAAGTTTAAAAAACAAAAGTCCTTTAGACCAGCTAAGGATTGAATTTTACCTGATTTTTTTTCTCAGTTGATTGAGTTTGATGCAACGAGTGTGGTATTATAATAAGGGGTGTTAGGGGATGTCCCCCACTTGATATCTTTCTCTCTCAATTAAGTTTATCGTACCATATTCATTAAATTTAACATATATATTTTGTGTGATTTATAAGTTATTGCACATAAATAATTGAATTTAATGCACCAACTATGATATTCCCCAAAAAAAGAAAATGGTGCTACGGGATGCCCCCCACTTGATCCTTTTCTCAGTCATATAGGAGCGAGTTCACCTAATGCACCCCCCAAAAGTAGCCACGACAGGTTTTCTAAAATTTTCTTTTATCTCAAAATGAAATAAAAAAGGATTATCATATCCAAATAATATGACAACATTTTCTTGATCACAAGAAAGGAATTTTTATGCAACATGTGAGAAATTAATAAATGTTGGTTAAATTAAATCATAGATGCCCCAATATAATAAAAAGGAGTGGTTCAAAATTATTAGATGATTTTTTTAATTTTATTATAAGAATCTTTAGACTTATTGTTCCTCGTGGCTTCGAGTAATCTTATGTGACGTGGTATTGTTCCATCCATCCACAAGAAAAGAAGTAGAAAGAACTTTTTTTTTTCATTCTTTTCTATATAAAAAATATTTTTATGATTCTTATTTCGTAAAATATTTTCATGATCTGAAGGTCGTTAGTAGTGTATTTTTCAAATGCGTGATGATTTAGACCTACTTTATTCTCCGTGATTTGAAAGTTGTTAATAGTGTATCTCTCGAAGATAGAATGATTTAATTTCAACCTCCGTATTTGATAGCAAAAAATGTTGAGCAACACATCGATATTTTGAGTTGATCTTGAAGAAGAATGACTCTACTTGATCATCACTTCGGCTTTGAGAAAAACAATATTCTTGATCTATTTATGAATATATCGAAGAGTACTTTATCAAATATTAATTATAAAGAAGAATGAACTGGAGGCATTAGAGGAAGGATTGAGGAACTTCTTACTTGTGTTTGGTTAACTAGTTTACTGACTTAGCAACAGTTTTATAAGAATGATGCTTTCCTTAATTGTTGGATATCCAAAATGTCTTTTCAAGAAAATATGTACCATTTTATATAAGCGTGAGCTAGGACTTCAGTAAAATATGTAGCCTCGCAAAAATCACAATGGACCTTAGAATTTGAAGATGGATTGAATTCGTCTCGTAAAAATACGTATAATATATATATATAAAGAGCTAGATGACTATATAATAAAAACATTAATTGTAGTCAAAAGTAGATATTAATTAATTAAGTCTAGTTTTGAGGATGGTAGGTAGTAATTCACATCTGAAACAATGCCCAGACCACTAATCAAATTAATTATAGTAACAAGCAAATTGTGGTCCAATTTTTTTTTTTTAATCTTTTATTGTTTAATGTAATGAGTTTATTAACTTGTTCCATACATAAATTGGTGAAACTAGAAAAAAAATAAAAAGAAAAGAAAAGAAAAGAAATTAATGGCAATTAATTCAAAGTTTTGCTAATGACATTTTGGATATTTAGGAGCAACGATAAAGTATTTTCATATGATTTATAGATTACAGATTTGACTCATTAAAGCAATCGTTGATACCAGTGGGGATGTCAGGGTTTCAATTAAGGGGGTTCAAAATTTGACAAAGCAAGCACACGAACTAGTCGAGGGGGTTTAACACCTACTACATATAGATAAAAAATTATTTTAATTATGTATTAAATAGTATAATTTTTCGTCAAAAGGAATTTATATGAACCCCTGACCAAAGAATGGCTTCGTCACTAGTTGATACTTGCATTAAGATAGACCGAATTTTTGTTTAATTTTTTTTTTTGTAAAATATTCTTTTGTTCATTGAATATTAAC
The DNA here is from genome assembly GCA_029948455.1 of Solanum rostratum. NCBI lineage: Eukaryota > Viridiplantae > Streptophyta > Magnoliopsida > Solanales > Solanaceae > Solanum > Solanum rostratum. Next base: position 7,642,704 of record CM057046.1, read on the forward strand.
TGTGGATTTGCACCCTACCAACCCACAAATAAGACGTTTTATGAACAATATATTAAATCACTAAAACCTAAAATATTGAAGAAAAAAAATTGTCACTGTGGAATGATATAAATATTATTTGTTGATTAATTATTTTTAAAATATATATACATCAGATAGTGACATTTTATTGGTCAAACATAATAATCTTCAAACTAGGGAATAAATTCAATATATAATTTAGCGCCAAAACAATTATAGTAATAATTATAATACTCATGATGAAAACAAAGGTGAAAAAAAAAAAAAAGCTTAATAAGTTAAATAAATTTACAAAATTTTATATTAGGGGACCCCATAATTAAGATCCCCTAATTTTGGCCTAATTAGTTGATTATTGCTAATGAATACTTTATTGTATCTATTAAGATATCCATGTCATTGTCATTCTTGATTTCACATGGTGCTTCTTTTATGAGTGCTTAATTTATTAATATAATTTTAATTACTATGTCATCATGAGTATGGTTTATAGGGTGGACAATTCCATGAGTAATGCAAGAGAAAAAAAAAGGGAATAATTTGACTTTAAATTTTTTATTTTACTCTTATTCATACAGAAAATATTATTTCGAACAATATTGTAGTTAAGAAGTTTGAGTTGTGGAATGAGGGTGGTGGAGCTAGGGTTGTATAGGTGTGCGGGGCCAGGACGAGGCTGGTGTTATGTTGGAGAGCGAAAAAGAAACAATCAACGTGACATATCATTTATATATAAAACTTATGTTTTCTATGCCTCTTTTGATTTTTAAGGAAATTATTTTTAATTCTAAAAGAATATTTTGACCAAATAAACATTGTAGATATTGAGAAGCATTGTCTAAAAGATGTTTACTCCATGCCCACACACAATACAGAACCTCTAGATGTAATCTTTCGCTTAATACTTATGAAATACTTACAGTTACCTAAATATATATATCTATGATTCGACTTACATTATATATTTAATTTTTTAAATATTTCTAAAAATTTAAATCTAATCAAATATCATTATATAAGTTGAAACACAATGAGTACAAGACATGGCTCAACACCTACAAACCACATATCACTATGAGTACAAGGGAACATTATTGTAGTAATTGATTATTCAAATGTGATTTTTGTTTGAAGTACTTGTGTTTATAAGCCAATATATGTGTATGCAAATAACCCTACATATAGGAACCTTAATATCTAATGTCTTCTAAACATAAGCCATCCTTTTCCATGATGTTTTTTGTGCTTTAATTTGGTGTTTGTAGTCCCATATGTTTGGAGATCCAAAGAACAAAAGATATTGTAAGACAAGCACAAATCATACATATAGCCAATTATTTGATCTTGGAATAACACATAAAGTTTATGGAATTATATGGTAAGAAAATTTGGGCAATATTCAATTAGAGTAACCTAAAGTTGTATAAATTACTTTGAAAACTCTTATGCGATAGTTTAGACATGTTTTTGACACTTAAGAACTAACTGCGTGAGTCGCCCGCATTCCCAGCAAATACTTGACTCCTCGAATACAATGAAATTTCTAGTTTTATTTTCATGCCTGCAGGAAAGCGGGAGGAACGCCCTCTCAATTCGAAGTTTTTTCCTGGAAGACAATCATGATTTTCCTACCCCTAGAGGGAAAGGTAGTACTTCCCTTTTGGGCCGCTTGTCTCTTATTTTATTGAAGAAAGATATTATATTGATGAAATTATGAACTCAATAGGTGGTTCAAAATTTAATATTCGAGTCATATGAAATTGTCCAGCTACTATAAACTGGGGTACAAAAGTCAAGAATTGTACTATCGAGCCAATAAAAACTCAACAACAATGAACTTAAATCTTCTTTAAGAGCGCGATTTTCACGGCTCGACATAAAAAATACATTATTTTTAATTTTCACCAACATTCACTCTTGCTCAATAAATTATGAGAAACAAATACAACATTCTCTAACAGTACTTTTAGCAAGTTGGGTAGGGGCTCCCCCACTTCCTTCACTTTGAAACTTAGTGTATCTTGTAAAAGATCTTATGGAAATCAATGAAAGATTCTTTCACAAATAAATAAATAAATAAATTCTTTAGAACTTTATCATGTATACATTTTTTACAATAAGGTTTGATGTTATGAGTAGATTGAACTCAAAAAAGAATTTTGTAAATATGTGAAACATGCATTGGCCACCATGTGAGCTATAAGACACCAATCAATTAATGGAACGCAAAATAGTAACAATATATCCAGTAAAATTCTATGAGGTTTGAAAATACCGATCGAAGGTCTGACACCAATCAATAATGGAACGTAAAACAACAATATCACTTCCGATAAAATTCCATAAGATTTGAAAATACAGATTGAATATACGCAGACTTTATCATTACGTCGTGGAAGATGTTTCCAATCAATGGAGTGCAAAGTCATCTTATTGCTATTAATTTTCCAACTTCTTTCTGTCAGTTTTTTTATGGGCAACAAATGTCATTTATAGGTTTGAAAAAGATTCAGCTCCCATGAATGTCCTTTATGTATGGGGTAAAAAGGGATAAAAATTAATTAATTTACCAAATATGTCAATATTTCTATGTTAATTATGAATCTGGTTAGGAGTTAAGCTATTCATGCATTAAATTTTATATAAGTAAGATTATGTTTAATCGCGTATTATTTTTTCCCTATGTGTAAAATTCAACTCACCAATTACGGATATTTCGCTTACAATTTAGAATTCTACATAATCAATATATGTATATATAAATTACGAGAAAATCTATATACTCATTTTATACAGAATAAAAATTAAAATAACTAATACATGAATAAAATCGTTTTCGAGGAATGTGGGATCCTCTTTAGTAATTATGTAATCCTATACCTGATAGAGATAACATGCAAATTAAATATGAAAATTAGGCAAAAAATCAGTCAAAAAAAGAAAAACATGTTACAAAATTGTTGTGTTTTGTATTTTTAGAATTATATTTTATAATTACATTAACATAGTAAATTTATATATATTATTAATTAGGGTCTTAAAGATACTATCTATGTGATTTTTCCACTAAGAAATTACAGCAATTTATAGCTCTAATAAGGAGTAAATCTAAGCAAAAATTGCAGCAATTTAATGCACTGATAAGGATATTAATTTGTATTAAAATAAATATTCAATGGAGCATTTGTATTTGACATTCTAGAATTAACACTTCATAAAGGTTCAAAAATTATACTATTACGATGCCATCGATATGCAATATTTAAATAGATTATTTTTGCGATGACTGTCACTCATCTAGGCCAATCAAAATAAAAAAAAAGAACTCAAAATAGTCAAATTTTAAAGTCGAAAAAATGCAATACAAAAACTATATACTCCCTTCGTCCTTTTTACTTGTCAAATATTTTCTAATAAAAATTACGAATTATTTAAAAAGTAATTAAATAAAGCGGATAAATAACGACATGAGAAAATGTAATATATATATTTTTACTAAACCCTAGCTGTCATATTATGACAAAAAGAAAAAAATCATTTGTCTTCTGACATTCATAATAGTAATATTAATGAAATTTACAACTTTTAAAATTACTTTATATAAGAAGTTGAATTACACTAATAGTAACATTTATGAAGATGCATGCATTACCCTCTATTAATAAAAATAATTAAGTTAAATATTCCCTTCGTTTACTTTTATTTGTCACTATTTCACTTATCGAGATCAAACTACATGAACTTTGACCAACATTTTTAAATTTTTTTTTTTTATCATATTAGTATGAGAAAGATCTGACTCCTCATGGGGTTGAAAACAACGCTCTGAAACTGATGGGAAAGGCTAAACAATTGCTTCTGCTCCACGAACAGAGGACTGTGTTGGTTGTAAGAGATGTGAATCCGCTTGTCCAACGGATTTCTTGAGTGTACGAGTTTATTTATTGGATGAAACAACTCGCATGCAGTATAGATCTAGCTTATTGATACGTCCGAGAAAACTCTACTTGAATCCATTTAATTTTTTTAACGACAAACCTGTGCTCGAAAATCAAAATATTTGAGCACGGGTCTTTTACAACTTATAGTATTTTTCGTATAATTTTCAACCATCTAAATTTTAAATTTAACTACTTCAATTTAGCTTTGAAGTTCAATCAAGCTGACCTCGAAAAACGAAGACAATGACAAGTAAAAGTGAACAGAGAAAGTATAATATTATTAAGCAAATAATTACAATTACTTAAGCCTAGATTAACAACCAAATTGTATCAAAGGTGAAGATTAGAATAATGACAAAAATGTGTGTGACATCAATGGATAAAAATCTTCAGCCGACACTCAAAAAATAAAATAAAATAAAATAATATTTAATATATAAAAGATTAAGTATAGCAATTAAGATATGTGGGGTCTAGGAAAATAATGGTGCCAAAGGTAGGAACATTGAATCTTGATTAATGATGTAATTATTGATTTAGTACTAAGTATATTATGATCATCCATTAATTTCCTCTCACTCTCTTTGTTTTTTTTTGTTTTTTTTTATTTTTTTATATATATTTTGGTGTTAATTCTGTTCACTTTTACTTATTCAGTTTGAATTTTACATATTTTTTTCTGTTTAATTTTAGTGGTTAAAATTTTTTTAATTTGACTTTTCACTTTTACTTATTATTTTTGACAAATTAAGATAAGATAATTTTTTTTTATTATACACTCAATTTATTGTTGTTGAGTTGGTGTTTTTGAAAAAATATAATAGGCAAATATGTTTGGGATCAACTAATAGGGGTAAAATAGTAAACTTATTATACCAATAATTATTTTCTTAATAAGTGTGTCAAATCAAAATTTGACTACTAAAAGTAAACAGAGAAAGTGTTTTCTAAAAAAATAATAACTAACATAGATATTTTATCACAATATCCATATTTATTGATATTTGAATAGTAATTTTTAGTGTTGAGGGTTAAAGAAAAAGTTTTTTTTTTCTCTGCTAAAATTAACTAAAATATATTTTTAGTACAGTGAACAAATGAAAGTGAAAGGAGGGAGTAAGTAAGATTAGTACTCTCTCCGTCTCAAAGTTTTTATTATATTTTTCTTATACATGTTCCTCAAGAAAATACTCCTTCTGTCTCATTTTAGTTGTCAGGTATATCAGAAATAGTCGTCAACTTAGATAATTAAGATAGAATGAATTATCCTTTTCCAACTTTGCCCTTAGCATTAGTTATTCTAAAATTAAAAAGCATCTATATAGATAAAAGTTTAATTATTTATAAGAGATATATTAGTTAAACAATACCTCTAATTAATTTTTTTCTTAAGAGTTGTACCAAACCTTACCACGATAATCAAAATGAGACAGAAGGACCATTAATTAGAAGGGCTCCTTTTGTTTATTTGACTATTTTTACCATTATTATTTCTTAAGATATAATCACTCTTCATTAAATTTTTATTCTACTGGGAATCTGTAATCTTTTTTAAGAAAAACGCTACTAAGAATAAAATTAAAATTAAAAATTAATTTTATTTTAAATTTCTAAAATAATAAATAATTTTAATTTTTTTTTAAAAAAAATTACGACATATAATTTGAGACGAAGAGATTACTAAGTAATATTATATAGTTAGTGGTGCTAAAAATTGTCATGATTCTTGAATGACCATATCTTGGTTCTATTAAACTATTTATGAAAATGACACTTCCATTGCCATTTTGCACGCCAAAAACTCGTATACTTACATATTATTTAAAAACAATTTTATAATATTAGAAATGTATGATTAAATTAATCTAAAAAGTTAAAATAAATATTAATGGTAGCACCATATTTATATTTTATTTATTATTTAATATATTTTTTGACATAAATCTCTCATCACATATGATTTCAATCAATTACTTTTTCATATACAAATTAAATATGTGAAAAAGATAAAATTAAAATATATTATCTCTTGCTTAATCTGAAATTAAGTCGAAATATGTGACTATCTTATTTAAAAATTTAATAAATTATTAGAGATCAAGCAAATATTTTTGTTTTAAACTCATTATTCTAGATTTTTAGTTGAATATATATCTTATCATTATTGCCTTTTATTTTTTTTAAAAAATATATAAAATTTAATTGTCAAGATACCCTAAATGTACGTGTTCATACACACCTCCTCTTTTTTGAAAAAAGAAAAATTATGGTGCACACACATCATGGGATTTGAGAATTGAGAAAAGCCAATAATCATGCAAGACTTATGAAATATTAAAATAATGAATTTAGTTTCAGAACTTGTCATTATTTTACTTATCGAGGTTCAAATTTACGTCAAACTGTATAAATTTGGTCAACATTTTAAGATGTATTTTGTCATCATATTAATATGAGAAAGATTACAACTTATAGTTTTTTGCGTATAGTTTTCGACCATCTAAATTTTAGATTTCAAATATTAAATTCAACTATTTTAATTTAGTTTTAAAGTTTAGCCAAATTGACTTAAAAAAATAGAACAGTGACTAGTAAAAACTAAAACAAGAATGAGGAACACAAAATCTTGAAGAACTTCTTATATTTAATTTGTTTTACTAGTCGGAAAATACAGAATCAAAATTGTATCGGAGTTACAAAACATTACTCTAACGAACGATGCTTGCATCGAATCATACTTATCACAATTAAATGATATAATGAAGTGAAATTTATATCAATAAATCATTGACTATATGAATAAAAATTGTGATAAAATATATCATTTATGTACTCATTATTTGGTATAAATATAGAATGTGAATAACTTTTATTTTTTCCATATTTGCATGTGGTTTGTTAGGTTACAATATTCAAGTTGTCTTCACTTTTTGGTCTTCAACTAGATGGTCATTGTCCTTTTGAGGGGTCAAAGAATATTTTTGGTTTAAATCTTGATGACCCTTTTAGTCTCTTCCAAGATAATGTTTTGGACTTTTAGTCAAGATTTGAATCTTGAAAGTTCAAATTGACTACCTAACCTTGGACTTTTTGCAATTTTCTAATCATTTTCTTGGACATAGTTTTTAGTATTGGAAAGAAAATTAAACAAGGGTTTGAATTAGAGTGAAGGAAGGAAATAGAGAAGGGTTGAATTTTTCTTGTTGGATATTTGTTTGGGATTTGATTAAGTCAAATTGACCCAATAGTATTCAGTTAGATAGGAACAGATTTGATAAATACTAATAATACATAAGGTTAATTCATTAAAATGGAAAGAACTTCTTATTAAAAAGATTTTCGAAATTCAGATATAAAACTGATTAAAAATTACAAAAAATTTATATTTGAAAACAACTTATGTATCTCACGAAACAAAAAGGTCATATTTGAAAACAACTTATGTATCTCACGAAAATAAAAATAAAATATATGTAAGTTATATCTTTATCAGGAAATATGAATACTTTTTGATAAAAACAAGCCATTTTTTGGCGTTGATACATGTTGAACAAACTCCTTTAGTACATTTTCAGTATGTATAATTTAAATTCTTTTGTTAAAATATTTCTTTCAGACTGTTTTCCATTTCATGTTTGTGTTTTCACGACCATCAAGAACACATTTTACTTAGATATATATTATTTCACTAAATTACATTTATTTATTTTATCTCAATTTAGAATTACTCTTTCCTTTTATCATATTTTTTCGTTTCAAAATAAGTGAATTGTAGGAGTATTGCACAGTAAAAGAAAAAGAATATTAAGACATATTAGACATTGCATTCTATTTTTACCCTTTATAATTATTCTTAAATTACTCCGATTAAAATTTCTTAAACTCATAACATAGAAAATTCAAATGAAGAATAAAAACAAAAATAAAATTATAAAATTATTCTTGAAGATTGAACAAATAAATTAATCTGAACTATAAAAAAATGCCTCAAACGATTAAAGTATCAATTAATCTATCTATACACATTCATAAGAGTAGAAGTTTAAAGAAATAATTAATTTCATCTTTATGTTTTTTGACTAATTATTTTTTTCATAATAATTAGACAAAAATTAAAGGTACAAAAGGTGGGGTTAAAAATCTTTTACTGTCTTTATAATCACATGAGTTTTTGCACTAAACCAAAAATCTAATAATTAAAGTTTAATCTCCCCAATAATGACTACCATAATCTTACATATTTCAACAGACAAAAAAGTGAGTAATATTTTCAATTATGGCCACTTTTTGCGTGTCTATTGGGAATTATAACACATGCTCAATTTTCATCGATGGTCATTAAATTTACAAATTTAATTCATATAAATAAGACGGAATATATTGATGGTCATCTAAAATTCGCATCAATTTTCACTGAAATACTTTAATTACGAGATGTTTATTTTATATATTGAAGAAAAATTAACTTTATCCAGTAAAATCTCACAAGTGGGGTGTGCGGAGGGTAGAATGTATGCAGACTTTACCACTATCTCATAGAAGTAGAGTGTCTGTTTCCTAGGAAAAAAAAGAAGATCACTTAAGATTATTTTATTTGGTAAGTTTTATAAATAGCTATGAGTTTGAAATATAATGAGCCTACTCCTTAATTACAGTTTTCCTAATTACGTAATGTAGCTATGCCTTACTCTATTTGTATCTGATTAGAGTTTCTTATCAAATATGACTTCTCCCAAATGAAGAAAGAAAAGTTTGACTTTCTAAATAAACATGTCAAAAATTAATGTGATACAACAACAACATATTCAATGGAATTTCACAAGAGGGGTCTGGGGAGGGTAGAATATACACGGATCGTACCACTGCCTCATAGAGATAGCGAGACTGTTTCCTCAGAACCCTCGTCTCAAAAACTCATACAAATAAGTAATTGTATACAAATGTTGAAATTATATAAATACGAATTGAAGCGTTTACTTGTTGATAATATACAAATATGAACTACAAATATTCATATGTGGGTTAAGAATTGTGTAAACTAATCAATTATATTCAAAATTAAATTCACATATGGCAAAATAAAAATATGTAAATGCTAAAGATTAGACATCTAATGTGCATCTATATATGATGGCATAAAATAGAAAAGAACTAATTTTATATAATTGTTCAAAAATATACAAGTGAGGTTTCATTAAAAAAAATTTAAATAAATAATAAACACTAATGCACTAAATTCATAGAATCGTATAAAACATAATGTGAAACATATTGATAGAAATACGAATTAAAAAAAATACTATAAGTACCTGCAAAATTTGTTGCATTTTGATGTATAAACGAAAATCTTTTTAGAAAAAATCGATTGAAAACCGTTACTTGCATAAGAAGGAAGAAAGGATATCTTAAAATTTTTAAATTTGATTGTAGTTAAGTGAATTAAGGAGATAAATCTAGTTCAGAGAAACACTATTTTGTATAAAGAGTGAAACGGGAGCGATAGGTGTTTTCTATGTGTTATATAAATTAAAATACGAGTCCTAACAACTCAGATTAAACTACAATAAAAAATAATAATTAAATTTAAACTATAACTATGATAAATAATTTAATAATATATATTTGCTTCGCGTAATTTTTCGTATTCAAATTTATAACTAGATTTAAAAGATCATATCATAAAAATATATTGAGAAAAATAATAATATTGAGAAAATGGGGCATCTTATTGAAAGAAGCCCATTCAAGCCCAGAAATGTTCATTAAAGTTGGGTTTAGGAGCCCAAATTTATGATAATCTAACCTTAAAACTAAATAATTAGAATTAATTATATTCCCCTAGAAATGATTAAACTTAAGTAAAAAAAATGTAAAAGATTTAACTCGTACACAATAACAACTTAAAAGGCAAGTACATAAATGTGCCCTTTAAATTTTGGATGTGCAAAAAGGTGCGTATGTGTACTGGTTTAACTTTATATAAATTTAAGTATTTACTTATGCACATCCAAAGTTAAAAACGTCGATGTCAGTTGATATTAGTCCTAAAATGAATATAAAGAACATTGATTCATTTCTTTCTTTCTCGTTGACCATGATAGAAGAGTAAAAGTGTGAATCCATTATAAATACTATAATCTAGTGATATATTCAACATTTATCAAAAAACATTTCTATACCTCAGAGAAAGTAAGCTAACGTATACATACGTTATCTTTCTAAATCCTACTTATGAATCATACCGAATATATATGTTATAGTCAATTCCCTTACTATTTGCATACACAAAATTCGTGTATAAAAAGAATTGTAAAGATAAAACTATTAGTAATTGACAATTATTATTAGAGTTCATATTTTATGTAGGGTAAAAAAAATTTATACTATAAGATTTAGTTCACCTAATAAAAAAAAATATGGTATAATAACTTGAAACATCAAGGTGAAGTTTTAGCTAAAAAAAACAAGCATATAATATATATATATATATATGTATGTATGTATGTATGTATGTATACGTACTTCTCCTCCGTTCTATCGTAACTTAATTTGTGAGACGCATACATATTTAGAAAAATATCAAAGACTATAATTTAAATCATATTTATCACTATTATCCTTTATGAAATTATAAACATATCTTTGCAAGTAGTATAGTTTATCTCGTAGAAGATATAAAACTTCAGCGAATGAAAGAGCAAATATGAAAAAAGTTTTAAATATTCATATTGAACTTTGAACAATTCAACTACTTTAAACAATAAAAAAATGTCAAAAACTAAATTAATATGAAACGGAGGAAATATATCAAGAATTTGAATGAAAAAAAATAAGTGGGGCATAGAAAAATAATGGTCCCATAGGTTGGAAACATTGAACCTAGTATGATGTAATAATCGGTAATAATCACCAAAAATAGTACCATCACCCATTAGTTTCATGTTACTCTCTTTGCTTTGATCGAGTGGTAAGAGTTCAATGCATGATTTTTGATTTAGTCGTATGTTATGCATACATACGAATTTACTTACTGATAACGAAATTAGTATTTATATATATATTGAAGAAAAATAACAAAATGATCTTATTATTTATTGAGTTTCGAATAGCATGATATTGATGTTTGATTGTTTTTTGGGTCAATAATTGTTTTTGTAATTTAATTATTTTTATAAGACTAGTATGAATTTAAGTCTTTAAATCATTTATGAGAGTATTCTCTTATATATATCTTTTAAATGGACCTTTCTTGAACCCTTTAATATTTTTATGCCATTGAATTTAATGATTAATATATTAATTGTTACACTTTTTCTTGTTTGTGTTTAAAGTCTATTCCAAAAGTTTCTTCTTTTTAGGAAAAGAGATTTCCTTTTCCTCTTAAAATTTAAATAAAAAGGAAAAATGACATATTCAAATATAAATATGTTGCATGTGAAAATAAGATATCTTATACTATATAAGAATAAAAATTTCTTGTAAAAAAGTGTTTTCTCATACGAATAAAACTCTATCATATTATAAATTAATTGTCTTTGAATTGATTTGCTTGAGCAAAATAGTGGTATTTCAAATTTCGCTATACTTTGAACACTCAAAGACGATACTTCAGTAGCTCATATGAATCTAATGACTATTAGTATATTTAGTTGGGCGACGGCGGCCGTTAAGGCACCTATTTTGAGTTATAGACACAAAAGGTCAAAATATGTGTATTAGACATGCAACCCATCATCCTGCTAGTAATAGGGGAGAAAGCATAGCATATTGTAATAAAAGCTTGATTCGAGGCTTCAACAAAAACACTACAATTTGTTCCAAAAACAAAAGCCCCTCAGCGCCTGGGATGGGAGTGGGAGATGGCCCTACACGTAGGCGACAACACCAGCTCTACGAAGTCAGAATCGAATCTTTCTATTGGCTTTCGCAATTCATTTGTGAATAATAATTCAAGAACATAAACAGGTACTTCTAACTGCTTCGCCTGCTTCTTATAATGACAATTATATTTTTGCGATAAAAATGAACGAAAAGCGAGATGAACATGCTTATCAATACATATTATATCTTAAACACAACATGATAGAAAGGACACTAGTTGCTAAAAAGAGGGTCTTCCTTCCCATGACATATACCATCAAGTCATGAACAAAAACAAATCTCATTATGAACACTATATTTTGCTTCCTTTTATTGTTGTTGACTTGCCATTGTCATTTGTTTGCATGTGTTTGGTTGGATTATAATGTATACTATCTTTTTCACTTTTTCTTCTTTCAACTAGATGGTCATTAATTGGTACAATATTGTCCTTTTCTTGTGAATGACCCTTTAGTTGAACTTCATCAAGGTCTTAATCAAAATTAAAGCTTGAAAATGACTACTATAATCTAGATTTTTGCAACTTGCTAGTCATGTTTTTTGGACAAGTTCTTAGTTTTGATAAAGAGCTTGAGTGAGGGGAGGGGACCAAAAGACTAAAATTTTTTTTTAACGTATCAAGAAAAAACAAATAAATAAATAAATAAATCATGTTTTATACTTAGTATTAGTGACTTATACCTCCAAATCATTTTTCAAGATTTAATATTAAACATCAGTTAATATGAATATCATAATAAAATATTCATACAAATTACTGTTTCTTAAAGAGGGTGCAAAATTCAAAGTAAATTCATAAAGAGCTTAAGTTATGCACCAGTATTCCATCCGTTCCATATTAGTTGTCATATTTTTCTTTCCTTTTAATAAAAATCCTAAATAAGAAATGTTGCTATAATTATAATCATGAAATGTAATTACCCAAACTATAACTATGAAGCATAATTAGGATACTTTTGAGTGACTACATGCGAAAATTCCTCAAAAAAAAAAAAATCTCTTTCGAGCCGAGACCCAATGGGCCAGCAGATGGTCATCAATTGACATATTTCAGCCCATCAGAATGCTTATTACAGTTGGGCCAGCCCAAATTCATGAAAATCAAACCCTCTGCAGAAAAAAAGTTTATGAATTTTTAGCGATAATTATGGGTTTGGATCATTCGACAATCTAATTTATGTGTAAAGTATATACGTTGTGTATATTTTATACTAAATAGACATGTACTATACATGTAATATACATGCCTATATACAATATATAAGTGTATATAGTGCGTATATTTCTTCCATGTTGATATACTTATGTAGTTTCCTTTTTAAACTGCTTTGGTATGCGTTACTCGAGCTGAAGGTCTTTCAGAAAACAATCTTTCTACCTCCACAAGATATGAATAAGGTCTGCATGTAATCTATCGTCCTCAGACTCCACCTATATAAATACAATGTAACAACACATCTTGAGATGAGAAGTCCCATATCGACAAAACACAGGAGAGATACTGGGTATATAAGTAAACAAAGTGACGCGTTTTAAGTTAAAGTTGTGCGGGCCTAAGTTAAGATGGTATTCTCAGCGAGAGGACGCTGAGTCCATAGAGGTTGTGTATGTAACAACCCATCTTGCGATGAGAAGTCCCACATCGACAGAACACATGAAAGATACTGTTTATATAAGAAAACATGCCTCACTTAATTAGTAGTGACGCGTTTTAAAATCGTGAGGGCATCAGCCCAAAGCGAACTATATCACTAGGGGGCTGGGTCGTCACATCCCATGAGTGTATTATTGTTGAAATGCAAATATGTCAAAACTGCCTAAACTAGAAATAGTAAACTAAAACTATTCAAAACAATAATATTCAAGTGTTCTCTTATACTATGATTACATTTCAGTAACAACAATTGACAAGATTTACTAATAATCTTATGAAAAAACCTCAGAAAAAATAAAATAAAACTGGTTTCTTCCTTTAACTAGCTAACTTTTAAGGTAATTGAACAGGTTCAATTCTCCATATGTCTCTTGCATATTGATGAATTGTTCGATCACTGCTAAACTTGGACGATCCAGCTGTGTTTAAGATCGACATTTTGGTCCATTTCTGCATTCATTTCAAAAGATAACATGGTTTAGAAACAGTATCAAACGATACACGAGGTTCTCTGCTCATTGATATGGATGACATAAGAGGAATTCTTTGTCGAAAGATAAGCAAATGATAACAGGATACCAAGTACTATTGCTTGTCCAAATGTTGTGCGCGACTAATATGAAACAGAGAAAGATATGGTAGACAGCATTGGGAATGTGAGTGCTACGAGCAAAAGTTTACCTTTTGGTCTCGATATGCTTCATCTGCCTTATCTTGGCACTCGATATAATCAGGGAAATCCTTTCCTACAAGGAAATAGTCAGCACGACCATAGCCTTCGTTTCCTTCCAAGGATCCCATGAGTTCTTCATAGTTGTAGGGGCCAAAGATGCCTGTCCTAACAAATGCCTTTACTTCTTCAAATCTTGGGTCGGGAACAAACTACATGAAGAGAAGATAAGGTAAGATGCCTTTCGTCGATAAGGATGCTGCAGCTTTTGTTTTGGTCTAAGAATTCACATGAAAAGTTATATACTCCCTCTGTTACAATCTGTTTGTCTTACTTTCCTTTTAATTAGTCCATTCCAAAATGACGCCTCTTTCCTTTTCTGGCACTATAATTCTACATAGCTCTAATTTAAGATAACAAGATTTAAAAGTCCGTGCTAAGTCAAAACCAGACAAAGAAATCTTAACGGAGGGAGTTGTTTTGTAATGAGTTTGTGCTTGTGCAACATAATTTGTGGATACAGAATGAAAATCTATGCTTTTTGGTTAGTCTCACCTTTCCCTCGGCTCTTTCCTTACGTAGGCCAGCAATTTCATGAGCCTGAGCTCCGAAAAGAAAGAAATTGTCCTCTCCAACTTCCTCTCGTATTTCAACATTGGCACCATCTAACGTCCCAATAAGGAGACAGCCGTTCATTGAAAATTTCATGTTGCTGGTTCCACTAGCCTCCATACCAGCAGTACTATTCGAAACAATATCGAGATATCAGACAGGTATATGACATGTTAGCTCAATACAAAAATTGTGATGAGTTAATAGGTATGTAGTGATCAATTTGTTATGCAGCGTAAGTCCTTGACACACTCTCTTTGCATATCATCAAATGCTAATCTATTTGGATGTGCGAGAGATTAATTAGTATTCAAAATTGAGTTTACGGTCAAAAACACACCTTAAGTATCCCAATATTTGGAGTTTTACACGTGAACTATCAGGTATGCAAGTTTCCTACCTGAACTACTACCAACTATTCATCAAAACATACTTCAACTATAAGTTGTTTCCTTTTCTTACCTGGAATATCGCTAATAGTTGAGGTGCATTTTGATGAATAGTTGGTGATAGTTCAGGTAGGAAACTCGAAACACTGGGATATTTTACGTATATACACAATTGATGTATTCGCTAAACTAAAAGATTGTAAAGCCGTTGACACACTGTAAATAAAGCTGAGATATGCATTTGGTGCAATGCTCCGATATTTTCAGAACAAAATCAGAATGCACAAAGCAAAATCTCTTGAAGGTATAATAATGCTCATTATGAAGTATAGACACATGTACGAATCGACAAAGAGAAACAGAAAGTTGAAAATATTATCAAATCCTCAGCATGTCCAAACTTTTCAACCATTAAAGTGTGAAATACGACGTAAATATACATATAGACTAACGAAATTTAGTACCTTATATGCTGGGAGAGCTCACTACCAGGAATTAGCACTTCTGCCACACTGACATTGTAATCAGGGACAAAGACAACCTGAAATGCGAAACGATGAATTTTCAAATCTGATACACCATTTTGGACTTGTAACAGATATAGCCAAAAGATTAAGTACTAGTTAATTATGATTGTTTAGTGACATCTTTGAAAGTCTTTAAGAATACATTGATTTTGACTCGTCGAAATCATACCTTCAAAAGATCACCAATCTCAGGATCATGGTTCACTGTTGCCCCCACATCAGTGATAAACTTTACAATCCTCTTGGCTTGAACATAGGTAGCAAATGCTTTCCCACCAAATATGCAAACTCGAGGAACAAACTTTTCTTTTCGTTCTTCAGGGGTCATTTCTTTCATCTTTTTATAGCGATAAACAATTCCGAGTATATTCAACAGTTGCCTCTTATACTCATGGATTCGTTTGATCTGTACATCAAACATTGCATCAGGACTGACCACATATCCAGTTTTTTCCTTAATGAGAGAGACAATCTTCATTTTGTTGTTTTCTTTTGCCTTCCTCCACTCAGACTGGAGTTCTTCGTTATCAGCGAACTGTTGACAGTCAAATGCATGAAGTTAGTACATAAATCTTTCATGTAAATTCAATATAAGTTAAAGGGGACAGCAGGCCAAGCCCCCATTATGCGCAGGGTCCAGGGAAGGACCGGACCACAAGGGTCTATTGTACACAGCCTTATCCTGCATTTCAGGAAGCTGTTTCCACGGCTCTAACATGTGACCTCCCGATCACATGGCAACAACTTTATCAGTTACACCAAGGCTTCTCTTCAAATTCAGTATAAGTGGATACATTTGACTATGTTTAATTAAAGGCAACAAGATTCAAAAGTCTTCTTTACTTTCTTAAACTACATGCCAGGTCAAACTAGAACAACCAAATTGAAACAGAGCCGCCTGCCGAGTAAAAGTAAATTTGTTTCCTTTACTTGCTCATACATTTCACATGTTCTTATGATGTTCAGAAAGATCTCTTTCCACATAGAAGGACTAAAAGAAATAATCCCTTCAAAAAGCAGTTGACACCCGTTTGGGAATCAGTAAGATCACAAGTCGAATACAACTCATTACCTTTCTAAGCTCTGCCAATTTGTCAGTGTTTACTAACCAATCATCAGATCCTGTCCACTTGGTTATAATTTCACTCAACTCTGGGTTACAGAAACTTAGCCATCTTCTTGGTGTCACGCCATTTGTCTTGTTTTGAAATTTCTCTGGCCATAACTGTTGAGGAACAAAAGTTTGGATCAATCAAAACAATATTGAAGAGGAGAACTGAAAATGATATCTGCCACTTCTAGCCGTGTGATAATCTTCGTACCTTGTAAAATTCATTGAAAACATCCTCTTTAACTATTTCACTATGAATCTCAGCAACACCGTTAACTGCATGTCCACTAACTACACATAGATTTGCCATGTGAACCACCTGTGGTCTATTTGGATGTGGCCCAAATATCCGTTTTATCTTTGCTCGAGTATCCTCCACCTCTGCCTTCTTAACCTCAGTTTCCTCCTCTTCGTTCGTAGTTCCTGCTTTTACAGTCTCAGATTCCTCAACTTTACTGTCATCCTTACCTTCTTCTTGTTCTTCTTCCTCTTTTGCTTTTTTCACGTCGACAGCATTTTCCTCCGATTTTATAAGCAACTCCAAAACAGAACTTGGTATCTCAACATTATCCAGAATCCTCATTTGGTTTAGCTTTTCTTGCAACAAATTAAGATCTTCAGTACCGTATTCAGCAAGTATAGTATGCAAGAGCTGCAAAAGCATTCACCGGAACTAGTTCTCAGAAAGAATGAAGCAAAATATAATATGTCGAAGAGCAACAAATTCGACCTTAAGAGGTGGAGGAGGCGTAGAGTATATAATAGCTATGGTTCAAAATGAAAATCTTAACTTAATCCTAGAACTGAAAGTTCCAACTTTACCTCCTCATCTATCATTGCTATGATCTCCACATGTCGAGGAAGCAGTTCCCTAAGAAGTGTGAAGCTCCATTTCTCGAGAGCCTCAGGTAAAACAGTGTGGTTAGTGTATGCAACCGTTCTGGCAAGATATAACAAAAGTGTCACAGGATGAATAAACAAGGGAAGAATCATCTACATTCGTATCTTAAAACTACTTGCTAGAAAAAAATTAGACATTTATCGAATGCAATAACGAAAGAAAGAACCTTTGAGTAATTTTCCAAGCCTGCTTCCAGCTCAGACCTTTAACATCCATCAATATCCTTAAAAGTTCTGGTATGCAAAGTGTTGGATGAGTGTCATTCATCTGTACTGCAACCTTTTCTGGGAACTGATCCCAGTTCACTGCATTCCCTGATCTCCTCTCGAATCGTGCAATAATGTCCTGAAGAGAAGCAGAACATAGTGTGTATTGTTGCTTTAACCGTAGCGTCTTCCCCTCGAGTGACTCGTCACCTGGATATAAGACATAGCAAATCTGATCCAAAATACAACAAGATGCAACTTTAGCGGATCCTCTTCTTGGAATAGTGTGGTATTAATAGGACAAGAATTGCTTGTACAATACTCCCGACGTTTCAATTTGTTTGTGTGGTTTTGACTTGGCTCGGAGTTTAAGAAAATAAGGAAGACTTTTTGAATCTTGTGGTCTTAAACTAAAGAAAAGTATAATGCACGGAAATGTCTTTTAATATTGTGGTCTTAGATATGGTCATGTGTTGGAAAGTCCGAAATAAAGAATAGTCAAAATAGGACAGAAACATTCTTTCTAAAATGGACTACAATGAAAAGTAAGGCAAACAAATTGAAACGAGGGAGTATTTTATAATTTCTCGATCAGGCTAAAGAAAAAAGTACACCTTTTTGGCCTTTTCCTGGGCCTCATATGCTTTAGCATGGTCTCCATCATTAAAAGCGCGTAGATCAAAAGCTTCTGCAGCTAGCTTTGTTGACCACAGTCGAAGGTTAATCGTTGTTTTCGTTTTATATCCTGGTATTGGGACATCATAGGCAATAGCAGTTATATTTTCTCCGCCAACCCATTCCTTCCTTCCATCAGCTCCTTCAATGACCTTCCCATAGAATTTTACGGGATATGTAATATCATTCCTGACAATTTCCCATGGATTTCCCATCTGAGAAAATAGAAGTCCTATTACTTTGAAGCATAGGAAGAACATATAAGATCTTATTAAGTGTTTGAAATTGCCACAAGCACGAAATATCGACATATCTCACCTCAAGCCAATTTTCCGCAACTTCCTCCTGGCCATCTTTTGTAATAAGCTGTTTGAAAAGGCCATATTGGTATCTAAGTCCATAACCCCATGCAGGGTAGTTTAGTGTCGCCATTGAGTCCAGAAAGCACGAAGCAAGTCTTCCCAAACCTCCATTCCCTAAAGCTGCATCTGGTTCCTGTCAATCATCACACTAAACAGCTTAAGCTAATTATAATAGACAACTATCCCGAGTGAATCAAATTATAGACCCATAGTGATTTTTCTATTGAACATAAATTGGCAAAGTTACAATGAGATAGACCTAAGTGGAATGTACACATCCTCTTCTATATCACAATGTAGAACAGCGGTGATCAGAGTGGGATAGTTTGATTATGTTGATGTGTTATTAAATCATTTTGGAAAAGCATATCAATCAAGAACTTGTGCAATCTAGAAACGGGAGCTAGTCGCCTTCAACATTTCTCATTTCAGAACAGAGTTTAAGTGTCAGTACTAGTCATAAATTACACACTGAAGCACCCATTAAGCGAGGCAAAGTGCTCAACATGCTTTGCGTCTTGCTAAGCTTAAGCGCACGTTTGACAACACTGAGTCAAATGGCTGTATCAAAACAAGATAAAGACTCGATTGAACAAGAACTAACCGTCAAAAGAAATAAGTTTCTACAAAAACCCAACCTGCCTGGCTACATCTTCTAAACTGTATCCGAGCTTAGTTAAAGCATCTGCATAAGGTCCGGTTAGCCCCAAGTTACCAATAGCATTGAGTAAAGCTCTTCCCTGCAAATACCAAAAGTATATTAAAGAACTCACTTCAACGAACGGCTTCTGTAATTATACTCCAAATAAAGAGGAAGCCTAGCTAATCTAACCTGAAGAAACTCCATAGACAAGTAATATGCCTGCTTTACATTCATCTTTTCGTAGAAATCGTATGTGGCATTCCAATTTATAATGAGCATATCTCGAACACTCTCTGCAGTTGCATAGTATGCCTTGGGAAGTTCAAACTTTTCAGGAGAGAATGATGGCGTGAACTCTGCGTGATACTTTATACTTGATAAAACAGATGTAGAATCAGGCTGTAAAACATCCAATGTGAATCCTGAAAATACCAAAAACAAACATTGTAAGAAGTCCAACTGGAATTGCTGATCTCTAATTAACAAAAGGTCCAAATAATGTATGCTGCTTCTGTACTTGCGCTATGTTAATAGTCGCTAAGGAGTCAGAACGCCACTATATGCAAAATTTTCAAATTAGAGCGTGTCCAAGACCATATAAGAAGATATACCTAGCTCATGAATTAAGAATTGTCCAAAATCATACAACGAGATGACAACTTATTTCCTCCACCAATGCAAGACTCTGACACCCCAACACGTCCAAGCTGGATATCTAGAGCGTGGACAACTCTATACTGATTAAACCAAAAGTAGAAAAGGGTCTTGCGCCAACGGTCTATCAAATTCAAACTCTTTGTCTTCATAAGCTAGGAGTAAAATATGTATACACAACTCCACAAACCCCCCATGTGAGATCACATCGAGTATGTAGTTATGTGTTGTCTTTTCAATACCATGTTGAATAAATTAGTATACCTAGGATCCAAGTCAATCTCAAAAGCTAGTTAACGAGGTGAGCATTGCATACTCATTTCCTTAACCAATGTGAGATTCTAACACATACGAACCCAAAAGTTCAAAACTTTTATACTATCTTCGTTTCAATTTGTTTTACTTTCCCTTTTGAAGATTCTTTAATTCAAACTTTCTATGTGGTACATTTAACAACACAAGATTAAAGATTTTTTCAATACATTCAAACATAACTTACCATTACCTCATAGAGAAAGAGAGGTTGTTTCCGAAAGACCCTCGTCTCCTTAAATGTAAAACCACACGATTCAAAAATTTTCTCCATTTTTATAAACTCTGTACCAAGTCAAAACTAGACAAATAAATCGAAACAAAATAATTCAAGTACCTTCATCAGAGGAAGAATCCTTTGTCTTCTGCTTTTGATCACTAGCAACATTGTTGACAAAGAAACTTCTTCTTCTTCTCCAATTGAACAATAAAATCCTCTGTTTACCCAACAAAATATTTGGTTTTTTGCTTCTGAAATTGTTGTGAAAACTAGAAATTGAGTTCAATCCAGAGACAGCATAAGTTGCCATGATGTCTGTCTCTGAACTGAATTTTCAAAATGATAAAATTTTTAGATACAAAATTAACCAAAATAATTGTTGTGCATGTTGAAAAATAAGTAAAGCAACATGTTATTTGTCATTTTCTATTGAAACAAAAAAAAACATGTTGTATAAAAAATATTTTGATTTTGATATTTTGGGGGAATGTGTGGCCAGTAGCAATCAGAATAATTGACCATGTAGATATTTTTTCCAGCCACTTTTTGGGAGTTAGAATTTTGTGCCGTCGTCGTAATTTTAGTAGCTTAGTTGGTTTTGATACTTGAATTTTCATCTTGTTAATGACGATCTGAGTCCAACTGTTATAATTCCCTCACACATTTCCCGTGTCCCAACTATTTAAAAAAAATGATGACACACTACTAGAAATTAAAAAAAAAAAAATTCCACCGTGAATCAGAAAAAAATTTGTATTATAGATCATGGTTTTTCCATTCATTTCTAACCGAGCTAGCTTACTGAAAAAACACATTGTGGAAAACAGATTCTTATTGAAACCATGGAAAACTTCCTGATTTTTCTGTATAAAGATATTAGGCATAATATATAAATATGTCCTTTGACTTGGCTTCATCTGACATCTATCCTCTCCAACTTGTGCACAAGTAAACATTGAAAACTTGTATAAAATTGAACAGGTGACATTATACACGTAGTACACAAAATTGTCATGTAGGATGCCACATAGGATAAATGTATATATTCATTTAAGTTTTGGATCGTTAAAGTGCCTACTTGTGCACTGATAAAGTTATAGGTCATAATTGCCAGCTGAAATCAAGTTAAATGTCATATTTATGTATTATGTCAAAATCAAGTTAAGCGTATTTAACATTTAATCTAATGAATATTACATTTTGATCCCTCTATACTTGTGATTCTTTACAAATTTAATGAATTATTAAGTGCTAAGTTATTTATCTATTAGTGTGTTACATCAAATTTGAATTTTCACTCTCTATTTGTGGCCAAAATTGTTCAAGAAATAATCAAAATATAACTTACTTTCACCCTAAATGGATTAAAAATGCACATTTTTGATAAATTTAAGATAAATATGCTTAATAAAATATCATATGGATCAAAATCAAAAGTTAGTAATAATTGAAGGATGAAACATGTTATTATCCTTAATAATGGTAAAAAGAACTAGAATTTTCAAATACATAAATTTTAAATCTTGGCTCCGCCGCATTAGCACCTCATCTATTCTTAAGAGTTCGAGCTCAAGGAATATAATCTTTTTCGATGGAAGTACTATTTTACCCAATTTGAGATTTTCGATCTGAATTCAAATTAGTCGAGCCTTAAAACAGATACCAAACATCCCGAGATCGGAGGATAACAGAACTAAGAAGTCGTTTAATACTAATGATGAAATACACAAATAATATCTCATGAGATTATTTATCCCATCTTTAACATGAGATAATAACACCATTTTAATACAAACAATAGGGTAAAATAGCTAATACTTCAAAAAATTATTAAATAATTTATTATTCTTATATCACGTACCAAACGAACGCTAAATAGTTAAAAAAAAATAGGTAGAAATTGCCAATAATGGTCAAGAAAGAATAGAACAACTGGTTTTTAGGGGAACCTTCCATTTATTTTTTTCTTGTTAATATATTTGATCCATTGAAAAAATTAATTCTTTGTGTCCATTATTTCTTTCATTGTAATTCCACACCTTTTGAGAGGAAGAAAATTCTGTAAAATTCAGTATTTCTTCCTCTTAATTCCCTCTTCATAAATAAATCCTATTTTCTATTTCAATTTCTTATTGTTTTCTTCAATCTTGGGTATGATCATTTTCTCCCTTTTTTTATTTGTTGAGATTGGCAGAGTATTTTTGACGCGAAACATAAATTTGTACGTGTGAAAGTTTGTAACGAATAATAGATAGGAATTCATAACTGTGAATAGTCGATATATCTTAAAGGTTAATCATTCTAAATTTAAATTCTATGTCCGCCCTTTGTCTCAGTTTATATGACATGGTTGAAATTTTGAGAATCAATCAAGTTTTTCTTTGACCGAACTTTTTGTATGTCTTTTAAATTTGTTAAATATTGTGATTTATATTTCTTTTTACGTAGTTTTCAAATATATAAATTTGTTTTAAAAAAATTTAGAGCTTCTATGTTAGAGTTCACGATCAATGTTAAAATTCTAATTGTGCCACCTAAATTAAAACAAAAAGGTGATCACTTCTACATCAACATTTTGGTATATATGTGCATTTTTCTTCTGATCTTGGTCATTTTTATAATGAATCTTGTGAATGGTTCTCTAGGAAAAGGAAAATTAAAGCGCGAATGGTTTTCCAATTATTCATTTATCCAGAAAGGAGTTATTTCTCATATGGTCAGTCAACTAATAGTTATTCATATTGATTTCAATTTTTTTGGACAGAAAAAATATCTTTTCTGAAAGAATAACTATTAGTTGAGTGACAGAAATCAAACTCGCAAAAAGAGCTATTGTATATATTGCTTGAAGTCTAGCAAGGGTAATTTTTTGGATAACAAGCAAATTTGAGCACTTAGGTTTATAATCTTGAAATTGTTTGCATTTCAGGTGATCCTATTAGGTGAAAAGCTTTACAAAAATGTTTGGCTTCAAGAAAAATAAACCTGACTCTGCTACAACAAATACAACTCCTTCACATTCTAATGAAAAACAAGGTCGGAGAAGTTCCTCCGAGCCAGTTCTTGTCACACCAGATGACGATGATTTTGGAACATCATCGTCATCAGGGACAAGGAACAAACATAAAAGCAAGACAGAGGATTTCGACAACATGTCTGTGCAAGAATTGGAGGGATATGCTGTAAACCAAGCTAAAGAGACAACAAGCTCCCTGAATAACTGCTTGAAAATAGCTGAGGATATTAGACAGGAAGGTGCTCAGACCCTCGATACCTTGCATAAGCAAGGTGAACAAATTCATCGTACTCATATGATGGCGGTTGATATGGAACGCGATTTGTCCAAGGTATGGAATATCATTTCATATTACTATTTCAAGAGTTCCATTAGCTTCTATGCACGGATAGTGTATACTTATCTTTTCATGTTTCTGTAGTCGCTTGTTCAACTTTACGTTGTAGTATTGTTCTGTTACTATCTGTTATTTCTTTTGCTTCCATTTTTCCTTGAGTTGAACGTCTATCAGAAACAACATCTCTACCTCAAGGTAGACCTTACTCTGTGGGGCTATATGGGGTATGTTGTTGTTTAGTCGCAACAAGTTCCTTTATCTTTGTCTTCTCTACAAGTTCGATTTCTCAGTTCAAGATTTTCATAAAAGCTTGAGGAATCCAAGTCAAACACTTTGTATCTTGCAACCATTTACCGTAATTTGGTTTGCTGGTTCGATATGCTTATCATTTGGTATAATCGGAAGAAATGGCCTGTATACTGAACATACTTTCTTTATTCCAGGGAGAAAAGTTGTTAAACAATCTTGGTGGCATGTTTGCTATGCCTTGGAAGGCAAAGAAGACTCACGAAATTAAAGGGCCTCGAACTTCAAAAGGTTTCGTGTTATCCACCATATCATGTTCATCCTTCGTCTTTCTGTAATTACAATTGCTAACTAAAAATGCAGCAGTTATATACATATATATATATAGCACTTACAAGTTACTTGTAACTGTAAGTAGCTGCATTTTTTACTGATTGTGACTATATATTAAGCGTTGAGCAATATTTTCCGACTTTCATCTCTCTGTCTTATGTAGATGATACTCATAAAGGGAAAGGTAGTGCAAATGAAAGGGAAAAATTAGGCTTATCGAATGGTAAAAAGGGGAAATCAGCCTCAAGCACACCTCCTCCTGAATCGATGAACGCTATGCAGCAAGTTGAGGTACATTTCATATACACAGAATTAGTCTAACTATTTTTGGCCTTAACTTATATCATATGCCTTCTTCCTATGTTAAAATCCTATATTTATGTTTAATCAGTACGAGAAGGCGAAGCAAGAAGATGCACTTTCGGATTTGAGCAACATATTAGGTGATCTAAAAGGCATGGCTGTTGATATGGGATCTGAACTTGACAAGTAAGTTTCCTCAAACTTAACAATGATGTTTTTTTCTTGTTTGTCATTCTGTTTTTTAGTTTCATTCTGAGTATTTTTGACAAAATGTTAAAGGGAATGTGACTTAAAGGCAATTACTGTTGACAAATTCATTATATTCAGAAAAGAAAACAGTAAGCCATACTTTTCTGAAGTTGAAATGTCATCTAAATTAAGTAGCATTTGATGAACATGTAGCTCACATTTCGAAAGCCGAGGGTAAGAGTAGAAGGTTAATAGGTAGTCGAGCATTTTAGTATTAGTTAGTATACATGTAATATCTTATTTTCCTAATTTTCACTAGTACTTATTGTATCAGTTGTTTTATCTATTTTGCTGCCGATTTTTCTTTCTATCGTGTTTTGATTACATCTGTTTTGAGATGAGGGTCTTTGTACCCCCACAAAAGTAGGGATAAGGTCTGCATATCTTCTACATTCTAAGTTGCGCCGGACTCTTCACTTTCAATGCTGCACTAGTGTCGGATTCTCCAAAAATACACTACTTTGGAGAATCTGACACGCACCCATTGATATTTTTGAAGAGTTCGAGCAACATAGTCTACAATACTTCCCATATTTAAATAGAAGGATTACATTGCATATGTTGTTGTTGAAGATGATGATGAACATGTGGCTTTGTATTACTTTTTTTTTTTTTTTGTGTCTTGCTACTTTGTTGTCCCTTTTCTTACAATCTTGTGTTGGATGCTTCCCTTTTGAGTCGAGAGTCTATCAAAAACTGACTCTTTGCCTCATAAGGATAGATATAAGATCACCGTACATACTATCCTTCTCAAACTCTATATATGAAATTACACCGAATATGTTTTTCTTTAACACATGTTATTGTAATATGATAAATGCAGGCAAAACAAAGCTATTGATGATCTTGACAAAGATGTGGATGAATTAAACTCTCGAGTTAAAGGTGCGAATCGACGTGCACGTCAACTAGTTGCGAAGTGAAAGAAGAGGACTCTCGATTTTCCTATGTTGCTCAAACTCTTCAAAACTGTCGTTGCACCTGTACTCTCAGATCCTCAAAAAGACACTACTTTTGAAGGATCTGACACTCACCCCGATACATTTTTAAAGAGTCTGAGCATCATGGCTTGCTTCAACGTCAGATATACTGAGAGTTTCTGGCATTTTTGGCTTCAAGGTCTATTGGAAGTTTTGTTTGCTATTTTTTTTTTTTTTACTTCCAATTTTTTGTCACCAAGAGT
Source organism: Solanum rostratum (assembly GCA_029948455.1). NCBI lineage: Eukaryota > Viridiplantae > Streptophyta > Magnoliopsida > Solanales > Solanaceae > Solanum > Solanum rostratum. Next base: position 7,669,150 of record CM057046.1, read on the forward strand.
ACTTTTTTTTTGCTTTTCCAAGCTAGTTTTACTAGATTGTTTATTTGTTCATTTATGATATAATAATCAAATAGGTGTTTATGCGATTACTTTTCTATTCATCGACAATTCTATTCATTTTTTATATGTTATAAATTTAATTTATACGCTATTGATCTGTAAATATGCTAAATTGATAGTCGAATCGATAAACTATTTGTTATTGATTAAATGGTCAAATATGTGGAAGTGTATTTGATGCATGCTCCAAATTAACAAAAAATGTGTTAGGTAACAAATACTATATGTGGCAATTAAATTATCCTAAAACTAAATACCAATTATTTGGGATTTTAAATAAGTACCAAAATTAAATAAATTGGTAAAAGTTAAAAAAGTTAAAAATTAGAAAAGTGTATACTTAAAAGGTAGAAACAATACTATATCTTTTGTATTTAGATGCTTAAAAAATATACGAGGGCCTTACGAAAATTTAAAAATTCAATGTTTTGATAGATTAAAAGATCCTAAATGGAATGATTTTGAAAAACGATATCCATAAAATAAAATATTCTCACAAGTCTAGGGGTGTATGCAGGTGAGAGCAACTAGATTCACGTGAACCCATGCTCTCCTCTCGAGATCATAGTAGTGTTATATATTTTATTTAAACTATTTAAATATAGATATATGAATTTACACTCAAAATATCATATAATGTGATGAAATATCAATGATAAAAATTTAAACTAACTTGTTTTCTTTTTCTTTTTAAAATTAGTCTTTAAGTGGTTGGTCGTTAGTTTTGGACCTACAATTGTAAAATTTTAACAATTTTTTAATGATAAAAATTTAAATATCAAAACGATCAAATTTATCATTTAAATTTAATTTTTCGTAATAATACACCCATCATATAAATTGTACTCCAATTTTTATTTTATTTATTTATTTATTTATTTATTTATTTATTTGTAATATAAACACTTTGATAACAACAAGCTATCACAATAAATACCATTTCTAAATTTAGTGTGAATTCCCACCACATATTAATCATTTTAAGAGAAAGAAAATTGGAAAAATATTATATCAAACTTTATTACAAAAGATTATAAATAATCTTTATTTTCTATCATAGGCTTTGACAACTCTCATCTTTAAATAAATGTCATTATTAAGTCACTATAAATAAGAAAGTTCTTTTTATCATCTTATGGAAGTTATTAAATGAGTTTACATCTCAATAAAACAAAGTGTTCCAAAAATTAAGGAAAATGAAATTTTTATGTTAATGAAATTTTGGTTGATTGTTTTTGTTGGGGTGGGGGATAAAAATCTTATGAGAAAAATATTAAATTACGATCTAAAATTTTATAATTATAAAATGATACGACAGTCTAATATTTTATCTATAAAATTAAGTATTTCATTTGCCTTAATTTATACAATGCGCTTAGCGTTTGTACAATTTGTTATACAATTCGCAATGTTTGTTTGTTTCGATATACAATCTGCGCACAATGTTTATATAATTCGCTATATAATTCGTAGTGTTTGTATATTTTACTATACAATTTGCAGACAATATTTGTATAATTTGCTATACAATTCGCATTGTTTGATATTTCTCTATATAATTCGCATAGGCATTTGTATAATTTGTTATACAATTTGTTTATATATTTGATATAGTTCACTGCATAATTCGAAATATAAACTCAAACCTTAATTATACAAAGATATTCCGTAATTAATTTAAACTATCGATATATTAGTTAATTAATTAATATATATTTGTTTGTCCATCTATGTAATTTTTCCGACAAAAACCCCACCCACCCCCCTCCACACCCCCCCCCACCCCGTATCTCTCTCTCTTCTCTCTGTACATCTCTGTTTTCCTTTTAAAAAAATTTCAGCAATCGCCATGAAAGCAGCTCTTTTTTCTTCTTCTTCTTCGTCGAGTTCAAGAATGACGCGTAAACGTATATTTCTCGCTTATTTGATCTTCTTTTCCTTCTCTTTAATGGCTTCAATACAAACCCAAAAAATCCCAATTCCTCATTCAACCAAAAAACATGATCAAGATCATCTTCATCCAGCTACTATAACCTGCTATCAATTCCAAAGAATTCGCCACTGTCCACCATTTCCACCGCCTCCATTGTCTCCATCTTCATCACTGGATGAAATCGACCCAAGATATAATGTAGAGAAAAGCTTAGTCCCTTCTGGTCCCAATCCTCTGCACAACTGAAAAAAACAGAGCATCCACCATTTTCATGGAAACAAAAACAGAGTATCCACCATTTCTTCAATTCTTCGTCATTTTTCTTGGATTATTTAGATACCCTTTTGGATTTCACAGTGGAAAAGTTGAAGACGACGATGAAGAAGAAGAAGAAAACAATCCTCTTATGTCATCAAGTTTGTTTATATAAGTTTAACTCTGTAGTTTTTGTTTTGTTTGTATTCAGAGGTTATTTAGTTATGCTTTTTAAATGTAGCAGATAACAACGAGGCTCGAGAATTGATGTGTATTCGAATCGTAAGAGTTTTAATCTATAATTTCATTGCTTGAACTCATTTATCATGGTAGATTTTTAGTGTGAAGAGAGAAAGAGAATATATTTTTGATTAAGTTGGAGGACTCAAATGAGGATAATTGAGGACCAGATTGATGGGATGATTTAAAAGTGTTCTTAGTTTAGTTAAAAATCGATCCAAATTAAAAATCGAATTAAATTGATAAAATAAATTCATTTTCTTGGATTTAGTTCGATTTAACTTTAAATTCATTGGCTAGCGCACAAATAATTGAGAAAATTGACTAATTCCTTTTGACTGGTCCTTAAGTGCTGAAAAGAACTCGAGGATCAGGCTAAGACTATTAAAACTTTTTAGGTCATCACACATGATCGAAAGTTATACCACTAAAAAAATTTATAGGTTAAACACACATGAAAAATGGAGAAAATCACTTAATTCTTAATGTGTGAGTCCTAAATGCTAAAAGAAAAGTCGCACGGATCAGGTTCCCAAGTTATTACAAAATGATACTTTAAAGGTTTCGAGAAAAAAATCAATCGAAAGACATATAAAAAAATATCAATAGGCTAACACACATGGGAAAAAATAAAAAAACCCATCTAATAATTTAGTAACTCTTTTTGGCTATGTGTCATTTCTTAAAATTTTATTCCTTCTAATTACAAATAACTCAATTGATTGTTAGCTGGCATATTCATTCTAATATTCGTGAGAGTTTTCTTTTTCAAATAGAAACAAAATCCGAATACTGGCCTCAAAAAGAGATATTTATCTAATTAATCTTCTAAATTTTGTCTTTGCTTACGTGTTAGTTCTCAAAACTTTACTCCTTATAATCAGAGATAATTCAGCCGATTGCTAGCTGGCGCATTCACTCTAAACATTTATGATAAAAAATTACTTCAATCATAAACAAAATCTGAATATCTACCTCGAAAAGAGATATTTTCGTAAATTAATCTTTTAAATTTCATCTTTGACTAGCCTTATTTCTCAAAATTCTATCCTTTTGGTTATAGATAATTTATTTAGTTGTTACCTAGCGCATTAATTCTGAACATTTATGAAAATATCTCCTATAAATAGAAAGAAAATCTAAATATGTTTAGGTTAAATTAATCTTTCAAATATTGTCTTTACCTACATGTTAGCTGGTGCATTTATGAAAGTTTTCCTAGTTAAAATAGGGGACACAATCTGAATGTTGGCCTAAAAAAGGCCTATATAAATTAGCCTTTTAAATTCTAAAACTATATACTATCATTCATCAAAACTCTTGTCTTCACTTTTTTTTCTTCATTTGTTATTATATAAAAAAAATAAAACTTCTCTTTTTTTGAAATAATTATCTAATTCACTATTTTATTTATCATATTTTTCATTGTCCTCGCTCATTCTCAAAAATTTTAAAAAAAAAAAATCTATCCGGATACGTTAATTCAGTATTTTGAATACATTAATTCTGATTCTTAAATTATCTTTATGTTCAATGCATCATGAAATGTCACCTGTTGATACTTAAAAATCTTAATTTTTATATCCAGATTACTAAATTAATGTATCCGAATTGTCATTCTTTTTAGGAATTTTTGTAAATTGAAAAAGGGTATAGGAAAATGATAATTAATTTTTTACACTACATGATTTATGTAAATCCTACTTTTTCTCAATAATATATATATATAATACTTGCACAAATAGCTATATTAAATAGGAATCGTCTTTAAGTGATTTCGGACGAAATCATAAAGGAAGTAGATTGGAAAGAATCCAATAGAATAATTTAAATTGAGTTACCCGGAGAATGAACTCAGTATGTATATTAGTGTGTGTGTATATATATGTATAACTTATGTATATTTTTCAAAACTCTTGACTCTTTTTTTTTATTATTATATATATGTGTGAAATAAAACTTCTCCACCATATATAAAATAAAATCCCCTCTCTCTCTCTTTTTATATACTCTCTTCTCTGTTTCTTTATTTTGACTCTAAAATTTTCATAAATCACCATGAAAGCATCACCATTTTCATCTTCTTCAAGTTCAAGAATGGCTTGTAAGTCTATATTTCTTGCTTATTTGATCCTTTTTTCCTTCTCTTCAATGGCTTCTACACAAACCCAAAAATTCCCAATTCCCAATTCTTCAGTTATATGCTATCAACTCCAAAGAATTCGCCATTGTCCGCCATTTCCACAGCCCCCATCGACTCCGTCTTCATCGCTGGATGAAATTGACCCAAGGTATGGTGTGGAAAAAAGATTAGTCCCTTCTGGTCCAAATCCTCTGCACAACTGAAAAAAACAGAGCATCACCATTTTCATCCCAAGAAAGTTCAATTCTTGGTCATTTTTCTCGTCGTCGAAGAAGAAGAAGAAGGAGGAGAAAACTGATCCTTTTATGCCATCAGATTAATATTTTTTTTTCTGATTTCTATATACTATAAGTGTAAGTCTTTTAGTTCTTGGTTTGTTTGTATGCAAGAGAATTACTATTTCCTTTTTTGTTTTTTAGACCTGTCAAAAAAAAAACAGAGTATTGGTCTCTGTAAAAAACAGCAAAAACAAGTCTGGAAATAGTTCTGTTTTTTAATGTAGCGGCGGCTCGAGAATTGATGTGTATTCGAGTCAGATAAGTTAGCTGGCAATAGTCGATATGCTCATGTTGATGGGGCTCGAGAATCAATGTGTAGTGGAATCAGACAAGTTAGCTTAGCAATAGTCGATATGTTCATGTTCATGGAGCTCGAGAATTGATGTGTATTCGAGTCTCACAAGTTTCGCGTTGATGGAGTTCAAGAATTAACGTTTATTCGAGTCATATAACTTAGCTAGCAATAATTGATATATTCATGTTTATGGGGCTCGAGAATTGATGTATATTCGAGTCAGACAAAGTTAGCCAGCAATATTCTGGCTCGAGAATTGATGTGTAATCGGTATTCGAACCATACAAGTTGGCTAGCAATACTCGATATGTTCACACTGATGGAGCTCGAGAATTGATCTGTATTCAGCATTCCAACCATAAAAGTTAGCCAGCAACAGTCGATATATTCGTCGAGTCATATAAATCAGCTAGAAATAGTCAATATCTTCGTATGAATGAAGTTCGAGAATTAATATGTATTCGAGTCATATAAGTCAGATAGCAATAGTCGATATGTTCATATTGATGACATTATTATTGATGTTATCAAATTTGAAGTTATTCAAGAGAAGTCCATGAGTTACATTAAATTTTGAGGTAGTAACTTGTACTAGCTACATTAAATATAGTCATGTAAATATAGTTTCTTCATGACCTGTATTATTCAATTTCAATTTAATTTTATTTCTAAGTTTTTTTATTTTATTTTTTTCTTATGATGTATGAATGGTTGTTATTGGTTATTCATTTATTATTATGGTTTAGGGTTTGGCATAAATTGAAGAAAAAAAAGAAAAAAATATATATAAAGAAATTAATCAATGTGTCAGTGAAAAAGAAGTCATGCAGTGCATGAGATTCCTAGGTCTTAAGCATTTATGAATTGTTTTTCACAAGATACTTTTATGTCGGATTTATTTATTCATGTATTATTTATTTTTATTTTTATTCAATATAAATAACAATAACAACATATTCAGTGGGATCTGGGGAAGGTAGAATGTGTACACAGACCTTACCACTACCTCATAAAAGTAGAGAGGCTGTTTCCTAGGAACTCTCGTCTCAACACAATCAAGAGAGGTTGTTTCCTAGGAATCCTCGTCTCAACAACCAAGAGAGGTTGTTTCCAAGGAACTCTTGTCTCAATAACCAAAAAGTAGAATAAATTAGATATGACCAAAAGGAAAGGAAAAGAAAGGAATAGGAAGAGCGACTACTAATGAAAACACAGAAAAAATAATTCCGCAATTATATCATATTCGTTCTCACCTCCTAGTCCTTATTTCCACTGCCCCGCACTCTCGCCTTTTAGTGTATATATTGAAATTATACACAATTATTTTTAAAATAATATTTTTTATTTATTAAAAGCACAAATAAAAAAAAAATAAAGAACCCATTTATTTTTCAAAAAATATTTTTCTTCATACCGAACACGATATAGTATTAATCAATTTGTAGGAAAGCTAACAAGAAAAATTAATAGTCAAACAAGTAACCAATAATTCTAGTTTTGTTTAACGAATATATAAACCATTTAACCTATGGACAATTGTGTCGTTGACCCATGGCCACATTTACATGCATTTTTTTCTACATATATATATATATATATTATGATTCGTATGTATCTGAGATATATAGACTCTCGATCTCGCTTGCTTTCTTTCTGTCACGCTTGTCTCTCTCCCAATGTTTTTGTATTTAAGACGTTGATAAAAATACATGTATCAAGGTGTATATGACTTAAAATTGGTATGAAACTATTAATTATATAATTAATAAGACATTAGACAATATAATCCTTCTGTCTCAATTTATATGACCTACTTTTCTTTAGTCGGTCTAAAAAAAGTAAAAAGAATGACACATTTCTACTTTTAAACATAATAATTTAAAATAAATACTTAGTTTACCCTTAATGAAATGATTTCTGAATACAAATATCTATGACTCATTTTAAACCACACGTTTCAAAAAAAATTTAAAAAAAAATTCATGTCAAGTCAAACTAACTCATATAAATTAGGACAGAAAAAGTAATTAATTTAAATTATAAAAATAATTTAATAAATATGATAAGAATATTTATATAATTAGATAGATTTTCATGATTATATATTTTTTTGGGGGGGTGCTTTAATTCTTCCATGCTCTAATGACCATAGGAAACATTAGTCATGTGACTAAGGTGAAGAAGCATGATCACTTGTGGTGTTTTTTTAGCTTTGTGGACGAGGATGAAGCTAGCATTTCAGTTACGAATTTGATTGAAGTTGATTTTAATTTTGAATTTATGTTAAAATGTTCACTAAAAACCCTTGGACATAAAAATTGTTTTAATAAAGTTGCTTTATAATACATTGTCAGATTAATTATATAATTTTTAATTAAAAAATTATCATACAATTCATGATTAAAAACACGAGTCATGAGTAGGCGAACCTTGAACTAACCAAATCCAAACCCAATGAGTCCTAACTCAAAATAGGGTCTTATTCTTGTTTCCATTCCCCTTTTTTCCCTTTTCAATCATTGAAGCTCTCGCAATAATATTTTGAATAATGGAGAAATCTCTGAGGGTCAACGACCCACGGTTCGAGCTCGGTGGATAATGCACCTCTCCTTCTTCCCTGCCCTTCTCCAACTTATAGTTAGTATAATGAGCTAAACTTATCTTGAATCTAATGGTACTAACGGAGAAGGGTCAGTTTGACGTCAAAATTCTTCAATATTTTGTCGATGCTCTTGGCCCGCTTTCCAATAAACTTTATTTACAATTTATATAAACTCCTTTTTTTTCAAGGATAATAGCACTTTTAATTTAATTCCTCGGTTATTGATAAAGTTTAATTTTAATAATTATAATACATTATTTAATAATTAGTTAAAATATATGATTGAGTTCTCTTTATATAGGAAAATATGTTATATTGATAAAATATGTTTACATATTACTTTTATTTTTCCTAAAATAAATACTCATTTTTAAATCACATTGATAACATGCACAAAAAGATATGAGAGGATAAAATAGACGTATCCTATGGGAAGTGTTAAATAATTTAATGTTCTTGAGGTTGACGGTAATTATAATATAACAAATTTTCCTATATAAAGAGAACTCAATCACATATTTTAATTAATTATTAAATAATGTATCATAATTATTAAAATTAAACTTTATTAATAACCGAGAGATTAAATTAAAAGTGTTATTATCCTTAAAAAAAAAGAGGAGTTTATAAATTGTAATAAAGTTTATTGGGAAGCGGGCCAAGAGCATCGACAAAATGTTGAAAAGTTTTGACGTTAAATTGACCCTTCTCCGTTAGAGCCGTTAGATTCAGGGTATTTTTTGGCCCATTATACTAACTATGAAAACATAAATGACCTAAAGCATGAACGAAAGATATTTTTATCCTTTCTGATAGAATTTCATGATTATTTATCCTTTTTGGGGTGCTTCTTCCATGTTCTAATGACCATAGGAAATATTATTCATGTGATAGGCAGCAAAGTTTCTCTTTACTTTGTGCACGGAGCTAGCGTTTCAGTTACGAATTTAATTGAAGTTGAATAATAGTTTTAATTTTAATTGTATATGTATGTTAAAAAGTTCACTAAGGACGTTTGGATATAAAAATTATGATTTTTTTTAAAAAGAAAGTATTTTAGTATTTAAGTTGAAAATGGTATTTAAAATTAGGAGTTTGTGTTTGAACGTGAATATGAATTGGAATTATTTTTGAATTCTTATGAGTAATTTAAAGTGAAATAAGAAGTTTCTTGAATCCCGAAAAAGTCTAAAATAGTCAAAATTTATATTTGAGATAATATTTTAATTTGTTTTGGAAAAATGCCAATTATTTTCTTACCAAACTTCATTAGAACTATAACTTTCCTAGAATTTATTCCTTAATTAACTTAGTATTTTAATTTTTATTTAATCTCTTAATTATATAAATATTAAAAAACGTGTTTGTCTTAAATACTGCTTAATCCAAAAAGGAAACCTTTTTGTATTCAACAAACATAAAGGATAAAAGTTAAATTTCAAAAAAATGTAGTATAGTTAAATTAGGTTTCAACTTTTTAATTTCATAATATAAATTTTTTTTTTATAGAATCGGATTAAAATGACCTATTTTATTAACACACAAAAAATAATTCTAATATGGTGACCTAAAAATGAAATTAAAAAAATAATTATTTGATATTGTAAAAAAAAAAATTATCGTGTAAGTGTATATAATTAAGTTAAATCCTTTTTTGTTTATTATTATTTGATATTGTAAGAAATTTTTACTAATTGTATTTTTTTATAGGATCAGTGCAATTTATAGGATATTTACATGTATATTAAGAAATCATAAATAAGAAGATAATTCTATTAATTCATCCTTAAATTTTTTTTAGGAACTTTTACGAACAAATGTAAATACTTTCAAAAAATAGAGGAAAATTTTAATAAATACTTTCTTAATTTAGTAAAGTAAACAACTAATAAAGGATAATTATTTTTAAAAAAATGATCAAGTAATATAAAACAGAAAGAGTAATACCTTTAATTTTAGATTATAAGAATAATTACTAATATAAAGAATTACCTTTTATTACATGTCAAAATATTTGTCAAAGTTTATCTTTTTTGTCAAAGTCCTCTCAAATTTCAAACTCTTAATTTCTTTAATAAAAAAAGATAATTTTTTTTCTTAATAAAATCATATTTGTTTTAGTAAACATTTAATAATTTTCTAATTAGTAGCCAACTAGGAATTATAGTCCTTAGCCACTTATATTTTTTTTTCTATATAAACATATCAACCTACAAAATTTTATTTCATTCTTTTTTTTTTTTCTCTCAAATTTTTATTGCAAATTTTAAAAAAAAATGGATTCAAGAACAACTAGGTTGTTTTGTTTTTTTCTTTTAATTTTAATTTCATCATGTTTTTTTAATTTGTGTAAATCAGATGAATTAAAAGTTATGGTGAAAAGTGTTACATCTATAGCCCAAACAGATGATAATTTCATATGTGCAACTTTAGATTGGTGGCCAGAAAATAAATGTGATTATAATCAATGTCCATGGGGAAAAGCCGGTCTTCTAAATCTGGTAAAAATAAAAATCTATTTTTATTATTATTATTTCTTCGAGTTATGTAGTTAGAATGTGTTGAAAATTTCATCTTTACCTCATAAAGATAGAAGTAAGGTCTGCGATTACACTGATTATGTCATTGTTATTTGTTGATTGATTGTCGAGTTTTGTAGTCAGAATCTATCGAAAATTTCATCTTTACCTCATAAAGGTAGAAGTAAGGTCTACGATTACATTGTTTATGTTGTTGTTATTTTGATTTTCGAGTTTTATAGTCAGAATCTATCGAGAATTTCATCTTTACCTCATAAAGGTAGAAGTAAGGTTTGCGATTACACTGATTATGTCATTGTTATTTGTTGATTGATTTCGAGTTTTGTAGTCAGAATCTATCGAAAATTTCATCTTTACCTCTCATAAAGGTAGAAATAAGGTCTGCGATTACACTGTTTATGTTGTTGTTATTTAATTTATTGATGGATTTTCGAGTTTTGTAGTCAGAATCTATCAAAAATTTCATCTTTACCTCGTAAAGATAGAAGGAAGGCCTGCAACTACACTAATTATGTTGTTATTTATTAATTGTTTTTCGAGTTTTGTAATTAGAATCTACCAAAAGTTTCATCTTTACCTTGTAAAGGTTGAAGTAAATTCTGCGACTGTGCTGATTATGTTATTGTTATTTATTGATTGATTAAAAAAAATATATATATTTATGCAGGACTTGAAAAACAGGATTCTTGTCAACGCTATTAAAGGTTAGTAGTCTATACCATAGTCTATTGCTTTAATTTCTTTATTATTTGTGAAAAATAATATTTTACTTCTTAAAAAATAAGAGATGTATAAATATAGGCCAACATAAATTGAAAATAATATTTATTCTTATTTAAATCACATGAAATTAGATTTATGTAAAAAAAATTAATTAAATTTCCAGTGATTAATATTAGATCTGAAACTCTAATTTTAAGAATATTATAAACAAAACTTTATCAATTTTAAATTTTGAATTTAGCTCTTCGTAAATATAAAAGGTAAACATAATATTAAAATTTTACTTTAAAGTAGAGTTTAATTATGAAAAATTGTCTTTTACTTTAGATGTTCTCATAGTTTTTATGCCCAAATTTTGTTTTTATTCTCTAGAAAAAACAGTTCTTGGTGGAAATATGTTATATTTGCATTTTTTTTTTACTTCAAAATAATATTTTATTATATTAATTATTATTATTTTGCAGCATTTAAGCCACTAAGAATCAGAATTGGAGGTTCATTGCAAGATCAAGTATATTATAAAGTTGGAAAATACCCTAAAAAATGCTCAAATTTTGAGAAAAAATCTGATGGACTTTTTGGATTTGATGATGGATGTCTACACATGAATAGATGGGATGAATTGCATGATATGTTCAATAAAACAGGGTAAGTTCATTATATTTTTTGACCATTTACAAAATATTCCGAGTTCTGGTGGAGTCTGTGACCTCAACAGGTGTGATAGTAACACTATGATGTATCAAATACGATATTATTTATGCAGGATTTTATATATTTATTATAAAATATTATACATTCTCGCAGAGTTCACGATCTCAACAAGTGTAAAGTGACCTTTATTTATGTGGCAATAACACTATGGTGTGATAGTAACACTATTTATGCGATATTTTATGTTTGAGGTTATATTTGTTACAAAATATCATGCGTTCTCGTAGAATTCGCGATCTCAACAAGTGTAATGTGACCTATGACCTATAATTTTTTGCCATATTCCAATTTGTTCGATTCAAGAATTAGTTATGCATGAATTATATTTATGTGGCAATAACACTATGATGTATGGAGTGCGATATTATTTATGTTTGAGATTATATTTGTTATAAAATATTTCGCCTTCTCGCAGAGTTCGCAATTTCTAATGTAACTTGTGACCTATATTCTTTGTCATATTCTAATTTGTTCGATTCAAGAATTTAGTTATTATTTGTGATAGTAACATGGTGTATCAAGTACGCGTATAATATATTTTTATTTATTTATTTCCTAGACCTAAGTTAATAATATTTTCAATTGTTTTTTTTTTTTTTGTGAAATTTATGCAGGGCTGCAATTACATTTTCATTCAATGCTTTAATTGGAAGAATACCATCAGATCAAAATAATACTTCTCTTTGGGTTGGAGATTGGAATCAATTCAATGCAAAATCACTGATGAATTACACTATCAAAAAGGGATACAAAATTGACTCATATGAATTAGGTATATACAAAAATCTGTTAATTTTTTTTTTACTAATTTATAAAAAAAAAATTACTGACATAATTTTTTTTTTTAAGGTAATGAGCTTTCTGGAAGTGGAGTTGCTGCTAAAATAACTGCTAGGCAATATGGCAATGATGTGAAGAAATTAAAGAAACTTGTCTTACATATGTATCCTGACTCTGCTACTAGACCAAAAATCTTGGCCCCTGGTGGATTTTATGACCAAAAATGGTTCCAAGAATTCCTTCAAACAACCGGTCCAGGTGTCGTCGATGGATTGACACATCACATTTACAATCTTGGAGCAGGTATATATATATATGTAACACAATGTATTATGTTGTTACATTTCGAGGCAGATCCAGGATTTAAGCTCTGCGTTTAATGCATTGCAGGTGTTGATCCAACTTTGATTGACAAACTTCAGAATCCATTTTACCTGAGTCAAATAGCTCAGACATTCAAGAATGTTGAAAGTGATGCTAAGTTGTTTTCACCATCAACTGGACCTTGGGTTGGTGAGGCTGGTGGAGCTTATAACAGTGGTGGCAAAACCACTTCACACACCTTCGTCAACGGTTTCTGGTAACTCAAGTCTGATAACAACGTAAAAGAAGTCGTTGGACAGAATGTCTTATGTAAGTATTGGTGTTGTTGTAGGTACTTGGATCAATTGGGAATGACATCAACTTTCAACCATAAGGTATACTGTAGACAATCCTTAATTGGAGGAAACTATGGTCTTCTCAACACCACTACTTTCATCCCAAATCCAGATTACTACGGGTACTTAAAACGCGATCCTCATGATCTTAAATGTCCTTATGTCATGCTAAAAGCTTAGGTATTTTACAAGTTTTTTGATGATTTTTGCAGTGCTCTTCTATGGCATAAGCTAATGGGAAAGAATGTCCTTTCTATTTCTCATGAAGGGTCTCCCTACATCCGCACTTACGCACATTGCTCAAAGACAAGTGTAAGTTACAACAACACTATCAAAGATTTCAACTTTTACTATAATCTTTATCAGGGTAAAAGTCTCTCTAACTCGACCAGGTAGGAGTAAGGTCCCCAAACACCTTACACTGGGTATGTGGTTGTCGTCGTATGATGTTTAATGTTGTCTGAAAAATCCTTGTTTTTGTGTTTCAGGGCATTACAGTTCTACTAATTAACATGGATAAGTCAACTACCTTTGATGTGTCTGTGGTGGACGACTTGAATCTATACCCTGACAGTGTCGAGTCTATGACTATATATCCTGATAGTGTTGAGTCTATACATCAGAGAGAAGAGTACCATTTGACTCCAAAAGGCGGCAACATTCAGAGTGATGTCTTGTTGCTAAATGGAACTCCATTGAAGCTCACTTCCTCACTGGACATCCCGGAAATGAATCCTAAGCTCGTTGATCCAACGTTGCCCATCACCGTCGCTCCTCAATCTATCGTCTTTGCTACCTTGAGAGGGTTCCAGGCACCTGCTTGTGCATAGAAAATTCACAAAGTTCAATTCTTTAGTTTAGTTTTTAAATTAGGCTAAATACATAAAGTCCTTATCAGCATGTTTAGAGAAATTTCAGATTAAACTTATATTATAATTTATTTTACTGTTTTAATAAAGTTGCTTTACAATATATTGTCAGTTTTGCTTTCTTTAATTCTTCTATTGGTTTCTGATTAAGGAATTTGCATCTATATAAAACCTGAAAAGATCTCAAGATTCTACTTTTTACCTTTCTGGACATACCTAATGTATCCCGATTTTTCAAGCTTCATACCTAAACTATCACCAACTTTGTTCGTTGAGGTATGTTCTGATAAATAGTTGGTGATAGTTCAACTAAGAAACTCGAAAAACAGCAATACTTTAGATGTGTTTTTGACCATTAACTCTAATAAAAGGAATTTGAATCTCTTCGAGAAAAAGCAAACCATTTAGCACAAGAAAAGAATGTTTGGTAAAATATGTTTCAAGATCCAAAACCAAGCCTTACATGCAAAGATACCTTAACTTAGTCCTTAAAATTCCTTCAAAAGCAGCAAAGCTTTTATACCTGTCAAAAAAGCCTCCTTTTTTCTTGTCCTTCAAATAAAGTTTCATAATTTTATCTGATCTTTGAAATAGCTTCAATATAAGCTCCATAAAACAAAGAAGAATGGACATGCTAAAGCAAATGAGGTAACAGAAACCATCAACTTCAAATTCTAGCATAAGAAGTAACTTTTTTCGTCGTGTTGCAATTAACACAGCTGTTCTAGGGTAAGATTTTCCGGTAAAGGAGAAGAAGAGAAAGGAGGCAGCAGCAGCAGTACAAGAGATAGAACAATACCGCCACAGAAAAATCAATCTTTAAAAGGTAGTAAGTAACTCAGACTCAAAAGCTAAAGTATATGAAAAGAAGAACATTCTTAAAGTTTGGTTTTTGTTTTGGCAGACACGAAAAGAACTCCTAGCTGGTTGCACAGACAGTTTATAAGGACAATGAGTCGTGATTATGATTCCAGTGACAGCATTGACTATCCAGCCGCGGTGGCTGCAGCTGCATTTGCTGTAACATCAATCGAAGAAAAGAGTGAATATGACCACAGAAGGACATACAGTGGAGGTGATAAAACTTGGACAAAGATCAAAAGTAAGGCAGAAGATATTGTTAAGAAACCTGAAAAGCTCACAGGTAGAAAGAAATTTGCAATGTTCCTCGTCTTTATTAGCTTTACTTCGTAAGATAAGTACTAATGAATCATAATATGCTTTCTTCTAAATGATAAAATGGATAAACGAGTATCGGCTGTAGATGGAATAAGGATCAGAGGACGTAGCTACGAACCATGATGTCAGGGGTTCGAATCCCTCCTCTCCTACACCCCGCCCAAAAAGAAAAATACCTTACCATCTGGGGGAGTATTGAAATCGGTCCTTTCTCCAAAATGAGAAAGTTGAGACAAGTACACATCCTCGAGATTTCTGTCCACAGGCACTTAGACATTGAAAAATCAGATTACAAAATTGTGACCCCTTGAGAAGGAATTGAAAGAATAAACGGATGAAATCAACAAATAGGGTCAACAAATAGTTTGAAACATTGTATATCTTGGTTAAATAACGAGAACTAGCCAATGTATTTTTCACTACTCAGTATATATATCATCCTGATCCTGACATCTTTCCTATTTTCTTCTTAACATTGACTTGTAACAGATGAAGCTTCAAGACCTAGTTCAAAATTTCCAGATAAAAGCGTTCCAATAAGGTCAGCAACAATCAATCCAGAGCCAGTTGAATCTGTGCCATCTCTTAAGAAGAAACCAACTTTTGGAGATAACAAACCTGAAAGTGAAGTTGTTGAAAAGGGCAAAAAAGCTCCATCCATTAAAAAGACGCCAACATTTGGAGATGGCAAATCTGAAAGTGATGTTGCTGAAAAGGCCAAAAGAGCTCCATCTATGAAGAAAACATCTACATTTCCAGACCAAAGCATCGACATCAGAAATCCCAAAGCTCCTGAGGTTCCTGTTTCCGCTCCTGTTGTTCAGCCAACTAGACAATCTTCATCGCAACCAGGCATGGCTAAAGCACCAAATACACTGAAACCTGGAAATGGAAATTCTGATGCAGATATTTGGGAGAAAGAACAAATGGAGAAGATCAATGAAAGGTACCATGCTAAACTAATGCCTTACAATTGACATCACACTAGAAAACGTTCACTTAATACCCTTTTCTCCGAAAAGGATAATGAAAGTGATATACCTGCATATTGACAGTTACATTTCATTGTTCTATTATATGAACTACTTGAAACCCTTTTACTAAGAAGAGAAGTTTCAGGTACAAGAAGCTCATAAAAGAAATTGTGGAATGGGAGACTAAGAAGAAGAAGAAAGCAAAGCGCGACTTGGAGAGAGTTGAGGTTGATTCTATCTTAAAAATTTGTTATAGTCGATCTTCTGGAATTCATTTATTTACAGCTACACACTGAATGAAATTACAGGCTGAACTATTATCAAATGAAAAAATGAAATTACAGGCTGAATTAGACAGGCGTAGAGCAAAAGCCAGGAAACGTTATTATGATGAGGTTGGAAGAATTGATAGCATTGCAGGAGGAGCCAAAGAACAAGCAGATCAACATCGAAAAAATGAAGAGCTAAAGGTGATAGAGAAGGCACATAAGATCAGAACAACTGGGAAAATGCCATCAACATGTTCATGCTTTTAAACAAGTACCAATTATAAGAAAACTGTAAAAATTGTGAATTTGTAGATCCAACTTTACTACATTTGTTGGGAAAACATGTATGTATACTGAGGCACAATACGTGCTGTATATAAGCTTTCATAAGATCATCACAAATCAATAGTGATGTCAAGTTGTAATCCATCAGAGGAAAACAAATCTATCTCAATACAGTTATAGTGGAAGGAGCAATCCTGCGATATCATTCATCCATTAACAACAGAAGATATAAACTTTGAAGGAAAATTAACATTAACTTCCACGAAAACCAACAAATATTTACACCATCTCTTGATATGAAAACTAAGACCAAGCTGATAAGACATTGTTTACTAGTGAAAACAGTACTATGTATTACACCCTCAAAACTCCAAGAAATAGTGCTCAAACAAACTGAACTGGAACAGTTCAAGCAGTAATCTCTCTCACCAGCCAATCGAGTGCAGGATAAGCAAAGTATATAACTAGCATAGATGGTAGTCCAAAGAGAATTGTGATCACCAGGTATAGAATCAAGATGCTCACACTGGAAGGTATCACAAACAGAACAACCGCAAGAAGCACAACAACCAACGGCAATTTGGATGTCAACCGGAAAAAGAAATCAAGGGACTTCTGAAGAGAAAACTGGGCCCTTTGCATTGTAGGGGTATCATTTGTATTGCTAGGACCACTAGTGCCAGACCCTGAAGAGCCTACACGATGAGCTCTCCTGCAGTTCATGACAGAACTTGGGTTCCTGGTGATTGAAGTACAAGGGGAGGAGCAAATTAGTTGATCCCTGTATATGGTAGACGAAGACTTCATCCTGTCACCATTTCTGCTCTCCACCATCCACAGGAGGAAGAAGTTCTTACTAGGAAACTTGAGATTTCCCTGGTAAAACAATCGAAATGTCAGCAAATTACACCACGGGCAGGAAACGAACAATGGAATCCGGACTTCGTGAGTGGATATCTTCACGGAAGCTGATTTAAGTCCCAACAGACAATTCTTACAAAGAGAGTGGCCACACCACAATACATAGGGAACATTCTCAACTATGTTGAATGATTCCCAACATATTGGGCATTCTAGTCCTTCCTCAGTGCTTTCATTAGAGCAGATATCATCATCGTCTGAGTATTCATGACAAGTTTGACTTGGAGTAGCAGAATCCTTCTTTTGACCAAAGCTTGTGATGACATTTGAAATGGATTTCCACATAGCACAGAGTAACTGGTACAATAAGGATCTGACAGGAAAATCTTGTTCGATTTGAAGTACCTCTCTTGAACCTGAAATATAGAGTTAAAAAAATGCAGAATTTATCAGCCATCTCTAAGTAAACAATTATGAGAAAGAGAAGAGCTGATGTTTACATGCCTCATAAGCTGCAATCACAGCCCTCTAAAATATTTTTCAACGGAAAATAACGAATAGCTCCATTTCACTGTTCCTGCTTCATATCATTATGTATCAGCAAGAAGGAATCTTTTTTTAATATTCTGTAAATCTCTAGAAAAATAAATTATCTAGTTCCCCTTCCCATCCAAAAATAAAACCTGAATTGGATATTATTTTCCCTCTGAATCAACCCTTTTGAAGGTATGAGCACATGGGCTATTGACTGCTATATTGAGCAGAAAAGGGGATTTTTAGAAGGCTGCCACACTTTTGATGCTAAATCATACTATCTATATGCTGATAAAAAGGACGTAATTATAAGACAGAAGAAAAACTTTGTGATCTCTAGACTCTTGCCTATATGAGGGAGTTGCATGAAAGTTTTTTGACCTATGTGCTACCAAATATAGAGTTATGCAAATATAAGTCTACGTACTTAATAACAAAACTATCATGACTGCTTCCAGGCACAACTCACACCCAAGAGCACAGTAGCTAATCCAACTCTATGTCAACTTACAACTCCATGAGGACACAAGGAATTTCAACAAAAGGAGCAGTTAAGTTCCTCGTCTATTTGGTTTCCATGTTCCTGTCATTTTAATGATCAATAGTTCCTTCTTTAAGACAACTTATGGGTTCTCTAAAACTAGTTCTGTGAATCTCGAACCAACTGAAAAAGCTCTTCAGAAACACTGAAATCCTAATGTACGTTTTACAAGAACAGCTAGCCTTAGTCTTAATGACTTGGTATCATCTATTCTTTGTTTCCAATGTGTTTCCCTTTTAGCTAGATCTACGTGGACAAGGAATTATAATTCTTTGAAACAACTTTTCTACCTACCTGAGATTAAGGCCTCGTTTGTTTCAAGGGGTTTGAATCTAAATGCACATCTAAATATTAAGATGTATCAAGATCTGAATACTGAACAATTAAGATTGTTTGTTTTCTTAAGATCAGAATGTGTACAATTAGAAGTATCATTATATTCAAAATTTAAATATATAGTACTTAAATATTATATCAATAATTTATTTGAGAAGATATTAACATAACATAATAAGATCACTATATTAATGGTATACTCATCCATTGTATTCTTTACCATATAGAAAAAGGAATCTTCTTCGGATGAATATGAGGAAGACATTAAACACGCAGAGTCCAGAGAAGGTATAAGATTTGATGCTGTGTTATTTTCCAAAAGAGAACAGATAGTGGTAAAAGAGGGTGCAGAAAAAATCAGCTTTACAGGTTTGTGGAGGAAGACGACAGATTTAACTTAGGCGTTTAATATAGAGCTTAATAATAAACAAACGTGTGTTAGTTAAGGTCTAACTGCTTTTAAAACTACTCATGGATCTGACCGAATCAGACCGAATGAGACCAAATAAGTGGCTAAATATTACTAATAAAAACAAAAGCACTTAATGGGCTTAAATCTGAAAATTTCAGATTCGGACCGCCATTAATTGCAAACAAATGAGGCGTAAGTCTATATTGTCCTATTTTTTTCATATAATAGAGAAATCTCCGAGGGCCATTTGGTACATGGTTGGGCACTCGGTGGAATAAGCCAACCTCTACCTTTTCCTCTTTAACACCAGGTTCTTGTAAGTCTGTCTTGCCCTCTTCTAGAAGCTTAATGCATCATGTCGAAGACGTAATAAAACAAAATAAAAGTGTGCTCTAACTAACAACTTAAGCTTTAGGTGAGATGGTCAAACAATTACATGGCTTGTGCGTGGGAGTGTTGAAGACATAATTAAGCAAATAAAAGAGTGCTCTCATTAACAGCTTAAGCTTTTAGATGACATGGTCACACACTCAATATATCATATTAAACAAATTTGTCGGAGCATTGGGGGACCAAAGTAGCAAGTTCTAATTTCACCAATTGTTGCAATAAATTATGGAACTCTGTCGGATATGCATATATCAATATACTCCATCACAAGATTATGCTAGGAGAACAGATAATGCTCAAAGGGAGATATCTTGACACTAAAGATTCAGCTCTAGCTACTCCTTCAATCAGTCCAGTCTATAACAAATACTCTTAAAGGGGGGAAAAACCGACTTTGGTCACTCTAGCTCATTTTATTTATAACAACAACGCTGATGTCATTATCCCAAGTTAGCCAGGGTCGAGTATATATCTACTCAAAACTATAGAACTCCATTCAGACCCATATAAATTCAACATGTACAATTGATATTCCCTATATTTCTACTAGCATATAAATCTCTAACAAGGCTAAAAGACTAGTATCAAAAATTAGACCTTAATTTACTTTCTTTTAAGATTTTAGGATTACCTATCCCCTTTAACACATTCCATCGCAATAGTTTCACACCTATACACCGGCGCATTAAGAGGTCGACGTAGGACATGACTAATCATCTCAAACGGCCTTCTTTCGTTTCACTGCTTACGTGTGCTACTTGCATATTCGGCCAAACATGATCATTTCTTATTTTGTAAAAATTCCACATTACTTTTGTAAATGACGACAGTCGTACGGATAAGACTACGTACACACCAGGGATTACACCTGATATGTTGTCGTCGTAATTGACGACAGCTGTGGGATCTTAAACCATGTCCATTTGGACCAAAGCCTAAATTTGACACTTTAGACCACTCTAGTTTAATTTACACTCCCAAAATTTACAAATACAAGAACTAATTCAGACATTACATTAACAAATGCATAACAAGCACATCAGCAAAGTTTCAAAAATCAAAACTTTCCTTCAACTCTTTCATTTCAAACTAAAATTACAAACATCAAACAAGAGAAAAACAACCCAAGGAAGCTCCAAAACCCAAAAAGGGGTTAAAAAGCTAGAACCTTGAATTCCAATATCCACAATACTTGGCAAATCAATAAGAGCATTGCATCAATCACAAAATACCCACAAACAATTCAACCCCACAAACAGATTTATCTATCTAACATGTAACAACAATTTCAAAACACAATAAATCCACAAAGTTCATAAAAATCCAATCTTTAAAACTAATCACCATCAAAACAATTTTTTTTTTTTTGCAGAATCAGAAATAAAAGATTCAGAAAAGATGAACTTACTTTAAATTAAAGGGGTGGTTTCAAAAATTGCCTGAAACTTTAATACAGAAGAAAAAGAGAGAGACCAAAGCAAATAAAAATGGGATTTTTTTTTTGTGTAGGTCTCTCTCTTTTTTCTTTCTTTCTGTATGTATTCGGAGAAATCTGTGAGGAGATTTAACGTGGGACGATACTGTAGATAATAGGAGACAAGTGGAATGTTTAATTTTTTATTATTATTTTAAATTTTAATAAAAACATTTTTTTTTCTTTTTTGTTTTGTTAGGAAATATTAGGTGTAGGAGTACATTTTTTTCTTGAGTTAGCTATTTTGGAAATTTGTTAAAGGAAGAATTCTTGCAATATTTAATTAAATGTGAGGTTGGAAAAAATGTTCCCTGCGTCTCGATTTACGTGACACTTTTTGATTTGGCAAAATATTTTTAAAAAAAAAGGAAATTTTTTTGAATTTTATGTATAAAGTCATTCTTAGATATTTATGTGGCTGAGAATCATTAAGTTAAATTGTTTTCAATTAGAGTAAAATTACGTTCTTTTTTAGACGGATAAAAGAAAAGGTATCATAAAAAATAGGATAGAGGGAGTAGAATAATTACATGCGGGGACAAATATACCATCGACCAAAATTCTTTCATCTAAAATGACCAGATATTTATATAATAATACATCGATATTATGTGAATATTGTATATATGTTTTTATGAAAAGATTAAATAGCATTTAATACAGAGTAATTATTTTATCGTGGCAACTCATCATTACAGTCACATAAATACAAGTACCTTATAATTGAAGGAACTAAAAATTAATTTTTTTTTCGTCGTACAATTTTATAGATACATAAAAAGACAAATTGATACGTGTAAATTTTCATCATCCGTCATATCACGTGATCGATATTTTATGTTGTAGCAAGCATATTATGATGTAATATTTGTAAATTAAAAAAAAAAAACATTGTAGTCTTGCTTGTTCATCCTCGAAGAATTGAAATCCTTTGAAATAGGAAAAATAAAAAATGAGATAGTGAATAATATAGAAAGATTTTATTTTTTCAATACTAGAAGCGTTATAATTAAACTGATAATATTCATGCACCGCATCGATTCATCTTCCTCAATGAGATGATTTATTTTTAAGAGTTTACTAATTCAAATATCTTCTAAACAGTCTCGAACGAAACTTTATTGGTAGTCCATAATTTTATCTTATTTATTACTCCTCAACGAATGTGTCAAGTCAACATCGGACAAATAAAATTAGATAAAGAAAAACAAGGCCACTTTACTTGTATTTTAAAATAAAAAATTGTATGTCCTTAGAAAAATTTTGTATTTTGATTATTATAACTTCATTTATTACTTTTAATTATTTAGAATGTTAATCAATCTTCAATAAATATTCTTTCTTTAATCTCTCTTCGATAAATAAAAACAAAATCACTCCAAGCAATATAATATTAAAAATGATGCGTTATATACTCTTTACTTTGATTTTATATTTAAAATAATTATGTAATATAAAAATATTATATATATATATATATATATATATATACACACACATATATATTATCTATATGATATTCATATATTGCATCAGTTCATCTTGCTCAATGAGTTAATTTTTTTCTTTCAATTACGATCAACTCAGATGTCCTTTAAACAATCCAAATTTTACATATGACTCATCTTGACGTTTCGAGTCTTTTGATATATTATTTATTGAAACAATTCTAATTTGTGATAAGCCAAATTTTTAAAATTAAATTATTTTAAAATGTAAACGTATAAGTTGTTTTTAAAACGAAATAAAATAATTATGTGAGGCACAAGTTCAAGTGGTAAAGGGTGAAGGATTTGTGACAGAAGTCACATATTCAAACCCTACACCATACAAAGCGAAACTTGGTATTTAAGTGGAGAAGGATAGAGGGACAAACCTATTATCCATCGAGTTTAAAAAATTATGATTGATTTAAAAGATAAACCACGAATAAATTTCTCGATGATAAAAAAAATTATGTGAGACAAAGATGATAACAAAAGTATTTATCAAAAATTCTACGCTCCACTGAAAATTTAATTCAAATCAAAATTATATATATATATTCTACTTGACATGTACATTAATTAATATTTGCATGGCAACTCCCAGCCACTCTCTACTTGTTTCCATTATAATACAATTCAAATAAAATTATTATAGCTAAATAAAACTTTAGGGAAAAAATCAAAACAAGAAAAATAACGACGATAACAATCTATGCAGTGAAATTCTACACGTAAGGCTGAGGAGGAAAGTAAGGTTTGAGAAGGGCAGAATATACGCAGATTTTACTACTGCCTCATAGAAGTAGAGAGACTATCAACAAATCATGATATTCTATGTTATAATTAGCCTATACTTTTTATTATTACGATAACACTAATATATTTAGTGTAATTTTATTACGAGAATAATCTGTTTTTTTGGGATCGTCGGAATATCACTTGAATAAACCTTGAGCCATTTTCATGACTCCATGATCTCGATCGTCGCCCCTATCACCATCTCCGTCACCCGTACCAGTACCGGTGCCAGAACCATCAGCAGCTTTTATGGGTTTTGAATTTTTGAGCTCATACCCGTGGAGATAATCCTCAGCTTGTCCGATATACTTACCGATTCCTTCGTCCCCAAGTTTCCCGTAATGGGTAGCAGCGGAAAGAAGGTCGGCGGCGGCACCAGCAAGCTTTCCGGTGTCCAATTCTTCTTTTGCTTTGCCATCGCCACCGCCGCCGCCTAATCTGGACTGTGCAACCGACGCCACCAGCTTCGCGCTAGCCATTAGCTCAGACTTTGACGGCGGTTGGTGCTCCGATTTTTTAGCACCGTCGCCGGCGCCACTGGTCTTCCTACCGTCGCTTTCATCGTCGTACCTGCCGCCACCATGTCCGTCACCGGAAGGCCTCCTGCCGTCACTTTCATCGTCGTACCTGTCGCCACCACGTCCGTCACCGGAAGGCCTCCTGCCGTCACTTTCATCGTCGTACCTGCCGCCACCACGTCCGTCACCGGAAGGCCTCCTGCCGTCACTTTCATCGTCGTACCTGCCGCCACCACGTCCATCACCGGAGGGCCTCCTGCCATCACTTTCATCGTCATACCTGCCGCCACCACGTCCGTCACCGGAAGGCCTCCTGCTGTCACTTTCATCGTCGTACCTGCCGCCACCACGTCCGTCACCGGAGGGCCTCCTGCCGTCACTTTCATTCTCAGACCTATCGCCACCTCCGTCAGTCCTGCCGCCACTCCGTCCGCCGGCAGGGCGATCACCATAATCACCCACGTCATCATCACGATGTTTGGTTTTTTCACGGCGATCGGAAGTTTCCTTATCATCAAGCTGGGAACTGACAAATTCCTTTCCTTTAGCAAAAAGGGCATCCATTTTTTTTTTAGATAATTGAAAAAAAATTAATATATTAAAGGTAATAAGTAATTCAAATGAAGAAATATGGTAAATATGAAAATTTATACAAAAACTTTAGAGATTTTTACTGAAAAATGAAACGTTACACTAAAGTTTCGTAACTTTATGGGTGTAGAGTAAAAAGTTATACAAGTGAATAACGATTATTTTCCGCATAATAATAAGGTCCTTTCTTCAAATTAAACGAATAAAAAATAACCACGTAAATTAAAACGAATGAAATAATTTTTATAAATTAATATTAGATGTGTATTAAAAATGAAAAAAATTAAAAAGAAAATGCAAAAATGTAATTTAAGGGTATGGTATGATATGATGATTAAGAGAACGACGTTTATTTTTATTATTTCATAAATTATATGATATGGTGTGATTTTATTTTATAAAACTATGAAAATCCTACTTTTTTAAACCACCAAGATCTCATGATTTTCTTCCTTTTTTTTCTTTTCAATTATACCCTTATTTAACTAATTTTAATTTATCTCTTATTCTTTATTAAACTTTTTTTGTATTACTTATTTCCCTTCACATCGATGTTTCAAACATCTTTTCTGCTCCCGGTCTTTTCTTTCATGTTTTAATCTGTTTTTTTATGTTCGTTTTTTTTTAATTCTTACTTTTTTATTTCCTTTTGTTGTTTGTGTGGATTGAAAATATAATAGGTTATATATTTCTCTACTTGATTTGATTCTATGTATTTATTTTTAAAAATTATTTTAAAAATATTAATAAATTTTATATTTATAATAATTAAGAATATTTTTGTAAATTTATAAGTTATAATACAACACCATACAATCAAATCAAATAACAAATTATACGGTATAGAATCATACATTATGAAACCATGACCCAAACAAGCTGTTAGGCACGTCAAAAACTCCGTAGTGTTTAGATAGGTCATGACACATTAATTACACGTTAAAGGAAGATTACATTGACAAATCCAAACAAACACGAATTACACGTTAAAATCACACTGAAATACACATACATAAACACAAATTACACTGGAATATATATAATCAAAAGCACAGGCCATAATTAAAAAGCTAATTAGACTCTTAATCACTTTTTCCCTAAGAAATCACCAGCCATCTTAAGATAATCTGCTCCTTCACTCTTCTTCTCCTCCTCCGGCGCCGGCGCCGGTTCCGATGGCGGAGCCGGTTCCGAAGCAGGAGCTGGTGCTTTCGGTTCTTCAACAGCCGGTACGGCGGCCGGAGGTTTTCCGCCGGCGGGAGCATCGGAAGCGTACTTGTGGAGATAAGTTTCAGCTTTCTCAACGTACTGTCCAACTCCTTGAGTTTCGTCTAATTTTCCATATTTCTGAGCAGCGTCGAGGACATCGGCGGCGGCTTCGGCCACTTTTTTGTTATCGACTTTGGCGGAGTCTTTGTTTAATTGGCTTTGAGCGGCGTCTGCTAACACTTTTGCACTGGCGAAAAGCTCTGCTTTAGAACCAGATTCCTCGCCCCCGGCTTTTTTGGGCTCGTCGGCAGATTCGCCGCCGACGGACTTAGCCAAAGATGAGATAAAATTCATGATTATTTTTTTTCTAGAGAAATGAAGAAGAATTAATTTTGTGTTTGCTTTGAATAGTGAGGAGGTTGATATTTATAGATGTTGGATATATCTAGAGTCACTAGAGCTTCTCTTCCAAAATAATTATTTATCCGTCTAATTTTACGTGACATCATTTAATTCCATATCATATTTAAAAAATAAATAAAAATTTTTAAAATTTATAAATTAAAATTATTCGTTAAATATTTATATGATTGAAATCATTTCATTTGAATAAAAAGAAATTGAATTATTTCTAATTCTAACAAGAAAAATACTTTCTTTTGAAATAGGCTAAAAAGAAAAATGTACCACGAGACAAAGGGAATATCATATTTTGCTTTGACATTTTAGTTAATTAATTTTAAAAGAATTAAATTTAATTCATATAAAATAAGTTATACTCTCTCTGTTTAAAAAATAATGACTCAATTTTATTTTTAACAAAACTTTAATTTCAACATGACATATTTAATACCACAAAATTAAAGGACATTCTGGAACGTTTGACGCTACTTTAATTTAGGGTTACAAAATTAAAAAAAAAAATTCTCTTAAACTCCGTGCCAAGTCAAATTAGGTTTTTTTTTTTAAATGAGTATATAATTTTCTAGAATAACCTATTTACCTTTTTGGTGTGCTTAAAAAAAGAATGATCGATTTTTTTATTTGAGAAAATTTTAATTTCAACTTTTCACGTGACATGTTTAAGACCACTAGATTAACAGATATTTTGATACATTTAACATAACTTTAATTTGGAATCACAAGATTTAAAAGTGTTTTTTATTCTCTTAGACTCCGCGCCAAGTCAAATTAGGTCATTTTTTTCAAAACAGAGGAAGTATATAATTATGTATATATTAATTTATTGTGATAAATATTTTAGAAGGGACGAAAGTGTCATTTTAGATAAAGTTTAATTATTGATACACCGACTAATAAATGATGAGGTTTCCCAATTCGGTTCAATTGCCTAACGAGAACGAAATAGAAAATTGCAGTTTACGTCCCTCAAATTCGTTTAAGAGTCATTTGAATACATCTAATTTAAATTTTTTTTATCGATATTTCATAAACAAAAATAACAGACTCAGTGAAGTCTGGGGGTCTGAAGAGGGTAAAATGCACACAAACCTTATCACTATTTCATACAGATAGAGAGACGGTTTTCAGAAGACCCTCAACTCAAATATATTAACCTCAGAAATAGAAAATATTAGATATAAAAATTGAAAACTCATATAAAAGTAGTAAAATAAATGACAGCTAATAATGACACAATCTATAAAGACACGATTAATCCTACTAACCTTCTACCCTAAGACGCGACCTCCACTCCATTTTATCTAAGATCATGTTCTCGATGATACGAAGTTGCATCATATTGTGTGTAATGCCCCCACTCTAGGGACAAATTTGAAATTTAGTTAGAATATTGGAGGATAGTGAAGATTTTTTCTTGGGCTATTAATGGCAGGGGTTGTATGAACGTGTCTAATGGGCCCCCGGGGCCCATTAAATTGACCCATTCCAAAATCAAAAGAGGTGTCGGCCACACATATCAAATAAAGTATCAAATAAAGTCTCGAGATTTTTTAATGTCCATTTAAAGCCATTTAATTATCTATCCACTACACTTCCAAGTCTACAACCACTCTCAAATTACTCCGACGATAATAATATATTTTGTGTAATTTTAGAATTAAGGAGGATGATATATAGGAGCAGAGCCACTCTGTTGCTGGAGATTCATTCGAGCTCCATTCGATAAAAAATTATAATAATTCTTTCTATTTTACGTGATATTCTTTGATTTGGCACGATGTTCAAGAAAAAAAGGAAGACTTTTGAATTTGTGATCTGGAATCATTCTTAGATATTTGTCTGGTTGAGAATCATTAAATTGTTATCAATTGGAGTAAGGTGACATTTTTTTTTTAGATAGACCAAAAAGGAAAGGGTATTATATAAAATGTATTATTTATATAGTGTTAAAAGAATAGATGTCGAATCCCTTTCGACTAAAGTCATGTGTTTGCTTTTTCAAATTTTGAACTCCCTTAATTAAAATTTCGACTCCATCACTAATGATATATACTTAAAGTTATAAAATTTATCTCACAAGTGATGAATATGAAGCATATGATTCTTCGAAATGGATGTTCATTGAACAAATTCTATTTGTAAAATGGATAATACAGTGTGATATTATCGTCACCCGTTCAATCATATATGATCGATGAGAAACTAATCGCCCCTTTTCAAGCCAAAAAAGGTGTGAAGCGAAAATATCCTCTATCTTCTTATTTATTTATTCGTACTATGCGATATCTCACAAGATTATTAAAGACTCTACACGTACAACTTAATTTCTTATTCAATCTTAAGTGCAAAAGAATTGAATACTCTACTTATGAAATTACGTTAAATATATAATACCATAAATTATTATCTAAAGTAATAATACATATCATGTCACAACAGAAAAATTAAAAGAAAAAAGAATTAAATGTGATGATGGTCATGAAAAGATGACAAAGAATTAAAGGAGATTTTTATTTTTTTAAATAAATATATTAAGTTTTTGTCGGCAGAATATACCATAACGATGCTACAAAATATCGCCTCTGTTTTAAATTATATAACATCATGAAGTCGATTTTTCGATTTGATTTTTTGATTTTAAAAATTATGTACCAAATATCAAATTAAATTAAATCATGTATAGATAAGGATGAATATTCGGTTCTTCAATTCTATTCTAGCAAACTTTAGTTTGGTACTTTGATTTTAAAAAAGTGTGCATCAAATACCAAATTTATTTGGTGTTTTTAAAATGATTTTTCGGTGCGAACTAATGAAAAATAAAATGAGGACAAAACTAAAGTATAAGATACTTAGAAACTTAAAATCATGTTAAGTGCTGATGTGACCCATAAAACACTAATTGTGCTTTAAAATTCATATTTATCTTTGTCAAGAACTCGTGCCTCCAACTATTGCTCGAGGAAAATAAGCACGAAGATGAGCTCCTTTACATGACATACATTGACAAAACTATATTTTTTTAAATTTCATACATATCTATACATAAAAAAAATCCATTTTTTTTAAATTAAAGTTTGGCTCTTCGATCCATTGAAATTTCGAGACCCCAACACTGAACACCATATTGATGAATTGAATTTTTGAAAAAAGAACACCGATGCCAAACCCAAAAACTGAAAAAAAATCCAATTAATTTGATTTAACGTTTCAACATTTATGCCCACTCCTACGTATAAATCACAACAATTATAGCTCGATAGATAAGATTCATTCCATCCTTCATCTTTAATTAAAATTTTAAATTTTGAACTCTATTTATTAAAAAAAAAAATTGTTACAAATGTTTTCCTTTTAGATGTAATTTAATTAAAATCCTAAAACAAATATTTTTTAAAAAAATCATGTACAAAGAAAGGAAGGAATTTGTGACACAAGGGCTCCATAGTTATTGCTTTGTAAAGTTGCCCTTGGAATACTTTATTTTAATTTGACTCCATAAATGAAGGATTTGACTATGTTATTTTTTTTTTCTTTAAAAAAAAATATACATTTATTAAGAAAAAAATTAGGATATAAATTAAACATCATTTTTGTCTTCTTTTTTTTAATTATTCTTAAAAATAAGATAATTCAAAGTAAAAAATCGTAAGCATGAACAATCAACTCTTTTGAAATTGTCACTTAGAAAATTTAAATAAGGGGAAAAAATGAAAAAAAAAAATCGGTATCTTTTTTGATCTTCGAACAATCCACTTATTTTAATTTATGCAAAAAACTAACCAATTCACTTATTTTGAAATGGATGGAGTATATTTAGTTTTTGAGTTACGCTCTCTGTTCTTTGTTTTATATTGTCTTGTTTGGTTGATCCTAAAGTTTTATGATCTAAATTTTAAAACAAGTCATAAATATTTGCGTGATTATAATCTAATTAAGAGTATTATAAGAAAAAATCAAATTAAATTACTTTTAAACATAAAATATACATTTTAAAAAAATGAAAAAGAGAATTGTATCACATCAATTTTAGGATCATATATTGTCCTACTTGTTTTCTTTTTTAAAATTTTTTGAGGCAATGAGTGTAGCTCTATAAATATCAATTTTGCTAAATGACATTTGAAAACAACTTGCTAAAGCTTGAGTCATAACTCACCCTTTCAATACAAAAAGGATGTGGCCCTTACCCAAAGGACAATAAATTTATATATAAATAAGCTATAATTTGAATTAGGGCCGCATATAGATTGATTCGGTTTGGTTATGAAGTATATCAGATTGACTTATTGATTATCGATTTGTAAATATTCTAAACCATCATAGAACCAGTAAAATTTTGACTTAATGGTTATTGATTTGTCAGTTATTGATCGTTATCGGTTTAACTGTTAAGATTTGGCACAACTTTTTTTTAATTAAAAATTACTTAAAAAACAAGGTGACAAATCAAATGAACTATGCATATGAGTTGACATAATATATCCTGCTCATAAGCAAACACTATCACATTGTAAAATAACTGATGAGAGTATGAGACATCAGAAATAAAAGTATGAAATTGAACTTTGTCAAGAACTTTATATTCAAAGTGGTATAAATATAATTATTTAATTTACTATCGGATTATCGGTTATCCCGTTAAGAAAAAAATCTTAGACCGTTAAGAACCGACAACTCGATAATAAAAAAATTAGAATTGTTATCAAAACTATGCGCTAAACCAATAACTCATTATCGATAAACTAATAACTTTTTTTTTTTGTTTGATTTTGAACAAACCTAGTTTGAATAATAATTAATATTAACAATTATAGTTTGTATAGTTATAATTTATAGCAATAATTTGAGAGAGAAAAGGAGCACGGGAGATTAAGAAAGAAAGAAAAGAAATGAGCAAGATTTTGTTAGAGAGGAGAGATCACATATAGGATGCCTTCGACAAATACAGGTTGTATCAATGAATACAAGTCAATACAAATTATATTCGACGCATACATATTGTTAGAGAGAGGAGAAAAAAGAGCTGCTAAATATAACCTGTATTCGATAAATACAAGTTGTATCAATGAATACAATCTAATATAAGTTGCATTTGATACATACAATTTGATAGCTTACTCAAATATGATTTATGCATTAGTGTTTTCAACTATATAGACAATTACTATATGTTTAACAAATCACTATAAGTTATTTCTAAGTACAAAATATTTGACTAGGAAAAAAATGTTAGAAAGTAGGTTAGCATTTTCCAATTTGAATAGAAAAGATAATTCTAAAAAGATCTTTTATGCATAAAACATAAATACATTTCCACTATTTATATGACTTTTTCTAAAATATCTTTTACATATAAAAGTAAATATCTTTCACCCAAAATTATATAAAACTAAAAAGAAATTAAATATAAAAAGCTCCAAAATCAATTGAGGCCTAAAAAGAATGCAAAATTCTCTTATTAAATTGAGGTCAATTTCACATTTTTAATTCCATACTAGGTTATTAATTAATTACTATGTTATTTTCACAAATATGACAACATTATATTCTCCTTGTGTTGATAGAATGACCTCATTGTTTTATTCATTTTCTTTTATGGGATGACCACATTGTGATGTTCCAATTTGTTCACAAAAAACACTATAAAAAAGGCCATTAAACATATGTTTTGATGAATTCATATTATTGTGAATGATGATGAACAATGGTGAATCCTAGAGGAGTGTGCATGGGAACACAAGGGCATTTTGGTCTTTTAAAAAAATTTTGGATCCAAAATATACTTGTGTTCCCAGGTCACCCCTTTGGGGTCACCTTGTTTTTTCTGTACATGGGGATAATATTTTTGAGACAAGGGTCTTTCAGAAATAACATCTCTATCTTTATGAGATAGTAATAATGTCTGTGTACATTTTACCCTCCCTCAGGCCCCACTTGTGGGACCTTATTGGGTATGTTGTTATTGTTGTTTTGAATGCTGCTCTATCGAGGTAATTCGATGAAATTTTACTAATTTATTCATTTATCTGATGTAGTTGAAAAATTCATTGAGGCTTATTTAAATAAAAAATCATTTAATGGATATTTTCGTCGATTTTTTCTAGGTACCTTTTTTGACCCTGTTAGTTCGTTGTTTGGTATTTATATTAGGTCTTATCAAATTAGGATTTGCGCATCGCAGGATACAGTTTTACAGGCGATGCTCCCAACAAGATTGTTTCTATTTTCAGTGACTCAGATCTGAAACATTTACCAATGATGGAAAAATCAGAATCATCCCAATCTCGCCACAATCTATATTAGATTTTTTCAAAGATAATGTGTTTCAAAAGTATTTAGGATCTTATGTATTCAAGCTTTTTTTGTTTTTCTTTTCTTTGGGATGTTGAATTATATGTTTGTTTCATTTGAAATATTAAATTAATGAAGAAATATTTATTTTTTTTGCTTTATAATTAAGTCTCATCAATATGTTTGTAAGCATTTAAATTTTATTGAATATGGATTCATAAAATAATATATATATATATATATATATATATATATATATTATGCCTAAATTCATAAACACTTATAATTATATTTAAATTTATTTGTTTTGAATATATCTCACAATAGGTGTGAATATAAAATTTCCAAAATATAAGGAGGTAAATGTTTTAATTTTTAAATATAAAAGCATGTATATGAAATTAAGTCATATTACAAAATGTTTAGTCCAATTAATTCATATTATAATTTATTAATTATTGTGATTGCATTATTAGACAACTCTAATCAATGGTCTCTATTTGATTTTTCTCCAAGAATATCAAGAAATCGAAAAATAATATACTCTTGAAAAGGACCTTAAATACATGTCGCCAAGTGTCACTCCTATAATATACAAATAGGGTGTGGCTCAGAATCTGTTGAAAATATAATTTATAAATAAAAAAAATTCTGTTGAATAAATATTGTCGAATTTATTAACTCAATTAAAAGTGAATCGACCAATCATAATTACGTGTCTCATATATTTGTAACTTAGAATAGTTTAAAAATGTCGACCATAGAAGAACATCACAATCATCTTTAATTTTTTGATAATATCTTTTTATATGACCCATTCAATAATTAATATATTCTATTATTTTTTTGATATAGCTCAATTGACTAAATATCAATAGCCCACCCACCCCCCAACCCCCACCCCAAAAGGGCATAAACATAAGGTCCAATTATAACTTTTTCCAATTGAGAATTTGGAGGTGGAGCATATGACAATGACAAAAAAGGAAAAGGAAAAGCCATCAAGATTGATTAAGTGATGTTTAGGCTTGGATTCAAAGTCATTTACGTTCTTTTGCTTCGAGCGTTAATAATACACAATGTTTATTATAATGGTGCACTTTTGATCATCCTCTAGATTTTTTATTAAATTTTAACATAATATTTTTGACTTTGAATGCAAAATCACTATTTTCCAGTAACCTAGAAAATATGATAAAAGTTATTAATAACCAATAAATTTTTGCAAAATACCATTTTCTAGTAACCTAGAAAACATGATAAATCAATTGCATTATTGGTGTGTGGTGGATTATCTAATTTTTTTTTTAGGATAAACCATTAATCCGTTAGAAATTATCATACTTACACTTTTTTTTTATTTTAAGTATTTTAGCCTCATTTAATATTTTATCATAATATATAAGAATAATTATATTTTTATTTTCTATAGTCATATATATATATATATATTGCCTTAACGAATACCGAGCAAGTTAACAAAGCATTAAAAGCTTAAAAAAAGATAGAGCCATAGAGAAAACCATTTATTCTACTGATTTCCATTCTAATTTCTATCATTCGTCTCTGTCTTTATTATTTTTTCTTTCACTACTCACTGGCCCGTTGTGTTTAACATAATGAAAAAGTTATTTTTTTTTGTAAAGTATGATTATGTGTTTATAAAAAAAAGAGATATCGTAGTGATTAAAGGTTAACATTCAATAACGTCCAATAATTGATAATTCATTACCGAACCAAATGATATTTTGTAAATTAACTAGCAAATTAATACAACAATAACAATAATATATCCAGTGAAATCCCGCAAGTAAAATCTGGAGAGATAGAATGTACCCGACCTTACCAAACTCTACTTGGTATTGTATCTTCTTGTTGTAGTAATTTCTTTCTTGACTTGCAAGTAGGAGTCTAGATTCCCATATTGCCCTCCATTTCATCTCAAAACTACACAATCGGTAAATTCACCGTCGCCAGCTAAAACCCTACTGACGATCGACTGTCCGTACAAATTCCGGCGAAAATGGATTCGGGAAAACCGTCAGCTCAAATCAAAGAGAAAGATTTGTTCAAAGCTGCTGAATCTGGTGATTCGTCGCTCTTCAAATCACTTCCCGAAGAACAGCTCCTCAAATCCCTCTCTCTCCGTAATGAAGATGCCCGTTCTCTCCTTCACGTTGCCGTCTCTTCTGGACAAACTGAGGTACTTCCATTTCCACGTCAATTTCAGCAAAATAATTGGATTAAAAGTTTTTGTTAAGGGCTTCTGAACCTCCTTTGGTGAAAAATTTACTGTATACACAATGTCAAAAGTATTTGTTATATATATATATATTAGATGTTGAATCTCCTTGATTTCTTCCTTTTAAACCCCTCTGTGAAAATACTGGTTCCGCTATGGGTTTTGTGCCAAAAATAGATTGGCGGAGCTCAATGTGGGAGAATTAATTATTATATGGATTCACTCGTTGATTTCTTAATCTATTTGAGCAAAAATTTTAATATTTTGAAATTAGGACTCTCCTAGTCTCAACTTGTTTGATGTTTTTCCCTGTCCAAGATTCAACCTATGTGAACTTTAACCAATATTTTGAAATGCATATTTACAATAATAACATACCGAGTGGAATCCAACAAGTGAGGGTTGGAATAGAATGTACCCACACCTTAGCCTTTGTGGGGGTGTTGAGAGGTTGTATCTGTTAGACCCTATCTCAAAAGAAGTGTAAGCTAAGTAGGATTGAAAGGAAAATAATGACAACAAAGTAGCGAGATAAACAAAGCAAATGAAGCAACTTGTAGTTGTAAAAGGGCAGAACTGCAATGCATCTTTCTTCTCTAAATAATGGTGGCAGTCTGTGAGTGTGCGCATGCTAAAACTAACCTCTTGTTTAAAAATGTATCGTATTCTATGTTTCTCGGGCTCTTCAAAAATGCTGTAGGGTGTGTGTCTGATCCTTCTAAAGTAGTGTATTTTTGGAGGATTCGACACGGATGCAATGACATTTTTAAGGAGTCTAAGCAATATAGATCATATTACCTAGTTGATACAGAGAATTATAACTTATTGTACTTCTGTCTAGTGAAAGATAAAATTATTCTAGTCATATTAGTAGTGGAAGTTAATCTAATCGACTTTCACTAAGGGGAAGTGTTAAAAAATATATTTGTGAAAAGGGGACTGATATAAATCACATTTTTTCGACATTTGAAAAATCATAGTAAAAGAATTTTATGTTTAATTCTCCAAGTAGAAATGTAGTCGAACAAATTGGGGAGGGAGAGAGAAAGTGTACAAATTTTATCTAATTCCTGAATGTGATGTTTAGAATGTTGAATATCAGGATTGACGTAATAACTTTGTGAAATTTGGGTTTTGGTGATGGCATTTAGGTGGTGAAGATTCTCGCAGCTGCTGATCCCTCAGTGAGTGGTGTAAATAGTGGTGATGAAGAAGGATGGGTGCCATTGCACTCTGCAGCAAGCAGTGGTAATGTGGAAATGGTGGAGATTTTGCTTAGCAGAGGTGAGTAGTATAACAATTTGCTGTGTTGTACTAAGCTGAACACTTTTTCTACGTCATATGAAGATTTGATCTTTTCAAATTTGATGAAAAAGAATATATTTTTACAAAACTGGAAGTGATATCTCAAAATGATAATAACGGATCTGAAAGATTTCTATGCATTTAATAGAATGGATTTCTATAGAACTATCAGCCTTTTGGAATTTTATTAATTTGTGTGCAGTAATTCCATTGACTTGTGGATATTAAGGAGTAGAAGAAATTGAATTGATGTGCTTAACACAGATGGATCATGGCTGTATAGTTAAAAGGATAGCATTATTGAATTTGTTGAGTGTTAACTTATATACAAATCTTTTGCATATTGCCTACCTGATATCTCATGGGTCAGCCATATAGTAAAATCAAATGATTCACAGCAGAAACTGAATCGAAATAATTTGTGCTTTTGTGCCCAACTATCTTCCCATTCTCGTATTTCACTATTTCTCCAATATCTAGATACAATTCCTGTTCCCACAAAATACATTGGATTGAGGTTTTGTAAGATGAAACAAGCTTGTCCTTATACCAGGAATATGTTTTTGTTACTTCAATCTCGTGTATCCTATAAGGACTGTTGGTGGCCACAGAAGGAGTGACCTGTGAAAGTGTACCTGCTTTTGTCAGCATTGTTTCGACAGTTTCAATGAATACAGTTCACTTATTTTAATGGTTGAGTCATGAATTTGTGATAGTAAATGTGAATATATTTTTTAAATAGGTGCTGATGTAAATCTGAAAAACAATGGCGGCCGCACTGCACTTCACTATGCTGCTAGCAAGGGTCACGTGAAAATAGCTGAACTTTTGATTTCACACGGTGCTAAGATCAATGCAAAAGACAAGGCTTGT
This sequence comes from Solanum rostratum, assembly GCA_029948455.1. NCBI lineage: Eukaryota > Viridiplantae > Streptophyta > Magnoliopsida > Solanales > Solanaceae > Solanum > Solanum rostratum. The sequence continues at coordinate 7,706,236 of CM057046.1, forward strand.
AATCTTATGCTTTGGACTACTCATCTCCTTGAAAAGCTTATTATGGTTAAAATTATGTTTGATAGTTAGGGTGTTCATAACTTCTTGCTGTTGGTTTTATTAACATGTGATATAGGTAGGATGCACCCCATTGCATCGTGCAGCTAGCACCGGGAACTCTGAGCTGTGTGAACTATTAATTGAGGAAGGCGCTGAAGTTGATGAAGTTGACAAAGCGGGGGAAACGCCGTTGATGACTGCTGTTGTATGCAGCAATAAAGAGGTAATTATGCAGAAGTCATTTCCTTTACAGGGGGTTAAATGTCTTAAATTTTGTTCATGAGCTATATAGATCAGAAGGGTCATAAATATCTGCAAGTGAACAGTTCAGAGATCCCCTACCCTTTTTTTTTCTTTTTCTTTTTGTGATGAGGGAGATCTTTTTTTTTCTTGAATACTTACGCATGTCAACTATTAGATATCTCATGCTGCCCTTTTTAAGTCATTTGGTCCGAGGAAGGGCCCTGCATCTTATGCGGCTCCTTTCTTGTTATTCTACTATGCCCGCTCATTTCTTCATTTTGGAATGAAATAACAGTTCTATCGTTTTTCTCTCCTCCTTTGTTATCTGAGGTCAAACCACTGCAACAAACTTATATTTTGAAAAAGTTTTCCCGCATAAACTGTCTGGAACTCTGGGTTATTTACCTATGGAGTATTCCTATGAAAAGCTCATCCGAAAATGAAATCATCCAATTTATTGATGCTACCTTTAGTTACATGGGAATGGAATCTCAGAAGGTGGATGCTAATGATGCCTTCAATATACATGCTACTTTGAGTTAGGTGAAGCTTTGATTCTTTTTGTATTACCAATGTGCAAACACATAAAGATGCACCGCAGGTTGTGACCTGGTTAGTCAGTGAAGTGGAAATGCCCTGGTGGACCATGGTTCTTTCCGTTACTTTTTTTGATTCATAATATTGTGCTTGCGGTTATTGCAAAAACCTTTTGGTTGTAGAGAACATGTTTAAGGAGCCAAAACTTCCTTAGAATTATTACTACATTGCAGGACAAACTGTAAAACACATTGTGATTACATTTACTTGACAGGTAGCTTTGCTCCTCATAAGACATGGAGCAGATGTTGACATTGAGGACAAGGAAGGATACACTGTGCTTGGTCGAGCTTCTAATGATCTTCGTCCAGTATTAATTGATGCTGCAAAGATGATGCTCGAAGGATAAACTCCATGACCTTATAGTAGCCTATCAGAAACGCAAGCTAACTCTGTAAATGTTCGACATGAAGCATGCTCAGCTAGATACAGACCGATGACTATCTTTCCGATACTCCTTTAGTTGTATGGGAGGAAATCTAAATGTTGTTCTGACTAATTTACTATATTGTTTTCAACTAACTTTCATACCTGCTAGAACTTAACCTTGTTATTCTCCTGCTACTTTCTCCTTCTCCATCCTCCTTTTTGCTATAAATTTGATCATACACATCTAAGAAGGTTTAATTTTTGAAGGTTTTGGTTGAATTTATCTGTTGAAATTTGTTAGGGTTGGTGTTAGGATGTAACATATAAAATTATGATCAATTTTAAAGTAAAAGATGTGTTGCTGAAATTTCATAAATTTTTTTATACTAAACTCTTTGTGATCTTCCTATAGTTATGATAAGCACATCCATTAGAAACTCTTGATATAAAGGTCCTTAATATATGGTCTTCGGTTAGTTCCATTTGGTTGTTAATGTATAAACATGATTGAAATGGTTACATATTAAGGACCAAATGGAATCAAAGTAACGAGAAAATGATCAAAATAGTCCTTAACGTATGAAATGGTCCTTAGTGTAGCCATTAACGTATGAAATGGTCCTTAGTGTAGCCATTTCGATCACGTGGCCTAATTCCCATGAAAAATAACATATTCTCGATCGTAAAAAGTTGACAGTTTCAGATAAATCCTTAGCTCCAGGAAAAAAGAGCAAAGTTAATACATTTGTTCTTCTTCAAAATGGTCCAACTAACAAATGATGGCCCAAAGCCCAAGAAGATAACTAACACTTCCATTTTGTTGAAATTAAATGATGGCCATTTGTTTTCTTCAGTTTCCCTATCTGTTTGGAAAGCAGAAATATGACTATGGCTTCTCATATTTCTCCAATGGCATCAATGAAGCCATTTCCTTCAACTACACTCCATAGAATTCAACCAAAACCAGCACCAATTTCAATTGCTGCTTCCCTTAAAAAATCCCCTCCTGAAAACTTCACTTTACAGAAATTTGTTCCAATTTCTTCCTGCCTTGCTGTTCTTCTATGGTCCTCTCCTGGTAATGTAATCTTGATCAATCTTTCTTTTCCCCCTTTCGTTATGGTGCTATACGCGGATCTAGAATTTGAACTTTATAGTTTAGTGAAGTTAGTAGGAATGTGCCAAACTTCTGATAAGAGTTGATTTTTATATGTTATAGTTCTTCTTGTTTACCCAAGCTTTGGTGAGCAGAGTTACCTGCGACATATGCTTATATGAGGCAATAGTTATTCTTTGAATTTAGTCGAGATGTGTGCAAACTGCTCCACAAAATATCCATCATAGTGCAGCCCCGCTAGCTATTAAGGTAGGAGAGCCCGAGGTTATGATAAGCCCCACATTAAACTGATGTAGGACTCAAGTCTCATACCTTGCAATAGGATCATAACAAATCACCATGTTTCGCATCTGTGGTCATCAACAGTGGTGCATTAGAGCATTTCTAGCCTTGGGCCAGCTCTGCAATACCAGTGTCACCATCCAAGACACGATTGACATGAAGGGTGGTGTGCGTCTCTGATACCACCACACGTCAAAAGCTAGCTATTGAGATGAGAGAACCTAACATATAAAATGATATGAGGCTTTGACATCCACCATTCCACTTATTAGGAGTAAAGGAGAAATTCTTGAATGTTTAAATTTAGCAGAAACATCTAATAGTTCTGATTTTTTTTCTGGTGTGTAAGTTTAGCAAGATGTACTGATATAAACTTGAGATGCAATGGAATATTAAGTCATCGAATTCAAATTTACTTATAGATTATCTCGAACCATGTCAAAATCCACACACCTTGTTTGGTAGGTGGCCCTGCTAAGAACATTGCAGATTGATAAACTGTCTTGTTGCTTCAATACTCGTGATAGTTGACATGATTCGTTCGTTTTTTTCCCAATTGTGAATGCTAATAAAGATGTTATGGTGTTTGAACTGCAGCTAATGCTGGATTTCTTTCGGGTTCAACTGGAATAGAATCAGTTCCTGGTCCTGAATTACCTAAGATTGACTTCCTTAATCGTTGGAACGGTATATTCACAATTCACAAACAACATTGTCTGCTGACATTATGTAGTAAGACGCGATATGCAATGATTGGCTCTTTTTTGCAGATGATAATCAGAAAAGATATGCAGAACTTGATGCAAAATTCAAAGACTCACCCCTGCTTAAACAGTTACTTGAGAAATCCAAGCAAAACAAAGAGAAGTAATTTCTTTCTTGCCTCGACTATCCTTCAGAACGATTAGCGTTTTGGTTAACTTTCATATTACAAGATGTATGCTTATTTCAGCATGATGGTTGTCAAACCTGGAGACTTACATTTCTGAACTTGCAGCCAAACTCATAGTCCTCATAGTTACTAGGTTTGTCATTAATGAATCGAGGTCTTAACAAAAGCTACTGGATTCATCTGAACTTGTAACTAATACTCTCCCTCCGCCCCTGTATCTTTGTTTCTAATAGTCATTTGATGAGTTTGCTTTGGAGGAAGGGTGGATACTAACTTTGATGCATTTCCTTTGCTTGAATTGTACATATATGAAAACTGGTTTTCATCACCAAATGGTAACTGTTTGCGTATTCTATCAGGAACAAGAAATCAATAGAAGACAAGTATTGTTTACGCGGAGCTGAGTGGGGAGTTGGAGATTGCTCTACAGCAGGAATGACACCAGAAGAAAGAGACAACTTCATTGCATCGTTGAAGCTGAAGGCAGGTGTAGAATGATCGCGTTACAAGTAACTATGTACCCCTTTATTGCTAATACTCGTTCCAATTTCAACTCGTCCAAGCTTCAACAACGCAAATTGATGATGAAAAGAGAGTGAAGATTGAACGTTAATGGTGAAAAATCGCGGTATTAGACAGGGAGTTTCAAGTTTGGTTGAGCCTTCAAGACATTAGAAGTTTTTAGTATAAGCAGCTGAACATGTCAAGGGACATTTTGCCATTGTTCAATAGCTTGTAAATACGTTGCATTAGTAAATAGCTTCGGACAAGGTAAGACTGCGTACAATAAACCCTTATGATCGGACCTTCTCCAGATTCTGTGCATAGCGGGAGCTTTAGCGCACCGAGCTGATAGTGGCAATCGTATTAACTAAAATTATGATAATATTTTCCTATTATTTTATTTTAAAGTAATAAGTTTATAAATTATGATAATTTTCTTCACTCGTTAATTGATAAATTTGTTTCACCCTACAATTTTTTTTTTCTTTTTACATAGAAACCAAGTTATATACATTGATAACAAAAGCGTTCATGCATCAATTTTCTTTTCATTTTAATTCAATATATTATCTTAATTTTTGTTTATAATTAATTTTAGATATTAATCAGTGGGTGCTATTAATTAATTAACTCATCATTTTAAATTGACCAAAAAATTAATTTTGAAGATGTATATATTTTTTACACTGTTCATGCTTAAAATTTCAACTATTAAATTATGTGCTATATTTTTTCTTTTTCTTTTTTGTTAATAGTCATATCAAAATTTTAATTTGAGTTTCGAATCTCAACATCGATAATCCACCACTTTATTCTTTGTACTATTTTTCCTAGTTTTTTTTTAATTCATTGTTTCTTTGTCTAAAATAATTAGTCTAGTATTAGAAAAAATAAATTTATTTTTTTTATACAAATTTTGTAAAATAAATCTAAAGGCCACTTAATATGATTTTGCCTTAGGCAAAAACGTAATACATGCACGCATTGACATAAATTTTTTGCGCGTTTTCAACTGATATAACTAACATCCGCCAAATACAGTTAATACGCGCCACCCGAATACAATCTTTTATTAATACAACTGATATCCATCTCAACATAATACACATGCATATTGACAGAACTTTTTCGCGCGTTTTCAACTGATATAACTAACACTCGTCAAATACAGTTAATACACGCCACCTGAATACAATCTTTTATTAATACAACTGATATCCATCTAAACATAATACACACGCACATTGGCATAACTTTTTTTCGCGCGTTTTTAACGGATATAACTAACACCCGTCAAATACAGTTAATACGCGCCACCTGAGTACAATCTTTCATTAATATGACTGATATCTATCTAATTATAATTTTTTTTTCACTTGATACTTGATTATAGAAACATTTCGTAAAATATACCAACTATAGCTATGTTGCGTAACGAGATCCCTCTCCGCCCTCCCCCACCATCCACCCCAACCCCCCACCCCCAAAAAAAGGAGGAATATTCACAAAGGTCCTTATTTGAAACTCTGACAAGAATTCAGAGGGCACCTGACAAAATAAAGAAAAATTATTTCACAGTGATTAGAAAGAACAGAAAATGACAAAACAACCCACAATGATAAGTTAAAGCTAAAAATTTCCACAAATTCTCAAATCCACTCCCCCATCTCCAAAGGGAGTCTCGATTTTGGCTAGCTCAATAAGACCCCACCTTCTCCATCCCCCTCCAGCACGATTTCCTCGTATTGCCAACCTAGCTTGTCGTTTTCTTGAGATTTCACATCGATTTACAGGCATTTTCGTGAAGAATTCTAAAAAGGGTACATTTATTTTATGTGTTTTTGTTGATGATTTTGTTGGTGGTTTAGTTTTTTTGTGTTTATTTCTTTGTGGGGTTATGGACCTGTGATTCTTGAATCTGGTTGAGGAATTTCTAATGTATGCTCTGTTGAGGTTCCAATTTTGATAAGTTTGATCAATTGTATAGTTTTTGGTTTAATTTGGAAATGGGGCTGTTTTTGGTTGTTGATTTTGATGAAGTGAAAATGATGTCTTTCTCAATTTAATTTGTGGATGTTGAGGGTTCAGGGTTCTCAATTGAATTTGTGGGTGTCGAGGCTTAGTTCAGTATGATGAGCAATTTTAGATGTAAAGGTTTGATTTTTATTGGAATTACACCTGTTTTCAGCCTAATTTTTGTGGTGTTTGGTCCTGTGTGTGAAGATGTGTAATACTTTGTGTTCTTTTCAGGGGATTTGATTCTTTTGGCGGAGTAAACGTGGGTTTACTGAATTTATTTTCAGTATGTGTTTGACTTAAGCTGTCATAAAAAAAAAAGGAAAATGTTCTGTTCTTTATGAAGGAATAGGAAGTATAATTGGAGTTAAGAGAAACAAATTATGTATCAGCCTGTAGCAACTACTACCCGAGGAGGAGTACCTACTGATAGTGGAGATTCTGTGGTGACACTGGACCAAGTTCCACGTTGGATTGATTCTGACGTTAGGTACTTGTATGAGAATGAAGATCCTAATTCCGACTATGCAGATCCTTTGTCATCTGCTTCAGGGTCTGAGGGCAATGTAGATGGTATTGTTTCCAAGTTTCCTGTGGATCATGAGATTAACTCCAAGATATACTTGTGGAGAGGAGACCCCTGGAATCTTGAAGTAGATGCTGTTGTTAACTCTACAAATGAGGTGAGAAGTAACTTCTAGATAATTTCATGTTGTTCTCTTTGTATTTTTATTAAAAAAATTTTGGTTTCTTGACATGCGTAGTATTTGCTTCTTGTGTGGATCAATAATGTGCATATTTTGTTTTTAAATGTGAAGAATAAGGGATTAAATAGTATGTGTGCTTCATCAGTATATCTGAGATGGTGGGAGAAACATGAACTTGTAGCCAACGAACTTAGCTAAAGGTTTTGGGGTTTCTTTGAAACTATTGAGTTTCAAGTGGCACTTTTTTGTTTCTGATTCGAGTAAATACGGTAGGGAGTAGGGGATGCTTAAAGTTATATGCGTTTTCTTGAGATAGTGATCATGGTCAATGAAGTGGGTTCAAAATTTCAAATACAAATACCCTGGATGATCTCTTCTCATCTACCTAAACCTTGGTGGGCAGGAGCTACCCTCAGTAAGAATGTTTGTTGAAATTTCTGGGTCGAGCTCGTCGCACTAGGCTTGCCTGGTGCGGGTTACCTCTCCTATGTGGTTGCAAGCTATTGCATAGGAGTGGAGGTTCTACACTGTGCGCACCCAAAGGGTAGTGGCTGCAGGGTTCCCTTATCATTAAAAAAAGAATGTAGAATTGTAGAGACCATGATAATTTGATTGTTGCAAGTAACTACATTATGATAACAATTTTCTCTCGGTAGAATTGTTGACAATTATGCTTCAATTTTGTGCTCAACAGAATTTAGATGAAGCACATAGCAGCCCTGGATTGCATGCTGCTGCTGGACCTGGACTTGCAGAAGAATGTGCTACTCTCGTAAGTTCCTCAATGTGTTATGTGTTTTCCAGTTTTTTCTAAGACTTCATTCCCAACGGGTTCACGAATAGGGTTAGAAACATAACTTGTGGCAACCAATTTAACCTCAAAACAGCTTCCTTACAGTTTTTATGGGAGGAGTTTCTTTCCATTTATATCTGTTCTCTCTGTTTGTTCCAGCTTAAGGATGCTATATAACTCCTTTTCCAACTGTTTACCTGTGTATTCAACTTATGATGGTTACACTAGAAAGATTTATGTATGGTTTACGTTGTTTCATAGGGAGGATGCCGGACAGGAATGGCAAAAGTTACCAATGCTTATGATCTTCCTGCTAGGTGGGTAATTCGGGTTATTTTTATAACGTTTGTGCATTATTGTTGAGTGTGTTTGTAACTGACTTCCTTTCTAATTGATCTGCAATAACTTATCTTTACATATGCAATAAAGTTTAAAACGATCACTTGTAAACCCCAAACTAGTCAAAGTCAGCTAAGTGAATACCCTTCATCTGTTCTACTCCATCAAGGCATAGTTCATTCAGTACTCAATTATTTGTCTTATAGGACTAATCATGAATTCTTAATAGTTAGGGATTTTCTCAATCTCACATCTGTTCCTGCATCGTCGTACGGTCTGAACCAAGCTTGAAACAGTTTCTGCTAAAAGATCAGGCTCAGTGTAGACGCAATAACAACTAACCTTAACTGTAACTGGTTGGCGTTGTCTATGCGGATGCTTTGCTTTCATTGTGTTCCTATTATTCGCTTAATCTGCAAGAATTCAAAGAAATTCTATATTTTCTGAGACAACTTTCCTTCATGTGATTTTTGGCCCCTTTTAATACCTTCAATGATCATGGTATCACACCTATGGCCTGTCGTTTTTGTCCAAAAGAGAAAACACCTATGGACCAGCGTATTTGGAGCTGTCCCTAAGAAATTTGGCAGTTCCCATCAAAGTCCACTTCTCGAGTATATTCACATATTATAAGAAATAGTGGTGGAATTTGTGAACAGCTAAGCTGTGATAAAAGAAATAGTGGTGGAATCTGTGAACAGCTAACCTGTGATAAAGAAATAGAGGTGGAATCTGTGAACAGCTAAGCTGGCCTTCAGTAGGAAAAAAATAGCATATGTATATTGAAGTATATCCACTGACCTTGTCTACTTCACCAAAATCTCATAATATGTGGTGTATGAGTTGGTTATGGAACTGCTATATGAAATCCAGGTTGCAATTATATCTGGCAAGTTGTTTCATGATCATGAACAATGTGATTGTACTTGTGTTGTATCTAAATAATGACTGAGAATGTGAGAGTTTAAACAAATATTCAATCTTCTTCTTTTAAATCATGGTTAGGAGGCAGTATGACATATCTCAATTCAATGCCATTAGCGTAACTATACTGTTTTTTCCAGGGCAACTGATGAGAACTGAAGTCCTCAAGCTCCTAAATCTTACTTTTTACACTTTATAAATAAGAAAACTTGTCATGCCGCTTAATAATTTTTTATTTGAATAGTGATGGCTGGAGGTTGACTGTTGAATAATAATAGTAGTAAACGCATCCCTGTATCACCATATTTTGTTACTATTAAATTAAAATTTATTAGAAAAAGAGAAACAAGTAAATTACAGTTAATTAAGGTATGGAAAAAGAAAAAGAAATATTCAATGTTCTTTTCCCCTTTGAACTAGTTCATGATATTCCATCACAATTTTAGCATGGGAACATATGCAGCATAATCATAAGCCTTTGACGTACTGCTGATCATGTGCAGGAGGGTCATTCACACTGTTGGTCCAAAGTATGCGTTAAAATACCACACTGCTGCTGAGAATGCTCTAAGTCATTGCTATCGCTCTTGCCTTGAACTTCTTATAGAAAATGGACTACAGAGGTTGTCTAATGGTCATGTATTCTGTGGTTTGTTATTAATGCCGTGATTTGTTTTTTAAAAGGAAAAAGGGAGAGGCAGTTCCGTGATTTCCTTTTCATTTTAGGGTTTCAAGCATTTAAAGTGCTACTTCCTATGTTTGGTTTATGTATTGCAGCATTGCGATGGGCTGTATCTATACCGAAGCCAAAAATTATCCGCGAGAACCAGCTGCTCATGTTGCAATAAGTGAGATATCTCGCTGATTCTTAATCATGTGCTAATTTGTTCGTATGTGATTTTCAAATTAAAGATAAAGATAGTTCTTTCTGTGCGGAGACTGAAAGAATTGATATTTTCATCAGAAAGATTCCTTATATTAACTATATTTGTTTAAATGTTTTATCTGCCAGTTGTTGAATGTAACTCCATCTTTTGTTGCTTTGATTAGGAACTGTGCGGCGGTTTATTGAGAAACAGAAAGATAAAATAGAGGCAGTCATTTTCTGTACAACTACGTCATCTGATACAGAGATATATAAAAGGTATACTTTGTACATTTTTTTCTGCCATACTTGAGAGGATGCAAGCATTCTATGTATATTGTTTTTGCTGTTAGAATTCACAGTATCTTTAATTTTGCAGATTACTTCCTCTCTACTTCCCCCGGGATAATCATGAGGAGGAAATTGCGCGGTTAAAACTTCCTGCAGATGTTGGGGATGAGAATGGAGAGACAACTACAGCTGAACGTAAAATAAGAATAAAACCATTGCCAAATGCAAAAGTTTCTAGTCCAAGGAGCCCCCAAGCCTCTGTTGATCTATCTGTCAGTAATCTTGGTTTGTCCAGAAGGTTAGTGATGAATTAAGCAGTTAATTCACAATAAATATCATGTGAATAGTGGGCTTGCAGGATACAGTTTGAAGTGTTAAAGTTAGAACTTAAGAACTGGTTTCATTCCTCATATCTCCCCCAACTTTTTGAATCTATGTGTATTGTAGTACAACAAAATCGACAAAGGAAATTATTGTTTACATAAAGAATAGCTCCTGATAGCCCCAAGCTTTTGGCTGTTGCTTTATGATGTCACTACCTTTCAACTTTGAGTGTTCTATTTGAAACAAATTAAATAGCGCTCAAGGTTTTATGTCTGGACCTTTCAAAAGCGAAGATGCTAAAACAAATGATAAGTCTATTTTAAAAAAAAATAATATGATTGCAGTTAGAGACTTATAATAAGTAAGAAGGGCCTTCTGAAGTGAAGCCTTATTTAGGTGTTATTAAACAATTTTGTAGTTGAACATAGTGCTGCATTCTATGAGTTTTAATTGGATGAACTTCATCACCATTGTTTTGCTGGAAATTTTAGCTTGTGTTCCACTTTATCATATCCTTTGATGGTGAAAGTTCTTCTCTCTCTTGGCCTGATCAAGAAATAAAGCATGATCTCTACACAAAAAGATTACGTTATATATCTTAATTCGCTATATACAAAAAGATTACGTTATATATCTTAATTCGCTATCTTTAAGTACATTTTCATCCAGATTGCATCAGCTTCTATTTTAAAGGACTTTGGAGATCACTCCACATTCATGTGTTTCAATGCCATTACAAGAGTCAAACTAAAGCACTTTAGTAGTTACAGCTCATCATTCTGTTTCCTCGTTAATGAAACCATTATTCATTATTCTTAAGAATAGGCCTGGAATTTCTTTGGTTTTCATGCTATTTCTGATCATATTGCTGCAGTGAATTCTGGTTGTAAGTTATCATCAAGAAGAAATTACATTAAGAAAGATACTTCCTGTTACTTTTACATGGTAATATTACTTTGATTAAAAATTCCATTATTGTTGTTTCCTATCTTTCTACATGTTGAAATCATATGTGTGGCAAATGACTTTTGATTATATATCGTGAAGCCAGACTGAAAAAAGTTTTCTTAAACAGGAGTTCATCCTACTTGGGTGCATTTTTGGATCCTGCTTTTATGTCCCTGATCAAAGACCCAGATCAGCGACGTAGAGAACAATGGGAAAAAACAGCCCAAGCACAAAATAGTTGGAACTGCTTTAAAATGCTTGGATATGGTGACCTTGGGGGACCTGCTTTATCAGCTGCAGAAGAATATACCCTTCATTCTAGATATCTTGCAAAAGCAAATTCTCTGAATCTTTCAGAAATTGCAGAAATGAAAATTGTGTAAGCAGCTCTGTAAATTATGTCGTTGCTATCATTGTTTTTGGTCCATGCTCTTGTCATATGAATGAGATACCTGCGTCCAACTGTTTGAAGCCTCAGATATGCACTTGAATAGAGTGAAAGTAGGACGAGGTCTGCATTTACCCAATCGCATACAAAGGTTTTGTTAAATTAACATGACTACTAGATAACTGAATTGTTATTAACTTATATCCATGAATAAGCGTCGCTTCACCTGGCTTATGTTCAACTTATGTTTCTCTTGGCTGTGTTTTCAGTTATCGAGGAGGAGTTGATAGTGAGGGTCGTCCAGTTATGGTAGTCGTGGGAGCACATTTCCTGCTAAGATGTCTTGATCTTGAAAGATTTATTCTGTACGTTATAAAGGTAGTAATAATTTCTGCTAGATTGCATGAGATTTATCCATAGCAATTGTATGATTCATAATTTGTTCTACTTCAAATTTTTCCTGCATGATTTGGCAGTAAATGGTTATTCTGCATGTCACATTTCAGGAGTTTGAGCCTGTGATTCAGAAGCCGTACTCAATAGTGTATTTTCATTCTGCAGCGTCTTTACAGATGTAAGTTTTATCGTCTGGACGAATTTTCATTGGCTCATGTCCTTATGATGGAGAGACCTCATCATAGAGCTTGCGCTGAAGTTTGTTGATTATAGTATGAGTGCAAACAATCAATAATTTAGATTTAGATCTTTCTCAGATCAGAATAATAGAAGATCTTCACCACTCCAAAACATCTTGTGTGAGCGTCAGAGTTAATATGAATACATTGTTGGACATCATTATTTTCCATTAGTCATTTTGCTTTAAGGATCACCCCATTTATGGGATTTTACTGGGTTGTTGTATTTTTCTTTGAGGATCCTTTTATCTACAGCTCTCCGTGTCCATATGATTGACAAGGATCACAGAAACATACAAAATAGATCCCACCCCACCCCACCCCACCATTTTCTTACTTTGGTGTCACTAGGTTTTTTTGTACCTCAAATTTGGCAATACTTTTTCTTAGATGTTTCTGGACTTTATTTCATGGTATAAAAACAGGCAACCAGATCTGGGATGGATGAAGAGGTTACAACAAATACTTGGACGGAAACACCAGCGTAACCTTCATGTATGCAATGACTTCCCCCATTTTTCTTGTCCTTTCCATGGTTTCCCAAAGCTGGACATTATTCCTGTTTCTTTTGTCTTTCTAAATCTCGTTTTTTCTGTGAGCAGGCAATATATGTGCTTCACCCTACCTTTGGACTGAAATCTGCAATTTTTGCTCTGCAACTCTTGGTCGATAATGTGGTATTTCTTGACACCTTCCTTCTTTTCTTTTTATCTCTTTATGTAATCCCATTATTACTTGTAACAAACTCCATTCCATTTTCCCTGATGAAACCTTGTCTCTGGGTAACTAATCTGCAGGTGTGGAAAAAAGTAGTATATCTTGATCGTCTTCTACAGCTGTTCCGCTATGTTCCTCGTGAACAACTAACCATTCCAGATTTTGTTTTCCAGTTAAGTTTTCATACCACAATCCTTCATTTATCACGTCAGAATGTATGAGAGCTGAGTGCAACATGCCATATTACTAGTATTAGGCGTTGTCCCATACTCTCGCTCTATTGGGTGGGAAAATAATAGTTCCTACTTGCTTATTTTGATTTTAGGTTGGCTACTGTCTCATTATAGTCTGAATTTCTTGTCGAGTTTTGACGTTTAACATGTAGTAACTCAGAGGCGGATACAATATGTGTTCCATGGGTTCAGCTGAACCTAACATTTTCGACATTTTAGATATATATGCATGCATAATCACTACAACTTCAGTAAATGTTATATTCCAACCCATAATCTCTGTCATGCAATGTATTAAATCGTTTCATATACGTGGGATACTGATTATAAATCTGGGATAAAATCTGTGATCAATTTACCACATGTTTGGTTTGATGTATTAGCTAGTCCCTGGATTTTTTATCCCACCGTTTGTACTAAAATGGTGGGATTACCATTCCATATAGAAGGTCGGATAAAATAATCCGGTGGGGTATCCCAACCCATGTGATATCCTTACTTATCTCATCTAGTATACCAAACAATCGACGTGGTAAGGACATAATGATAGAACTCATCAAGTTTATTCTCTGTCGCAACAAATGTCTCCCTTCTTGTAACTAGCACTTGAACTACTTGCATAAAGATAGAACCCATCAGATTAAATCATGCATCCGCCTCTGTAGCCATGGTATCTTAGATTTGCCTCTGTATCAATGGTCATCTCCCTTCGTGTAACGTGTTCTTGAACTACTTAAAATAAAGATAGAATTCATCATCCGTTTAAATCATGAATCTGCCTCTGTAGCAACATCATCTCCCTTCCCTCCGTCTAACGTGTACTTGAACTACTTTTTATCTTGTGATTGCAGGCATGATCTGGAGGTTAATGGAGGGAAGGGCCTTATCGTCGATCCTAGAACAAAATATGTTTATCAGAGACCTTAGTGTTCATATTCATGAGAGCTTCAATTCAAGATTCATCATTTAGAACTACTTTGGACCAAATTGCTGCAAGATAATGAAGCTTGTTAATCTTTTATTTTCATTTCTAATCATGAGGTAGTAATTGGTGGTTATATTTAGTTTATTTCTCCTTTCTTTGTAATTTTATTTGTTTATTTATTTGTGCAGACTCCCTATGGCAATAAAAAGTCCTCCTGTGTAACATTTTCCTTGTAATGAATGTATTTATTTTTTAGAATTTGATTTAATATTTAGCGGACAATAATGTTTGTATTATGGTAGATTGTCCTTCGGTAAGGTCCTTTTATAGACCCCGTGTAAATGCAGGATATTTTGTGGCATGGAAGATTGCAACTCTGAGTTTGATTTTGGCAACTTTTTCACTATCACCCAAAAAAATCAAAAACTCCAACTCGAATTGTGTACATGCAGACTACGCCACGAAATTTAAGAAAATAAAAGAAGACTTTTAAACTTGTGGTACTAAATTACTTTCTCCGTTCACTTTTACTTGTCTTTGTTTTATTTATCAAGGTCAAACTATATGAACTTTGATCAATATTTTACGATATTTTTTCATCATATTAATATGAGAAGGATTACAACTTATAACATTTTTTGTATAGTTTTCAACCATTTAGCTACTTTAATTTAGCTTTAACGTTAAGTCAAGTTGATCTCGAAAAGTGAAACAGTGACAAGTAAAGGTGATTAGAAGGAGTAAAATAATATCAAATATATCAAAGTAATCTTTAATTTTGTGATCTTAAATTTATCACGTAAAAAATTGAATATTTTTTTTGAAACAAATAAAAAAAAAGTTGTTATTATTAAAACAAAGAGGGTATAATATTATTTTCTGTCTGTTTAGCCGGAACAATTAGGACTCAAGCTCAAAACCTCTTGTTAAGAGCTACTCAAATTTAAAACCTCTCGTTAAGAATTACTCAAATTCAAAATCTCTCGTTAAGAATTACTCAAATTCAAAATCTCTCGTTAAAAATAAATGAATATTTGTGAACAATGTGGATATCATTTGAAAATAAGTAGTTCGAACAGAATTGAACTTTTGATCGATCCGAATACTTAGGATCCTACAAATGAAGAGATGGTCTTTCTGGATCCCACTGAATTTCATTCGGAGGAGGAGCCTTATAGTACATCATTAAATATACAATTAAAAAAATTCTTTCACATCTTATTCTTTCTGATTTTTTTTTTCAAAAAAAAGGTTAAAATACAAAGAAAAAGAATCATCTTGGGGTGGATTTACTACTTAGATGCTTTCGGTTACCTAATGTTTATCGTGAGCACGATAACTAATACACTAGAAGTGCGACCTTCCCAATTCTTTGATTACTCAAATTCAAAATCTCTCGTTAAGAATTACTCAAATTCAAAACCTCTCGTTAAGAATTATAGGCAGTTGAAAAGCCAAGTGGCAGTTAACTATAAAGGCAGAGGAGAAAAGGAAAAAAAAACCCAAAATATCAATAGGGGTAGCATGAAAAATTAGTGGACACCATTTGTCGATCAACGGTGACCACCGTCCGGCAGAAAACACAACTTTCCGGTGAGTCTGTGAAACTCCATTCTTCTTCTCCGGTGATAATTCTGCAAGTGAGGACGCTTTTACTCACTTATTAACACGTGTATATTTCAAAATCAAATAGTAGTAGTAGTAATCTGAGGTATAGGATTTGCGTTTATATTGGAAGTTCATGTTTAATTTTAGATTAATATGAGCATTTCCTGAGCAAATTACTATGGTTTGAAACTAATTAATCAGAAGGCGAAGTGGAATTAGTTAAATTTTGACGGAGTTGTCTAGAATTTTTTACTATTGATGCAATAGACATTCACCGGTGAGTTAGTTCTAATTTCTATGTTGTGAAGCTGAGACGATATATTTTTTTTTCTTCTAGGATTTTGATGAAATGAGGAAGGTGATTAGTTAGTTTCAGCTTAGTGAGTAGATGACCTTAGATGTATCCAGGTCGATGGTTAGGGTTTACTTCTAGGAGTTTTGAAGTATCAGGGGAGGTGCTTAGTCAGGATATGACGCAGTTTCAGCTTACTGAGGACATGATCTAGATAGGAAGATATTGAGGTTGAGATTAGGATAAAAGCCTAGAAGGTTAGTAGGTAGATGAGTGTTGTTTTACTTCATTTGTGTCGGTGAGGCAGGGGGCTAGCCTTCTTTCCGCTTTGTCCTTATGAGTATTAGTATTTAGCAGTCACATAGTTTCTTTGTTCCTCAGTGTTTATTACTATTTGTTGCTCCATTTGCTTTGTATCTTGTTTTTTTGGGTCTTTTTTTCTTATAATCGTGCTTCGAAATTCTTCTTTTCTTTTGAGGCAACGGTCTATTAAAAGTAGTCTCTCTACCTTACAAAGACATGAGTAAGGTCTGCGTACATGCTCCCCTCCCCAGAGCCTACTTGTGGGATGGCATTGACATGTTTTTGGAAATGATTGTAGAAATACTCGAATTGCAATTAGAAGTTCTTTCTTTAGCTTGAATTGGCTCAATGAATTGAATTTTTAGTTATGTTTGGAGCTGCAATAAACATTCCGATGATGGATTAAATGAACCCAAATAGCAGGTTATGGATATAGAGGATTCATGTAGTCTACCCAAAGTATTTTGTAGTTCAAATGTTAAACATTTAGGGCTTTTCTATAGTTTTGACAAGGGTTTCTCCTTCCTTTCTTTTTTTTGAACCTTTCTAAAAGTCAGTATACAAATTCAAATTCCATTAATTGACTACAAAGGTGCTGAAGTTGAAATCTGAAAAGAGTAAGTTTATTTCAGAAGAAGATCGAACGGAAAGGAAAATTGGTACTTTGAACGAGTAGGTTAAAGGAGGGGTGTCCTGAACAGTAGCCATGGTGCAAAGTATGTCAATGAGCACTCTTGCAACTTCTAGATATTGCGGAGTTTGTGGATCCACCTGTTTGAGGAGGCAATTTGGACAAATAAAAGAAACCACGATAGGTTATGGGGGAAATCAATTTGTTTGGAATGATCGTCGGAAAAACTTGTCCTTTGCAACCCACATTGATATGCTAAAGCCAAGAAATTTGAGAGTTCAAGCTGGATGGTTGTTTAAAGGAGGCGACCAAAGCTTAGAAGCAAGTATTGAGCGGAGCGAGAATGCCAATGAAGATATATTGATGTTTTTTTTCCAGCTTGACCTGGCTACACGTGTGCAGGTCACCATCTAGCTCTGTGATTTGCTGTAATTTATTTGCCATATATTCGATCATTGCTTCACAAGTTGTTTATCCTGCTTTATACACAGTATGCTTTGAATGTGGAGCAGTATGAAATTGCACAACAACTAAGAGAGAAGCTCACTGAGGTTAGTTTATGGAGATATTAAATGTCCTGTTTTCATCTCATTTTTTACTTATTTTCCATTATTAACTTTAAGCAACTGTTACCACTATTCTTCTTGCGATTCTATTGGATTTTGATTCTCCGAGATTGTACCAGTCAATGAATAGATGAGAACTGTTCACTGACTAGAATCAGTGCATTACTTATATGCTAATGAAGGTGGAATCAGAGGTTTTGAGGCAGCAGGAATCCAGAAGGGGATCAGCCTCAAAGAGTGAAGCTCAAGATATGGCTATAAGCCTCTTGCGCCTACGGTAAGCAAACTCACATTCTTTTTTTCTTTTTGTCATGAGCTTTGAGTGCTTCATTATAAAGATTCTACTTTTAGGATATCCCAGAGGCACCTTTGAAGCACCTCTGATCAGCTTTTTCTTCGTCCAGTGCAGACCTGCAGAATGCAGTTCAGAGTGAAAATTATGATTTGGCAGCTAAATTGCGAGATGAAATTTCCAAGCTAGAGGCAGAATCTTTGACTGCATCGATAAGAGCTCAGGCATATGAAAATGCTCAATATGCCTTTCGATTAGGCCAAAAAGTGAAGCACAAGAATTTTGGTATGGAATCTTTAACTAATTGGTTGGAGTGGCAGGAACAGTCTTTGTCTAATTCAAAAGATAACTAAATGTAAAAACTAAAAACCAGATACACAATTTCTCATATGTTCTCCATATAATTAAGTTGTAGCTAAAAATGATATAAGTTTGAGTCTTTATGAAGTTTCCTGGTCTGATTGTCAAATCTTGATGATTTAATTAAATCACAGTCATTGATGGAAGAACACGTTGTAACTGCATGAACTACTTGACTGAAATTCACTGAGTGATCAACTTGCTTATTTCTGGTGTGGACTTACGAGGATACATAATCAGGAAGTGCATTCAATACTTCTCTTTTATTGATGTGCAATACTTTGCATGGAGTGATGTGCTATACCTTGCATGGACATCTTGCGACTCAGTATATCAAATGATATAATTATTCTTCCTGATACACTGCTTCCTTCTGGGAAAATGCATTCCCCCTTAACTGACATTCACGGAACACATATATTCAGCTCGATTAGTAACTGTTACTCAAGTTATTTATAGTATTAAACCCTTATCTTGTGACTTCAGGATATCGTGGTGTTATATGTGGGATGGACCCAATATGTTGTGAATCAAATTCATGGATGGAAAATGCTAGAGTAAAGAAGTTAACTCGTGGTCCTGATCAGCCATTTTATCAGGTTTTTGTGGATCTTGTAACGTGAAAATATGTCTCATCTATTGCAAGCAAAGATTAATTCATTTTATTTATCTGAACAAGGTCTGGTATCAACAGTAATGGTTTGCAGCCACGTCCCATAGAAAGACAATAATTTTCTATCTGTTTCCACTTCCTGGCTTCATCATCTCATGATAATCATGAAATATTGCATATGTACTGTGCATTGACCCTAATAATTTACAAACTTCAATGGGGCCCTCTAGGAACTGCTTATCAAAAAGCTACTTTAGACATGACAATTTTTCAACATGTTTACAAACACAGAAACTACTTTTATCTACTCTAGGCCCTCATTTTAGCAAAGTTATACAAGCTCAAAGAATTATCCTGAATGGTGTAGAAATTTGCTGCCTTTTTGAGTTAGGTGCAAGAATGACGACGTCCAGAGCAAATAACTTCATGAGCTTCATCTTAGAAACATTTTCCTGATACAGTCAAAATATTTGTTTGGAGAACTTCTTATGCTTGCTATGCAAGTTCCTGATCCTAACCCATATCTCAAACTTAAGCTCTCATTTTTTCTGTTTTAGAGAGACTAAAAGTGGTGCTGCTCCAAGTGATATTTCTTTAGTTATTTACTTCTGATCTTTTTAGTTCGACTAAACATAGATTATATTTTCAGGTGCTGGTGGATGTACATACAGATCCCAATCTTTTAGTGGCATATGGTAAGTGAAACTTGTGACTATGAATAAGCATTTGTAATACTCCCTCTGATTCAATTTGTTTGTCTAGTTTTGACTTGGCACGGAGATTAAGGAAGTAAAGAAGACTTGAATAATGTGGTTTTAAACGGATGATGTTTATAATGTACCAAAATGCTCTTTAATCTTGTGGTCTTAAACATGTCATGTGGAAAGTTGAAATTAAAGAGTTGCCAAAAAGGGAAAGAGGCATTCTTCGAAAAAGACAAACAACTTGAAATGGAGGAAGTAACTAGATAATCTAGCGTGAGCCAAGGAAGGTCATATACTTTGTGGAATCGTACTATATCACCTCGTAGAAACTTTTACCTGTTTTCTTGGCTGAATTTTCATTAGTCTGATGATTCTTCATCATGCAGTACCTGAGGAAAGTTTAGTGGCACCTAGCGAACCAGATAAGGTATGTATACAATTAATCTAAAATTACAACACGAAGTTGTCATTCAATCTCTAACTTGGTGAAAAATGCAACGGTGTGTAGGATCGATTTGATCATCCTTACACCTCATTCTTATTTTTTGGGGTGGATGCTGCCGGAGATTTCATACCAATCAAGCAGCTCCGCGAGAAGTACAACAAGCCTCGGCATGAGGTGCCTTATGATCAGGACGACGAGAAGAGTGGAGAAAGTTCCTAGATGCGACCAGGAGTTATGTAGGCAAGATTTGGATATATGAGAAATTTTCTTGGTTAAAGCGAAATGTCTTTCCCTCTTTCCATTATGGTGGGATTTACCTCATTTCGATAAACTGCAAAAACATGTTTCCTGCACAATGTCCTTAGTATACACACAATTGTATAGTTCTGGAGATTTTGGATGACTATGACCAAAGTACATTGGGCTTCTGTTGTTGTTAGCCAGTTTCAACAGAAAATGGTCAATGTATATTGATGCTTTACTTCAAATCTCCTTTATATTTTCCTGCTTTTATATTTTCCTGCTTTTACTTGCGGGATTTCACTAAGTACGTTATTGTTGTTGATACAATTTATTAATCCTCACTTTAGGTTTAAATCGGAGTATTTAATTGAGAGAGAATTAAAAATGAGGATATTTGGGATAAGGGGTGTGTGGCATTAGTAGAGGACAAAATGCAGAAAGCAAAATTAAGATGATTTGACATATGTGAGAGGCTAGCTATTGATGCTTCCAAAATAAAGCCGGTGATTGAAAAAAATATCGAGAAGATATAATTAGACATGACGTGACGCAAACTCAACTTATCGATGATATGACCTACAACTATTATATTATTTTATTATAATAACTATATTATAACTATTTGTCCTTGTGTTTTTTTCCTTGCTTATCATCGGAACAACTCTCGACTCTAATATAAGCTTAACATTTTTACCCTCCAATTGTCTATAGAAATAAAGAGCCCCTCCAATATAAGCTCAAATATGCTCCCTCCAAAACTCTAACCAAAATGAAACTCATCCAAGAACAAAAATTCAAGAATGATACAATATATGCCACTGTTCAGATCATGTTCAAGCCCAAGATCAGTAGCACAACTCCACGCACATCTCATCATCAATGGTTTCCGCAAAGACCCACTAGCTTCCACCAAGCTTATAGAGTCTTATTCCCAAATGGGTTCCCTC
Source organism: Solanum rostratum (assembly GCA_029948455.1). Lineage (NCBI taxonomy): Eukaryota > Viridiplantae > Streptophyta > Magnoliopsida > Solanales > Solanaceae > Solanum > Solanum rostratum. The sequence goes on from CM057046.1 coordinate 7,727,388, forward strand.
AAAACTTCAAGACTCGTCTTTGACACTTTCCCAAATCCAGATTCTTTCATGTGGGGTGTTATAATCAAATGCCATGTTTGGAATAGTTGCTTTCAAGAATCCATTTTTCTTTACCACAGTATGCTTTGTCAACTATCTGAAAACAGTAGTTTCAGTTACCCTTCAGTCTTGAGGGCTATTTCTGCAATTGGTGACCTGGGTATTGGTCGAAAGGTTCATGGGAGGATTTTGAAATCTGGTTTTGAGTCGGATTCCATTGTTGAGACGGCGTTGTTGAGTATGTATGGCGAACTTGGGGGGACGGTTTATGCAAGGAAAGTATTTGATGAAATGTCTGTGAAAGATGTTGTTTCGTGGAGTTCGATTATTTCGAGCTATGTACGTAATGGGCAAGCTAAGGGAGGATTGGAGATTTTTGGGGATTTGGTTAAGGAAGATGTTGAAATTGATTCAGTGGCTTTGCTTAGTGCAGTTGAGGGTTGTGGTGAGTTGGGTGTATGGAGAGTAGGGAAGTCTGTTCATGGTTATATATTGAGAAAGAATATTCAGAGTGATGGGTCTTTGATAAACTCACTTGTCGCAATGTATGGAAAATGTGGCGATACGTGTAGTGCAGAATTGATTTTCCATAATGCTGTTGATAAGAGTACTTATACTTGGACAGCAATGATGTCCTGCTACAATCAAAATGGTTGCTATCATGAAGCGTTGGCGTTGTTTGTTGAGATGCATGAGTCTGATGTGGAATACAATGAAGTTACTCTTATGGCTGTTTTATGTTCTTGTGCTAGGTTAGGTTGGCTAAAGGAAGGGAAATCGATACATGGTTTTATAGTTAGAAATGCTTTTGATTGTGGCAGTGATCTTCTAGGCTCAGCCTTGGTTGACTTGTATGCTAACTGTGGCAAGCTAAGCGATTGCTACAAGGTATTCGTTTCATCTCAAGACAGACATATCGTCTCATGGAATATGCTCATATCTGGTTATGTGCAAGAAGGATTTTCTGAGAAGGCATTGACGCTTTTTGTGGATATGGTAAGAAAAGGAATATTGCCAGACTCGTATACTCTGCCAAGTGTCCTCTCAGCTTCTGGAGATGTTGGATTTTCTGAATTTGGGCGTCAAATTCATAGCCACATTATTAGGACTGGCTTTTCAACGGAGTTTGTCCAGAATTCCCTGATCGACATGTACAGTAAATGTGGATTCGTGGACTATGCACTCATGATATTCAATGATACACAAGAAAGAAGTGTTGTCACTTGGAATTCAATGATATGTGGACTTATCCAAAATGGTTTATCTCGTGAAGCTATCAGTCTCTTTGATGAGGTATACTCAAACTTGAGCAAAATGGATGAAGTGACCTTCTTAGCTGCAATTCAAGCATGCTCAACTATAGGATGGCTGGAGAAGGGAAAATGGATTCACCACAAGTTAATCATTTTTGGTGTGAAACATGATATGTATATCGATACTGCTCTGACAGATATGTATGCTAAATGTGGAAATCTCTTGATGGCTCGAAGAGTTTTTGATAGTATGTCGGAAAGGAGCTTAATATCTTGGAGTGCCATGATAGGTGGTTATGGAATGCACGGTCAAATCGATGATGCCATCTCACTCTTTCATGAAATGTTAAATAGTGGAATAAAACCAAATGACATAATTTTAACAAATATTCTATCTGCTTGCAGTCATGCTGGTTATCTCAACGAGGGGAAATATTTCTTTAACTTGATGATTAGCTTGGGCATTGAGCCCAAACCCGAACATTTTTCATGTCTAGTTGATCTTCTGAGTCGAGCTGGTGATATTGATAAAGCCTATGAAATCATCAATTCGATGCCATTTCCTGCAAATGTTAGCATTTGGAGTGCCCTAGTAAATGGATGTAGAATTCACAAGAGAATGGATATTATCAAGATGATCCAACAAAAGCTTGAAAAAATGCAAACAGATGATACTGGCTACTATACCTTATTATCCAACATATATGCAGAAGGGGGAGAATGGAATGAATCTAAAATGGTGAGGTCAAAGATGCAAAGTTTAGGTTTAAAAAAAGTTGATGGCTATAGTATGATTGAAGTTGAGAAAAGAATACCAGCGTAAAGCAAATTATTCATACTTCATTTGCATAAAGGGAAGTCTCATGCTAATGATTCCATAGATTTGGCTGATTATTGCACTGGGATTGATGTTCTGATAGAAGGTAGCTGCTTCCATTGTTGGGACTTAAAGAACTGATTAGCCTGGGAATTTGCAATATTCATTTCATATAGGCTTTGAACCGGGAAGGGGAACCTTGGCGTAACTGTTAAAGTTGTTGTCATATGACTCGGAAGTCACAGATTCATGCTATGGAAACAACTTCTTGCAGAAATGCAGGGTAAGATTGCTTACGATAGACCCTTGATGCCCAACCTTTCCCCAGACCCCATGCATAGGGGGAGCTTAGTGCACCGGGCTGCCTTTACTGGCTCTGAACTGGGAATGATTGCTGCTCCACAAAAAACTGGCTAAGAGGGGATATATAGCTGTTTCTGGTTCATTGGGAAATTTTCTTTCAATGGCTGCCCAACATGCTGAACTTTGTCTGCTTCGCAGCTCAATACTGTCATTCTCTTTCTGTCAAGTAGCTCTTCTCATGAATATAGCAAAAACTTGATACATTGCCCTCACTTTACAACTCCAACCTGCCTTGGACTTCAGACAACACTATGCTAAAAGAGATGGCCCTGATGACGACTGTGAAACTCACTAATCATCTGAACCAGAGTCAAGAAAGCTAAGAAATGGAACGAAATGCATATTTTACCCCACACCAGAATGCAAACGAAAATGGAGACCCGAGATAAGAGAGTCCATAATCCGTATTTTGATGCTGCATGGCACCGCGCGTTCTACTTGAAGCATTGGGAAAACCTGACTAAACACAATCTTGCTGTATCTTCCAACTAGTTGATGCAAGTGTGAAGCCAATGTTAGCAACATTGTAGCAGTAACCTGGCTGGTTGTCAGATGAGTTTACACCATGAAATGCTGGGTGTTTTGAGGACAAACACAACTCTTTACAGAAAATTAAGCTTCAATGTATTTTATCCATTCATTTCTGGTGTAAAGAATCAGTCTATATTATAGTAGGTCTCACCCTGGTTGCCTACATAGTTTTTTGTGTTGATGAATATGTTGCCACCATTAAACTTATAATATTTTTTGTATAAGTTTTGGATATCGAGATTTTAATTTTGATATATTGAACTAATCTAATCTAATTTAGTTTCAAAGATTAGTCAAACTTGACTTTTTAGAAGCGAAACGTGACAATTTTTTGGGACGGAGGGAGTATGAATTGAAGCTATATATTCAAGTGGAGTTCAATTGAATCCTTTTTATTAAAATTTAAAATATGTAAATAGGGCAAGAATAAATATTCTTGTAAATATATAAGTAGTCAAATTCTTTTGGTATAAGAATTTATTTTAAATCCTTTTTCATTTAAATTTCTAACCCCGTCACTATTGGTATTGTTTTATTATTATTCTTCTGATGGTCCCTACCTTTAGGTAACAAAGGGAATTAAGAGTGTAAGTTGTGAACCAAATAATGGACACAACGTTTGAGTACATAGTCCAACCTAGTACTTTGGTAGGCCCAAACATGAAATCTTTCCAACAAGACTTTTGGACAAAGGTGTTGTCACTATTATTCATTGCAATAACAAAAACAAGAAAGAAATGTGATATTTCGATTATTACGTCTCAATCTCCAACAAGTTAAAATCATCTATATAAATTATTTATATCATCTTGTATGTTTCGATTATCGCATATTTTTGTTGATATTGCTCCTTGTCTTTTGAATGTTATGTAATCCTTCTCTACCTTTGTATGGTTTTCCTTCAACTGTTTTGTTATGTGTTACTTGAGCCGAGGGTCTTTCAACAATCTCTGTACCAATTATGTATACTCTCTACCTTCGTCAGACTCTACCTAAGGAATTACACTGCATGTGGAAGCCCAACAACATTCATTGAATAGCATTAATAAAATGTTAAAAGCACAAGACATTATGCAGCATCTTGCAGAATATAAGGTCAGTAAATCCAATGGAAAAAACACAATAACGGGGGCTCCAAATTATGGAGCAAGAACAAAGACATGTACAATGACAATCCCCATGTAGCTAAAAAATTCACTCATGTAATTCATAAACAAAGCTCCTAAATCCGTTAATCGATTAATGTCATCTCTATAAATGATGAATGGATGAAATTACAGCCTCGTCTGCCCCCTGTTTTAAGTTAACAGGACAACCGAAGGATTGCCTGCAGGGCATCTCTGTCTCCGAGGGCGTCTAGGTGTCTTTCCCCACCCTGTTAGGCTTTTATTATCTTCCAAACTGGCATCAATGTTATTAAGCTGGTGCATTAGTTGAGAGCTTGTCGTTGTTGTGGTCATCACCAGGGTAGGGGCAGGGGTACTGGTGTCCATAACTTTTTTCCGCCTTCCCCTAGTACCTCCATTTCTCGCCCCATTCCTTCTCGTCAAACTGGAGTTCCAAGTATGGCCTGTTGCTCTCATCAATCCTCCGAATATCTGAATATCTTCGGTCACCTCATTTCTTGACAATGAAACTAGACCGGGAAGGACATCCCTTTGGAAGTCCTTCCGTTGTCTTCCCCTCCTTGCATTCCCTCTTCGGGGTCGATTTGTTAGTGAACTGGCCCCTGCATCTTCCACTGTTTGGACTTTAGGAACAAATGGCTTGGGCATGTAATCTTCCTCCTTGGTCTCTGTTAGTTGCAATGTCATAGCTTCAAAGTAATCGATTTCCTTAAAAGAACTATGTGCAAGCATCATGTTGTTGTTCTTGCCTGTAATTTCTTTAGCAGGTGTAGTAGTATCAAGCTCGGCTGCACAAGAAGAGACCACATCAACAAACCATCGTAGAGACTCCAGAGGATCATCAGACGGATCACTTTGTGTTTCCTCTATTGCGGTGCAATGAGTAAATGATGAGATGGCAACTATTGCTTCTGCTGCAGTCCTGAGCAATTCCTCCTGTGTTTGCTGCAAAGATGCCTCACGTTGCTTGTCATCGTTGTCTCCAGTCAAATTATCTTGTTCAGTGTCCATAATTACAGGGGCTTCCAGATCTATATCCAGAATGGTCTTCACATTGGCCTTATCGGTTTCAGAAGAAACTGGTTCTTCATCCTCAGTAATACATGAGTTCAAATCAAAGTGATTCCTGATGTTGACAGTTTTTGTCTCCATGGCACTCTCAGTAACGATTTTTTCTACAGCATCAGGTTCCTCGGGCTCAACCATAGAAAGGTCACAAGCCACGTTAATGTCGATTACCATACTCCTCTCATATCTGGTAGTCTTTCTCTCAGGAGAAGAACAAAGATTAGCCGAAGCGGAAACAAGTGATGCTGACGACTCATTTCTGGAAGCAATGGGAATATCAAGGATTGGAACACCAAGAATTTTTCTTACATGTCGTATCTCGCCCACTTCTTTTGTGGTCTTCACATTGTGATGTTCCAAAGCTGATGGATCACTCTGGCAATGAGGAGAGTTTGAGTAAGTCTGGACAAAGCCTGAATTTGCTGAAGTTCCACCTATCCTAGTATTGACGCCTTCATCTTTATCATTTGTTTTAGCTTTAAGCCACGGCAACACTGTCACAGGGTCTTGACGCTCTCTCTTTTCATTACCAAACTCGACATCTCGCCTGGGAGGTTCCTCGCTGAGTGCACTCGCTGCTAGCACATTTAAGTTGAAGCCTTTTGCAGATTTCACATCCGTATTGTTAGAGCTAATGAGGAAATTCTCGCATGCATTATTCAAGGAATCTTCAGATGTAAGACGGTCCCCCTTAATGTAGCTCAAAGAGTCAAAAACAGCTGAAGGGATGTGAATAGGTGATTCTTTTGTCCCCGATGAGGACCCATGGTAGAAACCACTCCGCATGGGTAGCTCACTGGCACAACCTGGACGCAACCTAGAACTGCTACCATTGGTGTGCCAATAGTCTCCGATTTGGCTCTGAGATGACTGTGAGCCCTTACCAACTGCAGCAGATGAGTTGAAGAATGAGTTCGTTTGCAATGAGGATAACCTCTTAGTAAAGCTACCATTTGGCTTCTCCCGAGAAGAGACACAGTGCGGCCACGAACGGCTAAATTCAGAGGAGCTTGCACACGGATATGGACTAGCCATGTTGGAAGTAACAAATGGTCCCACTTGAGTACAGTTAGATTGCTCACCATTTCTGTGAGACATATCTAAACTATGTCCTGTTCTATCTTTCCAAATGCCATCCTTAATATGGTGAACTAGATGAGTGCCCAGAGCTTGGTAGGCTTTGTTAATCATTACCGGTGCTTGATGGGAAGCTGCGGGTATCTTATCTTCTTCAAAACCTCTTGGTAATGAAGCTGAGCTACCTTTGATGTTACCTGCAAATTAAAGCAACTCAAGATAGGTACAAATGAATTCCAGAAGCGGCTAAACTCGAGTATATAGAAGTTTTGGAAGGAACTATTACCTGCTTCATATGCCGAAGCCAACCACTCCCTCTCTTTGCCTCTACTGCGATCGTATAGTTTACTTAAAGACTCATTTGTGCTTGCACAATTGGAATTCCAAGGCAAAGTGCCTAACGGCTGATTTGATTTTGCAGAAGCATTTATGCTTTTAGTCTCTTTATGACTGTTACCATGACCAAGAAAATCAACAGCATCGATAGCTTCATCAAGCTGCGCTGGTTCATTTAGGTCAGCCAACCCAATTGAGCTTCTCAAACATGAAATGGATGTCGAAGCACCTTTTCGGCTATCACCTTTTGCACCACCACCACCAAGAAACAATTTTGCTCCACTCTCTTCAGGAACTACATAATTTCCATTAGCAGGATGACTACGATGTAATGGTCCTACATTATTTTGCAACTGCCGACCTTCTGTATCCACGTAATTATCGGCTGGAAGGTGAAGATCAAACAACTTTTTGCGGACCTTTGAGGGCCTAGCCTCCAAAACATCAGAGGCTTTCGAAGAATAACCATTTTGCATTTGAACTCGACCGGGCTGTACACCATCCCCTTTTGAAGAACTAAAAGGAGAACTAACAATTTCAGTACCAGATGTAGATGGTCTAGTATAACTAGAATTTTCCAAGAGAAAGTTTGTGATGTGCCATTTCCGGACATCCTCAGATGGTACTTGAGATCCTACGTGACTGGATGAACATGATGGCTCCATTGATGAGCGAAGTTTATGCATTTCCTTCTTTTTAAGTTCGTCCATCATGTCCCTTTGAATTCTGTAAAGGCGATGAAGTTCCACCACCTACAAGCAAACCATTGCATAAGTATATTTTGTAACGCTGTTGACACTCGGCAATATAAGGATTTACATGGCAGATGAAGATATTTTAAACATGAGAGTCCAAAAGATTACAGCGTTAGGATATGTAGAACCATACTGAAAACCAAAATTTCCAATTATATTATCAAAAAAGAAAAGACAAAACAAATGGAAGCATTACCTGATTCCTGAATATGGCCTCGTGTTCAAGCATTTTCTGCTTTAGAATGTCCTTATCACTTCCTGGATATGCATCAGTTACAGTCCTTGATGTGAAACCATTACAATATTGCCCGTTCGGTAAGGTCTTATCTCCATGAAATAGGGGCCAACTGCTGCTATTAGAATCCTCATTAAGGTCCCTTATTGAGTAATAACTTGGTAAGAATTCTTTACAGTGCACTTGTGTTCCCATTCCTGCCAAGATTTGGCATCAAAGAATTTAATGAAAACCAAACATTTATTCTGAATAAACTTCGAAACTGTTCTAAAAAGATCACCGTAATGAAACAGAACTGAGGTATTCAGAACCTACACATCTATGTATGAACATATGATCCCAACACATTACAGCAAACACCAATGGCATTTCAAACTCCTGTAGGCATTGCGTAAAGCACATCTTTTGAGAGGACCAACACGTTTAGCAAAATGAAGGTTAAGTGAGACCAAACAGCACTTTGGTATATGAATGCAGATAATTCAAATATTTAAGCTTAGCCTTCCAGGAGATTTACAAGACAAATCTTCAACAAGAATGACATTCTACATGCACCAGTTTACAGGTGCAACACGATGATTGGAAATAATGAAAGAGGACTTAGATCTAAATCACATAAAGGAAGTTGCATCAGTAGGCATACAATTTCTTGAAATAATTGCGTAGTTGGATAAAAACACATAACAGTTTCGATACGTGATAGCACGAGTAGTGATTTAAGACTAAGTTGTTGTTACCTTACACAAAGTCCGGTGTTCCTGAAAAGTCTTCCAGTTATGCTTTGCAACTTGTCTGTTCGTGTGGGGTAAGTATGAGAAATAGAGATTCTCTAGTTTTAGAGAACCCCTAACTTGCTTGAAAGACAAATTATTTTTGCCAACTAGAGGATATCTTCATTGACGGTCCCATCGGTTATATCCTAAAACAGAAATAAGAACATCAGGACGCGTTAAAAATTTTTATGAAGAGAAGATCAATTGAAGAGATACGGTCATGATGAACTTTAGTTTTTACCAAAAGTGGAAACGGAAAAAAACTATTCTACTCCAAGTAACATCTTTCAAAAGCTAACTTTGACCACTTTCCCTTGCATAAATCAGCAATTAATGCTTTATTAACATTTCCATGTAGTCAGCATCGAAAGATAACTACGTTTACCAAGTAAAATAATCCAAATAGACCTGTTAAAAGTATTCTTAGAAATCTCGCCATCAGGATTTTCAAAGGATAAATTGCACTAGAGCAACCCAAGTACTGCACGCACTCTACACGATTCTCACCAGCAACATGGGAAAAAACTCCTAGCTTTTTTTTTTCCTCCTAGAGCACACTTTGTTAAAGTTATGTTCACACACCCCCATTTCAAGACTTAAAACTAATTATTTCCTATAGCATACAGTAACAAGGAACCAACTCTTCTTGTGTCCGTCATTAATTACAACCGTAGTGCCCAAGAATACAAGAGGAAACAAACAAGATAATGGACACCGGTCAAGGTTGCAATTAATTTGGAAATTTGTCTCTAAGCAACAGAAATACAAAACTTTCCAATTACTGTAATCTACTAATGAAAACAGAAATAAGAATTTCAAGGCGCCTTGAAGAATTTTATGAAGAGAAGATCAATAGCATAGATGCTATCCTGGAAATAACTCTTTCAAAATCTAACTTCGATTACTTTCTCTTTAAATAGATCAGCGATTAATGGACAGTTAACATTTCATGTAATTGATTGAACAGATTACAAGTTAATGGTGCCGGATGAGCACATGCAAGATTATCTCCTGGAGTAGAAGAATTTACCCGCTATGCATGAATGTGTGTACTTCTGTTTTTTTATATATTTTCCTAAGCTTAACATGGGACAATTCTTGGATACCGGAACATGTCGTCAGCATCAAAAGAAAACTGTTGTTTCTACCAAGTAATTAATCCCAAATAGACCTGTTAAAAATATTCTTAGAAACCTAACCGTCAAAGGACTAATTGCATCAGACAAAGCCAAGTATCGCACGCACTTTGCACGATTCTCATCAGCAATACGGGGAAAAACTCCTAGCTAACATCAACCTACTTATATAATAGAATCAAACAATACCACAATGTAATACTCAAGTAAGGATAAGAAAGCAGATGATCGAATGTCTGACAAAATGATACGAGAAATAGTAAAAGGTGATGGAGTACAGCTATCTGAAGGTTAGAAACAGGATCACTTGTCTGCATCACCAATGATATCTTCCTCCATTTCTTTCTTACCTTGTTTCTTTAGAAGCTCTTTACACAGATAGAGAGGGGGGGCGGAGGAATAGACGAAAGAGGGAAAATATACTCACAATACATAAGACGACTTTCTCTATTTAAAGCCACAGTAGATGAGAGCTACCTTTAGAGATGTATCACAACGGAAAATGATAGTTAATGAACTATTCCTTTCTTGATTAATTAGCTAATGTACTTCTCTTGCGTCAAATTTAACATGGGGTATTGCATATTAGAGAATGTAGTCAGCATTGAAAGATAAATGTGTTTCTAACAAGTAAAATAATTCCAAATAGACCTGCCAAAAGATTCCTAAGAACCTTGCCGTCGTGATTTTCAAAGGACAAATTGCACGAGGGCAGCCTAAGTGCTGAACGCACACTGCACGATTCTCACGAGCAACATGTCGAAAAAATCCTAACTGTTTTTTTCTCGTAAAGAGCTAGTTCAACAACACACGAAACTTCCGTGGACATTTTCAATCACTACTATCTTGTTAAAGTTGTGTTCACACCCACAGATTTCAAGACTTAAAATTAATTGCTCCCTATAGCATACTGTAAAGAGGAACCAACTCGTCTTGACCATTGTTAATTAGAACCACAATGTAGTGCCCAAGGATACAAGAGGGAACAACCAAGACAACGACGCATGTCAAGATTGCCATTTATTTCTAAGCAGCACCAAATTCCAAAACTCTCCAATTCCCGTAATCTACTGATGAAGACAGAAACAAGAATACCAGGACGCCTTGAACAACTTTATGAAGAGAAGATCAATTGTATAGATACTGTCCTAAGGAAGACTCTTTCGGAATTTTTTTTCCCAATAAGAGGAAACGGAAAAAACTATCCTGCTTCAAGTATATCTTTCAAAAGCTTAACTTTGATGGCTTTCCCTTTACATAAATCAGCAATTAATGTTTTGTTAACATTTCAATGAAAATGGTTGTATAGATTACAAATTAATGGTGCCAGCCAGCACGTGCAAGATTAACTCCAGGGTAGAAGACTTTGCACGCAACGTGTGAATGTGTGGACTTCTCTTATGTACTCTTTGCTAAGCTCAACACGCGACAAGTCTTAGATACAAGAACATGTAGTCAGCATCGAAAGATAACTATGTTTCTACCAAGCCCAAGTACTGCACGATTCTCACAAGCAACAAGTGGAAAAAATCCTAACTGTTTTTGTCTCGTAAAGAGCAATTTCAACAACACACGAGACTTCCGTGGACATTTTCAATTACTACTATTTTGTTAAAGTTGTGTTCACACGCACTGATTTCAAGACTTAAAATTAATTGCTCCCTATAGCATACAGTAATGAGAAACCAACTCATCTTGTCCATCATCAATTAGAACCACAATGCAGTGCCCAAGGACACAAGATGAAATAGACAAGACAACAGACAGTGATCAAGATTGCAATTAATCTAGGAATTCGTCTCTAAGCATCACAAAAATCCACTTTCAACTACACACGAGACTTCCGTGGACATTTTCAACAACTATTTAGTTAAAGTTATGTTCACACGCGACCTTTTCAAGACGTAAAATTAATTGCTCCCTACAGCACACAGTAACGACGAACCAACTCGTCTTGTCCATCATCAATTAGAACCATAATGTAGTGCCCAAGGACACAAGATGAAACAAACAGTAATTAAGATTGCAACTAATCAACAAATTCATCTCTAAGCAACACGATAATCCTCGCTCTCCGATTATCATAATCTGCTAATGAAGACAAACAACCAACCTTGTAATAGCACATAAATTGAATTTCAATTTACTCCACTCTCACCATGAATTTTCTAAATTGGATTTTAATGACTTTCTTCTAATAAAGTTTCAATCTTTACTCATACAATTCAAAGTTTTAACCTTTATCCAAAACAAATCACTTTATAAGCCACAAAGTTTCAATCTTTTTCACTTATTAGAGTAAATGAAGCAGAAATCATAAACACAAAAAACAGAATAAAAATCCCAAATAAAATTGAAGAACTTAATCAAATCTACAAATAACATAAGACATACTTTATATACCATAAGAAAAAGTATAAACACAACTACCCATAGAATCCAAAACCATTTTTAAGTTTTTAAACAAAGCATAAACAAAACAAAAAATAGAAATATTCTCTTCTTAAGTCTTTAAAGTCAAATAAGAAAAAATCTAAATTTGTTTTTTTTTCTAAAAAAAAAGTAAAATATACAAGAATTTACCTCAACTCCACATCTTGGAAACACCTCTTGAACAATGAACAACACTTTGCAACAATTCAAGAATCATGGAGAATTGAGTGAACCCCACAAGAAGAGAGAAGCATAGGAACAAAAATGGACAAAATAATAAATAGTAGTATATGATAAGTAATACCTGTCCGTCCCATTTTATGTGACACCATTTTGATTTGACATAATATTAAAAATATTTTTTAAACAAATTAAAAAAGAAAAAATATCAAAATTAAGAAAGAATTAGAAGGAAAGAACAAAAGGGGTAGTTTGATAACACCATTGAAGAAGCTCAGATCCTCATAAAACTGAAAAAAGATTGGAGATTTTGATCTGCTGGGGCCACACAATTTCTCAGAAAGAAAGAAAAAGAAAGCTTTTTTTTTTTAGAGAGAGAGGGAAAATCAAGAAGAAGAGAGAGAAAGTGAAAGAGAAATGGACAGAACTTGTATGAGACTTCAAAGGTTGTGTACTATATTTTTGTAAAATAGGAAGAAAATCTTTACATTAACAAATGAGGCTTCTATAACAACAGTGACATGAAATTTGTCAACATCTGGTCTCTTATTTCTCCATTTATATTATTTATTAAATTTCTCTCTTATTTATTATTTATGTTGTTCGTACTTTTAAAAAATATCGATGAGCATATAATATAAATTTGTAAAGATTTACTTTGGTGACTTATATTATTTGTACTCTTTAAAAATATTAATGAGTGCGTGTTAAATTCTTTCGAAGTAGTGTATTTTTAGAGAATCCAACACGGGTGCGTCGTTGAAATTTGATGGTGACAAATGGTAAGAGTTTGAGCAAATATAAATTATAACAAATTATTATGATATGATAATATGATAGTATGAGGAAAAAAAATATATGAATTGATACTTAAATTTGATTTTAAATTTTTAATTGGTAATAAATATTTTAATTTTGAGTATGCATATCTAGATCTAGATATCTCAAAATACATCTTTATTGTGTTTGCTAATAACTACAGCAGCTTATAAAATGACCATTCAAGTACGTTCAAAATTTATGTGTCACCCAAAAAATGAGGTGTCTACGAGACATAATAAAAATAAGTTTGGAGTGTTTAGTCAGTAGTTGAGATCATATTGAATTGTTTAGACGTGCACTCTCTAAGTTGAGATACTTACTTACCAGTTGAGACCAAGTTTGAACATGTGTTTTTGTACTACCTATAAAAAATTAATTTGGAAAAAAGTTAATTTTATCTAAGAAGATAATTTATTAAATTATCCTTATTTATGAAGTATTTTATGTCAAATTACTATTCTTTTCTTTAATCACATTTATCTCTCTCCACATTAATAGTAAAGATAAAAATGAAAAACTAATTAATTATGTTTTAATTTCTTAAAATGATAACCATTTAGAAAAAAAAATTAACTTTAATAACCACAACAACTAAAATAAATAGAAAAATATATATTTAAATATTAATATTTTAAATAAAAAATAATTGTTATAGAGTAATTGGAATAATAATATTCCCCTTTCTCTATCTTTATTAATTATTTCCTTATTGTCATTATAAATAAATAAAATGTGTTGTGTTTTTTTTTTTTTTTTTTTTTGTAGATTCTCTCCACCTTAGCAAAATACTCTTGATTTATCATTTTGGTATAAATTATTAGATATTTTTATATTATTTCATTGACATACTTTTCAAAATATAAAAATAAATAAATAAAATCTTTTAGAGGAAAAGGTGAATAATAGCATCAATAATAAAATATATACAAAGTTGGACACATGTTTTTTTCAATTTAATTAATTTTTTTTTTTTTGAATTTTGAGTGCCTTTTTTTTTTTTTTTTTTGTTCAATGGGAATTTATTTATTCCTTATATATTTGTAATAGAATATTTCCTTTAAAGTAGTTTCTTTTTTAGTTCTCACCGTTAAACTTTACTTGTACTAGTCAAATTCTGTAAAAAGATTCTTTTATTGTCTTTATGTCTTTCTCCTATATTTCTTTATTTAGTCTTTTTAATTTCTGTTCGGTGTTCGATGTTCGATATTTGTATATGTAATTTTGATTAAATAAAATTTATGATCATGTCTGTTTTATATTAAGTTTTAAAATGATGAAAAATAAATTGCAATCACAAATAAAATATGAAGAAACATAATTTTATTCATAAACGATACAAATCTGTTCCTCACTTGATTCTTCTCTCGTAAAATTTCTCCATGATTTGAGGATCGTTAGTGGCGTATTTCTGGAATGTAGGATGATTTTGACCTCCTTGAACTCTATTTTGATCTCTTTATGTATTTTTCGGATTTAGGGGATATTTGAAATGCCTTTTCAAGGGAATATAATATCATTTATATACGCATAAATTAAGGTTTAGGATAAAGTAGCCTCCAAGAAACTTTGAAAGTCGTTAGCTAATTTAATGGGTTTTTTTTTGTTCTATTTAAGGCTAAAATAGTTTTTTTTTATATGATGTCTGATATTCATATTGAAATCTTGATTAATTTAAATTTATATCGTGTAAGACTTATTTAACAAAGGAAAATTATTTCATTCATTAATAATCGGGATACTCACTAATAAGATTTTCTTTTTTTTTTTATACTCAAAACTCAAACTCGAAATCTTTGATTAACAAGAGATAATAGTATGTACTATTTTGCAACTTCAAAGAAATTAAAGAAAATAATTCTAAGTTACTCTTTTAATATTGTACATAATTAATACTTAGAAGTTATATGATATTTTGCATTTTTGTATTTGTACGTTACACTAACTTCAAATTATGAACTTTCTAATTTTGCATCTTTTTTTTTGTAATGTGCTAGATTCCTCTCTTTTACTAAATTATGGAGAGCCCCGACTAGTTTGTCAAATAAATTGAGTTGTCGTGACGATATTTTCTAATATCAAAAATTCTTTTCATTACGAGACTAATCGAATCTGCTATAGACACCCGAGAGATTTTCACAAGATATGCTAAAATAAAAGACCAAGAGACGTTGCAAACGAGCAAAGAGTTATTTAATTGTTACAACAAAATTTAATGTTGTAATATATGTTACAAATTTGAGGCTTGCTCAAACATGTTAAAAGGAAAAACATGTTTATATTATGTAGAAATAGTTTTTCATTTTTTTTCATTTGGTGTTCAATATATATTTTGAGTTTGATTAATTCATATTCACGTCATATAAGATCCATTAAAGAGAAAATTATTCTCTCAATAAAATTAATGATTTAGAATTTGAACACGAATTTTTTTACTTTTCTTCGATATCTGACACTTGATTTGGTTTTCAACTACTCCCTTCGTTCACTTTTACTTGTCACGATTTCACTTATCGAGGTCAAACTATATGAAATTTGACCAATATTTTAAAAATATATTTTTACATCATATTAATATGTGAAGGTTTACAACCTATAACATTTTTCGTATAGTTTTCAACTATCTAAATTTTAGATTTTAAATATTAATTTTAGCTATTTTAATTTAGCTTTGAATTTTAGTCAAATTGATCTCGAAAAACGAAACAGTGACAAGTAAAAGTAAACAGAAAGAGTAATTTGAATGCATGTCTCAATAGGGGCGAGACGGGGGGTTAAGACTAAAGCAGAAGGGATTTTATCCATCTCACAATAATCTTTGATGTTATAAATGACTGAAATATTCAAAATTATTAGAACGTCAAACGTTAAAACGATTAATTTATCCCTAAAATCCATACTATCATAACTCTTTTAACACCATAGACAACCAACTTAATTAACTTTCTAAGTAGTTGATAATACAATTTAGAAGAATAGTAAGTATATTTTTAATAAGTAATTATAAGGTATATACATTAATGAGGCTTAATCTTTTTATTTTTTATTCTTTTTCCATTTTAATTGATCTTTCAATTATCTAAATAAAATACTTAATTTAGCATTTTAGAAGAATACTAAGAAAATAGACAAAAGTGGGACCCACTGACACTTGTCTTGGATAATGTTTTTATAAAAAAGATTTTATTTTTTTAGGGTTATAGTTATTTTACTAAAATACCCTCAAATTTAGTTTTTTTTTACTGAAAATTAGAAAAAAAAATTATTTTTTTGGGTGCTTCTGATTGGTTGATAGAGTACTGTTTTGTGTAAGAACAAAGTACTGTACAAAATACCATTAGATTTGAAAAGTACCAATATGGTATTTTTGATTTCAACACAAGGACTTAGCAAGAAAATCCCAACACTACCCAAAAGGGCTTTCTTGAAAAAATAAAAATATTTCCTCCGTTTTATTTTACGTAACATTGTTTGATTTGACATGGTATTGAAGAATAAAAGAAAAATTATTGGAGCTCGTGGTTAGTGGTGGAGCCAGAATTTCAATTGAGAGGGTTTAAAATCTGAAAAATCAAAATACATGAATTAGATAAAGAAAATTCGACATCTGCTATATATACATAAAAGATAATATTAATGATGAAAAAATAGTACTTCCTTCGGTACATCTTATGTAGCATCTTTTGACCAAGCACGGTATTTTAAAAAAAAAATACTTTCGAAACTTGTGGTCTAAAATCATTCTTACATATTTGTGTGATTGAGAATAATTTCTTTAAGGGTTAATGAAAAATTTTTAAAATTAAATTATTTTTTAATTAGAGTAAAATAACATTCTCTTTAAAATAACATTCTCTTTGCGACGAACCATAAAGGAAAGGGTGCTATACAAAATGACATAAAAAGGAAAGAGTATAATTTTTTTTATTTAACTTGCATGACATACTTAAGATTTATACAATTACAAAAATACTTTGATACTTTACATATTTTTAATTTAAATTATAAAATTTATTTATTTTTATATTCTTTAATTAATTTTTGTCGAATCAAAATTAGATAATTTTGCATTTTTTGTAGTAACTTTCAAATTTAAAACATCAGGATATTGGCATTGAGTTTCCCAAAAAAAAAATTATTTTTTTCTTTTATGGACACGTGGCATAGAATTTGTGACTTGTATTTATTAAAAAGAATATATTTTAGCACAGTATAATTTAATTGAATATTTTCTGAATTAATTAATTGTGGATTACATTAAAGAAATAATTTTCTTAAATAAAATATGCCAATTGACTTAATTTTTTTATTTTGTTAGTCAAGTTGAGAATGGAATTTTGGAACTAAAGTGAATGACTTTTACTATTAATGAATAATTAGATTCTAATTATAGTAATCATTATTTGATTAATTTTTCATTTACCCTTTGTTTAATTAGTTGGATGTTTAAAGTTTTCTCTAAATAACTAAAATCTTAGATGGTGACTTTTGACCTAATCACTAAGATTATATATCCATGGACTAATATGGATATTTATGATATGTCACTCACATTATTCGAATATTTATAATTATCAGAGTTTATATACTTTTTTTATATCTGTTTTAAATTATGACTAAAGGTAATTATAATTTGTGAAAGGGTATAATAAAGGAGGTAAGTCGAGCCTTACACCATTGTCGCATTATTTTCATTCTCGATTCATCGATCCATTAATGATATGTTGTTTTTTTTTCAAGCTATCAATGTGCAATTTTGTCCGCACACCAAATATTTACGCTTTTTTTTTATTACAATGGTATTTATAATAATGATTTTTTAAAAAAAAATTAAAATTTATGATATAAAATAATTCTTATATTTATGTGATTTTAACTTATTTTATTAAAAATAATAAAAATAAAATATTTATAATTATAATAAAATATTTTTTAAATGAAATTAAAAAATGCCACGTAAAATTGGACAAAGCTTATACTCCCTCCATTTCATTTTATGTGGCACCCATTTCTTTTTAATTCATCCTAAAAAAGAATGTCACCTTACTCAAATCGAAAGTAGTTTATGTTTAAATTTTCTTTTTACCCTTAATTAAATGATTCTCAGTCACACAAAATATCTAAGAATAATTTTAGATCACAAATTTTAAGTCTTTCTTTTTTTCTTATACACTGTGTTAAGTCAAAAGGTGTCATATAAAATAAAACGAAAAAGGCATATTTTATTCCTACTTCATTAATATCTGATGTCACATAAAATAAAACGGAGGAAGTATATTTTTTTCCTATTTCATTAATATATAATAACTATTTTTTTACAAAAAATAAAATTTATGATAAAATAATTCTTATATTTATGTGATTTTAACTTATATATTTTATTAAAAATAATAAAAAATAAAATATTTATAATTATAATAAAATATTTTTTAAAATGAATTTAAAAAATGCAACGTAAAATAGGATAAAGCGTATACTCCCTCTGTCCCATTTTATGTGGCACTCATTTCTTTTTGGTCTGTCCTAAAAAGAATGTCAAGTTTACGTTTAAATTCACTTTTTACCCTTAATGAAATTATTCTCAGTCACACAAGTATCTAAGAATAAATTTAGATCACAAGTTTTAAGAGCCTTTCTTTTTTTCTTAAACATTGTGTCAAGTCAAAAAGTGTCATATAAAATGAAACGAAAGAAGCATATTTTATTCCTACTTCATTAATATCTGATATCATATAAAATGAAACGGAGGAAGTATATTTTATTCCTACTTCATTATATGATGTTGCTTGATGGCTCTTGGATATTTCACAAATCAATAAAAGTCTCACATGCCCTTTTCCACTTGTCTCATTTCTAGCAAACACTATCCTAATTAGTTTAAAATATCCCCCACACACTTGGTTTGTGTTTATTGCATGTATACTTCCCAATTTAGAATTTTTCTTTTGTATTTTCTTCTTTTTTTATGTGTTCTTTATTTTAAATATAAATTTCTATTTATTATTTTTAAATATATTAAAAAAGGTATATTTTTATTTTATTCTTAATATTATAATTTATTCTTCAATTATTTTTAAAATTTAAGTTTATAGAACAATTAATATAGATATGTGATGAAATATTATATTAATTATTATTTTTTAAGTAAAATGTAAAGGTCAGAGCGAATAAGTAAAAATGAGTAGATGGAATATGGTGTTAATTTAAGTATTAACTTGCATACACTTCAACCATTTTATCTGTCTCTCTAATTAACTTTGTGGATTAAGGTCCAGGCAAATAAAAAGAAATCACGTATTTTTTTTCATTTTTAAATAAGTATTGCTTTAGCAAAAGAAAAAAAAAATTCTAACATAAGCGTCGCTTTACAAATTTAGGACAAAAAAATAGTGTAAATAATAACTAATTTCAACTTAGTAAACTATATCTTGTATTTATTATTTTTCTTAATGGATATAGAATAAGCTAAAACTATACCTATTTTGAGATGAACGGAGTAGTATATATTCTCTTTCTCTTGGAACTTGGACCGAACTCATATTTTATTCTACTTTATTAGTCATTAAACCTCAGTTATTTTATCAATTATCTGCTGCCGTTCATCAATATAGGTACCAAGTAACTTTAACTCATTTGTTTTATAATTTCATCGAGTATATATTACATACCTTCTATCAATACACATCTCAGGTAACTTAACGTATTCAATGTATACTTACTATCTTTCACCAGTATAAATATCGAGTAATTCAATGTTTTCTTAAATGTAACTTTAGAATTAAGTGGTTAAAACAACTTATTGCGTGTGCCACACATTAACATAAAAAATCTCATGAGTTTGAATTTGATTAGGAGTGTAATTTGCTTAAGTTTTACTCAAATCTTTGGATTATTAAGTTGTTTCATATTATATTTCCATTTTAACTTTCAAATTAATTAACATATCACTCATGATTTAATCTTTTGAAGTTTGGATATTTTTTTAAAAATATTAATACCCCTACTAACCATATTTAATTTATAGGACCTTTATATAGATGTACAATAATGTCACTAGAGGGCAATTAATTTTTTGACACACAAAAAATAAAATAAAATAAAATTAAAAAAACCACTATTTATATTACTTTTCAAAGGTGGCCACAAATCACTTATATTTGGTAACGGTCGTTCTCCAAATTAATGCACAAAGATGTAACATATAATAATAATAATAATAATAATAATAATAATAATAATAATAATAATTATTATTATTATTATTATTATTATTATTATTATTATTATTATTATTATTATTATAAAAATCATTATTACTCAAGCCAAAATTTACTATAATAAATATTGGAGAAAAGTTTGCAAATTGCACCACTGTCTAATTAACTATTAAATAATAATGGTACTGTAAAGATTAGTGATAGGATGAACGAGATTCTTTGTTTTTAATTAGAGATTTTTAATTAGTACTCTGGTATGATAAAAATTTAATATAGCCACTTTGATCGGATTATTATTGCATAATATGTTGTATCATACGTATTATAATATATTGTATTATTGTATTGAATATAATATTTGAATTGTTTGTATTATTTTCGTTATTACATAATATAATACATGAATTATTTGAAGGTTTATATCTAAAGAAAATGGTAAATACGTGGTAAACTATTATAAAAAGGAAAGTAAGTACAAAATAAGGGAGAAATAATTAGATAACAACATGATCATACCAAATCAATTGTTAAATAAAATGAGATTTTTCACCATTATAATATTTATTATTATATGATACAATAAAATTTAAATAATAATTAACATAAAAATTATATTTAAATTAACAGCACAATAGGTAGCAAAACCATCCAAACGAGGTGTGAGCCTTGCTCAACATAATCGCATGAATTTGAATTAACTATACTAAAGGCGTGAAGACCCTTAAAAATGTTATTTGAACATTTTTTCTTTCATTAAAATACTATATTTTAGACAAAATCGTCTTTTCACTATTTTTCTTAATTTATTATTTTATTTTTTATTTATTTAGTTTCAAGATTCACTTTTGAATTATAACTTTACATTTGAAATTCACTCTTGATTTAGGACTATTCTGTATAAATAATTGTCTTGATATGAAGGAAAAAGGAAAAAATATTATTCTTTTTCTAATATTTAAGAATTTGAAATTAACTAAAATTTTCATTATCAAATATTTTATTAATAAAAGTATATAATATATCAAATTTAACAAAAAAAAAGTAATTAAAATTACATTGAAACATTAAACTACTCTTTTTATATTTAGGAGTCTTTTTTAAAAGTAAATTTTAATCAATTAATTATTTAACTTCTAACTATTCAACTAAAAATTATTACTTTATGTATTCATAAACTACTAACATATCTCTATATTATAAGTAAATGAATTGATTTTCTCATCTTTGCCCGTTCATAATAGATTAAACTATTGCATCAAATGAATAACATTTATTGAATTTTATTTATATGAATATTGTATTTATTTTTTAACAATAAATACTATTTATATATAAATTTTTAAATTGACACGGTACATACATAAACTAAACTAGTATGCTAAAAATTGTTGTAAATAAATTTGATTAATATATGTCATGGCTGGTTGTTATTGGTGTGATAAAGATAAAGTGAGCTGTCATTATCAATAAGCATAATTTATAATGTAAAAATAAATTAATTTATCCTCTCTTATGATACTTATCTTCATCAATTTTTATACATAGCAAAGAAATTAAATAAAATTTAAAAACTTTAAAGTGATACTCATATTATATTTTGTGCATGTAACCATAGTTAAGTGATAAACATGCTTATGAAAGATACATGTATTGTAATTTATTAATTAGTTTAGCATATATATAGATGCACTTAATTTATTATTCTAGTTTTAACTTTTTAGCCTTGACCTTTTGAGGGATTCAATCTGAAAATAATTTAAAACTTTATTATATGGCTATATATTATGATAGAATTAGGTATGTGAAATAATGTGACAAAGGACACTTCACTTATGATATCTACTTTGAACTATACGATAAGAATCACGAAAAATTATACTATTTATACATAATTAAAATAATTTTTTATAAGTATATACCAGATAGATCTCCTCCAACTAGTTCATGTGTCTATTTTTTCAAATTTTGAAAAACCATAGTAGCAATTCTGATTCCGCCATTGCATACACCCAACCTTGGAGTCCCCATTAACTTATAAAGTTGAAGCTTATATTTATTTTCTTAATTTTGTATTATCTATCTATATTAATGTGATTGGATCCTAACAAATTGACATAAAATATTAATTTGGTGGTACATAATAAATAAATTATAGTATAGTTGTTGTGATCCTATAAACAAGAAAGTGGTCCCTTGAAAACATGCCATGGTCACTTTCATGGAAAATGTGTGACACTTTACAACTAGTACAAGATTTTACTTGAATTGATACTTAGGGACCCTCACTAATTCCCATATATAACTAGATGATTTTAGGACTTAGGGTGTGTTTGGTAAAGAAATAATAATAAATTTTTAATGAATAATAAGTAAATTTATTATTTATGTTTTGCGCTTTAGTGTTTGGTATGTAAATAAGAAAATATGATTTTAAGAGTATTTAATTATATGTAGTCTTCGAAAAATATTGTAGTGGTGAGATGGGGTGGATAGTGGGAGTTTGGAGGTTCATCTGAACTCTATTTGGTAAAAAAATATACTATTTATGCATGATTAAAATAATTTTTATGTATATATAATCGACGACGAACCCCCTTCGACTAGTTAGTTGTGTCTATCTCCTCAGATATTGAAATCCGTTTGTAAAAAATTTGACTTCATCACTGATTGACGGAGTTGGGATGGTCAAAGGTTGGAGGTAGGGAAGAGACAATGAGCTCGGAATGTAACTTGTTTTACACTACGTAAGTCATTTTCCTCATTTTCAAGAAGTTTATTTTTCTCGGAAAAAATACTTTCGTCATTTATTTATTACTCCCTTGTCCAATTTATATGAGTTAGCTTAACTTGACACAAAATTTCATAAAAAAAGAAAAAACTTCTAAAACTTATGATATAAAATAAATCATAGATATTTATACAGCTATGAATCATTTCATTATCGATACAATATGCATTTTAAAGTTTATTTTTCACTAAATATAAAAATATGTCATTTTTTCCGACTACTTAAAAAGAAAATGAGTCAAATTGTAACAAAGAGAGTAATTATTTTTATTTTGGATTTTTCAATGGAATCTCTTTAAGTTTGGTGCATAATAAATTGGGTTTTTGTTTCTATTTGTGTTACTCCCATCCCAATTCAATTGCCAACCACCACCTTATAACTTGCCTAGAAAAAAGAAAATGACATCATGACTAATTTCCCTTATTAAATTATTAAATAAAAAATTGTCTCCAAAGATTATAATTAATAAGTATTATTATAAAAAGCTTAAAATAATTATGAATGAAATTCTCTTTTTGAGGTTAAAAGTTAAAAAGATTGTGCTTATAAACATGGTAATAATTTACTCCTATCATTATTAAATTTCAAAACATTGACCATACATCATGTGGAGTAAATTTTTTTAAAGAATATATATTAAATTTTTGAATTTTTTTAATGATCTACTATTGACTTTTTTTTTTTTGTGGAAAAATGAAAAAATGTGGACTTTCTTTGCTCAATTATCAGTCCAAGCCCAACAAAAAACAATAGCATTCATCTTTTTTCTTTTTCTTTTTTGGTCTTTTAATTCCAACCACACAATTTTTCATGAACTTATTGTCTTATCCTATAAAATAATTATTTGCAAACATAGGTTAAAAAAATGTAGTAATTTAGTTTGATATTTGAAAATTCGACATAAATAACTTAATTTAATTTAATATTTAAAAAATTCGAACCAATCTGATCATAAACACTCCTACTTTCTTGGTTCATTTTATTAATTTACTATCATTAAATTTCTATAGAATGATGATGTTTGTTGCATTGTTATCTTCTATAACATGATGCTACTATAAAATTATATAATTTGAAAGTCAATTCTAAAGAAACTTGGTTGTTATAATGAAACGTTGCTATGAAAGATAATTGTTGTAAAAAAAGTCTAACTATATAATTCGATTTACAAGAATTATTTAAAGCAATTTATTTTTTTATATAGTAAATACTAAATGTTGGATCTTCTTGACTTCTTCGTTAATCTCCTTAGCGATATCTGGATTCTAACACCGATGAAGAGGAGAGAGATGAAAGTGTTAACGATTTCGTTCACGCTTGATATATCATTTGACAAGCTAATAGTTTTTTTTCCTATTTTAGAATACGATTAACCAATATATTTATTAATCAATTAGGATAAATTGTGCATATCTTTTTGCATAGGCTCTTCTTCCTCCTTCCAATGCAAAGGCAATGTCAAGTAGGGCGAACCTTGGGGCATTCTTCAATCCTTGAATGTGATAAGTCGATATCGAAGTACCAAAAGACTCTGTCAATAAAAACAGAACTGAAAACTTAATGCAATCGACATAGATAATCAAGCAACAATCGAGAGCTGACAATCTGATTCCACTTAAAAATGAATTAATTTGAAATCAAGATGAATATCGATCCGATAAATTACCTAACTTTGACTTTTGTTTGGTTTAAGTGGAAAGTCGTTATCTTCTTAGGAATATGAATTTTTACCCTATCGTTTTCTTTGCATTACTCCAATAACAAATTTCTCAAACTTATGGACTTCACGTGGGAACATCATCCATCTTGTTTGCTAATTTCTAAACACACACAAAATCTACTCCTATCACTCTTCCCAAAAATTACTTTTGAGTCGTGATATCAAATTATATTAACTTATCAGGATTAAATTGAATTGTAACGACGATTGAATTTAAAAAAAAAATTATATTATGAAATTTGTATTAGTCAATTATTCATATCGAAATAAGAAGAATGATGTTCAGCTCTTAAAGAACCTGTGATATTAGACATGGTATAATATTTCTTTGATTATAAAATTATATATTTTAAATATAAAAATAATACTTTACTAGTTTTTTAATAATATAAATAAATTAAATTATAAAGGACAAAATGTCATGCAAAATCAAATAGATGAAGTAAGATCACTTAATAATAGTGTTTTGAGGGATAAACTCTTATATCAATCTCAAATTATTTTTTATTTACTTATGTATGATAATTGATTGAAAATTTTAATATGTACATAAATCTAATAAAAATTAAAAATTTATAATACATTTAAAATAATTCCTCTCTATAAAATAATCTTAATGTCAAAAAATACACTGATAATTACCCTTTTTCATAATTTACCTCTCAAAAGTATTTTTAAATTTTTTTAAAGCCAAATACAATACTTATCAAAAGCACTTTTCGAATTTTTTTTCAAAATTTTTTTTCTGAAAAATCATTTTTTTAAAATGCCAAGTATTTAAAAAAAATTTAAAAGAAAAGTATCTAAAACTAATCCAAACATCTCGATTATAACAAAAAGAAAAGGTTAATGAAATTATTACAAGTCCCTTTCTTTTTGGCATACAAAATTATTGGTTCAAAACATTTCTTCCTTTATTTGAATTTATTTGTTTGTTTTTATTCTGATATAAAGTTTAAGAAAATAATTTTTATAAAGTTTTATAATTATTTTAAATTTTAAATATAAAATATATTCAAAACGTCTTATTAATATATTGCATGAAAAATTACCATTAAAAAGATTATCAAAAATAGAAAAATTATTTCTTTAAACAAATTTAAAAAGAAAAAAGTTTAATTGACTATACTCTCGAAAAAACCCCTAAAGTAGCTTTATTCTTTAATTGTTACTACCATTTATATTCACTTTTGACTATTTTTTTCTTACTTGTAAATTTAGGTGTGCATTAATACATGATGTGATGGGAGAATATCATGATATTTTGAAGAAATTATTAAAAAGACAAATTTAAAATAGCAAAAAAAAAAAAAAGTACCAATAGTTTTTTTAATAGATTAATTAATTATTATTCAAAAGTATAAATTTGCCAAAATTCAATAATTTTTTATCCAAATTCTATTCAATATATACATATAATAAGTTCTAGAATTCAAAAACTTCAAATTTTGAATTTACATTAGCCGCGAATTCAAAATACTTTTCTATCCAAAGATTATTTTTATGAAGTAGTTGCTTTTATGAGAACTTTTGTGATTTTAATTAATCTCTCGTTCAATAAAAATTTATATTATATATATATATATATATATATATATATATATATATATATATATATATATATAAAGATTTCTCGTTCTTTCATCACGCTATCCAAATAATGAACTATTAGTTTAAGCCATCTTGGACGATTAACCAACAGTTTGTAATGCTTTTCTTGTGTATTATTGATAAATTAGCATTTATAAAAAGATACAAGAGAATCTATTTGGGAAGTAAGAAGCCCCTTTGACATCTCGACATTTGCAAATAATTCTTAATGTGAAAATAGAGAGCCAAGAGGCTGATCTTTGAATAGGAAAAAAGAGTGGATCTGCAAGATCCCAAATGAATTGGCTTATTCGAAAAAGACTTGTTCTTTGCAAGATATATATATATATTTCATGTCTAGTACTGCATGGTTCCACTCTACAAGAACCCCGACTCATCCTCTTGGAGCTTATCCTCTTTATCATAAATTATTCGTGTCTCAAAATGATCTGAACTAATAAAAAATTTCAATTCATTAGACTTTTCGAAACAATCAAATAGAAAACCTCAAGAATACGATATTCTAAGAAAATCTGAATTTTCTTGATCTTTTTATACTTTAAAACTTATCGAAAATTTTGATTGCGCCACCGATTAAACCCCTCAGTGTCATAATATGCACATGGAAAAATGTTAATAACATACGTGGAAGCTTCTGTAACGCATAACATTTGTATTTGATTAATTTAAACTATATAATATATATATTTTATAATAAGGTAAAAGTAATCCAAATATCTAAAAATTAATTGATAAGTCGTAATCATCAATTAGGTATGCCTAGTTGTAGCTGTCATTAAATTATTTAAAGCTGATTTTTCTCAACATTCACCAATCATTCGATATTTTAATTCATGGTCATAGAAATTGGAACAAGATTTAGAATTTAAAATTTATAAAAAAAAATTAGTGCTTTCAAAAATAATATATTATAATAATTATGTTTATAGCTAAATATTTATATATATAAATTTAATTCTTAAAATATTTAAGTGCATATCGTAGACCCTAACGAGTCAAACATAATCGATTTTTATGCATAGTGAAAATTTATACATTGGATTGTCTTTTTATATAATTAAACAATAACTTTTATGATCATGTAGATCCTCTTCTGTGGAAACTTCTAGACAAAGAGCAAGTGTAAATTTAAAAAAGATATTATAAAAAAAAAACAAAATTCACAATAACAATATACTTACAAAAAAGAAAATTTACATACCTAATAAAAAGGAAATTTGCTTTAGTTCAAATATTTAGCTATATATACATAAACTAAGATGATCATTTTAATACTTTTTTCTTTTCCTGTTTCGTGTCCAACGAAGATTCATTTTTGAAGGCGACGCTTTCGATAAAAAAAACTTTCATTTCTTTTTCGTGAACTCAAATTCAAAACGTCTAATGGTTAAGGATTTAATACTTTGATATTTAATACCATCCTGAGGTGTTACATATAGTATGTAAGAGTGTATTATTTTTGATAATTTCAGGTTTTAAATTGAAATTTATTGAAATTTGCAACAAATACAAATGAAAAAAGTTGATAAATACTCCAAGATTGAAAGTAACACCTCTAGATTATAGTGGGCTACGAGTTTGGGTCTTATTGGGTATAAGCCTTAATTAATAGACCTCAAGGTGGTGACTTATTGAAATTAATTAAAAGCATATAATAAAATTTATATATTTTCTTTGTATTATTTTATGTGGCGTTCTTTGATTTGGTATGGTGTTTAAGAATTTTTCTTTTTGGATTTGTGATTCAAAATAATTTTTAGATGTTTCTGTGACTAAAAATTATTATATTAAAGGTCTAAAAAGAATTTCAAAGTTAACTTATTTCTAATTATATGACATTCTTTTTGAGTCGGATTCAAAGAATACGGATGTCAAGGATAGAGGAAATATGTGATTATTAGCTTATCTAAATAATAAGTAGGAGTGTTCACGTGATATGATTTGGATATGTTATTGGTTAAAATCATAACTAAACTGATATAGTCCATTTTTAAAAATCAAACCAATTCAAACCCCTTCCTCCCCCCTCCCCCTACCCCCCAGAAAAAAAAAAGAAGGCCGATTTGGTCGGTTTGGATAAAAAAAAATTTTTATTTTGAAGTAATAAATCTGTTGAAGACGTACACACCTCGATAGACACAGACGTCTAATACATGAACAATCCACAAAAAACTACTGTGGATGCAATTGAGCAATAGCACTAAAAGTTATTATTATATGAACAAAGTGATTCAGTTAAACAATACTAAAGTTATAGTACACTAACAAAGTGATTTAATTAAACAATACTAAGGACATTTTACACCAAAAATTAAAATTTTATAGAAAAAAAAGCTCAAGAATCAAATAGTTATCCGCGGGAGGAGATATAAGAAAATTAAATAGTATCATTTTTAACCAAATCAAATAATATCATTTTTTAAAATGAAAAATCAAACTCAACCCAACCCAACCAAATCAAACATCAATTTTTTTAATTGATTCGCGATTCAATTGAATTTTTAATCATAACTATGAACAAATTCAATAATAAGCTTTAACTAACAAGTTTAAGGGATTGTCGATGTACTTCGTCAATTTCTTTTTCTTTTTTTTTAAAAAAATCAAAAGGGCAAAAATGTAAAAGTCATGTGATGAGGCAAGGACCAGAGGATCTAAAGGAGTAGGTTTTTCCTCCGTACAAACAAAACTGCGGAGGAAGTGAAACTAATTATTAATTGCGGCGAAAAATTCTCGCAAATCTCGAAATCTTTCCTTTTCAAATCCCGAGGTAGATTCCTGTCCACGAATCTTGGGCTTTATTCAATGACGGAAATACCCTCGTTAAATAGATTTTCTGACTGAATTGCCATCTGTGGTCCCACCTAATTATGCCACGTGGAAGACACTTTCTGTTTCTCTCACATCTATTTTTTTTTTTTCAAGTTGCAATAATCAATGTGTGCTCTTTTTGAAAAAAAAAAAAAAATTTAATTGATACGAGGTAATGGTAAAGTATGCGTATATTTTATTCTTTTTAAAATTCATGTATGAGATTTCACTGGGCATGTTATTGCTATTGTTGTTGTTGTTGAGATTAAATAATAGAAAAATTGCATCTAAAATAAGTGACAATAATTAATTTTAAGAAAATTATGGACAAAGCTAATTATATATTTGACTCTAAAGATCGTGGTGAAATGATAAATATTTTTTCTTTTGCGAATGAAGTCATCCTTAGCGAGAAGCACTTCCTTTACATAATGAGAAGTTTAAACACGAATCTGAACTAATCAAAGCGCAAAAATTAGTATCAAATTTGGGTGAAAATTTTGATTCAAGCACAAATAAATTACAGTTGTCCACAAATCTTGGGCCTTTCCCCTTTATCTTCAATGACGGAAATACCCTCGTTAAATAGATTTTCTGACTGAATTGCCATCTGTGGTCCCACCTAATTATGCCACGTGGAAGACACTTTCTCTTTCTCTCACATCTATCCTTTTTTTTTTTTTCAAGTTGCAATAATCAATGTGTGCTCTTTTGAAAAAAAAAAAAAATTAATTGATACGAGGTAATGGTAAGGTATGGGTATATTTTACATTCTTCAGACTTCATTTATGGGATTTCACTGGGTATGTTGTTGTTGTTGTTGAGGTTAAATAATAGAAAAATTGCATCTAAAATAAGTGACAATAATTAATTTTAAGAAAATTATGGATCGTGGTGAGATGATAAATATTCTTTCTTTTGCAAATGAAGTCATTTTTAGCGAGAAGCACTTCCTTCAGATAATGAGAAGTTTAGACACGAATCTGAACTAATCAAAGCTATAAATTAATATCAAATTTGGGTGAAAATTTTGAAAAAATAAAATAACGAGTATAATAATTTACACCCACAATATAACTATGCTTCAAGTGTGCATTGATGTCAAGGTTTTATAGATTTTTTTGAGATAATTTTATTTCATGTGATTTTAGGTCTACGTCGTCTTTTTTGAATATCCTTATTTATTGTAGTTTCGTACTTACGAACTAGTGCACTACTGATGGATACATGATATGTTCAAACCATCTCTGACAACCTTTTCCTTCTTACCTTAATGCATATCACTTGGATTCTCTAACAATTATAGTCATTTTTTAAACTTATCTAATTTTATATGATCGTACATCTATATTAACATCTGTAACATAATTGATCAGTTGGACTTTAGCACTCCTCCATTCAAATAATAATAATTATTATTTAATTATATCCACTTGACTTTAATTATTGTGTACACTCTTTTTGAAGCATTTGAGCTAATTAATTATGTTGGTTATAGTTGAGATCTCATATTAAAGAGATCTTGTGTTCAAATCCAATTATATGTTTTTTTTTTTGAATTTTAAGTTATTTATTTGTAATAAGTAAATTTGCATTTCGACAATAATGGGGTAAATAAATATATTTTGACCATTCGATCAAAATAATTATATTTGCTATTTAATTTTTTTCTTTAAATATGCACCAATCAAGTATTTATAACATAACATTATTGTGTGCATATTATAGACTAACACACAATAAATATACATCTTTTGCCTTTTCAATTTTTACCCCTCAAATCAGCGATTCTTAATTTTTGCACCTATTTCTCATTTAATGATAATTTATCGATCAAAGCACCTATTTCACAAGGCAAAGGTTAGAGAACTCTTGCCTCTCTAATTCGCATGACATAAATTGTCTGGCAAAAGTTCTGTAGGAATAAGTTATGCCTCTCAAACCATAACTTTGTGAAATTTGAAATTGAACTTATGTCTGTATCAACATAAGTTCTGTAAGAACTAAGTTATGCTAAAATATAATTATAGGTTATGAAAGCTCTGAAGACGTAATGTTCTCAAATTGTACTTATATGTTGTAAGGCATAACTCGCGCTTTGCTTACCCCTTGAGATTTTTTTCCCCGTCTTTTAAGGCATAACCTGTGTCTTGTGAATATTGTATTGCTTTTTTTTTTTTTAAAGTCATAGGTATTTCTATCCACCTTTTTTTTTATTAGAGTGTTGAACGGAGAAAATTAAAGACCGCTAATTTAAAGGACAAAAATTAAAGACCACGCAAAATAGGACATTCTTGCAGATGACCCATATTTAATTGTTTGGGCCTGAAGCTCAGATTCATACTTATAATGGGCCTTATGCCACATGTAGTTCTAATTGGGCTTAAGTTGGATCCAAAGCAAACACACTTTTATATATATATACACGCGCAAACTCCTTTCATTTAATTTTACGTGACACCCTTTTCTTTTTAGTCTGTCCTAAAAAAATGTCAACTGTACAATAATTAGAAATAATTTAATTTT
Organism: Solanum rostratum; assembly: GCA_029948455.1. Taxonomy (NCBI): domain Eukaryota; kingdom Viridiplantae; phylum Streptophyta; class Magnoliopsida; order Solanales; family Solanaceae; genus Solanum; species Solanum rostratum. The sequence goes on from CM057046.1 coordinate 7,759,003, forward strand.
AAAATTTTCCTATCATCTTTAATGAAATGATTTTCAACGATACGAATATCTATATTTTAGATCACAAATTTCAAAAGTCTTTCTTCTTGTGCTTAAACACTATGTCAAGTCAAACAACGTCGAATAAAATTAGACGGAAAATATTGATGGGAGGATAGAGGATATACAGTGTTAAAATCCTTAAAAGTATTATTCAAAATTTTCACTTTACAAACATATTTAAGGAGATTAATTTGACAATCATTTTCGAAAGATAAGATTAAATAAACTTAGTATTTTTCATGTTTCAGTTTCAAACAAGATGAGGTCAGCTATAAATTTCCAATTGATCATATTTCCTTGTTTAAATTATCTCAAAAACTCAAACCATGAGATGATAAGGTTGAAATTATAAAAAAAATACAATTTTATTTTTGTCTTTTAAAGTACAACAATTTTTTTTTTTTGAAAATTACAATTTTATTATTGTCTTTTAAAGTGCAAAAACAAATAGTAATATGCTAGATATTTGCTTCTTGTTGTTAATAATAATGACAATAAAGTACCTTTGCCTAATGACTAGAGTATAATGCAACACGTTACATCTTTGCTAATTTTAACACCAACATATTCATACTTGTATTACGCTAAAACAACATGATTTTTCTCTAAAGGGTTCACATCGTTAAGAGTATCCAACACCTTATTGTTTTTTATGACAAGGGAAACCCGGAGCCGCTATCCTTTGGGTGCTCATAGGATAAAACCCCCCGCTCCTATGTAATAGCTCGCAAATCATACAGGAGAGGTAACCCACACTAGGCAAGCCCAGTGCGACGAGCTTGACCCTGAAGACAAACACCAATGAAGGACTTTGTTCACATACACCTTTTGAAAAAAGTTTCACATGATCCATCGTCATTTATGAGTTAATTATTTAAAGATTAATTGTGTATCACCCATATTAAACCAAAACCTACTAGCTTCTTGTTTGTGCATGCGCCTTTGTAAAGCTATGGACCCTTAAAGGTAGCATCGCAATTGTTGAGCTAAATCAATTCAAAAATCTTTTTAACATGATGTGATATTGTTTACTTTGAATCAAATCTGTATAAAAAAAAATTTCAAACGGTCTCGCACTATTAAAAGTATTACCACTATAAGTAACTTATTAATTTTTCCTTTTTAGCTGATAATGTGAGAATTTATTTTCATACACTCAACAATTAGGAGGTTTGAATTTAGTACTATGATGAAGATATTTAGTTTGTCTTTTAACTTTCTTGATAGTGTTTGAATTTGTGATAGTATTAGATTATTATAGGTCATGTTACTTTATTTATTTATTAGGAAAAAAAAATTTGATATTCCAACTATATTTATTATTATTAGTTAGAAGATTAATGATTTTTTTCTCTCCTAAAATTAGTGTTTGATGTGAAATGCATTAATTGTACACATCTAAACTTAGGTACACAATTAGTGTTGGATGTGAATTTGTTAATTTCACACTTCTAACTTAATTAAGTACATAATTATCTAGTTCAACCTGATTAGTAAATAGTAATTATTCAAATACTCTCATGAATAATGTTATTTAAAAAATTACCGTCTAATTTATCGTTTCCTCTTCATCCATCCAACACCTTAGACCCCCACTCCTTCCCCATCTCACCCACTCATATCACCCTCTCGCCCCATAGTGTTAGATTATGTACAAATGCTGTTGAGACGATTTTTTTTTAACTTATTTATCAAACACCAAAGAATAATTGAGAAACCTACTTATTTATCAAAGAAAAAACAAACAAATTCTAGAATGATTAATTAGAGTCGAGGTCTATGAGAAACATAAATCACAAGAGAATAATTAGTGAGGTTGAAGAAATTATCTATATTCTTGTTCAAAATCGCGATTTATAGATTGATCAAGTAGATCTCGGGGTTTACCAAAAATAGTTTTTCTACCCCACAAATATAGGGCCGCGCCACAGTAAGATTTGCATATATTCTATTCTCTCCAAATTTCACTTATGAAATTTCACTCAATTAGAAGGGAAAAAAGTGATCAATGATGAAAATCTATGGATGGAATATAAGTTGGGGATAATACATTAATATGGCCCTTAACTTAGCTTTAGTTGGTAACTATGACCTCTAACTTTACCAGTATACAAGTAAGCACTTTAATTATTCAAAACTTGAACAAGTAAACATATTCGTCTTACATGACATTCTACATGACAATTTTATATCCTAATGTGATGTCCTACGTGTATAAGGCCACATAAGACACTATGTTTACTTCTTCAATTTTATACAAGTTTAAGTGTTTAATTATGCACACCTAAAATTGAAAGACGTAAATGACAGTCCAAGCCAAGTTAAGGAATACTATGTATTATATTATAATAAAGTAGTATGAATTGATGAGAAGTTGCACACAAAATTTACTTAATTTGAATTTTATTTAACAACTTGAAAGTGATATTCCAAGTTTTTCTCCATTAATTTTTCAATCAGCCAGACAAAATTTTCAATTTTCTACCTCCTTGTGCCAAATGGACAAGTCAACCTATTCAAAGTTTGACTATATAAGTTCTTGTTTTTCTTATTTTAATTTAAAATTTTATGTAATAATTTACATAATCAGGTCACTTAAAAAGTAATTATCATTAACTCTTTTTATTAAAGTTCATTGATAGCCTATAATACATAACATCGAATCTTTTATAATAAATTAAATTACACGATAGTGTAAAAATTTGTTATAATATTGTCAATATATATAATTTAGTCCAACTGATTATGACATATACATAAAAAAGGTTCAATTAATAGAAAAAACAAAACAAGATTCCCTAAATCTTATAAAGCTCAATTTAGAAGAAAATTCTCATACACTTGTCATCTCTTCTTCCTTTCTTCTTCTTCTTCAACAACAAAAAACCCTCTATTTTTTCTCACTAATTTCCTTTTTTTCTTTTGAAAGTTGAAAGACGCGCTAGTAAAAATGAAGAGCAATATAATAAAGAAAAGAGCTTCAAATTCAACAACGGTGTTGATTGGACTTATGCTCTTCGTCTTGGTGATTATAATGTTGGGGCAAAATCGATTTTTCTTCAACTCGAGACCTCAGGATTCTTTTATTAATACCTCAACCCCTCATGATGCAATCAATCATCATAATAACTATGGAGGTAATATTGCTTCTATCTTTTGTTCGTTTCTCAAGAGTTTAACTTCTATATGTGTAGTGCATTCATTGATGATGTTAAGTGACAAAAATATTTACATAATCATATCAATTATATATCATACAATAATACGTAAATTGTTGTACACCATCGGTGAAAATCATCATAATAACCTACTATCACAAGTTAAACAACACTGATACTATATGAAATCAGAAATGTGTTGCAACAAAAATATATCCAACACGATTTCACAAATAAAATCTGAGATATATATAAAATATACAGATCTTACTCTGATTATTGAGTGTTAAAAAAGTTATTTCTGATACATTCCAAATTTTTCCGATCTTTTTTTAACTAATTCTAATTTAAATTACTCATTATTCATGAGTTCTTCCTCAAGTTTACTGTGCTTATTTCAGTTATTTTAAGCTCGAGATAATGTCTTTTTTCTTAAAAAAAAATAAAAAAAATAAAATTTGGACTTGCATGAAATGGTGTAAATAGTATTATTAAATATATAGTTTTAATTAGTAAAATTAAACGTGTCATTTTGTTAACATTCCAACCAATCTTACTTTCCGTGATTTCTTCAATCTTCATGCATCCGTTACGGAACACTAGAATACTTTTGGGAAGTCGTTTGGTACGAGGAATAAAGGGTAATTTATAGTGGCGAAAATATATTTTTTTTATTTTAGGGAAGGGTCCGATCATAAGAATTTATCGTATGCAGTTTTATCTTGCCTTTCTGTTAGAGGTTGTTTCCAAGGCTTGAACCCATGACTTATTGGTCATATGGTAGCAACTTTACCAGTGTTAGGTATAAAACATACTCCTCCTGTCCTATTTTATGTAGCACACTTTTTATTTTGGGCCGTCCCAAAAAGAATATTACTTTACTCTAATCAGAAATAATTTAACTTTAAAATTTCATCTTTACCCTTAATGAAATGATTCTTAGCCACGCAAATATCTTACATTTGTTTTAGACTATAAGTTTCAAAGATCTTCCCTTTTTCCTTAAACATCGTGTCAAGTCAAAGGGTGCCACATAAAATGGAATAGAGGGAGTAATTATTTTGAGATAAAATGTAAAACTATTTTGTCTGGCTTTTGGTATAAGATAATCATTGGATTATTTATCCCACTATTTATATCTTAATAACGGGATAAGTTATCCTATATACATGATGTAATAACTTATCTCGATAAGTTGTTCCTAACTAAAAGACCCCTTAAGCCACTTATTTCTTTTAGCCATCTTGTAGCCCGATATATATATTTGATCTGATTATTTCAGATTTACATCATGAATAGTTAATAAAAAAGAAAAATATTGGACAAAGTGCACATGTAATCCATTTTGGAATTTCATATAAGCTTTATAAATATTTACTAGTTTAGCTTGTCTACAAAATAAACTTTCAACGTATACAATTAAAAGTTATAAAAATCCACATTCAAAATAATAAAATTTGTCTAACGTTTACCATGTTAGTACTAGTAAACTTTTAATATTTTCTGTGTATATGATTGAACTTCAGACATATAAAACTCGTAAATCATGCATTTTTGATGTATCTAACAATCTCTCTTTTTTTTTTTTTAAAGAAAAATCCAAGTCAATAATCAATTGCAATAGGTCTCATTATTCCTATGATATTTGCTCAATCAATGGGCCAACACTTTTTGACCCAATTAAGTCAACATTCTATTACATGGACTCAACCAATAAGAATGAGACAAGTGTCATAGTTGAAAAGATCAAGCCCTATCCAAGAAAATGGGAAAATTTCACAATGGGCCAAATCAAAGAACTCACTCTTACAACAGGCCCAATAGGCCCACATTGCTTGATCCATCATAAAGCCCAAGCACTTGTATTCAGTGTGGGAGGGTACACAGGAAACTTCTTCCATGATATCAATGATGGATTTATTCCCCTTTTTATCACCATTAATTCTTTGTTACCTAATCAAGATTTCATCTTAGTAATCTCCAAATTACAAGATTGGTGGGTCCACAAGTACAAGGATTTGTTACAAAGTTTTAGTAAATACCCAATCATTGACATTGACAAGGAGATTAATGTCACACATTGTTTTCCTAGTGTCACAATTGGCCTTATGTCACATGGTTTTATGAACATTGACCCAAAATTAACACCAACCTCAAAAACCCTAATAGATTTTCATAGATTTCTAGCTACAACATACGGCGCCAGTCGATCTCAGTTTCAGCCTCAGATTCAGTATCGATCTCGTCCGAGACTCGTCCTAGCGAGTCGTGAAGGCAGCATAGGGCGTCTAATCCTGAACCAGGATGAAGCAAGATTGGTCGCGGAACAGATAGGTTTTGAGGTGATTTTATTCGAGCCAAGGAAAAACACATCATTGCGTGATTCATTTGGATTGATACACTCAAGCCATGCGATGATTGGAGTGCATGGAGCAGCGTTAACGCATGCATTATTTTTACGTCCTGGTTCGATATTCATACAAATTGTTCCAATTGGAGCTGAGGGAGTATCTGATATTTGTTTTGGAAAATTAGCAAGGGAAATGAAGTTGGTTTATGAGGAATACAAAATTGGAGTTGAAGAAAGTAGCTTATTGGAAATATTTGGAAAAGAAAATAATTTGGTGCTAAAAAATCCAAAGGCTCTTCAAGGAAAAGGTTGGTCTCAAGAGATTATGGATATTTATCTTAGACATCAAAATATTAATTTGGATTTAAAAAGATTTAGAATGTACTTAGAGAAAGCATATCAAAATGCAAAAATATTTATGGCTATTAATGGTTAATAAAAAATGGGATGTTGATAATTTTTTTTATATACTTTTATTTGTTATTCTTATTTCAATATTCTTGGGAATAAATGTATTCTTTTTATTACATATTACTGGTTCATTTTTATTCTTTATACTACAACAACAATAACATACCCAGTAGAATCCCACAAGTGGGGTCTTTTAATCTTGGCTTAACTTATAAACAGACACCTAAACTTGTCCTCATTTTTCACTTAGACACCTAAACTAAGACAAGTTTCTAATAGACACCTCAACTACTAAGATTTGATCTCATTAAACATTTTTATCCTACAATTAACATGAATAACGACTATGGAGAGTGCCAAGTAGGATAAAAGTGTTTAATGAGATCAAATCTTAGCAGTTGAGGTGTCTATTAAGAACTTGTCTTAGTTTAGGTGTCTAAGTGAAAAATGAGGACAAATTTAGGTGTCTGTTTAAGAGTTAAGCCTCTATTCTTTATACACCTTTACTAAATCATAAGTAAGAAAAATAATTTTTTTACTAATTTACCCTTTTTCTATTTTAATATACACTCTACAAATGTGTCTTATCCATCAATATCAAAAGATTTTATTTTTTGTTGAAACTTTGTAGTAACTATACTTTCAAAAAGAAATTAAGAGCAAAAGGAAAATAAAATTATTAATTCTATCTTAATTTTGTATAATCAAATAACTTTGAGGCAAATATTTAAGTAATATAAACCAAATACTCTCCTTTTTTTAGTTATTATGTTACAATTTTCTCGAGAGCCAGTTTGACTGATTTTAAAGTTAAAAGATTGTATTAATTTAATATTTTTAAAAATAAATATTCAAAAAAAAGTATTTTAAAAAAAGTACTATAAATTATACTAGTTTTTTTTCTAGTCAATATAATAAAAAAATATTTTTTAAAATATCAAATAAAATTTGTATCAGTGACTCTGAAAAAGAAAAGTATGATAATTTTTTTAAAAAAAGTATTCATATAGAGTGTATAAAGTATTCACATTTATATTAATTGCTCCTTAATTTATTGTCAGTGGGTCGTTGGTACAGCTTTGAAATTTCGTTTAATATTTTATTTCTCATTTTAATCTTTTTAATATTTATTAAAAGAAATTAAAATATAGTAATGAGTGAACATAATTTTTTTTAATATTTATTAAAATTCGTTGGGAGAAAAAAAATTTGTGTTCTTAAAATGCATTATTTCAAAGTATTTAAAGCTTTTTATGGTTACGTTCTTCACTCGCTAGAAAATTTTTCTCTGAATATATATTTATCATTATTTATTGCCATATAGTTAATAAATATCTATCATCTTTAATAATAATCGAATGAGGTTATCTGAACTCTTCATTGATAACCTTGATAATTAGTGGCTAAGTTAAAATTTCAATTAAATAGGTTTAAACTTAGAAAAGCAAACACATGAATTAGTTCAAAGATAATCGATATATATATATATATAATCGTGTATAAATAATAAGCACTCTGTCTCATTTTATGTGGCACACTTTGACTTGACACGATGTTTAAAAAAAAGAAGAAGATTTTTGAAACTTATAGTCCAAAATAATTTTTACACATTTGTGTGGCTGAGAATCATTTCATTAAGCATAAACGGGGAATTTAAAGTGAAGTTATTTTTAATTAGAGGAAAGTGACATTCTTTTTGGAACGAAAAACAAGGGTGTTACGTAAAATAAGACAAAGAGGATAATTTTTCGTTGAAGGAGATTCAAATAAACCCCTTAGTCGTAAGATGGCTCCGCTCTTGTTTACAATCTAAGCAATTCGTTTTTACTTATATTTATATATATTGAGGGTAGCGGAAGGGGAAATGAGGAGGGGGATTATAATGTGGAGTCGAACCCTCACCAACAAGGTGAGAGTTTATTATTATTATTATTAAAATTAAAAAAGACTAATTTATTGCAAATCAAACGTTCAATAAGAAATAATCCGTGTATTTTTATTTCTACTTCTACGTAACTAAATTTCGCATAACTAAATCATATATAACTAATATGTGCGTAATTTTTTCTTGCATAACTTATTCCTACATAACCAATACCTATCTAACTTATTCTTTCGTAACTAATACTTGCATAACTTATTCCTTTTTTGTTTCTCTTAAAATGTGTCTTATTTTAATAATTTAATTATATTAAAATAGAGAAAGTAGACTTTATTTTATCTGAATAATCTATTATTTTTTATTTATATTTATAAATTAAATATAAATAAATAAAAATAGACGGAGTAATAATTTTAGCATGTTGTCTTGTTGTTTATAGGCAGGCTATGTGTAGTCAACACTCTGTGGACCAATTTGCTTTTTTTAATTTAAAAAACGTGTAATTAATTCAAGCCCCCCAGAAATAAATAAATATTTCCATGAAAAATGGTACATTTGAAATTATCATGGTTCGCATCGTTATCGTGCTTGATTCGTTATTGTATGCGTGTAATCTTACTTTGAATTATCTCTATTCTTACGAATAGTTTGCGAATTACTTAAAAGGTAAAAATAAAAAGTGATGTTTGATTTATGTCGTAATCTTTTTCGTAATGGATATGCATTGTCTCACAAAGAGAAAAATGATGCTCAATTTTCTTTTTTGAATACAACTAATATACAAATAACTAAGCTTTGTATAAAAGTACTAATATATATTTCCTCGTGGCTAATCTATAATTACTAATATCTACGTAACTATAATCAACTACCAAACGATCACTTAGTTTTTTTTAGTTTCCTACTTGATGTTTGATTTTCGCATTGAAACCTGGCTAAATTCGGATTCGCATAGAAAAATCCTACACAAGAACAGAGCGCTCCCTAACAAAGAAGAGTCCGTAAAAAATCACTTAATGAGTTGTTTGGTAGAAGGTATAATAATCACAGGATAAAATGTAGGATTATTTTATCTCATGTTTAGTTGGAGGTATTACATAGTCTTTGGATTATTTATCTCACTATTTTTTGTCTTAATGATGAGATTCATCCCATACATGATGGAACAACTTAGCTTACCTTTAGCGTATTTATATTGCATTTATATCTTGTGTTGTCATTTTTCGTCTTTATATGTTAATTTTATCGTATTTGCATACTATCATGTGTTTTTCTTATTAGTCACTCTTTCTATTTCCTTTCTTTTCCTTTCCTTTTCCTATATCTAGTTTATTCTGTTTATGTGTTTTTTAGACGAGGGTTCCAGAAAACAGCCTCTCTATCTCTATGAGGTAATGGTAAGGTCTGCGTACATTCTACCCTCTCCGGACTCCACTTGTGGGATTCCACTGGTATGTTATTGTTTTTGTTTATGGAACAACTTAATTTGAAATTAAGTAGTTAGGGGTCGTTTGGTTTGTGAGCTATTGCACAGAAGCGAGGGTTTTATCATGTGCGGACCCAAAGGATAACAGTTGCGGGTTTCCATGTCATCAAAATAAAAGAAGTAAGAGGTCGTTTGATTGGGACTATATTATCCCAACATGTATATGAGATAACTTATCTCATCACTAAAGTATAAATAATAGGATAGATAATCTTATGACTACCTAATACATAAAGTAAAATTGCGATAAAATAATCTACATTTTATCTTAGAATTATTATATCTTATACCTCACGCCAAACGATCATCAATATATATTTAGGCTACTACTATTATTTCCCATCATTCTATCATTTCAGAACTTGTCAGGCCACACACATCTCCCATGGCGACCAACTCCAGCTCTGAAGTGCTCGTAGTAATGGTGCCCTTCCCAGAATACGGCCACCAAATCCCTCTTCTCCGTCTTTCCCAACTCATCTCTTCCTACAACATACCCGTCCACTACATGAGTGTAGCCGCTAGAAACCAAGAACTGAAGCAACGCCAACAGCACCAACAAGAATTCCCCAACATGCAATTCCACAACCTTTCAATAAAATCAAAAGGGGATGAAAACGAAGAGGACTATCTATCGTACTTAGAATCATTACTACAAATTCGCGATCCTCTTTTCGCGATTTGTCACAACAACGCCGATAAAAGAGTTGTCATTATCCATGACGCTATGATGCAGTTTGTTGTCGAAGCAGCTTACACAATACCGAATGTTGAGGCGTACTTCTTCCATGCCGTCTCTGCTTTCACTACTTACTCGTTGCTTCAACAGATTAGGGACGAGAAGAAATGCGATGATAATAATGGTGGATTGTTCTCGAGTTTGCAGGATTTTATCCCCTCCATTGAGAGCTGTTTCAAGCCTGGGATGGCAGATTTCACCAAACAGTTGCGAGATTGTAAGTTCAAATCTGGCGAAATTTTGAATTCTTGTAGAGAAATTGAAGGTGTTTATCTTGATGCGCTTTGTAAACAGAGTGATGTTCCATTTTGGGGTCTTGGCCCGTTCAATCCCGTCGACGTCCAAGTCCAAGGTAAAAGTAAAACCCACAGATGTGTACAGTGGCTTGATAAACAACCGGTTAATTCCGTCATATTCGTCTCGTTTGGAACTGCAAACAGTTTCTCAAACGAACAGATTCATGAGATTGCGATTGGTCTAGAGAGATCTGAGCAGAAATTCATCTGGGTTCTCAGGGGAAAAGATAAAAAGGGGGAAAATCTCACTGGTGAGTTCGATAAGATCGAGCTACCAAACGGGTTCGAAGAAAGAGTTAGAGACAGAGGAATCATCGCTAGAGAATGGGTACCTCAGCTGGAGATTCTAGCACATCCTTCTACTGGTGGTTACTTTTTCCATTCGGGATGGAATTCCTTCCTGGAGAGCGCAAGTATGGGTGTGCCAATGGCGACTTGGCCATTGAATTCGGATAATCCATATAATGATGTGCTTATTACAAAGGTATTGAAAGTTGGAGTAGTTGTTCGAGATTGGGCACACAAAGATGAAGTGATGAAGTCTGATAAAATCGAAATTGGTGTGAGAACTTTGATGGATTCACCGGAAGGAGAAGAGATGAGGAAGAGAGCGGTAGAGTTGAGCAAAGCTATTAAGATGTCCGTCGGAGATGGTGGATCTCAAAAGAAGCAGATGGATTCTTTCATCGCTCACATCACAAGATGATTAATGTCGAAACAGTTAGATTTCTCGTATGATCACTCGAATAAATGTCTTTATCGATGGTTATTGTTGTTGTTGTGATCACTTGTTTTAGTATGTAATAATCTATTTAGGCACAACATTTCCACTTAATAAAACAAGCTCTTCTATTGAGCATTTAAGCTGGTCCATCGAATCAGCTCCCACGAGTGGTTCTCTATTCGTATCAACTGGATGATTCTTTAGCTTCCATGCATAATCAATTTTTAAATTTTGTAGTTATTGAAGATTTTTTGTAAACTACATTGTGATATTATAGCTTGCGTTCGATCTTTGGCTTGGCGATAAAGAGAAGACGTGTTTTATATTGTCAATGACATGATCTCAGATAGAAATGAATGGATGTTGCGTGTCAGGATATAAGGTTGATAAAGTAGAATGAAAAATGTTGTCTTGCTTGTGATAGTTTAGGTTTGTCATAAAGCTAGTCGTGTCATTATGGCTCCCGTAGAATCCTTGTTTTAGTCACTACGTTATATCTATTAAGTATTTTTCTCTTCTTTTACTTGAGATTGATATATTTGAATAAAATTTTTCAGAAATAGTTCTATCTTCTCTAAAATTCACTTTATGAGATTTCACTGAATATGTTTTTTTTTTCCTTCCTTTTTTGAATTCTTTAATTTTAATTTTCTTTCACATGATATATTTAATTTTTAGCCATAAAAAAATTTCATCTACTTTCAAAAAATTATTTCATTTTTGGTTATGGAAATTCACCAAAAACCTTGTTTTCACCTTTTTCAAAATTTTAATTTATTTTGTTTCCAAAAATCAAAAATTCTTTATTTTCCTAAAATAGCTTCATTTAAATAATATTTTATGTTTTTTGACAAATACATCTTAATTCAAAAATATTAACCGCATAAGCTATAACTAAATATAATTCCAACTTCAATTTAAATTTTAAAAATTTTGAATGAAGTAATTTTTTATAAAAAATTTCATGATCAAAAGCATACGGCTGAGAGGGTTAAAGTGTTTGATCCTAAAACTTCAAGGGTTAAAGTGTTCAATCTTATAATCAATCTGCAGGATAGACCTCAACAGAAAACTAGTCGTTGCACCAGGTGCTAAAGAATGGGTGTTTTGTATCCGTTGAGCAAAAACGGGTCGAATTCTACAGGATCAAACCTATGGGACTTGAGGAATGATATAGGATTAGTTCGATCCAAAACTTGAGATATAATTCCAACTCCAATTTTGAAAATTTTGAATAAAGTATTATTTTTTTTAAGAAAAAAGGGTAAAAAATGCCCTTGTACTATAAAAAAAGATAAAATATGCCCTCCGTTCATATTTTGGGCTATTTATGTCCTTATAGTTAGTATAATGGGCCAAATAATATATTTTAATAAATTATTAAATAATATATTATAATTATTAAAACTAAACTTTATTAATAACCGATGGATTAAATTAAAAGTGCTATTATCCTTTAAAAAAAAAAGGAGTTTATAAATTGTAAATATAGCTAATCGGGAAACGGGCCAAGAGCACCGACAAGATGTTGAAGAGTTTTGACGTCAAACTGACCCTTCTTCGTTAGTGCCGTTAGATTCAGGACATTTTTAACTCATTATACTAACTATAAAAATATAAATAGTCCAAAATTTGAACGGAGAGCATATTTTATCTATTCTAATAGTACAAGGGCATTTTGACCCTTTCCCCCCTTTTTTTTTAAATTTTTATGATCAAATGCCTAGGGTTAAAGTGTTCAGCCCTAAAACTTCAAGGGTTAATATACTTAATTTAATTTCTTTACCTGTGTACTTTATTGGGTAAAGTGAAGAAGACTTTCAAATACAGCTGCACAGCACCACATTTTATTTGTCTTATTCACACTAATTTTTTAGTATACACCTCTGAAACTGTATAGCTCTGTTGCAGGAGGAAGATATCAATGTCTGTTTACTTGACATTTAAAAATAAAATGACATGTTATTTTTACTTTATTGCAACCATATTCAAATAATGAGACACCATTTCTAATAATTAAATTATAAATATGAGCAGCACATTTTATACAAAAATCATCTTTATAAATTGGACTAAGAACAAGTCTTAAATAATCTACAACACGTTTATTACTAGAATCGTTATCTAAAGTTACGCTAATTATTTTACTAGATATACCAAAAAAATTATAAAACATCAAGAATAGTTTGCGCAATATAAAAACCTGTTTTGCGCATTTTACAACTTTTATATCCTAAAATTATTTTCTGTATATTCCAATTTTCATCTGTCTAGTGGTCGGTAATTGTAAAATAATCATTACCGGTTATACTATGTCCCCATATCAGAAGTAATTGCTAGCCTACAAGTATTATAAGCAAATAAACATCTAAGATATTGTACATGTCGTGCCTGATAATCAAAAACAACTTTTGTAATTGTATTTCTAGAAAAACCATTAAAAGACGGGTTATAAACAATTTGAATATAATGGATAAAATCAGAATTTTTGGCAAAACTAAAAGGCAAACCAGTAACAACAATCATTTTAGCAAGCTCGTCTAAGTCACATTGTCTATTATAAGGTCGATGTGTACTAGGACCGAAAATATTACTAGGGTTTAATTGCGATTGCACCATTTGAACCTCCCATCGATTCTTCGGGCATGGGAGTTCCATATTTTTTGGCATCCGCAATGGCTTGGGCATGCAAAATTCTAATTCACAACAATGCATTAAGTAATTTTTTAAATGACCCGTCCCACCCCCCTTTCGTGAAGTTTTATGGTTAAAACATGCTTACATTTGTTTCAAAATAGCTTTTGTTTTATCTTCATTTTGTGTTAAAAATTGTCAAACAACAGATTTTTTAACGCGTTCCGTCTTAGGCCTATTAGATGACGAAGGTTGTACGGGGGGAGCGGGAGCGGGAAGGGGAAGGGGGGAGTAGTAGCAGTATATGGGGGTTGAGTTTCATCGTCATAAAAAATATCGTCGTCCTCCTTAATTTCAAAATCATCTTCTGGTAAATCTTCATTAAAGCCAAATCTACGTTCAAGAAATTCGTGTTCTAATTTCGTATTAGAGTCAATATTAAAACATGTGTCGTCTACGTGTGTAAAATCTTCGGTATTAAATCTAAGTGGTGGTTGTCTTGTAGATTTAGACGAACTACCACCGGATTTTTTACCGGTTATAGCTTTCTTTATTCCACCAAAAAAAGTATTTTTTTCCCTTTCCTTTTTCACCGGAATCCATGTTAAATTTAATTAAACAAGTAAAAATTATATGCAAAAATTCAAGTTATGAAATATGAACTTATAATTTATGAATATAAAAAAATTAATTCAAGTAGACAAGTAATCAAATAACTAATTGAAATGTTTCTAATTATAATAAAGTGACATTTTTTTTGGGATGAAATATGAAAATTTTGAATAAAGTATTATTTTTTTAAGAAAAAAGGATAAAAAATGCCCTTGTACTATAAAAAAGATAAAATATGCCCTCCGTTCATATTTTGGGCTATTTATGTCCTTATAGTTAGTATAATGGGCCAAATAATATATTTTAACAAATTATTAAATAATATATTATAATTATTAAAATTAAACTTTATTAATAACCAAGGGATGTACTATTATCCTTAAAAAAAAGGAGTTTATAAATTGTAAATATAGCTAATCGGGAAACGGGCCAAGAGCACCAACAAAATGCTGAAGAGTTCTGACGTCAAACTGATCCTCCTTCGTTAGTGCCGTTAGATTGAGAACATTTTTTACCCATTATACTAATTTCTTTACCTGTGTACTTTATTGGGTAAAGTGAAGAGGAATTTCAAATACAGCTGCACAGCACCACATTTTATTTGTCTTATTCACACTATTTTTTAGTATACACCTCTGAAACTATATAGCTCTGTTGCAGGAGGAAGAAAGAGGGTTTTGTGGGGTTGGAGAAGAATGGAGAAAGCTTTAACTAAAGTTGGGAGCATTAAAGTTGGAAGCTTTTGGCTAACCAAGAAAGCTAAGACAGAATTCAACAACATCTCACAAGATATCAATGTCTGTTTCCTCAATTTCTCTTCTTTTTTTTTCTGATCAAGATTTCATTTTTCTTGTTGTTTCTTCATTTGGGGTTTTGTTAATTTAGTTTTTGGGGTTTTTAATTGTAAACATTGAACGCCTTTTGCTCATTTTTCTAATTGGGACATTTAATTCTTGATCCAAGATGCATTAAGTGTATATATTAGTTGTATCATGTTAGAGTGGGTTAGAGTTCCACATTGCAGAATGGACTGATGGTCTGCTTATGTGAAATTGGATAGTATATATTAGTTGAATCATATTAGGAGTGGTTAGAGTTCCACAGCTAGGAATTGACTGGTGGTCAACTTAATATGAATTTGGGCAATCCTGGCCTCAATAACAACATATCCCACAAGTAGGGTCTGGAGAGGGTAAAATGTACGCAAATTTTACCACTTTCTCATAGAGGAAGAGAGGCTGTCTTGGAAGATCCTCGCCTCATGAGCTAGTTTTTGGAGTTGAGTTGAGGCCAATCGGAAGCCAAAACAAAAATGGACCTTACTCTGATACTATGTTAATCGCAACCTTTTTAAGTTTCTTGGGCAATCCTCACCTCATGAGCTAGTTTTTGGAGTTTGAGTTGGGCCAATCGGAAGCCAAAACAAGAATGGACCTTACTTTGATACTATGTGAATCGTAACCTTTTAAGTTTCTTGGTTTTCTTCCTTGCTTCTTGTTGTTGCAAGTTTTGTTTTTTGCAAGTTATTTGACAACCTAAGGTCTCTCTATATTAGACACTGGTTGTAGCATATCTTTGATTCTTGAATGTTGTTTGTCTACTTGCTAAATTGAGGACCTCTATTGCATCAAGCTAGGAGCTTTAATGAGCAACTCCATCGTAATTCGAATTTTTCTTAGTGAGTTTGATGTTATTTTGACTCTTAACCATTTAATGGATCTAGTTGCACTCTCATCATCTGCAATTTTCTTACTTCGCGAGATGTTTTAACAGGAAATACTAGAGAAAAACAAGTATTTAAAAGTCAGTTTTGTGTTACCTAAATGGAAAATGGATCCTAATTTATCTTTTCCTAGCTTCTTGCAGTTATATATTCTTTGATTCTTGGGTTGTATAATAGTTGTATTCATTTTTCTTATGTTATAGGGTGCTAAGAGGGCACCGAGATCATGCTTTTAGGTGTTACTTCAAAAGTGTAGAACTAACTATCATTATTAGGCCATTGAGGAAATTCTTAAATAGGTAATAAGAAAGACCAACAATCTCTTTAAGGTCTCAAATATATGTGCCTTGAACTACCAACTATTGGAAACGACCCCTTTACCTTAAAGGTACGGGTAAGGTCTGGATACATCCTATACTCCCTAGACCCCACTTGTGGGATTACATTAGGTGTGTTGTTGCATTAGGCTACCGGCTTAGGCGAAATGTGATGAGACTTCGTTTGTAGGTGATCATTGTCCTTTTATATGTGTCATCTTAGCTAACAGTTGAAATACGCATTGAATTTGAAAGAAAAAATCTGTGCATTTTACATGCTAAAACTAGAATCATATATACTTGGCTGTTTACTGGATTGCAGCTTGTTTTTCGGCCATCAATTAGCTGTCTGTTTATATCATCGAAGGAGATTGTACTATCATCTGATTTTCCAAATGCCAAAAACAAAACTTTAATCTGTCTTAACTCAATGATTAATTTATTGTTGCAGAGCATCTCAAATACTGTTGAAGAGAAGGCGAAATGGATCTTTAACAAGCTAAAAGGTGCATATTCATTTTACAGTTTTGTAATCACTTCTCTATCCCAATTTATGTGGCCCACTTTTCTCTTTAATCCGTCCCCAAAAGAATATCACCTCTTTTTTTATAGCTACACAAATGGTCTAGGAGTGTTTTTGATCACAAATTTCAACTCTTCCTTTCTTTCTTAAACTTTATGTCAAAGTCAAATGGTGCCACATTAATTGGGAAGGATGGAGTATTTGTTTGGTCAAGTACATTCTAGGTATCGTTTATGTTAACGCACAATGAATTCTGATAATTTTTCTTCCTCTTTTTTCCTGACCAGGGACGCCTATGAAGAGTTTGACAGATCTTCTTCGAGAACACAATCTCCCTCCAGGCCTTTTCCCTCAGAACATAACGAGTTATGAATTAGACGATTCCAAAACAAAGCTGACCGTGTACCTTCCCTCCCCATGCGAGATAACCTTCAAGGACGGCTCTCTGATTAGGTATGCTACAAGGGTGAAATGCATTTTACTGAGAGACAAGCTTATTGCCATAGAAGGAATGAAGACTAAAGTCTTAGTATGGGTGAAAGTCACAAATGTAACTGTTGAAGGCCAAAGGTCAGAGAAGGTTTGGTTTACTGCTGGTGTAAAGAAATCAAGGCCAAGGGAAGCTTATGACAATCCTCGCGATGCAGTTAGAGTAAAAGAGTTTTAAGAGTCCGATTATTCATCAAACAACGAGTCCTCAGTAATCAAAAAGATTTTCGAGTAGGATATGTTTTGATGGTTTTCTTGGTCGGTGACTTCTCATCGTAGCAAAATTTTTACGTTGAACACTTCAGGAAAGAAGTATATGGAAACATGTTACAATTCATGCAAAATGGTGTTTAGCAATTTAGCATACTCAGCTAGATTGTACCAGTAGTTGGATGCCTAGACATCTAACTTCTTGTTTTTCTCTGGAATTTTTTTAGATGCTATTTATTATGGCTTCTATTTGAAGAAAATTATTCAGTTGTTGAGTGAATCAATCTAAAGATGTTCTGTAATCTCTAACAAATTATGTCTGGTTTATTACTGAAGAACCTCAGACAAGGTGCTGCTTTGACAGTTTGCACTGTAAGGGATTGTTTGGTATGCAAGATGGGATAGGAAAGGATTCCCACCTTTTATATGGATAATGATCCTATCATTTTAGTACAAATGATGAGATAAAATAATTTCGGGATTCACTAATACACATAACCAAACATGGTTCATGGGGATAAAGTTAACCTCTAATTCTATTTTTGGATTATTATCCTTATTTCAGGTACCAAACGACTCTTAATTCTTTTGCATTTGTTAGACTTCAAATATGAACGTTACAAGTTAGATATAACCGTAAAGAGGTTTGGACCAACAACATATCCAGTGGAATCTCACAAATAGGGTCTGGAGAGAGTAAAATGTACGCTGACTTTATCACTACCTCACATAGATAGAAAAACTATTTTCGAAAAATTCTCGTCTAAAAGAATCGAGCCCCATATACAGAAGGTACTAGATATGGATTATTAAAGAAAGAGAAAAATAGAATCTATCATACTCAGATGGGTAAATAATCAAATTGCCATCCTTCCTTTCAGAGTAGTTCAAAAATACTATGATGGCTCTGTTGCTTTATATGTTTATTTTTTGTGTGTGATTCAGCAATCCCAAAGTTTCTTTTTAATCCGATCAAATAAGGAATTTTTTTTTTCCGTACTCTTTCATAACATAAATATTGTCAAGAACTCTCCGGCATGAAAACAAAAAAGTTTGTGACGCTGAACAGACCTCTCGATAGAAAAGGGGGAAAAAGGGAACATGAATGAAAAAAGAACTAATGATGAAAAGCAAATAATAGTATATAAATACAATAAAAGTAAACAAATAAGACGAATAATGACAACATAGGATATAGAGACACGACTACTCCTATTAACCTACTTTAATATAACACTTGTGACAGAGAATATTACTCCATAAGAATACATACTTCCATGAAAGACCAAAGCTTAGCTAAATTATCAAAACAAAAGATAATTAAGTGTTGAGATAAAGAGGCAGCTTTACCAACTGAATTGGTACTCAAAAGAGTATTCTCAGTTATCAAAGGGAAAAAAAAACTTGTCTAAGGTGGGTAAATATAATTTTGCAACAAAAAAGAATTAGCTGATCACTAGTTCACAGTGATGTCATATGGATGTATAAATAACTGCAATATGAATGAATGCCCAGAAATGTGGTTTCTTTCTTTTTGGCATCCGCTACGTTGATCCTACCATGTATCATTGCCAATCTTTATTGCCCCGTCGTGTTCTTGTTCACATGGGGATAACAGATGACTCCCGGATAATCTCATATATACAAACCGCGTTCTCAACAGCCAACAAAACGATGATGCACCATTCCAGTAGATCCGACTTTCTGTTTTGAAGAACTTCCTGAAGAAAGTGAATGTTATGCTGCAACAAGGAAAATTTCGTTCAGAAATAGTATCAAAGTGTACTTAAAAGAGATTGTGCAAGTGCAATTGCACATAATGTTATGAAGTACATAGAGTTTGCTTATAATTTACACATTCAAAACAGCAGACGGTGAATGAGGTTTGAAACGAATATCTTGTACGAAATAGTAATAAGTCAGAAGAAAGATCGTCCACATAGTCATGAACCTGCCCAAAGTTGCTTGCAACAACAACAAACCCAATGCGATCTCACAAGTGGGGGGAGGGTGGTGTGTACGTAACCTTACCCCTACCTTGCGAGGGTGCTGTGTAACAAATTGCTTGATTTATTACTATTCCATTTAGAGGAACTGAGACCTATCCGATGTATATAAATGTGTTTGTGCACAGCCGCGTGCATGTCATAACAAGTAAAGTCTGCTATTTCATTTTTATTACTAGTTCTTTATTTGAACAGTCTCTTTCATACAGAAGTCATTTGAAACAATTTGTTCTCCCTAACATAAAGAAGCAACAGAAATTTAAGAAAAACTACAAATAAGATGGATCTAATAAGGTATATAAAACAACATAGGTTGAACAGGAGATCAATACCTCGACGAACTTTAGTTTGAAGTTGAGGTTCCCAAAACGTTGTGAGACCTCGTATTCCTCCCGAAGGTACTCGAGTATCTGAGCATATTTTGCATCTCTCCAAGCAATTTCAGATCTTAACAATGAGTTGCAAAATAAGGTAAGATAACTAGAAAGGTCATCAGTTACAATCACCTTACTACACTGAATACTTAAAATGTAACAGGTAGCTCTACTTCTCACAAAACACAAATTTAAAAGTGTGAACATTTGGTTACTCTATAAGTACATCATCAAGGCATACAAGAATTTATGTGCAAGGAAAAAAGACATTCAAAACCAGAAACATGCAGGCACTTAACCTCTTAATTTCTATTTCCAATGCCCTACCCCTTGACCGAAAATTCATGTCAAGGAGCCACCTCCACTCGCTTTCCTTCATTAACCATAGGAATATGTAAGGATTGGCCTTGTAT
This sequence comes from Solanum rostratum, assembly GCA_029948455.1. NCBI lineage: Eukaryota > Viridiplantae > Streptophyta > Magnoliopsida > Solanales > Solanaceae > Solanum > Solanum rostratum. The sequence continues at coordinate 7,779,392 of CM057046.1, forward strand.
TCAAGTGTAAGATCGTCAAAGACAATCAAATGTGAAGTGATAGTTGATTTTAGAAAGAAAACAAGTGAAACACAGTTACTCTTTCACGTATGTGTTATAAGTGTGACCATCTCATCTAAAAGCTTAAGCAGTTAGAGAGCTAAAAAATCTCCTCTAAAATCTATCTTCAACTTTTTTGGGAAATATGTCTTTTAAACAAGCACGTCAAAAACCAGAAGAAAGAACCCCTAAAAAGCTAGGAAGCTTGCTGGGTTGGCAACCTCATAGCAATTTTGAGATTGCAAATAATCAGAATCCCCAAAAGGCAAGTTTGCCGCCTTCTTGCAGAAGTCTTTGACAGCCCCAAAAACATATCAGAGACTGCAAATATGCCGGAACATGAATTTTCCCAAAGGTTGAGACGTCGAGTGGCTACAAGCTTGTGTATACATGGATTACCACACACAGAATCCCAAGGCAAATGAAAGTTAAGAAATTGTATAAGCTTTAAGAGAATTTGTTCAGCACATGTAAGAATCAGGACCATGTTCAGATATTTCACCACCACAAATACAGGTTTGAAGGCAGGTTGTGTAAGTGATGACAAGTGTCACGTTTGAACTAGAGGAGACATGATGGTCTATTTCTTATCCTTTTATCTTCAACGTAACGAAAATCTGACAAAAGAGAACTTATCCTTTCTGAAACAAAAAAGTATAAAATGTTGACTAACAGCAAGAACAAAAATGTGGAGCAGTACTTAAACCACTTTCAGGAATAGAGAAAGCACACAAAGGCACTTCTAAAGCATTACCTTTCAAAGATACCTACTTTCAAAATTACATCAGCTATATTTGAGTTAGCCTTGCCCACAAGTTGGAACAATTTCTTCCTTTTCATTGTGAAAGTGCCCGTCTTCTCCATTTCACGATTTATCCCAGCAAACTCTTCAACCATACAATCAACCTACAAGCAGGATAGCATCCAATTTCACTGAAGTTGGAATTACTAGCCAATATCTTTCTACTTATCATTACAATTTTGTGCTGTCTGTTTTAATGAAGCATGCTTCTCAGCTTTTCCAGATGGTGACAGTAAGAGTTGTATGATTTTCAAACAGTTGCCATTAGTTGGTTCAAGCATAAACAAGTTCTGGAATATCTACCTGTGAGACAAAGTAATCAAGGGCAATACTTTGTCCAAGCACACTGCTAATGATACGAATACTATCTGTGTCCAAATTTTTCAGAACTATGTGATCTGCGCCTCCCTGCATATCCTCAACCAGCAATGGCTTCTCTTTTACAGCATAATCTGGTAGAAAGTGAAGAGGCCTTCATAATAAGAGAAATATTGTAGACGGTAGAAAGAATGTCCAACAGAGCAGATTACAAGTAAGCAGTAAAGATGCAGCATTTGGCATGTATATCTGTGTTAAGTGGAAGAAAATGACCAGAAACTATTTAGAGAACATCTTGGGTCAGGCACTGCTTGATATACCACAAATAATCATATGGTTTTCATTCTTTTCCGTCAAACAAAGCTCCCAGACCATAATTAGCTGGCCGAAATTTTTAATTGCTAAACCAACCGCATTTATCTTAGTCTAACTCTACCACAAATTAAGATCCTCCACATGCTTAATTAGTCAATTCAGACTTATTTTCCATTCCACACCCCCCCCCCCCCCACTTTTTTCGATATAAGTATGTGTGCGTGTGCATATATATTATGACAGTTCATTAATTATCTACTTCTCTCAGATAACAACTGCAGAAGAACGTAAGATGAAATTATGCCATTTCACATAAAAACGAACCATCTTTTTTCATCTCACGAAGCAACCCAGATGCATATCTTCTCACAATTTGCAAGTAGTACTCAGCTTCATCATCCTCCACATTGAACAGGACAACTGAACCATACTGGAATACAACCATATAACTGCAACCATTTGTGTGCCCTCCAAATCTAAGGAGCTGAAAATAAAGGTTACACTATGATAAAAGGCCCAGTGCATTGATAGTCCATTCAGGCACAAGAGTTTCATATATGATGCTGCACTACTCTAAATAAATGGTGATATCATGGCAATGCCTAATTAAACTCACCTCCAAAAAACAGAACAAAAGCCAGAAAAATATAATCCTTTCTGTTATTTATTACGTGCATAGAAATGTCTCCAAGAAAGAATATTAGACAAGTATCATAGCAAAGAGAACTTGTAGTTTAAAAATAACAAAGACATCAAGCTGTCATACTTTTTCATTAAAAAAAAAAAAAGACTGCAAACTGTTCAGTGAAGAGGTTAAAAAGGATATTAAGCTCAATTGGCTAACCAAAAAACATAAAACGGGTTAACGTAGACTAAACAGGTAAATCATTAGTCTTCATTTTTTTAAAATTCAAATAAATGAGCAAAAGATCAACCAAAACATATGAGCAAGACAGACACCTTTTATTTCTTATGCATTGTAGTAGCCATTATAGCACAATCATTGAAGGTTGAGTTGCACCTGAACACTCACAATTTTTCAAACTCACCTAATGGTCTTAATAAATCAAGCCAGCTGACTGAAGTGTCCCCTTGAACAATTGGTTACCTACAGCAGGCTTACATAACACCTCTACAAGCTGTAAATACAAAGCAAACAATGTTCCAACCATTTCCACTGTTTGAAGGTATCTATGTAAGCTGTACAGCTTTCTACTTTTAGTGTTGCTTTAAATGAGCAGCAGAGTGAAGAACAGAAGCTAGAGGTGGCCCCTGTAGCTGACAAGATGAGGGAAGCGAGACTGCGATGGTTTGGACATGTACAGAGAAGGAGTACCGATGCCCCTGTTAGAAGATGTGAGAGGCTAGATTTGGGAGCTACAAGGAGGGGTAGAGGTAGACCAAAGAAATATTGAGCGGAGGTGATTAGATATGATATGGTGAAACTTGATCCCACCAAGGACATGACCTTAGACAGGAAGGAGTGGAGATCGAGAATTAGAGTAGTAGGCTAATAGGGTAGACAGGAAGGAGTGGTAGTTGTCTGTCTTTATATGTTATTATCTGCCTTTACATGTTTACTATCCTGTATCTACGTATTATCATATCTTCTCTTTCTTGCCTGTTTATCATATCTAGCTTATTCTGCTGATGGGTTTTCGTGACGAGGGTTTCCAGGAAACAACTTCTCTACCTATGTGGTAGTGGTAAGGTCTGCGTACATCTTACCCTCCCCAGACCCTACTTGTGGGATTTTACTGGGTATGTTGTTGTTGTTGTTGTTGAATAGTTTGAGAAAGCATAACCCATGTTTATAACTAAAGAAACATTTCCGGAAAACATATATTAGCTGAAAAGAAAAAACATAAAATAAGAATGTAATCCTTGGTTGTATTTGAAGTTTGAAGAATTCTAAATTTCTAACTGTTTCTTGGTATGCACTTGGACTGAATGGTTCTACTCTTAAGAATCATCTATTGATATTAGTATATCCTACTTCTATCATGATTGACTTCAAGAGTAGACAGATGTTTTCTCTGATCAAAGTTGAAAAGCAAATGAGAGCTTCATGAATAGGAGTAATCAACTATACTATCATATTAGTCAGACTGACAAGGCTCTTTATTATCCACAAAAGCAATAGGAGCCTACCAAAAGTACCTGATGAAAATAACATGATTGTTTCTTGACACGATACATGTGCATGCATAATATATATGGGTTTGAAACAACCTTGAAAGATACACTTCTAATCATAGAGTAATAAGAGACATGAATTCATTACTTCAGGCCATAACAACAAAATAGTTTGGTGTATAGAATTTCTTCTTACATTATTTGTTGGTAGGAGATTGAAAAATCTGAGGGCAATATGATTGGGTGAACGGGAGGATGACGGAAGAACGTCTCTTGGAATTTCAGCTTGCATGCGCTTCAAATCAATACTGCCAAAACGATGAATCTGAGAAAGCATGAAATAAAGAAGAAAAGGCATTGATAGAAAATAGTGAAAGAGGTAGTGAATCCCAAAACACTTAACATACAGGATGAGCGATGAGGCCATCTTTTTGTGACCAAGAAATAGCACGGCAGAAAATTGTCGGTAAGTTACTATAAATGAATTGTATCATTAAGAACAGCAAGAACATACCCAATAACCCCTTAAGTGAGGATTGGGAGTAGTGTGTATGCACTTGGCTCTAGTAAAGCATATTAAATCAGGTATGAAAAGGAAATACAGTAGTGAAGAAGTCATGTTGAAATAATGGAGAAAAGAACAATAGTAACATAATGAAGAAGCCATGCCAATAATAATTGCAAAATGAACAACAGAAACAACAAATAATACAGTAACCAAAGCAAAGTAAACAATAGATAATAACAAAATTGAAGAACAAGATAATGGGAGAGTAATGATAACCATGCTGACAAGAGAAACTAGACAATGCTCGATTACTTACTAACCTTCTACTCGAACCCTCGGCCTCTATATCTTCTACATTCTCCTATTTAGGGTCATGTCCTCTATAAGTTGCATGTGATCCATGCATACCTAATCGCCTCTCTCCAATATTTCTTTGGCCTACCTCTACCTCTCTTCATACACACCATAGCCAACCTCTTCACTGGGCAATCTATGCGAATTGTAGCATTCAACCCAAAAATTAAGGAAAATTGATGGAGTGGTCAGATATCTTTACAATTTTTTGGATGCTTTTATACCATGTGGGACATTATATAGTTCAACACCCTTGTGCACTAAAAGCTAATGATGTTGAGTAGGCACATTTTTGTATATTTCTACCAGTTGTACAACACACTTCATCGACTTGATCCTGTTACCCCTTCTTTTACAAGGTGAGATAATATTATTAAGAGATAAGTATCAAAAACACACCTAAACTATTCCCTTTTTTGAGTTTCATACCTAAACTAGTGGGAGTATGAGTTTCACACCTAAACTATCACTCGTTAGTTTGAGAAACACATCTCAGAGATGTGTGAAGCACACTCTCTTTTATTGGAGAAAACCTTACCACATGGCATGCTACATTGACAAAAATACTTTTTTTAAATAATTATTTTAAAAAATAAAATTTAAAATAAAATATTTTTCCCACCTACTCCACCACCCACACCCCCGCGTACCCCCCTACCCACCCCCAACAATCCCCGCCCTTTTATTTTTTTGAATCTCTTTTATAAAATATTCTTCAAAAGTTCAAACTTCAGCCCCTACTCCACTCATACCTTAAAAAATTGATATTTTTTTTAAGTAAATAAAATTTTATCCACCTGCATCTAACCCTCCGCTCCTAATTTATTTTTATCTTTTTTTTTTAATCTTTTTTTATTTTTTATAGATATGTACACATATTTTTAGAGAAATATTTTTTCTACTTGTTTATCGAATATAACATAAATAAAAAATTTATTTTAAAAAAATTCTTGCGATAAATAAAAATTAATTTTCTAAAAGAGATTAAAAAAAATAAAAGTGGGAGATTAGGTGGGTAGCGTAGAATTATTTTTAAAAAAAAATTAAAATAATATCTAAATTATTATTTTAAGAGGGAGATGAAGTAAGAAGTTCTTTTAAAAAAATTACAATTTTTTTTTAAAAAAAACATTGGTTTGTTCGAGGGGGTACGGTCAGAGGAAGTGGTGGGTGGAGTAAGAAAAATAATTTATATTTTACTTTATAATATTTTTTGTGAAATAATAATACTTTAATATTTAACTTTAACTTATACCATAATTTATTTATTTTTTGTCAAGGTGGAATGTTTTGTCCATGTGGAGTGTGAGTGACATTTTTTAAAAAATAAAAGAGAGAGTGTAGTACACACACCATGGTGAGAGTGGAATAAAAGATAGAGGTGTGTTTCTCAAACTAATATGTGATAGTTTAGGTATGAAACTCATACTTCCAATAGTTTAGATATGAAACTCAAAAAAAGATGATAGTTCAGGTGTGTTTTTGACATTTATCTCTATTATTAAAGGAAGAACTACAATGCCTCCACTATAGCCTTAGAGAGTCCAAAAACTCCAAAACTTATGTCGTGCTACCTAACATATCAAAAGAAATGCTCTGGATTTTAGAAAAAGGCTTTGATTTCTACCTTATCAAAAGAAAAAAAACAAATAAACACGCTCTGGTGGCGCCTATAATGGACTGCCAATATATTTGCTTAGACATTAGCTGATAAACCAAATCAGATCTCAAGTCTTTTGCCCAATGCACGGTAGTACGTCCCCATGTAAAATATGTACTATGCACCCTATCGATATATGGAAAAAGCATCACATATTCACATATGTCTAAGTCACTAGAGACACTAACTATTATCAAGTGACCTTTTTGCAGTCATTTGTAAAGCAGGAACACCAATGCAACTAAGCCAGCAAGCCTTAAGCTTGAAGACACCATTCCAAGCAAAGAAGATCCAAAATTTAAACTTTATAGGTTCGGATTCATAACTATACCACAACCCATCTAACATACTAGTATATTCATAATCTATTATGTACACTTATTCTGTTGTTACGCATATACAGTCTCAACCAGAGCTATTGTATGCACTCGTAGCTTAATCACTAGATCTGACGATGATTCCAAGGCCATAATTCTAGACCTCCAATCACACAATTTACTCTACTACTACCTGAAATTTTTACTATCTATACCAAAACAGCAAATCATGAGGGGGTGTTAAACAAAAAACAGTTTCTTGATTCATTGACCAATAACAAACACCTGAACAACAAGCACCCTCCACTTGAAAACCCTTCTTTTTAACCATGATATAACTATAAAACAAAACAAACAAATAAATCACAAATCTATTATTTGTATTTATTCCATTGTTACACATATATAGAGTCTAAACCAAAGCCATCGCATGCACCCATATAGCTTATTCACTAGAACCACCCATCATTCCAAGTTTATGTTTTTTTGGTGTCGAGGCAGCTTGCGCACTTCTCGACTAATATACTGCCACCTCCCACCACCTCCAGATAACTTCGTCCATCAAGTCTAGGACATAGGGAAAGAAACCACCTAGTGCTACAAGGTCATAATTCTAGACCTTGTCATCCAAAAAAATAATAAAGAATTCTAGACCTCCAATCACACAATTTACTCTACTATAACCTGAAATCCTCACCAAATATACCAAAACAACAAATCATCCAAGGGTGTTAAAACAAAAAAATCGTTTCTTGATTCATTCTCCAATAACAAACACCTGAACAACAAACACCCTCCTCTCAAAACCGCCTTTTTTAAGCAAGACAACAAATATACAACAAAACAAACAACACAAATCAAATTTCAATACCTCGTGCAAAGAAAGTAAGCTTTGACGGGAATTTTTCCGATTTCCTCATCATCACTGGACTCCAAAGAGCTCGTATTATCAATCTTATTGGGTTTATACTCAAAATCATCCACATATTGAGGATATGTAGCTGGGGCGGCAGAAAACGACCTGAAATTCAAGAATTGAATCCTTTTGGGTACTGAAACTGATGAAAAACTGCGTATTTCGTGAAATGGGTTTTGAGGGGTGGGTGAAATTGATCTAGATTTGACAAAAATACGAGCTACAAAGTTAGCAGCTCTCCATCTCCCCATGAACTGGGTCTCTCTTTCTTGCTTCTTCTTCTTCTGGAGACCAAGTGTTTTTGTTTGTTTCAACCTTTCAATCCAAGTGCTAAAACCAATAGTAATGGGCTCAGTTCAAAGTGTTTTTTTTTTTTTTTACTTGTTGGTTATTTTAAAATCAAAATTTTATTTTTAATATAATATTAAAATAAAATATGCATATTAATTATCATTTTCTTAAAGAACGTAAACACATAAAATTAAACTGACAATTATTTATAGATGAATTTTGAGTTACTTAATTAAATTAACTATTGATCATAGATTTTGAATTAGATCTTGAAATTTTATCTTTAAATATCTGTTTGTCTATAAATTTTGAAAATTTGTCTTCAAAATATTAATAACTTAAGTTTTAGAAATTGGTTTAATTTATGAAATTTCCATTTATAAGTAAAAATCAGGTATAATTTCAAGAACTCGAGGCATCAAGGTTCAACATGAAAATCCAGGGCCAAAATCGAAGCCAATTAACATTTTTATCTTAAAAGATCACTTGATTTTATTTTATGACACAAAATCACTTTAAATAATGATTATTATTTTAGAATATTTCTCAATTTTATTTTGTAACAGACAATCATCTAATCATTTGACATGCAAAATCAATTAATCAATTTAAGTGATAATTCCAACAGATACTGCTACATGAAAAGGGAAAAAACAACAATTTTCAAGAAAATAAAAGGTCATTTATTTTAATTAACCATTAAATTAACCCACCAATGAATACGTTTTTGCTTATTTCTAAGGCTAATGAACTTTACATTTTAAGCTCTCTTTTTTTTCAAAAAAAAAAAGAGTCATAAATCCAAACTCATTATTCAAAAAAATAACTTATAAAAAAGTGTATATTTCTTATCAATTTTATTTATTCACTAGATTAAAGATAATCTCTACTTCTTACGAGGTAGTGGGAAGGTCTGCGTACATTTCTACCCTCCCCAGACCCCACTTGTGAAATTTAACTGGGTATGTTATTGTTTAAGATAATAAATCTTAAGATATTTTATCTACAATAATAACATATATACAAAAGTAGGATGAATTGTATTTAAATCCAAATAAACTACTTTCTTCTTCACAATTACTCACAAACTTAAAAAGAGCAACTATTTTAACCTCAATCTGTAGAGATACTAATGCTACTGGCTTCTATAATAAACATTCCTATTTGTCATGATATCTGGCTTTGCAAGTCCTAAATAGCTGTGAAAGGGTCCTCTGGCACATGACACGATCAATTCGACTCAAATAGAAGTTGCTTACTTTCTTAGTAGCGAAGAAAAGGAGATGAAAGCCACTTGACTGTAACGAGAGAGCTGATGGCTTTAGGTTCATCACTCTTTTGATACATATTTCTCTTCCTTTGAGCTATTCACAAATTCATTGGATACAAATACTGCTGCTGGACTGCTCCAACTCTGTTTGGCTATGAGACATGCCACATTTAATCATAGACTTATTCTGTGATGGAAGATGATGATGCTACTACTTTCTGCATCAGGGACTTAGGATAATAGTTCAGCTGAATGACGAGCGGATAACTATACAAGTAATATTATGAGTGAAGGATATGGGTAGTGTAACATCCTAATCAAGGCTCCTAGTGTTCTGTTGCAGTTCAAGTCTCTCAATCAAAGCAGCTTTTTCTTCCTCCGGTAGATCGTTGAATATGAACACTGATTTGTCTCCTATATCATCCTGAAATACAAAACCCGTGAAGTGGAAAAATTAAGGATAAAGGGCACAACAACAAAGCAAATGGATGGGTCTACCTTGATAGGCTGAGTGAACTTCCTCCCAGCAAAGACAACAAACAGTGCCAACCATGTGCTCAATAGGGTAATCTTTACTCCATCATCCATAATACCAGTCTGCAATCCAGAAGATAGTCTAGTTAGATCATTTCAACAGGAAAAAATAACTTGTCCTTATTTTCTTGTCTGGACAAATAGAACTATGACGTAAAATTCTAAAAGTTTCAATAGTTTTGTTAACTTTTGAAAGCCCAGACCAACAATCCGAGTGCTGGCAAAAAGTGGAAGAAGATGTTTCGATAAGAGCATCTCAAGATCTTCAGGTTGTCATTTCTGGTGAATGAAGGTTTGATGTTTCAATTGCTAAGGTTGGTAAAGTATATTTCAAGTTTATAACTAATAACTATATATAATGAAATTTTAGGACTAGCAGCATAGCTGCAAATGTTACCAGGTGCCCCAGTAGGAGGGAAGGGATGACAAATGTCAGAAGAGCAGCTTCCAACTTTCCATAGCAAAGTCCTGTTTCCAAGATAACAAAAAATGAAATCGGAGATCCTTAAATGGAGTGTTTTACAGAAAGTGGAAGTTAAAAGAAGTATAATTTGTAAGATATGCATGATATATCATAACTGCTCATGATAACTACAGCTAAGAGACAATCAGTAAGTTCATTTATTCTGAAAATCAGCATACATTTTGTTACATGCCAAAACCTCAACTTGCCCTAAAAATCAATATTTCTATAGCAAATTCAGTATCTAAAATGACTAACCAGGTGATACTACTGTGCTATGGTAAGTGAAATTATGGAGATAGAAACTGATGGAAAACACTCAATCTCAAGGTTACCGATTGTTTTCTACATATATTGTTTGAGTATGCGTGAATCAAGTGAAAATGATCCATCCTTCAGATGGTAGGGCAGAGAGCAGACAAGAATGTTGACTTCCTACTGTTCAATACAATTTTGAAAAGCTTCTTGTAGGAAAGGATGCCAAGTTGTATGTTCTCTTATATATTTTCCACGTCCTAAATTATTTCGCCTTCTTAATCACCAAAAGTACACGACCCTAATCTTATCAGTGATCTCAATTCAGCATTGTGAAGCCCTTTTATCATTATATTGTATTTTTATTATAGCACGTCTATTTAATCGAACATTATAAGAAAAGAATAAAAGCACAATCTATAATTGCATGTTAGTTTTATTTCTATTTATTTGCTCCTCAAAACCCAAATATCTCCATCACTGAATTTCAGGTTTGGATTGGATATAAATCTTTTATTTGTACTGTCAGAATCGAATTTCACTAGTATTTCCCAAAAGATTTGAGCTGAAAAAAAAGAACAGCAATAGGTAAATAATAAATAAAGTCAATTGGGTTTGTAACTGCATGTCTTGGAACCTAACCTTCCTTGAACACGAGTCCTGTCAATGCTGCAAATAGTGGTCCAACAAACCAAACAGCTATTGGATTCTCGATAACATGTTGAACTAAATTCTTGCCAGCTGGTTGAGCAAGCGTAAAATATGTTGCCAATGATCCGAGAGCACCCAGGAACCATAAAGCTTGAAGAGTACGTTTAATTTCAGTCACATAAATGTGGATAAGAAATAATGACAGGCCAAGGCCACACGATCCAATCGCATACAACAAATCAAGGTTTCTCTCAATCAAGTTGCTCATAACTGAATCGTTGGGAAGCAAAGCTGCAGAAGATGCAAGAACGAATGATGCAGCTGCAGTTACTAATCCTGATCTATACAAAATTACCTGCAAAGTTAATAACATTAACTTTGCTTCATCAAAAGTAGGCCATCTTGATTGTAGCTAAGAAGATCTGTTTAATTTAGCTAAACTCATTCAGGCAAGGAACATAGTAACAAAGACAAAACCGAAAAGAATTGCTGGATATGAAAGGAGAATCTTTTCTCTCTTCATCAACATTGTCAAAACGTATGCAAACCGATTTCCCATTTCAGTGTGTTAGATTGCTAATATTAGCATCCTTCCTTTAGGAATAGTAAGCATAAGTGTATTATTGTAGGAGCAAAAAGTGCCAAAAACCTTCAATTGAATTTTAGCTATGCTCTATACATTTCTCTTTAACAGTGTTGTGAAACGAATTCAAATGGAACAACTCCAAGTTGAACTAATATATAAAAGTGTGCGGCACCAGTAGGTTGGAGTTGGTCTTACCTCTTGAATATCAGAGTCTTCGATTGTCCAAGGGCCATAAACACCTTGATAAATTGTAGGTTGGGTCGTCTGGGACTGTGACTGAGAGCCTTCTCCCAGCGCCCTGCACTTGCAGTCTAAATTTGACAATTTTAGGGGTTTGCATTTTCCTGGCAGAAATTGAGTCCACGCTTTTCTAGTAGGAGGCGAGATGCTAAGTGAAAGTGAAATGGATGCTGATGCCGTTACAGAATTCATGCTCCCTGGCTAGTTGTGTTGATCACTAAACTCTAAAACTGTTTCCCTTTGTTTTTCTACTCCTGTTAAACCCACAAGTCAACTAAATAAGAATGTGTGGATGTTATGCATAAAACAAATGAATATCCATTTTAAATGTTTGTGCTGATTTAACTCTACATTTACAAAAATTTACATGTTCACAAGAACGAAATCTTACAGCCATTGTTAGCATCAGGAATGACTATATCCATTTTTCAATCTAGTAAATTAAAAAGTGGCAGCAAAGGAAAATACAAAAACAATATATGCAGTATAACCCCACAAGTAGGCTCTTGAAAGGATAGCGTCTACACAAACCTTACCCGAGAGGCGGTTTTCAATACGCCCTCGGCTCAAGTAAAAACAATACAAAGTAGTTTGAAAGAAGAAACAACATAAAGTAAAGAACTTTCATGACATAAAATAAGGACAGGGAGTGAGTACTGACTACTTAAAAAGCATGTGTTATGAAGAACTATCTAATAGGCATAATTGAAGAAAACAAAAAATCAACCATTACTTAAAAAATCACTATTTTCCCGCTGATTAATATTCAATGGCTATTCCCACAGATATTTCGATTAAATCGTTAAGAAAAGAAAAAATAGTAGTAATATTTTCATATGGAAAAATTAAGAAGTTTCCTACTATTTCAAAATCAATTTCCCACCATGCATTTTCGCGGTGAGCTGGTTCGAATGGAAAAATTATATTCTATATCACAAATTTCCTACTAATGTTGAATGACAAACAGCTTCACATATAAGGACTATACCTTTGTATTTCCTCTGGCTTCTATATCTACAAAATAGCAAAAAATTTAACACTTTACTATATTTGTTTAGTTCAATCCTTGTTATATATAGGTTATTTCAGCTAAATTTTCGCCAAAGCTATACAGTATACCAATCAAATCAAACTCAATTTTTTGAAAAAACGAAAAATCTAAATATATAGTGAAAAACTGATTTCATAGAGGAAAATTATCAAACGCATAGGATATATATATATAGTTTAACCCAAGGAGTTAACAATATTCAAAGTTAGAGAAGAAAAGAGAACTCACCGGAAAAATCATACATAAAATTGGGAGTTTTGGTCGATGAAGAAGAAGAAGCTCAGTAAGGAAGAAACGGCCGGCAGTGTTTGAAACACGTGGAACTGATCCGAGAAGGATTTTTATTGACGGATTTACCCTTCGTAAATAATGAAAAATATATCTTAAAATATCAGCCAAAATTTGTATCAATCGGATTTTCGAAAAAAAGAAGAAGAGCAAAGTGTGAGTACATGACAGCTAAAAAAGAATGATCATCTGAACTTGTCTTTATTGTGTCGATTAACTACTCCAACTTATAAAATAATCATTTAAATATCTTTAAAAATTATGTGCCGTGTGAGCATTAGATATGTTAGGATCGATTACAACAACCCCTTGTGATTTCGAAGAATAATTGAAGAATCAAGAAGATTTTTAGCGAGGAAAAAGATTTTTGGTAAACCTAGAGAGAAGAGAGAAAAGTCAATTCGTGGTAACACCTTGTGGGGTAACCTCCACGGTGATGCAATATTTATATATATATATATATATATATATATTGATGATAATATTGTTACAGAATATACGGAGAAAAATAAGTTGAACAGTACAACCTAAAAAGAACGGCGAGATCGTTAATATATAAAAAGAACTTTTACATATTAATCAGGCTCCATATCCCAACAGGATATCCACAAAATACTGTGTAAATTAATTAGAATATTCAATTGATATAATGTAAACGAATTGATGTGTCTAGATGTGCACTTCCAAATTGGAGTGCTTACTTGCAAGTTGAGTTCAAATTTAAACGTTTATTTATGAATCATATTTATTAAATTAAAACTGGATAAAAAATTTTAATTGTATGCCTAAATTAGATACTTTGTTATAAATGGATTATAATGCAAAGATTGTTTATATGATTATTAATAATGAAGATTGTTATGCGGCAATTTTAAATAAATAGATTGTTATACATGAATTACACACTTTAAAAGAACAATTTTTGTCTTTACATAATCTCTCTTTGCTATTACGCATTTCATATTCTAATCTATATAAAATAATGCATTAATTTATGTATCTGGTCTCCATTCATAAATAACATTTTCGTATATTTGCAGGACTAGTTCGACTGACTCTACATCTGTTGCATGCACAGGTCTCCGCCCGCTTCCTTCTTAAGTAAGCATGACTTTCTTTTTTTCGATTCTCTACTTCTCCCCAATCTAAAATTCTCAGGTGAAAATAAGATAGATGACTGAGAATCACGAAATTTTGAAAGCGGCCCTTCTAGCCTTTCAACTCATTCAAAGAGATGACAAATATAGAAAGGTTACCGGTTGTAGGCTCCTTCGCCAATTAGGCTAGGCCATGGCTTTTAATCAGTGCACGAGCAGAGACAGAGATAGAGTTGTCCCCCCTTTTGATCATGCCTATCTAGATTCTCTCGATCCAGTCGAATTTACTTTGATATAAGATGGAGTTGAAGTGCTACGGTAAGCAGGGGGTTTAACTTTAAACAATCTTGTAGTCATTAGTTGTAAATCATCCTAAGCACAATGACTCACTCTCAATACATATCGATCTTATACTCTTAAGTTCTGTAACTCATTGTTTTGTTCATTATCAACAACATTCAAATTGCGCAATGACACTATTCGATTCAAATATTGAACCTCGAGCTGCTTCAATTCTTTTACTTTATTGTTTAATCTCATTTTATTTTATAATCGTTATTAACCTTATTCATATTGATTAAGCACGTTATATTATTTAAATTGCACGTTCTCAATCATCTCATTCTCGAGTCTCGTCAAGTAAATTCAACTTTATCATTTTAAGGATAAACAAGCAAAATTTTATGCTGGGATTAGTTATTCCGATACATCAACTAAACAACCCCTAAGATGAAAACAAAATTCAAATGTACCCGGAAACGGCGCCGTAATGGGGAGCACAGTACGCAGCTCTACTGTATGGTCCTGATTCCCGATGGTAAGCACCTGAAAGTTCCATTTTCAAACCCTAATCTCCATTTCTGTGCAAAGTAGGAAAAAACTATGGCAATTTCAGGAGATTTAAGGGTCTCCGCAACATTGGTTCCATACCCAAAGAACCCACTTCGGACCTCTTTACCTCCTTCCAAGGTTTGGCTTGTTACCCTATTTTTTTCCTGCATTCAAAGCGTAACAATTTCATATTTTTTTGACGATTTTTGAGTGAATTATTTGTTGGGTACTTGTCAATTCTGTGTTTGTTAACTTTATAGGCATGTTATCGTCATCCCATCACTTTGCGTAACCTAAAGGTTGTGTTACTGTGATTTTTGAGGAGATTTCTATAGCCTTTTTAGTACCCTTTACTGAAATTTGTTGATATGGGTCTGCTTTAATTAACAAGTACAATGTACTCAAGGGTGTGGGGTAGTGGTTGATGAAGTGGGTTGAGCACCCGGAGGTCTCAGGTTCAAATCCCAAGTGATTTCTTGTTAGCTGTTCTAGCTTTGGTGGAGAGAGTTATTTGATATCTTGTTGCTGGTGAGAGGTGAAATGTGTCCGTAGAACTAATTGAGGTGCGTCGCACACAATGGTTTTTACAGAAAAATAAAAAATTAACACATAGAATGTACTCTTTCATAGTGAATATTCGCTCTTTTCTCCTTTTGCATTTTGGATCAAGAGTTCTAAGACTGAGCAACTTCAGAACCGGAGAGCTCAAGTGTGTCTATGCTTTTCTAGATGAATAAGTGCTGGGTAACTATGTGAGTTAGCCGTTTCGACCTACTATTGATTAAGCATAACTGGAAAGAGTATCCAGAGATAGTTTGGTTGATGGAGGATGTACTAAGGTGCATGAGCATCATCCAAGTAATTTCTAGCTAATTATTCAGGGTTTTTGATGTGTTTGGAGCTTTGCGACTTGATAGTTAAAGGTTTTGTTTACTAGTTCTCTTTTGGCATTCATGAACACAAGTGGATCTACAGTAAGGCAGGGATCATGGGTGCCCACTGTATTTGCTCGAGGTCTATGTGTAGTTATGTACACACACACACATGCCGACAACATGGGACCGTTAACCGAGTACAGAGATAATGATGCTTTCCCTCAACCAATATGGGACAACCCCTCGCCCCACTCCACCCCACCCCACCCCACCCCACCCCACCCCACCACACACACACACACACACACACGAAGCTGGACATTTGGCGTGTGGACAACATAACATGGGCATCCATTGGGAAAACAAAGAACGGAGATGAGTTTGGTTATGATATCTTGAAAGAAAATGAACCTTGGGCTTAATTCAACATGAAAAGTTAACTCATAAGTAAGGATTGTCCAAGACTCTGTAAGGAGACAACTAACCATTAACTCAAGCTCAACCAATGTTCTAGTGGAAGAGAGTGCTTCCCACTGAATTCCTTGGACATTCACTACACTTAATTTCCTTCTTATGTGCCCACTATTGTCATTCTGAGTACTTTGATGAATAAATGCTCCATCAGTTTTGCTAAATTTCCTCTGCAGAGCTGGAAGAACACATCTGTTCTAGCTAACCTCCTATTGTTTATGTGTTCTCTTGCTTTAAATCTCTTTTTGCACCAAGTGTTTTAGTAGAGATGCAATAGATACACATAGTCAGGCTAGTTTCTTGAGATGATGACTTTCCTGTTCGGACACAGTAAAGTTTTCAAAACTTATCTCAATGCATTGATTCATTTAAGCTTATGCTGCTATCTACTTTGGTTAGTTGTTGCCGTTAACAGTGAACATGTTTCTACATGAATTTGATGCCTTAACTTCTACTAATTTACACCTGATTATGTTAGCATTACATGTAAACCAGCCACACTTCTTTAGTAGTTTGATTTGCTATAGGCATGTAGTGATTACAGAGATGGTAATGCCATTGGTGCATCATTTCTAGAATCATGCACCAATGCATTATCAGGCCTAAATATGTAGTTGTGGTCTTGTTGGTTGAGACCTTTTCATAACACTTAATATGGTTCCTATAATTGCAATCAGGACCGAGTGGTTGACACTTCTGATACTGAATATTTGTGTTCCGGCATATTAGAGAATCTGGTTAGGTCCTATTTAAAAGAAACAAAGACTGCTTGGTGCCTGCTTAGTCCCTGTATCCTCTCCTGAGATGGTTGAATTAGTTAACTGGGCCCTAAGATGTGATTCCTATGTTACACGGACTCTCCGTTTTTGCCCCCGAACCTGTCTCGACGTGGTACTGGTGTAGGTGCGGATGCGGGGTGCGTCTCCGATTCGGTCAATTACATCCGGATACTTTGACCACAGTCAAGAACTCAGACGACAGCATTTTTGGAGGTTCTAGGGTTTTAGTGTTCTTGTTAGTTCATCATTTGGAGGAGAAAAGAGAAGAGAGATGAGAGGAGAGGGTTTGTGGCTCTTAACATTTTGACAGAGATGGAGTAGGAATTAGATGAAATAATATAAAATTAGGGTTTATAGAGTTTTTCAGAAATGTCTTGTTTACCCTTTGTGGGCTGCATGTTGCAATTTAAACTATTTCAATATTTGGGCCCAAACTTATAAGAACTGCTTCATTTTGTTTCTATTTTCTGGTTACAATTCCTTATACTCCCTATAAATTATATTTGTATATCTACTATATTCAATAAAATATCTTTTATTTTATAAAATACCTTTCTATATAATAAATGTATATAATGAATATTTATTCCATAAATATACCAAAAATATAATAATAAATTGGCGTTGCCAAAAATTATATTCATAGTATAAACAAAAATAATATTCTAGATATAAAAAGTTCACACACACACACACACACAATCTCTAGCAATATTTTGCATAATATCTCACTAATTGAATATCTTTATAAATCTATTTTTATACTATTGAATTTTTTAGCCGAATCCCCGCACCCGTATCCACACTCGGATTCAAACCCCCGAATCTCAAAATTTAGAATTTGCCGAACCTGACTCGCGAATTTGCACCTGTCTCAGATATCCGAGTCTGAGCAACTTAGTGTGATTCACAGTTCGACTGGTCTTCTTCATTCCGCCTTGTACCAAGTCGATATGTGCTCAAAAGTTGCTTCCTTGATTTCTAGTTTTAGTTCTATATCGTCTTTCTTTTCCATCCTTGGGTCTTAGAGTGTAAAAAGGTGGATATGCTTATGACATATGTTTATTCATTGATTCACCTGAATTTATTATTTGCTTCAGATATAGAACTGTTTTTTTTTCTTGATAGATGAGAGAAGCTAGAAAATGGTTATGCTTATTTAGTACCCAACTGTAATCTTTTTGACGATATCCTTTTAAGTTCATTCTCTATATCTTTCGAATGGTACCACTTTCAAAGATTCGCTTATTGGTAAACCATGCTTGAATGTGGATTTTGACATCTGCATCTGTACTTCTGTTCCCAGACGCTACTTGTGGGACTACACTGGGTATGTTGTTTGTATATCTACTTCTGTTTCTTCAATTTTGTCTGGAAAAATTGTAAGCATTGGGAAATAATGAAACCTACTAGTTGTGATTGTGCAATAGGTAAGGAATTGTATGCATCCTAGCATCTTGTAAACAATTTCATTAAATGTGCCTAATTTTTTTGTTGTGTTCTCCCATTGTTTTTTACATGACCACAATAAAAGAAATTTCTTGCATGTTGCAGGTAGATTTTAGTGCCTTTCTTAATGGTGGCTCTAGTTCCACTGAGATGTTGCCCAAATGGCCTCGTGTAGCATCTGAAAGCCATAGCTTGCGATGCCACTCAAGAAAACCTTTTGGGATCCTTGGAGACTATAAAGTTGCAGCAAATTCCATCAGCAAGGAATTTGATGATTTACTACTCAATGTTATCAGCATGAGCTTTTTTGAGCGCCTAAACTTGGCTTGGAAGATAATGTTTCCCCCATGCCCTTCGGCAAGTAATTCCGCTGCTAATGTTGCTAAGCAACGCCTGAAGATGATTCTCTTCTCTGATAGATGTGCTGTAAGCGATGAGGCCAAACAAAAGATCGTAAGCAACGTTGTCAGTGCTCTCTCTGATTTCGTGGAAATAGAATCGCAGGATAAAGTACAGCTGAGCGTCTCAACGGATCCAGACCTTGGGACAATCTACTCTGTCACAGTGCCAGTCAGACGGGTGAGATCAGAATACCAGGTAGAGGATCCAACTGGAACAATAACTAATATCGAGTACAAAGACATTGGAGATAGTTCTGGTTCAGTTGATGTGAAGTTCGACTTTTATATTCCAGACGAGAATTTCAATGAGTATGGTATGTGAAAACCTTCACATGCCTTTGCCTAACAGGAAAGATGGTTGAAATGTCTTGTTTGTCTGGCATTTAATAAACTTTTTTCACCTTTCTAAACATACTGGTAGGTGGTGTCCTTCAAATACCCTTTGTCAATCAACTTAGAGTACTGTAAATATCTGAAAATCCCATTTGGAAGTGTTTGATGAATTTGATAGTTTTGGTTACTTGGCTTTTGTAACAAATTGTTCCAGTACTATTTTAGCCGAGTTTGAATCCTCAATGTCTTTTTTTTTTCAATATAGATAAGAGAATGACAAAAGTATTGGGTCATTAGGTTATCGAGATGAGATAGACAAGGATATCTCACCTTCTAATCCCATCATTTTAGTACAAAATGGTTTTTGGGACTGATTAATAGTCACAACTAAGTCTGGGATGAAATAATCTTGTATTTTTATCTTGAAGATTGTTATTTCTTGTTGTATCAATCAAACAATCCAGAAGGGGAGCCTTGGAGTAATCGGTAAAGTTGTTGCCATGTGACTAGAAGGTTATGCGTTTAAGTTTCGTAAGTAGCCTCTTGCAGAAATGCAAGGTAAGGCTGCATAAAATAGACCTTTGTGGTCGAATTTTTCTTCGACCCTTCGCATGGAGAAACTTTAGTGCATCGGCCTATCCTTGTCAATCAAATAACACGACATTTTTTCACTTGGTTACCATTTCGTTTTCTACACATAAATTTCGCATTGTTATTATATTTCTGGTTAGTATTTTTTTTAATAGCTAGACTGCTAGACTATTTCCATTTTCTTTTTGTAATTTTCTGATTTACAAAAATCATAGTGGGTTGCTGATTCAACGTATTATAGTGGGAGGAAAATATTAGGAGGGTCAATTGGACAGTTTGATCGGTTATTTTTTTAAAAATTATATTATTTTAATTTTTGAGATATTTGATAATGTATAATCAAAATTAAATTTTTTAAAATCATCCCAATTATATTGGTTTCTCTTCGGCATCGATATGGTTCGGTTAATTTTCATTTTTTTTAATTTTTAAAGTTTCACTTCAAAATACACTATTATTAAATATTTTTTCGCAATTTTGTTTTTAGAAGAAACATGTTAATTCTCCAAAAAAGTCAAGAATGTAAATCTTCTTGCCATATTATTTGATCTAAAATTTCATATAGGAATATTTGTATAGATTGTATCATATTGTTTGATTGAGTTTCTATTATAGTATTATTTAATTTGAAATCTGCTTAATTAAAAGCTAATTAAAGGACAAAGACCTAAAATTTGTCCAATTACTAAAGGCATAGGATATAGATTATATTTATATTTGAAAATTTTTATAAAATATATTTATATATTAAATTTAACATGCTAATATGTAAAATATGAGGTTATTCAATTCGGTTCGGGATTTTTTAGTGTTTTTTTATAAATTCCAATTAGTCGAGACGGTTATAGACTTAAATAAAAGTCCACAATTTTATTGAAAAAATTATAAAAATTGGTCCTGTATGGTTAGGTTCGGTCGGGTTATCATATTCTTTTGACATCCCTAGTAAATATGTATTTTTTAGAGTACAAGAGTAAATATATGAGTTAAAGTTGGATGAAAAAACTAAAGAGGTAATTCAAATATATACAATCAACTAATTGATTCACAACAAATATAGTCATGTTTATTTACATAAAAAATAACCAAAAATCATGAAATATACATGACTATACGATATAATGGATATACAATGTAGATTATTGATACATGAGTTATACGTTAAATATACATTATGATACAATCAAAAATTGAATATAACTTCAACGATAATGAAATATATACTGATTATACATGTCTATACGACGAATATGTAAATTGAATTTGAATTTGAATCAATAAAAATAAAAATACTCTATAATTCAAATGTGTAAATTGAATTTATTATTCAAACGAAATTTTGGTAGCAATTAAGCGGGAAATATTTGAAGGTTTTCTGAAGATCTCTAATGGCGTCGAGCCTTCTTGTTCCTTATCATTTCCCCATTTTTTAGGGTTCACATTCAATACACCTCAAAAAATTGTTGTTTTTTTTTCATTTTTCACTTCACAATGAATACTTTTTCTCTGAATTTGGGTGACCCGATTCGGGACGCAATTTCAAGAATCCGATTTGCTCCAAATTCGAACAATCTGCTTATTTCTTCTTGGGATTCTGTAAGTGGAAAAAACCCTTTCCTCTGTATACAAAAATTTGCTTCATTTGTGGGATTTTAGGGGTTTTCATATTTTGTATTATCGAATTGTAGTTTCATTTGAAATGTATTGCACACAAATTATCTGCAGAGTCTTCGGTTGTACGATGTTGATAGCTCTAAGCTTCGAATGGAAGCTCCCGGGGAAGCTGCGCTTCTCGATTGCTGTTTTGAGAACGAGAGAGTGTGCTTTAGTGCTGCTTCTGATGGTTCAGTGAACAGGTTTTTGCTCCTGGACTGTTGTTCAACTTGGGTAGTTTAATTTCTGTAGTCAAATGTTGTTTTATCAACTCCCTGGCTTAGTGTTTGGGGTAAGCCCTTTCATCCTGTACTGTATGAATTAAAACAGAAAACTTTTCATGTGAGAAACGGAAAGGGGAAAATGAAGAAGTTTAATCGCTGAGCTTAGAGCTCGAAACAGTTATTCTCATGTTTTTTTTTTTGTATATTGTCTGGGGAAATGCATTGAATCTCTTATTATCGCGACCTGAGGGTCCTTTTTGGATTGTTGTTCTTCCTAGGTATGATTTGGATTCTGGTATTAATGTCTCAGTGGGAAATCATGATGATGTAGCAACCTGTGTTGAGTATTCTGCCGAAACATGTAAGATATTGATTAGTAACTCTGTAAATTCAATATGGTGACTTAAGTTAGTTCATTAAATATTGCCTTGGAGAAAGATATAACTCATATTATTCAGAGCAGTATTCCTGTAGTTTCTTGTCTTTCGTTTCTGTTACTACCTTTTGTTACTTGCACTTCAGTTGTCACATTATTTTGTTGTTGTTACTGCTCCTTCTTTCCTGAATGCTATGCAATGCTTTCTCTATTATTTGCTTTGTCTTCTTTACTTCTGTATGTTCTTTTTCATCCTGCTTTGTTATGTATTACTTGAGTAGAGGGTCTTTTGGAAACATCCTTTCTACCTCCACGAGGCTATACCCTCCCCATGCCCCATTTGTGGAATTACAAGGGGTATGTTGTTGTTTTTGAACATTTCAAAGCTAATGGATTTTTGCATAAGCTAATTGATGTACTAAGCACAAGATCTATTAATACTTATTCCTAAACTAGAGGATCCTGTAATTAGTTTCTTAGTTGGACAACTTGATTTATTTGGATATATGTTAACATAATGTGACAAAATGGAGAGGACGAAAAATTCACTGATTTGCTCACAATGCTCTAAGGGTGTGGATATTGACTCAAGTTCCTCTATTTAAATTTCTTTTTCTTTATTTGTAGGTCAAATAATTACTGCTGGTTGGGATAAAAAGATAAATTTTTGGGATGTCCGTTCAACAAAATCTCATGGATGCTTGAATAGCTTAGTTTCAGAGGTGGAGTCAATGTCACTATCTGGATTAAATTTGATGGTTGCTGCTGGGACTACAGTTAATATTTATGACATACGAAGTTTTAAGACATCAGTTCACAAGAAAGGCGTGAAAGTAAAATGTATACGGCCAATTTTTAATCCTAAAGGTACTCTTACCAAAATTCTAATATCAACTATGCTGTGCTTCCAATGTCCCCATCACACCCCTTCATCCCATTGAATTGAAAAGAAAAAAGAATACAAAAGGTTTAAATGTCTTCTTGAAAGTTGAAGAATAGTTCTATTTAAAGATCTCTATTATGCATATAAGTATTTCATTGTAAAAGTGGATTCCTTAATCCAAATAGCAAGCACGGACAAACAATTCTCATTTAGGAATAGCTACAGCCGTTAACAAAGCAAACAGGTCAATGGGGGGCTTCTTGGCTATGGAAGATGTTATGGAAGACTAAGGCTCCTGTTAAAGTAGCATGCTTTGGGTGGGTTGCAACATGAGGGGCAAGTTTAACACAGAATAATCTGCAAAAGATGGGTTTTGTATTGTGTGACGGATGCTTCTTGTGTCAAGGAGATCAAGAAACAGTTGAGCACCTGTTTATCCATTGCAGAGTTTCCAAACAATGCTGGGAGTTATTTCTAGGTATCTGTGGTATTACGTGGTTGATGCCTCAAAATGTGAGAGGTTTATTGCAAAGTTGGCAACAACAGGTTACTCACAAAGAGAACAAGCAGATACGGTGGACTATACCATTGTGGATTTTCTGGACAATATGGCTGAAAAGGAACAAGGCCTGTTTTAGAGGACATAAATCTCCTATTTCTAGAGTCAAAGATATCTGTTTGCAGAATTTGTTCTTCTGGTGTGGAAGTAGTTCAATTAATAGATCTCCTGGATTTGTTAGGAAGAAAAGTCTAGTAGCCTGTATTTCTTTCTGACGCTTTATGTTTTTCCTGTAGCCTTCTAGTACCTTCTTGGTATCCTATTAACAGAATTTTTAACTTTTAAAAAATAAAATACATCACTGCAAATGGTGTAGACAATGATACTTGAGGCAAGATTAAGCCTTGAAACTAGGTATTAAATAGGCTGTTTGCCCAACTTAAGTGGCGCTTTCGTGTTGTATGTATGCGTTTCCGTTCCTTCAATTGTGCCTTTCTCCATCAAAGCTCATGCTTTATCAGCTCTTTGAGTTTAAAGCTCCAACAGATCTGTGCTGCTTCGTTTTCTTCTGCTTTTCTCCTTTGATAACATGACAACAGGAACCATAAAAAGAAAAGACTGCAGAAGGGTATAATTATGTTGATTTTTCAGTCTTTCGTATTTTCCATCTTATATTGGCTTGATAACAGGCAAAAATATTTCTCATTGCATGTTTCTCTCTCCTGCTTATATTTTATCTCACCTAGTTTCAGTTAATTCATCAACTTCTTTCTGGATAACCTCTTTGTGCAGGATTTGTTGTTGGATCAATTGATGGGCGAGTTCTTCTGGAGTACATCTGCGAATCTAACTCAAATGAGGGGTCAGTAAAAGTTTGTAGTCCTGTTTTTTGTTTGAAAAGATGAAAGTTTGTAGTCCTGTTTTTGTTTGAAAAGATGAAAGCTTGTAGTATATTCAGATTACTGTATGGTGATTCTGTCCAGATTAATCAACTCATGCTACACACATTATAGGTTCAAATTTAAGCAGTCGTGTTCATTTATAAGGTTAGCTGAGCTGATATTTTTCAGAAGATGATGTCTAGTTCGCTTTAAAATGCAATAACAAAAAAGATTCCTTTGCACTGTTTTAATGTGCAAAAGAGCAAAGAGTTGCTCGGCATTCACCTAAGATCACAAACATACTTCTGCTTATT
The DNA here is from genome assembly GCA_029948455.1 of Solanum rostratum. Classification (NCBI taxonomy): domain Eukaryota; kingdom Viridiplantae; phylum Streptophyta; class Magnoliopsida; order Solanales; family Solanaceae; genus Solanum; species Solanum rostratum. Next base: position 7,804,043 of record CM057046.1, read on the forward strand.
TTGTTTGTATAGTCACAAACATACTTCTCCATATAATGTTGCCAGAACAGTCTCTAGCTGATATAATGTTGGTAAAACATCTTTCCATTGGACAGAATATAGGATCTATCTAGCTGATATAATGCTGGTAAAAGATCTTTCTTTTTGACATAATATAGGATCTATCACATATCTCAATTAGCAAACAGAACTACATGACAAGGCACTAGCCAGAAGATGCTGTTTTCCTTTTTGAGAAAGGTAACCGCTAGCTAGAAGATGCTGTTGTAATCCATTTTATCTGTCATAGTTCAATGCATTTCCATTAAAAGTACAAAATCTTTAGTTTCACCAAATGCCATGGAAATACCTCATTTCCATATACAGTGTATGAACTGGTACTCATTAAACCTGCAAAGAATTTGTTCTGCTCCATCTCCCTGTCATAGTGTCCACTTCCAGAGCAAATGTTGGCGAATTCTTGACATTATCATCACTTATGCATGTAAAGAAAACGGCTCTCTGTCTCAATCTCTGTGATGGTGTTTGATTGGAGACCGAGGTTTAGAATGAAAAGAAAACTTTTGAAACTTGTGGTCTAAAAACAAACCATATATATTTGTCCGACTATAAATCTCTATCTCATTAAGGGTAAAATGTGAAGTTTAAAGTGGAATTGTTACTAATTGGGACTGGCTAAAAAAAAGGAAAGAGTGTCACCTAAATCGGGAAGGAGGGAGTAATAATTTCCTCGTAGCTTAAGAATGATCTCATCTGATGTGCAATTAACTATGTAAAAGATGTAGGTAGATGTTTGGTACTGCTGCTTATACAGAGCAAATCATTATCGCTAAGCCATTTTTAAGTTTGAGGGACCATTTCTAGTCTTCCAAGTTCCACTACAGAAAATAGTTTAGCATTTTATAAAAGGGAAGTTGTGGGGGAAGGATGATGAATCTGAACATTAGTAGAGAATTTAGAAAAATGGAAAAGTTTGAAAGGGCCTCTTCTTAGGTCCTTGTATCAGTCAACAGTAGGCCAACAGAAGATGATTTTGGCTTCTTATCTTTAATCTAGATCAAAAGAAGCACTCATTGGAAATCAAATCTGATTAAAACAAAAAGAAAGATTGACAATTAATCAATGCAAATTGTCAAGTCTAGTAAAAGTAGTAGGAATCATCTTCCCTGAGCCATGCATCTTTTGTTTTAAACCTTCATATTTCTATAATTCTTTTACCCTTGTCCATTTTGGTTTATGGATAGGGTTGCACATTGGTGACACTGTAACTTCTCTTTTAAAGTCACGGGTTCAAGACTTGGAAACAGCCTCTGGCAAAAATGCAAGGTAAGGCTGCGTACAATAGACCCCTGTGGTCGGGCCCTTCCCTGGGCCCCGCGCATAGCGGGAGCTTTAGTGCACTGGGCTTGCCTTTTTTTTTAAAGTGACAAATCAGACATTCTGTAGAAGAATGAAATAGTTCTGGGACTGAAATTTCTCAGTATATGGTTACTATGGTTTTCTCATCCTATAAACTCCCCATTTGTGGGTATCTTAATTAATTTTGTTTCTACTTTTGTAGGTATGCATTTAGATGTCATCCAAAGGTAAAAGATGGGAAGCGTCATCTTGTAACAGTTAATGACATTGCGTTTAATCCATCGTATGTGATTTTCCAGTTTGTGCCTTCTTTTATTGTTTGAATAGAAGTTTTCATAGTAACTTTTCCTTTCCCAGCACTATCGGTTCATTTGTTACTGGTGACAATGATGGCTATGCTACCTTGTGGGATTCTCGAGGAAGGAAACGAATATTTGAGGTACTCTTCGTTTTCAATCAGATATTGCATAAGTTCCCCAAAAATTGATAATTCAGTTTTTAACTTGTAATTCCAGTTTTGATATCACTTGGTTGAATTTGTGCTTCTGAAATTGAATGAGCATATCTCTTCATTTACATGAGTAAAATGCCAAAGTAAAACTTGTCAGTTCAAGTCTAGATCCACTTTTATCACACATTCCACTTAAGCTACTGCTTCTGTTTATTTTCCATTTAAGATTTGCTGTATAGTTATTTGCTTGTTTTAACCAATTCATGGATCTAAGTCAATTTATACGGTGTTTCTTTCTTTAGATGTCAAGATATCCCAACAGTGTGGTCTCTCTATCATATAGCCATGATGGATTACTTTTAGCAGTTGCATCCAGTTATTCATACCAAGAAGCTAATGAAATGTAAGACAAACTTGTTTAGTCATTTTTTATTTTGTAAAAATTGGTATGTTCTTCGTCATCCTCCCTTGTATAACCCCTTTAAATGTTTGACTGCCTTTAACAGAGAAGAGCCACCTCAGATATTTATACATGAAATGGGGAACTGTGATCTCACATCGCCTTTTTCTGGAGCTTCAAACAAAAAATGACTGCTAATACACAATTCAGATTATGGTTGTTGCTCATCCTTCCTTATGTAAGTCATCATCTTGTTTACGAGATACTGTACTTACCAACCCTTTATACTAGTCGGTCGCTGATCACAAATTCTCTTCCCCCTCGTCATTTCTAGTTCAAGTTAACTCTTAACCAACAAATTCTGCTGGTACCTGTGCACAAGTTGGCTTTTCCTGGATCACCTTCTCTGATGGCTATTTGATTCTTACTGAGATCACAAGGAAAGGACTCAACAGAAAATTGGATGCCGAAGTGTAGAATTTCACACTGATGTAACGTCATGTCCAGTTGATGTATCACTGTCTAGCATACTGTTTGCTCAGTGGAATGTATTTTCGAATTAATTTTTTCATCAACCGCGAAAGAAAGTGCTTATACCAAAATCTCTTGTCAAATTGATTGATTTGAGCCTAGTTTTTGTCAAATTGATTGATCTTTATATGTTTTAGCCCCTCTAATGGGTAATGTGAAGTATCCCTATATTATTCTTTCTTCAAGAATCATAAGTTCTTTTGCTTGGTTGAGGTATGCATCAAATAACCTTGCAGATATTAGTAATTCTGAAAATCTAATATGATGATCTCTTAACATATTCTTTAAATATTACCTTGGAGAGAAAAAAACACATATAGTCATATTGTTCAGAGCAATGGTTGTAAATTTTGAAACGATGTTTGGTATTTGTACTAAGCAACACCCAACCCTTTGCAAGTAATTTGATTAATCACCAATTCCTTTTTAACCCGGGAAAAATCCGAGGAAGAAATAAGAAAGATAATAATACTTACTACAAACGGTTCTCCCAGGGCTTTGTTCTAGTGATAAGAGCGCAATACATGATGTGTGAGTTAGGTGCACGTTATACATTCAACTTTTTGTCATTTATGTTTGTAATCCAATCTCTCACACCACAAGTGAAAATCTTGGAACACAAAATGAAAGAAATTATAGAAACCAAAAAATTAAGTGAAAAATACATAAGTTGCCACCTAAACCTGTCCCAAAAAGCTGTTTTTCAGACAAATCTTCTTATAATGTTTATTGTCAAGCATTACAAGTGTTGACCTGAGTTGTAATCTTTGTTTTTCATTTGTTCTTTATTTGTAAAGATTTTAAATTAAAATAAGGATTAACTACCCTGTCTAGTGACACTTCAACTGTTGATTCCTACTAACTTTGTCTACTGACACTCCAACAGATTGATTCCTCCTAACTTATCTATTCACATTTGCAACTATATATTGACTACTCAAAATTCTTTTGTAGTTCATTAATAAAGCACACATCTTTTAAAGTTACTCATCTTCTTTCTAATTGCTTCTGCTATAGCCTGTAATAGAAGATGAGAAATTGGAACTTTCTTGGATTTCTCTGTCTTGTTTTCATATTGAGAATTGAATCAATAAAAATTAATAGGATTGATCAACACATTGAAAGAATCTCCGGAAGTGCTGGCGATGTGTTGGAGGATGACCCTATAGGGAGGTTAAAAGTTTTTGTATATGAGCTTCCAAGCAAATATAACAAGAAAACCGTGCAGAGGGACTCGCGATGCCTCAGTCACATGTTTGCTGCTGAGATATATATGCATCGTTTTCTGTTATCCAGTCCTGTTCGAACACTTAATCCAGAGGAAGCGGATTGGTTTTACACTCCAGTGTACACGACTTGTGAGTACTTGACACCACATGGTCATCCTTTACCTTTCAATTCACCACGTATGATGAGAAGTGCGATTCAGCTTATTGCTTCTAGCTGGCCATACTGGAACAGGACACAAGGTGCTGATCACTTCTTCATTGTGCCACATGATTTTGGTGCATGTTTTCATTTTCAGGAAGAGAAAGCTATTGAAAGGGGAATTCTTCCATTGCTAGAGCGTGCTACCTTGGTTCAAACTTTTGGACAACGGAATCATGTTTGTTTGAAGGAAGGATCGATAACCATTCCTCCATATGCTCCTCCACAGAAAATTAAATCTCACTTGATCTCTCCTGATACTCCAAGATCCATATTTGTCTATTTCCGAGGTTTGTTCTATGACAAAAGAAATGATCCTGAAGGGGGATACTATGCAAGAGGCGCTCGAGCAGCAGTGTGGGAAAACTTTAAGGACAATCCACTCTTTGATATTTCTACAGATCATCCAACTACATATTACGAAGACATGCAGCGATCTATCTTTTGCTTGTGCCCTCTCGGATGGGCTCCATGGAGTCCGAGATTGGTTGAAGCTGTTGTATTTGGATGCATCCCTGTTATAATAGCAGATGACATTGTCTTGCCATTTGCTGACGCCATTCCATGGGAAGACATTGGCTTGTTCGTGGTGGAGAAGGATGTTCCATATCTGGATAACATTCTCACTTCTGTTCCACCGCAAGAAATACTGAGGAAGCAGAGATTGCTTGCCAATCCTTCAATGAAGCAGGCAATGTTATTTCTACAACCTGCTCAACGAGGTGATTCTTTCCACCAAATCTTGAATGGACTTGCTCGTAAATTACCCCATCCTCACACGACCATATACGGAGACAACAACGTCTTAAACTGGACTGCTGGTCCAGTTGGTGATCTAAAACCTTGGTAGGATCAAACTGCACCTCCAGATTTTCTCATTTTTCCCCTTGATTAAACTTCCTTTTTGTTTATAATGTAGTATATTCATTTATTCCATGTTAATGTCTATACACAAAAGAAAGATTTCATCCATTAAATGATGTTATGACATATATTTTAACTCACCTTTCTGTTCCCTTGGTGACTCGCACCCACTACCGTAAGGTTGGAAGTGGCAAGCCCCTCTACTCAACCAAACATCAATTCCTCCTCTTTAAGTTTTGCTTAAACATTCTAGTTGATGATGGGAAGAGCAGTTCCACACACCCTCTTGACCAGGGAAGAACTAGCTAGGATGAGATCTTTATTGGTGAACTCAACTACTCGTGTTCCGTTATTTTAACTTTCCAAGTGAAACTACAAAATAAAAGCACCATTGTGTTTAAAGCAAAGGACACACAAAACCACACATACAGGAGAAACAGTAGGTTGTAACTCCTCCTTTTGCCCTTTCTCAATAGTCATACCAAGAACAGTTGACTTTAAGTCTTTTTAGGATAGAAGAACAAAGTCATCTTTAATTATTGGATCACACTGATTCAAATTATCACAGTACAGGGATATATATATGAATACATCCGAAAGACGTATAACAATACAAAATTCTGAAATCTCATTTGGCCATTGTCCTGAGCGGTTGCTATATGACAGTTTAGAAGGAGATGATATAATAAAGAGACAGAATATGTGTTTTGGTACAGAAAATATAACATAAGAGAGAATTGATTCCAACTTTTCTTCTTCTGCTTCCTTGTTCCCTACAACAAACCAAAAAGAAAAAAGAAAAAGGAACAACTGTCAACTATTCCATTGCTCAATTACTTTGTGAAAGCTCGAATACTTGGCCTCTGTTCTATTCATAAAATAGTTCACCTTTGAAAGAAAGAACATTTGAGGTTTATTTGGTTATCTATTTTTTTTGAGGCCTTGTTTTTAAAATTTCGAGTACTATTATTTGGTGTTCTCCCTATTCCATGCTGTTAATGGTGAATCAACAGCATTATTAACATCTACTTGAGACTTGAGCAGCATCAATAGCAATACAGAAAGTTCATAACTTAATTAGTAGTGATCTAAAAGAAGAAAGGAGGGAAAAATAATCCTGTCAAAATCTGGTCCTTTCTGATTTCTACTAAAACTAACCTTATCGCTTAAATTTGATCTTGGTTCTATTAGTTGTGTGGTAAAGGCTATCAAATTAGTAATCAATCCAAGAGTGAATGATTGTTACAGAAATGATCTTAAGCTACACGTAAAGTGTCAAGGAAACAGAACTCTTGAAGCTAGTACATATATAAAGACACACATTTAACTTCAGTTGCAATGCATCAAAAGTGTGCTGACCTGATAAACAAATTGAGATGGCATTTGAGGGTGGAGGTATGATGATTGTTCTATTTCTGGATAAAGAGTTTGAAACCACAATTTTGCAGTTCTTCAACTTGTGTTTCCTGAATATTCTTGGCTGATTCATTAAGTGATTTTGTGCATCCGATTACCTCAAGTGATTTTAGAGTTGGCATGTCTGCAAAGCGAGAAGGGATCTCCTCAAGATGTCGCAATCTTCTTAACACCAAGTGCTCGAGGCATGGAAAAGCATCATCTGAAACATTCCATTCGGAAAAAGAAGTATTTTGCAGTTTCAAGAATTTGAGGTGGGGGAAGTGCTTATCAGTCACTTTCCATCCTTCGGATCTAATTGAAATGTGTAGCAGTTTGAGTACCACAAGTCTGGGCAGGGTTGCAACCTGATCAAGACTACAAAAATAATTACCATTAGATAGTGTTAATTTCTTGAGACTTGGTGGCAAGTTCATCTCATCCAGCCAGGACCCCAAACAACCCGCAGAAAACTTGAGCATTTCAAGCTTAGTAAGAATGTTAAATGCAGGGGAATAGCCATCACATGTCAAAACTTCACATCTCAGTTTTTGAAGATTTGGTGTCTTTGCCAAGATGCTATTCGCGTCCTCCACACAATCAAACCGTACTGAGGCAAGAGTTCTCAGCTCGTTCATTTTCTGGGGACTCTTAAGGAGATTTTCATGAGCATTAGGTATGGTGAAAATAGCACGGTTGTATACATGTAGATGGCGCAGCTTAACTATCTCCCAAAGTGTGTCTGGTAATGATACTCGTACTCCAATTCCTTTAACTATCAAAGTTTCGAGGTTACAAAGATTGGACGAGAATGACAATGAAGAATCTTCAGCAATCCTAACAGCAACATATCTCAAGCAAGTTAATGCTTCTGGGAAAGAATCAATTACAGTGAACTCCAAATTTTTTAACACTCTCAGAAACTTGAAGTTGTTAAAAGTGTATGATGCTTGGTGTAGTGATGATAATGCGATTTTTCTACCTTTCATCAAGTGCAACGATTGCACAGCTGAACAAGTTGAAGTCCATTCTGCAAGATTATCACCTTGAAAGTCAAGGCATAATCGCTGTAGAATGCTATGCTTCGGATGGGAAATGGTAGAAGGATTCATATGATCATTGCCCCTGTTAATAAAGAAATTGGTATGATCAGAATAAATTAAAAAGATATATTGTTTCAACAAAATAAAAAGGTTAGCTTGTGTTACCCTTTAATGCATTGTAGAAAGTTCTCCACCTTGGCCTTTTCTTTGCAAAAATTAAGCAACAAGTCATGAATGCGACATGACTTAGTCTTACCATCAGAACTCTTCTTGGAAGCCATCACAAGGTTTCTTCCAATAAGGTTCTTTAAGTAATATTCTGCGATATCCTCGGGATGATTCTCTTTATGAGTCTTTACCAAACCTTCCGCTGTCCACAACCATGTTAACTTTGAAACCTTTATCTCCTCGTCCTCCGAAAATACTCCAAAATACAAAAAACAAGGTTTCAAATGAAATGGTAAATGTTGGTAGCTAAGATTTATTATATCCTCAGACTTAGCCTGGATGTGTGAACCTAAATTTTTTGCAACTTGTTCCCAACAATGTTTTTCCTTCTTCATTGTTTCGAGAATACCTGCCACCAAGACAACTGTAAGAGGTAACCCTCCACACTGTTGTGCTATGTTATAGCCAACATCTTCTAAGACAGGGGGGCAACTTTTTGTATTGAACACCTTATTCTTCAATAACATCCAGCTTTCTTCTGGTGTAAACAATCGAAGAAAATGAGGATCGCTGACGAGTTTGGCATGGGAGGCAACATCACCATCTCGAGTTGTCAGGATAATTCTACTTCCATTATTGGCATCACGGAAGCAAGGGTATAGATCATCCCATGCAGCAGTTTCCCAGACATCATCAATGAGGATAAGGTACCTCTGAACCATTAGAAGTCTGCGCAACTTATCTGCTAATTCATTCTCTGGTAGTTCATCACTTATAACTGTATCCTTCTTAACACCACGAAGAATGGTCAGTAACAAGTCCTTGCGTGTATATACTTGAGATACACAACATTGTGCACGGACATTAAAATGAGAGACAACTAACTGATCATGAAACAGTTTGTTAGCTAGAGTTGTCTTACCCAAACCGGGCATGCCCACAATTGAGATGACATCCAAATTTTTTGATGACCCGCTGATTAGCTGCCGTCTTAGCGTGTATATCACCTCCTGAAATCCCACCATCTGTTCACTCATGCTTGTAATCCTAGCAAATTCCTTAGTATGAGCTTTGGCAACATCATTGGTATTATGTAATACCAAGCTAGAGACTTTCTTTTCACGAATCTCCTCTACCTCCCTCATGAGTAGCGTAATCTCCTCTATGATGTCTCTGGTCCAGCGAACAAGAAACCATTCAGGAACGTCTTTGTTTATACAACAGCCAACTATATGTTCCACCTCATATGCTTTAGCAATCACCTGCATCGCAAACAATCCGAATCCATCATGTTTCTTCTGAAAGTGCTCCAGTTGCTGCTGAATTGTTCGAAGTTGGCTCTTTATAGTAGAAAGTGAGTGTGGATAGAGGCTTAGCAACTCCTTCAGGTGGTCTAAAATGACATCAATAGATCCCAGTCCATCAATCTTAGGTAAATTTGACTTAAATGACTTCCGTAAGATGAGGTAGATCATTTCTTCTATACTCTGCATTTTTCCTGCGAAATGAAGAACCTTTACCTCTGCATTTGCATACAACGAGAAAACCAGAAGCCCGATATCAATAATTGCGGTGCCAAAATCTTCAAGAACCTCTCTTGGTGGATTGATGAGATTGTCTCTCAAAAAGTTGAGAATTTCCTGAAGGATTGCTCTTTGATCCTTGAAAGCAACTATCTCTTTTTGCTTGGGTAGATCTTCCAAACAGTGTATGAGGGTCTCCACAAAGTCGGCTTCATAATCAGCAACATGCTCATGAGCTTGGATATTCGGATGCCATCCTGATTTTAGAGCTTGCAGGATATCAATATAGATCTTGCAGATACATGATTGAATGGGCTGAATGTCCATTTGATGGTCAGAAAATGATGCACTCAACCAGGAAACCATTGCTGCATGGCCAGCCACAACTAAAATATGATTGAAGAGAGTATGTTGACTTTGAGGATCCTTGCATCTGCCAGAAACAAGGCAAACAAAACTTCTCAATAACTGCAACTCCTTTACAACCTCTTCCACTTGTTGCCTGCTAGAGCAAGGAACTAAAGGATCCCAAGAATAAGGATTACGAATCTCTGGTAAATTACTGAGATTCATTACAACAGTATCAATGAATCTCTTCACAAATTCAGGAGTTGCAATGTTGAAGGAAAGTGGTAGTGCTGCTTCAGGAAAGGAGTATTTAGCTCTGATTTCCAACTTAGCCTCCCAAATCTGTTCTTCCAAATTATAGAACACTGATACGACATCGTCAGGCGAGATGATTCTTTTGAATTCAGCTGCAGCATAAGGAAAAAGATCTTGGGCTTTCCACCTAACATAGCAGCATACATTATTTGTGAAGGTATGCAAGCTGAGAAATATATCAAGGAATTTAAGATTGATATAAAGGACATCAATTAGATTCTTTATATTCCTTCTGGGGATGCCCAAATCCCATTCATGCCCAAGCTTTTCCAAATGAGAAAGGTTATAGTAATTGTTTTGTTGAGATAAATACTCATATGAAGACATCCCTCTTTCAACAGCTCAAGTTTCAGGATACTTTCTGCTCTTTGGTTTCCTAAATGGTTGCTGTGTTAGGGAATTAATCATTGCACCATCATGTCAACTCATTACTAGTGCTTTTGACTGACATTGTTTGATTTGCGGACTAAATTATTTTGGGATTATAATCCTTGGACTAATTTATCTCACTTGAGAGGTCAGACAAAATAATCTGAAGGGATATCCAGATTAAGTTTGGGATAAAAATTATATCGTATTTGATTTATCCTTTAACCAAACATAGTATTCCTCCATTTCAAAAAAAGAATGGTTTAGTTTGACTCGGCACGGAGTTTAAGAAAATAAAGAAGTTTTTTTTCAATGTTGTAGTCCTAATTTAAGCTTATGTCAAATGTAATGACATTTGACTTAAACATGTTTACAAGTTGGATATAATGGTCAAAACACACCTGAACTATCTTAAACATGTTTACAAGTTGTTTTTCCTTAGACATGCACAATATTTTTATAGTACAGTCTGTAGATATGTGATTTTCAGCTACTAGTAAGAAAGCATTTGTAGCATTATGTCAAATTAATTGATTGAAATGGTCCTAAAATAGCTTTTGAGTGTTATGTCATACTAAATTTCTGTGTCCTGATTTAGTTTTGAGACTTGAGTCCTTAAAATTTCATAAGGACTGATCAACATACTGAAAGAATCTCCGGAAATGCTGGTGATGTGTTGAAGCTATTGTATTTGGATGCGTCCTCCTTAGTATAGCAGATAACATTGTCTTGCCATTTGCTGATGTTATTCTGTTAGCTTGTATGAGTCCATCACGAGTCAGGAGATCAGGTGTCCTCACACTAGTAGTAATACAAGTGTTTAAGTAAAGAATACGAATGTTTACGTGGGAACTTCCTTGCTCAAAAAATGAAAAAAATTACGTCCTATTACACAGGATTTCTCAAAATCTCTCTCTCACAGTTATGTGATAACAACTAGACATTGAATTAGGATGATGTGTTAGGGAACTAATTGTGCTTTCCATTTGGTACATTGTATCAGCAAGTCAACTCATGGTAATTATTTGTCCCATGTGAAACTCAAATTATTTTTTTGTTTATTTACACTGTTTATCTGCCCTCCCATATTGTAATAAATGCATTCACTTTAACTAATCAGACATTAATGACAGTTGACTTTGAGGACAAAGAACACATTCATGTGAAACAATAATGCATTCACACACCTTTTTGCTTTTTTTTTTTGCGAGATAAGTGTTCAAAACACATCTGAACTATCCTCGTTTTTTTAGTTTCATACCTAAACTATTGAAAGTGTGAGTTTCATACATGACATTTTACATGGAAATTTCCGGAATTGTGGGGTTAAACCCAATTTTGCCCCAAAGGGGAATTTTAATGTGAATTTTGGTAAGACATGGGATATGACAATAAGGTGATCACCGGTATGTCTATAATCTTGGCTCTTTGAGCATCTTGGGTGCTTGCACCATCTTGTACTTGTAGATGAGCTATTCCTTGCATTGACATCTTGAATATGATCTTGTAAATCGGCGTTGAGCCCAATTATGTCTTGAACGTTATGAATTTGCACTTGACTCTCTCTCTTGAAGCATATGTATATATATATATATATATAAGTATTCTTGTGGGATGTGTAAGACTTAGCACCGATGGATTGGGGGTCCTCTCCCTTTCCTTGAACTATGTGCCTACATAGGGACGGAGGATATTCGTCTATCTGTACTTGACTTTGATTTGTCTCGATCTTGTAAATCCTTCTGAAATGGTGATTTCCGTAAGGAAGGTGACCATCCCCGAAATGGTGTGTTCCGTAAGGTGTGATGTAGATTACCCTTGGCAAGTAATCTTCTCCCTACCGGTGGGAGGTCCCAATCGGTCCAATTCGTGTAATAGCTCGCATGGATTTGGTTTGTCGGTTATAGTCCATCCCCGTTATATAGGAGCACTAGCGCATTGCATGCATCACGTGTTTCATGGCATCTTGTATATATAATTTCTACTGTATATGTATTCCTTGTATATTATGTGCCCTTGCCACTTATCATGGTTACGCAGGTTTGGTAAATCACGTGCATTGCATACCCTCATACTTAGTACATTCAAAAGTACTAACGCATACTCTATGCCTGCATGATTTTACCATGCAGGGACCGAGCAGTTTGAGCAGTATCCGCCGGACGCGTAGCTTATCCCTTTCTAGATATTTTGTGGTGAGCCCCGTCTTTCGAGGGCATGCTCTTGATTTTTTTTTTGTTCACCTCATCTATGTATGTATTTTGACTGAGGGTAAGCCCGGAACTTGTCCCGGCCCCCGTTCCTTGATTAGAGGCACTTATCGGACAATTGTATAAACTTATTATTTCGTTATCTATGGAATATGTCCTCCCTTTTGGTTTTAAGAATGTTCTCTTTAATCTTGTCCTTAATTTTCTGCAAATTTGAGGCTTGTTTGGGGACTTTCGGGTCCCCATTCGCCGTGTCACATCTAGACCCCGACCCCGGGTCGTGACAATTAACTTTAGCCCGAGTCTCATCAATCAATACTATGTCATCTGCAAATAGCATACACAATGGAATCTCCTCTTGAATAGACCGTTTCAGCTCATCCATCACGCAAACAAAAAAGGGCTCAACACAGATCCTTGATGAAGTCTCATCTCAACAGGAAAATACTCTGAGTCTCCTCCCACCATTCTTACCCGAGTTTTGGCTCCGTCGTACATGTCCTTTATCACCCTAATATATGCCATCGGGACACCTTTCACCTCTAGGCACCTCCATTGTGACGATCCTCCTTCTTCCGGTCTTGGGGCTCACCCCCTCACGGGATCACTCAACATCAATCACATACTCAGGTATTGTATAGCCAGGGTACAGCCAGTTCAATCCACCCTTCACGCTGCAGCACTTCGTGGGATTCGAACCCGGAACCTCTGGCCCTTTACATTCTCTCAAGGTGATGGGCGATTCTCCTTGAGAGAATGTAAAGGGCCAGCGGTTCAGGGTTCGAATCCCACGAAGCGCTGCAGCGTGAAGGGTGGATTGAACTGGCTGTACCTTGGCTATACAATACCTGAGTATGTGATTGATGTTGAGTGATCCCGTGAGAGGGTGAGCCCCAAGACCGGAAGGAGGATCGTCACATCCATAGGACATCCCTTGGAACTTTGTCATAAGTTTTCTCGAGATCAATGAACACTATATGAAGGTCCTTCTTTCTTTCTCTATATTTCTCCACTAGTCTCCGAACAAGATGAATTGCTTCAGTAATTGACTGCCCTGACATGAATCCAAACTGATTCTCTGAAATAGCCACTACTTTTCTCACCCTCATCTCCATCACTATCTCCCAGACCTTCATAGCGTGACTTAGCAACTTGATACCCCTGTAATTGTTACAGTTTAAAATATTTTAAATTTTATTTGTAAAAAAATAATATTTTTTTGAAAGAATATTTATACTTTAATCTTTTACTTTCAACTAATATTAATATTTTATTTAATTTTTGTCAACGTGGCACGCCATGTGGCAAATTTTCTATAATAAAAGAGAGAATGTATTACACACACCACTGAGGTGTATTTTTCAAACTAATAAGTGATACTTTAGGTATGAAACTCACACTCCCAATAGTTTAGGTATGAAACTCAAAAAAGGGGATAGAATTCTTTAGAAACAAAAGAAACAATATGCATACAAGGCGAACAAAAGCGCCATTGTGGATAAAGGGAAGCCAAAACAATATGCATACAAGACGAACAATAAAGTTCCATACAACTAACAAGAGGAAGACAGAGACAACCTCAAGAAAAAAATGGCTCTCTTTAGAAACAGAATAAGTTCATCTGTCAATTATCCTGAGGAAGCAACATGTTGTAAGAGGGCTGTTTGGATGCCCAATGAAAGAATGATTCTCTGGTGAATGTCTCAGTATTCTTTAAGTCCTGAGTTAGATGAAAGACAATGACGATAAGGTACCTCTGACCTAATAGAAGTTTGCGCAGCTTATCTGCTAATTCATCTACTGGTAGATTATTACAGATAACTGTATCCTTCTTAACACCACGAAGAATGGTTAGCAACAAGTCCTTGCGTGTCTATACTTGAGACACACAACATTGTGCACCGACATCAAGATGAGAAACTAATGACTGATCAAAAAATAGTTTGTTGATTACAACAATAGATTGGACAGAGACAATCTCAAGAGAAAATGGTTTCTGTTTAAAAACAGAATAAATTCATCTGAATCAATATGAAAACCCAATGCTTTTACAATGTCATTTAACCATCAACACAATATCAATCCAAAGAACTAAAGAAAAGAATTACACCAGCAACATACAACCACAAGCAATCCATAAATACTTAATATGAAAAGAATTCAGCTGACATAGAGTCCTCTTAAACATCATGATTTTCCAAACAGCTTCAGCTAATATAACCCCTTATATCTGTAAATTAAAAAAAAAAAGAGTATGTTGGAACCTCGTAGATAATGGTCTAGACAAAAATATAATTATGCACGAAAGCCTAACCTCATGATACAGCTGAAAAAATTCTAATATCATTGCTAAAATAATTGATGTTGTTTAATCATCACTCTATTATCTAACATTGGTGTAACAATCCATCTTGAGATGAGAAGTCCCACATCGACAAAACACAGTCTTAGTGTTGAGTTTAGGCGAAAATCTCATATGGTGGGGCAAACCTCAGCGAGGACGCTGAGTCCATATAGGGGGTGTAACAATCCATGTTGAGATGAGAAGTCCACATCGGCAAAACACAGGAGGGATGCTGGGTATATAAGTAAAATAGGCCTTACCTACTAGTGACGCGTTTTAAAGCCGTGCGGGCCTAGATTCGAAGGGGATAATCTCACTAGCGTGCTGGGTGTTACAATTGGTTCAGTAATTTCAGTGAAGCAGAGAATTGAGATATAACAGTAACATTTAAGCTTCCCCCCAAAACCCATTAGTTCTCTATTTGGAATTAGTAAACTAAACAAACAACTTTGTTTTGCCAACTATAAGCTAGTATCATTTATCTGTGCTCTGTCGTTAGCAGAGAATGAATGATATTACTTCCATTTCGTGAGCAAGAATGAATGATTGTTATAGAAATGTTATTAAACTACACGAGTGTCGAGGAAAAAGAACACTATAAGCTATTACATATATAAAGATACATTTAACTCAACATGAATCTCCATACTTGAAGTCACATTTTTTATGAACATGTTGAGTCAGGGTCCATATAGCATAATTTAACTTCAGTTGCAGTAGCTGAACAAGGTACATACCTGATAACCAATTCGAGCTGGCATTTGATGGTCAAGATATGATTGTACTACTTCTGGATAAAGAGCTTGAAACCACAATTTTGCATATCTTCAACTTGTGTTTCGCGGATATCCTTGGCTGATTCAACCAGTGATTCTTTGCATGACATCACCTCAATAGACTTTAGAGTCAGCATGTCTGCAAAGCGAGGAGGGATCTCCTCAAGATGTCGCAATCTTCTTAACACCAAGTGCTCAAGGCATGGAAAAGCATCATCTGAAACATTCCATTCAAAAAAAGAAGGATCTTGCAGTTTCAAGAATTTGAGGTGAGAGAAATGCTCGTCCGTCACTTTCCATATTTTCGAATTAATGGAAATGTGAAGCAGTTTGAGTACCACAAGTCTGGGGAGAGTTGACACCTGATCAAGACTAGGTACGACGCCATTGGATAGTGTTAACTTCTTGAGACTTGGTGGTAACATCAGCGTGGGGGCCAGTGCACGACAGCCCCAAGAAAAATTTAGAATTTCAAGCTTAGTAAGATTGTTAAATTTGGGGGAATAGAAATCACATGACAAAACTTCACATCTCAGTTTTTGAAGATTTGGTATCATTGCGATGACCATGTTTGTGTCATCCACATTAGAAAACCATGCTGAGGAAAGAGTCTTCAAGCCATCCATTTCTTGGAGAGCATTGTTTAAATTGAAAACAACGCGGTTGTAGATGTGCAAATGGCGCAACTTGACCATCCTCCAGAAGTTGTCTGGTAAAGTCACACGTCCTTCAAGTCCTTTAATTATTAAAGTTTCAAGGTTCCTAAGATTGTCCGAGAATGATAACGAAGAATCTTCAGCAACCCTAACAGCAACATATCTCAAGCAGGTTAACGCTTCTGGGAAAGAATCAATTAGAATGAATTCCAGATCTAGCACCCGCAGAAACTTGAAGCTGTTAAAAGTGTGTGATGCGCGGCCTATAGAAAATAATCCAATTCGTCTTCTCTTCATCAAGTGGAAAGATTGTACATCTGAACAAATCGAACTCCATTCTGCAAGACTATCACCTTGAAAGTAAAGACATAAGCGTCGTGGAATGTTATGCTTCTTACAGGAAATAGAGGAAGGATTCATATCATCATTGTCCCTGTTGATACAGAAATTAGTATTATTAGAATACTTTTAAAAGATAAAATTGATTCTACATGGAGGAATATTAGATTGTATTACCCTTGGATGCATTGTAGAAAATTCTCCACCTTGGCTTTCTTTTTACAAAATTCAAGCAACAAGTCATGAATGCGACATGTCTTGGCCTTACCATCGGAACTTCTCTTGGAAACCATCACGAGGTTTCTTTCAACAAGGTTCTTTAAGTAATTTTCTGCTATATCTTCATAAAGTTTCTCTTTATGAGTTTTTACGAAACCTTCTGCTGTCCACAGCCATGTTAACTTTGATACCTGTATCTCTTCGTCCTCCAAAAATACTCCAAAATACAAAAAGCAAGGTTTCAAATGAAATGGTAATTCTTGGTAACTAAGATTTATTATATCCTCTGACTTACCCTGGATGTGTTGACCTAAATTGACTGCAACTTGATCCCAACAATGTTTTTCCTTCTCCATTGTTTCGAGAATACCTGCTACCAAGACAACTGAAAGAGGTAGCCCTCCACACTTTTGTGCTATCTTTTGGCCAACGTCTTCTAAGACAACGGGGCAACTTTTTCCGTTGAACACCTTATCCTTCAATAAAGTCCAACTTTCTTCTGTAGTAAACATTCGAAGTAAATGAGGATCACTGACAAGTTTTGCATGGGATGCAACATCACCTAGACGAGTTGTCAGGATAATTCTACTTCCATTATTGACATCACAGAAGCAAGGATATAGATCATCCCATGCAGCAGTTTCCCAGATATCATCAATGACGATAAGGTACCTCTTGACCATTACAAGTCTGCGCAACTTATCTGCTAAGTCATTCTCTGGTAGTTTATCACTAATAAGTGTATCCTTCTTAACACCACGAAGAATGGTTAGTAACAAGTCCTTGCGTGTATATACTTGAGATACACAACATTGTGCACGGACATCAAAATGAGAGACAACTAACTGATCATGAAGTAGTTTATTAGCTAGAGTTGTCTTACCCAATCCGGCCATGCCTACGATTGAGATGACATCCAAGTGCAATGATCCTCTGATTAGCTGCCGTCTTAGTGTGTCCATTACCTCCTGAAATCCCACCATTTCTTCTCTCATGTTTGTAATCCTAGCAAATTCTGAAGTATGAGCACTGGCAACATCAGTCGCATTATGCAATACCAAGTCAGAGACTTTCTTTTCATGGATCTCCGCCACCTTCCTCATGAGTAGTGTATTCTCCTCTATAATGTCCCGGGTCCAGAGAAAAAGGCACCCCTCAGGAATGTCTTTGTTTATACAACCAAAAACCAAATGATCCACCTCATATGCTTTAGCAATTACCTGCATCCCAAAAGATCCGAATCCATCATGTTGCTTCTGAAAGTACTCCAGTTGCTGCTGAATTGTCCGGAATTGGCTCCTTATAGAAGAAAGTGACTCTGAGTAGTGGCTTAGAAACTCCTTCAGGTGGTCTAAAATGATATCAATATATCCCAGTCCTTCAATCTTAGGTAAATTGGAGCAAAATGACTTCCGAGTGAGGAAGTAGATCAGTGCTTGTATACTCTGAATATCGCCTGAGAAATCAACAATTGTCTCTTGATTTAACTCCCCATCCACAGCCACGCTATCACACATCGAGTAAACTAGAAGCCCTACATTAATAATTGCAGTATCAAAATCTTCGAGGGCCTCTCTTGGTAGATTGATGAGATTGTCTCTCAATAAGTTGAGCATTGTAATTCGATCCTTGAAAGCCTCTCTCTCTTTGAGCTTATCAGTAACGGGACGCAGCGCTTCCATATGGCATATGAGAGTCTCCACAAATCCAGCTTTATAATCAGCAGCATTCTCATCTTGGATTTTCTGATGGCATCCTGATTTTATAGCTTTCAGGACATCAATATAGATCTTGCGGACACATGGTTGAATGGGATGAATCCTCATTTTAAAGTCAGACAATGAAACATTCATTTCAGCAGAATTAACATATTCATTCCAAAGTATGTCTGGGACACTAAACCAGGAAATCAATGCTGCATGACCAGCCACAACTAAAACATGAGTGAAGAAAGTACGTTGTCTTCGAGGATCCTTGCATCTGTCTGAAATAAAATAGACAAAATTTCTCAATAACTTCAACTCCTTTACAACCTCTTCTATTAGTTCACAAGGAAACCATCTAGACCAATTAGGAAGATCAGACATCTTTTGTACACCACTGAGATTCATCACAACAGTACCAATGAATTTCTTTACAAATTCGGGATTAGCAAGTTTGGAATGAAGTGGTAGTGATACTTGGGGGAAAGAGTACTTATCTTTGATTTCCAGCTTAGTCATCCAGATCTGTCTTTCAAACTTATCGAACACAGATTCAAGATCGTCGGGACAGTTGATTCTTTTGACATCAACTGCATTCCAAAGATCTTGTACTTTCTGTGCAGCATACATGTATTCAGTTGTGAAGCTCTGGAAGCTGATAATCATATCAAGGAATTGAAAATTTAGATGAAGGTGTTCAATTTTAAGCCTCTGCAGGCCACGAAAATTCGATTCATGACGAAACTTCTCCAAATGAGAAAGATCATCATATCTCCTTCTAGATGAAGAAGACATCAGCTTCTTTCTACTCTTTGGTTTTCTAAATGGTTTCAACTTTTTTGTTCCTGGTTTTTGTATTCCAAATTCATGAGAACACTAACATGCTCACATTAATGAAAGTTGACCTTGAGGATTAAAAAAAAAACATTATCTTCTACCATTATTATTAGATACTAGTTCTCAAAACGTGCCTCTTGCATGTTCGTCCTCTATTACTGTATAAAATTTGTATAGTGGGAGAAAGAGTTACACTATTTTCAAACAAAAACAACTCAAACATAATAAGTTAACTAAAGTACATCCTCAAAAAGCATTAAAAAAAAGAAAGATAAAGACACTCGACCAATATCAAAAAAATTCTTCTTGCTTTATAATATTACAAATCTTGGTAAAAAAATAATATTCTAAAGTACTTAAATAGAGATTTGTAGAGAGAATAGAAGAAAATGAAACTCCTTTGTCGGAAAATAATCAATAACAAAGTTATATTTGAAAAAATTCAAAAATATGGAGATATAAAGAATAAAAATTCACTGACAATTTCGTATTCGGAGAATATTCATCTTATAACCATGACAATTCACATATTTCTCAATAATAAAAAGATAAATATGAGTGAAATAATAAAAAAATACAATAAATGCATTAGTAAGAACTTTTACATTTATAGATTGGTAATGAAAATTTGAAAAATAGTGCAGATTAGTAGATTCATATAGTTTTGTATTTAATTGATCAAATAAATTAAAGCTATAGTAAATTATTCATAAGTGTCTGTTTAAGTTTTATATACCAACAAAGGGACATTACACTTTTGCAATAGCTATTAAGATCTTGTTTATGGTGCATGAATTTAAATGTAATTATTATTTAATATGTAATTAATTAATTAATTAAATATAGATATTTAAATTTATCTTAGGAATAAAATAAGAACAAAATAGTAATCCAACTTTAAGGTCACGAGAAGACTCTAATAAAAGCAATATCATTCCTAAGAGGGAAATAAGTCACCCAAGATCTGATGAAAATCAATTATTAGGTTTTGGAGAATAATAGAAGTATGTATAATTAGATAAAGAAAGACAAGTAAATATGATAAAGATTAAATGTACCATCGTGAAAACACATGAGCGAAAAGATAAAGTTGAAATATTTCCTCATGCTTTCACATCAATCCATTTCCTCTTTGAAGAATATAGATGATTTAATCAAGAAGAAGTTGAGGAGGAGGAGGAGTCCCAGGTGGCCGACGGGGCCAGAGAATACCTGATAGGATTTTATGGGCTAAAGAACAGGAACGGGCGATTTGAAGAAGAGGAGGAGAATGAGGAGAAGGAAGAGGAGGAGGCGGAGGAGGAGTCCTAGGTGGCCCAACGGCGCCAGAGGATACCTGGTAGGATTTTATGGGCTAAGGAACAGGAAACATGCGATTTCGGTAATTTTTTTAGTTAGCCAACGGAATCTGGCGCTGCCGGGGGCTCCGGCGTAACTTTCCCCAAAATTCATATGAGTGGGTTCGTAACGAGCCCACCAAGAGTCCTAGGTGGCTCAGAGTAGCCGAGAACGCCTAGTAGGATTTTATGAGGCAAGGAATAGGAAATAGGCGATTTTGGCAGTTTTTCGTGAGTGTTAGCCCACGGAATCTGGCACTGCCTGGGGCTCTAATGCAACTCTTCCAAAAAATCATATGAGTGGGTCCATAACGAGCTTTTCAAGAGTCTTAACTGGCCCGGCGGCACCGAGGGACACCTGATAGGTTTTTATGGGCCAAGGAATGGGAAACAAGTGATTTCGGCAGTTGTTCATGGGTGTTAGCTATGGAATCTTGCGCTACCGGGGGCCCTGGCGCAACTTTCCCAAAATATCATATGATTGGGTCCGTAAAAAGCTCACTAGGAGGCCCGATGGCACCAGAGGACGCCTGGTAGGATTTTATGGGCCAAGGAACAAGAAATAGGCGATTTCGGCACTTTTTTATGGGTGTTAGCCCACAGATTCTGGCGCAGTATTACGGTTTGGCCATGTTTCCAGAAAAATCATACAAGTGGGTCCTCAACGAGCCCAACAAGAGGCCCAGGAGGCCTGGTAGGATTTTTTGGGCAAGGAACAGGAAAAAGGCGATTTCGAAACTTTTCTATGGGTGTTAACCCATAGATTCTGGCGCTGCATGGGGGTCCGATGCAAGTTTCCTGAAAAATCAAATGAGTGGGTCTGCAACGAGCCCGACAAAAGGCCCAGGCAACCCGGTGGTGGTGGGGGAGACCTGGTAGGATTTTATGGGCCAAGAAATAGGAAAAAGGCGATTTCGAAACTTTTCTGTGGGTGAACCCACAGATTATGGCGCTGCATGGGGTCTAGCGCAAGTTTCCCAAAAAATCATATGAGTGGGTCCGCAACGAGCCCGACAAAAGGTTTCAGGCATCCCGATAGTGCTGGGGGAGGCTTGGTAGGATTTTATAGGCCAAGAAACAGGAAACAAGCAATTTCGGCACTTTTATGTGGGTGTTAGCCCATGGATTCTAGCGCTGCATAGGTGTCCGGCGCATGTTTCTCAAAAAATCATACGAGTGGGTCCGTAACGAGCTCAGCAAGAAGCCCAGGCTGCCCGGCGGTGGTAGAGGCCTGGTAAGATTTTATGGGCCAAGGAACAGGAAACAGGTTATTTCGGCACTTTTCTGTGGGTGTTAGCCCAAAAATTCTGGCGCGGCATGGGGGTCTGGCGCAAGTTTCCTGAAAAATCATATGAGTGAGTCTGCAACGAGCCCGCAAAGAGGCCCACGCGGCCCGGCGGCAGCGGGGGAGGCCTAGTAGGATTTTTTGGGCCAAGGAATAGGAAACAGACGATTTCGGCACTTTTCTGTGGGTGTAAGCCTAAGGATTCTGGCGTTGCATGGGGTCCGATGCAAGTTTCTCGAAAAATCATACGGATGGGTCCACAATAAGCCTGGCAAAAGGCCCAGGCGGGCAGGCTGCGACGGGGGGAGGGGGGCTTGTAGGATTTTATGGGCCAAGGAACAGAAAACAAGCGATTTCGGCAATTTTCTGTAGATGTTAGCCCACGGATTCTGGCGCTGCACGGGGGTCCGGCGCAAGTTCCCTAAAAAATCATATGAGTGGGTCCCAAATGAGCCCAGCAAAAGGCACAGGTGGCTCTGCGGCAGCAGGGGAGGCTTGGTAGGATTTTATGGGCCAATAACAGAAAACAGGCGATTTCGACATTTTTCTGTGGGTGTTAGCCCACGGATTCTGGCGCTTCATGGGGGTCAGGTGCAAGTTTCCCGAAAAATCATACGAGTAGGTCTGCAACGAGCCCGGCAAGAGGCCCAGGTGGCCCGCCAGCGGCGGGGGAGGCCTGGTAGGATTTTATAGGCCAAGGAACAGGAAACAGGCGATTTCAGTATTTTTTTGTAGGTGTTAGCCAGGAATTCTGGTGTTGCATGGGGTCTAGTGCAAGTTTTCCGAAAAATCATACGAGTGGGTCCGTAACGAGCCCTGAAAGAGGCCCAGGCGGCCCGGTTGTGGTGGAGGAGGCCTAGTGGGATTTTATGGGCTAAGGAATAGGAAACAGGCGATTTCGGCACTTTTCTGTGGGTATTAGCCCATGGATTCAGGCGCTACAGGGGGTCCGGAGCAAGTTCCCCAAAAAATCATACGAGTGGGTCCGCAACGAGCCCAGCAAAAGGACCAGGCAGCCCAGCGGCGGTTGGGGAGGCCTAATAGGATTCTATGAGCCAAGGAACAGGAAATAGACAATTTTGGCACTTTTCTATGGTGAGCCTACGGATTCTGGCGTTGATTGGGGGTCCGGCGCAAGTTTCCCAAGAAATCATACGAGTGGGTCTGCAACGAGCCCAGCAAGAAGCCCAGGCGTCCCGACAGCGGCGGGGGAGGCTTGGTTGGATTTTATGGCCCAAGGAACAAGAAACATGCGATTTTGGCACTTTTCTATGGGTGTTAGCCCACGGATTTTGGCGTTGCATGGAGGTCCGGCGCAAGTTTTCCGAAAAATCATGAGTGGGTCTGCAACGAGCCCGGCAAGAGGCCCTGCCGGCTCGGCGATGGCGGGGGAGGCCTGGCAGGATTTTATGGGCCAAGAAATAGGAAATTGGCGATTTAGAAACTTTTTTGTAGTTGTTAACCCATGGATTCTGGCGCAGCATGGGGGTTTGGCACAAGTTTCCCAAAAAATCATACGAGTGAGTCCACGACGAGCCCAACAAGAGGCCCAGGTGGCATGGCGGCGGCGGGAGAGGCCTGGTAGGATTTTATGGGCCAAGGAACAGGAAACAGGCGATTTAGGCACTTTTTAGTGGGTGTTAGCCCACGAATTTTGGCGTTGCATGGGGGTCCGCGGCAAGTTCCCCAAAAAATCATACGAGTGGGTCCGCAACGAGCCCAGCAAGAGGCATAGGCGATTTCGGCACTTTTCTGTGGGTGTTAGCCCATCGATTCAGGCGCTGCATGGGGTCCGGCGCAAGTACCCCAAAAAATTATACGAGTGGGTCCGCAACGAGCCCAGCAAAAGGCCCAGGCAGCCCAGCGGCGGTGGGGGAGGCCTAATAGGATTTTATGGGCCAAGAAACAGGAAATAGACGATTTTGGCACTTTCCTATGGGTGAGCCCACAGATTCTGGCGTTGCTTGGGGGTCCGGCGCAAGTTTCCCAAGAAATCATATGAGTGGATTTACAACGAGCACAGCAAGAAGCCCAGGCATCCCAACAGAGGTGGGGGAGGCCTGGTAGGATTTTATGGGCCAAGGAACAGGAAATAGGCGATTTCGGCACTTTTTTATGGGTGTTGGCCCCCACGGATTTTGGCGTTGCATGGGGTCCGGCGCAAGTTTTCTGAAAAATCATATGATTGGGTCCGCAACGAGCACGTCAAGAGGCCCAGGCAGCCTGATGGCGGCGGGGGAGGCCTGGTAGGATTTTATAGGCCAAGGAACAGGAAACAGGCGATTTTGGTACTTTTCTGTGGGTGTTAGCCCATGGATTCTGGCGCTGCATGGGGTCCGCTGCAAATTTCCTGAAAAATCATATGAGTGTGTCCGCAACGAGCCCGACAAGAAGCTCAGGCAGACCAGCGGCGGCGGGGGAGGCCTAGTAGGATTTTATGGGCCATAAAACAGGAAATATGCAATTTCGGCACTTTTCTGTGGGTGTTAGCCCACGATTCTGGCGCTGCATGGGAGTCCGGCACATGTTCCCAAAAAATCATACGAGTGGGTCCGCAACGATCCCGACAAGAGACCCAAGCGGCCCGGCAGTGGCAAGGGAGGCCTGGTAGGATTTTATGGGCCAAGGAACAGGAAACAGGCGATTTTCGCACTTTTCTGTGGGTGTTAGCCCACGGATTCTAGCGGTGCATAGGGTCCGGCGCAAGTTTCCCAAAAAATCATACGAGTGGGTCTCCGCAACGAGCTCGGCAACAGGAAATAGGTGATTTCGGCACTTTTCTGTGGGTGTTAGCCCACGAATTCTGGCTCTGCATGGGAGTCCGGCGCAAGTTTCCCCAAAAATCATATGAGTGGGTCTACAACGAGCCCGGCAAGAGGCCCAGGTGGCCCGGCGGCGGCGGGGAAAGCCTGGTAGGATTTCATGGGCCAAGGAACAGGAAACAGGCGATTTCGAAACTTTTCTGTGGGTGTTAGCCCATAGATTCTGGCACTGCATAGGGCCCGGCACAAGTTTCCCATGTAGCGCCAGAATCCGTGGGCTAACACCCGATTTTTGTTTGGAAAACAAATTCCTTAATTTTGGACCCTAACTTTGCTTGTGAGTAGAGGTGGGTTGGGGGTACATGTGCAACTTTAAACTCTGGAGAAAATTTGGTATATATACCCTTAAAGAACTATCATATACTGCATATTTTAGAAAGAACCCCATAGACATAGTTATTAGATTGTGTCATTTGGTCAGGGAACCCCTTAGGCCCTTGAGCGGTAGGTGGCAGGTTTCGAACGGGCAACCTAACGTATGCAAAGCAGTGCCCAAACAGCCGGTCCATGGTGCACTGGGCGGATTTATTCAGTTATGTCATTTCATTATAACAAAAGAAACATTTAGTGGTAATAGATTTTCCTTTCAGTGGCAAGGGTAGAAGTAGGAAGAGAACTTTATAGTAGTTGATTAAAGAAAAAATGTGAACCCAATATTCATTTGGAGGTTCATCCCATTATTTTAGGTCTCGAAAAAAGCGCCATTGTAGATAAAGGAAAGCCAAAACAATATGCATACGAGACGAACAATAAAGTTCTATATAACTAACAAGAGGAAGACAGAGACAACCTCAAGAAAAAAATGGTTTTCTTTAGAAACAGAATAAGTTCATCTGTCAATTATCCTAAGGAAGCAACATGTTGTAAGAGGGCTGTTTGGATGCCCAATGAAAGGATGATTCTCTGGTGAATGTCTCAGTATTCTTTAAGTCCTGAGTAAGATGAAAGACAATGACGATAAGGTACCTCTGACCTAATAGAAGTTTGCGCACCTTATCTGCTAATTCATCTACTGGTAGTTTATTACGGATAACTGTATCCTTCTTAACACCACGAAGAATGGTTAGTAACAAGTCCTTGCGTGTATATACTTGAGATACACAACATTGTGCACCGACATCAAAATGAGAAACTACTGATTGATCAAAAAATAGTTTGTTGATTACAACAATAGATTGTACAGGTACAATCTCAAGAGAAAATGGTTTCTGTTCGAAAACAGAATAAATTCATCTGAAGCAATATGAAAACACAATGCTTTTACAATGTCATTTAACCATCAACACAATATCAATCCAAAGAACTAAAGAAAAGAATTACACCAGCAACATACAACCACAAGCAATCCATAAATACTTAATATGAAAAGAATTCAGCTGACATAGAGTCCTCTTAAACTTCATGATTTTCCAAACAGCTTCAGCTAATATAACCCCTTATATCTGTAAATTAAAAAAAAAAAAGAGTATGTTGGAACCTCGTAGATAATGGTCTAGACAAAAATATAATTATGCACGAAAGCCTAACCTCATGATACAGCTGAAAAAATTCTAATATCATTGCTAAAATAATTGATGTTGTTTAATCATCACTCTATTATCTAACATTGGTGTAACAATCCATCTTGAGATGAGAAGTCCCACATCGACAAAACACAGTCTTAGTGTTGAGTCTAGGTGAAAATCTCATATGGTGGGGCAAACCTCAGCGAGGACGCTGAGTCCATATAGGGGGTGTAACAATCCATGTTGAGATGAGAAGTCCACATCGGCAAAACACAGGAGGGATGCTGGGTATATAAGTAAAATAAGCCTTACCTACTAGTGACGCGTCGTGCAGGCCTAGATCCGAAGGGGATAATCTCACTAGCGTGCTGGGTGTTACAATTGGTTCAGTAATTTCAGTGAAGCAGAGAATTGAGATATAACAGTAACATTTAAGCTTCCCCCCAAAACCCATTAGTTCTCTATTTGGAATTAGTAAACTAAACAAACAACTTTGTTTTGCCAACTATAAGCTAGTATCATTTATCTGTGCTCTGTCGTTAGCAGAGAATGAATGATATTACTTCCATTTCGTGAGCAAGAATGAATGATTGTTATAGAAATGTTATTAAACTACACGAGTGTCGAGGAAAAAGAACACTATAAGCTATTACATATATAAAGATACATTTAACTCAACATGAATCTCCATACTTGAAGTCACATTTTTTATGAACATGTTGAGTCAGGGTCCATATAGCATAATTTAACTTCAGTTGCAGTAGCTGAACAAGGTACATACCTGATAACCAATTCGAGCTGGCATTTGATGGTCAAGGTATGATTGTACTACTTCTGGATAAAGAGCTTGAAACCACAATTTTGCATATCTTCAACTTGTGTTTCGCGGATATCCTTGGCTGATTCAACCAGTGATTCTTTGCATGACATCACCTCAATAGATTTTAGAGTCAGCATGTCTGCAAAGCGAGGAGGGATCTCCTCAAGATGTCGCAATCTTCTTAACACCAAGTGCTCAAGGCATGGAAAAGCATCATCTGAAACATTCCATTCAAAAAAGGAAGGATCTTGCAGTTTCAAGAATTTGAGGTGAGAGAAATGCTCGTCCGTCACTTTCCATATTTCCGAATTAATGGAAATGTGAAGCAGTTTGAGTACCACAAGTCTGGGGAGGGTTGACACCTGATCAAGACTAGGTACGACGCCATTGGATAGTGTTAACTTCTTGAGACTTGGTGGTAACATCAGCGTGGGGGCCAGTGCACAGCCCCAAGAAAAATTTAGAATTTCAAGCTTAGTAAGATTGTTAAATTTGGGGGAATAGAAATCACATGACAAAACTTCACATCTCAGTTTTTGAAGATTTGGTATCATTGCGATGACCATGTTTGTGTCATCCACATTAGAAAACCATGCTGAGGAAAGAGTCTTCAAGCCATCCATTTCTTGGAGAGCATTGTTTAAATTGAAAACAACGCGGTTGTAGATGTGCAAATGGCGCAACTTGACCATCCTCCAGAAGTTGTCTGGTAAAGTCACACGTCCTCCAAGTCCTTTGACTATTAATGTTTCAAGGTTCCTAAGATTGTCCGGGAATGATAATGAAGAATCTTCAGCAACCTTAACAGAAACATACCTCAAGCAGGTTAACGCTTCTGGGAAAGAATCAATAACAGTGAATTCTAAATCTAGCACCCACAGAAACTTGAAGCTGTTAAAAATGTGAGATGCATGGCGAATTGAAAATAATCCAATTTGTCTTCCCTTCATCAAGTGGAATGATTGCACATCTGAACAAATCGAACTCCATTCTGCAAGACTATCACCTTGGAAGTAAAGACATAAGCGACGTGGAATGTTATGCTTTTTACAGGAAATAGAAGAAGGATTCAAATCATCGTTGTCCCTGTTGATGGAGAAATTAGTATTATCAGAATACGTTTAAAATATAAAATTGACTCTACATAGAGGAATATTAGATTGTATTACCCTTGTATGCATTGTAGAAAGTTCTCCACCTTGGCTTTCTTTTTACAAAATTCAAGCAACAAGTCATGAATGCGACATGTCTTGGCCTTACCATCGGAACTTCTCTTGGAAACCATCACAAGGTTTCTTTCAATAAGGTTCTTTAAGTAATTTTCTGCTATATCTTCATAAAGCTTCTCTTTATGAGTTTTTACGAAACCTTCTGCTGTCCACATCCATGTTAACTTTGATACCTGTATCTCTTCGTCCTCCAAAAATACTCCAAAATACAAAAAGCAAGGTTTCAAATGAAACGGTAATTCTTGGTAACTAAGATTTATTATATCCTCTGACTTACCCTGGATGTGTTGACCTAAATTGACTGCAACTTGATCCCAACAATGTTTTTCCTTCTCCATTGTTTCGAGAATACCTGCTACCAAGACAACTGAAAGAGGTAGCCCTCCACACTTTTGTGCTATCTTTTGGCCAACGTCTTCTAAGACAACAGGGCAACTTTTTCCGTTGAACACCTTATCCTTCAATAAAGTCCAACTTTCTTTTGTAGTAAACATTCGAAGTAAATGAGGATCACTGACAAGTTTTGCATGGGATGCAACATCACCTAGACGAGTTGTCAGGATAATTCTACTTCCATTATTGACATCACAGAAGCAAGGGTATAGATCATCCCATGCAGCAGTTTCCCAGATATCATCAATGACGATAAGGTACCTCTTGACCATTAGAAGTCTGCGCAACTTATCTGCTAATTCATTCTCTGGTAGTTTATCACTTACAGCTGTATTCTTCTTAACACCACGAAGAATGGTTAGTAACAAGTCCTTGCGTGTATATACTTGAGATACACAACATTGTGCACGAACATCAAAATGAGAGATAACTAACTGATCATGAAATAGTTTGTTAGCTATAGTTGTCTTACCCAATCCGGCCATGCCTACGATTGAGATGACATCCAAGTGCGATGATCCTCTGATTAGCTGCCGTCTTAGTGTGTCCATAACCTCCTGAAATCCCACCATCTCTTCTCTCATGCTTGTAATCCTAGCAAATTCTGAAGTATGAGCACTGGCAACATCAGTGGCATTATGCAATACCAAGTCAGAGACTTTCTTTTCATGAATCTCCGCTACCTTCCTCATGAGTAGTGTATTCTCCTCTATAATGTCCCGGGTCCAGAGAAAAAGGCACCCCTCAGGAATGTCTTTGTTTATACAACCAAAAACCAAATGATCCACCTCATATGCTTTAGCAATTACCTGCATCCCAAAAGATCCGAATCCATCATGTTGCTTCTGAAAGTACTCCAGTTGCTGCTGAATTGTCCGGAATTGGCTCCTTATAGAAGAAAGTGACTCTGAGTAGTGGCTTAGAAACTCCTTCAGGTGGTCTAAAATGATATCAATATATCCCAGTCCTTCAATCTTAGGTAAATTGGAGCAAAATGACTTCCGAGTGAGGAAGTTGATCAGTGCTTGTATACTCTGAATATCGCTTGAGAAATCAACAATTGTCTCTTGATTTAACTCCCCATCCACAGCCACGCTATCACACATCGAGTAAACTAGAAGCCCTACATTAATAATTGCAGTATCAAAATCTTCGAGGGCCTCTCTTGGTAGATTGATGAGATTGTCTCTCAATAAGTTGAGCATTGTAATTCGATCCTTGAAAGCCTCTCTCTTTTTGAGCTTATCAGTAATGGGACGCAGCGCTTCCATATGGCATATGAGAGTCTCCACAAATCCAGCTTTATAATCAGTAGCGTTCTCAGCTTGGATATTCGGATGACATCCTGTTTTTAGAGCATGCAAAACATCACTATAGATCTTGCGGACACATGGTCGAATGGGATGAATCCTCATTTTAAAGTCAGACAATGAAAAATTCATATTAGTACAATCA
The DNA here is from genome assembly GCA_029948455.1 of Solanum rostratum. Taxonomy (NCBI): domain Eukaryota; kingdom Viridiplantae; phylum Streptophyta; class Magnoliopsida; order Solanales; family Solanaceae; genus Solanum; species Solanum rostratum. Next base: position 7,834,167 of record CM057046.1, read on the forward strand.
GAGTTTCGGACACTAAACCAGGGAATCATTGCTGCAGAGCTTGGGACACTAAACCAGGTAATCATTGCTGCATGACCAGCCACAACTAAAACATAAGTGAGGAAAGTATGTTGACTTTGAGGATCCGTGCATCTGTCTGAAATAAAGTAGACAAAATTACTCAATAACTTCAACTCCTTTACAACCTCTTCTATTTGTTGCCAAGGAACATATACAGACCAAAAATAAGGATCAGAAATCTTTCTTAAGCCACTGAGATACATTACAACAGTACCAATGAATCTCTTTACAAATTCGGGAGTAGCAACGTTAGAAGAAAGTGATAGTGATGCTTTAGGAAAAGAGTACTCAGCTTGAATTTCCAACTTAGTCTCCTGGATCTGTTCGGCAAACTTATTGAACAGAGATTCAAGATCGACTTGACAGTTGATTCTTTCAAATTCAGCTGCATCCCAAAGAGCTTGGACTTTCTGTGTAGCATCCAAGCATTCAGCTGTGAAGCTCTGCAAGCTGAGAAAGATATCAAAGAAATGAAAATTTATATAAATCTGATCAATTTTCTGCTTGCTGACCCAGACGCCTAAACTCCATTCATGACTAAATTTTTCCAAACGAGAAAGATCATTATATCTTCCTCTAGACAAAGATTCATATGAAGAAGAAGACATCAGCTTTTTTTCACAAACTTTCTTTCTACTCTTTGGTTTTCTAAATGGTTACAACTTTTTTCTTCCTGGTTTTTGTATTCTAAATTATTGATCTATACATGTGAACACTGAAATGCTCTACCATTATTTAATCAAAGTTGGCCTGGAGGATTACAAAGAAACAATCTTCTACCATTATTATTATTATATATTCTTCTTCTACCAAATCATCTTTTGTCCTTCATTTCTTTTTCTTTTTTTCTAATAGTGAACCCTTTGACTTGCTTGCATGCATGTAGGGATGGCAATGGGCGGGTTAAGCGCAATTCGTAAATTTTTTAAATCGTCATGTTCCATCTCGCATGATATTTTTTTTCATTTTCAACCCGCCACGTCTAAACCCGCCCGGCATAAATATTTAAGTTCTTTTATTTTTTTTAATTGAATTTAATATGAAAAATAAAAATTCATAATTTTTTTAAAAAAAAATTGCTAATTGACATCTCAACAACTGATTAACTATGTTTAGTTGACATTTCAACAATTGTTTCTTAATCGTTAAATAAAAGTTTCTAATTAACATTTTAACAACTAACAATTTATCAGACATGTCTAGTTTAGATTTTTGAAAAAAAAAATTGCTAATTGACATCTCAACAACTGATTAACTATGTTTAGTTGACATTTCAACAATTGTTTCTTAATCGTTAAATAAAAGTTTCTAATTAACATTTTAACAACTAACAATTTATCTGACATGTCTAGTTTAGATTTTAGAAAAAAAATTACTCGTCTCGTGCCCACCCCGCCCCGTCTCGTTGCCATTCCTACTTGCAAGTAACAGTTTGGAAGCTCACATCAAGTATCCTCTACCAAATCATATTTTGTCCTTTTCAATTCTAGTTTTTCTTTTGAAAAATAATAACTAATCAATTTTCCCTTTGAATTTGCCTTTGAGGACAAAGAACACACCTGCTATTTTGTTTTTTTCTTCTAATCTTATTCCTTTTAGTATGATCACACATCTACCTCAACATCTTCATCTCCATAACATGCATCTCCATGTCCAGAAGATGCATGTGACAAAGATGAGGATGTTGAGGTGGGTGTATGGTCAAATGAGGATATTCGGCATAAGTTGAGAAGGGTCTCTATGATGGATAAGATGAGAGAAGCAAGACTGAGATAATTTAAACAAGAAGAGATGCGTGGACACACCAATGAAGAGGTGCGAGAGGTTGTTTATGGCGAGACAAGGAGAGGCAGAGATAGGCTAAAATTTTGGAAGACCTATACCTCCAAAATTTGAAAATCATAACTTTTGTTGATGTCCATTTATGTCTGGGAAACTTGACTATGATCTTTATTTCACGAGACAATGTGAATTGATTATGAATAATTTTGAGATAATATTAAGGATTAGAATTGTCTAACCTGATGAAAAGAAATTACACAACTTTCGAGAAATACATATTTTGAAAGCATTTTTTGTGATTTTTAAAGGTGTGATTTATTTTGGTATGTAATTAGTAGATACATCTTCTAAAATGTTACATATTTGTCTATGTATAGATTGTTATTAAAAAAAAAGAGTATATAATGTTTCATAAATTATTTAAATTAGGGAAAAGGGTCAAAATTACCCTTAAAGTATTTAAAATATCTCACATATACCCTTTAGCTATTTTTGGGCTCAAAACTACCCTTACCGTCAAACTATTGGTCCACTTCTACCCTCCACATCCAAATCTCCGTTTGGCCTCGCACGTGGCATCCGATGTGTCACGTATTTTGACACATGGACGTCCACGTAATGGGAAAAGGGTCAAAATTACCTTTAAAGTATTTAAAATAGCTCACATATACCCTTTAGCTATTTTTGGGCTCAAAACTACCCTTACCGTCAAACTATTGGTCCACTTCTACCCCCACATCCAAATCTCCGTTTGGCCTCACATGTGGCACCCAATGTGTCACGTATTTTGACACATGGACGTCCACATAAGCAGTCATTTATTTTCCCAAATTAAAACCCGACCCGTTGGATCGCAAATATCAAACCCGATCCATTGGAACCCATCTTTTTCCAAATTCCAGATACTCCATTTCTGTCATCTGAAAAAGCCATGTATCGTTCATCGAGTTCCGCGCGAGTATCCGAAGAGTTCTTTTTTAATTCATCTCCAAATCTCAAATCAACAATTTTTTGGCGTAGCATAAATATATTTTCATTTATAGAGTTTCCTGTGTTGTCTGTATTTAAGATGAAATTGGAGCTTAGTGGATGTTGTTTACCCCACATTGAACATTTGAATAGATTCCCAGCATTAGTAATCAGTAAATGATCATGAAATTTCACTTAAGATGATTATACATACTGAAATTGAGAACTAGCTGAGTAATAATCGCCATTCGCATATGTTGTTTACTTGAGAAATTCTGACATTGAACTATTAAGATGGAATCTGTTTGAAAACTTAAAAGAATGTCCTCTGTCAGAAAAGGGATGTAAGATCCCCTTTTAACTTGGCACAAATAGACGGGTCGGGTTTGATATTTGGGATCCAATGGGTCGGGTTTTAATTTGGGAAAATAAATGACTGCTTACGTGGACGTCCATGTGTCAAAATACGTGACACATCGGATGCCACGTGTGAGGCCAAACGGAGATTTGGATGTGGAGGGTAGAAGTGGACCAATAGTTTGATGGTAAGGGTAGTTTTGAGCCCAAAAATAGCTAAAGGGTATATGTGAGCTATTTTAAATACTTTAAGTTTAATTTTGACCCTTTTTCCCTACGTGGACGTCCATGTGTCAAAATACGTGACACATCGGATGCCACGTGTGAGGCCAAACGGAGATTTGGATGTGGAGGGTAGAAGTGGACCAATAGTTTGACGGTAAGGGTAGTTTTGAGCCCAAAAATAGCTAAAGGGTATATGTGAGCTATTTAAAATATTTTAAGGGTAATTTTGACCCTTTTCCCTTTAAATTATATGGACCAATCGAATTAAATGGTGATGGACTGATGGACCTTTTTATAGCAATTAATTGTGTAATATTTCAAATTTCAGGAAAAGTTTCTGAATTCTTTTGTATTTTAGCTAATGCCAAATCTTTTTTTTTTTTTAATTAAAAAGTGACTAAACATAAAATAATTTAAATTGTTGATCAAAATGTTTATTTGCCACTTTCCTCCCAGATCTACAAACAATTACTATAGAATGGGCCTTTCATTGTTTAAGGCCCATTTTTCACATTTGAAGCCCAATCTTTACTTGGATGAAATACGGAAAAATTAAGCGACTACGTAAATATATACCACTAAATTATTTATTATAGATATATATAGTTTGAAATAATTATTACTCGCTACTACTGTTTCATCCTAGTTGCTAGGGACATGTCCAGAATTTGTATAATCAAGCTCCCAATTGTATGCATTTAGAATTTCCTAATTGTATAAATTCAGAATTTGTAACATGCTTACCCTAATTTGTATATAATTGTCATGTTGATACATTTAATTTGTATAAGTTTTGAAATTTTTCTAAATATATAGATATATACTTATCATGTTTGTATATTGGCAGCAAATTATACAAACAAATTTCTATATTAGCAGCAAATTATACAAATGAATATGCGAATTATACAAATAGCCGTTATAGCTACAGGTACGAAATGTAATTACCTAACTATAGCTATTTCGACCTTTTAAATTTCAGGACTAAGCTATTTATGAAAATTACCACATAACAACCACTCCTCAAATTTCACTTTTAGCAGGACGTTTGACCATGAAAATCTTTTAGTCTTTTTTTTTAAATTAAACTGTAAAAAACACATTTGATCATAAAAATTTGAAATTGGAATATATCATAAAGTTATTTTCACTACAAATTATTTTTAAAAAAATCTGATATATATTCATGACTAAACACAATTCTAATTTTCAAATATCATTTTTTTTTCATGTTAAAAATATAAACTACTTTTCTTAAATGCTCAAATTTTTCATGAGCAAACATCAATTTTCATTTTTTTTTCCTTAAAAGGTAGGGAAAAAAAATTCCCCTTGTCATGACATGACTTTTTTTCTCTTAACGTGCCCTGCACGTACTAAAGTACATATTTAGCCCAAAAAAATCATTGTTGATTGGGGGTGGGGTGGATGGGAGGTGGGGGGTGGGGGTGGAGGGGCGTATAAATAAATTTGTCAATAAATAAAAAGATCGTTAACCAGTTGATTTGAGATGAGTCATGCATGTGTTAAATTCTACATAAGTAAACATTTTGATGGTGAACTAGGAGGTAAAATTATTCATGCGTAAGATTAATATTACGTTTGTTTATAAACGAAATACAAAGATTGAAATGTGCTCCTTTGACAAATTCTGATCTTGAGTCTTATGATATCTGATTAAGTAAATTTAAGCTTCAATTAATCAAAATGTATATTTTGAAATATTTTGTTCGTAAGTCTTCACCACTTGTTGCACTTTTTTTTTTCAACTTTCATTTAAGAAAAAAGTCAATTTTAGGAACGTATTTTCCTAGAAAAATTAATGCACGATGAAAGCAATAATTATATAAAGTGGTCTAAATGACTGATAATTTTATTTTTTAAAGTCTATTTTTATTATTATTATTATTATAAGAAAAAAGTAGGAGGTCCCAACAATTAACACAACTACTGTATAGCTAATAGGAAATTTGGTAAACATCCATTCTGTAGTAAATGCTTGACACAAAATATAAAAAAAAAAAAAAAAAAGGAAAAAAATAAATTTTATGATTTTAAATGAAAGATATGCATAATATACTTTGATTTTATGATGTTAAATATGTCAAATAGAAAATTTGAATTAAGGAGCTTTAAGAAAAAAAGTTAAACAGATTAAAATAAAAGTAAGAGAAACGAATTGAAATGAAAAAAGTAATATTATTTCAGATATTTGACTGATTATTCTTATTTATTCTTTAATCTGAAGTAATATCACTCTTTATCTCACCACATGTATTTATAATATACTTTATTGTTAAAACTTGAGTAAGCACTTGAAATCAGTACTCCCTCGGTTCACTTTTACTTGTCACTGTTTCATTTTCGAGGTCAATTTGACTAAATTTCAAAGCGAAATTTAATATATAAAATTTAGATGGTTGAAACTATATGCAAAATGTTATAAGTTGCAATCTTTCTCATATTAATATGATTAAAAAAAATACATCTTAAATTATTGATCAAAATTCATGTAGTTTAATCTCGATAGGTGAAATAGTGACAAGTAAAAATGAACGGAGAGAGTAATAATAAAGTAAAACATGTTGTTAATTACGATCATTAATTATTGACTAGCTAATTTAGAGGAGTTTGGCATAATTAATTATAATGGCCTAGATGAATTATTACCCCATGTAGGACATAAATTACTCATTTCAACCTAATTTTTACGTACTTAAGTAAGTTAAATAAATTAAGATTGTGATAACTTTTTGTATTATTAATAAAATAAATGTGATTTAAAAGTCAGAAAGGAGATTATGAGCTCTTATAAACGACAAAAACAATTAACTTTAATAGAAAAACATAATTAAGCATGCAAATATTTAATTATGCTTTTTTTTATGGTTTAGATATTAAGTAATATTTTTTCTACTAGTTGAGTGGAGTCGCCTGTTGGTTAGAGGTTCATCTAAATCTCTTATGGTTAAAATAATTATTTATGTATATAGCAGATGTCAAATTTTTTTTGACAAGTTCAGATGTCTACTTCAAATTTTGAACTCCTTAACTCAATATTGTAGCTCCGTCGCTGATAAGTAAAGTCGAAAGTCTAGTGGTTGAGCGGAGCCGCATGTTGGTTAGAGGTTCACCTAAATCTCTTATGGTTAAAATATTTATTTATGTATATATAGCAGATGTCAAATTTCCTTTGACAAGTTCAGATGTCTACTTCAAATTTTGAACCCCTTAACTCAAAATTGTAGCTCTGTCGCTGATAAGTAAAGTCGAAAGTTGTGATTCGATGGTACATACTTCTCATCTTTAATTACAGATTTTGTGTTTGAGTTTTAAGTATGGAGTCGTCTTTAATAGGTAATGTTTTAGTTCTCTCAAAATAGAATCTCTCGATACGAATTCAAACTAATTGACCCCAAAATAAATATTGAATATTGGATGCAAAAAATTCTTTTTAGAAAAACAGATGCGGGATGTGGCGTGGTGGGTGGGGTTAAATTAATTATTCAAAAACTTAAATAGATGATAAATGGGATTAATGTTTTTTTTTAATATTTAAGAAGCTTTTGGCAAGTGGTGAACGACCACCACTTTTGGGCTCCAAATCATTACCACATTTTCCTTATTTTTAAAAAGGAAAAAATACGCAAATAAAAAAATATATACTAGTTAATTAGTTAACATAGTTATAGTATGAATTAATTACGTACAGTTCGCGACAAACTATCTAATTAGCTAACATAATTATAGTATGAATTAATTACGTACAGTTCGCGACAAACTATCTAATTAGCTAACATAGTTATAGTATGAATTAATTACGTACAGTTCGCGACAAACTATCTAGCTGTAATTACAGTTTCAGTTTTGTATAATTCGTGCGACTTATACAAATATTGCACGTGATTATACACAACTTGTGTGCGAATCAAATTTTAGAGTGAAATATACAAATAATAAATTGTATAGCCAATTACATAAATATCGTGCACGAATTGTATAGCCATTTATATAAACACTATAAAAAAATGTGAATTGTATAGCAAATCATACAAACGTCGCACGATTATACAAAACGCTACTATAACTATAATTATATAGGGGTAAAGCTAGTAATATAACTTTAATTTGGTGAATATATTTATTAGAGTACGAAAGGAAACCTAAAATAACTTTAGTTTGGCTAAATAGAATGTGTAGGGAGGAAAATACCTTAATTTATTTAAATAACAATTATTTTAATTGATATGATTTTAGCATCAAATTGATGACTTTTTAAAAATCGTTATGTATGCATTTGCATTAATTATTAGTTGCGATAAGCAAGGCAGAGCTATCTGTTGATCACGGTGTTCATCCGAACATCATTCAATAAAAAAATATATTATTAAATTATATCAAATTCATAAAATAGTAACTAGAATTCTAACCTTGTCAATTTCTTTTGCCAAAAACTTCACGACAGCGTCATTTTTACTTCAATTTATTTCCTTTACCAAAAAAAAAAAATACTTTTTTGTAATATATCATCATTAAATACTTCTAAAATAAAAGCCATATTTTTTACTAATTTTAGATAGAAATATTTTTACTAATTTTAGATAGATATAAATAGAGATAATAAAATTAAATAATTTAAATTCAATATATACTAAATGAGTGTCTGTACTTTACCGACAATCTCTTCATCCTATGAATTGGTAATTTTAGTAAAAATTATGTTTGCTTGGATTTCTGTGTTTGTCATATGATGATATAACTTTTTCACTAAAAAAAATTGAGATTATCAATAAATAAAAATAATTTAAAATAAAAATATATTTTAATTAATTAATAATAATTTAGTCTTCAGATTGCATCTCTGGCACCTCATGAAATTATTATTATTATTATTATATTTTTTATTAACATTTAGAAAAATATGATATATATAAATTTTTAGAATATTTATCATCTATAAAAATCTAGAATTTAGTATCGAATCATTAATATTATTTTATAAAGAAAAAAACTAATTTTATTTAAGTTTTATACTTTTTTTGTCCTATTTCATGCGGTACCCTTTCCTTTTTGGTTCGTAATGTCATCTTACTCTGAAACAATTTAACCTTAAAATTACTCTTTTACCCTTAATAAAACAATTCTCAGCCAGACATATATATAAAAATGATTTTAGACCACAAATTTTAAAAATCTTTTTTTTAAACACGTGTCAAGTTAAAAGATGTCACATAAAATGAAACGATGGAGGTATATTTCATCTCCTTGACTTGTTCACGTTATATAACAACTTATTGCATTGTGTCCTTTCAATAGGATATTTGGATTGCGCTAAAAAAAAATTTAAAAAAATAGGATTACATTTTTAAGTAAAGATAAGATTTATCAAAAATAATATATTTAGAATATGGTCTATAAAAAATAATATTTTTATCTCATAAATAAGAATAAGACCTACGTACACATTACCTTTTTTCAAATCTTAATTATAAAAATTACATTAAATATATTATTAGCATTACGTTTTTTTCCTCAGAAATAAGTAGTTTAAATATATAGATAAATACTCACTCCGTTCACTTTTACTTATCACCATTTTTAGCTTTGAAATTTAGTTAGGTTGACCTCGAAAAGCGAAACAGTAATAAGTAAAAGTGAACAGAGAGAGTAATACTTAACCATGATAAAGATATTAAGTGTCAACATATGTAGTTTATTTATCGATTCGATATAAATATTGAATGTCAATAAATATATATTGATATCTAAACATAAATTATTTGAAATGTTTTTGAAGTCTTATTCTGATCCATAAATAATCATAATAAAAATAATAGTAATATATTTAAGTGTAGCCTTTTAAGTGAATTTAAGAAGGGTAAGATATCCTTACCTTTGCGAGATAGAAGGTGTTTCCCGAAGACCTTAGCACAATGATGCGTTATCAAAACTGGTTAGAAATAAAAATAACATACGACAGGCAGCCAAAAAGTGGCAAAGTAAACACTATCTATGAAGCAAGTGTGTAATTTCATGAGTGAGTTTAAAAAAGGTAAATTATAGGTAGACTTTATTTTTATCTTGGTAAGATACAGATTGTTTCCGAAAGATCTTCAACACAAGAACGCATTACTAAAACATGCTAGAAAGAAAAATAACAAAACAAATCATGCAAATGAAGCAATAATAAAATACCAATAGAAAACAAAATAAAAAAGTACCACACAAACATTCCTATTTAAGATCATATGCTCAATAAATTATAAATATATCATGTCCCTATAAATCACCTACTTCAAATTCATAAACAAAGAATAGAATTAGGGTATGTATGGAAGCCACATGATAATTGAAATTGATGTGATTATTAAGATAGTAATTACACATTCTGGTAATTACATTGTCCTGTTTATTTGTTAGAGTGTAATTACATCAAATTCTATCAAGTTCTTCCGAACAGACTCATAAGAAAATAGAGTATTTCATTTGCACTTAAAATAATGAATGATGTTATATTTTTTTTAAAAGAAAATAATTGAGTTTAATTATGTGGTGTAAATTAAACTTGTTCAATTAATTAATTTAATTAATTAATTTATACAAATGTCCAAATTAGAGTCTAAAACGTGGGCACTAGTAGCCAAAATTATCCAGATTGTTTTCTTCTTCATAGATTCCCTTATGCTCCACGGCAACTCTTAAGTCGTCGAACATACAACTAATTTCACGCCACATTTTAAATTTTAAAATATTAAGAAATATCACATATTTTATTTTTAAAAGAAATTCATTTAGGAAAATTGACCTAGTATAGCTAATTTTACTCTCCTATAATTTTTTTATATCTAGTGATATTTTAAATAATTATAAAATATTGTAAAAATATGTAATTTAATACCATACACACACATATATATATAGCTGATACGGGTCCAACATATGTTATTTTTTTTGTCTCGATTTATGTGATGTTGATAGGTTTTATATATATATATTTTAAAATTTTTGGTTGTTAATTATTAGACTTATAGTATCTATATTTTATATTACGCTCTCTGTCACAATTTATGTGGCATTGATGAAATTTGAAAAATCAAAATTTTAGATTAATAATTATTATGACCTGTAGTACTTTTTACATCATTTTGAGTAATATTTATAAAGTTATATATATATATATATATATATATATATATATATATATATATATATATATATATATATATATATTAATGTGGTCTCATTTTGACATGAATATAATCGTTGAAAAAATTATTAAAATAATTATTTTATTTTATCTTTTCAGTTTTAAAAGAAAGACCTAATTTATAATTTTGTGTTTGTTTTATCCTTATTCTAGTATTTACATGATCTAAAATAATTGATTAGGATGATATAGCAAAATCACAGCTAATGAATCCCCTATAATAACAGCGAAAAAATAGATAGCTCAACCAGACATATTGACGAAAAACTGTCTATTTATTCGCTATTCTTAATAATGTCCATCCAACTTCAATCGAAGTTCGTAAACGTTTAACTAAGTTGGACTATGGAAAATAAATGTTGCTTTATCAGATTGCCATATATTAATATACACTTTACCTATTTTTAATGAGACAATTAATGTCCAATTAGTCTTCCCAATTAGTCTCAAATATAATTAATGTCTTCCCATACATTTAATTATGGTTATTACATTAACGTGATTTCGATTAAGATTAGATGTGTGCTATATTTGTGTGGATACGATATATTTTGCTACGTTTCAAGAAAAAATATTAATTTATTTTTTAAAGAGGAAATATCTAATTATATTTATTATGAATTTGATCAAATTCATAATCATATTGTACATTTGCCCTTGATTAGTAAGCCAAAAAAAAAGAGCCTAATTTTAATGTTGTCAAGTGCTCCATAATAATAAATATATTAGGCACTAATTTGATTTCTAAAAATGAAAAATATATAATTTGGGAAAAAGTATTTCCTCTTTAAATAATATAAATTCAAACTAATATGAACTAGATCAGCTGAAATAAAACATTAAATAACCACTTGTTTTTAGGAATAATATCCAAACAAATATTTTAATTTAATCTTTAACTTGGGAAGTACAACCTTTAATTTTAAGTACATAAATTAAGTCACCTTAATTTATTTTTACTCTGTCAATTGAACACATCTAAATACTTTTAAATTTATGTCTTATTAACGTCAATAACAATATACACAGTGGAATATCACAAGTGGAGTCCAGAGAGTCAACAACAATATACACAGTGGAATCTCACAAGTGAAGTCTGGAGAGGGCAAAATATACGTAGATCTTACCATTACCTTATAGAAATAAAGAGACTGTTTGCAAAAGATCCTCAACTCAAAAATATCATTTCAAAAAGTAGAAAATATATAAAGACACGACTATTTCTACCAACTTATTATATTCTAAGGTTATATATCATTCTACCCCTATTAGTCGTCTAATTTTCTGCCCTCAATTTATTTCTTATGAACGTCATGAGAGCCCTACTAGCCGTCTAATCTTCTGCTCTCATTAAAGTATTTATTTATGAATTGAGATCAGAATATCTAAAAATGCAATCCAAAATTAAAGTACTTACTGAGTGCTCAACTTGCATATTGTATCCTGTATCATAACAAAAGGAAAAAAATATATTGTGTCTTATATGATCATTTAAATACCAACAAACAAAAAGAGAGAGAAAAAGATGAAAATGACCAAAACTGTAGAGCCTCCATTTTAGTATATGCAAGCGTGGACTTTCTAGTTTCTACCTTTGTTCAGATCCTATACATATAACTTTTAGTTAAATCTCAACAAAATTCCATGATAAATTAATTTTCTTACATATTTGTGTGGAAAATTAAAAAAAAAAATCATCAAAAATCATGGCCGAAAATGAAGGATCATCATCTTCTTCAACGTCGAGAGGTCAATTACTGCGTCCAACTATTACTTTACCGCCGAGAAATTCTATGGAGAGTTTATTTTCAGGCGGGTCAAGTGGTATCAGCCCGGGTCCGATGACCCTTGTATCCAGTTTCTTCTCCGATAACGATCCGGATTCTGAGTGTCGTTCATTTTCACAGCTTCTCGCCGGTGCAATGACACCTCCGGCGGGTTTTCCGGGTGCTAGACCGGGTTTCCCGCCACTTCCGCCTCCAGCTACGGCGGCGATACCTCAGTCGCAGACGCCGACGTTTACTGTACCGCCTGGATTGAGCCCAACTAGTTTGTTTGATGGGTTCTTCTCACCTGGCCAGGTAACTTAATTAAAGTTCGTAACTTTATTTCCGATTTATAGATTATAGGTTCAACCTTTTAGGTTTTAAGCATGAACACAATACACTTTTTTTTAATTATGGATTCATATTTTTCGAAATTTTAGTGGTTTGGTAGATATATTTGAGGTGCGCACGGGTTGGCCCGAACACCGACATCGGTGAAGGGTTAGATTGGTTTTGAGGTATTTACTTGCCAAGATGGAATAATACCACAACATATCCGGAAGAATTCCACAAGTGAGGTGATGAGAAGCCAGGATGTACACAGACTTTACTTGTACTTTTTGGGCAGAGAGACTGTTTCTAATAGACGGGCTTCAAGGAAAGGAAAATGAAATATGTGAAGTTTTCAAGATGGAATAGAATCCAATAACTGTTACCATAAATAGTAACTAGATTTTGGCTTTAAATGCTGAATCTTTGTGTACATACTAATTAAGTTATTTTAGCATTTATGGTTGATTTTAATAGTCTGTTAGCATAGCCAGAGTCGTGACGGATGGATGGTAATTTCCCAGAAGAATCTGCTGTAAGTGGCAATGATTTTTAAGGCACTGTAGTGGCATACTGGATCTGGGAAAAGGAATTGTTTCCTAAAAGCCTTGAACTTTACTGTCAAAAGTGCATTTCCTTAATATGTGGAGTGTCCTTTTGTTGTTCCTTGAATAAGGTATCTGACTCACATGAGAGACATTACATTAGACTAATGATCTTCATTTTCAGTTCATTTAATTGAAGAATATCAAATTTCAGTCCTAATATATTTCCTAGGAAATGTTTTATATCTCTTAATTTATGTTCTTATATCTGCAATTTATTCTTGTTTACACACTGTCTGATCAAGATATTTTGTTTTAGCTATGATAATCGTCCTTCCTTGTTTCTCTTTTCCTTTTCCTTTTTCCGTATCTTGTTTATTCTGCTTAAATGTTTTTGAGACGAGGCTTCCCCGGAAACAGCCTCTCTAACTCTATGAGATAGTGGTAAGGTCTGCGTATATTTTACCCTCCCAGACCCCACTTGTGGGATTCCACTGGGTATGTTGTTGTTGTGGTTGTTAATTGAAGAATATCCTCATGCAGTCTCTTTCTTATCTTTATTTTACCACATGCTTTAATGTTCCGAGTTACTTGCCCACCCCACCTCCACTGGATCGATTCCCAGGAGGTCGTAATTGTGAAAGAACCTTTCCTTTCTCCAACCATTTAGGTATAGGAAAGAAGGGGAACCATGAGAAATTTTCATACACCTAGGTGGCTAGGCCTAATTACATCAACGATGCATTCTAGAATGAATCTAAGGAGACTAGTCTAATGTTCTTCTACCTTAGAAAATCAGTGTCGCTGCCAGCTATGGACCCAAAGTAGGTAAACAAAAATGAACTCTTCTCTTTGCGATCAAATCAGGTCACTTTATGTTGTAAAGGTAGGGATTGACCCACACATGGTGGATTAACAAACCACTTCCACTTGACCATATCTGCCCTTCCCGGGGACAAGTAAAAGTCTCTATATGTAGAGATCTTTCTTCATCTCCTCTAGTACTGCTTGTCAAATAGAAAAAAGTCAAGGACTTTAATTTTAATTATGGTGCTTCTTGAAGGAAGCAAAAAAGAGAAGTGTCAGGAACTCTGTATTGACCTTCTATGATTCATTAAGTCGTCTATTTGAATACCGGCTCAAGATGGCTGGAGCTATGTACATAGAAACAGATATATGAAAGTAGACCAGATCCATCCCATTTTCCCTCTCAACCAATTGGTCCACAAGATTCACGTAAAAGAACCATTTCAGTCCCATCTAGTGCCAATCATATTAACCTGGGAAGTAGTTGGAAGAAAGGAATTCATGGTCTCACATGAATTGATAAAGAGAATAGAAGACAACAGAAACAACTCGATATAATGTCTTGCAGATGGGTTATTATTTGTTTATGTTTGTTTGTTGGGGAAAATACAGGAATTTGGTTTTTAAATGCAAATGCATCAATAAGGTGGATTTTTCTGTGGGTCCTTGCCATCTGAATCAATTTTGAATGAAGGATATCTCTATCTAGCGTTATTATTATTACATCTCGCGAATAATGTCATTACCTTCCCCATCTAGTAAGGGGAGATATGGAGAGAGGGAACATCTTTGTTGTGGGCCTTCTGTTATCCTTCTTTTTAAAAAAAAAGAAAAAAATCTCTACGTTGTATTCTTCTAGAGGAAAAACCTCGGTTATGAAATAAAAGAAAAGCCGAACAGTAAGATTTTGATCTTTAAACATGCAGGTTTTGTTTGTAGTAACACATTGAGTTTCCATAATTAACACAGCTCTGCAATTAGAGATCTCTCGGCGATGGTAAATGTTCTTTATTTGGCATTGTGCTGTTAATTTGATGGAATAAACACGGGAAGAAATTTTCTATTTCCAATAGTTAAGAATAAAGGAGGAGATTTTGACATTCAAGACCATTCTTCTTGTTTCAGATTGGAATCTTATGTCCATGCCAAAGACAATTTCGGTTGCTACGGCCTTTTCCAGTCCTGTCAAATGAGAATTGCATTTGGCATGTCAGCATTCTAGTCTTCATTTATTCCTATCACTTGTTGCATAGTTGAATGGATTGGCAATCCTTTTAAAGTATGCCATTGTCAAGAACTTGATGTCTGTGTCAAGGCTTAGAAGTGTTTTAATGGAACTCCCTCTGTAATCTACTAGAGAGAATTGTCTTTCAAAGGAGAACTTTGTCATGCTAAAAAACAATTACTGAAGCTTGCCATTTTGCTTCTTCTCGTAGTAATAGTGGAAATATGATTGAAGTATAGGTGTGATGTTTGATACCTTATGAAACAACCCTTGGAGGTTTGAGATAACATATGATGTTGTGACTCTGAATCTTCTAAGGATTCATTGAGACTTGATTACTGGACTAATTGGGAAGGAATTGTTTCTCTAGATAGATTAACATGAACTCCTCTCCGCTATCAGGACACTGCACTAGCAGCTAAGCTATGAGCAAAACGCTCTGTTAATTAGTTTCTGCTACATGTGAAATGATTTTTGTTTAGTTTAATTTGAATTTGTTTGTCCAAAGTTAGTTATGTGTCTTCATTTGACAGGGTCCTTTTGGAATGTCACATCAGCAAGTGCTTGCTCAATTTACAGCTCAGGCATCCCAGGCTCAGTCTCAAATGCAAATTCAGCCCAACTATTCATCTTCTGCAACGGCAGCTGCACCATCAATATCACAGTTCCAGTCCTTAACATCAAATGCAGCAGCAAACCAACAGATACCTCCCACATTGGATCCTAACATCGTGAAAGAGTCATCAGATGTTTCTCTATCTGATCAGAGGTCAGAACCTGCTTGCTTTGCTGTTGACAGACCTGCTGATGATGGCTACAACTGGCGAAAGTATGGGCAGAAGCAGGTCAAGGGAAGTGAATATCCTCGTAGCTATTACAAGTGTACACATCCAAATTGTCCAGTCAAGAAGAAGGTTGAGCGCTCCCTAGATGGCCAGGTGACTGAGATTATTTATAAGGGCCAACACAACCATCAGCCACCTCAAGCTAGTAAGCGTTCAAAAGAAAGTGGAAATACAAATGGAAGCTATAATCCCTATGAGCTCAGCTCAGAGGGTCTGACAGGAAATTTCAACAAATCCAAGGAGGGTGAACCTTCCTACTCGTTAAGAATGAAGGATCAAGAATCAAGCCAAGCAAATGACCAGACCTCCGGCTCAAGTGACAGTGAGGAAGTGGGTAATGCAGAGAATAGAGTGGATGGAAGTTACATTGATGAACGGGAATCCAAGCGCAGGTACTTCCCTTCACTTTTAGCACTATTTTTAGTGATTGTTTTTGCTTCCGTGTCTATTTACTGAATTCTTCTCTAACATATCTGTACTTTGCAGGGCTGTAGAAGTACAAAGCTCAGAGGCAGCTTGCTCTCACCGGACTGTTGCAGAACCTAGGATCATTGTTCAAACAACCAGTGAAGTTGATCTATTGGATGATGGTTATAGGTGGCGAAAGTATGGCCAGAAGGTTGTTAAAGGAAACCCTTATCCAAGGTAAAATGTCCGCCTTATTTTGCTTACTTATTGTCAATGAACAACTATGTGATACGGAATCACCTATCCATTGGTGTGTTCAGCTTGTTTTAAGCATGGAATTTGACGGATTCCATGATAACAACAAATCAAAATTAATCGCTCAATGCCTGCTCGTTCGTGACTCTTCAATTCCTAATGTACAACATGATCTTGACATATCATTTGTTCAATTTTGTTGATTTGGTACTTAGTTAATTCTATATTTGTGTTTCCACTGATACCTAATCGATAACAAAACTAAACGGCTTTTTAAGGTCCAATTCCATCATTTTGTTGATAAAGTGAACCTTAAATATAAATTTTCGTTGTAGCTTCGTGTTTACATTTGCCTTCCTATTTATGTTGCTATATTTTTACAATAACCTTGCTAACTTTTGACTTCCATTGCCTTTAATCACCAGTGTCATATATCTTGGTTTCTGCGACCTCCTTTTTTGCAGCATTCATTTAGAACTCTATGTTTCAAATGAAGTGCTGCGGTATCACTTTGTCTCTGTATGCTAGCACCGAACTAGCTAATCAATGTCCATACAACTCAACAAGTGCATAGCCAGCTGCCTTATTATTTTGCTTGCCATGATTTTTACACACCTTATTATTTTCCGCAGAAGCTATTACAAATGTACCAGTCAGGGATGTACTGTAAGAAAGCATGTTGAAAGGGCTGCAAGTGACCCAAAAGCAGTCATAACAACATATGAAGGTAAACATAATCATGATGTGCCTGCAGCGAGGAATAGTAGCCACAATACAGCCAATAATGCTGTGTCACAATTGAGGCCAAATAACCCTGTAGTCAATAAACCAGCTGCAATGCGAAGAGCAGACTTCCAGAGCAATGAACAACAACCTATAGCGCTTCTACGTTTCAAAGAAGAGCAAATTACATGATTCGTCAAAGCTTCATTCCAACAGGGTAATTGACAGGGCAGCCAGTAGAGGGCTGCAACTTATTTTACTGGATGATGGTTCTATTTTTCGGGTTTGCAATGTTGATGATGGTCTCTCCAAAAAATCGTGTAACGAAAATGGTACAGAAGTTGCATTGACACGAAATAATAGGTCATGAAAGAGTGGTTTGAATATAACATCTGTTTGTAAATGTTCTCAAAAAGGCCACAGAGTTGTTAGCTATGGTATTTCTATATGCATTCTTTCTGTAAATGCTTCTATATTTCAACATGTTTTGGTATTTTATCTTGTAATTGTTTTACAATTAGGCCTTTCATCTGAATTCTGAATGATGGTGCATCAAGTTTTTGGACAAAATCTTCTTTCTGTTATGAATTTATTATTCTAAATATTTTATTTAGTGCGGTTGAATTTGCTCTGAGTCTAAAATGAGTTGTGAAAGCGCAAGTCCGATGCCCTAAAGCTCTCGTCATGCGCAAAGTTGGATCCCAACTGTCTGTTTCTAAGGCCGTTTAATTGTTTGACTTGTCTAGTCGGAAACTAAAAGTCTGTTTGAATGGATTGATAACTTATGACTTATAAAATTTCATGTCCTGTGATTATTTTTCAAAGATAAAATCGAAAAGTGACCAATAAACGTTGTTTCTATTTGAGATAACCAAGTGGGACTTTCCTTTAAAGTTGATATGACCTTATTATACCTTGGAGAAGATTCAACTTTTACTTTTTTGTCATATTTCATTGAAAAAGTTTCTAAACTTTTTTGACATTTTGTCACTCTTGATACAAATAAAGATTGATGTAACTGTTACATTTCAAAATTCAAAATCTCTTTTCTTGTTGCAAAAATATTTACAACTATTGGCCTAACTCTCAAAATATTTCAATTATCATCATATTATAAGTTGAGGTATCTGGCCACAATTTACAAAATCAATTTTGTTCAATTGAACACAGCACAAAACTCTCTCTGGCAGCTCCTCTTTCTTCTGTGCCTACATTACAATCCAAATATATATCAGATCAAGAACAAAATATATATGAATTGTCGCTTTTCCACGAGTTTCACAACTCAATTATCAGTTGTTCTCTTTTTCCTACCTGAACTATAATCATCTATATATTAATACATACCTAGTTGAGTAGATAGTGATAGTTCAGATACGAAAAAAGAAAAACTGATAGAACTGATAGTTTGGGTGTGAAACTCGCGAAAAAATGATAGTTCAGCCTATACCTGAATTGTTAATCCAAGATCAAGAATTCCATGTTTCAACCGTTCTCGGAATGCATCAAATCCTTTCCTGGAAATGTAGCTGAATCGATGAACATCCAAGTCTATTTCGAAGTAGTTGTCTCCCTGCACAAAAATCATCCATAAGATTCGGAAAAAAATGTTTCAAATATTTCAGTTAATTAGTATTATGAGAATTTCATCTAAAGTAAACTTCCTTCGTCCCATATTAGTTGTCATGTTTTGATTCTCGAAAATCAATTATTTTAAAATGTTGGTCAGAGTTCATGCAGATTTACTCTTGAAACGTGACAAGTATTTGGAACGATGGGAGTAATAAAGATCCAATGTGCAACTTCTTTACCTAATGCTCACTTTTATTTCTTAAACAAGCTACTGTCAACTGACATTCACTATTTAGTACACCTATGTTGCTCGGATTCTTCAAAAAAAAAAACCGTTGGGTACATGTCGGATCCTCCAAAAGTAGTGCATTCTTTTTAGGATCCGACACAGATGCAACAACATTCGTAGAGCCCAAGAAACATAGATATACAGAAGCACTCTTGAAAACTAAGAAAAAATCAAGAAGCATTAAAAACTCAAAGATACTGCAACTTCCTAATGAGATTATAAAGCAAATATTCAAGAAATAATTTGGAAACAATCAGCTATCAGAATTAAGAAAAACATTACCTCGTAGAAAGCATGTTGAGGACGCGAAAGCACTGGTTTTTCATTATACGCGTGTAAAAGCTTTTTCTCCGCGGAATTTAGATGAAGGTCTTCAGGATTGACTAGACCAACCATAATTTTGAGTCTTTCTCTGAAAGGAACTATTGATTCCTTTGCAAAACCTTTTACAGTTTCCACTTCATCCCTTACAAATCTCTGCAATAGAAATGAAGATCAATTCATGTACACCAGATGACAGAAAGTAGGATTCAAGAAAAGGAAAATAGGAAGAACAGGAGTTTATTACCTTTATACTGTCTTGAAATTGTGGAGAAACCTCTTTTTCGAAATTTTCAGATACTTTGAAATATAGTACAAGGCTCATTCCCTCCCCGTCGTTGTCCCCAAGGAACATTGAAGTAGGATAACTAGGCAGCTGCAGTAACAAAATCCGTAATGTTTACAAATTTTTTATCCAAAGACAAAAACAAAAACAACTACTACCCTGAGTCCGAGGCAAGTTGAGTTCGTTTACATGAATCCTCACTATCTATGTCGCTCAATTTAAGCCTGTCTCAGTCTAATAACAATGATAATAACACACCATTTACTTGAAATTCTCATAAAATCAACAATGGAGCTTTAGTTCATGCAATTAATCCCAACTAACAGTTTGAATTGTTTCGCGCTATCAAGAAAACGTCAAAAATGTTACTTCTTATTTATAAGGACCTGTATATTTACGACGAGCAGTGATGGAACTTTGTCATGTGGCCCTACAAAGGGAAGCTCAAGATGTCGTGCAATGTGAGATATCTTCCGCGGACAAACAAATAAATCAACACCTATAGGTACATAAGGGCAACAATTTGTGGCAGGAAATTTCTTTTTATCCCTGCATTCAAGAAATATAAAAGTCTTATAAGCTTTGAAATGCAGAACAAAACAAGAAACACTTGCGAATAAACAACGTAACCAAAGTAACATGCCTGAAATAATTCACTCCGCGAAGCTTAAATACAGAAGGTGAAACTGGAGTCCAACTTCCTTGAGTCGATTTCACATCACTCAAACGAGGAATAAGAAATCCTGCTCTTGGATGATACAATAATCTCCTTGAAGGACCTGGATTTTTTATTAAGTCCTTCAGATTTTTGGAAGTATATAAATCTTAAATATCCAGATGAATATTAAATTTCGATTCAGCACAATGTTAATTTTCAGAAACATCAGCAGGCTATGCATTAGTTTTTGCAGTGACACTTACAAAACTCAGTCGTCGTATCTCCATCATTCAGTATCTTACCAACAGCAAGTGTTACAACTGATAACTTCCTTCGTTGAGATGTCAAACGTGGATCCTCTGCAACGTTGCTCCGCTTAGTAAGACTTCCATCTACCTGAATCAAGCATCGAGAATCAACGAATCATTGACTTAGAAGCCTTACAAAGACATGAAACAAAACATTTCATTTTGGCCCTCCACCATTATAGGATCACTTACACATGATATATCATTGTTGTTGATAGTATCATATAACCGGGAGTTGCTTTCAACTTGACTTTGATGATCCAATATGCTTCCAGCAGCAACGACAAGTGAAGGACAAATTTCTGGAAGCAAAATTACATAGAAAATTTCAAAAATAGCTTCTTTTGGTTTACCACAGTTGGAATTTGGATTAGGATTTATCAATTACCTCCAAGAACACTAGTGAAGTCTTCGTCTGAATCAGAATCAAAGACGCTGCAAGAATCAAACCATGCTTCCTCTTGGCTTAATCCTGTAAAATCATAAATCCCTCCGAAATCAAACACTTATACCCAAATTAAAGGACTACTAACTTCAAGGCCTATTAGAAGTATCCATACCAGTTACATCAACTTGATGATAGTTTTGGAAATGATGAAATGCTGGACTTGACGCCCTGCTCTCGCAGTCTATTGTGACAAACTCACAAGCATCGACATCTCTTGCATACTCCCCCGCACCAGTAAGTTGCTCTATTGGTGCAACAGAGACAGAAGATGGTGCCTTCCTTCGAAACCTACGAGTCTTTGGAATGTACTTGGTTTTTAACTTAATCTTCTTAGATGGATTCGACACACATCCACCCATGTCTCAAGACTAAAAAGTTCAAAAACTCCAAGAAAATACTCCTTTTTGCATATATCAACCAAAACTGCAAGATTATAGCATTCAAAAACACCAATAAAGACACTTCAGATATGACTAAAACTAAAATGATTTCTCTTGTACTACATTAAAGGTGCAAAGTACCAATCATTCATTATTAAAAATGGTAAAATCAACTTCTCAAAGCATTCCCAAAAAGAACAAAAGGCTTAAATGACCATATTTGGAGGAGAGTGACAAATAACCAATACACATACAAGGCCATATTTAGATGTTGATAGACAGACGAAAAAACAATATTTTTCTATAACCATGTCATCCAGGCCAACTTGCACTCACCTCGACTATTTCCACAGGTTACCTACTACCTCCCACCAGTACGGTACGACATAACTTCTCCCCGAGGCTTGGACAGATGGAAAAAAAACACCTTTTGAACCAGAAAAAGAATTATTAAAACAAGATGCCAGCAAAACAATAACCACATATCCAGTGTAATCAGACCGTCTGACAAACTTTTGGTTCAACAAAAAGTGACCAAAACAGGATAAAAAAAAGGGCAAGCTCGGTGCATAAAGCTCCCGCTATACGCAGGGTCCAAGGAAGGGCCCGATCACAATAAACAGGAAAATAACAATAAACAAAGCAAAAATCGAAGCAACAGATAGTAGTAAAAATCTAAGTTGCGCAAAATAACGAATCCAACACGCACCCGCTGATACTTTTGAAGAGTCCGAGCAACATAGGTAAAACTTAAGGAATAAGTTACAAAAAGTCAGCAAAAGTCCTCTACAAAACAAAATGTTACTCCTATTAAATAGTTTGCTGTAATGACTAAAGGGTCTCAATCAGAAACCAGAATGATATTATAAAATAACAACAATGACAAAAGAGATTACCTAAATCATTTAAGAGATTATCACAATCCAATTTGTAAATTTATGGACAAATAAAAATGACATTTTTAAATTCAGAGAAAGAGAAAAATATAATAGTATAAAAAAATTAATTGAAAATTTTCATTTCTTGAAATGTCATAGTTTGGAAATAAAGCAATCATTTTTTGACATGCATTGAAGAAACCAGAGCTATAAACAGTGGCGGATCCAGGATTTTAATCCTGAGCATGACGGTTTATTTAAAAAAAAACTATCATTATGCTAGACTTTACTTATTATTTAGGTAGTTCAAATTTAATATATATACAAAAATATAAAAAATTTACTTTATATATACACTGTAATTTTTCCCCGAAGGGGTTCGAATGAACTCCCTCACCCCACCCTAGGTCCGCCCCCGGCGATAAATAGGTCAACTAGAATTAAAAAAAAACTTTTCCTCAAATAAGAATAGAGTATATAAGAAAAAATAAACAAGCCGACACTTGTATAATCATAAAAACCAATCAACATCAAAAAGCAAATAAATGTTAAACAACAACAATAATATATCTGGTATAATTTTGTAGAATTTGATAGTAAACACACGAACTAGTCAAAGATGATTTGATTCGTCATCTACTATATATACATAAAAAAATTATTTCAACTATATATAAATAATATAATTTTTCGCTGAATGAGGTTCCTAACTCTGCTCCCGGTAAGATGTACATACAAAAATCTTACCCCTATCATTAAGTTATTTCCAATAAATCCTCGGCTAATCAAAGCAGGATTGAAAAGAAAAGATAAGCAACAACAATAATATATATTCTCGTGTTTGATACTTGCAGTAGAATAAGCAGATCGAAATTCATACTATGTAAGGCTTATTTTAATAAAATGCTTCGTATAAAAGATTTTTCATATTTGAAGCTCGAACTAAAGTATGAAGGAATCCTATCGATTCCACCACGATTGTTATTCAGATATGAGTTATATTTACTTGTAAAAGATAAGTT
Organism: Solanum rostratum; assembly: GCA_029948455.1. Lineage (NCBI taxonomy): Eukaryota > Viridiplantae > Streptophyta > Magnoliopsida > Solanales > Solanaceae > Solanum > Solanum rostratum. The sequence goes on from CM057046.1 coordinate 7,857,833, forward strand.
CACAAAACAATATAATGTAAAATAAGAGGAATTAATTATAATATCCTAAGAAGAAAATAATCAAATAGAGAAATGAAGGAACTTACACTTCTAATGTTCACTTGCTAATTCCAAATTAAAGTTTCATTTTATTTCTAATCTCATTTATAGTTCATAATTATTTAGCTAACCCCCACCACACCCCACCCACCCCCACCCCCACCCCCACAAAAAAAGGGTAATGGGGTCCCATATAAACACACAAAATTGGATTACAACTGTTTTGAAACTCTAATTATTATTTTATTTGTTGTCTCCTTTAAAAAGGATATTGATTATTTTATTTTTAATGTTCTGATTTAATTTTAAAGTGATATCTAATTTCACAATTAGATATTCTAACTCATGGTTATCTGTACATCTGGCATGTCAAAGTTATACCACATCATTATTTTATTTTCCACGAACTAAATTGAATTAGAATAATTTAATATTTTATAATTATAATTTAGATATTAAAAATTACTCAAAATTTAGAAGTTACAGTTCTTTTACATAATCTAAGTTGCCGAACTCTCCATTTTTAATGTCGTGTTACTTTTGGCGAATTTGACATGCACTTGCTTATATTTTTGAAGAAACCGAGTAACATAGAACATAATAAGATAGGAAAATATAACTTAAAATATTAGTCAATGTTAATTTAATTTAACCCTCGACAAATAAAATTAATTCACTTTTACTTGTCTGTTATTTTAAATATAAATATTTATTTTTAATATATCCAGAAAAATTATTTTTTCTTATTTTACCTTTAATATTAATTATTTATATCCTAAGACGTAAAATTATACATGAGTATTATAATAAAATACTTATATTAATTAGTAATTTTATGAAATTTGTAAAATTTAAAGTGAACGGATAAAGTACTACGGGAAGAAAGGAGATTGAGAATTTGACTAGCCATAAATATTTGTTTTCATTGATGATTGTGGTTGTTCTCTTTTTAGTTTCTCACGTGTCCAGTATTCATATCGAAATTCGATGAAATTTGGATTCGCGTTAGACAATCTCATATTGGAAGGTAAAGCGCTTCCTAACAAAGGTGACTCCATACTCAAGGAGTCTCGAACTCGAGATCTATAATTAAAGATGAAGGAGTACTAATTGCTCCAGCACAATCCTCGGTGATATGGTTGTGACTTTTTGTTAAGTGTAAACAATATATGAAATTAAAATTTGTTCTTTTAAGTTGTCAAAATATTCCACCAACTTTTTTGGAAAATAAAAGGGGAAATAAATCTCTAAAATCAAGATTCCAATTCAAATTCATTTGAACTAACATTGCACAAACCAAGACTATAAGATAGTAAAAAATAACACAACACAAACTTTTGTCAAAGCCAATTGATCAAAAGTCAACTAATAACAGAATATCTTTTTAAAAAAAAAAATTAATCACAAATTAAAGTTTAATCATAATTTATAAATTATTTTAGAGTAATATACATCCAAGATTTGGTCAAAAATCATATTTAAGGCAGCATGGAATCAAAGAATCAACCGTCCTCCCTTAATTATTTCATGATTTTTTTTGTAATTCATTTTGTAATCCATCTTTAAATAGGATTAGCGATATATTTTTGTTCTTAAGCAACAAAAGTTGTTCCTCATCGACTCTTTTTTATACAGGGTAAACATCTATATAAAAAGAAAACGGATTCTTGAACCCTTTCATGCTCATGTCACATCGAGGTACTGCTAGAAAAAGAAACAGCAAAATCCGATCCAATTTATTGTAATCGATTAGTTAACATGTTGGTTAATCGTATTCTGAAACACGGAAAAAAATCATTGGCTTATCAAATTATATATCGAGCCATGAAAAAGATTCAACAAAAGACAGAAACAAATCCACTATCCGTTTTACGCCAAGCAATACGTGGAGTAACTCCCGATATAACAGTAAAAGCAAGACGTGTAGGTGGATCAACTCATCAAGAATTTACTTCAGATCACTAAATTCAAAAGATTTTTTCACTGAAATTTCATATTTTATTAAATTACGTCACATAAATTGAAACGGAGAAAAAAGACGTTCGTCATCCATCCAAAAAAAATTAAATAAAAAATTCAATTACTCTATTATTTTTTTAATCTTATCTATTCTTGTGTGTCATATAATGAGGCACGACATGCATGGTGCAAACTCCACAAACCAATAAAATGATTGCTTAATTTGGTAAAGATACCATTGAAATTATATTATTTTTTAAAAAAAATGGAAGAATTTGGAATTGCTTCCAACTTTTGTTGATTAAAATGCAATTAACATTCTTTAATTAGGTGGGATTTAGGCAAAAGCACCAACTTTTGAAACTAATGATCATTGATTAGCTAGGGTTTGTGACAAAACACAATATCTTTTATGATTTTAGTGGTAGAGCCCTTGCCTTAGTTGCTATGTGACAAAAGGGTCCCAACTTTAGTCAAATTGTTTTTTGTTTTTTCATCAATTCAAACCTACCAATTAGGAAGAAATTATTTGTTTTATTTCAAGAAATTGCCTTCCACCTCCTTGAGTATTTTTGAAGAATTAGGTGAAGGAAATTCAAACTTCATCAAGTTCATCCCCACACATTCAAACAAGTTAATAACAACATCATAAAATAAGATTGATTTTAACATAGAAATCATAGGAAAATACTTTTAATTTCATGATATAGTCTTAGGTATCGGGGCTATGATGTGATGGTTGGCATATCTCTCTATCCTTAAATAAAACTTCGAAACACATTTTGTAAAGTTATATTGTAACGACCCAGCTCGCTAGTGATATGGTCCATTTTGGACCTAGGTTGCACGTCTTTAAAACGCGTCACTAGTAGGTGAGGCTTGTTTACTCATATACCCAACATATGTCCTATATTTATGCCGATGTGGAACTTCTCATCTTAAGATGGGTTGTTACATACACCCCCTCTACGGACTCGGCGTCCTCGCTGAGGTTTTTCTCCCACCGTATAGGATTCGCGTAGATTCAGCAGTGAGGTTTGGCCTGCCTCATCGGGATTTGCCTAAACTCAGTTGAACTCTCGCCCAAATCGACAAGGCTGACATAGAAGTGTCTTTGATACCATCTGTAACGACTCAATCCGCTAGTGATATTGCGCACTTTGGGCCTAAGCCTGCACGACTTTAAAACGTGTCACTAATAAGTAAGGCTTGATTACTTATATATCCCAGAATCTCTCCTATGTTTTTACCGATATGAAACTTCTCATTTTAAGACAAGTTGTCATATATATATATATATATATATATATATATATATATGGGGTTAAAGTTAACTTGTTTTGTAAAAATAATTGAACTTCAGTCATGATTACACATTTGAGAATATTCATGCACATATAGCTAAAAGTCAAACAAAAATGACTGAATTAAGCAAGCAAAAGTTAAAAGAAAATTAAAGAATGAAAAAAGGAAGAGGGATTCTCTTAGGTACATAAAATTTATAAATAATAGATACACTTTTATCATCATGATAACAATAATAATATTTGGGAATTAAACAACAAAAAATAATGCACAATTTGGTGAAGGCATTATGTTATTAAAGAGACAAAACTTAAGGCACAAACTTGCATTAGGTTAGTGATTTCCTTTGTTTTTTCCCCCCTTATTTTAATTCACAAGAATTAATTTAAAGAGCCACTTTGCAAAAAGAAAATAATTTATTTATTTTTGTCTTCACGGTTCTTTTAATTTTAATAATTTTCTTTTCTCATGTATGACACAAGAATACTTAGATATTATAAAAATAAAAATTATTCTAGTCAATCACTACCAAACTCTTAGACCAAACCCCATTATACTATGTTCATTTTATTTTATTTTCCTTTAGTTATTGCTAATTAAGTGGCTTGAATAATTAGTTGAAGTGTCACTTCAAAGCCAATTGTTTATAGCAAATCTTGAAGTTAGGAATTTAAGTGGAGACAATTTAGAAGTTATTCTCTTTATCTTTTTAAGTTGTTAATTTTAACAATCAAAAAAAAAATTCTTTTTTATTCTTACTATTAATTATTCTAGAATTAAAAAAATAATAAATAGATAAAATTAAAGAATTAATAAGAGATATATTAGAACATTCATAATTTATTTTTTTCAAGAATTGTGCAAATCTTTATCATAACATCTAATTCGGAACAACGAGAATAGTTACTATATTTCTATCTGTATAAATATTGAGTAACTCTCTTTATTAAGATTTTGATTAAATGAGATGAAATCATTTACTCCCTTCGTCTCATTTTAATTGTTATGATAAAATTTGGCATAACTTTTAAGAAAAATTAATTAGAAGCATTATTTGACTAATATACCCTTATAAATAATTAAATTTTTATCTATATATGTGTCTCTTAATTCTAGAATAAATAATGTTAAGGTACAACGTTGGAAAAAGATAATTAATTCTCTCTTGATTATCTAAATTGACAACTACTCCCTCCATCAATCTTTACTTGTCTCCTATTGACTTAGCACGGAGATCAAGAAATAGTAAATGATAAGGGCAATTTTACCAAATCACCCTTTGAATATAATAAATACAATGTCTTGAAAAATGTAATAGGGAAATGACTATAATTAATGATAAGGGGTAATTAGGAACTAAGTGTAAAATTATTTCTTGATTTCATAAACTGAACAAGTATTGTTGAACATCCCAAAATAGTAAAGCGGACAAGTAAAGATCGACGAAGAGACTATTTTTAGTAAACCTGAAAACTAAAATACAACATCAAAAATAACATTTTTGTGTTTGCTAAGATTTAATTATAACATTTCATGATTCTCAATGCATTTTTGGAGAAATTTTTCTTCTTTTTTTTTTTTTATTTAAAAATAAGATTATGTTAGTGCACAGCTAGATGACTACCCTACTATACCTGAAATGTTCTTCCTCCTAATCCCTATTTTGTATTCTTATAGTCAAGGAAAATTGAATTTAGAAAATTATATCTCAATTCAATTAATCTTAAAAGCATTACCAAAAAATAATTATTTAATTGTTGCATTTATTGAAAGCACTAAAGATAAAAATTAAATGTAGTCTTGTGAACCTCACAAGTCATAAGTCACAAGTCATATGAAGTGATAAAAAAATTCGATATTTATATTTTTTTCATTCACAATAATTTTTCGGAAAAAGAAAGTCGATATTTTCTTTAAAAAAAAAACTAAATTAATTAAGTCACTTTTTGAAATATTGAAATTAAATCAAATGAAGTAATTCGATTTTGTTAAAACAAATATAATATTATTGTTTTAAACACATATTAGGTTGACTATATTTCAACATAACACTACCTAATCACTTACTCTTTAAAAATGAAAAAATAAAATGTATGACAAATTTCTTACAATGAATTATTTTTTTATTTTTTTGGGGTGGGGGGGTGGGGGGGGGGGGGGGGGGATGATATCTTTATGGTATTTGAATTAAACGATAATGAACAATTAAATTACTCAAAAACAAGTTATTTTGAACATGAATAAACTCTTCGAAGAGCAAATTTCATACATGACAAACATATAAAACCTAATTATGCTCCATAGCTATAATTTGGGTAATTACATTTTATAACTATGGTTATAGCAGTGTTTGTATAATTTCCGCAGTATTTGTATACATTTGTATAATTCGTATAGCATTTGTATATTTTTGCCACACAATTCATGCACAACGTTTGTATGATTTGCTATATAATTCATATGTTTGTATATTTTGATTTACAATTTGATACGCGTATAGCTTTTGTATAATCGCGCATAACGTTTGTATAAATCGCGCAAATTATACAAAATTCAAACTGTAATTTACAGCTAGATGTTTTTCGCGAACCGTAATTAATTCAAACTATACCTATGTTAGCTAATTAACTAATATATGTTTGCTTATCCGCGTAATTTTTCCCTCTTCTCTTAGAATTATAAGAATAAAAATTGCAAATATTTTAACTAGGGATGCCTTTGTCTAAATATTATTTGAAAACTTTTAAGAAAATATACAACTTTGCCCCCTTAAATTACATTTACCAATTTATTTACTTTTTTACCAATTAATTTACATTTTTACCAAATCCAAAAATTTGACTTTTCCATTAAAATAATGATTTTTCCTTTTTTTTTTTTCCTTTTTGATGGCTTGATCTGACCCGCATTAAATGCGGTCAGGCGGCTGATCTGACCCGCATTAAATGCGGTCAGGCGGCTCATTAAATGAGCCATTAATGCAACATTGTTTAAATTTCAACCACAACAACATACCAATTGCATACCAATTTCATGCTCCCAAAAAAATACCAATCGAATACCTATATAAATACCAAAAAACAGCAACCATGCAACAAGCCAATCCTAAATACCAAATAACATGCCAACATAAAAATGACAATACCATGATGCATCCCAACCAATTGCATACTAATTGCATACCATGATGCATACCAACATTTTACGCTTTACATTACGTTTATAAATTGAAAATTTTATTCTCCAATTGGGAAGAACATACTACTTTTTTGTCAATTATTATAAAAAAAATAAAAAATAAACAAGAAACCCATCAACAACACCAATTTCTAAATCTTTTAAATATCATTAATTTATTCTTCCTTTTCACCACATATCACATCACACTTTAATCAACTTTATCATAAAAAAAAATACTCTCTTTCCTACTTTTTAATAAAAGTTGGTATAAAATTGGTAATATAAATAAAGTTGATAATGCCTTGTAATTTCATAACCCCAAAAAGGCATTTTTGAAATCCACCCTGATTTTCATCTTCTTTTGGGCCAAGCCAACTTTCAGACCAACTGATAAGGGTTAAATGGGCCTCAAAGAAAAAAGGAAGCCCATTGGGCTAAGAAGAAAGTTAAAATCCAAACGAGCGATTTCCATATAATGGAAAAAGGGAAACTTACGTAAATATACTAAATTAAGAAAATATTTACCATTTATAGCAATAACAATTTATTTTTACTGAATATATATAATACATTTATAATACAGTTTTAATTCTCATTAAAGAGAATTATTTATAAAACATATCTAATACAAGTTTCATTGCTGGATAATACATTTATCACACACTTTAATACATTATAATACACTGTGTCAATTATCTTACCACACAAACATAATATATCTTAAAACACTTATAAATATATTTATATTGCATGCATGATTCACTTTTAATACAAGTGCACATTTATCATAGTTTTATGATATATTGCTATAAATGATAATAGATAAAGAGTATCGCTAAAATCAGTTATTATTTATTAAAAAAGATCCGCCTAAGTAATTTTTTCATGGAAAAATTATCTGATTACAGAAATATTTGTATCAAATTTAATAATTCTCCATATAGTTTAAAATAATTATATATCATCTTAGTAATTAATAAGTTCATACCAGATTTTCATTCAAATACACTTAGATATATGTATTTTTGCTATCAGATATACTAAATTGGAAGAGAGGTAACCGATATATATATATATATATATATATATATATATATATATATATATATATATGAGGTACCAGATAAATTCTAGATACATTCTTAAACATATGTATATAGGAAGAGATGCAGAGAAGGAGAGAGACAAGATAGAGACAAGCAACTGAGACAGGAGAGAGGCGAGCAAAGAGTCTGATATATGTACATCCACTTGGGTACATTATAGCGAAAATAAATTACACCTAAAATCATCAAAATTCTAAATTCAACAATATCAACTAAATACAAGGGTTATTCTCATTGCTCAATGTAACCAATACTTTACAATATAAACAGATTACAATCATATACTACTTGTATCTGCATTCTTAAAAGTACGCCTCTCTTTCAAGAGAACTTACAACATAATAACTAAAATTCAACTGAATTCCTTTTATTCATCTTCAATTACATCAAATTTTAAATCTTGAATCCACCTCGAGTTACCAGGCTGAAAAGTGGGATGGACCAGGTGCAGTTTGAAACATAACAAATGTAAGGACATAAGGTCACAAGGCAAAAGCATTTAAGGTGAAAATACAACACTTCAGAGAGTGAGAGGGGGATATAATTAAATGTATCACATGCTTGTCTAAAGTTGGTGGTAAAATTCATTATGAAAAAAGCCATAGCCATTACTACACCACACCCACTCCACCCCATCCCCTTTTTATTTTTTTCGTGCAATAATAATTATTCACTGTAATAAAATCAGATGTTTCGTAATTTTTAAAATATTCTATTTATTATATTCAAAAGATGATATTATAAAAATTATACTTTTATTTATAATTTCTTTAAAAGCATGTAAAATCGATAGTGGACAATTACTGATAGACGAACATATTATTTCCTTTATTCATCATTTAAGGTTTCAAGAATACCCCTCCTCTCATTACATTGAATATTTTTGCCCCACTTTTTGATAATGTGTTCTATGCTATTGCACTTCTTTTACTATTTTTTAACTTTTTTGTTTATGAAGTTGTAATATTTATGATGTCAAAGTTTTTGAGTGCCCCTCTTGGTACCTTTTTTTTTCATTGAGAATGCAAATATTACACTTTTATAATAATGTCTTAGAATCTTTCAAATAATAATTACACTTATATATTATTAAGGACCAAGATTAGTTGGACGAAGGATATATATATCATCTATCGATAGAATTGACTATAATGAGACAGTCGTATGAACATGCAATCATATAGTCTTTTGATATTATTATGATTTTATTGTTTTTTTTTCATTTTACATAAAGAATTTTTTGCGATTTTATATTATAAATAAATAGTGTCTCGATTGAAAAAAAATAACTTGAAGTTTTTGGGTTTTTCTACAATTTCTCAAGCCTCAGGTGGCTAAATAGACTTTCTCAAACTTTAGGGTCTAATGAAAATAGCACAACACAATCTTTGTGGGGTGAATTGGATTTGTTGATAAGATTTGTGCATTATTTCTTACTTTATTTAATGAAGAAAAAATATTCTATAACAAACAAAAACAGCTTAAAAAAGAAACAAATTTGAAATGGAGAACAGTCAACATCACAATTAATCGGACTCTAATGCGAATATCGACCCGTCTTAAATAATATCCACATGTAACATTGAGAGCTAAGTTCCGTTAGAGTCGGCCAAGTTCTCATCCTATGGATTAAGTTCCATTAGATCGAGTCGGACACGTCCTCACCTCATTGTTCTGAAACAGTAGGACTTGATTGGTTAATTGTCCGGATCCATTATGGATTCGAGTTGTTCTCTACCTAGCAAGTACGAAACGGCAATGCTGATTCACGTCTAGCGTAGTGACATCACAGTGTTTGCATATTTTCCTATACAATTTGATTCGCGCACACAAGTTGTATAATCGCTCACAATATTTGTATAAATCGCGCGAATCATACAAAACTCAAATTTGTCGCGAGCCATCATTAATTTAAATTATAGTTATATTAGCTAATTAACTAATATATGTGTACTTATCTACGTAAATTTTTTCATATTATATATATATATGGATTTATATCTATATAGTCACGGGTTTCTATCAATCACGTGATGAAAAGGAGACACAGACAAATAAAATAAATCAAACAAAAAAATAAAAAAAAATAATATAAAGTAGTCACGGGTCATATTCTTAAAAAAATAAATTATTATTTATTCTAACTTTCTTGCTTTTTTTGACAATCATTTCTTGTTAAACTGAAGGTACAAGGAAGGAATATATATATTAGTGGTAAAATAATAGTACTAATAATAGTTTTTTTTGTTTAATTTTCAAATTCGGTATTCAATATTCATATATTTGAGCTTTATCGATAAGAAGAAAATGCCCTCTTGACAAAACAAAAAATTTCGAAAAAAATATGTGACACAATGTAATAAATTAAGATTCTATATATTTACTTGAAAGAGCAATAATTTGAAGAAAATACATGATATATGTAATGATCTGTTAGGTCATTTTGACCGTTGTGATCGATCTTTGTGGTCGGTCCCTTCTTCGGACCCTGTGCATAGCAGGAGTTTAGTGCACCGAGCTTGCCTTTTTTTTTATTTGTCAAAATATAAAAATACAATTCTTTTGTTTCTCAGCTTTTAGTAGACTCATGTGACTTTAACCAAAGCGTCGGGCACACTTCCTATGCTTATCACTCACTGTACTTCTCACCTTTCTGTTCATTGCAAGGAAAGACTAAAAAGAACAAAAGGAGCTTTCGCTATTAAGTTTTTAGATGAAATAATCACACACTTTAATATAATATCAAAGTCAAGCCTAATCTCGAAAACTGTAACTTGCATGGATGGAAATACCTCTGATTCATAAATGTGCACGCACCGATAGCATAGTGGCACTCAAGAGAAAGAATGTTTGTATCCAACATACAAATTAAAGGGGGTGATAAATAGAATATCTCGCATAGAAAGAATAAATGAAATCACAAGCTCCTTATAAGTCTTGAACGATTCTCCTCTTTTTAACTATGACTTTTAGAGTGCGAATTAGATGGTTCAACATCTGACTTAACATGATATATATTTTAGAGCAGATGGGGATCCTGAAATGAAATTTCACGACCAATCATATCAAAAGAAATTTCTACATACTTATCTCGATCATGAAAAAAAAATTGGCGCTAAGTACGATTTATTTCGAAAGTGGGTCATGATTACTAGTAAATAAAGATTAATTAATCTATGTTTACTGTTATATTTTGACATTACTTAGCTAACTAATAAACTAAATAAATTAAGATTACAAAGCCAAAACAAAATTATTATTCTTTTGATATTGACAGTGCAAGAGAAGGTTTGGTAACCCACTAGAATTTGGTAATAAAATAAAATAAAATTGACAAAAAAAAAACAAAAAAAAAGACAATAGAGTAAATAACAAATGTAGTGTTATTTCGTAATAGACTTTCAGTTCAAGTAAAACGCATCAAACTCAAGTATAAAAATAAAATACATCAATAAAAAGATCGTGTTAGTACTAGTAGAACAACAACAAACAAGACGTGACTGAAGTAAATGAAATAACAGATGTGATTTTGATCTAGTGGTGATGAGAGCAGAATGCATAATGTGTTGGTTAGACGCATATCACAATAATCGATTTCTCTATGTCGATCCATCAAATTTTAAATCTTATGATACTTGCCTCGAAGATCTAGCTCAAACATAAAAAGACGCACAAAAAGTTTATTTCTAATTTATTAATCAATCAAATATAATAAAAAGAAATAACTAACTAAAAAAAGAAAATTCGAGCTGAATCAAAAAATAAAATTACTATAACATGATAAATTAAAATTAAAATTCCTAAGCAAATTCATCTTAATTTATGGAATGAGATCTCATTTTATTTATATTTCAGAGTAAATAAGAATTTAAATTTAAAAAAAGTAGAATTGGCGTTACATTTTTTTTTTAGTACAAATTGACCCTCTTTTGATTGGTGGAAGGAAATTGTCCTGTCCTTTGGATGTTGCATGTGTATTTATGTAGTGTCTTAAAAGTTAAAAGTATCGGAAAAAAAACATTCTTTTCGTCTCAAATTAATTTAATTTTTTTTAAAACTCTTTGTAGGTCGGGAAAAGATGTTGAGGATGCATCTCCTCTACTTGATTAACAGTAAAAATACCACCAAAAAATGTGGCGCAGTGAATAACGCTGCTCCTCTTTTAATAAGAGGTTTCCGGTTCGAACCCTGAATATGGAAAAAATTCTTCACAGGGAGTGCTTTTTCGAAATGGAGCCCTACGCGATACAAATTCAAAATAGTCGGACTCCAATATAGTCAGCAAGACACTGGATGAGAAACCCAAAAAAAAAAAACAATAAAGATATTTTTGTGACAAACAATAAATAAAAAGTACATTTATTCTATTTTGAGTAATTGAGGAGCACTTTGGGTTCAATTTAAATGGTTCTTTTAGTGAATATATGGTAAATAAAGAAGTCAATAAGGAATTATTTTAATATTATATATTTTTATGTCATAATTATCATTTAGTTAATGAAGTAGGTTATATTATTTAGCAATAAAATATTTTATTTCATTAAAAATTTCTATTAAATAGTACATTTCACATGGTCCATTAACCTAATTTATTCTTAGTAAAGGAATTTATCAATGTCTGAAAACTAGAAATATTTAATCCACTCAATAATATTATACGTACTCTAATTTTAACAACGTTCGAAAATAAATAAAAATTTATATATAATTTAGAAAAATATTATAACCGTGAGATGATTTAGGAGTGGTGTGGAGCATTCAACGACAAGAAGACGATAATGAATTTGAAATATCTTATTTTTAAAAAAAATATTTTTCTATCAAAAATATTTTAGTCCATACCAAATTCATATTCATGGCTCAGACATAAACTTTTTGTTTTAAGTTCAAACGACATAAATAAAATTAGATTTGATAATATAAGAATTTTATTTTAAAAGTGAAAATGTAACAACTCATCTTGAGATGAGATGTCCCGTTCGGTAAGTAAGACACAAGAGAAATGTTAGGTATATAAGTAAAGGACTGGTCTACATACTGTGAAACGCCTTTTGGGGTGAGCCCAAAGGAACAAATCCGCGATGGCCTAGGCCCAAGAGCGGACAATACTTCACAGTGTTGGGATAGATCGTTACGGATGGTGTCAGAGCCACTCCTGTGTCAACCTTATCGATGTGGCGAATCCCGGTGAATCCCATGCGGTGGGGCAAACCTTAGCGAGGACGCTAAGTCCATAGAGGGGGTGTATGCAACAATCCATCTTGAGATGAAATGTCTAACATCGGCAAAACAAGAGAGATACTGGATATATAAGTAAAGGACTGGCCTACATACTGTCTTTTGGGGTGAGACCAACATCCATGATAGATTAAGCTCAGAGCAGACAATACTTCACAATGTTGGATCGTATAGTTACAGAAATTTTCAATATAAATTAAATTAATCGAATAAAAAAATAATACGAAATATAAGAAAAATAAAAATAAATATAAAAATAAAAAATAAATCTATAGAAGGTCTTGACTTTTGGGTAATTTATTAATTAAATTAAAGTGTTTTTTAGAGTAAATCAAGAAAAAAAAAACTCATCAAGCACGATGAAACTGACAAGAAGCTGCCAAAAAGACAGGTCGTATAGAAAAACTATCTCTGAACACTTTTTCTTTTTTACTTATATAATTTTTGTCAACTCTCCATATTTTAATTATTATTTTTTATGAATTTTGTATTTGTATTCTAACAAAATACTTTTATGTGATTTTTTTTTTAATTAAATATAAAATTTAACGAGGTCTTTAAATATATGTTCATCTTAATTTACGTAATATTTTATACTCTAATATTAAAATTTAACTAGATATTCAGACGTACAATTTGAAATTATGATTTCATATCGGTATTGAACATGTGATTCAAAATCACGATTTTAAAATTTCTTGAAAAAAGAGAATTCGGAAATTTCAAATTATCATGTTAATTTCTTTTTAAATATAAAACTTAAATTTATAATTTATAAAAATAAGTAATTCTTGAAGTATAAACTAAGTTAACTTCTTTTATATTACTATTTTACATGAAAAAAAATGAAATAATTAATTTGATACTATGACAAACAAATAATGACAAACAAAAATGTAAAGCAAATAATATACAGTAAAATTTAAAGTATTTTATTATTTATTTACCATCGTTTTTCGTTATTTTCATTGCATTTTTGTGTAAATATTTTGATTGATTGTCAAATTTATAATAATATAATCGAGGACCTAATAATGTAAAAGGCAATATTTATCCAACCGTGCTGGTAGGGTTTACATAAAACACGTAACGTAAAGAGTTAATCACTATTTTTCTCTATTTTTTTTAATATATAGAAATTCATTAAAAAAATATGATGATTCGGATATATTAATTCAGTAATTTTGATACATTAATTTAGTTTCAAATACAAAAATTAGTTTTTTTAAGTATCAATAGGTACATAGAGATAATTTAAAAATCGAAATTAATGTATCTGGATTACTGAATCAATGTATCTGAATTACTAAATTAATGTATTCGGGTGGAAAGAAATTTTTTTGAAATGGATAAGAATACTGAAAAATATGATAAATAAAAAAGTGTAATTAGATAATTATCCCATTAATTTTGTATATAAATAGGCCAAATTAAGAATAAGTACTTTTGAATAATTTTGTAGGGGATATCTAATTTTTTTTGTTTGTATATAAATAGGTTTTGTTGAGTTGATGACGAGAGAAAAAAGAAAAAATGGAAGAGGGGTAGGTAGTTGTTGGATTAAAAATAGTAATATTTAATAGTTTGTGGATATTTACATTACTTATTATTTTTAAATTCCATAGTAGCATCGGTGGCGTAGCCCCATATAGCTAAAGGTGGTCAATTGAATGCTCTTCACGTCCAAAAAATTATATTACGTATATAGTGTTAAGTGAATGTTTTGATGATTAACAAACTGACTCGAAGACCAAGTAGCCTATCAGATCAACGCGTAGTGTTTGCATATGGGATACAGTTGTTACAGTTGTTAACGCTGTTGTGGTTGGTGAAATGTCACCTTCATTTATACTGAAGGACCGGTGGTCTATATGATGCATCTTGTGCAATATAAAAGGAGATCGTCCAAGGAACAAAAATAGCTTTTGGAAAAATCTCACAACTGAATATTATTGTTCTCCAAAAGCTCTCCCTTGACTCCTAGTGTCAAGATACAACTGTTGCGCTCAGGGGACCTGATAGAAGACTTCTATAGTTTCCTTGTTTCTTAGTTGCTGTGTTTGGTTGTAAGCTGTAAGATCGCTCCTAATCTATAAAGGAACATGGTCATTGTTTTATTTATCTTCTTAACAAATATTTACCCCTGATACTCCTTAAAAAATGCTCAACTCTCGAAGAAATCTAATAAATATAGATAACTTAGTAAACAATACGCTCGAACTAGTAAAATGATATTTATTTTGAGAGGAAGGATTTTTTTTTTCTAAAAAAAAAAAAAAGATAGAATCTCCACATTAAATTGCAATAAATTTAAACATTTTTCATTTATTTTTTAAAAATCATTCATCTTGTCAATTTCTTTAGGTAGAGCATATTAGTTTCATAGGCCAATTTGGTATGATAGAAATTACTAACACATGGCTAAGCTACTAGATTTTAATTAGTTAATTCTGTTAATAGTCTTTTAGGCCTAATTAATCACTCCTTTTAATAATAAATATATTATATTTAATGAGAGGTCCAACATTTTATTCTTTCATTAGTAATATTCCTATATATTCCAAATACTAGCATTCAATAAAATCATGTCTTTTGAAGTTGTGCAAGAATTTAAGAGCTTACAAAATATTATTTAATTAATATATCACGATCATGAATTGTGATGGAATAATTGAGTTTTATTCAGACCAAGCTCCCTTCTGCCTTTGCACTCGAGGACGAATCTCCGTCCGATCCGAGGAAACCTTTGCACACGCCTGTTACCTTTTGGGAGGCCTACGGTCCAGATATCTTGAAAATGAAAAAACTTACATTGAAGAGATTCATTTAAAAAAAAATAAGAATCTTGCAATACGTAAATTCAAATTTAGTCGAATTTTAATATATCAATCAGACATTGAGTAAAAAATAAAAATAAAAAGTATATAATGTATGAATGTGTCTGTTGCATATATTATCAATGCATTCAATTTTTATACTTCTTTCGTCCTATTTTATCTGTTAACTCAAAAACTTTGCCCCAAGATAATTATCACTTTAGGAATTTTAACATTAATGTTGCTATACTTCACAAAAAATAAAAGGCAAACTAACAATATACATTTCTTAAGGATATCATGTATTAATAGTTAATTAATAAATCTCCAATTTATTATTTAATCATGATGATTTAATGTGATTTATTTTACTAACAATAAGGATGAATATATTTTTCACATTTTTTTAGAATTAAAACTTTTAATTTGCCAGGACAAAATTTAAGAATATATATATACAGCAAAACAACAACATACCCAGTTGAATCCCATAAGTGGGGTCTGGAGAGGGTAGAAATGTACGCAGACCTTCCCACTACCTCGCATAGAAGTAGAGAGGTTGTTTCCTGATAACGCTCGACTCAACAACCCATAAGCAGAATAAACTAGATATTGCAAAGGGAAGGGAAGGGAACAGAGGAAGAAATAGAACTAGAAATCGAAATAAAAAGAGCGACTAGTTATGAAAAACACATGTCAATATGTAAATATGATAAATTCAACGCACGTACAACAAATATTCCGCCTACCCCTGCTACCTCACTAAACCTCGAGATCACCCATCTACCTACCCTTACCAACCAATCAACTTGCTATTATAATTCGCGACCTCCACTCATTCCTATCTAAGGTCATGTCCTCGGTTAGATCCAGACTCGCCATATCTTGTCTAAGAATATATATATATATATACATATATTGAATTTTCACAAAAATGTTCCTTGAATGTTATCATTTTAAAAAGGCCATATACTATAAGAGAATATACAAACAGAAAAATAAATATATTGGAATTAAGAAACTGAATATAAAAAGATGCCATTTTCTAAAAATTGATTATAAAGGTCAATAAGATTAAGGTGGAGTATATATTTGTAGTAAAAACAAAAAGAAAACCTTTTTTCTTTAATTTGAATTTGTACTGAATAATTTACATTATGAGAAAGTAGTACTTTTCAAGAAAATGGATAAATAAATATTAATTATGAATAAATAAATATTACAAATGAATTAAGTTGTAAGGACCATTTTGGGTAAAAAATGTTTAATTGCAAAAAGAAGAAGATAAAAGTAAGCATAGAAATTGACAAGACTTAAGAAATAAAAAAGCAAAAATGACAAAAGAGGTAGAAGAGAGTGTTAAAGAGTCATAAATGAGGGGAGGGGTAGTTTGGGCAATCATTTTTCGTCCCGTTTTAGTTGTCGTTTTAACATATCCTTTTAATTTAGTCTATTAAATATTCGTGTCCTTCAACTTTGTGTATGTATAAGTATACACTTAAATTTAACTCATAAATACAAATGTCCTACTTAGCAATTCATGTTCTGCAAGCTATCCTATGTAGCGTCCTGCATGATTATATTGCATCGGTATACTTGTTGAATGTTATACAAGCTTAAATGCCTACACGTGCACACCTAAAGTTAGAGGACATAAATGACTACTGCAGTCAAGTTGCTGTCCTACGTGACAACTTTTATTTATTACTCCCTCCATTTCATATTATTTAACCCTTATATCAAAAATAAATTTTTATTTTAATCGTTCAATTTGAAAAATCAAGGTAATTTTACCATATTTTTTCTTTCTATCATTAGTATTTAATGAATATATTAAATAATAATAATAATAATAATAGTGAAATTTAGAGTTTTAAAATATCGTTAATAAAGTTCGTCCAGTAAATCACACCCTTAATAATAGTTTTTTTAAAGTCTTGTATCAAATTAATATGAGCTAAATAATATATAAACAAAATATATAATTACTTTTTTAGAATTGACCAATATTTTGTCCCAAATGACACAAATTTTGATACTTTGATCTTGAATTCATAGAAGCTTTAAATTTTTTCAAAATAAAACATATTTGAAAACTACCATTATAAACTACAATTATCAATAACTCAAAATATTTTAAAACCATATAAAAAAGTCTAGATCAAATAAAACTTAATTCGCTCTCGAGATTCTAATTATGCCACAAAACTTATGACTAGAGGATATTTAAGAAAAAATATTTCATCAATGTTAAGGATATAACTCAAAATAATTATCAATTTTAATCTTATATTTCTCGAGTGACAATTATTTTGATATGAAGTATCAAGCGATAGTTAAAATGAGACGGAGAGGGAAAAAATAAAGAAAATGAGAAGAAAAATACAACTGGCTGTTTTGCTTCTGTGACACATGATTTTGCCCATGGCAAAAGGCAATGCAAGAAATAAGGGAAAAAGTGAAAGCAGGTAGTGTTGGTTGGCAAGGTAATAATAAGCTTGAAAAGCATATGCCCCTTCTTCTTCTTCTTCTCTCTCCTCAGTTACAACACCTATAGATCAATCACTGTACACAGGCCTCTTCCCAAGAAGACAAAAAAAAAAAAAACCTTCAAAATAAAGAAACCCAATTTTTTTTTGAAGAAAATAATGAGTACCCATTTTGTTACAAAGCTCAAAGCTCTTGTTTTTCTCTCTCATTGTGCTTATGGCCTATGGGGATGGATTATGATTGAGTGAACTAGACAAAAGCTTAGATAAGTCATCAGGACATATCCTCTTTCATTCCCCCACACTCTACTGTCAGTCAACAATATGCATTTTCTTTCTCTCTGAGGTCTACTTTCCTTTCTTGGCTTTTTCCCAAATTCTTCCATTTTCATATCTTATGAGAGTTTATGTGGTGAATGGGGTTGCAAGATTCCTTGATTTTCTGTTGTTGAATACAGTAAAAGACTGATCTTTTTTGTTTTGCTCCAAAGAAAATGTGGGGAGCTGAAAGAAAACAGAGATTCAAGAAAGGAATAGTGTGAAAAATCTAATCTTTTTCCTCCCCATCTTTTCTTTCCTCTTGCATTTTCTTGTCTGCTACATTCAATCAGTACAATGAGGAAGCATGGGTGGCAACTTCCCTATCATCCTCTTCAGGTTCCAACTTTTTCTCTTTTGTATCTGTGTGTGTGAGGGGGGGGGGGGCTCTATTCATCTACACATTTTTAGTTGTGGTTTATCTAGTTTGGGAATTCTGCCAACCTGTGTTTGATATTAGGTTTTATCTTTGCAGGTAGTAGCTGTTGCTGTATTTCTGGCATTGGGATTTGCTTTCTATGTCTTCTTTGCACCTTTTGTTGGGAAGAAAATGTTTCAGTATATTGTGATGGGGCTTTATACTCCTCTTGTAAGCAATACTGAATTCTTGTATCTTTCATATCTGCATTTTGTCAAGGCAATGAAGAATTCAGATCTATCTTGTAGCTGTTATCAGTGTTTCAGATCTTTCCTTTATGTGTTTCATTGTACTTTCAGGATTCTGTTATGCTTTTTTCTCATCCTTCCACTTTTGTTAAATTTCCCATGTTCTTTTGTTTTGAATGCTGTTTTTTCATTTCCTTTCTTTAGGTTGTTTTCTCTGTATGTCTTAAAATACTCATAGTTATGGAGATTTTCAATCTATTTGTTACAATGTAAGCAAGCAGAGGGAAATTCAGTATTTAAACTTAACAACTTAAATAGTTCAAGTTTCATATGCTAGCATTTGGCCATAGATTTTGGATCAAAGTTTTGAAAATTTATCTTCAAATATATATTTGAAGCAGATTTTGAAAATCTAATCTTCAAGTATTTTCGAGTTCCCAAAAAGGGGCTTGAGCTATTTCTGGGAGAAATTTTACTTCCATTCACCAAATTTCAAATTTTATCCAAGTAAAATGCTTGTCCAAACACAATTTTGAAACTCAAATTTTCAAGTTTTAACTTCAAATCTATGGCTAAACAGGTAGCCCAGTTCTTTGGACGTATGGGTTAAGAATTTGATTTTTACCTTCTTTTTGTTTTTTCACTCATATATCTACTATTTCTTTGTTTTTCCTTCCTTCAATGTTGCTACCTTTTATTGGTGGCCAGCATTGCCGTTGATGCTGAGGAATACAAATTACCAGTTTCAAAAAAAAAAACTATCTACTATTTCCGCTGAATATGAATAGTTCTATTGGACGGGTTCCCAACACTCTAGGTCCACGTTTGTGAACAATTAGATAATAAACTTGTTTTGGTGGAGTGTGTTGTACTCCCTACTGGAAAAATATCATCTTTCCTCTTTTATCTAGAAGTAATGAACCTAGATGTTTTCAGTCAAACTTTAGCTGCCTAAGGTCATTGAAGATTTTGAGTATTCAGAACCTATTCCATCTGAAAAAAGGCGTTAGTGGAGAATTATGGTCTCTCACCTTATCATGTAGCACGGTGTTGTTCTTTGATTAAAAAGATTTCAACAAGGTACTGGATTTTGTAACTACTTCTTAACTTATACAATGTCAAAAAGTTACCCAAGATGAGATTAGGACGTCTATTTTGTCATGTCTTAGATACATCTAAACAGCCTGATTTGTGAATGGGTTCAAAACTTTTGCTGTTCTGACATGTAAGTTTTCATTTGAAGGCGTCTGGTATATAATTCTTGTTTTCTCCAGATAATTAGTGCATTTGGCTTGTATATCTGGTGTGCGGCTGCTGATCCTGCTGATCCAGGAGTTTTTAAATCCAAGAAGTATCTTAAGAAGCTAGACCACAAAAAGCAAGTTCAACTTAAAGAATCTAAATTAAGGTGTGAGACGACTTCGTCTATACAAGATGCTAATGCTGCTTCAATTGGGGAAAATGCGTCTGTAAAAAGCAATAAAGGAGCTGAATCAGCTGCTGATCACAATGAATCTGAGCAGAAAGTTACCGCCACTCGTCAAAGATCTTGTTCTTCTGGATTGTTGGCGCTACTACCTTGTGCTCTTATCAGCAACTGCGCAGGTAGACATAAGGAGTCTTCTCAGCAGCAGTTGAGTGAAGATGGCATGTTCTACTGCAGTTTGTGTGAAGTAGAGGTTTGTAACTTCACGTCCCATCATTTCTAGTGTTTTAACCTTGAGGCATTTTTATGTACTGAATTGTGAATACTTTTGCCAAAAAATCTTGTCATAAAACATAATAAAGAGTTTTGAATCTTGTGGCCAGATATGTCAAATGTACCAAAGTGCCCTTTAATCTTGGTGGCCTTAACATGCCACGGGGAAAATTGGAATTAAGGAGTTGCTAAAAAAGGAAAAGATACATTCTTTTTAAAATGGACTAAAAACGTGAGTAGGACAAACAAATTGAAACAAAGGAGTAATATTTCTTCATTTTGTTTTAAATCGGATATACTTAGGTTGATATACTTGTTCTTATTTTGGTTAGATTGCTGTAATACATGATCTTGCGAAACTCAGTCCTGGATAACACTTGCAGGTATTTAAATACAGCAAGCATTGCAGAGTATGTGACAAGTGTGTGGATCAGTTTGACCATCATTGCAGGGTATTTGACAACTTTGAGTGGTCTGCAATATAATATATATACTGCATAGATTCTTTACTTGTGTCATTTATGTAAAAATCTCTTAATCTCATTTTTCTGTTTTTTGGTTTCGTAGTGGATAAACAACTGTATAGGGAAAAGGAACTATCGCAAGTTCTTTACACTCATGGTTTCAGCCCTCCTGCTGGTATGATCAAGCACTCTTTTGCTAATTTTTAGTGTTCTATGTAAGGTCACGAGTCTGACATGCTATTAAAATATTTGTTCTATCTGAACGTGTATTCGCTACCTAAAAGATGAAATGAAATCTTCATCCTTTTCTATTCCTTGTTTCATAAAGAAAACTTACCCATAATCATAGTCACCTCAGATATCTTAAACATTTCATATTTGTGCATTTTCCATTTAATTGACTATTGATAGGTCTACTTGGTTTGTGCACTTTGGACTTGAGATTGCAGCTTATACTTCAGTGGTCAACTGGAATTCTTGTACTGATCTGCTGCTTCATCGAGAAGAAGAAATTTTCTGTGGAAATCACCTCCAAATTAGGAAGCAGCTTCTCCATTGTTCCCTATGTTATTGTAGTGGTGAGTATCCTTACATTTTCGTCGTCATGCCATTATTATAGTTTTATTTTGGATAAGGGAGTAGTAAGCAGAAAAGAAGTAACACACCTGTTCTTTCGGGTAAGGGAGTATAAGCAGAAAAAGAAGTAATATTAAGTTGTTGGAGAGAGCATAGTTTTCTTTTCTCAATTAGGTCTTCAACCCCACCCCAACCACACACACATGTGGGCTTGATTTTTCTCCTTGAGCTAAATACATGGAAATTTCTTTTTGATAATGGCTGGCAGTATCCGGTGAGATTAAACCTAGAACCTGTACTTACTCCAATACGATGATAATGTGCGTGACCATCTCATCAAAAATTAAAGCAATTTGAGAAAGCACACTTTTATTTGTTTAATTATGTCTTCAACGTGAGTAATCCACACAAATTGGTCTTTGTATTTGCATTTAATAGAAAACATTTTGTTCTCTGTATATTTATATCTTTGAAATGTGTCTGAAGTTAGTTCTACATGTAACAGGCTGTCTGTACCGTATTGGCCATGATAGCAACCCTACCACTTGCTCAACTTTTCTTCTTTCACATACTTCTCATAAAGAAGGTTAGTCTTTTGTTATCACTCATCTGGTGATCCTATCTTATGGCTTTTTTTTTATCAGCTAAATGTGTTTGCTTGGATGACAGGGAATTAGCACCTACGACTACATCATTGCTCTCAGAGATCAAGAGCAACAAGGAGTTGCAGGTCAGCAAAGTCCTCAAATGTCTACTGTCAGCTCCCTAACTGGGCTAAGCAGTGCAAGCTCCTTCAATACTTTCCATCGAGCAGCATGGTGCACGCCACCTCGTCTTTTTGTTGAGGATCAGGTATTGTTCAACTCAAAGTCAATTATGAAAAGTTTGAGGAATTTAGTAGTCTTAAATAGCTGGTTATGAATAAGCTGAACTATTGAGTTTGCGGTGCTAGTAATTGCGTTTCAGCTAGCTTCTCATATTTGAATTTCGTTCCTAACCTTGCATTCGTAGCTTCAATTCTTTTTGAACTTAGTCATAAGGAAAAAAATAATGCATTGAACCCATTAATGTGGCCAATGCCAGTGCTTTGCCTGCTTTCTGAATAGAAGTTCTTGAAGTGGACTCCTGAGAGCATGTATGTTCAATCTTGAGCTTGATAGATTTTGGCTTTCCTGTTGTCATAAGTACCAAGGTATTTTAGAAAGTTAAACCTCATGCTGTGACTGTGGAGCTTTGCCAATTTATCGTCATGAGGATAGTTGCAGATAGCAAATCTTGAATAGTTCTTCTTCAGTTTATCCTTTGGGTGTGGTTGTTACAAGCATTATGGGATTCTCTTGTTGCGATTGATATGATGTAGGACTTCATATGGTCTGATTATACTTGAGAGGGTCGAGAATGGCATAGCATGGATAGATTAAGAGGGATTTTATTAACTGAAATAAAGAGACTACCTGAATAACAACTCTATTCCACTAAAGGCGAAAAGCTGGATCTTTGCAAGGGACCTTGATAAACCTTGGTCATGTTTATTTTATTTCATGTAAGGTTTATATTATGGTTTATGGACTTGAAAGATTTGGTGGGGGGTTGCAAGATTTTATCGTTGTTAAGCGAATGACATTCAGTAGAGAAATCATGGCTTGTTGCTTTTTCATCAGTTTGGCGTAATGCTTGCAGTGTCTTCTTGTTTTTTTTTTCTTTCCTTTTATTGAAGTCAATTAGACTTGAGCAGTTTTACTAGAGTAGTACAAGTATACCACTTGAGTTGGACAGTGTATTCTTTGATGCTTTTGTGTAAGTGAAAAGAAAAAGGCCAATTTACTAACTTCTGTTTAATTTTGTTGGTGGTTCCTTGCAGTTTGATGTAGTTCCTCCTGACACTGTATCGGTCAGTTCACATGGTAAAAGGTCAACGGCAGAGGAACCAATCAAGAAAAAGAATCCAGCTGCTGTGAAGATTAGTCCATGGACATTAGCACGATTGAATGCAGAGGATGTTTCAAAAGCTGCTGCTGAAGCAAGGAAGAAATCGAAAATTCTCCAGCCAGTGGTGAGAAACAAAGAACCTTACGTTCTTGAAACAAATAGCAGTATAGGAAGTAGCGGACGTCGCATGGTGCCTAGGCCTGATAACAATAGAAGGAGAGCTAGTAAACGAGTTCGACTTCCTGCCGAGCTGCCCTTTGAAACCTTGAGTAAAATTCCCAATGATATAGCTCAAAACAGTAGAAGGCCCATGATACCTGAGTCATCAAGCAGTTTAGCTCCCCTTCAGCTTGAAGCACGGAGTGATTTCCGAACAAGCCGAGGACTATCCACCTCAGGTGGTGTTGTTGCTTCTTCACCTGAGAGTAGTTTGGACTCTCCTGACATTCACCCACTCCGGGTGTCATCCTCGGGAGTTGAAGACGCTTCACGTCTCATAGGCCACCTATCATCTGGAATGACTCTTCAGAAGGACACTCCACTGTCTAGATCGACTAGTGATGGATACGAGGCATCTGGTGGGGAGGATAGCGATCGTGTGCCTACTCGAATTGTGCAAAGGTCAACAAGGTGGAATAGCATTCTTTTTGGCTCTGATCAACAAGATGATAGAGTCAGAAGATTGATGGTACCGTCTTCGTCAAGTCAGGCTAACATCAGGAAGTATTGAGCCTCCTAACTCACCTGGGAATTCTTCTGTAAGCTCTTGAAGCCACATGATCTGTTGACATTTCTTAATTTGTTGATGATGTTTGTCCAGTAGTACATACCTTCAACTTGGCCTGTTCCATTGTCCATTGAGTTCAATTTTTGGATTTTTGGGTGAGAGAAGTGCTGTAAATGTCTAGTGGAAAAAAGATTATGTCTATTCTCTTGTCCTCAAATGCAGCATTCAATGATCACTTCTTGCTGCAATTCACCTAAAAGTGGAAATGTTCTAATGCTGGGATCTCTTTCTTGCTTTGCTATTCTTGATACAATGACTAGTTAAATGTGTGTTAGAAGTTAGGTACTTGTATATCCAAGCTCACATTGTCGATCTCAAGCCTGGATAAAGGAGGATTGTCGAGGGTCAAAAATGAAAACGACCTCTCTAACCCCATAAAGGTAGAAGTAAGATTGCGCATCTTACCTTTCCTTGTGGGAACTCTTGATTTGCCATAAAAATATATAATTTCAATGAGTAGTTTGATTTGTTGCTTGAACTGACATATCCATACACTCTGCATAAATTCTCAAGCATGCTTAGGATGTGTTTGGTTTTCTATATAATCGATATAAGACTCGATATGCTAAATATCTCTAGCACCCCCAGCTTCGATTGCCCCCAAGCTTGACCTTGATCACCGGCTATAGAACTCGGGCCTACTCCGATGATAGCATTCATGGTGGCATACCTTCATTAAAGGACTTGTATGAAGTTCTGAAAGTTAAATGGAGATGCAAGACAAGGTTGATGGGTTTTAATGAGAAATCAAGAAAATGCTTATCATAGAAGAAGATTACAAAAATGTGGCAATTGGTGTGTTAAGTGTTGCACATATTTCTTGATCCAAGTCAAAAAGGAAACTTGAGACCTACATGAATTCCCAAAGGAGCTAATTTTCATGCACAACAAGGAGCTGGTTCGCCATAGATTTTGGAAGAAATATTTGATTTTTTTCAAAAAAATTATATAATTTATATCCATAAGTTCTAAAAATCATTTAGAATATTCATAAATTTGTATTATCATTCTATAATGAACGTGTTCGTAAAAAGTTATGACAGTGAATGCAATTAATATGAATTTTAAAAAAGAGAAAACAAAAGGAATATATCAATGATTTGTATATGAGAAAAACTAGTTACTTGTAATTGAAAGTAACTTTGGAGAGCAAGTTTGGATAAAAATTATATAAAATATGTATATAATAGCTCTATAAATTTTGTACAACAAATTAAATTGAAATTTAGTTCAAAACTATAAATGTTGGGTGTTCATATAAATATAAACATTTGGTTTATTTTTTTAAAAATCCCAAATATGAGAATTTGGCCAAACTACTAATTTCTTTTTCTAGTGTTTGCAAACTTGGGGATGTTTGCAAAATATATTTGCCAAGAAATGACAAGTTGTAATTTAATAGGCTAACAGGGGTGAGATGTTGTCTTGCATTGTGATGCAGTAGGTTAATATGATTAATCACATCTTTATATATTGTGTTGTTACTTATGTTGTTATTTTTATTTTTACTTATAGAGTTCTCATTGTTTTTCAGTTTAGTCGCTATTCTATATTTATTATTTTTCTGCTTTTGGGGCTGATGTACTTGAGCTAAAAGTCTTCCGAGAACAACTTCTCTAACTCTATGATGTAGTCGTAAGACGTGCGTATACTCTATCTTCCCCAAATCTCACTTGTGGGACTTCACTGAGTAAGTTGTTGTATTTGAGAATATTTGTGGTCAAACGTCACCTTATACAATCTTATCAAATAAACAAATTATTATTCGTAACCAAAATATCAAAGTATCTTTAGTTAAATCAGCTAATAATAACAGCAAGGTTGACGATAAGCCGGTTATAGTTGTGATTCAAAAGCCAATGTACAATTCTGCATTACTCGAATTTCAGTAAATCAGTAACTTCGTATTTCAAATATTCATCAATAGCTTTGTTGAACCAAAATAAAGTCACTATTTAGGGCATCTGAATCGACTCTCACCAGCAAAGTCCGCGGATGGAAGTCCATATAAGGTGAAAATAGTCCATTTTGGGTGACCAGCAGGAATGTGGAAGAGACTGTCAATCACTCTGATGAGATAGCAAGCTCCTGAAAGATCCTTCCGCGGTGCTCAAAATTTCTGAACTCGTCAAAGCTGGCACAACCAGGACTAAGTAAAATGGCATCGCCACGTTGTGCTATACTCCTTGCCAAGTTCACAGCATCCTTCAGAGTTTCAGCATTCAAACAAGGAATTCTCAGACCATTAGCATGGAGTGTTTTCTGAATCATCTGTCCTGAAAATCCAAAAGTGATTACACCTCGATGGCGTTGAAGAGGTTCCACCAGCTGCTCAAATCCATTAGAACCTTTCATCTTTACCTCCTTTGCAAGACCACCAAGTAGAACCACTGACTTCAGCTCAAAACCAGTCAAACCAAAAAACGTCGCTTCAACATTTGTTGCCTTGCTGTCATCAACCCAAACTATTTCATCATCGTCTACATGAACTACTTGCATTCGATGAGGTAGAGTTGTCAATTTGGAAATTGTTGAACTAAAAGCTGCATCTTTGATCTCAATATCCAACCCCAATACCGCTAATGCAGCCACTGCAGCATTGGTGTAATTGTGCTTCCCAACTGCCTTCAGCTCATTCAACTGTAATTGTGAAACACAACCTATTGTAGGAAGCTTTAAGTCAGCAATCTTCGCCTCCACATCAACGCTCACACCAGGGGAACCTCCAATCCAAGCAAGATTAACGCCATTCACGTGATCCACAATTCCTTCATCAAGATATTGATTTCCAGGTGGAAGAATACCAATTTTGTTTCCTCTCATATGAGAGAAGATTCGACACTTGGTTGCAGCATAGTTCCTCATTGTTAGGTGTCGTTCAAGATGATCAGGGGTAAGATTTAGTATCACAGCAACCGAAGGACAAAAGTACTTTGGTGGGATTTCCAACTGATAACTACTAACCTCCACAACAGCAACCTGTAAACGTCTTTGGTTAGACGAAGTTAAGCAATGAAAACCAGCTTCTGAAAGTGGAACCCCAAGGTTACCACCAACAAACGTCTCGAAACCCAAATGACTAAGCATCTGTCCTGCAAATGACGTAACAGTAGATTTCCCATTAGTTCCTGTAACAGCTAAAATCTTAACACAACTAGGAATAACTTGTGCACCAAAATCCAACTCCGAGACTACTTCCTTCCCTGAACTTATCATGGAGAGAATCCCATACTTTTCCAGAGGAACTCCAGGAGAAACAACAACTATATCCGCCTCTTTCAAAACCTTATCATCATAATGACCACACATTGTCTTCAAATCAGTATCTTTCAGATCCAAAAAACCGTTATCTATCTTAAACATTGATCCACAATCCTCATTTTGATCAATTGCTATAACTGACGCTCCCCTAGCTAGAGCAAGCTTTGTAGCAGCTGAGCCCGATTTTCCAAGGCCAATTATAGCAACTTTTTGACCCTTAAGGTCTTGTTCAGTAAAACACGATTGGATTTGTGTATGTGAGATACCGAACTTGGAGCTCATCTCTCTAAGCATTTTCACAAATGGAAGTAACTAAACAGTTCATCAATTCATGGCAAAATGACGTCTGGCGAGGGTAAAATGTACGCAGAGCTAGACCTTACCACTATCTCATACAATATGAGATAGAGAGAGGCTGTTTCCAGAATTACCACTACCTCATGACATTAATGCTTCAATTTCTTGAGAAATCAAACAACTTACAGAATAGCATGATTGTCCATTCTCCTCCCCATTCGACCTATAGTTAAATCAGAACTGGTACAAGTAAATCAACTGGAAAATAACGAATGATTCGACTTGGATTTGAGTTCTACTAGCTCAATAGTTCAATTAGGGGAAGAAGGAATTTCTGATAGATTTAACAGGGGAAACAAGGTTGATGGGTCTATCCTAAAACCGCTTGAAGGGTTTATTTCTGGAGCTTTCTCCATAAGGGGCTGCAATTTTCTGTAATAGAAGACATTAATGGAGGTAGTTTGGCTCATTTATGCTATTATTATTCTTGAGAAAAAATTCATGTTATTATTTTTTAATTTTATTTTTATAAAATTATTTAAATATTTTTAAATTAGAATTTCGGATCAAATATAGTTTTTTTGATCATTCTTGTTCAAGAATACCCAAAACACATGAAAAACACTAAAAACTCTCAAAGTTTTAACTTCTTAGAATATTTAAGAATTCATCCCAAATTTCAAGAGTAGCATTCCTCCGAGTTATATACCAAAACTCCATATTTTTTAGCTTGAATTCAACCAAACCCAACCAGACCCACTTGAATTTTTTCTTAAAAGTTTTGCAATTTTTCTTCAAAATTTTTAAACTCAACTTGAAGTTGTGAAACTTTGAACAAATGAATCTTTTCGCAAAGTTTGATATTTGAGCCTTTTCTCTTTCATAATTTTTCAATAGTATATGACTAGTTTTTTTAGAAAAAAAATGATGTATTTTTTTTAGTTCGTTTAAAAAAAATGATTTTTTTTCTTATTGCAATTCTTTAATTAAATATATCACGTAGAAAGTTAAAATTAATGTGTTGATAAAAAAGAAAGAGATTATTTTTTTTAAGAAAATGGACTAAAAAAATAAATCAGTCTTTTGAAATGGATGGAGTATTATTACTGTTGAAGGAAAATATTATATTGAGAGTATTACTATATATTTTAGGGGTTAGGAGCGTTAAAATTATTACTATTAAAAACATAATAATTTAGATTTGGCTTAACTCATAGTCTTTTTTATGTTAATTGTATTTTTTTTTAATTTTTTAGTTAAAAATAAATAAGATAATAATGTCAATAAACAAACACAAAAAATAAAATTAATTATATTACGCGATCATTTAGTCCAAATAATTATAAGAAAAATAGTCGTTCTAATTTCAATATTCATGTCCAACAAATCCCAATTTGAATTATACGTGTACTTTTTTGTTATAGAGAAATTAAACAACTTACACAATAGTATGATTTTTCTCGTCGTCCAATGGAAGAAATACGTAATCGCCGGCGCCGGCGAACTTGTCTCCGATCTCTAATGGCGATTTTTCACCATTGAAGAATTCATCGTTGCAATACATGTACAAAGCGACGTTCCCCACAAGATACTGATTCATCATCAGAAATCCCAGCACCGAACACTCTGCAGTCTGCAATATCACTCCGAAGTCCCTCCACCGATTACCTTTTGCTGCATCCACAACGACTAAATACAAGGAACCAAAAACCGTCAACAGTACAATCACAACGCCGTAAATCAACATCATCGACAGAGCTACCCATCTCTTTTCCTTTAACAAATACGCACTTCTCCTCAGTGCTTCGAAACCCCATCTCAATTCGACTACTGTTATCACATAAGCTAAAGACCAGTTCACCTGTAGCCAAATTAGAACCGGTACGAGCACGATCGAGCTGAAAATAACGAAATACGAGAAGTGATTCGAGTCGTATTTGAGTCCGATTTGGACGGAAAAAACAAAGCACAGTACAAAAACGAGAGCGATTGAAACGAAAATGGTAAGGAACACGATAAAGGTGGAGAGAAGAGGGAAGAAGGAGTTTCTGATGGATTTAACAGAGGAAATGTGGCTAGGCCAAAGAGGAAAAAGAGGATTAACGACAAGGTGTACAATAATTTCGAAACTGGAAAGGGAGATCTGGGACTGAAGCTGAGTGAAACTGTCGAAATCATACTCGGAGTGAAAGAAGGCGAGGTGGAAAGAAGGATAAACGACGAGCGTGAAAAAGACAGGCAGGTGGAAGATGGTTGAAAGTGTTGGGACGTGAGCCTCTAATAGGTAAAAGTTCTTTTTTATATATTAATGATCTCGCCGTTCAACCTCGGCAGTGAGGTTACCGGCAGCGGGGGCGGGGGCCCCACCGGAAGGCGGGGTTCGGGGAGAACTCAAATTTAGGCTGTACTGTTCACAGTATTTTTATTCGTATATTCTGTAAAAGTGTTATCATTAATATATATATATAAATACTGCATCACCATGGAGGTTACCACGAGGTGTTACCACGAATTTGACGTCTTTCCATCTCTCTGGGTTTCCCAAAATCTCTTTTCTCTCTAAAATCTTCTTATTCTTCAATTGTTCTTCGAAATTCACAAGGTGTATGCGGTTGGTTAACTTTAGAATCTCTTTCCATAGCAGGCTGCGCGCTCCTGTAGAAGAAGACATTAATGGAGGTCAATGATGAAAGAAGATGAAGATGATGATGCCTGTAAAATTTGGGAAAATGAAGGATCACTTTTGATTTATTGCAATTCCTTTTCTTTGACTAACTTATGATTGGAGGAGAGGAAGTTGCTGGTAGCAACAGTGAGAATACTGATTTACTGCCTCCTCGGAGTTCCGGTGAGGATGATGACCCAAAAAATAAATAATATCAACGTTATCACAACAATTCTTAGATCATGTCGTACCTAATCTTCTGTTGCTGTTTACTTGGTATCTACGCAACCAAATATCAATATCAGGACTTGGTCTTAGTCTTTTGGTCGAAGAAACTTTCAATGCCGCCTTGTTAAAAATAATTTATTTGAATATTTCTTATATCCAATACTACTACAAATAGTCGATATCTCCAACTTGTTTCTTTCATTTCCCATTTCTCACCAGTTTTCATCATCATCTTCTTCTACATTCATCGTTGTTGATCATCCAACTCAATGTCGTTTGCTTCTACAGAAAATCGTATCCCCATATGGAGAGAGATCCTAAAATCAACCGCGCATGTGATCAGATCTCATTCTCTCCATTTCCATGCCCTTTCACTCATCTTCCTCTTCCCAATCTTTTTCACTCTCGTCGTATATCCTTCTTTGCACCTCGCCCTCTTTCATCCCCGTTATAATTTCACCATTTTCACTCAATTTTCCTTTTCCAATTTCGAAATGATCACAATAACAGTGTGCACTCTGTTTTTGGTCCTGTTTTTCCTCTGTGCCGTAGCCACAATTACATACAGCGCGGTTCAAGCGTTCCACAATAGATCGATCAGCATCATATCGTCGATTAAATCCACCAGAAACTCCTTCTTCCCCCTTCTCTCCACCTT
The DNA here is from genome assembly GCA_029948455.1 of Solanum rostratum. Lineage (NCBI taxonomy): Eukaryota > Viridiplantae > Streptophyta > Magnoliopsida > Solanales > Solanaceae > Solanum > Solanum rostratum. The sequence goes on from CM057046.1 coordinate 7,889,453, forward strand.
CATCCTCTCGCACACCATTTTCATTTCAATCGCTATTATTTTCGCCCTTGTCTTAGTCGTTTTACTCCAAATTCTTAAAAATCTCGGAGTAACTGAACTCAAATACTACTCGAATCACTTCTGGTTTTTGCTCATTCTCGTGATTGTTCCAGTACTGCTATGGCTACAGGTGAACTGGTCATTAGCTTATGCAATAGCAGCAGTCGAATCCAAATGTGGATTCGAAACACTGAGGAGAAGTGCGTATTTGGTGAAGGGGATGAGATGGGTAGCTTTCTGGACACATTTATTTTACGGACTTGCGATGGGAGCAATGGTGATCGGGACTAACATCGTTTTTGTGCTTTTGGGTGCGAGGAAGGGTGATTATTGGAGTTCTTGGGGTACATCGCAAATTCTGCAGTGTACAGTGCTCGGGACTTTGGGAATGAATCAGTTTCTTGCATTGAACGCGGTGTTGTATATGTATTGCAAGGACTTGAAAGGCGAAAAAATGGCCTTTGAATACGTATCACTGCCATTGGACGATGAGAAGAAGAATCATAATACTGTGTAGTACATGTTTCGACTGAAAAATGGTGAACTATGTCTGAGCGGGCTAATCCATAGGAAACTCTGGTGCCTGATCGCTTGAAGTGACACTGAACGTGCAAATCGTTTGTCTGGCTAGGGTATATGGGTGAAAGACTAATCAAACCATTTAGTAGTAGCCTCTGAGCCTGTTGTTGAATATTAAGTAAAAATGTAAAGTAGTTGTTACTGCTATGTAAAAAACATGGAACTAGATCATGTTATGTTACAGTAATAAGACATTTATTATTGTCACGATCCAAAATCTCTATCCGTGGCTGACACCTAACGAGTTATTATACTTGCTAGATGAACCTCATAATAATCCAATGAAAACATCACAAAGTCTCAAACAAAACCGCGAACATGGATGAAAGAGAAAACCTTTGAGTACAGTGTTTGACAACATAGCCCAAACCACAATACATTTGTCAAGGACGATCTAAGATAGATTGCCTTACACCTTTCGTCAAATTCCTGGCTCCGCCTATGCCTTGCAATACACATACAATACCACGTTTCCCATACGACTACTATACGTTTTTTTTCTTTAAATTCAACAAGAAGATATACATAGCAAAACCATTTTTCTCATACATGTAACACACCAAAGTACTCACATTCAATCTTTCTGATGAAAACAAACTAAATTACTACACAACAATATGATTCTTCTCCTCTTCTTCAAATGGCAGGGAAACATACTCACCAGCAACAGTTTCAGACGACGATTTCTCATCGTTCACTTCCTTGCAGTGCATATACACCATCACATTCGCTACAATATACTGATTCATCAATACATATCCAAACACCGAGCCCAACGCAGCCAGCAGTACCCCCCTGAAGCTCCTCCACTGTTCGTCTTTCGCTAAATTCACAGCAGGCCAAACCACCATTACTATAATCGCAGGTACGTAATACATAACAATCCCAAAAGCTACCCATCTCTTCCCCTTCACCAAATTAGCACTTCTCCTTAGTGTCTCATAACCTTTTCTCGATTCAATTACTGTTATCGCATAAGATAAACAGTAGTTCACCTGAAGCCAAATCAGAATCGGTACGAGCACGATCAACGAGGAAATAACCAAATATAACAAGTTATTCGAGTCGAATTTGAGAATTCGAACTACAAACACCAAAACCAGGATTGAAACTAGGGATATTGACATGAAGACAGTTTTCGAAACGATTAAGGTATAGAAAAGGGGAAAGAAGGATTTACTGATTGATTTAATAGATGAAACGACGTCGATCGGTCTATGGTAGAACACTTGAACTGCGCTGTATATTGTAGTGCCTACTCCACAGATGAAAAACAGGGGCAAAAACAGAGGAACCAGTATAAGTACAAGTAATCGTAATCGGGGTAAAAGATAGCAAAAAGAGGGAAATACAATTAGAGAAAAAGTGATGGGCAAGAGGAAGAGGATTGAAATAGCATGAAAATGGAGAAGATGAGATTTGAATATGTTCCTTGTTGATTCAATGATTTCTCTCCATAGGCTATGGCCATGGCCATGGCCATTTTCTGTTGAAGCATACATTATGAGGAATTGAATTGCTGTGAAAATGGAAATTGAAGGAAACACTAATTTTTGTGGTTTATGTTAGGGTATTAGCAATGGCTTTTCTTCATTGACTAACTATGATGAGCTCAAGAAATATTCAATTAAATAATTTTCAACACGTATTCCCTCCATTTTTATTTGTTTGAACTTAACACGAAATTTAATAAAATAAAGAAAATTTTAAATTTTATAATTTTAAAATATAGGATATATTGAATATACCACGAAACAGTATGAATACTGCACCCTAGATGTTGAAAGTCCAGTAGCCGAAAGCACCACTAGCTTACGCTCTGACCCGAGTAGCATGGGGCACGTGGAATCCCGTGTGAATCAGCAAGGACCACCTTGCAAGGCTAAATACTCCTGGGTGACCGATAGCGAAATAATACCGTGAGGGAAGGATGAATTGTATAGTACGAAATAACATAAAATTTATTTTTTTTAAGAAAAAAACAAAAAATATGAATCCTCTATTCCAATTGTTCCTTTTTGATAGGAATCGATAAGAAATAAGAAATATTTCAACGCGATTCAATTTCATACCAATATAATAGTATAGGAACTATTCCGATTTTGATGAAATTTAGAAGAACAAAATATTCTATAATCTTAGGGCCTATTTGGCCAGGTGAAGCTGAAGTTAAAATTTTATTTGGACAGATTTTAATTGTGATTTTTTCTCTCACAAACATAAAACCTTCATAACTTATGAAACTAATTTTTTATACAATCTTATAAAAATAAGTGAAAGTTCACGTAAAAGTATAAACACTATCACAAAGCTATTTAAAAAAAAATACAATTTTTTTTGGTTGATAGTTAATTCAATAAAAAAAAAATTGAACATAAGTTGTAATGTACCACTCTTTAATGTAATCCTCACACATATTACAAACAATTTTCTCACATTGAACACGTATTTCTCGATCAGATGACTGAGAAGACAAACAATAAATTTTAAAGATTGGTAAGAGTAATGAACTATACATTTTATTTACATATAAAATAAATAGTAGATTTTTTTTTAAACAAAATTTAAATTTGTGATCAAATGTTTATATTTTCAAATATGAAATCATGATATGAAATTTCCAAATTAAACTCTCATGACTTGAAATCATGAGATGAAATTCCCAAATTAAACTCTCATTAAATCATGAGATGAAATCATATGTTCAAACATTAATTTCAAATCATGAAAGAAATCATATTTCAAACACTAATTTCATCTCATAATTTTAAATTATAAAATAAAATTACATGTCCAAATATCTACTTATAATTTTCAACAAGCTTTCAAATAATAATTTAATAATAATAATTTTCAATAATGACATTGAAAAATTGCTTCTTTATGACCAAAAGTCATGATAGTAACTCCTTATTTTAATGCCCGAAGCTTCAAGCTAATATTTATGCGTCATGTCAATTTAAAAATTATATATAAATAGTACTTGTTATTAAATAAATATAATATTTATATAAAAAATTAAATAAATACTATTAGTTTGATTTAAAATCATGAGGTGAAATCGTATGTTCAAACATTTCTTTCAAATCATGAAAGAAACCGTATTTCAAACACTAATTTTATCTCATAATTTCAAATTATAAAATTAAATTACATGTCCAAGTATCTACTTATAATTTTCAACACGCTTTCAAAATAATAATAATATAATAATAATTTTCAATAATGGTATTGAAAAGTTGCTTCTTATCACCAAAAGTCATGATAGTATCTCCTTATTTTAATGCCGGAAGTTGCACATATGTGCCACGTCAATTTTAAAATTATATATATATAATATTTGTCATTAATTATTAGTTATTTATTACTTTGGGTCTTTTTAGTCTTTTAGTTATCTAGTATGTTTAATTTTGAACATAATTAGGATTAGGAACTCTAGTTTTTGCTGTACATAATTGCATATGCTTTAATTTCTAATATTTAGTGAAGCTAAAAAGGACTAAAAGTATTACGTATTTAGTGCAGAATGTTTCCAAATACTTGTAGTGTTGGATGTTGATTTTGACATCTAGTGCTACTGCTACTCTATCCCAGAATGTTAACAAACTCGATCAGCATAATCTGATTTTGGATATACTAATTTTTAATTAAATAAAGATTGCAAAATGTTAACAGTTAACCCGATAACAATTAATAATCGATATTCGATTACCTGATATCTTAATGGTTCTTTAACGGTTTGGTATGTCTCCAAACCGATAACCAACAAGTAAAATAGATAACCTTCATGAGCCTTTCCACGACTAAAAGTTCATATTTTGTCTTTTACTTCCACACATTATAAAAATCAACATTATAAATATAATTAAATAAGAATTTAAAGAAAAATAGTAATAAGATGATTTTGTCGAGAAGGACAAAAAGTTCAAACAACATTTCTAAGAGTCTTCACTATCTAATAAAAAATCTCCGATAAAAACACGTTATCAGATATTCAATCAAAACATATCATACTCCGAATCCTCGTAGGCGTGTTACATGCATGCATAGTCAAAATTATTATAATCTCACTTTTTCACTTTTTTTTGAATTTTCTTCGTCTTCTTCCTCTCCCTTCACGTTATTCTCCTTCACTTCCTCTGTTTGCACTTCATGAATAATACTTAGCACGTTATTGTTCTGGTTCTTCACACTTGTTTTTCATTTGGGTCTGTTTTTTTTTCATGTGTAGTACTTGTTTTTTACGTAGTAGAACCAACAATATATATACATAATACATTCATTGCCCCTGTTGTTGGATCAGTAATGTTATTTGAGTATTGAGCTGGAGATATGGAGATCTGAAATGTAATTTGATGTTTTACGTTGTGGGTTTTGAGGGAAAGTTGAATTGGTTGAGAAATGGAAGGTGTTAATTTCACTGGATTGAGTTCAATTTCATTGGAGAAGGAGAAAAATGAAGACCCAGATATTCGAAATTTTCAATTGGAGGATAGGCATTTTCATTCTATGGATGCGTTGGAGATTTTGAGAGAAACCGTAAGGATTCTTCGTTATAATCCGATCGGGTTTTTCTCGATTGTTGCATTGTTAATTTGCCCCGTTTCTTCTGTTCTTTTATCTAATTTCTTAGTTGATCAGTATGTTGTGAAGAAATTGATGATTAGGCTATTGATTTTGGCTAAATTTAGTGGGCTTCCACTTAAGCCTTTTATCAAACAGTCTTGTCAAAAGTTTTCCGAAATGGTGATTTCAGCTGTGATGTGTTTTCCATTATATGTTAGTTTGTTGCTTTTGTCTAAAGCTGCTATAGTGTATTCTGTTGATTGCACTTACTCCAGGAAGAATTTCGACTCGAAAAAGTTTTTTATCATTGTCACCAAGATCTGGAAGCGTATCGTGGTGACTTATTTGTGGGTGTGTATGGTGATTACTGGTTGTCTGACGTTGTTTATTGTACTTCTCGTGGGGGTGAGCAGTGGTTTTGCTATAATGGGGTTCCCTCCGGACTTGATTTTGTACCCCGCGATGATAGTTGGGATTATTTTCTCTATAATTTTAGCAAATGCTATGATAATTTGCAATATTGCTATTGTGATATCTGTTTTGGAGGATGACTCTGGGCCGGAGGCATTGCTGAGGTCGAGTTCACTTATCAAGGGGCAGACACAAGTTGGGCTATTGATATTTCTTGGATCAACTATTGGGATGACATTTGTGGAGGGATTGTTTGAGCATAGAGTGAAGACACTAAGCTATGGTGATGGATCTTCGAGAGTATGGGAAGGGCCACTTTTAGTAATATTGTACTCATTTGTGATGCTTATTGACTCCATGATGAGTACTGTTTTTTACTTCAGTTGTAAATCGTATAGAATGGAAGCCTCAAATGAAGAAACTTCACCTGTATTAGAAGCCTTGACGATTTCTTCAGCATTAGCGGAAGTCCAATAACAGCATATTTAGAGGTACGCTTGTATAAAGATTTTTCTGAAGATATGGTAGTTGAAAGTATAGAATGATTGTACTATTCATTTGTAATGGTAAAGATAATCCCAAGATTTTCTTTCATGAGTTACACTTGTTTGTCCCAATTCACATGTTATGATGTAAGCTATGAAAAGATAATAGAGTGCAAGTTCTTACCGGAATCAAGTGGGGATGTCCTTGCAAAGCTCCATGAATGAACTTTACTTGGACTGGCATTCCGTTAACATACTTCCTTGTTTAAAAACTGCCTCTTCTGTATGCTGTGAGCGAAAACTACTTGGATGATCTTTGGCCAATTTAAAGCTTGAAGTTACTCAGATTGTAAACTTGGAGTGGCTTTCAGTAAAATTGTATCTTGTTTAGAAATCATCTTTAATTTCTTTAGTCTCTTTCTGCTCTTTTCTCTTAGGAAACTTTCTGTTTTTCCTCTGCTTCGCTTGCATTTTGGTAATTTAGTCATTGCTGTCAATTTCTTGAAACGATATTGTTCATATTTTGGATGGTCTTGAGGTAACAGATGGAAGAATTCAAGATAAGTTGTCATTTCATCAATAGCCTGATATACAACTGTTCAGTTAAGATGTGACACAAGAAATATCTTTCTCTGTCAGCTTATAATCGATTGATCCATCAACTAGCTTATACATTCAGATATAGCAGTTTCTAGTTTCGAATTCACCAAAGCCCTTCATGAATTTACAGAAACAGACTGTGAATTCATATTTGGTCTGACTGTGAATTCATATGTCTCTATAATAGTATAATTATATGGAATCCTAGTGAAGTTAACACAACACATTAAGATTGTGATGATTTTCTAAGTTGTGAAGCTGTTGTCGAGAGCTGAAACACCTTATCATATGCTTTGCGAAATTGCTTAACCTGTTGACTGGCTCTACTGAACATGAGATAGGAACTAATGAATCTATTGTCATTGTGAAGAAAGCATCCATTATGTAATTTCCCTTTGTGTCTGTTGAATTTCGCCCATAAATTGTTTCATAACGCGACTTAGAATGCCTGGATATGTAAGTTGCCATTAACTCAGGACAGAGTAGGTAAAGCTCTTTGGAGTAGCTCATCTTTCACTCATTTTGTATGTTTATTTGCATTTGAAACAAGGGATGGTTTTATATTGAGCAGGTATTACAGAAAGTAGATGCAAAATGTTCAGTTGACAGGTAGTTTGAGCAATCTTCATCCAAAGATTTCCTTGTAATTGTGTTTCCTTTTTGCTGTTCTTGTAAGATCCTTGTGCTAGTTTTATCAGCCTGGTTTACATGTGATCAAAATATCTTCCAATTTAGAACTATAATTGACTTAAAATATATATGTTTGGAATAGCAGCGAACAAATTCTATCAATATCACACCACGTTAAGAGTATGTTTAACATCGCATCCCAATAGAATTTTCTTTAGAAGGGTGAAAAAAGAAAATTGGCCAACATTTTACATTATAAATTTTTGCTTATCTATAACTTTAAACCCTAAGCTAAAACCGATACATGTGATTTATCCTTTTTTCCTTTTTAAAAAGAATTATTTTTTGATAGTGCGATTTAGGTTTCGTTCAACCAATATTTCACTTCATACACAATAATTCATATATTTTTTATTATATTAAATTAATGCATCAGAAAAAAAAATCGTCATTCATGGTGCAATTGCTAAGTTAAATCAATAACATTCAACTCACTTATTATAAAAAATAATTCTTGAACACCCTAAAAAAAATTCTATCTCCGCCACTGTTCTCTTGTACTAACTGCATTATTTACAAGTACTTTTTGTCTAACCTACATCAGCTATATGACATGACACAAGCCAATAGACAAGCAACTACATTTAAAAAATTATATAAATTCATTGAGGAGTGAAACTTGAAATGATAAAATAACAGATAAATTCATTGAAAGCCACAATGACTTGGTCAAAATTGACATAACTATTACTCCGTTTAATTTGTTTGTCTTACTTTCCTTTTTAATCCGTCTCAAAAAGAGTATTTTTTCTTATTTTGGCAATTTCTTATTTCAAACTTTTTGCATGACATGTTCATACATTCTACCAATGGCGGAGCCACAAAGTAACAAGCTTAGTCGAAAAAAATTATACTATTTATATATCGTAAAAATATTTTTTTTATATATAATAGATGTCGAACCCCCTTCGATTAGTACGTGTGTCCATTTCTTAAAATTTTGAACCCCTTTAAAGAAAAATATGACTCCGCCACTATATTCTACGTATCTTTATTTTAAGACCATAAGATTCAAAAATTGTCTTTACTTTTTTAAACTCCAGGCCCAGTCGAAATCAAGCAAACAAATTTATAAAGGATGGAGTAATAAGATGCATGTGGAATAGTTTGGCAGATTGAGACCAATTTGTCCAAGTTTACAAAAATTTCTATACAAAGAAAAACTTAAACCAGAAGAAAGAGAAACCTCAATGTAGTTTTCCTTACTTTGTTCAATTCAGTAACAGTTGTTGTTATCACTTATCACATAATCAACAGAAGATTTCTACATGTATTCAAACATACCACATCCCCTTGAAACACTGAAGTATGATGAAGATCAATTGGTGTCGCGAGGCGATGCTCATCTCATCCAAACTCTGTTGCAAATGGAAAGAGACTTCAGTTCATCCTGCAATGCTATGCTTGTAGACGAACATCAGTCACAACTATCTCAGTAATTTACTGAAATTTGATAATCTAAGTTCACCACTTCGTATCGTGGGATGACACATGTTGAGTAGATATGCGTCTGCCACTACAGTGAGGTACCAGGTCCCTTGAAGCAATAAAATCAGAAACTAAAAGAAGACAAACAGCAAGGAACAAAATGCAAGGATTTAACGTGGAAAAACTCCTTACTCAAGGGAGGAACAACCACGACCTGTCCAACAGGATTTTCAACACCCAAAATATACTAGATGAATGAGCAAAGTAGCCAAATACAACACACACGGTTTATTTGCCTCACTCTCTCACCATTCTCACTTGCAACCCCAGCTACAAGTTATGAGCAACAAAAACCAACACTAGTCTACACTCTCATCTCCTAGATGAAGTTAGACTACTACACCAAAACACCTCCGAGGCCTACACACACGCCGACGAGGTCTACGTACAACCTTCAACCAAAATGTAAAGCAATGATCAACTAACCTTTATAGACTAGGTAGTGATCTTACAAGTTACAACACAGCACAACAACATATATAAAAGGAAACTATAGACATCTTCTATCAGGTCCCTCGAATGCAGATGCTGAGTCTTCTCAATAGGAGCCAAGAGAGAACTTTTGGAGCAATATGAATATTCACTTTGTGACTTTTTCAAAAGTTATGTTTGTTCCTTGGACAAGCTCCTTTTATACTACAATAGAGGCATCACACGAACCACTAGTCTTTCAGTACAAATGAGGGTGACATTTCACCAACCAAAACAGCTTTAACAGTTGTATCCCACACACACTTCTGCACTTCAACTTGATCGTGGACCTGGGCCTCGAATCCAGTTTGTTGATCATCAAAACATTCACTTAACAACACATGGTTCAAATCAAAAAGGTTTTGAAGGAGTTGAATTTCCTCTCTAATTTTGTCTATTTTGTTAATAGATGCATAGAGCCTCAGGTATAATATGCTTTCTTCACTCATGTTGTACAAGTGGCATGGCAAACAACTATGACTACGTGGTTGTGTCTTCCGAGCAATGAATACATGTATCAAGACACAGCTCCAGATGAAGAGAATCTTTGCTTTCTGATCGTCTGCAGAGAAAACTCCAGCCCATTCAGCCAAACATCTGCAAGTTCTATATTCATATCCTGCAAGCTCTAAATTTGGTTCAGTCACAATGGTATCTCGTTATCAATGTTAAGTATGTATTCGATTGTGAAGTTGGATTTCTGGAGTCTCTTCGACGTACTTTAAATGAACTACCAGTCTCTAGTAATTGCATTGCAATAAAGGCAGAACTTAAGGAGACACTCCACTTCTTCGGAGCCATTCTAGTCGATCTACCAACAGAGGTCCTTGAATTTCATCTTCAAGATATAGACTCATTGTTGATGCAGGACTTCTGGTTTGCTCATTAAATGATGATAATGAGTATCTTGATTTCACGGGAAAAATACGAGGTACGCAAGGTGTGATCTACCTCGTCGCTAGGAAGAAATTCCTCCAACAGTTCAACTTACCTGGAATCGATGGAGTGGGCTCTGCTGATTCATTTTGGACAACAGGGAGAAGTTTCTAAACATGTATTCAAATTCAGTTGATTCAGTGAAGAGCCAACTTCCGACAATTCAGAAAGAACTCAAGTACTTTCAAGCTGTCGTAGAACAACAAGATGGTCTTCAACATTATGCAACGAAGACTACACGTTTGGTGTATGAGGTAGACCATATGCTTGCTGCTTGTACGAAAGAAGATGTCCCTGACTGCTGTCTTATTATTTGGATCTAGAATATTGGAGAGGATCTTAGAATGCTCATGGCACAGGTAGCAGAGATAGCAGAGATTCATAATGAGACAACATCATCTCCATACAAGTCAACTTCATTTATGCAGTTAGTTCTCAAGGGATTCAGTCGGATCTTTGGTGTTGCTTCTTCACAATTTGCTGGTAACTGAAGGATCAATGAAGAAATCGTAGGCTTTGAGGATGTGAGGAATGAACTGATAGGCAAACTAATAGGAGGATCATCAGGCCTTGATGTAATCTCGATTGTTGGTATGGCTGGATTAGGCAAGACAACTCTGGCTAACAAGCTATACTCTGATGAGTTAGTTGTCTCTTATTTTGACATCCATGCCCGTTGCTGTGTCTCACAAGAATATATGCGGAAAGACTTATTACTAGCCATTCTATGTGATATTACTGACAAGAGAGCTAAACTTGAAAGAGAGACTGAAAATGAACTGGCAGATAAACTTCGCAAACTTTTAATGCGCAAGAGATACCTTCTCCTCATTGATGATGTCTGGGAAACTAGTGCATGGGATGATTTTAAGTTGTGTTTTCCTGAAGATGACAATGGAAGTAGAATTATTCTGACAACTCGGCATTATGAGGTCGCCTCTCATGAAAAACATGATAGTGATCACCATAAGTTTCGATTTCTCAACAGTGATGAAAGTTGGATGTTACTAAACAATAAGGTGTTCAACAACCAAAGTTGTCCTCTTAACCTAAGAGATGTTGGCAAAGAAACAGTAGAAAAGTGTGGCGGGCTTCCTCTTTCAATCATTCTGGTAGCAGGTATCCTCACAAGAATGAAGAAGGATGAACATTGTTGGGAACAAGTGGCAACAAATTTAGGTCCAAACATACAGGATCAGATGGAGGGCACACTTGATCTAAGTTACCAGAATTTACCACCCTATTTGAAACCTTGCTTTCTGTATTTGGGAGTATTCCCCGAGGATGGAGAGATTCAAGTCTCAAAGTTAACATGGTTGTGGATAGCGGAAGGTTTGATAAAACCTCACACGGGGAAGATTTTGGAGGAAACAGCAGAAGATTACTTGGAGAATCTCATTGGAAGAAACCTTCTGATGGTTGATAAAAGGAGTTTTGATGGAAGGATCAAGACATGTCGCATTTCATGATCTGGTGCTTGAATTTTGCAGGAAGAAAGCCAAGTTGGAGATCACAGATAGTTTTTAATGTCTACATCCCAAACTAAGTAGCTTTAATGACTACAATTGTTCGTCATTTTCATCAGCAATCATATCATTATATTTAGTGAATATTTCATCGCTGTTTTGATTTTCATGCAAAAAATTATGTAATACGGCACAGGCAACTACTATTTTCACCTTTCACCTGCATGTCTAAGTCATAGTTATTCATGCCTTGTCGTAGTATTCTAAATCTACTTTTCCATGCTCTTTCAATTACATTTCGCAAAGAGGCATGTCTATAGTTAAATAGTTTTTTGTCATCTTGGGCTCTCTTTCACTTTTCTTGTAGTCTTGCAAATGATATCGCACTCCTTTGTATGTAGATAGAGATATTTATTATTAAATGGGATTGGTTGGTGTTATTTAATAAATAGAGATGTTTTATTAAATAAGGTCAGTGAACATATTTTCTTGATAGATATAACAGATAGAATAGTCTAGTTATTTAATGGGGTTGGTTGACCATGTAAATGAAGTTGATAGATAAATATTTGTTGAAATTAATAAATGATGATTTTTTTTATATAGAATATAAAAGTTTGGAGTAATTTCTAAATATTTAATTTTTTAAAATAATATCCCAAGATACTATTTTTTTTTCTAATATTTATGGTTAATCTTTTTTATTAGTTTTTACTTACTAATTTACTTATTTCCTTCACAGATTTGAAGGAATTTTTTCAGCTGATGCACAGTTGGGAAGACCAAGATTCTCATATAAGATGTATAATGCATTAATTAAATTACTGATTATACAATGATATTCTGCAACTGATTTTAGACGAAAAATGTACCAATACGTTCTTTAATCTCGTGATGTTAAACATATACAAACTTTATTTCTTAAAAGAATTTAATTTTTTTCCCTCTGAATGACAGATTCAAGAACAAATACACATTCTTGTAATTAATATCCAAAGACATTGAAAAATTGAATTCAAGTTCATATAAAAAGTACACATAATTGACAACAGTAGACTTTTGGTGTTGGTTTAAATCAAAGACTTATTCTGGACTTCTCTGTTTGGGTCGACTCCGAGGCTCTAACACCGGCCTCTCATTGGTTTCTCCTGGGTCCCTTTACTACATCGTGGTGCACCGGGAGGCACCAATGGGTGTCTGGTTAGCACCCGTTGTTGCCTCTGTATCCAGAATAGATGCTGCGCTACTCAGCATCTAACCTTGTCTTCTGATGATAGTTTAAAGGAAAGACTTCATTTGATAACACATAATTCATTTCTGCTTTGAGGATTCCTGGTATATATATGTTCCATTGCCTACTGAATAAAGCATGAGAATGTGATTTTATTATAGATTTGCATTAAAACCGGAAGCAGAGAAGAGAAATGCAAAAGAATGCAACTCGAGTACATCAAATGTTTCTTATCCTGTGACTTCTATGGGTAGGACAATGATGTCGTGATAAAAGCTACTCCCTCCGTTCCGTTCCAATTTATGTGGATACTAGTCAATGGTTACTGAACTTGACAGAACCAACTGGTTAAGAGAAATACTATCTATCTAAATCCACTTACATAATAATACTCAAAGCTGTGACACCATCTATTAGAGTCTAAGCATTTGACGGAATCATTTTGATGAAATTTTGACTAGATATATGTGAATTCGAGTATATTTTAATTAATCTTTATACAAGGAAAATGAGTGTACTTACAGCTTTAAGAATGGAATTCTCCAACATTGGCTTTAAATACGCGGTCAAATGTCTGAATCACCAGCACCTCCAGCCATTTCTTCATACTATAATACGTAAAGAATTAAATAGAATTTATATCAAGCAGAAGCAATCGTCAGACAGAGAAAAAAGAAATATCAAGGTGAAGTTTCTTGGGCAAGAGTATTGGTACATCAGCAGAATCCATATTTTCGTTGGAACAGAGAAAGAGATGAATCAGTGTTGAGCAAGAGTAATCGGTAATGAAGAAGAAAGTCAGTCAGACTCTTTGACGAATCCAACACATACTGCTTAGCATTGCATGGTTTTAAGGTAAACAAGGAGGAGCAGACTTACGTTAGTGAAGAGAAACATGGTGTTAGCTCTTCCTCTGAATTGCTGTTCTGGATATTGCTACTTTCACCTAACTCATTTGAGAAGGAAAATGTATCAAATCGCCAATCTATACAAGGAAGAACGAAAGGATAAGAAAAAGAAAAGAGAATCCATGTATCACATTGAACAACATCCAATTTTCGGTCTAGGAAAATACTTGTCACAGTAAACTGCAAATTGGAAAGTACTAGATTTAGTGATTCTCACTAGAAGTCTTGATGATTGAAGTTTTACATCTAAAAAAGAAATAACAAACACTTCAGGGTTACGAAGCACTGTATGTAAAATTCAAGTCTGAATAAAGACTTGGGAAATATTGGAAGAGAGCACACGAACAACTTCCAGATAATCACCTTGAGACTGTAATACAAATGATGGATGTTGCCACTGCCAATGAGTCGTTTGGGATATTCTGATAAATAAAACACTATTTCAAGCCCACTGACCAGAGATCAGAAAGAATTATGGAAGAAAAGGAAGAGACCCCTTCGAAATATGAAAAGAGTACTCACTGCAATAGACAGTTGGAATAACAGCAACAAGCTATCAACAGCAACAAAATGATCCAAATTAATCACGTCGAAGATTAATAGGAAAAAGAATGAAAAGAAACACTAAAATTAACTTCTTAACAGACAGGAAACATAGTCAGTAGCCAGAAATCATACATATGGATTTACTCAAGGAAGCAACAATCATCAGAAGACATGTATACAGGCACACAGTTCATAAAGCATAAAATTTAGATGAATTCTCTTGGAAATCTCATAAAAGATAATACTTTATAAGGAAAGAAAAGGAAGAGACAGACATGATCTACACTATAATGTAGAGTGGTGCATTGGTCAAGGACAGAAGTAACAAATTCTATTGAGCCCACCACTCACCACCCACCACCTGAAAATATGAAGTGTCAAGCTGGTAGTAAAGAAAACAGTTACAAATGTGCAAAACAATAGACTGAGGTAGCCAGGAGCGAGGTAAGATATCATCAAGAGTGGATGTCCTATTGAGTAGTTTCAAATGTATCTGAAAGTGGGGAAGGGGAGAGGAAAAACCATGCGTACCCACAAAAGCTGTCAGGAAATTCTGAAATCTGTCAACACAAGACCCTCTGTAGATCCATTTGCTACCGGAAGAATTAACGTGCTGGTGAAATATCTGCAAAAGGAAGCAACATCCAAAAACTAGATTAAGACCTCAAATATATTAAGAACTCTCACAGAAACTAGAATGAAACAGAAATTGATCTAGATATCGATAATATATGGTTATCTTTTCTTGATTACTGAGAAATCTGTTGTTTCCAGTTCCAAAACTTGGTAGCTAATGGCCCATCCTCTATTCTTATACACTAAAATAAAAGATTTGGTTCACCAGCTAGTATCTGAATTCGTGATGTGTGCCTACCACATACACCATGTTGTATTACCTTTTACGTTGCACCAAAATCCTGGGGCATGTCTCCCTTATATAGTTTAAACTATAAACTATCTCCTAAATCCATGTGATCTAGTAGATGTGTGAAGTTCACTACTAGTCGAATAGCTATCACATCTAGTGTCAAGCATTTAGTTTAAATTTCGTCTTACCCTAGCTACTAATCCGCCCTTTTAATATTCTAAGACAATAAAATCCAAAAACTAAATATACTGAAGAGTTACTTCGAAACACGTACTGTTCCCAGGTAACGCAGTAGAAAGAAACAGTTGATAACCCAGAACCAGAAAGTATCTCATCCACACATAGCAGTGCTCCCAAAAGCCAACGCTTCAACCTGTTCGCTTAAAACACAAAATTTGCAAGTCGCAAATCTTCCCAGGGCAGGAAAAGACCGTCACATCCTGCAATAATTTCAAAAAGAAAAAAAGACCGTCACATCCTGCAAATTGTGAAAGCCAAGATATCTAATTAGAATCATAGGAAGAAAATCTAATAGAATTATAGCAGTTAGCAAACCAGTTTAGACCTTGCCAAAACCAGGCTTCATACTGCAGGATTCAAACTGTTGAATGATAAACAGTTTAGACCTTCCAAAACCAGGATTCAAACTGATGAATGATACCCCCCCCCCCCCCCCCCCCAAAAAAAAAAAAGAGAGTAAAGGAGATATTGGAGGAAATGAATAAAGGAAACCATATATTTCTACCAATCAACTAACGACTCTACCAATTAATGTATTGAACAGACCTCTGATTTTTGGCTGAGTTATTGTTATGCCTAAGGTGCAACTTCTTGGCCTTTATGATTCCATGATGTAGTGCTGCGATGGTATGGCTATCTGGTTGTATTCCCTTTCTCCACATATCATTCACAAGTTCTTTAGCCATCTCAACATCTCCTTGCTTACAATAGCCACATATTAGAGCTGTGTATGTCACACTATCAGGTTCTAAACCTCTATCAATCATTTCAGTGAAAAGGTGAATAGCATCTTCAATGTTATCTGATTTACAATGACTATCAATCAAAACAGTGTAACAAATAACGTCAGCTGCTAATTCCATCCCATTCATTTCACTCCAAAAAACTGACGGATACATCTTTTCCGCAATATTTAACCCTGTATCCTTACTTTCTCCAGCATTACTCCTTGTATCTGATGAGAATCGATCTCTTTTTGAATTCTTAGCATGACCATCAAGCATAACTGTATAAGTAATAACATCAGGAGAAATGCCCCTTTTCTTCATATCATCAAAAAGACAAAGGGCTTCCTGCAAACGATTCACCCTGCAATAACCATTTAACATCATGGTATAAATGACCACATCAGGTGTTAATCCTCTCCAAATCATATTATCAAACACCCACCTGGCCCTTTTCATGTCTCCAGCACTACACAAGGAAGCTATTAGTTTGCTACACGTTATTTTGCAAGTGCCATCACCTAAAGACGACACTATCTCGAACAGCTTTAATGCTTTTCCATATTCTCCTTCGAGACATAGGCTACTCAGAAGCTTCAAACGAGATTTCCTTTTAATTAAATCACCTTGTTTTGCCAGTCTAACAAAAAGCTCAAAAGCATCTTTGGTGTTGCCTAATTCACAATACCCATTCACCATAGCAGAATAATTTTCCGTGGACTTATTTTCCAAACTATTGAAAAATATTTCAGCCTCTTCCGCATAACCTCCAATGCATAAGCCCTCAATAATCACGTTATGTGTGATAGTTGTTGGCATCATCCTTTGTCCCATATGGTCCAAAAGGTGAAGTGTCTCTTTAATAAGGCCATTTCTACAAAATCCAGCAGCAAGCACATTATAAGTAATAAAGTCAGGTTTCAAGCCTTTTTCAGTCATTTCATCAAATAAACCCATCGCATCTAAAATTTGTCCATGGAGGCAATACCCATTTATTAAAGTAGTGTAATGCACAATGTCAGGTGTCATCCTCTTATCCTTCATCTCATCAAGCAACTTCTCGGCTTCTTCAAACCTACCGAGTTTGCACAAAGCATCAATTACGCCATTATAAGCCACCTCATCAAGAAAAATACCTTTCTTCTTAAAACTACTGAACTGATCAATGGCAACGGATGCCTTGCCATTTTTGCACAAGCACTGAAGAATTGAGCTAGCAATCACACAATTACTTCTGATACCCCTTGATTCCATCTTGTCATGGAAAGCCAGGGCTTTAGAAATGTTCCCTGTACTGCAGTATCCATTAATTACAGCCCCATAAGAAAAGGCATCAGGGATCATTCCTTGTTCCTCCATGTCAAGCAGCACCATTTCTGCCTCTTGCAGCTTCTTCTCATTAACAAACCCACGAATCACAGCAGTGTAGGCATAGACATCAAGGGGTACATTTACCCCTTTCCACGCCCGCAATACATCATAACCCAAGTTTGATCTACCATACGAGCAAAGCCCTTCGATGAAAGTAGAATAAGTAAACTCATTAGGGGTTCCACCGTCTTTCTCCATCTCCTCAAATACACCAACTGCTTCTTCAAAATTGCCTTTTCTACATAACGCCTTGATCACAATTCCATAAGTATATACATTTGGACTCACCGAAATCCTCTTCAACTGTTTATAAACCGCCACAGCCATATCTACTTTCCCAGACTCAACAAGCCTATTCATGAGATAATTACACGACAGCACGCTCAGCCCAAAACCACACCTTTTTGTCTGGAATAAAACATCAATAGCCTCATCAAACATTCTTAAACTAGCATAAGCCTTGACCAATCCATTCAAAGCCCGAACCAACGAATTGGGTCCCTCAGCATTCAACCCCTCAACCAATTCCTCAAACAAATCAGAAACTTCAAAACCCAAATCCTTCTTTCCCAATTTTATAACTTCCAAAAACAAAGAATCCAATTTCATATCCATACCCCAATAACAAAATGTCCTAATCATAGCCATATAAGTCTGAACATCATGTTTAAATCCACTTTCTTTCAACTCACGAAAAAATGAAATGGCATCATTAGGCTCTTCCCTTAAACTGTTAAGCATTTCAGTGACCCAATACGAATTCACCTCAACAGTATTGTTGGTTAACTCATTATTTTTCATCTGGGTATTGCCAATTTGTTCATCAGAACTAGAATCTGACGAATATGGAGTTAATTGAGCTACTGAAGAAACTGATTTCAATCGAATAAATTGGGTGTTCTTGAAAATTTTTCTGTAAGAAACTGACCTTATTGACGGAACCCACATGGAAAATATATTCAGACATGCAATTGATTGATTTAGAACCTGGTTTCTTGCTTTATCTGTGTTTGTGACAAAGTAACAAGTACAGTGAGGATACTCTTAAACCCTAAACCCTTTTTATATGCAAATGTTTGGACAAAAAAATATTTTTTTAGAAAAATGGAATAATTTATTTATTCATTGTGTTGGGTACATAAATAAATAACAAGAACTCAAAAATTGAATCAACTTAACTTAAGTATCAAATAAGAGCAAGGGCAAATTCGGTGCACTAAAACATCTGCTATGCGCAAGGTCTGTGAAAGTGCCGACCACAAGGGTCTATTATATGCGGTATTATCCTGTATTTTTGCTAAAAGTTATTTCAGCTTAAACTCTTGTTATTCAGGATTGGTGAAATATTGAAATATCTCATAACTTACAAGTTATTACTTTAAATGCTAAAATTAATTAAGTTTTACTAACTTTAAGCATCAACACACTTTTTTTTTTGATTTCTCACCCGATCTCCGGAGCCCATGGAGCCTCGACTAAATTCAGATTGCATAGTGCAGGGCCCATTCAAAGGTGACGCTCCCAATAGAATTTTTTTCATTCTCAGGGCTCGAACCCATAAAGCCTTGACTCAAATCTCTGATTACGAGTGAAACAGTGCCGTCACTGCATCACAACCCATCTTATCCATTGATACTTAATAGTCATCATTTCTATCACCTCAAACCCAAGATTATAAAAAATGAATATTCATTATTTTTAAATTTTAAATTTAATATACAAAATATATACACATATAAAACCCAAGATTAAAAAAAATGAATATTTCATTATTTTTAAATTTAATATACAAAATATATTTTACACATATAATTTTTTGATTTATTATTTATAAAATTTAAATCTATTTAATTATGCAGGTGCAAATTAAGAAAAGAAAACAGCCCCGAGGGGGAAAAAGTGGGTGCTCTTCTAGCTTCTGCTGGCGCTTGCGGCGTTTCACAGCTGCTACTCCGCCGTTGCGCCACCGGTAGCTGCCGACTTCCGTCAACTTACTCATCCCCGTTTTGGTTCCTCCTGTCCAAGGTAAGTTCTATTCCCTTTGTTTTCCTATTTTTTTTTTCTTTCACAAAGACAAAATACAAAGTTTTATTGAGCTTTTTCTTTTGTAATCCATGAATTTGAGAATGAAATTGAGCGAACTGCAGATAAAGTAGAATTTTTTTCTGTTGGTTTATACTTAAGTTAAAATGGGTGTGTTTTACTGCTTCGCTTCAGGCTAGAAATCTGTGAAGGTGATTTTTTTTTTTCAGAATCTTATTCTTGTTTTGCCTATTATAGTAGTGTGAATATACTATTAAAATTTGTGATTCTGAGTTTTCAGAAATTAAGGGGCATAAAAGATGGGATTTTTATCATTGAATTGTGACTTTTCAGCAATTAATGTTTAGATAATGGGGTTAAATTTCAAGAATTTCATGAACTTGTAAATATGATGATGACTGCCTATTGAGCCGTTTATATCATCATATTGTGTCTTTTAAGCAATTGGGTTTTAGTTTCTACGAAATATTTGGAGTCTGGAGGTGTACTTATGGCTTACATTAGAGCTATTAAAGACATGTTTGATGGAGCCAAAATTTGCGTCAGGAGAGTGGAGGTGACTCTGAATGTGTTGCAATTCTAGTTCGGAATCAAAGTTTAGTCATATTGGTATACTTACATAAATTCGGAGTCTTTTTCTTTTGTTTACAGATATTTATGTCCTTGGAGAATTTAGAAACCCTTACCGAGTGTGAATGGGTATTGAGAATTCATAAGGGCAATCCGATTAGTTCAGGATTGAGGAGTTATTGTTGCTGTTCTCTTATATGAAAAAGGGGAAAGAAAAAAAGAAAGGGGTGTAAAAGATTGGATTTTATCATCAGATCGTGATTTTGCCGAAATTGCAGCGTAAGGTTTAGTTAATGGGGTTCGATGTCAAGAATTTCATGGACTCTTAATTATGATGACTGCTTATTCAGTGCGTTTTATCATCAAATTGTGACTTCTCAGCAGTTGAGTTTCACAATGCTTTTTGAATTGTGTCAGTTTGTGTTGCATATCGAAACTTTGATTTCTACAGCTCTCTAAATGTGTTGCAATTGTAGTTGGGAAATAAGATGTAGTCATGTTGGTATACTTACATAAAGTTTGAGTCTTTTTAGCAGTTGGTATACTTACAACTGACTTCTCAGCAGTTGGGTTTCACATGTAGAAACCTCTCGTATTAGAGAGCTATTACTCGAGTGGAATGAAACTAATCCAAATGGAATGGGCATTGGGGATTCATAAGACCAGTTCTAACTAGTTTAGGATTCAGGAGTTGTTTTTGTTTTCTTAAGAACAATGAAGAAATAGGATAGGACCGTGAACACCAGATTGTGCTTTTCAGCACTTGGGGTGTAAGGTCTAGTTAACGTGGTTCAATTTCATGAATGCTTAAATATGTTGACCGCCTATTCAGCAGTCTTATGAAACCTCGAGTTTTCATCAATGTTGATGGGCATTGGCCATTTACTCTCCAGAGTTGTGAAGCTTTCTGGAGCTGATGCAATTGTTGATCGGTTTCCATGTTTAGTTGTACTCTGATTTTGTTCAAGTCAGGATGAAGTCCTAGATTCAATTTTTCCTTTCAAAATGTATCAATTGGCCTACTGCATACTTGTGTCCTTTTATTTGTAGAATGTAGATGGTTGGTGCATTTTAATATTGGCAGTATATAAGAATGCTGAGGATGAAGTTGTTATATTACTTCTAAATGTGTTGGTGTTGTAGCTTTAAAGGTTCATGCTGGTTTCCAGTGCTTGGTCGGGATCTTGGCTCACAAAAATTATCTGTTCCGCTTTAATCCCAGCTTAATGGATTTTCTCTCTAAAATTTCATCATCTCCATCATACTAGCTAACCTTCATTCTGCAAGTTGCTACGACAATGAAATTGCAGAATACATGGGAAAAAACTAAGGACAAGGGTATATTTGGAATGACGTGCGCCTGCTTACCTCATTCCAAGTTTAAGTCTTCCTTATCATTTCTTTTGTTTCAGGACAAAGAAATAAGTTGCTTTTATTTTTAGCTAAATTAATATACCTACTTTAGGTCCTATGTTTTCAATGAGCCTTTTAGCTGAAGAGTACTTTTCTACTTGTTTACATATTGGGGAATTTTCGCAACTTCATTGAACTAATCTCACATCTTTAGCCACTAATTTCAAAATAGAATCTACGTAAAGACAGCAAGACGAAGTCTTATAGATGCTTCCATTGCTGTTTGTTTCACTATGCCTCATCAGCCTATAATGGCTCTTTAAACTCTAATTGTAAGTGGAATTTGGGTTCTAACTGGGACTCTTCACTGTCTCCGGATGCTTGAGTCTCCTGTCTTAATTTCTTGTGCATATCTTTGATGAGATGGTAAAGTTTTTTCTAGCATGATTTTATCTTGTAACAGGATTGCAATGGACACTATTAAACAAGAGAAAGTAAGGAGATTTGAGGAGTTTATTGATCGCCGTCTGAAACCAGATCTTGTTCACGCAATTGCTGAACGGTAGTAACAAATATGTCATTCACTTCAGTTTTCCTGAATTCATTTTCTATTACATATATCTTTTATTTGTTTTGGGGACTTCTATTCTCATCATTTGCTGTTCAACCCCTTTTCTTGAATGACAAAGATGTTTTTCAGCTGAACACTTGTCTTATTAATGGGAATGGATCTTTGATGACCTATAGTTTAAAGATTTTTCCAAGAGTATTACTTGTTTGGCAGTTTACTTAAAACTTATTTAGCTTGCTCCTTTAAAATCATAGTAGTAACAATTATGGGTGTTTTTTTAAAACTTATTTGCCATGTATTAATGGCCAAATTTTGTGGCGGAATTAAACAAACTAGGTGTATTCTTGTCCTGGTTAAATTCTGATCATCAATTTGAGGCTTAAATCTGCAATGTTGTGCAAGTAACTTTAACATTTATATGTGTGAAGAACGGCGACATCCAAACTATTGCATAGGAAGTAATGAAATGATTTAAATCCAACATTGCTAAAGTAACCTATGTATGATGAAATGTGTAATAAGATATTCTGCACTAAATCTTTTTGTGGCCAAAATTGTTTCATTTTGTTTCCTTCCACTTTATGTCTGCAGGGACAAAGTCTTTGAACAGCAAAAGATCTTGTATCCTTCTCATGTTATTATGTAGTTACATTACCAACATACAGTTGGGTCATTCTTCCAGTCTTTCGGACTTTCAGTAGTAGTTTGCACTTGCGGGCATGTTGGTTAGATTTTTTAATTACTTATATGAAAACTACCGTTGGAATGAGATCTGTGTAGTTTACTTAACCTCATCTTTTTTTAGCTCTGATTTAAGAAGTAATATAGAGAATTTGGAGAAGAACAATGTGGCTAATCTGAAGACATTGGTTAATATTGGCTCTGAAGTGTACCTGCAAGCTGATGTGTAAGTCTTTCTTATCTTTATTTGAATGTGAGTAAAAAATTGTTGAATATGTAAAAGTTAAGTGATGTCTACTTTTATTTTAACATGTATTGACATTTTTCACTTTCTTTATCATTTACAATTGAAAAACTGTAGCTTGACGATTTCTAATACCCCGTTGTTTTCAGTCACTGCATATTGATATTTCTTCCTGAGTTGATCTGACAGGCCAGATACACAACACATATTTGTTGATATTGGACTTGGATTTCATGTGGAGTTCACTTGGTCGGAAGCTCTAAATTACATATCAGCAAGGGAGGAGAAATTAGCTAGGTACTACTAATCTCTGCTTCTATCAGTAGTGGTTCATTTCCATTTGAGGACTAAAATTCAAGTAAAGTTCCTTTCAAAATGATGATGATTGTGTAAAGGATAAGTTGGTCACATGATAAAATCCATCTTTTGATCTTAAGATTTGAAGAATAAGTGCAATGATAAACTATAACATTCAGTAAATTGGTCATCTTAATAATAGATCAAACACCTCAAGGAGCATTCAATAGGATGTAGAGTTAAAATCTCTTTCTCGCTAATCGGAAGAGATAGGATGTGTTTCAGAAATTTAATTACTGGTAAGTCAGACACCTGAATAGATGGAGATAAGAAAGTTTTGAGTGCAATTTTCCAGTGCCAAAGGCATGTACAATTGGTTACATGTTTTATTAGCCATCATGTCATTTTCCATGTAACGGACTGAGTCTGGCTAGGTGGCGGAATATGTATGAACACATGAGGAAATAGCAGTCTTAAAAGTTTTCAAAAAACTCAAGCAGTGAAGTTGTGAAGGAAATGCTAAAAATCTCGTTTAAGCAAAAAATGGCAGTTCTAAATTCTAATAGATATTTGTATAGTACTGGTAAAGCTAAAATCTCCTGAACGCCGCCATAGTTATGATCCGATGACAGCATAATTCAACTAATCAGACTGTGCTATGGATTAAAAGATAGGGAGACTGAATATGAGGATGTGAATATCAGTATCTAATTACCCCAAATGTTTGTGCTTATTTTGCTCCCCATCTTCTCTATTTTCACGTTGAGTTTCTTGGTGTTGAAGCCAACTTGTTCAGCTCTTCTTGTTTTTTTCTGGGGTGGAAGTGGAAATGAGGGGATTGGTGTGTTTCTGAACCTTTCACAGTCAAGAAAGAGGCTAAACCTTCTCTGCAAGTTCCGACTTCATTTTCCATGTTTTGATTGGAAACACACTGTTCAACAGTTCAACGATCAATATTCTGTGTTATTTTTTTTGCCTTACGCTAAATGTAGATCTTTTGCAATCAAATGTGCAGGCAAATAGAGGAATATACACGTCTAATTGCATCAATTAAGGCCCAGATCAAGATGGTACGCTTTTTAATTATTCTCCTTGACACTCACATAATATCAAGTCGCGAGAGAGATAAACCAGAGCTCTCTTTAATGTTCCCTGATTAAACTACACTAACTGATGAATATTTAATGTAAAAAAACTCGAATTCAGGTTTGTGAAGGGATACGTGAGTTGCTCCAGCTTCCGGCAGAACGACCTCACTAAGGTTGCAGTATACATCTTAAATTGCTCAAGAGAGGGGATTTACCAAGACAAGAGACCCAGAAATGATGACAAGATAGTCTTCTATCCACTGAAGGAGCTTCATGATGGAACTGTGCAAATTTACTATCCAAGGACTTGCTTATCTGTTCCTTTTTAAAAAACCTTTTATCTTTAGGGGTTGGGGGAGGAGGAAGATGGTTGATTTGGTGATACTAACAAATGGCTTGTAGACAATGGAATTGGAACCACAACCATCTATTGACTTGTATATTTGAGGTCACTTCTAATTGTGTGCTTCTGTAAAGTTTTATTTTGTTAAGATACAGTAAGATGTGGATTTTTAATTTGTATGTCTTTTTTCCATATCATATTGGACAAGAAAGCTTTTAGTCATTGAGTTAGGCCGAATGTCTATTCGTGATGTTAGAGGTAAACTCATTCCAACTCATGATTTATTGACGTTGAACTCTCATTTTATGTTGCATATTTTTTTGGTTGAGTTAGATTATAGATTCAACGTGTTTCATGCTTACGGGGCTAACTTATAGCACATGGAGCTGTTTGGATGTGAATTTCAAAGTTGGGGTATTTAATTGTTAATTGAGGTTAAATTATAAGTTTATTTTATGTATTTCTGTTAATTTAAACAAAAAAAAATATCAAATACACTACAAAATTATTCGAAATAAATCGAATACAATCCAACTAATTGTACTACCTATTACTCTCTTTCAACATCACAAGTTAATTAAATATCATCACGAGAGTTTGAACATATTACACCACTCTCAAAGTATGTGTGACTTACACTTGCACACCAGATGAACGCCAAGTTAAAAATCTTATATAATTTCTTTTCTATTCACTAATTTATCTCTTTGTAAATTAATTTTTAATTATTATTAAAATTCTTCAATAATTATATCTTTTCATATAATAACCTACAAACTATATTAATTGGGTAAATTTTATATCGTAAGCTCAACTAAAAGAAACTTAATAAAAATTTCGAATCTAACATCTATCGAAAATCGTCAACTCAACCAACTCGACCATGGTGTCCTAGTGGACCATCTAACTAGTAGTACTACCCTTTACTAGGGTGACGAAATGGACTTAACATTGACACCAAAAACCCCACTGATTTCGGCGCCAATTCCAAATTTCTGCAAAATCCCTTCTTCAACACCATTCTTCTTCCGCTGCAAAGTTGCTTCTCTCTGCTACCATCCAGTCTACAGTTCCATTCTTTCCTTCAAAAACCATATACCCATTTCCTTATTTTTTATTTTTAAGGTAAGAATATGAGTGGTGAGTTATGCTTTGTGTCTTTACTAATCTCATGATGTAATTATTATTGTTTTTTTTTTGGCTGATTATCAGAATACTTCTCCTCCTAGACGTTTTTCTTGTGTCAGAAAGGGTTCCATGGCTTGGTGGGAGGGTCTCGATGAAGCTCGTGTTCTTATTGCACCAGGTAGTTCCTTAATACTCTCTTTGTTTCAATTAATTTGTTTGGTTTTGAGTTGACATGAAATTTATGAAATTAAAGAAACTTTTGAAAGGTATTGTCTTAGATTAAAGATAGGAAGAGTGTATCAAAATGACTTTTAATCCTGTGGTCACAAAATGCCATGTGGAAGTTTATAATTAAGGAGATACATTTTGTGAAATGCACTTAAAAGAAATATAAGACAAATAAGTTATAATGGAGGAGCATAAAAGGTTTTCTTTTGTGTGTTTGTTTGCATCTCTTGGCTTGAGTTTGTGTGTCTTTTGTCTTGCGGCTGTTTTTCTTTTGAGATTTCAGAGATAGTACTGTGTTGATTACACCACCATTATGTTTTGTTAGGGGAAAAGGAAGAAACTTTTGATTGGGTACGATGGTTCTTTCTTTCTTTATTTTTTTGTTTGTGTGTGAATATTTGCATCTCTTGACTTGAATTTGTCTTTTTTCTTGCCGCTGTTTCTCTTTTGAGATTTCAGACTCAGTATTATGTTGATTACACCTTCATTATGTTCTGTTAAAGGAAGAAACTTTCAATTGGGTACAATGGTTCCTGATTCTTGTATCCTGATTGAATAATTACACCATAGGAAATCCGCTTTGCCTGTAATTTTGTCAGCAAATTGAATTCATTATGTGTGGGATATTTCTTTTCTTTGAATATCTTCATCCATTTGGAATCTACAGGAGTGTCTTGAGCATGTAATTACTGTTGCTTAAGGATCAGTAGCTACATATAAGCTTCATCTCCAGTGATGGAGATGGACATTGAAGA
The DNA here is from genome assembly GCA_029948455.1 of Solanum rostratum. Classification (NCBI taxonomy): domain Eukaryota; kingdom Viridiplantae; phylum Streptophyta; class Magnoliopsida; order Solanales; family Solanaceae; genus Solanum; species Solanum rostratum. Next base: position 7,916,374 of record CM057046.1, read on the forward strand.
TTTCATGACTTGTTGGTCCTTCCAGATATGTCGTTAAACAGATAGACTTATCATATAGTTGAATCTTGATTCTGGAAATAAATAGTTCATCTTGAAAAAAGAAAAAAAGAAGAAAAAATCATCTTTACATCTCTCTTGCTGCGTTGCTGGTACATGGGAATAATGATGTGTCAATCTCTTAGACTACAGCTCTAGAATCTTCGATACTCACTTAACTGCAATATGAAGATTCTCACTTTGAATTGCAGAGCCTTCTAAGGATGGGAACAAGGCAGAGCAGCTTTTATCTCTCCGACATCCCAAATCTGGTAAATCCCTGCACTTTCCGTGCAGCTGCCTGTTTTAGATGCCTTCCATTATGAGTATTTATTTTACTGTTTTTCTCCTATGGTTATGATGCTTTCAAGACGGGGGCTGGAGATATTGTTTTTGTGGATGTATTGATATTGTTATGGGTCATTTGGACAACTACACCCTAACCTCTTGTTGATTGTTATGCTATCTTTGGAAATGGTTTGCCACTAAGATTGTATTGATAGTCCAGTTGCATCGATATAGTTCTTTTTTAATTCACTTTTGTGACAGGAAATGCAACATGTTACCTTTGTGTTGATGGATCTCTTCAAGAACTTCACTGGTTCAAGCAATCTTATGGGTCTTGGTTTCTTGGGGATTATGTATGTGAAGGTAAATCTTCGTCTGAGCTTTCTAACTAACCCTTTTAAAGCTGTTAAGTCTACATTTCCCCTGGTTTTTCATAATTTGTCTTGATGAATCAATCTCTTCAAGGTAATAATTTACAGGAATTGAAACTTTAGTTTTACGAATGGTAAGTGTTAGAGGGAGTGGCAAACAGGTGGCTTCCCATTATCTATCTTAGCACACCCTAGGTGCCAGAGACAAGTCTAAGCAAGTATGCTAAGAGATTCAAGAGAAGTGTGAAAAGAAGTTTGCAACTTGGAAAAGACAGTACAGAGTTATCCTTATTAATAGTGTACTTGTCTCTCTTCCAACCTATCTTATGACCCTCTTTTTATTATCATTGTAAGGAAGAATCTTGACAAGATCAGAATAAACTTCTTGTGGAATCAAAAGAAGATCGCAAATTGGAAAAGACAATCTAACTCAATGTGATTTACAAAGAAGGGGAATGTCTATTTGCCACAGATGCTACTTATTTAACAATGAGGAAATGTTCTGCTCTATTACTATGTTGAAGTGTGTAACCATTTTATCTAAGAGCTTAAGTGGTTCGAGAACATTTCAATTGATTATATCTTGAACATCTCAACTTGCCTTTCATTATGCTTATATTTTACCTCTTGTACTCTTCTAGAGAAGCCTATTGGTTTTATCTTCTGCTCTTCAAATCTGTCAATGTTATTAGTCTTGATTTCTAGAGGAATTGTTAGTTATTTCTTGGCAGTTTTTTCTATACTCATTTTTTTTTTCATACCAGATGGCCGGTTGTATACTGCAACTCCAGTCGATCCAGTTTTTGTTCTGTTACCTATTTTTGAAGAAGCAAGAATGAAGGTATTAATTTCTAAATTCTGAGTGACTCATCTCTCTTAAGTTTCTTATATAAAGAAACTGCTAGCTAACGGTTTTGAGAAGTGTAATACTTGAAAGTGTGTATTTTACACATATTGTTGCTTTATTTATCATTTATTAAAAAAAAGAAATGCTTATTACTCCCTCTATCCCAATTTATATGAGTTAGTTTGACTTGATTCGGCGTTTAAGGAAGAAAGACAGACTTTTAAAGTAAGTCATAGATGTTTGTTTGACTACAAATCATTTCATTGAGGGTGAAATGATCAATTTAAAGTTAAATTGTTACTACATATAAAAATGTGTCATTCTTTTTGAGATCGACTAAAAAGGAAAGTGAGCCATTTAAATTGGAATAGAGGGAGTACTTTCATTTGGCTGTAAGAACTATCAACAAAATACCTGACTCTATTACTCCCTTTCTTCTGAATGACTCCATAAGATTCAGATTAACTTCTTTCTCTTTTGGATGGTTGATTTTCCTTTGCGGAATGCACCATTTGCAAGAGAAAACTTTCTTCCACTTGACGAGCTGGTTTCTTTTTGCCTTTCTGTTTATTTGATATATGCAGAAAAATGATGATCCAGGAAAGTTTAGGCAAGTGGATGAAATAATTTATGTTGTAGGCTATCCTGGATATCAGCATCTTTCTTCCGTTGCTGAGAACTGCATGCAAGTGGTTTGTGATGTCAAAGGTGATATTATACTATCTTCCTATCTCCAGTTTTCTTTTTGGTTTATTATGCTAGATGGCATGGTATCTCATATTTACGGAGTATTCAATAGATATATTATCCATATATCTGACTTAAAGTTGTTTGCAAATAAATTGTAGAGAAAAACATGTGAAAATGGTTTTGAGATCGAACATGGTGTAAATCATAAAATATTTGAAACTATAACATTTATTTTTGGCTTTATGGTGAATGTCTAATTCAAGTTATTAATGCTTAATGTTTATGCGGATCCATCTCCCTGTTTTTTGTTAACAGATGTAGGAATGACAAAGTTTTTCAGGCTTAATGATGAGAAGGTGCTAAAGTGGTTATGCATGAAGGTCAGATTTCATCCCTTACAAGCCCATATATAGGGTGGTTATTTTCTTCGAAACAATGTGCTGTGATGATCTTGTTCTAGCATTCAGATTAAAAATCATAACTTCACGGAAATTAGAAGTTCAAGAGTTCTTGTGTTTGAGTCTCCAGTAGCTTATCTTCCCAATCTGCAAAAAGTATGAAAAGCCACCTATAACTTGTTCCAGTTAATGGCCTGTACTAGTTTAGCTTGTATATGGATCTCCCATTAGTAATGCTACATTGAGTTCTGAAAATGGTCCGATGGCATTTAAGAAATTTTCTTCCACATGATCTGGCAGCCACTCTAATCCATTGCAGTGTAAATGTACTTGATTGATTGGTATGGTATAACTTGCTCCCTGCTCAGTCATTAGGTTTGAGCAACAATTTATAATATCTAAGGGAAACAGCTTAGCGCCACAGTGGATGTGTTATTATCTAGCTTGGACTTTTTCAAATGGAAATGATGCTACTTGGTGTAAAATAAGTCATTATTTGTAAAGACTAAAGGGAATCCAACCGGAGTTTTACATAAAAGGAACTAATAATCTCTTCTATTTTGAGGTGTTCTTTATAGTTTTGGTTAATATTTACTTGTTAGAAGATTTCCATAGATCCAAGAGGAAAAGTTTGGATGTGGATTGCTGAATGAATTTAAGCAATGCAGAAAGTAGAGAAGAAAGGGTCTGCCACTTTCATGGATATGGATCCTACGCGGAATGCATTCTACCTCATTTACTAGTATCTGTTTGTTTCTCAATTGTAGAGTCAATAACTTGTAGTCCAATGAAAAAGGAATGGCTAGTATTTATTTGATTAAACATGAAATACTCGCCTGTTAATTCGTTTTCGTTGAAGTACAAAGAGAGAAATATGGAAGCTTTCTAGAAAGATGAATTGATCTTGATATTTGCATCAAGTAAATTTGTATATCTAAAAGAAGTTGGTATACATAAAGCTTTTTCAACATTACTTCCACTTTAAGATATCACAACTGGCTGTTAAGAGATTAAGTGTACATTTGGTTGGTAGAGTCTTGTTTAATATCTTGTAAAGTCTTCTTTGTCTACAATGGTCTATCCATCTTAGGAATTGAGTGTCTCTCAGACACTATTTCATTATTTTCCATGTCTCTATTCTAACTCTTAAGATATTTGTAGGTAATCCAATTAAAGAAGACATTGTTGACACTGGATAAGAACTATGCTGCTCGAGATAAGAAAGAAATATGTATGTCTCTTTATGAATAATGAGTTCGTTAAATTTTTGACACTTAAATGTTATGATTCTCAGAGCCAACTGCAGTCCATCAAATGTTATGATTCTCAGAGCCAACTGCAGTCCATCAAAGACAATTCATGGATTGTTCTTCATTTGAGAAACTCTTACTTGGTTTCTAAAGAACCAGGAAATAAATTTGTTTGACCAATTCAGTGCGCTTATCATCTTAAATATGTGTTTGCTGTTATGTCTGTACGGAAGCTAAAATATCATACTAATTAATGCTTTTTGAAGGAAACAGTAACTGATGCAGTATCTATAATTGGAGAGTACTTGAAGGAAGAGCCTTGGTTGAAGCTCCTTTGCAGCAAATTAAGGTATTTCCTTTAACTGATAAACGGTCGAGTTCTTGCTGATTGTTTTTAAAATTATTTGTCTAGGTATTGTTAGATAGAGGTTATGCTTGTACACAATATCTTAAAAGGCAAAAATGCAACGTGTGATGAGTCGAAGCAGGCAAACAACTACAGGACTTATTCTCTTATTTACATGCTGTCTGTGTTACTAAATAATGTTAGTTCACATTTAGCTTCTGAATAATCCATCATGGTATCCTTTCTACATCAAAATACAAATGAAAAAAAAAAGAACTCTTTGTAGTATGTTTAACTACTAATTTTTTAAAATATGGTTATCAATGCTGCACGGTTGCGGCAATTGAAAGAGAGAGGAAGAACTGGTCAGATAAAATTTTTGCTGACTTCATCATTTTGCTACTCTTTTCTTTTATATTATTAAGGAGGACAAATTAAATAGGTTTGTGTTGACCAACTTAACCCTCATTAATTAGCCAATTAAGGGCAACAGTAGTGATATTTCAAAAGTATTTATACAAGTGCCTAGGAAGTTTAGTTAGGTGACATTCATTCATAAGTGCATTGTTAATTAGTGCCAAAAGAATTTGAACAAGTGGCTAACATGCAAGAGAGGTTAACATACAACCTCTAAATCTATTATACGTGGCATGATTAGAAGCTACTTCCATTTCTATAAATAGCCTAATTACAGTTGCATCATTATCAATCTTTAACAACTATAAATGATGACATCATTCATAATAAGTCATTTACCTAGTATCGAGTTGCCTCAAGGGCGGGGCTTGAATACGCCTTCTAGTCTCTAGACGCTACACTTGCATGATGACAACCCTTTGAAAGGTTTTGAAGTCCACAATTTGACGTGACATGGGGAGAAAACCTGAATATCATGTAGGTCGAACGTGGTGATTTTAGGGATACGGATCCAGTAATTCTAACAAGATCAATCAATCAACTAAACCTCAACACCAAACTAGATGGAGAGTTGGGGTCTACTATATGAATCATTAGTACCATTCAGCTTTTTTTGGACCATTTTATTCCAACTTTGTCTTTTGAAGTTACTAGCGATTTCTCTAAAACTAGAGGTTCTTTTTTAGGCATATTTCTTTGAGAGGAGAAACAAGTCTCTAATTCATAAACATATACTTTGTTTAAAAAAGAATGACCTATTTTGACTTGGCACGGAGTTTAAAAAAATAAAGAAGACTTTAATCTTGTGGTCCTAAATTAAAGTTATGTCAAATGTGCTAAAATGCCCTTTAATCTTGTGGCCTTGAACATGCCACGTGGAACGATGAAATTAAAATATTGCCAAAAAAGGAAAGGGGTCATAATTTTTGAAACGGACTAAAAAGAAAATTAGGTATTCTTTTTGAAACGGAGGAGGTATGCTACAAGTGTAATAATAAAAGTTTTGTTCGAAACTAGTTGGTACCGCCCATAGGATTCTTTGCTTCCATCATGTTCTATTCATAGCTAAATTCTTCTCCCTTTGTGATTTTATCTCTAACTTGTCCTGTTTCTTCATCTTTCAGTATCTTAGCGTTGCATCATGTTCTATCTTTGCTAATTGCATCCTCTGACATATTCTGCTATCATTTTTAACCTTGTCTGATCTGATAAACCACATATCATCATCTTAACATCTGCGTGTTTAAGACGTTCTTGGAATGTTATATTAAGCCTTGGAGGTCCAATATCCTCTCGTGTATAGCATTATGAGTCTCACAATCATTTTTAGTACCCTTCCCTCTCACTTTGTTAAGTATTTCCTATTGCACAACACTTCGGCACTCTTTCATTTCAACCATCTTGTTTAATTTTATGTGTTGCATCACCATACACCATGCCATTTGTTTGAAAGTTTGAATCTCATTGGATAGACCATTGGATATTAATAAGGTGTATTCATCTTTCATCCTTTGGATGTTGCATCTAATTGTTTCGTCACGAGTAAGCTTCCAGCTTATTTTCATAAACCATAAGTTCGCTTGAGACAAATTTGAAGATGAATTACCATTATGTTAAAATCTCTGGGTGGGTGTTTCCGACACAAAATCAACTGTAAAATTCCATATTACCATGTTCAAGCACCTGGTTGATGGCTAGCCTGCAATTTGCAAGTTACAAGGCATGGAGGAACTTTCTGGTTTAGAAAAGGGGCCTCACTGGTCTTGTTTAGAGGATCTATGTTCCTAGTTAAATTATTCTTCTTGATGCTAACTGACAATACATTTTATATTGGTGGTGGTCATGTAGTAAAAATCCCTTGTCTTCTCTTTAGAAGTTCTCTCTTTTTTTTTGAAGATGATACCTTAAGTTCTCTAATTTATTAACCATTTTATTGTTATCATTATGATTACAGCATAGACTTGCAAGAGGACACAAAAGCGTCAAATTCTGAATTACATTCATCACCAATGGAAAATGGTTTTGAGTCCTTCAATCACGAACAGGTAAGACAACCACTATTAAACTGAATCCGATCCCATGACTTGGCGATCAGTATGTATTTTCTACTGCACCAGGAACAAAGGATGTCTTGATGCATCATGAGAAAGATCGAACTTGAATCTTATAGTTACATTTACAATATGTTTCTCTCCCAGTCCTAGCCTACTGTAATATTATTGCAATTGATGTTTGGGCGAAGCCGACATGTGCATCAAGAACTTAGTTTTAATGTTAGGAAATCTTCTTTTCCATTTCTTTCCTGTTTTGGGAGATGAAGGATAAATTTACCAGAAAGTAATCTTTAAAAGATACTTGTATGTACTGGTGATGCGCGCTTTAATAGAGAAACAGTATATTGCTGTGGCAATAATATACACACACTCTATTAGCATGCTGATTAGCTGATATGAGATGCTGATATAACAGCGGAAAAAGCAAAAAGGAAATCACAACAGATAGCCATGAATTTGTCTATGTATATAGGATGAAGCTTCACTTTCAGTTTTTCGTTTGCTTTGTACATCAATCCTTTATCTTTCCAATTCAGCAGGGAAAGAGTGAAGGTCAGGAAAAGACTACCAGGAACAAAAGACAGACTAAAAAGATCAAAGCGGAAACCAACTCCCTAAATATCAAAGACATGTTTAGTAGGGCTACTAGGCGGGGAAAATGAAGTTATGAAGCAGCAGAGCACAGATCAATGGACATAAGAGGCTTCTCGGAGCAAGGTATCGCAAATGTGGAGAGGGAATGACATTTAAAATATGATTGAACAGGCTTGGAATGAATCGGATGGCTTAGTTTCTCTGATCTGGTGTCATTGCTGCTGCTGTAAACAGGCTGCATCTATATCCTCTTTACTGTTCATTCTTGTTAGTGTATGGTATTCATCACCTATACCTGCTCTGCAAAATCAGCTGTAAATGCCAAGTTCATGGGTGGGTTTGAAATGGAGACAATACTGCTCTTATTTCATTTTACTAGTTTTGAGACTCGCGCGATGTGCGTATAATATTGTGATCCAACTGTTTGAGCATGTTAAATCATATCGCTTTTTAAAGCTACGTCTTATTAACATTTATTTATATATATACTATAAAAATTATGGCGGCATGTAAATGTTACGTTGTATAAATAGTGTATCATCATGTATATATGATATATATAACTATCTATATGAAATGTATATATATTTTTATACACACTGTTATAGAATATTTATACGTTATATAATTTAGGCATAATACATAAATATGCTCTAAAATTTGGTCTCGTTTCATATCTATGCCGTCCAACGCTGGATGTGTAGACATTTAAACTTGTAAAAAGTTGAATAAGGAGATACGTAAGTCCTATGTGGCATAATATACGTAAGACATCACGTAGGATGCACACCAAGAAAGATATAATTTCAAAAGGATATTATCCTTCACATACTTTTTATCTTTTCGTGGAAGGGATTAGTCGGGGCTCAAAGAGACTCGAACACTCTGTGTAAATCAAAAAAATAAAAAAGTTATAAAACTAAAACAATTATAAAACTATATATGTATCGCCTTATTTCTGATAGAGCACTAATCAAATAGCAATGTTATGGTTATGAGACAACTAAAAGTTTTGAATAGGAAAAGAAGAAAAGAGGTCCATGATTAATAGCGGAATCAAAATTTTTATTGAGAGGATTTGAAATATAAAAAAGTATACGTATGAAGAAGTTAAAGAGAATTAAATATTACTATATATAAATAAAAATAATAATTTTAACATTTTTAGGTTTATAGTAATAGATAGATTAGTATAAGTAGAGCTAGGGCTAGATATTAATTAGGATGACTTTACATTCAATCGATTTTTTAGGGCGTTCATGATTTGATTTGGGTAGATTTTTTATTTGAATTAAAATTGATTTAATTGGATTTAAAATAACTAAAATTAAATCAAATCAAGTAAAATATAATAGATATTTATCGATTCGATTATTGTCAATTTTGATTTGATTGTTCTATCTTACATCATACATGAATATATATTCTTTTTCTTCTATTATTTATTGACACTAAAGAAGCATATAAATGATAAATTTTTTATCAATTAAATATACGAAAAGCTCCTTGTGATATAACTGCCCTTGACAGGATTGTTGGAGAAAGCTTGGATAATCTTCAACTTGTACTTATATTCGCAAACTGTATTCAAAGACCATTTAAATGGGTATAATCATAATAATTCAAATATATTTAATCATATCGTACCTTAATTAGAACTGGAGGCTTTTAATGAGAATGCATCAAGACACACATGTCTTGATGCATCCCGTTTTAATTTAAATACATCACTCAACATTCCAATACAATGCGTCTTGAAATATTATCTTTGAAAATGAGCTAAATAAAACGGATAAAATATTCTGATGCTCATACTTAACATAGATTAAAAAAAAGTTATTTTGATGGATATCCATGGCTTTAAAATTTGTTGGTAAAAACACAAGCTAAAATAAATTTAGATTTCTAAAAAGTAAAAAGTCATAAAAATAAGAAAGATTATTTTTTTTAACCCTTCCCAGAAGTTTTCGCTTTTTTGCTTTTTTAGTGACTCAAATTTATAACTTTAAATTAAAAATAAGGGTATTTATAATCGTGTGTGTATATATATATACAGACGCATACAAAAATCAAAAGTGCAAGTAAAACACTATATATTTCCAAAGTCCAAATATGATAAATATCTCTTCTATAATCTGATTAAAATAATTTCAAAATGATTATTACTATATTTTAATTTTAAAAAAATTTGCACACCAAAAAAAAAAAAAAGTTTAGTCTAAAACACGGCCTAATACGGTAGTTAATAGGATAGGGCTAGAAAATAGTAAAAGAGTCCATTTAATTATAACTCTTTAGCCATATGTAGAGGCCTACATTTGGCAACCTACTACATGAAGAATAAAGAGAGGTATCTGATCAGTAGCGGAATCAAAATTGTCATTAAAAGAGTTAGAATATGAAAAATTATAATATATATGAAGAAATCAAAGAGAATTCAACATCTATATATATATATAAAGATAATAATTTATTATTCATATACAAATAATATAATTTTCTATCGAATGAGAATATGAATGAATAATACAACTTTTTAAGGGTGAACGGTCATTCAATTTTTAATGGGTGATTAGATAATTTGACTTTGACATTTTTAGGTCTATAGTAATAGAGAGATAGATTAGTTTAAGTAGAGCTAGGGCTAGATATTAATTAGGATGACTTTACATTCAATCGATTTTTGAAATGATTTTTTATTTGAATTAAAATTAATTTAATTGAATTTAAAATAATTAAAATTAAATCAAATCAAGTAAAATATAATAGATATTTATCGATTGGATTATTGTCAATTTTGATTTGATTGTTTTATCTTACATCATACATGAATGTATATTCTTTTTCTTCTATTATTTATTGACATTAAAGAAGCATATAAATGACAAATTTTTATCAATTAAATGTACAAAATGTCACTTCATTAAAATCTCTTTGTGATATAACTGCCTTGACAGGATTGTTGGAGGAAACTTGGCTAATCTTCACCTTGTACTCAACATCCACCATTTAAATGGGTATACTCATAATAATTCAAATATATTTAATCATATTGTACCTTAATTAGAACTGAAGGCTTTAAATGAGAATGCACCAAGACACACATGTCTTGATACATCCCGTTTTAGTTTCGATACATCACTCAACATCTCACTACATCACATCTCTATACATTACAGTTGTTGATACAAGACACACATGTTTCGCTACATTGCATCCTGATACATCACATAAGAGTGGTGTATCCAAAAATAGAGAACAGGAATTTTTGTAATTTTCTCAAATGGTGGGGAAATTTTGGAAAGTATGATAAATAAGTAGTGTATTTTAGGTAACTTTTCATAATTATCACTATTCTTTCACTGAAAAATATTCAGTAGCTATCTTTACAGATATTTTAATTGAATTGGTGTGAAAAGAAAACAAATGTAATCAATCATATGAAAAAATTAGAAAGCTTCCATTATTTCAGTGAGATTTTGTTCTCTATCATGCATTTTTCTTATAAGCTAATTCGGTGAGAAAAATGAATTAATTTTCATGTTCTATAATACAAGTTTCATGTTCTTCTTCTTCTTTAAATAAAAAAATAATTCATTTTGTTTTTATTTTTTATTTTTTCAAAAAAGTCTAAAGATATGCTCATTTTATTTTCATGGCTAAATATAAAATATATACTCTATGGAGACTTCGATGATTTGGACATGTGCAGAGAAGAGGTACCAATGCTCCTATAAGGAGATGCGAGAGGTTGGACTTAGGAGGCGCTAGGAGAAGTAGAGGTAGACCGAAAAAAAACTGGGAAGAGGTGATTAGACAGGACATGGCGAGACTTGATCTCACCGAGCACATGACCTTAGATAGGAAGGAGCGGAAGTCGCGTATTAGAGTAGAAGGCTAATAGGTTAGCAAGGTTAAGTTGATGTCTAGCCGCGAGGTAGTGTAAGGTGTTGTCTTTACCTGTATCATGTGTATTAAATTTATAGTATTTGCATAATGTTATGTGCTTTTCAGTAGTAGTCGCTCTTCCTATTCCTTTCTTTCCTTTCATCTTTGTCATATTTAGTCTAATTCACCTATGGGTTGTTGAGATGAGGATTCCCGGGAAACAACCTCTCTACTTCTATGAGGTAGTGGTAAGGTCTGTGTACATTCTGCCCTCCCCAGACCCCAGTTGTGAGATTCCACTGAGTATGTTATTGTTGTTGCTCTATGAGTTTGGACATCCTATTGCAACAAAAGTAAACTCTTTCACATGACAGTTAGCATATCTTATAAAAATAAAATATTGGTATTTGGCGAAAGACTCGCATTTCGACACATCACATGCATTATCAATAATTATAAATTTTATTGAATATAATTTTAAAATGATTCGTATTATATTAAATTTACAAATATATTAGTCCAAATAAATGTTATGGATTAATATAATTGGGTTGGTTATTATTTAAATCTAATATATACGGATTTAATTAAAATCCAAGTTAATTGATTTGAGCTACAATGGGTGAGCCCAATTTGATAAGCTCAATTTTACTTCATCCTAGAAGCCCATCTTGGTGCCACGTGTCAAATGACGTGGCACGCCAAGTCAAACCAAGAAGACAATAGGATCATGTCATGTGTCAAAATGACAAACTCATTTCATTAAAGCTCAATATGTCATATCATTTGAATCTGATAGCTGAAGGGAAGTTTTTCCTATTATAATTCCTCTATTCTACAGTAATAAACAAGGGTTTTATAATTCAAAAGGGACATCAATAATTCTAACAAAAAACTAGAGAGAGCTTGTAAATCAAACGCCGCAAATTTCTCTACAAGTTCAAGAATTCAAACATTCAAGCATTCAAGCTGTAAAAAGCCCTTGAACTCAAGATTAAGTTCAAGAACAAATTCAAGTTTCAAGATCAAAATTAAGAACAAATTCAAAATTCAAAATCAAGAATAAATTCAAAGTTCAAGAGCAAATTTTAAATTCAAGATCAAGCTCAAGAACCCTTAAATTTACACTTGAAAAGGCGAATCAAAGTACTTATAGAGATTGTAACACTCACATACTTAAGATTAAATGCTACAAATTATTGCAATATTTTCTTTCTTGATTATTATTTCTCACGCGAATTTTATCGCCTACGACTATTTTTTTAAGCTTATGAAAAAAAACAACTTTTACTGCTATTCAAAAACACGTCTTTTCTCCTAAAAACTTGACCAAACACCTTTCTCTTTAAATAATTTTCAAAACCACTCATTTCTTCCCCTATATATATATACACATACATCATTTGGCCAATTAAACCATATGAACTACCACTATTTTTATTAATTCCATTCCTAAAATGAGTGACAAAGAATCATCACTTCTTGTGAATGATGAAGAAATAGAGAGAAGAATTATAAAGGAGCTGCCCAAAACTAGTTTTTTATGGAATAATGCTGAACTTTATCATTGGGAAGGTTTTTGGTCCAATCTTACCATTATAAAGGCAGCCATGGTCTTCAAGGAAACCTTCAAACCATATCCTAATGATGTTCTCTTGGCATCTTCCATGAAAACAGGTTTTTATTAATCAATTGATTTGAGTTTACTTAATGAATTCATCAAGTATTTTATGTTCTTGTGGAAAAATATATATTCCATATTTAAGGTTATTTGTTTGGTATGAAGGAGAATGTGTTTCTAACTTTCTTTTGAAGTTTGTAAGTAAGAAGAAAATATTATCACAATAGTATTTATATAGTTGTTGAGGGGTAGAGGTGTTGGAGATGGCGGTTGAGGAGGAAGCGTTGAGGGTGGGGGTGGTCGGCAAGGGTGGGGTGGGACGTCATACTATTGGGGTGTGTGGACGAGATGATTATCATAAAATTCCATTTATGGAACTTATTTTTCTATATTCTTGTTATGGAAGTCATTTTTTCGATTTTCAAACTAACCTAGAGAAAGTAATTTTCAAAATATTTTGATCAATCAGACATGAAGAAACTGAAAAGTATTTTTTTTGTAATAAACACACACATCGTGAATATAGTTCTGCATGATTTAAGGTGTGTTAGTATGAAAGATTATTTTTTTCGATTTTCTCATGTTCGATTGTTGAGTAAAAAACTTAGTGTTTGATGTTTATCTTACAGGTTCAACATGGCTCAAGGCCATATGTCTATCCATCATGAAAGGTAATGAAGAGGAAGAAGACCTCTTAGTTAAGGACAATCCTCATTTTCATGTTCCAACAATAGAGGCCATGGATTATTTTTTAAAAACTCCAGCTCATGATGTATACACAATGCCTTCTCCAAGATTATTTCACACTCATTTACCTTATAGAGTTTTGCCAGATTCAATAAAAAGTTCAAAATAATTGCAGGATTATATATATAACAAGAAACCCTAAAGATACCTTAATTTCCATGTGGCATTTCTTCAACAAAAGCAATAAGAATGTTGAAAATGGTCCCTTCCCTTTGGAAACATTTGTGGAGTTCTTTTGCAATGGGGTTCATCTATATGGACCATTCTTTGAACATGTTCTTGAATATTGGGAAGAAAGTAAAAAAAGGCCTCAAAAAGTACTATTCTTGAAGTATGAAGACTTGAAAATGGACCCTAAAAAGGAGTTGAAAAAAATAGCCTTGTTTCTTGGAAAGCCTTTTGATAATGAAAATGATTTGGAGAGTGTTTTGAACAAGTGTAGCTTGGAGAGGCTTAAGAATTTGGAGGTTAATAAGAGTGGATCACTCTTCTCTAGTTACCACAATATTTCATTTTTCAGAAAAGGAATTGTTGGGGATTGGAAGAATTACATGACACCTGAAATGGAAGAACAACTTGACAAGATTACCAGCTTGAAATTTCAAGGGAGTGGCCTTGAACTTTGATTATTCATTAGGGTGTTTAATAGGCTAATGTTTAAGAATAATCATATGTGTCTTTAGTTATCCAAGTTCATTTGTTTTCTAGTTATCTTAAGTCCAAAAGTATCTTTTGATATTTTATGATGTTGTTATTTGTATGAGTGGAGTTTCAATATATATGATGGATCAATTTAGTTTCTAATAAGAGTGGATCACCTTTCTCTGTTAGTGCATTATGATATTGCGAAGAATCAAAAGATCTCGAGTTCAAGTCCTGAAATGGAGAAAAATCAAATGGAAGCGCCATCTCTAAATGGATACTGCATCAATGTGCCGATCCAAATTTAATTGGCACTTCAAACATTGAATGAAAAATTAAAAAAATTATATATATATATTGAAGAACCCACCTTTTATTCCAAGTATTGATATTAGAGCATTCATTTGGTCCTTGAAGATGTAAAGGCAAAATAAATTTGAAATTATCCATGGAAGGAAAGATGTACTTTGTCAGTTGTATCTCTTCTAGTAATAGTTGTCAAAATGGGCTAGCCCAGTCCAAGCCTCGTGAGCTAAAGAATTTGAACGGCTGGAATGTACTGACCCTTCATTTGAAAGGGCCAACCCAGCCCAACCTTTGTAGGGTCGCGGGCTGGGGTTGTGCTATACGTCGCGATAGATGCATAGACTAACAAGTCCTTCATGGGTCTTGGACTGAGAGACAATGAATGTGTATCACTAGGTCAGATATGCATCATTATACTTCTTCACCCTTCTTCATATTTTTTTCGTAAAAGACTTTTGACGATATCAATTAATCATCACCGACAACAACAACAACAACATACCCAGTGGAATCCCACGGGTGGGGTCTGGGGAGGGTAGAATGTACGCAGACCTTACCACTACCTCATAGAAGTAGAGAGGTTGTTTCTTGGGAACCCTCGTCTGAACAACCCATAAGCAGAATACTAGATATGACGAAATGGAAAGAAAAGAAATATCTAGGAAGAGCAACTACTAATGAAAAAGCACATGATAATATGTAAATACAATAGATTTTAGCACATATGATACAGATAAAGACAACACTCGATATACGGACTCGAGACTACCTACTGCCCGCTAGACATCAGCCTTACCTTGCTAACCTATTAACCTTCTACTCTAATTCGCGCCCTCCCCTCCTTCTTATCTAAGGTCATGTCATCTGTGAGATCAAGTCTCGCCATATCCTATCTAATCACCTTTCCCCAATACTTCTTTGGTCTACCTCTACTTCTCCTAGTGACTCCTAAAATCAACCTCTCGCACCTCCTTACAGGAGCATTGGTATCTCTTCTCTACACATGTCCAAACCATCGCAGTCTCGCTTTCCTCATCTTGTCAGCCACCGGAGCCACCTTTAGCTTCTCCCGAATGGTCTCATTCCTAATCTTGTCCCTCCTTGTGTGCACACATCCATCTCAGCATCCTCATCTTCGCGACGTGCATCTTCTGAACATGTGCATTTTTGATTGGCCAACACTCCACCCCATACAGCAAAGATGGTCTAACCACCATTCTGTAAAACTTACCTTTGAGTTTGGGTGGTATCTTCTTGTCACACAATATTCCAGAGGCAACCCTCCATTTAGACCATGATGTCCCAATACGATGTATGACATCATTGTCGATATCGCCACTACTCTGGATGATGAACCTCAGGTACTTAAAGTTTTCCCTCTCGGGGATAGGTTGGGTGTCTAGCCTCACATCAATGTCTGCTTCATCCCTCGCGACACTGAATTTGTACTCCAAGTACTCTGTTTTGGTCCTGCTCAGTTTGAAACCATTAAACTCCAGGACATGTCTCCACGCCTCCAACCTCTCATTAACTTTAGTCCGAGTCTCATCAATCAATACTATGTCATCTGCAAATAGCATACACCATGGAACCTCCTCTTGGATAGATCGCGTCAACTCATCCATCACTAGGGCAAACAGGAAAGGGCTCAACACCGATCCTTGATGGAGTCCCATCTCTACAGGAAAATATTCCTGAGTCTCCTCCCACCGTTCTTACCCGAGTTTTGGCTCCGTCATACATATCCTTAATTGCCCTGATATATATATCCTTAATCATCACCGACAGTGAATACAAATCAATCTCTAATAAAAAATAATACTAGCTTTTATCTTAATTCGAGTTTTGGTCAATAATCTTTTAAATATCGATATGATTTGAAATCGTACCAATCATGTCTGTTTTTTAACTATAAATATTTACTCTTTTTAAAATAAATGGTATTTTTAATTTTGGTCAAATTTTTTTTAAAGTGAGATACATTTTTATTAACTTGTCCTTAATTGTAACATTCCAGAAATTACTAAAATACCCCTAGACAAAAGATTGCTCGAATAACGCATCTTTCCAAATTCTTTTGGCAAATTCGAGGCTGGAAATACGATCAGCACAAAAAATTGTGTAGGTAAATGATCTTGGTTGATTTTTAAAGCAACCGGATTGAAAGATAATTTTTCGAGGCAAAAACGCTATTCCAGAAAAGTGTGCGACATGTCCACATTGCGAACGTGTCGCGGATTTGCACTTAATTTTGGACCCATTATTTCTATGGGATTAGAAAATCGATCGAAAAATGATTTTCGTAAAATTACAGATAAATCGCACTTGAAGAATGCGATTTATGAATAAATTATTAAATGGATAATTTTTTTAAAATTAAGAAATTAGGAGTAGTATACATTACACATAAATCATACTTGACGAATGCAATTTATGAGTAAATTATTAAATGGATAATTTTTTGTAATTAAGAAATTAGTAATAGTATACATTACTCATAAATCGCACTTGACGAATACAATTTATGAGTAAATTATTAAATGAATAATTTTTTTTTAATTAAGAAACTAGGAGTAGTATATATTACATATACATCACACTAGAAGAATACGATTTATGAGTAAATTATTAAACGGATAATTTTTTAATTAAGAAACTAAGAGTGGCAATACATTACACATAAATCAGACTTGATAAATGTGATTTATGAGTAAATTATTAAATAGATACTCTCTCCATCACATTATATGTGACACCCTTTGACTTAGTACGGTGTTTAAAAAAAGAGTAAGACTTTTGAAACTTGTGAGCTAAATTCTTAGATGTTTGTGTGGCTGAAAATTATTTCACTAAGGATAAAAGTGGAATTTTAAAGTTAAATTGTTTCTAATTAGAGTAAGATAACATTCTTTTGGGGATGGACCAAAAAAGAAATGGGTCACATAAAATTAGACAGAGGGAGTATTTTTTTTTTTTAATTAAGAAACTAGTAGTAGTATACATTACACATAAATTGCACTTGACGAATGCGATCTAGGTGCAGGTTCTTATAAAGTCAACCAAGTCACAGATTATGTTTTTTCGGACTTTTTAAAAATGTTAACGATGCGTATCGAATTTTGTAGTGTATTTTTTGAAAAATTCAATAAAAATATGACATCAAAAGTGAAGAGCTGCACAACTTTGGTATCAGATGCCTCAGCAAGATGAAGTACTATAAATGAGGAACTTTTTTTTTAAAAAAAAACTATGTGAATAATAAGAAGCACTCTCTTGCTTCTTCTTCTTTTTTTTTTTTAAACAAAAAAATAATTCATCTTGTTTTTATTTTTTATTTTTTCAAAAAAGTCTAAAGATATGCTCATTTTATTTTCATGGCTAAATATAAAATGATGCTCTTTGGACGTCATATTGCAACAAAAGTAAACTCTTTCACATAATAATTAGCATATCTTATAATAATAAAATATTGGTATTTGCCGAAAGACCCGGATTTTGATACATCACATGCATCATCAATAATTATAAATTTTATTGAATATAATTTTAAAATGATTCGTATTATATTAAATTTATAAATATATTAGTCCAAATAAATGTTATGGATTAATATAATTGGGTTGGTTATTATTTAAATCTAATATATACGGATTTAATTAAAATCCAAGTTAATTGATTTGAGCTATAATGGGTGAGCCCAATTTGATAAGCTCAATTTTACTTCATCCTAGAAGCCCATCTTGGTGCCACGTGTCAAATGACGTGGCACACCAAGTCAAACCAAGAAGGCAATAGGATCATGTCATGTGTCAAAATGACACTCATTTCATTAAAACTCAATATGTCATGTCATTTGAATCTGATAGTTGAAGGGAAGTTTTTCCTATTATAATTCCTCTATTCTACAGTAATAAACAAGGGTTTTATAATTCAAAAGGGACATCAATAATTATAACAAAAAGCTAGAGAGAGCTTGTAAATCAAACGCCGCAAATTTCTTTACAAGTTCAAGAATTCAAACATTCAAGCATTCAAGCTGTAAAAAGCCCTTGAACTCAAGATCAAGTTCAAGAACAAATTCAAGTTTCAAGATCAAAATTAAGAACAAATTCAAAATTCAAGATCAAGAACAAATTTAAAGTTCAAGAGCAAATTTTAAATTCAAGATCAAGCTCAAGAACCCTTAAATTTACACTTGAAAAGGTGAGTCAAAGTACTTATAGAGATTGTAACACATACTTGAGATTAAATACTACAAATTGTTACAATATTTTCTTTCTTGATTATTATTTCTCACGCGAATTTTATCGTCTACAACTATTTTTGTAAGCTGATGAAAAAAAACAACTTTTACTGCTATTCAAAAACACGTCTTTTCTCCCAAAAACTTGACCAAACACCTTTCTTTTTAAATAATTTTCAAAACCACTCATTTCTTCCCCTATATATATATACACATACATCATTTGGCCAATTAAACCATATGAACTACCACTATTTTTATTAATTCCATTCCTAAAATGAGTGACAAAGAATCATCACTTCTTGTGAATGATGAAGAAATAGAGAGAAGAATTATAAAGGAGCTGCCCAAAACTAGTTTTTTATGGAATAATGCTGAACTTTATCATTGGGAAGGTTTTTGGTCCAATCTTACCATTATAAAGGCAGCCATGGTCTTCAAGGAAACCTTCAAACCATATCCTAATGATGTTCTCTTGGCATCTTCCATGAAAACAGGTTTTTATTAATCAATTGATTTGAGTTTACTTAATGAATTCATCAAGTATTTTATGTTCTTATGGAAAAATATATGTTCCATATTTAAGGTTGTCTGTTTGGTACGAAGGAGAATGTGTTTCTAACTTTCTTTTGATGTTTGTAAGTAAGCAGAAAATATTATCACAATAGTATTTATATAGTTGTTGAGGGGTAGAGGTGTTGGAGATAGCGGTTGAGGAGGAAGTGTTGAGGGTGGGGGATGATGGGTGTGGGGGTGGTTGGCAAGGGTGGGGTGGGACGTCGTACTATTGGGGTGTGTGGACGAGATGATTATCGTAAAATTCCATTTGTGGAACTTATTTTACTATATTCTTGTTATGGAAGTCATTTTTTCGATTTTCAAACTAACCTAGAGAAAGTAATTTTCAAAATATTTTGATCAATCAGACATAAAGAAACTGAAAAGTATTTTTTTTGTAATAAACACACACATCGTGAATATAGTTCTGCATGATTTAGGGTGTGTTAATATGGAAGATTATTTTTTTCGATTTTCTCATGTTTGATTGTTGAGTCAAAAAACTTAGTGTTTGATGTTTATCTTACAGGTTCAACATGGCTCAAGGCCATATGTCTATCCATCATGAAAGGTAATGAAGAGGAAGAAGACCTCTTAGTTAAGGACAATCCTCATTTTCATGTTCCAACAATGGAGGCCATGGATTATTTTTTAAGAACTCCAGCACATGATATATACACAATGCCTTCTCCAAGATTATTTCACACTCATTTACCTTATAGGGTTTTGCCAGATTCAATAAAAAGTTCAAGTAATTGCAAGATTATATATATAACAAGAAATCCTAAAGATACCTTAATTTCCATGTGGCATTTCTTCAACAAAAGCAATAAAAATGTTGAAAATGGTCCCTTCCCTTTGGAAACATTTGTGGAGTTCTTTTGCAATGGGGTTCATCTATATGGACCATTCTTTGAACATGTTCTTGAATATTGGGAAGAAAGTAAAAAAAGGCCTCAAAAAGTACTATTCTTGAAGTATGAAGACTTGAAAATGGACCCTAAAAAGGAGTTGAAAAAAATAGCCTTGTTTCTTGGAAAGCCTTTTTGTTAGGTTTTGCACACCCTATGGATTTGCCTAATCGTTGGAACAGGTTAGCCGACGTGTTTCAATGATGCAGAAACAGACTGGAACGCAGCAATTTTACGTGGAAAACCCCTGGCTCAAGAAGGGTGAAAAACCACGACCTGTACTCTACAGGATTTAACTTCAACTTCACTACTTCAAAAGAGCCTTCAACAAACGATTACAATTCCTAGTAATCTTAACTTCAAAACAACTTCCTAACTTCACATAAACCTCCCTAGGCTTATGTTACCAACGTCTTCGAGTTGCCCCCAACTTGAAGACTAGAATCTAATCTCAGTTATAGACTCTGAGAGATTACACAATTGTTCAGAATTACAAAGAGAAAACAAAACTGCCTAAGCTCTATGCTATGTCGCCACGTTTCTCTTCTTCTTCTTCTCTCCTTTTCTTTGTGTCTGAATCTCTCTTTTTTTTCTCTACTTCTTTCTTTTTCTTGCGCCAGCTTTTTGTTGTCATGTCCTCTAGCTTTATAGTTGCTGATTGGAGATTATTAGTGGAATCCTTTTTCCTTTAGAACTCCTTCTTCTAATCAACCTTCTCCTTCTTTTTCTCCTTCTTTTTCTCCTTCTTTTATGCCTCTTGTTAGAGTTGGAGTTGTATTAGTATTCCTTTTTAAATCCTCCTTCTTTTTGACAACTTGGAGTAGTATTCCTTTTTATATGCCTTATTTCCAGCACCCTTTATTCCATTTTTATTGTGTGCAGCGTGTGCAGTTTTGCCACAGAAACAGTACGTTGAAAGAACCAGGTAGACCAACCTGTTTCATTATCTTTTGTCAGCCATCAAAACTTTACTGCTCCAACAAATTCCCCCTTTTTGATGATGACAAACTTTCTGAGTGTCAAGTCTAATCATTTTTTCTGATTTATTTTCAGCTTTCCATAGTTCCCCCTGACTGTGTGCCCTCTGCTTGTCCAGTGGATAGACCAGGTAGCCTGACTTGTTCCTCCGATCCAGCTTTCCATAGTTCCCCCTGACTGTGTGCCCTCTGCTTGTCCAGTGGATGGACCAGGTAGACTGACTTGTTCCTTTGATCCAGCGCATAGTCATCCTGTCCTCCCTCTTTTTAAAAGGTGCAAGTGAAAGAAACTTGTACTTATAACCAGTCATGTGTCTTGAGCAAGCGCTATCCATGTACCAATGCTTGCTTTCTTTCACTGCAACCTGTAAGACAGATCAAGGGTTAGTTTTAGGAACCCAGACTAGCTTGGGTCCTTTCCAGTTGTAAAACGGATGAATGAGATCCCTTCTTGCCCAAGTAGGCAACATGTTCCTTGACCTGTTTCTTTTATTATCTTCATGCCTCCTTTTGTGCGCATGATATGTGTTTCTACTCCTAACATTGTTTGCAATTGGACACTCAGTAGTTGGATGTCCAATTTTTCCACAGAGGTAGCACAAATCAGTAGTAGTAACATTCTCCTGAAAGAACCCTATTCCAGCTTTCTCATTGTGACTCCTGCTTCCTAGATGGTTCACTATTCTTGATGACTGAGTCCATCTGTTTGCCTTTTCTAAATCCAATTTTAAAATGGAGTTTTCCTGGGTCAATTTTCTCACTTTTTCTTTCTCACACAAAAACTCAATTTTGCATTCTTTCAACTCAGCTTCTACCTTCTGATGCTCTTCACTCATCATACTTTCACCCTTATCAGCAGTAGTTAACTTTTGGATTTCTGACTTTAGGTTCAACACAAGTGAATCAAGTTGTTTAACCTGTTTCTTCAACTTGTCATTTATTTCTTTTGCTTTATCCAGACAGTTTTTTATCTCAAGATTTTCAAATTTTTGATCTGAAAAATCTTTAATTAGTTGATTCTTTCCATTTGCTACTTCTTGAAAATCGTCTATCAATTCATTCATCAG
Source organism: Solanum rostratum (assembly GCA_029948455.1). Lineage (NCBI taxonomy): Eukaryota > Viridiplantae > Streptophyta > Magnoliopsida > Solanales > Solanaceae > Solanum > Solanum rostratum. The sequence goes on from CM057046.1 coordinate 7,938,625, forward strand.
CAAGATTAGCTTCCTCTTTGAAAAGAGATGCAACTTTTCTTTCAATTCAGAAATACTTACCTCAGATCTATCATCTTCTTCTAGATCTAAATCTCCAGCAGCCATGAACGCAGTTTCATCAATCTCCTCTGTATCAGAATCTTCCAATCCCGATCCCCACGCGGCCATCATAGCATATGTTTCCTTTTCCTTTTGCTTAGCAGCTTTCTCTTTAAGTTCTTTCTCAGCCCTTTCTTTTCTCCACTCAATTTCCCACTGGGGACATTGTTTGATATGGTGATCAGTCTTTCCACACTTGTAGCATCCAGAGTTGTTTCTGTCATCGGACCACTTTTTGTTACCTGTTTCATCAACCCCCCTCCTGTTACCTGTTTCTCTCTTGTCCTTGCCTTTCTTTTTCATGAATTTTTTAAAATGTTTTGCTAGAAAAGCCATCTGATCTTCATCCAAGTCTGACCCTTCATCATCTGAGGCTGCTTTGAGAGCGAGTGATTTTTCATACATTCCCACTTCTTCCTTTTGCTCTTCCATGTTCATCTCATATGTTCTGAGATTTCCAACCAGCTCATTCAATGTCATGGTTTCAATATCCTTAGCTTCCCTAATGGCAGTAACTTTTGCATCCCACTTAGCTTTTGGTAAAATTCTCAGAACCTTGTCTACCTGTTCTTCAGAGGTAAGCACTTTTCCTAGAGAAGCCAGCTCATTAATAAGTAGTGTGAGCCTTGCCATCATCTCTTGCAATGTCTCATTCTCTTTCATCTTGAAGGTCTCATATTCAGTAAATAGCATGGCAACCCTGAACTTCCTAACCTGAGCAGTTCCCTCGTGAGCAATTGTAAGAGCATCCCAGATTTCTTTTGCAGTGGAGCAATTTGAAATTCTATTATACTTTTCTGGACCAAGACCACAAATCAAAATATTTTTAGCTCTGGCATTTTTCCTCATGGCCAACAAATCCTTAGCGTTGAACTCCCTTCTCTCTTTCGGCACTTGTTGGCCCTCCACTTTTTTCATAGGAATAGTAGGCCCTATACTAATTCTATCCCAGAGTTCGTAGTCTTCTCCTTGAATGAAGTCCTCCATCCTAGCCTTCCACCAACCGAAATGTGTTCCATTGAAAAGAGGAGGTCTCACAGATGATTGTCCTTCTCCATGTCCAAAGGGTGGTGCAGTATTCATCTGGATCAATTCTTGGGTACTAGCCTTTAATAAGAAAACCTGCTCTGATACCACTTGTTAGGTTTTGCACACCCTATGGATTTGCCTAATCGTTGGAACAGGTTAGCCGACGTGTTTCAATGATGCAGAAACAGACTCGAACGCAGCAATTTTACGTGGAAAACCCCCGGCTCAAGAAGGGTGAAAAACCACGACCTGTACTCTACAGGATTTAACTTCAACTTCACTACTTCAAAAGAGCCTTCAACAAACGATTACAATTCCTAGTAATCTTAACTTCAAAACAACTTCCTAACTTCACATAAACCTCCCTAGGCTTATGTTACCAACGTCTTCGAGTTGCCCCCAACTTGAAGACTAGAATCTAATCTCAGTTATAGACTCTGAGAGATTACACAATTGTTCAGAATTACAAAGAGAAAACAAAACTGCCTAAGCTCTATGCTATGTCGCCACGTTTCTCTTCTTCTTCTTCTCTCCTTTTCTTTGTGTCTAAATCTCTCTTTTTTTTCTCTACTTCTTTCTTTTTCTTGCGCCAGCTTTTTGTTGTCATGTCCTCTAGCTTTATAGTTGCTGATTGGAGATTATTAGTGGAATCCTTTTTCCTTTAGAACTCCTTCTTCTAATCAACCTTCTCCTTCTTTTTCTCCTTCTTTTTCTCCTTCTTTTATGCATCTTGTTAGAGTTGGAGTTGTATTAGTATTCCTTTTTAAATCCTCCTTCTTTTTGACAACTTGGAGTAGTATTCCTTTTTATATGCCTTATTTCCAGCACCCTTTATTCCATTTTTATTGTGTGCAGCGTGTGCAGTTTTGCCACAGAAACAGTACGTTGAAAGAACCAGGTAGACCAACCTGTTTCATTATCTTTTGTCAGCCATCAAAACTTTACTGCTCCAACACTTTTGATAATGAAGATGATTTGGAGAGTGTTTTGAACAAGTGTAGCTTGGAGAGGCTTAAGAATTTGGAGGTTAATAAGAGTGGATCACTCTTCTCTAGTTACCACAATATTTCATTTTTCAGAAAAGGAATTGTTGGGGATTGGAAGAATTACATGACACCTGAAATGGAAGAACAACTTGACAAGATTACCAGCTTGAAACTTCAAGGGAGTGGCCTTGAACTTTGATTATTCCAATAACAAAAGTATTTAATAATCTTTTTCTATTACTTCATCTAGGTGAGTATAATATGTTAGGGTCATTGAATAATAAACTTAAACTTTTAAGTCTCTATGTTCATATATCTGGGTTCACACGAAACAACCTCTCTACTTCTATTACAAAGTAGTGGGAAGGTCTGCGTACATTTCTATCCTCCCCAAATCCCACTGTGGGATTCAACTGGGTATGTTTTTGTAGTAGTATGTTCATATATCTTTTTGTTATTTTAAGTGCATATCTTTTATTAAATATGAATCTAGAAGCATCTCTTAACAATTGACACTTATAAAAGTTTACTCTTTGTAATGTTGTTATGCATACCTAGAGTTTCAATATATCATAGAGTAAGTTTTATGTCTATTTCCTATTTGATCTTATTTATATATTATGTGAATTGAAACCTTTTATTTCAATAAACTTAATATTGAAATGTCGAGGTTCATAGTATATCCTATTAGTTATCTACAATGATCTTTATATTATCTCTAAGCATGACATTATGCTATTTTGATCAAGGGCATAGTGTGTGAAATTATTTATTAGGTATGCATTTAAAAATATCTCTTGATATCTATAAAAGAATTCTTTGTAATGCTGTTACGTAAGATAATGCTTTTTAGTTAGGATGAATTTTCGCATAAAGTAACTCTAAAACACCTAAATTATGCTCTATAGTTATAGTTTTCTAATTACGATTCATAGCTATATGTTAGAGGGAGGAAAGAGGTAAGCAAGACTGAGAGAGGCGAGCGGCCTATATCTTTTGATCCTTAATAATGTTGTTATGTATGAGTGGAGTTTTAATATATATTATGGATCATTTTAGTGTTTATATCCCTCTTCCCTTCTTTATGATATTACGAAGAATCAAAAGTCTCTGGTTCGATCTTTGAATATATATGGAGAAATTTTTTTTGGAGCACCATCTTTGAATGGACGATGGAGATATATATGTATTTTTTTCCATAAGGGATATATCTAGGGGTGTGGATCGGTGAGTACGGTTCGGTTTTATACATTATCGGTTCGGTTTATCGGTTTTCGATTTTTAAATATGCTAAACTAATAACAAATCAATAGAATATTTTTTATCGATTTTTGATTTGTCGATTTTAAGTCCTTAACAGTTCGATTTTCGATTTACCCGATAAGAATAGTAATAAGAATTTGCATTAATAAAAATAGATGGAGTACGAAAACTATGTTTACAAACTTGCAAAAGTTATAATTAGTTAATTACAAACTAAAATTAAAGCTAAAACCACGTTGTCCAAATAGGTAAATAGTATCCTATTGCTATTAAATTATTAATATATTTAATATTTACGAAGGGGTAAAATAGTAGATTATTATAATCTTATCAGGTTATCAGTTTACCCAATAACCCTATAGTAAAAATTAATATCGAACCGATAACCCAATATTTTTTTTTTTGGAAAACCATTAAAAATTCGATAACCTAATGACCCAATAATAATAAACCAATAACGTTTTTATCGATCGATTCAATTTTTATACACACATAGATATATCCTTTTAAAATCACAGAATTAACGAATATATTTTCTCTATTTTCTTTTTCTAAAGAAAGTGTAAAGTCCATTATAAACAACTAAAAAGAAACGAAAAAAGTATTAAATATATATTGTTTTTGCATTGAGGTGAGTCCTTCCCCTATATAACATATCCTTTGGCCAAAATTAAACCAAAATTGAACTTATCTCCTTAAATATAAATGTGTCTTTTAATTTAGTAAGATTTACATAAATCACAAAATGTAAAGAGTTAATTACAATTTTCCCTATTCCTTTTTAATTTACAAAAAATCCATAAAAAATATGGCAGTTCGGATTCATTAATTTAGTAATTTAGATGCATTAATTGAATTCTGGATACAAAAATTAGGTGTAACAGATCATCTTAAGATAAGAAGTCTCATATTGACAAAACATAGGAGAGATTTCATATTTCACATTCCATATAAAGTTGAACTATGTCATTATATATTTCATATTTCATATAAAGTTGAAAAAGTAGCTGACATATGCATCCTACTTGGATCCTATGTTTTGTCACGTAAGACATATATGTTATAAAAATTAAAGTGTCTACTTATTTAGTCGTGGATAAATTAAAGAACACATTTATACAGGAATATTAATTTAATTTAGTAGGACCACATAATTATTGGCACGTTAGGGTTTAATTATTATTTTTTTGAGAGATCTAGAGTGGAACGAGAGATTATTTAATCTCATATTTCTCAAGAGTGTTTTATTTTTTCATTATAAATAATTTCGAGATTAGTTATATCATACGTAGTATCATGTTCACATGATTTACATCGATATGCGTGCAACGTCCTATGTTTTTATTGGACAATTAAACTATTTGAATAATTACTACTTGCTCATGATTTACATCGATATTGCGTGCATCGTTCTAGGATTTTGATTGGACAATTAAAATCATTTGAATAATTACTACTTGCTCTTTTTTTTTCTTTTTTTTTTTTTATTCAATTACTACTTGCTCTTTTTTTTTCTTTTTTTTTTTATTCAATTGCTACTTGCTCTTTCATTCACACACACACACACTTAGCCACCCATTGGACAATACATATTTTCACCAAATGTTTTTTTCATATTTGGTCCATTTTGAATCTTTTTGTAGTGTAAAAGCTAAGGACGTGTTTGAGATGAAGAGAAAAATATTTTTCTGAAAAATAAATTGATTTATTATTTGATTTCTCATATTTGATTGGAAAGTGAAAAATATTTTTAGAATATTTTTTTAATTTTCGTGTTTGATGGTGAATTAAAAATATTTTTTAGAAAATATAAGTTATTGTTAATCTATTCAGGGGGGGGGGGGTAGGGGGTCAGTGGTAGGGATGAGGTAAAAATAAATTTTCTTGAAAAACTAACTTTTTTAATTTTTTTTTTTTTGGTGGTGTTTGGTGGGGATAGGGTGGGGGTAGGGGGTCAGAGGTAAGAATGTGGTAAAAAAAAAATTCTAAAAAATAAAAATTTAATTTTTCCAGGGTGGTTGGGTCGGTAGGTGGGCCGAGGGGTTGGCAAGGGGGAGCGGTCGAGTGGGGTAAAAATATTTTTTAAAAATAAATAAAAAAATTTATTTTTATTTGAGACTCGAGGGGGGAGGGAAAGAACTGAAATTATTAAATTTTTAATTTTTTTGGTTTAGGACACGAGGGTAGAGGGGATGAGGGTTGATTTGGGAGAAGACTATGCAACAAATTTTAATACGACAGAAAATAAATTGCAATCACAAATAAAATTTATTTCTCCCTCTCTTAAATTTTTTTTCGTCATTCAAGTACTGTTAGTGGCGTATTTCTCGAACTAAGATGATTTGAACTTGATCTCCATGAAAGGATTTGTGTAGATCTTCTTGAAATATTTGATTATCAAGAAGAGTCTGTCATATTTTGATCTCTTTATGAATATTCCAAGAGTATATGGGATTTTCAAGATGCTCCTTTCAGAGAATATAATACCCTTTATATAAGCATAAGAATAGCCTCTAAAAAATCCTCACTAAAATAGGACTCATCTATAGAGTACTGCCAAATTTCACTTTTACTCATATATACTGTATTAATTATTTTATTTATTAATTTGGGAGCAAAAACTTCAAAGTAAGAAGGACCACATATAGGGATTTAAATAGTTTTTTGGGAGGGTGGATGACAGATTATTCAATCATAATTTTAGTACTATGTCACTTGACTCACATTGGTATGCATGCAACAACTAAGAGTTTTTTATTCCAAGTTTTAGGGTCAAAAAGCTTGGTGCATCATATTAGTTGGACAATTAAACCATTTGAACAATTATTACTTGCTTTCATTCAGCCCCCCACCCCCACATTTTCATGGAAAAACTCTTTAAAATAAGTGACAAAGAATCACCACTTGACAATGAAGAAGGGATAGACAAATTCATAGAGAAATTGCCTAAAAATTTTTCTAATTGGGATAAAATGGAACTTTATCAATGGGAAGGTTTTTGGTCAAATAAGACCATTTTAAAGGCAGCCATGATGTTCAAGACAACCTTAAAATCAGATCCTAATGATGTTCTCTTGGCATCCTCCATGAAAACAGGTAGTTCTTTAATTTGTGTTTTTTTTAACATATGGAAGCTCTAACATTTGAGATCTTAACATTGTTGTAATTGTGAAGTTAATTGTTGGTGTAGTGTGTAGCGGTTAGTAATATATAATCGATGTATAATCGGTGCATATTCAGTTTATAATATATATTCACTAGTTGTACATCAAATATGTTATGATTATTAGCCAAAAATTTATAAAAGTTAAAAATCAAGATTATTTTTGAATTTTTTGGATTCCCATGGGTAAGGAGCTAATTATATTCTAGTCGCTATTATTTTTGCAATTTACAAAAATCCTTTGAATTTGGTGGCATTAGGATACATCCCAAAATATTCTGATACATTACATCTCGATTTCGGATGCATCCCTCAATGTCCCGAATACACCGCGTCTCAAATTCGGATACATCACTCAATATCCCGATACATTGCATCAAATAATGTATCCGACCGGTAGATCACGTGAAGTGATGTGGCCAAGAATATGAGAGAGTAGGGATTTTTGTAAATTTTTCAAATGGTAAAGAATTTTAAAGAATATGCTAAAATAAATTGTGTATTTAGGTAATTTTTTCCTTTTTTTTCTCAAACAATGGTGATATACAAAAAGTTAAAGAGTAGCTTATACACTTTATATCTAAATTGTCCAGTGAGAAATTTTATGACTGGATATTCACATTTGTGTTACAGGTTCAACATGGCTCAAGGCCATATGTTTATGCATCATGCAAGGTAATAAAGAGGAAGAAGACCTTTTGGCTAAGGATAATCCACATTTTCATGTTCCAACAATAGAGGCCATGAATTATTTTACAAAAACTCCATCTCATGATGTATACACAATGTCCTCTCCAAGATTATTTCACACTCATTTACCTTATAGGGTTTTGCCAGATTCAATCAAGAATTCAGATAATTGCAAGATTATATATATAACAAGAAACCCAAAAGATACCTTAATTTCCTTTTGGCATTTCTTAAATCGTAATCATGAGCGTTTAGAAAATCCCTTCCCTTTAGAAGAAGCTGTGGAGTCTTTTTGCAATGGGGTTCATATCTATGGACCATTCTTTGAACATGTTCTTGAGTATTGGGAAGAAAGTAAAAAAAGACCTCAAAAAATATTGTTCTTGAAATATGAAGACTTGAAAATGGACCCTAAGAAGGAGGTGAAAAGAATAGCTTTGTTTCTTGGAAAACCTTTTGATAATGAAGAGGATTTGGAGAGTGTTTTGAACAAGTGTAGCTTGGAGAGGCTTAAGAACTTGGAGGTTAATAAGAGTGGATCACTCCTTTTTAATGTTCCTAATAGTTCATTTTTTAGAAAAGGGGTTATTGGAGATTGGAAAAATCACATGACATTTGAAATTAAAGAGCAACTTGACAAGATTACTAGCTTGAAGCTCAAAGGGAGTGGTCTTGAACTTTGATTCTTTAAATTTCTCTCTTGGTTTTATGCTTTTCACTTCATTTGTCCTTGAATGTAAGTTTTTTTTTTTTTTGGTTTCTCATTCGGTGTCTAATATTCACATTGGAGCCCGATTATTTTGGATTTGAGCCGTGTAGGACCCCTCGAGACCTCTGATTAAGGGAGGAGCAACCTCACTGATGATCCTTGAATGTAAGGTTTCAATAAGCTTGTTTGTTAATGAAAACAATATCCAATATCTATATCTTTTTATTTTAGGGGTTTACATCTATATGATGTACTATTTTTGTCAGCACCTATACACTGATTCTATTGCCTATCAATATTGGTAAAACTCTTTTAATAAGTAAGAATTATCTGAATCTAAATTAGATATTTTTATTTTTATCTTATTTAGAATAATTTAAAAACAATAAAAATAGAGTAATGTAAGTTTTGTTCTAAAGAAGAGAAAATTTATGAAAAAATTAGTAATATAATATGCTAATATTTAATTAATTTTTTTTACCGGATTACCGGTCCAGTCCGGTCCGGTCCCGTACCGGTTGGTACCGGTAAGGTAAGGTAAGGGGGAATTTTCCCAGAACCGCCGGTACCGGTTTCGGTTCCGGAAAAATAACCCCCCCACCCTTTACCGGTGCCGGTCCGGTACCGGTAATTACCAGTCTGGTGGTACCGATACCGGTTCCGTTGCCCTTCTTAATATAAATCAGTGATCGATCAGGTCAATATCATATACTAGTTCTGTTGTTTAAAATGGTAGGCTAGGTTTTTGTTAGTAAGTAAAAATTTTGCCACATTGACAAACTTTAGGATGGAACTCGATCCCATCTTAGAGTAAGTATTAGATGTACTAGTCTCTAACTGAAAGTGATCCATGTTTGCAAATAACAAACTTTGATAATGCTCAAGTTTTTGCAAAGTGACAGGCGCACTGGCTGGTGATTAATTATATTGCTCCAAATTGTGTGGTCCCAAAGGTGGTTATTCCACAGTTATTGAATTGATACATATTACAAATCATAACGGGAGAAGGTATCACTTCCAACATTCACAAGTGAGATTATTCTTGCTTTCTGGAAATACACTGAAGAAACAACTATGGCGTCCAAACTTTCATTGATCATCTTAAAATTTCTTTAGTTTTATTTCCTTGCTCTTTAGTGTTAACCAGATCCTCATCTATAAAGGAATTTGGGGTATTTGAAGTTCTCTTGTGTCTTGCTTGTATTTGTAGCTTGGGTAGCTAGGATGGAAGTGTGAGTTCTAAGTTAGTCCTTCTGCGATTAGTTTAGTGGGTTGCATTGCTGCAACTTAGTTGAAGAGAGTTTCACTTTCTTGTAACAGGAAAGGGATTTGTGGATCAATCCTCAAGATTGCAAGGGGTTGTAATCATTTTGCTCCTTGAAGTTAGTGGAATTTGAGCTTAAATCCTGTGGACCAGATCATGTTTTTTCCTCCCTTGAGCAAGGAGGTTTTCCACGTTAAAACTGTTATGTTATTACTTTTTGTCTTCCTTTGTTTTGTGAGATAAGGGACTTGGTCCCTTGTTAGAGTAGACCCGTGTAGGTCAACAGTTTTGATAGTAATCGTAGTAATTTTAAAATTATTTTTTTAAAAATACCTTCTGTGAGAAGTAGTTTGTATTTGACCAATGAATTTGAAAAAATACTTTTGAGCAACCAATAGTGTTTATCGAACTTTTTTAACATTGTTTTTAAGCATATTTTTTTCAAAAGTAATTTTAATGAAAAACTACTGTAATAATTTAAAATCTATAGAATATAAATTTTAAAATGATTCGTATTATATTAAATTCACAAATATATTAGTCCAAATAAATGTTATGGATTAATATGATAGGTTTGGTTATTTAAATCCAATAAATACGGATTTAATTAAAATCCAAGTTAATTGATTTGGGCTACAATAGGTGAGCCCAATTTTACTTCATCCTAGAAGCCCATCTTGGTGCCACGTGTCAAATGACGTGGCACGCCAAGTCAAACCAAGAAGCCAATAGGATCATGTCACGTGTCAAAATGACAAGTTTATTTCATTAAAGTCCAATATGCCATGTCATTTGAATATGATTGGCTGAAGGGAAGTCTTTCCTATTATCATTCCTCTATTCTACAACTATAAATAGGGATTTTATAATTCAAAAGGGACATCAAAAATTCTAACAAAAAGCTAGAGAGAGCTTGTAAATCAAACGCCACAGATTTCTCTACAAATTCAAGAATTCAAACATTCAAGCTGAAAAACCCTTGAACTCAAGATCAAGTTCAAGAACAAATTCAAGTTTCAAGAGCAAAATTAAGAACAAATTCAAACTTCAAGATCAAGATCAAAAACAAATTCAAAGTTCAAGAGCAAATCTTAAATTCAAGATCAAGCTCAAGAGCCCTTGAACTTACACTTGAAAAGGCGAATCAGAGCACTTATAGAGATTGTAACACTCACATACTTAAGATTAAATACCACAAATTGTTACAATATTTTCTTTCTTGATTATTATTTCTCAACGCGAATTTTATCGTCTACAACTATTTTTTTAAGCTGATGAAAAACAACTTTTACTGCTCTTCAAAAACACGTCTTTTCTCCCAAAAAATTGACCAAACACCTTACTTTTTAAATAATTTTCAAAACCACTCATTTCTTCCCCTATATATACACATATATCATTTGGCCAATTAAACCATATGAACTACCACTATTTTTATTAATTCCATTCCTAAAATGAGTGACAAAGAATCATCACTTCTTGTGAATGATGAAGAAATAGAGAGAAGAATTATAAAGGAGCTGCCTAAAACTAGTTGTTTATGGAATAATGTTGAACTTTATCATTGGGAAGGTTTTTGGTCCAATCTTACCGTTATAAAGGCAGCCATGGTCTTCAAGGAAACCTTCAAACCATATCCTAATGATGTTCTCTTGGCATCTTTCATCAAAACAGGTTTTTATTATTCAATTGAGTTTACTTAATATGTCCATATTTAAGGTTGTCTGTTTGGTACGAAGCAGAATGTGTTTCTAACTTTCTATTGATGTTTGTAAGTAAGACGAAAATATTATCACAATAGTATTTATATAGTTGTTGAGGGGTAGAGGTGTTGGAGATGGCGGTTGATGAGGAAGCATTGAGGGTGGGGGATGATGGGTGTGGGGGTGGTCGGCAAGGGTAGGGTGGGACGTCATACTATTGGGGTGTGTGGACGATATGATTATCGTAAAATCATTTTTTTGATTTTCAAAATATTTTGATCAATCAGACACGAAGAAACTAAAAAGTATTTTTTTTCTTAATAAACACACATCGTGAATATAGTTCTGCATGATTTAGGGTGTGTTAGTATGAAAGATTATATGTTTTGATTTTCTCATGTTCCATTGTTGAGCTAAAAAAAACTTTGTGTTTGATGTTTGTTTTCATTTGAATGTTTGATGTTTATCTTACAGGTTCAACATGGCTCAAGGCCATATGTCTATCCATCATGAAAGGTAATGAAGAGGAAGAAGACCTCTCAGTTTAGGACAATCCTCATTTTCATGTTCCAACAGTAGAGGCCGTGGATTATTATTTAAAAACTCCAGCTCATGATATATACACAATGCCTTCTCCAAGATTATTTCACACTCATTTACCTTATAGGGTTTTGCCAGATTCAATCAAGAATTCAGACAATTGCAAGATTATATATATAACAAGAAACCCTAAAGATACCTTAATTTCCATGTGGCATTTCTTCAACAAAAACAATAAGAATGTTGAAAATGGTCCCTTCCCTTTGGAAACAGCTGTGGAGTACTTTTGCAATGGGGTTCATCAATATGGACCATTCTTTGAAAATGTTCTTGAATATTGGGAAGAAAGTAAAAAAAGGCCTCAAAAAGTACTATTCTTGAAGTATGAAGACTTGAAAATGGACCCTAAAAAGGAGTTGAAAAAAATAGCCTTGTTTCTTGGAAAGCCTTTTGATAATGAAGATGATTTGGATTTGGTTTTGAACAAGTGTAGCTTGGAGAGGCTTAAGAATTTGGAGGCTAATAAGAGTGGATCACTCTTCTCTGGTTTCCACAATATTTCATTTTTTAGAAAAGGAATTGTTGGGGATTGGAAGAATTACATGACACCTGAAATGGAAGAACAACTTGACAAGATTACCAGCTTGAAATTTCAAGGGAGTGGCCTTGAACTTTGATTATTCATTAGGGTGTTTAATAGGCTAATGTTTAAGAATAATCATATGTGTCTTCAGTTATCCAAGTTCATTTGTTTTCTAGTTATCTTAAGTCCAAAAGTATCTTTTGATATTTTATGATGTTGTTATTTGTATGAGTGGAGTTTCAATATATATGATGGATCAATTTAGTTTCTAATAAGAGTGGATCACCTTTCTCTGTTAGTGCATTATGATATTGCGAAGAATCAAAAGATTTCGAGTTCAAGTCCTGAAATGGAGAAAAATCAAATGGAAGCGCCATCTCTAAATGGATACTGCATCAATGCGCCGATCCAAATTTAATTGGCACTTCAAACATTGAATGAAAAATTAAAAAAAAAAAATATATATATATATATATATATATATTGAAGAACCCACCTTTTATTCCAAGTATTGATATTAGAGCATTCATTTGGTCCTTGAAGATGTAAAGGCAAAATAAATTTGAAAATATCCATGGAAGGAAAGATGTTCTTTGTGAGTTGTATCTCTTATAGTAATAGTTGTCAAAATGGGCTAGCCCAGCCCAAGCCTCGTGAGCTAAAGAATTTGAACGGCGAGGATGGACTGACCCTTCATTTGAAAGGGCCAATCCAACCCAACCTTTGTAGGGCCGCGGGCTGGGGTTGTGCTATATGTCGCGATGGATGCATAGACTAACAAGTCCTTCATGGGTCCTGGACTGAGAGACAATGGATGTGTATCACTAGATCAGACATGCATCATTATACTTCTTCACCCTTTTTCATATTTTTTTCGTAAAAGACTTTTTACGATATCAAATAATCATCACCGATAGTGAATACAAGTTAATCTCTAATTAAAAATAGTACTAGCTTTTATCTTTATTCGAGTTTTGGTCAAAAATCTTTTAAATATCGATATGATTTGAAATCATACCAATCATGTCGACTTTTTTTAATTATATATATATTTACTTTTTTAAAAATAAATGGTATTTTTAATTTTAATTTTCTAAACGAAGATTAGTCTTTTTTTAAGTGAGATGTATTTTTATTAACTTGTCCTTAATTGTAACACCCTTGAAATTACTAAAATACCCCTAGACAAAAGATTGCTCAAATAACGCATCTCCCCAAACTCTTTTGGCAAATTTGAGGCCGGAAATACGATCAACACAAAAAATTGTGTAGGAAAATGGTCTTGGTTGATTTTTAGAGCAATCGGACCGAAAGATAATTTTCGAGGCAAAAACGCAATTCTAGAAAAATGCGTGAATGTCTGCATCGCGGACGTGTCACAGACTTGCGCTTAATTTTGGTCCCATTATTTCTACGGGATTAGAAAATCAATCAGAAAGCGATTTACGTAAAATTACACATAAATCGCACTTGAAGAATGCGATTTATGAGTAAATTATTAAATAGATAATTTTTTTAAAATTAAGAAATTAGGAGTAGTATACATTATACATAAATCGCACTTGACGAATAATATTTATGAGTAAATTATTAAATGAATAATTTTTTTTAATTAAGAAACTAGGAGTAGTATACATTACACATACATCGCACTAGAAGAATACGATTTATGAGTAAATTATCAAACGGATAATTTTTTAATTAAGAAACTAGGAGTAGCATACATTACACATAAATCTCACTTGACGAAATCGATTCATGAGTAAATGATTAAATATATAATTTTTTAAATTAGGAAACTAAGAGTGGTATTACATCACACATAAATCGGACTTGATGAATACGATTTATGAGTAAATAGATACTCTCTCCGTCCCATTATATGTGACACCGTTTGACTTAGTACGGTGTTTAAGAAAAAAAATAAGACTTTTGAAACTTGTGATCTAAATTCTTAGATATTTGTATGGCTGAAAATCATTTCACTAAGGGTAAAAGTGAAATTTTAAAGTTAAATTGTTTCTAATTAGAGTAAGATGACATTCTTTTTGGGATGGACCAAAAAGGAAAGGGTGTCACATAAAATTGGACAGAGGGAGTAATTTTTTTTAATTAAGAAACTAGTAGTAATATACATTACACATAAATTGCACTTGACGAATGCGATTTAGGTGCAGGTTCTTATAAAGTCAACCAAGTCGCTGACTATGTTATTCGTACTTTTCAAAAATGTCAACAATGCGTGTCGAATTTTGTAGTGTATTTTTTGAAAAATTTAATATAAACACGACATCAAAAATGAAGAGTGCACAGCTTTGGTAGCAGATGCCTCAGCAAGATGAAGTACTATAAATGAGGATTTTTTTAAAAAAAAAAAACTATGTGAATAATAAGAAGCACTCTCTTGCTTTATCTTCTTCTTTCTTTTCTTTTTTTCAAAATAATAATTCATCTTGTTTTTATTTTTTATTTTTTCAAAAAAGTCTAAAGATATGCTCATTTTATTTTCATGGCTAAATACAAAATATATGCTCTATGGAGTTTGGACATCCTATTATAAAAGTAAAATATTGGTATTTGGCGAAAGACTCGGATTTTAAATACTCCCTCCATTTAGAAAAAAATGATTGAATTTAACTTGATACAAAGTTTAAGAAAATAAAAAAGACTTTTGAGTTTGTGATTGTAAATTAAAAGTTATATCAAATGTACCAAATTGCTCTTTAATCTTGTGGCCTTAAGCATGTCACGTGGAAAGTTAAAACTAAAATGCTGCCTAAAAAAGAAAGAGGTTATTTTTTTTAAACAAACTAAAAAAGAAAGTAAGTTATTCTTTTTGAGACGAAGGGAGTATCAATTAAATTAAAGTATGCATATTTTACAACTTATCTAGCTAGTTGACTAATTAATGATGTTCTCTTGGCATCATTCTTGAAAATAGGTTTTCTTTAATTTTTATTCTTTGGAACCTAATGATGTTCTCTTTGAAAACAGGTTTTCTTTAATTTTTATTCTTTGGAACCTAATGATGTTTTCTTGGCATCATCCTTGAAAACAGGTTTTCTTTAATTTTTTTTTTTTGGTTTTGTTTTGTTTTCTGGAAATAACCTCTTTATCTTTTTGAGATAGTGAAAAGGTCTAGTACATTTTACTCTTTTCAGATTTCACTTGTGAGCTTCCACTGGATATATTATTATTGTTATTGTTTTGTTTTGTTAAGATATCATCATGTGATCATTTACATATTCATTTAAGGTAGAAGAGGTTAAAAGTTCAAATAATAGTGATGTTTTGGAGGCCAATACTCCTATTATTAAGTCTTGATCGGTTTATTTGATACTCATGATCTAAAAAGTTGAGTAAATTTCATAAATGACGAACATGTAAAGCCTAATTATGCTCCATAGATATAGTTTGGGTAATTATATTTCGTAATCATAGTTATAGCAACGTTTGTATAATTCGTGCAATATTTGTATACATTTGTATAATTCGCTATATACTTCGTAATTTTTGTATAGCGTTTGTATAATTCGCTATACAATTCAAAGTGTTTGTATTCACGCACAACTATTGTATTATCGCGCACAACGTTTGTATAGATCGTCCAAATTACACAAAACTCGAACTGTAATTACAGCTAGATGTTTGCCGCCAGCCGTAATTAATTCAAACTCTAGCTATGTTAACTGTATATATTTGCTTATCTAAGTAATTTTTCCTAAAAAGTTAACTTGAAATTTTTGCTCTACTCATGCTATAATGCATATATCATTTTAATTTTGCTCAAGCTAAGTCATAGCCATTATAGCAATTTTAACTTACCTTTTATACTATTTTTGAGATTGTAACAAGTATTGCATTATATTCATACTTGTCTTATAGGTACAACATGGCTCAAGGCCTTATGTGTATGCATCATGCAAGGTAATAAAGAGGAAGAAGAAGACCTTTTGGTAAAGGATAATCCTCATTATCATGTTCCAACAATAGAGTCCATGAAATATTATACAAAAACTTTAGTTCATGATCTATACACAATGCCCTCTCCAAGACTATTTCACACTCATTTACCTTATAGGGTTTTGCCATATTCAATCAAGAATTCAGATAATTGCAAGATTATATACATAGCAAGAAACCCTAATTTCCATGTGGCATTTTTTCAACAAAAATTATAAGAGTGTAGAAAATTCATTCCCTTTAGAAAAAGTTGTGGAGTGCTTTTGTAATGGGGTTCATCAATTTGGACCATTCTTTGAACATGTTCTTGAATATTGGGAAAAAAGTAATAAGAGGCCTCAAAATATACTATTCTTGATGTATGAAGACTTGAAAATGGACCCTAAAAAGGAGTTGAAAAAAATAGCCTTCTTTCTTGGAAAACCTTTTGGTAATGAAGAGGAATTAGAGAAAGTTTTATGGAGGTGTAGCTTGGAGAGGCTTCAAAATTTGGAGATTAATAAGAATGGATCTATTATTAATAATATCCCCTATAGTTCATATTTTAGGAAAGGTATTGTTGGTGACTGGAAAAATTACATGACATTTGAAATGGAAGAGCAACTTGACAAGATTACCAACTTGAAACTCCAAGGGAGTGGCCTTGAATTTTGACTCATTGAGTTGGCATCTTTAAGTTATGTCTCAAACTCCAAAAAGTTTGATAATTCTTCATTTATAGTTGTAGACATCAAAATTTTGTGGGACTCTGCAAGATGTCCTATTTCAGTTAGAGTTTCTTGGAGGCTATTCTACACTAAACCATAATTCATGCCTATATAAAAGGTATTATATTCCCTGAAAAGGCATCTCAAATATCTCATAAATCCCGGGAATATTTATCAAGAGATCAAAACATGGCTCAAGGAGGTCAAAATCATCCTCCGTTCGAGAAATACGCCACTGATGGCCCTCGAATCATGGAGAAATCTAATGAGAGAAGAATCAAGGGAGAAACAGATTTGTAACCACATTGTTTATCAATAATATTCTTGTTTCTTCATATTTTATTTGTGATTGCAATTTATTTTCTATCACATTAAAATTTGTTGTTAATAATAGTCTAGTCTCCTATAAATTTGGATGTAAGACTTCAATAAGCTTGTTTGTTGATGAAAATAATCCAATATCTATCTATTTATGTCATTTATTTTTTGGTAATTTTCTCTTGTTTAATTTGCGATTTTAAGATAGTAGTGTTTATTTGTGTGCGCGAAGAGTTTTAAGATCCATTAATTTTATATTTGATTATTGGATTCAATCCATTATATGACATATAGGAGTGAAGATGATAACGTCTTCATCCGTTATATGACATATGGGAGTGAAGGCATGACATATGATTCGTCATGCCTTCATTCGATGTATGACTCATCGACACTCCACCACATGCACATGGTTGAATATCTGGTGGGTCGATAATTTAATTTGGGGGCCATCATCGTAAATATTAATTGGGATATAATGAACTACTTTCACACCATGTAAAAGATGAATCTTGCTCCTAACTTAGCCTCAAAACATAGCCCATGTGAGGTGAGGGTTATATATTGCTCAAGTTATAAGGAGAACAATCATTCATTTTCATCCAATGTGAATTCTTCAAAAAGCTTGATTATTCTTCGTATATGGGTGAAGAATATTATACATATATCCTTATAATGATCGATAATACAAGCTTGTGCATGACTTTACTCCTTGAGATGCGATGCGTCTCTGACCTTTGCGTAATTGTAAAATAATTTGTGTATCGAGCTGTCCTTTTTATTAAAAAGTAATACCAACAGAGGAACAAACTTGTAATTGTCAAGTTGAAATTTGGGAAATAGTACTCCCCTATAACAAGAATTTTATATTAGTAATTTCCATTTTACATAGTTTTAATTAATAATTATGAATAAATGACAATATTTCAGAAAACTTAATTTGGATGTGAGTAACCCCAATTAATTTTCATTTTGATCATTAAAGTCTATAAAAAGAGAGAGAGCAAGATTACAAAAACTAATATGTCTCAATCCAAACTAGTTGATATCGACTATATGAATCATCACTAATCAGACTCTTCGTAAATAATTTACAATCACAAGGAAGAAAGTTTTCTATCAAAACCTAAAATAAAGTAAAAAATTAAATTCATAGACTGGCTCTAAATAATGCAGAATGTCTAATGTCAAATTCACTAACAAACTCCAAAGGCCTAAAAGTTTCATTTCTAATTCTTTTAACATTAGGACTTGACAACCCTCTATGCCTAAATCCATACAATTTAAGCACTTGATTATCAGCAAAATTAAAAGCTCTTTCCATACTTTTCAAACACTTCTCAACAGGATAATCCCCATAACTTCCACAAGGCTTACAACCAACAAAATGTGTCACAAATGGCCACCTCTCATCTCCGAACCCCGGATGGTATTTTTGAATCATTTCTTCATATCGATCCACTAAACCAGCCCAATAACCATGTAAATAATATGAATTTTCGACAAACACCTTGTCCATCCACTTATTATTCCTCAATATTAACATATATATCAATGCTGATTGATCGTCCGCTTCAAAATCAGGTCTACCTTTTAATTTTGCTGATAAAATTTTACCAGCATCGTCGCGAATTTTACCTTTTGGTCCCATTGGTGCCCAAGAATCAAGTAAATCTAAAGACCATTGACAATTCCTTAGAAGAAAACTTCCAGTGTTCAAAGCAACCCACGATTTTTCGTTTAATAACTCAGGATATCCATGAATTATCAAATTTTTTCCATCATATTTAGATAATGGAATTTCAAATAACATGTCTGTGAACATTGCATCACTATCCATCCACCAAATCCATTCAATTTCTGGATGAGAAATCATTAATTTTCTAATTAATGGTAATTTTGACCAATACCCTGATAATTGTTGGTCAAAATGTGCCATGTTGTACATAATTTCAATGTTGTGAATTCTACAATAATCAATCTTGTTTTTTATTGACTTTAACAAATAATAATCCCCAATTGAGTTGTCACAAGGACTCGGAGGAGAACCCGTTACCTATAATTCAAAAATCGAATAACAGAACGTAAGAAAAAAGACTTTGAGGCTCGAAAATAACTGTCTTGAAGAGATTTTTATTCGAAAAAATAGAAATTCGTCAGAATTGTACTCATAAAACGGGTCGGTTATTGGTTAAAACCAAAACCAAACCAACTAAATTCAGTTTTTAAATTCTCAAAACCAAATCAACCCAATTATAATATACAATTATCGGTTTTGGTTTAGTTCGGTTATTAACCATATACAAAAATAAAAACAACATACATTTAAAATGGAGAAAAAGTGACAACAATCCATTTAAAAATGAATAATAGTCAGAACAATTGATATACTTTCAATCATTAAATTTACTGTAAAAAAAGTTTCAAAATTCACCATTTTTTACCTAGAAGAAAGAGATAGTAACATTTCTAGTTCCACCAAGAAATGTCATATAAATGAAATCAACAAGATATTCGATTTGGTATTAATTTCTTCGATATTTTAGGATAAATTCAAACCAAACACTATCGATTTTAAAAAAGTAAAACCAAATCAAATCAAACCCAAGTAAAATCAGTTTGGTTCGATTTTTATCCAAGAACACCCCTACCTCATAGCAAATACTAATTTTCCATCAATTTAAAGTTATAAATAAAAAGAAAAATATTAAGCAAATAAAATCTTCAAACTAATTAACTCATTTTTCGCCTTTTCGATGTGAGAAAATTAATTTTACTTAATATTATATTAATTAGTATACAAATTATCTAAAACTTACCAGCAATACTCGAGGCTTTCCATTTACATAGCTTGGAAATATGGGATTTTCATGCAGCCACGTTTTTCTTGTAGAATCCCAAGTTGTGATTTTCGGACCTAAACTATAGGTAGAATTTTGAGAATATTCAGAATGATCATCATTGTCGTTGTTGTCGTTGTCATATCGGATCTCAGCAATGACCCGATTCGTTTCTTCAACAAGTTTTTGGTTTTGTTCTAGAGAGGGACTATCAGATGAGAAGTTGTTAAGGCCTATGGTGCCACGTAAAACTAAGATTGTAACAATCCCACATAAGATTGTGAGCCTAAGGTTGACCAATGAATTGGCGACACGTCGGCGACGTGAGACCGAGCGGGCACCAACGCCATCGTATCTGGTGGAGGTGGGAAGAGTGGCGTTGGTGCCCGCTGAAGTGAGCCTCTTTAGGACCGTGAATTGAACCATGGATCGTTGGGATTAAAGCGATGATTCGATATCGAAAACATGAGAGAATTTATTAATGCGATAGAAATATAGTATATGATTGATGATAAATTAATTAATGGAAGTTGAGAATATTGTTTATTTTGGAGAAAAACGTGCAGGGATGTTCTCGTTACATGCCATGCAAGTGGAAGTTGATAAGAGTGCTATATTATATTTCTTGTTTAAAAAAGAATTATCTATTTTTTATTTTGATTTGTTTAAAAAATAATGATCTATTATATTTTTTTTACGAAATTTAATTTTAATTTTTCATGTAACATATCTAAGACTATAAGTTATAAGTGTTTTTACACTTAAGTTCCTAATTTACTCTTATCATTAATTATAATAATTTTTTTATTACATTTTTCAATATTTAAAGAGTAATTTAGTAAAATTATTCTATTATTTACTACTTCTTAATTCTCGTGCCAAGTTAACGGGGAATGAGTAAAGATAGAGGAGGGAGTATTTCTAAACTTTTAACATCAAATTAAAAATAATATTTATAAAATTAATTCAATATTCTGATTGAATTAATTTTTCACACTCCTCCCGCTCGCTCCCGCTCCAAAAATAAATAAATTAGGAAAACGTAAAAAGAAACAAACAGAAATCTGCTCTCTGCTCGCTCTTAAGGATTAATTGCTGTGCACGCTAATTAGATTTCCAGCTCCGTTCGCCAGGGAACTCTCGGCGATCTGTTTCTCCGGCGAAGTCTTTCTGTAATTTTTCTACCTTGTCTCTTATGATCTCCGGTCGTTTTATTTCGCAAATGCTCTTTAGTAGCGAAAGAAAAACAAACCTAACCCGTTTTTGATTAAGAGTTAATAATACGAACTTCGATGTGGGCTTGACATTGCTTTTGTGAATTCTGGCTGTTCATACTACGTAAATGTGTGTTGTGGTGTAATTAAGTTGCTAGAAATCTGTATCTCCTTGGAGAATGTAGAACAAAACCTTTAGTATTAGAAAAATTTTATCGAGTGGGATTGTGGAAGGTAGTAGGTATTCTGATGAATTAGAGGTGCATGCAAGCTGAAATGGACACTATCGGTTATCAAAAGGAAAAAATTATACCTAGTGTGAATTGAACGGATATTGAGGTAATCTTACCTAGTGTGAATGGAACGGATATTAAGGATTTTGTAAGGCCAACTTTAGCTAGTTTAGGATTGAGGAGTTGTTGTTCCTTTTTTTTTCTTTTGATGATAGTGGTGTTTGGGGGCACCAACTTGACTATTCGACTTGGTACTTCTTTCCTTCCACCAATATAGGTATTGGATAACTTTGCTGACTGAGGCTTAGATAGATAAGAGGAAATCCTCTATTGGTTTTACGAATACATGGTTTTCCTCCTACTACTTCATTGATCAGTAGGCCACACTGTTAGATGTTGAAGAGTTACTGTTGTTGATCTCTTATATGTAACAGCAAGTATGCATCAGTAGTCAATTCCATACAAGTTGCGACTTTTGATGGAACTTCTATCATCAGTTTGGGATTTTTGAGCAGCTGGGTTGTAAGGTCTAGTTAATGGGTCCGATTTCAGGAATTTCATGAATGCTCAAGTATGTTCACTGCCTATTCAACAGTCTTATGAAACCTCAAATTTTCATCAATGTAGGTGATCATTGCTCATTTACTAGCTTGAAGCTGTGAAGCTTTTCTTGAGCTGATAGAATTGTTGATTGTTTGTCATGCTTAATTTTACTTTGGTTTTGCTAAAGTCATGCTTGAAGTCCTTGATTCAATTTTACCTTTCAAAATGTATCAATATGCAGACTACATACTTATGTCCTTCTATGTGTAGACTGTAGATGGTTAATGATTGTCATAATCTTGGCAGAATACATTGGAAGGCCCCTGAACTTGCCAAAATTTTCTGTTAGATGCCTCAACTAAGGGTGTGACCTACTGAACACTTGAGTAGGTACATAATGTGCCTATTGAACATAACACATTGACATGACACACAATGTGTGATCCTCACTTGAATTTAAGCGTGTGAGCTGACTAATTCTACTAACATAATTAAGCCAGCTCTAAACATCATCATCTCTCTCACATCTGCTTCTTCCCTCTCAAGTCCGCTTTTTTGCCAATGCTCATACACTGCTTCGCGGTGACTGCCACTGTTATGGAGTTATTGTAGGTTGTATCTGTGGAATCAATTGTGAGGTCTGTATGAATGTTTGGTAAAGATGGTGATTCTAAATCTTTTTATCTATTTTAGTTGGGCTAAAAAGTCCAGCTAGGGTGGTGTTACATATTTTATGGGGTTACTAGCTCTCGATTACCTTGTGTCATCCTCTCATTTGCTCACCATGTCACCCTGTTTGGGCTTCATTTGCTTGGTGACGGTTAGTATTGTGTTTATTGTTAAAAAGGCATATTTTGCTTGTATACTACAACAACACACCTAGTATAGTAGAGAGATGGGGTGTATGCAGACCTTACCCCTACATGTTGCGTGGGTGTACGCAGACCTTACCCCTACTTTTTCTATGTTTGTCATGTTCAGTAGATTACACACTATAGATGTCTAAATGAATAATTTGTCAAGTTCGGATGTCTGTTTATGCATAATGCCTATAACTTTTCTCCTTTTGTCTATCAGTGTGCGTGTTGAGTATAACTGCAGAAATTGAGGGGTCTTCTAGAGTGTTGGTGATAACCCTGGGGATCGCATCGAGGATCTGTTGCCTTTGTCATCTGAAAAGGATTTTTTCCTGTGCCATCTGGAAATGGATTGTACATTATATTTTTATATGAACAAATGGGTTTTTATGTAATGTGAGATGACTCTTGGTCTCTGTTTTGCTCTTATTTTATTCAGCTTTACTTCTAATATACTTGCTTTAATCCTTAACACATTTGGTGGATACTTACTGCTATAATAGACAATGGTAGTCATTGGTCACCATTCTCAGCTTCCAATTATGCTGAGGATACTGTTGTTATATTGCTTTCTATATGTGTTGGTGTCAGAGATTTTAAAAATTTAGGCCTTTTTTTATGTTCATGTCCAGCTCTTAGTTGAGATTTTGATTTAGATCTATGCGTTTAGTCAGGATTTTGATTCACAAAAATATCTATACTGCTTTCATGCCAGTTCAAAGGAGTTCCTCTCTAAAATTTCATTCGGTCCTTAGACTAGCTAACCTTCATTTTACAAGCTGTTAGAACAATGAAATTAGAGGTGTAAATATCTGGAGGAAATTGAAGACAGGGTTACATTTGGGATGATAGGCGGCTGCTTATGTCATTCCAAGTTTTAAGTCCTCCTCCTCATTTCTTTTGCTTCCGGACAAAGAACTGAGTTGCATGTGATTTTAACTAAAGTGATACATTAACTTTAGGTTCTATGTTCTCTAGGAGCCCTTCAGCTAAAGAGTACTTCTGCAGTCACTTACATATTGGAGAATCTTTGGTTTCTATGTCAAAGTTGCTGGCATGGCTTAATGCAGTTTCTTCATTTTAACTACTCTCACATCTTTAGCCACTAATTGCAAATAAAATCTACTATGTAAAGACAACAAGACATCCTGAATCTTGCTTCTGTGCTTGTACATGTCTAATTTCCTTCTTGACTAAGATGCAGGGCTTAAAATCTACTAGCTGCAACAATGACGCATTCGTATCTACCTGCAACCGCAGATTCACTAGCTCATGCTTCTGAGGCTTATACCTCATCTGAGGCTATCTACATTCTCTATCGCATCCTTGAGAACCCTTCATCAGCTTCCGAGGCCCTAAGGATCAAAGAGCAGGCAATTTTCAATCTCTGTGACCTCCTAAGTCAAGAGAATCGGGTTAAGGATCTCAAAAACCTTCTCATCGAGTTGCGTCCCTTCTTCTCTTTAATATCCAAGGCAAAAACAGCCAAAATTGTTAAAGGAATTCTTGATGCAGTGGCAAGAATACCGGGTACATCTGACCTTCAGATTACAGTTTGCAAAGAGATAGTGCAGTGGACCCATTTGGAGAAACGAACTTTCCTTCGTCAGAAAATTGAGGCAAAACTTGCAGCTCTTTTGATGGAAAGGAAAGAATATTCTGAAGCATTGACACTCCTTCAAGGATTGATCAAGGAGGTGAGAAGATTGGATGACAAGCTGCTTCTTATGGAGATTGACTTGCTGGAGAGCAAGCTCCATTTTTCTTTAAGGAATCTTCCCAAAGCTAAGGCTGCGCTTACAGCTGCTCGAACAGCAGCCAATGCTATATATGTCCCTCCAGATCAGCAAGGTGAAATTGATTTGCAGAGTGGGATACTTCAGGCAGAAGAAGGAGATTTTAAAACTGCTTACAGCTATTTCTGTGAGGCATTTGAGACATTTAATGCCCTTGCTCGCGATACCAAGGCCACTTCATCAAAAGATCATCTCAATGCCAATGGCAAGGTCAAAGTCAAGGCCATATACAGCCTCAAGTATATGTTGCTATGCAAAGTCATGGTCTGCCGGGCTGATGAAGTTACAGGAATAATATCTTCGCGTGGATTGGATTATCTTGGGCCAGAACTTGATGCTATGAAAGCTGTTGCCAATGCTTGCACCAACCGATCTTTGAAGCTCTTTGAGATTGCTCTTCAGAACTTCAAGGCTCAGCTTGATGAAGATCCTGTCATCCATCGGCACATTTCCGCCCTCTACGATGCTTCAATGGAGTATAATCTTTACACGTTGATTGAACCTTTCTCAAGGGTCGAGATTGCAAATATTGCTGAAATGATTGAGATGCCAGCCGACCTTATTGAGAAGAAGTTATCTCAAATGATACTAGATAAGAAGTTTCCTGGGAAACTAGACCAGAATAATGGATGCCTTGTAATTTTCGAGGACCCTTGTGAAGACACAATTTACCCAGATACATTGGAAACCATTTCAAGTATAGGGAAGGTTGTTGACAGTCTGTTTACAAGATCTTCAAAGATAATGGCTTGAGTGTCAGATCCTTCATCTAAGACTTGGTACTTCTTGAGCTGCAGACAGTATATGTTTTAAGCTTCAGCTACTTTTCTAATGTTTTCTGCTGATGGCATTTTCTTGAACTTTTGATTACTGTGAGTAGAGCTACAATTGAACATCAATTAGGATGACATTACTTACATCAAACATGAAAGTGTTGACCTCTTCACTCTAAAGTACAAGCAAAAGGTTGTTATTAACCTTTTGCTTATCCAATGATGTATGGTAGAATCGATGAATGCAAAGATATACTTTAGCAGGTGGTATAGATCTCTTATTGTGTAGCATTAGCAACTGAACTTTTATTATATTACATCAAACCAGAGGCTCTTTTAATACAGGACGAGACACTTTATGCACTGAACTTTTCTTATTGAAATTCAAGTCCTGTTAAAATTTGAAAATAAATTTAATAGCATGGAACTGACAATGATTTGACCTGTTTCTTATTGAAATTGACCGTTTACTCAAGCCCGGTGGTTACTTTGTCTTAACCACAGCAGCACGATACTCGTCCACTGGAAGAATTCACCAAGAAGAGACTTTTCTTTGGGAGAAGACAGCCTATTCTCAGTGTTATATATCTAGGTAAGTCTGCTAAAAAAGAGGATGTGTGTAGCTGATTTCCTCTCAGTTAAGCTAATTTTCAGGATTAAAAAGAAGAATTAAAACATTGAATCATGAATAGGTTTGGAATTGTTTTCAGTTTATAAACTATTGTATACCCCAACATCCTTTTGCAAAAGGGAAATGTTAAACTTTAAGCTCTGGTGTTAATATTTGTGTGTTTCAATCTGTTTTCACGTTATAGTTTTACCTCTTTTCCACTCAACTCCCATGGTAAGAATTTGTGTTTAATTGTTGCAGTCAGGGTAAGGTACCAGTTAGTAAAGGAAATGATATGCAAATTAAATGTACTACCAACCACTTCTACACTGTATATCTGGGACAACAAGTCACCGGTGAATTCCAATACATAGCAAATCTGATCATCTGAAATGGATAATCTAGTGATTAATAGTATTCTTTTTTTTAAATTATGAAATAATCCACACATTCATTATATTCGATGCAGAACATAAACGTATATAAAAATTATTAATTTATAATAAATTAAATATTTGAAATTATAATTTTAAAAATATAATTTATATTCAATACTAAAAATCTTTAAAATCAAATTCAAACCCTAAGATTGCAAATAATACATCAAAATGATATAGGTAAAACTTATTGCAACTCATTACATATTTACATAAATAAATGTGTTATATAATAATAATATATTAAGTTTAATCTCGTAAAATAAAATATGAAGAGGTTAGAAATCTTACTAAGAAAACGTAAAAAACTAATAATAATAATAACAAAAGTGAAAAATGACATGATAATAAAAAAAATCTTTTAATTTATAAAAAACAATAATTTAAAATATTTAGCAAAAAGAAAAAAAAGAGCAGAAATAAAAATTCTCCCTTTTATTAACACACACAACCCTCTTCAAGGTTTAATTACTGAACACGGCAGCTGAGATTCGCTCTACTCCCCCATTTCCTTCGTCGGCGATCTCTCTCGGCGATCTCTTTATCCGGCGAAGTCTTTCTGTAAGCTTCTTATCTTATCTCTTATGCTTTCTCCCTCCGTTTATTTCGTATCCTCTTTAGTAGTACAGAAAAAATCTTAGCGAGTACGAACTTCGATGTGGGTTTTGCAATTTTTTTTTTTTTGAATTCTTCATGTTTATATGTGTTGCAATATTGGCTTATTAAGTGTCGTCAGAAGGTGAGGTTTTGGAGTCTGCTTAGTTTGTTTAGGAGATCTGTATTAGGGTAATCTTAGCGAGTGTATGGAATGGGTATTGGGAATTCATAAGGGAAATCTGATTAGCTTAGGATTGAGGAGTTATTGTTGTTGTTCTCTTATATAACAAGGGGAAAAAGTGAAAGGGATGTAAAAGATGGAATTTTGTTTATCAGATTGTGACTTTTCAGCAATTTAGGTTTTACTTAACGGGGTTCAATTACAAGAATTTGATGGACTTTAAATATGATGACTGCCTATTGTGACTTTTAGGCAGTTGCGCTTTAATTTCTACGAGATGTTTGGAATCTGGAGGTGTACTTGTGGTTTACATTAGTCCTATTAAGACATGTACGATGGAGCTAAAACTCGGATTATGAGAATTCATAAGGGCAATTCAATTAATTTAGGATTGAGGAGTTATTGCTGTTGTTCTCTTATATGTCAAGGGAAAAAAGAGAAAGGGGTGAAAAAGATTGAAACTTTATCATCTGAGTGTGACTGTTTAAAAAATTGTGGAGTAAGGTTTAGTTGATGGTGTTCAATGCCAAGAATTTCATGAACTCTTACGTACAATGACTGCCTGTTAATTGTTTTTTATCATCAGATTGTGACTTTTCAGCAGTTGGATTTTACAATGGTTTGTGAATTGTGTTGGTTTGTGCTGCATATCGGAACTTCGATTTCTGTTGCTCTCTAAATGTGTTGCAATTGTATTTTGGAATTAAGGTTTAGTTATGTTGGTATACGTACATAAAGTCCGAGGCTTGTTAGTTTCTTATGGGATCTGTGTATCCTTGGAGAATATAAAAACCTCTACCGTTGGAGAGCTATTACTCAAGTGGAATGGAAATGAGCGAAATGGAATCAATATTGAGGATTCATAAGGCAGTTCTACATAGTTTAGGATTGAGTAGTTGTTGCTGTTTTTTCGCAGAATAAGGAAAAATTATGGTAGGACCATAGAAGATGGACTTTTTTCAACCAGATTGTGCTTCTCTGCAATTGGGGTGTAAGGTCTAGTTAATGAGGTTCGATTTCAAGAATTTCAGGAATACTTAAATACATTGACTTCCTGTTCAGCGGTCTTATGAAACCTCGAGTTTTCATCAATGTAGGTAGGCATTGGCCATTTACTCTCCGGAAGCTTTGAAGCTTTTCTCGAGGCTGATGGAATTGTTGATTGTTTTCCGTGTTTAATTTTACTCTGATTTTGTTCAAGTCAGGATGAAGTCCTAGATCAATTTTCCTTTCAAAATGTGTCAAAAGACCTACTGCATACTTGTGTCCTTTTAACGTAGATTGTTGGTGCTTATTATAAACTTGGGAGTGTGCAAGAATATTGAGGATAGAGTTGTTATATTGCTTTCTGAATGTGTTGGTGTTGTAGCTTTTAAAGGTTCATGCTGCTTTTATATTTGTGTTCAGTGCTTGGCGGGACTTTGGTTCACAAAATATCTGTTCTGCTTTAATCCCAGCTCAACGGATTCTCTCTAAAATTTAAGTATCTCCATCAGACTAGCTAACCTTCATTCTGCAAGTTGCTAGGACAATTAGATGGCAGAAGTATAAATACTTGGGAGGAAATTGAGGGACAGGGGTACATTTGGACTGATATGCAGCTGCTTACTTCATTCCAAGTTTAAGTCTTCCTTCTCTATTCTTTTGTCTCAGGACAAAGAAAGGAGTTGCTTTTAGTTTAGCTAAATTAATACTGACTTTAGGTCCTATGGTTTCTATGAGCTTTTTTGCCCTATTAGAGCCTTCTAGCTGAAGAGTACTTTTGCACTTGTTTA
Organism: Solanum rostratum; assembly: GCA_029948455.1. Classification (NCBI taxonomy): domain Eukaryota; kingdom Viridiplantae; phylum Streptophyta; class Magnoliopsida; order Solanales; family Solanaceae; genus Solanum; species Solanum rostratum. The sequence continues at coordinate 7,967,498 of CM057046.1, forward strand.
CATATTGGGAAAGTTTTGCTTTCTATGTTGAAGTGGCTGGCATAGCTTAATGCAGTATCTTCATATTAACTTTTCATACATCTTTAGCCACTAATTGCAAAATAGAATGCATGTAAAAGACAGCAAGACAAAGTGTTCTAAATGCTTACTATGTGCTTGTCATATCTAATTTCCTTGTTGAATAAAAAATTGCAGGATTTAGGATCTGCTAACTGTAACAATGTCGTCTTCATATCTACCTGCAACCACAGATTCACTAGCTCAGGCTTCTGAGGCTACAACCCCATCTGAGGCTATCTCCATTCTCTACCGCATCCTTGAGAACCCTTCATCATCTTCTGATGCCCTAAGGATCAAAGAGCAGGCAATCTTCAATCTCTCTGACCTCCTAAGTCAAGAGAAGAGGGCCGAGGATCTCCAAAAGCTTCTCGTCCAGTTGCGTCCCTTCTTCTCTTTAATACCCAAGGCAAAAACAGCCAAAATTGTTAATAAAGGAATTGTCGATGCAGTGGCTAAAATACCGGGTACATCTGACCTTCAGATTACACTCTGCAAAGATATAGTGCAGTGGGCCCGTTCGGAGAAACGAACTTTCCTTCGTCAGCGGGTGGAGGCAAAACTTGCAGCTCTTTTGATGGAAAACAAAGAGTATTCTGAAGCATTGACACTTCTTTCAGGACTGATCAAGGAGGTTAGAAGATTGGATGACAAGCTGCTTCTTGTCGAGATTGACTTGCTGGAGAGCCAGCTCCATTTCTCTTTGAGAAATCTTCCCAAAGCCAAGGCTGCGCTTACTGCTGCTCGAACAGCAGCCAATGCTATTTATGTCCCTCCAGCTCAGCAAGGTGCCATTGATTTACAGAGTGGAATACTTCATGCAGAAGAGAAAGATTATAAAACTGCTTACAGTTATTTCTATGAGGCATTTGAAGCATTTAATGCCCTTGAAAATCCTCAGGCCTTGTACAGCCTCAAGTATATGTTGCTATGCAAAATCATGGTCAGCCAGGCTGATGATGTTGCAGGAATAATATCAACGAAGGTTGGATTGAATTATCAGGGGCCAGAAGTTGATGCAATGAAAGCTGTTGCCGATGCTCACTCCAAGCGATCTTTGAAGCTCTTTGAGACTGCTCTTCGCAACTTTAAGGCTCAGCTGGATGAAGATCCTATCGTCCATCGACACCTCTCTTCACTCTATGACACTTTAATGGAGCAGAACCTTTGCAGGTTGATCGAGCCTTTCTCAAGAGTCGAGATTGCTCATATTGCTGAGTTGATCGAGTTGCCATCTGACCATGTTGAGAAGAAGTTATCTCAGATGATATTAGACAAGAAGTTTGCTGGAACTCTGGACCAGGGTGCTGGATGCCTTGTAATTTTTGAGGACCCTAAGCAAGACGCAATTTACCCAGCTACATTGGAAACCATTTCAAATATGGGGAAGGTTGTTGACAGTCTGTTCGTAAGATCTTCAAAGATAGTGGCTTGAGTTTCAGATCCCCTCCATCTATGGCTTGTATTTCCTGCGCCGCAGGCAGATGCTGCTTTAAGCTTCAGCGCGTTTTGTTGTGTTTTATGCTTCATTTCTCAGTACATTTGAACTTAGTATAAACCTTACATGGCCTGGAGTTACCAAGGAGCAAGTTGTTTCGTGACTTTATTTATCAACAGTGCTATGAGATGATTGAACTATTTAGTTATAAGCTTTATTTCTTTATGGTGTTTTGTTTGTTTTTTCCCATCTCCCTTAATTATTGAACCTTAGGTGATTTTTTATTTTATTGGTGTTTATTAGAGGTGCTTTCTAAAGTACAATAATAATCTTTGTTTGATTAAATCAATTTAAAAAATAATTTTTGGACGAAATCTTTTTCTTTAGGCTTCTGAAAAAATAAATTCTTTTTACTACAAAAAAAGGTACTCTGAAAACTTGACCAAATATTTTAACTGTCCACAATAATTATTATCTTTTTATTTTACAGAACTTTATAATCAAAATTATAGTACTTTATCGTTGAAGCTAGGGGTATTCACGATTTGGATAAAAATCAATCCAAACCGAAAATTCGAACCAAATCAACTAAATAAATTGCTTTTAATTTTTTTTAAATTGATAGTGCTTGGTTTGAGTTTGGGTTTGTTCGGGAAAATCCGAAGAAATAATCAAACCAAACCAATAAATTATATTCATATTTTTTTATAATTATACATATATAGTACATTATTTATAAAAATAATTTTAAAGATCTTATATACGTTTTCATCAAATTTTATTTTTAATCTACTTATGAAAGCAAAAATGCTCAAAACGAGAACATTTATCTTATTGATTTCATGTATCTGAATGTCTATGACAACTCTTGGTGAAACTAAAAATGTCACTATCTCTTCCTTCTAGGCCAAAATGATAATTTTAAAATTTTTTTTAAATAAATTTAGTGATCAAAAGTTTTATAATGTCAGTTATTCTAACTATTTTTTTGTTTTGAATTAGATTGTTGTCACTTTTTCTTCATTTTGAATGAATCATTGCTTTTATTTGTGTATGCTTAATAATTGAACCACATTGAAATCGATAACAAGTAAACTGATAAATGTATATTATAATTGATTTTGTTTTGATTTTGAGAATTTAAAAACCGAATTAAGTTGAATAGGTTTTGATTTTAATTAATAACCGACCCAAATCGATCCGTGAACACCCTTAATTGAAGTATGTGATGCATAGAATGAAACTGCTCTCCTCTTGATTAAAAGTCTCAATTAGCACTTTCCTCAAATGAGCATTACATAATGCATATACGGATTAGTCGATACACAAAAGGAATATAGATTAATCGGACATCAATGTGGGAAAGGGCATATCTAGTATTTTCTGCATTGAGGATGATATTTCAGAGACGAAGATTTTTCGAAAACAGTCTTTTTATCTCTATGTTATTATCGTAACGAGTGAAATGGCATAGAATATCAAAAAATAAATACTAAATTACAATCTTACTTTTTCAAATATGGTTGTGTATATATTTTTTATTTTTATACCAAAAACTCTCTCGCTTTTCTCTCACTACTATTAGTCTTCTCTTTTTATTCTCGATTTTCTTCCTCACTCTCTCGCAGGTCTCTCTAGTCATCTTCAGCTATAGATCCACACAGAGGTAAAGCCTTTTTCTCTCTTTTTTACTTTCTGTTCTTCAAATTCAAGCATTTGGACAGCGATTTTGTTTTAATTATTCTCATTTTACTGAAAATTTTGATGATTTTTTTTACCAGTTCTCGGCACTGCAGTGTGAAATATGAATTGTGTATGTTATTTTACAGTAATTATCATAAAAATAAATAAAAATGCTGCTGTAAGAGTTGCTGATATGTTCTTTGTAGTCATCAATTTGGTGAATTTGGTTAAAAAAATAAAAATAAAATAAAAAATTGGTGTTTAGTTAATGGTTTGGATCTCCAACGTTTTAGTTGCTGATCTTAAAGCTTAAGATATATGGTATACCATATAGAGGTCTCAGGGTTCAAATCCAAGCAGAGTTACCTAGTATCTGTTGTTTGTGGGAGGTCGTAGGTATGTTATGGAATTAGTTGAGGTGCGTGCAAACTGTCCCGAACACTATGGTTATCAAAAAAGAAATATGGTATAAGATCTGGTTAGGACTTGAAAATTTGAGTGTATTTTTTTTTTTTTTGGTGCCACTAGTGAGGTGATTGGAGGACGAGACTTGGGTCAACAGTAGAGCTTCTCCGTTGGTGATCTGTAGGTTTGAAGACTGTGTATTGTATAAGTTGACATTTCTCCCTATCCCGCCACTATCAAAAGGGCATTTTGTGCGCATGGTATGAGCCTTCTACTTGTGATGATTGACTATGTTATTGACTGCATTGCTGAATGAATTGTTGTTCTTTCACTATATTGACGTCTTCTTCTATATTATCTATCTCAAAAGGATGTCAATTGACTTATGGAGTCCCACTTATTTTAGTTAGTTGTGGTAGTTTATGGAATTTAAGGAACTGTAGTACCCTTTTTTCGTTTTTCCTTTCTCTGAGTGAGTTTTTCTTACCAAGGGAATGAGTGAAAGTGATTCAAATGCTTGTTTTTATGGCTTGTCTACTATTGGCCAGCAGTGTAATCATTCACTCCCTCAGTTACTTGTCCCTTATACTAAAAATATATTTCAGTATTTCACTTTTTACTTGTCCATTTTAGCAAATCAAGAGAGATTTATTACTTTCTTCCAGTGTCACCCTTATTATTGAGTAACTATATGAAGTACTGGTAGCAAGTCAAAAAAAACTATATGAAGTACTGGTAGTCAAACTTAGATTTTCGAAGAATAATTACCAAGGGTAATTTAGTATAACAAATTATGCCTAATGATAAAAAGGGACGGAGGGCGTAAGTAAGGTGGTGAAGAAATATGCTGCCTAATGAGTAGCTATGTAACATGAAATTTCCATTAGCCTAGTTGTTCCTGTGTCTAAGGAGAATGATGTGTGTTTTGGTTTTGATTAAATTCCTCAAAATATACTTGTTACCTACTGATAATTAGATCATATTGCAATGCCAGATTCATACCCAAATTCAGAATTCACAAACCAGACCCTGAAAAGTAGGGGGTGTCTGTAGTTATTAAGCACTCTAACAGTCATATTATGGAAAATTAAGTATTTCCAAACCAATGATAGCAGCCAGTGACATAGGTAAGATGCACTTGCAATAATGTGATGTTTACTTGCTGGTTTTGAGGACATAAAACTTTCTGCTTTTATGCATGTATATCAACTTAATCATCCTTTTTCCCTGGACAGTCTTTGGAAAGGAGAATGGGCAATAACCAGATTAGGTATTGTGTCTCAGTCTAGATGACACACTTACTTATTAATCACATTATATTATCATAATTCAGCCTTACATGTGGGAGTCTGTTAACACCACCAAGTCATTTATCTTCATTCTCTCTATCTGCTAGAGGGAGATTATTTACTAATCCGAGCTCCCGGTTGTTTGGTAATGTAATTGACAGTAGCAAGATATAAATTTGTGATAGTGCCAGTGCTTTTTTCCTGCATAGTATTTAGCATAAGGATGGAATGTAAGCAGAGTGAGGGGAAATGGCTTGTGCTGGCGGTAAAGCAAATAAGGGACTAAAATGTAGTTGCGATGGTATCCATATATTATGCTGCAGTGTATGATGTCGCTACATTTCAATCTTTTACCCAAATATTTTTGGATTGAAAGGGATCAGTTATCTATACCACTATGATTGTTTATCTCCTGCCATTAAAAATAGTACAAAAAGCAGAGCTTGTCTTTAATCTATTCCTTTTACCTTTGAAACTCTGGGAATAACTACATGGCTATTATATTGTAGAATATCCAGGCTCATTACTCTTTCTGAGAAGTTAACAGATATATATTATAACAGCATTCTATTTTATTGCTGTACTTTACAGACTACACAAGGGGTATGATTTGACTGTGTTTTAGAACAACCCTGCGACGCTAGTCCTTGGCTACAAATCCGTAATACGATTCAGTTGTACATTTTGTCAAAATGGGGCGTTTAAGGCCACAATCTAGTATCAAGGCAATTGAAGAGGAACCAGAAGATTGTGAAACAACCTCTTCCAACAGAACTGCTATGGCTTGTATGATTAACTCTGAAGTAAGTGCTGTTTTAGCAGTCATGAGAAGAAATGTGAGGTGGGGTGGTCGTTATGTTTCGGGAGATGATCAGCTAGAACACTCTCTAATCCAGTCTCTCAAAACATTGCGTAAGCAGATATTTATGTGGCAGCATTCGGGGCAAACCATCAGTCCAGCCTTGTATCTCCAGCCATTTCTGGATGTTGTTCGGTCTGATGAAACTGGAGCACCAATCACTGGTGTTGCATTGTCTTCTGTTTTCAAGATTTTGACCCTTGATATTCTTGATCTTGATGCTGTCAATATTGAAGATGCAATGCACTCTGTTGTGGATGCTGTGACTAGTTGCAGATTTGAGGTGACAGATCCTGCATCAGAAGAAGTTGTATTGATGAAGATACTTCAAGTTCTTTTGGCATGCATGAGAAGTAAAGCATCGGTTGTGTTGAGTAATCAGCACGTTTGCACCATTGTCAACACATGCTTCAGAGTAGTTCATCAAGCTGGAACAAAAAGTGAGGTCTTACAGCGGATAGCACGTCACACCATGCATGAACTTGTGAGATGTATTTTTGCACACCTTCCGGAAGTTGACAACACACAACATTCCCTGGTTAGACGGCACGGTTCCACCAAAAAGGAGGTACAGGTGCACCATTTTTTAATCTCTGAAAGTTATCCTTTATTTCAGTCTCCAACATTATAGTTCCCAGCTATAGACTTTGCAATCTAACAAACTGTCCACAATCTTAAGTCCTTCGACCCAAAAATCAATAAGAAATTTGAAACATACTATATCTAATAGTGTTAGAGTTTTTCTCATGAAAGGAGTGGTTGAGGCATAGGAGTAGAAGTCTGGAGACCCCAGATTCGAATTCCAGCTAAAACACTCAATTTTGGTGATCTACTCTAGCCTTTGAATAGGTTTGTCAAGTTCTTGTGTTTGTGATGTATTGTAAGTTACCCATCAGATAAATCTAGGTGAGTGCAAGCTTAGTCCAAACACCACCATCATTAGGAAAAAAAATAAGAATCTTCTCACGGACCAATCTTGCCTTATGGGTATCATCCGGTGAGCAAAGAAGACGGGAGCATGTCTTTTCTGTTGACTAAGTTCATCCTTTGAGCAAACTTTGCCTTTGCATTTTGTCCGCACATGCATTTCTACTTTTTTGCCAGCCTATAGATGTCCAACTGGATTAAATAGAGGCCAGATACAATACATTATATCTGATCTCCTTTTTGGTCAGCAGTCTAGATTGATCTAGTATTTCTTGTGCATTCATCTTTTGCTTTTTTGTCTTCTCATTCTTCTACCATATATGTTCGGAACATTATATGTTAATGTCTTATTATATAGGTTGCTGGTATTGATAACGAGTACAGTTTCAGTAGCAAGTCAGAGAATGGGAGTGGTCCTTCTGAATATGATAATCTGCCACCATCTGGAGGTTTCGGTTCTGCTTCAACAGGTCTGCTTAGCGGTGTTACAGAAGAAGGCATGGTCATGGGTGATCACGGGAAAGATAGTGTTCCTTATGACCTACATTTAATGACTGAACCATATGGAGTCCCATGCATGGTTGAGATATTTCACTTCTTGTGCTCTTTGTTGAATGTTGTAGAACATGTAGGGATGGGTCCTAGAGCAAATACTATGACATTTGATGAAGATGTTCCACTATTTGCCCTTGGTTTGATCAACTCAGCCATTGAACTGGGAGGCCCTGCTATTCGCAGTCACCCCAGATTGTTGAGTTTGGTCCAGGATGAATTATTCCGTAATCTAATGCAGTTTGGTTTGTCAATGAGTCCGTTGATTCTGTCAATGGTCTGCAGTATCGTTCTAAATCTGTATCAGCACTTGCGTACTGAGCTAAAACTACAGCTTGAGGCTTTCTTTTCCTGTGTAGTCCTGAGACTTGCACAAAGTCGTTATGGGGCTTCATACCAGCAGCAGGAAGTAGCAATGGAGGCTCTTGTTGACTTTTGCAGGCAAAAGTCCTTCATGGTAGAAATGTATGCAAATTTAGATTGCGATATTACCTGCAGTAACATTTTTGAAGAACTAGCAAATTTATTATCTAAGAGTGCGTTTCCGGTGAACTCTCCATTGTCTGCCATGCACATTCTTGCTTTGGATGGTCTGATTGCTGTTATCCAGGGAATGGCTGAGAGGATAGGCAATGGATCCTATAATTCAGAATATACTCCAATAAATCTAGAGGAGTATACTCCATTCTGGATGGTCAAGTGTGAGAACTATAGTGATCCTGATCATTGGGTACCATTTGTACGTCGACGGAAGTACATCAAGAGAAGGTTAATGATTGGAGCTGATCACTTTAATAGGGATCCAAAGAAAGGTCTAGAGTTTCTTCAAGGAACACATCTATTGCCAGAAAAACTTGATCCCCAGAGTGTGGCTTGCTTTTTTAGGTTCACAGCTGGGTTAGATAAGAATCTCGTTGGGGATTTTCTTGGAAATCATGATGAATTTTGTGTTCAGGTGCTTCATGAGTTTGCTGGGACATTTGATTTCCAAGACATGAACCTAGATACTGCATTGAGGCTGTTTTTGGAAACTTTCCGACTGCCTGGGGAATCTCAAAAGATAGCAAGGGTGCTTGAGGCATTTTCAGAGAGATACTATGAGCAATCTCCACAGATTTTAGCTAATAAAGATGCTGCTCTGTTGTTATCGTATTCAATAATAATGCTCAACACTGACCAGCACAATGTTCAAGTAAAGAAGAAGATGACAGAGGAGGATTTCATCCGTAACAATCGGCACATTAATGGAGGCAATGATCTTCCTCGTGAATTTCTATCTGAATTGTACCACTCAATCTGCAACAATGAGATCCGGACAACACCAGAGCAAGGTGCTGGTTTTGCTGAAATGAACCCAAGCCGTTGGATTGATTTGATGCACAAATCTAAAAAAACTTCCCCGTACATCACGTGTGATTCTAAAGCCTACCTTGACCATGATATGTTTGCAATAATGTCGGGCCCTACCATTGCTGCTATCTCTGTGGTGTTTGATCATGCTGAACATGAGGATGTCTACCAAACTTGCATCGATGGTTTCTTGGCTGTTGCGAAGATTTCAGCATGCCATCATCTTGAAGATGTTTTGGATGATCTAGTAGTATCTCTATGTAAGTTCACTACCCTGTTGAACCCCTCATTGGTGGAGGAACCTGTTTTAGCCTTTGGCGATGATGCAAAAGCAAGAAAGGCAACTGTTACAGTTTTTACTATAGCAAACAAATGTGGTGATTTTATCCGTACTGGCTGGAGAAATATCTTGGATTGCATCTTAAGATTGCACAAGCTCGGTCTTCTTCCTGCTCGTGTAGCCAGTGATGCAGCTGATGACTCAGAGGCATCTTCTGATCCAGGACATGGGAAACCTCTCCCTAATTCATTGTCTGCTGCTCATATGCAATCCCTAGGTACTCCCAGAAGATCTTCAGGACTTATGGGCCGATTTAGTCAACTCCTATCTATAGACACAGAAGAGCCTAGGTCTCAGCCTACTGAGCAACAACTTGCAGCTCATCAGCGCACACTGCAGACAATTCAGAAGTGTCAAATTGATACCATTTTCACAGAAAGTAAGTTTCTCCAAGCTGATTCTTTGTTGCAGTTGGCAAGGGCCCTCATATGGGCTGCAGGGAGACCTCAGAAGGGTAGTAGTTCCCCGGAGGATGAAGATACTGCAGTGTTCTGCTTGGAATTGCTGATTGCAATCACTTTAAACAATAGAGATAGAATAGCACTTCTTTGGCAGGGAGTTTATGAACACATTGCTCATATTGTACACTCAACAATAATGCCTTGTGCTCTAATTGAGAAAGCTGTTTTTGGACTACTACGCATCTGCCAGAGGCTGCTTCCTTATAAAGAGAACTTAGCAGATGAACTTCTCAGATCATTACAACTTGTAACCAAGCTTGATGCCCGGGTAACTGATGCATACTGCGAACAAATTACACAGGAAGTCAGTCGGTTGGTTAAAGCAAATGCATCACATATCCGATCTCAAATGGGATGGCGAACTATTACTCAGTTACTTTCTATAACAGCTAGACATCCAGAAGCTTCAGAAGCAGGATTTGATGTCCTGTGTTTCATCATGGCTGATGGATCCCATTTGTCTCCGGCTAATTTTGTTCTTTGCATTGATGCAGCAAGAAATTTTGCAGAGTCTCGTGTTGGACCAGCTGATAGACCTGCTCGTGCGGTGGATCTTATGGCAGGTTCTGCTGCTTGTTTAGCATGCTGGTCCAAAGATGCCAGTGAAGCAATGGCGGAAGCAGAAGCTTTGAAGCTGTCTCAGGATATAGGGGAAATGTGGCTGAGGCTTGTACAGGGTCTGAGGAAAGTTTGTCTGGATCAGAGAGAAGTTAGGAACCATGCTCTTTCATCCCTACAAATGTGCTTAACAGGAGTAGATGAAATGTACCTTTCACATGGTCTCTGGTTGCAGTGCTTTGATATTGTCATTTTCACAATGCTGGACGACTTGATTGAGCTCTCATCACAGAAAGATTATCGAAACATGGAAGAGACGCTTATTCTTGCCTTGAAGCTGTTGACTAAGGTGTTTCTACAGTTGCTTCACGAGCTATCCCAACTGACCACCTTCTGTAAACTCTGGCTTGGAGTCCTTAACCGGATGGAGAAATACATGAAGGTGAAGGTCAGAGGTAAGAAAAGTGAAAAGCTTCAAGAGCTAGTCCCTGAACTTCTTAAGACCACCTTGTCTGTAATGAAATCTAAGGGGATACTTGTTCAGAGGAGTGCTCTCGGTGGAGATAGCTTGTGGGAACTGACATGGTTGCATGTGAATAACATCTTTCCTTCTCTGCAAGCTGAGGTGTTCCCTGATAATGAGTCAGGACATGTAGAGTCTGACCAGACAGACGTAGGTGGAAGTGCATATGATGAAAGTGGTCCGAGTTGAGAAACTGTTGAAGCTTACACTGCGTCTGTTAGATGAGAGTTACTTTCTGTCCAAATTTAGGTAAGGATATGCATATTTTTGCCATGATAACATCTGCTCACTCTCTCTCTGAGGAATTCGAACATGATTTTTCTCTGATATTGTATTAGACTGTGCATATTGTACAGAATGTAGAGTAGTTCTAACCTAGTGTTTACCTTGCAGTAGTGTGTTAAAGACTTATTGCACAAGATTGCCTTGGTCTGCAACGTTAGTGCATATCGTTTGTGTAATTCTGGTCATGGAGTGTGCTTTTGCTTATAGTGTTTTCGACTTTTTATCCAGTGTTACTCGAACCTTCAACCTACTGATTGAAGATTCAGGTTGCTTACTAGTTACTACTGAGCTAACTCCTCTCAACCCTTTACTTTCTTTTGTTTTACTCCAATATTTTAGTTCATTGTGTGGTCTGCTTCTGGTTCCAAAGCAACAACCAGTGCTTTTCTCTGCACAAGTTTGAAGAAGATTGAAAATTTGCAATGTTTGTTGTGTTTGTTGCAATATTGGCAGTGAGTATATAATAACTAAAAAAGTTTTAAAGTTAACTTACAATACCTTTGTTTTAATTAATTATAATTGTCCCATTATAAACTATCTCAAAATTGTATCCTATATTTCTACGCTAGATGGAATCTCTCTATGTTTCCTATACATCTTTCCAATTATTATTTTTTCCTACTCAATTGTCCTATTTAAACCAACAATAAATTAATCAGCGTAATTTCACAAGTGAAATTTTAAAAAAATAAAATGTATACAGATTTTAGTTTTATTGTCGATCTTAGTTTTACTACCTTTTGGGTAAAGAGAATATTTCCAATGAATATTCAACTAACATACAAAGTAAATGAAGCAATAGTAATTGAAAAAATAATAAATAAAATATTATGCAAATCGTAAATAATGATGCACAAAAAAGAGAAGACGAAAAAATACTCAAGAAACAAAAGAAGAAGTTTTATTTTACCATTTACTAAGAAGGTGATGATGAAGAAGACGAAGAGGGTAAATCGAGAAGAAAAAATTTAAAAAATAGATTTGTTAAAATTTTAACAAGTTTTAAAGTTATATTTCAACGCTCATTTAACTTAATTTAGAAGATTTGACTCACCCTTGATTGAGTGGTCTAACTTTTTTTAATTGGAAATTGTTTTTTTCACCCCTCTCTCAAATTTCTCCAATTTCTATGAAATTTCCTTTCCTCCTAACAGAGCTCTGATCCGAATTAGCTCAGTTTTAACTCGTCGGTGACTCGACGTACATCGCCGTCTCCGATCATACGTACGCCGTACGTTTTCATTACTGGTATATTTATCTTATGCATATACGTGTACTAGTTCATTATCTCTGGTGGATCGGTTGTGTTTTTCTTTTTTTAATTTCATTTTGTTTGGTTTCTTAAAAAAAATAGGGTTTATGAACTAGAAGTGTAGTTAGTGTCAAATTCGATCCGCTGATTTGATTCGATTTGTATTTACAGGTTGAATTGTGTTTGGGCGGAGATTTTGAGGGAAAATGAGTGAAGTATTTGAAGGATATGAGAGGCAGTACTGTGAACTTTCTGTCAATTTGTCTCGGAAATGTAATTCTGCTGCTCTTTTGGCTGATGGAGGTAACTGATTCACTTGAATTTTTGTTTATTTTTTTTACTTTGTATGATTTATGGGGATCAATGCTGAAATAGTAATCCTCTTTGCACCCAAGAGTGTGTTGTAGTGGTTATGGACCGGGTTGAGAGTTACTCGGTGCTTGTACTAGTGGGATGTAGCGTGCAAGCTGTTCCACTAATATATGGATTCTAGGTATATATGCAAATTAAGCTAGTAGATATACCTGATTAGTTAGGATTGAGATTTAGAGAAGCATTAGTAGTTTTGCAAAACTCCTAATTTGCTTTAGAAGACAAATTATATTCAAGTATTGGGGATTGAAATAAGTCCATTTGGAGCGGAATATTATTGATGATTCATATAGCAGACTCTAACTAGTTTGGGATTAAGAAGTATTTCTTTGATTGATTAAATTGGCTTTGTATGAACTCTGATTTTTATGGATGTGAACTTGCTGTGTTTCCGATGTTTGTTACTAAGTCTGGTTAGAGCCTTGTATGTTAGTTTACATATAAGTGTGAGATTTGAAGAACCTTTAGGTTCAAGAACCCGTATACACCTTCATAGACAAATTATTCATCAGTATTGGAAATAAAATGGATTTGTACAGAGTGGAATAGATAATGATGATACATATAGCTGACCTCAAATAGTGCAGGGCGGAGGTGTAGTTGTTTGATTTATTGAGTAATTCCTATACACATCAAACAAGTAAGTCATTCACCCTTTTTAGCATACCTGTCCATTAAAGTATTCTTTCTTCTGGCATTGCTGCCTATTAATTTTTTGCTGTAAAAAGGATGTTTTCCCTAAATTCCGTGAATTCACTTCAGCTTTCAAGATTGGTTTGGTATTCCAAGACGGAAGAGGTGTAAGCATCGCAAAATGTGAAATCAGATCATACTAAAGACAATAAAACATTTAAAAAAGAAGATAATTTGAGGAACAAGTAAAAGACTGTCTATTCTAATTTTTATGTTAGCATGTATTTTTGCCAACTTATTTAGGTTGTACCACTTGAACAAACATTAAATCAAGCGTATGATTTTCCTTTTATGTGTTAAGGCTACGGTAAGTTGTTAAATATCTTCTTTTACCGCTATCTGATGGATTATGATTAAGCAGAGCCGAAAATGCAACAGATTTCCGAACTCAAAGTGGGATTGGATGATGCAGATGTGTTGGTAAGTTATTGAATTGTAAATTTATTCATTTTCGAAAAAAAAAAACTTTTTCAGAACTGATGATGAGTGCTGGTCTGCACTTAGATACGGAAAATGGATCTTGAGGCAAGAAGTTTGCAACCGAGTTTAAAAGCAACACTACTTGCTAAACTGAGAGAATACAAATCAGACCTGAATAAGTTGAAGAAAGAAGTGAATAAACTAGCCTTGACCGGTGCTAATCAAGCTGCCCATGATTTAGAGTCTGGAATGATGGATCCACATGCAGTATGTACACTAAAATTTTCCTTCTCTCCTTTTTTATTCTTCTCCTCATATTTTCATTTGAGGATTCCACTGTGATACATGCTTTCATATAATTTGACTTGAATAACGTATAAGCATTTGCCACAGAAAAGTTGTGTGGTGACGTTTAACTATGTGGCAGTTGTCTCAAGGTTATATAAATTTCATTTGAATGATATGTTAGCATCCTTTGTACGCAAATGTCTTCGGGATAGGCCAAGTATGGTTTTACATATAGTGTTCATGCTTGGTTGATATCAAAGTTGGTCAAATCAATCAGAGATCAGAATTTGCATGACCTGTAAATCTGTTACTTATCTAAGAGGAACTGATCAGGTTCACTTACATGGTCATCTGTGATCTGTCCATTGGTTTTTCTTCGTGCTGTTCGTGGCCTCTGTTGGTAAGCCCGGACATAAATTGCTGAAATGCCAGGGTGCCAAGCACAGAAAAGGTTCAGCATATATTACCACTTCTGTTCCTTCTCTCTCTTTCTTACACGAGATAGCTGAAAGCATTGATGTGCAGCACGGCTAAAGGACAAGTCTGCTAATGTTTGGTTTATTTCAATAAATTGACTGTAGACATAACATATTATCTTAATCCAAATGTGGCTATTGGAATTCATCTTTACATTTCTTGGTGTTACCTGTAAAGAGCCATAATGTGATTATAGGCTTCTGCAAATCAAAGGGAACGCTTAGCAATGTCAACAGAGAGGCTCGATCAGTCTACTGATAGAATCAGGGAGAGCCGAAGGATTGCCCTAGAGACTGAAGACCTTGGTGTCTCAATTCTAGGGGATTTGCACCAACAGCGTGAAACACTTCTACATTCACATAATAAGGTACAAGACCTTTTGAAATTTTCATTTGGTTCAAGTAGTCCTTCTGTTTCCACCTTCCCCTCTATTTAAGTAACTTCAACTGTTCTGGTTAGTGTAGCTATCTAAGCGGCTATTGTTTATTAACTGTCTTCGTCTTTTTACAGCTTCATGGTGTGGATGACGCCATTGACAAGAGCAAGAAGATCTTGACTTCTATGTCAAGAAGAATTAGCCGAAACAAGTGGATAATGGGCTCTGTGATTGGAGCCCTTATCCTGGCAATCATTCTTATTCTGTATTTCAAGCTTTCCCACTGAGCACCCATGTAATTCATTGGGAGTTTGGATGTAAATCTGGTTTGTTATCATGTATCTGGCTTGTATGTTATATGGCTTCGCCCTTTCAGCTGCATTCTAGTGCATATCCTAAATGAAACCATCTGATACTTAAAGGCAAAATAAGCACTTGATTGTCACAATATTGCTCCCATTATTTCTTATTGCCTATCTCCCTGGCATTTTCTAGAGTTGCCTACTGCCTCTCGTCGATTGTCAGTGTCATAACGTTTGTTAATGTGCCATTCAACATCAATATCAATTGTCTAAATGCTATGTATAGTAGTAGTTAGTGAAATAGGAAATGCACGTTTATGTGATGCATCAATTGTCAAATAAGATTATCCTGTTCATGCTCATGTTTATCACTATTTTATTTCTTAACTGGATTGTCTTGTTAAGGCAGGTTTTCTGAGCTCCCAGAATGTACATGTCTCACTTTGGTTGTATAAAAGTTTCTTCTGGCTTGACATATTTCATGGTTTCATTATCTTGGCAATTTGGTTTTGATGCTTAGATTTCAAAAAGTTCGAAAAAAAGTAGTCTAATGCATAAAGCATCTATAGGCCGATTTGTGCAGGATCTGAAAAAGGATCGCAACTTAAAGCATCAAGTTTTGAAAACAATTTTGGACTAGAGTCTTTGAAATAGTTTCTAAAAGTTTCTAGTTTGAGCTTAGATCAAAAAGGTCCATAAAGGTGGCACCATAAAGCCAAAACATATACTTACGTGAAGGAATAGGAGATGAGGATAGGTCAAAACTTGTTATGTCATTTATGATTATAAATTTGGTTTATATTAGTTTGCAAAATTTTTTTTTTCCTTTTTCTTTACGATGGTGAATGATTTTTATCCTTTGAAGATTTAGTTACTATCTTCGTTTAATTTATCTTTTATATATATATTTTTTTAGTCTTTTCAATATATGTTGCTTGGGTCAAAGGTCTACTAGTAAATACAGTATGTGAAGATTTATAATTTGTTGCCTTTCTCTTAAGCATGTTTCAAATAAAATGTTCTTTTTTTATTTTGACAATTTTTTAATTTCAACTGTTTATGAAAGATATTTCGATACATTATACATATCTTTGAGTTAAGATTACAAAAATAAATTATTATTTTAAGCACTATAACCAATCAAATTAAGATAAATAAATTAAAATAAAGTAATTATATTTTTATTCTTTTTAAGGATAGGAAATTTCTATTTCACAAATTTTCCAAAATTTGTTAACAAAAGAAAATGTAAAAAGAAAACTCCAAAAGAAGATTCACACATAAAGAAACTTCCTTTTCATCTCTTCCAACCACCTTCTCCATTTTCATTTTTCCTCTTACACTCTAGTCCTTCACGCAAACAAAAACAAATAATTACGTGAAATAACAAACATTTGTATAACTTATTGAATTAGGCTATAATTTAGTTAATTTTGCTCAAATTTTATAATTTGATCCTTAATTGTATAAATTCAAATTTTATATATGCTTAATCTTAATTATTTATTGATACATTTGATTTATATGAGTCATGAAAAATTATAGACAGGATATGGAAGGAGCGAAGGTTGTTATTAGGGTGGAAGGTTAGACGGCTAGTAGGGTAGGTTCATATCTGGCTTTGGGATATAATAGGTTACTCGAGATAGTCGTGTCTTTATATATTGTGATGTTATTTTCTGTCATTTATTTTTATTATCTTTATAAATTATTATTTATTTTTTCCTCTAATTATTTTATTTCATATCTCATATTTTTTAAAATAATATATTTGAGATGAGGATTTTTTTTAAATTCCATTGATATGTTGTTGTATATTTGAGCAAAAATATCTATATCAAATATAAGTAGCTAAACACATAATTAAAATACTTTTATAAGTAGCTATTTGTTAAAATTTGCTCACAAAAAAATCTCAAAACGCAAGTGCTACGTTGATCGTACAGTCAATGGATTCTGTATCATCAGTTTCTCCGTCGATCGTTCTTCCTCCCGGAAAGCTTCTCCGACACAATCACCGGCGGCGAATCTCCGCTTTCTCTTCTCACGCCAAGCTTAAAAGTTTTCCTCGATTACGGATTTCAATTTTCAATGGAAGCAGTGATAGAACGAGGTCTTTGGCTGTTTGTTGCAAATTGAGTAGTAGCGGAGGAGATGAGGAGAAAGAAGAGGAAAGTTTGAGGAGAGATGATGAATTGGAGAGAGCGCTTCGTATGGATGGGACCATTCCAGGGAGTTCTAACGAGTTTGTAGAACAGGTGTCTTCTCGTGCCTACGATATGCGTAGACATCTTCAACAGAGTTTCGATAGCAGCAGCTATGATGGTGAATCTCATTTCTCTCGTCTAATCCAGTTTCTCTCACCTTTTTTTCTTCTTTTCCATTTGCTCATTTATGCAGCTGCGAAAAATATTAATAGTAGTAATATAGTGACTGAGAAGTGTAAATATTTGAATTTAAGTGAAAGAATTTAAATAGCGCCCACGCCCTTGTGATCAATGAAATATGCTGAGAATCATTCCAACGTAGATAGAAAAACTTGGTGATTTCTTCTCATTTATGCTGAATTGGTGCGTATCCGTGGAATTAGGCGAGGTGCGCGCAGCTAAAAGTTGAAAGAATTTAACTACTTGAAAGCTTTCAACGTGATTACATAATAATATTTGCTCGAAGGACTTATAGTTCAAGTGGCATACTTGAAAGCTTTCAAAGTGATATACAGAACAATATTTGCCCCCAAGGACTTATAGTTCAAGTGGCAAAAGTTGAGGGACTTGTGACTAGGTCAGAATTCGAGTCTTGCGCCATGTGAACTAAGTTTGGTATTTAAGTGGAGAAGGGCAGAGAAATAGCTCCGTTATCCCCAAGGTTCGGAGTGCTGCAGTTGGTCCTAGTGGTTGACTTGTCATCAAAAAAATTATTGTTAGTGGAGGTCTGTCAAACATTAGGAGTAGGTTTTCACTAAATCACAGGTGAATAGAGGATTAGTTTTCACCAAATTGGTGGCTTGAGTTTAGAGGCTACCCTTCTTATATGCTTTTCTATGAAGTCTACTTTCAGATTGGGCCAAAGTCTTTAGATTATTTAGGTAGGTTTTCCTTAAGGTCTTTACAAACGAACATCGAACGTTCGAAAACTAAATAGAGTAACTCTTTTAGTTGCGCACCAAAGAAGATGGCCTCCATGATCACTGTTTACAATGTCTGCTCCTGCTGGAATATTTCCCCGGAGTGTTTCTTCTTGTTCCCAATTCATTTTTGAAATGAAAAGAGTCATAAAAACTGAAGTGGAGAAAGGCCGACATTAAGTACTGTGATCAATATTCAATAAAGTAGTACATGTTCTTTTGTTTTAGCAAACACTGGTGCAATTTCTTAGGTAACTTGCCTTTGATTTAGTGACTGCTTTGATGAATTCACTGAATTATCTTATCTTGTCCTTTATATGAAAATGAGGCTTTGGTTTACGAGAAGGAGATTGAATTGCACTGAGAGTAATCTTAGGCTTTGGATGATTTATTCAACCTTTAATGCATTTAGCTGGATATTGTCATGGTTTGAAGGCTGAACAGAGTGTTTATTTTTCCATTTTTCTTAAATTTCATGGCCAATGCTGGTTATGGATCAAGGCAAATAGCAATTGCCCAACATGTCCTTCAAACATTGATTGCATTAGTGGAGGATGTTTTCTTATCCTGTTCTTTGGAGGCTGTGAGATCGGGATCAAAGTCTCTCCATCTGCATTGTTCCAATCAAATAACCTCAATATTCTTATCCTCCTTGAATCCCATGCTATTCCACAACCAAACATGGAAATGGTGTTTTTGATATCTTCTCATTATAGTAACTGTCGCTGCTATTACCAGAAGAATTAAGCTGAACATAAAAGTAATTTTGGTGCTAATTTATCTAGAAATAGTAGAACTAAGTAGCTACCTCAAAGACATATAAATGGAAATAAAGAAACTTCTTATACTGTTACTGTTTAGAATTTTATCATTCTTATAGGGCAGAAAATTTAAGAACAAACTCACAACAATGAACAAAGAAATTTTGAACTCAATTTCATAAACCATTTTTAGCTTCTTTCAAACTCTCATTATCCATATAGAACAAAACTTGAAAATAATGAAAAGTTCCATTATGATATGACCCAGCACCTTACACAAATTAAGATAGCTGCTATACGAGAAAGATAATAATGAAAATAAACACCAAATGGAAGTGACTGAAAAAAGCATATGCTATAATGATTACTCTCCTTTCCAGAATCTTTAAAACCAATTTTGTGCATTTTTCATACGAGAAACTCTATCAGAATGCTATTAATTTTCTGATGTTCACTGAAGTTATAGATTTATATGTCAAGATTAACATATATTATGAATAAGTGTGTGCAACAACATCATCATATAATTTTTCAAAATAATTTATTATTATAGTACCCCACTTGTGGGATTCCACTGGGTATGTTGTTGTTGTAATTATTATTATAGTAAAGATTGTGGAATTGCACTGAGGATGTTGTTGTTTTGTTATACTAAATATTATTATATTAGTTAAGCAATACTTTCGTTGAAAAACTATACTCAGTGAACTTCTTTTGCATAGACATGATCTTTTCTGTACGCAATTTTTCATAATGATTGACTTGTGATGAAGTGGTCTGTTAAAGTACCTCAGACATTTGATCTTTGCCTTAACGATGTACTTGTATGTCTTCTTGGACGACTTTGTGCTAAAATGTTCGGTGATTTCAGGATGCCTTACTAATGCTAACTGATAGAAATCTTTCCTGCTACATGCAGAACACATAGTGTAGGTCCTTGAGCAGACAAATCATAGGAAGAAAATGGAAGGTTTATATTAGTAGCCATTGCTCATATCATAAACTAAAAACATGAAGTTCAGAAGCTAGCTGTAGCATCTGCATTTTGAGCATTTCACTTTCAAAGTGTCAAAAGTCATTACTTGTCGATCTTTTACTGCAGTGCTGGAGGCCAATCCTTGGAGAGAAACGCCTAAACCTGTATATGTGTTGACCCAGAGGGAGAACCAGTTGTGTACGATGAAGACCCGGAGAAACCGAAGGTGTGTTTCTTTCTTTTAGATTAAGTGAGTATCCTAATCGTCTTGGCTGAGATTCTCTTCCTCTTGCAGTGAGGTTGAAAGAGAGCTTGGGATGTTATTCTCCAAAGGAGGAAAATGGCAAAATCGTGCAAAGCAGCCAGATGCTGGCACGAGATTTCAGATGCTTGTTGAGGATATCAGAGACGGAGTACTTGTAAGTATTTGTTTTGATTGCCTCTTTTAGTTTCTATTTCATGACACTGAGTTTTCTTACATATTTTTATAAGATCTAGAGCATGGAAGATCTTGAAGTATCTGTAACCCTTGAAAAAGGTGTAAATTATATTAATAATATATGCAACCGAACGATACGCTTGAAGTGTTACTATGTGTAGATGTACTACATCCTTAAAGTATGATTTCTAGAACTACTACCAAATACGAGCTTTATCTAAGATTTTTTTTTTATTTTTTTTGGAAAAATTCTTTATCTGCGCTAAAGTTACGTAGTTCCAAAAAAAAACTTTCTGTGCCAGCGTGTTCAAGAAATAACATTGTAGATAGAGCTTCAACTTAGTTGATTGTTGTGGTTATTAGACAGCCTCCTACATCTGTTGACCATTGACTGATGGTTGAAACAGTTCTCTCTCTGTATATTGTCCAGATACAAATCAAGATATCACGTGGAGAATCTAGAGAAAGAAATTAGGAAGGGCAAAAATGAAATTGAAAAGTTATGTTCCTTAAGAATATTTCGCTCATTACGCGAGGTCTTGAAATTTCACTTGTATGGAAGTTGTTGACTCCAGTATGCCAGATGAACTATATCAAATAAGTTCTGGATGCCATAGTTTTACAGATCAGCATCACAGTGCTTACGTTGAGTGAATAGCAACAATTAATCATTCTATTTAGAGAATCAGTTTTTATTCTTCAATTTATTGATGTGTGTACACTTATCGTCTTAATGAAAGGAAGAGTATATAGATAATGTACAACCTCTCAGAGCTAAAGCTCCATATACGCTTGCAACTCTGATGAATAGGATGCCAATACTCGGCACTCCTTTCAACCCAAAGGAAAAGGAACTAAAAATGATGAAACAGGACATCATATATGGTTGATGTCTCCTTTTGTAAGCACATTATAGACCATATTTTTAGAAGGTTGGAGCACTGTGACCTTCAGATGGAAAATACTTATTCTTCTATATTTCTATGCTGCTAGTACAAAATTTTACAACAACAACATACTCAGTGAAATCCCACAAGTGAGGTCTAGAGAGGGTAAAATGTACGCAGACCTTACCACTACCTCACAGAGATAGAGAGGCTGATTCTGGAAGACCCTCAACTCAAATATCTCAGCCCCAAAAGCAGAAAAATACTAGTACAAAATTTTACTGAAGTTAAATTGCTGAGTTTATTTGAAACCTTTGAAAGAGATGGAATGGTGTTTAATTTGTCAAAGTTGCTTGTCTGGTGATTGAATATGGAAAGAGGGCAGTCCTGTTGGTGCAATATGCATTTTTTGTGTAGACATGTTATTGCTCTCCACTTTTCCGTGGACTCCTTCCATCCTAATGGAGGACAGCTCCTCTGTCGTTTATAGAATGCCTGGAATATCAAATCCACCTTTCTTCAAAGCAAATCACACCTTTGATTTATATTAGAAACAGTGGCGGAGCCAGGATTCCCCAGGGAAAATATGAATTAAACACGCATGAAGCCAATGGAATTCAATATCCATTATATATACATGTAAGATAATTTTAATCTTGTATATACAGTATAATTTTCATAGAAGGGGTTAAGGATGAACCCCCTTGCTCCTCCTTGACTCCCAGCCTGATCAGAAAGGGTCCTCCGCATATTCATCCAGAAATTCTAGAATTTTTGGTTGTCCATCATCACGCTACTTCAGTTCTCGATCTTCATTAACTTGACATTCCTGTTAAATAAAGGATTTATCATTTTGCAGCAGCTAGAATTTTTAACTTTCATATTCTAGTTTTCTCCAATGTTCAAGAGCACATTATTGCCCGTGACCACTTTATAGACATATATTATGGCCAGACCGTGTGATAGGGAATGTGGTAGAAGAGTGAGCATGTTAATCATTTATACGATGATTTTTGTTCATAGTTATAGGTAATTCACCTTTCATGGTCTTTTATATGAGATCAAATTAAGTTAGAAATTCGGAATTTCTTTTTCAACTGAAGACTAGATTAAGCAAAACTCTTCTGCTACCTAATATGTTAAAACTCTATGAAGGTATTTGAGGATGAAAATGAGGCTGCAAATTATTGTGACTTGCTTCAGGGAGGTGGTCAAGGCTGTGAAGGTGTTGCAGAGATAGAAGCTTCATCAGTAAGAAAAAAGTTACAAATTGCTTCTTTCAGGGGTGACTTATTTTCTGGTAGTCCTAATTGCAATATGACCTTTTATAGGTATTTGATCTATGCCGGAAGATGAGGGCACTGGCAGTTCTGTTTCGTCGAGGCAGAACACCTCCTTTGCCCGAAAGCCTCAAACTAAACTTAAGGGCACGCAAACGCTCACTTGAAGACCAACAGAACGTAATGTAACGTTGCTATGCTTGAGCCAAGTACAGGTGATCTTCTTTGTCTAGTATGCAATAACATATTGGACACAGTAAATCATATAATTCTTCTCTGTGATAGCTCGGACATGTATATAATGTCACATATTTCTAATGATTTATGTATATAAAGGATTCTCAACTGCATCCCTACCCAAATCAACAACAATAACGTACCCGGTGTAATCCTACAAGTGGGGTCTGAGGAGAGTGATATGTATGTTGCTGACCTTACCCGTACCTTTCCGACAGACTCTCGGTCAAGTAAAGCATACATCAAAGCAGCTAAGAGAAGTGAATAGTAATGAAGAAGTCCTGATGAAAATTTTTGGGAAAAACACAGTAGCGCAACAAATAATATGATATTTGAAACAAAGTGGCGATACAATCAAAGAATACGATAATATGGGAGTAGTAGTAAAAATTTGACAAGGAAAATTATACAACGGTCAACTACCTACTAGTCTACTACCCTCATCCTCACCTTCTATGTCATATCATTCTATTTGAAGTCATATCTTCCATAAGATATAAATGTGCCATGTCTTGTATAATTACCGCATCCTAATATTTTTTGGGGAGTTTTCAAAAATACCAAGTTTTTGGATAAAAATTACATGCCCCTACCGAATCATTGAAAAATACCATATAAAATACCAACTTTATTTACAAATTTAGGAGAGAGAGTGTTTTGAGTGTGATTATTGTGGTGTGTGGTATGATATAATAGTGTTGGAAAATGAAAAAGAGTGTGTTTTTTTTGGTATTTTGATAAATAAATTTTAAAGTGTAATTTTGGGGGTGAAAGTTGTTATTTGTGTAAAAATTTCATATTTTTTCGACCTACCTTTACCTCTACCTCTTTTCGAGCCCACCATGGCCAACCTAACCCACCTCCTCAATCCATAGGTTACATGCTAGATATGGCTATGATCAGTGGCAGATATAGGAATTTTATTCAAGGAGTTAAAAAAAGAAAAAGCATGCTAATAATATTGACAAATTAGCAGGTCGGTTTAGATATGAAAGGGTCGGATCATGTATGAGCAAGCTTAAATTCAATAATTTTTTATCTAAATTGAATATTCTTATTAAAAAGTTTATTAAATATAATAATTTTACTTGGAAATCAATTTTTTAATTGAATTTATTATATATTAATTAAATAATTTAAATAAACCCATAAATTTACAGTATAAAGTGATTAGAGAAAGTTGTCATAGTCTCACAAAACGAACGGAAAAAGTTATCCTTCTAATTTAAAAAAAAAACAAAAATAAAAAAAATCAAGTCTGAAGCAAAAAACAATAATGAAATTCCTCAATCGAGATTCAATCAAAGTTATTATGGGTATCTCTCAACACCTTTTAACTATTGCACTATGTAGTAGCATGGTGTTGAGAGAGTTCAATATTTAATACTCCGTGATTTTAAAGATAGAAAGTTCGAATAAACCTCTCGGCTCCGTGGAAGCCCGCCCTTGGTCTTGATGATGATGTGCGAAAGCAAGCGGATTCACCTAAATTCCTAGGTTACAAGCTAGATATGGTTATGATGATATATGTATGTGCTAGACATAATTAATTCAAAAATTTAAGAATGAAGCTTTGTTAAGCACGAAAGCCTATTTATGGATTATGATTGACTCCCAATATTATAACATGCATAGTGACTTGTATGGAATTTCTAAGAGCATATTTTCGGAATATATGGAGGATCTCCTCATTGCTGGCGTGACTTTGCATGTGCTATGGGATCATTTCAAGTAAAGCGAACATGCCTTTAACAGCTTGTTTGGATGGTGGTTTTCCGTGGTATGGTATGGTATGGTTATTAAGAGAACCACGTTTGTTTTGATTGTTTCATTAATTATATGGTATGGTATGGTTTTGTTTCATGGTTCTGTAACCATGAAAACCCCCACTTTTTGAAACCACCAATTTGGTGGTATCCCATGGTTCCCTTATTTTTTTTTTCCAATTATACCCTTATTTAAATTTAAATAATTATAATTTATCCTTTATTCTTTATTAAACTTCACCTTAATATATGTATTATTTTTTTTATTACATTCTCCGCATCAACTTTTGAAACTTCTTTTCCACCTCCTGTCTTTTCTTTCACGTTTTAGTGTATTTTTTGAGGTTCGTTTATTTAAAAGTTCTTACTTTTTTATTTTCTTGTATTGTTTGTATAGAATAAAGATATATTAGCTTGTATGTTTCCCTACTCGATTCTATGTATTTATTTTTTAAAAAAGTTATTAAAAAACTATTGATAAATTTAATATTTATAATAATTAAGGATATTTTTGTAAATTTATAAGTTACGATACAGTACCATACAGTCAAATCAAACAACAAATTATTATTAAAACAATAGCAACCCGTACAGTCTATCCAAATATTATATGGTATGGTACTGTACGATACCATACCATACCATACCATACATTATGAAACCATGGCAAACCACCATCCAAACAAGCTATAAATGGGAAAACATTAACATAACAATGACTATTATTTCATTTTTAAATAATACAAATTTTTTATATGTTTTTTAAGTATTTAAAATTATCAATTATTATTAGTCACAAGATTTTTTATTTCGATTTATGTGACATTGATAGATACTTTATATATATTTCTTATTTTTAAGTTGTTAATTATTGTGACTTATAACACATATTATGTTATTTTTAAATAACTTATTTTGTTCTAATTTCTATTACACATATAAAATTTTGAGAGTCAATCAAAATTTATATTTATTTTTTAAAATATTTTAAATTGTTAATAGTCAAAACAGTTGAAAAATGATTTATTAAGGGTAATATTGTAAAATCAAACAGTTGAAGTAGGACATAAATCACCAGTTGCGTTTAAAGAAAATAAGGTAATATTGTAATTTCATAGTTGGAGTAGATGATGAAATAATTTTACTCCACAATTACTTTTGGGAAAAATAATCAATGAGAAGCAATATTGTAAATTCATAACTACAGTAATTGAATAAATAATTAATATAAATGACACAGTAAATTAAATAGACACGTTAATAATCATTATAAAATTAAGGGGACATATTAATAATAACATGTATGCTTCAAATAATTGAAACAAGCACAACAATTCTAAGCGGCTTATTACAGGAAAGAATACATGAACTAAAAAAAATTGCAAAGGCATATGACTATCTCAAATTATGTCGATCACAAAGTCTTTTGTCTATTGGGGAACAACTGTCGGTAATATGTCAAATCAAACTCTCGTATGAATTTAAATTAGATCGAGCGAATATCAAATACACAAAAAAAAAATTTAAAAAAAAATGGCAATTGCCGTAAAAAAAAATTGACTTATTTCATACGACTCAAACAAATTACAACTTATTTTCGCTGACTTCCCTAAATTTTGAAATTGGTTTATATTTGGAAAAACTATTAGTTAAACTGAATTTGAAAAATATTTTGGTTTGATAAACAACAAATTGAATAGAATTATCTAATCAAATATTTAACATTAATCATATCTTTTCATTTCACTTTAGTAAATTTAATTTTCTTTCTTATTAATGAAAATTCGTAGTTATTATTCTTGAGGTAAATCTCATTGCAATGTAAAAGTTTGCAAATTATTAGTAAACCACAGTGACAAACGAATGAGAAAATATAAAAAAATTCTCATTTTGAAATCTCTGATTTCAGAGATAATTTGCTCAATCAACTCGACTGAGTTTTCGAATTTGAATCTTATTATTATAGCTTTTATTGTTTGACAACTAGCAAAAAGTCATTAAAAAGGTAATTTGAAAAGGATCTAATTCTATTGACAAAGTAATAGAACAATATCCATTAATCACATCATTAAAAATAATTAAATCAATTTTTTTCTTTCTTTTTCTTCCAAATAAATACAATTACAGCGGAAGAGAGAGACTCAAAATTAAACTCTGTACACACCTTCAAAAGAAACGGAACACACGAGTCTCTTGATCCATTACCGATCCATATGAGTGCAAGTGAAGGCAGCTCCGGCTCATCAGCTGCCGCCGCCGGCGAAGTGCCGGTGGTTTCAACGGAGAAGAAGAAGGAAAAGTCAAGGGTGAGCAAGACATCGCAAATACTATGGCACGCTCACCATAACGATGCGACGGCCGTACGGAAGCTACTTGAAGAAGATCGGACGCTTGTTCAAGCTAGGGATTACGATAATCGAACTCCACTCCATGTTGCAGCGTTACATGGCTGGATCGATGTTGCGAAGTGCTTGATTGACTATGGCGCCGATGTCAACGCTCAGGATCGTTGGAGAAACACGGTAAAATTTGAGCATTTGCTTATTTCCAGTAAATCTTCATATATGATACTGATAACTGGTAGTAGCACGGTAATTTTTCCAACCTTCTGACTTTTTTTGGAGCAAAATTGTGATAGCTGTTGATCTCTTGAATCTTTCTGAAGTTACATCTTGTCTTGTTATGAAATGAAAAAAATTAAGCATCCGGAAATTTGAGTTTTAGTCTTCAGCTATTAAATGATGACTTGTGATAAGTTGCGATCACAAGTCTAAAAGTATGCGGGATGTTACCAGTGAAATTCATGTGGCAAAGGTTGATTAACTGTTTGATAAAAAGTATAACTGGATTCTGGATTCCTGAAAATATGAGTTTAAACAAAGACAAGTATTTGATTTGTTATTTGCACTAGTACTGGATGTATTATTTTTAATTTGGACACATTTAGCAAGAAGTATAAGTACAATGACATAACTAGAAGGAAAAATTAGAAGAGAAAATGTTGGAAATACTTTTCTTGTTGCACGAGATGTGCTAGATGCACATGAGGAGTTACTTATTATCAGATTAGTGAACTAAGACTAGTGTTAACTGGATCTATGAGGTTCAAAGATGAAAACTACAGGTTCTCTGGTAATCAAACGGAAAGGAGAACAATTGGGAAAGGAAATGGGAAGGTTTAGCAAAATCATAAGCGGCAAGTCCTCTTTTCTTTTCAGACATGTTATCTTATTTATTTATCTATTCCCTCCGTTTCATATTACTACTTGACCCATGTTGACTTAGCGCACCTTAAGAAAATTTTATTTAGAGGTGTATTTTACTAAATTAACCTTATTAATGATGTTTTGGAACTCTAAATTTGACTGTCATTACTTTATATAATTATTTAACGCTAACGGCAGTATGTGAAAAAAAGTTAGAAAATTCTCTTGATTTGCTAAATTGAGAAGTAAAATGAAACATCTATTTTTCGTATAAAGACCAAGTAAAATAAAATTGAGGGAGTGATAACAGTGTTGTCTGGGACAAGCTTACAACACCTCAACTGGTTCACTAGGCACCTGCTACTTCCCACTAGAACATGAATTGGGTGGATGAAGGCTTGGGCAAATGACAAGAAGTCACCAATGGTTTTTTTGTTTATGTTGGGATTTGAGCCTTTATCTCTCAAGGTTTTTAGCCACTTCATTGACCGCTAGGCAACCACCTTGGTGCCCATCATTGGAAAAGTTTTTACATTGGTTAAGTCGTAATGACTTTGTTTAGAGGCATTGACAATCCAATTGATTGTTCGGAGTGCTATCTGAAAGAGTGTTATGATATCCATTTCCCTAGGAGAATCAATTCCTTATATCTCTCTGGTTTTGCATATTTTCATCCATGTTTTGAATCTTTTCCATGTGCCTGTTGTGAGTTGTGACTCTGACTTTTCTGTGCAACCCTTGACTTTTGAGTGAATTTCATTATTCTGCTGATTTGATCTAAGTTTTCAATTGTTTGTGACAGCCTCTAGCTGATGCAGAAGGTGCTAAGAAACATGGCATGATTGAATTGTTAACAACATATGGTGGGCTATCTTATGTAAGTTACATTCCTTTTCCTTTTGATATATCTAATATCTAATAATGGTCGTTTGCCGTTTGCAAAAGCTTGTATTTATCAATATTTAACGCATCAACTTGTTCTTAGGTTAAATGATATATTAATAGCATATTTATCAGACTCCTAGCTCTGTTTCCACCGAGCCATCCAGATGTTGATGAACTAGTAAAGCTGTTTTTTAACTAACTAATGAATGAAATGTCCCATATCGGTAAATGAATGGTATTCTGGACTCCTTATAAGTCTTGACAAATCCTTCTCCCTTGGAGCTAGCTTTTGGAGTGTAAGTTGGATCCAAAGAGTAATTTGACATGGTATCGTAGCCAGGCCTGATGTGGGCCAGGAAGCCGAACAGTTGCAAGGTGAAATTCAATTTTAGATTATTGTATAGAAATGCTTGCTTGTATCAGACGCATATTTACGGCCACGTTGTTCCGCAAGCTTTTTTCCTTTTAGTAAACTATTTATATATTGGGAGAATTTCCCACATTCATAAAGTTATTTACTTTATCGATTTCCTAGGCATTCACCTTTCTTCTTTGAGCACACTTGGACTTAAACTCTTAGCAAAACCTTGACACTTTTCCATGTTTTCACCTTTAGCAACAGTGAATCTTTGCCTGGTTTTTTCTCTTCTCGGGTATATTTGATTAATATATGCAGACATGACATATTTTACCTACGAAAGAGACAGCTACCAGATGATGACCTAGACCATTCGTAGATTGATGGCATGATTAGTAGATCATATACATGAGTTGGGCAAAAATCTTTACTTTAGCGAAAAACTGACTGGAGCTATCGCCTTAACTATGAAGCTAATGGTTATTCAGGATGTTCAATTCAATTCTTCCAAGTCACTGAACAACTGTCTTACCTTATGCCATGTTTTGCTATTTCAAGATATTTTTCTTTACATAATTATTGAGAATTACTTGATTTTTCCTGAATATGTAAATGATGGCTTTGAGTTCATAGGATTAGTCTTTAAGTGCCTTTAATGTTTTAATATATGTTATAGGGGCAAAATGGAAGCCATTTTGAACCAAGGCCTGTTGCCCCCCCTCTACCAAAGAAGTGTGATTGGGAGATTGATCCTACTGAGCTGGACTTCTCAAACTCTGCAATCATTGGAAAGGTATATTTTGCTATTCTAGATGCTGATAATAAGCTTGTTGGAGGTTAATTGAAATCTGTTTAAGCTACCCTGTCCAGTATCTTTTCAAATGAATTGGCAACTGTAGTATACAAAGATAGCTACTCTTGTACCTTTTATTGTGTTTTTTCATTAAATCTTTTAATCCATGTTGTATTAGTGCAGTCTTTTGTGAAGGGGTTTCTCCCAAATATAAGCAATTAAAGCGAGTTTATGATGGTTAAGCTACTACTTGTTCTGTGGGGTGTTGTTGAATGAAAAATCTCAACTACGCCAAGTTTTTAAAATTTATGGATAGGTGTATAGGATATAATTTGTTTAGCAGTGTATTTAACATTTTATTACATTCCAAAATTGAAAGTATGTCTACTTTTGTGCTTGGGGCTGTCATTCTTGAGTGCTTTCGATTGACACTTCCCTTTGGTATTTTATATGCGATAATTATATTTCCTTTATTAACTTTATTATGTGGTTGCTGTATTCCTAAACCTACTTACAAGAAAGAAGAGGGACAGAGTCCGGTAACTGGCTGTCCGTTTTGCTTCAAGCCGTTTTTCTTTTTCTCTTTATTTTTTATACCGTCATGCTTCATTTCTAATTGCTTAATCTACTTTGTATCATGGATAACGATTTGCCAGTGAAGTTTTCATTTATGTATCTAATATGGCAGCTGATATTGATAGGGGTCTTTTGGTGAGATCTTAAAAGCTTGCTGGCGTGGAACACCTGTAGCTGTTAAACGCATCCTCCCAAACCTATCAGATGATCGATTGGTGATGTAAGCCCTGTTGTGGTGTTAGCACGACAATATCCTGTATATTTTGATTCTGATATGTTGTTCTGTTCGCTGTTGTCAAGTTTCACAGTTTATTTTGGGGGGTGGAGGGGAAGGAAAAGGAGGACAGGAGCTTATCTTTGGTCTCCTCTATCATATTTTGACTTCTAAAGTTTTTCACATCATTTACCAAAACAATAACAAGAAGATGCTGCTTTTGCAAGCATGTCACATACTCTAATGGTCAATAGATCACATTCTATTTGTAAAGAATCTTTACTCTGCTAATATTGTAAGGGGACCTGGAATTAAAGTGGATCAAGAATCTTCACATGTTACCCAAGTCTGTCAGTATTATCAATACACAATGATCTCTTTAAGCTTGATACAGGTTTATATAACTACTAGTTTAGTGGAATTGTTTTGCACGTGTGTCTTGCATTACTCAATAAAACTATATTCAAGAAGAATAAAATTATTAATAAATGTTATATTTCTCTAAATGATAAGAATTTTATTTATGAAATGATAAGAATTTCATATAGGAGGGTTAAAAGCTATTTAAAAAGAAACATGAACCTTTCTTTAATATTTTAATTACGCTATTTATTTTGTTAACCATAATTTAAGTAAGATTTATATAAGGTAAAAATATTGATTTGGAGGTCTTAAATATTAGGACTTATAATATAGTTCAAATAAGGAAAGATTTAAGAAGCAAAATTTTAGTCAATTTTAAGTTTCAATAAAGAAAGTCAATTTTAAAGTATTAAATAATAGTAGTTCTTACTTATTACAAATAAGTAAAAATTTAGTAGTTATAACTTTAATTAGTTTCAAAGTTCTAGATATTAGGATAATAATTAAATGACAATTATTTGAGGAAAATAGTAAATGACAATGTTATCTATTATAGAATCATTTAATGAAGGATAAAAGGTTCATTCACCATTTTTAAGGACCTTCATGTTTTTAAAACAATATAGATAAAAGTAGTTGGTTACTTAGACCCTGCTGCAGTAATTGATTTTTGATATTTTACTATGATATTGGATCTGCCTGATTTAATTCCTTGCATGCAGTCAGGATTTCAGGCATGAGGTAAATTTGCTGGTGAAGCTCCGTCATCCAAATATAGTGCAATTTCTCGGAGCTGTTACTGAGAAAAAACCCTTAATGTTAATAACTGAATACTTAAGGGGGGTATGTGGTTTTATTTTTTCTCTATATTCTGATAGAACATTGAATTATTTCTCTGTCTTATGATGTACCTGTGCTGATTTGGTGCATATATTTGTTGTAGGGAGATCTACACCAGCACCTCAAGGAAAAAGGTGCTCTTAGTCCATCTACAGCAATCAATTTTGCTATGGATATAGCAAGGTAGCATGAATAATTGTTAGCATTTCATACTTTATTTTCCTTGGAAAAACTCAAAATTCTTTTGATGTCTTCTGATTCTTGAAACTCATGTAAGCTGTGTTTTGAGTTGCCTATTTACACCGACTGATGTTGGTAAGCATCATTAAAGACTAAATGTTGCTCAGTCTGTTGCTGTTTACCTTCTGTCCAAAACTCGTCTTATTTACAGTAGCTGGTCTGTTGAACTAGTGGTAGGAAAAATACAAAAGATGTGCGTCCAGAAAATAGTCCTCATAATGTGAACAAGTTATTAACTCACACTAGATCTTTCTGACCTGTGGCATAGTTTGTGACTTTAGCAAAGTTTATGAGATACTGTAGTTATCTGGCAATTTAACCCAACATTCCAATGCCTGGTTTTATTTAAGAAAAAAATTGCATTGCATAGTTTGCTTATGCAATGTTTGATGTTTCTATGGGCAGAGGGATGACTTATCTTCACAATGAACCAAATGTTATAATCCACAGAGATCTAAAGCCCAGGTCTGTTTTTCTCTCTTCATGACTCTGCTATTGTTATGATTCAATAACTTCAGTGCTGAATAAGTCTATGTTTGTAGGAATGTTCTTCTAGTGAATTCCAATGCAGACCATTTGAAAGTTGGAGACTTTGGACTAAGCAAACTAATCAGGGTTCAGAACTCCCATGATGTTTATAAAATGACTGGGGAGACAGGGAGCTGTAAGTGATGATGTCATAATTCTCCCTCAATTGATTAACATATTCTTTCAAATGTAATTGTTTGTTTGTAATATCCTTTTCTATGATAAAAAATAGACCGCTATATGGCACCTGAAGTTTTCAAGCACCGGAAGTATGACAAGAAGGTTGATGTTTTCTCTTTCGCAATGATCTTATATGAGGTAATTCTAACTTCTGGTGTCTTCCTGTTAGGATTAGGAGTAATGTGATCGATGAAACAAATAACTCGTCTGTAAATTTTCTATTGGTGCAGATGCTAGAGGGTGATCCACCATTATCTCACTATGAACCATATGAAGCAGCTAAGTATGTGGCAGAAGGACACAGGCCAATGTTCAGGGCAAAAGGTTTTACCCCAGAATTAAAAGAGTAAGTCCAAACCGGATCTTGATACTCCCTTTTTTAAAGCATCTTACGATCTGTTTAGCCATGTATGTATGACACAATGCATAAATTACTGGATGGGCGGGGTTTCAACATGGGCAGTTGTCTTGCAGTTAGGAGATGAACTATACTGTTGAACATGGTACAGTAGCTGGGTAAAACATGGTACAGATTCAGGTAGAAGTGGAATATCTGGGTTTTCTAAAGTTAGATTACTTGCTGTGAAGATCCTTTTTCAGTGAGCTGTGTAGGCACGTCCTAACCGCGGGGAACATAGAAATATATATGAAGAAGAGTAACTACTGAAGCAACTTAGGCAGTATATGGAAGTTCTTTGTTATTAGACTTGATCAGCTAACATTTTTTTCAATTAGAGCATGGCAAAATTATCCTATGGTTTAGATAGATATTTTCGATTAAAATGATGGAAATGTGTGCAAATATCTGCTGAATGGGCTTTGGTAAATGTAGATACAACAACATACCCAGTGAAATCCCACAAGTAGGGTCTGGGGAGGGTAGAATGTATGCAGACCTTATTACTACCTCATAGAAGTAGAGAGGTTGTTTCCTGGGAACCCTCGTTTCAAAAACCCATAAGCAGAACAAAATAGATATGACAAAAAGAAAAGGAAAGGGAACAGAAAGAGCGACTATTAACGAAAAGCACATGTAGATGTCCGGATGAATTTTATCGACAGGTTTTGGGATGTGTTTTTGAATAGATAGTACCAGTGTAGGTCATGCTTCTAGTTTTTTTACTTTTATTATTTAACATCCACTGATATGACAATTATGTAGAAGCATCTGTTAGATCTCTTAGTGAAGTGAAATATGAGATATACTGTTTTTACCTCTTGCTACCTTAGGTTTGATAATATGCACTGCAAAGTTTAGTTCTTTTGACTATTTGCCAAGGCAAGGAGATGGTGGCCGCCCTTTGTTTATGGTTTGCTAAATCCAATTAATTTTTTGTAGGTTGGTAGAGCAATGTTGGGCACCGAATATGAACCAGAGACCCTCATTTTTGGATATTCTAAAAAGACTTGAAAAAATTAAAGAAGTTTTGCCCTCGGAGCATCATTGGAACCTTTTCACTTCATGACATCAATTTCCAGAGCTGACCAGATATTGTGTTGAATTCTCCCATCAAACGCACTTTTGAAATTGATATATATGTTTGTAGGATTGTGCATAGTATCAATTGGCTAAGGTCTGCAAAAACTGTTGCTGTACCTATTCTTTGTGCCCCCATTCAACATTCCAGCTATGCTTGTAGATTTGATCAGCATACTTTCACAAACTGTGTGCCGCGAGAATTGTAACAAAACTTACTAGCTTTTATTGTCAGATTTCCTCCCCCTTCTATTTGTTTCTCTTTTTGTTTTGGAAATGTGCTTCCCAGTTGTACTTGAAAACTAAAGTGGCAACTTAATTCAGTTTTTTCTCTTTATTACTCATTTGTAGGTTACAGTCATCTCCGTTCCAAAGTAAAGTTAGACATGTCTTATGATAAAAAGCATTCACTGATTTATCTACCCACCTGTTCATTCTTCTAGAGAGAGTTATTTCTATACTCCCCGTCTCATTTTATGTGGTTTTGACTTGGCAAGGTATTAGATGAAAGGAAAGATTTTTGAAACTTGTGGTCTAAAATAATTCTTAAATGTTTGTATGGTTGAAAATTATTTCATTTAAAGTAAAAGAAGAATTTTACAGTTAAATTATTTTCAATTGGAGTAAAATGACATTCTTTTTTGAACGGGCTAAAAAAGAAAAGATATCGCATAAAAATGTAACAATGGGAGTAATCGTATTTCTTCTTTGCTAAGCATGTTTTGGTCCAAGTCCAACTACTATTAAATTTGTCAGTTGTTTTTTTTCATAAAGGATGAAATATATTTACCTTTTTTGTTGATGCTTTTGGGATGGGTCTGTCAGAATTAGTCTCTCTACTTAGGGAGATGTTGCGTTGGGGCACAGCTTGGATGGAAGAGCAAATATTTACTCTCTCCATCCCAATACTTTCTCCCCGACCCATTTTATCTGAAGGAAGGTTTTAGCTGGGCACAAAGTTTAAGAAGAAATAAGATTTTTGAAACTTCAGAATCACACGATATGATATTTTTGTGGCTATAAAATTATGATAAAAAAGTAAGATGATAAATTCAAGTGTTTCGAAGTAAAATTTTGACACGGACTAAATAGAAAAATGTGTCATATGAAAGAACATAATGAGTACTAATAAACTAAAAAGATGCAAGTTCTCTCCAACATAGTTATATCTCAAAAACGTTGCTTTCCCTCTCTGACTGTAATCTATGGAAAATTCTACACATACATGTTGCATTATTAAACTTATCAGAGACAACATTAGATAAGCTTTTTCTTTTCAAAGAAGGTCTTCAAATGCCACAGCTGCAATCCTGCCACAGATAAACATATAAGGATTGACAAGCCAGTCATCCAAGCCATTTTGGAGTTGGTAGATCTGTTCAATTCCTGCATTTCAGCTTCCCTGCATTGTGCCGAAAAATATCAAGCTGATGTTCGTGACAATTATTAACTATCTAGCTCGGACTCTTCACAAATGTTGCAATGCTCGTGTTTGATCCTCCAAAAATAGTACTCGCTCTGTTTCAATTTGTTTGTCTTACTTTCAAAAAGAAAGTTTCTTCCCTTTTTTGGCATCTCTGTAATTCCAACTTTTCGACGTGGCGTGTTTAAGACCATAAGACTAAAGGGCATTTTGGTACATTTGGCATATATTTAATTTATAAGATTCAAAAGTATTTTGTACTTTCTTAAACTCTATGCCAAGTCATAATAGGACAAATAAATTGAAACGGAGGGAGTACTATGGTCTATGGATGATTTGACATGCATCGAAGGCATTTTTGAAGAGTCTGAACTTAAAATATCAACAAATGATAACTCACCTTTCACGGAGAAAAAACATCTCATCATGGATGGCTTTAACATTTTCAAGCATCTTCTTTAGTTCATATTCCATTACCTATTAAGATGACAAGATTTTATGTTAGGCACAACTCAGAACTCCACAAGGTGCAGTCAACAAGTTCATGGTCAATTTCCTCTCTTCAGAAGATCCGTCCAGGCAGAAAGTTGATATAACTAAAACTTTTTGAAATACACACAAATGCTTCTGCCAACACAATCTTTTTTCTTCAATTCTATGTACAGAATGAATATTAGTATGTCTAAATGAATGATTCAAACCACTATCGAATGCGCATCCTGAAGATTCTTTTTTTGAGAACAGTAAAGTTGTATTCATCAGCAATAAGGGGTGCTGGCAACCATCAAAAAAGAAATTTACACAAAAAAAAACTCAGCTTGTAGGAACATCCTGAAGATTCTTAAGTGAGCTATTTGAGAGCACGAGGAGCTCTAAGAATCAAACAGATACAAAGCACGTGTCGTATAAAAAATGCAACATGACGAGCCAGATGCATTTCACAAGTGATGCACAGAGCAAGCAGTCCATGCACCTTTTATTATACAACAACACACCCAATGAGCGCCTTCTATTTTGAGAAGCTCCAAATTTTTAAGCAAGCTCTGAAGTACTATCAATAACTAAAATAATTTTCTTTTAACATCAATAATAAATCCTAATATAAAGCACCGTTTCCCTTACTTTATCAATTACTTGATGACTAATGATACCTATTTGTGTATTTTGTTTACAGCCAGTGTCAGCCCTCAATTTTGCCGCCTTGTCTGGGTAAAAAACAGAAACTTTCCAATCAAAAACATTGTTTACCAGATTTGATATAGATATTTCCTGGCATCAAGAAGTTTTACTGCTGGAGAAAAATTATTTCAAAAGGTATCAGTTGGATTTGTCTGACTATTTAAAAGAAAAAAGGGAACACTAAAAGTGACTGCATTCAACTCCTGCTTGCTATTAGGTACGTAAAACACATTATTGCCAAGTATTATTTACTCTCAAGGACTACAAGGTATCTCAGGTCAATTCACAGAGTTGTTTGTTTAGAAGATTTAAACATTTGACCTACATTTCAATGCCTGCCTACACTGCTCATCCAACTTCATTAAAACTAAAAACTGAAACTATGAGGAATGCAATAGACAGATTCAAGCTTTCACAGTTAATAATGTTATAAGACTCCACACTTGGACTTTCCGAGAGAAGTATATGACTTTCACATGGAAAAAAAAAATAGTACACAAAACTAGTAGAGGGTTGACCCGCAAGCAGTTCAAAGAAAATGTTTTTTGTATACAATTGCCAGGTAGAAAGTTTGAAATGAGCATTGTGAACATATCAACCTTAGAAAGGGGAACACATCAGAAGAATTCTCCGTATGGATTCACTTTCTGTGGAAATACAACTCAATGATCAAAGTGAAGAACATCTAGTTCTTCAGAATATGAATGTATTTACCATCAGCTTTATGCCGTCAAATAACTAGTTAAATAATAGGTGGATGACACAAAAATTCTTTGTTGATAGAAGAATGTGTATACATTCTAATCCTACCACTGTCCAGCAAATTAAACCTAAAACCCACAGAGAGATGAATATCTAATAACAGTCATGCATAAATCCCAAACAAGTAGGAATCAAACGCCTATATGAATCCTTATTTACCCTGCTTCTCCATTTACCAATTTTTTTTATGAAGTGTAATAATTTTGTTAAATTGTTGGACACAAAACACACCCATATACAAGAGCATACCAATAAGTAGAAGACCTACACAAAGATTTGTTTTTCCATTAATGGCATTTAATTGTCCATACATATAGGAACCTCATGGGTACATCATAGGGAAATATGGGTAAGAGGCTATCTAGTGTCAACTTTCTCAACAGAAAAAAAAAGGAACAAGAAGTTATTCCTCTAATGTACAAATTTCATCTCTACATTTTCAAAAGATCTCATATTTCTCACTCAATGACCTACAGAAGTGCTAGTGGAGCAACATTCCAAGCCTTGCAACATCTTTTCCAACTGAACATCACTCCTTCACAGTGCCTGACATGGTATGAATCTTAAAACCAACATTATACCAAAAACAAAAACTTGTAGCTCTTTGTATTTTCTACTGGAATAAAAAATCTCTAAAAGATTCCTCTAAAGCAAAGGACCTAAAGTAACGTACTAACATGACTAAAAACATATTCATCACTGATAGATATCGTCGACAGTGATCCTTTCCTTTCATTTTGCCCTATCTCTCGCTGAGTGTCCACGGATTTCGATGGATTGTATGTCATTTGAGACAACTTCTTTCCACGTGATTTTAGGTCTATCTCATTTCCTTGTAGCACCTTCAACTCACCATGATTTCACACCTTTGGACCAGTGCACCAGAGGTTGATGATTGGCATGACCAAACTATCTCAAGCTATCTGTTATTTTATCCTCAGTGTGTCAGGTTTTTTTTTTTTTTTTGAGAAAGGTAACAAGTTTGTATATTAATCATCAGCACTAAAGGCTGGAAACCAGATGTACATCATAGTCTATCAACAAAAGCTGTCTAAAGCCAGCTTGCTTCTACTTACAAAGAACCTAAGATATCTATTATTTCTATAGGGTCATTAACATATTTAGAACTGCACCAATAACAAAAAAAGACAACACAGTTCAATTTAACCCTATGGAAAGAACTGCTACTGTTCTCAAAACATCTCAAATTCCTCTCCTTCCATTTGTCCACCAAATTACTGCTGGGACAATTCTCCTTCTGGTCTTGTCTGAGCAGTCCTTTCCTTCATAGTTCCAGCTCACAATAGCCTGTTCTGCTTTGCCTGGCATAGTCCAAGCTATGCCTCTAAGACTAGTGAAAAGGTTCCACAATTGCCTGGTCACCTTACAATGAAGAAACAGATCGTTTATTGTCTCTGCCTGTTGTTCACAAAAAAAACATCTTGAACTCAGGTGTACCCCTCTCTTCATCAAATTCTCCTGGGTGAGAGCTGCTTCTCTTACCACCAGCCAAGTGAATACCACCACCTTGTCGGGAATCTTAACTTTCCAGATGAGCTTCCAAGGCAAGAAACTGAGTTGGTTGTTCATGTGTATCATATACTTATATGCTGAGCTAACTGTGAAGTTCCCTTTATTATCAGGTGTCCACCTTAGAGTGTCCTCTCCTCCTTTCAGTCCTCCAAAATGTTGTATGGTTCCATAGAACTCAGCTAGTCTGTCTATCTCCCAATCATTCATCCTCCTTCTGAAAGTCAACATCCACCCATTATTGCTCCATACTTCCTGTATTGTAGCCTTCTGTTGTTGATTCAGAGAGTATATACTTGGAAACAATAGTTTGAGACTTCCATGTCCTATCCAGCTTTCTTCCCAGAACAGGATCTTTCTTCCATCATTAACATTGAAGCTGGATTTCCTAAGGAAACTTGGCCAAAGAAGCCTGATAGATCTCCATAGACTAACCCCATAGGCTGTTGTAACCTCCTTAGTTGTCCAGATGTTTAAAATTCCATATTTAGATTGAATTACTCTAGCCCATAAGGCCTGTTTCTCTCTAGTGAACCTCCAACGCCATTTCATCATTAAGCATCTATTATGAATCCTCAAGTTCCTGATGCCTAAACCACCTTGCTTCTTTGAGAGTAGCACTGTCTTCCAATTTACCAGGTTGTAGCCCTTACTCTCCTTCTCTCCATGCCACAAAAATTGCCTCCTTAGTGCATCAATTATGCCTTCTATCTGTGTTGGCATGGGAAAGGTTGACATTAGGTATGTTGGTAAGGCATCTAGTATTGAATTGATCAGAACCAGCCTTCCCCCTCTGGATAGGTAGTGTGCTTTCCAGCTTGACAATCTTCTTTCACATCTCTCTATCACTCCACTCCAGACTTCCTTGGATTTGTTGTTCATCCCTAGGGCATGCCCAGATAAGTTGTAGGCAACAGTCCTACTTCTCCCCCAAAATTCTTGTCAATCTTTCTATTCCATCTACCTCATTAACTGAAAATATGTGGCTTTTCCCCCAGTGGCTTTTCCATCAGGTATTTTTTTTTGACAAAGGTAAAGTTGAGATTTTCCATCAGGTATTAAAATTCCTTTCTTCTTTCAATAAATGGCAAGGCACTAGAATTCCACTGACATGGATTTATTTCAGTGCCTCTTTTGATGACAGCAACTAAAATAATAATTACTAATACTCTAATAGTCTAATGAGCTTATAGAATTTTTATTCTTATGCTGACAGTAACAAGAATCTGGAAATATTATCTACCAAATCCGAGCCACTTTGCAGGGATGATTTTTAGCCTATTCTTCTTTACGTTATCTACATTTGCTTCTATTCGAGAGGAAAGCACAAAAATGAAACCAGTAAGTAATGCCTTATAACATCAATGCTGTAGCAGCTTCTCCAGCAGAAATAATAAACACTAAAGCTCAAGCTGACACCACAGAGAAACATGAATCTCATTATATGTGCAAATAAATGCACAGAATTTTTATACCTTGATAAAAAATGTTGAATGATAAATTCATCCCCATCTTTTGGGATTCCATACTATTTAATAAAAGTTCATTTTACATCTAGTAATTCCATGAAGTAGAGACTCCAGTCTCCAATATTAAGGGCGTGAATGAGGTGAGAGGGGCTCAAAGGCCTCAGACTAATGCAGAAGCTATGAAACCTATTACGCCTCAGAGGAGATTGATGAACTCATGAGTCTGATTGCAGGGCTTTACAACGTGGATGAGGGCTGGAAGGAGCAGGTATGCATTACAAGCAAGACGATGGAGGCAATCATCACCGAGCAAACACAGTCCAAATGCTCTGAAGATGATTAATAAATTGCTTGTAATTTTTTACTTATCCAAAAAACAAATTGTTTTGATAAGCAAGAATAATATTCTTAAGAAAAGGAAAACAAAAAGTATGTCACTTCATAAGACATTCCCAAATTCTGGTATAGAACAACTACTCTACTTTTCTTCTGTTTTTCTTTTTTTTTGGAGAAAGAATGGTATATAACAACTACTCTTCTAACGATATAGTCCATGAGACTTCTCAAGCGCAAATTCATCGTGCACAGGGGATTCTTATGAGTTACATTCTATATGTAGTTTTCATGAAACATAAGGATGAGTACGAACTGCCATATCATCGAGGCAAATGCATATCCAACACAAGTACTAGCAGCTAGATAGAAGAAGAAAGTGGACATATTTCTATAGTTAGTTTTCATGAAACCTAACGATGAGTATGAACTGACATTGGAACCAAGATACATTAGCAGGTAGATAAAAGAAGAAAGTGGACTTACTTCAAGAGAGCCTTTCTTAGCAACATTCGTCCAATCCTTAGCAGCAAAACCAGTCTTCCAGTCAAAATCGAGAGTAACAGTTACAGGGGGCTGGTGATCTGCAGCAAAGAAGCAAGTCATGTAATCCCCAGCTTCCGCTGTCTCAAAAGCAAAATGCCCTTCGATAACATTGTCTGCTTGGTGATAGGTATTTCCATATGTAGATGTCACCTAAATTACACATATCAATATTAGTTCATCCAAAACCAGAAGAATCATATTCATTTAAAGAAAATTATCAACCAAACAATTTTTTCACATAATATATTAGAAACTCAAGCTTTCACCGGTATTGAAATAAAATGGTCCCAAATAGTTGGGAACATACGGAGGTTCATATGGTGGAACCCAAACTAACTAGCTCGGGATTGAAATTAGGAATGGCAACAGGGCATGGCTGTGTGAGGCAGGTGACTACAATTGAAATTCTAATCAGGGCAGGTCAGGTCAAATTCGGCTTGAAAGTTTAAATGCCTTATTTTCCTTGCATATTCAATTCACCAGCTGAACGGGATAAAGATA
Source organism: Solanum rostratum (assembly GCA_029948455.1). Classification (NCBI taxonomy): domain Eukaryota; kingdom Viridiplantae; phylum Streptophyta; class Magnoliopsida; order Solanales; family Solanaceae; genus Solanum; species Solanum rostratum. The sequence goes on from CM057046.1 coordinate 8,009,281, forward strand.
TCAGTGCAACTCATTTATATAGAGTATTTAATAATATTTCACAATTGCTTCTGTATTAAATTTTTTTCTAATAAACCAAAATCATGACATAAACTTACATGACTAATACATCTGAAATTAGTCTTACATCAACTTTAACATAGGCTCGTTATTTAAGCATGATTAACTCAAGAAATTAATCACCCATAACACTGCAAAGTGAAAAAAAACTCAAACAAAAACCTCATTGGCACCAAGCGTGAGGGAATGCTATATGTTTGTTAACTTCTCCTACAACTAGGTTAACAGATGACATTGAAGCAAGTAATCCTATGCATATTGTATAGATATCTGGTCGCACAAATTGCGTAGTATCATAAAGGCGAGCCCAGGTATTACCCAGCCCCAGGAGAGTTTATAAACAAATACAGCTTTTTGGTCTCATCCTCCATACTGAGATATTCTCATATCAGTAGACTAATAAGTTGATTCCCAAGACCAGATTCTACATATTGATCGTTGAACTAAAAGACATAAACAAGGCAGCGCAGGGCAGTGCGGGTTAAAATCTTAGCAGGTTGAGGCTTCCTCCACCCCACCCCACCCCCCTCCACCACCACCACTCCTCCATAATTCAAACTCAGTTGATTGATTAACAAGCTCAAAATTGAAGCTTTACAATTCCAGCACAAAATTCACATTTCAAACCAAAACATCCAACACGCACAAACCCATTCTTGATTACACATAGATCCACCAAAAAAATCAAACTTTAACATAAACATATCAAATAAGGAAACCCCATTAGCTTAAACACCAAAATCAATAAAAATAACAAGAAAAAAAAACGAAAAAAAAATTACCCTAACAGTAACTTTGTGAGTATCAGGCAAAGGATAACCTTCATTAGGATTAACAATATGGTACTTTCCTACAGTCATGGCATGGCTCTTGATATCTTCAGCTATGCATTTAGTGAGACCAGATTGCAGATCAAACCGAAGGGATTTCACTTGGGTAGCAATAAACCCCAAAATTAAAACCAGAAATTGGATGTTTCTTCTCTGAATCATTGTTTAGATTTAGGAGAATTTGAAAACACAAAGGAAAAAAGTTTAGTAAATTCAAATAAATAATTGCTAGATTTTCCAGTGATGGAATGTTGGTCCGGAGATGAGACTCAATTGTGAGGGATGAAGAAATATTATTATTATTATTATTATTATTATTATTATTATTATTATGCGCCTCAATGCATTTCGGTGAGAACCAACTAGGTCCGGGTGCAAGTGGCTTATTATTGTTATTACTGTTATTATTATTATTATTATAGTAAAAAAAATAGAGTGAAAAGTTTATATTTTAGGAAAAATACACTCATTATTGTATTTAAGTTTATCAATGAATGTGGGTAAAATGAGAATATTAAAATTAAAATTTACTAAATATTGATGAGATATTCTTTCTAAAAACAAATTAAAGAGGAGAGTAAGTTACATTTTCTTACTGTTGTTTAAAACGTGGATTTACGTTCAACAAAATATATTTTGTACTGTTTTGTTATTAATTTTTTAGCGATTTTGAAGTCTTATTGAAATTTTATTTTCTCGTTCTTCTTTGTAGCTTAATAGATTGAAGTCTGGGGGGGGGGGGGGGGGGGGAAGGGGGGTGTTTAGAGATCAGAAACCACAAAGAAAATTGGATAATGGGATTCTATGGTGCAACACCCCTATACAAACCCATTAGAAACAGAACTCAAGACTCTCAGGAAAGGGCTTCAACTGGCCATCCAGCATAATTTCTCCCCTTTGACATTGATAGTGATGCCCAAGAGATTGTAGGAATGTTCCTAATAGAAATTTACTAAATATTGATGAGATATTCTTTCTAAAAACAAATTAAAGAGGAGAGTAAGTTACATTTTCTTACTGTTGTTTAAAACGTGGATTTACGTTCAACAAAATATATTTTGTACTGTTTTGTTATTAATTTTTTAGCGATTTTGAAGTCTTATTGAAATTTTATTTTCTCGTTCTTCTTTGTAGCTTAATAGATTGAAGTCTGGGGGGGGGGGGAGGGGGGAAGGGGGGTGTTTAGAGATCAGAAACCACGAAGAAAATTGGATAATGGGATTCTATGGTGCAACACCCCTATACAAACCCATTAGAAACAGAACTCAAGACTCTCAGGAAAGGGCTTCAACTGGCCATCCAGCATAATTTCTCCCCTTTGACATTGATAGTGATGCCCAAGAGATTGTAGGAATGTTCCTAATAGGTAACCTACTCTACAGTAATATTATCTTCGATTTCAGGTCATTACTGAGCAGGTTGAGAGCATGGGAGCTACATCACGTGTACAGGGAGCATAACCAGGTACCTGACTTAATGCCGAAAGAAGGAATCAAAACTGGTCGTTTTGAAGATAGTAAAATTTTTGTAATTCCTCCGGTGTTTGTGTGCAATCAGTTAGATGTAGACAACCTAGGAACTAGTTATTCTAAGAAGAAACAACTAACAAATACTTCCTATTCGGACCGGGATATGGCCCAACTAAACTGTTTTGTTACTAGTTCTATGGCATGTAATCTGCCTAATGGCAGTAGCCAAGACGTGCATTAACTATTATGCAATGATAAGCTTGCGCTTGTTTGGGGAGATCATCATAAATAATTAAAGTGTGTCATTCACGATATATAAAATATCCAACCAGAGCTGCTCCTATATAAGGAGCAAGATTTTGTAATGTAGCAGGGGAATCCGCCGTTTCGGCTTTATCCATGCGATTATGCACTCTTTGAATAGAAATCCATTTTTTGAAAGATTCTGACTTTCGTACTTTGGTGAGTCTCCGAGATTCTTTCGATGACCTACTAGGAAAAATAAAAAAGATTTATTGCTTATCTGTGACTAGAATGGAAGGAGTAGTAATGTTTCATAGAGCTTATATTGTTTATCATTGATGATTTGAATTGCTTTGGTTTAATAAATTTTAAGAAAATCATTTTTGAGTTTTGTTCAGCTTTTGGTAAGACAAAGTGGGTATATTTTATATTTAAAGGTTCAAGTTAAATCTAATTAGAATTATTGAAATTGGTATTAGAAAATTATACAAAGTTTTAAGTTCATATGGAACAATTACAACAAAATATGTGTTGGTACATTGTTATATTGCAATTTATCTCAATTTTGTAGTTAATTCTAGTGATTTATTTACTAAGATTTATTGTCATAATCCGAGTACAAATGCTTAGGGCTTGTTACTTTGGGTATGCATGACTCGAACACATGGCGATTAATTCGAGTAAAAGTTAATTTGCAATTAGTTAGTTTGAATCGTTATTTCATCTTAATGTTGGATAAAAATAACACTATAATTCTAAAATAAGATGAGTTGTCCCGCAATTTTATTCCAATCAAATATGAGATAAACTCGTCCTAAAACTAATCTCGAGATTAGTTATCCTTTATCCATCATACCAAATGAGTCCTAAAATTTCGTAAAGAAGAAAAAAAAGAAGAGTTGTTGGAGCTGTCAATACACAAACTGTATTTCTTCTATTGTTAGAAATATCTATTGGGTTGAATTAATCCACAATAATTGATTATCTCATTCCTCTCACGTAAATATATGGTATACCTGCCTTTTTTTTAAAAAAAAAGTAAAGCTAATTTGTTTTTATTAAATGCAAACTTGTCTTCTTTTTTTAAAAAAAAATTCAAATATTAATTAAATGAGAGAAGGAAGAAGGGGGGTTAGAAAAACATATTATTAAACAAAAATATTTCCTCTCATGCCATTTGAATATATGTTTTATACCAATTTTTCTAGTAAGACTAGTTTGTTGACATTAAATGCGAAATTATTTTTTTTAAGAAAATTAAATTAGACTCACATGTTGGGCAAATGAGACGTGTGAGAAGGGGGTGAGGAAAAAAATATTATGAAGCAAAAATACATACTATAACAATAATAATAATTATTATGTTTCGATCTCAAATAAATTAAAGGAAAAAAAATATGTCTATGCGTTTTTAGAGTCTATATTACATGAATGTGTTAACATGAAATATTTACCACGAAATATCAATAGTTTTCTAACAAAAGTGTGCATGTGTGAAGCAAATCCTAAAAAAAAAAATAACAAATCAAATTAAGAGGGAAACGTTACTGGGAAAGAGGGAAAAAATATGTTTGATTTGATAACACACTATTTACTTTTTATATTCTTTAAGTTGGCTACCATATCATTCTTTTATCATTTTTTTGGTTAAATCTTTTTGAATACTCCAAGAAGGAAATATGATTCTTCCATTTTTCATCATCATTTTCTCCTTTGTATCCATGGTCCCTCAAGCTTGAAAGTTTTTTTTTTGTTTTTGTGTTCCTCAAATGGAATGACAGAAGATAGAATCTATCAATCGTGCTCTTGGGGATCTCAAGCTTGAAAGTTTTTTTTTGTGTCTGTCTTCCTCAAACGGAATGACATCAATTGGAAGAAAAAGAAGATAGAATCTATCGATCGTGCTCTTGGGATCCTCTAAATTACTTTATCGGTGACAAAATTCCTCAACAACATGAAGATTTAATGATAAGATAAGTAGAAACATACGCCTTATTTTTAAAAAAAATGTTCAAAAAACTTGAAATTGAATTTAATGAATACTTATTTCATTGCAAAATTTTACACTTCTTTTATTCAAAAGACATATTTTACTAATTTCTAATCTTAGAGAACAATTTAAGTTATAAGCAAGCAGCTGAAGTAGGGACGTTAAAGAAGGAATAATTAATTAGGGGCAATAGCGTAAATTCATAGCCACATCAATTGAAGAAATAATTACTAAAAATGATGTAATAAAATTAAGCAGTTAAAGGAAACATGTCAATGAATAGCTGCCTGCTTAAGTAAGTAGCGGAAGCAGACAAGTCAATCATCATGCTTGCCGAAGTAGGCACATTAATCGGCAGCTACCTTTTAAGAAGAAATAATTAATTAAGAGCAATATCGTAAATTCAGGGCTACACACCAATTGAAGAGTAGCTGAAGCACACGCGTTAATTGACAACTGTCTTTTAAGAAGAACTAATTAAGTAGGGGCAACATCGTAAATTCATAGCTACATTAATTGAAGAAATAATTAATAAAAATAACATAATAAAATCAAGCAGTTGAAGCAAACATGTCTATGGATAACTGTCTACTTAAGCAAACAACTGGAGCAAGCATGTCAATCCTCGTGCCTGCTACTTGCTCCTCTAATAGTAAAAACAAGCCGCAAAGTTGAGCAGCTTAGGATCGTCATGCCCGCTTCAGTTGTCTGCTTCAGTTGCTTCAAGCAGGCAGCTGAAGCAGACAAGTGACTATTGAGCTGCTTGGTTTGATGATTCAAACTTGACATCTTAAATCCAACGTTTCGAGATAGAATCTCACTAACACCAATATTTTTACGTCATTTCTATTAATTATTATTTAATTATTTATTCATCAACTTCAACTATAAAATTACAATAACATGTCTACTTAATTTTGCGGTGGTTATTAAAGTGTCTACTTAAATTTACTATGTTATTTCTATTAATTATTATTTAAATTATTGTTTAAAGCTGAGCATTTCAGCCGCCTGCTGCAGCTGCTTGAAGCAGGCAGATGACTACAACGTGTCTGCTTAGTGTTACGGTGGCTATTAAAGTTTCTAGTTGATTTTTACTGTGTCATTTCTGTTAATTATTATTTAAATATTTCTTCATCTACTTCAACTATGAAATTACAATAACATGTCTACTTACTTTTACGGTGGCTATTGAAGTGTCTACCTAATTTTACAAGGTCATATTTATTATCTGTATTATTTAAAGACTACTTAGAAATATTAAAAGTTCAAATAATTTAAACAAAATTACAAATATATTAAAATTATTGACTTTTCAAATTTTATCTAGATCACAAAATTAAGAAAGAAAAATAATATGTATTGAAACCGTGCAACGCACGATCTTCAAAAATTAGTTTCAAAATAAGTATTGAATCAACAAAAAAAAATATTATTATGAAATAAGTGTTAACTTAAAAATTTAAGACCAAAATTAATATATTTTTCTCAATTATATTCTTAGATAATAAATTTTGCCATTTTCTCATATAACTACCCCCTTATATCTCAAAGTGCACTTAATCATGATAGTTAAATATGATTGCCTCTCTTTTTGTTGTTGGCCTATTCATGAATTTGCCAAAAACCTATCTTCACTTCAAAGAAACATTTCTTCCTTTCCCCTTTTAATTTTGAATATATTTACTAAATTATTTTAATAAATTATGTTTTGAAAAAATAAGTTTGATATTTTAGGTAGATATTTTGATAATAAGAGTACTATTGTTTTTTAATTTAGTAAAATTGACAAGTAAAAAGAAGTTTAATTTTAATATAAGAGACTTAGGCTGTACATCAATTAGTTCGATTTTGTTTTAAAGTTTATCGATTTGACTTATTGATTATCGGTTTGTCGATATGCTAAATTGTCATAAGATCGTTAAGATATTGGCTTATCGATTATTGATTGTTATCGGTTTAACCGTTAAGAGTTGACACAAAATTTTCTTTACTGAAAATTATTTAGAAACAAAGAGACAAACCAAATGAATCATACACATGAATTGACAAATTGCATCTCGCTTAAAAACAAATACTCTCACGTTGTAGAATAAGTAAGAGTTTAAGCCAGTCAAAAATAAAAGTATGAAACTATGAAAGACTTTGTATAACAAACAATACAAATATAATTGTTAAATTTACTATCGGATTATCGGTTAACCCGTTAAGAAAAACCTAAAACCGTTAAATTGATAATGCAATAATAATAATAAAAAATACTAAAATCTGTATCAAAACTACTAAATCAATTACCCATTATCGATAAACTAATAACTTTTCTTCAATTCGAATTATCTGTTTCGATTCGATTCTGAATAACCATAATAGAAGATTGTGAATTTTTGACACAAAATTAAGATAGTTATTCAAATTATAAAAAAATTATGTTTACAATTTTTTGGCACATTATTTTGGGTGAATAAAAACACTAATAATTAGGTACTTTTATTACATTGTTAACATATCCAATTCCTATAAGGAAATCATACATCAAATTTGTACATGTTTTATTTAATTATTTAGACCCTTTTTAATTACAATTACTATTCTATAATTATAAGATAATTAATTTCTCACGTGTCATTCTAAAATCTTATAATTCCATACACCAACATTACGCACTATCTGATGTGATTATAGGTCAAAGAGAATTTTTTTTTTAATAAAAAATTAATGAAGTAGTACTAATTATTTTAATTTATTGAGGAGAGAGAATTCACAATTGACATTTGATTAATTTAATCATTAAAACAGTTTAAAGATGTTAGTAATATTATTATTTGGATTAATGAAGCTTTAATTTGAGAGTGATACCAGGTTAATGTGGAGCTGTTCTCTGTCCAAAAATGAATTTATATTAGGACTTATATATTACGTAAAAAATAATCAAAATTGAATTATATTTGAACATATATTTAACTTGAAAATTTTAAATAATTTTGTGATTAAAAAATAAAATTCCTTGAATAGTTATTCAAAAGTACCTTTTTAAATTTGAAACTCAGTTTTTTAAATAATAATTCAATGTATAACCAAAGTTATTTTGATTTTCTTTTTATTGACAGACGGTAGTAGGTTAATATTTCTCCATTTTTTTGTTGTCAAATTTGAATTTGACGCACTTATTACAAAAATAATTATTTATATAATAAGTTTATAATTTTTTTTATTAATTGTTAGAGTATCATCCATATTTGCTCGTTATATTTATCAAAGATATTAAATTAATGATAATAATTTAAAGGCTTAATAGTAGAAAATCAATTAAATTTTTTTGACAGCTAATAGCGAAAGAAAAGAGTATAAAGAAAAATATAACATACTATCACAAGTCTATTTTAATTTTGTGATATTTTAAATATGTCATTTTCTTAAAATTTTTCCTATATATAGAATGACTTTATCTTAATTTAAGACCCAAAAAATGGAAAGCAACACAACTAAATTAACACTAAAGAGTAGTAATAATTTTCCATTACTATATTTTGAGTGAGTTAATTTTACACCATTTGTTTAATACCATACGTAAAAAGTACATTTTTGGGTACAAATTTCTAAATTAAATATTTAATTATTATTATTATTATTATTATTATTATTATTTTTTCCTTCCTGATAATCTTAGATCTCTTCCATCTCTGTCATTTTCTTCCTTAGATCCTGCAACTTCAAGAACACAGTGAGGAAATACTGTTCAAGTTTTTATCTTTTTACAGAGACAAAAGTTTTCAGAAAATTCATAAAAAGCATATTTTTTTTTTCAGATTTAAAGCGTATTGACTCTTGTCCCTACTACACCTTTCTCCTTCTGCTGCATTGTTGACACCCCTAAAAGAAAAATTTATTAATTTCATCACCGCTTCTCATCTTTTACTTCTTCATAGATATCCCATTTTCCTTATTTTCTTGATTTTGTTCCAAAGTTAAGATTTTTTTCCATATTGGGTGTTGAAAAGTTCAATTTTTTTTCATTTTGGGTCTTGATTTTTTAGTCATTGTGGGGTAATAATTTCTTCATTTCTTGATTTTGCTCCAAAGTTCAAATTTTTTCCCATATTGGGTCTTGAAAAGTTCAATTTTTTCAATGTGATTTGAGTTTTGATGCCACTGGGTATTTTCTTAACATGCATGTACATATGAGGAATTTGTGTATGAAGAGATTTGAGGGGTTTTATGATTTGGGGTTGAAGTATTGGCTATGAAGAGTGAAGAGGAGGAAAAATGGAGGTTAGATCCGAGAGTGAGGTACATGTTAGAAGCGAGAAAGTACTACCATTACAAGGGCAGATGATACAGAGGACTAGATTAAAAGTTTTGTTTATAAGGGTTTGTTCCAGCATTTTGATATGGACATGTTTGGTTCAACTTATTGCTGTTTGGGAGCTTTATAATCCACGTTTGTTTTCGGGTTTTACTGGTTATACTACTAAACTGTCTTTTCATGTTGAAGAGACTTTGCCTTCTCCTTTGTCTCTTCTTCCAGCTAGTGAGTCTCTCTGAGCTTGAATCTATATCAGTTACATGTTTTTCTTTTCCAAAGTGTTCAATTAATTGATGTCATTGCAGTATATGATCTGTCCATTCATATTAGTAGTCGTAGTATCATTCCTATAGTTTCTTGTCCTTCGATTTCTGTTGGTTACTGTGTGTTGTTTCTTGTACCTCGATTATCGTATTATTTTATGGTAGTTTCCTTTCTGTTACTATATGTTGTTTTGTTATTGTCTGTTGTATTTTGTACTTTTTTGGGACTGTTTGGACTGTTTTTCCTTGGGCCGAGGTCTATCGGAAACAACCTCTCTATCTCTAAGGTAGGGGTATGGTCCGCCTACATTCTATCCTCCCCGGACCTCATTTTGTGGGACTATACTGAGTATGTTTATGTTGTTGAAGTGTGTTATCTGTCTGCTGAATATTAAGTTGGATGTAATTCTTTAGCTAATAACCTAACACCATCAAAAGTGAAGGATCCGTTTGGAGAATGGAGATGCCTAGTAGTTGGGATTAAAGCATAGTTGTTACACTTGTATGAGGTCTGTTGATTGTTCGAGTCTTTTTAGTGTAGTTGGAACAAAATAGAGACATACAACGTGAGATTTAGAGAATTTTAGTTTTAGAGAATCCCTAATTTGGTGAAAACGTCAAAGTTTAGCATTTGAGAAGTCGTCCCTACTAGAGCGGAAAGCAAAAGAGGATTTATATAGTTGATGCCAACTAGTTTGCGACTGAGGTGAGTTAATTGATTGACAGGGAAAAAGAAGGAGATAGACCTGAGCATGATATTCCTAGTTATTGAGATTTGATGATTTGGAAATACGACCTTAACAGATCTGTAATCTAGAGAGAGCTACCAATGGGATGGTCTATACGACGTAAAGAAATGTTCCTTGACTAACTTAGCATAGATCCAATGAGTGACTCCATTAGCTTTTCAGTATATATATATATATACACTCTTCCCATTTGAAAAACTATATTCTGAAAAGCTAATGAAGTCGCTTGTTGGATCTATGCTTAGCCTGTCAAGGGATATCAATCAGGTAAGTGGGACGTGCTTCCCAAGATAAAAACGAAGTGTTCTTTTGAAGAGAAGTCGAGAAAGGAAATTTATGAGTGACTTCCTTTCTAGTCCTCTGTGTAGCATTCCTTATTACAGCTTTCTTTTTAATGTTAAGAAAGAATTTTCTCCATTTGAAATAGGGTGAAAAGTCCAATATTCTTCCCATTTCATTGGGTTTAATTTAATAGTCTTGCGTGAATCATGAAGTTGTGTAAGCATAATTTTTCCTGATGTGTTTGAACAAATTAATGCTGCTAGACGAAATGTCGCAACAGTAAGGAATTAATAAAAGAAAGAAATGTCTCAACGATAAGGGAATAGATGTAAACACACTTTTAGGTATGAAATTGCATTTTAAGTTGCTGGAGGCAAACCTTTTTTTTTCTTGCTATATGAGACACTGTATTTCAGTTAATATATATCTGCAAGTACATTGTACACTTCAGCTAGCATTTTGGTGTAGGTTGGATTTTGTAAATGATGTAGACACATTCTTAGACTCTTCCTTTCAGTTGAACGTACAAATTGATTTTTTAATCAGTTATACAGATCTCAGCACAATATTAATGCTATTTTGCTTAATTATCTCAAAAACTTATATATCTGCCATGCTACTAACTAAACATTCAGGGACCAAAAATACTATTACCTAGACTCATAAGTGTAACATTAATAGGAATTGTATCTTTCTATGAGAACCAAATTCTGCTTCTTCTAACATTCTTAACAACTCTGACACATGATATTATGCAGGAAATTATACAAATAATGGGTTTCTTCAAGTGTCCTGCAATGGTGGCTTGAATCAAATGCGTGCAGCCGTTAGTATTTGTTCCTCCAATTTTTTCTTTATACATTCTTATAGCCATTAGTATTTGTTCTTCTGCTTTTTTCTTTATACATTCTTATCCAATTCATATGGCAGGAAAGTTGGAAGTCCACAACTGTATTCAAACCAAAGTAGGCTCCCGAATTTCAAACTCCTAATCTGTGACTAATTCTGCCATTTTCTGAATGTAGATCTGTGACATGGTGACTGTTGCACGGCTTTTAAATCTAACTTTGGTTGTCCCAGAGCTTGACAAAACATCTTTCTGGGCAGATCCTAGGTATTTCTAGTGTTGTGAAGAAGTAGTTCTTTGACCTTTTGCTTCGTGTGTTATAAAAAGTTGTAACATTTCTTGGCAGCAATTTTGATGATATTTTTGATGTGAGACACTTCATTGATTCACTAAGAGATGAAGTTCGGATAATAAAGAGACTGCCAAAGAGGTTCAGCAGGAGATATGGATACCAACCACTAGAAATGCCTCCTGTTAGCTGGTCAAATGAAAAGTACTATTTGCAACAGGTTTATCTACTTACAATACATCTTTGTCTTATTCTTATTCTTCATGATTGTGGACATCGTCATTTGGCTATCATTTAGAAGACTAGTGCTTAAATCTTACACTCCCTTCGTCCCAATATATGTGGCACCTTTTCCTTTTTAGTATGTCCCAAAAAGAATGTCACCTTACTATGATTAGAAATAATTTAACTTTAAAATTCGTCTTTTACCCTTAATGAAATGATTTTTGACTACACAATTTTCTAAGGATTATTTTAGATCACAAGTTTTAAAAGACTTTCTTTTTTCCTTAAACACCATGCCAAGTCAAACGGTGCTGCATAAAATGGGAGGGAGAGAGTATGGTACATCTCAACTTGTGAAGTACTTCTCTTTTTGCTTTATGTAGTTGCATGTTCTGCTTTTGATATTGGAATCAATCTGCACACAATGATTCTAATACCTTGATAATTGAATAGATCTCCTCTGATGCAATATATGCCTCATCAACAGTTGTTTCTCCCGCTTTTACACATTTGGTTTGCTACTGCAGATTCTGCCTCTCTTCAGCAAGCATCAAGTTATACATTTCAACCGAACAGATACTAGGCTAGCAAACAATGGGATTTCTCTTGAGCTTCAAAAACTGAGATGTCGGGTGAATTTCCAGGCACTGAAATTCACTCCGGATATTGAGGCTTTGGGAGAAAAATTGGTGCGAATGCTTCAGGAGAGAGGACCATTTGTAGCATTGCATCTAAGATATGAGATGGATATGTTGGCATTCTCTGGTTGCACCCATGGCTGCACTGAGGAGGAAGCTGAGGAGCTCAAACGGTTAAGGTGATGATCTAAGAACGACTGTTGTATTTTAGTTTAATTCTCATATGGAAAGAAGTTGTCTTTAAAGACTTAGAATCCCTCAGAATCCACACGGATTTAGTGAAGAACACAATTAAGGCAAAAAATCCACATAAATGGAACCAAGTACTCCGTCCATGCCAATTTATATGGCGGTGTTTGATTGGGCATGAAGTTTAGAATGAAAAGAACTTTTTGGAACTTGTGATATAAAACAAGCCATATATATTTTTGTTGCCATATACCATTGGGAAATAACAAGTTTAGAGTTCAATTATTTTTGAATATAGAAATGTGCCGCTCTATGTTTTGGACAAACTAAAAAAGGGAAGCGTGCCACATAAACAGTGAGAGAGAGTAGTTGGGATTAGGGCCTAATTGGTACACAACATTAAATCTGATATTGGAACGAGAGGAACATTGGTTATACTTATGTTTGATCCCGACTATTTTTTGATTGTGGGCATAGTTGTTCTTGTTCGTTCAACATCTCTTTGTGCAATAAATATATAATTCTTTCTAAACCCCTTATTTGCACCAGGCACAAAGAGTGAAAACAAGAGGTGGTATTTCACGACATGCACAGACTCACATTAGTGTTCAACAACCAGAGCAAATTTTACTCTATAAGGACCTGTCTAATATCAAGACTTGATCCCAACTTTTCATTTACTTGCTTTGGTGTTTGTTGATTGAGAAGATGTTGCAGTATTTATGAAACTACAAGTAATTTATCATAATATGGGCCTTGACAGCTAAACTGCAGCATGATGGTTGCAGAAGTACTAATGAATTTGATGATTGATTGGTGTGCAATGACAAACTTCTCACACCCCAAGCCCAATGATCCAAAAGGTTTTTGTCAGCCCAGGCCCTTGGTACATATTGTCCTATTTAGCTGGTAGACCTCATCGATTCATTCCTGGGTCTACACCATAATTGAACTCAAATTCGTGCCTAACATGTAAATTTGTGTTATTCCTTATGTAACTCTTCACTTTTCTCTCCCACTTCAGTGTGGGGATTCACCTAAGGTGTCATGTACACTCTCTTCATAAGTTTGTCTGCCTAGAAGTTTGCAACCCTCTCTTTGACCCACACTTGGTCATGGGGTGCCTCCTTTAGGAACTCATTGTCCTCGTTGAGGTTCATATCACCACCATACTGAGGGAGCATCTTGACTCTGATGTCATATTTGTCACAGCCTAAGTCCATGGTAAATGTTATCCACTTTGGCCCAATAGACCTTAATGATTTGTTTAGGCTATGCTCTAGCCAAAAAGTGTGTACCATGTGTCACATGTATTACGCCTTATTAGGCTCTTCATTTTTCTCTCTTAATCCGACTTAGGATTTGCCGTAAGGTGTCATGTGCATTCCTTCAAAAGCTTGTCATCGTAGAAGCCTACCCTTCCTTTTCTTGACCTGCGTTCGTCAGCCTGCCCTCTTCATGGGCTTAATAAAATTAGTGGATTGGATGTCTGTGGGTTACTAACACAAACTATGAGCTGCTGTTGTGACAATGACATTTACTCATAGTTTTATTTTCTATCTCAAGATTTTGAAGTTTTACATTGTTGGATGATTTATTGATTTCACTTGGTTCTCCCACTCCCACCAATACAATTCTCTTTTTCAACATTTTGTCTTGACCACACGCAAACTTGTTGTCTAAATAGTAAATTCCTTTCTGGTTGCCTTTGTTTCCTTAGGTATGCATTTCCTTGGTGGAGGGAAAAAGAGATTGTATCTGAGGAGAAGCGATCTCAAGGATTGTGTCCCCTCACCCCAGAAGAAGCAGCTTTGATTTTGCAAGCATTGGGTTTTGAAAAAGACATACAAATATATATTGCATCTGGTGACATTTATGGAGGTGAACGGAGGCTTGCTGCTTTGAAAGCCGCCTTCCCAAAAATTGTAAGTGATTATTGATCCTGTTCTCTAATTGTATCTGTTGCTGGGACATTTAATTACCAATCTTAGGGCTGTTGCTTAAACATTTACTCGAAATCTCTGCATGTAATAGCGAACATGTGCCATAGCCAGCATTTTTGTAGTCTATTGCATATATTTAGGAGATGAGCAACTTGGACAGTGATTTCTGGTACAAGTATTCTGTTCATTGAATAAGCCGACATGCTTTTAGACATTTGTTAGCTTGGAAATGTGCACAAAGTGCTATACATTTTCTTCTGCCAGTCTTTTAATGCTGAGGACTTCATTACGACATTTATGGATACCATGAGCTAATTATCCTTCTTACCTATCATGTTTAATATCAGGTGAAAAAGGACATGCTGCTAGAACCTGGGGAATTGCAGCATTTCCAGAATCATACATCTCAGATGGCAGCCCTGGATTTCATAGTTTCAACTGCTAGTAATGTATTTATTCCCACTTATGATGGAAACATGGCTAAAGTTGTTGAAGGTCATCGTAGGTACATATTACCTACTGTTCTGAAAATGATTCCGTAACATTAACAACCATTATAAAGGGATGCTGATTATCTTTTGCAGGTATCTTGGGTTTAAGAAAACCATTCGATTGGATCGAAAAAGACTGGTTGAATTAATAGATTTGCATCAGAACGGAACACTTAAATGGGATGAGTTTACAGCTGCAGTCCGTCGGGCACATGAGGGACGAATGGGACAGCTGGCTCGACGCAGAGTTATTGCAGATAAACCAAAAGAAGAAGATTATTTTTATGCAAATCCACAGGAGTGTCTGTGTGAGAGTAAAACCTGTGATGATTTGTTTGGCCCTGATAATTCCACTACCGTCCAATGATAATGCACAGGTGTTTCGTGAAGAAAGTAAAGGAAAAGGTGCAAAGTTGTTGGTATGCACACTTGAGATCTGTTGGCCAAAGGGCCAAAATGCAGCCTTCAGTCATCAGGGCGTTTTAGAGAGGCGTTTGTCATAGATAGGTAGTTTATTACTGGGAGAAGCAAGAGGAAAAAAAATATGAAGAAACCAAATGTGCCATACTTCTCAAAAAGAAAAGAAGTGTCATGTTAATGTGTTAATTCATTTTGTTCATATGTTTTTGCTCTCATCAAGTTGGACAGTGTTGATTGTACTTGATACCACAGTTATTTACAGGAAGATAACCCTTTTTACAATCAAATGCTCTAAAATGTGGAGCAAAGAGATGTAACAGTTTGATCATTTATCTAAATGTCATGCCCAAAAGGGTACTTGAAGCAATTCCAAATTGTGTGCTGAGAAGTCAGATAGCTAAGTTTAGGTTCTTATAAGAACCCATGTACTTTAAATTCTAGATTCGCCTCTGCCTCTTTAAGTCCAAGCTGTAATAACTCAACTAGACTGATCATAAGGTCAGCAGAGTTGCTTACTTTGGCTCTCCAACAAGATCAAGATCTTTAAGCCTTCTTCCTTGGTAGTATTCTAAATCATCTAGTTCCAGTTCTCTTTCTCTAAAGATATCGTCGAGTTGTTGTAAAACTTTCTTCTCCCCTGCTCTTACCCCTACTGCTATCTGAAGCCTTGAACTGAGATTCTCTTCCTTCATCAGTTTCTCATCCTACAATAATCATTATGTTCAATGCCAAAAATAAAAATACATGTACTACATAATGGAGATAAAATGGTTTTATTCATACAATTTACAGAGTCCAGATTACTATATTAGCAGAATGCATTAAAGGAAGGCAACAGTAAAGACATGGACAACCAAAATTTAGTAAGGCAAGAGACAATGACAATTTCATAGTAACAGTATCTATTAGTGATGTAATACCTCTTCAATTGTGGTGTGATATCCAGAAAGTGCTGACTTGCATGTATCGCGTACAACTTTACATATGAGTTCTTCATTTGCTCTGCTGACAGGCAACTCGAGAAGATTCCAAACAGCATTTCTGGACATTGATTCTAGCAGGAAAGCATCAGTTCCATCAAGGGAAACCAGCCTTAGATATGGAAATAGAGAAGGAGGGAGTGATTGTCCAAGTTTTATGTCAAACTCAGCAGTTTCTCCTAGGCCATTTGACTCTGCTATATCCAGCTTGTCTCCATAAAGATCATCAGACTTTGATATTTCCAATGTTAAAGTAAATGCATCACGAGCTGAGTTTGGTTCGATGAAGCCATAGCCAATAGCCATATCAGCATTGCTTTTCTTCAAGCCATATTGGATGAGAAACTGTCAAAAACACATCTGTTATGTACCATTTTAGTTCTAACAGGAGGACTTTAAAACTTCAATCAAACATATGAAGTAAACAAGGCCTTCTATAGACGCTTAACAGATGATCCAACAAAAATGCTACATAATGCATGAAATTATGATATAGGAAGTAATCAGTTGGTTTTTTCTCAAAATGTTGGCTTTCGATAAACAATAGTAGAATGACTTTTTGTCTAGTGATGAATTCCCAAATTTTGATCAACTCAACAAGCCTTACCTGGTCACCAGCCTTCAGTTTCAATGGACTTCGAAAAGAAAATAGCAAATCCCAGGAGAACAGACCTGCTGGTCCACCAACTTCATGGATGTGATCTTCTGTGGTCACTTTGGCGCTGTGGTTTGCCTGATAAGTAAATCATTTGTATAACGTTATTCACCAATCGATAGCCAAAAATGTGGTGAAATGCAATATTGGAAAAGAACAACAACAAACAAAGAAATTCTGACAACATGTCTATATGGATTCATTTGATCATCAAAATACTTTTGAATCAATCTTGTACAAGTAAAGATGAATTGATTCTGAATCCAATACTTCCTCCTTTTCATTGTGGGCTTCTCATAAGTAGTCATTCATCACTTGAAAACTTCAACTGCTTATCTAAGTATTTTTCATTTACCTAAAATCTTACCAGGTCAGCAAAGGGAACCAGCATTAGATTTTGATTCCCAGCACAGGAAAACGCCCTTGATCTGAGGATTCCAAATGCCCAGAAGAAATCATCCAAGGTTATAGGAAAAGGGAAAAGTTGCTTGTTACGAAGTATGACTTCTTCCACTTTTTGAAATTCATTTTGCACATAGTCTTTCACACTCAACGTTGTGCTTAAAAGTTGAGTCCCTGCAAATGATACCATGACAAACAAATTAATCACAATACCTGGAACTCTTATCTAGCTACGAGCAATTTCATTATCGTTAGAGACAATGCCATCACATTCTACATATTCGGCTATGTAGAAGGCATACCAATTCTCTCCATAGCCACATGAAAACAATTAACTAGCCTACAAAATACAAGATTACATCCAGTGCTGAGATGAGCTTCAAGAGATTCTGTAACCATATGATGACTCTCAATAGTCCAGAATTAAAAGACAACAACAATAGTAATACGCAATGAGGACAAGCCATGACGAAATGGTAGAGTTGCTCCTTTGGTAACCTAAAGGTCATGAGTTTTCAGGCATAAAAACAGATTCTTGTAGAAATACAAGGGAGGAACACTACATACCCTATACCTAACCTTCCCCCACCTTGGACTAGTCAGGGAGTACTTTGTCATGGGATAAGCAACAACAACAACAGAGCAGTGTCATCCCATATAGTTGGGATCTGGGGAGGATGGTGCGTACACAACCTTAACTCTATCTTGTGAAGGTAGAGAAACTGTTCCAGATAGACGCTTGGCTCAAGCAAAACATACCAAACTCAAGTATGAAAAGATAAAGGAGAACAATAGCAAAATGACAAACAAGACGTAACTGAAGAAAGGAAACAACATGTAACAAGATAGAAAAATAAGATAGTAATAGGGAAAACTAGACAACGTCCAAGAAAACAAGATCATAAGTTCTACACATTACATGACGCAAAAATATTAACACAATCAGGTTGGTTCACTTATAAGAGAATTCGAGGTAAACTATCTACCTTAAAATCATTAATTAATAACCTGCTTATAGTGGTCAGTAGTCTACTATCACACGTTAAACTACATTGATAAGAGTTAAAAAAGAAGTTACACTATCAGCAAATGTAACTTACTCCGTCATGAACACAAGAATCTGCAATTTTCCTATCAAGGCATGTTTTACAAGGAAAGCAGATTACCTTGAATCTCAGAGAGCTCCTCTTCAGACCTGCACTGAAAGAACATACCAAGCAATCTTCATCAGCAACACAACTTCCACAAAAAATTATTCATAAAAACTGTAAAGATAAAGATAAGACATTTGAGCCTAACTCAATCACAAAAACTAGCTTGTTAGTGGAGGATTGCCCAAGACCATGTAAATAGGCCAGTAGTCCAACTAATGTGGGACTCTAACCCACTCTAACACTCCCCTTCATGCCTGAGCATAACTGAGGCACGGACCAGATTTTGGGCCATATAAGCACACCATTAGTCCAAATGATATGGAATTCTAACACACTCTAACACTACTCTTCATGGCCAAGTGCAACTGGAGTGTGGACTGGCAGCCCCAATGGGAATGGACCTGGTTCTGATATCGTAAAGACATGACTCTTGAGCCTAATTCAAACTAAAAGGCTAGCTCATGAGGGGAGAGATTGCCCAAAACCATATACGCAAACCACCAGTCCATTCTCCAACCAACACGGACTCTAATCCACTCTAACAACAATAAACAAAAAACCAAAATTTAAAGGCAGACCCACCAATATACAGTGGAATCAGTGCACTCTGGAAGAACAGCCATGTAATATTTCCACTTGGAATCATCTTTCCATTTCTCTCTCAACAAGAAAAGAGCAAGAGAAATCCAAGGTTCTAATCCAGTACAAACATTTCCAATTTCAGATTCTGCAACTGTATCTTTGTTGATCCAGAACCTTCTAGGCACTCCTAGAACTGTTTCCCCTTTTGAAATATCTCTGTTAGCAACTAATCCTAAACCTTCTGGTACAACTCCTGGCTTTACAGGTGTCTTTATTGATACAACCCCTTCATCACATAGCCACTTCCAGAATGTTTGGACTGGTTTTGGAATTTTTGGGTCAAGTTCTCTTAACTGAAGTGAATTTATCAAGAATGGTTTTTGCGAATTGTGTAAAGATTGAAACTTTATTCTGAATTTTTTGGTTTTGAGTGGACAGAGGAAAGAAGAAGAGGGTAAAGAGAAAACAGAAGCCATTTTTTCTAGCTTTCTTTCCCTCTTAGCTGAGACACTGAATTTCAGAGTAACTAGATTTTCAGATGAGGTTGTTAATCAGTTAAAACAAGACCTTTTCTTTATTTTACGTTCTTGTTTCTCATCCGATGTCCGTTATTCGTGTTTCAGATAAAAAAAAGATAGTATAAGATAATATATGCAGGTGAAAATTGTATATTATCCTGGTCTCAGAAACAAATGACTGGTTATGGTTAGCTTTGAGGTGTGGTCCTATATTATTCTGATATTCTTGTTCTTACTCATTTATAACTTCTTGTATGAGAGCATTGTAGATCAGTCTTGCAATCATAATGTCATTCTAGTTTGTATATCTCCCTGCTCATTGCACATTTCACCAAAGAGTGTTCAAATTTTGAATACTTTCTCCATCTCATTTTATATGATATCGATATTTACGTGGTTAAAAATCATTTCGTAAAAAAAGAAAGTCCCCCACAAAAAGTGGTGGTCTAGTTAGAGCAGCCCATCAGGCATTCGCTGGACTTGCACGAACACCAGCCTGTTATCCTTCCACTGCACAGAGCGGAAGCTATTCGTTGCTCTGTGAAACCAGCCTCACGCAGTCCACCCCACTTTAGGAGCCCAGCAGCCCAAGCTTTTGCTTAAGCCACGTGACCCAACTCTGTGCTTGGACAGGGCAGGCCAGAGAACTGTCATACAAGCCCTACCTTCTGGACAGGCCCAACATTCCACCACACTAATGCCCCCACTTGAGTTACAAGCCCACGCTACTGAGCTCGGCAATATGACTTATGTTCCCTGCACAAATAAAGAGGCAAATAGCTACATTTATCAGCGATGTGGGAGAGAGCCACTTGGTCCAAAAAAGGATTAGTTATGTCTAGGAAAAGAAAATTTGTTATTAATAACTTATGATTTCTTCATCTCTTTTCTGTATAACTAGTTGCTTCATAAAAATATTGTGCTTAAATAACAAAGTTATATGAGATAAAGTGGAAGTAGCATTCATGATAGACAAGATGAGAAAATCAAGATTGACATGATTTGGATATGTGAAAAGGAGGTACGAGGATACATTAGTGAGATGGCGTAACTTTAACTTAAAAAGATCTTTCTTAAAATGTTATCAACCAAATTTACATCCAAATGACTAACTTAGAGTTTCAAAAATTATAATTTTCAAAAAATATATTTTAAAATACTGATCATAGTTCAGGTAGTTTCAAAAACACTTTTTGAAGACATCCCTCTATCGTTATCAAAGATTTCAGATTCAAGCTCATGCAAATAGAAAAAAATCAGTTAGGGTAGCTTTTCAATATCTTATTCTTAATTTAATGGATCCTAATATAAATAACGGACGAGTGAGAAAACAAAAACTAAAAAGTAAAATAAAGAAAAGTTCATGTATTAACTAATTAACAACCTCATCTTGAAATCTAGTTACTCTGAAATCCAGTGTCTCAGCCAGAGGGAAAGAAAGCTGGAAAAAATGGCTTCTGTTTTCTGTTTACCCTCTTCATCTTTTCTCTGTCCACTCAAAACCACAAAATTCAGAACAAAGTTTCAATCTTTATACAGTTCCCAAAAACCATTCGTCATAAATTCACTTCAGGTACAAGAACTTGACCCAAAAATTCCAGAACCAGTCCAGACATTCTGGAAGTGGTTATGTGATGAAGGGGTTGTATCAGCAAAGACACCTGTAAAGCCAGGAGTTGTACCAGAAGGTTTAGGATTAGTTGCTAAGAGGGATATTTCAAAAGGGGAGACAGTTCTAGAAATTCCTAGAAGGTTCTGGATAAATCCAGATGCAGTTGCAGATACTGAAATTGGGAGTGTGTGTAGTGGATTGAAACCTTGGATTTCTGTTGCTCTTTTCTTGCTTAGAGAGAGAAGGAGAGATGACTCCAAGTGGAAATATTACATGGCTGTTCTTCCAGAGTGTACTGATTCCACAATATATTGGTGGGTCTGCCTTTAATTTGCTTTCTTTTTTTGTTTTTTATCACTTATTTTTTTTGGAAGTTGCGTTGCTGATGAAGGTTCTTGATGTATGTTCTTCCAGTGCAGGTCCGAAGAGGAGCTTTCTGAGATTCAAGGTAATCTGCTTTCTTTGTTAAATCAAACTTTAAATTGGAAAGACATCATATGTAAAAGACACTCAAACTTGACCTCAAGTGGCAAGTGAACACTACAACTTTGTGAGGGTAAACTATATACCTCAACTTGGTCTCCACTGGCGACTAAACACTCCAACTTGTCCCCTCTGTGACTCATGGACACTTGACGCCGATATGACACATAAATTTTGGAGGTGTCTAAATGATCATTTTGTAAGTTGAAGTTTTAGTGGAGACAAGTTGACGTGTCTAGATGTGCATAATCAAATTTTGAGTGTTTAATTACCAGTTGAGGCCAAGTTAAAGTGTCTATGTATTATGCCAATTGGAAAAAGTTCAATTTTTTGTGTTCATCAACGGAGTTGAGTTATATATACTGACGATGTAATTTATTCTACCTCTGTTATTGTAGTTTAACGTGTGATAGTTGGCTATTAACCATTTTACTAGCTTATAATTAATGGTTTAATGGATATATTTTACCATTTATAATCATATAAATGATCTGGCCTGATAGTGTAAACTAATTTTGTACTGTGCATTATGTAGAACTTAAACTCTTTGTTTTATTAATGAAATGCTTGCTCCATGACAAGGTACTCCCTGACTAGTCCAAGGTTTGCCGGGGGTGGGGGTGGTCAGTATATGGTATACCGCCTTCCCCTTGTATTTCTACAAGAGTATGTTTTCACGCCTTAAACCCATGACCTTTAGGTTAGCAAAGGAGCTATTCTGCCAACGCGTCATGGGTCGTCTTAGTTGTTTATGTTGTTATAATTTTGGACTATTGGAAGTGTTATCATATGGTTGCAGAATCTCTTGAAGTTCGTTTCTGGCTTTGGATGCAATCTTGTATGTTGTAAGCTTCATGTATCCTATAAAATTGTGGTCTCTTATGACTTAGAGATACTTGTAATGCCTTTGTATAGAGTTGTTACATGATTATACTCTATAATCAAATCTGTAGAATGCGATGGAATTGTCTCTTATGCTGATGAAATTGCGTGTAGCTAGATAAGAAATGTGATGTTCCTTGTTTGGTTAAGTGAGAATTTAAGAGCTCCAGATACTTGTGACCAATTTGTTTGTCATGCTATCATTTGCAGGGACTCAGCTTTTGAGCACAACGTTGAGTGTGAAAGATTATGTGCAAAATGAATTTCAAAAAGTGCAAGAAGAAGTCATACTTCGTAACAAGCAGCTTTTCCCTTTCCCTATAACCTTGGATGATTTTTTCTGGGCATTTGGAATACTCAGATCAAGGGCGTTTTCCCGTCTTCGGAATCAAAATCTTATTCTGGTTCCCTTTGCTGACCTGGTAAGATTTTAAGTAAATGAAATTACTTAGATAAGCGGTTGAAGCTTTTTAATGATGAATGACTACTTATAAGCATGCACCTGCAGTAAATGCTGTTGCTTGATGTTGTTTAGTAAAACAATATCTCCAAGCCAAAGATAATGGAAAATGGAAAGAAAAAAATTGAATACCATACGACAGGTTAAGAGGATATTATTACGCTCCTGAAGCTTTACGATCTTTCATTGTTTTCAGTAAGATGAGGAGAAAGTGTTGGATTTAGAATCAATGCATCTTAGTTACAAGATTGAATCAAAAGCATGTTTGAAAGTTTTAGTGTCAGCTAGAGACGAGTATTAACTGAGTCCGAGGACTGTTGTCAGAACTTCTTTGCATATAACATTCATCATTTTCTTAGCTATGATAGATTGGTGAATAACGTTATACGAATGGTTTACTTATCAGACAAACCACAGTGCCAGAGTGACCACAGAAGATCATGCTCATGAAGTTAGGGGACCAGCAGGACTGTTCTCGTGGGATTTGTTATTTTCTTTACGAAGTCCATTGAAACTGAAGGCTGGAGACCAGGTAAAGCTTACTGAGTTCTTCAAAATTCAGAAACTATCTTTACTATAGAACAAGTCATTCTGCTATCGTTCATCGAAAGGTTAACATTGGGAAAACAATTATTCATTACTTCCTATCTCATAATCACATGCATTATGCAGCATGTCAATTTGATCATCCATTAATGAACAATAGCCAAAATGGTACATAACAGATGTGGTGATTTTGACAGTTTTTCATCCAATATGACATAAACAAAAGCAATGCTGATATGGCTCTTGACTATGGCTTCATCGAACCAAGTTCAGGTCGTGATGCATTTACATTAACATTGGAAATATCAGAGTCTGACGAATTTTATGACGACAAGCTGGATATAGCAGAGTCAAATGGCCTAGGAGAAACTGCTTACTTTGACATAAAACTTGGACAATCTCTTCCGCCTTCTCTAATTCCATATCTAAGGCTGGTTGGTCTTAGCGGAACTGATGCTTTCCTACTAGAATCAATTTTCAGAAATTCTGTTTGGGGTCATCTCGAGTTACCTGTCAGCAGAGACAATGAGGAGCTCATATGTAAAGTCGTACGAGATGCATGCAAATCTGCATTATCTTCCTATCCCACCACAATTGAGGAGGTAATTTTACATCACTAGTCAATTGTGTTAATATGCCATTTTTATTGTCACCTTCCTTAAAATCATTCTGCTGAATTCTATGGTATCTCAATTCTGAAAACTGAACACAATGGTTATTGTAGGATGAGAAACTGATGGAGGAAGGGAACCTCAGTTCAAGGCTTAAGATAGCAGTAGGGATAAGAGCAGGAGAGAAGAAGGTTTTACAACAAATCGACGATATCTTTAGAGAAAGAGAACTGGAACTAGATGAATTAGAATACTACCAAGAAAGGAGGCTTAAAGATCTTGGTCTTGTTGGAGAGCAAGGAGATATCATATTTTGGGAGCCAAAATAAGGAACTTTCTGCAGATCTTATGATCAATCTAGTTGAGTTATAACAGATTCGACATAAAACGGATACTTTTATCTGATGTAAATAATGAAACATCAGTTTTTCATTTTTGTGAAATGCCCATTTGTTTGAGGATGTTTTCAATGATTTTTTCTGTCACTCATATGTTTCTCCCACACTGCTGATTAATATTGCTATTTCCCTCTTTATTAACATTTGTGAATACATTTCATATTTCTGAGCTCAGTAGCGTGGGCTTGTAACCCAAGTGGGGGCATTAATGTGGTGGAATGTTGGGCCTGTCCAGAAGGTAGGGCTTGTGTGACAGTTCTCTGGCCTGCCCTATCCAAGCATAGAGTTGGGTCACGTGGTTTAAGCGAAGGCTTGGGCTGCTGGGCTCCTAGAGTGGGGTGGACTGCGTGAGGCTGGTTTCACAGAGCAACGAATAGCTCCCGCTCTGTGCAGTGGAAGGATAACGGGCTGGTGTCATACAAGTCCATTGAATGCCTGATGGGCTGCTCTTATTAAACCATCACTTTTTTGGGTTTTGGGGCTTGATTTCCTGATGGGTTGCTCTAATTAAACCATCACTTTTTTGGGTTTTGGGGTTTGATAGTATACATTGACTATACAGTGTAGATTACTTATACATGCACTATGCACTGAATATACATTACATTACACTAAAAAACAAAATATAGCTTGGCTATACAATGTAGATTACTTATACATGTACTATATACACTGAATATACATTAGAATACACACAAAAACTTAATATAGCTTCACTATAATGAAATATAAACTGACTATACATGTCTATACAATGAATGACAATACAACAACAACAACATATCCAGTGAAATCCCACAAGTGGGGTCTAGGGAGGGTAAGATGTACGCAGACCTTACCACTACCACATAGGTAGAGAGGTTGTTTCCTGGAAACCCTCGTCACAAAAACCCATCAGCAGAATAAGCTAGATATGATACACAGGCAAGAAAGAGAAGAACACATGATAATACATAGATACAGGATAGTGACATATAAAGGCAGATAAATAACATATAAAAGACAGACAATTACCACTCCTTCCTATCCTCCCTATTAGCCTGCTACTCTAATTCTCGACCTCCACTCCTTCCTGTCTAAGGTCATGTCCTTGGTGAGATCAAGTTTCACCATATCATATCTAATCACCTTCCCCCAATACTTCTTTGGTCTACCTCTACCCCTTCGTATAGCTCCCAAATCTAACCTCTCACACCTTCTAACAGGGGCATTGGTACTCCTTCTCTGTACATGTCCAAACCATCGCAGTCTCGCTTCCCTCATCTTGTCAGCTACAGGGGCCACCTCTAACTTCTCCCGAATGACCTCGTTCCTAATCTTATCACTCCTGGTGTGACCACACATCCATCTTAACATCCTCATTTCTGCGACCTGATCTTCTGAACATGTAAATTCTTTATTGGCCAACACTCCACCCCATACAACAAAGAAGGTCTAACCACCATACAACGAATGACAATGTTTGGTAATTATTTAGATCAAATGGTCATGCACTGTGATTGTCCCTAATTTTTTTTGTTACCAAAGTGAAGTACAAAATTATCATTCAATAATTTTTTTTGTTGCCCAAGTGAAATACGGAATTATCACTGTATGTTGTAATTGCAGAATCTCTCGAATTTTATTACTGTATGTTGTAGGCTTCATGAAACCTATGAAATTGTGATCTCTTATGACTTTGAGATACTCTCATGCCTTTGTAGTGTTGTCAGAACTTCTTTGCATATAACATTACATCATTTTCTTAGCTATGACAGAATGGTGAATAACATTATACGAACGGTTTACTTATCAGACAAACCATAGTTCCAGAGTGACCACAGAAGATCATGCTCATGAAGTTAGGGGACCAGCAGGACTGTTCTCGTGAGATTTGTTATTTTCTTTACGAACTCCGTTGAGACTGCAGGCTGGAGACCAGGTAAAGCTTACGGAGTTCTTCAAAATTCAGAAACTATCTTTACTATAGAACAAGTCATTCTGCTATTGTTCATCGAAAAGCTAACATTGTGAAAACAATTATTTACTACTTCCTATCTCATAATCACATGCATTATGCAGCATTTCAATTTGATCATCCATTAATGAACAATAGCCAAAATGGTACATAACAGATGTGGTGATTTTGACAGTTTTTCATCCAATATGACAAACAAAAGGAATGCTGATATGGCTCTTGACTATGGCTTCATCGAACCAAGTTCAGGTCGTGATGCATTTACATTAACATTGGAAATATCAGAGTCTGACGAATTTTATGACGACAAGCTGGATATAGCAGAGTCAAATGGCCTAGGAGAAACTGCTTACTTTGACATAAAACTTGGACAATCTCTTCCCCCTTTGCTAATTCCATATCTAAGGCTGGTTGGTCTTAGCAGAACTGATGCTTTCCTACTAGAATCAATTTTCAGAAATTCCGTTTGGGGTCATCTCGAGTTACCTGTCAGCAGAGACAATGAGGAGCTCCTATGTAAAGTCGTACGAGATGCATGCAAATCTGCATTATCTTCCTATCCCACCACAATTGAGGAGGTAATTTTACATCACTAGTCAATTGTGTTAATATGCCATTTTTATTGTCACCTTCCTTAAAATCATTCTACTGAATTCTATGGTATCTCAATTCTGAAAACTGAACACAATGGTTATTGTAGGATGAGAAACTGATGGAGGAAGGGAACCTCAGTTCAAGGCTTAAGATAGCAGTAGGGATAAGAGCAGGAGAGAAGAAGGTTTTACAACAAATCGACGATATCTTTAGAGAAAGAGAACTGGAACTAGATGAATTAGAATACTACCAAGAAAGGAGGCTTAAAGATCTTGGTCTTGTTGGAGAGCAAGGAGATATCATATTTTGGGAGCCAAAATAAGGAACTTTCTGCAGATCTTATGATCAATCTAGTTGAGTTATAACAGATTCGACATAAAACGGATACTTTTATCTGATGTAAATAATGAAACATCAGTTTTTCATTTTTGTGAAATGCCCATTTGTTTGAGGATGTTTTCAATGATTTTTTCTGTCACTCATATGTTTCTCCCACACTGCTGATTAATATTGCTATTTCCCTCTTTATTAACATTTGTGAATACATTTCATATTGCTGAGCTCAGTAGCGTGGGCTTGTAACCCAAGTGGGGGCATTAATGTGGTGGAATGTTGGGCCTGTCTAGAAGGTAGGGCTTGTGTGACAGTTCTCTGGCCTGCCCTATCCAAGCATAGAGTTGGGTCACGTGGTTTAAGCGAAGGCTTGGGCTGCTGGGCTCCTAGAGTGGGGTGGACTGCGTGAGGCTGGTTTTACAGAGCAACGAATAGCTCCCGCTCTGTGCAGTGGAAGGATAACGGGCTGGTGTCATACAGGTCCATTGAATGCCTGATGGGCTGCTCTAATTAAACCACCACTTTTTAGGTTTGATTTCGATATCTAGTTTCAATAATTTTGTATACAAGTTTTTGTTGCCAAAGTGAAGTACAGAATTATCATAATTATACATATTTGGTCCATTTAACTCGGTTTTTCTTTTTTTATGATGAAAAACTTTTATAAAATAATTATAGTTTGAGCTTAATTAGAGTTATATAATTGTAGTTTTCTTAATTAAGATTCATTCATACATGTTTGAAGGAGAAAAGAAGCAAGATTGAGAAAGGTAGGAGAGAGCTTTCGGAGAGAAATGAAAGAGGATGAATACATATAAAGGAAAGAGGATGAATATATATTGTATTCAATGTATCACAAATACAATTGATTTATATAACAAATACAATTATACTAGGTTGTATCAATAAATATATATTTTGATTCATGGTTACTCTTAGCTATATGGTTAAGGAAACACTCGATTTTCATTTCAAATGTAGGTGTAACCAACCTTCTATTAAGGATCGAGTTGGAACAACCTTTTCTTCCTAAATATCATACCATTGTATTAAGTGTATCTATACTTTGTATATTCACTTAGTATCAAGCGTATCAACGAATATAATTCTTATCAATGAATTACAAGTATATTGTTTTCTTAATTTGCTTTTTTTTGTTTTGTTTTTTTATCAATAATTTTTTTTGGAAGTTGTATTGCTGATGAAGGTTCTTGATTATGTTCTACCAAAGCAGCGATTCAAGGTATTCTGCTTCCTTGTAAATCAATCCTTAAGTTGGAAAGACATTATATATAAGACACTCAAACTTGACCTTAGGTGGCAGGTGAACACTACAACTTTGTGAGGGTAAATCTATATATACTTCAATTTGGTCTCCACTGGCAACTAAGTACTCCAACTCGTCCCCTCTGTGACTCGTGGACACTTGACGCGGACGTGACGTATAAATTTTGGACGTGTCTAGATGATCATTTTGTAAGTTGGAGTAGTCAACTGAAAACGGTGGAGACAAGTTGACATGAATAGATACGCATACTAAAATTTTGAGTATTTAGTTAGTACTTGATACCAAGCTAAAGTGTCTATCTATGTATTATGCTAATTGGAAAAGTGCAGTTTTTTGTGTTCATTGATGGAGTTGAGTTATGTATACTGACAATGTAATTTATTCTACCTCTGTTATTGTAGTTTAACGTGTGAGTTGGCTATTAACCATTTTACTAGTTTATGATTAATGTTTTAACGTAGATATTACCAT
Organism: Solanum rostratum; assembly: GCA_029948455.1. Classification (NCBI taxonomy): domain Eukaryota; kingdom Viridiplantae; phylum Streptophyta; class Magnoliopsida; order Solanales; family Solanaceae; genus Solanum; species Solanum rostratum. The sequence continues at coordinate 8,038,438 of CM057046.1, forward strand.
TAATAATCATATAAGTGATCTGGCCTGATTGTGTAAACATTTTTGTACTGTGCAGTATGTAGAACTTACTCTTTGTTTTGTTACTGAAGTGCTTGCTCCATGACAGGTACTCCCTGACTAATCCAAGGTTTTCCGGGTTGGGCTTGGTCAGTATATAGTATACCGCCTTCCCCTTGTATTTCTACAAGAGTACCTTTTTACGCCTTGAACCCATGACCTTTAGGTTACCAAAGGAGTAATTCTGCCAACGCTGCATGGATCGTCTTAGTTGCTTATATTGATTTTATTTTGGACTATTGGAGTGTTATCATATGGTTGCAGAATCTCTTGAAGTTTGTTTCTGGCATTGGACTCAATCTTGTATATTGTAGGCTTCATGTAACCTATGAAATTGTGATCCCTTATGACTTTGAGACACTTTCATGTCTTTGTAGTGTTGTCAGAACTTCTTTGCATATAACATTCATCATTTGCTTAGCTATGATAGATCGGCGAATAACGTCATACGAATGGTTTACTTATCAGACAAACCACAGTGCCAGAGTGACCACAGAAGATCATGCTCATGAAGTTAGGGGACCAGCAGGACTGTTCTCGTGGGATTTGTTATTTTCTTTACGAAGTCCATTGAAACTGAAGGCTGGAGACCAGGTAAAGCTTACTGATTTCTTCAAAATTTAGAAACTATCTTTACTATAGAACAAGTCATTCTGCTATTGTTCATCGAAAAGCTAACATTGTGAAAACAATTACTCATTACTTCCTATCTCATTTCAAATTGATCATCCATTACCGAACAATAGCCAAAATGTACATAACAGATGTGGTGATTTCGACAGTTTTTCATCCAATGTGACATAAACAAAAGCAATGCTGATATGGCTCTTGACTATGGCTTCATTGAACCAAGTTCAGGTCGTGATGCATTTACATTAACATTGGAAATATCAGAGTCTGACGAATTTTATGACGACAAGCTGGATATAGCAGAGTCAAATGGCCTAGGAGAAACTGCTTAGTTTGACATAAAACTTGGACAATCTCTTCCCTTTCGCTAATTCCATATCTAAGGCTGGTTGGTCTTAGCGGAACTGATGCTTTCCTACTAGAATCAATTTTCAGAAATTCTGTTTGGAGTCATCTCGAGTTACCTGTCAGCAGAGACAATGAGGAGCTCATATGTAAAGTTGTACCAGATGCATGCAAATCTGCATTATCTTCCTATCACACCACAACTGAAGAGGTAATTTTACATCACTAGTCAATTGTGTTAATATGCCATTTTCATTGTCACCTTCCTTAAAATCATTCTGCTAAGTTCTATGTATCTCGATTCTGAATCTTATGAAGAAAACTGAACACAATGGTTATTGTAGGATGAGAAACTGATGGAGGAAGGGAACCTCAGTTCAATGCTTAAGATAGCAGTAGGGATAAGAGCAGAAGAGAAGAAGGTTTTACAATAAATCGACGATATCTTTAGAGAAAGACAACTGGAACTAGATGAATCAGAATACTACCAAGAAAGGAGGCTTAAAGATCTTGGTCTTGTTGGAGAGCAAGGAGATCATATTTTGGGAGCCAAAATAAGGAACTTTCTGCAGATCTTATGATCAGTCTAGTTTAGTTATAACAGCTTCGACGCAAATGATACTTTCATCTGAGGTAAATAATGACACATCAGTTTTTCATTTTTGTGAAATGCTAATTTGTTTGAGGATGTTTTCAATGATTTTTTCTGTCACTCCTATGTTTCTCCCACACTGCTGATTAATATTGCTATTTCCCTCTTTATTAACATTTGTGAATACAATTCATACTGCTGAGCTCTGTAGCGTGGGCTTGTAACCCAAGTGGGGGCATTAATGTGGTGGAATGTTGGGCCTGTCCAGAAGGTAGGTCTTGTCAGACAGTCCTCTGGCCTGCCCTGTCCAAGCATAGAGTTGGGTCACGTGGTTTAAGCGAAGGCTTGGGCTGCTGGGCTCCTATAGTGGGGTGGACTGCGTGAGGCTGGTTTCACAGAGCAACGAATAGCTCCCGCTCTATGCAGTGGAAGGATAACGGGCTAGTGTCATACAAGTCCAATGAATGCTTGATGGGCTGCTCTAATTAAACCACCACTTTTTGGCTTAATTTCTACTCTAGCTAGTTACAATATCTTTTTTTACTTCCGTCTTGTTTTTTGGTTTCAGGAAAGTAGGATGTCATAAAGTACACTACAAAATTATACATAGTGTATTCATTTTATCACGGATACAATTGATTTACATTAACGAATACAATTAAATCAGATTTATATATATGTTCTTATGGTTAAGGAAAAGCTTGATTTTCATTAACCTTCTATTAAAGATATCGTGTATCTATTCCTTGTGTATGCACTCAGTAACAAGTATATCAACAAATACAATGTATCAAGTGTATCAAAATATATAATTTTTATCAATAAAAACAAGCATATGTTCAATTCTACAAGGATCCACCTTGTAATCTTTACTTAACACAATATAAACGAATTCCAAAATCCATTGTCATTTCGAGTCTCAGAACCAAGTGAAGAAACACAACGGTTTGCTGAATATTTACAGACAGCAGCTACTGTTAAGAGCAACTCAAGAACACATGAACAGAGATGGAAAGGTTGGTTGAAATGGGGGCATTATGCAGATTTTGGGGCAAAATCCTCAAATGGTCTCAAGAGCATGAAGGATATCATCCTTTAAGTCGTCAAAATCTTCTACTCCAAAGCTAAACCGGATCAGATTGTCAGCAATACCAAATTTCGCCCTCTCCTCTCGGCTGAGATCCCTGTAGAAAATTGAATAGATAATATCAGCTGCATAAGACGGAAAAAAATATTGGCCATGTCATACTTCAGTTTTCAACTTCCTCTGAATACTCCATAAAATTTAGTGGAACAAACATAATGCCAACATTTCTTCCAGCAGTGAAATGTTAGGTGACATGCATTGCCAGTTATATTCAATCAGCAAGAGAGTCGAACAAATGCTTTATCGATTGTAAGCCATGACTGTGCAATGAACGGGGATATAAATATACATACCAGTATGACATTATTGCAGGCTGATCTACAATACTCTCGCAGCCCCCAAAAGATGGGGCAATGTAAGGGATTTTTAGAGCATCAATAAACTTCGCTGTGGTAAGCAAGTCTCCATCAATCTGTAGAATAGATCAGTAAGGTATTTGTAAGAAAAGGAATAATATTACCCAAGAAAGCACAGAATGTCAGAATTAAGAGGACCATACCTCAAAGCTAACCACCCCACCGTAACCAGTCATTTGTTTCTTGGCCAAGTGGTGCTCAGGATGACTACTGAGACCAGGATAGTATACACGCTTCACCTGCATAACATTATAACCATTAGAGTTTTATTATTATCATCATGTATTTTATAGACCCTTTCTTTCTGCAATCATTAATGAACAAATGAGACAACATACACACCAGTTCATGTCATAGTTTTATCAACAGGCAAGAAATGCCAGACTGGAATTTCTAGCTCAAGGTTATAGAGTTATATCGACTGTGGAATGTCTTCTGGTATTATTTTGGAGAATAATGTGTACCTTGGGATGATCCTCTAGAAGTTTAGCCATCCTTAATGCAGTAGAATTCTGCTGCTGTACTCGAAGATGCAGTGTCTTCATACCTCGTATAATCAGGTAGCTAGCCATCTGTTTATAACAGACATAAAAGGCATCAGGCATCAAAAACTAAACAAATGCACCTAATTAGCATGTAAACTAAATAACAAACTACGAAATTTAATCAACAATCCATATAACTAACTGAAGACGAGCTTTACGACATCAGCCAAAAGGAGAAAATACAAAATGTTAATACAAGACTTAAAAAGGTAAAGATCAACTCACAGGGCTAAGAGTTCCACCAATAATGTTATGGAGGGTACGAACTTGAGCCACAAGCTTCTCAGAACCACTGACACAACCAGCAATGACCTAAGCATTAAAATGTTAGGTTGCAATTGACATTTCAAAGCACACAGTAGCTTGACAGGACACTGAACTAAGGAACATTTCTGCTACAGACTCACATCATTGTGGCCACCAATATATTTGGTTGCAGAATGCAAAACGATATCAGCACCCAGAGAAAGGGGCTTTTGGTTCAAAGGTGTTGCAAAGGTTCCATCCACACATACGAGAACTCCTTTTCGGTGGCACAATTCACAAACCAATTTAATGTCGACACACCGCAGAAATGGATTTGTTGGTGACTCGGTAAAGAATAGAGCAACCTATACTTGACAAATAGTTCATAAAGTGAGGCTAGTGAATGTCCAAAGAACAAGAAATGAAGAAGAGTCAGGTCATATGACAGACAACATTGAATCCAACTTACATCATTCTTTTCCAATGCAGATCCCATGGCATCCACATCAGCAGGATCGATCACAGTGGCCTGGAGTAAACATGTTTAACGTATATTCACTGGGAAAGTATTAGCAATCACACAACATCATCCTCTGGAACTTCTAATTGCAACGCTAATAAGAAGCAGCCAACAGAGAATGTACTTTAGAAGCCATACCACTATAGCTGTTAGATAGTTAAAATACATAAGGGTTCTATTCTATCAGGCTACATTATGGCCTACATGAGGAATAGGAGGTTCCTACCTTGCATTCTTCAACACTCTCTCTATCGCCTAGTCTACTGGGACTTGCTCTTGCCAAGACTGAATTGTTTAAGTAGCTTCAGGCTTGAGCTAAACACTAGAGAAGCTCAGTTCAGTAATCTCAGAGACCTACCAGGCTATATATCATCACTAATAAATACTACATAGCTTAAAACATAACTCCCACATTAGAGAATCAACATCATCTGTAGAATCTCAAATCTTTCATGCTTCTTCAGATCGCTGTAGTGTTGTTAATGACCCTTTTGCTGGGGACACGTTCAGATGTTAAAACTAGAAGCTGCAAAAACAATATAAGGTTCTGTACAGGATAGGGAAAAAAGTATGTCAAAACCACTCTTAAAAGGTTGGAATCATCTTTTTGGAGCCCAGTGAAGGAATTGTTTGAAATCAAGAGCGAAAATTTGAAAAAACAATGTTTCCTACTTCATCAAATTGCTCAAACTGAATTAAAGAAAACAGAATGCACCTTGATTCCCATTTTGGGGAGTACTGTCTCAATGAAAATTCTAGTCTTCCTGTAGCAATCTGTTGTTGTCACAATATGACCACCAGCTGGAACCAATGCCATTAGCAAAATGGTGCTAGCACACATTCCAGATGCCATTAACAGTGTGGACTCAGCTCCCTCAAGTGCACTGTTCAGAGAAGATCGGATTTCTTGGATATCTTTTTTAGTTTGAGAAAGTAAGCACAAGCAGCAAATGAAGTTCTTTAATTTAGCAAATGGGCATACCTAATTTTTTTCTCAGCAACAACAGTGGTTGGATTTCCATAACGCCCATACTCAAAACTTGAATAGCATCCCTCCTATTTCAGTGAAATAAATCACTCATAAGCATGGTCCAATAAAGAGAAAACAAGATAGATAAAAATGTTTGCAAGAAAATGAAGTACCTTAAAATCAATAAGCTCAGCTGTATTCTTGAAGAAATAAGCAGAAGTATTAACAACAGGAGTGGTGATTCCATCAGTTACTATACCACGTCCTAGTCTTTCACCTGAGTAATAGAAGCATCGAAGCCACAACAATTATGAAACTAATGATCCTTCCACCCACCTTCCACATTTTGATTTTATGCTGATATTAAGTTCAAATATATTTTTTTCATTTAAGAAAAAAAATCATTGCAGCAGGGCACTAAATTTACCTTTATCTTTAAGGTTATCAATCAACGCAATGTACTAAACAGGCCTAATTGTGTAATACATTTTTCTATCCTTCGCGCATAAACCTTATAGTCAAAAAATGTACTCCAAGAACCCACCATCCCATTTTATTTGACACAATCACTATTTTGAAGAACTTCTTGACTAGGATTTCTTAAGATCATTTGAATAAGTATACTTTGTTGGAGCATAAGCATTTAATATTAAAATTATAATATTAAAGTGCATTATCTTTTTATGTTAGTGGATGTAAATTGACATGGTGGTCATTATTTCTTGACGTAACTTATTATGTAACCACTAATGTCATTATCTACCACTAATTACCTACCAACCCAAGTTTTACAATATTATTATCCCATTACTATGCAATTTAACTATGGAAGAATTCTAGACCCACAAATGGTGGTGTTTCTCCCTTTTGAGTTGCGAATGAATCATATGAGAAGATATTGTAGTGTATAGTGAGGGTGGATTAGTAAAAGGAAGAGTTGAGAGGAAGAAAACGAATTCTATGCCTCCAACTTGTTCACTATACAAAAGAGAGTAATTTTATGTTGAAGAAATACATTCTTTTGGTAGTGCATTAAACTCTTCAACTATCTAGAGTTGTTTGAGTTATATAATGTTGTTGGATTGTTATATCTTAGAGGTGACAAGTCAAGAGTTTTACTATTGGATTGGTGAAGATTATACCATAGTAGCTAGCAACAGCAACAGCAACAGCAACAACAACATACCCAGTGAAATTTCACAAGTGGGGTCTGGGGTAAAATGATGAGATAGAGAGAGTTGTTTCCGGAAGCGCTCAACACCACAGTGGCTAGATGAATATTTACTTATTTATTTTATTTTCAATCGTAATATATGTATATTCACCAATATATTTCTAATTTAAGAAACAAGTATTTTATTTTGAAGTAGCTTTTGAATTCTCTCTCTTTTAGAAAATCTTAGTAGCTCACTTCGTGATGATTTGTTTCTCCGTCTTGTAATTTCCTTCCCTAGCCCCAAAAAATTCTCTCTTTTTTACAAACAAATCAATGCCAAGACCAGAATCAATCAATCAATCAAAGCTCAAACAAATAAAGGCGACAACTTAATACAAAAAACAGAGAAAGCCAAGAGTTGCTCTTTACCTGCATGAATAGCGATGCTGCCATCAGAAGTAAGAAATGAAGCAGTTGATTTCGAATCACCCAACTTCACGCCGTTCACGTTTCCGTCACCGTCGCTGTTAATAACCGTCGATAACATCTCCTCACCGAACGGAATAGAACCACCACCACCAACGGTGGCGGAGGGAGAAGCTGGATGATCATCGTTGTTGGACCACGAGGCAGCTACGACTTGTACTGTGCCGATGCTGCCGCATTTCCGACGGGGTTTAGTGTTCAGTTGACGGAGGAAATTCGGAGGGAACTTGAGAATGACAGAAGATATGCCACGTGTCGAGCCGTAAAGAGCAGAAGCTGCGAGTTTGCGGCATAAGTTGCCGGAGAAGTTGGTGGGTTTTGAAAAGTCCGGTGGAGAGTCGCCGGGAAAATGGGGTTTCCGGCGGGGTTTTAAGGTTGGCGAAACACTAGGAAAACTTGACACCGCCATGCTCCTATATTTGTTCCAAAAATAAGTATTTTTATAGGTAGAGAGATTATTTTAATAAATTCTAAAATTAGAAAATAAATAAATTATTAATATGTTATATAAATTTGAGGTAAAGTAAATATTATTTTGGACAGAATTTCTTTCTCCTATCTTTTTATATTTTTCCTTTTCTACTTTCAAAATTATATTGTTATTGCTTCACAATTTCAATTTTTCGAAAACTGTTTAATTGGACACGATATTTTTAAAAAAAGAAATAAATATTTTTTTAAAAATGGATAAAATTGGATATATTTTGCCTATTTCAACAAACAAACAACAATAATATACTCAGTTGAATCTCAAGTGGAGTCTGAGGAAGGCAGAATGTACCCAAACTTTACCAGTAGCTCATATTTAATAAAAATAGAGAGACTACTTCCTAGATTTTACCTATTTCAATAATATTTAAAAATAATTTACACGATTATTTTAACAAGTCTAGACTCTAGAAAAAACAAGTTTATATTTTATGTGACCAAAAAACAAGATTATTCTTAGTTTAATAATCAGGATTATAACCAACATAGATGATCACATTTTCTGTATGGGATAAAATTTATCTTGATTTTAGCTGATACCCTCAACTAAAATATTTTTAACTATGGCGTAAAAAAATTCATTTTGTGTAAAGATGAGACTGCAAATAGAAGTCAAGGGAGTCATCTTTGCACCAGTGTATAACTTCGGACTCGTTTGGTTACGGAACAAGTTATCCCAAAATTAGTTATTTCTGAATTGTCATCACACTCTCAATGTGGAATAAGTTATCCCACAATTTCGTTCAACCAAACATGAAATAAACTCATTATAAAATAAATCTCGAAATTAGTTATTACTGATCCCTCGTACCAGACAAGCCCTTGGTTCAAGAAAGGCCAATATGATGAAGAAAAAAACTTAAAAGTTCATGTTGCAACTTAACACTAAACTAGATCATCTGAACAAAGCATAATGAAGAAATGTAAATTTTCCAGCAACATTAAGAAATAGCTGCAAGAAAACATGGTATAAATAAAAAAAGACACAAACATTTAGTAACAAGGCACATCCATCAATAGCCTGTAACTCAATGTTTTCTTTTTATTTGCACCGGGTGTCCGAATCATATATCATAAAGTGTTCAATGTGGTGTTGCAATTTCAGATTTCCTACACAGAAGTAGATCAAGAACACACAAGATATTCTAACTCATCTATAAGGCAATCAGAAAATCATGATGGCCACAAAGCAAAAACAATGATACACAGTATTTATAGTTCAATATGACAATTAGGATTTAGGACCAGTAACCAGCAAAACTAGAACGGAACGAGTTGTCTATGATGTAAGCACCAAAAAGGATAAATAACAAATAAAACGGACCATATAATAGCTTCTAGCATACCACAAAACCAGATTGCAGATAGAGCTAGGACCTGCACACAGAATGCAAGTACAAAGATGAAAGGGACAGATAGATGAACGCCACAATGTACATGACACCAGGAAAGAGGCAGCCAGGGAGAGGCATTTAATTTTCTGTTGATATCAGTTCACAGGTATTGCATTGGTATTTTGTATGATGGTTTTTTTAAGGACAGTCCAATCTGTAAGAAACATAATTATTTTATTGTGTTTGGAGCACGACAGGAGCAAATCTCAAATAGGACTAAAAGGTAGAGAATAAAAGCAGCATTACATTACTATAGTTTTCCATTATCTGTTACAAACTTAGTTTTGATTTGAAGAATGGACCATCTAATCATGTGATTTATTCATAAAAAGGCCAACCTACCCAAATAATAAGTCTAGAAGAGCTATCTACAAGATAATGAGATTCAATCAACAAGAAAGAAATGAGATATAATGAGCTAAAAGAGATGAAAGAACTTAAGCTAAAGTCATATGAAGAGCACTAACATAAGCACAACATATCAGTTAATCTACTTTCTACACATTTCCTGGAACGCAGGTGTAATGTTACACATCATCAGTAAAAGCTTAACCATGCTTTTGCAACATAAAACATTATTTTCCTCTGGGTTTGGCAACACATATTCTCCTCAGAATATCTGGTTAAGAAGCGGCACAAAAAGGATGCACATCCTTTTATAGTTCTACTAGGCAGACGACAACATCAGTTGCTTGAAAAGTGCATTGCACATGCAGATACCCACCATTATGACGATATGACAGAACACTTAGTAGCATGCATTTACATCAGAACACGTGATTAACAACAGCAGCAGGATACAACCAAAATAATTTACTTCATTTGTACTGTCAAGTCTTAATATGAAATCAATAAAAACTACAGATGGTAAGGATGAATATATTAACAGTTTAGTCACTTAAGATTCTTGCAGGCAACAGCACTGAAAAATGGGGACTACCCTTCACTTTTTCTCGCATAATATACTAACTACTTATCTTCAGTAAACAATTGGGAAACCAAAAATTCATGTACTGCGACGAATAAGAAAATGAAATTGAGTTGATCTCAAACTTAATCAGTACTAGGAAAGGTTACCTCTTGTCAAGCAAGAACCTTTAGAAGTTAGATCAAAATAGTTTGTCATTTAAGCAAGAACCTTTAGAAGTTAGATCAAAATAGTTTTTCATTTAGAAAAGCTACAAAAACATGGGATTGGTGTGATTGACAAGAAACTAGAACAATGTCTCACTCTGTTATACCACACCAATATTAAGATTACCTTGATAAGCCATATGACTGGCTCCTGGATCTTAACAACTGATCATAGGATGTAACAAGATGCAATAATATTACCAGAGCTCTACAAATGCAATCCTGCATTCTTATCTTGCTCAGTCTGATTTCCAGAAGAACACACAAAAAATAGAGTGAAAAGTTCATCTCACTGGTCTTCAAAAGATTCAAACCAATAACCAACTAATACTACTCAAGACCTTGCAGAAAGAAACAGACACTCCTAAACTGATAAAGAATACAAGATAGGAAGTAGTCAATCCATATGATTTCCTGATGCATTCACACTTTTTTTATGCATTAACGTATAAATCAACAATTACTAATCCAATTCAAACAGCAATAAACTGACATCAAATTCTTATTTATCAAAAAGTAGCTAATAATCAAATGACAGAACTTACAGATCAAGAGTTGAAAGTCTTAGCTGGAAGATTTCTTCTGCTCATTCCAGCACCATTATATCATAAATCAGAAGAAACTATAAAGTTTACACCCAATTTTGCGGAGTACACAAACAATGTAAATACAACTAATTAATCAGTTCAAGAGAAACCAAATAACGTTCAAATTTGAGGCAACTTCAGTACAATTATTGGAAATTATATCATCAGCTAAAAGCTTTCTTTTCTATTCTCTTCCTCAATTCAAAAGAATCTCCAAATTTCCTCTTTTTAATTATCAAAATCACCTATAACCCTCATCCCCCCAAAAAGAAAAAAGATCAATTCTTCTGATTCTGCAGACTTACTAGCCCTCCTTTAGCTAAGAACTACTTGAACTCCCTTCCAATTTGGTGTCTGATGGCACCAATCCAGTGTCGTTGCCTTCACTCCCTTGCTCCTTCTGCTTATCAATCTCCTTCTCCAATTCAGCCTCTGCAGCTTTCTCAGCTTGTAATATAGGAGCATAATAGTCAGAATGCACCTCCATACACTTCCTCAAAGCAGAAGTAACCTCAAAACACTTTTCCACTATATCCTCTTTGTTCTTCTCCCCTTCTTCAATACATTTTTCCCACTCAATAAAAGAGTCTTTACAACCTCCCCCTTTCATAAACAAGCAAAACCCACATTCACCCTCTTCTTCTTCCTCCTCATTTGCATCAATTTCTTCTTGGCCTTCCTCCTTAGGGTTTTGGGTTTTGCTCGTTTCAGCTTGATGGGTCTCTTCAATTTCGGATTTTGATTCGTGGGTCGGTTCAATTTCGGATTTTGATTCGTGGGTCGATTCAATCTTGGATTTTGATTCGTGGGTGGAAGAGGAAGACATGGTGGTTGTTGAATTGGAGGAGCTAGGGTTTGAATCTGAAAGAATGGAAGAAAAGTTTCCCATGGCTGCTCATAAACCTCCTCTTAAACCCTTTTTTTCTCCAGAGAATAATTAATATTTTATTAAAACATACTTTTTTCTTTTTTCTTTGTTATATAGAGCTATTTTTTTCTTTAGAAGAAAGTCAGGTCCATTTTCGTTTTTGGAAAAGTCAGAGATGATTATCTGGTTTAATAAAAAAAAAATTGGTTAAAGAGAGGAAAATATCACTTCTCCATTATTCAATTTTTTTTAGTGGATTAATTTTGATTGCACTAAATTATTTTGGCATAAAATTTTAAGACATTGTATTTATTATATTCAAAAGGTAATTTGGTAAAATTATCTCATCATTTACTACTTCTTAATCCATTTATCAAGTCAATAAAAGACAAGTAAAAAAGGACGGGAAAGTATTAAATGTATTGAAATTTAAATTATGACTTTAATGAACACTCATATCAATTAATTGGGTTAAAATAGTAATGTCATTACACTAATAATTGTTTTCTAAATAGATGTTGTTTGTAACAAAATTTAAAGTGATGAAAAATAAATTACAATTACAAATAAAATATAAACAAACATAAATTTATTCATAAAGGATGTAGGTACAAATTTATTCCTCTCTCACAAAATTTTTCCATGATTCGATGGTTGTTAGTGGCATATTTCTCACAGAGGATTATTTTGACATTGTTAAGCCATATGTTGATTTTTGAGATGGATAGAGAAACCCCAACTAAAATAAGACTAATTTTGTAGTGTCCTACAAAATTTCAGTGTCTATAAATATGTTAGGTCAAAACTAGGTATCTAATAGTGAAAAGAGGGAGTATCATTCCTTAAATATGGTGTAAAAGAAAACTAGAAAACGAATTTGTAACTTTATCCAGTCAAAATTATTAATGCCAAATAAAAAGAACTGGCCTTTTTTTTTTTTTCAGGTTGTCACAGCACAATTGGTATCTTTTATATGACTTCATTTATTAGAAAATGAAAATTCTCTTTGGTGTCAATGGTTTAAAATCGTCCACAAAAGGAGTGTCATAACCAATGAAGTTTGGGAACACAACAATATATTTGCTCAACAAATTTGATAGCCTAAAGCCATTAAATATAATTAATAAAATCAAATATATTTGACTTTTTTCTGTCATCTTGTGCGTATCTCGACCATTTACGTATGTGATCGCGATCACTATTTTCTACTTCAACAATATATAAGAAGCAACTTTTATATTTGTGTACCCTTTCCTCTTATACAATTGAACAACTTTTAGAAATGCTCCTTTTGTATTCTTCCTCTCCCTCCTTGTCACTGCACATCTTGCCTTGTTCTGAAATCTGCCTGGCTTTTGTATGTGTGGAATTCAACATCTTTATCACGCGTTCTACTCTTCGCGTCCACCTTTAAGCCCAGAAATGTAACAACTTCTTGAGCTTAGATGTCAAGTGTTGTAATATCAGGCAACATTTGACATTTGAACTCTTCATGTTGAATGACATTTGCTGTTTGCTTAAGTTTGGCAGCTGCTAGCACTCTGATAAGGTGATGGGAATAGATAAATGCTCATCTTTATTTTTCTTTGTCCTCATCCTCTTCATGGTAAGCGAAAGGAAGTGGTACTGACTTGAATGCGCGATATTTCCCCACATTGTTCAGGTGCTCATTTTCCAACCTGATAAATTACAATGTATCTCAGTTCGCGTACAATTATCAAGTAGATTAATGTGCAGGTCAATTCACAGAACTTCGAGATAATAAGTACATCAATAAATGGTTTCTTTCTTGGTCATTTTAAGTTGAGAACAACTAATCCAAAAGAAAATTTGGCAAGAGAGATTGTAATACCTGAAAAAATTCCACATGCCACGTCGAATTACTTCTAAGCAAGCAAATATGCTTGAGATAGTACTTCCTTGCAAAGAGCGCACGTTGAATCTTAATACCAGTTGCAGCCAAGCAAATCTAAGCAAAATATCCAAGACCTGTGAGAAGGAAAAAGTGTTGAGAGTAGCTGACAGCTCATGTTAAATAAATTGAAACAACTTAATTGTTATATGGAAATTACCATAGCTGTGAAGTATACACTTTTATGGTGCAGTATGAGCTTATCTCGCAAGAACTTGTTCTTGGACTTCCTTCTCAACAGCCCCCAATCGACAACTATATCCCAGTATGTGTTGAAAAAAGTTGTGATAAGTGAGCTAAGTATAACCAACACCTCCCAAGTCAAACTCTTTCTCAGTACATAAGCTGTTTTAATAACGACTGCCAGAATTGTCAAAAAGTATCTCAACCCGTTGTATGCCTGTGCTTGATCTTTTTCTTCAAACAGTCGACGGACACACTACAGTAGAAGCATAAACATCTTTAAGTCTACTAAAAAGGAATATATTCCCTTCTAGAGTATTGAAAGAAATGGCGTGGAGATATTATTAAGTTATATACATACCCACATGGGTTATGTATTACTTCAAATAGTGGAATTCTAGGTTCAACGCTGGTGACAATTTCAACTTAGAAACCATTTACACCCTTAACCACGAGTCATTTTATTATTGTGGCTTCGGTTTTCAGTAGAAGCAAGAGATATATGTTATTAGATTTTATGGAGAATATAAAAATATATTAAGCGAAGCGACTTCCTAACGGAACTTGATTTGTGCTTTAAAGCCACCTAGGACATAGCTGAACAAGAGATGTTGGATTCTCATAATTGTGAAAACAATCTAGAAGATGTCCTGGAAACAAAGCAGAGGCAAGGGGAATCACAAGAGTTGAAAGATCCTTAGTGCACTCATTTTTTCACATACACAATTAACAGTAGAGAAATAACAATCAAAAGATGTTGTCAAACCTGGAAAAACCGAAACCAATATGGTATGATCGCTAGAATGAAGTAAAATGTGTTATAGACATTGTGACTTTGGCATGTATTATGTCCATGTGAAGATTTAATCCAAGTATAATAGCAAATGTAGTACTCCAAACTCCTTATTGCTTCGACCTGTATTATGTTGGAAGTTAGAACCACAACAACAACTAGAAGACGAAGTGGAAACTAAAGTCTAAAATGTCGAGAAGTCACAGTACCTGGCTAGTCAGCTGGTCTGCTAGAAAGAAATCTGGAAGAGTAACCTGCACAAAATGAGAACTTAAAAAGAGAATTAGTGCACCCATATATAACTATATGGTTTTGATTCACAAACCACTATCTGTTGAATATACCTTGTAAAGAGGAGCACAGATGCAGCGGAAGATGCATCTTATAAGGAACAAACGACTTGAGCGATAAATGATGTTAAACGGGCAGAAAGTAATTAAAAGAAGAACCTGCATTGAGAATTACCTTTGGTGAAAGAAAGTAAATACAGTAGATCTGATCAGTCAGAAAGCTCTAAAGTCTTACCATTATCAATCCCAGAGGGACATATTCAATACGTGTACCATATACTTCAGTTCTTGAATTCATGTGCAGATGCATCAGGAGAGCGGCAAGGACAAGCATTGCTAGACCATTGCTAAGAAGAAAGACTTCCCTATAGCTTAGCTCGGTCCCTTGCTTGAAACCAAAGATAAATGCATAGTTGATTTTGTAGTGCCTCCAGAAATATATGTTTGCAGCATATAAAAGCATATGCAACACAATGTATGCATAAAAACTGCCAGACAATTCAAAACTTTTCTCTATTCAAATTACAGGCTCAATAAACACAACGTATGGTTTTTTATTGTGTTGGTATTAGTGAAATTCACATAGAAAAGAGTTTGATCCTGCCTTACCTGTAAAGTGGGACTATCTTGTCCAAATAAGAGGTACCTTCATCTTTATCGATCAACTTTCTGTCATCTCTCAATAGAATAACAGCAACTAGAAGAGCAATTGAGCAACCAGAAAAGAAACCTGGAAATTGTGAATGCTAAATTTGAAACTACGCAACAGACAAAAATACAAAGGGTATTATAAAATGCAAAAAAGACAACACACTATATCTGAAGAAAAAAGTGACTGCCCAATCAGTGGTAGTACATCGTATATTTGTATTACTTGCCTGACATGAATGTTATACGATGTTTTTCTCTTTTATGCTTTGGCCGCAATATCTTCATGCCTTCTCTGCGGTTCGACTGCGAAAAATGCTTGATGAAGGTGGTCTCCACCCTGTCCAGAAGACTGGTAACCTATAGAATGTCATGATACCATCAATGATGTAACAGTCAGTTTCAAGTACAACACGGCAATAAAAAACTCTCGGTTTTACAAGAACGAGGTAATCCTAATGGCAGAAGGAAAGATCAGACTAACCTCCTCAGAGCTCCCAAGGTAAGAATCATCCACCATTTTCAAGTATGATCTTGCTGCGTTTCTAGATGTAATCTGCACTTGGAAAAAGATTCAAAACTTTAGGACTTCAAGATTCTAGGTGACAGACTGCAGCGTTCCTCAAGCATGCTCAAAATGTTGATTTCACTTATAACGGATACTCCTATAATGTAACTGAAAGGCAGGCTACTGAAATAAGCTTTTGGTCAGTGACGCCTAACCTTTTCATATTTTTTGAGGATCTTGGATAATGCCGACAGATTCATATAGCTGGTATCAGTTCATCCAAGAATTAGCAGGTCAAATGCAGAGAATCATAAAAGGAAGAAATTAATTAAATTGAAAGAGAAACTTTGGAAAGGAAAGCAAATCAGAATTTAGTTTGCATTACCTGAAGTGTTTTAGATGGCGAAGTTTTTGATAGAACTCAATGAAAATAAGCTTCAGCCTATGTTCGACCTTCTTTAGTTCCTCTTTCTTATAACTCAAGTCATTCTCCTTGGATTCGCTCAAGACACCTCTAATAGTTGACATGGGACTTTCAAATGTATTAACGATCTTAACATGATGTAAGATTTCAAGAGGATCTGTTTCTTGTGAATCAGTACTTCTGTTCTCTCTTAAACTATTGCAATTGATGGGAAGCTTTGGACATGAAGCACTAGCCGTGGACACCTGTCTTCCACAAGTGGAGCCAGATGGGCTGGCGGGCATATCATCTGTATCTGCACATTGACAGCAAAAAATCTGAAATGCACTAGAACCAAATATACATAACATCATCTATAGAAATAATAATAAGATGATTTACTACCGAATCTCTGTTCTCTCTGCCTAATCACACAATGAAGCGAAAGATAGTCATAGAGTTGGGCTGTGTAAGCGGATGTAAGCCAAAGTACTAGGTAGAGATTGGACCTTGGAGCCAACTGAAGGCCAAGAAAGATACAGAAGATGTTGTTTCTCTTCTAGAGCTTCAATGTATTACACTACTGAACTTTGTTATCTTACCAAATATAGAATATTCACACAGCTCTTACCAAAATATCCAGCTTACTTGTAAATTATACTTTACTTCAATTTGTTTGTCTTACATTCCTTTTTATTCTGTTTCAAAAAGAATACCTCTTTCTTTTTTTGGCAACTTTAAAATTTCAACTTACCACATAACATGTTTAAGACTACAAGATATTTCGGTACGTTCTACATATCTTTAGTTTAAAACCACAAGATTCAAAAGTCTTTTTTTATTTTCTTAAACTCCGTCCAAGTCAAAAGAAGACAAACAAATTGAAACAGAAGAGTACTATTGTTTGATGTGTTACTGTTGGTTTGTCATTGAGTTGTTCAGCATCATGCAAATTCCAACTATCAATTTTAGTGCTGTACAGTTTCTACCTGTTAAGCTCATAAACTACTTATTAGGACATGTTAAGGAGTCATAAACTACTAATTTGTGAAATTCATGAAGTGGATTTGATTGTGTTCCTTACCTACAGTCGTCATTCTGAAAGGAGATGTGATCCTCGAAGGTGTTGAATTGTTAATGTCCAAGGAAAGATTTTGAAGGGAAGGAAATGCATTGAAACCTGGATCCATTACCTTGATACGCAACGCAATCAAAGCATCCATCTGTTTATTCAACAACGTTACTTCCCTCATGACTTCATCCACCTTGCCCTTATAGAAGGTATTAACCTTGTTGAATTCATGGTCTAGTTTGTCGAAGAACCTAATTTCATTTTCTGCTCCTTCCGGAGATGCCAGGAACTTGGTTTTGTAAAATTTTCTGTAGTTTTCATGTTGAACTGTGTTTACTGCTATCACCTGGTTCTCGATATCACCAGTATTCTGAACACTGCCTTGTAGATTTAGACCACTAAAGTTCCGATATAATGCCAACCTAGGATTTAAAGTTCTTCCAGGCGTTGGAGGCTGTTTGCTTTCCTTGAAACGGCGGATCTCCTGTAATATATGTTTGAGTCCAGGGTAATCCACATAAGCTTCAATCCACTCTGGAACCATTTCCCTTTTGAATTCCTTACCAAACTTCATTCTTGTGTGATTTACCAAACTTCAATGTTATATCTGTTTATAACTGTTTGAAACTCAAACTGTATACCCTTTATTGAAAGCAAACGCCTGACTGTTGGGGAGATTCCTGTAACCTCACATTCAATTTAGCGAGTTTTCATGAGATCCATAAGATTCCAAGTAGTAAACAGAATGTGTACCATTAGCAACTGATACAGAAAATGAGAACTGCGCATCCAATCACAGAAAAGTTTAGAATCACAAAGATTACGGTTTCATCCACCTTTCAGTTTACTCATGATATCCAAGATCAAAGATTAAGAAGAAAACGTGAAAAACCAAGCAAAGATATAAAATAAGATGAAACGAGGAGATTAAACAAACAAACTATCCTCCCTTCCACAAATAACAAATTTAACAAAAGATACGAAGAATGCTAGGAGTTATTGAAAACTAAAGGAAGATTTCACTGAAATAAGGATACTTGAGACCTCCTAGGAGAAAGTTCAAGGTTAGATATGGCAGTAAGTCAGATAAGCATTTAAACACTAGTCTATATATCAAAATCATAGTGTCGGGCTAAAATTTAGAGTTCCTAATTCATTTTCAAATAATCAGGCAAAGCAATGACTACGGGACTTGCTCATTTTGATGAATCCACAATCATATCTATGTATCACTACTGTACAGGAAGCTAATCACCTTCGATTAGCGCACCATATCAAGTAATGCAATCTGCAACTCAATACTTTTTCTCTAAGAAATCACCAATATTGTCAACTTTCCAATTACTGGTAAAACTCAATCCCTAACCAGAAATGTTTAGCAGCTAATTATACAAAAAGACCCAAAAATCCAAATTTCCTCCATTAAGACACTAATATATCTACTACCCATTGAACAGATTACATCACTTCAATATGCAGAGTAACAAAACCTAAAATAACTTTCGAAAACCACATTTTAGCTAAACCAACAATCCCCTGAAATACCCAATGATAGGACAAACCCCAAGTCATCAAAATTCAAGAAGCTTAATAATAACGCCAGTTGTTTAGCTACCTAAATTTTCACCAATTGAAAGTAGTTCGATTCCCCACATAATAATCCCGCCTTCCATTTCCCCTTCCACTTCCCCTTCCCCTTCCCAATATGTGATAAAAAAAGAAAAACAAAAGAAGCAGCTTATAGCAGGTAAAAAACATCATTAAGCAGATAACTGATAGTGCTTAATTGAAAAGTGAGGCTTGTTCAAGTCCTAACAAGCTGAGAGTTCTCGTTACGTTTCTTTCAAGATAAATGAGAACACTATTAATCATCGCGAGCAAGCTCGAAAAATTAATGCTTCATTAAATTAACAACTGAAACTCAAATTTATTAACCTTTACCAATTACGCCAAAATTCAGCTCAAATAATGCAAAACCCAAAACCAAAAACTTCCTACAAACGAAACAGAACGTATATACTACCATTACAACACAAAAACAGAACTCTCATATCTATAATCCATTCATGCCCCAAATACATTATTGATAAATTATGTGTATATTAGTAATTTCTGGAAACTACACAAATTAAAAACCTCATGCATGATGAACGCAGTGTAAATTCGAAGTAGGTCGGTGTACCTTTTTATTATCGCCGCTTAAATTGAAATAGTTGATTATGAACAACTATGAGGGCAATTTATAATATATGAATTGAAATTTTTATTCTATTTTATATTTATTTTTATTATTATTATTATTATTATTATTATTATTATTATTATTATTATTATTTGTATTTATTTGTTTGCTTGCTTGCAAGCAAAAGCGTCAGCTGTAACGCGCTGGTTTAGTTGGTTATGAGAAGGTAAATCTTATGTTTGTCAACCTATAGTAATACTGTGGTCTTAAGCAATCGCCAGATGACGTGTCATTTGTTTGTTGACTTTTTAGAATTTCTTCTTTTTGGTTGACTTTTTAGAGATTTTGTTCCCATTCGGATGTCTGATATTGTATTTATTATAATCAAAGATTGATTTAATAAAATTATTCTAATTATTGGATGGAGGGAATAGTTTAATAAATAAAATATTTATTTTTATTGCTACTTAAATTTTAATGCATTATATTAAAACCCATCATTTGATACCATGTAATATTTTTATTTTGTGTAACGATCAATTTCGCTGGACCATATTATTATATTTATTTGTAGATGGAACCAACACACTTCTTCCTTTTTTTTTTTTGTAAGTCTATTTTTCAAAATATTGATGTGTTTCGTTAGGTAACAATGAAAAACACTAGAATATATTTAAACTTTAGTAAAATTATACAGTACGATATAATTTAACATCATATCATATATCATGAGATAATAGACAACAAAAAATCCAAACAAAATGGATAATAGCTCAGCTGGTTAAGTAGTTGACTGTCGGAATATTTACCTTGTTAATGAAGATTTAATTTTATATCTCGTTAGTTTCTTTCCTTTTTTTTTTTGAGATATAAGTTTGGATAACAATGCTTAGTATTATTACACCTCATTATGTGTTACAAAACCACATGGATTGGAGATTTATAATAAGAGTCCACATTTATCTTAATCTTTTGACTTAATGATCATAAGAAGCATTTAGCCAGCTAGGCCATGAAGAGATTTGTGTCAAGTAATATCATTTATGTTAATTATATAAATATAATATAAGTATAATATATTTTATTTATATAATATAATATAATATAATAAATAGAATATATTCGTATTTTATATGCATATGGTATTGGATGATACTAAGTACTTGGCATAACATTTGTACGTTGTTGTGTTCATAATTTAAATGTTCTTTTTTAGTGTGCAAGGTATTAAATTTTACATAAATATTTAAAAATAAATCAATCTCTATGTATAGTTTTTCGTGTGAAGTATATAGTATAATAGGTTCAAGATAAAATATTGAATTATTTATTTCATAGTTAATTGGAGGTATTAGATGATCGTTAGATTATTTATTCTACGATTTTTGTTTTAATGACAGAATGAGTTATTTTATATATATAATAGAATAGCTTATCCCAAAATAATTTATTCTTGAATAACATCTTCCCAATTAAATAATAAAAGTTAAGCATTTTAGACACAAATTTTATTTTTTTTAATTTTTTTTTTGTATCAAATCAAATAATTGACGATGCTACGTAAATTGGAACAAAGATTGACAAACTCATTGGTTGTAGAACCTTAGCAGAGAAGCTTACGGTGGTCTCGAACACAGAGGATATGCCATTTATATACTGTATACTTATCAGATCCACTTGGGGTTTATTATTACTTAACACGTGTCCTGCAACGCCACGCCTGTATTTTTTTTTAAAATTTTTATTATAACAGGGACGGAATTAAAATGAGGAGAATCAAACTTTTATTAGGAAAGTAAAAGTTCAGTTAGCTCATCAATAACGTAAAGTTCAAAATTAGCGATGTCATTGAGAATTGAACTCTCGCCAATAAAGTAAAGTTTAGTTAGCGATATCATTATTTTCAGTGTTTTTTTTTTCGTGAAATGATGTTTGATACTTATTTGATTAAATTTGAATTCATGAATTGTAAAGTTTAATTTTGAAAACGTCAATCTTAATAAAAATCTTTTTATTTTTAAAAAACATTAAATTTAAAATATCTGATTAACGAAATCGAATCGTAAAGTGCTTTTTTTTTTTCATCATATGTGGTGTGGATTTATCATTTCTGCGGAATTTGATGCTAATGCGCTGGTCCTCATTTGATGCCATAGCAATTTTATACGCAACTCTTTTTGTCAAACATTCTCATTTTTCATACCAAATAAATTAATTAAAAAAAGAAAAAAACTACGTGGATAAATAAAGAATTTTTTACACAAATAGCAATTATTAGTGCAATATTTACAACTTCCATTTTATTTACAAAAATAGCAGCATATTTACCAAAATATACTTCAACTTTTTGTTGTCAATGCAATTAATGAATTGACTAATTTTTTTTTTATTCTCTTTTTTTTTTAATTAATTTTCTGACAAGATCATTAATTGAAACTTGGACTTTGGTCCTTTTTGTTTAACTTTTTCTGACATGCATTTAATGCAAGTCTTCCCACCCTTTACCAATTGAAACACCAAACAATTGTACCAAACTATGCAAAACTTTTTTTTTTTAAATAAATGAAGGTCTGCCATTAATTGCGAGTGGACGGCTTGTCAGTCTCGACTGACACGCCGGTCAAATCAGCCGGCGCGTCCCCCATGTCTACTAATAAACTCCCTCAAACACCATGTAATGTTAAACCATGAATAAAACCAATTGAAACACCAAACCAGATACCAAATAACTGGCCGAGTTAACCACTTAAAAATACCAGAATCCAAAGTATCAGCATGGTATACCATGAATTTTGCATAAAACATTTAGTACCTGTATTTACAGAACCAAATCACATACCCAAATTTAAACAAGTAACATGTCATCCCAAGGATTTTACCAAAAAACAAATAACAGATATACCACAAGGTTGTTATACCATTTTAGAACTACTTTTACACAAACCACCTGACGTGCTTTTTGTTTTTCCAAATTCCCTCACCTTTTAGGAAAGTTACATAAACATCAATAAACCATGAACACAACCAGATGAAACACCAAACAAGACACCAAATAACTGGGCGAGTTAACCACTTAAAAATACCAGAAATATACGGTGTTCTACATGGTTTTCACAGCAAATTAACATGTATTACATAGTGGAATGACATGTATTTCATTTCTTTCTTTTTTTCATTTCTCAACACTATTATATCACATCAAACACTACACTAATTTTCATTTCCTTTTTTCCATTTCCCAACACTATTATATCACATCAAATACATTACCTATTGGGTATTTAATGTCAATAGTGAATAGTGGGCCCCTTTTTTCTTTTTCCCATTTCTTACATTCCCCAACACTATCCTTTCAAATCAAAGACATCACCAATCATTTCCTCACAAACACTCTCTTTGCTAATTATGTAATAAATTTGCTACTTTGTTTGTAATAAAAAAAATGTTGCTAGGGGCATGTAAATACTATTAATATTTTGTATATTTGTGCAAAATCCCCTAAATAAATATAGACTAGTTAATTAGTTAATATAGCTATAGTTTAAATTAATTACGGCTTGCGGTAAACATGTAACTATAATTACAGTTTGAGTTTTGTATAATTTGCATGATTTATACAAACTCTGTGCGCGATTATATAAAAGTTGTACGAGAATCAAATTCTATATTGAGATATATCAACACTGCAAATTGTATAACGAATTATACAAACATTGTGCATGAATTGTATAGCAAAATATACAAACAATATACAAAAACTATAAATTATATAGCAATTTATACGAACGTCGCTAATTAATCCTTCAAACTTATTGATCTCTTCTACGTTACTTCTTTAGAAGCCTATAGTCTATATAATTAGTAATATAAATGTTTTTTTTTTCAACTCTCTTAACTGTATTTATGTTGGCAATGATATGTTACACTTATCATCTTACAACGTTAATTAAACAACATTAATTCTTATCCCAAAAACAGCATATTCTTTCCAGAATTCCATTTGGTTGCAATATATTATTATTATATTATTTAATAGCGAGTACTTTATTCATTCCGATGCAAAGTTATATGGAGAATTTTTTTAGAAAGAGCTAACACTCGAAATATAATAAGGCAAAAATAATTATAGTGTGCTAAAATTACGATTTGTAGCCATATATTATAGGAGAGAGGCGAGCGAGAGAGGGCAGAGAGTGGAGAGAGACGAATTATATATGTATGTGTATATCTATCAAATAATTGTATATGTGTAACTAATATACATATGTATTTGTATATCTGGCAAGTGAGACCGAGAGAGAAGAGAGGGTAGAGAGACGAATCGTAGATATTCAAATGCAATGGAAGTCAATAAGCATTCCTGCAAGGAACATATAGACTATACCCTTTTATACGTTTCTAATTAATTGGTCTCCATATTTTTTGCAACTATTTATGCGTACGTTTGTATGCTTATTATATTTATTGTTTTTCATCAACAATTCCTAATATATGATACATTAAAAAAATGATAATTCTTTTTTGAAAAAAGTACTCTTAATTGGCAGGAATTTCTTCAAACATCATCAAACATTCTCTAAGAAACAAATGATTAATTAAACTGATTCTAAATTAAGATCAAAGTAAACGATATAGGATTGCTTAATTATTATTCCTTTTATTTTAATTTATTTATCTGGGTTATTATTATTGCACAATTAAACGATATGCTCTTTTTATATATTTTGTATGGTTAAATAGTATTTTTTTTGTGTGTGTGTGTAATTCTTAAATATGTAAGTTTTATTTCATAAAAGTTAAAGATTCTACGTCCGAATTCATAATCAAGCCAAACAAATTTAAAGAGCATATTATTTTAGCAGCTCTTTTATGTCGAGACTCGAGAGCATTTCACAATTTTTATGATATTATTTAACTTTAATGTTGCGTAGACCTTATAAAGAGACTATTTCTGAAAAACGCTCGACTTCAGTACAAACAAATCAAAGTAGTCATGAAGAAAGATATTGTGTTTACCCTCCATTTACACAGTAATTTTCCATTTGAACCATGTAATTCCATCACAATAAGGTGAAACAAACTCAAATCACAAATCAACAACTGAAATATAAGACATCATAATTCAAAAATATTTCAAGGAATATTTCTGATATGTCTTGTATTGACACAGTTTAGCAATTTCAACTAGTCTGATTGTTTCTCATACATCAGAAGAACTCAAACATGTAACTGGAGAAACTAAAAGTGATGAGCATGCTACATATATGAATCTTTCAGACTCGACGGAGCAACTTCATCAAGTACATGAACAGTTCTGACAGTCGCGAAGAATCGAACAGATGATTGATGTAAGTTCTTGCTTCTTCACTCAGAGGGCATCAGGAATTTTTGTTCGAGAGTAATGAATGCAAAAGAGCTACGTGTTCTAGTCTCCAAATTCTTATGCTTTGTGATTTCCAAGAACTAGTCGTCGTCATCAATCAAAAGGAAGACTTGGAAGAAATAACAACTAATATAGTGCTACTTAAACATGCAAAACAGGTTCTTCAGTAAGAGGCCTATGCTATTGTGCAGCCATGGGTGCATATTTAACCTTCTTTCTTTCAAACAACAAAAAGATTCTACCAGAACAGCAAAGTTGAAATTGAAGAAATTATGTTGGATGCTCCACTTCAACTTGATCAACTGTTGGAACTATTCTGATCATCACCAGGCTTAATTCCACTGCAGCAAAAGAAATGTGGTAATTTGACTCGACCACAGACCCTGCAAGTTTATTTGCAAGCAGAAAAATGATAAGAATATTAGCATGGAATAGTGTGGAGACCAACAAAGAAAAATGGATCTGGCAGAACAACAACAATCGTTGCATTAGACAAGAAAATGGAACATGATATTAAGCAATTGTCTTCCTTACTGAGAACCACGATAAACATCACCGTGACGATAAAAAAAAAACACATCTGAGTGACAAAATCATGCATGTCATTCAAATATCATTGGTTAAAATTTTAATTTCCTATGGGATCTTCTATATGTGTAAAAAATCATTTAGGTAAGATGTTGGAACAAATCATACTTACAACCCATCTATGTGGTGAAACAATTTAAGAAGCACACGGCTTTAGTCCGACTCTCTTAGTTTAGACAACAGGGTAAGATCTATAAAAGACTCACTCCTTTGGATAGCCAATGCAAGCTCAATAATGGGATATGGGATGAAAGAAAAACACTATGTTTCCTTCTTGTCGACCTTAGTTCAATTTAAGGGTAGCCTAAGTACACTTTTACTTTTTCACTGCCCCTTTTTCTCCGAGGGCCTTTCCGCCTATCAAAACTGTCCTTGAGACATAGACACATAGTCCGACTTCACGCTTGTTCTTGTTCCAGCATAAAAGTTCCATTATAGGGAAAAACAATGTACTATAATGCTTTTGTTTTATCGAGCCTTGCTTTGGTCTCCGCTTTAAAGATGGGACGAAGAATAGTATTTCAGAAGCAGTAAGAAAGACATAGAAATGTCGATAGATCCAACCTTTCGCTATTTACGAGTTCAATAGAAGATTCAGGGTTTTAGTTTACTAGCTAAACATTTCATTCCTGAATACGTTACAAGTGAGATTAATTTATGTGAAGAAGCAAAAGAATTAACTTGCCCATTATGATGGCATAAAATTCTTACTTGCATCGTATAATCACTGGCACTGGTTTTAGAGCCTTTGGTCCATTTCTTATGCCTCTTTTATGAGGGGAAACCTGCATGATCAAGCAAATCCTTATCAGCATAACGGAACATGATGAAATGTGAACTATGTAACGTGTATATGCATATGCACTCTCTCATCAGGGTCACACACAAGCATGTGAGCAAACACAACCTCACAGCATAAGCATGCATTCGTGTAATAAATATGGAAATTTAAACAAGTGTCCCAAGCTGGCATGCAATGCTATGCAAAAAAGCACAAAGAAATGGGTCAATGAGGCAGTCTAATTGACAAGGCTCCAATTTTTCAGATAAAGATTCATAATTCCATCATATGACCATCTCCTCAGGAAAAACTGAAGAAGAGTGCTTATAAGGATTGTATATATTCCTTTTTGCAGACATTTCATGTGGAATATACACAAGCAAGCAGAAAGCCCCCTACATGAATAACCTATTAAAGTGTGAAAGGTTATCAATCTTGCTGCCACTTATTAACTAAAAGTCGAGAGATATATATGTATGGGGGCCTCTACAAAGCCGCGGGTTTACCAGACTTCAGTTTAAAGTCAAAGGGTAGCTAAGATCAGAGTAGGCACTTAGCTAAACTGTTACTTTTTTTGACAAAAAAAAAACAAAAAAAAAAAAAAAGTAACAGTTTAGCTAAACTGTTACTAATCGTATATAAACAGCCAAAATGTTATGCCATGATTTCAGTACTGTATTATAATTTTATTTTATAGAAAAAAACTTATTTCTGGGCATCTTATTTAAGTCTGAACTCCTTATTCATGTATTTACTGGAATCCATTAGCTCCCAAAACTCCATTCTGACTGTTGCTAGCTTCCACAATATCCAAAGAAAAAAAGAAAAAAAAAATAGTAGGAGGTGTGTCTTTTCCCAAGCAACTTCATTTTATGCTTTTACGCTTAGTTTTACTATCTACTTTCATATCTGGAAATGTCTGGAAATTTCCTGATCAGATCCAAGCTTCGAGGTTTGCAAGGGAACAAAGACCAAAAGAAAACAAAAAGCAAAGAGGGTCATTTTGTATTCTAAGCCACCACATGCGGAACCTATTTGCTCCCTCCACTCCGTTTTCATTTGATCCAGCATTCACTGATACCCTGACACAGGGCTCTCACTTTATCTTAATCTCGTCTATTTTGCAAAGGGAATGTACAAAATTAAGCCACTTCCAAATTTTGCCACCCGCATAGTAAAGGGCACCAAATGAATTTACAGGACTCTGATATTCCTAGTGCTTCAATTAGGATAGATGTTTTCCCAACCGTACTTATGTTCTCTGATGGTTCTATTTCCCCAATAAATATCATGATGGTAAGTATTTTCCTAAAAGACGTTTTTCAAGAACATCCTGAATCTATTGTCTACCGAGTCTATTACCCCATATTCAAAAATAGAAAAACACAAAAGCTCTGCACACTACAAATTTTGCTTCACATATTAGCGCGAGAGACTTTGCTACGTTACTGATGTCAACACACTACAATTAGTCATGCTGCAACACTGTTCAATCCAACATTATCTGTCAAAGCCAAAATACATGGCAATCCGACGCATAACTCAAGACTCAACAGACTAGTGGAACATAAAACATATTAATCATTAACAAAAACTACGCCTCAATCCTCAAAAAGTTGAGATTGGCTATATTAATCATCCCGGATCATGTTACTCCATTTTAACTCACCTCATGCTAAAACTATGTACATATTATGTATATTTTCTATAACATAAGTATAATCTCTGGTAGCAAAAACCATTCCTATAATGCTAAGGCTCTATAGTACAAGTGCTAATGTTCAACACATATTACAACAAATACAACAACATACCCAGTGTAATCAAACAAATAGGGCCTAGGTAGAATGCACGTAGACCTTTCCTTTATATTATATTGTATCCTACAAATCATTTCAATGAACATGCTGTTTGAATAGATTATCGGTTTCTATCATTACATAACTAGTATTATCAAGTAATAAGTAAAGACAAAATGAGGGAAGAAAAGGTATCAAGGCAATCACACCAAATTAATCATTACCCATAATGGGACTTTTCATCCTTACATAATGATGGGTTAACCATACCACACAATAAAATTTAAGTAACAATCAAAATAAACAATAGTACTTAAACTAATACAACAGGTAACTACCCTCCAAACAAGGTGCAAACTCCATTACTCCACTATCACTAAAACACAATCAAAAGAAACATTGTATTTAAACTAAATTTATAACCTTTAACTATCACTTCAAACATTAATAAGAAAACCCCAATTTAAGGAATACAAAAAGAAAAGGCCATTCATTCATTAGCATCTTAAGTACAAAGGGGGACAGAAAAGAAGGATCTTGTTACCTTTTTCTTGGGAACAGCCATGAGTTCCATATACTCTCCGAGAAAAGGTGAATTTGGGACCATAAATCCTGTATTATTGTCATGTTCAGGTAAAACCAACGATGGTGATGAAGCTTTCGGGTGATTAATGGTGTTATCAAGTGGCGGCGGTATGGGTATTGCGTTGGAAAATCTTCGAAGGCCATTGATGCAACAGAGGCTGCTTCTAAGCTTGGTTACTGTAGACGCCATTTTCGCCTTTAGTTTCTGATGAAAAGGTGACTGAGGTAGGAGAAGGTTGAAATTGAATTGGAGGCCCATATGGAATATAAATGTTGGGCTTGGACTATTTAAAAAAATGGGCTTCTTTCACTTTTGGCCCATCCTCCAAATTTAATGGACATTTGGTCATGTTTTTGTGAAATTTGAAAAAATATAATATTTATTTTAAAAATTGAAAGTAATATTTGGTGATGCATATAAATTGGAGTTATTCTTTTTCTTGGAGTGAAAAAAGTTTTGTTGTTTTCTAAATTCTTGAAAATTCTGGAATTCAACTTCAACTTAGATGATTTTTTCTCATTCAGGGGATCGTCCAGTAGGGTGTACAAAAATAATGTTAAATAGAGTGTATTTAACAAATCTTGCATTAGTAATGCTTGTATTAGTTATGTTAGTATAAATTATGGTGAGATATTTCTTATGCGTTGTTTAGTTTGGTGTATTAAAAATAATATGCATTGCATAATTCTTTTAAAAAATTATTTATTTACAAAGATACTCTCCACAAATATGGTGGAAAAGATGTAAAACGATTTTGAGGGGCAATTGGGTCTTTAACCATGCTAATGCATGCAGTAAATCTCCTTGCATTATTAATACCTAAAAATCGATGGTATTAGTAATACACACCTTAATACACAATAGTGTGTATAAGTAATACTTACATTAGTTATACATATCATGAAAAAGTGTACCAAACAAGATTTTTCTAATTTACCTAGTTAGTGCATATATTATTTTTGCTTATACACTCTACCAAACAACCTCTTATTTTAATAAATATTGGTGGATTAGAGTTCGTAATAGTTATGGCTAGTGAAAGCTAATAGATATTCTGTGAAATTAATCGAGGTGAATAGAATTAGCTAATATCTATTACTTGAGGAAGATGACAAATATCTCATAAAATCAGACGAGCTGCATATAGATGACATATATGGCTCGTGAAAGATGACAAATACCTACAAAACTAATCAAGTTGCGTATAAACAGCAAATATATCATAAAATTAGTTCAGCTGAATAATATGATACTTGTTAGTGCGCGCAAACTAAGCCGAACACGATGGTTAGCAAAATGAAAGAAAAAAAACAGTGCATAGGATAATTGAGGTACAAAATGAAAGGCCACAAAGAGGAAAATCCAAACTTATAATAATCCTTTTGATTTGATTTGCAGTATAAACAACCTTAATAACTTTAATCTTTTCCCTCCAAAACAAACTGTATAACTGTATCTAAATCTGTAATCCATGGCAATTCTAACTCCATTACTCACAGTAGGTCCTTTCTCTTGCCAAGGTTTCACCACAAAACATTCAAGAAAAGACACATTTACACCAATTGACCCTCTTTCTCTTGTACCCAAATGCAAATCTTTAAGAGACCTCAAGCAAATTCAAGCCTTTTCCATAAAAACCCAAATGCAAAATGATATATTTTTTATCAGTAAGCTCATAAATTTTTGCACAGCTAATCCAACACCTGCCTCTATGCACCATGCCCACCTCCTGTTTGATAAAATTCCACAGCCAGATATTGTCCTTTTTAACTTCTTGGCCCGTGGCTACGCTCGTAGTGACACCCCTTTAAATGCTTTTGTCCTGTTCTTGAAAATTCTAATGTGGGGTGTTGCCCCTGATTTTTATACATTTCCTTCTTTGTTGAAGGCTTGTGCAGGTGCTGAAGCTTTGGAAGAAGGCAAGCAGTTGCATTGCCTTTTGATTAAATATGGCCTTAACGGTGATATGTATGTTTGTCCTGCACTTATGAATATGTATATTGAGTGTAATGACAATGGTTCAGCTCGTCGCGCGTTTGATAGGATTGCTGACCCTTGTGTGGTAACGTATAATGCGATCATAATGGGTTATGTGAGAAGTAGTGAGCCAAATGAGGCTCTATTGTTATTTCGTGAATTGCAAGTGAAAAAAATTAAGCCTACTGATGTTACAATTCTGGGTGTTGTTTCATCATGTGCTTTGTTGGGAACGTTGGGATTTGGAAAATGGGTGCATGAATATGTTAAGAAGAATGGTTTTGATCAATATGTTAAGGTGAACACGGCACTAATTGATATGTATGCAAAGTGTGGGAGCTTGCCAGATGCGATTTCTGTTTTTGAGAGCATGCCTTATAGGGACACTCAAGCATGGTCAGCAATGATCATGGCTTATGCTATTCATGGGCGTGCTCGTTGTGCAATATCTTTGTTTCAAGAGATGCAGAATGCTCGAGTTAGTCCTGACGGAATTACATTTTTGGGCCTACTCTATGCCTGCGACCACAGTGGATTGATTGAAGAGGGTTTTAGATTTTTCAATAGCATGAAACAAAACTACAGGATTGTACCAGGGGTGAAACACTATGGATGCATGTTGGATTTGTTAGCTCGGGCTGGCCACCTTACTGATGCTTTTAAGTTCTTAACAGAATTGCCGATGCCGCCTACACTTTTACTTTGGCGGACGTTGTTAGCTGCTTGCAGTATGCATGGAAATGTGGATTTGGGGAAGCTGGTACTTGAGAGAATCTTTGAACTGGACAAATCACATAGTGGCGATTATGTGATCTTTTCAAACATGTGTGCACGAGCTGGGAAGTGGGAAGTAGTGAATTACATCTGGAAATTGATGAAAGAAAGAGGGATTAAAAAAATTCCTGGATGTAGTTCGATAGAGGTAAACAATGTACTTCATGAATTCTTCTCTGGGGAGGTTACACGTATTGAGCACAGGAAGCTGCACCAGGAAGTTGATAAGTTAATTGAGAAATTGAAATCAGTTGGTTATGTTCCTGATACATCTATAGCTTTTCATCCTGGCCTAGAGGATAAAGATAAAGAAGCTACTTTGAGGTACCACAGTGAAAAATTGGCAATTACCTTTGGTCTTCTTAATAGTCCACCTGGAAAAACAATCCGTGTTGTTAAGAACCTTAGAATCTGTGGGGATTGCCATTCAGCTGCAAAATTCATATCAATTATCTTTAAACGAAATATTATCATCAGAGATTTGCATAGATTTCATCATTTCGAAGGTGGAAACTGTTCTTGTGGGGATTTTTGGTGAACGATATACACTCTTTCGGAAGGAAACAGCCACTGCCTTCACAATATCAAGTTTCATCAATTTTGGAGGTGGAAAAAGTTATGCTGGGTAGTTTTGATTACATAATTGATGCAATGCACACTAGCTAGAGCAAGCCTCTACCAGCTTAACACCAACTATAGAAAATGCAGAATTTTTTTTGTTGTTGTGATAATTAGGTATTCTCATCAGCCATCATAATAGTTTTCTGTACAGATTTGGGCGAATCCTGGTGAATGGCCAAACCCAAGGTTAGAAAATAAGTATATTTCTTATCCTTCTTTACTATATTACATTCTATTTGGTTTCTTCAATCTTTTGTGATATATAATTTAACTATTTAGTTGCAACTTTCTTAAAAATCAACTGTAGTGCTAACAACAACAACAGCAGCAGCAACATTACCAGTACCTCATAGAGATAGAGAGGTTGTTTCTGGAATCCCACAACTGTAGTGCTAAACAACACTAATTCAAGAAAACAGCCTAGAATTTGATACATTATCCCTATATTGTATAAACTGGAAGTGTCTACAACTAGCATCCTAGAAATACTTTTTTTTCTTCATTTTTTTATATAGTTTCTGTAATATTCCAGAAAAAGGCCTAATTGAGTTCCCTTGATGGGACCATTATATTTCTTGGACCACAGATTCTTTTTTTTTTTTTTTTTTGGCTGAGTAACCAATAATGTTTCATGAAAAGAGAGGGCCACAAAACTTGTAGATTAATGTACTTGGTGAAACTCTGACCACTACCCATCAGTTAGACCTTATGAACTACCGAGTAGTTTCCTAATACATGTGGTATCTCTCATAGGATGTTCATCACTCTTCTTAGCATGCCACCCATTCTTCGTGGTGATTGGGAGTCCAATCAAGAATGACCCCATTTGGCACATGCTCTATGTCCAGATTGTCCTGTTAGAGGAACGTTAGCAGTGCCATGTGCATATATAGCTCCAGACGGCAAACACCATCTTCAACTCCAATAGCAACCTTATATGCAGACAGTGATGGGAAACTACTACCGCGCTATTCTGATCAAGATTACTGTAGTAAAATGTTTGCTTGTCCTTGGTGTCTCACAGAGTTTTGATTTCTTTTACTTTGTTCAGCAAGCAAGTCTTCCACTTATTGCTAGTTCCTCATAGCATATGATAGTATTACTCCTGGAATGGTTTTGGGCAAAAATTTGGAATTTCCATAGACCTGAACTTTCTAACTTTAAGCTTATGTTTGTTCAGTGGCCACCAGCACTATGTGACCAAAAGCGAAGTTGTTGCTATCCAACTACTGGAAAACCAGCACTGGACTTCGGCATTCATGGGCTTTGGCCAAACTACAACAATGGCTCCTATCCATCAAGTTGTGATGAGACAAACCTCTATAATGAAACAGAGGTAAGCTCAATGAATTCCGATCTTACATATTGATGCTCTTTCATACCTCTGGCACACTGGCATTTTAACATGAACATAGTTAGCTTTGTCAAAATAGCTGCTCAACCATGTTTTCTTCCAACTTTCTACCAATGGAGTTCCTTTTATGAATCTTATGTGGCTGCATTAGTGTGTTCGAAGGAAGGGCCATTAATGTATCCTGCACAGATGAAAACGATATATAGATTGAAGACTGGTCATTTGGAGATCTAAATACTAACTCTGCACATGAAAATTTATGTTGATGCAGATCAAAGACCTGATAAGTAGCATGCAAGAGAACTGGCCAACGCTAGCCTGTCCAAAAAATAATGGAACAAAATTCTGGTCACATGAATGGAACAAACATGGCACCTGTTCCCTTTCTACTCTTGATGAGCATTCTTACTTCAAAGCAGCTCTGACCATTAAGGAGAAGGTGAATCTTCTTTCTGTTCTTAAGGATG
Source organism: Solanum rostratum (assembly GCA_029948455.1). Lineage (NCBI taxonomy): Eukaryota > Viridiplantae > Streptophyta > Magnoliopsida > Solanales > Solanaceae > Solanum > Solanum rostratum. Next base: position 8,072,281 of record CM057046.1, read on the forward strand.
CAGGTACTTATAGTTCTGTAACATTTTGAATTTATTGGTTCCAGTTCAGTATCAAATTACTCTATTAAGTCTTGAAACAAATACGTTGCAGGAATCAAGCCAGGAGGCTTTTACAGCTTGGAAGCAATCAAGGAAGCTATAAAGGATGGAACTGGACATGAAGCTGCAATAGACTGCAATAATGATGCACTTGGTAACAACCAACTGTACCAGGTTTATCTTTGTGTTGACAAGTATGGTACAGACCTCATCGATTGTCCTATACTCCCCATAAGGAAATGCAATGAAACTATTGAGTTTGCAACCTTTGGTCCAGAAGCCTTCGTCGAGGAGGAATCTTTCTTCACTCTTTCTCTAGAGAATGATCAATCTTCAACCTACTAGGCCTATTCTTTCCCATGTTGCATTGTGTCTTCTTATGAAATAAGATTTTCCGATTCAGGGAATTCCCATGCATTTCCATTGAAGAGATATTTAGTAGAAGCAACTTTGTGCAACTTATTTTGATATACTTCTATTGGCTTCTTGTAATTGAATTCCCAGTTATTCACTCCAATTATCATGCAGAAAATCGGGTTGATTCTCTTTCTTATCTTGTGTCAAAGCCCATATCTGAGCGGTTAATTTGTCCGTTGATCCAATAATCTTTGGAACATTCAGATTTCTTTTGGACAATCATTGTCAAACGAACCACATTGGCAATGGAAAAAGAGAAAAGTTTCTTACCAATTTATAGGCCTATTCAACTTTTGATAGTAACAAGAAAGTGGATGTGACATTTTACCGCCACAAATAGCGCGACTTTTCAGTTCCTATAAATGGAAAATAGCAACTGTCATGGAGTTTCAAATTCCATAGATGAAACTCCGGACATTATCATGAAGTCTTTCCTGTAGGATCCGGTGTATAAGATGTCTAGAATTTCTCTCAAAAATAAGTAGGAGTGCTCTTATTTTCAAGCCTTCTGCCTTACAATCTATAGACCTTACTTCACGAACCTTTTATTTTTTTCTCAGTATTTAATTTGAGTTGTTGTCTTAGTAGTTGCATTCTCTCTAGTCCTCTTGAAAGAGGAAAGGGGCCTAAGCCTATTCCATTCCATCTCCTCAAGTTTCAATTGGAACGCTAAGAGTTGGTGTGCCTACTTGCACTTTTTCACGTTTACTTGTTTTAACGATGACACGGTTTGGTGGATTATAAATCTTTGACCCCTAGCCCCAACAACCATCAACTCCATATTCCATACTGGATTGGAGTCATGAACATCAAATAAGACCATTCTCATGGCCGGCTGACATAATATGAATACTATAATCACCTTGTACCTATGCCTCTTTGTTAGAAAGCCAACTATCTGCATTTTGAAATAGTTGCAGGGTGCTAAATTCTATCTTAATAATTGGTCTATCTATAAGGCACACAGAGTTCTGGTTTTTATTTACAAGCTTGCTAAAACTGAGATTGGATATATGAGTTTGATTTGTTCCTAAATTTAGCATTGTTAAGGCCATGATTGCCAGCAAAGGCGGATCTATGATTTGAAGTTTATAGGTTTCTGCAACGAACTCAAGTTAGTATACTATATACGTTCACATTCAATATTTCTTGATATATGGTGGATACATGTATGTGTGTGTGTGTTAGAAACTATATTTATGATTAGATCTTATATTTATTTTAGAAACTTAATTGTGAGTCTTCCGAAAACAACATCTCTATTTTTATGAGATAGTGGTAAGGTCTGCGTACACTCTACCCTCCCCGAACCCCACTTGTGGGATTTCACTGGATATGTTATTGTATATTTAATTGTGAACCTAGTAACTAAAACGAGCTATGGGTTCAGGTGGTCCTATCTCAAAGAACCAGTCATATGCCATGTGTACTTTGCTCTCTTTTTGCAAATTGCAATATCACATCACACCTTTCCTGTTTTTGGAATGCTGGTCCTGTGAATTAAAGTTAAAACAATACAAAAAAGGAAGGCTGTTGTTAAGATTTACAAATTTTAAACCAGTTAGTTGAGGACTCTGGAACCAAGATATAATACTTAAATGTGCCTTTCAATTTGACTTCAGCTGGCATCTGTGCCCTGCAACCTTTGAGTGTGAGCAAGTAGACAGTTAAAGTTGAATAAATAAACACATACATCTTATGTGGCATAATGCATGTAAAATGATAGTTAAAGTTGAACAAATAAACACATACATCCTATGTTAGCATAACGCACGTAGAATACTACATAGGACACATGTCTCTACTTGTCCAAATCTGTATAAGTTTAACTGTTTACTTGTGCACACACAAAGTTGAAAGACATAGATGTAAGTTAAGGGCAAATTAAATAGCACTTTTATGTGCAAAAACTATTTTTGTAACAAAAAAAGTGCCAAAAAACTATAAGTAATAAGAAATATGGTTAACTCATGAATTTCATGTGTTATACCCAAGATATTGATGGTATGTTTGGTACGGAGAAAAATGTTTTTCATAGTTTCAAAAATAAATTTCGAAATTGAACTGATTCAAGATTCAAGAACAGGGTAATTTCCTTCAAGAAATAGAGAGCATGAATGAGCTAACTCCACATTGAAATAAAAAGATTCAAATTCAAAGTCACCAATCTAACAGACAATTTGTAATGAAATTGAAATTTGAAGTACCTACTGTTTGTCCTCAATGTTGTACTTCCAGATAAATTGATTGTACAAATAATTGTTTGCATAGTTTAATATATTAGAGTGACTTTTTGCAGGTGTTCTACCGTTTCATTATTAACCATCAACGTGAGACTTGAGGGGGAAAATCATCGATCTCATCTGTCCACGCGTTCTTTTCTTTGGCTGGATTGACTGTCCTCAGGGCGCGCCAAACAACACTGTTACATTTGAATCCTGATCCAAATCCTATTTGCCATGCTCTATCGCCTTTTTTAATCCTCCCTTTAGCCTCAGAGTAGGCTAAATTGTACCACACAGAGCTACTGGAAGTGTTCCCAAACCTATACAGAGTCATTCTAGACGGTTCCATAAGGTTTTCCGAGAGATCAAGATTCTTCTGGAGCTCATCCAACACAGCTCTACCCCCTGCATGAATGCAAAAATGCTCGAACGCCATCTTGAAATCCGGGATATATGGTTTGATCTTCCGTTTAAGGACATTCCTCGCGATCAACGAGGCGAAAAAGAGGAGCTGCTCTGACATGGGCAGGACTAGTGGGCCTAAAGTTGTGATGTTAGTTTTTAAGGCCTCACCGGCTACTGCCATGAGGTCCTTTGATAATGACATCCCTTTTTTACCATCCTCTTCCTCATCTTGAAATACGCAACTGAATGCTCTGTCGTCTGCACCTTTATGGGTGCGGACAACATGCATCAGTTGATATTTCGACCTCCATCGGTCGGAGAAACGGTTCGATAGGAGAACAGCAGATGCACCCATACGGAAAATCATGTTTGGTATTAGCTTTGATTTGTCATTTCCAGTATAGAAAGCTGATGAGACTATTTCTGTGCTTACTATAAGTGCATAGCTGTTGGCTTGTCCCTGTTAAATCATGTCAAAAGTCAACAATTTTGACCATCACGATATATATATATATTTTCGCTCTGTTTATTTGATTGAGCATGAAATTTTATGACATATGGAAAATATCGTTAAAAATTTATGGTATTAAACATTTTTGAGTGTTTAGATATGACTGATCAAGACATTTTTCAGAAAAATGGTTTAATGTGTAAAATACTTTCGATATCTGGTTTTATTTGTTAGTATATTAAAAATTATAGTTTAAAAAAGCAAGAGATAATTTACTATTTTGTATCTATTTCACCAACATTTAAATGACTTATAATCTTTTATCCAACAACAGTTATCGATCATTAACTTGGTACAAGAATTAAGAAGCAGTAAATGATATGGGTAGTATCACTAAATTATCCCTATTATATATAAGTCATCTAAACATAGATAAATAAATACGGTTATTTCATAGTAAAGGTAAAATAGACATAAAATGATAAATTATTCATTAATTTTAAAAACTTAACAAGTATTATCAGACATTGCAAAATAATATAATGGACCAGTAAAGATGGACAGAAGAAGTACCTTTTTATTTATGATTTTGTAAGAGGTGTGTTAAGTCAGACATGAATATTTAAAATGAACGGATGGAGTATTTATTAAAGGTTGATGATTATATTAATGAATCAAATAATGTTCTGATAAAACTTTCGAGTATTAAAGATGGATAATAATATCTATTTAAGTACTGTTTAGTCAATAAAGTAATAAGTCGAAGGAAAATGATTTCCATCCAAAAGCAGAAACGTCATGTTCCCTCTCTTGGTTGAAAAATATCTTAAAAAAATATTTGTCTCGAGACACAAGTTTAAGTCTTATCAATCTACCGAGCATAATCTCATATATCTTTTTGAAACAGACTAAAAAAAATATATCGAAAAAGACAATATACTAACCCGTAAAAGCCTGTTAGCCAAGTCCACAGAAATAAGTCCAGCACTGCAGCCCATGCCCCCAAGATTGTAAGTAATTACATTGACTCCAAGCTTATAATGGTTCACAACCATGGCAGATAGAGAAGGTGTTGGATTAAACATACTAGAATTCACAATAATAAATCCAATATCTCGAATATTTACTCCAGTTTTCGCCAATAAATCGTCGATAGCACCAATAATAACCAATTTTGCTTGATGTTGGTTACTACTAAGGGAAAAATTCGATGGGATCCACTTATCGACTGGAATATACGTCTTGTCACTTAAACCTGAGTTGTACAATATTTTCTTCTGAAAGTTCAAACTATTTTCATCGAAAATATCAGTCAGTTTCTCCACTAAACGTTCTTTTGATATCATGTAACGTTCATGTGGCTTGTAACATGAAAAATCGACTAAGTAAACGTTTCTTGGACGACTCATGAAGTACATCGTCCCCAAAAAAACAACAAGAGTTGAGTAAGATTTCAACATGGCAAGATTTTCAATGAGGTCTTCAAGTGTAAGAGTTGAAAGATGAAGTCCAACAGCAACAAGAATTGGAACAATTAGGAGATAAATTGCATTTGAGATTAAGTAATGGTAACCAAGTTTAACATATTTTAGTCTAACAGAAAGAAGAAAATTAGGTAAATTTGATGATTGGATTTCTCCATTAGGAGAATTTTGTGCCATTGCTAGAAGAGGAAAAAAAGAAGAAAAATTAAAGAGTGATGATTGTTGAGTTGCCAAAATACACCAAGATAGGTCAATTTAAAGAGTGAAAGAAATAACAAATAAATAGGTAGGGATGGGAATGAGGCGTGTTTACCGCTACGCGGGGTAGGGCAAACAGATGTAAAGTTATGCGAGCTGCGGAGGGGTGCAGAGCAGATTGAAGTAATTATTTTTTTTTAAAATCAATGTGAAGCGGTGCGGGTTACAGATTTAAGAAACCAAATAGAAACTCGAAGAAAATTAAATTTTTGTAATTAATAAAAATCAAAGATATAAATTTTTTTATATTAAACACTAACTTTAATTTTAACTTTTTTTCTAAAATTTAAACTAGAATTAGAAATTGTTAATTGACGATTAAGAAACAATTATTGAAATGTTAATTAGAAGCCGTTAATTAGTTGTTAAGATGTTAATTAGTGAAAAATGAAAAAGAAATTATGAATTTTTATTTTTCATGTTAAATTCAATTTTAATAAAAGAACTTAAAAATTTATGCGGAGTAGGCTTATGTGGAGCGAGTCTATATTAGGTGGGACGGGACATGTCAAAAATCAAAAAAAATTTGTCAAACGGAGCGGAGCAAAGCGAGATGGGGCAGGACGATTTAAAAATTTTACAGATTGAGCTCAACCCGCCCAGCCTACCCTCCGCCATTGCCATCCCTAAAGAATTTGCAGGTTAAGCTCAACCTGCCTGTCCTGTCCGTCCCGCTCTCCACCATTGCCATCCCTATAAATAAACCACCTCCTATTACATAAATGTGTCATAAATTGATGACCTAAAATGATAAGGTAAAGTCAATTTTGTTGATGCAAATTTATCATATTTTTTTTCTTTGCCGTAAAATTAAATGCAATTTAATACACAACACATGTTGTATCTCCTACCTATATGGGTTGGAAGAAATTTTCAACTCGTGATAAGAGGATGAGCTAATAATTACTTTTTCTCCGCTTTATATTATTTGATTCATGTTGAATATCAGACACGTCTTAAGAAAGTTTTAATTATATGTATATTTTATTACATTTTAATTTTATTAATGATGCTTTTGAATTCTTAAATAGACTATTATTATTATTATTTTATGTACTTATTTAATTACTAAGAGTAGTATGAAGGTGAAAAATAACTCTTGCATTGGTAAGATGAAACGTATTAAGAGTTCAAGTAAAATAAAACGGAAAGAGTAACTATTTTACTTGTAATTAAAAAAACACAGCGGATTCTTCAGTTAAATTTCTTAAATGGTCATCGGTATAGGTGCCAAATAGGTGAGTTGAGCTGCATTTGAATGGGTTAATAAAAATGGCGTGATTAATTAATTGAGTAATTGACTGGTCCAAAAGTTCTTTGAACTAAAATACCTGTTATGACCTACTCTGCCCAATTTTTATTAAGTTTTAGTTCCATCATTTTTCTTACAAGTGTTTAATCAGTATTAAAATTATGTTTTCTTTATCATGACCGTGTAACATATCAAGTATAAAAAAAGTTTTTTTAAAAAAATATTTTGACAAACCCTTCATGGATTCATTTGAACTATACATAGCTTAATTTTTGATGAACTGAAATAGATTAGCTAATAAATAAAAAAAAATGAGTTAGACTAAGTTAATAAATAAATAAACCAATAATTCGCTCAATTTTAAATGAATTGAATAAATTATATTTTTATGAACTAATTTTATCATAATCGTGAGATTGGTATGAAAAGAAAAACCAATAGGAATAGATAATGGGAATATACTAAAAGAGGAGAATTCAAAGACTTCAAGAAAGTTTGGTAAAAGTGATGTATTTTACTTAAAAACATATAAGCACAAATTGCATGATCTTGAATGTAAACAGAATCGAAATAATAAAACTTCATGCAAAATTTAATAATTATAAATTTTGAAAGATGATAATTAACCATAAAATTAAAAAAAAATTGAAGAAAATAATTTTTTTCTAAGCAAAACCTTCTAAACGATTAGATTCTGGATGTTATTTTATTATGTATAAGATGAAAAAAACTCTTTCGTTTATAAAAGTTCAAAACTTTTCATTTAGGAGAAGGTACCTCCGCCCTTGATCTTGAATGCAAACAGAATAGGAAGCTAATAGTAGATGATACACGGGATCGAAATAACAAAACGTCATGCAAAATTTAATAATTATAAATTTTGAAAGATAATAATTAACCATAAGATATAGAGAAAAAGTTAAAATTATGAAGAAAATAATCTTTTTCTAAGCAAAAATTTCTAAACGACTAGATTCTGAATGTTATTCTATTATGTATAAGATAAAAAGAAATTTTTCATTTATAAAATTTCAAAATATCTCCGCCCTTGATTACATGTCATCTCATATTAAATGCTTAGTTGGCATACCAATTAGGCCAATTACACAAAATCCAAATATCTCAATCCAAACACATAAACCCCACCTAATGACCTATTTGACTTGATCCGAAAAATGTCAGAATTTTCATCAAGAAGTTTAAAATCTAAAAAAGTAGACATACACATCTACTGTGTGTACATAAAAAAATTATTTTAACTATACATAAATATTATAATATTTCGTTAAAATAGATTTGGATGAACCATCTAACCATAAGATAACTCCGCCTCTGATCACGTGACATCTCATATTAAATTCTTAGTTGGCATACTAATTAGGCCAATTACACAAAATCCAAAAATCTCACAACCCAAACACATAAACCCCACCTGATGACCTATTTGACTTGATCCAAGAAATGTGTCTTAGTATAAATTATTGTCCCTTGACTATTTATTTCCCAAAATATTTAATTTCTAGCTGGAAAACCAAAGAGTGGCCCTTTAATGATTCATGTAGGGTTCTAATAAAGCATAGTTTAAGAATGAAATTTTTAATAAATTTATAAAGCTATCATTGGAAATCAATTATTTCAGTATTTAGGTAAAAAAATTATCAATTTATCATGATAATTTGAAATAAACCTATCGATAAACATGCCAATTTACTAAACAATACTCTTTTTGTTTTTTTTAGTTGGTATAGTTTTTTTGTAAGAGTTAAACGATAAGAATTTTGACTAATATTTTAATTTGTACATTTTTAATCATATTGATATAAAAAGATTTTGCAACTTTTAGTACTTTTGTATAGTTTATTTGAATATTTAATTTTTTTAATTTTAAACTATCGAATTAATGTGATCTAATTTAACTTTGAAAGTTCAAATTGACTATTGAAAAAAGCAACGTAACAAGTAAAGAAGAATAGAGAAAATATTAAATATTTATATGAATAATTTTCCACGACTAGACAATTTACATTCCATCAGACATGAATCCATTGGAAAAATCAGTGTCAAAAATCTGATAAAAATATTATAATCAAAACTCATTAAATTAAATATAGTTTACCAGCCCAATGAGGAGTTGACATATATGATACTAAATATTTTAGTTCGATAATTTTGATTTTCAATTTTTGAAAATATTATATTATTGTCATATCGAATTAATTTGATATAGTTCGGTATTTAAGTTGATTTTTGATGTTTTATGGTACAGTAAATAGATAATCAAAGTTTATTAGACTTTGGCTTACATATAGGATAATAGGACCGAGCTTAATCATATGTGATACTCTGTTAGTATATTGATACTTTATCGTTACCATATAGAGTTGAACTCATTTTATAAGAAATGATAAAAAGAAAATTACTAAAGTCACATCGTATTTATTAAACTCTAAACTCTGATGGTATCTATATAATCTGATGGTATCAAGCAATAATTGAACTATCTTTTCACTGAAACACAGATTATTCCTCCTTGATACCATTATAATATATATATACTCTAATGGTATCAAGGAGAAAATGGGTAGTGTTTTTATTGAACCACTATTTTTCATCCTTGAGACCATCATAGTATATATATTCTGATGGTCAAGCCGTAATTGAGCAGTATTTTCATTGAAGCTTTGCATAATCCTCTTTGATGCCATCAAAGCTTATATACTCCAATGTTATCAAAGAGTAATTGAGTGGTGTTTTCGCGGAAGCATTGTTTCTTCCACTTGATAGTAATTGAGCAGTATTTTCCACTTGATTGTAATTGAGGAGTAATTGAGCAGTATTTCCATCAAACAGTTTCACTGAAGTATTTCTCTTCCCTGTTGATACCATCACAATACATATATATATACTTTCATGGCATCAAATGCGCGAGAATAGTTTAAAACAAGGATATGAAAGTAAGGAGGTAGCAACTTATAAATAGTTTTCCTTGTGGATTACAAGTATTATTTTCCCAAATATTTAAATGAAAGTACAATCTCTTTCGAAGAAGAAGCCTCCACATTTTTAATCCAGATGGACGACTTTCTTTGCCCCAGATTGACGAATCACATTCCCACACAATCGCTCTCCTTATCATTCTCACTCAGTCTTTCAATTGTTGAAAAGACAAACCTAAAAACAAAATCTATCGCCACACCAACCATCAACTACGATAAGCCTATACTAAATATCATCATACCAAACTAATGATATCAAAAATCTTGATTTGGATATGATAATTATTTATTATACCATGTCCATCCTTAGGACTATGGCCTAACTATTGTTACATCAACATGCCTAAGACCATGATAGACACATGACTCCCCAAGAACTACTCACATTTAACTCTCTTACCAACAAAACCAACCCACATGCCCAATTTGCTATCCATACTATTCACCACCTCTCTGGCATAGTGCAATAACTATCCCAACTACCAGAATTAAAACACAATTAATTAATTACCTACCAAGACAAAAAAAAAAAAAAGGTACTCCAATAAGTTTATGCTAGTTGCAACTTTGAATATGAGTTGTTAAAACTATAAGTTAACTTATTTGTTTCTAGATAATATTACTAAGTTTATGAAAATGACAATAAATAAATGTCCTTGCACTAATGCTTTCACTCAAAGTGCTAGTTGGAGCTGCCATACTTTGACTAAATCTCCTCTTTCTTAACATTACCAATTCAACGCCCCGATCTTGGAACAATGATAAAATTATGTTTGGGCGTAATTTATAGGTTACGGGTTCGAATCGTGAAAACAAACACTAATATTTGTATTAGAGCGGGTTATGGCTGGACTATCTGCATGACATCCCATAGAATGCGGCTCACCCTAAAATTATCCTGCTAACGCGAGATATTTTCTGGACTGGATAAACCTTTTCTTTGTCAATTTAAGGACTTATGGTACAAAAACTAAATAAGGAAAAGTATAAAGGAGCAAAAATTAAAGAAAACACGTTATACCCTATACACTTCTCATGTGCATGATTTAAGGGGTGACAGTTGGGTGAAGCTGAGGGTAAATTGGTGAATGTTCAAGATCGCATATCAATGGATTATGAATTTCGTTCAAGAAAATCTAAATGTGTAGTTATTTTTATTAACAACGACACAATTGGGGTGAGAGGTGGGGGGGAGGGGGGGATTGGGCTTAACCTCATTAATCTGCCCTATCGTATAAGTAGATCGACGGAGCTTAAGTTTGAACCTTGTGAGTCCTAAATTCTACATTAACCATATTATATATCATTAACTGAATTTAATTTTTGTACATAGTTAATTAGCGAATTTTTTAATATAAAACTCAACTTATATGCAAGGGCATTCGTGTAGCTAAAAAATTCTGTGTTCATTCTATTCTCTTCAAACCTTAATAAATATTTGTCGAACTTCACGAGATATTTTGATGTTGTTGTTTGCATTTATATAGATATATTTATTTATTTTCTCTTTTAAATAAGTTTAAATATATATTGACAAATGTGCATTATCCAATCAAGGAAGGATACAGGTGGCCGACTATGTTGCTCGAATTCTTCAAGAATATCATTAAAATTTAAAATGCACTATTTTTTAAGGATTCTATGTGTATTCTTTGATATTTTTAAGTACGTGTGTACTATTTTCTTGATGTACTAGTTGATGGCCACAATTTCAAATTTTTTCGTTGTTGCAGTACAACGGGGTTGAACTTGAGACCTCATGTAATTGAAAAATCAAGAAAACCAACGAGCCAAAGTTGTTGCTGCTATCAAAACTTGATCATAAAAGTTACTTAGTTCATCAATATAAATATTAGAACCAAATAACAATTTAAAAAGTATATTGTACGACAGTCAAAACCTCAAAATTCTGAATTCGCCTTTGCTAACTATGTTGAAGCCCTAGCTTTTAAATATAGTTATAAGTCCTAATAAGGCTATGCTATATGAAATTGATTCCAATTATTATAATGGTTCATTTGGTCAAGGTCATAAACCACCATGACATTTACATTTAATTTTCACCAAAATAAAAAATACTATGAGTGATCAATTGAATTCCACTAATTTATAAATTCCAATATTTTGTTGCAGTGAAAAATAAATAAATGAATAAATTATTTTTAATATGCAACTCATTTCTTTTTTAGATTTATTCAACCCGTCTTACTTTATACTTTATAGTAAATCATCAAGCAAAAATCATCAATACATTATTACACAAAAAAAAAAAAAATTAAAATCTATTTATCGCAAATAGATTTTAAAAGATAGAAATTTCTTATCTTGTGATTATAATTTGATTTTTATGTAGATAAATTACGACATATTTGTATCATTTTTCGTATAAAAAGCACTTAATTTTTTCTTTACAATTTCAAAGTCACTCTAATTGAATTTTTAGAACAAAACGTATCAGATTAACAAACGTCAAAATCAAGTAATATAAAACGGAGGAAATACTCGAAACCCATTGGATCCCATGTGTTACAAAAGCTTACTCTCTTCAACAAATACTAAATTATTTTGTTGAAGCTTACGTTTATCTTGATTGCATGTACTCTTCGATGACGATTTTTACATACCATTACGACTTATGAAATGATTTCTAGCCAGATAAGTCAACAAATATAAATCTTGATGTGTTTCTAGCACAAAATTCCCAGAAGGAGAAAAAATATTAGAATACAAAGAATCATTTGAATGCATGGAACATAAAATTTTGCCTATATTAAATAAAGGGAAACTTACATAGATATACTGTAAGAAAAAAAATTATTTATAGTAATAACAAATTATTTTCGCTGAAAATTTATACGATAGTTTTAATAAATATTACAGAAAACTATTTATAAAATATATGTATTGTACAAGTTTTATTTATGAATAGTATATTTATTATGCACTTTAATATATATTGTGTCAATTTCTTACCAAATAAGCACAATATATTTGACAAAACTTATAATACATTTATATTTCATGCATAATATAATTTACTTGTAATGCGAGTTCATATTTATTATAATATTGTTAAGTATTGCAAGAAATCATAATAAATAAATAGTATTGCTAAAATCAGTAATTATTTTTTAAAAAGTGCTTGCCCAAGTAATCTATATTTAAATATTTGGGTTCAGTAATCAATCGAGGAGTTTCTTAAATATGATGTAAAAGGACTTTTGGTTTATTCTCGATAAGAGATTTATCTATAAAAATTATGAATCAGAATGAGAGGAAGAAGGAGTCCTTTGACCCGCAAGTGAATTTATTCGAGGGAAAATTGAGCTAATGCCCTTTTGAAGCAAATATTTGTATTCATATACTCGCTTATATTTATGCCCCCTACGATTAAAATTTGTGTGATGTCAGCATGACATCAACACCCACCCTATATGATATACCAATAGGGATTTACAAAGGTTAAGTTCAGTACTATATGATACTGATATGATATTAATATTCCGACAGAGTATCACAAAAAATATATCTTTTACTAATTTAGAATTTTAATAAATAAATTTGTGACTTTAATAATTTCTCTCAATTATTTTATTTATTAAAAAAAGTGCCCAAAATCATATGATATCGACAGGGTATCAATATACCGATGGAGTATCACAAGAATATATGTTCTACTAATTAGAGTTTAATAAATAACTAAATATACACTACTATACACTAAAATCCTAAATATAACTTGACTATATATAAAATATACATTAATTATACATATATATACAATGAATAACTATCTTTTTGACGATTATTTTGACCGAACAATCATGCACCGTAATCCTCCCTACATATAAAAAAGTCCAAATCCATCTAACCCATCTAATATTTCACGATTTGGGCATTGATGTAGATTGCTCATGGGATAATTTGGACCTGGCCCATTTTAATTTGTGAAATAAACTTGCCCATAATGTCACCCATGAAGATATATGGATCTCGGGCCAATTTGGCCCAATTGGATGCGTTCGATCATGAAATTTTTTTAATTTTTTTCGGAGTTCAATTTTGGAAAATATATCTCACCTTAAAATACTAAAAAAATAACTTTCACTTAAAAAAATAATCAGAAATTTCAAAAATAACAAAAAGTTATTTTCACTTTAAATTACTCACAAAATTTTTAACAACAATAATTTATTTCATGACCAAACGCAACTGAAATCAATTTTTAAATATCTTTTTTCACTTTGAAAATAAATTTTTTTTTTTTGTATTTTAACAATGAAACGTGATCAATCGCCTAATAATAATATCTTAATACCCTGAATTGCCAAGGGAACATGTACTACAAAAATACAATTAATTTAATCCATTTAGGTTTGGGGGATTAGAAGTCTGGACGAGTCATTAATTTGCTCATTTATTAATTTAATTTTTTTTATCTACTCCAATTATATCCATCTAATTGTTGAGTTAAATATGCACACTATTATGTGCCTCCATGTCATGCTTTAATAGAGGGTAAATCAATATTAATGGATACCAAAAAAATTGCAATGTCATGTCCATTGATATTGACATGACTTTGAGGGCATATTCACATCTTAATATTGAAATTTTGGGTATATATAGTTCCGCTCGTTTCAAATTACTTGTCATTTTTTTTTATAGTCAAACTATTATAAACTTTAATATTTTAAGATGTGTATTTTCTTACTGTATTAATATTAAAAATTTAACAACTTATTATATCTTTCATATAGTTTTCAAATATCTATTATCAAATTAATTTAATCTAATTTAACATTAAAAAATTAATTAAATTAATTCTCAAAAAGTGAAACATGATAAGTATTTCTGACGACAGAGGAAGTGACATGTAAGTTTTACATGTTCTAACGTATCTAAAAGATTTGTTTGTATATAGTTCAACATTTTTTAAGATTTTATATTATTATTACGGGTTATATGGCAACCCCGTGATGAAAAAGAGCATCTTAAAGCATCGAAATGAGACTTTTAATTAATGAATATTTGAATCATGATGATTTGACATGTTTGGCGCAATATTGAAAAACGAAAAAAATGGGTTTAACTCTACTATCGTGCGAAGAAATAAATCATAAGTTTGACTCATGAATCTAAAAATTAACTCGAAAAATGAAGATTGTGCAAGTCGTATTGGAGAGATTATCCACCACTTAAAGCACCAATATGAGCTTCTACACAATTGCCAATCGATGCTATTGAATAGAGCTACATGTCATTATTCTCTTTTAAACGACCTGATCATTTATAATTTCTTGCACTATCTATTTATACATAGAAATTAAACTCATAAAATATCAAACAATTTAGAGTTATTTTACATTGATAGTATAATAAATTTCTTACAAAATCAATGTGGTGTAATGAAATTTTTGAATAATCAATTAATTAATTCAATATGTTACAATAGATTACTTATGTTTATTAATTCTAGGTTATTAATAATGCTAGTATTGAATAGAGTTGTGTGTAATTATCTTTTTAAGTATTTTTATTGTAGAAATACTTGTAAACAATAATGAAATTTCATTAGATGTGAAAGCATCACACAAAAAAAAAAAAAATAGATGTGAAAGAAAGTTGTCTATAGGCCTAAATGGTCCTAGTGTAGGTATGTGTTGCTAGTCAACTCTAGTGTTCACATATAATTACTTGAATTATTAAGAATTTAAGTTATATATATCGAAATAAATTTTCAATTATTAGTAGTTCAAACTATAATCGAAAAGCTGCAAATACTTTAACATAAATATGTACATATCTTTCGGTTGGAAAATTACATTGTATATAGGGATAATTACTGTAGATGGCAATTCAGCAAAAATAATTTCTTAAAAATAGTCATTGCTGTATAGTCATGTATAGTCAATGTATATTTTATATACAGTCAATCTATATTCAGTTTTTGAGTGTATTTTAATGTATATTCAGTTTATAAACTCATTCATAAGTAATCTACATTATACAGTCAATGTATACTTTCTATGACTTTTGACAAGTTATGTCGTATGGCACTGTATATTTTCTACGATTTTTAATTATTTTTATGTAAATAAAACGTGGCTACATTTGTTATAAATTATTTAGTTTATTGTATATGTTTAAAATTATTCCCCATATATATAAGGTTAAATGACTACATTTGATTCTTGTTAGACATTTTTTTTTTAAAACCTTTTTGAATTTTTGCAAATTTGTGATTTAAAATTTAGATATAACCTTCTGAAAAATTAGCATGAGATATAGTAGACATTTGGCCATAGATTTTAATTATTTTTTACTTTATTCAAAATTATTAACTTAGTGTAAATGTTTTATGTGATTTTATTTTATTTTATTTTTACCAATTATACATTTTCAGTGTGAATTGGAACTCAATTGTAAGAATGGGGCATGTATGGAGAACATAATGTTTATTAATTAATGATATAAGATATAATGAATAATTAATTCATGAAAGAAATGCAAGTCTGAAATCGACAGAGGCCAATTAATTTAGTTAATCAATACATAAAAATATTTACTCCCTTTATCTTAAATTATCTGTTCGTATTTCTTTTTATACGCCTCTTACAAAATATTAAATATTTTTTCTTGACTATTATATTCTTATTTATATTTTAAGATACTCTTTTTGGCCAAACCTCTGAGAAATTAATTTTTTTCTATAAAAGCGTGTATTCTAAAAAAATGAAATGTTTAATCAAGTTTTTAGTAGAAAATACGTACTTAATATGATAAGTTATTTTTCAAAAGTTAAAAAAAATAATTTTTGCGTAAAATAAAATACCTTTTTTGAAACACATTTTTGAGAAAAATACACTAAAAAACACTTTTAAGCTTCACGAAATATTATTGTTGCTCAAAATTGTTTTTTAAACATATTATCCAAACACAAACAATTTCTCATCAAAAGTAATATTTTGAGAAATATTTTTTCAAATATATATTTTTCAAAATAAATTAATTTTAGAAGCTTGACTACACATCCTAAATTAAGATGTTTGTAATTTTTCAAGAATAATTACTATTAAGAATAAAATAAAAAATAATTTTTTTTATTTCGAACTTTTAAAATATCAAATAATTAAATATGATTATTTTTAAAAATCACTAAGAATCATTTTTGACTGAGAAAGTACTAGTAGTATCTTTATACTGCCCTCTATCTATCTTTACTTGTCTCTTATTGACTTTGCACATGAATTAAGCAATAGTAAATAATAAGGTAATTTTTACCAAATTAATCTTTGAATATAATAAATACAATGTCTTGAAATATATAATAGAAAAATTACAATAATTAATGATAATGACAAATTAGGAACTACATATAAAAATACCTCTTGATTTCATAAAATATATAAATATTATTAAATATTTCCAAATAATATACTGAACAATTAAAGATGAACCGACGGAGTACAGAGAACTCACATTATGACAACTTTCCATCTTCCAAGATTTGACAAAAGAGGAATAAAAGTAACAATGTTACCTTAAAATCAGCCTAAATCAACATATTAAAATAACATTATTAAACCAAATATACTTAAAAATATACCAAAAATCTATAATTGGCATATTCTCAATTATTATGTCAACATCAGAAAACACTAATAAGGATAAAAAATCCAAATCAAATTATAATATCAAGCTCTTCAATTTCACACTTTAAAAGTTAGGCTGTTCACATCTTTATATTATAATAAATTTTTGTCCTATAAATAAACAACCCCAAATCACTTTATCAATCACTACCAATACAAAAAGTTTTATTTTTTATTACAAGCAAAAAAAATTTAAAAAATGGCTTCAAATTCAGCCATTTCTCTGTTCTTGATTTTCTTCTTTATTATACAGTGTTTATCAGTCCTCAATGCTGCTCAAGATTTTGACTTTTTCTACTTTGTTCAACAGGTACACATCCAATTTGTTTAAGTTGATTAATTTTTCGTTTTTCACGAGTCGAGTTTAGGGAGGTTATAATGTATGCAGATTGTACTTTCACCTTTGTGGGGTAGAGAGATTCAGATTGTACTTCCACCTTTGTGGGGTAAAGAGATTGTTTCGTATAGAATTTTTTATTTTTTATTTTTTTAATGTACGCAGATTGTACCTCTATCTTTGTGGGATAGAGTGACGGTTTCGGATTGAATTTTTTTAATCTTTTTTTTCTTTTATGCAGTGGCCAGGATCATACTGTGACACTAAACAAAGTTGTTGTTACCCTAAAACTGGAAAACCAGCAGCAGATTTTGGAATTCATGGACTTTGGCCTAATAATAATGATGGCACTTACCCATCAAATTGTGATCCAAACAGTCCGTATGATCAATCTCAGGTATCCAATGTTCAAAAAAGTTTTTTTATTTTTAATTGTTGTTATCATAGGCGAATCTAAGATTTAAATTTATAGATTTAATAATTAGGTTTTTAGTTCTGAACTCGTTATATTTTTGAATTACACGTTAGAGTTTAAATTTTCGTTAATTTTTTTTACCCCCACCCCTCACACCAAGGTTAAATATAGCTCTAGAAGTGCAGGGCCAGATCTTAAGGTTGAATTGAATCCCATTCGCTAGAAAATTAACAATTTTTTTAATTATATGAAAATGTCGAATCTCATTGGCATAAGAAAAGATTTTGAGGGTAGTTCGAATATTTTGAGTTTTAATCAGTTTCTTTGAGTTGTATTGAATTTCGCGCCAAGGAGACCTCAAACTCCCGATGGTTCCATTGAGTCTGGAACATTGATTCTGATAGGATTGCTTGTCTGGTTTGTATGTATTGGATTCCAAATAAATTATGAGGGTTCTAGAGGTTCAATTGAGTCCCATCGTCAGAAAATTAGATAACACAAATATGACAAAAATGCATTCTCTTGATTGTATATGAGTTGTTGAACTGAATTTTGCTTTAGATCATAGGTTCAACTCGTAGGTTTGACAATTCACTTTTTTTTTTCTGAACCCCCTTATAAAAAATTTCTGATTCTATCACTTTGTTCTCAAAAGTTCTTGAATTGACTCTACAGATTTCCGACTTAATAAGTAGAATGCAACAAAATTGGCCAACACTAGCATGCCCAAGTGGCACTGGCTCAACATTTTGGTCACATGAATGGGAAAAACATGGGACTTGTGCTGAATCTGTTTTCACAAACCAACATGCCTACTTCAAGAAGGCTCTTGATCTCAAGAATCAAATTGATCTTTTGTCAATTCTTCAAGGTGCTGAAATTCACCCTGACGGCCGATCTTATGACTTGGTCAACATTAAAAATGCAATTAAAAGCGCCATTGGATACACTCCTTGGATTCAATGTAATGTAGACGAGTCAGGTAATAGCCAATTGTACCAAGTTTATATTTGCGTAGACAGCTCAGGTTCAAACCTCATCGAGTGCCCGGTTTCCCCTGGAGGGAAATGTGGCTCAAGCATTGAGTTCCCTACATTTTAAACAAGTTTTCATTTTACATGTCTCTTCCTTTGTATTTCTTGTTTACTAGAGTTGGAATGTAATACAATACTATTGAATTTTATTTCAAATGGGACAACTCAATAGACAAAAAGATTTGTTGGTTGAACTCAATTCGTTCAACTCGTCTAATTGGTTGAAGTTTGGGCGGGTTAATAATCCATCCATTTATTAGCTTGACTCATCTCAACCCATTTAAAATCAGATTGATATGCAATCCGAATTGACTCAAGAAAGATCCTGTCAAAATATTATAACACACTTTTTTTAATTTAATATATTTTATATAGCCATAATAAATAATAAAGAAAAATGTAATTTAATTAAGTACTAAAATATTTTTAAAAACCAAGTAAAATAAGTACAACTTAGTAAAAGTTGGGTCAGGTTGGGTCTTGACATGCTCGATAACCTATTACTCAACCCGTTTTGGCCTAACCCATTTTAATTCAAGCAAATTTGGATTGGGTTGGATCTTGGCCCATTTGTTGTCTTGACATATTATAACCCGCTCAAATTTAACTCAATCTGCCCAATTGTCATCCCTAAGTAAAGCCTTGGTGGAGGAAGAAGTTCGGATACGAGGTTCGATAAAATTCAATCATTTTTACTTAAATAACATATTTATGTATTAAAAATTTACAAAAATATATACATACATTAAATCTAGAGTTCAGTTATTAGTATCATGACTCATCGTTCAAAAAATGTGTTCGGTTATTTGATACACCCAGCTTTCTTAAACACGAGATCGAGGAAGCATTGAACTACAATAGCTTAGCCGAGGTTAGTATAATCTAAAAAAACTCATAAATTTTAAATTCTGAATCCGCGTCGCTAAATTCTTTTATTTGTTTTATCCGTGGCAACTAGAACAATTGTGTCGTGTACGTTTGTCATTACCTTTGAAACGTCGATAAAGTATGTTTGGTTAAAGATTGTTTTGACCAAACACGTGGCAAACGTAGAGAGGATTTCATTTAATTGACAAGTCATTTGATGCCAATCAAACCAAAAACATGTTTAAAAAGTATTTTTTTTCCAAGATGAAAATTAGTCTGCGTTCGATCGATAAATTTAAAATATATTTTTGGATAATAATTACAGTTTAATCAATTTTTTAAATGTGTATATTTCGCAAAGAGGAAAGGTGACAGTTTTAATTATGAAATTTCCTTGTCTGAACTTTTTTCCCTAAAGGCAAAAGGGCAACAACCTTTTCGTTACTCTTCCTTTCCTTTAGGGAAAATGACTCTCAGAAAAAAAAATTCATAACAATAAGGACGGAGATTTCTTCGCTTAAAAATACATTTAAATTATTTGAATTTCGTATTTAAGTTATTGAGAATGTAAGTTTTTTTGTTAATTTGCCATCGAATGATTAGCGTAACATACTTTGACTAATTTATGATAATATGTGTAAGGGGGATTAACCTAAGACACTTCGGCAGTGTAATGCTTAGCCTCAACCCCTTTTTTCCCCTAAATCTCGTTTCATATTTAGACAATGACTACGAAATCAGAATAACACAAACACATACAGAAATAAATTTCAATTTTACCTTAAACTCGTGCCACAAAGAAAGTGCACAACTTAAGTAGCCTTACAAAAATTTGACCAAAAGGCAATTTATTTGGGATGGGTCGTGTGCCTTTAATTTAAATAGGCCATAGCACCCAGTCATATGTCAGACACATGCCTACTAATTCGATTAACATCATTCCAAACTTATCGGCTTAATTCGAAATTTGAATATACAAATCTATTTACAATATTCACAAGTCAAAACGGCTAGAAATTATCAAAATCGACAACTGCCAACGCAGGTATGGGACACACGTCGGAAGCCTGCAAATCTTGCGCCAAATCTTGCCTCCAGTCGCCTAGCTTTGCACCTATCCATGTGTCTGTACTGTTATGAGATCCTACCTCGGACAACTTGCCATTGTGGTTCAATTTCCTAAGGTCATTTTCCTTCCTCAGCATTTAGCCGTTGAACTTGTTTAGCCATGATCATGCCACAATCATAGCCTCGCGTTAAATATTGTTTTGCCTAATTAGCCATGTCTTGCCTTACATACCTTGACCACGCCCAATGTCTTCCTTTACTTGTACTTAATTTTGACTGAAGTCATTGGTCCTTGGCTAAGTTTGACAGGTAAAATTCATATTCAAGTCCAAGCAACTCAAACTATCAAGCCGAGGGTCTAATAGTATGCATTTGTTTGAGTTGGACCCAAAACCTAATTATAAGCAATATATTAACACAAAGGGTTGACGTGTTCCTAGACTTTGCTATTTAATTTTTCTTGTAATAAGTCTTGTAATAATAATCAATTGAAAAATTATATATTTGACTTTTACAATAGATGCAATCAAGTTGTTTGGCTAATCACCTAATTTTGATCTATATTTATTCTGTTCATACAACAAAAACTTTTACTCAATTAATTCTTTTGAAGAATTAAAAAAGTGGACCCAATAAGAAAGTCCATAAAATAATTAAATATTTTTCCAAAAATACCAGAAAAATACAGAGTTATCGATAAAAAGCTCAAATTTGGTCTAATAATATTATTTGATGAACCACTTTGGTCGTCGTCGTGTAATTGGTTGAGCAAGAATCTTTCAAACGGGGTTCTAAGTTCGATACTATCGTCTCAATCGAGTTTGTCATTCAAAATTTATCTAGTGTGACTTATATTTTTTTTGTGATATACGAGCAGTTGCTCTAAACTAAAGAATTACTCAAAACACACTCCAAAGATAGCGATTATAAATTTCCGTTATATATATAATGATCTTAAGAAGGTACTTAAAAGCTTTATCAATTCAAGATTAAATTTAAAATTCTAAAAATAAAACCTTGGATTTTTAATTTACTAATATTCATCAATTTTCTTGCTTGATGAAAAAAAAAAACACAAAAGTATTATTCAGTAATATTCAAATGTAGCTAAAGCCATACGTTTCGTTACTTAACGTCCAATTGAACTTCCCAACTAGAAATTATAATACTTTATTAATTCCTTTATTTCAATCCAAATATTCCTTTTAAATTTACTTATATTTATATTTATAGGTTGATTGATTTAAAACTTAATTAGTAATTTATCTAGCACTCTGATTCCTCCGTCCCAAATTAAAAAATTATTAGTACAAAATAATTATCAATTTAGAAATTTAAGATCAAAATTAATAATTATTTCTAATTATATCCATAATGACACATATATATATATATATTAGTATTAACTTAGTAAATTTTATCTTTTTTTTTAATGAACACGAAAAGACTTAAAATGAAAGTTAACAATGGGATATAAGGATTAATCTTTTTTTTATTTATGACGACAATTTACAATCATTACTTTTTAGGTGTGAACATGTATAAGTGTCAAATGGACAAGTTGGAGTGAATTTGAAAACATAGAAATTGGTTGAGTTAATAAATAAAGCGATTATTATATTCAATCCACTAAAAATTACTTAGGCTGACATGCGCTAAAAAGTGGGCTAAACTCCGACTTGCCCAATTATTACTAAATTTTAATTGTTTCATCTGTTCTTTTATAAATTTTTAGTAGCTAATAGAATTTTTTTTTTCTCATCACTACATATAAGTCTCGAATAAAAAATGTCTTTTCAAAATACTTTGATTAAAAAAAAAGTTATGAATCGATTTTGGAGTATATATCCGTCCAATTTGATGAATTGAGCTAATAAATATGTGAATCAATAATCAATTCAAACTTAAATAGTTGAATAAATTATATGCATAAGATAAATCTCTCTTCAATATAGTAGCTCGTAAACAATATTGAAAAGGTAAATCACACTAGACAAGACCGAACGATTTAATTGTATATGGAGATATTGAAGTAGAAGCTAATAAATCCCAAATCTTAATCACATGAAAATAAATATTGACAACTAGGACAATGACACATGGGCTTTAATAATTATTTTCATTTTGAACACTCAACAATATTTTAAATAATATTTTTATTATTACACAATTAATTAGTTGGCATATACTTATCAGAATATTCCTTAACTTTGCCTATATATTGAGACACAATTTACATCAAATTATAAATACCAAAATATATTTTCTTTCCATTTACTCATTCAAAAAAGAGAGAACAACAAAGCTTTGGAAAAAAATATATTCAAAATTAAACTTAGAAAATGATGAAATCTCAAAAATTATTGTTGATTAAGATTATTTTTTTACAATGTTTGTTAGTTCTTTGTGTTGCTGCACAAGACTTTGATTTCTTCTACTTTGTTCAACAGGTATGTCCTCTTAGCTCGGTTTTAATTTTGCTTATCCAATATTGGTGAAATCAGAAATTTTAATGAGAAATCAAAAAAATTCGAAACTTGTGAGATAAAATAATTTTTGAAATACGTACCTTTGCCACTATGACAAAAACTCTCTTATATATATCTAGGAACATGCATTTCAGATAGACATCTTGTTCAGAGTCAGTATTTTCGTCAAGGGTGTTCATACTTTTAGAACATGGGTGTGTAAGTTTTGTATCAAGGATGTTCAACAATTGACATATATATCAAAATATTTATATTTGACCTATATATTTGAAAAAAAATTCCGACAAAAGATGTTCATCTGACCATCCTTGGGTGAATGTAGCTCCGCCCTGATCTTGTCATAAAATTGACTTTATCATTAAGGAATTTCCAATGGAATGTCCATCGAAAATTCACTTTTGTAATTAGTGAGATAATTCTTGACCTACATGCATGCATGCAATGCAATTTTTAAACTCGTCAATAGTACGTTATCAGATCACCTAAAAGATTAATTTTTTTTATGTTATTCGATTTCGTAGTGGCCGGCGTCTTATTGTGACACGAGACGTAGTTGCTGCTATCCCACAACTGGAAAACCTGATGAAGATTTTAGTATTCATGGTCTATGGCCAAATTATGAAAATGGAAAATGGCCACAAAATTGTGATGAAGAAAGCTCTTTGGATGAATCTGAGGTATATACTCATATTAATTTTCAAACTTTAGCTTTGAAGTAGTATTCTTGATATTTTTGAGACGAGTGTCTTTCGGAAACAGCTTCTCTATCTCTACGAGATAGCAGTAAGGTCTGCGTATATTTTACCCTCCTCAAATCTTACTTGTGAGATTTCACTCGATATGTTTTGTCAGGAGCAACTGCTTTGAAGTAGTAGTGTAGCTATTGTACAAGCAATAATAATGACTTTATTATAATTAGGTTTATGTCAATATCATTTTTCAACTTGTACAAATGGAATCTTTATATATTTTTAAATTGAAGTCTTCCATGATGGAGTATTTTTTTTTCATCATCCATATATAGAAACTTTGATTTAATTTATGATATATATATATATAATGTGTATAATCTATGTAAATTTGCTAGAAAAAAATAATTCATAGTTGATTAATCTAATTGGTTGTTTGTGTAGAATTCCTCTGTCTAATTTATTTGATGAAAAATATAAAATGATTTATTTCTAAATTTAAATTTAAAAGTACATCAATTTTTTTGATTAAATAAAAAGGAAATTGTGTCAAATCTCAAAATAATTAATTACTATATTTTGTTGTTTTATAGTACTTCTAAATGTAATTTTTAAATATGTAGATTTTATTTTAAGAAAACATGAATGATATTATATATATGTTCAAATTCACATTGAAATGTAGGTAGATATTTTGACCTTCATATTCAAAAGTCGCTTCACATTAAATGAAACGAAGAAATTAATTAATTAATCAACAACTACAAAGATGATATTCCATAATATATCTTAATTAATTCTTTAACACGAAAGAGATCGAAACTTGCCAAATTAAATTGTGAGCCGATAAATTCAACTTTAGGTACAAAAGTTCCTTTATTTATAATCTTTTATATTTATTTACGTAGTATTTCCTCCATCTCATATTAATTGTCTTAAAATGCTTATAATTTTAAAATATAACAACTAATATGGAACTGACGATGTAACATATATGCATGATATCATGTGAAAATTAATTTCTGATTTTTTTTAATATTATTTTTTCTTTTGACAAAAAGTATAATCTATTATTCCTACTTTTTGCTGCCCATGTTGTCTTGCTTAGACTTCTTGTTTTTAGGTATGGACTTGTACATCTCATTGTCATACTTTTGCTTCTAAGAAATGTTTTTCTTTTTCTTGTATTAATTAGATTTTTACTTCAAGATTATGTAATTAATTAATTTAAAATGTTAAGTCATATATATATATATATATATATGAAAAAAAAAAACTTAAATCTTTGAGGCTTAATTAGCTTGTTGGTTAGAACTTAGAACCCATGTTGAATTTCTTGTTTTTAGGTTGTTGGACATGATGGGACATTGCATTTGCTTCTATGGATGTTCTTTCTAATTGGTCACTTTGGGTTTCAGTTTTGAAAAATATTTGTTTAAGAAAATAATAAATTACTTAAAAATAAAGAAAAATGACTTTTTTTTATGAAAGCGGGGATCAAAACAAGTTTCATAAGTGATATTTTTTGCTGATTGTTTATCCTCCCCAATAAGCTCCAACCCACGTCATTTTCGATCTATTTTCGTAACCCCATCTTTACCTCCCATAATATTTGTCTAGCTAGATTATCTACAAATGTTTTGAGAATAATATTCTTATTTACGTAATGAAATAAAAATAAGAATAATTACTGTCCAGCGTCTTAAGATGACCTAGTTTACAAAATATCCAGCAAATGTATAAAGTTTGTATATTATAAGGATATTATGTATATAGATAAATTTGTATATCTTAATCATATTGATAAATAATCTTTGTCGAACTAAACATATTGATATTTTTTTCGAGAAAATAAATAAGAAATCGATTTATGCAGATATCAGATCTTACAAGTACCATGGAAAAGGATTGGCCATCACTTGCTTGCCCAAGTAGTGATGGTGTGAGATTTTGGAGTCATGAATGGCTAAAACATGGGACTTGTTCAGCTCTTAGTCAACGTGCCTATTTTCAAACTGCACTTGACTTCAAGAACAAATCTAACCTTCTTCAAAATCTTAAGAATGCAGGTAATTATAATATATGTTTGTGTTTTCCAATTACTAATTAATTCTAATTGTTTGTCAAGAGTATATAATTGTTACTAATATAATATACCTCAAAAGTCATATCAATAATCTGAAATATAAAGCAGAAAGCCTGTTTGGATTGGCTTATGTTAGGTGTTTGTAATCTAAAATAGCTTTTAAATAGCTTTATAATGTTTATTTAAGTCAAAACAACAAAATTAAGTCAAAAGTCATAAATTAAAATGTCTAACTTATGACTTTTCGCTTACAAATCTGGTCAAAAGTGAATCCAAATATAAGTTAATTATAAGAGTATATATAAGTTAAATCTTTTTTGTCAATATTAGTACGTACATCTTCTATTTTGATATGTGTCTTACTTTCCCTTTTAGTATGTTCAGAAACAAACACCTTTTAATCTCTTTAATTTCACATGGCAATTTTTAAAATCACGGGATTTAAAAAACATTTTAGTTCATTAATACACATTTTTAGTTACTCCTATAATACTCTAAGATATAAAACTCTTCCTATTCTCTTGAACTCCGCTTTAGATCAAATTAAAAAACATAAAATAAAAAAGAGTACTATGGTAAAAGAAAATACTAATTAAACTTTGGCTTTTATATATAGAATCTATATAGATAATTAAAGAAAAGGCTCCTGATCTCTATTTTCTTTCTCTTTCATTTTCTTCATCAAGTCCCGCTAATGAAATTACACTGAATTGTTATTATTGTTATTGTATTAACTTAGAATTCAACTTCTAACTTAATTTTGTGTTGATTAATTAGGGATTCAACCAAGAAATGGAGAACATTATAGTGTAGAAAGCATTAAAAAGGCAATTGAAGAAGGAGTTGGACACACCCCATTCATAGAGTGCAATGTTGATTCACAAGGGAACCACCAACTATACCAAGTTTACCTTTGTGTGGATTCTCTAGCATCAAATTTCATTGATTGTCCTGTTTTTCCACATGGAGGAAAATGTGGTTCCAAGATTGAATTCCCTCCTTTCTCCTCAAATGACCATGATGAATTTTGATTTTTTTTTTTTTTAACTAATTGATTCATCAAGATCATATTCTTGATCTTCTATTGTATCTTTAATTAATTAAAAACATTCAAAATTTGTACTAATAAATTTTATCCCACGGTAAAATAGGTTCTCCATCTGTTCACTTTTACTTGTTTGTAATGAATTTTACACTTTTGTAAAGCAGAATATGTAAACATCCTTATAGAGAATAATCAACCTATACTGTAAATCAGAACTGGTTAGGTCTTAAAGTAAGTATGAAATATTGGATAAGAAATCGAAAAAAGAAAAATCAAATGACAATAGTACCCTCATCCTTTGGAAATCTTAGATAGACAAGAAGGGAAGCAATACCATGAAGATTGAGAGTCTAGTTGAAGAGTATCAATTTGTTATCAATCATAAAACAAATTAGTCAACTTAAGTTACATTTATGATATAATCCATGTGTGTAAACTCTTTTGCTAAGCTTCTTAACCAAGTCAAAATGGATGGATGGAATCTATACCATCATTTTTAGGATCAAATAAGTTGAATATCCACTTTGTTTATGATCCTCCTTAAATTATGTAAATATGTTAATTTTTGAGTTAGATTTATAGGTTAACTTTAGTGGCCTCCTCTCAATGATCATCTATAAAGTTTAATGTGTCAAATTTAATTTATAACTTTTATACATGAATAATCAATGGAGACAATGTTTGATTAAAAAAAAAGTTACAAATGTGAAAAGGTGACATAAAATATCTTGAGGATTTTCAAAACAACTAGTAATAAGTATTTTAATTATGCTTCTTAGCTACAATTTATCTAATTACGCTCCATAGCTTTGTTATGGATATTTCCGTTTGTATAGTTCGTTTTCATCTGTTTGATAATTCGCTACCAACATACAAACATGGTAAGTATCTTTGTTGCTATGGATACTTTTGTCTATATAATTCGCTGCTAATATACAAATTTGTTTGTATAGTTCGTTATTCAATATACAAATTCGTTATATAATTCGCTACCAATATACAAATTCAGAAGTGGTCCCTTGCAACTCGGATGAAACAACAGCACCAAGTAGTAATTATTTAAAATTATATCTATGATAAATAATTAAATAATATATATTTGCTTAGTTGCGTTAATTTGTCAAATATCTTTACTATTGGAGCATGAACCACCAAGAGCCCACCAGGCCACCACTACCTCATATGAATGGGCTCAAATTCATCCACAATACCAAGTACCAACAATGGCCTCCAATTTTGGGCTGCTTCTTCTTCTTCCTTTTTTTTAAAAAGAAAAATCTTTTGTCATTAATTGAAATATTTTTAATTTGCAAAAACATTTTTGGGTAACTGTTTCTATTCCCCTTTTTTGGGACAAATATAGTGCATAGTTGTTTGGTCAAAATATTTTCTAAAAAAACAATCATCCGTTGTATAGTTAATATATATCTCATATATAGTCAAGCTATATTCAGTTTTTTAGTGTATCGTAATGTATAGTGCATGTATAAGTAATCTACATTGTATAGTTAATGTATATTTTCTATGACTTTCAATATAGTTAATGTATATTGTATAGTCATGTATATTTTCTACGATTTTGAGCTTTTTTATGCAAATAAAAGAGGGTTATATTTATTATAAATTAGTTAATTTATTGTATATATTTGAAATTATTCTTTTTTTTTTCCTTCTCTGATGAAATTTTACTCTTTCTTGCTTCTTTCCTAAAATCTCTCTTCAATTAGAAGTCCATTACAACGATGAATCTTCTTTTTAAAGTAATATGTATAATATATTTTGTGAAGTAGCATGTATACATTTAGATATATATTTTGTAAGTTAATAAATATATATTCAGTTATACATATTATTATGTATAAACAAATAAACTTTTTTGGATACGGATATTGTGAAGAATGGAAACTGTAGGTTGAGCCCCTTTTTCAAGGAAATATAAAATAGCAGGAATATTTAAATAAGTTTAATTCTTTATCGGATCATAAAAACCTACTTTCTGAAGATCTTTTCCTTCTCTTCGGGGTCGAACATCAATTGCAACGATTCGATAGACGGCTCATTGGGATAGATATAGATGAACAACACCCCCCCCCCCCACCAGAAACGTATAGGAAGCTTTCTCCTCGTACGGCTCGAGAAAAATGATTGATTCGAAATTTTGTCTCTCTGTGGAATTCTATCTAAGAAATTATAACTGGATCCATAAAATGATCAAAGCAATTAAAAATGTAAGTTGTTTCTTCTTCGTTCTTCCTTAAAATGAAAAATAAATCATTCGTACTCTCATAACTCAAGTTGGATAACTTTCAAATAGTTCAAAAGAAAATCTTTCGACAATTTCATTTATTGAGCGGTCTTTCATCAATATGATAATCTTCACTTATGTAAATTAGAATGTATACAATGTATCACATACATATTTTAAGAATATATGTAAATATTTTATATAAGGTAAACAAGTTTGTGACCTAAAAAAAAAAACAGGATACCCTTGACATAATCTTTGGAGTGACAATAATTGAGCTAAACTAGCTAATAAAATGGACTCTCCTGCATTGGGATCTTGATATTTATGTTCAATTAACATGTGTTAGATTGTTGAGACGAGGGTTCCAAGGAAACATCCTCTCTACTTCTATGAGTTAGTGGTAAGATCTGCGTACATTTTACCCTCCCCAGATCCTACTTGTGTTGTTATTGTAACATGTGTTAGATTAGTTTTATAAATCTCTGTGTAAATATTCTACAAATAATTTCTTTTTTTAATAATTGAAACTAAATCCATTGAATAGTAGAATCTTGGCCAAGCCCAATTAACTTCTATTCAATTTTCCCAATGGTGTTCTTAATATGTATTATATTCCCACAAAAGTTATGTTGTATCTCTTGTTAGATCTACTATTAATTTCCCAATCTATTTTGTGATTGTGTTTTTTTTTTTTAAAAAAAAAGGTTGGGGGCAGGAGAAAAGAGAAATGAGGAGGGAATATAAGTTGGAGATCGATTTTTTATTAATATGATGAAATTATGTAGCTAACTAATTGAACTACTGAAATGGTAAGGGTATGCAAAATAAAGTTATTATATTTTTCCCAATTTTTTTTTAAAAGAAAAGAATGATGAAGAAGAAAAAAATATATATTAAACTGAGGATACAACATACAAGAAACAGGGATGATAATTAAATTTTTAATTATTTCCACAAAAATCAATCATAGGGGCGAAGCTATAATTTTTTAATAAAAAAATAAACTCTATATATAAACAAAAGAAGTAGACACACACGAATCGAAGTAAAAAGATTAGACATATAATCTTTATATACATAATTTGTTTTACCTAATATTCACGCAATGTAAATTTGAATAATCTAACTATATAATAAAAAATATCTTTTACTTACATATAGTTTAAAACTTATAAGAATTTACAATACACGATAATAAAAAAAGTTGAAAACTAAGTGAAAAAAATAATATCAAATAACTTATTTTTTCTATCGGTCTAAATTTGAACGAATAGAATCATTTGACGAAAATAACAACAGAAATTTTATAAATATAATTAATATTTACATAGGCTAACTTAAACACTACGATTATAGAATAATTCTTCACCAACTTTGTAGCAGCCCGCCCACCAAATATCGTCAACATCCTCTAAATTTAGGTTACAAGTCAAAATAAAAAAGTTTGAATTAATATTAAATACTAGAATAGACAACTTTATAATTACGGGTAAAACAAGGAAACTTTAAAACACAAACAACACATATTACTATATTATGTTGTCTATATTTGACAACACAAAGAAAATAGGAGCTTAATTAGTCACCAACGCTTGGTGATGCTTGCAATCAGACGGGTCGGATCAAATTTGAACAGGTCATAATGTGTTAAGATACCAAACGAGTCAAGATTTTATCCAACTAAATTTATTTGGATTAAAGTGGATTGGGTCAAAACGAATTGAGTGATGAGTTATAGAGTAGGTCAAGACTCAAATCGACCCAAATTTTACTAATATTTTGACAAGATCTCTTTCGAGTCAATTCGAGTTGCATATCAATCAAATTTTAAATAGATTGAAACGAACTGGGTTGATGAATTGAATTAATAAATGAACATGTCAAATTTAACGAACTGGGTTTAATTTTGCTACCTTCACTTGTGCTCCCTAATATAATTCTTCCTTTTAAACTTTTCAAAATTCTTCCTTTTAAACTTTTCAAATAATACATTTCTTAATAAGTTTTGTACTTGACAAAGTAATAACTATGGAGGTTGAAGTAGATTAGGTAGAAATTATGGGGTCATTTCATATGCGGTATAAATTATAATAATCTCGAAATAAAATATAAGATTATTTTATCTTATATTTGGTTGAAGGTATAAGGTAATTCTTGGACTATCTTAGTGATAGATAAGTTATTTTATGTATATGGTGGGATAACTTATTTCAAACTAACTTTTCCTGAGATTAATTATCCAAGGATAACATGTTGCCAACCAAACGATATCTAAAGGTAGTAAATAATCGAGTATTGTTTAATTTTTATTTTTTTATTTTTTTATTATTAATGTTATTATCACTTTTTAATTATCTTTTTTTATTATTATCATTTTTTCTTGTTTTCTTTTACTTTATTATCGTATTAATTGTTGTTGTTAATATTTTTTTCTCCATTATTTATTCATGACTTTTTTACTATAATATTTATCTTTTTTATATGCTTTATCTGAGTCGAGACTCAATTGAAACAGAGTCAAGAAAATTATTAAAAGTCATCAAAATATAAAAAGTAAACGCACCTAAAAAATAAAAAGTCGTCATGTTGTATTTATATATAAAAAAACCCTCAAATTTTAACACAATTAATTTTTTAACCAAAAAATGTCAATTAACAGCATAATTCACAAGAGAAAACAAAAAACTTATAAAGAAGAACACCAACAAACTCAAATAATTTATTTTCTCTTCTTTTTTTTTTCTTTATTTCTTTAGGTGGTTTGGTTGGAGGGAATACAGTGGCAGGTGGGTTCATAAAACAAATTAAAAAAATTAAAATAAAAAATAAATGCAACTGTCAATGTTCATTAGATGGTACGTCTAGTTTATTAACCCCACCGACAATGATTTTTTTGCATTAAAATTTAGAAATTTTTTTTTTTTTTTTTAATTCTTCTCCTTAATTTTTGTCTTACGTTATATGAAAATATTCTAGTACGTACAACAATAACAACATATCCAGTGGAATCCCACAAATGGGGATCTGGAGTGGGGAGGATAGAATGTACGCAGACATTACCACTATCTCATAAAAGTAGAGAAGTTGTTTTCTGGGAACCCTCGTCTCAAAAACTCATAAGCAGAATAAACTAAAAATGACAAAAAACACATGTCAATATATAAATACGATAGAATTAACACACTATAAATATAAAACACGCCTACTCCTGCTACCTTACTATACCTTCACCTAACCCTACCAACCAATTAACTTGCTACTCCAATTCGTGACCTCCACTCCTTTTTATCTAAGGTTTTATTTTATTTTTTCGTTGTTATTTGGAGTGCCAAAAAAATTTATTAAAATCTGTCTATCAAATTGACCGACATTATCTTGTCCCTAAAAAAACAAAAAAAAAAAAAAAAAAAAGCCTAAAGCTAGCTAACTAATATTATGGCTTGTAGTTGTTGCTTTCAACTTAAGTTTTTTTCTTTTAGAAAAAATATTTGTTATACCAAACGAGGCATTAAAACTAACATAAACCTCGTCTAATAGAAAGCAAAGTAACAACTACTTCGTTCGATGTTCGATATTTGTAAAAAAAATTATTCGATATGTGATAGTTATAAAAAAATTTATTCGATGTGTAATATCTGCAAAAGTTTTTATTTGATATTTATAAAAAATTTCATTCGATATTTGATATCTGCATGGAGTTCAATTAATTCATGCAGTGACAACTAACCTCAAAGAATCTGCTTCCTTCTCAATTTTTCTTTCTTTTTTCTTCCTCTTTTAACTATTTCTTCGTGATAAGAGGGGGGAAAAGGAGATAATTATGTCAAATAACTATTCGGTAATTTCAATTATCAAAAAAATGATTATTTGATACAACAACAACAACAACATACCCAGTAGAATCCCACAAGTGGGGTCTGGGGAGGATAGTGTAAGCAGACCTTACCACTACCATAGTTTGATCTATACTCATATATATTTTTGTATAGAGTGTATCATAATATTATTGTACAGTTAATGTACACTTCTTATGACTTTTGGCAAGGTATATCGTATAATAATCACTATAGAATTTTTATAATTTTTGGTTGTTTTTTATGTAAATAAAATATGAATATATATTTTTTGTAAACCAATTAATTTATTGTATAAATTTGAAACTATCCCATGGATGAGAGATAGAAGAAAAATCAAACATATAATGATTATATTATAAGATTTTTATTTCTTTCAATTTAACGTTTTTTATTTCTGTTAATTTTTTATATAAGGTAACACTGGTCAAATAAAATATTTACCGATTTAAATGGAATTTATATCTCCTTCGTATTGTCGAAAAGGGTGGGGAATTGAACTCCATCTTTTCTAAGTATTAAATTTACATGACATTATGAAATTAAGGAAATGTAGATCAATTTTATTTTTCACTTTGCTATTTAGAGATAGTTTATTGTGAGTTAGAATACATAATTAAAAAAGAATATCAATATTTATTTTGTATTTTAATTTTTTCTTAAATAATCAATACTTTTAATTGTCTTTTTCACTCCCCACTTATAAAACTTTCTAAAAATAGAAGAGTGAAGAGTGAAGTTAGATAAATTTGATTTTTGTGCATTAAAAGAAATTGTGTGCAAATATTAAATTTAAATGTGGAGTCTTAATTATAAATCTTCTACAAATAAATAAATTAATTTTGTTTGCTAAAAGGAATTTTATTAAAATATTAAGGCCAAATGTAGAGATTTATAATTCTTCTACGAGTAGAAAAGGTGGAGATAAATTAATTTTTGTGCATTAAAAGCAATTGTGTGCAAATATTAAGTCCATATGTGAAGCATTATAAATATTCTACAAATAAAAAAAGTGGAGTTAAAAGTTTATTAGAAAAAATCAATTTTAGTGAATTAAATTTATTATTTTAAAATTCTTGAGCAGCGTAATGTAGTTAGTAATCTAAGATTATTTTGGATGAACTTATGAGGAGAGATTTCAATAAATTGTTAAAATTTAATATGAAATGTGTCTGAGAAAAAGAGCGTAATATATTTTCATTTGATATTTCAAATGATTCTTTAAAGTCAGACACAAATACTGAAATGAATTGTAAATTAAATTAATACTTTAATTTACGAGTAAAAATAAGATGATATAAACTTCCTCCTTAAAATTTATTTATAGAATGAAACTAAAAATATTGTTATTGTAATAATTTCATATGTCAAGAATTTAAACCTATGATTATAAAATAGGGTGCTAAATCCCTCTATACAAAAAATTTATCCACCTAGACCATCTAGAGAAAGCATAGGCAAATATTCAAATGTTTATATTTCAATAATTATTTTTGAATTTTGACCAAATTACTTTCCTTTTTATATATATATATATTTTTTTAAGTCAAATAATTGTGCACCTTGGAATATTTGTACCATCTTGATTCCTTTCTCTCATTTTCAAGTCTCTTTCTTTAATTTTTCTTTTTTACTCAAAAAAGAAAAAGTGAAAACATGATTTATGAAATATTAGTATCTTTTCTTTTTCACCAAATTGGGAAAAAGTGGATAAAAGTTTAAATATAGAGTTATTTATTTAATCATGATTGAGTAAGTTTGCACTTTAGAAATGTACAATTTTTAATAATTTTTTTTAAAAAAATTATACTTAACTCCTAACTCTGTTTCAATTTGTTTGTTTACTTTTCATTTTAATCTATTTTTCAAAAAAAAAAAAATTTAACAACTTTTTAATTTAAATGTTCATGTACCATATTTACAAAAACAACAACTTACCTAGTGTAATCCCACAAGTGGGGTCTGGGGAGGGTAGAATGTACGCAGATCTTGCCACTACCTCCTAGAGGTAGAGAGCCTGTTTTCTGAAGACCCTCGTCACAAAACCCATAAACAGAAAAAACTAGATATGAAAAACAGGAAAGGAAGATAGAGAGAAAGTAAACAGAAAAACGATTAATAACGAAAAGCACGATAACAAGTAAACATGGAACAATTTACATGCACCATATTAAACATCATAAAATTAAAGGTATTTTAATGCATTTTACGTGTCTTTTATTCAGTATCACAAAATTTTAAATTTTTATATTTTTAAAAATTTTATGTCAAATTCAAATAAAATAAATAAATTAAAACGGAAAGAAATATTTTATACCAACACGTGTAACATCTTAAAATCAAATACTAATTTAATTTGCAAAAGTAATCATCTTTGATATATTTTTCTTTTTGGTCCAAAAGGGTCCATGTGTGGACATGTTGCTGGTGGCTAAAAGACCAATCTTTTATTTTATTTTATTTTATTTTATTTAGTCTTTTTACTAATATTCAAATTTCAAAATAAAGTGTTAATTGTTCAAATCTAGACATGTTAATTTTATTTGGTCAAGTCATATAACAACAACATATTCATACCCAGTAGAATCTCACAAGTCATACGAAGATACATTAATTATTACACCAAATATTAAAATTTTTAGTCCGTTTCGAAAAAACAGTTATTTAAGTATAATTAGAAATATTTTAATATATTTTTTTAAAATTATTATTTTATTCTAAATAAAATAATTTATAATTATATAAATATTTAAAGATGATTTTAAATGATAAATTTAAAAAAATATTGCGTAAATAATGCCACGTAAAATTTGTCTCTTTAATCTCAAATTTGTCGTCTTCTTTTTCTTTTCTTTCCTAACAAACAACCGGTACAAATTCCTAATTTTGGCTTTGGCTGGTGCAAAATCACTTTCTTAAACTTATTCATTATAAAAAAATATTTTTTTTTTTAAATATTATTAATATAATATTACAGTGAAAATATATTAATTACCTTAAAGCTTTATGCAAATTGGGATTCAGAATATCACGAACTAATTCAATTTATATTTCATGTGAGAGTCAAAGCATCGAAAGGACCTTTTAATACAAGAGGACCTAGAGGGACAAATGTTTGGTGTATTAGTTATTATGTCTACGATAAATAATGAATGGTCAAATGTCTAATTTAAGATGAGTACTCTCGTGTTTTAATTTTTTTTCTCCTGAGCTTGAGATAACAGAGATGAAGCGATAAAAGTTTTTTTGAGAATTTCAGAAAAGGTTATGATTAGAAAACTATTTCATCCGTCTCATATTAACTTAGAGCCCGAAAGGACAGTCAGGTAATTGGATTTGGTGGAATCGGATGTAATTACACTGTATGACCTGTTTGGTTGGACAGGTAATTACATGGTTAGCAGGTAATTGAGTGTAATTACACGTCTCAATTCACAGGGGAATACGGTGAATTGCAGGTAATTACATGGTGTAATTACATGTTGGTTATTCTTTTTTATTTTATTTTTATTTTAATCTATTTTTGTTTTGATTATTCTAATTTTTTCTAAAACTATATTTTATTTTATAATATTAATTTTTTATTTCTTTCTTATGCTCAATCTTTCTCACGTGATTCTATACAATTTTCACATTATCTTTTTTTAATTTATTTATTCTATATTTTGTTTTATTTTTCGCTAGCATGATTTTATTAGCATTCTAATTTTTCAATTAAAGTTGAATTCATTCTTGGATAATGTATAAGTATACATATTTTTTTCTTTTATATCACATTTATGTATGTTATATTGAAATTCGGCATAAGAGTATTATGTTAATTTTTTTATTTTGAATTTAAAACTTGTGTTATATTTTTATATATTAGACAATTTTACTATGACATTATATTACACATTATGACATTATGTTTTTGTAGTATTGACTTGAGATATCTTTAATATGTAATTTAATATTATATAAATACCTATATTTGTCTAATATAATTTTTTATTTATAAAATTTAATATAACCTTGTAATTACACTCGTGCAACCAAACAATACGCACTCATGCAATTACTAGGGTGTGTAATTACTACCCTAGTAATTATACCAATTTTAACTACCAGGTGGATTTCCAAACAGACCCTTAATTTGTGAGACATACTAAGAAAAATATAATTTAAATCATATTTTTCATTATTACTATTTATGAAATCAAAAATGTAGATTTGCATTAGTATTTTCTTCTGAGATAAGCCTGATGCGTTAAAGCTCTCGCTACGCAGGGTCCGGGAAAGGGCTCAAGGGTCCGACCACAAGGATCTATTGTACGCAGTTTTAGCTTGTATTTCTGCGAAAAGTTATTTCCAAGACTTGTTACTCGTGACCTCCTAGTCACATGACAATTACTGGTTACTCCTAAATTTCCCTTGTGAAAGGATGAATATGAAAAAGTTTTAATTATTTATCTTAAATTTTAAATAATCCAATTTATTTGAATAATAAAAAATCTCAAAAATTCAATTAATATAAAACGGAAGGCAATTAATTAAAAATGTCGTTTCCTCCCGCGTTGATTAATCAATTGGTCCTTCGCTTTCCAGTTTTCCTTAATTAGGCGTAAAAGACCTGTAGTCCAGTCCAAGCGACAGCGATACAACAACGGGCCCATATATAAATCATCTTTCTCTTTCTCTCTCTAAATTTTATTTTATTTTTATAAAGCTTCTCTCTCACAACTGTTTTTTAATTCTCTCTTTTCTTTTAAACTCCTTCATTTTCAGTTCTGGTGTTCACAATATTCAAGTGTTTCTTCCGCAAAAATCTCCGGCATAATCATTTTCACCATTCTCAAGGTAACTTTTTTTTTTAATCATTTTTGATACTAGAAAATGTTCGAGGAGTTTGATTTTGGTAGTGTAATTGTTCAAATTTCTGTACTGGAATTTGATGCTTACTTCTTCAGTTTTGAGCAGTTCGATCTGTACATTTCGGGAATACTCTCGAACTATGCTTCGTTTTTTCTCGGTTTTCAGAGTTGTGAAGAGTGTTGAAGTTTGGATTTAAGTGTGATTTTTCTAGTTTTGTTTGTTATTTTTGTTCAAGCAAAGTTCTCTTCGGCGTAATTACTCGGTTTTGATAGTGGAAAATGTTCGTGGAGTTTGAGTTTGGTAGTTGTGACTGTTCAAATTTTTTGACTGGAATTTTCCGTTTTTTACTGTGGATTTTGCTGCTTACTGTTCAGTTCGATCTGTACATTTTCGGGATATCTCGAACCTGAGCTTCGTTTTCCTCGAATTTCTTAGTGAAGTGTTTTTAAGTTTCGATTTATGGATTTTGCTGCTTATTGTTTCAGTTTCAAGCTCTTCGATCTGTGCATTTTGGAAATTTCTTCTATTTCTTAACTTCTCCGGCGTAATTGGATGCTTTTTTTTAGTATAGCTTTTTGGAAGTAGAAAGTGGCGGTTAATTTTTTTAAAACAGTTCGAGTTTTAAACTGAGTTTTTTCCTTCTGTTTTGCTTTCAGGTTTTAACTGTTTGATTTGTGCATTGTGCTTCAAATTGGAGGAAACCGCGGCACATTAGGATTAGTTGCTCGACTCATGTGAATTTGCATACTACAGTGGCGTCTCCGGAGGCTGGAGAAGCAAATTTATTGGGGTTTCTAGTGGAATATGGAGGAAATGTACTTATGTGAAAACTATGAGTATGAGTAAGTTTTCTTTTGTTTTTTCCCCAGTTTGGTGCTCATGTATATACACATACTTTTTCCATTTTTGATTGTCTTTTTGTTAGGTATTTTGCACTGTTCCATTTTTCTTAGGTGTTGTATTTGAAGCTGAGATTGAGATCTGTATTTGTAAACCGGTGGAGACTGGCAGTTTTAGTACTGATGTTCTTGCACATTGTGTCGATCTAAATTGTTTTTGTCTGGTATGTTAATTGTTTATTCTGTAACTTCAGGTGCTGGCTTCAGTGGCACATCTTAGTTTAAAATACTAATATATTGAAGATTTAACAGAATTTAATATGGCATTTGAGTGTGAAATTTTTGAAATAGTTTCTGAGCATTTTTTTTTCTCAAAAGACGGGGCAAGAAACTAGTATCATATTTTTGTTAGCATCTAGTTATTATCTATCGAATTTCCACTCTGTTATCTGTAATTTTTACTGTGGATGTTTATTTTAGAGCATTTTGAGTTCTTCATATGCTCTAATAAGATAAGTTTGATACTATTCCTTTTCCTGATTGCCCTTGGTCCTTTATTTAGAAGTGTTTTCTCTGTTCTAACTAATATCCACTGACACTCTGATAGGGGACTTATAATAAAGCACAAGTCCTTTAGGCATTCGATTCATTCTTGGAAAAAACTACATCTTTTGATGTTCACGAGCATGCCCCCAAATTGACTATCAGCCAGGCATTCAACTAGGTTCGACGTTTTCAAGGGCAGTGTACATGAATCTCCAATCTGGGGAACAATGTAATATTCTGTGCCTTATTTGGTGTTCTGAAGAAACAAGCATTGGTTCTTTTTGGCTTTTGCACTGTACTAATAACCTAAACTGATCTATCACTGGAGTCTGGACTCCCATGTTTAAGATTTGGTGTTGCACTTCAAGTTAGCTGTGGTTCTTTTCTTCTCATTAGCGTAAGTACATAATGTGATAAGTTATTAATATTTTTAGCATCCGTTGCAGGTGCTAGTGTTCTGTTAACACTCAGGGCTCATCTAGTCTGACATTCGTTGAATTAGGTGCTAAATGATTTATTAGTTGTATTGAGAATAGAAATGAAGAAATGGTATGGTGGTGTTTTAACTACATCCCTGTTGATGTTTTTGGTCCTGGGATACTGTGTGATGAAAAAACCTGTCAAGGAAAGCTATGTTACAAGTTCTCTCTACTTTAATATGACAAATCCTCTTGAATGGATAAATGCTATGGCTCCACCTGCTGCTCACCATCCAGAAAAAAATACTCGAGTAATATCTGCTGAAATTGTCGTCTCTGATCTGTTTATCAAAAGGAACTTGTCAGTTCAGGAGCAACAATCTTTGTCTACGTGGTATCAATTGAAGAGGCTAACTACTCATGATCTAGTCCTGCCTAATGCTATAGAGGCAGTTAA
Organism: Solanum rostratum; assembly: GCA_029948455.1. Lineage (NCBI taxonomy): Eukaryota > Viridiplantae > Streptophyta > Magnoliopsida > Solanales > Solanaceae > Solanum > Solanum rostratum. The sequence goes on from CM057046.1 coordinate 8,112,710, forward strand.
GGAAGCCACTGTTGCATGGAACAACCTCATGAGTGTAGTAGAGAGGGAAAAACTCGATAAAAATGATACTTCAATCAAGGCAGGAAAACAGAAACAATGTCCTCATTTTCTTAGCAAAACCAATGCTACAGAACTTGATGCTAGCGGCTTCAAGTTGCGACTTCCTTGTGGTCTGACTCAGGGTTCTTCCATCACAATAATTGGTATTCCAAATGGTCTTCTTGGGAATTTTCGGATTGATTTGACTGGTGAACCACTCCCAGGCGAACCAGACCCTCCTGTCATTCTTCACTACAATGTTAGGCTCCATGGTGATAAAATAACTGAGGATCCCGTAATTGTACAAAACACCTGGACTATTGCACATGACTGGGGTGAAGAGGAGCGCTGTCCGTTACCATCAGATGAAAAGAGTAAGAAAGGTAATTGTTTTTTCCCCTCTTCACATAAGGAAGTTCAGTCGTTAAAGTAGAAGTTCAAGTTTTCTAGCTCAATTTCCTGCTTTTCTTTCAACTCTTTCAACCAACTTTTTATGCTCAAGAAGCAATGCTGCATCTTCCCGTTGCTCAATTAACTGCAATCAAAATGTTGGACATGCCATTTTCAGATACAAATTATTATCCTTGAAGACAATGTCACCTGTTGAGGTATAGATCCCACAAATGTATGGGGATTTTATTTGTGTGCTGATATTGTACAAATATATAGGATTTCCTATTTTCATAAAAAAAAAAAAGATTTCTAGTTTCGTTCTTTTTGTAGTGGGCCTGCCTATTACTGTGTAACATTCTTTCATTGTCTCTTTCCTTTTGAGATTGATAATAAAATTGTGTCCCTCTCATTAACCAACTTATTAATTTATTTTTCCATTGCTGCATAAGCAATAGCAGCGGAGCCTTTTCTCCAATTTGTTAAAAGCTGTCTGGTCTTTTCCCTGGAATTGAAATAATTTCTAATTGCATTATCTTTTTTGCTCCTCTATTTTCTCCCCTGATGTCTTGATGAGATTTCCCTTTTCTCTATTTGCCTCCTTTGTATCATCTTTTTCAGCATCAGTTATGTCCTCACTTGTTCATCCTGTGTTTGTTGCATTATTTCTAAAGTTGTTTACCTTGTGATCAGTGGATGAATTGGATCAATGCAGTGAGGTGGTGGGCAATGTAATTGCAACAAATAAATCTAGCATGGTTCAGGATGGGGCTAAGTCAAGAAAATATTTTCCTTTTAAGCAAGGATATCTCTCGGTTGCTACTCTGAGAGTAGGATCTGAAGGAATTCAAATGACAGTTGATGGAAGACACATAACGTCTTTTGCTTTCCGTGAAGTAATCTTTTCTCCCCATTTTTCCTTTTCTCCTCTTTGTTTCCTCAGAATTTTATCATGGATATTTCTGCAGCATCATAATGTTATCCGTTTTGCTGGAATCTTCTTTAATGTGGATGTTTGTCTTATCAGACTTTGGAACCATGGCTCATAAGTGAAGTGAGGATATCGGGAGATATAAAATTAATTTCTGTTGTCGCAAGTGGTTTACCAACATCAGAGGATTCAGAGCATATAAGTGACTTGGAAGCATTAAAAGCAGCTCCTCTTCCTCCACGGAAAAGACTAGATCTCTTTATTGGTGTATTTTCTACTGCAAATAATTTTAAACGTAGAATGGCTGTCCGTAGAACGTGGATGCAATATGATGCAGTGCGATCTGGACGAGTTGCAGTGCGGTTTTTTGTTGGCTTGGTGAGTGATTCTTTTCTTTGTACTCCATAATGTGAAACTACCATTGGTTTAACAGTAGTGTAGTGGTCAATGGCGATGATTATTTGATCCTACTTACTGGATTTTGGGGCTTGGGTTTCAAGTGCCATAGTTCCATGTTCTGCTTCTCATTAGAAGTAACATTTAAGATTTCAATAACTGAAACTTCATTTGACAAGATATTTTTTGTTATGCATCTGCTGTAGCATAAAAACCAAATGGTGAATGAAGAGCTCTGGAATGAGGCTCGAACATATAGAGACATCCAGCTGATGCCTTTTGTTGATTACTACAGTCTTATCACTTGGAAGACCATTGCCATATGTGTTTTTGGGGTAAAATCCTGTCTCTTCCTAACTCATGGAGTATCTCGTGCACTTGTTGACATCATCTGTTGGACAGACAGAGGTCGTTTCTGCAAAGTTTGTCATGAAGACAGATGATGACGCATTTGTTCGAGTGGATGAAATCTTATCTTCTATGGAGAGGGTTAAGGTGACTCGTGGATTGCTGTATGGTCTTATTAATGCAGATTCCCGTCCTCATAGGAGTCCAGACAGCAAGTGGTTTATCAGTCCAGAGGTGAATATCTTCATTTCTATCTAATATTTCATAACCGATTTCATCCCTTAATCTATTTCTATGGTCAGTAACGGGGAAGGGGCATCTGTAATAGTTCAATTATCACAAATTTGATCATGAAATGAACACATACTTCATATCCTATTTCATATGTGTATTCAATCTTATCCTTTGTTTGATGTATAGGAATGGCCTGAAGAAACTTACCCTCCTTGGGCACATGGACCGGGTTATGTCGTCTCCAGCGATATAGCAAAAACAATCAGCTCGAAACAGAGAAAAGGCCGCCTAAAGGTAAAGTGAACCTTTGTCTCTTTACTTATTCAACTGTCATTTAAGTGAGTGAAGTTGACACGTGAAAATGAACCAGTCAGCCACTCAGGTCCTGTATCTCCTCTTAAATTCTAAACGTTTCCAGTTCCTTGAAAATGCAGATGTTTAAGCTTGAAGACGTTGCTATGGGCATCTGGATTTCAGAAATGACAAAAAAAGGGTTGGGAGTGAAGTATGAAAAGGAAGAGCGGATTTTTAATGAAGGTTGCCGGGATGGTTATGTAATTGCACATTACCAAAGCCCAAGAGAGATGCTGTGCCTTTGGCAAAAGATTGAAGAGAAAAAACGGGCTTTATGTTGTGGCGATTAATACAACAGTTTTCGTCTCAAGCCCTGAACGGTAAGAAGTTCCTTTAACTACGATTTTACAAACTTTCTGTGACCTTTTCTTGAGTAGGTCAGAAAGAAGAGGCCAGGATAATGCTTATACCACGTTGTTGTAGTAGGAGGTAGAGTAGTTACTAGCGTATTGATTTTAGTAGTTGATTAGTGAAGATGTTGGGAAAGGTATCTGTATTATATAGAGAGTCAAATGGAGGGGCATTATACGTTGTATAGAGCAATGGGTACACTACGTACGGTGATTATTTTGTATGTAAATCACACGATCTCTAGTACCCATAACCCATTATCTTTGAGTGATGAAGGGCATTGGTATATAGTAGAGTATATTTTGACATTGGAGTTCTCCTCTTCATTATTCTTATAGCCATTGCAGCAGAATTCCTGCCAATTCTAATACAATGTGACTCTTCTGATACTGTATAAAGCTACTGGTATTCTTAGGTTCTTTTTGAGTTGATGCTGCATTTGAAAAGACAATTTCCACCATGTCAGTTTGTGATTGACTTCCGCAATCCTCTTTCTCCTGAGTTAACTAACTTCTGGAGTTCACTTGGGTCCAGATTTCATAAAGAAAGAAAGTGAGACAATCACTTGTTTGGAGGTGAATCATAAAACAACATAAGCTGTGGTATCTTATGGACTTAACATAGGTCACATGCCTTACGACGTAACCTTCTTCGGAGCGGAAAGGGATGTGTCTAGAATATATAAAGATCTGTTGTTGCTCATAGGGATATATCTATCCGGATGAAGTATAGTCTAGACCGATCCATAGATAGATCTCTCTCCATATAGATAGGTATCTCCATGGATAGAGATAAAAATAGGGATCCATTAGTGAAGGGAGAGCCCCAACCCTTTGGGATTATTCTGCACTTGGAAGAAGAAGTAGGACAAGGAACAAATATAGTGATAATTTGATTCTTATTGCTGTAGGAAATAGTCGAGAATCAAATTTAATTCTTCGTTTATACAAGAACTTTACAAAAAAGAAAAATAGGAATAAGCATGTGACAACTTAGTATTATAGCCATGAAATTACAAATAAATCCCAAGATTTCAAAACAAAACGATTAGCAGTAATATTTATAGTTCACCATCCCAAAATTCATCAATGGATTTGTATGGTCCATTTGGATGAACAAAAATTTCACCTTTGAATCCCCTGCTTTGAGGAATCTCTTGAATTTTAGCAATTTCTTCATTGCTTAATTCCCAATCCAAAATTTGAAGATTCTCTTTCATTCTATCCTTGTTAAAACTCTTCACTAATACACTTGCTCCTTGCTCATATACCCACCTCAATGCCACCTATAAATATCAAACAATACTATTATTAGATAAAATAAAGGCTTAATACATGGATATCCCCCTAAACTTGTGCAATTTCATTTAGACACTCGAACCAGTACTTATTTCAATCACCTAACCACATAATGTAATTTTCAAAAACTCCTTGCGCGTGTTCTCAAACACCCACTTAAAATATGTCATCTACCTTAATTAGATGTGTTTGCCTTAGGTAAAATCTCAAGTCTATTCCAATCAGGCTAATGTGCATACTTAAAAGGAGATGTCATATTTTACGAAGTTATATAACGACAATCTATTAGACACTTGAGAGCACGCACAATTTTTTTTTCCTTCAAAATTAGAACCCAAAAATGTCTAATGACTAATAATGATACTTTTTTGAGTGCATGTGCTTGAACAAGTTTGTACTTCCAAGTGTTTAAATAGAATTTGATAGCAAATTTATTTAGTACCTGTGCAATGGTTTTTTGTCTATGAAAGGCAATGTCCTTTAGAACAGAGTTCTGCATAACAGCATGATTGCCCCAAAAAGGTATCCCATTTGCTCCAAGGGGAGACCATGCACTTACATGTATTCCTTTTTCTTTGCAAAATTCTAACATCTTCTCTTGTCTCCATGTTACATGCATTTCCACCTGTCAATAAAATTAGTAGGGTTTAAGTAAATCACGTAGTATAAAAAATTAATTATTATTTTTTTTAAAATTCTTTTTTAATTTATAAAAATTTCTTAAAAATTATGTCAATTCGGATATATTAATTCAATTTCAGATACAAAAATTAGGGTTCTTAAGTATCAGTAGATAACATTTAAAACATGATACATTAAACATATGTATCCAGATTACTCAATTAATGTATTTGGATTAATATATCCGGATGGAAAGAAGAGATTTTTGAAAATGGGTGAGAATAATGAAAAATATGATAAATAAATGGGTGTAATTAGGTAATTATTCCTTAAAAGTAATCTTACACTTCATTTCAATTTATGTAGCAAGTACTATTCAAATTTCGAGAGTCAAATTCGAAAACTTCGTTGAAATGATTTATAGCTACATAAATATCTATAACTTGGGTTAAATCATAATTTGAAAAAAGAATCTTTTTCTTCTTGAATTCCGTACCTAATTAAATATGGTGGAGGGTATAGTATGTTATATATACCTGATTTACAGCAGGAGGAATTGTAGCATGGATTAGGAGTTGAGAGAGTTTTGTGCAACTGAAGTTGCATACACCAATGGATTTGGCCAAACCTAATTTGTGACATTCTTCCATGGCTTCCCATGTTCCTTTCATGTCTATTGGAATCATATCCTCTTTTGCCAATTTTATGTCTTGGTCACTACCATTCTTGATCCTTATTGGCCAATGTATATGGTATAAGTCCAAGTAATCCATCCCTAGCCTCCTGCAAAACATATTTTGATATTCATGATTATAACGATATATTCAGTATAGTTTCACGTATAAAGTCTGAGAAGGATGAGATGTATGTAGTATAATGATTAAAATTGAAATTAACAAAATACATAAAGTATTAATGATTTGATGCATGTATTGAGTTTGCACCAATAGCAACAATAATTATGCTTCGACCCCAACGGAAAATTATTTATTAGGGGTAATATTATTAAATCACAGTTGAAGTGTCTTAAAAAGATTAAATTAAAAAGTCCACGGAATATTTATATAGCAGCTGAAATAGATACTTAATTGGTAGCTCTACGAAATATTTTTACAAAGCAGACATGTTGCTAGGAAGGTATTAAAATAGTTATTTTATATTATTTGTCCAGTTTAAAGAAAATATGTTTCATCCTGATTTCAGTATTTTCTTAACTTAAAATAACTGATTGGGGTGATATAGCGAAATTATAGTTGAAGCAATTGGGAAAATTATTTATTAAGGATAATATTGTAAAATTATAGTTGAAGTAAACAATCGCTTTAAAAAGATTAAATTAAAAAATTCAAGAAATATTTTTATATCAGCCGAAGCAAACACGACGAGTGACACCTGTTCGCTTAAGCAAGCAACTGAAGCAAGTATGTCGTTTAATAGGTATCTGCTTGATCTGCTTCAGCTGCTTCGTAGCCTCTTATTTATAGGAGAAATTTTGTAACTATAGAATTATGTCATTAAGAAAAAAATAAGATAAATTAAATTATTTTCCAAAACTAGAAAGTAGCCATTCTACTTTCATTGGACCATTACTATACAAATGTAGTAGTAAATACTAATTACCACATATAGATTGCTATGACAAATCTCTTTTTTAATTAGAGACAAAGTTCCATATCCCCTCTAATTAAAGTAAGTTTTTGCTTATATGTGCTACTCCCTCCGTCTATCTTTATTTGTTCACTATCTATTTTGGAATACCTGACAACACATGTCCAATTTATGAATCAAGAGATAATTTTATACTTAATTCCTAATTTACCCTTATTATATTAATTATAGTCAATTCCCAATTTTTTTTTTTTTGGAAACTTTGTATATATTATATTCAAAAGGTGATTTGGTCTTAGTAAGGGGTTAACTACATGGAAGGTAAAACACACCCCCCCCCCCCCCCCCCCCCCACAAATATCATAAATTGATTAGTGTTATAGAAATATAAATATCACAATTTTTTTATTATCGAATTTAAAATCGATGATATGAGCAAACTTACGCTAGAGATCTTTTGAGGGCAGGAAGAACAAGATCATGATGTGCTTCGGTGCACCATAACTTAGATGTAATAAACACTTCTCCACGGCTCTTAATAAGTCCGCGTCGTAGCGCTTCCGCCACGGCTCCTCCAATTGCTTCCTCGGAACCATAGGCTGCGGCGGTGTCAAAGTGTCGATAGCCGGCTTCGATAGCATCGATAAAAATTGAAATTAATTGGTCAATTGGTGGTAATTCTGGTGTTGTTGGTGCCGTTCCCATGCCTATTAGAGGCATTTCATGACCAGAATTTAGCATAATTCTTGGGACTAACATAGCTATATGATTACGTAGTGTATACCTACGTATTCAATTGGAACGATACAGAGAAGATTATATCTAGATTGTTGCAATTTGGTTATGTGTTGAGATTTTGGATGTACAAGACATTTATAATCCCACCTTATCTTGTTGAAGTGATAGATTTAATGTGTATGGTGGACATTGTACAATATTAATTAAAACGCTTCCCTCCTTTCAATCATTTATTCACTATATATTTGAATTTTTGTGTTATTTGGATTCTTTGAAAATATTATATATTTTAAATTAAATTTATCGAAATATTATCATATTAAAATTTTCGAAAATATATTACTTTCTCTTTTTATTTGTCACAATTTTTTTGAGTCATTTACTTAAATAATATATTATATTGCAATAATTACGAATTTTAGTATAAATTTTGATCTGCATGGCTAAACCTTTTTTTTAGTCAAAATAGCCGAAAAAGCTGAAATAGGCAAAATAATATATAATATTCCTCTCTCTTCATTGATTTCGATTCATTCCTCTTTCTTGCATCAATTTTTTTTCTCTTTTTTCCATTAAAAATATATATTAAATAATAGCATTACGATCCTTTGTATTAAAAGGATTCATATCATAAATTGATCAGTTTTATAGAAACATAACTATCACAATTTTATTTTATCAAATTTAAAATTAATAATATGAGCAAATTTACGCGAGAGATTTTTGAGGATAGGAAGAACAAGATCACGATGTGCTTCAGTGCATCATAACTTAGCTGTAATAACATAGCCATATGAATGAGTAATTATTTAATTGGAACGATACAGAGAAGATTATAAGCAATTTTGAGATGCGAAGAATTTTGGATGTATAAAAAGAAATTTAATCCACCTTATCTTGTTCATGAAGTGATTGATTTAATGTGTATGGACAATATGATAGAGGCTGTACAAGATAAATTAAAACTCTTCCCTCCATTTAGCCATTTGTTTTCAAAAGTCAAACGATAAGAATTTTAATCAATATTTGAAGTTGTATTCATTCAACATATTGATAGAAAAAGTATTTATCGATAGCTTATTAAATATTTAAATTCAAATTTTCAAAAATTAAATTAATTTATAATCTAATTAAACTTTAAAAGTTAGCAAAATTAAAACTCGAAAAGTAAAATGTGATAACTATTTTTAATTTTGTTTTAGTGGGGGTTACATGCTTATTACTTCTTTAATTTGAAGAAGAAAAAAAGTAATGCATATATAAATATTACTACCTCTGTAATTTGTCCAAGTAGCCATAAAATTCTGACTCCTTTACTGAATATCGATATGACAACTCACATCTCATCAAACATCGTTGATAATGATACTTATTGATCATTATATATAATAAACTTTTATTACAATCTAATCAAAACAGTAATAATTATAATTAAAATTTCTAAGCAGACATACATCCGACACCATATCTAGTATTAGGAAAAACAAGAAAAAGTCCACTGCAAATAACTCCCACCATTAATGGAAAACTCCTCATAATTTCATCAAGCTCTTTTGCATGTCCAGGAAATAGACAAAGTGTCACTCTATGATCTGAAAGTGCTATTGCCACAAACACCAAAACAGACATCATTGCATGCACAAAATCTGTCAATCCCACAATGTACCTAGTACAACAACAACAACAAAAATAATCAATTCATCATATTATATATATCTCACTTGGGGTTGGAACTCGCTGATAGGAAAGGAGAGAAAAACAAAAAAATGCCAAGAGCTTCGTCAATTGGTTGTTCATCGATAGACGAAGCGCTTTCTTTATCATCTCCTGCCGTGCACTTGTATGGTTTGGAGAGGCTTACTTATCTTATAGTGTTTAGGGGCTTTAGCTGTCTTTGATTTCATTGCTTGTTGTTTTGGGTGAAGAAATGACTTTGAGGCGTGAAATCGACTAACTACATGAAAAAAAGTGATATTTGTGACCAAAGAAAGTCTTGTCACAAATTAGTGAAAAATATTGCGTCATAAATTTGTATTTTTCTCTTTTCTCATCAGTAATAGTGTTGGTTCCTCAGACCCCACTTGTGAAATTCCACTGAGTATGTTGTTGTAATAGTGTTGGTGGCCAAGGGGGATTTACGTTTCGTACATACACAAATATTGCAAATTAAAAACTACACATACCTTTTGTCTAAAATATTGAAGATTTTCCCATAAAATTGTCACGTTTTATGGTGAAAAAATGACTTTGAAGCGTGAAATCAACTAACTACATGAAAAAAAATATATATATTTGTGACCAAAAAAAAAATCCATAACAAATTAAAAAGAAAAACTGTCACAAATTTCTTCAATATTGGTAAATTTTAGACTCTCACAATTTCACGTTTTTTCAGAAATATTTAGTCACAAACCATATACAAATTTGTGACAAAAAAATGTTCAGTGAAAAATAGTCACAAATTTATTTTTTTCTCTTTCCTCATAAGAAATAGTATTCGTGGCCAAGCGCGATTTACATCTCACGCACAAAAATATTGCAAAATTGAAAATTGTCACAAAATTTTGTAATGAAAAAATCTTTAGTCAAAAATCTTTCATCATGTATTTTTCATAAGAAATAGTGTTCATGACCAAAGGCGTATAGAACAACATATAAGTTATCATGCTTGCATATCCATCATTTGAGTCTCCAACAATTATTCCAATAATTACATATCCGATTTGGTCTATGGACGAATATGCAATTTACGTCTCTCTCACACAAATACTACAAATGAAAAACCATACATACCTTTCGTCTTTTGGCACATCAATCCCAAGTCCAGTCTTGAAAACTTTCAAACCTCTTGGTGTAACGAAACCATAGTAAACTTTCCCATCATGACCACGAAAACTATCAGTAAAATGAAAGAAAAAACATGACAAAGTACAAAGTCCAAGAAGTGTCAAAATCATAAACGTAGTAATTGGTGAACAATCCCCTTTACCAAAAACTGAAGGAAGTAACATTTCAAATGTTAAAAGTGTGCCTGTTGGTAGAAAATTAACAAGCAATGAAGTTTTTGAAAGTGTTTTTTGAACACCATTTGCCATTGCTCTTCGTTTTTTACCAACAACGATTGATGGTTCGACTAATTCTGGGATTGGAACATCTTGTGATGCTGCTACATTAGTATGGTACGATGATGAATTATCGACGCGTTTCGATGCACTGTACATTTTTATTCCAATTCCATCACTACGTTCCTCCATTTTTTTTTTTTTTTGTGTTTGGTTGAGAAAATAGTGAAAGATTTGAAGAGATGAAGTTTTTGTTGGTTTATTTATAGTTTTTTGGTTACGTAAATGCACATACAATTTTTTTTTTTTTTTTTTGAATCTTCTATGTATGGTTTACATACTGAGCCAAAAACTGCCACGTGTCACCATAACAAAATTTCTTATTTATTGTACTATTTTAAAATTAAAATTGATTATCTATTATCTATATTTAATTTAAGTTACAATTTAAAAAGCAAAACTGAAATTTAAAACAGTTTTCAAAATTAACGTGATATAACTTTAAATCAGTATATTTAAATGATATACAGTTTTTTTTTTAAAAAAAAAAGAAATACTGTCAGTTAAAGTGAATTAAAAAATAATAATATAAAGATAAACTTTTTCATGATAAACAAAAATACTATATTTTTAAAAAATAAATACAAAATAACTGCCAAAACCAAAAGGTGTGTTATAAATCAGTTTGCAGATTTTTAAAAAAAACTTAAACTTATTAACAAAAATTAATTATCAATTAACTACACTAATCTATGCACGTAGCCTCAACTTTCCCATCCTCCATTAATTAATTTGCAGACTTTTAAGTAACTTTTAAAATTTATTCATTAAAATAAATTTAATTAAACTTTTAAGTTCAAAATTTGAATTAAACTTAACTACATTTTTTTTTCAGAGATGAGGTGGTTACAAACTTTTAATTGATTTCCCCCCCTCTAATTTCTTATTCTGATAATGAATTATTCGAAATTGATTAGACAAAGGAAAATAGAACCTAGAGCAAATAAGGATATATTTATCTGAACAACAATAAGTACTAGATAAATTTGTCCATGAATGACTCGAGGTTTTGTCTCTTATGAGACTTGAACTCGATGTTTCAGATTCTCAACCTACTTTGTTGACAACTAGGCCACACCCATGAGTGCTCATGTATATCGTTTATTTGAAGTACAAATGATTAGTAGCGGATTCAACAATATGCTCATGGTTTGATAGAACCAAACTTTTTCAAGATTGAAATGTATATACATGAGCCAAAAAACCAAGTATAGATGGAACTTACTTGTGTATATCAAACCCGCAACGTCTAAATTCTGAATTCTTTCGCGCTGCAATGATATACTGCTTTTGTAAAAGGTAAAATAAGGAAGAACTATTTGAACAGGAAACCATGTCGAGAAATGGCAATCTCAAACGCTTGCATTCTCTCTCCTCGAGCAAAACCATTTCGATCATAAGATGAAATTTCATCGATGTTGAGATCAACACAAGTCTGCACTAGTTTCTCACCAACACGTGCTGCTGCTTCCTGTGATCGAGAGGGACAACGTTAGGGACTACTGACACAACTTGAAAAATCACGTAATGGTTGTAACAAGAAACACAGAAATTAGCCATAACATTACAAAATTATGGTCTCAGTGTGCTGTTGTTACTCACTATGGTGCTGCAAGGTGGATCACCACGGACTGATTTTTGCAAAGTGCTTCCGTAAAACAAGCACTTCTTGTTCTGGTCATCTATCAGAGTAGCATACAACTGTTTTTCGGAGCAGAAGACTGAAAGTCTTGGTTTTTCAGGAGTGCCATTAAACTGTCAAGACCAATGAGAAGCTCAACGATTATTGTGAATCAATAAACTCACATATATGTTTTTTTGCAGTGAGTGAGAGAGTTCATGAAATGATTTTAGAGAACAATTAAGATTAAAAATTGCATTTGGCGACGAAAATGGAAAGTAGATGAAGAATGAGGAGTCGAGGGGAAACAAACTTACAAATACCGAACAAGCCAAATAATGTTATAAGACATCTTGGAACAGGTCCAAAGATGTGAAGCAAGCTTAATCCACAAGTTAACAAACGCAAGGGCAAGATGGATGGATGACAAGAGCAGAGGTACAAATCATCTATTCCTACTAGATATGGAGATATGCAATGTTTTAAATGTCGTGATGTAGGTAATACGACATATGAGTGCCCTTATAGAAGCTCCATGTTGTCGAAGCCTGATGGTCTTTATGCAACGGGTGAAAGCATGAAATGGCAATCCGTTAGGTTAAAAAGTTCTTCCTTATTGTTGGCTACTCCTATAAAATATGCCAAGAAACCAACAAACTCCTTACATTTACCTTATTCAATTTTTTTGTGCACTTATTCTGTTTCTAAGCAGAAATGATCAATCTGTGCTCAACATTGTACGATCTTAAACCCAAGTTACATTGATCCCTTGCAAACTGAAGCACTAAATGCATCATTACCAAATCTATTCCCCTAAATTAGTCTCTTCCTTTTATCCAAACACCTAATATTGCAATTTAATCCATCATCACAAAATCTTTTGCACTACCATTACTTCTTAGGGTGGCCAAATAACAACAGTGTAATTCCACAAATAGAGTTTGGAGAGCATAAGATGTGTACCATAGCCCTATCTTTATGGGAGTAGAGAGTTTGTTTCCAATAGACTCTCGGCTCAAAAGATAAGTTATTCAGAGAAGGCTTGCAAGACGAAAAAAATGACAGGTTACAAAGCAAAATGAAGCAATAGAAGTTTAAACACATTGAAGAAACACTACTACAAAGAAGGAAAAGAGGATATGGGACTAGCCCCCTGACTATCACACCCAACAAGCGGCCACACTCGGCTACCTACTAGTGATCACCTTCCGACCTTCCTATCTAGGGTCACGTCCTTATCGTAGCACATAAATGGGGCTACTTTTATCATGTCTCCAATTTGACATTAAACATTAGTTTGCTGGAAAAAACAACAAACATCAAGAGCCATAATTTTAACATACCTTTTTTCTAATTCGCCTATTTCGAAGTTTAGCACTCTCAGTCCTAGAATTAGCTTTAGCTGTAGCTTGAATTACCAATGGTTTCATGTCTAAGCCTACATAGGATATTATAATATAGCAGAAATTTAAGTACACAACAGAATTACAAAAGAAAAACATTATGTAAAGCTAGAAACTTTAAACAATTGACAATAAAACTCACTTTTATTTTGGAAAGGAAGAGTGGTATATGAATGATTTATACAATTTCCAAAGAGCTCACAAGTCTTGATTTTTAGTGAACAAACATTACTCACAGCCATTGTTGTCATTCTTGAGGCTAGTTCCCAAAAGTTTTCACTTGCTAAGAGAAATCAAAGCAAACCCAGTTCTCAAAAATGGACATTTGGGTTATCAAAAACTTCCATGGCTCATTGGGGAATTTAATCAAACAGATGGTCTGCAAAGTACCTTCTTGTGCAGAGGATATGAGAAGAAATGTATTTATGGATTCTATAAGGAGTATATTGGGCTTGGGCCGGGTATAAGCCCAAATTTAAGCAGGAAGGTAAGTTGGGTCACTCACATAAATGTACCTATTTTTCCATGGATTGCTCGGGAGAGAATTTTTCGAAAAGAACAAATATTTGAAATATAATAAGGTAAAAATAATTATAATTTATTGAAATTATAATTTATAACTATATATTATAGGAGAGAGGCGAGTGAGATCGAAAAAGACATGGGAGAGGCGAATTGTATATATATATTTATCAAATTGTATGTGTATATCTATCAAATAACTATATATGTTCAACTAATATACATACATATATTTATATACCTGACAAGCGAGATTGGAAGAGAAATAAGAGAGGTGAACGAGATGAGAGAGAGATAAGCAAGTGAGAAAGAATAGAGAATAAAGAGAGACAAATTGTATATACATATATATCTCTGTTGAATTAAATATGAATGCCACATATAATATAAATTTACTGATAGAAATTATTTTCCAATGCAAAATTTTTCTAAAAAAGTCATGTCTAGATAAATATTTTTTAAAAGTGTTTGTCCAGTAAAATTATTTAACTATTAAGAATATTTTAGATCATAATTAAGAATTCATAACTAATCAGACAAAAAAAAAATATTACCGTGAACACGTGGTCACATAAAATGAAAGACGTGTGACTTTAGGATAATGTTAAAAGGAAAAATAGGCAGAGGTTCTCTAGGCAAGTTATTAAATAGGATTCGAAGAAAATTGAATTTTTAGTTAAAAAATTAAAAATATATATTTATATTAATTTTTAAGTTTAATTTTTTCTAAGAGTCAATTTAGATATATTCAGTTAATATTTAGTTGTTAAAATATTAATTCAAAATAATTTATTAGCGATAAAAATAATTGTTAAAAGTATTAATTAGAAATAATTATTTAATTGGTGACATGTTAATCAGTGAAAAATTAAAAAAAATATATATAATCTATTTTATATTAAACTTAATTAAAAAAAATAGATCTATTTGAAATATAATGTTTGATTAGATTATTATTCAACTTCTATTATATCGTATCGTTTAAATCTATTATCATCTAATAATAAAAAGATTCATTTTATGTAACAATTGATTTGGTGTGATCGCTTTGTTACTTTAATAATTTTTTCGCATTTATATTTTCTTATTATTTAATAATTTTACTTTATTACTTATCCAATCTACTAGTAGCTTTACCTTGTATCCTACTATTATGAATATGTGACATTATATAACGATGGAGAACAATATAATCTATCCAAACATCTTATATTCAATAAAATAATAACGTACATTACAATACAATAGGGTACAATACAATTGGACACAACATGAAACAATACGTAACAACCATCCAAATATAATGTTAATCTCATAACATTTTTAATTATATCACTTTTCAATCAAACTCTAATCACAATAGAATAGAAAAAATAAATTATTACCATTAAATAATATGGTGCAATGGACAGAGTTGCTCATCCCTTAATCAAAGATCCTGAGTTCGAGCACTGAATATAAAATTCTTTTTAGTAGGGATCACTTCTCCCGAATGAGCCTTATATAGCATGAAACTGAATTAGTCGGGTTTCAATAAAAAGACAACTAAAATGAAAAAGAAATAAAACAAATTACCTAAAATTACATATTTTATTATTAAATTCAAGTTAATATCTTTGCAATTATTTACTTTATTTACAAAATTGGTCTGCTGACCCATAGAATGAAAGGTACACCTACTAGTATTAAATCAAATCCCTCAAAAATATCTTCCATGTACCTGAAAAGATAAACATTAATTATTAATTAAACAAATCATATAATTCAACTACTAAAACAGTTAACATAATTCCAGAATCTTCCACAACTTTCTCTGTGCTTCTTCTCCATCTTCTCTTCCCCCCTTTATAATCTTCACTTTTCTGCAACTAATGACTCTCTATTAAGAATCTTTCATACTGAAATTACGCTATAATTCTCTCATAATCAGAATCAGAATCATCAGAAACGTCATTGTTAATGGAGAATTTGATGAATTCTTCCAGAAACAGAGATGTTTCTTTGTTTTTACCTTTCATTTTATCATTCACGAACAGTTCAATTTCATCGAACCCAGTTCAAGATTCATCCAACCCAGATCAGGAACCGGATGAATCAACAACCCCATCTGATTTTCCCGATCGGATCATACTGGTAAACCCGTTAACCCAGAGTATGATTGTGATGCAAACCCGTTCGTCTTCTACTTTCGATTCATTTTTGAGCGAATTGATGAGTAAAGGAGGTCAACCTCCAGCTTCCAAAGCGTCGATTGATGCTCTACCAAGTGTTGAGATTGGTGAAGAAGATGAAAAAAGGGAGTGTGTGGTGTGTTTGGATGAATTGGGGATTAGTGGTTTAGTGGTGAAAGAAATGCCTTGTAAGCATAGATTTCATGGAAATTGTATTGAAAAATGGCTGAAGACTCATGGGTCGTGTCCGATTTGTAGGTATATAATGCCGGAAGAAGATGGTGATTCGAACGATAAGAGTGAAAATCGAGGAAGAAGGAGGGAGATTTGGATGAGTTTTTCAGTTGGGAATGACAGAAGAAGTGAAGAAAATTATAATAATCAAGCAGTTTCAGCTAATTTCAGTTCAGAAAATGAACATGGTCATGCACCAGAGGCTTAAAGACAACTTTTTTTTTTTTTTTAAGAAAAAAAAACATATATATTTTTTAGTTTGAAATATTTAAGTTTGTTTCAGAATAATGTTTTTGTACATAGCCATATTTTGTTGTTGGTTGGATGGTGAAATGGAGATTTATTTTTCATGTTCAACTCATTCATTGTTTTTCTTTGATAAGCTAGGCTACTAATCATATTGATAATTTGGGGGTGTTAGATGCTTGGATTAGGTTAAAATGGAGATACTAAAAAAAGGCAAATTACACAAGTGGTTGACACCAATTAGGCAATGAAGTTTCTAACTCTATTATTATATAGATAAGGGTAATGACAGGTTTATGACTATATGGAACACTAATATATACTCATAAAATGATGAAATGCTAAATGAAGTCCATACATAAAATATATGCTATATAAAATAGATAAAAAATAACAAGCTCGGGATATATTCAAACTCGAAGTAATTCAGTTAAGTAATACAAGTTTATAGATGAACTTATGTAATCAAATCAATCATATCGAATACTATCATGATCTATTTGTGAGTTTCTCTGACTGATTATGAGGCAATGTCATTGCCACATCTGTTCAATATTTTGCCAAGATAAAGGACACGTCACAATGATTGGATCCATAATCAATCAAATCAAGTATTTTTTTTTAAATAAAAAAGAAACATCCAATTTTACGGTTTAATCTTATCAGGCTACGTAGTTTATTGAGTTTAAATTGTTATTTACTCTCACCTAATTCGGTGCTCGGTACTCCTTCCAAAATCCAATATGTTCATAAAAGCCCAATCAAATTATTAGTTAAGTTATTTAACTAGTTTCATTGGACTCTCATCAATTCAACTATACTTTTATAATCAATCTCTTCAACTAATCATGAGTTCTACTCATACACATATTTAAGAAAATAAATTCTACCTTTAAGATAATGGTTTACACTTAGAATGTTCAAGTTCAACAGGATGAGGATCTTCAAATACTATTCAACCCTGATTCATAATTTAACTCATTCCAATTTAAAACATTCATAATTCACACTTTCAAGTTTAATAAGCACATAGGGGTAATAGGCTATATGCAACATATTCAACTAGGGTCCATATGAATTATTGTATAACTTAATATTTTACGTACTTGACTCATAATCTCATTAATTTATGTAGTAATATGCAAGAATTTACTAGGATTTTAGGATATTTTTAAGAACTCAGTCATGAGGATCTCAAAGGCTCAAATTAGACCATCCACTCTACTAAACAGGGAAGGGCACGTGGATGAACTCAATTCACATTTTAGTTAGCCTTACATTCCCGGAATAAAGATTTGAACACTCAATTGTAGAAGATTTGACTTGATCCTACGAACCCTAGCCTTTTCTATTCTCCTTGGCCCTAGTTCTCAAAGCC
The DNA here is from genome assembly GCA_029948455.1 of Solanum rostratum. Lineage (NCBI taxonomy): Eukaryota > Viridiplantae > Streptophyta > Magnoliopsida > Solanales > Solanaceae > Solanum > Solanum rostratum. The sequence goes on from CM057046.1 coordinate 8,130,715, forward strand.
TTAACATGTAAATGATGAATTACGTGTAGGAACTTACATGGGGTTGAATCCAGCCTCAAAATAATGTGGATTAAGTATAAAAGGGGTGGAAGAAAGATCGGAATGCCCCTTATTAAAATTGTCATCTAATACTGTGATGGAGCAAGTCCGATCCGCGACACAGACTTGTTCCATTTCAGTTCATTTTTCAACTTAGCGCACAAATTTATTCACTTAATGCGTTTTATGTATAAAAGGATAAAGCACACTCTTTTGGTTGAATGATTTTGCCTCGAAAAATTGTTTTTTTTGAATTTCTTGCCCAAAAGTTCCACCAAAATCATTTTTGTACATGTTTCTGAATCCCTTTCGATATCCCGCTTTGGTCTTAGCTTAAAAGACTATGGACGGTAAGATTTTTGGGATGTCACAGGTATCTTCTATGAAACTTCGTCAACACATTGATACCCCATTAGTATCATATATGATAGCCGTTGATGTTTGGCGTTTGAATTTCAAAGCAAATCTATGTCATTTTGTAATAAAAAAGGGGTATGAAAGTAACGCGACATATAATAATAAATACATTTCCTTTTTGGGGTATAAGTGTGATTTTTTCATATTAAAATGAGTTGAAATAGAAATCAAATTTGGTCATGACCGATTCAAATTTAATTTGAACTCAAATTGATAAAATTCGAGTTTGGGTCATGACTCGTTTAATTTAACCCGCTTAATTTCAATAATTTAAACATATTATTATTTATTATTTGTAATTATAGTTTGAATTTCAATAGAATAAAAATTATATATACATAAATAAATTTTATAAGATATAAAATAGACAGTAATTAATATGAAATAGTTAGAGATAAAAAAAATTATTTGATATTTAACAAATAGCAACTACTTTTATCTATGATTATCACAATAATTGATAATGTAGTAGAAATATGAATAGACCTGTCACAATCTATTGGACAACTAAAGATCCAATTTAGCTCATTGTCTTATTGGGCTAACATCATTTGGTTTCACAAGATTTTGATTCATTTAGGCCCTTTTTGGACTAATAAAAACTTCAACTTGGGCTAGTTCATGTTTTCTCTCAATTTCTTTCTTTAATTTTGAAAATACAACAATAATATACTCAATATAATTCTATAAGTGGTGTTCGGAGAAGATGGTGGGGTTTGCAGCCTCACCTATCGTATGAATATAGAGAGACTGTTTTCAATAGATTTTCTCAGCAAAAAATGATAGAATACTATGAGGTCACAAAATTGTTCACATGACAATATTTGATGAGTGACAAACACATTAAACTATAATGATAGTGTAATTATTTTTCTCATATCGTCAGTATATATAACTTAAAAGTCTTTGAATCCTTAGCATTTTCAATTTACTCAAATTGATAAATATTCCTTTTTGGTGTACTTACAAGTTCCTAGTTACTTGCTTGCATCTTTAGAAAAGCATAGCAAATAAATGGGATTCCTAGAACATATAGATTCTCCAAGTTTAGCAGCTCATATGCAGCTGAGTTAGAATATGTATGAGAAGAATAAGAACCAAAAAAGAGATGCCATTTATCTACACATATTCTCTTGAGTTGTTTTGCAACTATGGTAGAACAACTTCACTTTGAATAATCTTTCAACATCATATTCATTTCTTTCATAAATTCAAATTGACTATCTAACTCCACCTGCGTGAGCTCGTTCACATTGCCAATTCTAAATCTGCATAAAAGAGGAGGGTTGCTAAGGTAAATCGAAAACAATTTCTCTATTTCCATAAAGGTAGGTTAAGGCTACATACATTTTATCCTCTTCAGATCTCAATTGTGAGAATAAACTTTTTTGTTTGTTCGATGTATTTGTGTAATGGTATTCATTTCTCATTATTCGTTGTTATTATTGCTCTCATATTTGTATCTCCTTTTTTTTTTGAACTATTTAGGATAATTAAGAACCCCTCTATCTATACGAGGTAGGGGTAAAATTTGCACACACTTTGCCTTTTCCAGACTCTACTCGTTCAACATGTCAATCCCAAATCTGCATAAAAGAGGAGGGCTGACAATGTTAATCGAAAATAATTTCTCTAACCCATAAAGGTAGGTTAAGGATGTCTATATTTTACCCTTTTCAAACCCTAGTTGCGAGAATAAACTTGTTTTCCTTTTTTGTTGAATAATCTATTGTGTATGCTATTCATTTCGCATTATTCGTTATTATTATTGCTCCCAAATTTGTATCTCCTTTTTTCTCAAACTATTTAGAATAATTAACAACCCCTCTATCTCTACGAGGTAGGGATAAAATTTGCATACAGTTTACCTTTTTCAGACTCCACTTGTGAAATTACACTGAATATGTTGTCGTTATCAAATTAGCCATATGTTTGTGGACTCATTCTCTGTAGTGGAATAGATTCATGTACTTTTAGTAAATGTGAAACAGGAAAAACAGGGTTGTGCATTTGTGCTCATTATATATCCAATACCTATCAATATGGATATACTTTGAAAAATTCTCTAACTTTCATTCACAAAACAATATACATACAATTATTACTTTTCTATAAACAACATTACTAGTTGTAGGAATCAATGACTTTTATATTTATATATAGAGAATATAAAAGTATAAGCTTAGTTAAAACATTACTAAATACACTTTTAATCTAAGTTGCACACACTCTTCACTTTCAATGCTGCACCCGTGTTGGATTCTCCGAAGATATACTACTTTTGGAGAATCTGACGCGCACCCACTAACACTTTTGAAGAGTCCGAGCAACATAGCTTCTGACTATACTCATGAAATTGCTCTACTTCCTTGGAGTTCAAGTCTATAACTTTTGGACCAATTTCATCATACTCATTGGGGCATTTGCTGTTCAAATCAATTGTCTCAAAAAATCTTTTACCAGATGATTGTTCATCACAAATGTCACTTCTACTTCTTTTTTTCCCTGTAGTTTCTTGATTCAATGATAGACAAATAGAAGTACTACTCTTAATGTTCCGCATATCATTCCAATCTTCCTTCCTTGCTGAGCTCTCAGAGGATGTTAATGAACTTTCAATCGAACACAACATACCGCCTTTCAATGTTTTCGTGTGTGTGTCTTTCGAGATTGAACCGTCAATATCTGTTATGGCTGATAATGAAGAATTTGGACAACATCCCATGTTAACCATTGAAACTAATTGAGAGAGTTCAGCTTTAGCAAGTTCAACTCCAGAAGAAGTACCATAACTTGCTAATGTTTCTTGTGCTTTCCTTAAAACTGACTGTAAATACTTCCCTTGAGCTTCAATCCTAAGTTGTAAATGTCTTTGTACCTAAAAAAATAAGTACAAATTTGTAAATACTACAACGACAACAACAACTACGCCTCAATCCCAAGAAAGTTGGAGTTTGTAAATTTGTATGTATTGTGAGGACTCATCGCGACTTGACTAGTTTACACTGATCGTTAGCCTAAGACACAAGTTTAAGGAGTGATGATCAGTGTAAAACTAGTCAATTTATGATGAATCCTCCTCGTATACGTACAAGTTTGTAAATATCTTGGAAAAGTATGCACATATATGAAACTCAAGAATATATTCATTTACCTCAATTTGTTGATGAAGTTTCCTTTGCACTTCCATTTGCATTTGTAAAGCTCTTGCTATTTGGAAACTCCTGAGAAAAATAGTTAACTAGTTAGTTGTTGTAAATGCTTGTGAAATTTCTATGTTAGCAAGCGTTTGGTCATAGATTATGGATCAGACTTCAAAAGATTATCTTCAAATATCTGTTTGATCAAACTCGAAATCTGATATTTAAATATTTTCAAGTTCTCAAAAACTGGCTTGGACCAGGTTTTGAGACTTCCACTGACAAAACTTCGATTTCTTTTTGAAGTACATGTTCAAATATAATTTCAAAATCTATGACCAGACGAGAGCTTAGTTTATTGCATTCAAAGGGAAGCAATCATTACTCTTTCATCTGATTCTGAGATCCATCACAAACTCCCAAAGATAACTGATGATCACTCTGAGACAACTCTGTATCAAAATAAGTCCTCTGCTTTAAGCCTCTGGAGATTTCATTTCCCTTTGTTTTATCATCATCTAGTACTGTTGCACACAAATCCAGTTTACCTTCTTGTTCACTTTCATCAAAAGATTGATCAGTCACCTGACTTTTCCCTAGACGATATTTCTGTACAACGAAGAATCATTTCAAAGTCGTGCATTTTTAGAGGATCCAATACGAGTACTGCAACATCTTTGAGAGTCTGAGCAACATAGATGATTGTGACAAATGAGACAGTTACCTGTAAATGGCTTTTGAGGTGATATAAAGTTAGTCCATGAATGTTCATCACTCTCATCAATGATTTTGGGGTAGCCTCTACATTATCAATCAAATAAACATTATTAGAATTTGTAACAATAATAAGTTGGTTACACCTGTGTCAACTACCTGACACAGGTGCAATAACAATATTTTTGAAGGATCCAAGCAATATAACTACTTACTATCTGGACCTCCTAGTTGAGAGACTGCATCGACGAATCGTTGATGGAGATCAGGAGTCCATTTAAGTCTTGGCTTGGCATCACTTGATAAAACTAAGTTCATATCTTTACTTTGTTGTGCATTTTGAGCAAGACCCATTTTTTCTTTTTGCTTTTTGTTGTTGTTATTACAATTTACAAATGTATGTGTATTTTTTGGATTGAAACACATAGAAAAGAGGTTGCTTTTGTGTCTGAAAAATGTGGCAACTCTTATAGTTGTATATATAATTGGGAAGTTTGTTAAGGGTGTCCCATGTTGTTTTCTCACTCCATATCTGGAAACATATGTTGTAAGGGAATATATGCTTTCCTATGAGCTGTGCCCCTTCTTTTCTACCATTTCCCATTTCATATCAAACTTTTTTCTATTTTTAATTATTTTCTTTTATTTCCAAGTAATTTCATTTATCACACTATTTTCTTGTAGTCTTTCATAATACTTCTTCATACATTATTTTACTTCAGTTATTTCTTTTCTCGATCCACTTGATATGTTTTTCCTTAAACCGACGGTTTATCGAAAACTCCATCACTACCTCGCTTGACAGGTGTAAGGTTTGTCTATAATCTACCTTTCTGTCATACTTTACTGCTCGTGGGATTACATTGAATATGTTGTTGTTATTACGGCTAGTGATTTGATTAAAAAAAAAATCTCGAAAAACTTTGTCATGCTTTCTATAGTATTTTTCCATGATTTCCTTTTTTGATTAGCTTTAAAATGTTGTACTTGATTTTAGTGGCGGAGCTAGGATTATCACTAAGAGGGTTCAAGATTTTGGAAAGTGGCTATACAAACTAATCGAAAGGGATTCGATATTTACTATATATATAAAAAAATTATTTTAATCATGTATAATAGTATAATTTATCGTCGAAGGGGATTCATCCCTACCAAAGGAGTAGCTCCGACCCTTCTTGATCCTACAAGTCTATCGCAAACAACATCTCTAACTTTCAAAATAAAGATAAAATTTACGTATACTTTATTTTTTTATAATTATATTTATAATATTACTTTATTTATGGTTATCCTAAATATGTTATTGTTTACTAGTGATATAATAATTTTCTCTTTTTCTCTTTCTTCTTTGACTTGAAAGGGTGTGTGAGAGAATCTATAATAGAGCAAAAACAAAGAAAGCAAACACATTTCAATTTTGAGTCTCAAAAGGAGAGAAAAGGGGAAGGAAAAAAAAAAGTGTATAATTTGTTTTTACCCTCCTGTTTTTCCTTCTTATTTCTCTTTCTTTCTGCTTTGATTCCCCTACTGAAAATAGGCAGCCCCACCATTACATATATAATAGAAACTAACTTTACTTAAATCTTAGAGGAGTTTTTGATGACAACAAGACAATATATTCGGTAAAATTTGACAGGTGAGATTTGAGAGGATGAAATGTATGCAGATCTTATTATTTAGTTACTGTTTTGAAAGACTCTCGTTTCAAAAATATCAAGCCCTAAAAGCAGAAAATACTAGATATAAAAGAAGAACCTTTGATAACAGCCACCACCATAACAACATATTCGGTGAAATCTCCTAAGCGGGCTCTGGGGACGGTTAAATATACACCGACCTTATTACTACCTCATAAAGATAGAAAGACTATTTCCAAAAGATCTCATCTCAAAGATATCGAACCCCAAAAACAGAAGAAACTAGATATGATTAAAAAAAAAAAACTATTAAATAGTAAAGCAAATGAAAGAGGAGCCTTTGATGCAAGCAACAAAAAGAAAAAGAAAAAAAAATAAAACCTATATATTTTGGTATTTATTTATTGGAGATATTGATCAAAAGGGATTCTTTAAAATAATTATTTTCTTTTTTTCCCCTTTCTTTCTTGTACATAATTATTTTCTTTTGTAGAGAGTGTGGTGGTATTGGCAGATTCTATTTGTTTTTTTATAGGGATAAAGGAATCAAGGAATCTAGTAATAATAGATTATTATTTTTTCTTTCTTGTACATAATTATTAATTTTCTTTTATGTTTTCAAGAAGTACTTTATGAATTAAGAGATAATAATGAAGTAAAAACAAACCTTTCAAATAGCACTAATTAATTAATTAATTAATTAATTATCCATACTATTAACCTTAGTGTCTTTTTTATGTCTTCATCAATCTTTGAATTTTCAGATATACTACAAGTATATGCTTGTTATCTACTATGCAAAAAAATGAAAGACAAAAAAGAGAAGAATGAAATCAACAGTTTATATTATTATTATTATTATTATTATTTTAATTTAATGTAAAAAGGAGCAATAGTGTGACAGATAATAATGAAATAAAATGGAATCAAACTTAGAAGAATTATTCAATGGGACCCTTCCTTGTAGAGGATTTAGGGAAGACCTAGTCCATATATCATATATATACCATAGAAAGACTCCCTAACATAATTCGAATGGAGGCTGATCGCTGCGTTCATTTTGACTTTATGGACACTTAATGATATTTTATTGATACTTTTAAATATAAATTTTTCGATCTTCGAAGGACAAAGATATAAATCGCGAATTTAAGATTTCTAAAATATTTAGTATTTTTTATATTATAATAAATAAAGAATTTTATGATAATAATAAATATTATGTGTATTTCTAGTTGACAATCAATACTTTATGTATATATTGTTAAAGGTTTTAGCGATTTTAATGATATTAATTTGATTGTCATTGAATGTTTTTATTATGACGATTTATTATCACTAAATATTTCTTTTATTACAATGGTAATTTTTTTAATTTTAACAATTTTATTACATAAAATATTTAATTTTATGAAAAGACTACGAGTTCACTGTTCTATTTTTAACCTATAGATTTACCTTTTGCTATGTTCTCATTCCAACTAGTTGAAGTGAGTTATATGAATCATTTATACGAAAAAAATATTTAAATTTGCTTTCGCACTTTAAAAAATGTTTAATTTTTTTTATTTATCTTCTGTTAGATTTTTGGTCTATTCATATTTTTCTTCATCAGCAAATTATCTCTTTTTCATTAACAGATAATTACGCACGAAATGTGTTGGAGTAAACATAAAATAATATTAGACCAAAAGTTTAAGGAGAAATTAAACTATCTTATTTTAGATATATATCTATATTATATATACTAATTCTATCTATACGTTCAAATAATTACATATCTTATCACTAATTAAGGGTTTTCTATAATATATTAAGAAAGATACACTTAGATTCATATTCAAGCTGCTATGTAGATTTACTAACATAACGAGAGAGGCAAGCAAAACAGAGAGAGAAACGAGCGAGATAATCATATATCCAGAAACATGCGAATTCACTTAGATATAGTGTATCTAGAACAAATCACACCTAATTTTGACTCCATGTATCTCAAGATATATGTATCTAGACGTATTTAGATACATCAAAATCTGATAAAATTTGTCATATTACAAACTAGAATATATCTAAGTAATTAACTTCTAAACTAATGAGATTTCTGTAAATTTAATTAGTACCGGACAAATTTGGCCATTTCCCATAGTTGTTATCCATTGTAATCTTTTTTTTTCCCTTCGTTTTAATTTGTTTGTTTTACCTTTTCTAATCTATAAAAAAATTATTTTTTCAGCAAATTTTTTATTCTATATTTTCATCTGACATATTTAAGATTATAAAATTAAAAGATATTTCCGTACACTTTGTATCTATAGTTTAAACTCCTAAACTCAAAAGTGTTTTAAAATTATTTTCTTAAATTCTGTGTCAAATTACTTTCTGATCTTCTTAATTAGGCAAAAAGATAAAAGTAGCTTGATGATTTTATTGTTGTTCATCACATTTTTTTAGTTTGCTAATGATAGCTTAGGTGATAGAAGAAATAAAGATCTTATTATAAAATTTTAGGCTTTGTTATTGAAACTATGTAATTGGCATATGAATAATAATATGAATTGAAGTGGGTAATCATATGTGTTGAGTAAAATTAGCACAATTATAATGAGTTTAGAAATTGAAAATCTTATTAATAGTAAAATAATAAAGTAATTCAAGATTAACTTTCTAATTCAACCGGTAATTTCACGTATAAAAACGAAATTTCTTGGATGAATAGAAGACCAATCAAGTTTGTAAGATAAAATTAAATTACGTTAAAAAATATCAAGAATTCAGGCAAAAATAGAGAGGGTGTTTTGCCATATATTATCATTGTTGTTGTTGTTAATCAAGTTGAAAATCTATCAGAAATAATATTTCTATTCCTTGCAAAGATGATTGTATCCTAAAATCCCAAATTTACATCGGATTTGTTATAGTAGTCGTTTGTTTTCTTTTTGTAGGTGATCTTACTCTTTTTTGTTATTAATATTTTTTTTCTTGATAGTTTTTTTAAGAACTTTTTTATTTCATTTTTGTATTTTTTTAGACTTATTTTAAAATATTTTTAAATCAAGAATTTTCATAAATAAGCTCTCTATCTTACCTAATATAAAAATAAGCTACATATCTATACAATATTTTGCTCTTTATGGTTTTTATTTATAAAAATCATAATGAAAATATTTTTATTATTTCAAATATATCGTAAGTCTCACCCCAAGTCTAACTAAAGTCTCTCAAAAAACGTGCCCCAACTTTATTTTTTTACTTAAAAAGAAAAAGCCCCAAACAACCCACCCCCCAACCCCCCACCCCCACCCCCACCCCCACCCCCAAAACAAAAATATGAAAAGATAAAATCATCCCTAAAATATTCTTGATCCACTTGAGTCCAAGTCAATAATTTAAACCCAAGTCAATGATTTGGATGCTCCATCAAAAAAGACTTTTTATCTGAGAGAAATTTTCATAAATAGTCTTAGCTTGAAATTAAATATATTTAAATAATTATATTTTACATAATTACACAATATAACCTTGGTTATGTGACCAGGAGGGAAGGAGAGAGGCGAACGGGATTGAGAGAGGGAGGAGAGAGGCGAATTAAATATGTATATTTGTCAAATTGTATATGTATGTCTGTAAAATAATTGTATATGTGTAATTAATATTCATATATATTTGTGTATCTGGAAAGCGGGATTGGGAGAGGGAGAAGAGAGGCAAGGGAGAGTGGAGAGAGGCAAATTGTATATGTATATCTGTCAAAATAATTGTATATATGCAGCTGTATACATTTGTAATTGTATATCCGCAAGAAATTGGAGAGAGAGAGGAGAGAGGTGAGAGGTGAGAGAGAGGAAGAGAGGAGAGAGAAAATAACAATAAAACCTTGACTATAGCTATAAATTGTAATTTTTTTTAAACTATAATTATATTTTAATACATATCAGTTATTTTTTCTTTATCTTATTATCTACCACTCCAAGGTAAATGATATGGAATTAGGTCATTAATCTGGAGTCTTTCCTGTCATTTCTAGGTAAATAATATAATTAGAATCATAATTCATAAGTTAACTCTAATTAGAATATATATTTTTAATATCATTACAAGCATGTTAAAATGCTAATCTAGGTAGTATGTACCATACTGTTTAAAATGGCGAAATCGAAAATTTTATTAAGGAGTCTAAGATTTAATCTATACTATATTAAAAACATCAAAATCCTAGAAATGTTGTTGTTTGAACTTTTTGCCCTTCGTTAAAAGACTTGGCTTTAGACAAAATCGTCTTTTTACTATTTTTCTCATATAATTATCATTAAATTTCTATCCTAATATTTAGAAATATGAAATTCATTAAAGTCCTATCTAGAAAAGAAATTAATATTTAACACTTCTAAATCAATTAGAATTTTACCTTATAAAAAGAAAATAATGTTCTCCAATTCTATTTAGTTAATATCTTAATCAAACTTTACAAGAACATATGTTTCCTCTCTTTAAATGTACGTTTTATCTTAATTTTTTTTTTAGGTTTTGTACTTAATAATACAACATATACATAATAATTTTTTACTTATATATTTTATATAATTTTCTATATACATATAATTTTTTTGATGAAAGATATCTGATTGACCACCCTTAATTATATGTGGCTACGGAAAAGTATAGTACGTTAAATAATAAAGATCTAAAAATTACCCAAGACAAACTTAAATTTTCGACTAAACAACTTATATAATTGACTTACCCCCCCTAGTTAGGGTGTGGGGTGTAGGGTAGGGGAGGGGGTGGGGTTCTTTAATTACTTCTCTTTTCTTCTTTTCCCTTTAATCAACACACGAATGTAGAAATTAGAAAAAAGGTCCATAATTCTTGTACTATATTACACAAAAGATTTTTAAAAAAAACAGAAGATTAGTGTGCTTTATTAAAAAGCCTTAAACCACATCCACTGGATCTAAATAAGCAAAGAGAGTTATTATCAATGCATAAAGCAAAAGAAAGAAAGGGGAAAAAAGGGACAAATTAAAAAAAGAAGGCCAAAATGGCAAACAAACAAATCATAAAAAAGTCAATTCAATTAGATCAAGATCAATCTTGGGATTTAATTTCTTTTGGTATGGCCAAGAGTTGGAATCCAAATCCAATGATTGAATCTATAAATTTTTGCCTTCTTAGTGCACTACATTCACTTGGTCTGATCCATTTCTAAAGATTTTAAAAGACTCAAAAAATTAGATTCCTACTTATATATATAAAATAAAAAATAATATTCAATAAATGTTACACTAGTAACTATACTAGGCAAGTGAAGGATCTCAATAAATAATATTCAATAAAGTTTGCTTAGACCCATAGAAATAACTCGAAAGCCTATTCCACAAAAGCCGATTAATTATCTTCATGGGGAGCCTATTCTACAATGAGAATACTCGAAAGTTGAACAAATGGTGCTCAATGAAAACCTTCAATACGCGATCATAGGAAAATTTTTGTATGGCTGGCCAGACATCCATGATCTGAGGACGCTTATTCCTAAGCAGTGTGAGCTTAAAAGGGGAATGCAAAATTGGGTTGCTTAGCAATAGGCACGTACTGATTCGTGCTTCTTTACTAGAAGATTATGTCCATCTCCTGTCGAAGCCTGTCTTTTACATCATGCAATGGGGCAAATCCTATCCTATGAGAACTCTTAAATGATTGGTTAGGTCCAAGAGCGGACAATAACTTTACAGTGTTGGGCCAGGTTATTACAGGTGGTATCAAAGCCACCTTGATGATTTTATTCCCCCCCCCCCCCCCCCCCCCCCCGGGAAAAAAAAAAAACTATACTAGGCTTTTTAGCTTTTGATCAAGTCTATGTAATAGTTGGAATAGACTTTCCTCCCTAGGAAGTGTTTTACCTCTAAAATTAGGCTTTCATTGTAATCCAAATTAGTCAAATTTCAAAGCGGATAGTAGATAGAGATGAAAAAATAAAAAAAGAAAAGAGATGAACATACATTATTATAAACTACAAATTCACAGTTCCTTGTTAAAATTAGAAATAACGATTTTTTCTTATCGCAAATTAATGAAATATTATATTGTAGAACATGATTTTTTTCACTCATCTTCATCGAACCAGCTCACAGGTGAAAACATGGGTTGCTCCTAATATTTTCGTGTTTGGAGATCAACTAGAGATGCATTGAGATTTATGAAATTATGAGTGAATTATTCCAGTGGTTGAGCCAGGATTTTTACTAAAAGGGTTCAAAATTTGAAGAAGTAAACACATAAACTAATTGAAGGGGGTTCGACATCTACTGTATATACATAAAAAGTTATAGTTCGACATCTACTATATACACATACAAAATTATTTTAATCCATGTATAAATAGTATAATTGTTTACCGAATGAAATTTCGGATGAACCCCTTAAATATAGTGTAGCTCCACCCCTGAATTATTCTATGTAAAATTGCAAATTTGACTTTTAAGTTTGATAATTTTTTATTTCTGACTCCGCCATTAACTAATAATAGCTAGTGATGATGATCATGTTGTGTATGGTTCAAGTTGGAATAAAAAGAATGAAGGATATGATTGGATTTTGTAATATTTTAATTATATAGCTAAGATGTGTGAAAATCAAGAAAAAAAGAAGAAGGGAGTAATAGAAGTATCTTTTTCTTTTCATTTTTTCTTGCTTTAATATATTCCATTACAAAGTAAAAAAAGGAGATTCTAGGATGATGCATGATGCCTAATATTGAGTAGCAAATACAAGATCAAAAAGTCACTTAAACTAAAGTATTCTTGACATTGATCATCAATTATTATTGTGTTAGAGGACCCCATATAGATAAATGTATATAAGAAGTGATCTCTTTTTTCACAAATCCAAAAGCATCAAAAAGAAAAAAATATCAGGTTATTATAGAATGATAAATATTTCTTTACTTTAATTAGAAATATCTTATTTGAATCGTTGATATAGAATCGTTTTTAATAAACAACGCTTTATTCTCAAAATAAATCTTTTAACATATTTTTAAATTAGTCGAACTTCAAAATAGCTACCAAATATCGAACAAAAGCATAAAAATTTAAAAAGGAAAAGAAGAATATATGGCCTCATGAGGAATCCAAAAAAGTGAAATGAAAGGAACTTGTCACAATCCCAACAAAGAATATAATTCATATCTATCACCCCAGCTGTTTTTATTTTACCCCTTTGGAACATATATAATAATTTTATATATATATAAAATAATTGCCTTATTGAAAATGACACAAGCATTATGTCATTCTTACCTATCTTAATCTAATAGTATCATTTCCTTCTTTTTCAAAATTCTTTTGTTGGACTTGAATGGTATTCCATGACTAGGCAATATAACATTATTGAAAGTGTAAATCTATAATGGAAAGTAAAAATCATGACTCTATATATCACATGATATTGCCTATTAGTAAATAAATATTGCAGCTTGATCGTGTATTTTTGGAGAATCTGATATGCGTATGATACTAATATTTTTGAAGAATCAAGCAATATAGACCATAAAAAGGAGAGAAAATCAAGATTTTTGAACTTTTTAAAAATTTGAATTTGAATTCTATCTCATTCCGTTTAACTTAAATATTTCAAAATTTATTATTTATACTTTATTTATTATATAAATTCATAACTTCGTCACTAAATCCGTCTATGATTAGAAGGGTGAAATAAAGTAACTAGAGGTGCTAAGTTGAACTTTGCTCCTAAGTTTCTTTTATTGGCCAAGCAAAATGTTCTAATCATAGAATAGATTGGTCTAATTGTAGTTAAAATTCCTTCTTTCTTCATTAATCATGATTACCAAGTAACATGATTAAGATTCCTTAATTTTTTTTATATAATAATTAAACATTTGGTGAGATCACTTCAAATGTGGAGCAACCATGCAGCCAAATTTTCAACTTTATTTTACTAAATGTTAAAGATATATCTTAGAATATTGCGGAAATAAAATAACTAGCTATATTTTTTTAAATATTTTTTTTACAAAAATTTAATAGCTAGGTTTTAAAATTATTTTTTTTAGAATCTTATGTGGCTTTTGAGTTTAGGTATTAATTTCTTTAGATCTGTTTTCATTTGAATTTTATTGATAAGTCTAGTAACACGTTTTTCTATTTTCCAGTTAGAAATTATAGCTGACAACACTGCAATATTTTTTTCTCTCAAAATTTTTCTTAGTCATTTTTTAATTTTTTTGTTGAAAATTCAACACTAAATAATAAATATTCATGTTTAACTCAATTAATTAATGAATTATCACAAATCCTATTATCTATGAATTATTTTGCAACAAATTAATTATTATTCAATTTATGAAGGAAGGAATATTGAATTATTTTTCCTTCTCATGTGAAAAATGTTAGTGTGAATGTAAGAAACTTTTTCAAGGAATTTATGAGTTGGAAATATAATTATTTTTTCCTTTTTTACCAAGGCAATCAACATCCCACTTACTTATGTACTGTCTGTTAATTTTAGAACATTTATGTTTGCAGACCCCACAATTTCATCCATGAAGACAAAACAAAATCATTAGAAAAATATTCTTTACATGTTATTTTGGACAAGGATTACCAATTCTCAGAATTTCCTCAGATGATAGGACATTAACTAAAGTGAAGCACCTTGGCCTAAAACAAGCTCCAAATAAAATAAGAGTCAGAATTTTCATTCCGGAAACAGTCTCTTTATCTCTATGAGATAGTAGTTAGGTCTGTGTATATCTTTATCCTCTTCAAATCCCACTTGTGAAATTTCACTGAGTATATTATTGTTGTTGTTGTTAGATTTAAAATATAAATAAGTAAATAAAGAAAGAATTGATCAAGCGAATTCAACATTTATCATATATATATACACATACGTACATAAGAAAAAAGAAAGTAATTTTGACCTAGTTCAAGGAAGATCAAGGTTCGAATGAATTTCCTTGCGTTCCCTAGCTATGCACATAGCTCCAATGAAATTCATTTCTTGATATATCTTGATCAAGATACTTTTTTATTAATGTAAAAAAATGCATGTGTTAGTTATTATTTTTATCAGATTATCGATTAACTTGTAAAAATAACTATGTGCATCACATACCCTTCAAAGGGCTGTATCTATAGAAATTTGGCTTGTACTTTTGGCACTATTATTTGTATTTGAATTTGAGGAATTGTTGAAAGAAAGGAAAATAAGACTTAATTCTTGAAATGTAGGATTGTTAGTTCTCTTTTGTAAGGAAGTTTGGAGTTTCTTGGTCATAAATTATTTTTATTTCTAATAAACTTTTTCATGTGATTCACATTCCAATTAGGTTGATGGTAGTACAACAAAAGAGACATTTAGTAGTAATATTCATTGCCGTAGAAAGATTTAGCAATAATTGTGTTGATGGCATTACTGCTAAATATAAAGTCTTTAACGACATTTATTGAAAACTTGATCATAGATATCCATAATAAAAACAATATAACGACAATCATATTATTGCCGCATAATAATTATAGCTAAATTCTCTGTTTTCTACAACTTGTGAGATTTCACTGAATATGTTATTATTGTTATAATGTATAGCTGTCTTAAGACTAAGGTGAAAATAGACAAATTTTGATGTCATTCACCAAGAAAATGGTTGAAATTAATAAAGGACAGAGGACAAAATCTTTCGATACTGATAAAATTTAAGTACATCTATCTTCTCCAAATTTCATTTATAAAATTTTACTAGGTATATTGTCGTTATTAATCAAAATTGTTCTTGGAAGGAAGGGAAGCTCTAAACATACTTTATTAATGAGAAAAAATGTTGTGGAGGTCTTATTTGACAAGTCATTTCTCTCCAAGAATGATATTTTTTTAACCAGGTCTTTTTAATTGGTTAGAATTTATTATTTTAATAAATTTAACGATATATTTAATACTTTATTAAAAAATTGATCCTTATTTATCGATAGCATATTCTTTAACAAGAAATTCAAAATATATATCACTTTATAAAATCATAACGATATTAGTTACGTTATTTTTTCTCAATTGGCCTTAACTACTCCAAGAGGGACATATAGTCATTAATTAATCATTTAAGGATGATATTAGGGTAATTTAGTCAAATTTCTTTTTTTTATTGATAAGTTTAATCTCCTTTATTTAAAATTGTAAACAAGTTCATATAAGCAAAATTATTTAATTTCATTTTTTTCACCTTTATTTTTATTTGACATGATGATCATATAATTTGAGTGTAGATAGAGAAACATGTCAGCAAGGATTCATATAGCCATCATAAATTGTTTGGGATTGAGGGTAAATTATACCTTCAATACTAGATCAAGCTTATGACTGATATTTTTCACAAATTATGTTGTTTGTTTATAATCAGTTATCCAATTCACTTTTCGTTTTCGAGATTGTAGTACATTCAAACATGACACAATTTTATTTTCAATTCTGATTCCAACTCCGACTCTATAAATTTCAAATAAAGCCCTCCAATTTCAACTTCAACTCTAACTCCATAAATTCCAAATAAAACAAAAAATATTTAAAATTTATGACCGAATGCCTACTTATAACATGATTAAACAAGTGTCCTGAAGTTCTTTTTACACCTACATTTTCATGTAGTTTCTGTTTGGCCTTATAATGTGCAGCTTGTATATCTAGTTCAAGAAATTTCAGTTTATCAGATTCTGAAACTTTAATGTATAAAACCTCGTTACGTCGAATATAGTAAGGATGCAATTGCCCACGAAGGGGTGTGTGTATATAGTACGAGTTTGTAATTGAAGTCTGAGAAAGTGAATAGATAACTAAGAACCAAATTTCGACTGCCTATGGTGAAATAGCACAAAAAAGTCGATATGTGAATAATATTGTTAGTAGTTCGTGAGGCTTTTCCAATGTGACATGTAAAATTAATCTTGTAATTTATTATTAGTAATTTTACACCAGTAGAAAATAGGAATATAGGTTCAAGCTTTCCCCAATTCTTTATCATCAATGGACTTCTAATATATACGAATAGTGTGGCGAGAATATAGTCCACTACTATAGGGAGGCTAACAAATCAGTTGATGCACTAGCGTCACTAAGTCATAGATTTGAGGAACTCGAAGGCTTCACCCTCTTCTCTAATCTCCCTTGAAATATCCGAGGGCTAATCAATATGGATAAATGGAGTCTCCCCTCCTTTAAACAGATAAAAATTAAATCATCTCATATTGTCTATGATCCTCTATGAATTGTGTTCATATTTTTCCCTTTTGATAGATATTAGAGCTCTAGTCTCTTCTCAATGATCATGTACAAAGTTGGGATATCAAACTCAAAATTGTAACTTTTTGCACATCAATGATCGATCAAACGGAAACTTGAAAAAAAAAAGTTCAATTTTTTTTTATCTGTCTTGAATTTTTCTAAAACGTAACTCTCTAAACATACAAAAGAGAAATGATATTCTCTCACACACCAAGACATTATGACTTTAAGTTGCTTGAATACAATTAAGGTGAAACAAGGTCAACAATAGTAAATTTTTTAGCAATAAGTAAACACGATAGAACATTAAATATATATAAAATTTGCGTACACACTATCCCAGATGATGTTGTTGTTGTAGAATGGTGATGGATGAGAAGTTAGCTAGTAATTGCATTATAAGTGGCTGACACCTCAGATCCACTTAATGCTATTATTATCTGATGCTTTCCATCTTTGTGGAGTGTTCAGTTAGTTTTTACACAAAAGCACTTGCTTTTATTCTACTTTTTTTTTTTGAATTATGTCAAAGATATCCACCAAATTTGATGCCTGTCCCTGATCTCTTTTTTCTTAGAGAAAACAGAAAAAATATATAAAAAAAAAAATGAGGTACTATTAAAAAGAATCATTTAGAGATGATGTGACATAAATATGAACTCAAAAGCTATTATCGTTCGAGAGAGAAAGATTGTTCAAGATTATATCAGGAGATTCGACTCGATCCAAAATCAAACACATGTGAAGTTAGTATCTTAAAGTTTTGTGTGTTTTGTGTTAGAAAAGATATATCAAGTGATTTTTGTGAAAACAAATAAGAGTTATATGATCATACATATGAAATTTACTACAAATATTATAATCTTGTTATTCAGTATGGGCAGAGTCACCTAGTGGTCAGGGGGTTCATCTGAATTCTTTTTGGTGAAAATTATATTATTTATATATGATTGAATTAATTTTTATGTATATATAAAAGATGTCGAACCTTCTTCAGCAAGTTCATGTGCCTAGTTCTTCAAATTTTGAATCCTCTAAATCAAAATCCTAACTTCACCATTATTCAGTATGAAGAACAAACTGTATGACTATATTATGAGATTTGCTAGTATAACACAAAGATCATATTTCATACTCACTAAGATTAAACCTCGTATAACACAAATATCGTATTAAACTAAAATCAGATAACTAATTAAAGCACAAAAGATATATAAATATATTCAGTAAATTTCACAAGAAATATATAGAGAAAATTTGGATAAATATTACTAGATTTTATTGAATCATACTTTTTATGTTAGTTTAATTCCTCGTATAAATATTAGTAAACAGATAAATATAACTTATTTTATACCTCAAGTTGAATAATACACCAAATGATATAGAGCTTTTTTTTTATTTCTCGTAGGGGAGCAATTCATGAACCAGAACAAATAGAAATAATTATGGGCTTGAAATATTCGACAATTTTCTTAAATCAAATTAGTATAAAGTGTATATATTGTGTATATTTTTATACTGAATATACATACATTATGAATATAATATACATTTTTATACACAACATATATATTGCTAGTGTATATGTTATGTATATTACAGTCATCTTAGTAAAATAGTTGACCAAATGGTATATATTAGTAACTATCCCCAAAAAATAGAAATTCATGCAACAAGGTAGAAAGGCATTGTTATGTTGCAACTTTCATTGTTATACCCGTCTCGTCGAGCCATTGACTTTAATACAAGTTATATTGATTAACAATCGTCGTGGTACTTTTTTTTTTAACCAAAAATACTTAGAAGAGGAGTCTGGATTGATAATAACACAACAGAGGTGGTTCGACAGTGCTAAAAAAAAGGCAACGTCTTAGGGCCCCAGATTTGAGGGGCTTCAATTTTTATTTAAGTAATAATAGGTTATAGATTTTTATTTTTTTGGAAAAAATACTAAATAAGTATTATTTACAGTAAAGATTATTCATTTTATACAAAAAGAAGAATTATTAGAATAAGTTTGGCACATCTGGAGTATGATTATATGATCAATTGAAAAGAATTACTGAATGAAATCAATTATAATTTTTTTTAAAACAATTCTGCATCTCAAAAAGATAAAAGAATAAAATTCGTAAAAGAATATATTAATCTCAAACAGTTTACAATGAACATATCCCAATAAATTTTTAAATCTAGAATAACCAAGATATGTTAACATTGAACTTCATGAAGCAAATCTATTTTGAAGTTATTTTTTAATCTTCTTTTCTGAGCTACCATAGAACCCTCTTCATTTTTCTATTTTTAGTTTTTAAAATATGTATAACGTGATGTATAAAAGTGTATACACGCTTTCGTATGCAGTTATACATTACATATACTTCCTTATTTATTACACATACATTGTACAAGTAATATATGAACTTATAAATATATATCATATATACATACTTATACTATTATACATACATATACATTGTATATATAGTATATTAATAATGTATATGCTTTATATAAACAATGTAACCACTCTATTTTTATAAGTTTTGATAAAGAGTTGAATGCATTGGAAATTGATACTATGCAGAAGGAAACAATTCATCCAAGAAAGAGTTACAAAATGAATAATTTTCACATGATACTATTCATCCAAGGAAGAGTTACAAAATTTGTATTCTCTCCTCTGTGCAAATTGTAGGTGGACTCTATAAAAAAATTTAGGAGTTTTGAGTTACATCCGAATTTCGATAGATTTTAATCCAAGAACTTAAAGTTTAATCTTCGAATGCTTATAACACTAGAGTATTTGCAACTTGTAGAGAAACTTATGATGTTTGATCTACATATTCTCTCTGTCACTTAACCAAACCATGTCAAACATTATGCTTCTTTGAGTATAATTTTCTCTGTCATCTGATTTGTCAGCATCATAATTCAATTATTTGCTTACGGATGATCTCCTGATATTTCAATCCCAGAGACATTATCTTATCGTCTTTTTCATAACATGTGTCATTTTATTAAAGGAATAATAAGAAAAATAGTTTAATACCTCATGGAATGGAGGGAGTAACAAACTCAAGTAATAATTATATATTGTTCTTCTTCCTATTGCCTCTTCTCAAGTAATAGCAACAATATATATCTTTTTGTTAGGAGAAAAAATAGGGCATAATATGATTAGCTCTAAGAGCTCTCACTTAGAAGAGAAAGGATCACAAAGTAAAAGAACAAAACTAGAAAAAGACCAAAAATGCTTTGTGCTTCTTATCTATACATTATTCATTACTTCAAACATGATGGATCTAGAGATAAACTAGTACTATATTTGTAGGACAAAAAGATATATATCTTATAATGTGATGTACACAAATCATCAACTAGTTTTTTAACCTTACTTTCTTCAACCTTTTAACTTGCAAAGTTCTTTGAGTTGACCCCACTTTCTCAACTTGTGATCCACATTTTAAAGCATCTATATATGCACTAGCTGAAGTTCCTTGTATTTCCCTCTTGTTACCTTATTCATGTAGTATTATTATAAAGTGTATTTTATTCAAATAATTATTTATATTGAACTAGAGGGAGTATTAATAAAAAGTTTGAAATATGAAATTAATTTGAAAAAATTGTTGGGTTTTTGCCATAGGGAATTCTCCATATTTGGCGAATCCTTTTTCTAGTAGGAAAAAGTTTATGACTCTAAAAATAGATGTTTGTTTCTTCAAACTTGGTAGCATTCACAATGTAGCCATGAGGGCTTGAGAGTTTTGAGTAGGGAGAGAAACGGTGAGTCACAAGTATTACGTTAACACTTGTGTGAACCTCTTTGTATTCTGAGTGAATTGGTGGAGTTATTTCTCTTGATATTTTGTACTCTCTATTATATAGTAGATTGATCATCTCCTCTTGTGGATGTAGGTCAGTTAACTGAACCACATTAAATATTTGTATTTCTTTATGATATATTTCTTGTTTATCTTCATATTCATGGTCTTTGGAGGATTACTTCCGCATGACACCTTTTCTTGGTTGGTCCTAACAAAAACATGTACTATCAACCAATCAATTATGTTATAATTGGATCAATTATAAGGATATTATCTTATCTATCTCTATATGAAAGAATTGGAGACAAATTTCATTAGGGGATTTTGTCTCACAGGCTCAAGTTTCGTCATAGAAAGTTACCCAATATTTGTGTCGGCGAGAGATAGCAATTGTCAGATCGAATAATAATCCAAACGCATGCAAGGGTGGATATAAATTGATGATGGAAAAGGTTCTCAAAAATCCAACAACAAATTACTCTCATGATCTAGTGATAGAAATGGAACTAGCTTAAATTTTGCTACTTAATAACGGGTTTATTTCTCTCGAACACACATAATAAATTGTCATGGTAAAAAAAAAAAAGGCATACCTAAAGTATTCTGACTTTTGAAATTTCATACTTGAACTATCGGATTTCTGAATTTTTTACATGAACTATCATCACATATTTATCGAAACACACACACCCACTATCGGTTCTTCACCTTTCAATCTATACGATGGACGATGGTGATGTTTTAGGTAGGAAAAGTTAACAACTGATAATAGATATAGTAAGTTTATGCACCTAATCGTTCAGGCATAAAACTCTAATATTCATAATAGAAATCTTGACTCTATCACTGTCGATATCGATTTACGCGTAGATTATTTCAAACGCAACCATTTTGAAAAAAAGAAAAGTAGCAAGAAGTCTCCTTGAGTTAATTTTTGATACTCCAATATCTAAAGAAGTGAGGAAAAAGCAAGCACTGTATAAAAGATACGATGAATTTCTTATCTGTTTAAAAAAAAACACAAAATTTTAATTATTTAATTTTAAAATAAAAGAAATCTAGACAGCTGTTTGATGAACAAACGACAGCCACGAAAACATTTTAGATTCTTTGGGAAGTGGGCCAGGGGGACCATTTTGGGGACAACAAGGTAATGGTTGTCTGTGTTACACGTGGCAGTCAGTAAGAGCTTGTTTTTTCACTTTACTTTTATTTATTATTATTATTATTATTAAGATACTGGGGACCACTAAATTCTATCTGGCTGCTGTTGAGCTGGCAGGTGCCTTCCACTCTGTTGGCTGGTTTCTATGCCACGTGGAATTATGATATATTATCTAATGACCAATCGGCGTGCCACACGTGTTGGAAAGACTAACCTATTCCATCTAGTTTGATCCTCCCTTCGTCGATGTGATATTATTTAACTTGATATACGATTTAATTACAAGAATGGGTACTTTAAGAGTGAGAATTACAAGGACTTTTTTCTTTACCAAAACGACAATTTTTTTTACCAAGCTACATCATCTTTATTTTACTTTTTCATTTCTCAATACCAATCAAATCAACATTAATTAATATCAACAAACACCTTTTGCCTTTTTTGTAATAAAAGATTGGTATGTTTATGTAAATATGAAAAAGTTTGTAGGGCCATATAATTTGGTATATAAAATGGTATAGTTATGTTTTTCACCCTTTAAGAAAGTAGATTTTTTTTGAAATTTATGATCCAAAGTAAATCATAAATATTTGTGTGGTTATATTTTAATAAAACTCGACTCTTTTAACATAAGTGTGAACCAAGTCTATGCCGGAGGAATAAGAGAAAACTTCGTACAATTATTTGATTAAGGATATAATAGATATTTTAAAGTTAATGCGATACTTCTTCAGTCCCATTTTATGTGGTGTCTTTTTCTTTTCAGTTCATTTAAAAAAGAATGTCACCTTATTATAATGAGACATAATTTAACTTTGAAATTTCTTTTTTACCCTTAATGAAACTAATCTCAACTACACAAATATCTAAGGACTATTTTACACGATAAATCTCGACGATGAGTTGCATGCTTTGGAAGGTTATGATTGTTTTGGTGGTAAGGAACCACCACTTATATAAAATATCTTATTAGAGGTAATATTGTAAAATTATAGTCGAAACAACTAAAGAAATATAATTAAGCAGCTGAAGCAGACGCGTCAATAAAGAACTATCATAAAAAAAATTAATTAAAAAGTCCACGAAATATTTTGTAGGCCCTATATAATAAAGGAGCAGAAGCAGGCAGGTAGATGAAGAGTTGCCTGCTTTGGAAGGTCGTGATTGGTTTGGTGGTAAGGAACCACCACTTATATATAGAGAAGATTATTTTATTAGGACGATATAGTAAACACATAGTTGAAACAGTTGGAAAAAAGTATTTATTAAGGGTAATGTTGTAAAATTATAATTGAAGCAACTAAATAAATATAATCAAGCAGGTGAAGCAGACGCGTCAATAAGCATCTGCAATAAAAAGGTTTAATTAAAAAGTCCATGAAATATTTTTATGAGCCATATATGTTAAAAGAGTAGAAGCAGACAGTTGTAGGAGACTCTCTCTGCCATAAAAAGATTTAATCAAAAAGTCCAAGAAATATTTTTATGAAAGGAGTAGAAGCAGATAGCTCAAGCACCAAAAGCAGACGCACCAATAAGCAACTGTCATAAAAAGATTTAATTAAAAAGTCTACAAAATATTTTTATGGGTCCTACATGATAAAGAAGTAAAAGCAACCTCAAATAGGTATATTGATGGAAAGTTGTCTTCTTCCACAGATTTTATATTTAATTGTAATATTAGTAGTATAAAATGATAGCAGTGTTAAAATAGAGTAATAAAGAAGGTCCACGTGGGAAGTTCTTATTGATTTGATGGTAAAGAGAACTAGCTCTTATATATATTAGATAAAAAAATATAAGATTCAAAATATTGTCCAATTCATCTTATTATTTGTGTAAAATTCAATCTCAACCTATCATATTTTGGACATACTTTAGGAGTTGTTGGCAATTTTTTTTTTCTTCTATTCTTAAAACGTAAGGATAGTGTCAAAACATATAAAGCAACTTTTCTTATCTCTTTATCAAATATATAGTTTCATTGGAGGATTTAGAAAGATGATCAAAAGTAACCTCAATCAAATTCACATTTAAATGTATGTGTTTGAAAAATCTTACTTCAAATTTTAAATTATAAGTCTTGATGGTTAATTGAATTTTTATCTGGGAGAGGATCGAACCATTAAAGTTGGATGTTTACTCACTTGTCCCAAAAGAGGACTTTAATTGATTGTGGATCCAATGATGGTGATTGTTCCTTACCCTAGCAAAGTATTGGATGATTGTTGCAATGATAGTGTAATCATTGCATCGTAATTCGCTCATATGATGATGATTTTCGGATAGAGAAAATCTCCAATAAAAATAAATTATTTAAGTTGATTGAGATTGGATATATATGATTGAGTAGATTTTGATAAGCATTGTTTACTATTAACTTGCATACTTCGGTGAGTTCTAAGTTGAGTCTCTTGGAGTTGAGTACTTTGAGTTATTGTTTCCTTTCTGGCTATTTTATATACTGACGTCATTTGGTGTTGCATTGTTTTATGGTACAGATACAGGTGCTAGAGATCATCAACATGCCTTACGTTGACGATCTACTTCTTCCTGGAGATAGTGGTGAGACTTTCTTGCATTCGGATGAATCATTTTTACTTTGTTTCTTAGAGTTGAGCAGTTTATTTTGAGGTAGCCATAGACCTGACACTGGCATCATCTGGATAGTCGATAGAGGTTTCATAGGCATAGATTGAGGAGATTGAAGTTGACTTCTTTTGATTATGTGTTTTTATATATATAAAAATTATTCTTATGATTTGGAGATTGATTTGGATTGCTTTACTCTAAACTACTTCTTTATTGAGTTATTGATTTGGTAGTCCACGTTATTATTCTCTTTATTATTGATTTTATCTTCTGCTATATGATTGAATGAGTGATCAGGCCAAATGTTTCACTTAGGAACTGACTATGATATCTGAGTGTCGGTCATGTCTAGAGTACCCTCCTGAGGCGTTACACAATTATGACTATGAGTATATCAATAACAACAACAATCTTCTTGTATCACTCTTAAGCTTTACGAAAATATGTTGAAAGAAGAAAATAGCTTTAATATACCTCTTTCAAAGATTTCAAGGGGCCTATTGACTTCTGCCCTACCCTTGCTACTACAACAGACATGATAATCATTCTTTTTTTTTCTTCGCCCTTTGCAATTCAAAGAACAGATTAAAAAAATGATTCAACCTCAGTAACACGTAGAATATAAAACTTCAATAAAAGACAGATTTCCATCATAAATACGGTGCAAAATCAACTAGATAGCTCGGCGCATAGAACAACGTAATTCTATCAAGGAGTAAGCTGAGAAAATTGATAATTTTTGTAATATGAGTTATGGATTTTCTAATAAGAATCTGAAGAAACCTCGAAGAAGAAGATGTATATAGGTCTCCACAGACTCATGCTTACCCCATATCAAAAAAATGCAAATATCTTTATTTTTTGAAGTCATATGGACGAATAGTTTAGTGCATTTGAAACTACACTCCAAAAATTTCAATTTAATAAGTCGTGAGGACCTCTAATTCTTTATAGATTAAGAGAAAATCTCCAAAACATTTGACTCCAAATTTCAGAGAAATCTTTAAAAACAATTATGGTAATTTTCGTCAACTCTTATTTTCAAATTTGTTTGACTTCAAACATAACGTATTCTGAGAGGAAATCCGAGCTCTCTTTCCTATGAAGTGCATATGTTAACCTACTATGAGAATGAAACATTAATTCTTCATAACTAGTTTTTCTAGTCCACCTTTCTACAACTTTCTTATCCATGTTCTATATTTAGAGGAGTGATGAAGGGGGAAAAAGTTAAAACAAAAATAGATACAAGGGCAAATCTTTTCTTTTCTTTTCTCTATGGTATTAGGTCAAATCTATTGAGAAGAAATTGGGAAAGTAGTTGCTGACATGGACAAATAAGAAAGGGGGAAAATAGTACTAAAAGCACTTGCCTTTTTACTTTTAGTTTTTTTGTACAGAATCAAAAAAACAGCAAACAAACCACACACACCTAAAAAAGAACAAAACCAACTATCATAAATCAAGATTTCTCTATTGCCACAAACAAATTTGTGGTTACAAATCTTCTACCTTTAGTGACGTGTCACCCCCACCCCCAACCCCCCCAAACTCTAAAACCCTTTTTCTTCTCTTCTTTCCTCTTAAGTCCCCAAAGTCCAAAACTTATAAGACACCAAACATCAAAGAAACAAAACAAGAAGATAAAAATTTGTTCCCATCTTTCAAGAAATAGAAAATCAAGAATAGATAAGAAGAAGAAGAATTCAAGAAGTTATTGGAAATGTCTGAAGTTAGAGATCCTGCTATTAAGCTGTTTGGTAAAACAATTGGTATGACACAACAAGAAACCAATTGTGTGTATCTTCATGATGATCATACAAGATCTTCCCCTCTTTCAACTACTTCAATTGATGATGATAAGGTAAATCTTTTTTTTATCAAATTGTTAACTAACATATGATGAGTTAAATATATGATGTGTAATAATGAAAATGGAATTTGTGTTGCTGAATTTAGCTAGCGTTTGATCATAGATTTTGAAAAATCACTGTTTGGCTGTAAAACTTGATCAAATTTTGCAAAATATGATCTTTTGGGACTTGAGCTCACAAAACTTTCATTTTTCTTTTAACAACTTCAAAAAGTCGAATTTTTAAGTTTCAACTTTAAAATCTATGGCTTGACGGTGTTTTAGTATGTGGGGGTGTTCTGTTTTGGGAAAAGATTGGATCTTTCTTGATAGCAGAGCTTAAAATGGAAATGTTTAACAAAAAAAACAGTTTTGGGAATTGTTTTCTCATCATTTTCTGTATTGGAATATGGAAATTTACTGTTTTGAGAATTTTATTTTATTTTTTCAATTGTGATACCATAGAACTCTGTCTTTTCTATCTTAGGAAGAACAGTTCTTTAAGCTTTTAAGGGAACTTTTGCTTTAGTTTCTTGGTGTTTGATTTAGTGATGTTAATTAACATTTTAAGTGAAAAAATATATATATATTCTTACTTTCCTATTTTTTTAGTTACATGTTTCAATAATAAGTATGTCAAAGTTGTGTAATTTGGAAAGCACAAGGATTATATGCCTTGAAATATTCAGATCCTGAGGGTGTAGCGGAAACAGTCTCTCTATCCTAGAAAAGATAGAGTAACGTCTACGTACATCCTACACTCTAACAGATCTCACTTGTGAGGTTACACCGGGTATGTTGTTATCATAAATATTCATATCCTATACCTGCAAAAGCTTTGTCTTTATGATGATGATCATCAAGTGGAATTGTTATTAACTGCTATGGTATAGCAATAAGATCGTCTTTTCAGTGATGAATAGTATTGATTTGTTGTGAGAGAGCTCAAATTAACCTCTTTATTCTTGTCAATTGATCAGATCACTTTAGAAGGAGAACTTAAACAAAGCAAACAAGATGATGAACTTGTCGATCCAACTGCAGACTCGTTGGTTGAACCAGAAACATCGTCTGGTATAAGCGATGACCTCAAGATGCAGGATGCAGATAAAGAAACATTATCATCAAAATCTATGGAGGAGGAAGATTCGAGTGAGGAAAAGGCACTCAAGAAGCCTGACAAATTGATCCCTTGTCCGCGATGTAATAGCATGGAAACAAAGTTCTGCTATTATAACAATTACAACGTCAATCAGCCTCGTTATTTCTGCAAGAACTGCCAGAGATATTGGACTGCTGGAGGAACAATGAGAAATGTACCTGTTGGGTCTGGACGCCGCAAGAACAAAAGTTCTTCCATTTCAAATTATCCTGTTCAAGCAGGTCGCGTTGAAGCAGCAGCACAAGGAATGCACCTTCCTGCGTTAAGGACGAAAGGAACTGTCCTTACATTTGGATCAGATAAACCCCTTTGTGATTCTATGGTTTCTGCATTGAACTTAGCTGAGAATTCACATAAAATGAATAGAAATGAATTCCATGGATCCGAACGAGGAATGCCTACAGGTGGGAATGATCAATCAAATGGAACTTGTAGTACAGCCTCAAGTGTAACTAACAAAGAAAGCAACTCTGGTACACATGATTTAGCAAATTGGAATAACTTCCAGGGATTTCCTCCTCAGGTACCGTTCTTTCAGGGCGCTCCGTATCCTTATTCAGGCTTTCCAGTATCATTCTATCCAGCAACACCCTACTGGGGATGCACTGTAGCAAACTCTTGGAATGTGCCTTGGTTTTCTTCTGATCAATCAGTCCAAAACAACAGTCCTACTTCACTGACATTAGGGAAACATTCTCGGGATGAAAGCAAGCTTGATCCAGCACAATCACGGAGAAGAGATACTAATATGCAGGATAGAGAAGGGGAGAGATGTGTAGAGATTCCGAAGACATTAAGGATTCATGATCCAAATGAAGCAGCTAAAAGCTCTATATGGTCAACACTAGGTATCAGCAATGAGAAGATTGATTCGTCTCGTGGGGCAATTCTTTTCAGTGCCTTTAATCCAAAAGCTGGTCATAGAAATCATGAACATGATGCTTCTTCAGTCCTGGAAGCTAATCCAGCAGCCTTGTCTAGATCACTTACTTTCCGCGAGAGCACACGATGATTACACTCATAACATGGTTGCCTAGTACCAGTTAATTAGTGCAGCACCTAATTGATGTAATTAGGTTCAAGCCACAGACAAGACTACGTACAATAGACTTTTGTGATTCGGCCCTGCTTAGTACACCAGACTGCCCTTTTTTTATGTGTCTAAGAAGGAGAAGGAGACAGCAAGCACAGAGTCTTCAAGTTTGCAAGAATTCATCTGTCTTTTTTGGTTAAAAAAAGCACAAGCTAGTTCTTTCAAAAATACAAACTTTTATAGTTTTGCAGTATGTGTACCTTGTACAAAAACCTGTAGAGTTATTAATAGATGGAGATAAATAAGATGCAGCTGAGGTTTTTACTGACTTCTGATATTGTTAGTTTTTATTCTGAATATTTGCATAATTTGTTTTTTTTAATATGTATCTGACAAAAAAAAACATCTATTTCCACAAAAAACACAAATTATAAGACTTTCCCTGCATTCTAAGATAGGTTGCAGTAGAAAACTTATTCGCATTCGATGTTTATGTTGTTTCTATCATTTAATCATAGTGAAGTGATGTATCTTCATTTTAATTTATGATTGCTACGACTAAATTTTTTAGTTTGATATAAAACACTGAATAGAACAATATACCCAGTGGAATCCCACAAGTGAGGCGTGGGAAAAATGTATGTAGACCTTATCATTACCTCATATGTATAGAGAGATCGAGATGTTGTTTCTGGAAGACCCTCATATCAAAAATATCAAGCCCCCAAAAGGAGAAGATACTAGATATGAAAGAAAAACGACTAAAATGGAAAGCAAATGATAATATACAAAATACAATAAAAGTAACAAATATAAGACGGACAATAACAACACAAGATATAAAAACACGAGTACACGACTAATCCTATTGACCTGCTATAACACAACGCTAGACATCAACCTACCCCTATCAACCTATTAACCTTCTACTCTAATATGCGATCTCTATTCCTTTCTATCTAAGGTCAACACCAAATAAGAGTAGAGTAAAAAAAAAACATTTTAGAAATCACCACCACCAAGTATTTGAACATGAGCCACAACTCATGATTATAGGAAGAAAAAATAACATAAGGTCATGGTAGGTCCCTCAAATTTTGTGTAGATAAACTAGAATGTTTTTATTAGAGAAAAAAAAAGAGGCAATGAACCTTTCACTTTCATGGCAAAAAAGGATCTATTCTTAATTCCTAACAGATGCTAAAAAGGTGGAAAATTTGAGGATAAAGTTCTCTTTTCTTCTTACTTTTTAGTCCCTTTTTCCAAGTATCTTTATGAACAAAGAGAGAGTCATATAATATATGGTATCCATTAGTTTTTTATTTTTTTTCGGTATCAGGTACCTACATTAGAGCTCGATTATATTCAGATTTGTGTTGTGTAGAGCCTCATTTGGGAGGAAACACTCCTTTTCAAAGATTTTTTTATTCTCAAAACTCGAACATAAAACCTTTGATTAAGGGAATAGCAGCTCTATCCGCTGCACCATATCTTTGATGATATCCATTAGTTGACAATAAGGTGGATATATGTCATGGTTTGTATAAAACTATTTTACATTAAAATATTTTGAAGTTGGACCAGTTGTATGTTTTCTTGAATGTTCTTTCAAGTTAAGTCACCAAGATTTTCATTACTCCCATTAGCTTTTTGAACCACATATTTCTTTAGGAAATGTGTTGCTCTATGGGACCCTACACCAAAGTGAATGTATCTTTAAAGTACTTTTCTTGGCTCTAAATTTAGTACTTATCCTGCAATTAAGACATTTGTTTGATTTTATTAAAGGGAACATCATTTAATTAGCAATACATAATTTTAGATTAAATGAGAAGGAATTTTGATGAGCATGTGAAAAGAAGATGCACGGATGTATCAGTATGAAAATGTGAAAAGTTGATTATAATAAGTTTTAGGTGAGATAAAGGTAGATTAAAGTAGAACAGAGTAAGGGTCATGATGGGGGTGTTAATTAAACAATTCATGACATATCTTGAATTAACATATATAAGACGGATAATGACAACACAACATATAAAGACACGACTAATACTATTAACTTGCTATACCTCAAGGTCAGACATCAACACTAGATATGCTGTTGTTTGAAAAAAAAATTGGTGTCATTTCGCTTGACAAAAACTTATAAGTATCAAATATTTATATCGAATCAAGTAATTTAACCTTTAAAGTAGCAATTAAAGTGATAATATATATCATTGAATCATAGTTTTAAGAGATAAATGACTGTATGCAAGACAAATGTGAATGGCTCACTCCACTTTGTGGAAAAAAAAACACGTTTAAATTTTGTGGTCTTTAATTAAAAATATGTAAAATATATTAAAATATTTTTTTTAATTTTGTAATGTAAAATATGTTATGTGAAAAATTAAAAATAAGGAGAATCAAAAAAGAAAAGTGATACTTTTCTTAAACAATTTTTTTTTTAAAAAAAATAGGATAAATAAATTGAATTGAGAAAATAATAGTGATATACATATCAATTTCTCAACAAAAACAAAAGCCAAACTAAACAAAATGTCAATTAGGTTATATTTTTTTTAAAAAAAATAGCCCAATTAAATAAGCCATTTATGATAATAAGAATTTTTTAAAAAAAGAAAAACGACATTTTTTCTGAAACAAATTAAAAAAATTGACAAAATATCAATTAGATTATATTTTCTTTTAGAAAAATAGTTGACTTAAAAAAAGAAATTCTACTTGCTGTTGCTGCTGATTCTACTGTTTATTCCTTTTTTTGGTGTAACTTCTTATATATCCAAAGATTTAAAATATTAAGAGGATTTCATATTTAAAAGTTCGGACTGTTTAGACGTGATTTTCAGTTGATCACTATTGAATAGTCAATGTATATCATATAATGTTAAGTTATATTTAGTTTTTTTAGTATATCATAATGTATACCTAGTATATAATTTATATATCAGTACGTTATATTATATAGTTAGTGTATATCTTTTATTACTTTGGAAAGCTATTAGTATATAGTCAGTGTATACTTTCTATGACTTTTGACTATTTTTTTTAAATAAAACATCATTATATTTATTATAAATTAATTATTTTATGGTATATATTTAAAAACTAAAAAGTAAATGTTACACCATGTTCATTTTGCCCAATATAAAGAAATGGCCCAAGCCTTGAAACCTTTTGAGCCTAATCAGCCCATGCTACAAGACCCACTGAAGGAGCCCATTTTTTATTTTATTTAAGGACTTTTCAAAAATAGCAAATATTTGAAACATAATAAGGTAAAAAATAGTTAAAATAGCTATAGTTTGCTAAAATTACGATTTATATCTACATATTATTAGAGAGAGGTAAGCGAGATCGAGAGAGGGAGAAGAGAGAGGCAAACTATATATGTATATTTGTCAAATTGTATGTATATATCTATCAAATAATCGTATATGTGTAACTGATATACATATATATTTGTATATCTGGCAAGCGAGATTAGAAGATGGATGAGATCGGCGATCGAGATCGAAGAGGGACGAGATAGGAAAGAGAGGGAGGGTAGAGAGTGGAGAGAAGTGAACTGTATATGTATATCTGTTGAAGTGAATATGTATATCTACAAGAGATTGGAGAGAGATAGAGAGAAGAGCGGCAAGAGAGATGGAGAGAAAATAGCAATAAAACCCTAATTATAGCTATAAATTGTAATTTTTTCAAATCATAATAGTGTAATGTAAATACATATCATATATTTGCCTAGTTACGTAATTTGCCTTATTTTATTTTTGCATAAAGGCCCAAAACAAATATAGGCAAATTAATTTCGACCGTTAAATGATTAAGAATTAGGGATGCTAAATGAGTAAAATGAATTATATTTTATGAATTAAAGCAGATTGAGTTAATAAATAGATAGGTCATTTATAACTTGGGTTGTGGCCTTGCGGATATTAATCCAGCTCACCAATTCTTACTAACTTTAATTTTCATTTAATCATGTGATTTGCGCTTCAAATGAGTTGGTATTTAATTTTTACTTTTTAAATAGATAAAATTTTAAATTATTTTCCTTAGCAAGAAAATTTATGCAACATAAGTTTTTTAGAAACGCGGGGCATAATTTATAGATATTATGATATAAAAATATAAATTATTTATATCCTAATAAAAAAGTTATTTACCTAAAAAGGTAAAAATTATAGACTATCTCAACATTAAGCCACTCTCTTAATCTAAATGCTTAATTGATCCTAATAAAATACATATTTAAATACAATTGCAAATTCAAAAATTAAAAAAATTCAAGTTTCAAAGAGTGATTGAAAACTCACATAAGTTTAGGGGTATAATTGATAATAATTCCTTCATGGTTTAATTCTCTAGTAAAGAATGACATTGGTGCAGCACACGATTGGGATGAGTCTGGCTTTAGTATCATGTAAAGATGTAAAACTCGAGGACGATTATCCAAGTCAATATAAGGAGATTCGATATCAGCATTGGAGTCCGAATATTCGTGCTGCGTAGGACTCCATTTGAGGGAAAACGCTTCCTACTAAGGATCTTTTTACATTCAGGGCTTGAACTTGAGACATCTGATTGATGATAAAGAGAAAAAACAATTGGTCAATCCACTGCATCACATCCTTTGATTTAAAAAAAAAAAAGGGGAGTTTTCAAAAATACCAAGTTTTTGGATAAAAATTACATGCTCCTACCGAATCATTGAAAAATACCATATAAAATACCAACTTTATTTACAAATTTAGGAGAGAGAGTGTTTTGAGTGTGATTATTGTGGTGTGTGGTATGATATAATAGTGTTGGAAAATGAAAAAGAGTGTGTTTTTTTGGGTATTTTGATAAATAAATTTTAAGTGTAATTTTGGGATTGAAAGTTGGTATTTGTGTAAAAAATTCAAAAAAAAAACTATCTCTCACCAATGTGAGAGACTCAACGAATACCTGCTACTAAGTCATTCATCATGTAGATTGATGAAGATTGTATGACTTGACTATACATTGAGCTTTGAAGTACCGTTACTTCAATATAATTTAGTTATTTTATCCTGAGAAAAAATAATCTTATTACATCTGATGTTAGCTAATCTTATTAAAATAATCTAATTGTTATAATCTTATATCACTAATACACATTGTTATTGTTCATTTTGTTTTGCATAAAAATAATATATAAATTTTTTATATAACTTATTTGGTGCTTATTATTTTTATATAGGGAAGACAAAATGCTATCAAACAATTAATTTATAGTTATAGAATTGTTATACCAAAAAATAATGCATTATTTATACATGTTGAAACTTATACCAACATTAATTTTCTTGTTTCCTTGTATTGGTGCAAGTAATAATAAGGACCTTTCTTGATTTTGTTGCAAGGAGGGATGGAGAGGATAACAACCTAAGAATTATAATGTGGTAATTTCATGTGAAGACATTACTAGGTATGTACGTAACATGTAAAATTGCATGTAAAACTAATAAAAAGTTGTCAAATATCAACCAACAACCTAAATATTATAGTGTCTTCCTACTAGGAAGCACACGCAAAGCATCATCAGTTGTCGAGCCAAAATTTTTTTATTAATAAGTTCAAAATATATAAAAATTTAAACACAAAAATTGATATATATATCTGATCCACCGAAGATGATTTGAATAAACTTTCTTGGCCCTACCTAACTTTTCCCTGCTCAAAGTCTCAGTTTGAGCAAGAAAGCGTATTTTTGGTCCTAGACTTTTCAGGCGACTAGTAAAAAGATCATTGATATAACACTTACTCCCTCTATCTCATTTTAATTGTCATGATAAGATTCACACAATTCTTAATAAAAAAATTAATTAGAAAATGTTATTTGACTAATATATTCTGATAAATAATTAAATTTTTATCTATATATACGTGTGTCTTTTATGAAATTAAACGATGTCACATAAGTCTATCATCCAAATAAGAACTTTGAGAAAAATGAAAGAGAAGTCCAATCCCCATGTGTGTGTGTGTGTAAAGATGAAAGATGTAAGAAAGATGATTAGGTGAGGAAAAGCATGTGTGTCAACTCATTTGTAACAGAAAGTTGAGACATGCACATTTTGCAATCTCTTTCACACACTGCTCCACCAAATTTTATGCGTATTACAGGCAACTACCTATATATATATATATATATATTGGAAATATTTATGACCACATATGTATCACGTTCAAGTTTTGGAAATAATCTTTGACAAAAATGTAAGAAAAAACCGCGTATAATAGATTCTTGTATTCCGATTATTGCTCTGAACCTGTCCTTTTTATGCATTTTACATAGTCATAAATATCTTTAGTGAAACTATTAGCTTCACTATAAACAGTATTTGTTACCTACTTTTTCGACTAATTCAAATTTGTATCAGGTGGTATGTGGGGATTTGGGGGGGGGGGGGGGGGGGATTGTCTTGTATTGAACTGTTGGAACAGTTCCAAATAAGCACCCTCATGTTGGTGACATAAAGATTCTGCTGAGGCCAATGTATGTTAAACAGTTACCATAATTGAATGCATAAAATAGCAACTTATAAAAGTTTTTCTGTGTTCAGGACCCCTGAATTTCTGCCTGTTTTTTTGCAGGCTCATGAGAAAAGGATGTTTTCAATATCCCCACTTTTCTTGCTTTGTCCCCACCCTCCCCTTCACCTTTAATTTTTGCTAGTCCTACTTCCCATGCCCAAAAAATTATGAACTTTACTGTGGTCACACACTATTTGATCTCACTACTAAAACATATACTAAAAGCAAAGAAGTGACAACACTTTCTTGTTAACAGTTTATGCAAAGTGGAGTTTTTATCCTTTTGATATTTCAGTGTCACAAATTGACATATTATAAGAGGAATGAAACTAAAACACTTGCTACATGCTTACTAATACTGTTACCATTTCATTGGAAAGACTCAAAAGGAGGAAAGGGGGTTGGGGTTGAGGGTTTGGGGGGTGGGGGTATTCTTGATGATTTTCATGAAAAAAATTTCAATTATTCAAGTGGCTCCTACTCCAAGAAAGTCTATAAATGGTGGTGCAATTGTGGTATTATCACTGTTGTTGCTTCTTCTGTCCTCTTTTACTAGTCCTTGTTCTGCTGCTGCTGCTGAGTGTGATGATGATGATGAAGAAATTTGTGCTGTTCCTGTTGTTGTAACATAAGGAAACTGCAAGACATATTGTGACTCTTGTTGCATACTATTCATCATCATTAATGAATTAGATGGATGTTGGTATTGATGAGAAATTTCTCTTTGCCTATCCCAAGATCTTCCTTGCTGGTTTACAATATTCATCACCTCATTACCACAATGACCTTCAACAAAAGGAAAAAAAACAAGAAATCAACATCCATACTAAGTTTTTCCATTGTTTCAACTTATATTTTGCTCAAACTCTTCAAAAATAAAGCCGCACCAGTGTTAGATCATTCAAAAATGCACTACTTTCGCGGAGTTTGAGCAACATAGGTTTCAGCTTGAAGTTCCAAAAAGTTAGATTTTTATTCACAAAATGAACTTTTTTCTTCACCAAGAATCATGTTCAAACAATATTTCAACTTCAAGATACACTTTTTATAACCTCAATTACTTGATTTATTTCAAGTAAATCACCCTTATTAGATCCGCATTTTCGCAAAAGTTTCAGCAACATAAGTTTCAACTTGAAGAAGTTGCAAAAAGTCTAGATTTTTGTTCACAAAATGAACTTTTTCTTCACCAAGAATCAGGTTAAAAACAATATTTCAACTTCAAGATACACTTTTTATAACTTCAATTACTTGATGTACTCTTTCAACTTCAACCAAATATTATTCATAAAGTGGGATGAAACAACTTTTAAAAGTGAAAGACAGATATATACCTGCAGTTAATGAGTCAAAAGGGGGAGCAGCACAAAATGGTGAGTAAGGAGAAAGGAGAGGGACATTATTGGTGCTGCTAGGAATTGCTGCTTCTCCAGCAGAAGCAGCCATGTGGGATGAGCCATTTGGTCCATAAACAACCCAACCTCTTGGATCATCATTATTAATTTTCACACTACTAACAGCAGCAGCAGGAGCAAAATGGTTAGCAGAATTTTGACCACTTGAATTTTCTGCTTCTTCAACAACTGTTGTTGATCTTCTGTAAACAAATTGTCCCATTTTCCTTCTCCTATAAGCACTTGATTGTTCTCTATATTTCCTAGCCATTATTACATGCCAGTGATTCTTTACTGCATTATCTGTTCTCCCTGGAAATAGCCTAGCTATCATTGCCCATTTGTTGCCATATAATCTATGAGCAGCCATTAATCTTTCCTCTTCCTCTTCACTAAATGCCCTTCTGTTAATTCTTGGATCCAACTGGTTAAACCATCTCAATCTACAACTTTTTCCTTCACATCATAACAAGAAAGTAAACATCAAAATGAAAAGGGGGCAAGAATCTGTAAAAAGATACAATGTATAATCGCACAAGTGGAGTCTAGGAGAGGTTGTTTCCGACAGACCATCAATTAGAATCTTGAAAAAGATGAGATTTTTTTCAGGATATAGTATATACTAGACCTTACCATTAACTTAAATTTGAAACAGAAGGAGATTTTTTCCTTACCTGACCTTCCTTCCAACTTTTCTGCAATAAGGTTCCAATTCTGAGGGCCATAAATAGCGACAAGTTCTTTAAGCTTTGCATCTTCAGCTGGTCTCCAATGACCTCTAGCACAAAGCTTTGATTGTCCATTCTCTGTTTCCTTGCCATTATTACCACCACCACTACTACTACTATTATTATTACTGTTAAAAGTACTACTATGCATTGTAATTGGTTTCTCTTCATGGAAACATGAAGCATTAAGATCAATAGTCTCATCATTTTCTTCACTATTTTGGGCTTCATCAAGACTCTGAGAAGAAAAAAAAGACCCCCCTTTATTCAAGAACTGAAAATCCCAAGAACCCCTCCTCCCTTTACTCTCATCAAGACATTTGGGAGTATTTATGGAAAGTGAATTCATATCAGCAAAAAACATCCCCATTGAAGTAGCAGCAGCACCCATAGGAGAAAAAGAACAAGATGATGATGTTGATGATGACATTTGAAGTTTAGTTCATAAAGATTTGATCTTTACAACACTCTTGAAGAACAAATCAAGAAAATGATATAAAGGAAGAACTTTTACTACTCTTTTTACATCAAGAAAACAACCCCATTGAAGTAGCTAGCACCCATAGGAAAAACAAGAAGATGATGACATGAGACTTTTGGGGGGTTAAAGATTTGATCTTTACAACATTCTTGAAGAACAAATCAAGTAAATGAAAAAAAAAAGGTAGCTTTACTACTTTTTGTATGTCAAGAAAACATCCCCATTGAAGTAGCTAACACCCATAGGAGAACAAGAATAAGAAGTTGATGTTGATGATGACATGTAACTTTTGGGGAATAAAGATTTGATCTTTAAAACATTCTTGAAGAACAAATCAAGAAAATGAGATAAAGGAACAACCTTTACTCCTTTCTTATATCAAGAAACAGATTAGGAAGTGTGTTTTCTCTCCTCCTAACAGAAAACCTCAAAAACATCTATTTTTTTCACAAACCCTTTTTGCCCTTTGCTTCTTCTCTGACTCTTTTGGGGGGATTTTGTTATTGTGTTTGTGTTTTGTGTTTGTGTGTGCTTTTGTATGTGTGTTTTGACAAGAGTAACACATAACAAACCTGATGCTAACTGACCCCAAGTAGTTGCCCCACTTACTTATACTCACCCCGTTTCAAAAAGAATCATCTACTTTTTTTTTTATTTTAATCTGTTTAAAAAAAATAATCTTTTTTGGCAAAATTTTAATTTTTCACGTGACGTCTATACCCACAAAATTAAAAGACATTTGATACATTTGACATAACTTTATTTAGGATTACAAGATCGAAAAATCTTTTTTATTTTTTTAAATTTTGTGTCAAAGTTAAATTAGATCATTCTTTTTTTTAAACGGGGAAAAATTCTTTTCTAATAAAAAAGTGTATGATTTAATGTCGACAACATTATTGCTGCAGCATGTCTGAAATAAGCAAAACTAAAACGTTTGTTATGTGTGTATTTTAGTCACGAGAGGACATTATCTTATGAAGTTTAAATTTAGGACATTATAATATTTTATACTAAGATGGAAAAAGTGATTTTAAGAATGAGTTGTCCGTCTACTTTATTTAAAAAAATAAATAAAAATTATGTGTTTAAAATGATTTTCTTAAAACAAATAAATTATTGCAGCAAAATCTATTGAGTTTTTCTAAAATTGTATTCAGGATGTGTGGATATATCACGAGTGATATGATTAGGAATTAGACCATTTCAGGAGAAGCTAAAGGTGGCTCATGTGGCCGACAAGATGAGAAAAGTGAGCGATGGTTCGGACATGTGTAGAGAAGAAGTATTGTTGCTCCTGTTAGGAGATGTGAGAGGTTGGATGTAGGAGTTACACGGAGGGGTAGAGGCAGACCGAAGAAGTATTGGAGGGAGGTTATCAGACAAGATATAGTGAAACTCGATCTCACCGAGGACATAACCTTAGATAGGAAGGTGTGGAGGTCGCGAATTAAAGTAGCAGGCTAATAGGTTAGCAAGGTTAGATGATGTCTAGACGTAAGGTATTAGTAGGGTAGGAGGTCTAGTCGTATCTTTATATCTTGTGTTGTCTTTAGTCGTGTTGTATATATTTACTATCGTATTTTGCAGATTATCACACGTTTTTCGTTATTAGTCGCTCTTTCTATTTCCTTTTCTATATGTTCCGTTTTTCCATATCTAGTTTATTCTACTTATGGATTTTTGAGATAAGGATTCCCACTTATGAAATTCAACCGGATATGTTGTTGTTATTTCTTTACCTAAAATATTAAGTTACAATACTTATTAATTAGTAGTTCAAGATATTAAAGAAAATGATCTAATTTTTAAAATTCAAAAAATATCATATAAATTAAAATGAATAAAGTACTTAATACAAAATAAAATTCTTCATTAATTTAAAATAATCACATAAAGTGAAGCCCCCCACCCCCAAAAAAACCTTTACACTAAGAAGGAAAAATTATGTAGTAGTAGAAGTAACAAAAAAGCAAAAAGATGTCACTTGCACGTGTGAGATTGAGTCAGAATTTCCTAATATTGTTTTTTTGTTTTTGTAATTTTGGACTTTATCCTTTAATAATTTTTTATATATATCAATGTTGTCATAGTCATACAGTGAGGGGTGGGGGGTGGGGGGGGTAGGGATAAAAATGGCTTTTAGGCTGTCTCACTGTATGCTGACATGAAAGACTCATATGGGGTTGATAACTGCTAACCTGGTTTCTTACAGGTCTAAGACATATCAATTGTGTATATGAAGCTTTGTCACAACCCACCCCCACCCCCACTCCCACCCCCCAACTCAAATAAAAACTTTAGTCAAACTTGCAGCAAGTTGTGTAATCGTTCATCGAAAATAATTACATATAACCGTTCATAAAAAAGTGAGATTATTGATTAGTATCGTCGCTCGCGCCTGTAGTATGATGATAAGGATGTAATATGTGATGTCTGATGTGAGCACGTTATAAGTTTGAATCTTGATGTTTAGTATAAGTGGACAAAAACATGATATTAATAGTCTTTATAAGGATTATGATCTAGTGGGGTAAGGGTTCAATATAGA
This sequence comes from Solanum rostratum, assembly GCA_029948455.1. Classification (NCBI taxonomy): domain Eukaryota; kingdom Viridiplantae; phylum Streptophyta; class Magnoliopsida; order Solanales; family Solanaceae; genus Solanum; species Solanum rostratum. The sequence goes on from CM057046.1 coordinate 8,171,309, forward strand.
TGGCGTACATTACGAGTTTGAATCTTGGTGCAAATAGAAGAATGACATTTAAGTGGAAAAGATCAAAAGTGTAGAGTCACAGCTCCGTCACTTATGCCATATTTAACCATTGGAAACTTCTCGAGTTTTAAGTAAAGGTATGATTATAAGATAAGCTACTTGTTAAGTCAGAAATACTAATTAAGAATTTTTGTACCTCAAACAATGATAGAGGCAAAATTATTCCATTTTATCACAACATCTCTTGAGAAATAATGATTAATATTATTCCATTTTATCATAATATTCACATTATTTGATGTATACTTTTAAAAAATGATTTGGCGATTGATTAATTAATATTGATGATAAAATAGAAATATCATTTTATTTTATTTTTTTGATGTGTCAAAAATGATAAATAAAAATAATATATTTTTAAAATATTACACTAGTAAAAGTGAACGAGAAAATCTTAAATTTATTAAGTTTCCAAATAAGGCAAAAGACAATTAATTATATGGGTGATTTACCAAAAGTTGCTACAATCATTTTCATTTCTTATTGCTATATTAGGACTTAAAAGAGTATTTAGTTTATTCTTTATATGGGGAATTGGACACTGATCTTGTTGAGATCTGGAAGATTAATTAAAGTTTAAGACCTTTAACAGTCAATTACTATAATCATTAGCAAATTGAAATTCAGGGCAGAGCTACACTATTTTAAGGGGTTCATCCGATTTTTTTTGCGGAATATTATATTATTTATACATAATTAAAATACTTTTTTTACATATATATTGTGAATATAGAACTCCCTTCGATTAGTTCGTTAATCTACTGAATCCCCTTGATGAAAATTTTGAGTCCATCACTAATCGAAACACTTTTGTATAATTTAATCAGATTATAACAAACTAATACACTTGGACATATTTTTATTTTCTTTTAAAAAAAAATTAAAATTCAATATATTAACTCTCTAGACATATATAATTTTATAATACTCTTTTATTAGTTTTTACTTGTCTGTTTCTAACTTGACACATTACTTAAAAAGTAATTAATAGATTTATTATATCGCTATTTGAATATTATAAATCTAATGTATTGAAATATGAATAATACTCAATAATAAGGACAAAATAGATATAGAATAGTCTTAAAAAAAATAGATAATTTTGGTGATACATCTGTGTCACAAGTAGAAGTAGATGATACTTCCTCTGTTTCAAAATAGTTGTCGCGTTTTATTTTGAGCGTCAATTTAACTAATTTTCAAAGATAAATTTGATATTTTAGAATTAAATTTAAATATTTAAAAATTATAAAAAAATGTTATAAATTATATTTTTTTATTATTAAAATAATAAAAGATGGTATATTTTAAAATGCTAGCTTGATTCTAGTAATCTAGTACCACATCCCATAAATCATGATGAAATGTCACAACAAACAACTCAATTCATTTGTCTTTTATTTTCCTATTGATTATTATATTTTGAAGTGAATCCAATGTCTATTTGTGTGTAACATCAATGATTAGTTGAGGAAAAGGTCCTTCTTCTTAAATTTTTTATTTAAATAATTAAAAATAATAACTAAAAATATAAAAATGAAAGCACATAGTTTATTGAATATTCTAATAAATCAACTATTAGACTAGCTCCTCATATCACTAAACAATTAATTATTTTTTTAAAATGTAATCTTTCTGTTTTATTTTAGTTGTCAAATATATTAAAAATATTTATTTCAAAATAATTATCAATTTAGATAATCACGATAGATTTAACTTTTTCTTTCAACTTTGACTTTACCATTAATTATTTTAGAATTAAGACACACATATATAGACAAAATTTTAATTATTTGTGAGGGATATATTAGTCAAACAACATTTCTAATTAATTTTTTCTTAAGGATTGTGCCAAATCTTAACATGTAACAGATGCAACATCCAATAATATTCTTTAATATTTTTATTTCCTACTCAGTGTCTGGTACCTGCATTGAACCTCGACTATTCCAAATTCATGCCACATAGAGCCCCATTTGAGGGGAAAACACTCTATCAAGTATTTTTTTTTTTTATACTCAGAATCAGAACTGAAACTCAAAACCTCATATTAAGAAAAGAATAGTCTCACAATATTTTCAGTAATGTAAACTTAAAACATATAACAAATAAACTAGTACATGGAAAATACCTAACTAGTAAAATTTAAGAGTAAAAAATAAAAATACAAGTGAATATTTTACCCACATAATTTACCAAACTTATTGGTATCAACTATCATAAATGAAAGTAACAGGAATGTACTATATTTTCTTTGGTCAAAATCTTTGAAAATCTCTGACTTCATATTGGAAACTACCCAACTAAAAATTATCACCAAGAATAAAAGTCTTTATAAACATCACCACCCATTTTCAGTTACTTCCAACTTCAATAAATATGGACTATAGTATTTTAGGGTCCCATCTTTTTTAATACCATATATATAACGTATACGCAAATTATCTTGTATCAATTACATGTACTTTACTACCACTATCAATATGTATAGTACAGACAAGAGGGGTTGTTTTCTAGTTGACTATCAAAATAAAAAAGACATATAATATAACACGTTTAAAATTACAAGATTTAAAAAATAATTTTAATACTAGAGATAATAATAAAATTTGTTTATGTTTTTAGGTAGTCAAACTAGTAAGTAAAATGAAGAGTAGTTTAGAAAGCATCAATAGTTACTTCATCATGAGTTGGACATGAAAATTCATGCGTCAAAAAATTATATTGTATATAAATTAAATATGACATATGTATTAAATTTTGTAGAAATAGTACGTAGGGTCTTGGGGGTGGGTGGGTGGGGGGAGTTCAAAGTAAATTTTTTTACAAATTTCAAGAATGTCAGGCACATGAAAAGGGTCAAAAGACCAAACGTGGGTCCTGGTGTAGTAATGTGACTGTTTCATTCTTAATTAGAGGTCTCGCGTTTGAGCTTTAGATAGGGAAAAAATCATTGCTGGGAGAGCCACCCCCAAATGTGCCCTGCAGTGCGCGATCCGGATTAGTCGGGGTTTCAATGTAGGCGTCGAACAACGGGCGGGAAACCAAAAAGAAAAGGGTTAAAAGGAATATAAAGTATAAAATATACTCACTCCGTTCATTTTTACTTGTTCAATATATTAATTTAGGATGTCTAAAATACTCGTTCACTTTATGAAATCATAAAGAGATAATTTTATACTTAGTTTCTAATTTACTCTCATCATTAATGACAATCACACCTCTATTACATTTTTCAAGATATTGTATTTATTACATTTAAAAGGTGATTTGGTAAAATTGCCCCTATTATTTATTGCTTCTAAATTCAATTTTTATGTCAAGTTAATAGTGAACAACTGTTGTCGAATTGAGAAAGTAAAAAACAAAGATTTCAAATCGTGATTTTTATTGCATATATTAAGCTTAAGATACTAGTACACAACTAACAACTTGACCATTCAATGCACCACCATTACAACATAAAAATAATAGCTAGTCACATCTTGTTCAAATGCGTAATCATATCAATTAAAAGTTTAAATTGTTAGATATATCATACTTTAATTTATTTAATTATATCTTTAACATGTCTTCTCATCTCACGTGTGAGGTTATTTCTTTTTAAATAGTCAAAAACATGATCTTTTGTTCCATTAAAAATACTAAGAGGTACATCTATTTGAATTCATTCATATATGATAACTTCAAGCAAAAAAGGAGATTATTTGAGTATCAAGATTGAGTTGACAGGTGACTTTCGTTACGAGTTACTTAATTTTCTTTGAATAAAATGTGCAACTTGCACTGATCATTATACTGAATGCTCTCTAAGTCAGTCAATAAAGGAGCCAATGCACTATCTGTTTTCTTTCTCCTAACCGTAAATTACGTGTGATCAATGATATTCAGTGTCTATATTAAAAAAAATATACTGTTATTTGTATCACGATTGAGTTGATAAGCGACTTATTCCGTCACGAGTTACTTAATTCTCTTTGAACAAAGTACGTGACTCAAGGGCGGAACTACATTCACCGAAGAGTGGTCAGATGAACACCTTTCGTCGAAAACTTTTTCGGATATATAAGTTAAATATAGATATTTTAATATATATCAGTTGTTGAACACTATTGATACAAAAATCACCCAACTATGTTTTAAAAGTATGAACACCCTTGATCAAAATGATGGTTCCACCACTGGCATGACTTGCACTGATCATTGTACTGAATGCTCTCTGAGTTAGCTAGTCAATAAAGGAGCCAATGCACTATCTGTCTTCTTTCTCCTAACCGTAAATTACGTGTGATCAATAATATTTAGTCTGTATATTAAAAAAACATATATACTTCTATTTGTTTTTTTTAACAAATTGGCCAAAGATTGGGTATGTGGTGGGGTTAGGGTCTCACAAGTCATGACATATGAAACTAACATTATTGTGATGAGGTAAAAAGGTAAAAGATGCTGAGATGATTAGTTATAAGTGAAGACAAAGTTTGATGTAAGGATACAAGCAAAAGATGAGGAGGTCCATGCGTGTGTTCTTTGTTTGATTGTATATATAATATGATTTTGATTTTGATTTTGATAGAAAGGACAATCTTTGTGCTATTTGGTCTTCCTACCTTTTGACAGCTTATTTTAAAGATTGTATATTAAAATTGTCTATTATTTTTTCAAATGTTACCCCAACCTTAGACAAGAGAATATGTTGTACTATCATGCATACTTGTTTTTATATTCATTGTCGGAGGCAGAGTCAGATAAGATCGAAGAGTTGTCTGAATCCTTTTCAATAAAAGATTACACTATTTATATAAAGTTACAACAAATATGATATCTCTTTCAATTTCTTTATATTTTGAATCAATTTAATAAAAAAAACTCTGATTCTGCCACCGTTTTGATTGTACTCATTAGTAGTTGTGTTCTCTACCTAGCTTTCCTGTTTTTGTTTCCTCTACCTGCCTTGTGTCCTTACAATACACTCGTGTGTCCTCTAACCTCTCACATGCACATGTATACTTGCCCACTCCTATCACTTTTTTTGTTCTACTTGATTAAATAATTAAGGATCGTTTGGTGCGAAGGATATATAACACCAAATAATTTTAAGATTAATTATAGTGTCACTCAATTTATAATTATTTGATTGGCAAGTCTGGAATAACTTATCTTGGGATTAACAATTGATACCAAGATAAGTTATCCCTCTCCTTGGGTGGTATAGTAATTCCAAGATAAAGTAATAACTGGTATGGCAATCGAAATCGTGAGCATCAGCATGTAGGTTCCAGATCTAAGTGGTAGTATCGAACCCTTTAGCTATTGTTCTTGAGATAAATATATTAACCGATAGTCATAGAATATAAATAAAATGATTTAAAGCATAAATAATTAATATTGACAGCAAAGCATAAAAAGAAAATTAAAAAATTGATATCCTAAATTGTGACAAATAAAAATAAATATAAAATTTTAAATTAATATAATAAATAAATAAATAAAAGTGAACTAATGGAGTACTTTATAACTTACTCCCAACCCCCTAAATTAATTGTCATATTTTCTTTTAAAAAGTCAACTTGACTTATATTTCAAAAAGGACGTGGTTAATTCATGCCTTCGTTGTAATTTTTATTTATTAGAAACTAAGGAAGGGGATGCGTGTGACAAAAAATTGTGGAGTCGTTAATTTGAAGGTGAATTATTTTGATATTTAATTCTAAATAAGTAATACTCTATCATGTTTGATAGCTGATTCAGAAACAAATTATTCATGTATAAAATTGATATGGTGTTTGATTTTAAATTTAAAACCCCACATAACGAACATATGCATAAGTTATAAGAAAATCTATATTATATAGGATAGAAGATGGAATAAGTAATACATAAATAATTAAACTGGTAAAGTTGTTGTCATGTTACTAGGAGGTCACGTGTTCAAGCTTTGAAAACAATCTCTCGCAGAAATGCAAGGTAAAGCTGCATAAAATAGACCCTCGTGGTCGAATTCTTCCCCGAACCCTGCACATAATAGAAATTTTAGTGTATCAGACTTGTCCTTTTTTATTATATAAAAAAAATCATAAATTTTTTCATAATTAATTTCTACATTATTAATACGTACATATACCTCTAACTAGCTATGTACCAAACGACCCCTTGATGAACATGAAAGACATTAAATATGTCATATAATTAGAATAGGTCCACACCATATAACAATGTAGGGCTAGTTCATGGGATTCTGGTCCTTGGAACTACATGAAATTAATTTAAGAGAGAAGGATAATGATGTTGAAAGAAGTCACAAAACAAAGACAAATGTCCCAACCAGTAACATGGGATTGCCAAGAAATAGATGTCTACAGAGTGAAAGTGAAAGAGACTAATAAGCATTGGAGATATGAAGCATATGGAAGTCTGTTAACTTTGTCCTCATGCCACTAGACCAATGGGAAACCTACTAGTCCTTACCCAACAATTTGTATTGATTGGTTATTCAAAATTTAGATGGTGTGTTTTTTGAAATAGAAAGATGTAACAATTCATTATAAGATGAATAGTTTTTCGTCGTCAAAATACAGGAGAGATATTGGAACACATAAGTAAACAAGTCTTTTCTATTAGTAACGCATTTTAGAGCCACGTGGCTCTAGGCTTAAAACAGACAATATCAATAGCGAGTTGGACTATTACGAATGATATCAGAGCTATTTATGTGTCAATCTTGTCAATACGGAGTCAGAGTTCAACTAAGTTTAATCAAATCCTGATCAAATGGGGCAAACCTTATTGCTGAATCTTGGCGAATCTCATAAGGTAGGGCAAATCTCAGCGAGGACGCTGAGTCTATATAGAGGAGGTGTATGTAACAACCCAAGATGAGAAGTTCCAGATCGGCAAAATACAGAAGAGATGTTGGGTCTATAAGTAAACAGACATTGCCTACTAGTGACGCGTTTCAATGTAGTATAGACCTAGGTCCAAAGCGGACAATATAACTAGCGGATTGAGCCGTTACAAAAAAATAAGTTGCAAAATAACGTGACATAGAATAATAACAACACTATATTCAATGTAATTCATAAGTGAAGTCTAAAGAAATTAAAATAACGTATACGCAAATTTTATTCCAATCGACGCAGTAGTTATACTTGTTTTGAACATATTTATAGTGTTATCTCTCATAATACTGGGATTTGTCAAATTCGCAAACTCAATAATCAAATCCGCCACTATATTGATCGCGGAGTTTTCTGAATCAAGCAAATCAAAATCAATCAATCGTTATAGTTATAAGTTTGACAAAATTTAACAACCTTAACTTTGAATTTGTATGAGAAGATGTTTGGATTAACTTTATTTAAATTAGCTCACTTAAAATAAGCTAATCCAAACACCCTAATATTAAAAAAGTTATTTATTTGAAAACCTAACAAGTAAATAAAATTGTGGTCCTAAAGCAAATTCATAAACTAAAAAATCTAGATCTATCATCAATAAGTAGATTTATTAAAGTTGTCAGAAGTATTACTCAAAAAATTTAAAGCAAATATAGGAACCAAAGACCAATTAATGAAAGTGGTTAAAATAATTGCAAGCTTATGAAATAAATGGTCGTGCAATAATTATTTTAAGTTCTTCCTCCAATATAATTATTGTACAAAAGACAGGAAATTAATGTATGTTTAATGAAATAAGAGAAAAATACAGTAAAGTCAAAGATAAAGGAAAGAAAATGGAAACTATAAATTGCCTGGAGATATTATTGAGCATGTACAAACAAGATTTGTCCATTCATTAAGAAAAAAATAGAAATTAATGAAGGATAAATTTGATTACTAAGCCATAAAATTTGTCGTTAATCCTATTTAACAATAGATTATCGACATACGATCGAAAAGAATTGTTAGCTACCAAGGATTTAATGATAAATTAACGATTACATTTGTGAGTAAGAATTTTAATTTTTAAATCGATGAGTATCATATGTAGAATGATTAAATCACTATTAATAATAGCACATTCAGTATAATTTTAACAACAACTTACCCAGTGAAATTCCACAGTAGAGTTTGAGGAGGGTAAAAATGTATGTCGATCTTGCTATTACCTCAAAGATAGAGAGATTGTTTTCGAAAGACCCTCAACGAAAATATATCAGTCCCAAAAGTAGAAAATGTTAGATACAAAAATGACTATAGTGTAAAGCAGTTGAAAACTTTTACAATACAAATATCAAAATAAAGGATTGCCAATAACAACACAATATACAATGACTCGACTAATTCTAGAAATCATATTATATTACAAGTCAAGACATCATCCTACTCTTACTAGCCTACTACGCGACCTCCATTCTTTTCTATCCAAGGTTATATCCTCGGTGATACGAAGTTGTGCCATATCTTGTCTAATCACCTATCCCAAATATTTTTTTTGGTCTATCTCTACCCCTCCGCATAGCTCCTAACTTCTCTTGCACCTCCAATCAGAAGCGTCAACACTTCTTCTCTGCTATTCAGTATAATTTTATGAATTTAAAAAAAAAAGGATATATGCATGCAAACCTTATACTAATGTTTTCAAAATGTATGATGATTAAACTGAAAAAATTTCTAATTTCTTCTATATTGAAAGCCTAAAATCATATCAAACATTGGGCCAAACAAAGGATTTAACAAGACGTAGCTAACTAGTCTACTAGGCCAAATAGTTGGCATGCATCATGAACATTTTTTACTAGTACTAACACTAGCACTAAAATTATCAAAATTACATAAAAGAGAGGGTACTATTACAAAGTCAAAAACAGTGACCTGACAGAAAGCCGTTAGGAAGAAGCACCAAATCACTACTAATAAATATTCTTTTTACCGCCAAAGAACGTCGTGCAGTGAATAAGATCATTTCTTTTTAATTGGAGTCTCAAGCTTGAGTTTTGCGTATGGAAAAATCTTCGACAAGGAGCACTTTCCCCGAATGGACCCAATGCGATGTAAATCCAGATTAGTTGAGCTTTAATGCGGACATCGAATACCAGATGCCAAACCAAAAAAAAAACTCTTCTGTCCCGATTTATGCACTACAAAATTTAAAAATTATAATTTGAAACAAATTTTAGATATATTTGTGGTTATGATTCATTTACTTAAGAATAAAAAAATTGAAATAGTCAGTAGATACATTTTTAAAGCAGATCTGATTGATGTCACATAAATTGAAACAGAACAAACCGTAAATACTCTAGTTGTTAAGAAGCTAGTTGTAAAATAATGATGAATAGGACATATAGAGTGCTGGTTAGCTAGTAGTAGAAGCAATAGTGCAACTATTACTAGCAATAGTACAACAATTCATGACTACATTTATCAATGAATATTTGCTATGGTTGTGTGGGGTTAATGTGTTCCTCTATTAAAACCCTAATTTCCTTCTTTTATACACATTTATAGGGGGGTTGGGGGGGACATGAACTTGATCATTTGGGTTATTTTACTTATTTCTTCATCTACCACTTTCTAACACAAAGGCAAAGGGGTTTCCTCTTTTCTTAAGACATGTCAAATCAATCCATTGTGAAAAAAAAAAAAAAACTTTGACATGACTTGTATTAATTTGTGCATGCATGCCAATTTACTATCTACTATTCTTGATCACCATCATGACCTAAGACTAATAATTCAGAGCCAATGTTACAAGGTCCATGGCAAGACTTGGAAGGTCTTGGGATAATTATTCTTTATCTTTTTGACCATAACTACTATTTGGTTGGACCACATTGAATATCTTTTATGTTGGTTACAATAATCCCTCTGTTTTAATTTCCAATGGTTTTTTTTTCTTATTCGGTGTTCGATATCCATGTTGAAGTTGGTTTATATTCAGATTCGTGTTGATAGGGCCTCTGTTGGGGGAAGATTTCCTGCCAAGGATAATTTCATTCCTAGAACTCGAACCCAAGATCTCTAGTTAAGGAAGGAGTAGCCCTATCTGCTGAACCACATCGTTTGATGGTCATTTCCAATGTCTTTGTTTGACTAGCATGGAATTGGAGTTTTAAGAAAATATTAACAAAATTAAATTTTATTACTTTAAATATATTATATGAAATATTAAAATTAAAAAGTTATTAAATTAGATAAAAAGATATTTTTTAAAAATAAACTAAAAAATAAGGGTAAAACAAATTGAAACAAAGGGATTTATAATATAGTAAAGAGGTATGTAAATATTTACAATTGACCAAACATAGCCTTACCACTAATGAGCAAATCAAAAATACCTTAGCCATTTCAAATAATTTAGGAGTAAAATTGGTTATTTCCAATCCAAGTTGAAGTACCGTTAGTAATTAAGAAAAGTATTTTTGCTACTTGGCTAATGATGATGTTGTTTTAGAGTTACATATTAATGGAAATATGTAAAATACCTTACCATCAATGTCAGTTTGGATTGATTTATTTTAAGTGTTTTTAAGAGAAATTAGTTTTTAAACAATTTTAAAATATTTTGATAAAATTTAAAAATATTTATAAGCACTTATTTTTAAGAGAAAATATCAAATATATAAAGTTATAAGTTTTTCGTTTTTTAAATTTTATTTTAACGACCCTTAAGGTAGGTCAGGGGCTGAGCAACAACCCCGACCTTAACATTAGAAATAAATAAAGCAAAGTACAATGGAGAGTAACATAAATCTTACCTCCTATATATCCTATGATATGGTTCATAAGTCAGCCAACCTACTAAGGTCGGCCAACTCATCCCCACTTCTAAAAAGAAGTAAACCTAAACTAATAACATAAAAGAGGACTTCTCTCATTACATCAAGTATAGAAAAGCATAAATAAGGGAGACTCGCTCTTCCCTTACAAAAGAAAAAGATATAAGTTAAAAATCAGAACATAAATCATAAGCCAAAATTCAATTCAAATGGATAATTCTATCCAAATTAATCACGACATTATTACTATACCGATCTTATTCGTTTCAATTCTTATACATTCTATCGAACGATTCGTTAATTAAATGTGAGATGACAATTCTTCTGATGACTAGTTATGGGGTTCAACAGTACTAGTAGGAGTGTTGAGTGAGTCTAGTAAGACCTATATAGCTAGATGAAGAAATTGATCAGAATTTAAATAAGGCATCATCACACACAACAAGAAAAATTTGTACACTGACTTCATTGAACTAGCTTGCTATCCAAAGAAGGAGTTGGATTCACAACAAAACAATACTACAAATAGGCTATAGCTATATTTATTTATTTAGTAAAAAGGGTTAGAAAGTAAAGTTCTTAATAAGTCAGTAAAAAAAGCAATCAGAAAAATTAATTAAGTACCATTTTGCAGTGCTTAAAATAAAACATGACCTCATTCTCAATTTACTACACAAATAGTAGGTAGTAAAGGTTTGTTATTTCACATCCTCTCCACTTTTTCATGATTTGGTGGATGTTAACTACTCCTAACTAAAAAGTCTCTGGATATATTTGTTAGGATTGATTATAACAACACCTTATAAATTTCGAAGAACAATTGAAGTATCAAGAAGATTTTAGAGAGGAAAAAGATTTTGAGAAACCTAGAGAGAGATGTCAAATTCGTGGTAATACCTTGTGGTAACCTCCACGGTGATGCAATATTTATATATATATTAATGATAACACTATTAATCAGGCTCCACATCTCAGCAATATTGGGAATTAGCCATTAAGTTTTTACTCCCCTCAATTAAAAAAGAATGACTTATTTTCTTTTTTTTAATCTATATTTCTTATAATGATTTTCTTTTGGACTTTAATTTTTGGTGGTGGATTTCATAGATATTAAAGATTTTTCTATAACATTGGTGTAGCTTAATTTGTGAATGCAATGATGCAATTAGGACTTTTACCAAACAAGACAAAATATAAAGAGACACACACAAGAGAGTTAGAGAGGTATCTCTTTGGACAAGGATGGTTCAGTCATTGACAATTATTACTATCTTTATCAAATTATAAATTCATATACCAAATTTATCTATAATTACTTTATAAATAAAGTGATAGTGATTTTTCTATTTTATTTTCTTGGAATAATGTTGTGAGTGCATGAAATTCAACTTTTACTCACTTGTAACATTTTCATGTAACAAACACAAAAGTGAAAAGAACTATATACACAATGTAAATTAAAGGAGAGTAGTGAAGAGGCTGAGACATTTTTCAAGTTGAAAAAATTTAGTAACGGCTAAGGGGTTGTTTGGTTCGAAGAATAAGAGATAATGATAGAATAAATATTAAGTTATTTTACTTTGTGTTATAATATATATGTATATATATATTATACACGCGCGCACTAGGTTTTCAACATTTGAGATATCATTCTTTTATGTGTCAATTGCTAGTGCATTCAAGGTCCTCACTTTCAACTTAACTAGAGAGGCCTAGTCTGATTTGAGAAACACTAATTTGATTCTTATAGATATATTAGCACTCTCATGATTAGTCATAATACAAGTATAATTTTATTTTTATACCAACTTCAAATGAAGCAGATTCAATCAGATGATGAATTCTTACGTGGTCCAAGGAAATCAAAAAACCGCTTTCATAAATTTCAGTAATAATAACTCCGCGATGAAACACCAAAGCGACCATGATACTCTATGTAGACATCAAAATTTTATAGGACTTTACAAGTTGAGTCCTATTTCATTTAAGGTTTCCTCAAGGCTACTTTATCATATAAAGAGTATTTTATTTTTTTGAAAGGGCTTCTCAAATATCCTATGAACTCTAGGAATATTCATAAAGAGGTTAAAATATGGCTCAATGAGGTCAAAGTTATCATCCGTTCGAGAAAGACGCAACTGATCGACGACTCTCGAATCATAGAATAATTTTAGGAGATCAGAAGCATCGAAGGAGAAACAAATTTTTACGCACTATTTATCAATAAAATATTCTTGTTTCTTCAGATTAATGGCTGATTAATTTTTTCGTTTATTTAAAATTTGTTGCCAACACCCTTCATCAAGATTCTTATTTCAAAATTCTCTAAAAGGTCTAAGGTTAAAATTGAATCCCTATCTAGTGTAAAATCAAACACATTCATATCCCATAGTCTAATAAACCACATTTATCAACCAAAAAAAAAGGATCTTTGCTTCATACAATAATTCTAACTTGCTCGTACTCTCAAAAAATGTTACCGACCATATCTCTGTCAAATTCTTCAAAAATATATTATTTTTAGAGGATCCGACACGCATTTGTCAATATTTTTTAAGAGTCTGAGCAACATAAAATTCTACCATTGTGAGTCCAATAATTGATATAACTGATTAATCGACACTTTTAAAGAGTCCGAGCAACATAGAATTCTAACTATCTTGAGTCCAATAATTGATACAACTTGTTCATCAACCAAACAACCCTAGAAGATGAAGGGGTATTCTTGGAATATTGGACAAAGATAGTACAAAAGGTGTAACTATATATACTGATGACAAAGAAATAATTCTAAGTAACTGTCCATGGGGCTTATAATATATGTTAGGACATAATGTGTCAGTAATGAGCAAATATAAATATGGAAGAGAAATTTTATTTTATTTTTTTGGTTATGATAACTCTAGTAGTTGGGGGTGGGGTAGTTAGGGTGGGGTGGGGGGTAGTACACTGCAATACAAGAAGATGAAAAAAAGGTACAGTCTTTGATTTCATTTGAGATTTTCTTTCATTGATTGGGGTAGGAGACACTGCTTTACAAGCAGAGAGGAATCGTCTGCACTTGAATTTTCAATTGTTTAAATGCGGAATGTATTGACAGTCTCTTAAATTTGTCAGTAGTTTACGTTAGGTAACACGTGTAGAAATATTTTCAAATCTTATTTTCATATGAAACTTTACTGACAGATTTAAGGGGTATAACATTGACGATGTATTTATGCTTATATTTTCATTATGTTGATATTTGTTTTGTGTATATGTTAAAGATAAAGATTTTGTATAGGGAAATTTATGTAAATGTACCATTCGACCATATTCTTGTTTACTAACATGGCGAAAATATACATTATCTATATACCTCAGCTTTAAAGATTGTGTATGCATAAAAGGTGTGAATGAGTGGTCGATGAAGTTGGATTTGAGAATTATTGGAACTCCAAAAGAGAAGGAAAAATTGACACGCTCCGAACCTACATTCTGAATGTGGTCGACACTCAAAAATTATTTCTACTCCTAAGCGAACCATTTGACCTGACAAAATTAAGACTACATCATCATAGAGAACTAGAAATGGCACATGAAACATGCGTCTCAAGTCTTTTAACATAATCATAAAACTCCTATGCAATAACATATGATACTTAGCTTAATGCTTTCTGAGCAAACTCGAGAATACAAATGGAGCACTATCTAACTAATTTATGAAACCTCTAAAATACTGACTCTGAATTAGATATCGGGACAGGCCCATGGCTAACTCTGACTAATGACCGATAGAAGAAAAGTAAAGACTCAAGAGCCCCTATGGATTCAAAGAGGTCTCGCTGAGGCTGGGTAGAAAGTTGGATAGTTAACAATTCGCCATTTGAGAATCTTTTTCACCTATGTTTGCATCGTCATGAAAAAAATTGAATTTTTTTATTCCTTTTAATGACATGATTTCTTTATGAAATATTATTTTTTAAATATCATATATTTAATTTAATATGATTATATAAATTAGGATAAAAAAAATACAAAAATATAAAAAGGGAAATTAGGTACATGTCCCCACGTGCGTTGGTGTCAAAGAGACAGAAGCAGACCCAAACGGTTCGTCTGGTTACGTATTCTACTACTACTAATTCCTTTAAAGCTGCTCATTTTGACACCTTTTTAATAAATTTTAAATATATAAAAAATAAAATATGAAAAAATAAAAATATTAGTGATAAAATAATATGGGTACAATTATGTTCATTCTTTTGTTTTTTTAAGATTTTTTCGTGATTCGAGGATCGTATATAATGGTGTATTTCTTAAATTAGGATGATATGAATCTTCTTGAAATTTATTTTGATCTTTGTGGATGAACATTCGAGATGTACTTTTAGGAGAATAATAATACTCTTTATACAAACTTGAGTTAGAATTTAGGATAAAATAGCATTCTAACCGCAATCAAACACATTTTATAAAGTTCCACAAAATTTCAAAGTCTATAGACGCTTTTAATAAAAACTATGTTTATTTTCAAAAATTCATATTTGAGACTTCTGTTTAAAAAAATATTGATACTCACTCTCGAAGAGTTTGCGTCGGTGTTCCAACTATATTTGAATTGCGCATGACAATCTCTTTTTGATAGTGACTCTCATAACAGAGACTTTTCTGTGCCCAAAAGCTTGAATTCATAATCTCTAATTAAGAATGAAAGAATACCACCAGTACACCACGACCCATCTCGATACATTGATAGCCACTTGTTTGTTCAATACAACAATGATAGTACTAGTAGTAGTAGATAAGATTCTTCTTTATGATGTAGTGACAAATGGCATGCAGTGGGATGGAAAGTATTACTCCCCCTCTCTTATTTTATGCGATATTTTTTAATTTAAAATTAATTTTTTTTAATAAAAATTTATTTTTTTGGGACGAATTACAAAGAAAAGGGTATCAGATGAGATTAATGAATACAAATGACCAACCATATTCAAAGGGTGAAAAATTGAATAGAAAGAAGTGAATCCAAATTCAAATTCTATTATGAATCTCCAAAAAAGAAAAGAAAACGTTTTCCAAGAATTATTTAATGTGTCAGACATGTTAGTGAGCATTACATAAGCTAAGTCAGAACTGAAATATTGTCCTTTCTTACCATTGCAAATTATTTTCTACCAATCTGCACATAGATTTTCCATATCTCTATTTCAAGAATACTCAATTTTTTATTTTATTTTTCATGAAACATAAGTAGCATATCCCCACAAATGTAAAAGATATTTATATTATGAGAATATGATTTAATGAACAATGGCAGAATAGTGTATTTTTGAAGAATTCGATATGAACGCGAAGTTGAAAGTGAAGAATTTGTACAGTTTAGAATTTAGGTATTATATGTGATATCAGATAAATTGCTATGGAGGGGGTATTATTTGTTCTAGAAATTTACTTGTGTAAGTTGTCTTATAGTGCAATTGAGGTTTCAAATCCAATTTGAAATTTTCAAGCATCTTTCTTTGTATCAAGTAATATTGATATGCATGCGGTGTTGGTGTTGGATTAAGTTTCATAATGAGTGCAACTCTTAGGTTTTATCATCAATGCTAAGTTTAGGATTCTGAACAGACTATCGATAATAAGTCGGACGAAGATGAAGTCTATCATGCCCCCATTTCTTATTTTCCCTCTTGGATTTTCTTTAGCTATTCTAAAGTGTTTTACTAGGGAGAGGAATTAAGTATGGTATGTATTGTGAACTAAATCACCCAAAGATGTTGAGCTCCAATTTTCAATTTAAAGAATTCACTTCCTTAAACGTTTTGTGTTGTATTTATCTGTATTATATGCGTTAAATTTGTCTGTATCTGTGTTTTCATTAGTAGTCGCTCTTCCTATTCCCTTTCTTTTCCTTTCCTTTTGGTCATATGTTCATTCTGTTTTTGGGTTGTTGAGACGAGGGTTCCCAGGAAACAGCCTCTCTACTTTTATGAGATAATGGTAAGGTCTGCGTACATTCTACCCTCCCCAGACCCCACTTGTGGAATTCCACTGGGTATAGGAAAGGTTTAACTCAAGAGGTCATGTTATATTAACTATATACAATAGATTCCTAGTTATTACTTAAGACACACAAATCTTTTACTACATTTCCCAGCAGAAATCTCACCTTCTGGGCCCTTAAAGCCCAAGAAGCCAGCAAGGAGGCAGGCCAGCTTCTACAAGAGGCCCATAAATAACAAAGGCCCCATCTTCCTGGGCTTTAAAGATTTAAGGGGTTGTTTGGTAAGACGTAAAAGAACAGCGCAACTTACATAAATTTCTCTATTTAGACGCTAGTTTACAATATTATGTTCCTTATCATATATGTATCCGCCTCTTTCCCATGTATATATGTGTCTAATTCTTATTAATGTATATAACTGAAAGTCATTAACTAAGGAAAAATCACGCTTGCAACAATTTCAAAGGATATGACATTACAACTCCTAAAAAATCAAAATCCTATTTTGCTTTTTGGCGATTTAGCAAAGTTTTAACTTCTTAATTTAAATTCATGAACTATTATTCAAATATATGCGAATATTTTGTCAAATACATATATAGTGATAAAATGATTAGATACATATAATCTTAACTCAAATAACATGCAAGGTACATTCGTGAATCTCCAATAATATGTAAATCCGCAATAAGTGTGTGTATTTGTTCAGATACTCACACACTTAATTAAATACATATAATCTTAACTCAATAATTTGTCAAATACATCAATCATCCGATCCAAAAAGTTCCTTTCTCATCATGGTTTATCACAATTATTGCATAAATTCTCCTTCCATTTGCAGCAAACTACATACACAATGTATTTCTCTTTTGTTTGTAAAAGTTAGCCAAAGTTGTTGTATTTTTGAATTCTCAAATTTGAGCGGCTACAAGTATCGAGAATTGTAGCGGTAAATTTCATGCCTTTTTTGAGGAATAATAAATAAATATTCTTCTCATTTGGAGAATCACGAGTCATGAAAGAAATCCAGAAAACTCTAAAATAATGGAGTTTTACCTTTTAACGATTAAAAATTAGAAATCAAAATAAATTAAAATCTCTCACAGATATATGACCTTGAATAATGGTTAAATAGACATAAACTTCAAATTATTGTGTTGTTTTAGATTTCAATTTCAAAAATTTAATAGTGGAAGTTATGGCGGAAAGAAAGAAGGAAGAGAGAAAACAGTGGTGGAGATGAGGTTGATGACCTGACGAGAGAGTTGATTAACATGAAAGCTTGAATCGGGAATAATTTAATTCAACAGATAAGTAATTTAGGCACATCCAACTTCTATAAGATGCACCTATTTTCAATTTTCATTGCAATGAACCAAAATCTCCTTCAACAATGGCATTTTCCAATTCTTGAAATCCTCTATTATTTGATAATTGTTGTTCAAAAAGGTCACTTTTTTTGCTAGATAATGGTTTCTTCATGATTTAAAGTTAACTTTGGGGGTGCCTACGCTTTCCACTTTATATCTAGTATCTACTGCTTTTGGGGCCTAACACTTTTGAGACGAGGGTCTTTCGGAAACAACCTCTCTATCTCTATGAAGTAGTGGTACGGTCTGCGTACATTTTACCTCCCCAGACCCCAATTGTGGGATACAATCGGCACCCAACCTTACGATAGCAAATAGATTGCTTAATATACACAAATTCATGTTTAAGAGGGGGTAAAACACAACTCAAGAATCCAACTTTAGCTCTCAAATATCAGAACACATGATCTGTAGATACGATTCTGGGAAACGACTCTTCCCCAGTTAATGGTTCAACATCAAGGAGGCAACTACAATAGCACTGCAGAAATATAAGAAGTACCCGTCTGCCTCCACAGTTCGACCAAACTTCACTCAACAAGCTTGGAAAGTACATGTTTGATATTATAGAAGAATGCTGTAGACATAGGATTTTGAGGATCGATAGAGTCAAATAACAGAATACGAACAAGTATATGTCAACAAATACAGAGAGTATTCTCACAGATGGGGTATGTGGAGGGTACAATGTTACACAAACCTTACCCCTACAATTGTACGGTAGAGAGGCAGTTTCATACTGACCCTCGGCTTGATATGTCAACAATAAATTGGACACTAACTGAAGTTACCACAATCAAAACTATTTAAGTTTTTCTACGAACTTGGAGAAGCACATCATGCAAGGTAACTTTCTGTAGAACCAGCTTGAAAACTCTGGGATCGAGCTACTTATAGATTGGAGTAATTGACATTAACAACACAATACCATTAAAATAAGCACTGCTATTGTGGGCATAGTATGAATTGGAGAAAAAAACAAGGGGAAACTAGGGAGTTAGACAAGATTGTAAATGGCAGAAAGCTGGGCAGTGTTAAACAAGGTGTTATGAAAAAAGAACAGTTAAAGCATGGACATATGTATTAGCATTAATTTTATAAATGACAGCCCATTGTTGAACCATAGTTTCAACAGGAGAGAAGAGAATGTAACAGAACTCTCTGACCACATAAAAAGTTTCTAGCATACTTCAATCATCCAATCATATAAAATAATCACTAACCCAGTAAACTTATGTATCATTTAATTGCCAAAGACAATGAACTAACCCTTGCAAAGTTGCAACGACACTAAAATAGTATGTCTCGATTCCAATTTATATGACACTTCCCTTTTGGATCAACCCCAAATGTTTTTGAACTGATTCTATTTCGAGACAACTTTCACAACTTCAACAACAACAACAACAACAACATACCCAGTGGAATCCCACAAGTGGGGCCTGTATACGCAGACCTTACCACTACCTCATAGAGGTAGAGAGGTTGTTTCCTAGGAACCCTCGCCTCAAAAACCCAAATCTTCAAGAACTAAAAATTCATCAACTATTCAAAATTTTGAACTTCAATGAGATGTTTTCTGTATTAAAATAACTTTTCAACCAGTATTGTAATATTTTCTTTCACTATTATTAATATGGTATAAATATCAAACTAACATCTTGAACTCTGTCCAGTCTAATATAGTCATTTAAAAGGAATGGAAAAAGTATTTGTTAAGAGCCTCAGGCATCTAAAGAGATGAATCCTAACTTCAATAGTCAGGACAGAGCATTGGCCTGTGAGTCCCATTATTATTATATACGCAGAGCAATGCCTCTTTGTAGGCGTAAAATCTCCTACCACACACTAAGGAAAATCACATCCCCCTACCATTCGTGTGACTATATTTATATCCACTAACAACTATACAACGTATGGAACACAAATGTAATATCAGAGAAGCAGGTACTAGATGGTAGTGTATGCCCCAGAGCAATACTTCAAAATGCTAAAACATCAGTAGATAATACATTATTTGTATCAACAATAGCAGCATAGCAAACTTCGAATCACATTACACATAACACAATAAAAACCATGAACAGAAAACACCACAACAAGGATAAAAATCATTACTTTATCACAAAAAAATGTGCATCTACCCACAATTAATATATGCGAAACATTTAGTATTAACTTTAATGATTCTCCAGCATATACAATAATCGACCCTATCCATAGAAAAGAGTTGGTTACTTACTACAATTGCTTATCTTCGACTGATCTCAATCGCATTTCAATCAATCTGGCATTGAATTCCCCATCACTAACCTTCAACATCTCCGATAAAGATAACGAAAACCCATGCTCCATCAAAAGCCTATGCCGAGGCATAATCTTCCTTTCCAAACTAAACGAAAAATACTGTGGAAACTTCTTCAACTCCCCTATATCCCCATTCATCTCCTTCATAAAGTACTCAACTTTTGGCCTAAAATTTTTCTCAATGCTAAATGTCAACAACCCAGGTGACCTCAAAACCATATTAACCACATCATCACGTTCGAATCCCAAGCTCAACATGTAATCGATTTTCGGGTTCAATGTAAGCTCAACGCTTGAAACAAGCAAAACAGTGGTTTGACAAGTGATCCGATCCTGACCCACAAACCCAAATTCCTTCAAGAATTCGAATGTGGGTTTCAATTGCTCTTCAACACTACAAACAAGAATTCTCGGACAACGGATAATGGATTTCCGAATGTCGTGGAAAGGGATAACGACGTCGTTTAACAAGAAATCGAAAATGGGGTAAAGGTCGATATAAGGGTCAGATGTTAAAAGCTGAGGATGCATATCAAGTATTCGACCAATTGCAGAACGTTCAATTCCCATGGAAAAGAGACAAATTTCAACAGATTTGATTGTATCGAGTGTTGCTGATCGAAGATGGGGGTTTAGTTGAAGGACTTTTCTGGGGTTGATTTTGAGTTGTTGAAGATAGAGTATTTTCTCCCGGAATTTGAGACCACAGTCAGTTGTACTGAGGGTGGGTTGAAGAGATTTGAGTGAAGTTTTTGTGGGTTTTGGAGAAATTGAGCAAATGGGTGATGGAGAAGAAGGTTTTGGGGTGATGGAAGAAAATGGGGTTAGGGTTTTGGGAGGGTTTATCCATGTTAGCATCACTGGCAGCACAAGTGACATTGAAGAGGAAAGGACTCTGTTGGCATGCTTTGTGTTGAAAAAACTCTATCTAGGTTCCATTGGAGTTTTTTGAGTTTGTGTTTTGTAGTGCATATTAATTGATTCGATTCGATCCGATCCGATCCGATCTGATTTTATGGATTATTAAGTTTTGATTTGTGAATTTGTTAAATTGATAATCAAATTAGTAAGATATATATTATCAACTTTGATTGATTAGTGTTTAGTTTTTAATGATTTGATTTTGGTTTAACTAATTAAAAAATGTTCATATGATCATGTACACACGATGTTCATAAAATAGAAATAATAGCAAAATAGAAATGCAACACAAAATTCTACATTGATCATTTTTGCAATAGATAGAATTGTTTGAATTCCTTATCAAGCCTCATGCAATAGATTTCGAAAACAACATTAGTTAACTGTCTTAAAAAAATCAAATCTAAATTGAGTTTAGAAAATGTAATACTATTTTGTACTGAGAAGAAAGTTGATATCGCAATAGAGAGGTTAGTTTGTGTTTCCTAAGATCGAAAGTGATACTAAAATTTAGGAAATATGATTGATAAAATGTTAAAGTTATTGTTATATATAGGAGTAAAATAGTACTTTTCATTTAATCTTATCGAATTATCGATTTAACCAATAATCAAAATCATGAAATGAGAAATCTAAACAATAATCCAATAACAAAATTTACAAAAACATTTAAAAAAGCCATTAACTCAATAATTCAACAAATTAATAAGTATTTTTTCAATTTGATTTATCGATTAAACAGGATTTCCGAACACCCCTATGTCCATATTGAGAAGAGCTATGATATAATTACATATGATTATTGAGAATTTAGCCCTTTTTCTACATTATATGTAAATTCCAAAGTGATTTGCATGTGAAATTATCCTAAATGAAGCTCTTTACCACACCAAAACACACTATAGGTCTAAAGTTCAATTTTAAAAGTGGTTAGATTTTAAATATTTAGTTTTTGATTTTTTATAAAGTGGTTAGTTTTTAAATGTCTATTTGAATAAAGAAGTAATCCATGTGAGTTTATGTCTATCAAAAGCTTCATTGGGCCATTGTAGTTTCACTTAGAAGATAGTAGATATGACATTTGGTAGCCACTTTTAGCACTCCTATTTAAAACGTGTTTACTTTTTAAAAGTAATTTAAACTTTAACCAATTTTGCCAAATTTTACTAAACCTCCTCCTCCTTGTTAGAGTTGGTTAAACTTTAAATGATTTTTAAGAGATCAATCTATTTTAAATAAGAGTGTTAAAAGCATTATTGAAGGTCATTTCTAAACATCATGTCCCAAAGGTATAATTATGGGTCTGAATTATTTGATCATCTAGTGTACAAAATATATAACAATATATACTTTATACTAAATATACATATACATACAATACATATATATATATATATATATATATATATATATATATATATATATATATATATATATATATATATACAATATATAAGCATGTTAAAATAGAGTATGTATTGTGTATACTTTGGTCATATTGGTAACTAGTTGAGCAAGAAGATATATATATATGTAACCTTTACCTACTAAAAGTCTAATTTTGAAAAGTTAAAATTCATATTCAAACTTCAGACTCAAGGTTCGGACTTGTATTCAAACTTCAAATTCACGGATCTAAAGTTAGATTTTGTCAAAAGTTCTAGATATGAATTACTTTTAAACTTCAAACTTAATGTTTGGAGCTAGGCTCTAACATAACCCAACTTAATTTTAAAGTAATTAATGTGAGCAAACAACACTAATTTCATTATTGTAGGAGCAAATTACTTTCCTTCGTGCGAGTTTCTAATATTACATATCTAATTAGAAAGCGGTCTTTAGATACATGTATATAGCGCGTCCAGATACATGTATCTTAGGTACGTCTAGACAAAATTAAGTGTAATTTCAAATTACACTGTATTGATTCACATGTATCTAACTCTTTTGCTTGTTTTTCACCGATCTCGCTCGTCTCTCTCCTTTTGGATTTATATTTCAGAATGTATATGGAATGTATCTAGCATCCTTAATATATGTAGCTAGTGTGTTCCACATGTATCTAGGATACACAGACTCTCTTGATTGCCCCTCTTCCTATGAATTTGTATTTTAAAGTGTATCAGATGATAAAAATATATCCATCTAAGTGTAATCGACTTGAAATCTTGTACAAAACTATTAATTAGTGAGATGATATGTAATTTTTGTAAATTATAAAAAGAATTAGTAAATATGATAGGAATAATAGCAGTTACAACATGAACCCAACAAGTTTGAGGCACTATGTTAGACCAACACACTTGAAGAGTATACTAGGCACTCATTCATTATTAATTTCCTCTAATTAGTTGTCTAAATTATTTCATTAATCTTGTTTAGATCTATGTAATGGTAAAGAGAAATATGCATAAAACAAAGTGTTTATTGAACCTTAGCTTAAATTGTTTCAAATTTATTTATCTTTTTTAAAATTAGAAACAAAAATCACAATAATGGGACATTTGGTAATAACAAGAAGATATAAGACAAGCCCAAAGTTATTGGGCCTCTACGTGGGCCCTGACTCCTCCATTTTCCTTTCTTTAATGTTGTCAACGATAGAAGAAAAATTTACTGAATCGGATACTTTTTAATAAATAATTATTAATTTTAGCGATATTCTTTATTTATTGATATTTATAGTAATACATAGCAATATTATGATAAATTTGTATTTGTATTCAAAGTGAATTATGCATATAATATAAATGTATTGTTAGTGCTTTAAAATACATTATACTTGTTTCGTAATAAATTGACACAATATATTATCAATGTATTAAAGTGTATGAAGGATGTTTGGTAATAAATTAAAGTGTGTGATAAATGTATTAAAGTCTGTGATAAATCTATTATTCATCTATAAAACTTGTATTATACATATTTTTTAAATAATTTTTTGTAATATTATAAAACTGTATATAAAATAAATTATTATTATTATAAATGATAAATATTTTTTTAATCTAGCATATCTATGTAAGTTTCTCATGATAGAATTATAATATCAGATATTCTCTAGGTAAGTTCAATAAAATTAGCAAGTAGACAAGATGTCTCCACATTTCAATTAATTTAAAAGTAAATGACTAAAGGAAGAAAACAGAAATTACATTGGAAAATATATTCATGGAATTGAAATAGGACTAGGAATAATTGAATAGTAAATCTATGATAAATTATTATCCGGTGGCAATTCATGATATGAATTTTATAGGTTCGAGTTTGAATTCGAGATTTTAACACAGTTTATTTAATTTCTGAAGGTAAGTGTTCATTATTTGTATATGGTTTGAATCAAAATTATTAGGCTTATATAAACCATAAGCTGCACGATATTTTTATCGCCAATATTATTATTTTTTGAGTAATATTCAAAACACACCTAAACTCACTTTATTGTGAGTTTCATGCCTCGATTATCCATATTTCTTTTTATCTTCCTAAGCTATTACTCTCTTTGTATTAAGACATAATTTGATATTACATTGATCAATATTTATTTCTGATCCACAACTATCTATATTTGTTTAGGAATTTTTAATGCACATATGCAAAGCTCGAGTTAGGACATCCCCAAATGTCGAAGACGTTCTTGGGGTGATTTCGTAGTTTCTACGGGCGGAGGAAAATACAAGACATTAGAAAATCCCAAAGTCATGCTAGAAGTTTCTTTATCTTCTTTTCTTATAATCACCTTGGGAGAAGGTCTTGACTTGTAATTTTCCTTTCCTTTTAGTGGTTCTCATTCATATATGGGCCTCCTTCTTGATAAACGGTCCAAAGTAAATGAGCTTGATCCATCTTAATATATTTATCTTTAGTTTTTTTTTATAAAATTTATTGCTATTCAAAATGATGATTTTTCTAATAATTTAATAACACTCCACATCCTCCATGTTATTACCTATGTTATTTTTCTTAGAAGATAGCTAGATGGTGACTTATTAATAACTCTACTTGTATATGATTCAAAAGCTGACATAGATGTTACGGGTAGAATTCTTTTTTTTTTTCAAATTTTGTTCATGAAAGTAATAATGATAATAGTAATATTGATGATGATGATGATGATATATTTAGAATAATCTCACACAAGAAAATTGAAGATAAGATATATAATTTTTTGTGTTTGTACTTTTTATTTAGCATTAATTTCAAATATATATAATACAATAATTAGTTTTACAATAAATATAATTCTATGAGATAACAGTAAAGTTTGTGTACACTCTACCTTCTCTAGATCTCACTTATGAAATTTCATTAAACGTGTTACAGTAGAATTTACAATAAACATAGCCATATTGTTATTTACTCAAAGAAATAGTCAAATGAGACCATGGGCCCAAATCAGCGCAACACTATAAAGCTAAAAATCGGCCCAAGGCCAATTGGCTTTTCTTGCTTCCGTTTTTTTTATATACTGACTATATATTATGGTAGACTTAAAAAATAAAATATAGCTTAACTATATGTGAAGTATACACTAACCATACTTGATGAATTCAGTCTCAGTCAACTTAAAATCACCTCTAAACAATCCAAATTTTAGGTATAAAATGCTTCCGATGTTTCGAATCTTTTGATATATAATTCGCTCAAAATGATTCACATTTTCGATACGTTGAATTGTTTTTTTAAAAAACAACAACGACAAAGAAAAAGAAGAAGATGACGAAGAAGAAGAATGAGGAGGAGGAAGGAAGAAGAAAAAGAAGGGGAAAATGGAAAGAACAAAAAGATTATTATAAAGGCAGAATAACTTAATAGGCCTTTATACTTGGTTTCGTTTGTCGCCTAGGACCTTATACTCAGGACTTTGCCAACTAAACACTTAAACTCGACAAACTCAACCTTTTAAACCCCCCTGACCGTTGACTGAGCTTGTGTGGCAACTTAATAGATGAGTTGGAGAAAGTATGTGAGTTTCACACGCATAAGGAGAGGAGAGTGAAGAGATAAATTTTGATTTTTAAGGTCTAAAATTAAAAACAAAACTACAAGAAAAGAAAAAAAGAAAGGAAAACAGAACTCTCATTCTTAAAACAGAATTCTCATTCTTTCTCCAATCCACCTGTCTCTCAGACATGGCGAAACTCAATGTAAAAAATCCAAGAAACCCAAGAAACGATTATTGCCAAAAAAAAATGTTCAGATATTTGTTCTTCCATTATAAAATCAATTGCTTGATTTGTGAAAATTATTTGGTTTTGAAGTGATTGCAACTTCAATTTCTTTCTTAGCGAATGGCCATGAGGATTCTGTCATGGTGGAAAGGCGACAAAAAAGAAACTCCTAAAGCAACCCACATACTCAACCCCAAAACCCAAATCTCTTCCGACAAGCCGAAGGTTCTCGACATGAACGGAGTTGTTGAGATTTCCAGGCCCAACCCGCCACTGGCTGACATAACCATTTTTGAATTTAGGTCGGTGGCTACTTCTGTTGATAAGATCACACTTGCCAGATATTGTCCTGTTTCTACCGAGTTGGAGCCTTGCCGTTGGGAGATTTTGCTGGCGAATGTGTCTGATGCTCCCCAATTTCAAGTGGTTTTTTGATTGGAGTAAGGGAAGAGCTTGAATGGAATTCGTGAGAAAAACTTGTAATTTTGAGTTTTTTAAACGTTCTTTTTCCTGGATTTTGTGTAATTTACTGAACATGGCATAATGAAAATACCCTAATTTAGTTGGTCGAAAAAAAAAACTTTCAGAGATGAAAATGTAAATTATGAGAATTTTAATTTTTTGACCAAAAAAAATTGTTGTAAAAAAATAAAAAATGATGTGGCAAATTTGATCTGACATGAAGTGTGACATCAGCGCGATTGAGAAACACGATAAGTTGGAAGAGTTTAAAAGGTTGAGTTTGTCGAGTTTAAGTGTTTAGTTGGCAACGTCTTGAGTATAAAAGCCTAGGTGACAAACGGAACCAAGTATAAAAGCCTATTAGATCATTCCGCCTATTATAAACCTTTAATGAAGAACAATTGAGAAGAAAGAAAATGCCATTTTTAAATTTTTTTAAAGTTTAGCTAAAATTTTGATAACAAAAACTCCAATAGCCATTTCCTATAATTCTCCCTTTTATTTATCCCCCAAAAATAAATTCTTCTCAATTTTTCACATCACAATATTTATTTATATTTTAGAAAAGTAAAATAAAATAAGAAGAGTTGTAGCCAAGTAGGACAAGTAAAATGAGCGATAAATGCGGTAGAAAAAGAAAATCACATGTGAATATGACATCCCTAAAGATCTCCCAAATCTCTCTTTTTTTGGCTTCATTTATTTCCTCCCACAAAATTGATCAAAAGTCCAACACTAACTTGTATTTAGTTACACATTTGCAAAAAAAAAATTAATATTTTCTATCATTAATAAGTGCCACTTTGGTGGACGACCAAGGGCATTTTCGTAATAATACTGCTTCCCAGGGGCATTAGCAGCGGTGGCATTTTCGTAATAGAAACCTCTTCCTTGGGCATTTATCCACCGCACGTTACGCCCAATCACCCCTTCCCTTACGCACGTGTCCCCTGTCCGGTGTTCTTCGCTTCATGTACGTTTGCTCTGCCCTCGAAGGATCCTTTCTAGCAGGTAGCTGGTGTTCTCCGCCCTGGGTTTCAAGCCGAATGTTTCCTTTGAGTACATCGGCGTTTCAGCCGCGGCGGCGCCGGTGGTGATCGGAGATGAGGATTTGGGCTACTGTTAGTAGTACAATGTCTTCTTCTTCTTCTCTACCGAAATCTCCTGAATTTCGCTCGGCTGATTTCGTCTCTGTTTCGGTAAGGTTTTCAGATTTGGTTTTCCTTTTATGTTTGTTGTTCTTCTTCTGGTAATTGTTTGAATTAGTTTTGAAGACTTTACCTAATTTTTTCATGTTGAGATTGGAATCGCCGATCTTAAAGTTGTTAGTCCAACTGACCCGAGGTTATCCCCTTTACCTTTCCGTCGATTTCTCGAGTTCTTCTGGTGATTTAGTACGGGGAATTGCGTTCTCTGTTTTTCTATGTGTATTTGTTTGCTGTGAAGAACTGGATATGTGTAGAGGTTCTGATGTAGTATTATTTAGGGTTTGGAGTTCAAAAGGTTCATCTGGTAGATAGTTTTGCTGTGAACAAGCGTTGAGAAAAACTCAATTATGCTGAGTTGTTTTCAATTCTGGAATTGAGTGAGGGGCTTTTGAAACACCCTCTCTGTAAGTTCCTTCCACATGACTTACAGTGTGAGTGCCTTAAATTTGAATACTTCCTTGGTGCATGCAAGTTCTTTGTTAATATGCCTCATCGTAGTATGATTTCTGTATGTTGTTATTGTTCTAGAGTTCTAGCTGCAGGTTACTCACTGGTTGATGGGGCACATAAAGTGATGATTTTCGCATTTTTTACCAAAGGAACTCATTATAAGTGATTATGGGTTAGGAGCACGTCAAGTCTTTGAATCTTGTCTCAAACAAAAGCATGATATGCAAGTGGAGAAGGGACTTGGAAGAACTCTTTAAGTGAAAAAGACATGTAGCCCCTTGCTGACTAACAAATTAGAAAAAGAGAAGAGTTAAATGTAGACATAGTGCTTAAAAGACTCGAAAGAAATCCTCGAAGTCCATCCTAAATTACGATATCATCATGTAAAGCTTCCCATGGCAATAACAACCCAAGCTGATGCCAAATGTAGAGTCATGGTTACTCTTTATACAATCTTTGCTGATTGTAGTCAAACTACTTATTTTCTTGGTGTATTGTGTTAAAATATTGGAGAGAAAGATGGGTGAAAGATTTTTTTGATGGGACCTTTTTGGTCATTGTACAAGTTCTAAATCAGTGATCCATTTTATAGATTGCAGAGCCAGATCATGGATTATCAGTATAACGCCAGGATTGCTATTGACACCGACTTATGTGTTTGCATCTCAAATACTGAAGCTCCTACATCAAGATCCAAAAATATCTGACTTATCTGGTAAGCTCCTACATCAAGATCCAAAAATATCTGACTTATCTGGTAAATATGCAATTTGGATAACTCCTGAAATATTTGCAAGTGCGCTGAACTATCCCACAGAGAAGTTTCTTCAAGCTCAGAGCAAAGTTTGGTTCATGACTTTTTCTTCATGGTTGACATTGGCAAATCATGTGTTGTTGAATTGGATTCTTCTGACAAAGTTGAGTAACGCCTTCTTGGTGCTGCAATAACTGGGAATATATCTTCTTGGCTTTTGGCTTTGGCTAAGGTTATTTACGTTACTTGTGGTTGGGTTCCTTAGGCATGCACTGGTTTTCCACATTTGGCTTTTATGTCATTAACCAAATTCTTGAAGCTCTCAGTTTCCTCAGCAGTAATGTTATGGTAAGTGATGAATACCTACTAATTGCTATGTTACTCCGACTTTCCAGAAAGATGTTGTACCCATGTCAAATCCTTCAAAAATGCACTACTTTTGACACAGTTTCAAGAGTCCGAGCAACATAGACTAATTCAATTTCAGTATATCTTAAGAGTGCATTTGGTTGTCATTTTCAAGAAATTGTTTTTAATGAGCAAGTCATTTTCTGGTGTTTTGACTACAAGAAAACTTTTTCCATTTTCCCTCACTTACGAGCAGAAGTCATTTTCCTTCCTCGCTCCAACACACACTTAAGACATTATTATTAACCTTTCACTAGAAAAAAATAACTCAAGAAACAACGACTTCCGTCGTACCAACACTGTCTGAATTAAATTTTTTCCCTTCCTGCTAAATGGACCTAATGATGGAAGTTTAGAGGTATGGACAGCAGTGATCTTAGTCGTAGGAGGCTATAAGAATGCTGCGATTGTTGTTGACTCCTTATCAATCTGGTAAAATATATTCCATAAATCCACTCACAAGTACCTTCATTCAATTTCCAAATGCCTTTGTTTTTGGCATTCTGAATCCTTACTACTTTTTTGGCTACTGCAGCATGAATTTGCAAATATGGGCACTAATGTTTACCCTTGGTTTCACTATATCAGCCAGGTAAGCAATTTCAAACATCTTTTTTTGAGTTATTTTACTACTTCGGCTTAATATTATGTTCCACATTTCAGTATGAGAGTTTCAAATGAATTTGGGGCAGGAAATCCAACAGGTGCAAAATTCACAACTGGAGTCGATTCGAGTAATTTTGAAAGCTACATTAAAGAAATATACTCGAAGGTACTATAATTTGCGATTTTTTCCATTTCAATATGATGAAAAAATATAAATGAATTGGATATGAAGGACATATCTTCATGGATTGCAATTGAAATGATCATTTTCAACGTCCTTTTGGACTGGCTCAGGCTTTTGCAAGCTATGTTGTGTGGACTCTTTCAAAGTGTCCATGGGTGTATGTGGGACCCTGCAAAAGTGATTCATTTTTGGAGGATTAACACGGGTGCAGCACTATTATTGGAGATTCGGAGGCCCAATTCTTAAATTCCCATTGAATTAGTAGAGCTTGTTGATGCTGCAGTTTCACCTCGATATTTTCAAGATTTCCTAAATGTTGTTGGAGTTGCAGTTGCGTTCGACAACGATCCATATCTCAGGTCAGCCAATTGAATCAGACTCTGTAACGTCGAATCTATTATCTTGGTTTTTCAGTGAAATGGATTAAAGGTTCGATCATTGATTAGAATATACAGTAGTGTGAAAGTGCCCTGATTAGTTTCTTCATACAACATCAATGACCTGATTTCTCTATTTGTATAGTTTGAGGTGAGGAAAGAATGCATGTAAAGCTCTTTTCCACCTAAACACAGTAGCACCTGTATCGACAACAGGGAGAGTAGGTGCACAGTATCTCCTGAGAAGCTTCCAGCAAGCGTTCACATACTTGACTTTCCATTCCCTTGCTCTCCTCCAGGTATTCAAACAAGAATAGGGTAGCCAGGTCCATGATTATGCACCAACTAAGATGACTCTGGCGCTAAAAAATAAACCCTGCTGCATAACCTGCCGTTAAATTATTCCTCTAACAAAAAACAGAGCGACATGACCACTTACACAACCAGTTTGTGCAATTCATGCTGATAGATTACGTAGAAAGTTGTTTCCTCGCGTAAACATAATATGATAACTACGTTTATAATAGCAAGCATTACTTCGGTATGTTTCATCCTTAGTCTACGGCAAGCGTAGACATATTTGTTTCTTAATTTGTTGCGTGCATTGTGTGTAGCTGCAGGAATACCCTGTAACCATAGAAATAGTCCTTAGTGAATAGCATTGTGTGTAGCTGCAGGAATACCCTGTAATCATAGAAATAGTCCTTAGTGAATATACTTCTGTATATTGGGTTGTTTGTACTATTATTATATATATTTTTGTGTGTGTGTGTTGTAAGCTACATTCTTCAATCCAAGCCTTTGGATATCAAGCCAACCTTTCTCCATTTGCTCTTAGATCTACTTAGACTCTTTTATCATTTCTAATCATTATAGTGCAGCAGAAATGAGTTAGCACACATGGAGATCTTGTACGACATAACTAAACATTTTACATAACCTCTTATTTTATCATGTATGAATGTTATTTGTGCTCTCTAAAAAATGTGATATTCTCTAATTTTAACAAATTTTTTGTATCAGCACATCCATCTTAACATCCGAACTTTTACGAGACTACGACACACATCTTAAAGCTCAAAAATGATCACTCATGAAATTGTTGGTGTCAGACTATTCTAATGGGGCGTCATTTACTTAGCACAATAGGAACAAACTGTTTTGAAGACAAACTAGAATTTTAAACCCCACAACTTGTGGAGTCATGGATCTTTCTCTTACTGGATGGGAGGTAGCTAAGGTCTTCATAATAGCAAGTGCCTGTCCATTTTAATTGAACTTTCTAAGCAGTGCTATTTCTACTTAGAAACTAATCCAAGCAATCTGAACACGAAATAACCACCAATGTCTTGCTATTATGTAGCCTACACAGCCAAGGTTTAAAGAACTAATTGCCCTAGGGAACACTACGATTGTACCCCTATTCTTTTTATACACAGACATGCTGGAGCAAGCACAGTAGAAATGTGAGTAATATAATCGATACATTGACAAATCCCATATTCAGGATTAAGTGATCCATGTCTTTTTGCAATTAACAGTACTACATTTACCACCAATGCTGGAGGAGTATCTTTTATTGGAAAGTGTTAAACAATTCCTGGTCGAAAGTTTTATAGAGAAGTTTCAAACAATTCTTTACACTGTTTATTTGTTGGCTGAAACTGTGCTAATTATTATTTGGAGTATAAAATCTTTGTGTGAGCTCAGAAAGTTTGCCAATACATAGCTTTGGACCACTGCATATGAAAATTCATTGATTGGACCAACTACATCTGTGCTCAATTTGGTGTTTATTTATTGATTTATTTTTTTGGAGATGAATTTCACACTGTGATATGAAGTCTGAGTACTCATTGTTTGTTGAAGTGATCAACACGAAGGGAATTGGGTTGCTGTGCTTGAGAGCAGGGGCAAAGGATCTGTGCAAGTCAATGGAAAGACAATTAGGAAAAACACAAATTGCATTCTCTATTCAGGTGATGAGCTTGTTTTTGCTGCTTTGGGAAATCATGCTTATGTATCCTTAATGTTAACGTATCTTTATTATTATGTGAAAGTCATATGCAAAATAAAATAAAATTCCTATATCTCTTGTTATTTTTTAGATTTTTTTTTTTGTTTTTTGTTAAGTTCTTTCTTTCATTTTCGGCCGCATAATTTTTAGGATTATCCTTAACCTTTTCCTGGCATAGATATTTGAGCAGCTGCCATGTCAGCTTGGAGTTAAGTCACCTCCTTCAGATGTTAGGACCAGTGCAGGTAAATTGCTGCATGTTGAGAGAAGAACAGGAGATGCGTCAGCTGTAGCAGGTTTTTCCATTTTGGCATCACTTTCAAGCCTGCGGCAAGACCCATCGCGTTTGAAACCCACGTCTCAGGTTAGTGGGAATGAACTGCCTTCTTCCCCTGTTATTCATGAAGATGAGCTTCATGGCCTCGAAGTCGATTCGGTTGCAAATGTTGGCAGCAGCACTGCTGCTGATGTTGGGTTGACCAGCAAGATCCCCCCTCTTCATGGAAATCTGAACACTAGCAGAGAGGCAGGCAACGTAAAGTGTCTGACTGATTTATTTCTGTTTGGTCTTTTATTATGGGTGTTAGCCACTGATATGTCACATGAACTAATTAGAATTATATATGGCTTTTGCTGCAGATGAGCGTCAATTCGTGCAATCCGAGTATGATGATTATACCATTGGTAATACTGGAAGCCTAGCATGTTCCTGCTATGTTGCAATCATTGTATGTATAGGTTGTGCAGTGCTTCTATGTTTCAGTAATCCTGTTTGCTAGCACTTCGTTATTGAAGGTGGTTTGTCTTCTATTAATGCAGCTGATACTACTCTTGCTGATTATTACATAAGCTGTATGAACAATCTGTATTTCAAAAGAGCCTTATCAATGCATTCATATAACATGTTATCTTGACTGATTTATCACTTCCATTCTTAGATTCTATTTTCCACATACACAACTGCAACTTCCAGGTGATCAAAAAGGGGAAGACCTCCTCCCACATTTACCTCCCCGGTAATATATTTCCCATCGCCCGTGCATCGCACGGGCACCCGCCCTCTAGTATATATATATATACATACACACTTATACTTTGTTTGTAGGGTCGATATGTATTGTTGTATAATATATTATATTGTATCGTGCTGTATTGTTTCAATGAATACAATTTTTGGATAGGTTGTATTGTGGATAGGTTGTATTGTTCTCTGTCCTTGCATAATGTCATAAATCTATGATTTGAATGATAAACCTGTAAAAAAATTATAGGGTATGTGATAGATATCCTGAGAAGATAGAGTAAATGATAAAAATATTTAAACTAACAATACAATACAATACAATGGGTAATAACCATCCTAACAAGGGGTTAGAATAATATTTATATTTGAATATAAGTATAAATATATATTCAAAAGTGAAAAGTATTACGTTAAAAAATAAGTTATAAGTTATTTTACAAATTTGAAATATGAATTTAAAATAAAATTTAAAATACATGAATTTTGGGGCATCGAAGGGACATACGAACTCATGTTGGAAGTGAAAAGGTAAATTTATACAAGTTGAAAGAGTTTTGGTATAATACGAATGAACCTATAGATGAAACTCAACAAGAACATAAAACTATCATGTTTGAGTGATTAACATATCGATTGACACTTCACATCACCCATGACGTCCAACATCACTAGAATTTATTTGTTCAAAATGGCCGTTGAGTAGTGAAGTGGAAACTCGAAAAGCACAGTTGAGATGGAGATTCATGATCCCTCTTCATTCCTAACAAAGTATTAATTTTTTTTAAACGTATATAATAACGCGCTAAGCAAAAAATAAAAATGATTTTAGAGTATAAAACAGACAAAATTCAAAAAATAGAACAACCATCGAGGTTTAATAGGATTTTTGCCTTTGAACGGAAGTTCCTAATTACCATATGTTGGATTATTATTATGGATTGATATTATTAGTGATATTAGATTATAAGAAAATAAAAATTTAATGTAAAATACTTCATAAATTTAAGCTAAAAAGTCATAAATTGAAATTGCGACTTAGGCTCAGGAACTACGAAATAGTAAATGATATGAGTAATTTTATCGAATTATTTTTTTAAATATAATAAATATAATATGTTAAAAAATATTTTAAAAATATTTATAATTAATAATAAAAATAAATTACTTCCTCTATTTTAATTGTTGAAATATGGCACACATCTTATGAAAAAAAAGGGACAAAAATTAGTCATGTTTTTCATTTTTGCTCGTTTCAAACTCCAAAACATTAATGCACGCTAATTCTCAATACTCATTTAATTAATAAAGGGTAAAATTGAAAAAAAAAATCTATCTTGAATATCGAACAATTCAGTTATTTGAAACACTAAAAATACTCCAACAATTTAATTAAAGACCTTTGCTATATGTAATTATATAAAACAAAGACTTCTACATCCCGTCCATATTTGAGCTATGAACTATATTATCAAGTCTTAAGACTGATTGTACATTCAACCAAGAACGCCCATTGCAGTATCTAACTTTGTAATGAAAAGAGTAGAAATTAAGTGTAAATTATCTTTTAATTTCATTAACTGGACAAATATTTTAAATATAGTGAACAGAGTATATTAATACTCTCTTTGTCCACTTTTATCTGTCACTATTTCACTTTTGGAGGTCAACTTGATAAAAACTTCAACGCTAAATTGAAATAACTAAATTTAACATTTAAAATCTAAAATTTAGATCGCTGAAACTATACAAAAAATGTTATAAGTTGCAATGTTTCTCATATTAATATGATTAAAAAAGACATCTTAAAATGTTAGTCAATATTTATATAATCTAACTTCAGTAATTGAAACAGCGACAAGTAAAAATGAACGAAGAGAGTATAACGGAAGGAAACATTAAACTTTCTTGAGTAATAAAAATATAATTTTTCCATATTAGTAATATTTTATTTTATATAATAAAAATAATAGTATATAATTAATGGGATATTGAGTCACAAGGCTCAAAACACAAGAATAAAAAATAATGGCAAATATTACAAAGGGTTTGACTAGTCATTGTCAGCCTTTTCAGGGCATCACGCATGGGCTCTCCCGCCCCCCCTATTTCAATTTTCAATATTCATATTTAAATAAATAATTTATAAAATTAAATTAAAAATTGGTCATGTATAATAAAATTTAAAATTTATGTTATTGTACATTATATATAGTTCTAAAAATAAAATAAAAGAAGAAGACGTAATAGTTAGTCCTTTTTTAAATTTGTTAGGTATTTTATTTTTACACTCGAATTAAATCATGTTTGAATTGAACATTAAAATATTTTAATTAAACACTTTTGATTCAATTTGAGGGGGAATTTAGATGTATTTCGTTCATATAATAGATGGTTAAGTTAAACAATAAAATCCTATTACATAGTCTGTTGATGCTAATGTGTATTATCAAGAAAGCTGACATATTTTATTTGATTGACTTAATTATTTAATATACAAATGAAAACACATGCAAAAATTTGTTTGAAAGCGTCAAACTGAAAGGCTTACTAGAAATTGAGATGTTCAATTGAAACATAACTTAGTTTGATTATATATTTTATAATATTAAATAAAATGTATAATATATGCATTAACTATGTATAACTCACAATATTTATTAGGTAAAATACGAAATAATATCACACATAATAAATGCACCTAATTAAGAGATAAGCATTTACTACTTTTGAGTTTATGTAATAAATGCACTGTAATTTTTTTACCACTTAGAATTAATAAAACCATAAAAGCTATTCATGGAATTTCCTTGAATGTTTGGTTGTGAGTGAATACATGAACAGAAGATTGCTATCATCAATGAAATTTCCAGGAAAGTTCCAACAATTTGTGAGATCCAAAGTTTTTATTAGGCACTTGGACAAACAATGTTTAAAAAAAAAACTATTTGAAATATATTTTTAAAAAAATATTTGAAGTTGAAGTAGTTTTTTTGCGGTGCATTAATTTTTTTAAAAATAAAATTAGATCTAAAGGGTTCAAGTTGAGTAGGACTAAGATAGAATATGGAGTGTAAATTTAGTGTTACGAGGGATAAAGTGGAGATTAAAGTGAGTTTTGCCACTCAACCTATTTCCAAAAGAGAAAGCTTTAAATATCTCGGATTCATCATTCAGAGTAGCGCTGATATCGATGAAGATGTCACACATCGTATTGGGACGACATGGATGAAATGGAGGCTTGACTCTAGAGTATTGTGTTATAAAAGAATTCTACCTAAAGTTGAACGTAAGTTGTACAGAATGGTGGTTAGACTGTCTTTGCAATATAGGGTGGAGTGATGGCTAGTCAAAAACTCATATGTTCAGAATATGCAAGTAGCGGAGATAAAGATGTTGAGATAGATGTGTGGACATACCAAGGATGACAAGATTAGGAATGAGATCATTCCGGAGAAGTTAGGGGTGACCTCTGGGGCAAACAAGCTGAGAGAAGCGAGACTACAATGGTTTGGGCATGTGCAGATAAGAAGTGCTAACAATCCTGCTAGGAGGTGCGAGAAGTTGGAGTTAGGGGCTACGCAAAGAAGTAGAAGTAGACCGAAAAAGTATTAGGGGAGGTGATTAGACAGGATATAGGCACAACTTCACATCACCGAGGACGTGATTTTAGATAGAAAGAAATGGAGGTTGTTTATTATAGTAGAAGCTAGTAAGCTAGTCGGGACAGAATGATGTCTTGTCTTATGATATAGTAGTAGAATTGTAGGATTAGTCGTGTCATTGTATACTATTATGTTATTGGCCATCATTTATTTTGGTACATGTATTGTATTTATGAGTTTCCAATTGTTTTCCACTATAGTTGTTTTTGTATCTAGTATTTTCTGCTTTTGCAGCTGGTATATTTGTGTTAAGGGTCTTCCGAAAATAACATCTCTATCTATATGAAGTAATGATAAAATCTGTATACATTTTATCCTCCGCAAACCTCACTCATGTGATTTCACTCGTTAAAATAAGAAATAAAAGACTAAAACATTACACTAAATTAGTGGTTAAGTTAGGTAAATAAAAGCTGAACTTATCTCTTTTCTTTTTAATTTGTGGAAGGACAATGTCCTCCACAAAGCATAGAATCTTCTTTTTGCAAAACCTTTGACTGATACAAGCATCTCAATCCACACAAGTTGAAACATTGGGAACAAAATCATGTGCATTTTCAAACTTCTTCTTTTTTTCTTTTGAAAGATTCATTGTTAATCCTCCAATTAATGTCTTAATGAATCCTAAGCATCTCCTAAAAGATGATTTTTATCATAATTAGTCAGAAAGTTAGGCTGATGAGAGTTACTTTTGATAATTTGGCTGCTGCTAGTTTAAATGGCTCTATCAACCCTATGTAGTTTATTGATGATTCTTTTAACTCTACTTTTCAATGTAACATGTTTTTAATTCAGAAGTCTTTCTTATTTTCTTAAATCATGTCAATTAGGGCTGTGTATCGATCGGATCGATTTCATTTTGAAATTTATCGGTTCTATTTATCGATTAATGGTTTGTAGATATGTTAAACAGTTATAAAATTATTAAGATATTAATGGTTTATCGGTTATTGATTGTTATCGGTTCGATTATCGATTTAACCGTTAAATTTGATCAAAAAAAATCTTTATTAAAAATTACTTAGTAATAAGGTGACAAATCAAATGAACTATATACATGAGTTGATAAATTGTCTTTTGCTCAAGATCAAACACTATAACATTGTCGAATAACTGAAAGTTTAAAACAGTAAAAAATAAAAATATAAAACCATCAAGAACTTTATATATCAAATAGTAAAAATATAATTATTTTCGTGTTATCGATAACCCTATTAAAAAAAAACTAAAACAATTAAAAACCGATAATTCAATAGTGAAAAAAAAGATTAAATCGTTATCAAAACTGCTAAATCAATAATTTATTATCAATAAATCAGTATTTTTTTTCGATTCGAGTAATCGATTTCGATCCGATTTTGAATAGCCCTAAAGTCATTTTCAAAAATCAAACAAGTAAATTGAAATGGGGATGTAGTACACAAGTAAAAGAAAATAAAAGGACAAAACATACTACAAAAAGTTGAATACATAAGCATAATCTTCTTGAATCATTACTAGTTAAATGGATCTTTACAACTTTTTTATGTCTCACACAAACCATAAGCATAATCTCCAGCTATAGGCTGAAGCTTAAACAAAAAAAAGTTACCAAAAAAGATAAACCCCACCCCCCACCCCGCTGCGGGTGGTAAAAGTCCACCACTGCTTTCCTCTCCTGCCCTTCGCAGAAGGAAAAATTATCAAAATACCCCAAAAACCAAATTAAAAAAAAAGTCCTACAAAGAGTGGCCTCAAGAATTAGGGTCCCCAAAAGTAGGATACCCTTAATTCAAACAAAAATGAATAAAGGGACAATTTTAAAATATGCCCTTTTCATTTTTACCCTAAGGACCACACCTTTAACCCCCAAAAATAGTCACAATACTAATACTAGTGACCAAATCAGTAATACTAGTAGTACTAATAATACTAGTAAATATACTTCGAAAACTTAAAAACCCCATTTAACTAAATTTAACTATCAAATGCTGCTGTTCAGTGGAATTGAGCACCAGTATATGTCTGTCCAAAAGACCAGTGAGCAGGTGCAACATTGTATGAGATCAAACTGCGACCATCACCTGTTGTAACCTTAAATGAGAGTGCTTGGCCATTAAGGTAGTTGTTGTTTTGCCAGTTTTGTCCCCAATTTCTTGACATTGGCTGCCAACCAGTTCTTGATCCTTTAACAGCCACAGCATGAACATCACCACTTCCACCAACATTTGTTACTAGTACTAAGTTGAAGTATGAGTGTCCATTGATTGTAAACCTGATTCCTCCCCTTCTTTGGCAGGGAACCCTGTAGGACAAAAGATCGGTTAGATAGTCAACTAACTGAGCTATCGAGACTATCAAGATTTGATTATAATGTGAAAGTTTAAATAGTCAACCAACTGAGCTCCTAACATTAAGAAGATTGGTCATAACATGAAAGTTTAGATAGTCAACCAACAAAGTTTAGCAGACTAACTTTGTGTATCTTTTACTATTACAACAACCAAGAAAGAGGTAAATGTGAAAGAATACCAATGGAAATAGCCAAATGGGAAACTTCCAGAGATAAAGTTAAAACCTTTATCAAGGGACCACACCATGTGGCTTCACCATTTATTAATTTTTGCATGCAGAAGTAAATTGAGGTATTTCCAAAGGGACCAATTGGAAATTTCAAACCTTTGGCTAAACAATTTAGACATGTCTAAGGTTGATATAGTATCTGAGGGTAAATTGATTCATGTTGTGAAAAGACAAATCCCTCCTTAACACTCTTCAAAACTAAAACAACATCAGTAGCCCCAAGACACAGAGCAAAGTAGCAACATACAAAGCAAATAGTACCACACAGTAAAGAATAAGACTTTAAAGGTACATATTTTACCAAGAATTCACCAAAAGCATACCTTCTGTAAGCAACAGGGACAATTCCAGCTTTGTAATGAGCAATGTGTTGGAAAATAGGCTGAGAGAGGTCAAAGTGGTGAAGTGGAGGATTACACCAGCCTCCAGCATTATTAGGGAGGGCATTGTTTGGTGGGCAAAAATTGGTGGCTGTAACCACAATAGAACCAGGTAAACAGCCTTGTCTATCATTCACACACCTTAGTTCAAAGCAAGAACCACAGCTCAACCCATTGTTAAACATAGCTGTGCTTAAAGCTGCAGTATTTGTTCCATACCCTTGACTATAAAGATTCCCATATCCACAAGCTCCACCTATTCAAAAAATCAAGAATCAGCACAAATTTTAACCTTAAAAAAACACAAACTTTGAGGAATTTAAAGAAAATGCTGCATACCCATTGTTCCAGAAGCATCACCACCCCCATAGAAAGTAGCATGAGCATCAATCCAACCTCCTCCACCATAACCACAAACAGATGACACCATTGCAAGAAGAACAAAGCATATTCCAAGATTAGCCATGTTTCCTGCATAAAAATTGCAACTTTTTAGCATTTTCTTGGGTACACATTCCAGAAATGCTCAAAAAAACTTGAAAAACTGTTAATTAAGCCATGTTTTCTGCATAAAGATTACAACTTTTTAGCATTTCCTTGGAATTACATTCAAGAAATGTTAACAAAATCTTGAAAATTGTGTTCTTCATTCTTGCATTTTCAAGAAAAGAGAAGATAAAAAAAGAAGAAAGATAGTTACTCACTTTGAAGAGTGAGCCTTGACTAGCTAAGAGAGAAATATGTTACTAATAGCAATGAAAGAGTAAAAATGGGAGTTTGGTGTGGAAAATTGTGAGGGATTTGGGGTGATATAAATAGGGATTTTTAAGAGTTTGGGGGGTGCTTGACCTTTAAGCTTGTGCTACAGTTACACAACTGACACTTTTTTAAGGCTGTTGAGGGGACCAAAAACTGCCCAAGAGAGGAACCATTAATATAATGAGTTTTAATTCAATTTTTTTTTTTTGAGTTTTTGATGGTGGGAATTGAAGGTCATTTGCACTTTTGCTTCTATCTTTAATTTATGTCTCTAGTAATAAATAGAATACTTTTTTCACTTTAATTTAATTTACTCTCATTAATTATTATTTTTCACTCTCTATGTATAATAATACTTGTCCACTATTGATTCGACACAGAATATAAGAAACAGTAAATGATAGTAGTAATTTAATCAAATCACCTGATAAGGATAGATTATGAACTAACTGTAAAATTATCTCTTGATTTTATAAAGTGAAGTATTGTTGGACATCTATGTTTAGTAAAGATGGCCGGAGGGGGTAAGAGATATGCAAAATTTGAAGTAGATAATCAAAAGAGAATAGAAAATTACTCTTTTAATTTTAATTTGTTTGTCTGTTTTGACTTGACACTAAATTTTTAAAAGTAAAAATTTTAAATTTTGTGATCTTAAATTATTATATTCAGGTATGACTTCAACTTTTAAAAACTTATATTCTACTATACTACATAAGTTCAATTACTAAAAAACAAATTAAAGATAAATTTATTTGAAGATTAAACATTTAAAACTTATCAGGGTAAAATTGTGTATATTTATGGGAAATTGAAGGTGAAATTTCTTCTTTTTTTATTTTTTATTTTTAATTTTCTAGGCCTGGACAAAATAGGTGTTATGGGTTGAAACCGCGTGAATATTTGTAGGCTTGTGCTATTTTGTAATAAGACCAAAAATTCCCAAAATCCAAGTAGGATCTTCTGTTTTTTCTTCTGTTGGTTAAAAATTAAAAGAATTATCGGTTGTTTTTCAATTTATTTGTCTAATTTCAATATGATACATAATTTAAAAAATTTATAGTTTTAAATTAAAAATATGTCAAATATATCAAAATATTCTTTAATTTTGAAGTCTTAAATGAAAGTTTCATTAATGGAGCATAAAAGCTACTGAAACAGCTAAGGAAAGCATAGGAGAAGTGAGAGAAGAGGGAGAAGAAGAGAAAAAAGAGGAGAAAATTTGAATCTGATCTCATTGTTACATTGATACTCTCATGCCTTTGTAATGAGACTAGGGTGTATTTATACACATTTCAAGTAATAAACTTGTAACTAACTCTTTTAACTTTTAACTAACCAACTAACCATACCATATAGCTTGATTAATTGACTACTTCAACTAACACTCCTCCTCAAGCTTATGGTTGGAATATGTTCTTCGTTCCAAGCTGGTTGAGCAGCAGGTTGTTTTAAGCCTTTTCCAAGCCTTTAGTGAGTAGGTCAACTAGTTGATCTTTTGTATTTATATGCTTTGTTTTCAGAACTCCTTGGCAGATTTTGTCTCTAACAAAATGACGATCAATGTGTATGTGCTTTGTCCTTTCATGAAAGACTGGATTTGTTGCAATCTGAATAGCAACCTTGCTATTGCATATCATACTTATATAAAGATCCACACTAACACCTAATTCTTTTTATAGTCCTATCGACTAGGTTATCTCAATTGCACATGTAGCCATGCTTCTAAATCCTGCTTTTGTAGAACTCCTTGATATAGTTTCTTGCTTCTTTGATTTCCAGGAGATAAGTGCCCCTCCAAACTTAACTAGGCAGCCTGTAACTCCTTTTTTTGTTTCCAAACATGCTTTCCAATCTGAGTCACAGTAAGTTGTGAGTTGTGTGGTATGTTTTGTTGGCATGAATAGACCTAGACCAGAAACTTCTTTTATGTACCTGACCACTCTTAATGCTGCTTCCATATGTGATTGTTTGGGACAATGTATGAACTAACTCAGCACTTGAACTGAAAAGGCCAAATCAGGTCTTGTTATGGTAAGATATAGGAGTCTTCCTACTAGCTAGTCTTTGATAAGTTGTAGGATCTGTCAGAACTTCATCACCTTCTACATCTTTGTTGTTGATTTGTTCATCATACTTAACTGACGTGAGCTTCTTATTCATTTCTAGTGGTGTACATGCAGGCTTTGCTCCCCCTAGTCCAGATTCAGAAATCAGTTCCAATGCATACTTCCTTTGTAACATGAGTATTCCCTCGCTAGACCTTAGAAACTCAATTCCCAAAAAGAATTTTAGTTCCCCTAAATCTTTCATTTTGAACATCTTCTGAATTTCCTATCTAGTATTACATAGGTGCTGATAATTGATGCCAAATATCAGGTTGTCATCTACATATACTAACACTGCAACAATGTCACTACCAATCATATTAGTGAACAAAGAGTAGTCATGATGACTTTGTGTGAACCCCATTAGTACCACTGCCTCAGTCAGCTTCAAATTTCATTACCTTGGTGCTTGTTTGAGCCCATACAAGGACTTACGTAATTTGCAGACCTTGTGACTCTCCCCCTATCTGGAAACCCCACTAGGTATCTCCATATACACCTCTTCTAGTAGATCACCATTCAGGAATGCATTGTGAAAATTCATCTGATATATAAACCACTTCTTTGAGGCTGTTAGTGCTACAATAAATCCAACAGTTACCATTTTTGCTACGGGATTGAAAGTTTCCCCATAATCCAGACGTTCCTTTTGACTGAAGCCCTTGGCTACAAGTCTAGCTTTGAACCTTTCCACTTGTCTTAAAGCTAGATACTTAATCTTATAGATCTATCTGCACCAATAAGCTTCTTACCAAGATGTAAGTCAACTATGCTCTTAGTTTTGTTGCTTTCAATGCTTCCAATGAGTGTTGAGACTTCCTTTTAGACTTGAAATCTGCAGGATAACCCAGAATTTTGTAACACTGATCCTTGGAGTGACCTCTGCAGCAACAATGTTCACATTGTAGAAATGCTTTCCTGGTTTTGTGATTTCCTCGATAGTTCATGTACTTCCGTTGTATCCTCCACTAAAACCACCTCCTAAATAGGAACTAGTAGGCACACTTTTGGATGAACAAGCTCCATTGTTATGTGAACTCTTTTGGTTGTACATTGTTGTACCTTCTATCAAAACAGTGTAGATGAGATTGCATTCACCAGATTTCTCTAACTCTCTTGATCTACTAGTAAAGCATATGCCTTGTTCAGTGTAGGGATATGACTCATCATTAGAATTTGGCTTCTAGGTTGAGAGTAAGACCATTCACCCCCCTTAGAAACTGCAACAACCTCTGATATTCACTATGTTCACTGAATTTCTTAGACTCAGGACATGGATATCCAGGATATGGCATGATGGCATGATACTCATCCTAGAATCTCTCAGTCTGGAGAAGTAATTAGCTACAGTCATGTGCCTTGTGACAAAGTGTGAATTTCTTTATGCAAATGAAAAACTCTAGATCCATTTACTGTATCAAATCTCTCTTTCAGATCAAGCCATACTTTGCGTGCATCAGATGCATACACTAATGA
Organism: Solanum rostratum; assembly: GCA_029948455.1. Classification (NCBI taxonomy): domain Eukaryota; kingdom Viridiplantae; phylum Streptophyta; class Magnoliopsida; order Solanales; family Solanaceae; genus Solanum; species Solanum rostratum. The sequence goes on from CM057046.1 coordinate 8,216,287, forward strand.
GCTAAGAAGGCCATGTCTAACAACGTTCATGATCCATGACAAAACTACTGCATTACATCTCTCCTATTGATCATGTAACTCAGGTTCAAATTTAGATTTACGAAATCTACCATCTTCAAATCCTAGTTTACTTCTACCAACCTGCCCAATTCTAAACGGCCTACTCCATAAGGCATAATTCTCTCATCCGGTCAACTGTAAAGTGATTAGAGAACTACCTGGAGTGTCTGTAGGTTGAAGAAATAGAGGGTGATTGTGACCGATTATTGAAAATGTAGCTGTGCTTGTAGATCCAGAATTTATTCCTCCTTCAGATGTAGTTACATTCTCCATTAGAGTATTTTTGTGCTTCCTTTCAGCTGAGCTTCAATCAGTATGTTTGATTTATGAACCACTTGACCTTTTCCATGTATGATCAATGGCTCTGATACCATGAAAGCCCCATTAATGGAGCATAAAAGCTACTGAAACAACTAAGGAAAGCGTAGGAGAAGTGAGAGAAAAGGGAGAAGAAGAGAGAATTTGAAGCTGATCTCACTATTACATTGATACTCTCATGCCTTTATATTGAGGCCGAGGTGTATTTATACACATTCAAGTAATAAACTTGTAACTAACTCTTTTCACCTCTAACCAACCAACTAACCACACCATATATATAGCTTAATTAGTTGACTACTTCAGCTAACATTAAATACGTCATCTTGTAAGTTGAATATTGAAGAGTTACTCAAAAGAGAAAGAAATATTTTTTTAAAATTGACTAAAAAAGAAAGTTGGATAAATAAATTAAGTCGAAAACAATATTTTTTTTTCCTTTGCTTGTCTCTTTAGCTCACCCTTTTATTATTATATTATTATTATTTTTAACTTACCACCTGGTGTTCGATACCCATATTAGAGTCTGACTATATCTGAATTCGTGATGCATAGGATCCCATATTTAAATGAAAAATAAGAAAAATATTTTGAGACTGAGGAGTACAACCATATAGGGTTTTGTTCATACATATTGTGAGTAAAAAATTTAATGAGAATAAGTGTTGCATCTGCTACAAACACTGGAAATTAAATACTATGTAAGCTTTTCAGTTAAAATTTAAAATGGAATAAAATAAATTCTGCTGTTTTTCAGTGGTTAGGCCTACATTAATTAAAAGTGAGTGAATTAAATAGTGAGATCTTTTTTGGTAGCAGAATTTAATATGAATAATTTCACTTAAACACTAGTACTATTCAAATGTAGTCTGCTCACAAATTCAGAGATTATAATATTTCTTTTATTTAATTTTACTTTTCTATTTTGGATTTTGCACATGTTTTAAAATATAATAATTAATACTTTCTTCGTTTTACTTTAATTGTTAGGTATATAAAAATAATTATCAATTTAAATAATTAAAAAAGAATTAATTATCTTTTTTTAACTTTGCACTTAGCATTAGTTATTCTAGAATTAAGAGACACGTATATAAATAGAAGTTTAATTATTTATAAAGGATGTATTATTTAAACAATACTTCTAATTAAATTTTTTCTTAAGATTATGACAAATCTTATCGTGACAACTAAAATGAGACGAAAGGAGTATAATATTTTGTCATAATATCTATATTAGTTAGTATTTAATCTTAAATTTTGTAAAATGAATGACAAATTTTTAAAAAAAAAACATAAAAACAATATTTTTTTCTTTTTAATATATTAAAAATAACATCCTGATATAACTTGATGAGATAGAACAATTATATTAATTAGTACTATTGAATTTGAATTTTGAAATATTATTTTGGCTACTTTTTCAACTAGATGGTACGTTTTGGGATTTTGCAACATGTGAATTTAAGATCAAAGATCTTCTAGATTTTTCAAACATGTCGTAATCTTTATATTTATTCCATTTCTATGAGGTTGGTTCAAATATTAAAAATAAATTAACTAACCAAAATTATTGGTCTAATCCCATTTATTAGGTAATTTTAACAGCGGATGGTGGTTTGTCATGGTTTTATAATATATGGTATTGTATAGTACGGTATGGTATCATACAATACAGTACCGTGCAATGTTTGGATAGACCGTATGAGTTGCTATTGTTTAATGGTAATTTGTTGTTTGATTTGAATGTATGATATTGTATCATAACTTATAAATTTACAAAAATGTCTTTAATTATTATAAATATTAAATTTATCAATATTTTTATAATATGTTTTAAAAAATAAATACATAGAATCGATTAGGGAAACATACAAGCTAATATATCTCCAATCTATACAAACAACGCAAGAAAATAAAAAAAATAAGAACTTTTAAAAAAACGAACCTCGAAAAATAGACTAAAACGTGAAAGAAAAGATGGGAGGCGGAAAAGAAGTTTCAAAAGTTGATGCGGATGGAAATAAGTAATATAAAATATATATATATATATATATATATTAGGACAAAGTTTAATAAGGAATAAAGGATAAATTAAAATTATTTACATTTAAATAAGGGTATAATTGAAAAAAAAAAAGAAGAGAACCATAAGATACCACCAATAAAAACATACCATATTATATAAGTAATGAAACAAACGTCGTTTTATTAATAACCATACCATATCATACCACGAAAAACCACCATCCAAACAACTTGTAAGAGTATTCTTATGCCAAAAGGTCGACGATTTAAATTCGTGACAAATAATTTAAATTCATGACACTTTACAATTTGAATACGATCAATAATTCATATTTGTGAACAGTATGATCTCAACCGTGAATTCTTGTCTATTAAATTCTTTTTTAAAAAAAATAATTTTCCATTACCTGCATAAATATTCATACCTTAAACTTTTAAGTTTATATAAAAATGAAGCAATTTAATTTTCATTATTTATGAAGGTATAGTAAATGTGTGAGATTGATTTTATTTAAAAGTGAAGCACATATTTAAGAAAAAATATTCTATCAACTCCCATAAGTCATTCTCTTATACATTGAATTGACATATTATAATTTATAAATTTTATTATTATTATTATTATTATTATTATTATTATTATTATTATTATTATTATTATTTGGTTGGATGATAAGATAACACAAATTCCAAAAAATATTGTCAATTGAATTGCACTTTTCACGTTGAGGAAAGATTGTGACCTTAGAAAATTTGACAAAGCACAATATATTAAAAAAAATAAAATCATAAGGATATGTTTGTCTTGCTTGAGATGAAAATATAATTTCGACCCGAAATTAAAAATGAAATTATGTCCGCTTATACATTATAACAACAACAGCACACCCAGTTAAATCTCACAAGTGGGGTCTGGGGAGAGTAGAAATGTATGCAGACCTTTCCACTACCTCGTAAGAAGTAGAGAGGTTGTTTCCTGGGGACCTTCGACTTAACAATCCATAAGCAGAATAAACTAAATATATATCCGCTTATACATTGTGAAATAATATTTGTACATACTTGAATACAACTTCAAAAATTGTTTTTTTTCACCATGAACACTATTTTTTTTTAAATTGAAAAAATAAATAATATTTATGATTAAAGGAGCTGTAAAATAATATATGAAGGGTGGCTTTCATGAAATCTGGTTCTTCTGCAAATTGGTAGGGTTGAAAATGACAAATTGAAAGTTGAAGGTTGAGCAGTAATGGAGGAAATTGCACATGCTCTCCATTTGTCTTTTTTTTCTAAAACTTTACAAAATTCCAATTGAATTTCTCTTTAATTTACCTTTTTTGTTTTGTTCCACCACATATCATGTTAAAGAATCCTATATAAATAATTAAATGGAGTCGTCTTTGGTAGAGCATGCTATTTAAATTTTAAGCGTTTAATTATGGAAAATTTTGTTGATGAGGAGTTGATTTTTTATTTGATATTCTTTCTTTTTTATTTTTGATGTAATTTTAAAAACGCGATAAATCGCTTTATTTAAGATTTGTTAAAATGTTTTATAGAAATTAAAAGTGCTCACTTTTAGCAAGTTGGAGATTGTCCTATTGACACGTGGAAAATGGAATTATATTCCCTCTCAAATTCAATCACAAGTTCAAAAAACTAAAAAAAAATTATTTATTTATGGGAAAATATTGTCTTATTTCCTCTTATATACAATTTCCAATCTTAAAATCAACAAACTTAAATAAGTAATTAAGAAGATTATTTCTATGAAATTTCTAATCTTACTCCTATCTTGCTGGTGAGGTTTGATTTTCTACATTGTAAGCTCCCTCTCGATTTTCTCTTCTTTTACTCTCAATTTTTTTTAAAAAAATTCTTACTCCTAATGATGTGAAGTTAAGTCCTTAGATGCAAATTAAACTTTTAGCTTAAAATTTTCGGATAATCGAAATATACTGATCCTACTGATTCATATTCATACCAAAATAAGGTCCATTTAAGAGAAAATCACGAAATATTAAAAAAAATTCGCTTGTTATGAATTGTTAGTGACCTAATAAGGCATTTATTGCAATAAATTTTCAAGTTTACATGATACTATAAAATAAAAGACCTAACAATATTAATTTAAACGATTTCAACATTAATAATGAATAATTGACACTAATTTTCAAATTTAAATCATCTAACACGAGTTGAATCAACATCATATACGCTTTTTTCGCATCCCTCCGCTGAGACATACACCATATTAATAAGAATTGGGAAAAGCTTTCTTTTAATTCATCTCTCAAGATTTACCAAATTTTGTTAATTTTATGCTAAAATTAAGTGATCTTCCTCTTTTTAAGATTTGTGTTTTTTTTTTTAAAAAAATGAATCAAGAGTACTATTTAAAAAAAATGAAAGGACATGAGGGTTGACTATTAATAGAAATTTTATTTACCTAAGTGATTTTTTTTTTAGAAAAAGAAAATACTATTCATAAATGATATAATAACATAGAAAAATGAGTCAAGGGGCAGCTTATGTTTTTTTGGCATTTTTGATAGGTCCAAAAAATTTTGCTCCTTCCATTGTTTTTTAATTGCCATATTATATTTTTTAACAAAATTAAATTAAATTAATTAAATATTTTAAAGTATAAAAATTAAATATTAAAAAATTATATAAAAGATATTATAAATTATATTTTTTATATTAATATAATAAAAAAATTTAAAAATACATATTAATTATTAATTAAAATTTATATCTTTTTTTCGTTTAGGCAATTCACTACTGATAATTGATTTTTCCACAGTATGTTTTTTTGTATTTATTTGGAAAGATAATTCTGGACCGTCAATTTTAAATATATTTATTCTTTTGACCCTCTGAGGCCTGATCACAATCCTACACTATCTTTTTTTTTTTTTTATTTGATATTTATTTTAAGATCGACTAATTAAAATTTGCGTGGCATAAATTATATTGTGAGTAATTCTTAAACATATTTTGTTCTTTTGAACCTGAGGGTTTGATCATAACACTATTTTTTTAATTTTAAAATTTAATTTTTCATTCAAATTTTTATATATATTTTAATGCTTTATTTTTTGAAAATTCATGTTGCGGGTAAATTTAAAAATATATTATTTTTTTAACCCATGACCATAATCTGACTTTCTCCTTTTTTCTTGATTTACCAACTGGTGTTTAATATTAGGGTTCAATCAATTTGAATTTGTATCGAAAATTGAAATTTCAAATATATTTTGTTTGTCCTACTCTAGTTACAATTTAATACTATTTTTATTTTTCATTTAGTGTTTGATATTTGCTTCAATACTTAATTGATCTGAACTCGTGATAAAATATTCACTTTGTGATAAAATATTTTACATCACAACAACAACAATAACATACCCAGTGGAATCCCAAAAGTAGGGTCTGAGGAGGGTAGAATGTATCCAGACGTTACCACTACCTCTTAGAGGTAGAGAGGTTGTTTTTCAGGAACCTCGTCACAAAAACTCATAAGCAGAATAAGCTAGATATGAAAGCAGGAAAGGAAGAGAAAGAGAAAGTGAACAGAAAGAGAGATTAACAACGAAAAGCACATGATAACAAGTAAATTCGAGACAATTAATATATATAAGGCAGATAAAGACGACACCAGACAACTCCTACTACCCTACTATGCCCCACGGCCAGACATCAACCTACTAACCTATTAGCCTGCTACTCTAATTCGCGACCTTCGCTCATTTCTATCTAAGGTCATGTCCTTGGTGAGATCAAGTTTCATCATATTTTGTCTGATCATTTCCCCCCAATACTTCTTTGATCTACCTTTACCCCTTCGTGTAACTCCCGAATCCAGCCTCTCGCACCTCCTAATAGGAGCATCGGGACTCCTTCTCTGCACATGTCCAAACTATCGGAGTCTCGCTCCCCTCATCTTGTCAACTACAGAGGTCACCTCTACCTTTTCTCGAATGGTCTCATTCTTAATCTTATCACTTCTGGTGTGACCACACATCCATCTAAACATCCTCATCTTCTAAACATGTGCATTTTTTATTGGTCAATACTCTACCCCATACAACAAAGATGGTCTAACCACCATTCTGTAAGACTTACCTTTGAATTTAGATGACATCTTCTTATCACACAATACTCCAATGGCAAGCCTCTATTTTGTCCATGCTGCCCCAATACGATTGTGCATCATCGTCGATATCGCCACTACTCTGGATGATGGACTCCAGATACTTAAAGCTTTCCCTCTTAGGGATAGGGTAAGTGGCAAGCCTCACACCAATATCTGCTTCATTCCTCGCAACACTGAATTTGCACTCCAAGTATTCTAATTTGGTCCTACTCAGTTTGAATCTTTTGGACTCCAAAGTATGTCTTCAAACCTCCAACCTATTATTAACACTTTAGTCAGGGTCTCATCAATCAGTACGATATCATTTACATAAAATATTTTACATCAACAATGATTTTTTCCAAAATTTCAAACTCAAAACGTTTAACTAAAAATAAAAAAGTACGTATCGGAATTATCAATTCATCCCAACTTTTAGTGATCAACCTAACACTATCACATATTCCTAGATCTGGATTTTCACTACTTTTTTCCTGTAAAATTGTAAGATTTTCTTTACTTTTACTTGGTGATTCTCCAGCTAAAAGTCAAATGCCTAAATCATTATTTCGTTTGAATTAAAGATCCTAATCCCTTTCATTCTTATATTTTTCTTAATAATCATCATTTTATTTTGGAAGTTTAAGTACTTAAGTCATAATTAATTGTAGTTTGTTTGTGAATGATTAGTGCATTTATCGGTTTTAACTTTTTGGTCAGTCTTTTAAGCATTTCATTTTCATTTTTTTATTGGGCTACTTTCAACTATATATAATAAAATAATTAGTTTATAATAAATATATTTAAATTCTATTTACATAAAGAAAAGCGAAAAATGATAAAAAGTATACATTAACTATACAATGTACCTAGCTAAAAATCGTAAAAAGTATATACTGACTATACAATATAGCCTACATGTATATGAATTTACATTGACTATATATTATAATATACTAAAAAAATGAATACAGTTTAATTATACATAAAATATACACTAACTATTAAAAACAAGTTTGGATCAATGTATGAAATTTGAAAACTTTGTAAAAATAAATTCCAAAACTGATCAAATTTCATGATAAAAAATTATTACTATTATTTTAAAAATACACTATCAAAAATTTAATCAAACTGGAGATAAATTAAGTGGACACTTTCATATATTAGAGTAGTATACTTTCAAAAAGAGGCCAACTAGAAAGCATTGATTAGGTGTATACTCATTGCATATTTTCTTCATATTCTGGAGCAAAGTTTGCTTATCGATCAGTTCGATGTAATTTTGTATGTTATCGATTAATTAGGTGTATACTTATTGCATATTTTTTTCATATTCTGGGGCAACTTATCGATTATTTCGATATAATTTTATATGTTATCGATTATTAATTCATAAATATGTTAAATTGATAATTGAATAAATAAGATATTTATTAATAATTAACGAAACAAGAATATAATTCAAAATATTTAGCAACAAATTAAAGAAAGCAAAAAATCTCAAACAAGAATAATCAAGGGTGTAAGGCCAATAGCTCTAATTATTTTGTTGTGCAACCTAAATTTCTTGATTTTAATTTTTTAATGAAAAGTAGTACTATATCTTATGATTCGAATAATCGACTTAATTGGCATATTTATGAATCAATAATTAATAAACATATTAAGTGAAATATAATTTTAAATAAAGATAAAAGATTAATTTAAAAAGGGGGTAATAAAAAAATTCAAAATGAGGTTACCTTCAAGAGAAGAGTAACCTTTACCCTAAAAAGAAAAAGACACACACTCATATAATCCTCAAATGTTTGTTTACTTCATAATGAGTCATATCAACTCAATTATAATATTCCCTTCGTTTGAAAAAGAATCACCTAATTTAATTTAAACTAAGTTTAAGAAAAAAATTTAATCTTATAATCTTAAATTAATATTATATCAGATGTATCAAACTTTTAATTTTTTAATTTTTAAATATGCTATAAAAAAATTAAAATTAAAGGTTTGTCACAAAAAGGAAGTCATTCTTTTTGAAATCGATCAAAAAGAAAAGCAAGTAATTTTTTTTAAAACGGAGAAAATAATAATATATACTCTCGCTATCTCAGTTTATCTAATATCATTTGATTTGACACAATTTTTTTAAAAAAACTTGAAACTTATTGTCTAAAATTATTTATAGATATTTATTTGTTTAAAAATTATTTTATTAAGAGTAAAATAAAAATTTAAAAATCAAATTATTTCTAATTCTAATAAAGCAATTTTTTTAATAAACTAAAAAAAGGAAAAAATATAATTAAAATAAGATGAAAAAAATATTAATTTAATATAAATATCAAGCGCAAATAAAGATTAAAAAAATAAAATATTTGTTTAGTAAAAAAGAAAAAAAAAACACAGCGCCATCAGTGGGATTACATTGCCTAGAAAAGTGAGAGAAGGCTGTAATCTTTTTTTAATTTTTTAATAGATTTTCTTTACTATTTTTTTGCTTTTTTAACAACCAAGCTTTAACTACCTTATTCAAACCGTTGAATTTTTATTTATGTTTTTTTTTTCAAACATAAAAAAACATTCTTGAAATTAAAGCACTTCCAACTACCAACTTTTGTAAACATTTGGTGGGAAATTCCTTTAAAATATGAATTTACTTTTGCCTCCATAAAAGAAAAAAAATTCCCTCTAAAATATGAATATTTTTCTCACTTTTGATTTAGTGATGAGTAATGCTTTAATTAAGCCAGAACATATTTAGTGTGTAAAGCAGCAAGTTTAATTGTATTCACTATATATTTGAAGATATTTTTCTCATTCGAAATCACCTTAGATAGGAAGGAGTGGAGGTCGCGAATTAGAGTAGCAGACTGATTGGTGGGTAGGGTTAGGTGGATGAGTGATCTTGAGGTTTAGTGAGGTAGCAGGGGTAGGCGTGATTGATGTCACTATCTGTCGTATGTGTGTTGAATTTATCGTATTTACATATTGACGTGTGTTTTTCGTAAATAGTCGCTCTTTTTATTTCGATTTCTAGTTCTATTTCTCCCTCTGTTCCCTTTCCTTCCCTTTGCAATATCTAGTTTATTCTGTTTATGGGTTGTTGAGTCGAGGGTTCCCAGGAAATAACCTCTCTGTTTCTATGTAAATACAAGGTAATGGGAAGGTCTGCGTACATTTCTACCCTTCCCAGACCCCACTTGTGAGATTCAACTGGGTATGTTATTGTTATTTTTACTTGTCATTTTTGATAAATGAAAGTGGAACAACTTTTTTTTTCTATTGTACCTTCAATTTATTAATATTGAGTTAATGTCTTAAAAAAATGTAGTGAATAAATATGTTTGAGACCCTATAAATTAATAGGAATGAGATAATGAACCTACTATACTAATCATTATTTTCTTAATAAGTATGTCAAGTCAAAATTTGACAAGTAAACTCGAACGGAAGGAGTATGCTGAGAATGATTCTTTAAATACACTTCTGAGCTATTTTGATTCTTTAAATTTATATGAAATAAATATTTTATCTCCATCAAATATTTAACAAGCTCATATTGGTTTGGTGTCGCTCTTTAAAATATCATTTTTTCAACATATTTTATCTAAATTTTTTTTGGGTGTTTGCTGAAGACATTCTAGTTCGATATGCTACCTTCTCGATATATCATTTCTTGATAGATCAGCTGATTTAAATCGAGACACTCGCCTTTCAATCTGAGGTTAAAGTTTTTTTTTTTTTCTTTCTGTTGAAAAACAAGCTTCGCTTGAACATTGGGAGGGAGGGAGGGGGGGGGGGGGGTTAATAATATTTGATTAATCATTACTAATGACTTTGTTAACTTTGCCAACATTACAACTAATTAGTGCATGCATGATTCCTATTATCATTTGCTGGCAAAGTTGATGCTCCATTTTTAAGTTAGCATGCATGAAGGGGGAAAACTTAATTATTACAATCTTTAACTTTTTCAATTAAAGTTGAAGTGTTATGTAAGTAATACTAATAATTAGTAGTCTCTACATTGGTTAAATTTTGGAGTCATCATTTTGTTCTTAAATTGTACATATAAATTAACCTTGAGTTAGAAGAAAAATAAAATGAATGATTATTAAATTGCTTGAAGAAATTTCTATTCAATGCATTGGACCATATAATTACTAATAAATTTATTCTCAATATGATATTATCATTTTTAGTTCCTCAAATATCAATAAAATTCTAACTTTAGTCTCGTAGTTTTTTATTGGAAAAACTACGAGAATTGGCAATTTAAGAGTGGAAATTATAAGGATTTTTTTATTTATCAAAATAACAAATTCTTTTACCAAACTACACGATCTTTATTTTACTTTTTCATTATCCAATACCAATCAAATCAATATTAATTAATATCAACAAACACCTTTTGCTTTTTTTTTTTTTAATAAAAGATTGATATGTTTGTGTAAACAAGAAAAAGTTGGTAACGCCGTGTAATTTGGTATATAAAATTGTATAGTTATGTTTTTTACCCTTTTTGATTTAGTTACTCTGTATGTATTCGAACGTAGACTTAATTAATTCACAGTCTCTTAAATTTGTTAGAAAACTTCGTTTAAAATATTCAAATTATAATTTGTTCCAATCGATGAGTGCCTAAACACATGATATAGTGATTTATTAGACAAATCCGACTCTAATTAGCGCTTGAGAATAATTCACACAAAAACATTGTCAAAATATGAATCGAAAGCGTCTAATAAAAATATTTTATCACATATAATACTGAAAATGACTCAATTTAGATAATATCCAAATTGATATTCGAAAAAGGTCGGCTCAAGTATATTTCTTTTGGGTCCATTAATAAGATTATGTTAAAGATTTACCTAGACGTATATGGATTGAATTATTATTCCTTGTTGATTATGACTCAAAAATAGCAAAGTTATTCCACTACGTAATTTATGTGCTTTCCTTTTTTTTTTTCCCTTTATATGGTCATTATTGAAAATTCAAAAAATAAATTAGTTATTAATGACTAATTTTAGCACTTATATCAATTAAAAGAATCTTAAATGTTAAGATAAACATTAATTACTCATCATAATAACAAAAAAGAGTATTAAGGAGGCCGGTAAGCAACCAGAAGAAGAAAGGTAAACAATAGATATATATTGTTAAAATTACGTGTCGTAGTTACATATTATAAGAGAGAGAGGTGAGTGAGATCGAGAGAGGAAGGAGAGAGGTAAGCGAGAGAGGGGTAGAGAGTGGAGAGAGGCGAATTGTATATGTATATCTATCAATTTGTATTATGTATATCGGTCAAATAATTGTATATGTGTAACTGATTTATATATGTATTTGTATATCTGGCAAGTGTGATTTGGGAAGGGAGGAGAGAGGCGAGTGAGAGAGGGCAGAGAGTGGAGAGAAGCGAATTGTATATGTATATCTGTCGAATTAAATGTGTATATTTGTCAAATAATTATATATATGCAGCTAGTATACATATGTATTTGTATATCTGACAAGAGATTATATAGACTGAGAGGAGAGAGGCGGGAGAACGAAAGAGAGTAGAGAGAAAATAGAAACAAAATTCTAACTATAGGCTATAGCTATAAATTGTAATCTATCCACTTTTTTTTTTAGTTTCATATCTATACTATTAGGAATGTGAGTTTCATACCTAAACTATCACTTATTAGTTTGAAAAAAATATACATTTTATTTAGGTATACCTATACATTTTGTTTCTTAAACTTATAAATGATAGTTTAAGTATGAAACTCACACTTCCAATAATTTAGATGCGAAACTCAAAAAAAAAGAAGAATTCAGATGTATTTTTGACACTTATTTTTATTTTTATTTCAATACATAGAACGCAGAGTGATGATCAAGATAGATAAGTTTTTTAAATTTTTAATACATTAAATAGTTTTTTACCTTTCTTATTTTTAAATTAAAAAGAAATCTTAGGTTAACTTTTGTAAGATAAAAAATAAAAGATTTTTTTCTACCAAGTATAATAGGTGAAGAATTTTCCATGTCTGCCACGACATAAAAGAAAAAGAGATAATCATTAAATTGGAAGACTATGTGGTGATGGAGATGTACACGTGAAGTGAATAAGCATTAATAATGAATTAAAATGAGACGATTGAAATTTCTTTATTTTTAATTAAAAATTTTGAATTTAAATTATTAAAAATAAAAAAAATTATGTTAATACATTGTTTTTAAATATATATATTTTATAATTTAAAAATTTAAATTTAATTATAAATATCGAACACCAGAAGGAGAATAAGAAAACAATATTAGAGTTGGAAAAAAAAATTCATTTGGAAAATCTTGGAGCCACATGCACCTTCACTTTTCATGCTACATTTTGTCTACCAAAAGTTATAAGCAACTATTAGTAAAATTCCTTTAATTTGCTTTTGGTTTTGCTTGCCAACCAAACAATCCAAATCTTAATATATCTCATTATAAAATTATATATATTATATTTTAAATAGACTTACATATATTGATGATATGTATAACTTAAATTTTCTGATCTGATATATTGTATATGTGTATATATATACTTTCTTCGTTTTATTTTATGTGCACTCTTTGACTTGTCACGGTGTTCAAGAAATTTTTTTTTGAAATGATCTAAAATCATTCTTAGGTATTTGTGTCTGAAAATCATTTCACCAAGAGGAAAAAAGATTTATTACAGTTAAATTGCTTCCAATTAAAGTAAGATGATATTTTTTCCAGACGGACCGAAAAGGAAAAGGTGCCACATAAAATGAGACGAAGGGATTACATTTTATATGTGTATTTCCTTTATCTTGTAAAATTTTCAATGTGAGTTAAAGTTGGATGATGGCTAACAACTAACTAACCTTTACTTATTCTATTTATATTAATTAAAGTGACAACAACCCTATAGGATAGCTCTCACTAAAAGATGTATCAACAAGTGTATATGCACATGGGATGAGTGGCCCAAATTTTGACTATGTGTGGAAGCATCAATTCTCTACAATAAATTTGATTTTGGCATCACCCCTACAAAGAGGAAATATATATAGCAATAGATATCAAACAAAAAGATCAAAGTACTATTATTAATGGATTAATGCAAGACACACATTCAAGGTATAAATAAGCAATAGCCCACTTGTTTGACATGACTTAATGAAAACTTTTCAAATGATTGCAATGAAGCTAGAAGATATAGATTCTACCACATGCCTATGATCAGAGGCTGATTCGAAATTTAAATATTATGAATTTTGAGCTGAAAGAATAAATTTTAAAATGTACACCTAATTATCATATATATACACACTTTTCATGTACGTGTATATAGGGTTCAGAAGCGTCAGATTATATTAATGTTCATACGAACTCATTGTTTGATCATTTAGTATAATAGTATTAAAGATTGTACGAAACTAATTATTTAGGAAATGTAGAACCTTTCTTCAGTAGCTGTTGTATTTGATTTATATGATAGTGATATTTCAAGCAGGAAAAGTAAACAACTAATAGGTGAGGCGTGTTTTGATATATATATATATATATATATATATATATATATATATATATTGGTGATTATTTAGGTAGAACACACTCACTCAAAAATTCAAGATGTTTCTGATGTGTTTTTCACCCGTCATCCAATTTTTCAAAAGTGATGCTCCAGATATGGTTTTTTTCATATCCAAGACTTGAATTTAAATTTTTTAATTAATGATGGAATAGTCTCACTACTGCAGAGCAACTCAATCGATCACTCTAATTAATAGTATACGATGATGTAGGATGAAATTCTTGGTTGAGAATAGTATTTTCACATGTATGGGCCATCATGTTTGAGCCCACTAGGAAGTCCATTTAATTTGAACACATTTTGTGCCCTTTTTGTTTGATGAATGACAGCACAATGGGCCCATTATCACATGCTACACCAAGCATTATTAACATAACACCATCAAGAAAAAGAACTTTCCTAGTGTACTTAGCTCAATGTCCACAATAACTACTCCTATCCAATGTTCCAAGTTTCCAACCATAACTAACAACTCTTTCCCTCTATATAGTTTCGTCCGGCTTATAATTATCCAATATTTGAAATTTACTTATCAGATTAATCCATACACAAAAGAAGAAAAAACACTTTTTGTAATTTAAAACATCCGATTAAGAATAAAGAGATCTCATCATTTTCATCCCACTGTATTACTTGGTGGATTACCCCCTCCCCCCCCCCCCCCCCCCACCAAATTTGAGTTGTCAAGGTATTGTACATAGCTCAATGTCCACAATAACTACTCCTATCCAATGTTCCAAGTTTCCAACCATAACTAACAACCCTTTCCCTCTATTTAGTTTCGTCCGGCTTATAATTATCCGATATTTGAAATTCACTTATTAGATAATCCATACACAAAAAAAGAAAAACACTTTTTGTAATTTAAAACATGCGATTAAAAATAAAGAGATCTCATCGTTTTCGTCCCACTGTATTACTTGGTGGATTACCCCCTCCCCCACCACCACCAAGTTTGAGTTGTCAAGGTATTGTACATAGCCCAATGTCCACAATAACTACTCCTATCCAATGTTCCAAGTTCCCAACCATAACTAACAACCCTTTCCCTCTATTTATTTTCGTCCGGCTTATAATTATCTGATATTTGAAATTCACTTATCATATTAATTCATACACAAAAGAAAAAAAAACACTTTCTATAATTTAAAACATCTGATTAAGAATAAAGAGATCTCATCATTTTCGTCCCACTATACTATTTGGTGGATTTCCCCCCCCCCCCCCCCCCCCCCCCCCCCAAAATTTGAGTTGTCAAGGTATTCTTTTATCATAAATCAAAAGATATTCAATGATTTAGTCTTCTCCTACTCCTTTGACATGCAAATGGAAATAGTAATAATAGTGTGGCCTAATCACTTTTCAATCGTATAATTGAAAGTAGTTACTATTATGAAATTTCATATTTCATAGAAGAAATTTATGATAATATCAAAAGATTTACGAAATTTTACTTGTAAAATTTAAACATATTAAATATTTATAGCAATTATCATTAGTGTAATATGTACATATTACATTTCAAATACAAATATTTCAAGAGAAAAAATTGCATTTAAATAATGTTCATTCATCAGTTATATGCCTAACATCACGAGGAATGACTACTGATTTTTTTATTAATATCTATTTTTTTGGTTAAAGTGGTTAACAAATATTTTTCTTCTTTTTAAAATATAAAATTTAGATTGTTATAATTGTAATCCTTCTTATATTAATATGATGAAAAAAATATATCTTAAAATATTGATCAAAATTTATGCAGTTTGACCAGAATAAATGAAATGGTAAGAAGTAAAAAAGAACGGAGAAAATTTATGCTATATTTATTTTAGTAGGGTGGGGGGTGGGGGGGGGGGGGCGGTTGACCTATCATTAAAGATATTTTATTTCCATCAAAGAATTTAATTGGAATGTTAGAGTCCGTTTGAATTGATCTAGCATCTGTTTGAATTGACTTTTGACTTATAAACTATACATATTTTCCATCAAAAAATATTTATACATATTTTTTGAATTTATTCAAACACTTCAAATTTATTTTGACTTTTGACTTTTGACTTATAAACTAAAATCAAATATTTATACATATTTTTGACTTTATTCAAACACTTCAAAATTATTTTTGACTTTTGACTTATAAACTAAAATCAAATATTTATACATATTTTTTGACTTTATTCAAACACTTCAAAGTTATTTTTGACTTTTGACTTATACACTAAAATCAAATATTTATACATATTTTTTGAATTTATTCAAACACTTCAAAATTATTTAAAAATTAATTTGACTTAAAAATATCTAAAATAAGCCTATTCATACATGCTTTTGGTCTAAAAAATACCTCAATCTTTTCTTTAATTCTTTTTTTTTCTAGATTTTCTTTTCTAAAAAGAGATTAAGAAATTGACAAGAATAATGTTCATCAAAATAATTATTGATATAAATATATATATTATTAATAAATATAATTATTTTGATCGATCGATCAATCTGCTACTTTCTCATTAATTTAAGAATTTAAGCATGGGATTTGTTTTGTACTGAAAAAAATTGGACCACAATATAATATGGACCATTCAATATAATAGCACATTTATAACGTAGACAACAACCTTGTACAAAAATTACTTATCATATAGTATTTTCTCTTCTTTTTATATTCTGAATTTATCTTATATACGATGACAATACAAATATTTCACAATAAAGGTAATTTAACATGTCGTAATAATAGATGATATCAATTAGTTGAAAATATGTTTTACTATTGTTGATATGATACAAACTTCTGGTCAATAAGGATTCATAAAGCCGATTCCAATCGCTTAAACTTTTCTTCCAAAAAGAAAAATGTAAGATGGCAATTGGGCACCGAAGAGTTGAAGAACTTTTCTTGAGAAGTGTCAACCTTTCAACATATTATCCCTTGCTTGATTATTAGGTTTTTATCCCATTGCCTTAAAATTTACATTAGGAATGAGTGGAGGAATCCTATGTTATATTGAAGAAATTTTCAAAGGGGTCATTCACATATTAATATAAAAGATATATTGCTATGTCCCATAGCTAATTATATATAGAGAGAGAGACATATATACATATTTGATCCAAAATGTGTTGAGGACCATTTTCCTTAACAAATCCTTAAATGCCTGTCCACTAGAAAGGAATAAGCAATATCCACTATTCTAAATATTGAGAAAGAAAGAAAGAAAGTAGTTATGGTGGCATTTTCTTTGATTTATCATCTAGATAAGGGGCTTATCTTAATGGAGCAAATTGATGGAAAATGACAAGGTTGTGAGAACATGTCAAAGAGAAGGTGCAAATTTTGTTAAAATCCTTTAAAAAAGAGAGAATAATTTGGATAATTTACAATGTGGAATTGAAATTGAAGTAAGAATAGATCAAAGGATTCATTTGAGTATTGTTTATCTTCTTTAAATATTGTGTACCTAAAATTTACTAATCTGATATATTTGAATTTGCATCCAATAGGTGCCTTAGAACTCCTAGAGTCCCAGTTGAGAAGTTCTACATTAATCAGATGACTGAAACTTAGATCTCTAATTAAAAATGAAATAATGCTAACGACAATAGATGTCCCGTTTCAAAATATGAGTAAGCTATTTATTTTATTGTCCTTTTTAGATATTTTAATACCTCGAAACTTATTCATCCAAATAATTCAAAATTTTCACCATTATGCCCTCTAAAGTGATAAATCGATCCCTATAAAAAGAATTTACATTCACTTGCTTCAGATTAAGGACGAAGAAATTTTGACCATTTAATAGTGATACCATTGTCTTAAGTCACATGGACATAGCACATGAGTGTGGGCTATACAATTGAATGGTCCCCACCCCCTCACCACCCAAATCCTAACCCTAACCCTAACCCCCTCTAAATCCCCTACCTCTCAAGAAGCTATTTCTAATTTGTGAAATTGAAAGGCCATCAAAAGTAGGTAACATGAACTTTTATTGGGGAGATGAACTTTAATGCAAGGGAAGCTTTCTTTGGCCCAAATAATGATGGTTGTTTAGTTATTCTTGACAAAGCTCAAGCCCAACTTGGAAGAAGTGGCAAGGTTGAACATTGGAAATGGACTTGGCATAAAAAATTACAAAAAAGCTAGTGTAATATTAAGCTCCCATTTGATTATAAATTTTAAAATTATAACTTGAAAATTTGATTTGTTTGAAGTTTTAAGTTTCGAAATTGTGTTGATCATATATTTTACTTAAAAAAGATTTGAAATTTTGTGAGTGGAGTAAAGTTTCTCCCCAAAATTATTCTGAGTCAGAGAACAATTTTTGGGATCTTAAAAACATTGAAGATCAAATTCAAAAAAGCTAATCAAATTTTACAATTAAATAAAAATTTAAAAATATGGAGACTGTTATCGAGTGGGGGAAACTGTCAATAAAATAAAGGGTAAACCCATCTTCTAGTAGATTTTTATGCATTTAAACCAAACATTGATAGATTCAGAAATTATAAACCAATCATCTCAATTAACGACATTCATATCTATAAGATAGAACTATTTAATTATTTTTTTTAAATAAATGCGAACAACAATATTTTATAGATACTAGCTACTTGATTAAATTTAAATCAACCAGATCCAATCTAACAAAGGATTAGGGGCTGTTCGATGAGCAACTCTCTCTGGTAGCCTTTTCTTTCATCAATTCTTGTATCTGTTTGTGATTTTCTTTCATCACGAACATCATATCGTTGAGATCACGAGGGTCCATATCAATGGGGATATCTTCTACTTTCACCGCATGCACCTTATCTGTTAGCTCCTTGAACCTGTTCTCCTCCCTTAAACTTTGAAGTTTCTGAGCCGATTCCAAAAGTAGTTCTTTTAGTGTTTTCTGGTCTGAGGCTTTTCTTTTGATACCCATGTTATTTGTCAGGGCTAAAAAGGAGAAGGATATATGTACTTGTTTAGATGCAGCGGTGATTAAATGACTTTGTTGGTGTTGTGTGTGTATGTTTTTTTTTTTTTACCTAGGATTGACTTCTATTTATAGAGGAAATTTAGATTTTGTAATTTTTTTTAATATCTTGAAATAGAAAATTCGTAATTGTCTTACCTAAATTATTTGGTAAAAATTAAATTAGAATAGATTTGATTCCATGTTAAATATGGTATATAAAGATGCATGGGAGCGATGCAAGATATTTTACGCTTATACGAAATGACGAAGCGTAAATCTTGAAGCATAAATATTAAAATGAATAAACTGAACCCACTTTGCTAACTCTATCCATGAAGCCTCTACTATACTGAAGATTGGTTCCACAACAAGACCCATGGCTATCTGAGTATAAAACAAAGAAATTGAACTAACTGGAGCCCTCTAAAAGCGAGGAGGTCTCATCAACTGCTGATGGGAGGATGTCTTACTGATATCTACTATTCGATGTACCTGAACTTTATAAAATGATGCAGCACCAAAGGGTGTCAGTATATGGAATGTATGGTACGAAAAATGAACAAATCAAGAACTCGAGATAGGATGCTCAACTCAAAATTACTCAGCAAAAAAAATAGTGGACTGTAAATAAACCAATTGAGCTGCTCAATTGGTGAAAGACGATTCTCCTTGAGAGGATGTAAAGGGCCAGAGGTTCCGGGTTCGAATCTCACGAAGCACTGCAGCATGAATGGTGGATTGAACTGGTTGTACCCTGGCTACACAATACTTGAGTATGTGATTGATGTTGAGTGACGTCGTGAGGAGGGTGAGCCCCAAGACCGGCAGAAGGAGGATCGTCACAAAAAAGTGCCTTTTTGTGACGATCCTCCTTCTGTCGATAACTCAATTGGTGATAGGCGATCCTCCTTGAGAGGATATAAAGGGCCAGAGGTTCCGGGTTCGAATCCCACGAAGTGCTGCAGCGTGAATGATGGATTGAACCGGTTGTACCCTGGCTACACAATACCTGAGTATGTGATTGATGTTGAGTGACGCCGTGAGGGGGGTGAGCCCCAAGACCGGCAGAAGGAGGATCGTCACATAGCTGATTGGTGAGTTCTCCCTACTTTTGGAGGATGCTCATTATTTATTTCATCTAGCTTCTAGAGGCAGGTCCTAGATTTGTTTTTATTTTGTTTAAGGTAGCCATGGACCTATCATTGGCACCACTTAGTCAATGGATAGGGGCTTCATAGACTAGATTAGCAAGTTGTGATTAGATATTATTTTTGGCCAGTTTCTTTCATATTAGTCTTGTTTAGTTGATTAATAGATTGGTTGGTCTTTGATAATTGATTGGATTATCGCTTTCTATTAAGTCATTCCTGATTGTTGAAGTCTTTTGCTGTTAGATTGTGATTGAATGAATGTCATGAGGCGAAGTAGTTCGCTTGGAGACTTGGGGTGAGTTCGATTTTTGCGGTTCGATTTTTGCCTAAACCAAAGACAGAATGGAAGGTAATTTGGCGGTTCGGTTCAGTTCAGTTTTGCCAAAAAAAAAGTAAACCAATGATTTTCTTTGATTTATCATCTAGATAAAGGGCTTATCTTAATGGAGCAAATTGATGGAATATGACAAGGTTGTGAGAACATGTCAAAGAGAAGGTGCAAATTTTGTCAAAATCCTTTTAAAAAGAGAGAGAATAATTTGGATAATTTACAATGTGGAATTGAGATTGAAGTAAAAATAGATCAAAGGATTCATTTGAGTGTTGTTTATCTTCTTTAGATATTCTGTACCTAAAATTTACTAATCTGATATATTTGAATTCGCATCCAATAGGTACATTAGAATTTCTAGAGTCCCAGTTGAGAAGTTCTACATTAATCGGATGACTGAAACTTAGATCTCTGATTAAGAATGAAATAATGCTAACGACAATAGATGTCCTGTTTCAAAATATGAGTAAGCTGTTTATTTTATTGTCCTTTTTAGACATTTTATACCTCGAAACTTATTGATCCAAATAATTCAAAATTTTAACCATTATGCCCTCTAAAGTGATAAATCGATCCCTATAAAAAAAAATTACATTCACTTGCTTCAAATTAAGAACGGAGAAATTTTGACCATTTAATTATACCATTTAATAGTGATACCATTGTCTTAAGTCACATGGACATAGCACATGAGTGTGGGCTATACAATTGAATGGTCCCCCACCCCACCCCACCCAATCCTAACCCTAACCCCCCTCTAAATCCCCTACCTCTCATGCAGCTATTTCTAATTTGTGAAATTGAAAGGCCATCAAAAGTGGGTAACATGAACTTTTATTGGAGAGATGAACTTTAATGCAAGGGAAGCTTTCTTTGGCCCAAATAATGATGGTTGTTTAGTTATTCTTGACAAAGCTCAAGCCCAACTTGGAAGAAGTGGCAAGGTTGAACATTGGAAGTGGACTTGGCATAAAAAATTACAAAAAATCTAGTGTAATATTAATTGATTATAAATTTTAAAATTATAACTTGAAAATTTAATTTGTTTGAAGTTTTAAGGTTCAAAATTGTGTTTGATCATATATTTTACTTAAAAAAGATTTGAAATTTTGTGAGTGGAGTAAAGTTTCTCCCCAAAAATTATTCTGAATCAGAGAACAATTTTTGGGATCTTAAAAACATTTGAAGATCAAAATCAAAAAAGCTAATCAAATTTTACAATTGAATAAAAATTTAAAAATATGGAGATTGTTATCGAGTGGGGGAAACTGTCAATAAAATAAAGGGTAAACACATCTTCAAGTAGATTTTTATGCATTTAAACCAAATTGATAGATTCAGAAATTACAAATCAATCATCTCAATTAACGACATTCATATCTATAAGATAGAACTATTTAATTATTTTTTTTAAATTAATGCGAACAACAATATTTTATAGATACTAGCTACTTGATTAAATTTAAATCAACCAGATCCAATCTAACAAAGGATTAGGGGCTGTTCGATGAGCAACTCTCTCTGGTAGCCTTTTCTTTCATCAATTCTTGTATCTGTTTGTGATTTTCTTTCATCACGAACATCATATCGTTGAGATCACGAGGGTCCATATCAATGGGGATATCTTCTACTTTCACCGCATGCACCTTATCTGTTAGCTCCTTGAACCTGTTCTCCTCCCTTAAACTTTGAAGATTTTGAGCCGATTCCAAAAGTAATTCTTTTAGTGTTTTCTGGTCTGAGGCTTTTCTTTTGATACCCATGTTATTTGTCAGGGCTAAAAAGGAGAAGGATAGATGTATTTGTGTAGATACAGTGGTGATTAAATGACTTTGTTGGTGTTGTGTGTGTATGTTTTTTTCTTAACCTAGGATTGACTTCTTTTTATAGAGGAAATTTAGATTTTGTAATTTTTTTAATATCTTGAAATAGAAAATTCGTAATTGTCTTACCTAAATTTTTTTGGTAAAAATTAAATTAGAATAGATTTGATTCCATGTTAAATATGGTATATAAAGATGCGCGGGAGTGATGCAAGATATTTTACGCCTATACGAAATGACGAAGCGTAAATATTAAAATGAATAAACTGAACCCACTTTGCTAACTCTATCCATGAAGCCTCTACTATACTGAAGATTGGTTTCACAACAAGACCCATGACTATCTGACTATAAAAACAAAGAAATTGAACTAACTGGAGCCCTCTAAAAGCGA
This sequence comes from Solanum rostratum, assembly GCA_029948455.1. Classification (NCBI taxonomy): domain Eukaryota; kingdom Viridiplantae; phylum Streptophyta; class Magnoliopsida; order Solanales; family Solanaceae; genus Solanum; species Solanum rostratum. The sequence goes on from CM057046.1 coordinate 8,239,100, forward strand.
GGAGGTCTCATCAACTGCCGATGGAGGATGTTTTACTGATATCTACTGTTCGATGTACCTGAACTTCATAAAATGATGCAGCACCAAAGGGCATCAGTATATGGAATGTACGGTACGAAAAATGGACAAATCAAGAACTCGAGATAGGATGCTCAACTCAAAATTATTCAGCAACAAAAATAGTGGACTGTAAATAAACCAATTGAGCTGCTCAATTGATGAAAGGCGATTCTCCTTGAGAGGATGTAAAGGGCCAGAGGTTTCGGGTTTGAATCCCACGAAGCACTGCAGCATGAATGGTGGATTGAACTGGCCATACCCTGGCTACACAATACCTGAGTATGTGATTGATGTTGAGTGACGCCGTAAGGGGAGTGAGCCCCAATACCGGCAGAAGGAGGATCGTCACAAAAAAAGCACCTTTTTTGTGACGATCCTCCTTCTGCCGACAGCTCAATTGGTGATAGGCGATCTTCCTTGAGAGGATGTAAAGGGCCAGAGGTTCCGGGTTCGAATCCCATGAAGTGTTGCAGCGTGAATGGTGGATTGAACTACCTGTACCCTGGCTACACAATACCTGAGTATGTGATTGATGTTGAGTAACGCCGTGAGCGGGGTGAGCCCCAAGACCGGCAGAAGGAGGATCGTCACATAGCTAATTGGTGAGTTCTCCCTACTTTTGGAGGATGCTCATTATTTATTTCATCTAGCTTCTAGAGGCAGGTCCTAGATTTGTTTTTATTTTGTTTAAGGTAGCCATGAACCTATCATTGGCACCTCTTAGTCAATGGATAGGGGCTTCATAGACTAGATTAGCGAGTTGTGATTAGATATTATTTTTGGCCACTTTCTTTCATATTAGTCTTATTTAATTGATTAATAGATTGGTTGGTCTTTGATAATTGATTGGATTATCGTTTTCTATTAAGTCATTCCTGATTTTTGAAGTCTTTTGCTGTTAGATTGTGATTGAATGAATGTCATGAGGCGAAGTGGTTCGCTTGGAGACTAGCAATAGTCTCTGAGTGCCGGCCACGCCAAGGGTATCCTCCGGGGGTACGACACCTTTCTTCTTTCTCCTAACATCTCCTTTGAATGATGTACGTATATTTGAGAAAGAATGAGCGTAAGTTATTATTATTGACGCGAAAACGGCATCATAATGACGGAATTTTGATCTATAAGGGATGGAAAAAAGACAAGAATGCCCTTACTTAAATCTAAAAATTGGGTACTGTGATGGAGTAAGTTCACAACTTTCATTTCAGTTTATTTTTCAATGCAACACATAAAACGCCTTTACTGAGTGTATCTGCTTGCCTCGAAATGACCTGGACCAATATTTTATGAACAAAGAAGGTCATCAACACATAAAACACATGTATTGAGTGCATTTCGTGAATAAAAGGGTTATCAACACATAAAACACATGCACTGAATACGTTTTATAAACAAAAGGGTAAAATAAACTAAGTTGGGGTAGGTCCACGACGCAGACTTGCCGTACGCTCTTTTAATTAAGCAACTTTGCCCCCCAATATTATCTTTTGAATCTTTGAGTTAAAAATTCTACCAAGACCATTTTTATACATTTTTTTTTACCTCTTTTGATTTTTTGACCCAAATTTAGTTAGAACAATTTGGGGTGTTACAAATGTTAGAAATGAAATCATCTACAATTTTCCTTTTTGATCTTAGCATTAACGGGTTTGATATTTGGGATCCAAGGGGTCGGGTTTTAATTTGGGGAAATAAATGACTGCTTACGTGAACGTCCATGGGTCAAAATACGTGACACATCGGATGCCACGTGTGAGGCCAAACGGAGATTTGGATGTGGAGGGTAGAAGTGGACCAATAGTTTGACGGTAAGGGTAGTTTTGAGCCCAATAATAGCTAAAGGGTATATGTGAGCAATTTTAAATACTTTAAGGGTAATTTTGACCCTTTTCCCATTACGTGGACGTCCATGTGTCAAAATACGTGACACATCGGATGCCACGTGTGAGGCCAAACGGAGATTTGGATGTGGAGGGTAGAAGTGGACCAATAGTTTGACGGTAAGGGTAGTTTTGAGCCCAAAAATAGCTAAAGGGTATATGTGAGCTATTTTAAATACTTTAAGGGTAATTTTAACCCTTTTTCTATTACGTGGACGTCCATGTGTCAAAATACATCGGATGCCACGTGTGAGGCCAAACGGAGATTTGGATGTGGAGGGTAGAAGTGGACCAATAGTTTGACGGTAAGGGTAGTTTTGAGCCCAAAAATAGCTAAAGGGTATATGTGAGTTATTTTAAATACTTTAAGGGTAATTTTGACCCTTTCCCCTATATTAAATTGAAGGTCTTTGAATTAGCTTTCCAACTCATCTAATTTCGCCTTAATTGGAGTTCGGAGTAAAAAGTTATGATCGTTTTACTCAAATGTGTCCGACTTTCAAATTCGGCTATCCGCCAAATTTGACCGCTGGAATGTTCTGGAAAAGCTTTAAAACTTCAAAAAAAGATCGACCGGGGGTCCCATTCAATGTTTGGGATGAGGCCCCTAAATTGTCGTTTTGGTCGCTGAAACTCATCAAAAGGTCCTTTTTTAAAAAAAAAATGATGATTATTTGACTTTTCCAAAAGACTATTTTTTGACCTTTTACCCCTAGTTAACTTTCCTAAGCCTATCAGATAGTCTAATAACCTCTCATTAATGCATAAATCCCTGAAAATATTAAAAAATTTCATTCAAAGTTCTCCCAAAGAAGAGGCTAGGGTTCTTCATCTTCAAGTGCAAAACAAAGGTTTTTTCAAGAGATTATGTGCCTAAAAGTGTGATTAAAACAAAGAATGAACCAGAGGCTTTAGCATCGACATTTAGTCCCACTAATGTTTATGTTATTGATATCGACTCTGGTTCTTTTGATAAGGATGAGGAAGATAATATGCTGGACATATACTTTGATAAAGTGGCTAGGTATGGGGATATCTCACCTAAACATCAAAAGAGTGGAAGCAGCAAAAGCAAAAAGAAGACACATGGTAGGCAACATAGTTGGAATGGTTAAGTGATTGGGGAATTAGTTCTAAGGCAACTACCAATATAACTGACAAAGCAAAATCGTACAATAACTCATTACTTTAGATGGGCTATCCACATATTTTAATTTATACATCTGTTAAAAAAAAAAAATGGAAGTTGATAACTCATCTTTCTACTTGACTTATATATTTTATAATTATTTAAGCATCCTTCTTTGTAATATCATCAGAGTATATTACAAACTCCATGATACCATAGAATACCTAACTCTTTAACTCTTATTTTCTTCATGCTTATTAGTCAGTAGAGGCTCATTACTTTATTAGAACTGGTAAGATAAAACCGAGCCCCCTTGATTATACTTTATCCCTATTGAGAATTTTTTATTTTAATAAAAACCCGCTAAACAAAGTGTCCAGTTTAAATTTGATGATAAAAAAGACTTCACTACTTTTCAAGTAAACCATCAAAAGACACTTTGCTGCAGGCCTATAACTTGCAAATCACAATTTCCCCCATATACTAGTTCAATGATCAAAGAACAGTATTAAACATACACAAAAGATGCAAATTGTTTGAATCCTTTCAAAGTGCAAACACAATTTCCACTACATTACATTTTACAACATGATTAAGCCACTAAGGATTCTAATTGAATAATCAGGAACAGTTTAAGACGATTAGGACACCAACCACGAAACGCCACGGACATGAGCCTGCAATCATATATACAAAATGAAGTTGTTACTTCAACCCGGAACCTGCTGATGCTTTTGAAGATCCCACCATTGCATGATCAACTGATCCAATAAATAGCTGTGTCGAAAATGTATTAGTTTTTCTTAGTTTCCCTGGAAATTCCTTGCCAGAATTACCTTTCAAAGAAAGATTTTTCCTAATCCGGTTCTTGTTTAGTGAGAGCATAGTGCCACGCGATGGTCCGTGCAAAGCCCCTTCGACACAATCTCCAGAATGAGCACAGCCCCAAGGCTTGGATGGTCCTTCTTCACTGAATGTTCTAAGCCTAGGAAAGAACTTGGAGAAAACTCGCTGCTCTGGAGAACTACCCTCTTCAATCTTGGCACAGATTGGGCATGGAGGATCACTTTTACATGATTTTGGTGTAGCTTGCTCCAAACATTCAGCATGAAATACATGGCGGCATGAAAGGACCCCCGCAACTGGCATATCTCCACTTCTCACAATCCGTCGGGAGCTCCAAGGCGATCTTTGCGAAAGAAACCTCTCACATAACCCACATCTGAAGCTATCTGAAGGGTTACAAGGTTTACTTAGGAAGTCAGATTGAAAAGATTCAGAAGTCTCTGTCAAGTCAAGACTGCCACTAGCACTGCTCAACCGGTGTTTATCTCTTTGTGGTGTTGAGGCATCAAATTCTAAAAAACCAGCTGAGAGGCTGTCAATAGCTTCTCTTCTAGATGTTGTTTCAGTTGGAAATGACAGAGGATGTATGGGTTTTGACATAAAGAACCGGCGACTTGGGAAGCTACGATAAGATGAATGGGACTTAGTGATTGAATCGCAGTCACTGCTGTCAGATCGGGATGAAGTTGAGCCTCCGCCATCCCTAGCAATTGATGTTCCCTATCAAGAAACTCATTGTCATAAGAAAGCTAGATTTAAACTTACGAATTTCAAAAGAAGGGAGTTAAGTGGAGAAAAGCAAAGACGGATGCATACCTCCATTGTGGGTGAAAATGAAAATGGCCTCGTGATTGCATCTACCAAGCAAAAAATAAAGCAAAATAATCAGTAAAACAAAATATCCAGAATGGTGACATTCATGACAAAGCATTGGCTGAAATCAATAAGACAAATGTGTCAGGAGCAGTAACAGAGTTGATTCTTTAAGCATATCAACTTGCCAACTTTGACTGTGATCGACATGAAATCAAAATTGTAGCAAAATCAAAATTCAATATAATGCTGAGACAGATTGGCTTTTCTATGTTTTTTGAAGTTAGTTACTCTCTCTTTTTTGATGATCAAGATTCAGAAATTGTGGAAAATGGTTCTTCATCTCTACCTTAAATGCTACACTAGGATTCAAACTCATGACATTGCCTACCACATCTCATGTTGCAACACACTGCCCTTCAACCAAAGCCCGGGGGCACTCGTAAATGTTTTTAAAAAATCAACATATTGGTGTTTTAAGCATATTATGACTTGTGAAATAGATTAAATCTGTCAGTTAAGAGTTTTTTTAATAAGTAAACATGTTACTGAGTGTTACCACTTTATTTGATGTAACGGTCCAACATCTCCAAAGGTTCTCTGTCAGATACAATTTCGACATTTGTGCCAATACTTTCTTCCTTGTCAACATCTCTTATTCCCCTCAAAGTATAAGATGCAATCAAATCCAACGATAGTAAAACCAAAAAATCAACCTCCCTCCGCCATGTTGTCCATACAATAATGCTAGAAGGTGGGATAGAATTGTAAGATTCACTTGAGAGATTAAAGGAGAAAAGAAAATTTGGTTACAAAACCAAATTTTCGCATTAATTAATTTGTGAAGGCAAATAAAACAATTGAGGATGCAAGTAAACCTGTTTGCTATGTAGAACTTAAAGAGAGCGGACAGTACACTGAACACAAGGGCCTATATATTGTAGATTTATAACCTCATAAGGGAGTCTCTTTAAGTTAACTCTCTGATTTAACACGCATGATTGTACTTTGTTTTGCTCCAGTTAGTCCATATATCATGATAAGGAATAACTCCTAGACTTTTAAGCCCTGTAATTCCTCTCGTACATCACAACACATAAACACAGCCTCTACTCATCTCATACGATTAACAAAACTTGGACTCACGGCATCCGATCACTGTCTCGTGAGTCCTTATCTGAAAACACACTAAAAATACGTACATGAATCCATATCATGACTAGAAGCAGATTCCTTGCCTTTGTTGTTGTAACCAAGGAATTTCTCATTTGAATCCTTCGGTTCGCTAAAATCCAACAAGAAATCAACATCAGAATGACATAATTATCGATGGGCTAACCATAACTAACCATACGTGATTCAGACATGAGCCGCAGATGCATAAAAATGCATAAAGGGATAACACATTTCTTGACCTTTTTGGCTAAGATCAAAGAGACAATATGAAAGGTGAAAATGAGCCCACCTAGGTAAAGTATTTTTAAGTACCCCAAATTACATTTTTGATCAGATTTTCTCACTTTGAACCAGACCTCCACAACTCCAAACCTCACTCTCATCTCCTCCATCTTCACTGTAAGCAAATTACAAGGTTACTCATGGTTAGTCCGATGTTGATTTTTAGCTGGATTATAGCAAGTTAAAGGATTTCTACCAAAGGATTCATGTGAGGAAAGCCTAGGGTTATAACAACAAAGATAAAGAATCATTTTCTAGCCATTGTATGGAGTAAAGTATTTTAAGGATGTTTCTCTATAAGAACTCACCATCAAGTGATCGAAAGTCGTGAGTCTAAATTTTGCTATTCATATGTGATGAATAGTGAGTTGCTTTATGTGTGGAGATGTAGGGAGGCATTGTTTGGCCTTGTAACGACCGTGTGCCGTTGTGATCTAGGAGAAAGGATAGGTTTGGTGAAACACTATTGTGAAAGGGCCTTAGAGCCTTAAGCTCAACGACTGTTCAATGAATTGCTTAAATGTCTCGAGTAGCGTATGTTGCCAATATGAGTTCCTATTATCACCATTGTTACAGATTGAAGTTGTAGAGCATCTTGATCACCGTAGGACATTAAAAATTGGAATCGATATAGGTAAAGCTCAACCTCCTAATTTGGGAATTCCTACACAAGTCTCTTATAAAATATTTTTCTTTTATCTTGATATGTACTCTCTATGAGCTTTATGAATTTGCAAATATGGAACACTAGTTATCCTTTAAGATAAATGAACTAAATGCCTCGTGTCTTCATCATAGCTACTCACAAAGCTATACGCCCTCCGTGTCATACCTATTTTCTCAATGTTTCAAGCTTGATAAAGTTAAATGAAGTTTCTTATGATATTCCTTATGTCCATGCATTGATTAGGTTCATGTTTTCCTTGAAGGTTTACATGATATTTCTCTAGTCTTCCTTGTGTTAAGATTCACAAAAATGATGTTAAAAATACATGAATGGCTAATGAGCTAGAGATTGGGGTTGATGTTTCAAGCGATTGAGCAACAAATTATGTAATGATTTGGTATATTGAGCCACATAATATGATTTTTGATATCATAGGCTACTAACTCAAAGATTATGATTTGACAAAAGGGCCAATGAGCCACAAATTTGATTCTATAGAAGGACCACAAGTGCCCAAGTTATACACTGTTTTGGGAGCACTCTTAGAAATTAGGTGGTGTTAACAGAAGAATCCAACGCCTAAGTTTACACATGCAGGTGGAAAGAGTCTTAATGGCAACTAGGTAGTTTCCCTTGGTTGGGATTCCTTAAATTAGGATACAAATTACGTTTAAGCTATATACATACAACGTCAGCCTCACACAGCATCATGGTACGGCAGCTCAATCAGTCAGGTGTTGATCGAACATCATGCAATACACATGATAAAATATTTATGTATTTATTATGATAGTGACTAAGATCTCCCAATGACAAATATTTGTTTGTTCAAAGACTAAAGTATGATATTTTAAAAGTATATCTATGTTTGAAGACTAAAGTACGATGTTTCCAGAAAAGTCATATTAATGATTTAAGATCAAAGTGCAAACTTTACATAAAAGCTAAATGTATGCTCAAAGTCACAGATTTCAAGTATTCCAATTGAGTCAGTGAGCCCCATTACTATTTGGGATCTTATCATGTTTCATACTATGTACATAGATAGTTTGGTTATCCAGGGCCTTCTCCCGACACTTCCTGAGATCATGTCATGTAGTAGAGGCTTCACAGACTGGTATGTTCAAGTCATGATCATATATTTGGGTAAAATCTCTAAAATTGCCCTATGTATTTTGGTTAATTCATACCTTCACACACTTAGTTACTTCGTTTTAAAGGTTCCATATGTATAAAAGTACTTTCTCATATATGTTGAGTTCTACGGCATTGTAGTATATTGTTTTCATATATGCCTTGCAAGTATAATCACATAAATCTGGTGCGCTCGGTCAAGTTAAGGCACTGAATGTTGGTCTGTCTCCCTTAGGTTTGGGGTATGACAGAAATGCACAACTTGCGCCAATTCACCTAACCAACGGCCAATTATCTCGTAGTCTTTTCCTTCTAACCACATCCCAACACCCTGAGCGGCAAAGTTTATTACCTCAAGAACTCAGATCAGCCAACACAAAATCGCTACTTTATTTCAGCATCAATTAGGCATCATTTTTTTTTCAACAAATTACCAACCTGTAAAACACTTTCTTGTCCAACTAAAACATTCTAAATATTATCTTAAAAAGACCTAATTCCAATATCATAAACAAATTGTATGCTTTTCCTTCAACTTTAGACAAAGAAAATTAGTTCATGAGCTGCATCAGAAACCCAATTAAAAACCACATAAAAACTCAGCAAAGGGACTGCAGGATACCGAAATTGGCTTAGCCCGAGCATTGCACCTTCTACCATGGTTGTGCATTGATGGCTAAGAACCATCTTATGGGTTCTACAATGGACAATTTGCTTACAAAGGTCCAGCCCACAATAATTAGAGACTCTAAAGGTGAACACTAACACATCAATGAGACTAGTGTTGCTCAAAAACACATCAACAGCTCAATATTAATATAAAGGAGGAAAAGTGTTCCTTGCTTTTCCTGTTGCCTGCTCAAGATTAACCATTTGGTAGGGATCCCTCATTGATATTAGCATTTCCAACACCTGATGCTTTAGTTTCATATATGAACCTATTGTTCATCTTTCCGAAAGTTTGTAGGTCGGACAAATTATCATCAGTTCTATATGCATCTCAGAAAATGCTTTCAATCCCCTTTCATTTCCCCTTCCTTTAACATATGAATCCTACATTTAATCCTCTTCCCCATGCATTATACTAGTCATGTACTGTTTGGTTACATAGGTAGATCACTATGCATGTTTGTAACTGTAAGGCCCATATGCTCTTCTAACAAGGCCTTGCGATCCACTGTTGCAGCATAAAAATTGAACCATCGGTTAAAAAAGTATGCAGAAAGTTGCCTATGAGCTTAAAATCTACCTAATCCTGAATATTTTTGCATTTTAGACCCATGCCAAGTCAGTCCAAAGGTACCTTGAATCACAACGGCTCATCGAAAATCCCCATGCACGAGCAATGCAGAATAGCACAAGCAGACAAATGAGAACCTTGTATCGAACTCCAAACAAATCACAAACTACCCACAATACATACATATATATACATATGAAAACACATCAACTGACTATTCAGTCTAGCAATGGAGAAAACTGAAAACAAATAGTACATGAGAGTAAGAGACTAAAACCCTACTAAACATCCTTAGAAGTTCAAGTCATATACTTAAAAAGTTGCGGAATCAATATGCTTACCCCTTCTTGAAGTACCATAATCATCTATGTTGATTTCTTGGATAGCTGGCGGAGTCCACTGTTGTGCCGGAGAGATATCTGATGGACTACTACAGTATGCACCAACACCATCTGATATGAGATATTGGTGATTGGCCAATTGGTTCCCTCTCACCCAACTTCTACTATCTCTACTGTTTGATGAAGCAGAAGATCCATACAATTGAACTCCATCATTAGAGCCAAAGGATAATGTTTCGGGTTGGAAGCGGAAATCCCATCTGGATGGTGCCGGGGAGAAGCTTGAATTAGTCCGCCAGTAAGGCTCATGTGGCCCCATGGACCATTCTCCACTAGCTGCATTGGACCCATGTGGCCTTGCAGCCACACAACAAAGGGACCCCGTCTTAGCAATGTTTCACAAGACTCACAAGTATTGTGTTAGTGCTTGCTTCAGTAAATACTCAATTTTCAGAGTAAGGGGTAACTCTAGCAACTAATCCACTCAATTTCAGCCACACAACAAAGGGAAACGATTTAACAATGCTTGTCGGTTGTTAATTTTCAGAATAGAAGGGGCAACTCTAGTAGCTACTCCATTTCTCCGCGTATCCAATACCAAGAAAGTGAACTTTTCTCTTGCTGCTTAGGATACTTCAAATGTCCATATGAACTGCACCTGACATGTGCAAATACCAATTATATCCAACAATTCCGCTAAAAAGCATACAAGCATGACATTATTAGGTCTCCAAGGAATTTAGACACAACTGAACCACACGGATGAAAGAAAATAACATACAAGTAGTTTTGATAACAGTATTATCCTTCACTAGCTTGATAATCACCAATAAGCATTCATAAAATGGAAAGGTCGGGACACAATATAGATGATTACCAACAGCTGTCAAGAGTTAAAAGGCTGGACTTGATAAGGGAAATATTAAGTGCAACAAACATAGCAAAATTAATATAAGCAACACTAAGATGAATAACACGTCAGCAAGAAATGGCATAAATAACTTTTGTTCAAGGTGATGCACAAAGCCACTGAGCATTTGGTCCTATGGTCAATTTTGAGGAGCCTAAGGGTCCAATTCACACCAGAAGGAAGGTAATCATATTTGTTATATTCTTCCAAAATGTGAGTAACTTCGTAATCAAAATCCCCAAAATTGAGGTATATTGTATTTAGCATGATTATTCATAACTTTTAATCTCTCTTACAATTATATACTCTGTCATTTCACTCAAATAATCAATAACTACACCAAAATCCGAAATTGGTCTGAGGCCAGCGAAATAAATCCCATCTATAATTCTCCCTATACAAACCATTTCCACCATCAGTTCACTCAAACACAAATTGGAAGACAAAAATTCAATAATGAAAATGCTAGTCTGGTCCTCAAGTCTCTGCAGTGAGATACAAATTATCATAATGCATATAAAAATTTTCCATTCTTTTTTCTTCATTTTTGTTTCACGAGGAGTGGATACAAACATCAAACAGTAACATTTTTCATCCAAGGAAACACAATGATTACAAGTCAACCATGACAACCACAACAACATACAAATCCACGGAAACAAAAGAGTTAAACTGAAGGGAACGACCAAGGCACACACAAAGACAAGAATCATAACCTTATAAAAACATCATTATTACAACCCCACATAGTAAAAACCAAAACCCAACTCCAAAAACACTTCAAAAACTGATCTTGATCATCAAAAACCTCAAGGGAAAGCAAAGAAAAGAAAAAGACACAATTTTTATCGGAAGTGAAATTCCCAAAACCCCAAAATCAAGATTAGAGATATGTGTGCACTTAGGTGAAAAATTGGACATAGAAATACAGTACAGCTAAGAGGGTGTTGAGGGAAGCTTACGAATGTTGGAATTATTGGAGTGAAGAGACTGAAGATGGATTTTGAAGGAATAAAAATGTCTGCTTTGCAAAGTGAATAAAAACCCTAACTTCTCGCTGATACTGTACTATTTTATTTATGTGTATCTCTTTCCTCTGGAGTCCTCCATTTTACTGATCTATTCATTTGTGTGTCCTCTGACTTTAATTTTGTCCCTTTTTGACAACAATAATATATTCCATACTCTTTCCGTTAATATATTTGATATTCTCTTCGTCTCAAATTAATTTAATTTTAAGATTTTTTTAAATGTTTATAATAACTGAATTGTTCAAGGGTTAAACTGAATGTTTAAATTTTTTTTTTCGTATTTGTCCTATTATTTATTGAAATTTTATATCTTTTAGGAGATAAATTGTTGTACATATAATTTGCAGATATTTATGACTTCACAGAGGACAATAATGGAAAGTATGGTTAATGTTTGTCTTTTAAGTATTTTTCTTAATATGTGTGTATTGCCTCGTAAATTAAATTAAAATGCGATAGAAAGGTTATAATTGTCATTCCCTGGGAGGGTACCCTAGACGTGACCGGCACCTAGAGACTATTGCTAGTCCCCAAGCAAACATTTGGCCTCATCACATCCATTCAATCAAATAAACTCTACTGATCAGCGGAAGATAAAAGAAAAGTAAATTGGCACATCTTATCTAGTTCTTAAAATGATATAATAATAAAAGGTTAGTAGAAAGGACTAGCTCACAATTTTAACAATCAACATTCGACTCTAGTCTATAAAGCCTCTATCACTATCAACTAGTGTCAATGACAGACCCATAGCTACTTCAATCATAAATAAAGCTAATCAAGTCTAACTCTAAAGCAAGATGAAATAAAGATAATGAATCCTCAGAAGTAGGGGAGGCTCTCACCAATCAGCTGAATGTCTCAGATCCTCAACGATGCACATATTGATGATCTCTAATCCATGTATTTGCATCATAAAATGATACAGCGCCGAATGGCGTCAGTTGTGAAATGTGCGATATGTTAAATAGCTGAATAAAATAGAATTAGGTAGAATAATATGAAACAATCATCAACTCAGAATAGTAACCAATCAATAGATCCAATGTCCATCTAAAGCAAGAATAAAGAGTATACAAGTCCCATCACGCTAGTCAAACCTCATCAATCAAATCAGACTCATCTCAAAGGAACTCAACTCAACTCATCTCATCTCATTGCGACTCAGAGTACTCAATATGGGAACTTTCTGGGAGTTTCTCTTATCCGGCAATAATCACTTATGAGGCAGTGATTGTACAACAAGCCGTCGTTGTTGCCACAACCGTTCTGTACTTGCCAGGCAGAGAACGAACCGAATCCACGAGGGAAACTGCAATCAACAAGTTCTCTATTGTTTCAAGGACTCTCTCAAGAGGGAACCACAATGTAATGTGATGGTTCTAATCTTCATTACACTTGGCCACGTAGTTTGACGAGTATGAGTTAGATTAACTCTTACCCTTTCGGTGCTCGATACTCCTCCCAAGACTTTATGCTCATAAGACAACCAATTCAATCAACTTATCTCAAATCAGCCTCATGGTGGCACTCATCTTCAATCAGTCTCATAGAGACTCCAATTATCTCATCAATTCAACTTTCAATCAATAGCTCAAGGCTTAGATCAATCATTAGGGAACAATCGAATAGATAATTCATTTATGGATACTCACAGGACTATCAAGTTCTATCAACCCATCATCATTCTTACATCACAATCACATTCGATATTTTCAAATCAAGGCTCTAGACTCAATCCCTAGTTTCATTCATGCATGCTTTTAAAAGTCAAAACCTAAGGTTTGTACAATATATCATGAAACGTATTTGATTCACGAAAACAAATTTATGATGATCATCAACATAGAAAAATACATGTAATTGATATAATTTTCAAGAAAACCCATCAAGAATCATGTATGTAGACTCTTTAGACTTTTAACCCTTCTATGACCATTTGTGGGGCACATGAGAGAATAATCTCATGCTTTTAGTTTAGCCTTATATACCTGGTATGAAGCTATCAACCATCAACCTTCAAGAATTCTCCCTTAAATTCTTCAATCTTACATTCTTCTCCTCTTCTCTCAAGCCCTAGTCTTGTTCAAACACTTAATAGGATTTTGAATAGGGTTTAAGACCCTTTTTATGGTCAAATAATTTGGTCGTGTATTGAGTTTAGAAGGGGTTGAAAAATGTCTAGAATGCCCCTCACCAATTAAAAAAATTTCACCTCGGGTCGCGGACTGGACACGCATATGTGTATTTTCCTCCAAAAATTTTCCGAACGAGTTTTTCCAACCCCATCGAAAAAATTGAAAAAAATCAACTCCATCCCACCCCACCCCCCACCACCCCAAAAAAAAATTATATTTTTTTTACCTCTAACCCTCCCTACCCCCTACCCTACTAAGAAAAATAAGTTTTTTACAACCCCACCCTACCCCCAAATGTTTAAAAAAAAAATTCCCCTCCCAATAAAAAGTTATTTTAGAAAATTCAAATGAATTAACTTACCCTCACCTATTCGAACTCCTTCTAATAAAAAAATAATTTACATTATGAATGATGCTCTTTTATCCATATTACACATTAAACTGTCTAATTTTAAATGGATAAATATGAGCTTTATCCATCTTAAATGGGTTGGATACTCAGCTCTTTTAAAATTAATAAATCTGGGTAGGTATCCAAATAATTTACCACTCCTAAATTATGAATACATCTCACTCGTATCCATATAACCATAACCAAAAATTCATATTAAAAATTGCATATTATATACTATTATTCGAGATTTATCAATTAATAATTATTTTAACATAAACTTCAAATTTTCTTTCACCAACAATTGATCTATATAGAAACATGGATGGATATGCATTTGTTGACTTAGAAGATATGTGTCTTGACAAAAAGAGTTCATATTAATCAGTGTGTATATGTCCTGTGAATCAAACTAGTTGTATAAGTCCTTATGGGCTGGAAAGGGTGAATGAAGTTGAACCATTTAAGATTATTGGACTGATTAAAATATCGGAGAGTTTTATTTGGGATTCAGATCCAATTATCAAATGGTTCTTGGAGTTAACACAAAAGAAGTATACATATTGAAAAAAATGTCCGTCCTCTTCTGGAGTCTGAGCATCTCATCTTATTCTTATCTCTATCTTAATTACTTGTTATTCATTTTTGGTTATCCATGATTATATAATGCTTGAGTAATTGTATCAAGAATTTGGACTTATCACAACACGTGTCTTGGTAAGAAAAAATTATATTAAATTGTGCATTCTATAGAATCGATTGCTCTCAGTCTTGGAATCTGAATTTTCTAATCAGACATTTATTCATAGCCTATATTTAGGTTAACAATACACAAATGACTAAGTTGAAAATTGAAGTTGTGTCAATTTACACATTCTGCACGATCTTAATCACAAATCTCTCTCTCAATATTTTTATTTGTGTTAAAATTTAATTATGAAAATCACGTACTCCTACTTTTATCACTATTCATACTATCACAGACAAATCAGACATGATATTATTCCTTCGTATCTTAATTAATTCAACAAGATATCTACTACTTCCGTCAACACAAATATTAAAAATTTTGAATCAATTTTTCACTATCCATAAATACTTGAACACATGGTAAAAATGAAAAAAATACTTTGTTACAAAATCTATTTTTGGTAGTGATTGTCTAATATTTTCTCTAGTGCATATGATATATATATCTTTGTTAGGCCTAGTTAAGGTTGGGCTACAAACTTTTTGATAAAGGCCATCTATATATTGTCGGTTAGATATTTCAGTATTTTACTAGGTCTTTACATCCAAACCCTAGAAAACATCCTCCATTTTGGTGAAGATTTTCTGGATATTTTCTGCAGCATTTGGTACTATAAACAACAGACCCACGGATTTCTTCTATCTCAGAACACTGTAATTTTCTTGATTTTTCTATCTCCATTTTTGGTGTTTATAGACTCTTTGTGCTTTTTATGCAAAATTGACTAGATTAATCATTTACCCTTTTGTTTAATCTTGGCAGTGGTACAGTTTTACTAGACTAACAAAAGGTGAGGTCTTTATGCTTTTTTTATTTTTTTGTAATTTTTTGTTTTTTATTCTTTTGATTCTAGATAAGTCTAGGGAAGAAATGATTTTTTTGTTCTGGGTGGGGTTGAGGGACTAAAATTGTATCTGGGTTTGGGTTTTTTGGTACCTTGAAGGGAATTATGGAGTGCTGGAAACTTTGTTCATAAAAAAGGTATAATGAATTTGGTTTTCCCTATGTGTAGATGTTGTAGGTCTTCAAGGAGCGTGTAAAAAAGAGAAAAAATATGGTGTGTGACAGTTGTTTGTGTCTGTTTTCGTTTTTTGCTGGTAAAGTTGATTGCTTTGAAAAAAATTATATAGTGCTAGAGATTTTATTGCAGCAAGAGAGGGTCTTTAATCTCAAACATTTAATTTTGAATGTGTGTTAGCTTGCAATTTGTTGCTTGGGCGGTTGCAAGAGCTTAAAGAATTAGGAAGCTAAGGTGATTTAAAATTTTCTATATACACAAAAGATAAGATAATTTTAACCGTGTTTAAGCAGTGTAATTTTCCACCAAGGGATTCCAGATGAACCCTTTGGCCTTACCTGGCTCTGCTTTTGAGAGTTATTCGGGATTTTGTTGTCATTGGTAAGTTTAAAGAAATATAGTAGTCTTGGCTGAGTGAAAAGTACTTCAATTTGAGGTTATCAGGTTGATTACTGTTGAGGAAAATCTGGACTGCTAGAGAAAGCAGGGCCTTCAATTCCATCCTGTGATTTTGTGTTGCAATTTTGTTGGTTGGTTGGTTGGTAAAGCTTCTACTTGGTCTTAAGGTTATCGAGTGAAGCAATATAGCTTTATTTGGAAATTGACATTGCATATAATGTAATTTGCACCACTTTGAATTGTGCTTCTATTCCAGTTTATGTTGTCTGTATGTTCCACCTCATGAAGTTCTGTGTAATAACACTTCAGGAGTTGTTAGTTTGTTTCTGATGCAAGTTGATACGGAATATTTGGTTTGTAGGGTGACACATTCAGCTCGTGTTGACATGGCAGGCCAGAGGAATAACTTCGGGAAGAGAATGCAATCTGAATCCGACTATTCTAGGGGTGATGGAAGCAAGAGGAGGACTCCAACTGATGAAAAAGAATCAAATTCCATTGGACCAAAGGATACTGTTTTTCGTTATTTGTGCCCCACAGGGAAAATTGGAAGTATCATTGGAGTAGGTGGGGACATTGCAAAGCAATTAAGGACAGAAACTAATTCAAAGATTAGGATTAGTGAGACCATACCTGGCTGCGATGAGCGTGTGGTAACTATTTATAGCGGAAGTGAAGAAACTAATGTTTCCGAAGATACTGGTGACCTGATTTCACCTGCTCAAGATGCTCTATTCAAGGTGCATGACAGGGTCCTTGCTGAAGAGCTGCGTATGGACGAAGATCTGGGGGATCATCAGCAGATTACTGTGAGGATGCTTGTTCCATCAGATCAAATAGGTTGTGTGATAGGGAAAGGTGGACAAGTGATCCAGAATTTACGAAGTGAAACAGGTGCGCAGATTCGGGTCCTAAGCAGTGAGCACTTGCCACCATGTGCTCTGAACTCTGACGAGCTTCTCCAGGTAGAATCAGGGTCCTTCCCACAACACTTCTGAGTATATTTCATCTTTACTCAAGTTTAATGTTATCTCTTAAATTTTTTAGATAAGTAGAAGCATTTGTGTTGTGCATGTACTCTTCAGTACTGCAACATTTAGGCATGTATGGGTTTACTTGAAGTAATTTCATCAGAATTTAAGTGCGAGCACTTCCCTTGATCGCAGTTGACTTGGTTACCAGGTGGAATAGTTGAGATTTTGGCGCAGACACCATGGTCATATTTAAAAAAGGGAAATCGCTTCACAAAATATAACAGATAGCTAGAAATGAGGTTTTTGAGTCTGATTAAAAAAATTGAGGTTTTTGGTTTTCCAGCCTTGGTCTCTTGCATTGAAGAGGCTTGTTTCTATGCTAGCTGATTGCCTGGTTGAGCTTGTCAACGAATTTATAAGTTTGCTAGTTACAAACTTCCCTATATGATTCTGGATTCCCTGTCATAAGATGAATTTAAATGGGGAATATGGTCAGTGAATATTCACATAGCCAACCCCAAATTTTTCGAGGCAGAGGCGAAGTTGCTGCACGGATTATATGCCACTTTTAAGGAACTCCTAATTTACCTTAGAAGATCAGTATGTTGGAGTAAAGTGATTCCATATAGCAGCATTTTCATAAAGGATTCATGCACCGACTGAGTAATTTGAGATTGAAGACGTAGTTGAACTTAAACATGATTGATTTAGTTCTTTTTTTGAGAAGGTGAAACAGATTTTATAAATAAAGTAGCTAGCACAAAGGAAGTGGCTTGCATCTGACAAATGTTTTTATATGTCGAAAGACAAAAAAGAATCCTCTGTTTAATCCTGAAGGGCTTCTAACAAGATCAGTTTGGTTCCTTGAAAGCAGTTTTGTTATCTGTTAGCTATTTCCATGTTGTAGTGCATCCATTTGTGAAACTTGAATGTACTGTAAAAACACTGACGAGAGGAATAATGAAAGAAATGAACAATCAATTGTTGAGTGAGCAACTGCTGTACTCGATTTTTATATGCAAATTCCACGCTATGCTGTCACTCTTAATGATGCTTATTTAGGGTTAAATGAAAATGATGTGTTAAAGAGATTCATCTTTTATTTTCAGATAACCGGTGAGGGTGCAGTAGTTAAGAAAGCACTTTATCAAGTAGCAGCACGCCTCCATGAAAATCCATCACGGTCCCAACATCTATTGCTGTCATCACCCAGCATATATAGGTCTGGTGCTGGACTTGTTAATCCTCATGCTGGTGGCCAAGTCATGGGTGTAACATCATTGATGGGTCCTTATGGAAGTTACAAAAGTGATGGGAGAAGTCGATCTACTTCTATTAAAGAGTTTGCTGTTCGTTTGGTTTGTCCAACTGAAAATGTAGGAGCTGTAATTGGTAAAGGTGGAGGCATTATCAAACAGCTAAGACAGGAATCAGGTGCATCTATCAAAGTCGATAGTGCTGCGGCTGAGGGAGATGATTGCATTATATTTGTATCAGCGAAGGAGGTGAGTAACAATTCTTGGTTATTGAATTTATCATTTGATTGCTAGGACAGAGAATGCCGCTCTGTAGCATTTGTTGCTTATTCAGTTGTGGTCGCAGGCATTTGAAGATCAATCCCCTACCATCGATGCAACAATGCGTTTGCAACCAAGAAGCAGTGAGAAAACTGAAAAAGAATCCGGTGATGCTATTCTTACGACCCGCCTGCTTGTACCTAGTTCACGAGTTGGATGCCTTATCGGTAAAGGTGGTTCCATTATCAATGAGATGCGGAATACCACAAGGGCAAGCATACGCATTCTTTCGAAGGACAATCTCCCCAAAGTGGCATCTGAAGATGACGAGATGGTGCAGGTAAACAGGTTTTGAATTTTTATCCTCGTGTAATATTGTCTCGGTTTGTTTGACAATTAGTTCTTTGTAGGTTGGGGGTGTAATTCCTATGCAGAAATTCTTACATCATGGTATTTTTTTCCCTCCTTCAGATTACTGGAGATGCTAATGTTGCTGGCAATGCGTTATTGCAAGTACTTATGCGATTGAGGGCCAATACATTTGAGATGGAGGGAGCTATTGGTGCATTTTCTCCTGGCCTTTCTTATGTCCCCTTGCCTGCAAGCATACCAGATGGTTCAAGATATGGCAACCGTGATAATAGATCACGTCGGCATGGTTATTCATCTTATTCAGGTGGACATGATTACAATGATTTGTCTCCAAATGATAGTTATGGTGGCTCACAGGTAAATGCTCAGTGTTCATCTTATAGAAGTTAGTTTGATGATATCTCATTTTTACAGGTAAAAAAACAAATTATGTTGTCATGGTGTTCTTATTCTAATTGATGGTTTTCTGTATTTCCATCTATTTGCTGTTATCTTTGTATAGAAAACCAATTATGCCAGAATAGTAGATCTGAATTCCTTTTTTTCAGGTTGGTGGTGGAGGTAGTTATGCACCATATGGCGTTTATTCCTCTGGGCGCCCTAGTAGTGCAGGGTAAAGCATTATATGACTACACGCCTTGACATTAGGCCTTTTTTTCCCGCCTATAATTGCAGTCTCTTTCATTTACCGTAAAAAGGTTTTATTATTTACTTGTTCTAATCTTTCCAGGGTTTCCAGCCATAACCCTTCTACCTATGGAAAATCTTATGGATACTAGGGCGTAGAGGATTGTTAACAGCTGGAGGTACAGAATTTTGCCTTTTTCCTGGTCTTATACATAATCGACATCTCTATTCTGTACTTCAGTATAGCCTCAAGCACATCTTCCTATTGATAACTTTGACTAGCCTGAAGCCTGTGTTGCATCTCTAATGCTCTTTCTTTTACTTTGCCTTTTCACACTTGCCATCTAAACAGCTATCATCTCCGATGCCTGATTCCAGCCCATTGCCCGCCCCTTTTGACGATGCCTCCAGCCTAAGAACAAGACCAGATGAACAAGATAGAGAAACTTGAGGCCATCCTTGCCCTAGTATTTCTGTTTATTAGGTTTTACCAGCATATAGTATTGTAATGAAACAACGGTTCTTGGTCATTGAAGGCCTTTTGTACCCGAGAAGACCTCTACTTTAGTGGGATCTGTTTAGCAGACTAAGCCATGACAGTTTTTGATGTGGTGGTTCTTCTTTATTGTTTGTTTGTTCTTTTGTGTTCTGTGGAACTTCTGTGATGCAGTGGTATCACTTTTTCCATCTTACCTTTGACCAGTTATGTTACAGGATTGAACATTCTATCAATTTTTTCTTGCATCGAATTTTTCATGTTTTCTTGGCAGCTTTCCAGTTATTGAACAAAAGTTCAGGGAAGTCAGGTTTCTGCATTTCAGGAGGTAAAAATGTAATGATTTCATATTTATCGATCCCTTGTCCACTTTGGCTTGTAGTGGTCTTGTTTATGACATGATTCCCACTATTGGGTTCTATCCTCGCGAATGAAGTCATCCTTTTTGTTGCTCGCACATTTCTCAGAGCTTTTTATGTTCACGTGTGCATGCTATGGTTTATACATACTACGAAGTCAGATTTCTACTGGAGCGTACTTAAATTTCATCTCTTGCTTCTCTAGGGTAAAAGGTACTTGAGATTGAGAATTGCTTTTCAGACTGTTACATAGACATGAATATACTTTCAGAGCTTTGCTATATGTGGTAAACCGGTGTCTCTATCTTATTAATAGTCATGCTCGAGGAAATGATGGTGTTCCTTTGGCCTTAAAGGAAATGATGGTGTTGATCACTGCGTGATGTCTGTTCATTTTATGTGATCATTCTGCAGGACTGATAGAAAAATTTAGTTCTTATGATAAATTCCTACTAAGGTAAGTAACTTTCTTTCTTCCAAATGTTAATTCTTTTACCGCGAGACAGATATATGATTTTGGTAGGGACCATAACTGTCAAGCATTTCAGGAGGTAAGAAAGTGGGTGGGATCAGTTTAGTGTCATTGAGAGTCCTTAACGCATTACTGAAGGAACATAGCATTTTGATTTTCTAGTAATGATATGGAGCTGTATCACACATGTATTGCCAATCGCTATTTGTCCTTTGGAGGGCTTCATGAAGCTTAAGGTAAATGTGTTACTGGGTTCCACATCTACGAATCTGTTCCATCAACTTTTGTTCATTATTCGAGCATGGGTTCTGTTTGCTCTGCACTGTTTATTAAGAGTTCTGCACTGTACTTTCAAAGCTGCACTGCACAAGACTACACGGAGGTCTGTATTCTGTGTGCGGTGTATTGATTCTATCTAGTCCCAATTTGAGGAAGAATCTCTTGCAGGAACATTGTCTAAACATTTCTTGTAATACAGTGAGTCATAATGAGAATATTTTCATCGTTGAACTTGTATGTATTATTTTTGTTATGTCAAAGGAATTCATGTCAGCTTTGCAAACTATTATAAAGCTATGCGACTATCTCTACAATGGAACTTGGACGTATCCACAAAAATGTCTCAAAAGTAATCATCATTTTAGATTATATTCGATTTGGCTAATTTGCCCCGAGTTGAATCAAGGCATAACTTGAATTCAACCTATAATTGAACTTTTAACTTTGAAAATGTTCATCTAAACATTTTAATCTTATTCAAGTTGATCTCGAAAGTTCCTTGACACCTCAACTATAAGAATGCACAAGTAAAATACACCCTTTTAAAGGTTGTCTTACAACACCTCAATCTTAAAAATGCATATTTAGTATATGCCCTTCGTGTAGATGTACATTTTTAAAGTCAAGATTAATGTGAAATGCACTTGTGTAAAGTTGAAATTCTAGATAGTGAGAGTTGAGGTGTTCAGCTTGTTTGTAGCCCTGAAAGCTGAAGGTCAGCTAGGGTAAAACAACCGATTTGACTAGGTATGTTGTTGTAAGATCGAAAGTGAGATCGCGTTAGTGGTGATTAAATTGAATCAAGCAAATCAAAGATTTTGATCATGTTGTCCTGTTTACCAACGAGGTCTTAGGGGCATAAATTCTTGTGTGTTCAAAACGATAATCCTAGTTTGTTGGCAAAATGAGGAAGGGGGGGAGATCAATAATTAAGTACCGTACAATGTACCAAAAATGGAAAGAGTTAATATTGGAAAAAGTGTCTTCAGCATTTCATTAACATGGGTCAATCGAGAACTTTTACCACCAAAAAGTACAACACATCACGATGGTGTATTGGTATTATAGCACAGCGAGATGGGAAATGAACTTGCAGGCAGTTTTCTGAATTTTATGCAAGCAAATCAGCTCAGTATAGGATCACAAATCTAATCTCAGTACAAAAATTCGCCACAGAGCAATTATTCTTCCTTTTCTTCTTTTTACCTCTATATGAGTAGCCAGCCAGATTTACAACACCATCTTAAGTTAATTCAGCAGCTCAAGAATGTCTTGCCTTGGTGCCTCTGATCTAAGAATTATTCTCACCATCTGCTGCTGGTGTTCGGCTCTCGTCGTCTAGCTGGTCAAGGTCGTTGTTGCTACCATCTGCTAAATGGAGAAGGAAAGAGAGACAGGAGTTGAGTTTTCCTTCCAGTAAAGATAACAATACAGGAATAGCTTTTAAGTACATACCTTCACCGGCATCTGTCAGTTTAGAAGCTGAGAGCCGAGTACGAAGTTGCTGGTGTGGTGTCGGCTGTTATCAAAGAATACATGAGCAATGCAATCTTGTGATAATCGAAAATACAAATTGAACGTGTGGCAACTTGGAGCAGGCTGTGCATTTGTATCACCATGTTATTTCTGGCTATTTAAAGCACAAATTTCTGATGTAGTTGGAATTTTACTTTCTTATCTATGTATGTTTCAGGATTTAGTTTGAGTAAAATAAAGGAAGATACAACTTCTCCTGCTGCAAAAAAGATAGTCAGGAGATCAGATGCTCTTCAAATACATTGGTTCTTAAGGCCTGATAAAAAACTTTGGAGTGAGATCGACCACTGTTTTTTTCAATTACAGCCTAAGTTGTAGTCTAGCAAACTAACCTTTAGAAACTGACAAAGACAGAAAAAGACAAACAAGATAGGCGTTTTGACCAACAATAGAAACTGGAAATGTGTTTCTCAGAGTAACAGGGTAATGCACCTCCAATTTTGGGCGAAGCGCCTCGGCAGGTGTTTTGGCCTTCTGTCCCCCTTGCTGCAAGATAATAGAAAACAAAAAAAACATGGTAAAAGATGCTCAAAAGTTCAACATTGAACTTTAGCTAAAGATTTAAACAGCCAAAAGTCACACTAAAGCTAAATACCTTTCCCAGTGCCCAGTCCGCAGAATCGAAAAAAGCACGTTCATGGTCCTGGTAAATGTATAAGAAGTTGATTGAATATTCAATGAAGACAAGAGTTGAAGTAAACTCAAACACATTGAGGAAAGTAATTTGAACACCAAAGAGTTGAAGTAAAACCTAAAATAATCACCTTAGCTATCAATGGAGGTTTCTTTTTCACTAATCCACCATACTTTTTCTTCATTCGTTCCTCCTGCTCCTGGATATATGTAACACAGAAAATAATTATGACCCGAATCTCAAGAAAAAACTGGCAGAAGTACAGTAAATGTTTCATATAGTTGTAAGATAACCAAATTTTGGTCATTTTTCATAACACTTCATCAACATATACTCTCTTCCTCAAATACCCTTACAGATAGATACCAGTCCTATGAATGAAATTTATGGTTATATGGCACAGAAAAAGAAACAAAGTACATGAGGGATTGTTTCACTTGAAAATATGCCTACATTGGTGACTGGCATTTCAAAAGATGTGAGCTGTAAATGGAAGCACATAGGGTATGTAATCACTAATCCCTATCAATTAATGTATGCTTCATTATTCACTAGTACTATAGAAGCTTTGAGCTGCAAACGAAAGAACTAATTTCATAGGGGTTTTTGGAAAAAGCTTTAGGTGCAAAAAATGTATCCGTTGATCCGTATGGCTTTAATGTTTGCTTCATCATTCACTAGCATTGCAAAACCTTAGAGCATCTGGAATCAATTAGATTCATATGAAAATATGTACCTCTAGAGATGGATCTTGACTTTCTTCTTCTGTACCCTTTGGATCTTCTGAAGGAAGGTCATCAGTTACTTCACCTTTAGGAGGATCATTACCAAGGTTTGGTTCCTTGCCAGTTCCATCTGAGGGGTTTGACATTTTGTGTGCTGTTTCTGCAAAAATATATCTGGATAGGTATCACTCATAGCTAAGTTAATCATACACAGCTGCTTTTCCCGATCAAGAACCACTTGCTTGAAAACATTTTTAATAAATACCATAACAAGAAAATCCAAAATACTGGGCATCTTCCAGTTAGATTTAGAACTTAATGCACTCTCTTAAATTTAAACTGAACATAAATAGCTTCTTCAATTGATCTACATGTCAGAAAATGACTGTAAATAGACTAAGGCAACAAATCATGATTCGTGGCATAGGTAATCACAGGTAACAAAAGAAAATCCAGTATTCATACATGGCAATCCACTGCCCTGGATTTCGTAAAGGCTCTCAAACACAATAACAACAACTAACCAATGTAATCCCACAGGTGTGATTTGGAGAGGCTGCTTCTGATTCTAAAAAAACAGAAGCTGATTGCAGTCTACATTCAATAGACTTAATCAACAAACAAAATAAATTAAACCCTCATAGAATCCCTAAACATGAAGAAAAACACATCTTAAGGTGGAAAAAAAATTAAATACATCTATTACTCCATAATGTACAGCTTCT
Organism: Solanum rostratum; assembly: GCA_029948455.1. NCBI lineage: Eukaryota > Viridiplantae > Streptophyta > Magnoliopsida > Solanales > Solanaceae > Solanum > Solanum rostratum. The sequence goes on from CM057046.1 coordinate 8,264,022, forward strand.
AGTTTGATATTAAACCATGTCATCCAAAAACGACAAACCACACAGTTGATTGAAACATTATAAATTGCCACCAAATCTTACAGTAATACCCCTGAGGATCAATCACCCACGCCAACTGTCCACTGGTTCAATTTTCACTATCCCCCTTCCCAACAACAAGAAGAAGATACCCAATGTAATTCCACAAGTGGAGTCTAAGGACGGTGTACATATATTTTACTCCTACCTCGTAGAGATACACCTTAATCCTAACTCGTAGAGACAGAAAGGCTGTTTTCGGTACACCCTCAGCTCCACTATCCTGATCCCCGAAATTCGAGGGGAAATAACAACTTGTCAATCATTTTCTTTACAAGATACCAATTCAGGCTCAGCTTAAACATGCAGAAGAAACAAAATAAGGGAAAAAACAGAACTATAAATACCCAGTTCACAAAATATGATATAAACAGAGAGATTCAGTGATTCCAATCAATTTAAGCACCAAATCAATCATCACAACACTGCCGAAATTGGATCAATACTAAAAACCCATTGATACCCATAACATAAATAGTAAATTACCATATGATAAACCTAATAATAAGGAAAAAATAGCAAAAAAGAATCAAACTTGACAGAGGTTACCAATAACTATTGAAAATTGCCACCTTTTAAAAAAAAGAAAAATACAAGGAAAGGAGCCAAGAGAATCAGTTTCTTGATATGGGAAAACGATGAAGAAGAAGAAGGGTTACCTGGAATCTGAAGTGAAGATGGATGAAACCGATGAGTTACCAGAAATATGTAACAGAAAGAGAAAGACGAAGCAAAATAAACTGGAAATTGAAAAGACAAAAAAAGGTAGCGTTTTCATTCCACATTAGAATATGGGCTTTCTCACATTGACTGATGTTTTGGGCCTGAGGAGTTCTTTGGGCTTTATCATTTGGAAAAATTACGCGGATAAGCAAATATATATACTTGTTAGTTAACTAACATAGTTATAGTTTGAATTAATTATGACTCGTTATTAATATCTTTGTAAAATTATAGTTTGAGTTTGTACAACAAATAGTATAAACGAACTATGTATCAAATATACAAACACTTTGAATTGTATAATGAATTATACTGCAACGTGAATTGTATACCGAAATATACAAATATTGTGAGTTATATACAAACATGGCGAGTTATATACAAACATGGTGAGTTATATACAAACACTGCGAATTATAAAATATTATACGCGAATTATATAGCGAAAATATACAAATATTACGATTTATACAACGAATTATACAAACGCTAAGCGAATTATATAACGAAATATACAACACTGCAAATTGTATAAAGAATTATACAAATGTTGTACAAACACGGGGAATCATATAGACATTGCGCGAATTGTATAGCGAAATATACAAGCATTGCTATAGCTATAGTTATAAAGTGTAATTACCTAAACTGTACCTATTTCGGTCAATTAAGTTTCAGGATTAAGCTATTTATGAAAATTCCTCTTGGATAATTATCTTTTTGAATTCCTTATATAAAATATTTACTATTTTTTACATGTATTTTTTTATTTATTACTTAGATATATCATATTTAAAAAACAGTCACCATTTATAGCAATTATGCTATGTATTAAAAGTGAATTACTATACATATGTAATATATATGTATTAAAATGTATTATAGTTGTTTTGGTAAGAAAATTACACTATGTATTAAAAACAAAAGGCGCATATAACATAAACGTATTACACTACGTATAAAAGTAATTTTACATGCATTAAAATTTAGGAGTAAGCTCAAATTTAATATATAAATTGTAGAGTTTTAAGTAATTAAACTTAAAAGGGTAGATTTAAGTCAAAGTCTTTGTGTTTAACTTCTAAAGGTACTTCAAAAAAGGAACGTAGAGTTTGTGTCGTTGCAATAATTGAATAACATATGATTTAACGATGTATACAAGTAACATTTTAAGATATTGTCTTAATGTTCAAACTTATACGAGTAAAATTTCATGATTGTATCAAAAAATTTGAGAAGGAGATGAAAACAAAATATAAAGAAGTCTTTTATAGGAGAATTTTCTACCATTTACTTAAAAAACTTAAGCTACTTAGATTAATGTTAGCAAGCTCGAAGCGAGATAACAGGCCTAAAGCTACTCGTCATGATCTTTACTATATTAGGATGTGTGGAAGTTTCAAAAATATATGTTCAAAAAGTATTTATTCTCCTTTTAAGGAATAATTTTTTTGTTAAATTTTTTCTTTTTCTTTTTAAATTTCATAAAAATAACTCATATGTATCCATAAAAAAAAAATTCCTTGTAACATAGTAGGTGAATAAATTTGTTTAATGAATCAAAAGTAGCATAAAAAAAAAGAAAAAAAAAGTTGAAATGAAAAATGTACACAACTAGAAATTAATTAGATTTTGACCTACTCCATAAACTCTTTCTTTTTCATTGTTAATTATATGGTCAGCCTATGATTATTAATATTGGTTTCTCATGTTTTAAGTACAAGTTTGTGTCTAATCCAAAAATAAAATAAAATTTAGGACCATAGTCATTATTATTAGTATACTATCAACTAACCTAGTACAACAAATCAATGATCATAAAGTAGGTTTGCAAAACATTAGGACAAAGAATGTTGTAATTTCTATCGGAAACAACATCTCTACCCCAGAAGATAGTAGTAACGTCGTTTGCTTACATCCTACCCTCCTCAGATTTCACTCGTGGATTACGATAGATCGTGTATTGATACATTTTCTTGGAAAAATAAGCTTAAAAGTACATGTTATGAAGAAAATAAAGTAGAGCAGATAAAGTTGTACAATTCATTGATTAAATAAGCAAAAGGAACAACTAATTCATTGAAGAAACCTAATATCTACTCTTATAAGTTCTTAATTAATTGTAACTTTGTTACATGATTTGGTTGACTTGTTAGTATAAATTCGCGATCGATCACACTTAACATACAAATCATAACAAGAAATTTGATTCTTTTGAAGTTTGATCTACAAGGCAAATTCAAAAAATGAAGGCTGCATCAATTGAAGCTGGAGAAACATCAAAGACCAAAAGAGTTCATGGAGTAAACAGAGGAATCTCTGTATTTGATCTGGTTTTACGTATTGCTGCACTTGTTGGAACCTTAGCAAGTGCTGTAGCAATGGGTACTGCAGATCAAGCACTTCCATTTAGTACACAAATTGTAAATTTTGAGGCTCAGTATGATGATATCGACGCGTTTAAGTAAGCTAAATTACCAACATATTAGTACATGTAACAGAAGTTAAACTGTCTTTTTGGATTGGAAGGTTAACTAACTCACTCTTTTTCTTTGTTTTGTTTATTGTGGTTGAAGGTTCTTCGTGGTTTCGAATGGTATAGTTTGTGTATATCTTGCACTTTCTATCACTATTTCCATTTTTCACATTATCAGAAGTAGAGCTGGAAAGAGCAGAGTTTTGCTCATCGTTCTAGACGCGGTAATAGATGAAATTTCTACTAAAGTTTGTATGTTTATACTTGTTAGTAAAAAAGGAAAACATACGCGAAGAAGAGATGACTTTGAGGTGTGAATAAATCGACTTTCCTTAAAGAGATATTGTCTGTATACATATTAAGGAAAATACTACTTCAAGAGAGTTGTTATATTTATCAGTAGAACTTAAGATATCACTTGTCAAACTATCTAATACTTGTTGCATAGTTGTGAAGTTGTGCTGATATCTTTATATACTTTGTGAAAACTTTTGAAGATAATGCTGGTGTTTCTCACATCTGGAGCATCTGCAGCAGCCGCGATTGTGTATTTGGCACACAATGGGAACACTTCAACTAACTGGTTTTCGATATGCCAGCAGTATACAGACTTCTGCCAGCGTTCTGCTGGATCGCTTATAGGTTCAATTGGTGCAATGGCTTTGATGGTTATACTTATTATTTTGTCAGCTATCGCGTTATCCAGAAGATAAAGTGTCATAAAAGGAAACTGGCTACTCTAAGCAATTGCTAGCCTTTGTGTTTATTTTTCTGTGTGTATTGTGTTTGTAAATGTTAGTTTCATGATTTGTATATCATTGTTATCATCAATTGTAGCACAAATGAAAAGATTTCATCCTTTGTATGATGTTTTTCATCTTCAAAAATCATGTTAAAAATTCTATCCGAAAGTCACCTTTCTTCTTAAATCGAATTTTGGTTGAGTGACCCTCTGAGAAAACTCATAAGCTCTAGTTTGTTTACTGAAGAAAGTCCATTTTTTGAACATAAATTGAGACTATATCAACTACTACTGTATACAATTTCAAGATTCTTGATCATTTTAGGAAACAGGTTCTTCACATTTGTTAAAACAAGGCGATTTTCGCTGCACCAGTCACTCACCTCTGAGTCTATGCAAGTAATGCCACCAATTCATCAATGGATTTCAAAGTCTTCTCGTAGAACACGCGAGATTCATATACCTTTGGTGTTCGAATGTAGTAATCAAACTGCAAACGAAGAGTACATAGAGATAAATATTCATAACGCTGAACATTTGTAAATAGGGAAATAAGGACAATTACCTCAGCCATGTTATCAGTAAGCTCATTGGCAGTTTTAATATATGACTCTTTTCGACTTTCAGGCACCCTGGACAAGGCATTCTTCATGTCCTGTTTAAGATAAGCCGATTTAAGACGAATATAAAACAAGACATACCTCCAGGAGTTTGTTTCCAACATTTCCTTAATACTATGTAGTCCATCTGCTGTTTGTCGAATTCGTGCCACTGCATCTTCAGGGGACAATCCAGGCTCAAAGAAATGTTCCTTTAGAAATGATCGAACGCCCCAATTTTCAGCCAATGCTGAGGGGGTACATTGTAGGCCTAGTGCCAATGGAGTGGCTAGAAATGTCGCGACAAGTTTTCGTCTACACGAAAATTTCTCTTCATCACTTGATAAGTTTGCTTGGATTTTGGGTAATGTCTTGCATTGTGGTTTGGTTATGGTGATTTTTGGATGGAACAAAGTTGTAGGATTTGTGAAAGTTGTCATGTTTGTGTAACAAAGTTAAAAGAATGTTTGATGTTTTGAGAGTTTTGGAGTGCATTTGGATGGATGATAATTGATTTCCCTACATCCAAAATGGACCTTAGCTTTTGGTGACTTGGCATTTTTTATCCTCCTTATTTTGTTTTATAAAATTGTTTTTTTTTTCAATAGAATTGGTGTTGTTGGGTCAATGCTTAAGAGGCTTTGTTCTAGTTGTTTAGCCTAGTAGCTAAAAGTTGGCTCATTTTTGGGTTTGTTAACTTTGGGCTGGCCTATTCACTTGAAACTAATTTTCCTTTGTTCAAATTTCTTTGGAATCACACTAGTAGCCCCATTTTGGAGACGGGTTAGGACCAATCTTCTAGTCGAACAATGTTCCACTGATATTTGTAATTCGAAACACATCTAAGTTATAGTGAAACTATCAGTTACGAGTTCAAAATTGGGATAAGGTATTGAAACTCATTTAGGTTATACTGAAACTATCAGTTACATAACTAGCTATGCTGAAGTTCTATGATCTCTTGAATTTATTTTTTCATATTATTTATCATTCACTAGTTATCTGATACATTATTTTTTTTTAGAAAAAGTTAAAACGTAGCATGTACGAACACACGCTTGATACTTGGATACAAATTCAAGTGTTAATATGAATAACTGATTTCGAATAAATGAAAAAGATTTTTATTAATTGATTTGGTAAGTACATGAGTTAGAGTAATAGCTCAAATTGACCTATTCAATTTAACAACAAACATTGAGCACAATATAATAATCCTTCAACCTTTATCAATTCAACTCATTTTAACCGATCAAATGAAAGATGCTGGAGCTTATCATTAATGGTCATTTGGTATGCTGGACAAATATAGATAGTACTGAGATAAAATTTTAATATGTCTTATCCATTATTTAGTTTTTTATTCTGGAAGACTGGAATAAGTTATACTGCTAGAAATTGAAGGAATAGTATCGGAATAAGCAATTATCCCAAAATAAAATAATAAAAATGTTAAAAACATCTCTGAAGTCCCTCAAATTCTTTTTTTACTAAATAAGATGGAATATATTTGTGTAATTAAACAATTTCTTTTTGAAAAAATTATGCAATACAAATTATTTAATTTTAAATATAACAAGCCAAATAGTCAATACAAATAATATTAGAATACTAATTCTTGTATAAATAATTCCAAAATAATCTGTCTTCGAACCAAACGATCGTCGAAGTTTAAAAATGCAACCGCCACTCCCCCCAACCCCCAATACAAATTATTTAATTTTAAATATAACAAGCCAAATAATCAATAACAAATAATATTAGAATACTAATTCTTATATAAATAATTTCAAAATAATTTGTCTTCGTACCAAACGATCCTCGAAGTTTAAAAATGCAACTGCCCCACCCCTCCCCCAACCACACACACACAAAAAAAAAGGAATTGGTTTCCTAGAAGCAAACTCAAAACTAGTTGGCTTCTTTATTTTCATCCAAAGCTCATCATCCACATAAAATTGCCAGCCCAACCAACACATATGCATGTAGGAATGGAATACTATACCCTAAACAATCATAAATCATTTTCATGCATAAAGAGAATTAAAGCAATTTAGGCCAAAAGTATACATTCTTGATTGTGCATGAATGACATATAAAAAAAATCTAATCTTCTCCTACATAGTTGGACTAATAATATATTTGTTTTACAGCCACATCTTTAATGCCATCTAGTGGGGCTAGCAATTCATAGTACTTACAGAAAATGATAGATGAGAAAGGAATGGATTGGGATGAGAAAATTATCTCGAAGTTCGATCATATGAATTCTCACTAAGTAAAAAAATAATAATTATAATATTTTGTAAGTCCTATTAGTACGAGGATCGCTAATAACCTGCTTGACTAAGCTTTTAAAATATAAAAGAAAAATACTTAAAAGAGTATTTGATTTTCTTTTACTTATTGTTTAAGCAAACTTTAGGTGAAAAATTGTCAAACTTACAAAATAAAGCAACTAATTATTGCTATTGTTTGTATAATTCTTTTTTTTTTTTCATTATGTTCTACACACATTAATTTTAACAAATTAAAGGCCTTTTAAGCAGGTACGTGACGGAGCTATTCCTTTGTCAGGGGTTTATCTAAACCTCCTTCGTTGATAAATTATGTTATTTATATATGGTTAAAATGATATTTTATATGTATATAGTAGATGTCAAACCCCCTTTGACTAGTTCGTATATCTACTTTTTCAAATTTTGAAACCCCTTACTAATAATCCTAGCTCCGCCACTATTTTTAAGATATTTTTTTTTCCTATATAATTTTAAGTTTACTTCTCATCCCCCTTTGGACACCTTTCATGTTTTCACACCTTATAGATTGGTACACGTACAATCGTTAACACAAAACATAACAAGGTTCTAGATATTTTTTTCATTTTATCCTTACAATTTATTATTTTCCCATTAAGGAAAAAAAATAAAGATTTTAGGATTATTACTAAATTATGTCGTGAACGGCACTAGGAAATGCCACACTTATTGACTTATGAGATAGTACATGCATGCATCTATATAGAATTATATAAATAAGAAAAATTCTTTAAAAAAAAAAATTTAATGATTTATATAAATCGCTTAGTGAAAATTGTATCGATTTTTGACACGTGTATAGGAACACATCCATCACAACACAACAAAAAGTTGGCACTACTCCCATGTTGTTGTGCTCAATTTTATTAAGTCATCAAGTTATCAAAAAATGGAATGGTCATAAAGGAGATTTCTTTCCCTTTTTGGATTGGGGTATGCCCAAGTGATTGCCCAGGTCTCGTTTGATTGGGAATAATTTATTTTGAAATAATTAGTTTCGAAATAAGTTATTTTATTATGTATATGAGATAATTTATTTCATTACTAAAGCAAAATTTGTGGGATAAATAATCAAAAAATTACCTAATACCTACAGCCAAACATGAGATACAATAATCCCACATTGTATCATGAGACTATTATACTTTATGCTTTACACCAGACTGGCTCCTTAGTGTGGTAAGTCTCGTGTCCCTTAATTAAGGATTATTTTCTATAGACTCAAACCATGGCGGAGCCAGAATTTCAATTAAGAGAGTTCAAATCAGAAAAAACAAGCATACGAACTATAGTCGAAGGGGGATTCGATATATGTTATATATAGATAAAAACTAATTTTAATTATATATAAGTAGTATAATTTTCTGCCAAAGAACGGCCCCGCCACTAGTCAATCCTCTTTATAATTATTAATGGAGTATCATTTACATGGATATTTTTTATTTGCCATAGCAAATGTTATTATATAAAGAACATGAATATAACATAACACGAAAATCAGTTCCAACAAGTTTATATTATAACATTATAATAAAAAGGTTTAAATGTATATAATGTCATAATTAATCGATAGAGAAATTTATGAACGGCTTCTCTTATGTCGTGTCAAATTCAAAAAAAAAAAAAGGAGAATATATTTTTAAATAATTTTGCTTGAATGATCACGACCAAAAAAAAAATAAAAAAAATATGATATCTGATTTTCCCACATAGTTGGATTAATGATTAGACTAATAGCTTCATATTCATTAGTGGGACTTAGCTATAAATCTAGGACTTATAGGAAAATGACAACTCACAAATGTATGGATAATGATTAGAAAATTATTTTTAAAATTAAGTAACAAAAAATTTAAGAAGTGTAATTATTATAAGCTTAACTTATACACACACATATATTTTTTATGATAAGGAGAAATCGTAGTCTCTATCCTTTGGATATGCACAGATTAATCCTCCGTTTCTATGCAATAACTTTCAAACCACGTAGGAGAGGTAACTTGCACTAGACAAGACTGATGCGACAAACTCGACCCTTTAGCAAATTCCTCGCTTTGGCTGGCAAGAAATTTCGAATTTAAGACTTCTAACATGAAAGCTCCAAGCCCAAACTAATAGACCACTCCGAAGGATTACACATGCGCGTGCATATATATACATATATTTACTTGAAGTAATATTGATATCATCAGATTATATATATTGTCAGTCTTACTTTTTTTATTGCTAAATAGGGATTTGGACATAGATTTGGTGTTATTTAGAAATTTAAATTGTGTTTGAGAAAAATTGTCATGAGAAAAAAAAATATTTTTCACTTCTAAAACCCATCTTTGAAAAAGTATCCAAAAAATTAATCAAACAATTTCTAAATACATCTTTTAAGAAAAGAAGAAAATTAATTTGCATGAACAAATGGGACTTAATTTCACAGTTTAAAAACAAGCTTAAAACTAAATTATTTTAATATGATTGACTCTAATTACATTATTATAAAATTATAAATTTGTTTATATAAGTCTCTTACTTTATTAATTAAATGGATTAAAATTGAGCACGTGTTCAAAGGTAGATGGAAGAACAACGTTAGTATGTCGTGTACGCCATCGAAAACACGGTATTTGTTGAATAAGACAGGACGAAAAAAGATAGCAAGACTGGCCGCAATTTTTTTAAGAATATTTGACCAACCACTCGTGTGGCTGGTAGTGATAGAGTCAAAATTTTCGTATAAGAGTTTTATAGTTTTAAGAAATAGAGACACGAGCTAATTAAAGGGAGTTCGACATATATATTATATATATATATACATATAGGAGTCTCAAATTAATTGAATTTTTTTAGGCTTTTTTCAATGTTTAAAATAATTGAATTATTCAAAGTGCAAGATGAATGTTTGAAACATTTTCCATATTTGCCCTTTCATTTGTTGAAATTTTAAATTTTCTAGGAGATAAATTACAATACATATTTATAACTTCACAAAGGGCAATAGTGGAAAGTACGACGTAAATTTTGTCTTTTAAATGTTTTTCTTAATATGTGTGCATTGTCTCACAAATTCAATTAAAATGAGACAAAAAGAACAAATTTTTTTGCCAAAAAGAATTCGAATGAACCCCTAATTACTATGTAGCTCGGTCACTGGTGGCTGATCTTAATTCACTGTTTGACAATTGATTAAATGAGAGGGCACACTATTAAAAAATTATTAGTTTTTACTGATTTTTTTAGTTATATAAATATTTTAATTGAATCGGTATAAACAGAAAAAAAAGATTTTCATTGCTTGATATGATAAAATTATAAAGTTTCTCATTATTTAAGTGAGAATCTATTTTCTACCATACCCAAATTCTCTTTAAGTGAACCAACCTATCTTCTGTATAGGAGCTTACACGATCGATTAAAACAAAGAAACACATTTGATTATAAATTTTCATGTGGCCACAAATATATATCTACACAGACCAATCAATAATTTAAGTCACGCACTCTCATAATTTATTTTATTCATGATCTTTTGATTTTTTTTCCCTTGAAATTTTATGTTCTCTCAATCATACAACTTCAAGTTTATAACAAAAATCGAATTTGAATAGTATGGCAATTTCTTCAAACTCTCTTTTTCCTTATAAATAAAATATGTATAAATTATAGCCAATTTATATATTACTTTCTTTTTTAACTTGTTGTGCATATATATTGCTTTTTGAATATCAAATTATATAAATTTTAATTAATATTTTATATAATTTTTAATCTTTAATATAAAATATATTTTCCTTCGTATACAACATACCCTATAAGGGACTTTGTCCTTTTTAGAAGAAATATTAGCCGTTAAAAAAAAAAAACGAATATCAACATAATAAAATTTCTCTCATTTTACACGAAAATTATTCATCTTTCAATTTTGATTTTAAAAAGTATTCCAAATTTTGTATTCACAAATTTTAAATAAAATATATCTTCTTTCTTTTACTAAATAAAAAAAATAAATAGAATTTTTAATTTCATAAATTTAAAATACTTAGTGTGTGAAATGTATGATAAACGCCTATTATGTTAACAAAATAGTCCAAAAATGTCACCATCGAGCTTGATGAATATTTTTATTTTTTAAAAAAGGGCCATGCATGCACCTAGCCGTTTTTTTTAATTTAGTAGGTAATTTATTTATCCTATTTATAAAGTTATCAATTTTGTATTTTTAAAAAATTGTAAATATTTTTGAATAACTTAAAAATATAATAAATTCTCTAAGCTAATGAAGATGTGTATAATTTGAACTCTTTTTCATTTTAAATATTAATTCTTAATTTGGTACAAATATTAACTAATTAACCAAATATAAAATTGCTTATTGAGTGATACGATTTGATTTGAAATGTTATCTAAAAGTCTTATCTAGTAGGTATGGCTGATTTTCTACGCGGATAATTGACTTTTTAAAAAATGAATTATTTATATCGTAAGCTTATAATGAATTAGGTAATTACATTAATGAGAACTATCCTTTTCCTACCAATTAGAAAGAAAAAATCTATCCAATTTGACAACCTTTCATTGTAGAAAAATAAAATCTACAAAAAAATAAATAAATCAAAGACTGCTGAAAAATATTTATTAAAATTTCACAAGGAAATTAGTTTTTTTTTTCTTTACAAGCACAAGCTGAGAAACTAAATTCTAAAATAATACAACAACAATTTCTTGCCCCACTACAAGATATCTTGATAATATTAATAATAATATAAATTACAAAACTTCTAAAAATATTTTACAATTGTTGTCACCTTTTCATCTAATAGCCTCCATATAAATATATTACTATCAGGGATGGAGCCAGAATAGTGGAAGGATGAGAAAAAGCATAATCTGATTCTGTTGACATAATTGAAAAAATCTGTTTCAAACACCTTCGATAGAAATCATGCCTCCTTTGTTGATTGTCACTGAAATTGAAACGTCTGATTCACAAAAAGTGGTTGCTAATAATTGAAGAAAATATTACAATTATTACTTGTAATATTATTTGCATTTTGTTGTTGTGGTGATACTTGATCCCCTAGTTGAAGTTTCTCCCCATGATTTGTGTTACTAACATTGTTCATTATGTAATTACTTTGGTCATCATATAAATTGTCCCTTAATAATTGTGGAATTGACCCAAAATAATCCAATTCCAATAGATGTGACAATGAAGAAATCCTTGGTAATTTCATTGTTTGTGGCTCACCAACAACTTCAATTGTATTATTTGTACTCACAATTTGATGAGCTTCTACATCTTCTTCTTCAATTTTCATCATCTCTATTGTTTTTCCCAAATTCTTTTTCTTGTAAATTCTACAAAGTACCCAATCATCTAACTGGAAAAAAAAAGAATATTAGTTTAATTCATCAAATGAAAGAAATAGGTCAGAATAGAGTCGAATGAATACAAATGATACAGAAAAAAAAATAGAACTTAACAGATGAACAACTTTTATGGTTATAAATAATGAGAATCATGTTGTTAACCCTATTTAATGATGGATTGACGAAAGAATTATCAAAATATTAATAGCTACAGATTAGCGATGAAGTTCCTAGCTAATTTTTTTGGATAGTGAAGTGATTCATAACTAAAAAAATGACAAGAATTGACGATAGACGAGTAATTTTATCGTTAAATAACAAATATTTATTGCTAATCCTATTTACCAATAGATTATTCAAAAGAAATCAACCAGCTACTGACTATTTAGCGATAAATTAACAATGAAGTTCCTAGCTAATTTCAATTATTATTATTTTTCGAATAGTAAAATGATTCATAACTGATGTACTTTTATCGCTAAATAATTGAAATTAGCTACAAACTTCATCGTTTATCGACTGTTTAGCGATAGATTAACGATGAAGTTCCTAGCTAATTTAATTATTATTATTTTTTCAGATAGTAGAATGATTCATAACTATAAACAACAACAAGAATTAGCAACAAACATGTGCTTTTATCGCTAAATAATTGAAATTAGCTAAAAACTTCCTCACTTATCGACTATTTAGCAACATATTAACGATGTTCTTACCCTCATAGATCCACTTTGCTTAGTATTTTGAGACTTTGAATCACTCAAACGATATTCATGCATGATCCAATCAGTCTTGACACCTTTTGGTGGTTTCCCTTTGTAAAAAACAAGAGCTTTTTTAATTCCAACATATTTGGATGCACTATAAATTGCTTTATCAGTGCCAGTAGCCTTCCAATAACCTGACACAGCTGCTCTATTTGGCCTAACACCATTTGGATATTTTCTATCTCGAGGGGTGAAAAAGTACCACTCATTTTCTCCAAATTCTGCTTTTTCTACATGAAAAAGGGACCATAATTAATAAAATATTCAAAAACTTTATCATATTCGATACTTAAATATGATTTCGAGTATATACATATATGTGTATGTACTAACCAGGTAATTCCCAAGGATCAAACTTGTAGATATCAATTTCAGGGATGATTGAGACGGGAAATGGCCTAGAGGTAGCTTGATATCGAAGATAATACATGATTAATTCTTCATCTGTTGGATGAAACCTAAATCCAGGAGGAAGATCAGAGCTAATTTTTCCAACCATTTTGTTTTATAGAAAAATATAGCTAGAATAGAATAGGATGAATTGTTTTAATTTTTTTTGTAACTAACCAAGGAAATTAAGAGGATTTTTTTAAAAAAATTCTATAGGGAGGAAAATGAGAAGTGTGAGTGTTTGAAATGTTTGCAAGGAGAAGGCTGCCCAATTTATAATTGTTGGAGGTTTTTAAATTTTGTCATTTATTTATTTATTTATTTTGACTTGCATACCTAGTATGAGTATGGATAGATTAATATAGATATTGCAAGCCCATGCTAGTGTGATATTTTTTAAGGCAAAGTCACTATCTTATTCTTTTGTCATTCAATGGATAATAACATGATTGGTTAGGTGGGGGGTGGGGGGGTGGGGGGGGGATAAGGTCATTGGGGAATGGGAATATCCCTTTAGTTCTTATCTTGATTTTCTTGTTTGTGAAACTTTAACAAACTACTATTATTCAAGTCTTTCTAGTCAAAAGTTATGGTCCTAATAAGCCAATAAGATTGGAGTATGATGAAGACAATAAGATTGGACCTTATTGGTGTTATTGAGTTCTTGGGATCTTTATCCATTTTCCAATTGGTTTTTGTTAGATAGAGATGAATGAAAACCCCATGCACATATGTGGATCCAATTGTTAAAGGTAATAAAATATATGGAAGGGGTAAAGTCCCTATCCTTCACTCTCTCCGTTTAAAAAAGAATGATCGGGTTTGACTTGACACAAAATTTTTAAAAATAAAGAAGACTTTTCAATTTTATAGTTCTAAATTAAACATGACTTTTCAATTTTATAATTCTAAATCAAACATATTTCATCAAAAGAGAGTGTTGTTAGTTTCAAGGGTATAGATGAGTCAAAAAGGTGAATGAAGGATATTTTTGGACCCAAAAATATTCCGTTAAAGAGATGGACATTTTTAAACCCAAAGGTAGATGACAAGGACATTCTAGACCCAGATAGAGGACATTTTTCAACTATTTTTAATAGTTTGAGCATATTTTAGACCCTTTTCCATATGCATAATAAGCTAAAATATACTAATTATGTAACTTAAATTACTCCAATTTTAGTGAAAAATGGTACTTATCTATGATTTTTTACAAGTAATTTGGGGTGAAAGAAGTGAATTTTTGTCTATGTCAAATGTATCAAAATGTTCTTTATTCTTATAACCTTAAACATGCCACGTAGAAAGCTGAAATTAAAAAGCTACCAAAAAAAGAAAGAGATCATTCTTTTTGAAACAGGCAAAAGAAGAAAGAATAAAAAGAGATCATTCTTTTTTAAACAAGAAAATATATATTTTAGGTTTGAATTCTTTGAATATAAAAAAATATGTACACTTAAAACAGATATACACAATATAAATTTAAATTAGTCATGTCATCAGTTTATTGAATAGTTTTGCGTCTTATTTATTAGTACTAGTTTAGATCAACCTCCATTCTATTTAAGTAGATAGATTAGAATTTAATTAAGATGATAGATTAGAATTAGTAGACTTTTGCATACCTTTTACATACATAGAACTAAACACTTTATTTGGATTCTATCTATATGTTGACTAATTTATATTATATGCAAAACTTTAACCTTAATTTTGTTATGGAATTATCCAAATTTTAGATATTATTATTATTATTCTCTTATTATTTTTTGGTCTACCTTATTTGTTTTACATACTATTTTTTTATATGTTTTCTTTAGCCAAAAATTTATCGAAAATAACGTAGAAAGGGTCCACTACATTAAAGAGAAACTAAATGTTTTCAATAATGCATAGGTTTCTTTTTTTTTCTTTTTTCTGTTCCACAATAATTGGAACAAACTTATGTGCTGTTGTTGATCTGCTAGAAAGATTCATTGAATCATAGAAAATATGATAACAAAACAATGTCACACGTGATAAAATGGAGTTGTTACAATACACGTTATACATTCACACATATATAATAATAATAATAAAAAATTAAAATAAAAAAAGATGAGTCTCATTGACATAGATATGTATAATATAAACATTATATTATAATAATTATATAGTTATTGTTAGCAAATTGTATAATAATTATCTTATTATTAACGAAATGTTAGTGTGAAATGAATGGATGTCATATGTCAAGATATTTTAGAAAAAAAAAGGTTTAAAACTTATCCATCTATTTTTGATTTAGCTTAAAGAGTAAATTAAATAAAGAGAAAAGTTACGTAATTAGGTAAATATATGGTATGTATTTATATTATATCATTATAGTTTGAAAAAAATTATAATTTATAGTTATAGTTAGAGTTTTGTTGTCATTTTTTCTCTCTTCTCTTCCTCTCTCTCTCTCCTCTCTCCTCTTTCTCTGCAATTTTTTGTCAGATATATAAGTACATATGTAGACCAGCTGCATGTATATAATTATATGATAGATATATATATTTAATTCGACAGATATGCATATACGATTCGCCTCTCTCCACTCTGTGCTCTCTCTCGCTCACCTCTCTCCTCCCTCTCTCGACCTTGCTTGCCTTTCTCCTCTCTTTCCCAATCTCGCTTGTCAGATATACAAATACATATGTATATGTTTGACAGATATACATATACAATTCGCCTCTCTCCACTTTCTGCCTACTCTTGCTCGCCTCTCTCCTCCCTCTCTCTATCTCGCTCGCCTCTCTCTTATAATATGTAGCTACGAATCGTCATTTTAGCAAACTATAGTTCTTTTGTCTTATTATATTTCAAGTGTTTGCTCTTTTTAGAAAATTCTCTCGAATAAAGGGGGAAAACGGAGAATATTTTCTTTTCCTACTAATCGTTTAAACCGTCTGTTACATGTCAACTTAAGTAAATTATGGTAATCTTAATTAGACTAATTATTAGTAAAAAAAATTAGTTTTGAGTAAATAATCAATTGCCAAAAATAGGTAGAAATTCCTACTTTAGAAAGTGGACAGTTGTCAAGTCAAAAGAGGTTAGATAAGATAAGAAGTAGAGAAAAATGTAGGTGGAGTTACTTGTGGTTCTTATCTAATCACCTCACTAATGATCCATTAAATATTAATATCCACATTGTTTAATATTAATCACAATTTAAAAAAATATTAATCAGGTTTGAGATATTTGACTGGCCCATGAGATATATTCCACTAGTTTTTTTATTTGAGCCATAAAAGCAGTTATTTATAATTATTATGGAAATCAGAGATTTTATTAAGAATATTCAAGAGTTATATAAATAAATTTTTAATTAATATATTTTGTAAAATATTTTATATACATAACATAATTTTTTAATGAATATACGGCTACTTTATTGCATGGTTATTCATCTGTGAAAAATACATTGTATACTTGTTTATATGATAGGTGGCTCAATATGATTTAGGAGTTCAAAAATTATTTCGAAATTTCACGTTCTTTCGAACTTTTTTAGTAAAAATCTTAAATTCACTATTGATATTAAAATAAATTGTCCATATTATACCTCGTGAAATATTTGTGATTTTCTGAATGCATCCTCCATGACGTTTTGATATTACAATAGTTTATTATTTTTCTTTTTTAAATTCCTCAATAAAAAGAAAACAATTGGTTTCTTTTAAAACTCGGTTTGATATTGATCTATTTTTAATATTGATATTGAGAATATAATAGAAAAAAAGAAATTATTCTATTTTGATTTATCAAAAATATAAGTAAAAGTGAAAATTATTAAAAAAAATTTGACAACTAAAAATAAACTGAGGGAGTATTTTATAGAAGTTTCTCATCATAAATAAAATGAGAAATTTAAATTAAACAAATCAACATTTAAAGCTTATATATATATAATTTATTATTCTCTATGTGTAACAATAGTTATATCGATTATTATACTTGGCAGAGATACTAAAAACAACAATGATGAAGTAATTTTATCAAATCACCCTTATTAAATATAAGTGATCTAAATATAGAAAATAAATACAAATATTTAATAGCAAAGAAAAAATGATAAATTATTCATTATTATATAAACTAGAGAAGTATTGTTGAACGTTCTAAAATAATATTATGAACAAATAAAGATGAACCAAAGAGAGTGTTATAATACTCTTAGTTTGTACTGTTATTTTGTTTGCAATAAAATAATCTTATACATTCGATAAATTTTCTAGTTAATATGTTATAAAACTTAAATAAAAATTATTAGGATCTATTTTAAATTATATCACATAAATTAAAATTAACAAAAAATAAATGAACAGAAAAACGAATTAGATCGATAAACACAACAACATAAAGACAAGAAATTACGATGAGAGTTTAATTCCCATTAATTAGGGGTTTTGTGGATGAGCACAAAACAAGGGATTAAGACAAAAAAAAAATGCATATCTTTCTTTGAGGTTTATCTACAAACACATAAAAAAAATAATTAGAGAATATAAAATATTGTTCAAGTGGAGGTCGCGTATTAGGGTAGAAGATCAGAGATCTTTGGTTATAGTAGGTTAGTAATCGTGTTGTTGTATATTGTATTGTTACTGTTCTTTTTATTACTTTTATTGTTGCTATATATTTTCATTTGTTGTCCATTCTGATCGTTTTATATCTAGTTTTCTGTTTTTGGGGATGATTTTTGAGATGAGGGTCTTTCGGAATAGCCTATCTATCTCTATGAGGTAGTGGTAAGGTCAGCCTATATTTTTCTCTCCCCAGACCCCACTTGTGAAATTTTCACTTGATATGTTTGTTGCTAACATGGATACTATATATTGTAAACTAATTAACTAAAGAAATACCCTAAAAGGTATTTTAAATTACAGTAATAAAAAATTTAAATAATTCTTAAAATTTCATCGTATCACATAAAATTCAAATTAAATTAAACTATTTTTATCAACATACTGATAGACTTGCGAGTTCTTTCTTTCCTTTAATTTATTCTTGTAAATACCATTGTTGTAATAAATAATTAAGGAATTAATATTTCAATTCATTTTATTAAGAACAAATAGTCAAAGAATAATTATAACTTTCTAGTTTTAGCTTTTAGGGGTTGGCTGAAGTTTATCTAAACATTTAAATAATTGGCTTGATTAAGTACCCAAAGTTTGTCATGGATGATCTCATTGTTTTTCTAACGTAATACGTAAATATGTCATTAAATTGGTTTCAGTTAGTATGTTTTTTTTTTTTAATTTTTAGATATGTATAAGTAGACATTTAAATTTGTATAAAACAGAATAAATAGACATATATATTCTATATAGTATAATGCACGTAGAACACCACATAGGATACATAATATCGATGTAAGATGCTATGTAGAATTAATGTGTTTGTTTATGCAAGTTTTGAATTCAATTGATTATTGAAATTAATCTATCGGCGTCATATAAAAGGGGTCACACAAGAAGGGATAAGATTAGGAATAAGACCATTCGGGAGAAGCTAGAGGTGGCCCCGATGGCTGATAAAATGAGGGAAGTGAGACTGTAATGTTTTGGACATGTAGAGAGACGAAGTACCAATACACCTGTTAGGAGGTGCGAGAGGTTGGTTTTGGGAGTTACACGAAGAGGTAGAGGTAGAGGTAGACCGAAGAAGTATCGGGGGTAGGAGATCAGACAAGATATGGCGAAACTGGATCTCATCGAGGACATGACCTTAGATAGAAAGGAGTGGAGGTCGCGAATTAGATTAACAGGCTAATTGGTTGATAGGGTTAGGTGAATGTGTAGCCTCGAGGTATAGTGAGGTAGCACAGGTAGGCGTGTTTTATGTCACTATCTGTCGTATGGGTATTAACTATCGTATTTACATATTGACATGTGTTTTTCGTAAATAATTGCTCTTTCTATTTCTCTTTCTGTTCCCTTTCCTTCCCTTTGTCATATTTAGTTTATTCTGCTTATGGGTTGTTGAGACGAGATTTCCCAGGAAACAACCTCTCTACTTCTATGAGGTGATGGTAAGGTCTGCGTACATTCTACCCTCCCTAGACTCCACTTGTGGGATTCAACTGGGCATATTGTTGTTGTTGTTGTTGACGTCACATAAAAGGGGACAGAAGAAATAACATGTATTGTTTAATTATCTACGTAAAAATTACCATGAATCTCTATAAATATGATTCTTATATATATAAGAGGCTATAGAAGTAGTTGAAGCAGACAGTTGATGGACGACATGCCTGTTTCAACTGCTTGCTTAAGCAGCTGCCCGTTGACGTGCCTATTTCAGCTGCTTGATTTTAAATTTTTTTAAAATAAATAAAAAATTTAATTGATCATTGAAATTAATCTATCAGCGTCATATAAAAGGGGACAAAAGAAATAACATGTATTATTTAATTATAAAGCTACGTAAAAATTACCACGAATCTAGATAATTATAAAAAATACTATAAATAATGATATTTGACAACTTCAAATTTTTTAAAAACAAATACAAAATTCAATTGATTATTGAAATTAATCTATCAGCGTCACATAAAAGAGGACAAAAAAAAGCATGTATTATTTAATTAGAAAACTACGTAAAAATTACCATAAATCTACATAATTAACAATAGTAATATATCTATATATGAAAATTAAATA
Source organism: Solanum rostratum (assembly GCA_029948455.1). NCBI lineage: Eukaryota > Viridiplantae > Streptophyta > Magnoliopsida > Solanales > Solanaceae > Solanum > Solanum rostratum. Next base: position 8,284,171 of record CM057046.1, read on the forward strand.
AAAAAATACTATAAATCACAAGAATTAATAACTTAAAATATTTAATAATTAAAAAAATTAATAAGTAAAAGACATAAAAAAGAATTTGATTTTCGAAATTTTATCAGCGCCACATAAATTGGGACAAGAGGAATAACATATTCTATTTAAAATTATGTAAAAAACCACTATAATTCACAATAATTAATAATTTAAAATATTAAAAAATCATATTAAAATTTAATTAATTTTAGCGCGGGCTCCGACAATTAAGTATAAATATAGATGTACAAATTGGACCAGCTGACTGTACGCCGCCATACACATAAATCACTTAATATTTTTCTTCTTCTTCAGATTTAACATATTGAATTTAAAAATTAACATTTTAGAAATAGTATAAAAAATAAATAAGGCTTCATATAATAAATTTTTATAATTCAATTCTTTTTAAGTCCGCGTATACCAAGAAATTTAATATACCAAACTGCCCTTTAACCATTCTGTTCTGGACCATTGATTGGAGCCCAAAAGATGAGAAGTCCAAACCAATCTCAAAATTCCAAACTTTTCGGAAAAATTATCTAAATACGCATGTTATTTTATCATAATTTTTAAAAAAATTTGTTATTTAAAAAGATTTTAAAAATCTCTTCTCAGATACGTCACTCTTCTCTCGATAATACATTTTTATCCCCTTCTCGAATACATCCCTCCCCTATGTATTCGGATGACCTATCCCCTTCTCCTATCCATTCGGGCGTTCTATCTCCTTCTTGAATATGTTCCTCCCCTATGTATTCAGATGTCCTACCTCCTATCTGATACATTCCTCCCTCTTTCGGATATATCCCTCTCTTATGTATCTGGATGCCTACTGATCATCCGAAATTTATAAATTTTAAAGAATTTTTATAATTTGAAAAAAATAGAAAAATAATATAATTAGCTCTTTAACAACATGAATTTGCGTAAATTATACAAACTTTTCATTCTTGACTTCTGGCCTTTTGAATGGGCCTTTTCAGATAATGTGCATGTTTTTAGTAGCTGGCATTTTGGAATACAACTGAAATTCATGTGTGTCTGAACTCTGAATCAATTTTAATGTTGTGTGTGTGAAACAAAAGTGGACAGATTTTATGCATTAATAATATTCAAACTTTAATATTATCATATCCTGCCACTAATGTCACAAACTGTAGATATAAAAATTTTGAGAATACGCGTTAACAACCAATAAAACATGACTTGTTAAGCCAAATACACAATATTAGGATTTTTGTTGCGTACAAATCTTTTTACTAGAAAAGTCTAAATTTCTGAACAGCAATAAAAAAAATAAAAGAGAGAGAGACTAAAGAACTTAACTGTGAAATACATTTTTGAACTGAAAAAATAGATAAAAAGAACAACTTGACTTATTAGGATTGAAGATGAAATGAACTTAAATGAAGAAGTGTAGATTCATATAGTTGACCCCAACTTGTTTAAAGACTGACGTGTTATTATTGACTAATCTTGAATATGAAATGAGCTTAAATGAAGAAATGCAGATTCAAATAGCTGATGTATTGTTGTTGACTAATCTTGAAAATGAAATGAGCTTAAATGAAGAGGTGCAGATTGATATAGCTGACACCAACTTGATCTAAAAGATAGATGCCTTGTTGTTGACTAATCTTGAAAATGATCATATAGCTGACGTCAACTTGTTTAAAGATTGACGTATTGTTGTTGACTAAGTCTTGAAAATGAAATGAGCTTAACTCAAGAAGTGCAGATTCATATAGCTGACACCAACTTGTTAGACACGTTGTTGTTGACCAAATTTGAAAATAAAATGAGCTTAAATGAAGAAGTACAGATTCATATAGCTGACGCCAACTTGTTTAAAAACTGACGCGTTGTTGTTCACTAGGCTATCAGTAATAGCCTTTTAGTTCCCAAGCTGAATTAGTATAGTCCTCAATGTTTGTTTCTTCATTATTTTCCCATACAATCCCCTTCCCAATTTCATTGCTTTTTCCATCTCTACAATCCCATTACCTTTATGTCCATTTTTTCTCTTCAATCCTCTCATCAACAACTTCACAATTCTCTCATCACTTCCCACTGCATCAACAACACTATCCAACACATTTTCCATTAATGGAATCTTGCTTCCCCATTTCCTCAATAATCTTTCAGATTCATAAACTTCTGAGTACACTTGCCAAAATGATGATCTCAAATACCCTTTCCCTTTTCCCCTCACCATCCATCTCCTCATATTTTCCTCCAATCTATAAACTACCCCTCCATTATCAAGTCCTTTACCAAGAAACATCTCAATATCCATCATTTCTTGATTGGAACAAACACCCCTTTCAAGATTGCACCTTTTGCATTTACAAACAAAGCCCCAATTTTTCGCCTTCTCTTTGCGATCTCTAAGTGGTGAAAACACATCAAAATAGGCAAATGTGAGCTCTTCGCCTGCTTTTATGTCTCTAGAAGAATGGATCATCACGTGATCACCAACGTGGGAACGCCTCACGTTGGGATCACAAGAATGGTTGATAAAAGAAGCCAAAATCCATAGTCCAATGCCATGGACATCACTGGTTTTGCCAAGAACTTTCGCGGAAATTAACTCCTCAACAAGAGAATTCACATCAAGAATGTTAAGCAAGTTTTCCTTATCAATATTCTTATCATGAAACCTATTCACTTCTCCCTCAGGTCTAAATAGATCAATGTCAGGAACCTCCAAATGATCCTCATTCTCACCATTTGATAACTTACAAATCAAATCACGGGTTCGGTTACATTTCTTGATAGATTCCAAGACTTTATCAATAAAATTCTTCCACATACCTAACTGAGCTTGTTCTTTAGTATCTTGAAAAACAGATTCAGGTACTATAGCCCTTTCAACAGCAACAGCCTTAGTAACTAGCAACAAAGTCCCACAATCAAGATTCTTCATTGCAAACAATCCACGCCCACTAATCTCAGATTTCTTAATCTCAATTGGACCAATGTACTCAGCTAGCTCAGGGGGTTTTCCTTGAAACTTATTAAGTACCCAATCAGAGATATCAAATGCACCAGTTCTTGATAAAAATTCAAACTTTTTACACTTTTCTAAATACCCATTAAGGATTTCTGAATTTTCTAACTCATGGGGATCAAGACTTGCATTTTTAAAACATTCTAAGGCCAACCCATATTGATTGAGACTGAGCAAAATCTTACCTTTACATAGCAGAGTCTTGAAATGGGTGTTTCCAATTTGGGAAGCTTCATTACAATCCTTTAAAGCTTGAGGATAATCATGAAGATTTAAACGGGCTTCGGCGCGATTACAGAGAGCTAAACAGAGGGATTTTTTGACCTTGGAGAGGTTATCTGAATCAAGATTTTGGTGGGTGTTTGAGATTTGGTCATGACAAAGGGAGATTAACTCAGAATAAACTTCAATGGAGTCTTTCCATTCTTTTCTGAGTAAAAGCTCTGTGGCTTTGGATCTGAGATTTTGTATTCTGTCTTCTTCTTCCGCCATTTTTTTTCTTTGCTGCAAGTGAAGCAACTGACACTCTCTGTTGAAATTATTTGAATGAGATGAAAATGTAACGGTCGAATTTACTCTCTCTCACGGGTGATGTGCTAACGGCTACGTTATTTTTACTTTCTTTACCTAACTTTTCCTTTTTTAAGATTAAAAAGAGAGAGTCTGGTGAGGGTTTTGGGGAATTTAATAACTTTTGTCCGAATCTATATTTACGTTGAAAATTTGTAATTTCGAAATATCTGATTAAAGCAACGAGAGGAAAAAAGATTTGGCGTAAAACTTAGAAAAATATGTATGAGTCACAAAACCGTCAACTCATAATAGTGTTTGGATTAGCTTAGTTTTACGTGCTTTCGACTTTTAAGCACTTTCCTATTTAAAGTTCTGGAAGTGTTTGGAAAAGTTAAAAAGTGTTTTTAAGCACTCACCTTTAGGCCAAAAGCCACGTAATTGAGTGTATCGTACGACTATAAGTTGCTTTTTTATAAGATTTCCAAAATATGTTGACCAACCACACATGAAAAACTATGGTCAAGAGTTCGAATCACATTAAGAGTAAATCAAAAACTACTGTGAAGAGTTGGAGATACCATTTGTTTTGGATAAAATTTCTCTTTCTTTTGAAATCAAAAGGCCAATGTATTCAGTTTACATCATATACAGCAAATAAACAATGGCACCCCTTTCTATTGGAAGCAAATGTGCAATCTACTCAGTGTACATCATATACAGAAAATAAGTGAACTGTCAACAAAATGGCTAGCAAACTCTATAGGCGCACCAGATCCAACGTCTTCTCTTGGATGGCTTTGTCTCTGTCATCGCGAAGGATCTGCTAATAAATATTACTAACACTCTTCCTAATGAGTTTAGCATAACGAGTCATTCTGACCCACAGGAACCTTCTTGATTTGAAGTTACCCTCGGCTTGATTAAATAGCACACGAATGATTGACTGCAAGGAGTTCACAGATACTTCAGCACTTGAAAAGAGTAGAGAAAAAGACAGATCTCTGCAGCCAAAGGTTGTTATTTCGTTCTTAATGGCTCGTTTATTGCATTTCATCAGAGTGGTGATAAGATCTATGCAAACCAAGACGATATAGATGGAATTGATCACTTTTTCAGGAAGTACATTCCTTCTCTGAATTCCAACTTCTCCTCAGCAACTAAACCAGATAAGAAGCTTTGCAGTTGTTGCAGTGATTTGTCATATGTAGGATCCGCAATGCAGAACATCTGCAGCAACAATTAGTACTTTTAATTCTTCGGTATTTCATGGCCTCATGCCACAACATGGTTCCCTATAAAATTGTAATTCTTATGAGTTATAAAACAAATAATTACCTTGAGAGTATTATGTATACGGTCCAATGCCATGCTGCCAAAATTGGTAAGCATCCCAGTGATAAATTTCTGCAGTCAAAACCAGCACCTCATTAAAAGAAAACTCTAGTGTTTCTTTTCGGTTATTTTTGTCCTCAGTTCTTTGCAAGAATGGCTTCTGTCCTTAGAACAATGAACTAACCTTGCCAATTTAAAATTAAATGATAAACACATTTCTGACTTGTTTAATAGACATCCAATTGGTGGAAAGGGTTGGTAATAGTAAGATAAAACACGACAAGCCAAGACAAAGTCAAAGCACAACATCCTTTGACTGTAAGGGAAAGAGCTCTAAGTTGGAAGCCTTGCAAAAAAGTTTCAGGAGTTTCCTGCCAACTGATGTTTAAGCTTTTGAAACCCATTAGTAGTTGTTTCCTGTGTATTATTAAGGGAATGATGTAGAATATTTCAAAAACCCAGGTACCTCATTAGCAAAGAGAAAGACTGCAGGCTTAATATATGATAATGTTACTGCAACTCAACAGTTTGGAAACCACAGCTTCCATAAGAATACACCCAAAAAAAATAATAACAATTTTTAGGAAAAGAAAACCTTCAACTATATACATGTTGACAACTGTTAAGAACGTATCAGATTCAGATACTTACAAGATCCATTTGCATGCAAAAGAAAGAAAAAGAACGAACTCGAATGGTATACCTCATAGACAGTCATCTCTTTTCGCAATTGATCTTCAACAGAGGCCACAGAGCGTTCTCCATCCTCATCACCTGCCAATAGCTCCTCACAGCCTCCATCTATATTTCCACTTTTACCTGTTTCATTCATGGTTTCCACCAGAGTAAAAGCATGATCAGCAGAATCTGCCCCCATTGACTCTGCCAGAACTCCCTAGTGAACCAAGTGGAAGAAGAAATTAATCTTTCCACCAGAAAACCATATACAGATGAAAATGCAAGTGATAGGAACTAACTTTGCTTATCCAAAAATTTATTCTCCTATTCAACACATCGACAGGTACTCCAACTGCAGCGGCAAGATTCTTCGACGTCCACCTGCAACATGAGATGTAAATACCCTTTACATCCATTGCCAAAACTTTTCTGAAGCAATTGGTAAAATAAAAATACAAAGATGATCACGAAGTTACTTTTTCTGATCTTGAAACTGCATAATTATTGAAGCATGCAGAGGAGTAACATTGAACTGCATTGCTCTATCTTCGAATTGGAGCTCCAACTACCATAAAATGACAATAACAACGCAGTCAGGCATTTGGTTATATCAAAGGATGCAGAGAACTCAGATCTAGAGATTTTAGATCAACTGTTTCTATAGACAATTTGGAAAGACACACGAATCCAAGTACACCGTACAGTGACTGACCTTTACATTGCCCAGATTTTTCTTCCATATTAGCTTACGTGGTGTCTTGATTTCAGTATACCTTTTAGCATAATCAGTCAGCAGCTGTTCCACAGACTCTGGTAAGTTGATTGCCTCATCCTGCCATCAAATTACCAGATTTTGTTACTTGACTGGCAAAATGAAACAAAACAAAGAAAGCTACATACAGGCAAAGAATTGATACTATCAAGTATGTTGCTCGGACTCTCCAAAAATGTTGACGCACCCATGTCGGATCCTCCAAAAAATGCACCAACTTTTGGAGGAACCGACACACCCCCGTCGACATTTTTGAGGAGTCTAAGCAACATAGGTTGTATTAACCGAAGGCCTGCCAAAGGAGGGAGGGAGGAGGGGGAGACCCAAAAGAAAGTAACTAGCACTTCTCTGTCATCAACACAGGAAAAAAGAAGATGTTCTAAAATCTACCCGCCCCTCTCAGTTTTTACCTTTCCTCTCTGTGAGGTGCAGAGGTGGTCGCCCCAGACCTACAAAGACCTCCCTTCCCAATTTACATGAAACTCATACATAACTTCTGCAATCTCTATGAAAGTAAAATAGCTATTCATTCGTTGACACCATGCTGCAGAGAGAACAGCATCGAAACTCCTTGCAGGATGTCCAAAGGCAATGACAATAGGAAGTACAAAAGAAAAGATTTCAACACATCAAGGATGTCAAAGAGGATATTTACTTGATTCAGACTAAGACCATGAATTGTGAATTAAAGGATTCAGAACTTGTTAATTTATGATTATTTTGGAAGGAGAAACCACAAAATTTCAACAACCCATGGAAATCCCACTCAGTGGGGTCTGGGAAGGGTAGAGCGTATGCAGACTTTACCACTACCTTATGAAGGTAGAGAGGCTGTGAAACACAACTAATATCAATAAAATAAAATGGAGTAGTTCAGTTTGAAATATTCTGCTTGCACAGTTCATATTTAACACAAAAGGTTTCTTGTCCAAAATGGATCAAGATGTTCCACTAGATGAGTAAAGACTTTTACTAACAATAGCTAGTAAATAAATGTTAGAATAAGTGCATACCTGAATAGGAGGCCAGAAATTTGAAGATATGATGGTAGCATTAAGATTGTCTAGAGATACATCGAGGTCCCTTTGCTCTGTATTTGAACAAATCCAGCAAATACTGAGACTAGTCAAAATTGTAGGAAGCCCAAGAACAGGACAAATAACTTACAAGCATTACCTTGCTGTGGTTGATGCTTGATAGATGCTTTTATATTTGTATTTGTTCTCTTTGAGTCAATCAAATCATTAAGCATTATTTCACATTTCTGCATGCTGCTTTCCCCAAAATGAATCTGAAAATGATAAAAATGTCAAGCTGACTATGGAAATAAGATGAATATATAGCAGTAAAGGTGTCTATTTTCGAGTATATCATGTGAGTGATTTGAGACTATAGAGAACTCAAACTCAGAGGCTTGACCACTTACCTTGAGAAGCTCTAGAGTACGTATTTCGGCATCAATGTCATAATCAGATTTGTTCAAAAGCTTTTCAGCCAGCATTACACGATATTCATTAACCAGCTGATCTTTGGAACCAATTATGCCCACTATCATACCAAGTATGTCAACCTTCCTTCGATATCTGCTTCCCTTCGATGGGTCAGCCTCTACAGGGTCAGGCTCCCAGCTTCAAGATTATACATCATAAAAGATGTATGCATAAGATATAAAGTGCAATGTACCCAAAAAATGATATAAAGTACAAGACAAAGTATGTCCTCCAATCATTTCCAAAACAATAGAGATGAAGATGGCATACTTTTGTGCATTAATCCATGCTTGCTTGTCATCGGAGTTAATATCATCATCAACAGTATTGTTCTCTTGACTCTCTTCATCTCTATTCAATTCTTCCAGCAGGCTATCCCCAGAACTGCCTGGTCCATTGGGATTTCCACCAGTTCCATCAGTAAGCATGGTCACAATGCATTTAATTGTATCCTTTCTCCCCCTCAGGTATTCCCTTATTGGCTCACCAACAGCTTCAAGAAAAACACCTGCAGGATCTATAGTTCGAAGTGCTTTGATTGTTGAAACATATTGGTGCAATATATCATTGGTTGAGGCACCAGCTGTTAGTAATCTATATCTCAGAGATGAGATAAAAGAATCTACCAGCTTTGAATGTTGCCCAGTATACTCAAGACATTGTTTCAAGTCTTCAATAGCAGGAGCACTGTCAAATTTTAACAGTCAATCAACTTGCAAGTTGAAAAATATTACATGTCGGTAATTGATAAGTGAAGAAAACATAAGCTTTTTCCTTCCATTTCCAACTGAATTGGTACTAAAAAACCTAAATAGTAGAGACAAAACTAGAAGAATGTTGCATCAAGTTTTATTTCAACGATGAAAGAAAATGGGTCCCAACATAGTAAATTAGTCACGAGGAAGACTAGAAGAAACATGGGTAAAAATGAAGATCAGGATTTATGAATACCATTCCATCCTCTATGCATGTTATCCACTTAAAAAATTAGTGTCCTAGTAAACTAAGTAAGAATTAATGCTGTTTGAATGGAAAGGAAAGGAGAGAAAGGAGATGACAAATATGGGTATGTTTAGTCCTTTGCTTTTGAGATTGACTTTTGAGAGGAAGGGGAAGGGATAAAGGTATGCACAAAATGTTAAATTTCAACTCCATCCATAAGTCGGCAGAAACAGACCCTTTCTAATGGAACTTTCTAATGCCAAAAAAGACGCTAAATGACCTAACAAGTGAAATACTTCACCAAGGGTAACAGAGTCAAATTATATCTCTTCCCTTCTTAACCAAAAAATTTTTTCCTCTTCCTTCCTCTCGTCTTTTCTTTTACAAGGACTTCATTCTGAATCAGCTACAATAGACATTCATGCGCAGAGACTGAACCCTCTCACAAACAGAGAAGAAAATGACAAGAAGAGAATGGAATAGTAAATCACCTGTCTGGATAGTCCACAATGATTTCAAAAAGTTTGGCTATTCTGAGGTCCTGCAAGGTTTCATAAGCATAATATTCTAAGCGCAACTGCCATCTAACAAGCCCCTCAGATGGAATTCCAGTTCCTGAATAGCACAAGGAGGGGTGGGATGCCAGGGGAGATTTCAGGCAAGGGGAAGGGTCATTGCAGCTAGTAAAATCTCCAAGGTAATCAAGAAGTGCTCGTAAGAACTGAAGGGGCACAGCCTGCACAAATCGGTTCTCAATGTTAGAAAACTGGATCCAACAGAGATTTCCTGATAAGTCAGACTGGTCTAAACATAAGTTTATCCATGTTCGTCAAGTTTGAACAAAAGTTCATGTGGAAGTGATATTCAAGATAATATAGCCAACCTTTCACAAAGTTATTCTGTCATTTCATTCGTCAGTTATACAATGCCTCCCACACTATCGACACACAAATCACATGAGTGGAAGTATCACAATTAATAAACTAGTTAAAAGCATAACAAAACCATTAGATCCATCTGACTCAAAATGTCTGACTTGTGATATTGCCGGGTATCAATGGAATCCAAACTACTGCACTAGGCAAAAAAAATATATTTCTTATTTCAGGATGCCAGTCACTTAAGATCCCAAATGAGTCAAATGATAACCACAAAAGAAATCTTCTCAACTCTATTATTGCTGACGAAGATAGATTCAAACGACCTTGTATTGCAACTCCAAAATAGAACTTTGAAAGGACCTTTGTCACTGAACTTTGAGACATGAAATTAGGATCATGCAGATGAGACCAACCTGTATCCATGCTTTGATGGACTCCAAAACAGAGCTCCTATAGTCATCACCAGCCAATTCATGTACTTTGTCCTATCATCCAAATTCAAAAGAATCATTGTGTACAAGATTAAATGAATGTTTAATTTATATAATTCGAAACTTATTTAATCGGAATAACAAAATCAAGAATATGACGAATCACCGGAATATGATTGATGCCAACTGAAAATGTAGATAAATCAACTGAAACTTTATCACTCTAGGCCATATACCTTTAAAAGAAAAAATATAGCAGAAGCATATGCATCTTCAGCCATAGATGTAAAGCCAATATTTCTCAGATTACGAACAACCATTCCAATGTTCTTCACCAACTTATTGTTCTCTGAAAATACAGCATATTTATGGTTTATATCACTATCCATATCACCACATTTGTAGGGAAGTTTGCTTTTCTCATCTAAATCCATCTTATCATCCATGCTTAACTCATCTTCATCCTCAGAGTTCGCAGCTGCAATTGTACTCAGCTCCTCCAGCCTTCCTTTGAAGTACCAGTGTAGTATCCCTAAAAAATACAGTAAGAGGAAGGATAAGCAAGAATTAAAACTGTAAACTTTATAGGTCATTGCCATAGAAGCATCTTTTGATATCAAGCTTCCCTTACCGCTCTGTCTCTTACAAAAGATTGAAGACTATGTAAAATAAGAATTTCAAACTTCTTCCATGCCTTTTTTTTTTTTGTGTGTGTGTGTGTGTGTTGTAAAGACATCATCTAACTTGTAAATTCAGAAACCAAAGCCATAAATCAGTGACTAAAGAAGTATAATTCTTGTGTTGCAGAAAACAACCCAGGCAATGCTATTGAACATTTGAGCGATTCGCTACATGATTAGTCCAAGAATGAAAAATTTTAGAACTATAACTTTAAATAGGACAAAGGCAAACAATCTTAGGACCAATCATGTAGCAAGGAAGTAATCCACATACCAGGAAAATGGTGAGGAAGGCTAGCCAAAAGAACAGAAGATACAATTAGTTGATATTTCGAGAACAGATAAACCCGAGTAGAATCTGGGCTCGCTTGTCCTTGCAATTTGTCTTCATCATAGGACTGTAAAGCGCGAGCCAACAATAATAGGCACTTCTCCTGGAACTGCTTTTGAGATGATATTTCTTCCAAAGCTTTGCATATTACATGCTGAATCTCTTCTTCTTGAATCTGTATCAATTCCAATCAGGATTTTCTTCCTTATAAAATTTCTAAGCCCTAAAACCAAGACATCTGTTGAGCCAGATTAAAATTGGTAACGTGGCAAATGGAATCAGCAGCGATAATGAGGATATAACCATCCACATCTGCTAGCTAGACCACATAATAATGACAAACATTTTCCCATGTAAATTACTTCACAAATAATAAATGTAGTTACCTGTAAGGAAGCTAAGATTCAAAATATAAGCCTATTGCGACGGCATTCAATATATTTGTAGCAACGGAAGAAAGAAGTGAAAACCAAAAAACTATGGTAATCATACAATATCATAACTAAAACTATTAAAGAGCTTAAATCACTTACTCAAAAAAAGGTGTTAATGGGTTGTTAAGTCGTGTAACGTACACATACTCTATCAAAGTAAGACTGGATTGGCAACAGAAGTTTAAAACTTTACACTAAATTAGAAAAATCCAACAATTACGACAAACATAGAGAATCCTCATTAGCAATAAATCCTGCATCTGCACAGACACAGAAAGTTCCCAGTGAAAATCAAGAAATAATCTATTTTTTCTAATTCCATGGAGTAGGCACTCTTTAATGTAGAAAAATATATGACGTGACCAAAGGACCATATGTACGTACTGGATTCTTATTAGTTTCAGATGGTGCAGCATTGATGTAAGGTTCAAAATAACTCCAGAACCTTCTTGCTCCATTTCTCTCGAAAATATCCTGTTGGAAGACAACATTGTCACTGTGAGTTCAATAAAAACACCTAGTAGAGTCATAATGGCCACACCAGCTTTAAAAATTCAAAAACTAGGTTACATCATAAATTCGGGAAATGATGAACCATAGCATGCATGGTGTGGCTGAAAATGTTTTCACTGAGAATATTTCTGTTGATGAAATCATTTTCAAATTCAAGGTATTCAAATATTAAAATGATTTCATCAACCAAAATCTTGTCCGTGATAGAATATTCCCAGTTCGAATCCCTTGAATGGTTAAAGTTGTCTTCTCCAAAAATGAAAATTTACATAAGAGAAGAAAACTAATTCAGTCACTTAAGCCCACTTCTCCAATCCAATACTACACCTTGTATAATTACCATATATCACCAACTATTGTACCCAATCAAATGCAGGAAACAATAATCCAGGTTTCAATTTTCCAACGTAAAACATTTTCCTCCAAAAAGGAGTAATCTTTACTCGTAATTAGCGAAATAAAGCACCTATGAATTTTTAGTACTTTAATCTTCTTTCAAAATATGTACATTTTATTCAAAACAGAAAAAAAAAAACTATAATAGATATAAATTCACACTAAACCTCAATGCAGCGAAGGAAGTGTTGTTCAACCAGAGATGCAAGGCCATGTTTGCAGAGATTCTTAGCTCGCATTACAAACTCGTCGCTGAATGACAAATCACCACTGCCTTTGAGTAGAGCTTCTGAAGTAGAGCAAAAGCCATCCCAGTTTTCCGATATCTCTGCTATGGAATCAGCACTCAACGACTCCAAGTTCTCCAAACCGCATCCCGATGAACACGTCATAGTGATTATTTAGAAGTCTAATCCGGCGGAGGAAAACCCTAATTAAGTAAAGTAATGCATATACACATTCGTAATTGAGTTAACGGCGATAAAGGGAGACTTAGAGAGAGGTAAAAGTGGGGGTTTGGGTTCAGGTAGACGGTGTTCTGCTGCTTCAATGGAGTGAAGAAGAATCTAGCTCCTGCATTTTACCGCCATTTTTCATGTTTGAGTGCACTGTGGACTTTAGTCCATGTTCATACCCGGCCCGGGTTGACCTGACCCGGCCCGAATGGATCTCAAAGACACTATATCTCCATTGTGGGAAAAATTTCATGATCAACTATAGTTTGAGGCTTAATTATCAAACATAACCACAGATTTTCTAATTAAAATTCCTAAAATTGTATTTATTTGCTTGAAAGTATGTTTGTTCGTTTATATCGGTTCGTTTTGTATTTATTGGATATATTATAGACGCGTACAAAAATTATTTTAATGGATAACTAATTTATTGATACTGAATTAACAGTTTTATAAAATTTTTGTATTGAATTATCAGTTCAATTTTCGATTTTATGATTTTGATTAATGATTAAATTAATAGTCACTTAAACATTTTACCAACTCTATTTTCTAAATGTTAAAATTACCTTCTTTGTAAGCAATACAACTTAGCCTCTTTGTCTCTCCTAAACAAAAATGATAAATGTAGAAATTTGTATTGCACTTTTATTCTTCATATAATTACTGCTTATTAAAAGAGCGAATAGCAGGTAGCCCAAGCAGCTCTTCGTCAACATGCATGCTTGAATTGCCTGCTTCTACTTCTATATTATATCGGACTCATAAAAAATATTTCGCAAATTTTTAATTTAATCTTTTTAAGTCATTTCGAGTGTCAACTATGATTTTACAATATTAGCCCTCATAAATTATTTTTTCAATTGTGATTTTACTGTATCATCCTAATTAATTAAATTAGGCCATTAAGAGGCAATTAATCTACTCAAGCAAGCAGTAGGTCGACATGCCTACTTGAGCAGCTTGAGGGTACATCCGTAATTTTTTATCGTTCTTCCGTTGTAATTTGCTTGTCTTTTTTTTTAGTGTTAAAAAATGCTACTAATCATGATAATTAAAGCTGCTCAAGCAGGCAACAGGTCGACATGCTTGCTTGAGCAATTTAAGGGTATATCCGTAATTTTTTATGGTTCTTCTATTGTAATCTGTTTATCTTTTTTTTTTTTGTGTGTGTTAAATATGCTACTAATACTAATTGTGATAATTAAAGCTGCTCAGGTAGCCAACGGATCGATATGCCTGCTCGAGCAGCTTGAGGGTATATCCGAAATCTTTTATGGTTCTTCTGTTGTAATTTATTTGTCTTATTTTGAGTGTTAAAAAATGCTACTAATTAAAGTTGCTCAAGTAGACAACAGATCGACATGCCTGCTTGAGCAACTTGAGGGTTTATCCGATTTTTTTTATGGTTCTTCCTTTGTAACTTGTTTGTCTTATTTTGTGTGTTAAAAAATGCTATTAATCATGATAATCAAAGTTGCTCAAGCAGACAACAAGTCGACATGCCTACTTGAACAGCTTGAGGGTATATTCGTAATTTTTTATGCTTCTTCCGTTGTAATTTGTTTATCTTATTAATCATGATAATTAATGACTTAAAATATTTCTAAAAAAACATGTTACGTCACAATATTAATAGTTTAAAACATTTAACAGTCATATTAAAATTTTAATTTACTCTCTAAATTCTATCTAATATCATTTAAATTAAAACAAAAAAAATAACAGATATTAAACTCGCGCTAGCACAGACACCAATATCTAGTTTTATTTTATAAACATCATGTATGATCATTTTAGCATTTCCTCATCAGTTAAATTGAAAATCATACCGTTAAATCAATTAATTGAAAATCAATAACAAACATCTAATTAATCTATTTATTGATTTAGTGTGTTCACGAACGAACAACTGATAAACATTTTTGAAAACATCGAAAATTTTTGAAGATATTGCAAAATCTAATCAAATATCTAAAGATAAATTTTCAAAATCTAAAGTCAATGTAATTTCTAAAATAGTTTTGGTGGAAAAGTTTGTAATTTCTAAAATGCACTGCATAAACAATAGCAGCATAATAAAATGAGCAGGTTCCTCTGATTTCAAGTATTGAAATTAGACAATTGAACCAGCTCCAACTGTGTTCAAACATGAAAAAGGAGACCACTAAAGCACAAGGATACAACAGCCATGTTACTAACATTACTGTTCCATAAAAAGAATGGAAGTACTCAAATGAAAATATTTTGAACCTTAAGGATCCTATCCTATTAATCTCTATACTTCAGAATGTGAAACAGTAACTTCAGACTTAGTAAACAACTCCACTTCATGGACAACAGTCCCCGACCACGGTTTGAGAAGATTGGTTTTCTTTGTCTGGTCTTGTTCTGGGATGAACAGAGTATAGAAGCTTGTTATGTTTTTTGATGAGTCAAAAACTTGGTTACTCGTGTCCTTTACAATCTTCAGAACAACTTGTCAGCACTAACCAAATCAAGACGCCATGTGGCATTAAATATGGTACTTGCTGATCTTTAGAACGCTGTGATGCTCGTCGCTGATAGAGTAAGTAGAATGATAGCTTTGCTCTACACTCTTGATAAAAACTTGGCTGTGCTAAAGCTGCAAGAACAAGATGCTTTTGAAATACATGGTCGGAGAAGTCACTTTTTTTACCATGAAATTGTCATATAAACCTACACCCAAAATAAAGCATTCAAGATGACGAACCTAGAAATATTAACAAAACTTTGGAAAAGAATATCCTTGATGACCTCTGAAAATAGTATAAACAAAAATATAATGCATCCCTACTTGGTTCGGAATAATATGAAATATCCTTAGTTTGCTGCTTAACCTCAAAAATGCTTCTAAAAGAGAAATACAAGCGCGGATTTCATTCCACCAAGCAAATAACTATAAAAACCTGCAGAAACTCCTGATCTGTAAAAGTGTAAACACAGAGAGGACAAAGAAATTATAGTAATCAGCCTTAGTACATAGGCGTTCTAAAGTGCCATCATATTCTCAATCATAATAAGCCTACAGGTGGTCATTGAAATACTCACACTTCATATTACCTATGAAGTAGACTATCTTAACAAAGCAATCTAATCAACATGCTTGAAGCACCATAAGCATTTCCGGTATTATCTATTTGAAGCAGGTAACAAATAACATCTTGTTTCAATATGTTTCACTACTTCAGAAGAAGCAGAAGACGAGATAAAGAGAGAGCCGACGGTGAATTTTGAGCGAGCATAAGGGCCAAGTGGAACAAGAAGCGTATGAGGAGCCTGAAGAGGAAGCGCAGAAAGATGAAACAGAGATCTAAGTAGAGCAGTAGGGTCCAGATGCCTAGGGTGGTTTCTGGGTTGAAACTACTGCTCTTTACTATCGCTTTCCATTTCTGTGATAGCTCCGAAGAATGGAGGTTGTCCAATGTTTGAAGCTGTGCATTAGTTAATCTACTATGTTTTATGAAGGAGCTTAGTTTTAGTTTCAAGTATTGCTAGTACTAGTAGTAAAGATGTTGATTTGTGTTTTTGTGGTAACTTGCAAGTTTTGTCAACCAAAGATATATGTGAGATATCTTGAACTTTTTCTCCTTTAAGCTGATGTTATTAAGAGGATTTCTGTTTGTCTGGGTTACATTTCATTTGAATAAATTTTGGCTTTGAACGTTAATACTTCAAAAAAAAAAAATTTGTTTCACTAATGCAAGAGTTCCATGGGCAAAACTAACATAAAGTATTTAAATATGGGTTTAACACTGGGGCAAACTTTTTAGTTGAAAGGTCAATTTTTTTTTATAATGTACCAATTTTAACATCTCCGAAGAAAGTAAGAAATATGTAGCTTCTCCTGAGTAAGATAAAAAGAGTTTGTTGATCTTCATAATAATGAGTTGCAAACTGAAATGTTCTTAAGAAATACCAAAAATGTTAGGACTTAGGTGTCCTTAGAGTAGCATTCCCAGGTTGTGAAACTACATCTTGTGTATCTGGTTATAAAGTTTGGTAATTTCATGCTTATGTCCTTTTTCTTTTTTAATGAAGCATGCTTATGTCCTTTGTTTGACACAAAGAAAGAAAGTCTGAAAAAAAAGGAAAATAAGATCTTCCAGATGACAATAGAAGAGTAATATACTATGTATTACCTGAAGGGTAGGACCTTCACCAATAATCCCGACACGAGCACAATCCATCTTTTAAATGATGAAATCTCTTAGCATCTCGCATGATAATTTCCCTACCAACAAGCTTTGAAGCAATCTTCAATGCATTATGGCAATCACCACAGACACGCAGATTCTTTATAATCCGGATTGGTGATCGTGCAGAGCTATTCATAAGACCTTGAGCAAAAGCCAATCTCTCGCTGTGAGCCATTAAAGCGTCCTCTTTAGTTTCTTGGTCTACATCATGTAACACAAACTTGGTCTCTGGTATATAACCTTCCTCCTTCATTAGCTGTTTTAAACCCCTAAGCAATGCATATATCTTTTCATGATCGGGATGTGACCTATCTCCCGCACGATATTCATGAACTTTGCTTCTAGCCTCAAGAAGACTTTGAGCAGATTTCTTCTTCTCTTTCTCCTTAGCGATATCTGATGCTTTTACAGCCAAAAAACCTGCTTTGGACTGTTCATCCAAACGACATGGATCTAGGAGCTCAACAATCTCAGCACAACGATCCCCAAGCTCCAAGTTCCCATGTATTCTAGAGAGATTCATCATGGTTTCCCATACTTCAATACTTGGCTGTATAGGCATCCTTTCAATGAACTCCATAGCTTCATCAAGATATCCTGTACTTCCCAACATATCTACCACTCCCACATATTGCTCCATGGAAAGAACAATGCCATAATCCTTACTCATTGATTCAAAGTGTAACATGCCCTCAACTATATCACCAACAACACTACAAGCATGGAAGACACCCAGAAACATCTGACCATCAGGTTTCATCCCAGTTTTCTTGAATTCTCCAAACAATTCTATTGCATCTTCTCCAAGACCATTCTTACCAAGCCATGTATTCATTGTGTCCCAAGAAGTCAGATTACGTTGAGGCATTTTTCGAAATACCAAGAAGGCATCTTGCATGGAGCCACATTTTCCATACATTTCAAGAATCTTATTGTACATTTTGATGTCAAGATGAGGATGAGATCTCACAAGGTGCTCATGAATTGATTTAGCATCTTCAAGGGATTTATCCTCACTGCACACATCCATCAACATGATATATCTAGACAAATCGACTGTGACATGTCGCTGCTCCAACAAATGCAAGACTTCTACTGCCTCCTTTACTTTTCCTTTTTTACAGAAGTCATCGAGCTCATCAACTGAACCTTTTTTACTGCTGCTATCAGCAGAATCGATCGACTGTTCAGCACCTGTTGAACTTCCCATTTCTTGATGGCCTACTAATCCATTCTGAGATTGATAAGGAGCTTGATGTCCAGCACTAGAAGGATTAAAGCCGCTTAAGTTTTGCTGATATCGCCCCATCATCTCCCCTGAGTAGCCACTTGAATACGTAGGCCTTTCCATGTTATATCCACTTGCATTTTGTGGATACGTTTCAGAATTTTCAGATTGAGCATTCCTTACATTTCCAGGGTCATAATTGGGAAGGTTTCGTTGAGGCACTCCTATGTTTCTCGTGTAATTACCACTGAAATTCTGCTGTGACATTTCGCTGTTTCCACCATAATAACCATTTAAATTCTGTTGATAGTGTCTATATACTCCATTATGACTTGGCTGAGGTTCTAAACCTCCCTCAAACCTGGATTTATGCAGCAAATTTGACGAATTTTCACCATTGTAACCACTATCATTTCTATTATTATGAACTAAATTACTTTGATAATCTTTTCGAGACCCGAAATCATTATTGCTCGATGAGAAACTCCCATTTCTCCCAACAGTTTGCTGAAACTCATTTCTAGATGAAACATTGATATACCCAGATGAAAAGTTCTGCTGAAACCCTTTGGTATCCTTCGGTTCTTGAACCCCATTAGGGTTCTGCTCTATTCTCCCAGAATTTCCACTATAACTCCCACCACCTTGCGTGCTACGAGAGAACTGCTGATTATACCCCCGTTCCTGACTCTTCCAGTTTAATTTATTCCCAGAACCCGTATTATTCGAGCTATAATCGAAAACCCCACCTGGGTTTTGCTGAAAATCACTGTTATTTCCCCCCTTTAACTCACTATAATTATCAATCTCAGAAATTTGAGTAGCAGTACTGATATTTCTTAAAAAAGTAACGGACTTTAACGATTCTAAATGATGAGATTGTCTGCGTACCTTTGATAGATTTCTCAATGATTTGGATGTGAGTATGGTGGCTTTACTTCTATACATTTTTTGACGACTATTCGGCGAGCTCAAGGAACAGAGAGAGGAGGCGCTACGGTGGTGCAACGGTGTTTCCGACTGCTTAAACCCTCTCGCAGTCGAGGCTTTAGGTATGAAGGCAACGAAGAAGAAGGTTTGTAGAATCAAGAATGTGTGATATAGTCCCTTTACTTTTAGGGAAAACAACAAAAGACCCTTGAACTTACTAAATTTAACTTGGTCATTTCGATATTTACAAAAGGAGAGGTCAAAACTCGAAAGACTTTTTAAATGAATTGAATTGCTTATATTTTATAGAAGAAGAGATGTTGATATAAAGGAGTTCACGATGCAACAGTTACAACACATTGTGATATCTCCATGTGCTACTTGTAAGATGGAGGTTTGAGTTACTTATAAGTTATCTACTTGAGTTACTTATAAGTTGTCTGTTTGATTGCAAGCTTATCTAAAAAATTGTGTGTAGATATTATACTTATAACACTCTCCCCCCCGAACGTTCTTTGATAGATAACATGTTTTATTTAAAATCTTGCCAGAAAAATCTCATTAAAAAAATTACAGGTAAGGAAAATAGAACACATATGTTGTAGTACGCATTACTAGCTGCCTCGTTAAAAACTCTTGTTCAAAAAACCAATGAGACTTGGTTAAGGGAAAAAAAAATTGTGTACTATATTTTACTCTCACAATTAAAGCATGACTCACTTCTTGGAGACGATGCATTTTGATTGTTTAGCAGTTTATCATATATTGAAATGTTAAATCTCTTATATCATCATTCGAACAGTTGGTGTCTTATTGTTCATCTATGCTATCATTCTCCTGATACAGTTCATCTATGTTATCATTCTCCTATAATTAAAGCATGACTCACTTCAAGGAATTAAAGTGTTCAAAGTTATATTTAAGGAACAAAAATAGAGCTTATCCAATAGATAAGTTACAATTATGGACAAAAACAAATAGAAAACTACCTAATTATGCAAATATTCATACCATTAATACTAATCCATTTTATGGTTTGAAATAATTACATATTGTTTCATTAATTTAATAATTTCATATGAAATTTCAAATTATATATATGTATCAAAGATACTATATATATGTATCTTTCATACCAGATACATTTTGAAATACATATATATATATAGAAGGGGTAGCGAGAAGTCAATGTATTTCAGACACATGTGAATCACACAAGATATGTGTATTTGGGATACTATATAAATTTTGAAATACAAACATATAAAGATAAACGAGTGAGATTAGAGAAAGGTAAGTGACATAATTATTATATTCTAGATACATGCGGATCACGTTTGAATACAATGTATTTAAAAAAAAAATTACACCTAATTTGATCCGTATCTGAATACGTCAAATACATATATTTGACGAGGCTAATGGCCCAAGAGTTAGAAATGGGCCAGCTCCAAAGATGAGTGTTTAAGGTCTATTACACTGATGCTCCCGAGGCCTGGACCACTAGCTCAATGAAAGCCCAAGAGATTAGTGATGGCCGGAGAGCCCACATAACTAAGATAGCGGTGACGGCGATGTCGGCAACGGTGGCGGAAACGGCGACTTTTCCGATTGACCTCATCAAGACAAGGCTTCAACTCCACGGAGAATCTCTTGTTTCGTCTCGACGGATATCAGCCGTTCGAGTAGTGTCGGAGATCTTACGGAACGACGGCGTTTTAGGACTATACAAGGGATTGTCACCGGCGATTATAAGGCATATGTTTTACACTCCAATTCGAATCGTAAACTATGAGTTTTTGAGGAACTTTTTGGTTCCTGCTGATCATACTCTTTCTCTGTCAAGCAAAGCTATTATTGGTGGAATATCTGGTGTTATTGCTCAGGTAAATTGAAATCGCGTTGATTTTTGGAATTACGTTGTTGTATTTAACTAAATGAATTAGAGATATCGTGTTAACTCGGTCTGATTTACCTCGATTAATTTCACATGATACCTGGTACCTCCGGCCACCGAGGCTAGGATAGACGGGAGTTGAGATTTGAACTTGAGACCTCGTGGTGCTCAAC
This sequence comes from Solanum rostratum, assembly GCA_029948455.1. Lineage (NCBI taxonomy): Eukaryota > Viridiplantae > Streptophyta > Magnoliopsida > Solanales > Solanaceae > Solanum > Solanum rostratum. Next base: position 8,305,501 of record CM057046.1, read on the forward strand.
CTACATCATTGACCACTAGGCACACGCGGTAGTGCTACACTAATCTTTTTTCAGTGTATATGAGGAATACTTTTAGTTTGGTGTATGTACTGTTTAATAGCAGGGTAAGAACATGTAATGAAAAAATGGCTGAAAATTAGTTTGATAAGGAAAACACTGTTCAAGGTCTAAACTTTAAATAGTTAAATAAATTAAATTACTGAAAAGTTGGTATCAAACAGTATTATTAGTAAAATAGTGTCACAAATTCTGAGTTAGGTTGTCATTAGAGTTAGATACATGACTAATGCAGTGAGTGAGTTGAGCTGATGGCTCCTTCATATTGCAGAACTTTTCAGTTGGGAAGGTTTTTTCACATGTTAAAACACTAAAAAGACAATCAGAAAACACTTCTGGAGAAGATATGTCCAGCCCCACTAGATAGAATCCAAATGATTTCTTGCTAGTCGTCTGCACCTAGCGGATGTGGATACCTTCCTAGTTAGGTGCAGTACAATAGATCCTCGTCTTCGTGCTTGATGCAGTAATGTCTTTAGGTTGTTTACAACAAGACTAGTGAGAGAAAAATAAAAGGAATCCAAACCAATGATCTGTGCCTCAATGGCAAATTAGTCGTGTTACCTACATGAATTCTTTGTACCCATAATACTAAATAATATTTCTTTTGAGACAAATTAGGAGTTTCCTGGAGCCTAAGTATCTCTAAATATGACATTGTGCTGTAAGATATACGAGTCTAAGCAGAATAAAAAAAACTCTTCACCACGACTAAGAGTTAACATCTACTAGTTGGTAATTGTAAGTATTTGCTTCTATTGTGGTCATTTCTTAGCCAAGCCCATATGAATTCTGAAATGTAAATGTTAGATATAGTTTTGGTTTCTATGGCCGTCTTTGTTTATAGAGCAGATTGTGTCATTTTCTGTGCCCCCCACTTCTTTAGCTTACTTTAGATGAAGAGTAGCCTTTCAAAGAGAGAACAGACACATTTAAATCAGATCCTCCATTGTACTAAAAATACGGCAGAGGACAAGTGTTTCTTTGATGAATTCATCACAATTAGAATTGAGTTGAGCAACTGTTATACATTGGATTCATCACAATCAGAATTGAGTTGAGCAACTGTTATACATTGGATTCATCACAATCAGCATTGAGTTGAGTAACTGATTTTATATTCTTTAGGGAAGAGGAGTCTCTGTATTAGATTGTCAATTCTTTGTTTTTCTTAGTGCTTCCCAAAGCTTTTGAGTAAGTGGATGAAGGACTAGTGATCACCAAAACAAAACTTTGGTGTCATGATTTTTTATTTTTAATGGACCAGAAGAAATACAAGGTTCTTTGTAGTTATCTTTTTGATTAATTTGTTCATTCTGAGTTAAAGTCAACTGTCTTGAACATTCTTTTTCATATCTAGTTTCTTCTGCTTTTGGGGTTTGATATTTTTCAGACGAGGTCTTCCGGAAACAGCCTCTCTATCTCTATAAGGTAGTGGTAAGGTCTGTGTGCATTTTACCCCACTTGTGGGATTCCACTGGGTATGTTGTTATTGTTGTTGTTCTGAGGTATAAGCATTCATATTTGTGATTTTATCACTTCAGTATTTAGTGTTTTTAAGAAACTAGTTCCTCTTTCTCTCCACCAAAGATCGCATCATCTACAAACCCTTTCTCTTCTCATATTTAATTTATTCATTTTTAATATTCCACACGACACATCTTATTTTTGTTTTCCTTCTCTGATAGCCCGTGTCTTTTGTGCATGTTGGGAAGAACGTAAAGTATGATCAGCTAATGCAAATAGCTAAAAGATATGTTGATTCTACTAACCAGAGAAAAATTAGAAGAATGATCTGCTACCTGTCTTTTTTTCAAAAAAAAAAAAAAAAGGAGAAGAAAAGAAAAGAATAAAAGAATTGGAGTGTGATACACCTGTTCAAAAATCTTTTCAGTTATGAGGTTCCTTTGCTTAAGCTTTCAATTCCTTACTTCAACAGGACCAATTGTGGAACGTGTTATAGTTGCATGTCTTTTTGTAATTCAGGTTGTGGCCAGTCCAGCTGATCTTGTAAAAGTTAGGATGCAAGCAGACAGTAGAATGGCGAGTCAGGGTCTGCAACCTCGATATTGTGGGCCGTTTGATGCTTTCAACAAGATTATTCGGAATGAAGGCGTCGGGGGACTTTGGAAAGGCGTGCTCCCGAATGCCCAGAGAGCCTTTTTAGTTAACATGGGAGAACTGGCATGCTATGATCATGCAAAGCGCTTTGTGATCAATAACAACATAGCAAATGATAATATATATGCACACACTTTATCATCTATAATGTCAGGCTTGTCAGCAACAACTTTGAGCTGTCCAGCCGATGTAATTAAGACAAGAATGATGAATCAGGCTGCTGATAAGCAAGGAAATTGTAAATATCGAAACTCCTACGATTGTCTTGTCAAAACTGTTAGAGTTGAAGGACTCAAAGCATTGTGGAAGGGATTCTTTCCTACATGGGCAAGGCTTGGCCCTTGGCAATTTGTATTCTGGGTATCATATGAGAAACTCCGACAAATTGCTGGTCTCTGTTCATTCTAACCATTCATCTTGCTTGTGCGCTATACAAACCGTGGAGCAAAGGTTAGGTTTCATTTTGTTCCCTTTGATTGATCTTGAGTTATGTATGTTGTATCTTAGAATGTGTTTGAGAAGCCAAGTATGCTTCTCGACTCCCTTTTGTGGAAAACTGGGGAGACATAGTTCTCTACTTGGAGTTATCAGTATTGGCAATACACTCGCGTTTCCTCTACTTGAGTCATTTAAACTGTTTTCTGTCTCTTCTTCATCCAAATGTTAGGTTGCTGCTAGTATTGGCTTCAGGGTGCCAGGAAAAGTAGGTATTTCTCATATTTGTGCGAAAGTTCAGAAACAACCAGTTGGAACTTGGAAGTGTCAGTATGAAGAAGACATCTCTATTCTTGTTAAACTGAAACAATACATGTGTTGGTAGGGTGTTAAAACTTAGACGGGAGTGATGAAGAAAATAGATCTCGAGCTTAACTCAACCATAAAGCTAGCTTGTTCATAGCTCATGAGGCGAGGAAAAATCCCATCCACAAACCAATAAGGGACTTAACACCCTTGCATGCCTAGGAGTCTAGGATGGGACATGTGGAACGTGGACAATATAACAAATGGCTTGAGCCGGTATTCTCAAGTTGTGAACTAAAACTAAAAGAATTAGAAAGACAACAAGGACATTGGGAAGGAAGTTTATTGTATCGGTCGATTCGGTTCGGTTTTGAATATTATCGGTTTTACTTATTGGTTACTAGTTTGTAGATATGCTAAACCATTAAGGAACCGTTAAAATATCGGTTATTGACCTTTATCTGTTTGGTTATCGGGTTAACCATTAACAATTAATACTTAAAGCTCACTTCCCTAGTCCCTACCCTTTCCCTACACTAACAATCATATTATTCAGTAAGCATTTTGCAACATGAATGCACAACGTACAACTATAGTAGCACCATTATAAACAACAAGCAGCACTACAGGCTACAACAGCACACCTGCACGATTGCACACCATTATAAGCAGCAGTGTAGCACCAAAATAAACAACAATTCAGCACTACAACAACAGACCTGCACCTTTATGAGCAGCAGTGCAGCACCAAAATAAACAACACTACAATAAGTCTACTCACAGAAACCACACCTGCACACCATTATAAGCTGCAACATTACAATCATAAACAAATTAAACAACAATTTAGCAGCCACAACACAACAAGCTGCACCATTACAACAGTCACAACTCTGAACTTATAAGCTACAAATAGAATTTCAAAAATCCAAAATAACAATCACACAACCTGAAAATTAAGTCCAGACATAGTACTAAATTACTAATAGTTCAAGATTTCAAGTCAACAAAATAATAGCTACTCAATCCTTGAGTAGAGAAGCCTATTTCTACTTCAAGTTATCCAAACAACGCTTAACATGAGATATTAAGGAATCAGTCCCAATATAGCGCGAATGGTAATTAGTAACACGACCACAATGAACACATTTTAGTTCAAATGATCCATCCTCGCTCTCTTCAAGCTTTACATGGTGAAGCCAAATACGTGATTGAGCCTTAGCACGACGAAGTCCAGGTATAATGAAATCTAATTAACAGAGAAATAAAGAAAGTATTAGGTATTCAAATAGTTAAGAAAAGAAGGCTAATAATCCACTAAATAACTAAGAAATAGAGAAAATGTATCATATTTTAAAAATGAAATGAATTAGATCATAAATTCAATAAAGGAATCATTATAATGTGAAATGAAACGAATAAGATTATCAGAAATTCAATAATACGGAACTCAACTTCAATATTAAGACATCTACCTTCCTCCTCCTTTAGTAGGTTTAACAAAGGAAAACTCCAATTTTATATGTTATCAACGGAAGGTTCTTTTCCAAGTTTGGCCAAATCTAAAGAGAAATACGATAACAAGTCAAGATTCTTTCTAAATCAATATTTATGCTCAAAAACTCATGTTATGCAGACCAAGTAAAATATACTCAAAAATCATCTGTACGTAACATGCTCAGTGTGACCATCGATCTCAGTTGTGAAATAATGCGTAAAATCAAACATAGTCTTCAATTAGGGTTCATGTGAATGAAGATACAACCATACAACCAATCAAATACTCAACTTCAAGAACATCATCAAGATATTATGGTATATGGAAACTCATAAAGACAATAGAAAACTCAGGAACTTAATTCAAGAATTTATTTAAAACTTTGCTCGAACTCAATTTCAAAGAATCAACATGTGGGGCGCGTGGATGAACTTAATCCAACGCTATGAGTAGCCTTACATACCTGGAATGAAGGAAGACACTAATCTTCACAAGGATTTAACCCCGACCTCTGGAACCTTAGCTTCCTTCTCTTCTTCTCTCAAGAACCCTAACTCAAGTTGTGCGTAAGAGACTTTAGAATGGTATTTAGAAACCCTATTTCGACTAAAACGATCTATTTGATTGTGGATTAGTTTAGAATGGGTTGGATAAGGTCTAGAATGTCCCTCACGAAAAAGCTGAAAAAAGTTCGCCTTGCGTATATAGGTCCGCGACGCTATGTAAAAATTCGGGGGTTTTCGCTGAAAATGTTCCGAACGAGTTTTCTAGTCACGTGAAAAATATTGGACCAAGTTTAAGTGTAAGTCCGTGGCAGGTACGCGTCGCACACCTGTCGCGCACTCTCGTTGGAAATCGTTCTCGCATCGAAAAATTATCTTTTGATCTGGTTGCTCTAAAAATCAACTGAGGCCATTTTCCCACACAATTTTTCATGTTGATCGCATTTCCGGCCTCGGATTTGCCATCTGAGTTCGGAAAGACGCGTTATGCGCATGTCTCTCGTCTAAGAATATTTTGGTAATTTTACCGGATGTTACGGATCACTTATGTTTTAATTGGATTACATAAGTTTGGTTAATTTTAACCCATTAAAATATGGACATAGGTCAATTATGGTTATCTTATATATGAGCTCACTTTTGTAAAACAGAAGAAAATATTTTCCTTAGAAATTTGAGAATTTTTTCTTTCCGTATCTATAAAAACACACCAACACATCCTCAACCCTCCCCCTCGCACTATTCAACAACCCTCATACCCCCAACCACCCCACCTAGGTCGGAGATCGAGTCCTGAGTTAGAGTTAGGGATTGGGTTCTAAAATTCTGATTTTGAGTTAAAGTCGGATCAAGATTAATAGTCAGGTTAGAATTAAGAGTTGAGTCCGGAGTTTTCGATCTGGGTCAAGGTAGGGATAGAGAGTTGGTCTTGGTCATATGTGTTGAGTTGGGAGTCAAGTCTTGGATCCCGGTGTTTGGATAGAAAGAGAGCTTTAAGAAATGTTTTTCTTATTTTACGAGGGAAGTCATTTTTCTTAGATTGAAGAAAAATAAGGCTATTTGAACATTGTTTTTCAAAATATGAGAAAATCAAAAACATTTTTCTCATACCGAACACACCCTTAAAGTAAATTTTATTGTCAAAGCTGATTTCAATTTAACTCGATTAAAAATTTTAAGTTTTTTTTTTGTTGTTGAATTTAGATCATTTTACCTCATTCATACTTTACCCAATCTATTCTTTACCCATATTCATATGGATAAATAATTGAATTCATTTTTGCTCAATCTATTTTCAATCAAATCCATTCATTTGCCACCATACTCAATACTGCGGGTGTTCACGGTTTGGATAAAAACTGATTCAAATATAAAAAAGCTGAATCAAACGGACTAAATAAATTGATTTTATTTGGGTTTGATTATAGTTTTAAAAAAGCGATAGTGCTTGGTTTGAGTTTGATTTTGTTTGAAAAAATCGAAGAAATAACCAAAAACGAACCGACAAGTTATATACATATATTCTATAATTATATATACATAATACATCATTTTTACAAATGATATTAAAGACCTAATATACATCTGCATCAAATTTTATTTTTAATCTATTTATGAAAACATGAATGCTCAAGATGAGAATATTTATCTTATTGATGTCTTGTATATGAATGTCTATGACAATTCGTGGCGGAACTAGAAATATCACTGTCTCTTCCTTCTAAGTCAAAATGGTGAATTTTGAAACTTTATTCACGATAAATTTAGTGATTGAAAGTTTTATAATATCAGTTGTAAATTTTTTTTTTTCCTCATTTTGAATGCATCATTACTTTCATTTTTGTCTATGGTTAACAACCGAATAATCGAACTAAACTAAATCGAAATCAATAACAAACAAACCAACAAATATATATTATAATTAATTTAATTTTAATTTTAACCAATAATCGACCCATCAACGCTCCTACCCAACACAAACCATTTGTCCTACATAATTCCTTGTCAATATCATTGTCAATTAAACATTTCAATAAAATTATCCTCTTGTGTATACGTATATTGGCCTCATTAAAAATTGAATACTCACCATCCCACTGTCTATACCCTGACCTACTATTTAATTTTGCATGTGTCATTAACTTTTTATTCAATATAACATTTATTCAATCTTCCAACTACACATCATAATATCTTCCAATTAATTATATTATAACTTTATATAAAAATATTACATATGCTTGCCCAATAATTACTAGAAGTTATACTTGTGATCAATGCAAGGACGGAACTAGAGAACAACAACAACATACCCAGTTGAATCCCACAAGTGGGGTTTGGGGAGGGTAGAAATGTACGCAGACCTTCCCACTATTTTGTAAGAAGTAGAGAGGTTGTTTCCTGGGGACCCTCGACTCAACGGCCCACAAGCAGAATAAACTAGATATAGCAAAGGGAAGGAAAGGGAACAAAGGGAAAAATAGAACTAGAAATCGAAATAAAATAACGACTCTTTACAAAAAGCACATGTCAATATGTAAATACGATGCATTCAACACATACGACAACTAGAGACATCAATCATGCCTACCCCTGCTACCAATCAATCAGCCTGCTACTCTAATTCGTGACCTCCACTCTTTCCTATCTAAGGTCATGTCCTCGGTTAGATCTAATGATAATCTACTCTATATATATTTTTCATCAAGAACAAAAATGACTTTTTAAGATAATAATACTTTGGCAAGTGATCATTTGAGGAATTAATTCGAGAAATATAATTCATTGAAGTTGAAAAATAGTAATTAATTATAATGCATTTTAATTTTAATTTTAATTTAGAGCTTCGTAACATATTGCTAATTACGAAAAAGACGGACCAAAAATAATAAATTTAAATGTCTCATCTTGTGGGTTGCATTAGCCATAAAGTTTATTAAATATACACATAAATAGAGGGGCCCCAATATTATATTTTTACCAAATTTGAAAAAAATAATTATTATAAAGCCTGTATTTACGTACTCATTTTTTTATTATATGGTCACACGCTTTCAAATATTAAACACAGTAATAAAGTTTTCGGCGTCGGTACCTTTAATTTACCACCAATCCTTTATTTTATTTTTTTCAAAATCACAATTACTAACATATAATTTGAAAAATTATTTTTTAATTTATTGCTAAAACACAAAAGAAATCTAACAATGGATTGACCGAGAATAGGGAAAGAACAAAGTTGATTGATAGGTCGAAGACAAGTCGATTTGACCGTTCGACAGCTACGTTGAAGAGCTTTCAATCGATTTTGTATCTATACTCCGGTCTTAGCTGAAAGAACTTATTTGATAACTAGGTACAATATCCAATTTAAGGAGAGAGTGAAATCGTATTGACTTGAACACAAATATATACATAATACTATCATTAAGAATCGATTAAAAGATATTATCACCTTCCAAATTATACCCTTTTTTTTCTTCATATATTTTTTTTTTACTTTTCATTGGTCAGAAGAGGATTCAAAATTTTAAATCGATGAGTTTTAGATTTTAGGATAATTTATTTAATCTGGAATACATTATTTACATATATTAATTAAAACTTTAATATAAATACAAGTTTGAACTAAAATTATCGAGTTAAATGTCGTAAATCCATTAAAAGTACGTGCATGCAATGACATGGACCACCTAGTTTCATGCAAATTAAAATGTAGTGAAGCATTTTTAATTTTTATAGGATATGAATTTGTTATTTTGCCAAAATTAGTTGAGATTATGACATATCTTGAATAATTATAGCTGTCAATGTACTTATTTTTAGAATATATAATTAAGTTTAGCAAAAATTAAGTAAAATTATATAATTAAGTTTCATTTGACTTGCTTTATTGTTTACTATTTTCATTAGCACTTATTTATTAATTATTTATTTGTTATGAAATTAATCAACAAGTTAAATTAATTATTTTCTTTTTCTGCTTGTTTGATATATGCTTTATTTTAGCTAAGGGCCTATCGAAATAATTTCTCTATCCTTATAAAATAGCGGTAAACATAAATAATCAAATCTCTAGTACTGTTTTTTTTCTTCCGAAAACTAGTCAAATTAATTTTGAAAAATGTAAAGCGACAATTAAAAAAAGTAGAGTAAGTATTTTCTCCATTTCTTTTTAATTGTCACAACGTTTTTTATTCAAACGATATGAACTTAAAAATTACAACTTATAATATTTTCGTATAACTTTTAAATATTTATACTTTAATTTTAAAAATTAATATTGGCAAGGGGGGAATGACATGTACATTGAGTATAATTAATACAATAATAACTGTCAACGTACGTACTTTTTTTAATATAAAGTAAGTTAGTTGAGATATTCCCCACGATGTCATCAGAGCCCCAATATTTTTAATTTTTTTTTTTTAATGAAATCAATAAATGTTGTACATCTCATCTTTAGTTCTACATTAATGTATCACCCAAATACCCGACATACAAATTGATGAATGGGGAAACATGTTGCTCAAAATAAGACGCGGAGCTAGGGAGGATCGAGGGGTCGATTTTTTCTTCGATTAAAAAATTTATATAATTAATTGTTTTTGGTACTGTACATCTCATCTTTCTTTTTCTTTTCAATAAATGATATATATACGAATTTTTTAATTGTATTTTTAATTTTTTTTTGTTGAGAATAAATGGAAGAAAAAAGGGTGTATATATATATATATATATATATATATCGATTTGTTGAATTATATAAAGAGATGATTTTCATCTAGAATCGGTAAAATTAGATTGTGAAAATATAACTCATACAATTTATTCAAATTTAAATAATGGATTATTGAGCCATTTAAGTTCATTCATTCAAACATTGTGATGATTTGTACCAAAATTGACACAATAATCATAATAAAGGGAAAACAATTAGAATTAGAGTTATTTGGTACTTAATTTTTTTTTTAAAAATAAAGCAATTAGAATTTAGGAAGAATTGAAAGATTGAGTTATGATTCATATTTTAGCACAAGTAATTTTTGGATCGCTCGTTTATCAACTTAATTTATTTTAATCCACCTAAATTTAATTCAACTCACCAGTTTAACATCTCACAGTCTTTAATCCATGGTTTGCAAGTAGATAATTAGATAGCTGAATCTTATTTTCATAGTGTGTTTCTATATTTACCATTATTTTCTGTGTTCACTTTTATTTTTTCGTTATTTCAAAAATAGATTCACTTTTATTCTGAAAAGACAACTATTTTTTTTTCTATATTTTTACTCTTGATATTAATTATTTATTTTTCAAGATTCAATATTAAACATTAACTAACATAGGCATTACGATAAAAATACTCAAATAATTCAATCATTATCTTTTAAGGGACATATAAAATTTAAACTGAACAAATAAAAACGAACCGAAGGAATATTAAGGTCATTTGTCCAACCCCCCAAACCCCCACCCCTTAACATTTATTTTATATTGCAGCTAGCTAACTCTCTTTATCATACAAACTTATAAATCTCTTCATTTGTTGCTTATATATACACACACATATACCATCTCTCATTTCCCCCAAAAGAGAGACAAATTTAACTACTTTTCTTGATTTTGATTCCCTCTTGCTTTAGAGAAATATAATACACAAAATGGGAAAGTCTGATAAAGAGGGATTGAAGAAAGGTCCATGGACCCATGAAGAAGACCAAAAACTATTATCTTTCATTGACAAACATGGTTGTGGTAGTTGGGGTGCTTTGCCCGCTAAAGCTGGTAAGTTTAACTACTTCGTCCATCTCAATTTATGCGATATATTTTTTTTCAAGTAATATAAAATTTTTTTTGTCTTATTCTTAGCGTGAATATTTATGACTTGTTTCAAGTGCAAACTTCAAAAGTCTTTCGTATTTTTAACAATTGCTAGCAGGATCTAATTATTTCTTTTTCACTTCAATTTTTAGGTCTACAAAGATGTGGGAAGAGTTGTAGGCTAAGATGGATAAACTATCTAAGGCCTGATATCAAGAGAGGGAAATTCAGTTTAGAAGAAGAAAGAACCATCATTCAGCTTCATGCTCTTCTTGGAAATAGGTATATGCTACTTTCTCTCTCTCAAAATAAATGTCTTTTCAAAATTCAAAATAATAATTAGTTCTTCTTTCGTCTTAAAATAAATGTTGTTTGGATCATTTTATGCTGTAACAACAGTATATTCAGTGTAATTTTACAAGTCGGGTATAGAGAGAGTAGAATGTATGCAAGTCTTGTTCCTACCTTTAGAAATAGTGAGGTTATTGACCATAAGAACCTCGACTTAAAAAAAATCACATCAACACAGACCGAGAAAATAACAAAAGAGAAGAAATTAAAGCAAAAGATTATAAAAAGTAGAAAGCACGCATGACAAAACATTCTGAAAAAGAAACAATAACTACAACAAAATAGTGCAATAATCAAAGTACAAGAGATAACCGATAGTAATAGAAATCGAAAACCAAGAAACTACACGAGAAATATGACTATTATAAGTGAGGATAAGTGAGACAATGCCCTAATACTTATTAGCCGGCTTCTATCATAATCGATGTCCTTCACGACCTTCTATTTAATGTTGTGTCCTCGATTTTATCTAATCACCTCTCCGGTTACTTTATTGACCTACCTCTCCCACTCCCTCTCCCTCTCACTCTCCTAAAATTATGCATAGACTCTTACACCTCCGTATTGGGGCATTCATTCATCTGCTTCTCACATATTCAAACCATCTTAGTCTTGTATTTTGCATCTTGTCCATCACCGAGCCACTCCTACCTTGTAATCTCGAATATCTTCATTTCTAAACATATCTCTCTTAGTATCCAACATATTCATTACAACATATTATTTTCACATCTTTCATTTTCTGAATTAATCGGCCAACAATTCATCCCATACAATACAGTTAGTTTAACCACCACTATGTAAAACAATTACTCATTTAATTTCATTCTCAATATGAAAAAATATAAATGCATAGCATTTTACTAAGTTATCCATATTTATTAGATGTTTCTTGAGCGTGGAACACTATTAAGAAAAAGTAATTCTTTAATATAAGAGTATGAGTAAAATCAACTATTTTTTCCGTCCCAAAATAAGTGTCGTTTTGATGAAAAAAAAGTCAAATAAATAAATTTTTAAAATACTAAACAAGTCAAAAAGTGAACTGAAGAAAGAAAATGGCACTTATTTTGAGAGAAAATACACAACACATAAATGGACAGAAAATGATGATAGAACTCATGAATTATTACTAGTAACCTTTGTTTCTGTCCCACAGTCACTGTTTTCTTCTCTTTTAAGTATGCCACAAATAGTCTTAAAGCTACTCATGATTTTGTCTATAATTATTAGTAGGGTGCAACAAATAGCAATAATGCTACTTATGATTCTATCTCTCAATATTAGTGCACATTCAATTGAAGTCATCATTGGTTTGGTTTGATCAAATATTGACCTGTCATCCGCATCAGAATAAATCGAATTTTTCGAAAGAACTTGCTAGTGGAGGAAAATCTCCTAGGGATAATAGACATAGGGCTAAAAAGAAAGACAAAAAGATTCTTTTGTGTTTAATTCTGCAAAATCTTGAATGTTATCAGTTCGGGTATGTAGACCAAATAATACAATATAAGCAAAATAAAAAATTGATCGATAATTTATTGCTAAATAATGCATAGTTAACATGCTTTTTTGATTTTTTTTATAATTCATTATCAAATAGAATAAGTCGTAACAAACTTTTGTAGTAAATATACGATATGTAACGTTTTTCATATGTGATTATTCTGACATTATATTGATCGTTTTTTTTGTTCCTCTCTTTGTCAATGATGTATCAGATGGTCAGCAATAGCAGCTTACTTGCCAAACAGAACAGACAACGAGATAAAAAACTACTGGAACTCACGTTTGAAGAAGAGATTAACCAAAATGGGAATCGATCCAATGACTCACAAACCAAATGGTGCAGGCTCATCAAAAGATGTTGCAAACCTTAGTCATATGGCTGAATGGGAAAGTGCAAGACTAGAAGCAGAAGCTAGACTTGTACGTAAATCCAAAATCCTCTTCAATAACATCACTAACCACAATTATAACAACATTAAAAACCATAGTACTATTTCCCAACAATCACCTTATTATCAACAACCCCCTTGTCTTGACATATTAAAAGCATGGCAAATGTCTAACACAAAGTTACCAACAATAAATGACATTAGTGCCATTCTTCTTAATAACTCGAGCAACAAGAACCTCGAATCATCATCAATACCATCAATGTTAAATTCCTCAGAGAATTTCTTCGCGAACAATGTACCAATTACTACTACAAAAGTTGATGATGATCATCAAAACCCTCCAAATTTGTCTACAATCAACTCATGTTTTGAAGATGATTATCTCCAAACAGAACTTCCAAGTATCATGGAGGAGTTTTCAGGGGTATTTCCTGAATATACACAAAATTCAATAAATGGATTACAAGTGGATAATAATTTTATGGGAAGCTGTTCTGGGGATTTTGAAAATTGGAACAATAATTTCCCTAATTATTTGGTCAATTCACCTATTGATTCTCCAGTGTTCTGAGCTAGCTAGAATTTAATTGTACTTCTTTGAGTTTATTTATTGTTTTAATAAGACTATGATAGGAATTTACATAAGTATTTATAATATCTCATTGTTAAGTTTAATTTATAAAATGATTTGTTTAGAATCATGTTTTCATGTGCCCTTACATTTTGATTTGTGTCCCAAAGGTTCAGTTTATGAAGTATGATGGTTAAATTACTTAATTTTCTAATGTGGGGCTTCATATTTTGGAGACGAGTGTATTTCGGAAATAGTCTCTCTATTTTTATGAGATAGTGATAAGGTCTGCGTACGTTACATTTTACCCTCTCAGACCCCATTTGTGAGATTTTACTGGGTATATTGTTGTTGTTGTTGTGTGTATATATGTATATATTAATAGTGTATAAATGATGTATATATACATACACTTTATATATATTTTATAAAAAGAGTTGATTGAAGTATTTAGGGCAGTAATTATCCCTATAATGATAACTTATACTTCATTTGTCTCATTTTATGAGGAAGTGATTTTGTTTCGGGAATTAATTTTTTTTTTTGTGAGTATTTGCTTTTTCAAACTTTATTTTGATATTTCAAAATTTAATTTTATTGACTTGTATTATATTTTTCAGATATGATTTAGATATCATCTACACCTGAACTAACCAAAAAAAGAAAAAATTTAATGCAATTAATTTTAATTATCAAATACTATAGGCTCGTTTGATACGAGAGATACTTAATTCAAAATTAATTTTAACATAAATTTATCGCATGTTTGAGTGGAATAAATTATACACCTATGATTTAACCCAATGGATATGATCAAAAAATTCCTTGTCACGAGCTTGGCTCAAACCAGCCTCTCCAGATGCGAGTCTGGATTTCAACCTATCTGATCATGACTTCGTTAACCCAGTTCGTCACACGATAGAGAAAGGAAAAACGATCCCCTCCCCTTCTTTCTCTAATAAGGTAGGGCACGACATGCAACAGAACACATGTCAAATACAGTCGCTCTCGCCTTGAAAGCTTCTCTTCAGAGAATTCCTTCACTTCACTCGCCTAAAACAACTTACAAAAACTTTAGGAAATGTGCGTCTTTCTAGTTACGGCTTTCGATTAAAAAGAAAGAAGTCAGAAGGTATATAGTAGCTTGATTGAGAGTGAACCAACTAATTCCTTTTCAGAAGCGATATATAATCTCGAAATAACTAAATAATCTCAAAATAATTTTGATAAAACTTTTTTCTGAATATATTGCAGCACCTTTAAGTTGGTATAAGTATGTACTACTACTACTAATAATAATAATGTCACAATCATGCACATTATTAATTTCTAATCACATTTATTATAGTGTAAAGTACTTAATCTGTTCCCTTTTGAAAAGTTAGTAAATAAACTAAAAAAATGAGAGGAGGAAATTAAATGCAATAAATATATCTGAACCTCCCCTGAACCAATATTTATCAAATATATGGTCCAGAAAAAAGAATTAAAAAAAACATGCACCACATTATTTAATTTACTTAATTAATGCTTCCATGCAGTTACTTTATTTTTTAATAATATTTTAATTTCTACTTTCTACGTGACATATTTAAGACCATAAGATTAAGTAGGTGCTTGAATTGACTTATTTTTAGGAGCTTTGAGTATTTTTTAATTTTTAGAGGTGTTTGGCAAAGACATAAAGTGTTTTTAAGCACCTTAGTTTAACCTTAAAAATAACCAAAAAAAAAAAAAAAGCGAAGGTAGGTACTACTTTTGGTTTTTGGTTTTTAAGTAACTTAAAAAAAAAAACATATCCAAACACCTCCTAAAGAATATTTTGATATATTTGACATAACTTTAATTTACAATCACAAAATCAAAAAGTTTCTTTATTTTTTAAACTTTGTGTTAAGTCAAATTAGTTCTTTTTTTTTTAAACGGAAGGGAGTATTATAAATGGTATCCTTTTTATCCTCTGTGTCAAAGAGTTTTACATGATGATTTGAATATATATTCCTTAAGGGTGAGTGTTTGGGTAAAAGGGAATTACAGAAAATATCTTTTTGTAAAATGGGAGTAGGAGTATCAAAAGAATATGAAAAATTTATCGAATTTAATCGTATCAAATTGATTTTTATTATTTTTTTAATAAAATTATGGATTTTTATCGAAACTTATAACCATTCTGAATAATTAGGATGGCCTTTTAGTTTACAAAAAATTTTGAAATATTTCCGAATCGAACCGAATAACTTTATATGTATGTAAATATATTTATATAGTAACATGTTAAAGTTAATCTATAAATATATTTTATAACATATAAATGTAATCTAAGTGCTAGGCCTCTGGTGACTGGATAATTTTGGGTTTCTGCCCTTTATTAACCTTTAATTAATTAGATTTAAAATTAAAATATATTATAACAGATACTCCATCAAAAATATAACAAGATCTATGCAGATACTCCTATATAATGTTTGAGGTCATATTACAGCAACAAAATTTTACATTCTTGACTTTTTGGTGAAAAATTAACGTGTTTCTTCAAATATACACTTACAAAAAAATATTTTAATAATAATATATTTTGAAGTAATACTTTAAAAATTAAAAATTAATTGAACCACACCAATATCAAAGAGAAAACATTATGACCAGGATGATTTTAAAATTTTAATTTTGGTTATACGTTATAAAATATCTAAAAAATTAAAATGATATAATTTCTAAAAAATAATTGACTGAACCGTTTCATTGACCCCCCTAATAAAAGGATATGGAGAGTTTGGGGTGGCCCTAGGGGTTTTTGCGGTTTGGTGCAAAATCAAGTCGATTGAAAAAATTGATACTTGATTTTGATTTTGGTTTTAAATTTAATACCTGATAATATATTTTTTATTTAATTTTGAGTCAATTAAAAATAATTAAATCGGACTAATAAATTATACACATAAAATTTATAATTATTTGAAAGTTTTTCATATTGTAATATTTTATACCTTTTAGTCATTTATTAGTTGTAGCCTATTTATTTCACATTTAATACAACACTTTTAAATCTCATTTGTAATAGATAATGCCCAAACCTAACGCTGTCTAATTGTGTATATGTTTTCCATTTTAAATTCGATAAAGGGTCAAATATATTCCTATACTATTAAAAATAGTTTAAATATTTCTCTCGTTATACTTTCGGTCCAATATATCTTTTCAGTTATACTTTAGATTCATATATACCCTCCAATTATACTTTAGGTCCAAATATACCCCGGTAGTTACACTTTATGCTGATTTGTCTTAATTTTTAATGGACAAACATGTAACGAATTTACAAACAAATAATTTTATCTTAATTTTAAATACCTAATTCACTTTAAAAACTCACCTCCCATCTCCGACTCATTTACTTTATAGACTTAATAAGCATAAGTATATATTTACATTAGATATAATTTGTCTGAATACCCTTATGTATTTAATTACATGACGATTTAAATACTTGTGTTGTCAGAATTGATAATAATGAAAACGTACTGGGCGTTTAAGATTTTATTTGCCCAATACTTTGATGCTTTTATTAATTCCTACCATATGCTAGATGTAAGAATGAATCTAGAGCATTTATATTTAAGATAACTTTAGTACAAGTTAGTGCATGCCTAACAAGATGAAAGATCAAATAGCCTTTTATCTTTCGTCGATCAATGACTTAAGTGTGCAGTATATAAAGTGAACAGATCGGATTGAGTTAAATTAATGGGTTTAAGTTGAAGCTACTAAAATTGTTGATAAATTATTTGTTTCTAAATTTGTCATAGGTTTGTTTATTATATTGGGCCCATAAACATATTTTGTGAATTTTTTATTTAATTTTTTAAGACAGCTGTTTACTTTAATTATGATTTTACCATATTACCCTAATAAATAATTTTCTCACTTCGTTCAACTATGATTTCACTATATCACTCCGATCAGTTATTTTAAGTTATGTAAATACTAAAATTAGGATAAAATGAATTTCTCTTTAAACTGGACAAATAAAATTAAATAACTACCTTAATATCTTTCCATGATTATATTTGTGCAAAACAGGACGTACTACATATTTATTTATTTATTTATTATTAAAAAATAAATTTATGAATAACTATTTAACACGTACATTGCACAAAATCTTTGTAACCAGTGTAATAATATTGCTCAATTAGTCAAATTTGAACTGTAGCAATTAATGGAAAATGGTCCATTAATCTATTATGATAAGTATAAATTAAATAGGGTTGCTCCATGGTACAGTTTCATAATTAATGTGTTAGTAATGGCAGAATTTTTTCCAGACAAAAGAAGACAAGTATTTATATAGTCATTAATCAAATATAGCCCACCATAATTCATATATTTATTGAGTTCTGTCTTTTTTTTTTTTTTTAATTCTTTTTACATTAGTAAATTATTTAATTATACAATTCTTTAATGAAAGAAAAATTCACAGAAACGTGGATTCATGGAGTTCACAAAGTTTAGTCAGCATTTGATGATTGAATTTAAGACTTAAATTTAAAGTTCTAATTTTAAATCAAAATATGAGTAAAATTTTAAATTTAATTTCAAATGATACGCTCGAAGTTCCTTAGAAGATTGATTGATCATAAATAGGTTATCCAAGATGGATCCACTATGAAGGGGCGATATTCTTTCACATTCGGATGAAATTGAAAGAACTAATCTAATGGCATATCAGATTTTTCAATAAAGACGAGTTTTTACTCCTTTTTTATACTTTTGATTTTCCATTATAAAATTTGAAGTTAAACGAAAGGGTTATTAAACTTATCGAATTAACTTCTCATTGATGTATCATTTCATCGAGATTTAATCCAAACCAAAATGGTATTTTCTGATTCCTGAATGGGTCTTTTTCATCGATTTGGAATTTCAAATTCCCCAAAAATGAGATCTTAAATTTTAAATTGTGATTCGAATATTTTTCTTAAAAAAGGAGAGTAAAATTTCATTCATAAATTTTTGTTTTGTAAGAAAAAGATATATGTTTGATAGAAATAGGTTATATGTACTATTTGAAACAGATTATACTAAAAAATTAGCTAGTTACTACTATTATTGTTAATTTTTTTGATCAATCGATCTTCATAAAACTATATGTATTTGAGAGTTTATAATATTTAGTCAAAACTATTTATTTATAAAAGAAACATAGAAATATGTGATTTATTAATGTGATGCTTAAGATATTTGCTACCTTGCTTATATAACTATATTTTACTCATTTGGTAAATTTTTTAAAAGGTTGACATATTTGTTTGTGATGATATATTTTTTAATAAATTTTTAGAAACGTCTAACGTATAACTATAAGGCTGGGCAGGCCAATGCATTAGCCAAATGGCCTAAGAGTATAAGTAATTCTCAGAGTTCTTACTCCAGAATTTTAGGTAGACCTGCCATTGCAGTTCGACTAATTCAATCAGCCATGCCTGTTTCCACAAGTGGGTACTTTAGTACTTCACAACAGGCTATTGCATAGGAGAGTCAGAGAGCTACTTTCAGCCTAGGCACTCATTTGCCTATTGATTACCGTTATTATAATTATGAAGTCGGGTGGGAACAGAGTGCCCCTACCCCTACAGCAGCAGACTAGAGTCGTAGTGTCAGTAGGTGGAGATAGTAACAATAGATAACGTCCTTAATTATAATTCATAACTACCATTTGAGTTTGCTATATAATATACCAATTTGTATTTTTTTTTGTTGAAATAGGCAAAAAACACAAATTCAAATTAACTAATTTAAATAAATTGCTTACTATGATTTTTTTTTCAAATATGATAATTGGAAATTTGGAAGTGCCTCACTATTGGCCCTACTTTTATCTTTTGTTGATCACATTTTCAAAGAAATACAACTTTTTGGGTACGTAATAATTCAACATCAAAATTGACTATTGAAGTACCTTCATCATATACAACCACAAAAAGTCCACAATTCTTATCTACATTAGAACAAATATAAATTGAAAAAAACAAATACATCTCAATAAATATATATAAATCTAATTTAATTATCTCAATAATGATTGAACATTTTAAACCCCAGATAGGTATTAATCTTTATTGGGTTACAATCTTCTCTGTTTAATCAGGTTCGTGCCAGACGTACAATATGAAGATAAGTCACTAGTAGCTTTCAGAGATCAAATTTTACAAGGTGGTGATGACCAGGCTACTAGAGGCTCAGATGGAGTCCTCAAATATATTATAAATTCACATAACAGGTTAATGTAATTGTTGGACCATTATGATGATAATATATAGAAATAGGTTAATGTAAAATTATAAAATGCTAATACAGACAAATAGTATATATTATATTGTTTTATTATATGAATATAGATCAATATACACAGATCAACAAAAATCCTTTTTTGAGAAAGTAACACAAATTAAAGCACACTATTATTAGTGCGGATTACATGCTGAAACACAAGTTTTTTTCAAATTATATAATTGCCAAAATTATTATTTCGGATATACGTATTTTAAATACGCGCTACTCACATTAAGTGTAATTTATTTCAGCTACATTGTATTAAAAGCGTGATTCACTTTGTATTTGAGATATACTGACTCTCTCGCTCGCCTCTTTCCCTCTCCTTTTATTTGTATTTCACATTGTATTTGAGTTTCACAAGTTCAAGTATTCGTGTATCCTATATCATTTCATGTTTTTATGTATCCAAAGTCAATCTCATCTGGTGTGTCTGGTATCTAATATCTAGTGTACGTGTTTGATATCTGATACAATATACTTATCTGGAGCAAATTCGAATAATGTATGTAAAATTCGTGCAAAAATACATGTTTTGGATATCAAAAATAAATGTATTTGGCATTGAAATATGCATTGATACATTCATCAATTGTCTCTAAGTCACCGAGCGAAAAGAGGAGAGAGAGAGAGCAAGAAAAAGGGGAGGAGGGCGAGAGAGATTATGTAATTATTTTAAAGTACGTGGAATTTAGTACATAATGATGACTCAAATTTAAAATTTCAGATTCTATTTTAATGGAAAGATCCTACTATCATTACTTAGTTCAATCTACTCTATTTATGACTCTTTTTCGTATGTGGAGCTCTCTATCTTCTTGGTGGGTAGATAATCCATCATCTTTCATTTGGATATTGAGTAGTTTTTATAATAATAAAAATTTAAGTCAATAATAATAGAACTGAAAGAGTGAAATTATTACTTGACTATAAGGAACAGAGCGACTATTGAAGAAGATTGATTGGACTTTCTACCGTGCCTTAGTTTTTTGTTGGAACTGAATTTGCTAAAGCTTAAATAAATATACCCCTCGGGGAAGATTAAATAAAGAATTGATTTACCTAAATCTAAAAAGGAGAAACGCAATTCATTTGTATTTGACACTATTTTACTTGCCTTATTTAGTAGACTATTTTTAACTTTCACGTATAGGAGAGATAAAATTTTAGCTTTAACAAGTACTCCTTCTCCTATATTTTGTGGTGATATAACTGATATTTGGTTATATGGTACATATGAGGATGATTATTCAATGATAATATTATAATATAAGATTATTTTATGTCATTTAAATAAACTCTTACCGCTAGTTTTTCTCGTAATTTTATACTAAAAAAATTTGTTATATCATGAATATTATACTTACATCATATGAAACCACCAAAGCCTCACTCCTCCCTCACCCCCAACCCTTCATCCCCTTCTATCCACTCTACGACCTCCGCCTTGATAATATTTTTCTAAATTATATATAAACATTTAAAAATATTTTATCGTTAATAAAATTTAAAAAATGCTCACTTTTTTTAAAATAAAAAATAAACTTTTCGTGAAAAAAAAAACATTTTCCTCTTGCAAAATACACCCTTGATGAATATATTCGAGTGTAATTCACGATCAAAAAATTAAAAAGGATAGCCTTGTACATAAAATATCTTAATAAAGAGATCGAAATAATTTCATTTACCTAACTTTATTTGATGGATCAATATCAGAAAGCAAAATCTTATAAAAAAAAGTAGTAATTGCATGGAGGCATTAATAAATGAACTAATAAACAAGGACGATGCATTTTTTATTTTTTATTTTAGCCTATGGGTTGAGACGAGGGTTCCCAGAAAACAGCCTCTCTATGAGGTAGTGGTAAGGTCTGCGTATATTCTGTCCTTCCCTGACCCCACTTGTGGAATTCCATTGGGTATGTTGTTGTTGTTGTTTATTTTGGCCTCCCATTTACCAATGAAAGACTACCTTTTTCTTGAATGAAAGAAAAAGAAGGGGTGAACGAGCGCTGCGATAACGAGCCGGTTCGATTCAGAGAGCACTTTTTTTGAGAATTTCTCGTTTCTTTTAGTGTGAATTCCCTAGCGGCGAATTTCAAACTTGTGGGGCCCTATCTATTCCATCTCTCGAGAATGATGATTGTATTTCAATAAAAAGTATTTTACCTTTTCAATGGACTTCTCTAAATTTGTATTAATCAAGTAGAAGAAATTAATTCCATATACCACTTTTTTTAATTGATCTTTTGGACTATAGTCGACATTCATAAATAATTAATCTCAACAAGGACCACGACTGTTCTGATGCACATAAATATATAGTGCTTTTTTTCTTTTTTACTCCATTATCAAACAATCAATTAAGGAAAAATTAAAATCTTATCAAACTTATTTATTACAAGTTTGTTTAATTTAATAATTTTATTTTAAGAATTTGTAGAAATTAGTATGCTATTAGTTTGTTAATCGGTTAGTTATAAGTTTATTAGAGTAGTTAGTGAGTTAATCATAATTGCCAAGAATTCAACAGAATTTATATCCAAATTTGCACTGAATTTAAATCAATCATTTCATAAACTAAATTTCACTTTAATATGGAGCCAGTAATACAAATCCTGCTAGTAAATTTAAAGTGCATAATCATCATAAAACTAAAAACTAATTAAATCAAACAAGTACAATTTCTCTATAGCTATATAATTGGTGAATTGATCAAATAATTAGGGAAATAATTATTCCAATTAATTAACTTGTTATCTTCAAAATCTCCATAACAGCTTCCCATAAAATTATCCACTTGTAATCCATTTGTTGAATTTTGTGTATATTCCGGAAATACCCCTGAAAACTCCTCCATGAAACTTGGAAGTTCTGTTTGGAGATAATCATCTTCAAAACATGAGTTGATTGTAGACAAATTTGGAGGATTTTGATGATCATCATCAACTTTTGTAGTAGTAATTGGTACATTGTCCGCGAAGAAATTCTCTGAGAAATTTAACGTTGATGGTATTGATGATGATTCGAGGTTCTTGTTGCTCGAGTTATTAAGAAGAATGGCACTAATGTCATTTATTGTTGGTAATTTTGTGCTAGACATTTGCCATGCTTTTAATATGTCAAGACAAGGGGGTTGTTGATAATAAGGTGATTGTTGGGAAATAGTACTATGGTTTTTAAAGTTGTTATAATTGTGGTTAGTGATGTTATTGAAGAGGATTTTGGATTTACGTACAAGTCTAGCTTCTGCTTCTAGTCTTGCACTTTCCCATTCAGCCATATGACTAAGGTTTGCAACATCTTTTGATGAGCCTGCACCATTTGGTTTGTGAGTCATTGGATCGATTCCCATTTTGGTTAATCTCTTCTTCAAACGTGAGTTCCAGTAGTTTTTTATCTCGTTGTCTGTTCTGTTTGGCAAGTAACCTGTTATTGCCGACCATCTAATACATCATTGATAAAGAGAGGAACAAAAAAGCGATCAATATAATGTCAAAATAATCAGACACAAATTACTATGGGTATTTGTTGCATAAAAAAGAGAGAGAAGAAAAAAAATGACTATGGGAATTGGGAAAGAATAATATTAATGTGGTAGAAAGAAAGGTAACTATTTATGAGTTCTATCATCATTTGCTATCTTTTATTTTTTAATTTATTATTGTCCTTCACTAATGTGGCATATACCTTATTCGTCTACTTTCACTTGTTCATTATGTTAAAATGAATGTCACTTTTATTTATCAGTTTAAAAAATTAATATATAATTTATCACTTAATTTCTAATTTATTCTTATTATAAAATATATACCTGTTTCCAAGAAGAGCATGAAGGTGAATAATAGTTCTTTCTTCTTGTAAACTGAATTTTCCTCTTTTGATATCAGGCCTTAGATAGTTTATCCATCTTAGCCTACAACTCTTCCCACATCTTTGTAGACCTAAAAAATAGAAGAAAAAAGGAGTTATTAAATAATGCTAGCAAATGTTAAATAATAGTATATACCTATATAAAAATGTATTTTCTAATATGGATAAAACTTTTAGATAATATAACCATATAATAACATGCTTTCTAAGTCAGGTTAAGGGTCATGAATTCAAGTCTCACTGTCACATGTTTGACCCTTAAAAAAGTGTGTAGCACAAACTGGAACTAAAAATAAGTATCAAATTAATATTATATATGTTACAATAAAAAAAATTAACACGAAATAATAAATTAGGAAAATCTAGCATAGATGATAGTCTGGGACCATGACTACCTAGGGATGACAATGGAGCGGACCAGAGTATAGGGAGGAGGTTCAAATCCATCCAGCACTCGCCTCGTCCCACTCCATTGCCATTTCTATTAGTTTGACCATACAATCTAATAAATCATTCGAATCTATGAATATATGAATTGGGACGGAAGATAGAGTTAAACTTACCAGCTTTAGCAGGCAAAGCACGCCAACTACCACAACCATGTTTTTCAATGAAAGACAATAGTTTTTGGTCTTCTTCATGTGTCCATGGACCTTTCTTCAATCCCTCCTTATCACAACATTTGGACCTTGTCATTCTTTAGATAGTTAACCTTAAAACTCAAGAAAGTTTGTTATTTGTGTCTTTCTTTTTGTGGAAATACAATGAGAGTTGGTATTATATATGTGGAAAGATCTTGTTATTTGGGAGCATATATATAGGGGCAAGCAAATGAAGAAATCATTAGTATGATAAGAGAGTTAGCTGCACTTGCTATGTAACATAAATGACAATGGGGTGGGGGTAGTATAAATTCCTATGTGTGGTGATTATGAATAGCAGCACACTATTACACCAAGCTTTAATTACACTGCTGGAATTTCAGGCAGTTGATAGGAGAAAATAATAGCTCTGCTTTTACTTTGGTTATTTTTGATATTGCATGATGTCATTGGTTATAACAAATTGGTAAGTTAGGTCAAATATGGATGAATTTGAAAATAGGTTACATAAAATGGATAGTAATCTAATATGCCCATATTTCATATAAAAAAGTGGATTGAGTGACAATATGGGTTGGATAAAAGTGGATTCAATAAATTGATTTATAAGAAATTAAATATTTCACATTATTGTTTATCTATATTATATTTGAAGTCAAAGTTTTACCAAAATCGTACTTGACCCCAACATTAGGAAACAACCTCGAGATCAGAAGTGGGATCCTAGATTGAGGTATTAAGTGGGTAGTAGGGTTTGGAGTTGAGCTTTGGTTTGGAGTCGAGTTAGGAGGTGTGATCAGAAATTGGGTCCACGTCAGGATCATTTCTCGAAGCGATTCCCAAGTTGTGGCCAAGTTTTTGGTTAGGTTACCAGGTTGGGACCCCAAGGGCCAATCTCGAATTTGGATAGTATATCAAGTTGAGTTCCAAACTGCTATCATGTTCGGGACCCTTGATTGGGATCAAGAATCCAATATTGAGCCGAGACTGGGTTCTAAGCCAGCTCTCTAGACAATTCTCAAATCAAGGTTGGAAGTCAGTTTTCTGACAAGGATTGGAGTTAGGGTAGGGATCGAAACCCCAAGTTGTAATCGAGATCCAGATACTACATTTAAAGTTCTAGGTTAGAAGGCTAGGACCAAAATAGAAAGTTGGGTCCTAGGTCAAGTCCCAAATCAAGGTTAGGGTTTGAATCAAAAGTTAAGTCTGGGTTATATGTCCTAGGTTGGACGATGGGGCCGAAGTCAGGAGTCGGATTCCCATATTCGGACCAGGACCCTGTGTTGGGGTCGAGAATCGGGTCCTGAGTCATGAATTAGAGTGAAATTTGGCAGTCAAATTTTCGGTCAAAGTCGAAAATCGATAGTTAGGGTAAACACATTTTATCAGTACTTTTATTTTTTCAATAATTTCATCATAGTTTATTTACTTTTGTATTTTTCTCAAATCTATTTTAAAGAATGACTCTTTCTTGAACTAAGAGTCTAAAAAAAAACAACCTAAATATATTATAATTTTTCGACGAAAACTCTTTTTTATAACCCCTTATACCTCCTTAGATCCTCCCCTTATTCTGAACAACATGTTCCACCTTTCATAAATTTGCATATACGATATCTAAGTTATTTATTGTACAACCAAAGATGAGATGTACAAATTTTTTATATATAAAAAAAAAAAGTGTGCATTTATTTCAAAAAAAAAAAAATTCCATTTATTTAAGAATCATAAATATTATTGGGACTGTGACGACATTGTGGGGGATATCTCAACCAACTTATATATTGCAAAGTACAATATGTCATGCTTCCCTCACAAATACTACTCATTTTGCAAAATAATAAATTTATATCCCTACAATATTAAAATAGCTTCAATTATTTAGACAATCATAACATAGAAATTTAATGTTTGGGAAATTCTTTTTATTTGTATTGAAAAAAAAATTCTTTCTCTTTTTCTAAAATCAAAGTTGATTTGTTTATATATACACTTTGTCCATCTTGCTATTTTTTATTGTTTTCAATTGAAATTTCATTTTTTTTTTTCAATATTCAATATTTATATTGACAACAGTGTATCTTATGAGAGTATAACTATAATAACTGTCAGTATTATATATAACAATAACATATCCAGGAAATCTCACCAGTGGGGTTTGGGGAGGGTAAAATGTAAGCAGACTTTACTGCTACCTCATAGAGATAGAGAGGTTATTTCAAGAAAATACTCGTCTAGAAAATATCAACCCCAAAGGCAGAAGATACTAGATAAGAAAAAAAAAACAACTAAAGTGGAAAACAAATAATAATATATGAGTAAAATAAAAGATGGATAATAACACCACAATATATAATAATATAAAGACACGATTAATCTTACTAATCTACTATATCACAGGGTCAGACAACATCCTACCCGTACTACCTATTAATTAACCTTCTATCCTAATATGCGACATTTGCTCCTTTCTATATATAGAGAATAATTACCTAGATAGCTAATGGTTGAATACTTCTTTTGTCAAAAAAAGATCAAGTTGATTTGAATATAACGAATAAAAGATGTGGTGCGATAGTGGATGAGGTTTCTTCTTTTGTAATTCGAGGATTTGGTTTCAAGTTTTGAATCTGGAAAAATTCTCAGTAAGCGTTTTTTTCCAGTTGAGTCTTACATGACACAAATTCAATTAATTGAACTTTAATGTGGATATCAAACATTGTATGTGAAAGTCTTTCTTTAAAAAAACTGGTCTACAACCAGGACAAATTTACAACATCAGAAATAAAAAATAAAATGGAAGAATTGGATTGGTATGGCATTGACAGTGTCTCAAGGAAATGAATTCCATAGTTTTCAATGTACATACTGATAAATATCTATCCAAGCATCTCATGAATTCAGGTCAACTCTCATGTATCTGTTACTTTCCATCGATATAGATATCGAATAACTATATATGTTCACTATAATTTAAGCAAGCAAATGAAAAGAAATTACTTAATAATTTTTATTTGTTGTACTTATATTACTATATGTTGAATGATACATATGACATATAATCACGTACAAACCTACAACGTACACATAAATACACCCAAAATATAGCCACTCAAACATTTTGTAACAATAGTTATAGCAACGTTTGTATAATTAGCACAATATTTGTATACATTTGTATAATTCGGTATACAATTCGTGGATAGCCTTTGGATAATTCGTTATACAATTCATAATGTTTGTATATTTCGTTATACAATTTGATTCGTGCACAACTTTTGTATAATTGCACATAGTGTTTGTATAAATTGTGCGCATTATACAAAACTCAAACTATAATTACAGCTAGATGTTTACCACGAACCATAATTAATCCAAACTATAGTTATATTAACTAATTAACTAGTATATGCTCGCTTATCCCCATAAATTTTCCATATGTGTATTCCAATATACCAAACGTACACTCCATTCACACCAAATAACTTACACACATGACATAAAAATAACATATACTCGATATACATTCGATATATACAATTGATGATAGACGTGAGGTGATGCCTATCCTAATTTGGGGGGAATTAGTTGTACCATTTAAGTGACTAAATTTAATAAATTCTCTTTTCTTAAAATTAATTTGCTATATAAAGTTACAATATTTCTAATCATAAAAGGATGACATTTTTTGTTTGAAACAAACTAACCAAAAAAAATGTACCACATATATTAAAATACGATAAAACTACAAAAGTTCACTTTCGATTAACGAATATTACGCCATATAACAACTTAAGCTCCTTCGTTACAATACATATAAGTAATTTTTTTTTTCATATTTACTAATGAACTCCGAAGTCATAACTCGTCTCAAATCTTGATATATGGAGTTATCTGATATTTGTATTAGTGAGAGATAGCATAAACTCAGTAAAACAGTCCAAAATATATGCAAATTGACACAAACACCAATACTATAGAAAAAAAAGAAGAAGAAGAATATGTTGCAAAGATCTACCTCCAATACTGACAGAGTAATGTTTTAACTATTACTTCCTTCATTTTAATATGTTTCATCTTATTTTCATTTTTAGTGCGTACAATAAAGAATGACACTTTTTTGGACAATCCTTTATTTTTAACTTTCAGTTGACATATTTAAAATTATAAAATTAACGGAAAAGGGCTTAAAATGCCCTCGATCTATTGAAAATGGTACAAAAATGTCCTTCATCCACCTATTGAGCCTAAAATACCCCTGTCATCCACCTTTGGGTTCAAAAATGCCCTTTATTAACCTTTTTGGCTCACTTATACCCTTGAAATACTCCATAGATTTCTTATGGAGTTTTACTTTATCTCATATGAAAATGAAACATAATAAATATTTAAAAAAGAAAAAAAAATTATTAGTTTCAAGGATATAAGTGAGTCAAAAAGGTAATTGAAGAACATTTTTGGACCCAAAGGTAGATGACAGTGACATTTTAGGCCCAATAAGTGGATGAAAAACATTTTTGTACCATTTTCAATAGTTCGAGGACATTTTAAATTCTCTTCCCCAAAATTAAAGAGCAATTTGATACATTTGATGTATCTTTAATTTAAGACAACCAAATTTAAAAATTTTGTTTTGACATGTCTGCTATTCACAGATCTTCAATTTTCAAGAGCTTCAGAGTCCCCTCTCTCTTTAGCAAAAACTTCATGACAGTTGATTTTATGATTTTCTATAGTATTTGATCAAAACTAAAATTTAACAAACTGACTTCCAACAAAGCTAGAAATTTTGTTAAAATCTCATATACACTTGAGAATATCAATTAGTACAAAGTATAAACAACATGGAACACTATCTAGACTCACTAATGTGAAATCAGGTTAATTTGATGTTGAAATCTTTTTTTTTTTAGCAAAGAAGGTGAACTTTTTGCCATACCAACCAAATAAACTTTACATCAACAAGGAGTGTTTCTGTTGTGATTATCAACAAACTAGTATCAGCACATTAGAACTCATTCAATATTTAAGCACATATTCTTTGTATTAAGCCTAAACATCTCATCCTACGATCCCTTCCCTGTTCTCCAACCACTCGATCTTTTATCATCTGTTTCACTTGTTGGATTGTTCTCTTTTCATCCATCCTTGCTTTCTCGAGAATCTTCTCATTCCTTGCTATCCATGTGTGGTATATGACAACCTCGTACGCATCAGTTATCAATTCTTTGTTTACTCGCGCCCAATTCTTCTTCTTTATTAACAGTAATATCTCCCTTACTCCATTGTTTGGCAAGTTTGTCCCTAACCATTATTGTATGTTCTTCCATACACTTGCAATTCATGAACATGTAACAAATAGGTGCTCAACGCTCTCTGGTATCGAATTATTGCATAAGGAGCAATTTGTGTTCTCTATTTCTATTCCCATGCCTTGCAATCTATCTTTTGTGAGTAGCCTTTACCTGACAGCCAGCCAACTGATGAAGCAATGCTTTGGAACTGCATATTTGTTCCACAATAATTCAACAATTTCCCACTTTTGTTCTGTCCTAATCAATCTTTCATAACCTTTGCAATTGAATACCTTCCATTCCCCGTGAGACTGTACTTCCCATCAATATACCAATCTTTCATGTTTTGCTTTAACTTGTGTAGTGTTTTCTAGTACCAACTGCAGTCTCCAAAAGGTGTATTTGTCCAGAAATCTTTACCTTGCTTTATATATAGTTCATTGACCCATTTCACCTATAGTACCTCCTTGTTTTCCATTATCATCCATATGTGTTTTCCAACTGATGCCATATTCCAATGCTTGCAATTTTTTATGCTTAGTCCTCCTTGTCTCTTAGGTTTACAAATGCTTTCCCATGAGACTAGTGTTGTTTTCTTCCTTTCTTTTGTACCCCCCAAAGGTAGTCTCTGCATTTTCTATCTATCTCATTAACCACACTTTATGGTAGTATGAAGATATCCCCCAAAAGTTATGTATAGAAAATAATATTGAAACAACAACTTGCAATCTTCTTGTATAAGAGAGTTTGTTTACTACTGCTCTGATCGTTTCAGTTATCTTTAGGCATAGTTGATTGCATTCCATTTTAGTCCACTTCCTTGGGGATAAAGGAAGTCCAAGATATCTAATTGGAAATTCACCTCCTTATACCATGTTTTTTTTCTAGCAATTCAGTCTTAATATCATCTGATACCCCAGCTATGAAAATGCTAGACTTTCAGTATTTGTTGATAGGCATGTTACCCTTGAGAAGTGATCCAGAGCTTCCTTAATTCTATGCACTGATGCCTCTTGCCCTTTGCTGAATATCATCAGATCATCTGCAAATATTAGATGGTTCAGTTTTTGCTTCTTATATATTGGGTGAAATCTGAAATCTGGGAGTTGTCTCATCTTCTTTAAAATTCTTGAAAGATATTCCATCACTAACACAAATAGTAGAGGTGAAATCGGATCCCCTTGCCTTAACCCCCTACTTCCTGCAAAGCACCCATAATTACTCCCATTTATTATGATTGTAAACTTTGTTGAAGTTATACAACTCATAATCAATTGACAAAACTTCATAAGAAATCCATATCCCTTCAACATTTCCTCCACAAATTCCCATCTTGCCATCGCATATGCTTTCCTTAGGTCAATTTTCATCAAGCACCTAGGGGTGGTTTTTCTCTTGTAATGTCTCAAGATATCATGACATATCAGTACATTATGGACTAGTGATCTACCTTCTACAAATGCAACCTATGTGTTGCTAATCAAGGAAGGTAACACCCTTTTAAACCTTGTACATAGCACTTTAGAAATCACTTTGTATAACACATTACAACATGAGATTGGTCTATATTGACTTGGAGATTCTGGGTTCTTTACTTTAAGGATTAATGCAATTACTGTTGCATTTATTTGCTCCAATAATTTCCCACTTTGCATGAATTCCAGTACTACTTTGGTTACATCTTCCCCTACTATAACCATCAGGGCCTGCACTCTTTGAAATTTTTATACTAAACATTGCTTCTTTTATCTCTTTTCTTGTGACTGGTTCCAACAATGACATTTGTTGTTGTATTGTCAAAGTGTGTCCACCTCTCAAAATAGTTTTTTCAACCTTTTGTCTCTCCCCATCCCCTCTCCTCCCCCCCTCCCCCCCAACGTTTAGAGAAATACCTGACAAATATCTCTGCAATCTGATCTGGCTGTTTTTGCATCTCCAAGTTGTCATTCTGTATTTGGGTGATTGTCTGCTTTAACACCGAATGGAAGTATTATGTGTTGTTGTCTCCCAGTTTGAGCCATGTTGCTTTGTTCTTTTGTATCAGCATCATTTCAGCTAAATAGCTCACTCTCTTGAACTCCTTGCCCGCTTCTTGCTCCTCTTGTTAGACATGCAATTTAATTTTTTTTAACTTGTATTTTTTTTTTCATAAACATAATAATCTATAATGATTTTTTAAAATATTGTAAAATTAGGTTTTCGGGCCTAACTCACACTCCCAAAAACTAACTCAAAGGAAAAAAGATTGTCCAAGCGAGTCCACCCATTTCATTGATCACCAATTTGAGACTTTTATCATTTTTCAACAAATATCAAAACTTCCTCAACTGATATATAAGTTTATCAAATAAACAAAACATAGTTCATAAACAAGGTATGAAAATATCATAATGTCGCGTTAATAAATCACATATTTTTATGTTCTTTTTATAAATAAATGCTTTTGATTACATGTTATTGCAAATTTTCAAATGCACATAATTTTACAAAAATTTACTAATTCAAAAATTTAATACCATAGGTCTTTTTGCAAAATATAAACTTTTGAGTTAAATTTTGCGTTTTCAAAGAACGAAATCACACCTTGGAATTCGAAATCCTACTTTTTTGTGAATTTGAAATTTCAAATCATGAATGTTTGTCCACATTTAATAAACAAATGCTGATTTTATATCAAAACTTCAAATTATGGCAAAACGCCTACTAAATAATTTCTCCCCATCTGCTTAAGTTTTGATCAATAGAGTTACACAATATTTGTAATAAAAGAAAATATTAAATTAGTCGAAGCATGCGCTAGCTGGACTGAACACCACCATTCTTGAGGGAAACTACAAACAAGGCATGAGATGTTTACAAGATTTAGTCAGTATGTAAACAAATTCATGACTCACATTGTAATGCTACTACATGCCTCATAAATGGAACCCTGTCCACCTTTGAAAACTCTGCAATTCATTTCCTTGAGACACTGCCATACCAATCCCACTTCTTCCATTTTTCCCAATTCCTCTATAATACAATCTCCATTCATGATCTTGATGATCTCCATCCATTTCAACAAGATATGGTGATCCCACCCCTTCACTATCCCACCCCCCTTCTTCACATCTCTTCAACAATGGATTATTTTCTTGAACTCTTCTCCATCCCTTTAATCCATCTGATGATATTGCCATCCCAATACTTCTCCTCCCATTTCCATCCACACCTTCATAAACCATCAAATACTTCCCATCTTTTCGATTTCGTACAACATGTGGATTCAACACTCCTAGTTCATCAAAACCACCAATACCTCCTCCCCCTCCAATGATCTTTCCTAACTTTAACCATTTCATTCCATCTCTTGACCTTGCTATCCCTATTGCAAAGTTCCCTTTTTCGACGTCGTATGAATGGTAATACATTCTTAAATCACCACTACTATGGTAAACTACTTTTGGTGAAGCTATAAACAAAGAATCCCATTCACCATCTAAACCAACATCAAATAAAGCACCAGAATGATGCTCTCCTTCAATTCTTGCCCAATGCTTACCATCTTGGCTCATTGCTAATCCAGGCAAAGACTTATAAATCTTGCCATTTCCATTCTCAAATCCCAATCTATCTAAATCTTCTAAAGATTCAATCTTTTCAGAACAACAACCAGTATAATAAAGCCAATAGACAGAACTATTAGCTCTTACTTTAGCACTTGACATAATCACAACCTCACATGGTCTAATACTTTGTGTGTCAAAACCCCACCAATCATCACCACAATTCATCACAATTTCACCCCTTTCCCAATGAACCCCATTGCTAGAAACAGCTAAACCAATTGACTCTTTACCACCATTACACCTCCCACAGTACCACATGTACCATCTCTCTTCATCATCACTAAGGTACCTTTTCACTACAGGTGAACCAATTTCAGAGCTGTCCCAAGAATCTTTTTGCCCTAAATCAAACACTAAACCCCGCGAAAACGAAGAAATTGAAGAAGATTGAGGTTGATTTGAAGTGGGTTGCTGTTGAGTTCTTGAAATTGGGTCATTTAACAAGGAGTCATCAGCTGCATTTTCCTGATTTGCGTTTGGTTTTGCACCAGAATGAGGTGGAAATAGTCTAATATTTTTGGTTTTGAGTTCTAGAAAGTTGGATTTGGGTTGAAACCATTTTGGGGTTGTTAAAAATGTTAGCTTGGTGATTCTTGAAGCATGAATTGGAGATGTAATGGAGTTTATGGCTTTGACACCAGCCATTGTTGATTTGTGGAGAGAGCTGTGACAAGTAAAGAAGGTAGAAACGAATGGCCAGGAAGAAACTGAAGTGCCATTCAGTATTTAACACGTCTCCAATTTGGAATATATAACACTTCTAGTTTTGTTTTTGAGCAGTTGCAGTACTTTTCATATTAACACGATGAAAAAATATATTTTAAAATATTGATCAAAATTTATATAATTTAACGTCAATAGGTAAAATGATGACAAGTAAAAATAAACAGAGGATGTAGCAGTTTAGTTGATTGATTCTTTAAATTTTTAGTTTGTCTGAGAAGGTTCAATTTCTACTTTGTCATCCCCCTATTTTCCTCCCTGTCTCTACTTTAGAAAGAAATTAACTATATATATATATATTATATATATGTGTATGTTTTAAACTCAAGTGGAAATGATCTTTTATGTCTACTTACAAATTGAAATTTTGTAAAAAAGATTAAAAAATAACTAGATATCTTTTGTTTTTCAAGTTGAACTCGATTAAACGTCAAAACTAAATTGAAATAGCTAAATTTAATATTAAAAATTTAAAATTTATATGGTTGAAAATTATACAAAAAAAATGTTATAAGTTACAATCTTTTAATATGATGAAAAAATACATCTTGAAATATTGATCAAAATTCATATAATTTGACGTCGACAAGTAAAATGATGACAAGTAAAAATGAACGGAGAGAGTACTAGTTTAGTTGATTGATTCTTTAAATTCCTCCCGGTCTTTACTTTAGAAAGAAGTAAATATATATATATATAAAAGGAGTTTAATTACTGATCAAAGTTGAGGAGGAATTTGATTTTTAAAGTAAGTTGGAAGATAAAAGTGATTTTCACCCGAAGAAATATAACATGTCACAATTTTTTATATAAATATGATTTAAAAAAGTATTTCTTTAAATATTTATTGAAATTCATGTAATTTATTTTTTTTAAAAAGATAAAATTTGACAAATATTTTAGATAGAATAAAGTATTTACTAAGATGATGTAATCAACACTAGAGTAGCTATTACTCTGCCGAAAGTGAAAAATGAAAACCAAAAGATAAATAAAGTAAAAAAGAGTGATCTTTCAAGATTAAGCTACTCAACCTCAAGGGAGGTATCTTTGCTCATTATGACATATTCTATTAGAATAGGCAAAGGTACAAGGAATATTGAAGAGATAGGTACATAATTATATGATTTTAAATGGTGTATTGATAATTATCTTGACATGATTATATGTGAAATTAACTCTTCGATAGTATATATCAGTTATGTGAATGACATTTGAACAATTTTGTATGAAAGTAGAAAGGCTTTCTAGTCAAGTTATGATTTGACATCTTGTAGCATAAACTTTGACATAGAAACCCCCCCCCCCTCCACCCCTTTTCAACTCATCATCTTAATGGCAATAAATCGTGACTGTATTTTTTTTTTTTCAAAAAGTATAACAATATTAGCCGCAATGATGAAATAGGGGTATGGATTCATTTCATTCGTTCTACGTTTTATTAACTTGATTTAACTACGTTGATTATAATTGATTCAGATTGTTTTATTATTTTCTTTTCACGACAAACCTATTAACAAATCGATATAAGTTCAAAGATCCTATGTGTATTATGCATACCTAATGAAAGTCTTAGAAAAACTCTTAATATTGATGTGCATAAATAATTCTCAACAATGACATTGTTGTTCCAAACCAACTAGAAGAGATGTAGGGTAATCTGATAGCGTTTTTATTTTGGGTACTTAGTAAATATTATATTATTTCAATTTTTTTATTTTAAAAAGAGATAAATAACTTCACAAATATTGATCAAAACTTGAATAAACAATTATGAATGATTTCGAATGCGTTTAAAGTCAAGTAAAATGACAAAATACGTCAATCTTACCAACAATAATAGCATTTCAATTTTTCTGTCTTTATTAAAAAAGTATTGAACTAAATTAGAAGGAAAAGGAAAAAAGGAAAGATAACTGAACATAAAAAAAAATTGTACGCGATTTGGTGGAAATGAGTGATTTAAGTATAGCAAATCAAAGACATGATAATTAACAAATCAAAGACTGAACATATTTTTTAAAGACCCTTGATTTAAGTATAGCAAATCAAAGTACAAAGAGTAAGAAAATAATGGGAAAAGACATGATAATTTAACAAGAAAAGTACTGCAAATCCTGCAAGAAAGGAACAACAACAACAAAATAGTGCGATAATTGAAATATTATAAACACCAAACTAGGATAGATATCAAAAGTCACCTCATAGCGTTTCACCCTAATATGCGTTCTCCAGGCCCTCCTAGCAAAGATCATATCCTTGGTAACCTAAAGTTGTGTTATATCTTGTCTAATCTCCTCTTCCTAATATAATTCTTAGACCTGTCTCTACCTTTTCTATATCTACCATAACCAACTTCTCGCACCTCCTCACTAGGGCATCTGCTTATCTCTTCATCACATGTCAAAGCTATCTCAATCTCGCTTCCCTTATCCTGCCCACCACAAAGGCCACTTCTACCTTATCCGGATATCCTCATTCCTAATCTTATCGCTCCTTATACACCCACACATCCAACTTAATATCCACATTTCGCGACATATATCTTCTGAACATGGGAGTTCTTGATGACCTATCATTCTCCAAACAACAAAAATGATCGAACCACTATTTTATAAAACTTACTTTTAAGTTTCTATGGTACTTTCTTATCACACAAGACTCCAAATGTTCACCTCCACTTCATCAATGCCACATGATATTATCATCAATATCTCCATTTTTTTGGATGTAGATCCAAAGTACTTGAAAACTATCTTTCTTGAGAATAACCTAAATCTCAAGTTTCACTTCCATCACCACCCTTTGCATTATATCACTGAATTTGCACTTCATATATTATGTGTCGGTGATGCTTAACTTGAACCCTTTAGACTTAAAGTTTGTGTCCACACTTTCAAACTAGCATTATAACTCCACAACACAGTCATCAATCAATATTATATCATCTGCAAATAACATATACCAAGGCATTTCATCCTAAATATACTTCGATAATTCATCCATCTTCAAATATTTTTAAACTTCAATTGAAACACGTCCATAATTTTATAACTTCTTAAGATTAATGTGCATACTTGAAAAATGTGATTAACTTATTTACGTCGTGAGTACTTCAGACTACACATAAAAAAATTTTCTAAAAAATTGAAGCTAAAGTGCTAATAAGAACATATTTATCATGTGTTCAAATACTTAATAGTCCAATATATAATTAAGTTATATCACAATTTCTTTTATTAATAGTAACTAGATTTATAAAAATGTTAAAATAATTTTTTGAAAATGGCAAATATGGTTTTGGAGATTTTTTTTTTTTTTTTTTAAAAAAAAGGTCAATTCAATTCCACCCAAAAAAGAATAAAGAAAAGAAGTCAAGTTAATTCACTTTCTTTTCCATTTTCTTCTCCACAACCTCTCATCTCTGAAACAAATTCTGAAGGATTACCGGAACCAGTTGAACCGGCACCGGTCCACATATCTAAATCAAAAGAACCGGTCGCCGGAGAGGAGAGGGCGTTAGTCGGAGAGGCCCTCTCAATCTCCGATCAAAAAAGAGAATAAAAAATCTCATACATGCAGATTGCTATTGATTTCATCATCACAAATTCACAATCGTTCAATCATATGGTTCACATATTTCCATTTTTTGATGCGCCGATCCAATGCCCGGAAAATAAAATCTATTGATAACAAGAGTCAGACAATGGAATCGGCTAAATTGCAATACCGACCTAGTAGATCTTCACAACGGAGTCCTAAACGGAACAGTTCTAAGTCGAAATCGAGAATTGTTTGTTACGCTTCGATAGTGTTTGTGATTGCTTTTTTATGTTACGTTTTTGTGTTTTCGAGTCATGTTAGGTTTTCTGCGAAGAGGAAATATGGGATTGTGATTGATGGAGGAAGTACAGGCACGAGGATTCATGTGTTTAAGTATGAGGTTAGGAATGGGGTACCTGTGTACGATTTTGGGGATAAGGGTTTGGTTTCGATGAGGGTGAATCCGGGGTTATCTGCTTATGCTGACGACCCGGTGATGGCTAATGAATCGGTGGCGAATTTGGTGGAGTTTGGGAAGAAAAATGTACCTAAGGAACTTTGGAGTTCGACTGAGATTAGGTTGATGGCTACTGCAGGAATGAGGTTATTGGATTCGGGTGTACAGGAGAAGATTTTAGAAGTGTGTCGAGGGTTACTGAGGGATTCGGGTTTCAAGTTTAAGGACGAATGGGCTTCTGTTATTTCAGGTATGAGGAATGTGTTTGCACTTCACTTCTGCTTGTTTATGCAATGCAATGTATTTTGCAATCTATGTGAAAGTTGTTGGTTTTGAGTTGCAGTTGACATTTTTATTAGTTTTCCCCTTGAGTTTTTGACACTTTATTTTTGTCTTTGTGATGTATAACTCTGCCCATAAGACCTCGTAAAGCATATAACACTGGTAAAAGAGGAAGCTTGTGGTAGTGGTAGACTGAAAGTCGGGGTAAAAAATTGTTAACTACTAATCGAGAAAAGGTCTAATAAGTCCTTTGATGGCAAACTCAAATTGTAAATTTTGCACATCAATGATCAATGGAGCCCCTGTTTGATTTTAAAAAGAAGTCTTTCGAATGGCGAATTACAGCAAAATGGATACACAGAGGATTCATACAACTCTTCAAGTTTAGAATTTAAAATACTTTGTTTATTGATACGATAAAAGTTTTTGTATGTTTTGAGTTGTGTACAGTGATAAGCTATAGTAATACTCATTCGCTTATTCTGAACTAGAGAATATAGCTCCAATCATTTTGACAATGAAACCAATATGGTAGTACACTGAAGCTACATTGAAGCAACCTATGACTGTAGATCCTGTAGGTAAAATTTCTGAGTTTAATGGTGAGAATATGCTGGTTCTCTTACCTTGTGTTGAAGTAAGTTGCCATGCACCTCCATTTTCTATATAAATATCTGTAATCTCCGACAATTTCCAGTTGCCTAATTAGGTTTGAGGGAAATGCTAGAATCTGGCCCTCTTGTCGCATTAACTTTTCCCACGATGTATGTTGTAATGACGTATTAGCTTCGATATGCCTGTGAACCGGTTGGAAAGTATGCAAACACTTCATTGTAGAGTACAACTGTTGCAGTGTTGCTTCATGTTAGCTAAATTAACAACATATTTGTATTGATTGTAGGATCTGATGAGGGTTTATATGCATGGGTTATTGCTAATTATGCTCTTGGTACTCTTGGTAGTGATCCTTCGCAAACAACTGGGATAATTGAACTTGGTGGTGCGTCTGCACAGGTTGGTCTCATCATTTTGAAATTTCAATTTATTACCACTGTGGGAATGTTTCGGCTTATTGTATTCCAGCTGCACTTGTCATTTTCTTTTAAATGGAGTGCAGTAATTGCATTGAAGCTCACAGAAAATTCAATTGCACAACTAATAGCCCTCCTTGTGTTTTCTTTACATTTGAAATTATTCTTCAGTTTGCATGAAGTAACTTCAGGATAAGGGCATGAATTTTCTATAACTTTTGCTGTCTGATCTATTCAGGTAACTTTTGTTTCTAACGAGCCTATGCCCCCAGAATATTCTCGTACCATTAAATTCAGAAACTTTACCTACAGCATCTACAGTCATAGCTTGCTTCAATTTGGTCAGGTAACTTTTATTTCCTAGTTAGTTATTTATCATGAACATTGTAAAATTATCATCTATCCTTTTGTTCTCTCAACTGTAGTGTCATCGGTGACTACATGATTAAATATGCTACTGTATTCTGCATTGCATGCTAAATATTGTGAAATGGTAGCTGATAATTCAACATTATTAGGAGCACTTCTGCCCTCAGGACTTAATTAGTGCACTTCAACATCTCACGAGGCTTTGATCTAGTGTAAGAGCGAGGTGTGTGATGTATTACACATCATGAGTACAAGTAACTTGGTATTTAAGTAGAGAAGGGTAGAGGGGAAGACATTATCCCTGAGTTTTGAACCGTGCTCTAGCTGGTTCTCGAAAAAGGTAGATAACCAAGATTTTGCTGCAGAATTAGATAATAAGCATTTCTAGTAACACTGAATTTGATGTCCTCTTCTTAGCACTTATATGCATTTAAAGTGACGTTTTGAAGTTGTTTTGCAAGAAAATTTTGAGTATCCTGACCTGGTTTTCGTCCATCTTTACCTTTTATCGGTGAAACATCTATAGATATATGTTAAGATTTCATCGCTCTTGATGTTTTGCAGAACGTTGCATTTGACTTACTCCTGGAGTCCCTTGTTGCTAGGGGCCAACATCAAGGTAATGTGGAATCTCTTTTCCTTTAATAATATATGAACTTCAAGTACTTCATTGAGTGATGTTAGTTGATTCTTTTTTACATCATTTTTCTGATTTTCACAAGATGTACACAGATTTGATTTAAGAGTTGGAGCTTTTGATAGTTGCTCTTTTGATTTCTCTTGGAACCTTTTGATCTTTATTTTGTGGGAGTTTTGATGTTGGGGAGGTGGATTGGTCTTATTTGTCCATTATAGTAATTACTTTAGAGGGTATTTGGATAGGCTTATTTTTAGGTGTTGTTGGCTTTTAAGCACTTTTTAAGTTTTAGAGTCGTTTGGCAAAAAAAGGCGAAAAGCCAAAAGCAGGTAGCCAATTAGAAAAAAGCTTATCCAAGTACCTCCTTAGTGAAATTTGCTGTACACTCTAGTCTTTTTCTTTTTCTGAACACCCAAATTCGTGGATAAGTAAATATGCTGTTTCCTCATTGATTCAGAAGCTCAACCCTACTGCATCCCCACAACCAAAAGCATATTATAAAAGGATTAAATAAAGAAAAGAATTGGGAAGACTAAGTAAATGATATATGCATTATCTATTTATTTTTTCATCATTTGAAAGTTATTTGTTATGTTATCCAATTGACATTTCTGAGGAATGCTACAGTTGTAGTATTGCTTTAATCAGCATCTTGTTTCCTGGGTGGACTAATGCATCAGTTCTCTCTTCTTCTTTTTTTGGTTCAATTTAGGCATCAGTTCTCATGGTTCTGCAAGCAAAAATTTATATTCACAGATTTGTTTTCTGTTTCCATCAATGCAGATCCTCAAAGTTTTAAGCTGATGGATCCTTGTTCTCCTAGAGGATACCCACACAACTTAATGTCATCAAAGCTCTCCCCCAGTAGTTTCACCGATAAGATTAGGCACCTATCTGCTCTGTATCCCAGCGGTAACTTCTCAGAGTGCAGGTCTGCCTCACTATCACTGTTGCAGAAAGGCAAAGGTTGCTTTTCCCTTTTACCTGTTCTAGAAAATATGCAATGTTAACTTTTACTCGGGCAAGCTCATTTCATTTGAAACCACTTAATGAAGCTTTTCTTCTTGCATAATACAGAGAGTTGCCCTTATAAAAGCTGCTATATTGGGTCATCATTTATGCCAAAACTCCAGGGGAATTTTTTGGCTACAGAAAATTTTTTCTACACTTCCAAGGTGCATATTCATCTTGTGACTAGACCCATGTGTTGATAGAATTCGGCTTTCTGTTGTGTTTTTATGGTTGTATCTTGCTTTTGATGTGCTAAAAGATGGTTTTTGTATTCTGAGCAGTTTTTTGGTTTGCCCCCTAAAGCTTTACTTTCTGATCTTATGGCTGCTGGGAAAAGTTTTTGTGAAGATGACTGGTTAAGTTTGAAAGCCAAATACCCCTCCCTTCAAGAAGAGGATTTGCATCGCTATTGCTTCTCTTCAGCGTATATATTGGCATTACTTCATGATAGTCTTGGAATTGCTTTGGACGATGATAGGTATTTACTAATTTTGATTTCCTTCTTTCTGTATCCCATTTAATACTTCCTGTTAACTTTTTGACTTAAGAAGAAAGAGGAAACATACTGCTGCTTGCTTTTCTTATAGCTTTCCAAGTTTTAATGTTTGAGTCATGGTCAAGTATCCTGTCTACCTTTTCCCCTTCTTCCCGAG
The DNA here is from genome assembly GCA_029948455.1 of Solanum rostratum. Taxonomy (NCBI): domain Eukaryota; kingdom Viridiplantae; phylum Streptophyta; class Magnoliopsida; order Solanales; family Solanaceae; genus Solanum; species Solanum rostratum. Next base: position 8,347,483 of record CM057046.1, read on the forward strand.
GCTTGTCTTCTTTTTTCTTCTTACATAAAGGGAATGGTTAATACGCACTGAATAACTTAGATGAGAAGAGAAAAAGTAGGAATCAACAGAAAGGAGAAAACTAAAGAAGAAAACACAAAGGAAATGAAGTTCCGGTAAAGCATAAAAATTTATACATTTTACTTCTAAAATCTGTTCGAAGAACAACATACAGTTAGTGTATATTTGACTATCCCACTTATTACAAATATATATTTGAACAGGATTGGATATACTAATCAAGTTGAAAACATTCCACTTGATTGGGCATTGGGAGCATTCATCTTGCAGAGCACAGCTGAGTTGGAAAAAGAGCATTCTGGATGGTTTGCAAATATTTTCAGTGAGGACTCTCTCATTTTGCTTCTCTTCTTTGCCTTTTTCATTTTGGTGATGTTCACAGCATGGTATGTGTCAAAGTGGAGAAAGCCACAATTGAAGACTGTGTATGATCTAGAGAAAGGAAAGTACATAGTCACACGTATTGGTAGATGTTCATAGATTGTTTTATAGGAGTAGCAGCCATTTTCCTGCATCTGTGGATAAGGCGAAAGGACCAAGGTGGATCAGCAACAACCTCTGCCCAGAATCTCTGCACACTTCGATGCTTGGTACCCCGAGCTAAAGATGCTATACTTATGCGAGGTCAGATCAAAATCTTATGGAACTGTTAAAATGAGGTTGACACCCAATTCAAGAAGGCGTCTTTATTTATTGTCATGAGAAGTTTTTCCAGAAAAGCTTCCAGTGAGACTGTTACTGTCGGTACGAGGAAGCAGATACTAGAACTTAGAAGAGCTGGTCTTGTTTGGTTGCTCACCAAGGATACCATTTACGTTATAGTCATTACTCATTAAACGCATTTCCTTTACAAAGTAGTTGCCTGTATCCCTTGGAGGGTAGTGGTGTAGAACTAAAGATTTCTCATTGGCAGTAAATAATTTGAATCTGTTTAATTTGACAAGCTGTGTGGGCAACTGAGCCCAGATCTGTTGAGCTTTGTGAAAATCGCTGAGTTTTACGTGCAAATGTTGGACTATCAAATTGAAAGCAGTCTAAAGTACTCATGCATTTTCTCAAAGCTTGAGGAATAAGTTCATATACAAAATCTTGTACAACAACATACCTAGTGGAATTCCATAAGTGGGGTATGGGGAGGGTAAAATGTACTCAGATCTTACCACTTACTCAGAGAGATAGTGAGGTTTTTTCGAGAAGACCCTTGTCAGAAAAGTATAAAGCTCTAAAAGCAGAAGAAACTAGATATGCAACAAAGAGAAAAGGAAAAGGAGAAAAAAATCGACTAAAATGGAAGGCAAATAATAATATAAAAATAGCAGTAACAAATATAAGTCAGAAACACCAAGCCAGACATTAATCTACTCCTATGGCTATTAGTCTATTAGCCTGCTATCCTAATATGCAACCTCCTCTCTTTTCTATCTACGGTCATATCCTCAGTGAAATAAAGTTTCGTCATATCCTGTTTGATCACCTCCCCCCTCCCTTCAATACTTCTTCGGTCCACATCTACCTCTCCAAGTAACCTCTAAATCTAATCTCTCGCACCTCCTAATCGGAGCATCAATACTTCTTCTTTGCACATATACAAATTTTGTGATTGGAAAAAAATATTTTTGGTCCCAAAGTTATTATTTTAATAATCACACGAATATCTAAAAATTATTTTAGATAATAAATTTTTAATTTTTTTAATACAATGTTAAATTTAATAATATCATGTAAAATAAGACGAAGAAAGTGTTACTCATTCAATACAATTTCATAGTTTGAAGTGGCCTACGTGAAGAAAAAAAACAGAAGTTTAGCCTTCCAAAAATGACGACAATTTGACAACCTTTCCGTAGTCCCCTCGATTAAATACTTAACCGTTGAAATATAACATAATTAAAAAGGGTTTCAAAAGTCATCAATCACTAAAAAATAGATTAAAATTGAAGCAGGCAGGCACCAAAACCAAGGCAGACAAAACGAGCCGTTGTAAATTTAAAAAATACGTATATTATGCGTATACATTACACACTCATTCACATGGCATTTATATTGCGGAACTAGAATTTTCAATATCTCAATAAAAAAATAAATTGAATTAGAGGTTTACACGGAGGAGTAGAGATAGATCGAAGAAGTATTGAGAGAGATGATAAAGATAAGATATGACGAAACTTCGTTTCACCGAGGACACGATCTTAGATTGAAAGGAGGACTAATAGGCTAGTATGGATAGGTTGATGTATGACCTTGTGATATAATAGTTAGTAGAAGTAGATGCGTCTTTATATCTTGTGTTAGTATTCATATTGCAGGAGCGAATCTAGAATTATCAATATCTTGATAAAAAAATAAAAGTTATTAAGGGATAGAAGTAGACCAAAGAAGTATTGGGGAAAGTGATCAGACAAGATATGACAAAACTTCATCTCACCGAGGACATGACCTTAGATAGAAAAAGATGGAGGCCGCGTATTAGTGTAGAAGGCTAATAAGCTGGTAGGGGTAGATTGATATATGACCTTATGATATAGTAGGTTAGTAGAAATAGTTGTGTCTTTATATTCTGTATTATCATTATTCATCTTATATTTGTTAGTTTTATTGTATTTACTTACTATCATTTGCTTTCAATTATTAGTCATTTATTTTTTTCCATATTTAATATCTTCTTTTTTTTGAATTTGATTTTTTAGGCGAGAATTTTCTGAAAATAATTTCTATATCCCTATGAGATAGTGATAAAATTTTACGTACATTTTATCTTTCCAAACTCCACTTATAAAATTTCTAAATATATTATTACTCTCGATAAAAATACTGAATACCGAATTAGGCAACGTCAGTGAAATGGATGTGTATAATCCTGTAATAAAGCGTACATAAAAAGACAGATCCCCAAATTCTAAACTCCAAAAAATTTTCCTTTTTTAACAAAGGAAAAGACAGCAAACCAAAAAGATACAGAAAACAACAAACAAACCGCGATAATTCGGTGGTGTCTTAGTTCTATTTTGGTGTTATTTTCGTCAAAATCTAAGATAAATACTATAATAGCAAGCACCGTTCAATTTTCTTCGGCAATTTTCTTTCTCATTTCTTCAGTTTCTTCATTTTCTCCAGGTATGATTGCTTTTTATGCTCTTTTTTTGGTTTAATTTATGGTTTTGATTTGCATTTGGGTTGTGAATTTTGAGAAATTTTTTGATCTCTTGGGTTTAGGGGTCAATTTTATGTTTAGGGTTTGTTTTTTTCTTGAACATTGGAAAGAAATGAACTCGGATTAGTTTGAATTTGGAAGTAGTAGTAGCTGTTGAAGAAAGATCTTAGCTTTCGTTTGTGCATTGAATTGGGAAGTTATTATTGGTTAATTTGGTGTAGGAATTGTGTCATTTTCTTGATCTGGGGTTTTAGAATGGGAGATTGTTTGGTGGTGCATGCGGATCGGATTGTGAAGCCTAATGGAGCTGAGATTATGGATGGGAAGAACCCTGAAATGGTGGGGTCTTCGTCGTCAATAGCTGTAGATGAGAAGAGGGTGCTCGTGGAGGAGGAGGAGGAGGGTGATGAGGAGAAACCACTAATTGGTAGAGCAGAGTGCAGGATTTGCCAGGAGGAAGATTCTTTGGACAAGTTGGAGAGTCCGTGTGTTTGCAGTGGAAGTCTCAAGGTGAAATCTTTTCTCTCTCTTGATTTTACTTGCAGGAGAATCTGATCATTTTATGGTTTATATGAAAAGCTACTTACGGAACAAAAGGAAATGTGGGATTAGATTTTCTCTATTCTTTGTTTTCTTCATATGTGTCTTGGAAATTGGAAGCACTCGTGCCTGCATTTGAGTTCAGTTTGATCACCTCCTAGACACTATTGAATTTATTGATACTTGATAAGTGGACCCTGACAGGTTTGTTGCAAGTGGATGTGCCAAGTATTGATTTGGTGGTATCTTGGGTGCCATGGTAAGGTGTGTGTATGGGGGATGGGGGGGTATCTTTGCATGATGATGGTTTGTGTTTTTCTGTTATTTTCTCCTTTTCATTTTCTTGGTGCCTCTGTAGTGATCTAAGTGCTTCTTTTCAAGGCTATCGTTGGGAGCCCCTTTTTTAATCAAGCTTGAGCTTGATTTGTGGTTATCCACCACAATGAACCAAAACATGACCTTACTTCTGTTATCACAATGATATTTCCTGCTATCTGATATCATATCACATTCTACTTTTACTTCGGGAACTCTTTGATTCCGTGGCAGCACTTATTGAACTATAGCTGTAATATCCTTACCACTCTGTTCTCCTGTTGCAGTTGCTTTCTTTTTATAACATCTTTGTCCTCATCAAAGTTTTTCCTGCTGACAATTCAAATTTTCCTACGTATGTTCACTTTAATTGCATAGATGGTAGCACTTTTATTCTTTGCATTGTTTCCATTTTACTATGCAGTAAATTATTTGATTTTCTTTAATTGTCTGATAACTTAAGAGTTGTTGTTTTCTGTCTCACTTGCTTTATTTTCTTTCAATTTGTATCTCTGCTAATTATTTGGTGGAAAACCTTTACTGCAGTACGCACACCGAACATGCGTTCAGCACTGGTGCAATGAGAAGGGGGATATTACTTGTGAGATTTGTCATCAGGTATGTGTCAGTCTCCCAGTGGGTTTCCAACTTTACATATTGTCTTGTGTATTATAAGATGAAAGACACTACCATTCAGTGTAGTAGTAGTCCTGTTTGTGACATTGAGCTGGAATCACGGGATTCTCTTCCCCTCTTGAATTACCCTTAGGAGTAGTTTGGTAAGATGAGTTTAGATGGTATATATAGTCCATTGAGATTAGATCATAATCCTATGAGATGAAATGTGGAGAATTATTGGCCCGGGATGTCTGGCTTGCTGATTTTACGAGTCACAAAGTACTTTAATGTGTTACATTGGTGTGAATAGACAAGGATAAATTGCTAGTACTCCTAGTTCAGAAATGATGTGGCAACATTCAAGGATATGACCCAGCAGTCAATGAAACTGCACTTTAAGACTATAGTTTAAATCCGAATAGAGACAAAAAAAGCTAAGTGATTTATTTCCATCTGTGCTAGTGGGTGTAGCAAGTATTATGTGGATTAGTCAATGAAACTGTAATTTAAGACCATAGTTCATTATCCAAGTAGAGACAAAAAAAGCTATGTGATTTATTTCCATCTGTGCTAGTGGGTGTAGCAAATATTATGTGGATTAGTCAAATTGTGTGCAAGATGTCTTGGGCACCACCACTCTAAAAGTCCTTCTGTCAAGTTACATAGTTAAAATTATCTTTTGTCACCTTCTTTCTGGTGCTGTGTATACTGAACCTCAAATGATCATGCAACTTAAATATAGTTATTAGGATCCTTTTTTACCTTTTGTGAAGGAATGAAATGGTAGGGGTCAATGCCTTACCCTCAATCCCCCACAACCACAACCACAACCACAAATGTGTCTTTTGATTATAAAAGAAGGAATCTTCTTACCATGCGATCCTGTTTGTCCATTCCTCTCTATTCACGGTGATTATGCAAGTTGACTATTTTAGTTTAAAGCTGAACTGTCCTCACTTAAAAATCAATATATATTGGCTCTATAAATTCTCAATTCTGATATGATTTACTTATTGATATTAGAGGGGTGATCCCTGTACTTTACCTCTGCCCTATACTATAATTGCTCAATTCTGGATTATCTAAGCTTAGTTTGTTTTTTCAAGGCAACGAATTTTGGATTATGTATTTGTCTCTTGGAGCATTCACCTATAATTATCCCTCTCTCTTGGTTAATCCTATTCAGTAGTGCTTTTTAACATTCTGTATTTTTCTACAATAAAGAGCATAACTCGTGATGTTTCAGAGAAACTCAAGAGTTTGGGCTTGATACATTTGAAATTCTTCATTCAATCTTGATGTTCATTAGATGATTTCTCTTCTGATAAAATTCATTTTCAATTGCAATGTGCAGCAATACCAGCCTGGTTACACTGTTCCTCCTCGAACTGTGGCTGATGAGACAATTATTGATATTGGGTGAGTTCACGTTGGTTCATATTTTATTTGTTTGTACACTAATTTGGTTGTAAAACATTCTTTTTTGAACTTTTCAATCTAAACAAGCCATGATTAATGTTTTGACAACTTTGGCTGTGATGTTAGCTGGTCGCTGTGGAATTAGTCATGAGGTTTGACCGTTTTACATCCTTTTTTATGACGGTGGTGCCTGGGCCAGCTTGTGTGCACCTCGACTAATTCTACTTAGTACCTGCTATCTCTTAACAACAGAGGTACCTTATAATTTTGTCCACCAAGGCTTGGGCAAATTGAAAGAAATCACCTTTTGTTTTCTCTGCTGATATTTGAACCATAGAGACCTCATGATTCTCTCTCACTTCATTGATCACTAGGCCACAGGGGGTTGCCAACCACACACTTTCACAGCTTTTAAACTAATTTTAAGGCTTATTTTGTTGCAGCGGAGGATGGCAAATCTCTGGTACTCCTTTGAATTTACACGATCCTCGCGTCTTAGCAATTGCAGAGGCTGAACGCCAATTTCTAGAAGCTGAATATGATGATTACAACTCTGCAAATGCAAGTGGTGCGGCATTCTGCCGCTCCGCTGCTTTAATTGTAAGCCCGTGTACTACTTATTTCCTAAGATAACATTGTGAGTCTCTTTACCATGCATTTGTGTGATTGCCTCATTCACTTTTTGGTTCACCTTCAAGCAGCGGGCAAATGCCTCCTTAGTTGAATTTCAGTTAAAAGAATACACTAATCTAATTCAGGGTTTTGTTTGTCCAACTGAAATTCTAGGCAAGGAAGTGAGGAGCAAGAACAAAATTGCTTTTACAGATACAAATGTTTCTTGTCCCACTGTGCTTAAATGTGTTTTTTTTCCGCTTCAACTTTTCACATTTTAATTGGTTCTGAAAAAGAAATGCGAAGAGATACCAATCAAAATGCAAAGTGCGATAGCTTGTTCAAGCTTTATATACCTGACCCCCATTACTTCAAGATTGGCCATCTCAATTGCTGGTGATCCATCTCAACTGCTCTGTCCTTTATGGTTATTGAATGCCCAGGATTCTTGACCATAGCTTGTTCATTTCCAATGATATGGACCATCTTCTATTCCTAGTATATCCTCCCTTCCCCATTCCGCCCACAATCCAATGACTGTCCAGGCTTAAATGATGATTTTCACTGACAGTTGATGGCTCTTCTACTCTTGCGCCATGCATTACCAATGACAGATACGGATGGAGACGATGAAGATCCAACTGCTTTCTTTTCAGTAAGTTGGCTCTGCACCTATATGGTTGCCATCTCTCTATTTCTTATAAAAAAAGATTTTTCTTCTTAATGGTGGATCTAATTGATTCATCTCTGCAGCTTTTCTTGCTTCGGGCAGTGGGCTTTCTTTTACCCTGTTACATTATGCTCTGGGCTATCAGCATTTTGCAGCAGCGCAGGCAAAGAGAGGTGGGTGTTAGTTTTGCTAGTCCTGCATATATCAATTGATTTCAAGAAAGAGATGCATGCACGTTTATTTAGTTTTAACTGATAAAAAAACTCGAATTCTTGTTTTGGTGGAGCAGGAAGCTGCAGCATTGGCAGCAACACAATTCGCAGTTGTGTTACACTCTGGACAGCCAAGAGGCGTACAGTTCACCATAGCATCAGCTGCACCAGCTACACCAGCTACACCAGCGACGACTGCTTCAGTAGATAACGTTTAACGATAAGAGGGTCATGCTTGATCTCCTCTTTTGAAGCTTAAATGCTGCCTTATGCTTGATTTGTTCATCTGTGTTGTGACCATCTCATCTTTTACTTGAAACATTAAAATCACTAAGCTGTATATTAGTCATATCATTTAACATCTATGTATGACATTTTTGATTAACCTCTGTTGTGCCCATGAAGAATTATCTTGCTTCTCCTTGTTCAGGATTACATATATATGATATTTATGATCATACTACTTTGATAGAACTCATCTGTTTACTTAAATATTAATGATAAATTCGTTTATTGTTATTATTATTTATAGTCATTTATAACAAGTGTAAGTCACTAATAACATTTTAAGGGATATTATTAATAACATAAATACAAAGGAATTGACAGAGGTATATCTACTTTTATCTTTTTAACTTTGACAACTCTGTAAAAAACTTGAGTAAATTGACAAGTCCTACTCTTGAGCAAAAGGTTAAGAGCGCTTGTTCCACTTCTAAGCTCGTTAGGGATGGGATTCCTAAAATCTTTGAATCGGGTTGGTAGAGTCGGATTTTCTGTTTCCCACAATGGAGGAGCCACCCCATCAGGCAGGTGGCCAAGGGTCATAATGCACTCTTCGCACAACAAATCCACTATCAAATTGATTTATTCATTTGGCCAATCCGAATTTTTTTTTCATTTGATAAAATCCAAAGAATGGGAGGGTTAGAGGGTTTCGTATCCATCAATTCCAGACTGAGGAATTGTCACTGTTTAGAAATATTGAAATGAACGCCAATGTTAATTGAATAACCTATAGTGTCTATTACTTATAGTACTAGTTTGAAAGGCTCGTTGGAATTGATCCGATCGCTATCAAATTCAGTAATCTTGTGTCTTACATTTCTTTTAAAGGTTTTTGAGGTTTAAAAAGGAGTGGTAATTTTTAAGGATTTGAGAATATAGAAAAGTTGTCCATGTTATAGGATCAATTTTATACACCCAAATATGATGTTAAAGTAGAGCAAAGCATCTTCTTTAAACACTTGTATTTTTTTTGGTAAACATTCTCTTTGTAGTGTCCATTCTTTGTCGTTCAAATTATAAACTTTAACAAAGATAATTAGTGTCTTTGAGCCCACTAATTATCTAAAGCTTAGTGTTTTGTATCATTAATTTATGTCTTAAAATCATTGGCAATTTTTATGTCATTGTCTTGCTTAGCAGATAAGGACTCTGTTCTGTTTGGTTGGATTTCTTTTGGCTACACTAATACCATATCAAAAAGACAAATTCAAAATTTAAAATATACGGGGGTAAAGTGCATGGATATTCAATTTTGACATTGCTATTTAACTTGTGCTCACTTCAGACATAAGGTGTCTGAAGTTAATCTTGATAAAGTCTAACTTCAGATATAATGTCCGAGTTTCATGTACAATTGGAGTTCAAAAAAAAATAAATGAAGCGAGGTAAAAATGAGTGGACGTCAGTCATATAAAGTTCAACCATTTTTGCTAGAACTTCAGGGAGAACTACATTAACTTCACTCATATATAACTTCAGATATTAGGTTTGAAATAAACCTAATTTGGGACACTACGTATCTAAATTTTCTTATTAAATATTTTGATTCCGCCACTACTGTTAGTTGTCAATAAGAAAACTAATTGAAAGTACAATATCACAATTGGAATATGGATCCAATCTTCTTCTCCAAATTAGTAAAAAGCTCCTAAGGGCATAGGATGAAATCATGAAAGCCCCTTCAAGATTCTCAACTTTAAGACAAGAGTATATCTAATAAGTATGCCAACTTTAAGTTAGAAAATGTGCAGTACAAGCAAATTAATAGGTCCCTCCCAACACATTAATAAATCTTCTTTAATTATAACTCTTTATATTAGTTCACAAGAATGCGAAAAAGACTTTTGAAGTTACACTAAAATAGGTATATTGGCGGAGTAAATCGTTTCCTATCAAAAGATTCTTCATTTTTATATTGTAATAACAAGAACTTAATTTAAGGGTGTGACTTAGTGATGAATAAAGTAAACTAAGAAAGATAACAACACAAGAATTTTTTTTCATATAAATTAAAACCTTAACAGATAAAGTTATCTGATAGCTGTGATAGTGAAAGACAGTAAATACTCTATGAAAATTGCGATACAAACAAATTGATTCGAACATCAAAATTATTTTATTAAAAAAGTTAAGAAATTGCAATCCTATCAAGGTACACTAAAAAAAACTTTATCTACTATGACAAGACAAAAGGTAAAAGTGATCAGAGAGCACCAATGAAAGTGAAAAACATGCTGTATTTGTATACCTTGGAGACACAATCCATTCTCCCTAACACTAGTTTATAGAGCATTCAAACATGTACTTTAGAATGTTCCAACTTTAATGTGATTTACTAATATTTAATAGAGTTAATGGCAAAAATATCTTTTTTGTTTTTGCAAGGTAATTTCACATATTAATTAACGTGGTTGCATATAGCCACTAAAAAATATCTTAATTATGATCCATAATTATAGGATGGATAATTACATTTCGCAACTATAACTATAACAGCATTTGTATAATTTGCGCAACATTTGTATACGTTTGTATAATTTGCAATTTTTGTATAGCGTTTGTATATTTCGTTATACAATCGTGCACAACGTTTGTGTAATTCACTATACAATTCGCAAAATTTGTATATTTCGGTATACAATTTGATTCATGCGCAATTTTTGTATAGTCACGCACAACGTTTGTATAAATTGCGCGAATTATGCAAAACTCAAACTATAATTACTGCTAAACATTTGCCACGAGTCGTACTTAATTCAAACTATGGTTATGTTAGCTAATTATTTAGTATACATTTGCTTATCTGAGTAATTTTTCCTTCCTTTTTTCTATCTAAACTAGTTCTTTGTTGCCTTTTTTATCTGAACTATCACCATCTATACAACTAGATATATTTTAATACATAAACAGTGTCAATTCAGGTTTTTTTTTTTTTTAAAAAAAAGGAACAACTGACCGCTAGAGTGTAAACTCGAAAAAAAAATAATTCAGATATATTTTTTCATCATCTCTAATTTTTATACAATATATCAAAGCAATATAAAGAAAAAGTTGGTCTAAAACAATTTCAAATTTTAAGAGAAAGTGACACTTGAATTGGGTTTTTATCTGAATAAAAGGAATTAATCTAAAAATATAATAAAGACTAAAAAGAAAAGCATAAAGAAAGAGATTTGGCACAAGAAACCAAGACTGGTATTTTTAGTTTTGCATTGGGAAAAGAGCTTGGAATTCTAAAGTTGAGATTTCCAAATGGCATAAAGTATAGTGTTTGGTTGTTTTTAGGAAGTGATGTTCTATTCCCCACATATCCTTCCCTTTTTTTTTTTAAATCACATTTTGCTTTTATGACTAGTTACCCTTTTACCAGTCTTATAGTTTGGCTGCTCAGTGTCTTCTTAAAAAGATTTTTCTTCCTTAATAACTAAGTAAGGTTTGATTAACAAACAATAGCCATTTTAAGCAAGTAATCGTAACGTACCAGTCAGTTTACATGCACTTTAACTAATTTTATGGATATCAACAACCTTTTACTAGCATATATTTGGTACTTCGTTCAAGTAGGGAATGGATACATGTTGCAACTGTTGAAGTTTGAACTTAAGATCTCATGGTTATTAGACTTATTACATTGAACACTGAGATGTATCCTTGTATGTGTATAAAGTCTCATAATTAAGTGTGATTTTTTTTGTGATTTCAAGAGTGTTGAGATCAGTAATTTTTAAAAGGCGAAAGAGGTGAAGCGCCATAGCCAAATAAAACAACTTTAAAATATCAAATATATATACATTGATGATGTGGCAAGCTGACTGCAAGCCATGGTGGAGCCAGAATTTTCATTAAGGAGGTTTAAAATTTTGAGAAGTAGACACACGAACTAAGCGTAAGAGGATCGACATCTAGTATATTTACATTAAAAATTATTTTTACTACATATAAATATTTATAATTTTCACTGAAAGGGGTTCGATGAACCCCCTCATCCCAATATGGCTCCGCCACTGACCGCAAGTCCATGTGGCAAAAATTGGTACTTGGTTAGAAGATCAGTGATACTAACTTGGCCTCATCCAACAATTTCACACTTTTAACTCTAAGGGTTTATATCTAGACACCTAAATTCATCTTCACTCTGTCAGCTGAACACTCCAACTATCAAACAGACCATCTAGACACCTTGAAAAAAAAGATTATGTGATCAAGTAAGCATCGAATGTCCAAGAGACACAATGGATACGAGTTTCAGTATCTACCTATGTATCATATACAAATAACAGGTGAAAAAGATGCTTAGCTTCTCTAGGATGTTGTTCCAAGAACCCTTTATTCATCCTAGTTGGATTCTTTTATAACAGCCTTAATTTTCTGCTTTAGCTGCAATATTCATGATTGGGGTGAATCTAAAAACTCATCTACAGATTCTGGGACCCTCCAAAATCCTTTTAATAAAAAACAACATCAGACAATATATATAATACACACATACACACAACAATAATAGATCATAGAAACAGGACTCCAAATACTTGAACTTTCTTCCTGTTTTCTCAGAAAAATGGTCTTCATTAGTAACAAGGCATTTGTGTTTCTTCTTATTTGTATAGGACTCTTAGTAGTTCTTCCAGAGAAAGTTTCTTCACTTACTAGATGGAACACACAACAACAAAATGAGCTGAAAACGTCGATGAGTAGGCGTATGCTTCACGGATTAGTTACGGAGGAGGAGTTAAACACTGGCATCAAATCAACACCAGTAAGTAAAACATTTGATCCAAATGGCTCGAGTAAACGAAAGGTTCGAAAAGGATCAGATCCAATCCACAATAGGTCTTGATGGTTTCTTAACAGGACATTCTGTATATATACAAAGAGTTATGAGAGAGTTTTCTTTCAATAGCATTCAAGGCCAACTAGCACTGGTGTGTTAACATGAACACAAGAGAAGTACAATAGTACAATACCAATGATGTGTCTTTAAAAGCTCTTTAACTTGTTTTATTACTATTTTTTGGTTAACTTTGATATTTTTATCAGTTTGAATTCATTATTGCTTAGTTTTTGCACAAGATGTATGATTTTGGTACATTTTACATATTCTTAATTCAAGACTACACAATTTAAAGATGTTCTTCACTTTCTTAAACTTCGTGTCAAGTCAAAACCATTACAACGGAGCTTTTATAACTTCATCCTAATTATCACCTATAGACCTGGTGGGCTAAGCCAATACTCTCAACATGGTGTGAAGTTGTTTACGTTGGACCAAGTTCGTATAATTTTTCTCGAAAAGCCTCACAAGATTTAAAGGTATCCAACACCTTATAAGTAGCTTTTCTTCTTCTTCTTCTCTACTTTCCATGTGGGATTTTATTTACACACATCCAACAATCTCTCTCGCGAACTAAGTTCCACATGACCATCACCATTCATGGGTTAAATTTGAAGGTCAATTGTGCGCCTCCCATGTCAACTGAGTATTTATGGCAACCAAACCACACTGCTTCTTTTTGTGTACGTGTCTTCAAAGCTACGTGTAAAGATAGCAAATCGACTCATACACTGGCAAAGACACTACATCAGGCCCCACGCCATCGTCTCTGTACTCATCTCGACAAACCATTGGCTCTGATACCAAGTGTTGGGCCGGACATGTTTGTAAAAGAATTACATCTTGGGATTTGTGATCAAGGAAAGTAATCTGATCAAAGATAAAAACTCAGGATGTTATATCATGAAAAGGGGAACAAACACAAACAACAGAAATAAAGAAGTGAGATCTCAGGTCATAAAATTAAATCTATTTTATTTCTGGAATCAGTTTAGTGGGATTCAAATATGCTTAAATAGAAGATTTTCCACAAGGCAAATATACAGATTTGAGAAGAAAATTGATTAGAATATTATGAAAAAAAATCACAAACTTACAATAAAGATCTACAAATCAAGAAGCTTGGGAAGGTAATTCTATTTGTAACACTGGCATGTTTGTGACTTTTTACCTATTGTTCAGACTCTTCAAAAATATCATTATTTGCGTGTCGGGTTCTTTAGAAGCAGTGTATTTTTGGAATATCTAACATGGGTACGACAATATCTTTGGTGAGTCTGAGTAGCATAGCTTTTTACATGTCCCTAAAACTTACCATGATTGAGTTAAGCTTCTTTTGTGCTACAAATTTTGCTAAGTTTCCACAACATGTGTCAAAATTCTAGATACATGTGTAAAGAAACCGAGTGTAATGCCACAAGTGTGAACGATAAATACCCAAACTCTCTCAATGTCTAGCATGTACAACGGACACTCCAGATCATGTAGCCACCTGATGGAGACCGATTGACGTGTTTGGTTAACCAGAGTTCCAAATACAGTTAGAACAAATCATCTGCAAAACCAACAATTTGTAGATGTAGTCATTACAATCAATCCTTTACCTTAACCAAAGAATATATAGCAGGAGGGAATTTCCTAGTTCATTGTTTGTACAGGTAAGGACTAGGCTTTGATGAGTTTATCGACGTTTCATTGCTCGAAAATCTTCTTTTTTATGTGTTGTACTTCTATGTCAATAACTTTTTTTAATTGGAAAAAAGGGTAGCTGATTTCAGCAAACGGCTTGAACTTATTACCTTCTGATCACATGAAAAACAACTTTATCAATTAATTACTCCAAGATTACCTTCTATTTGAAGAAGCTTTTATCTTTAATAAATGAAAAACTTTAAACAAGATGTCAAACAAAAGTCATAGTTAGACGTTAGTAAGAGGCAACTTTTTATAGCAATGGAAATCTATGTTGCTCGGACTCTTCAAAAGTGTCAGAGGGTGCCTGTCAGAGTCAACATGGGTGCGGCATTGAAAGTAAAGAGCCCGTGCAACTTAGATGAAAATGCATTGAAATGAGTTTAAGAATAAGACTTAATGCGGAGATGCAAACAAGCTATGCTACGGATTCTACAGGTTGATCACCAAAAATGTCTAGCACCTCAAGTTGTGTTGGAAAATCCAATACAGGGAACTGACCAATGCTCAGCCTTAAATATGCATCAAAGTTCCTAATATTAGACACTTTCCCCTGCATCAATTTCGCATCGTTGACACAAGAAGAATATGGAGTGGAAAAAGTTGCCAAATCATTAAGTTTTGAGGAGTCCTCAAGCAATTCTTCAGAAGTGAAGTAGGGGAAATGTGCAGATATCTTGATTTAACCATCGTCCAAATTGTAGATGGTACAGACAAATACTCTCCTATTCGATTGACAATCAGAGTTTCAAGGTTATCTATGGATGATGTAATGGAGTTGAACAAAGTCTATGGTTGAATCCTTAAAAAAAATTCTAAAGTCTGTGGCAAAAAGCATGATTCGATCTTGAAACCTTTGGTGAAATATATAGCTCTTTGCCAAGTACACCTGAGGAAATGTGTCATTCGTTTTAATACTGACTAAAAGAAAAGTGTGTCTATACATTGTGACAAAAGGAGTAAGCCACTTGTTCTTGTATAGAGACCTTAGCAGTTCTCCTGAGAACTTCACTTTACCAATGCAGACTTAACATTGAGATGGATGGAGAACAGAACAAGACGAGCAACTGATGTCGAAGACTCGGAGTATTCTCAAGGGATTTGTTACGAAAGGAATTGAACTCAGACATCAAAGCAACAGTAGTAAGAAAATTGTTTTAGACACAAATAGAATTAACCGATTTTTAAAATGCGATGTCAATTTAGTTAAATTTTCCTAGTAAAGTACCTGAATCTGAATTGACATCTTCTCTCCCTTTAATAAAGACCTCGAGGCCAGAATTCTGATAATCTTCAACTTGTGTTTTCCAGATATCCCTGGCTGACTTAGCAACAGATTCATTGCAACGATCAACTTCAATGGCCTTTAGAGAAAGGATATCTTGGAAACAAGAAGGGATCTCCTTGAGCTTTTCGCAATAACGCAGAAACAAGCGTTCAAGGTTAAGAAATGCATCATCAGAGACAGTCCATTCCTTAAGACTGTCGCAAAGGTCAAGTTTCAAGAATTTGAGTTGCGGGAACTCACCATCGCGCACTTCCCATTCTGCATTGTCAAACGTAATGCAGTACAGTTTGAGTACCTGAAGGTTCTGAAGCAGACCAATGTTTGATAAGTGATAAGGGGCTAGATGAAATGTGGTTAGTCTCAAGTTCCTGAGATTTGCTGCGGAGATGCAAAAGAGGCTGGCTGCACGAGAAATTAGCAATGGACCACGAATCTTAAGTGTTCCAAGTTGTTGTGGAAAATTCAATTCATGGTCGTTAAAGTTGTCAAAACTAAGGATTTCGCAGCTCAGTTTTCGAAGATTAGGTGTTTTGCTCAAAATCAACTCCACATCCTTCACACAGCAAAAATGTGCAATGGAAAGAGTTTCCAGAGAGGTGTTCTCAAGTAATTCTTCTGCATTTGTTATTTTAAAGCCTTTCTTAATATTCAGATGTCTCAATTTAACCATCTTCCACAGTATAACAGGCAATGACCATCCTCCTCGTCGATTTTCCAATATTAGAGTTTCAAGATTCCATAGATTGGCTATGGATGATGGAATGAACTTCTTAATTGCTGCTGAAAAATACCTCAAGTAAACTAGCCCCGTTGGGTAAGAACGAATAGTTGTGGACTTTAAGTCCAACACTTTTAGAAACTTGAAGCTGTGAAGGATGCTGTAGACTTGGAAATTTGAGAGGCACTCATTATGCAAAATTATAGAGCCAACTAGTGACCACGACGATCTCAATTCTTTATTATAACTTCCATTTTCATCAGAAATGGATAGGCGATGTGCAGGATGGCCCTGCGAGTAATTGTCACAAGGACTACCATTTTGGTCCCTGCGAATGTAGAAATTAGTATGAGACTGATCACCAAATATTTATATGACTAGAGTACTTGACTGATTGAACCAAACAAAATTACCATTAATTGGTATCTTACCATTTTATCGATAGTAGAAAATTCTCTTCCTTTGCTCTCTCTTTGCAGAAATCATACAACAGGTCATGAACGCGACATGCATTGACCTTACCACCAGAATTCCTCCTAGCACCTGTCACAAGATTTCTACTAATAAGGTTATCCACATAACCTACTGCTACATCCTTTAAACTCTTGCCTCCAAAACTTTTTATGAATCCTTCAGAAATCCACAACCTTGTTAATTCAGACACCTTAATCGCACGGTCCTCTATAAATGCACCAAAGTAAAGAAAGCAAGACCTCAAATGATAGGGTAAGTTCTGATAACTATGTTCTATAATGGCCCTTGAGTCCCTATGAATGTGGGAACCTAAGTTGTTGGCCACTTGTTTCCAACATTCTTCTGTCCTCTCTGTCTTTTCCAGAATACCAGCTACCAAAGCAACAGAAAGAGGCAGCTGACCACACTTTTTTGCTATTTGTTGCCCAATATTTGTTAGGAGAGGGGAACAACTTTCTTCCCCAAACACCTTTTTACTGAGTAACTTCCAACTTTCATCATCAGTAAACATGCGAAGCAGATGGGGATCACTTTTATATCTAGCGTAGCTGGCAACGTCATGATTTCGCGTTGTTAGAATGATTCTGCTTCCATTTTTGGCATCATGAAAACAGCCCACTAGATCATCCCAGACACTATTTTCCCACACATCATCTATAAGGATAAGATATCTTTTGGAATGTAAAGATTTGCGAAGCTGATCAGCTAATTCATCAGTAGAGTTTTCTCTACATTTAGAGGCTTCCCTGGTAACATCACGTAGAATCGCCAATAACAAGTCCTTACGTGAATATACTTGAGACACACAACACTGTGCACGAATGTCAAAGTGAGTAGCAACTAACCTGTCACAGTAGAGTCGGTATGCCAAAGTCGTCTTGCCTAGACCAGGCATGCCAACAATGGAGATAACATCTCGCTCTTTGATTCCTTTTATCAGCTGGTCTCGTAACTTTTCAAAGACATCCTCAAACCCCACAATATCTTCATTCATCCTTGGAGTCAATACCAAATTTGGTGCTGCATCTGCAGTCTTTGTTTCCTCAACCATTTCCTTTTCCTGGATCTCTGCTACCTGTGCTCTGATAGCTCTAATCTCTGCCAGGATATCCGAGAACCAACACTCGAGGCACCAGACAGGAACTTCCTTGCTTATACAAACTGCATCAACTATGTATTCCACCTCATATGCTTTGCCAATCAATTGTGTAACATTATGTTGAATTTTGTCGAGGTCATTGTGTCGTTCTTCTGCAACAGCCTTTAGAAAAGGCTGCAAATTCTCAAGTTCCTTCTGAATTTTTTGAAGTTGATTCATGACAGAAGCGAGTGAATCTGAATAACGGCTTTGAAACTCCTTCAGATTGTTTAAAAGGAAATCAATATAGCCTAATCCATGAATCTTTGGCAAATTAGATTGAAAGCTCTTCCGAATGATAGGGTAGACCGTAGTGCTTATGCGTTGAATGTTGCCTGATAAATCAAGAACTTGTGCATTGTCTACCTTTTCCTCCTCACCTTCATATAATGAGTAAATAAGAAGCCCCACATCAATAATCACTGTGTCGATATCTCGAATAAGAAATTCAAGTTCTTGTATCGACACATGGATGATATTGGGTTGGAAGAAGTTGATCATCTTTTGAAAGATTTGCAAGTGATCCTCCAAAGCAATTCTCTGGGTGGAGTTACTATCATCTTGTGGTAGCTCGACCAGATTGTGTCTGATAGTCTCAACAAATTCCACTTCACTTTCAACTGCTTGCTCAATTTGGATGTTGGAATAACATCCTGGTTGTATTGTCGATTTTAATGTTTGAAGGACATCAACATAGATCTTGCGGATGCTTGGTTGAATGGGCCGAATCATCATTCGCGAGAAATCAGAAAGCAGAACATTCATTTCCCGCGGAGCCAAATAGTACTCTTGATTCATACTGCCACGCCACGGTAAATACAACCAGACAATCATTGATGTGTGACCTGCCACAGCTAAAACATGACTGAATAGATTAACAACATGATGTTGGCTCTGAGGCTCGAGGAACCTCGTTGAAACAAACTTGAGGAAACTTTGCAGCATGTCCAATTCTTCCAAAATAGAAGACATGGTTTTCGGAACATAAATAAGCGAGCCTTCCTCATCAATGTGCACAAAATCATAAACTCTTCCCACCACAGCATCGATGAACTCCGCTACATGTTTGAAAATACCAACAACATCCTTGTTGGATTGAAGTGGCAGTGATATTTTAGGAAAGGAGTATTTGTCTCTAATTTCCCTCTTAATCAAACAAATCCTTTTTCTAACTTTAGAGGTATAAAGATCAAAGGAATTATCAGTATCGAATTTAGACAATTTAACTGCAGCTTTCTGAAACAGAACATGAACTTTATGAGTGACATCTAATATGTTAGCTTCCCCCGCGACGAAGCTCAGCAAGCTGAGAAAAATATCCAGCGATTTGAATTCCCGTTCATAGAATCTGATTGTATCTATATCAGTTTCCATTTGGAGGTAACTAAAAATAGCATGAAGGCCCTTCAGACGTTTGAAAAGACGATCCTTTGAAGACGAATATTCGTCAGAAGACATATCTAAAAGGAGAGATTAAAAGAAAATACGATGAACTTGAACTTGAACTCAGACTCGAAAAGAGTAATCCAGGACAGCAACTGAGTTTCCAACTATCATATAACAACTCAACTAATTAATCATACAATTATTGAAAGAGTTAGCTAACATTTCTCCATCTACTGACAACAATTTTTTTGTTTTTTTAAACTTGTTATTGAATAATCATACAACAATAATTTATTAATTGGATATATAACATTTCTACATCAACCAGTAAGTTGATATAAACTAACAATAAACTTGCGTTATGCATTGTTTAGTTTTGGTTTAATAGTTAAAACGTGGACTAAATTGATTTGGTTCTGATTTTAATTACACGCGGACCAAACCAAACTCCCTACTAAAACGTACTTTTTCGTTTTTTCTTCTTGAAATGATGAAACTTCTCTGCAGAGCATAGACAGAGTCCAAGTAAATCAACCTAGGGTGCACATTTGAACCTCCTTTGTCGGAATATTACACTAGGGCATAAATAGGTCGAAAATTACCTTTTTTATAAATGCATATTAAAGGTTGATGAATATTCTTTAGTAAATACCAAATTGGCCGTCCACATTATTTTATCATGTGGACCCTCAATAAGTTTCCATGAGCAATATTTTACAGCAATTTGGAAAGAGATGCCTTGACAGTAGGCATAAATTAAAATTAATTTGTTGGCTAAGCAAGGTATAGACCCTTGTGGTCAGACCCTTCCCCAGATTCTGCGCATAGAGAAGTTTTAGTGCACCCGGCTTGCCTTTTTTTGTTGGCTAAGCAATTTATCGTGTTTAAATCCAATATTCAAAATTTACGAGTCAAGGAGCAAGTTATCTCAAACATTTTGCCACATATTCAATTGCGGCTTCTTTTAATCTAGAAGGAGATACAGTTCAAGGGGCAATGGAAACAGTGAACACCCATTAGAGCATTTTGGTGAACTCATAAGAAGCACAAGGGCATAACTTGAACAAATAAAGTACCATTAAAGGGCATATTAATGTTTTATCCATAGCTGAAAATTCTCCTTCTTAGCTCTTTCCTTGCAGAACACGAGCAATACATCACGAAGGTGAAGGGGATCACTATGAAATCTGCAACTTCACCATGTCCTCTTGTAAGGATGACTCCGTTTTAAGGAAATATAGTGACGCAAAAATATTTAGCAATAACTGAATTAACGTCATTATATCTTTGACGATATTTAAATAGAGTATGGAGTATAAATATTTACATAATATTATCGATGCAAAATTCTTTATTTGTTATCGTGAGAGAAATATATCCACATGAAACAAAGTCAATATATCTTTAATTATCATAATATTAAAGAGCAAAGTCATCTTTTACTACTAGAACTAATCATATCAAATGGTAATATACAAAGATTAATTCAACATTTTAAAATTAAAACCTCGGGCCCTCAAATGGAGTTTCACGTGGACTAATCATATGATTTTTTTTGTCCACATAACATGTATAGTGTCATTTTCGTTAGAGAGGGGTTTTTTTTTTTTGGGTTGGGGGGGGGGGGGGGGGGGGGAATTCTAAGGAACAAATATTTTCGAATCAAAATCTTACCACGGGTATTTTTGCTCTATTTCTGATAGTTCAGGGGTAGTTTTAATCATTTTTTGTTTCCGTTAGAGAAAGGGGCATTTTTGAGCAAAATATTTAATTGAGGGATATTCTTGAGCCAAAATATAACAAAGGAGTATTTTTGCTTCATTTTTTACTCTTTTCCTAAAAAATATATTAAGTTGTCATTTTTTTCAATATGATAAAAAATAAATTTTAAAATATTTATTTAATTTTAAACAAAGAAACTATATCAATTAAAAATGAACGAAGAGGATATCTAAATAATCACATAAAATGACATCTTATTAATTAAAAGAATTTGATTATATTATATTTCTACATCAACTATCAAGCTTACTATTTCTTCCAGACAAAACAAAAAAAAAAAGGTATTTAGTGGTTTCCAGCTTTGTCTCCATATAAAGTTTTTATTTACTTCAATAATATCCAGAAGTCAATTCATTATAATTGGCTAAACTATTCGTTCTTGGTACCCATATGCTAATTATTTATATAATAATTTTAATTTCAAAAATTAAATAATGTTAATTGTCATTTTTCATATCCCTTTTAAAATTTTAAATAATTTATATTTTAAATTGAGAAAATTAACTCTTAAAATTTGAATATAAATTTTGTTTATTCCGTCCACTAGGTAGTGTTTTAAGATAAGCTACTTTATACTGCAAGTTTTTGGCTTCTTTCATTAATGGTTTGCCTGTTTCCATGTCATACAAGCATTTTTAAATAAAATAATTTATTACAAACTTATTTATTGTCATTGGATTTATCGAGGAAATGATAAAAATAGTTTAATATTTTTGAGTGATCTTTTAACTTTAGAAAAAATAAGTAATTCCTGAATTCTAAAAAAAATATTGATTGATTGAATTTTAGTTCGATAAAAAAATAAAATTAAACATGATTTAAAATTATAAGATAAAATTACATGTGCAAATGATGATTTCATCTTATTATTGTAAATTATAAGATGAAAACATATTTTCAAACGCCTACTTATTCTCCATCATATAATAAAATTAGTTATATATTTTGATTGTTAAATAATACCCCCAAAAAAAAAACTAAAAACACCAACCAAAAAAAAAAAAAAGAACCATCAAATATCTAAGAAATTGCTACACAAAGGGTGTATTTGGTATGAAGGAAATGTTTTTGATGTAAAATATTTTTCTAGAAAATAAGAAAAACATTTTTCATAAAAACAAGTTGCTTTTTTACTTATTTTTTCATGTTTGATTGGTAAGTGAAAAATACTTTATGAAAAATATTTTTTTTAGTGTTTGGTTAATAATCATAAATATTTTTCAGAAAATATCTTTTAAAATAAGAAAGTAATAATTTCTAGGTCATGATTGATTTAAATTATGTGAAAAAAGAAATTCGAAAGCAAAAGGCCAAAAATATTGGATAAAAATTCTAAAGGGGCAATCGATGATAAATAAAATTATCAACAAAAATTATAATGAAATGATAAGTATTTCTTTATTCTTAATCAAAGTTCTCGAGTTCGAACTCTTTGAATACAACGTTTTATCCTTGCGCCGTGACCGGGCCTTCTCTTTTTGTAAATTTCCCCAACCCCACCTACCCCAGTCTCTCCCTCCCCCTTTGCTATCACATAATTTATTTGTTGCATTCCACTATTTATATTTTTGAAAAATAAAATTATGTATGCATGTCACTTTACAAACGTTGATACTCATTCGTGGCATTTTTTATTCATTGAAAGTCAAACAATTAGTAATTATGAAATATTTAAAAGATATATAAAAATATATTTATGATTAAAGATAAATTTATTTGAATTTCGAAATTTAAAAAATTCCACATAAATTGATACGAATGAGAATGCAATAATTTAAAAAAAAAATTAATATTTTTAGGAGCGCAGGGTGGAAACTTGTAGAAGGTTGAAGTAATTACTACTCCTTTTACTACAGGATGCTTACCTAGCTAACGCTTAGATCAGCTCTACCCAAATTTTCTAGTTCATTTCAATATTTTCCACTTGTCCGACTATTGCTGAACAATTTTTGAACATCAAACATACCTCCTAAAAGATAATTTTAATGTGAGCGTCTTCATCTCTTTTACAATAAAATTTGTTATAGCACCGTTGCTCTAGCTAATTATCCACCCTCAAGGAAAAGTCATTTTCCACTCAAAAACTACACCTTAATAGTGTATTTCTGGGACTTAGAATGATACAATATCTTCATAATGCATTTAATCAAATATAATACAACACTTAGATACTTTCAGTTGAACTTGAGAATTAATCACCTCTTAATCACATTGATTTTGAGGAAGAAATTTGTTTAATACTTTAAATCTCTGTAATATTAAATAGTTTATGATATATTGGACTTAATCTTATTCAAAAAGAATTTACTATTTATCTCTTCTTTGATTAACACATGTCAACAATATCAATTGAACTGTTAACGAACTTCTCACTTCCGCCATGTCTTCCGGTCACCTCCGCCATGAAAACGGCCCAACAACCACCTCAAAACCCATCACCGAAACCGAAATCGCGGCGGAGTTCTCACACCACGACCTCACCATAGCCCGAATTAACAACGGCAGCTTCGGGTCATGCCCGAAATCCATAATCTCCGCCCAACAACAATGGCAACTCAAATTCCTTCAACAACCCGACTACTTCTACTTCAACACCTTGAAACCCTCCATGCTCAAATCCCGTACCTTAATCAAATCCTTAGTCAACGCCTCCGACGTCGACGAAATCTCCATCGTCGATAACGCCACCACCGCCGCCGCAATCGTTCTCCAATACATAACTTGGTCTTTCTTTACCTCCGATTTCCGTCCCGGAGATGCCGCGGTTATGCTCCATTACGCTTACGGATCCGTTAAAAGTTCAGTACAGGCGTATGTTGCACGCGCCGGCGGAAAGGTAATTGAGGTACATTTACCTTTCCCGTTATCGTCGAATGAAGAAATTATAACTGAATTTGATAAAGCTCTTAAAATGGGGAAAATGAATGGAGGAAAAATTAGATTAGCTGTAATTGATCATATTACTTCAATGCCTAGTGTGGTTATACCTGTAAAAGAACTTGTTCAGATGTGTAGAGATGAAGGCGTTGATGTTATTTTCGTTGATGGTGCTCACGCTATTGGAAATGTTGAGATAGATGTGACGGACATTGGAGCTGATTTCTACACGAGTAATTTGCATAAGTGGTTCTTCACTCCACCTTCCGCGGCGTTTTTGCACTGTAAGAGATCGGATAAGGTCTTGGATTTGCATCATCCAGTGGTATCTGTTGAATATGGAAACGGATTGGCAATCGAGAGTGCTTGGATAGGGACAAGGGATTATAGTGCACAATTGGTGATTCCGGAGGTGCTGGAGTTGTTTGTGAACAGATTTGAAGGCGGAATTGAGGGGATAAGGAGAAGGAATCATGATAAAGTTGTTGAGATGGCGGAGATGTTGGTGAAGGCTTGGGGGACGGAATTAGGGACACCACCAGAAATGTGTTCGAGCATGGCAATGGTGGGGATGCCTGCGTGTTTAGGGATTTCGGGTACTTCAGATGCTTTAAAGTTGAGGACTCATTTGAGAGTTTCGTTCAAGGTTGAGGTTCCGATATATTACAGGGCGCCATTGGAAGGAGAGGTCAATCCAATAACAGGTTATGCTAGGATCTCCCATCAAGTTTATAACACCATTGACGATTACTATAGGTTTCGAGATGCCATTATCAAGCTTGTGGACGATAATTTCACTTGTGCAGCTCTCTCGAATTGACTAGGTGATTTTTGACCGAGCGTAATTTCACAAGAGTAGTCTAGGGAGAGTAGCATGTGCGTAGGTAGCCTTACCCGTACATTGTGAAGTTAATTATGTCTTTCAATGGAATAAAGGTCTTTTTCCAATTCCTTACTGACTGGAAATGTTGCATCATTTGTTGGTTGATTAAAACTCTTATGTCTATATTCAGTTCCCTGATTAGCACTTGCAGTGTGAAAAAAAGGAAAAATTACGTGGATAAATAAACATATACTAGTTAATTGGCTAACATAACTATAGTTTGAATTTATTATGGCTCGCAACAAACATCTAGCTGTAATTACAATTTGAATGTTATATAATTCGCGTGATTTATACAAATGTTATGTGATTATACAAAAGTTGTGCGCGAATCAAATTGTATAGCAAACTATACAAACATTGTGAATTATATAGCGAATTATACAAACGTTGTGCACAATTGTATAGCGAGATATATAAACATTATACAAAAACTATGAATTGTATAACGAATTATACAAACGTGTATAAATATTGCGCGAATTATACAAGCACTGTTATAACTATAGTTAAAAAATGTAATTATCCAAATTATAACTTTGAAATATAATTAAGATATTTTTGAGTAATTAGATACGAAAATTCCTCACGTAAATATTACTACCTCTTTGGGTCGGCCCAATTTAGGATTTAAAACGAGGCTGCTTTTGCTTCGTTCAATAAAGCATGGCATGTGGCAGTTTTAAGTTGAAAACGAAGTTTTAATAGCTTAGGAGTTGAGATGGCTCTAAAGTATGATTTTATGGGTATGTTTGTTGAAAAAGTATAACGGAAGGGCAAATATAGCTTCTCTTCTTTTTGATGACCGTGGTGTCTAGGCCGCCTTTCGCACCTCATCTAATTCCACGAGGTACCTGTCACCAGCAATAGGTATCAGATAGCTCTGTTCACCAAGGCTCGAGTAGATGAGAAAAATCACCTAATCTCCAAAATTATTGCTTCCTCAGTTGGCTAAGCTCTACAAGAATGTAATAGCCACATACATAAGTCCAAAGCAGCTGAAACTTGCAGCAAAGGTTCTGAATGTTTCATACGTTGACAACGTCAGAAACTGAAACCAAAATAGGAGCAGAGTCAAGTGTAGATTTGGTGACAATATCTCGAAGAATGCATCGATTTGATCTTCCAACATTTTATCAACATGTTGACCTCATTGAGAAGCCGTTACTAATAATTCAGAGCATGGACACGACTTTATTTTTTTACCAAGACCATCAAACAAGCACCATCCTCGGCCCATCATCTATCGTTGCCATAGGTAAGATGTTGAGTAAAGTAGCTTCTCAACTACAACACAATATTGAATAAATGTGACTATTTGAGGATCTACATTTGAAAGTACGGATGTTCTTGTGAAATTTCTTTATCAGTATCTACAATTTAAACATGAAAGTTAATATGAACCAATACATGCCCAGTGTAGTCACACAACGAGGGTCTAGGCCCTTACATAGGGAGAGTAGGGTATAGGTAAACCATACCCTCTATCTTATAGAGGTACAGAGCTTGATTCTGAATTGATGCGAACCAATCATAACTTAAAAAATGAGAAAAAGTTGACTATGAGAACAAGTCTCCATTAATTGTCAACTCTAAAGATGCACATGGTGCTTTTTTAATTATAAATTAAGAACTATCCATAAGAACAAAGAAAATATATTAATTGAACAAATGAAAATGGATAGAAAGAATTATTAGTGTTGGAGAGGTCTTATAAGCTCCTCAAACAGAGTATTTGACATGTAAATTGACTTTATGGCAGCTTTTAGTGCTGTAATTTCTCTTCTTCAAACACTTGATCAACGAAATCCAGAACTCTTTCATGGTCAAACTGCAGAAATGCTCGATTTCCTTCGTGCTTCAGTTGAATATTTTCGAAAAGTTCTTGAAGAAGCTAGGAATAAGAGTAGGTTTGACCCTGAAAAAATCAAATCTTTGGAGGAAAATATAAGAACTGCTGCTAATTACGCGGAAGATTTTGTTGACCTGAAGATTTTTCAGATCATCAAAGACACAAGCTCAATAAAAAAATCAATACAACGCGAGGATTTGAAATGTGTTGTTAGATGCTCTACATTGCATTTCAAAGCAAACAGATAGTTTCATCAGAAAAGATTATGATAAGAAGGATAGCAATGAGTTAGACGACCTGGTACAAAAGAAACTAAAGGGTCGAAGATACCTTGTTGTTGTTGATGATATTTGGAGTATGGATGTTTGGGATGGAATCAGACCGATATTTCCTGATTGCAACGATAGGAGTT
This sequence comes from Solanum rostratum, assembly GCA_029948455.1. Classification (NCBI taxonomy): domain Eukaryota; kingdom Viridiplantae; phylum Streptophyta; class Magnoliopsida; order Solanales; family Solanaceae; genus Solanum; species Solanum rostratum. Next base: position 8,374,680 of record CM057046.1, read on the forward strand.
GAATTTTGTTGACAACTAGGGACACCGAGGTAGCAATGTATGCAGATTCTAATAGCCCTCATCACATGATCCTCTTGAATTTAGATAACAGTTGGAAGTTACTTTGTGATAAGGTGTTTGGACCTGAACATGATCATCCTCCTGAGTTAGAAGAAATTGGAAAGGAAATAGCTAGAAAATGCCAAGGACTACCCTTAACGATCTCAGTGATTGGGGGATATCTTTCTAAAACGACAATGACATTAGAAAGTTGGAAGTATGTTGCCCAAACGTTGAGTGAAATCATTGCGAGTCATCCAGATAAATGCTTAGGAGTGCTCGGTTTGAGTTACCACCACTTGCCTAATCACCTCAAACCTTGCTTTCTTTTTATGAGTAGTTTCTCAGAGGATTTTCAGGTTGAGACTTGTAGTCTGATACGACTATGGATCGCAGAAGATTTTATAGGTCTGCCCAGTAAGAGTAGTAAAAGCTTGGAGGAAGTGATATAATGACATAACTTTACCAGGGAAGATATGGATGATGAAGAAATTGAGGCACATTCATGTAAGAGGATTCTATTACTTTCCTAGCCCTAGAAGAGAAATGATTCGAAACAAACATCTTCCAGTACACTTGACAAATCTAGTAGAACTCTCTGCTCCCTATTATAGCAATTGTACAAATGAAGTGTTTTCCGCGATTCCCAATATAAAGAGATTGATTATCCATGTAAGTTGTATCAGTATGAGGGATCGTTTAGACAATCGTCTCATTGATTGTCCAGCTTAACAAAACTCGAAGCATTGAAGTGTTTCAGCAATAGTAAGCTCCCAAACTTTTATTGGCAACCACTCTCCACGAAGAGGTTCGTTTTCCCTACATCACTTGGGAAGACATGTCAATTCTTGCACTCATGTTGCCAAATCTCGAAGAGCTCAAACTTAAACACAATGCAGCTTGGGGTGCAGTGTGGAGATTGAATGATCATGACGACAAGTTTAAAAGCCTCAAGTGTTGTTACTCAGCGATATATATCTTGAGCATTACGACAAATTCCAACAGATTTTGGCGAAATTTGTAGTTTGGAGTCGATTGAGTTACATGAATGCAGCAGGGCTGCTGAGGATTCTGCAAGAAAGATTGAACAAGAACAAGAGGACATGGGAAACAATTTCCTTAAGGTCTACATTCGTAGCAGTCGCAGTAAGTTTTACATCTCTATAGAAAAATTCGTCGATTTTTCACATATTTAAATTACCTTTGTGCGACTAAGCTGATGATTTCTATTTTTTATCTTGCATGTATGCAGGTTATTGGAACTTATTTTGAGGGACGATATTTGTCGCGCATAGAGGGAGTTTTAGTGTGTATCAAACTTCCCTTAAAGAAGCAGTTGCTGCAACAATTCATTAGCTAAAACCTTGAAACAGCGTGGTGAGTAACAAAATTTTGACACAATTCAGAAACTTTATGAGTTGTATGTCGCTCGAACTCTTCAAAAATATTGTTGTACTTGTGTGGGATTTTGTAAATATGTACTATTTTTGGAGTATCTGAGACAGACTTGTCGATATTTTTGAAGAGTATGAGCAACATAGCTATAGTATTTCTTGATCTTTCTTGTATATTTATGGTATGCACATATGCAAGTACTCCCTCTTTTTTCATCTTATGTGGCTTGATTCGGAATATGATGATCAAACTAACAAATGTTGGGCGTGATTTCAGAAACAAAGTCTTCCATTCTTATGATCAAATAAATTTGGCATTTATAGAAACTATACAAAAAGAAAATATAATTTACTTTTCCATGTTGAATTTTATTTAATGAGAAATTTAGTTGATTGATTTTCTTATATGTTGGAGTAATATACCATAAATATAATAAATTACAGTTGAAAATAAAATGACAAATTTGAATAAAAATTCATTCAGAGGCACGGATATCTCGCTCTCTTTAAGGAGATTCAAGTCCACTGCGGCATAATCTACACCGATCCAACAGTACATCTCTTGACTTGTTCCCTCCAGGATACAACAGCCCAACAACGTTGTATGACTCAAAGAACTCCGGATTAGTTGAAGAGTCCAAATCTCCACACAAAAACACCTTCCTTCAACATATAAATATTCTCTTTTTGTATAGTGAATATAGTTGAAGACTTTATATAAATCACATAGCGTAAAACAGTTGGTTACCATTTTTCCTATCCTTTTTTAATTTACAAAAATTCCTTAAAAATATGACAATCTGGATACATTAATTCATTAATCCAGATACATTAATTCAGTTCCGATACAAATATTAGAGTTTTAAGTATCAACATGTAACATTTAAAGCATGATACATTAAATATAGAGATAATTTAAGCATCAGAATTAATGAATCTGGATTATTGAATTAATGTATTCAAACGAAAATAAGGGATTTTTGAAATTTTTTAAAATGGATGAAAATAATGAAAAATATGATAAATAAAGAAGTGTAAGTATATAATTACTCCATTATATGAATATTCTTTTTTCTTTTTGTGATTTGATGACACTGTTAAAAATTAAAATAATCTACGATAAAATACTTACTAATCGTTGCGATAATTACAATTTACAAGTAGACATAATACGACGAAAATGAAATTATTCTTAATTGTTAATAATGAGCATGGACAAAATTATCATTAAAGTCAATGATAATATGTTTGTGTGTCAATAATCATTCAAATATCACACTATTTGAGAGATGATTAAAAGAAATTAATCATGCTTTAGGCATCATCCAATGTTTATCTATTCATAAACCATTCTTATCCATTATCCTTAGATATTTTTTTCCTCATTCCCTAAATCCTATTTAATTCTCTTTACTCATCAAAAGATAATTGATTCTGGGGGAAATGCGGATATTAAACACTGGTGGATCTTGATTAGGGTGATCAATCATATCTACGCTTCGTTATGAGTTTTTGAGACGAGAAATCCCAGGAAACAGTCTTTCTATCTTTATGAGGTAGTGGTAAAGTTTGTATACATTTTACCTTGTCCAGACCCCACTCGTGTTCACTGAGTATGTTGTTGTTGAATCATACTGACAAGCATATTAAAAAAATTGACAACTAAAAATGAACGAATATTTATTTCTATAGTGTATCAACGTATATAACACGTTAGTAAGATGTAATAAATTGGCCAATAATAGTGGACGGTACAAATAAAGCAGATCAAAGATTCAAAGTTTTTCATTGGAACGGAATGGTATTAATCTTAATTAAGATGACTAGTATATGCTGAATTATTGAAAAAATTATCTAAATAAGCAACTTATTTTACTAGTATATTTTTAAAAAAAATTCACCATTTGAAAAAATTACAAAAATATCTATTCTCACGCGATATATCAGTCGGTATATCGTCTCATGCGATATATCGATTGAATACATGTATCGATTAGCTACATTACTTCACGCTATGTATCAAAAAATTCAGTATTGTACTCAAAATCAAGACATGATATATCGAAATATATCCAAAATCGAGACGTCATGTATCATAATATTTTCAAAATGTATTCAGATTTCATAAAATTAAAAAAAAAATTAAAAAAATAAAAATACAATATAATTAACTCCTATAGCATTTCATTCTATACTATTTATTGCACCACACGCTTTGGGCCACTTATATTGGTTATTGTCATGTAGTGGTATTTACACTTTTCTTTTCATCATATCCACTGTATGTGATATTTTTTTTTATTTTTCGAGAATCAAATAATTTATATTTGATCAAGAATTTGCTCATGAAATTTTTAAAATTTTTTTAAATAAAATTTTATATATTTGTAAACTATGTAAAAAGAAAAGTATTATAAATTACATTGATTGACAATTCAAAATATTTAAAAGACATATAAAAATTTATGATAAAAAATAGACTTAATTAAATCTTGAAATTCGAAAAATGTTACATAAATTAAGACAGAGAGTATTACCTAATTTATGTTTTTTTTTTAAAAAAAAATAAATTTTATTCTAACTTGTAGGGCCCTCCATTCCTTTCACGGACTTAACGAGTCGTTTGATATGAGATATATCGTATAATAATTTTATTATAAAATGTAGAATTATTTTACCCCGTGTTAGTTAGATGTATTAGATAATAATGAAATTATTTATTCCACTATTTATATATTACCCTATGTTTGGATGGTGGTTTGCAATCGTTTCATACTGTATGTTATGATATTGTATTTTAAAGTACAGTGATTGTATAATGTTTGTATAGACTATATGGTTGCTATTATTTAATGATAATTTGTTGTTTGATTTGACTGTATGGTATTGTATCGTAATTTATAAATTTACATAAATATTTTTTTAATAATTTTTTTAAAAAAAATAAAACATAAAATCAAGTAAGAAAACATACAAGTTAATATAAAACAAGACAATATTAAAAATTTATTTGAAGATTATCTGCATTTGTCCACTGTATCAAACAAGACAATACAATAATTTTATTTTTATTTTTATTTTTTGAGGCCTAAAATTATTAATCAAAAAGATTCTTAAGATTAATTAGATTTTGTGGGGTTACTTACAGACCAATTAGGCAACTCCTTAATGACTATCTCAATTTGGTCATGTCTTAAATTTGAATTAATAAACTGGGAATAGGTCCAAATTTGCTCTTAAAAAATTATTTATATTTTCTGTTCGTTAAACAAAATCGCAAAGGTAAAAGAACGATTACTTCTAGCTTCGTCTTTGAGTTTCATTAATTCTACATTCAGACAAGCCTTGAAGTAGGGAGTATTTGTAGACACTAAAATTTTGTGAGACTCTACAAAACGTGTTTGATTTTAGTTAATTTTTTGAAGGCTACTCTACCCTAAACCCTAGTTTATGTCTATATAATGGATATTATATTTTCTTAAAAAAGACATCTCAAATATATCATAAACTATCGAAACATCTCAAATATCTCGTAAACTCTTAATTTAATAAATGCATGCGCGTGCTTCTTTGATGGTGACTACAAATTAAATTGTCAGATTTTGCTAATCCATTATAATCTATACTAGTATAGGATCATTTCATATCATAGGTATAGCGTGATTTTGTTTCATTTTCCTCCCTCTGTTTCAATTTATTCGTTCGTAATTTGATACTTTTCTTGTCTCATTTTACATTATATTCTTTAATTTGATACGATATTTAAGAAAAAAATGAAGACTTTTGAAATTTGTGATCTAATACAATTATTAGATATTTATCTGGTTGTAGATCATTTCATTGAGAGTAAAGAGAGAATTTTAAAGGTTAAAATGTTTCTAAATTTAGTAAGATGACGACTTTATTTTTGGGATAGACTAAAAAAAATGAGTGTCATATAAAATGAGACAGAGTGAATACTAAATTTAAGAAATTAATTAAAAAAACTTTTAAATTTTATAATCTTAAACTAAAGTTACGTACGTATAACATATACCATAATATACTTTATTCCTATGATTTTATACATATCCGGTAGAATGTCAAAATTAAAAAGTTGTCGAATTAGGGGGGAAAATTCTGCAAAAAATTAAAAGAAAAGTAACACAACAACAAATTAAAACGAAGAGGGAGTAATGCCAAATTTAAAAAACTTGTAACATATATGTGCATATACTTTTATGTTAGTGTATATATTCACTTCAACTCTATACTCAGTAAAATTTACAAGTAAAAATTGAAGAATATATAAAAATTTAGACTTTATAATCCTTATTTCATAGAGACGAAGGAGTTGTTTTCGAAATAATTAAGTTAAAATGAGTAAATGTAAATGTGAGCATGTGTGAATAGTAAGTTTCCCTCTTGCAGCACATTTCTTGGCTTTTATTATTGCTAGTCCACTCTTGCCTTTATTTTGGTCATTTCATGGATTTGCTAGAGATATGAAAAGTTTAGCCATATATCTGATTGATCGACCTGTTTACACAAGGCTAGGGAGTACTCGTCCCTACATCATTATTTTTATGCTTTTTTTGTTAAATAATATGAGCATCTGGAAAGATCGAAGAGTTGTTATCGGGGCAGAAGCATTCTTAATTGGGGAGAATTCTTTTAGTGGTGGGTTCACTCTATGGCTAGGAGGGTTTTTTTTGACGAAAAATTATATTTCCTTTGTTACATTTTATGCGGCAGTTTTTTTTTTTTTTGGTTCGTCGTGAAAAGAATGTTATCTTACTCTAATTGAAAATAATTTAACCTTAAAATTATCATTTTATTGTGAATGAAATAATTTTCAGTCATACAAATATCTAAGAATGATTTTCGACCACAAGTTTTAAAAAAATTTCTTTTTTTCTTGAATACCGTGCCAAGTCAAGCGTGCCACATAAAATGGGATAGAGAGAGTACTATTTACATATAGTTAAAATTGTTTTTTGTCCATATATGATATATGTTGAACCCCTTTCGGCTAGTTTGTGTGTTTGCTTTTGTTAACCCCTTTGTATTCAAACAACAACAGAAACAATGAACAAAGGAAAAATTAAACAAATTATACACCAATCTGAGTCCACAGAATACACTGTGTGTCCTTAAGGAATTTAATCCTCTCACTGTACCCAAGGTTATGGATTATTTCCTCCCAAGATAAAACAGATTCACTGTTACAGACGTAGCGGTACCTCAAACTTTTGTAACTCCGACGAACTCAAAACTCAGCAACAGATCACACACATACTCTACTTTTTATTTGTAAGAAAATTTATGCAGAAAAGAAGAAGAAGTTTTTATGTTTGAAAAGTGCAGAAAGAGTCTCTATTTATAGGGAATATTGGGTGCGAATTCACCTGTTCAAAACAATCTCATCTGTTCAGAACAGACTTGGTGACTTTTGGGAAGGAAGGCATGGTTAATAAATATTTTACGAATTAAATAATTAATTAATAATTCACAACCAAATATCAGAAAAGAAAAATTTGAGATAGGTTAAATAAATTTATCAATCAAATCATTTGTCATAGCCGTAGCCGTAGCCGTAGCCAAGCCGAGCAATGACGATGGCGCGAGGGGGTTCCATTTACTTGACTCTTTAAGAGTTGGAGTAATTGTTTCCTAATCTAAAAACAACACTTTTCCTCTATTTTACCGATGAGGGAGAAATGACTCTTCATTTCCCTTTACTTGATTACCCACATTTTCCTTATTCGTTCAACCTTCATTTCTTTTCATTTCTCAATTCACACTTATTATTTAAACCTAATAACTTTCTCAAATTTTGAACCTCCTTAATTGAAATCCTGGCGCTGTCATTGAATACTTTCTATTCGACTTTCAATTCAATGATGCCTGCCTTATAACAAAAAATATTTTTTTTGAAAAATATCTTTGAAAAAATAAGAACTGAATTTCATATTTATTTTCTCTTTGATATGTATATAAAATAATTAAGGATACAATCACTATGCTAAAACAGTTTTGTGTTTTTTTCTTTTATTAAAAAAAGTATTTTTCTCATGTCTCAAATCCACGTCTTTTATTACTAATGCATAATATTATAAAATAATAAAATTATCTGAACATTTATGTGTATCAAAATGCTCTTCAAATTAAACAAATATATTGATGTTGGCAAACGCAAACTTAGCTAATTAGATTACGATTTTCCAAATTAAAGTTGTTAGGCAAAAATTCTTTTACTTCAAGTCTTGTTAATTAATTAAAACAACTTTAACAACCACTAAAGTTTTTTTAAAAAAAAAACTAACAGAATTACTTAAATTGTAAGTTAATTATACACAAGATATAATCATATTTAAGAAGGTTTTGCGCGTATTATTTATTAATCACCACCAACACTAATTGACATGTATAGAAAATTCAAATATATTGACCTTATACTTGTTAACCAACCTTTCTATTTAAGGGAATAATAATAATAATAATAATAATAATAATAATAATAATAATAATAATAATAATAATAATAATAATAATAATAATAATAATAATAATAATAATAATAATAATAATAATAATAATAATAATAATAATAATAATAATAATATTTGGCAACAACCGTTTAGGATTAATTTAAAATTATATATGTTGGAAGTAGCAAATCATACTTTAGCCTAGGGTTGTTGAATTATAATAACCATATTCTATTATAATATGCTTGTACTTAAGTCCTAATCAAAGTACATAAAATGGAATATAAAATATGATTTGTAATTAGGTTTAGAGAACTTTGTAGTCATGACTTGTACTTAAGTCCTAAACAAAGTACAAATAGTGTATAAAATATGATTTTTGAATTAGGTTTATAGAAAAAACGACTATTCGTATGTAGCGACGAAGCCAGAATTTTGTTTAAGGGGTTCAAGATTTTAGGAAGTAGATATACAAACTAATCGAAGGGGGTTCGATATCTAATATATATACATTAAAAAAAAAATTTACCAGTGAAATTTTTCACCGAAGAAGGTTCAGATGAACCCCCTAATTATTATATGCTCTGGTGGGATGATTTATTTTTAATTAGTGATTTTAAATTTGAATCTTTCAAAATAAAAATTAGAAACATTACTTCCGAAAATAGATTCTGCATTGCATGAATTCGAATTTAATCAAACTTCAATATAAATATCAAATCTTTTAATAAAAAAATTATATAAAAACAAAATAACTAGTGTTATATGGCTAGGAAATGCATTACGTGGCAGTCAAAGGTGCATATGATTAAAGATAATTAAAAAAGGAGCAAAGTGATTAACTTTATTTTATCACAAAAAGGGGCCCTTAAGAAAAAGATTGATACCAACAAATTACTTTTTATTCTCTAAACTCTAAGTTAATTAACATTAAAATAATATTTCAGTCTCATTTTATGTAATATTATTTGAAAAAAATTAAAAGAAATTATTTTTTAAGCTTGTATTAAGAAAAAATATATGTATAAATTTAAAAGTCATTGAAAATATATAAGTTAATTTATAAATTTTTCACTTTCTTAAATTTAAAATTTATGACACTTATAGTACTTACATTAAAATTCTATTTGTTCACGTTTAGTTGTTAAATTTTTGACTTAATATATTTATTATGAAAATAATTATTGATAGTGTAAATTAATCATTTTACCTCTATAGTTGATAGAGTCTCATACATATTTATACATTATATTAGAATATTAACTCAATGACAATAAATTGAGGATATAAAAAAAAAATTATCTTGCCTTAAATTGTAAAAAATAACGAATAAAAATTAAATTAAACTAATAATAAACGGAGGAAATAATATATATATATATATATAATAATTATATATAAGAATTTCTCTCGCCGATGACTTATGGATTTAGATTTCTTTCTTATCCAATTCAATGAAAGCATATCAATTAATAAAAGTTTTAATGCTAATTGCATCTATATATATTTGCACCTAATCTTAGGGGGGTTTCCCCTATCACTATTAATCTCTATCGAGCTTATTCTCGTAATTTTCAATTTCCGAAAAAAAAAAACTCATTTATGTCATCTGTTAAAAGTTTGGCTCATTTATGTTATTACCGTTTGAGAAAAGGATCATCTATGTCATCATTTTTTAACTCCGATTTTGTAAAATCACTTAAACAACTTTAAACACTTTTCAATCAGATCTTTGAATCAAATGTAGTTTTTTTGGTCATTATTCTTCAAGAATGCCAGGAATACATGAAGAACACCAACAACTCCCAAATTTTCAACTTCTTCAAATATTCACGAAATCACCCCAAATTTCAAGAGTGGCGTTCTTCAGAGTTACATACCAAAACTCAATATCTTTTTTAACTCGAAGTCAGCCTAATTCAACAAGAACCACTTGAAAATTTTCTTCAAAAATAGATATAAATATCTTATTACATTAATTTACCTTATATTTTATACCTCAAAAAGCTAATTTCTTCATTTCTAATCATATAAATACATATGTGGGAGAACTTACATACCCCAAATAAACCCAAAAAAAATCAACTTTGGAACCCAAAAAAGACAAAAATAAAGAAATTGTACAAGTTGTGCCACACAACTTGTGAAAATGTGTTTTGATGAATAAGTCTGCAACTTTAAGACTAAATAGTTGACAAATTTGGATTCCACTTGATAATCTCTGCCATATCTTAAGCTGTCAATTTTAATATCTACCTAAATATCTTATAAAATCTTTGTTTGGACTTGATGCTGGTCAACATTAATTAATTAGTCTTAGCTATATAGATTAATTTGCATGGCCCCTTACCTCCAAAAATTGAGGAACTTGTCAAAAGATAGACAATTCCAAATAATAATAATAATAATAATAATAATAATAATAATAATAATAATAATAATAATAAAAATAACCTAATTACACTTCTTTATTTATCATATTTTTTAATATTCTCACTCATTTTCAAAAAATTTCAAAAATTTCTTCTTTCAATCCGGATGCATCAATTCATTGGCATGAAGTAAGGCAGAAAGAGGGGATTTAGGTTCTCTTTTAAAAGGATTGGATTTGTTGCTTGCCTTCCGCACCTTGATCTGTCTAGTTCTACTTTGACTAATCTGAATCTGTGCACTGAGTAAAAGCGAAATATCTTCTCTCAATTCTTGACAGAGGGAAGCCCCATGACCGACTGAACCGAGGCTGAGGTAGATAGATTAATTCAGTAATTTGGATACATTAATTCTGATTCTTGAATTATCTCTATGTTTAATGTATCATGCTTTAAATGTTACCTGTTGATACTTAAAAACCCTAATTGTTGTATTCGAAATTGAATTAATATATCCAAATTACTAAATTAATATATTCCGATTGCTATATTTTTTAAGATATTTTTGTAAATTAAAAAATAATAAAAAAAATAATAATTAACTCTTTACCCTATGTGATTTATGTTAACCCTGCATAAAAAAACTAAAAATGGAAAACCATAACATAATTATCAATTGTACATGCAATAAAAGAAGCCACCAACTTTCAGCTCATATTAACCCTTCTTAAAGAACAAATTAATTCGACTTTTCAACCTTTTTTCACAGAAAATTATAGTCTGGTCAAGTTTTCAGAAGAGTAAAGTAAACTTGATCAAATGCTGATTACAATTCAAAAAATAGCTATCTTACTAAAAATATTATTTTGACAACACTGTCATAGTAAATATGACTTGATATTTTTGAGACGAGGGTGTTTCGGAAATAATCTCTCTATCTCTATGAGGTAATGATAAGATTTGCGTATATTTTACTCTCTTCAGACCCCACTTATAAAAATCAACTGAGTATATTATTGTTGTTATTGTTTTATAGTAAATATACTTTTCAAAATAAATGATTTTAAAAAATTTAGAACATTCTATTAGACTAGTAATATTTTCCAAATTCTAGCTTATAACAGCATGTTGAAACTCAAAGCTAAATTTGCGGAATTAATTAATTAAATAAATAAATAAACATTTATCTCTCATGTGATATCGCATGAGCGATAGAACGACGTAGTGTGACCAACGTACGCCATCGTCTTTCAAATAATTTATCCATCCATTTTTATTTGTCCACTATATTAAAAATAAATGTTCAACAATACTTATTAATCAATAGATAATTTTACAACGATTATTAAACGGAAGGAGTATCAATATAATTGATTCAATTTTCACTTTATTTTTTGTAACTGGTGCATGTCTTTTTTGATTTTTTTATAAATAAAAAATATTTATATTTAATATCATGTGCTTATTTCATTTTTTTTCAATATATTTGGAGCAGAACGTTTATACTTGATTTTATTTCTTATGCAAAATATTTAGCTTAGAGACTTTGAGTAGTGCTTAGAAGTTTTGATTTCATATTTTATTGTGTTAGAGACGATGAAGCCCGATTGACGTATTTGAAAGAATTAAATAAAATAAGATATATTTATAAAGATTGTCAAGTTGATTGCGTAATTAATCCCTTAAACTAGGATCACAAATTTGAACCGCCTTACATATCTTTTTAGTCAAATTTATTGCACGGAGCTTATCTAATGAATTTATCTTCATTATGATATTAAGGTTCACTCAATATACAATTAAAGATAGCGTTGTGAGTTCTGGAAAGACTGTTACCCCAATTCTGTTAATGAACCCGGTTTAGCTAGCTAGCAATACCAGATAGCACGTTCAAAGCAGTAAACAGACCAAGCAACTTATAGTGGAAAAACTCCTTGATCAAGGGAGAAACAACCACTATCTACACTAGTAGGGTTTCAATAACTCTTTATTACTTCAAAACACGAACAATGTCAACTTACAACTCACGTTTCTCACAACTCAACTAATCAAGAGCCAAACCCAATCTCAATTCACAACTCACTCAAGAAAACAACTTCTTACAATGTTTGTCCCTAAACAAAGATTCTAAGAAGATTGCTAAACAAACTTTGAACAAACAAAAAAAAACTAACTCTAGATCTTGCTTGAATGCTCGCCTTAAGTGTCCGTGCTCTTGCTTAAATCACTCCTCCTGTAACGACCTGAACCAACACTGTGAAGTAATCACGAATTCGCTAAACTCAGTTGAACTCTAGCCCCACATCGACAAGGCTCACACATGAATGGCTTTGATACCATCTGTAACAACCTGGCCCAACACTATGAAGTATTGTCCACTCTTGGGCCTAGCCTCTCACGGATTTGTCCCTTTGGGCTCACCCGAAAAGGCGTCTCACAGTATATAGACCAGTCCTTTACTTATATACTCAGCATCTCTCATGTGTTTTGCCGATGTAGAACATCTCATCTCAAGATGGGTTGTTACAACTCCTTTGTTGAGTAGGGCACACAATTCTTTCCCATAAAGGAGCCCTTTTCCTAAGTTGTTGCCTTTTCCATATTCCATTGTGATTCGGTTTCCTTAAATAGCTCTCCTACTTCAACTGGGATTCTGCTTACCTCCACTTGTGCAGCTATACACGACCTAGTTCCTTGTCATGTTGTACCTAATTCCGTTTGTCATTATCAAAACTGCATAAGCATAACTACAATGATTCTAACAAGTTCCCTTATCAACAATAAAAATGAAATACGACATTAAAATTCTTTCTTTGCTCTAGTATAAGTGTGTACACGCACATAATATATTTACACTTTACTATATAATTAGTGGGCTAAATAATTTTTAAAAAAATCATGAAGATGATAAGTTCCTTTCATAATTTTGATGTGTACACGACAATTTCATTATAGTTCACATATATTTTTATGACTCATCCCTATATAATAAGTAGTTTTACTAAATTATAATTAATCAAGCACGAATATCTTTTTCAAATTCTTTTGTTTGATAATTATAATATTAACTTGGTAAGTGAATTTTCACTTTGTCGGGAAAGGTTTGATCGCAATTTTTTTTAGGTTTCATCTATTTGTACTTAATTACATATAAATTTAAATGATATAAATTTTAATTGATTAAATTTATTTATTTACATAAAGATTTAAGTATTTATTGGTTTGAATAGGTTTTAATTTTTAAGATTTTGAATAAAATATTAACATCATTAAAAGTTATTTTATAAGGATAACTTTTTAAGAGAGGTAACTAGACAGAATATTGCATAAGTACAGCTTATCGAGGATATGATCTTAGATATAAAAGCATGAAGACACGAATCAAGATAAAGGGTTAGCCAGTAGAAGTGTTTTTGCCTTATTGCCTTTATTAATAAACTATTTTTGTAGTTCTTATTCTTTGATTTCGATTACGATTTAACCTTGATACCCAACTACTTGACTCCCACCTCGAGAATCAATACTGACTGAGATTGATGATCCAACACCAACTCAAAATCCAACTCCAATCCGAGATCTAACTCGCGATCAAATCCCTAAATTTGACTCCAATTTCGCCTCGAAATCTATGTCTATCTTTTGAGGTTCAATATCATACTCCCTTTGTTTCAAAAAAATTGACTTAGTTTGACTTGACAAGAAGTTTAAAAAAATAAAGAACACTTTTTTTTTATTTTTTTTATTATAAATTATGTCGAATGTACCAAAATACTCTTTAATCTTGTGGCCTTAAACATGCCACGTGAAAAATTAAAAATAAAATATTAAAAAAAAATCATCCTTTTTAAACAAAATACAATAAAAAGTAGTCATTCTTTCAAATCAGAGGAAGTACTATTTTTTTAGATTATACCTAAATACTTTAAAGATAATATTTTTCTTTTACTAATCAAAGCACCAAAAAATAAATTTTAAAGAACACTTATTTTCCAATAAAATATTTTTAATTTTTTTACTTTTACACACCCTTAAATGCAAACAAAACAAAGTCGATGAATAAACAATAACAATAACAACAAATACATATCAGATGAAATTTTAGAAGTGAAATCTGGAGAGGGCAAAATGAATGTAGATCTTACCAAGTTATTTTCGAAAGACTGTCAACTCAAATGTATCAATTACAAAAGTAAAAAATACTAAATACAAAAATAACTATAGTAGAAAGCAACTGAAAACTTAAAGATACAATACACGTAAGAAGAATAAATGAGGGCTAATAACAACACAATATATAATGAAATGACATGACTAATCCTACGATCCTGCTATATCACAGGACATCATTTCGACACTAGTACACGACCTCCCTTCCTTTTTCAATAATAATAAAGATTTTAAAAAACAAAAACTCAATAATAATATAATAGTGATGGTGAGCTAATCTAATTTGCTCATGCATGAGCCACGTGTCAAAACCATGACAGAAATTCACATGGTGATCATCAAAACTGATAAGCTTGAATTTTTGACCATGTCAATATTTGGCTTAATTAGCAATTCATAAAAATCAACTACCCTTAATTAATTTTCCCAACAGCCTGCATGTAATTATCACATTCTTATCTTCCCACCTTTTTAATATTTTCATTCATTAATTTTTCAACCTCCTTCCTTCCAATATTTATACCACTAGGGTACTTGTTCATTTTGCCAAAAGAAATTTTTGTCTTCTAGTATAAATAGAAAAAAACTCAACCAACCAAAACCTCCATTTTTGCTTAAAGTTTCAAGCTTTTTCATTTTTAATCACCATAGTTAACAATTATCTTTGGATTCAAGAAGATATCAATATAAATGGAGTTAACTTGTAATAGCAACCCCACAAAAACCCCAGATTCAGAAATTGAAACCCCACCTTTAATTAAGCCTTTGTCATTGTGCAAGGGGAAGAACCACCAACAGACGCCGTGTGCGGCGGTGATATACAAGGAGTGTTTGAAGAATCATGCAGCAAGTATAGGCGGACACGCCGTAGACGGTTGTGGTGAGTTTATAGCTTCACCGGATTCCACCCCATCAGATCCCATTTCACTAAAATGCGCAGCTTGTGGTTGCCACCGCAACTTCCACCGCCGTGAGCCGTCGGACGGTTCGTCGTCGCCGACCCATTTCATCGATTTCCGCCACCATATTTTTCCCCCAATTAAACGATTCTCTCCGTCTCCTCCTTCTTCTCCTTCTCCATCCCCGTCTCTTTCCCCATCTCCGCCGTTGCAACCCCAACCCCTTACCCCTACAGCTCTGAAAACAGAGAACCCAAATGGGAGAAAGCGGTTCCGGACAAAATTTACCCAACAACAGAAAGAGAAAATGTATTCTTTCTCAGAGAAATTAGGGTGGAAATTGCAGAAATGTGATGAAGCTGCTGTGGATGAATTTTGCCATGAAATTGGAATTGGAAAAGGGGTTCTTAGAGTTTGGATGCACAACAACAAGAACACTTTTGGGAAAAAAGAGTACCAAATCCCCATTAATAATAATTATAACAAAAATGGATTCAATATCAATGGCACAAGCAGCAGCAATGAAGATCATCATCACAATAACAATGAGAATAGTACTACTACTAGTAACAATTGTGGTCTTCATCTTCATATTTCTACTAATGGATCTTCTTCTTCATCTTGAGTTCTGCAACAGGAAAATTACTTTTTTTTCTTTCTTTTGTTTTGTTTATTTATTTGTCTCTAGCTAGCAGCAACTGGCAAGTGTTCATGGAATTGAAACCAAGAACAATGTACAAGGAGGATCTAAGCTGTTTATCTCTATATATTAAAAATTAAATAAATCATCTTTTCATTACATTTTGATCATATGCTCTACACTTCGTTGTAATTGCTAAGATTTTTTTTTTCCTCGCTCGTATTTGGTGCTCATATTAGAGTTCGATTAGCTTCTTTGTCTTACCTGGTTATCATATCTAGCTTATTCTGTTAATGGATTTTGCGACTAGGTTTTCAGAAACAGCCTCTCTACCTGGTAAGGTCAGCGTACTTCTTAGCTTTTCCAGACTCTACTTGTGAAATTTTATTGGTATGTTATTGTTGTATTAGAGTTCGATTAAATTCGAATTGGTGTACGTTTTTCTTTTTATGTTGTGTTTCTTTCTAAATTTAAATTTTAGAAATGATCGTAATAAGGTAGTTTTTTTTTCTATAGTAATAAGGTATTTTTTTTTCGTAAAGATAGAAATAAAAAAATTTATGTGCATTTTATTCCCCTTGTAAATTTACAATAAATATGTTATTGTTTCTTTCTAAATTTAAATTTTAGAAGATAATGTTAGTGATTTTTGTTAGATTGAGCTCTTCTATTAAAGTTGCCATTTTGTTCTAAGGATAATTCTGAATGTTTTTTTATTTTATTTTTTGGAGGAATAATAGTACTTTTATTCTTCAATTATTGATAACTTCTTTATTAGTCAAAGATAATATATGATTGAGTATAACTTATAATTTTCATTTAGTTAAAATAGTTTGTCTTTTCATACAAATAATAAGTAACATTTAGATGATTTTTAGAATTTTATTTTAAACATATTTAGTTATGTAATACAATAACAATATATTCAGTTAAATCTCACAAGTGAAGTTTGGAGAAGGTCGAAATATACGCAGATTTTCTCACTATCTCGTAAAAAGTAGAGAGACTATTTCCTGGAGACGCTCGACTCAACTTAGTTATGTACTACAATGAACAAAAATAAGAGTAAAAATTATATCAATATTTAAAATATGTTACTATAAAAAAATGTGGTATAGCGAATAGAGTTACTTTTTACTTAACTACAGATCTCGAGTTTTGAGTCTTTGAAATGAAAAAATTTTTGATAGAAAATATTTTTTTCCAAATGGGATCCTACGCAATACGAATCGGTGAAATTTAAATAAAAGTAGTGGAGTATATGATTCTTGAAATAATGAGGATTACCTTTAGAAATTTTGGATAGTGACACATGTGAATACTTTTGATTTGCTTCATATAGCCCATACTTTTGTGTCCTAAAATGGATCTTTTAGGTAGTAGTTTTCATTTTGATTACAAATTTGTTAGAAACAAATTAATGTTGTCTGCTAATTTGTCTTTTTTTTTAAAAAAAATTAAAATATAGCCATTAATTAATTTCTACTTTTGAAGAGGTTATGTACACTTGTCCTTAATTGGAGCTTATACCAAATAAAATGGGGTGGTTGGGTAGCAAGAATTTGAGTTTTAATCATGGCATTGAGGTCCCAAACCCTAATTTATATTTTTTTATAAGTGATTTTTTATCGATTTATATGTGTCTCGATTAATTTTATAAAATATTTATTATATAATAAGAGAGAAGGGTGTAAGATAATTTTGTCTCAAAATTGAGAACTATATCTTGTATTATTTTTTATCATGATAATTTTCAATCACTTTATTATTCCCATAAGTATTTGTTATTACTCACATAGATATTGAATAATTTTGCTTATCAATATTTGAATAGAGAAAAAGAGTAGTATAATATTTTTTTAATTTTTGTTAATATTTAAAATCGAGTTCTCATAATCTGTAATTATTTTATTGACTATTAAATCATACTTTCAAGTGTCATAAAATAACGAAAAACCTACGTATGTATATTATATTACGAAAACATTTATCATTTATAGCAGTGTGATTTTAATACATATATAATTCACTTTTAATATATAATGCAAATTTTTTATCAAAATATAAGTTTAATATATTTCAAGACACTTATAATACATTTTTTATACATAGTGTAATTCATTGATATTACATACATAATTTTGTTTAATATCTATTGCAGTTTTGTAATTAAAAAATTATAATGCATTTTAATATATTTATAATGCATATATATTATATAATATATGCTATAAATAATAAATATTTTTCAAATATAAAATATCTAAGTAATAAACAAAAATATATTTAAAAATAATAAAAAATTTATCAAAAGAATTAAAAAAGACAATTATTTCTAAAACCTAAATCAAACCCTAATTTAGCATTTTATTTTCCCTAATCATTGTCTGAATAATTTAATTCCACCAAAAAGATTTGACTACCAAGTCAATTGTAAAGACAAAAAGATCCCCATTAGCATCTACCCTTTTGCTTTGATATAGGGGTATTTCAGTAAGTTCAACTAGTGAGATGCATTGTCTAATTAATTAATTACAATATAGAAAGAATAGAATCAGACAGAGCAGCTAAATAATTATAAAATAAATTATCTTTGTAATCTGAATTCTGACCTTTTAAGGCAAGTTTTTGGTGGCTATTAAAACAAAAGTTTTGGAAGTTGTAGCTTGACACCTTTCTATTTTTGGTTGGATGATTAAGGTGGCAACAATTGTTTATTAATCATAGATTTAGAATCACCATAAGTACTTTAATCACCTAATTTAATATAATACTCCATCTTAATCTATAATCATCAATAAAAAAAGGAAGAGAAAGAGGAGATCCAAGTACACACATAGCTCAATAAGCACTCCTCTCCAGGACGGTTCAGAGTCGAATCGAAATCAAATGGCAAATTATTAGATTAATAATTTTGATAATAATTTAATTTTTTTTATTCCTGTATTATCAAATCTTAATGGTTTTAAAATTTTTTTTGTTAACAGGTTAACTGATAATTCAATAATAAATTGAATAATAATATTTATACTATTTGATGTATAAAATCTTTGATAGTTTCATATTTTTACTTTTTATTGTCTCAAACTCTTAGTTACTCTACAATGTGACAGTGTTTGCTTTTTAACTAATTATATCTTTCATTAATGAAATCAAGTGTATTAAGCGACACTTAGTTTAATAGTGAAGACAACGACGATAAAAACAACAATAGATATACTTGTAAGAATATGGGCTGACCTGGCAAGACACGTAGTCCACGTACTGATAGATTGAGCTAATTTTTTTTTTTGGCTCGCAAAAAAATTGATCATCCCGGCCTCTTTTATCAAAAATCCAAAATCTGTATAAGCTTGTTCGGATGAGATGAGTCAGTTCATATTGACAGCTTTACTAAAATTTTCATCCTTCTCTCAATGAATTTTAGAAAATTTTTATGTAAAAAATTATTTTTTAAACATGACGAATATCATAAAAATAAAGTATAAGGAAATTAGATTGACGGTCACATTTTTCCAAAGAAAAATTTGCGGTTACTATTTTAAAATACAACTTATTAGTAGCGTGTTAATGGTTATGATTAAAACATCAAATTGAATTACAATTCAAATTAAATTAATTAAAAAATTTAATATTTGATTTGGTTTGATTAGGTTTGATTTTCACTATTTAGTTTGATTTTGCTAAAAAAATCACAAAATAATCAAATCAAATCGAATAATTATATATATAAATTTTATAATGATTTATATAGTATTTATAAATAATATATAAATATTTTGTTAGATTTTAATTAACTTAAATTTTTAACTTTACCATTTATATTTGAGCTTGTCTTTTTTTTTTTTTTATAAAGATTTGATCTTTGGTGTATAATGACTTTAGTATTGCTTAACTAAATCACTTTGTTCGTGTATAATAATTTTAGTATTACTTAACTAAATCACTTGTTCGTGTAATAATAACTCTAATACTATTGCTTAATTGAATCCAGTAGATTTTTATAAATTATTTATGCACTAGATGTCTGTGTCTATTGAAATGTGTATGCCTTCGACAAACTTATTACTTTCAAATTGAAAAAACACTAAAAAGAAAAAAACAAATCGGATCAAATCGACATTAACCAAACCGATGGTTAATTTTTGGTTTGGTTAGGTTTGGTTTGATTTGGTTTTAGAAATTTTAAAACTGACTAAATTGATTTGGTTATGATTTTAACTAATAACTGATCCAAATCGAACCATGAACAGTTGGACACCCCTACTTATTAGTATAATTTTTTTTAAGTGATATAAATTCTAAATCTCCCGAGCTCTATCTTATTCTATATTATTCTTTTTTCAACAGATCAAATTAAAGTAGTTGTTACAAAAAAGGTTGATCGATGAGTGGGTCAAAAAGTTCACATTTACCTTCGAAGACTCCACAAACTCTTTTATCGTCAAAGCCATAAAGTCAATGAATTTTTCAAGTCTATTTTTGATAAATACATTGTGTTGTATTGTATCTCCATTAACTAATCATTTTCATTGGAGACGACGACAGAGAGATGAAGGGAAGAAGAATTAAACATGATTGTGAAAATCTTCTATATGTATTCAAAATTGATGCTAATCTTCTATATGTATTCAAAATTGATGCTATGTAACTTTTAGTCTCAAATATTTTGAATTTTATTGTGTATATATATATATATTCACCATTCTTGAACCAAGGAATTTCGAAGAAGTGTAAAGTTTGTTGATTTCCTAAAAAAATTGAAAGGGTTTCAAATTTATTGATTTTCTTTTAGGAATTGTGACACTGCAAGATATTCTAAAATTGTAATACGCATGATTTTTTTTCTTCAAATCGTGTCTTTCAATTACATTTCTTAATACAATTAATTTTATGTATCTGGTTAATATATATTCGAGATACATTTGTTTGGAGGTCACCAGATACATGTATCCTACGTCGGAAAATTAAGGAGAAAAAAAAATGTAAACTATGCTTAACCACCAAAAAAATGAAAGGATTTGATTATCTAAATTCATTTTAGGGAAAGTGATACGACATGACCTCAAAAATGTACAAACTTGATTTTCTCCTTAATTTAATTACTTTCAATTATATCTCTTAATTAAAAATATTTTCCTAATATATATCTCAAATACATATATCTGATCGCGATAAAATACATATATTCATGATCTACTTTGTAATAGGATTCACAATAATGAAAATTGAACAGGCAAAAAAGACAATTAAATATTAAATTAGTGAAATTTGTATTGTTTACGCTCAAAGAAAAAATGGAGGACCACAATAGTATGAGTTGTTGGGAATAGATAAAGGCCTCTACAATTCAGAATTGGCTATTCTTTTAGGAGGAATTTTCATAACTAGCATGAGCTTGAAATTTAATTTGATCAAATAGATATATTTTATATGATTACACAATATAATTCCGGTTATGTGATCTGTAGGGGAGGAGAGAGGCGAGTGAGATCGAGAGAGGAAGGAGAGAGCCGAATTGTATATGTATATTTGTCAAATAATTATATATATGTAATTAATATACATATATATTTGTATCTGGCAAGCGAGATTGGGAGAGGAAGGAGAGAGGCGAACTAGATAGAGAGAGAGAGGAGAGATGCGAGCGAGAGTGGATAGAAGCCAATTGTATATGTATACCGTTCGAATTAATTATGTATATCTGTCAAAACTTGATTTTGCTTGACTTTTGATTCAAAGGAAAGAAAAAAACGAATCGGAAAAAAAGAAATCTGTTTTTATTGAATTGAACGTGTTCATTCATTTTGTTTCATATTTCCCGGGACTATCAGACTAAAGAGATCTCTTCCTAAACCTTCGTATGATAGGATGATTGGCAAGACTTTCAAACCTTTCCCAATCGAAATCAAATGTCCAATCCATTTATTTTTCTGGTATTCAAGAATGCGATGCTCTAACCTCTGAGCTAAGCGGGCCCAATTTAGGTTTAATAGTACATCCCAACAGAAATAATTGTATATATACAACGGATATACATTTGTAATTATATATCTGCAAGAAATTGCATAGAGAGAGGAGAGAGGCGAGAGAGAGGAAGAGAGGAGAGAAAATAGCAACAAAAACCTAACTATAATTATAAATTGTAATTCTTTTCAAACTATAGTTGTATAATATAAATATATATCATACGTTTGCCTAATTATGATAGTTTGCCTTCTTTTATCTTTTCATCATTCAATAATGGGCTGCAGAATGAATAATAAGTGCAGAAAGACCCTTCACAAATGAGGCCCATTACGCCCTAACAGACCCAAGAAGTCCTTTTTTTCTTCGGAAAAACTACATGGTATAGCAAACAGTGATATATATATTTAGAGTATTTAGCTATAGTTTAAAATATTTATCTTATATGAATATACTTTATATTGAATAACAAATTTTCAATCACAGATAAAATATCTTAATTAATGGAGCAATAAATAGATTTTCTCTTTTTTTTTCTCTGTTCTTCCTTTCATATTTCCTCTCTCATAAACCCTAAATCAATGTGATTTCTCTCTATTTATTTGCGGATGACTATCAATTGCATGTTTTGCTTTTAAATTACTGCAAATACATTTCAATGTTTGGTCACCTTTTTAAAGTTGTGTTTATGTAAGTATATTAAGAGTAAGGGGCAAAATATATTAGGAGAAAAAAAAACATTCAAAATCTTTTAAAAAGGACAAAGTTAATAATATTGCTTTCAGCAAGAACCAAAACAAACGATATTTTTGTAATCGCTTTTTTCAATTATTTTTTGATATAGTTGAATTTTGGAATACTATAGTGTATTGTATCAATCCATAGTCATAATTATGTGGTACACTTGTATTCAAATATCAACACTAGTTTTGAATTATCGATTAGTGAATACATACATACATACATATATATATATATATGAATATTTTTTATATATGAATATAATTGAGTGAAGCAACTAATTATTTATTGTATACATACTGTAATAATAATTGTGTTCATTGTATTCAATCAATATATGTATACACGTTGAGATTGTATTCATAAGGTATAATAATTGTATTTATTGTATGTTCATTCACTTTATCTATGTTATGTGTATTTCTTAAAAAAAAATTCATTTGTTAAATACTTGTATCAATTTGTAAATATTTGTATCAATTCTGACGAAGAACAATGGAGAAAATTGAAGAACCGGTAAATTGTATCTCAATTTTTCTCATATTATTTTTAAATAAATAGTAGTTTAATAATTAAAAATTTACAACTTTAATGCACATAATTTAAGGAATTACCATTTAAAAATAGAAAATACCTTATCTAGAGCACTAGAATTGTATAACGATATATGTCAAAATAAAAAAACTTACCTTTTATACAATAAATAAAGCTAGATAGCCACCTAAATTATAGTCACGTATGGTAATTAATATAATTATAACTATTGAATAACATTAACCCTTAAACTATAGTCATTTTTGTAAGTTTCTCTTCTCTTTTTTTTTTTTTGAAACTATGCGGAATGATCCTAATTGTGAACTTATTTATAAAAAATGGACCTAATCCATACTATTTAGCCACTTACCCCACTTTTGCTTTTCTTATTTCGTGCATGGCTTCAACTTCACTGCTCCGTGATACCCCGTTGGTATATGATACAATAGTTGTATTATATACAACTAAACTTAATCCTTGTGATACTCCGTTAGTATATTGATACTCTGTCAGTAGCATATAGGATTACACTCTTTTTTTAAGAAATATACAAGAAACGAGTAAGACTCTGTCGGTATATCAAACCATAGCGGTGTCATATAGGTCTGAGCTTAATCCTATGTGGTACTCCGTTAGTATATTGATACCCTATCTTATCACATAAGATTTGACTCTTTTTAAAATAATTAATTTAGAGAAAATTATTAAATCACAAAATCTTATTTATTAAAGTCACAATTATTAAATTCTAAACTCTAGTGATATCTATATACTCTGATGATATCAAACAATTTCTCCTCTTTAATATCGTCAGAGTATATTATACTTTAATGATATCAAACAACTTTACTGAACCAATATCTCTTCCTTTTTTATACTATCAAAGTATATATGTGCTCTAATAGTATTAAACACACGAAAATCATTAAAAACATGTGGTATGAAAGTAAGGGGTAGTCGCTCATAAATGGTTTTCCTTTTGGAGTTACAAGAGTTATTTTTCTTTTTTTCTTTTTTTTACCACTCCTTGGGAGTTTCATTTTTGTTGTGCTCTTGATAACTTAAACTCACAAATCACAATTTTAAAATTTAAAATAAGGAATACTTGCTATCCAAACAACTTCCTAAAGTCATAACCTAGTTTTTGATGAATGAAGTGTATACACCATTTGATGTTGTTAGAGGCTTGAGGAACATTTGGTTGCCTAGAAAATATATCTTTTATCCTTTTAGACTAATGGATAATAACTACCACATTTTATTTAGTCCTAAATAAATTGGGATCGTTTATATAAATTTCAATTTCATTTAAGTTAATTTTGTATCATCATTACTGTACTAAATAAATAAAATAAAAGGACCGTTACTATATAGCAAATCATCAAAATAATAACTGATAAATATATTCTATTTTAATATAAGAATTGCTAGCATATTTTAAATTAAATCTTCCTGTTCATCATGAAAGGTGGATTGTCCTTGCTTGGTCACGAGTTCACAATGATATACATAACTTTTCCCAAACTACTTTAGGAGGAGAGGTACTTTGTCTCACCAATGACAGTGATGGCTTTAATGGAACAACGCCGATATATTCAGTGAAATATTACAAGTGGAGTTTTGGGAGGATAGAATGTACGCAGATCTTATAACTATCTTATACAGGTAAAGAGACTGTTTCTTAAGAACCCTCATTTCAAAAACTCATAAGCAGAATAAACTAAATATGAAAAAATAGAACAGAAAAAAAAGGAAACAGAAAGAGTGACTAATAACTAAAAGAACGAGATAGTATGCAAATACAATAGTAATAACCTATATAACACGGCTAAAGACAACACAAAATATAAAAGTACGACTAAACCTCCTACCCTACTAATCCCCCACAACCAGACATCACCTAACCTTAATATACTGACCTATTAGCGTGCTGCTCTAATTCATGACCTCCACTCCTTCCTATCTAAGGTCATGTCTTCGGCGAGATCAAGTTTCACCATATCTTGTCCGATAACCTCCGACCAATACTTCTTCAGTCTACCTCTACCCCTCCGTGTAACTCCTAACTTCTCGCACCTTCTAACAGGAGCATCGGTACTTCTTCTCTGCACATGTCCAAAACATCGCAGTCTCGTTTCCCTCATCTTGTCAGCCACAGGAGCCACCTCTAGCTTCTCCTGAATGGTCTTCCTAATCCTATCACTCCTGGTATATCCACACATCCATCTCAACATCCTCATCTCCGCGACCTCCATCTTCTGAACATGTGAATTTTTGATTGGCCAACACTTCACCCCATACAACAAAGACGGTCTAACCACGATCTTGTAAAACTTACCTTTGAGTTTAGGTGGTATCTTTTTATCACACAGTACTCCAGAGGCAAGCCTCCATTTCGTCCATGTTGATCTAATACGGTGTGTGGCATCATCATCAATATTACCACTATTCTGGATGATGGACCCTAGATATTTAAAAAAAAAATCTCTTGGGGATAGGTTGAGTGGCAAGCCTCACATCAATGTCTGTTTCATTCCTCACAACACTAGATTTACACTCCAGGTATTCTGTTTTGGTCCTGCTAATAGCTTTAACGGAAGTTTGTGTAGTTTTGAGATTCGCTCTGTTTTAATTTATGTGATGTAATTCAATTTAATATTATATAAATTTTTTAAAAAAATAAAAATTTATGACCTAAAATGAACTACAGATATTTACAAAAATTACATAATCCCGCATTATCAATATATATTTGAGTTATGAGAAAATTTATGTGTTATTT
Source organism: Solanum rostratum (assembly GCA_029948455.1). NCBI lineage: Eukaryota > Viridiplantae > Streptophyta > Magnoliopsida > Solanales > Solanaceae > Solanum > Solanum rostratum. Next base: position 8,400,682 of record CM057046.1, read on the forward strand.
TATATAAACATAGAAGATATAATGATTAAATTTTATAAAATAAATCGGTGCATAAAATAATATTAGAGATACTTTCGTAGCCAATTCATATATTAATAATGTATAATTCTAATCACCCATCAAACGAGATCCATCATTTTTTTTTTAAAAAAAAAGGTGTAAATGGTTGATGGGTGCACCACTACAGCTAGGGGGTGGAAACAAAATATTAATTTGAACTCATTCCAACCCATCTAATATGAAAGATGTAATCTCTCTTTAATTTCAATTTTACATATCATAAAATAAAATTAGATGAATAAATTTTTTATTTTTTAAATTTTATAATAAATTAAAATTAATTTTGGTGTTTTTATTCATGCCATTTTTCGATACAATTCATGCATATCACAAGCATGCTAACGGTTGTTTGTTTATGACAAGGGATGGGTCACGAGGGCGGTTATATAAATGCATCATCTTTTAGGTGCTTTTTGCACCACTCAATGTCATGACATATGATTTATTTTAGTTATTTCTTTTATTTTCGCAGATAGAAGAATCGATTTAATTAAATATTGTTTATTTGATATAATACGATATTTATATTTGGACCAAACTAATTTGCTCTAGTTTCATTTTAGGGATAAAATGACTAATTAGAGTCGTGGAGGGAAGCTGTATTAGAAGATCAAGGATCAGAGCTAGAATTTTCGTTCAAATTATGAATTTATCTTAAAAATCTAGTGAAATATATATAAATTACTAATTTAGACTTCAAAACTCATAAATTTCAGATTCTGACTTCGTACCTGTTAAAGGGTAAAAGATTAAGTCAAATTCATACCAAAAAAATTCCTCATACGGATGTAAAATTCTTCTTATCAAAGATAATTATATTTTTATGACTTAAATCTAATATCTCTGATTTAAGAATATAGTGCTAATCACTTCACTGTGACTTTTGGGGTTCCTCAATGACATGGATGCATAAAATTAAGTTGAAACATCAAACACGAAATCTTATATTACTTTTTAAATACTCCTTTCATCCCATTTTATGCAGCACCATTTGACTAGGTATGGTATCTAAGAAGAAAAGGAAGCCAACTGAAACTTGTGGTCCAAACAATCCTTAGATATTTATATGGTTATAAATCATATCATTAAGGGGTCATTTGGTAGCTGGTTAAGGCCCGAGTTATTCATGTATTAACTTTATACATTATTTGATTTGTAAATAGCATAAAAGTTATTCATATACTTTTATACAATGTTTGGTTGATAGGCTTCAATTGATGTATAAAGTTATTAATGTATCAATTCTATGTGGGGTTCAGTTATGTTTTAGTAATTCTACATTACTAAAACTCACATCACTTATGAGGAAATCTATGCATAATTTTATGCGAGATAGAAAGTGGAATAAGTTATATAGGTATTAGTTATACATAAATTAAAAATAATAAAATTACATATTTACCCCTATAGCTAGATGACATTCTGTTTAACACGAACTTAAAAAATTATGTTACATAAAATGAGACAGAAGGAGTACTATTCGTGTTTCAATTGCTATGGTTCAATTGAGTTGTCCTTCTCACATATTGGTACCATAAAAGGAATTTATTGCGTAAAATTTTTCTTATCATGTCACAAATTGCAAATATATTAAAAAGACAAAAATGATAAGGTTCTGTTTGGTTGACACTTGACATGAAAGAAAAGGAAGTATACCGTTTTCCATATCAAGTCCAGCAATAGATGGAATCTTGAAAGGAAAAATTATTTTATTCATATTTGAATTTTACTTCCTTTTTTTTTTCCCTCTAGACAAATACATGTGCTAAAATAGAACTTTTTTTTTTTTCATTTACTCTTGGAAATATAGTATTAATCCCTTAAATATACTTTTGAGTAGTCTTAAGCCAATTTAAATTGACTTTGGACTTATAAGCATAAGCCAAAAGTTATAAGTTAAAAATAAGAGAGTTTATAGGCATTTTTCTTAATTAAATTTTAATCAAATATTGTAGAATTGCTTAAAAGCTATCTTGATCTGAACATATCTAAAATAAATCAATTTTAACAGATTCTTAGTTTTTTTTAAGTTTGTTCAAAATGGATATCTTTTTAATTTTCTACAAATATTTAATAAGTTCTTAAAAATGACGAGAATTATATATATATATATATATATATATATATATATATATATATATATATATATATATATAAATTGCGAAAACTCATATTTGGAGGTGTAATTTTATTTCACCTAATTTTAGTCCTCCACGTGTAATGAGGCACATAAAAGAGAACAAAAAAGAAAAATAAGTGCTCATCTACAATCAAGATGCCTAGTGATATTTCACAAGTGGAGTCTGGGAAAAGGAGAGTGTACGCAAATTTTATTACTATCTCTTAGAGATGAAAATGTTGTTTGTGGGAGGCTCTCGACTCAAATATATCAACCTCAAAAGAAGAGAGATGAGAGATACAGAATAATGACTAAAATGAAAAGCATTCAAAGAAAACTGACTCCTCCTACTCCTACTCCTTCTGACGGATAGGATCCTCCTTGGTCCTTCCTTCACTAATGGTCTCATCATTTTCTAATGACAGTTATACCAATAAAACTAAAAATAACAAACTAACTGACGAGCAATAACAAAACAACATATAAAAACGTGACTAATCTTACTAACCTACTATATCGCCAGACAAAACAACATCCTACACCCACTAGCCTATTAATTTTCAACCCTAATACGCGATCTTCATTCCTTCCTATCTAAGGTCGTGTCTTCGATGATATGAAGTCGTACCATATCCCGTCTAATCACCTCTTCTCAATACTTTTTCATCTACCTCTACCCCTCCGCATAACCCCTACATCCAACCTCTTGCATCTCCTACTAGGAGCATCGACACACCTCCTCTACACCTGCCTAAATTGTCTTTTTTTACTGGAAATTGGAATTTGAATTTTGACTTTAAACCATAAGATATGGTTAAAGAGGAGTTCTATTGAATTATTTATCTCCACTTATAATCAATGGATTAGGATTACTTCCAATAAAAATTCTATCAAAGAGTTAGTAATGGACTAACCAAACATAAATTAAACCAAAGTCATTTTTATGTCCTAGTTTTAACAAGATGACCAAACAAATTGGTTCAGTTGCACCAAATGCTCATATTGGTTATTAGTGGATGTCACTATTTCAATTTTTATTTTCATTTTTATTTTTGTGGGAGTTTGGAATCTAATTCTACCTTATCTGGACAAATTCAATCCACTATTTTTATGACTTTGATATTTCATACCAAATCTCATTGCCTTTATGCCAATTCTATAGCCCTTATTTCTACCTGTTAGACAAAATTAGTTGCCAATTAATACTTGTTCTTCGTTAATTTATCGACTCATAAAAGTCTTCATCTTCAATAATACTTCCCTCGTTCCAGATTAATTAAATTTTGAGACCTTTTTTCAATGTTTAAATTAGTTAAATTGTTCAAGGTTCAAGATGAATGTTTGAAGCTTTTTTCATATTTGCCCTTTCATTTATTGAAGTTTTATATTTTCTAGGAGATAAATTACACTACATGTTTATGACTTCACAAAGGGCAATAGTGGAAAGTATGGTTTAAATTTTGTCTTTGAATGTTTTCCTATATATATACGCATTGCCTCACAAATTCATTTAAAATGGAACAGAAGGAGTATTGTTTTTTTTGTCTCAAATATTTCAAATTATTACATTTGATGCTAAATATATACTATAATTTACATGTGAAAGGAATATATACCACCAAAGGATCGTGCTGCAAAGGATGCAACTGCTCCTCCCTTAACCAAAAGTCTCGAGTTTGAGCCCAGAAAATGAAAAAATTCTTGGTAGGAAGTGCTTTCCCCCAAATGGGGCCTCACGCGACACAAATTCGAATATAGTCAGACTCCAATGTCGATACCAGACATCGCATAAAAAACACGAAAAAAAAAAGAAAAAGAAAGGAATATATATATACACACACCATATAGGTAATTCATGTCTAACTTTAATTCTTATTAAGTTAACCCCTATTTATTTCTATTTTGTAAGCCCCCTATTTTTATTTATCAACATGAATGACTTACCTTTAATTAGATATACATCATACATATATGATATATACATAACCTTAACCATTATTAGAAAAAAAGTAAAGAAAAAAAACTTTGGATTGTTGCAAATTTAGCCTCTAATTTACATATTTAGTAACTATCATTCACGTGAATTTTGTTACTAAAAAATATATTAATACAAATAATGTTATATTTATTGTATCTAGTCCTTACTTTTTCTCCTTTTTTCCCTTTTTAAAGCTAAGAAACCATTCTTCACGTCTTTGACTAGGCCCAAAGCACAAAAAGGCAAAAAGAATTGCCACACAAAAGAAGTGTAATGCAACGTTCCAAAAAGAAAACAACCAAACACGACTTTATGACCAAATGAGATCTGGGGCGGATTTAAAATTTAAAGTTTAATTTTTAAAAATTTTAGTATTGAATCTATTATATGTTGAACGGACGTAAGGGGGTTCATATTATATATTATTTAGTGTAATTTTATAAAATTTTACGCATAAAGTTATGTTACATGAAAAGTACTAAATGCAGATAGTTCTAATATAATAACATTGGATTCGTCTTTGATTTAACTTTGAACTAAAGTCTTTCTATTTATCCAGCTAGAATACAAATAGAATTGAAGTAAAATGAATATGATAAGATAGAATAAAATTTTATTTCAATTTGAAAAAAATTTCCCCTCCTCCCTTCGGTTCAATTTGAACCCGTCCCAATAACGAACGCGCCGACAGTATAGAGTATCGACAATATCAAGGGGCAGGTTCTGAACTGAAGGACAGAAACGAGCGGATGACCATCTCAGGACTTACAGGCAAGACCTGCAAGCGGTGGTGGACGAAGCGGAAGCGAGAATGTCGGCTTGAGTAATGCAGGCATTAGTGAGAATCCAAACTTCTTTTATTTTTAATCAAAGAATTTAGATTCAACTTCATCAACCGAAGAACCTATTAAGTAAACGCTCTGAATTAATCGAGTCAATGATTTTGAATAGTTAGTACCCTTTTTTTCTTTTTAAAAAAATAGTAAATACCTAAGATTTCAAAAAAAAAAAGAAATTGAAAAAATCTAAGACACGTGTCAAATGCTAAGTGAAAACAAACAGAAAAAAGAAGACCCACCAAAACCATCCAAAATCTTTAACCGACAAAACTTGACAAAAAGAATCTAAATTATACACGTGGATTTTAATAATTTTTTTATTTATCAATTTATATATATTTATCTAAATTATTTAATATTTAACTACAATGCACTTTAAGTTTAATGGCAAATTCAAAATGGGTCAACTTAAATTCTAACTTTACTCTTACATTAAACTTTTTTACATTATAATATTTATAATTTATAGATGACTTTTTTTTTAAAAAAAAAGTGAAATTTATAGTATTAAAATGAATTTGTTACTATACAGAATAATTTGAGTATGTAATTGTTTATGTATATTATTTGTCGTACTTATTTTTTCCTATTATCATTAAAAAAATTATTTTTCTAAAAAATCTAACCAATTAAAAATATAAAAACTAGCAATATACTCTTTTTGTTCTATTTTATGTGACACTCTTTTTTTTAAATTCGTTTTAAAAAAATGTCATCTTACTTTAATTGAAAATAATTTATCTTTGAAATTCCTCTTTTATCTTTAATAAAATAATTCTCAACCATACAAATATCTAAGAATTAATTTAGATCACGAATTTTAAAAATCTTACTTTTTTTTAAAAATAGCATATCAAGTCATAAAATGTCACATAAAATGACACGGAGGAAATATTATGTTAAAAATGTTCTTCTCAGTACCAAACACACCCTCAAAGGATCATTTAATATGAGAGATGAAATAACTCCCGAGATGAAATATTATCTAAGTAAATATATCTCATGAGATTATTTTATATATCGTTTTCAAATAGAAAATCTCTTTATGCTCAATTGTCTTTCAATTTTTTTTTATTTTTCTCCTTTATTTCTTTGCTTATTTTTTTGAACTTCTATTTTTTTCTTTTCTTTATTTTTTCTAGTCCTTATAGTTAAGGAACAATTTTGTCCGAATAGCAAAAACACCATAATTAAGAATATTTTTATCAAGATGATCCTCTTTTAGAGATATTTGTGATCGACTATCTTTAAAGCCTGTATAAATTTAATCCAGATGAGATGGGTCAGTCCGCGTTAACCGCTAGGTTACTATCCTTAACAAGGAAAATATCATTGTCCCATTTAGCACACCTCAGCATACAACTTTATTTCATTTATACACACTTTGATCTTTTCACTCTCATAACTCTCCTAAAAAAAAATCTCTCAATTTTCCTTCAATCAATCTTCTCCAACATGTTAGGCCTCCCAACATAAAAAAAAAACAATTCTTGATTTAGCAGATACTTAGGATTTAGTGGTGTCTCCACTTTCTCCTATGAAATTTAAGATTACTAAACTAAGTTTTGTGTACCCTTTTTCTTTGCTAGTATTATACATGGGAAAATCATGAGTATTCAGAAAATCTTTTTGCTCAAAAGCCACTTTAATAAAAATGTTTTTGAGTCAATTTATGTACAGAACAATGGCTTGGTTTTTCAGTTCTCTTTGGGGTGTCTTGTGTTGGTTTGTCTTCAAGGTTTTCTTTTTCTTGAGGAAACACATAGACAGGTATGATCTTCTGTTTGTTTTTTCATCAGTTTTTTTTTTTTAATTTTAGGTTTTATTTGCTTAAAGTTTTTGCCTTTTTTGATTTTTGTAGGAGGGTTGTGGATGAAAATGGTGAAATGGAGTGCAAAAATAGAAAAAGATTAGATTTTGATGAGAAGGGTGTGGAGAAAGAGAGTTCTTTTTTGGTTCAGAGTAAGTATGAGTACATATCTGGTAAAGATTCTTTTGGATTTATGGAGAAACCAGAAGCTAAAAGTTTTTCTGTTCAAGAAATGTTTGTGAATTTTAATGAAGGAGAAGGAGTTAGAGTGGCTGAAGAAAAAGAAGAGGAGATTGATAGGAATTCTGAGCATAAATTGTTTTACTTCTCTTTTTTCAAAGATGGAAGTGGTTATCAAGAAAATTCAGAGGTTTTTGATGGAAAAAATGCTAATGATAAAGAAAAATCAGAGTTTTTTGATGGAAAAAATGCTAATAACCAAGAAAAGTCTGAGGTTTTTAATGAAAAAGAAGCTAATTTACAAGAAGAAGGAGAGGTAAATGTTGGTTCCGAAGAGATTCTGAAGCAGAATAATGAATTTTCTAGTGATGAGGAAACACAGAATTCTGAGGATTTATGTTATGAAATCCAATTGCTTCCTGAGAATCAGTCTTTAATTCGAAGTTCGATTAGAGGGTCTGAGGCTAGTAGAGATGAATTATGTTCTGATAGGCATCTTATTGGATTCTTGAACAGTGAGCAGTTTATAGAAGCTGATAGAGAAGAAAATGATGGCATGGGGTTCATAGAATTGGAAACTTCTTTGCATAATCTAAGTTCTTCTGTTAATACAGATGAATTTGATTCGAAAAGTGTTGGCAGTGTTGAAGTAACAGATGGGAACTGTGAGGAAATGAAGTTAATGAATGATTTTCAAGAATCTCCAGATCATAATTTGAGTCAAAATTCATTTGATATGGATGATTTTGCTTCTCAAAATGTTGACAGAGTTGAAGAAACAAATGTGAACTATGAGGAAATGAAGTTAATGGATAGTTTTCAAGAATCTGTAGATCATAATTCGAGTCGAAAGTCATGGTACACAGATGATTTCACTTCTCAAAATGTGGATGTCAATTGTGAGGAAATGAAGTTAATGGATGACTTCCAAGAATCTGTGCATCATAATTCGACAAAAACATCGTGGGATACGCATCATTTTGCTCCTCAAAATGTTGACAGAGTTGAAACAGATGTGAGCTATGAGGAAATGAACAAGTTAATGGATGATATTCAAGAATCTCCAGTTCATGATTCGAGTCGAAGATCATGGGATACGGATTCAGATTCGGATGATGATGAAGATGATATCTTATTAGAACATCAGAATTTAGTTAGACAGATGAAAATGGAAATGAAAAATTCAAGAATGACAAGTCTGCCTACTATATCAGAAGATTCTGAATCTCCTAAGGTAGTAGAAGATTTGAAGCCACTGAAAATTAATGAAAAGATTGAGTACAAAGACTGTATAGAAGAAATTCAGAAATTTTACAAGAGCTATGCTGAAAAAATGAGAAAATTGGACATCTTGAATTACCAGACATTGAATGCTATCAGTAAGTCTCAAAACTTCAATTACCACCTCTTTTATCAATTTGGTAAAAATTATTTACCAAACTAGTATTTGTAGTACTTTGCTTTTTAGTTTCTTGTCCTTCTATTTTTGTCACTTATTATTTTGGCAGACTAGTATTTGATATTTTTATGACGAAGTGGTAAGGTTTGCATACATTTTACCCTCTCCAGACTTCACTTGTGGGATTCCACTGAATATGTTGTTGTTGTTTTACTATCTTAGCGTACTTTGATTATCATACTATTTTATCTTAGCTGTTCCTTTTTCTTCCCATTATGCTTTGTTTTCTGTAATCTGTTTCGATATGCTTTTTCTTGATTCACTTATATGCTACCCTCCTTGCAACTTTAATTGTTAGATTTTTGTTTGGTGTATAACAATTATGTGTCTTGTGTTCTGTCCATTTTAATAGTATTAAATAATGTTATATGTCATTTTCAGAGAACTCTATAATTAAATTCATCAATGAACATTCTGAACCACCAAAGTTTTTGTTTTGTAGATTGAACTTATTTCATATGCTTATTGTCTTGGCTAATACTAATTCTTAAGATTGACCATTTGATCCTTTGAAAAGACCAGTGTGACATAATCACCACTTCTTGAAAGTATCCATTATCAGTGCCTTAAAGGGTGCTTTTGCTGTCCCTTTTCCAATTATGTCATGCAATTATCAATGGCTTTTAATGCCATTCAACAGACTTTTCTTTTGGTCCTTCCACTTGGTTCCAATTTTCTTGGTCTAATCAAATTGCTGTTTTAGGGAGAATAGCATACACCCCACAACCACTTTCATCTTGGACTTATATGGAAGAAAAAATTACACAAAATTTGAAATTGTCAAAATAAGAAACAGTAAAGAGAAGGGTAAATGGACAAGAATACCCTAAGACTATGTGCAATGAAATTTTTCCATTGGTTAGAAATTGGTCGAATTTTTCCTTGAACTTTTCGAATGATCTAAATTTGTCCTTTTTAACTGTTGTCGTAAGCCCAAAAGGGCAAAATTGAACTTCTCTGATAACGACAAGTCGCAGTGTCTAGAGGCGAATTCATTGACCTGGAATTAGCTTCTTGAAATGTTCTTTTTGAGTATTAGACTGGTGATTCTGGTGTGTTGATCTTTTATGTAGGTTTCCTTCAGCTTAAGGATTCCGAATTGTTTATGTCAAGCAAAAAAACATCGATTTCAATAACCAAAGCCTTTGCTTTGCCAAGCTTCTTGGCAAACAAACAAAGGAAGATCTTTGCTGATCCTGCACAAAAATCCATTAGCGAAATGAATAGAGACTTGGAAATAGTATATGTTGGGCAAATTTGCCTATCATGGGAAATTCTCTATTGGCAATATGGTAAAGCTAAGGAATTGCTTGAACATGATCCTCATGAATATCACACATATAACCAAGTTGCCGGAGAATATCAGCAATTTCAAGTACTTCTACAAAGATTTGTGGAGGATGAGCCATTTCAAGGACCGCGAGTCCAAAATTATGTCAGGAAGAGGTGTATGCTCCGTAGCTTTCTTCAAGTCCCCAACATTAGAGGTATGCATTTCTTTCCTTCGAGTCGTAATTTAAATAGCTTGATTCATAAGTAAGGAGGAGTATTTTGACTGTCTAGCAGATGATCGTTCCAAGGGAAAGCAGGGCGGACGTGAAGGGGAAAAAGATGTCATATCCATAGTGATATTGGGCAAAATTATTAAGGAGACAATGCAGGTTTTCTGGGAGTTTCTTCGTGCTGATAAACGTGAAGCTAATTTGACCTTAAAGGGTGTTCAAGGAACTCAGATGGACACTGCAGAAATCGAGCTTTTTATGAATGTCAAGTTAGACCTCCAAAAGGTTTGTCTATCTTTATTCATACATATGCCTTTCACTACTTATAAAAGGGAACCCACGACATTCTGTAGCTAAACAACAGAACCTGTCGGATCAGTTTTTTTACTAGCAATTTTAGTTTCTACTCTGTGACTCACTTGATTCTCTATGCAGAAGGAGAGGAAGCTGAAAGATGTACAAAGAAGTGGCAATTGCATAGTGAAGAAGTTCCAAAAACAGCAAGTACGCCGATTGAGCCAGTCATTATTCGCGTCACTTGTGGAACTGAAACTGGTATCAAGAGTACTCAGTTTACCAAGATTAAGGAGAGATTATTTGGTCTGGTGCCAGAGGAAACTAAACAATATCAATGTTGCAGGGAGGAAAGTTAGCATGGAACAATCTTTTTCACTTTTCCCATGCTAAGGACTAGGCGCAGGGTCCGGGAAAGGACTATAGAGTTCATGTTTAGTTTTTCATAATGTAAATGAAGGTCTTCTAGGGCTATAGTTCTAGGCTATTTTTAGTAATCCCCCCCACCCCACCCCACCCCCTCACCCCCCACCCCCCACCCCACCCAATAGAAGAAAAAAACTTACATTATGCCCTTGCTTCCCCTTGAAAAATGAACCTAGCTAGAAGGAGGAGAAAATGTAGCCTGATTTTGAAAGGGCAAATTCAGAATAAGGATCAATGGTTTATCATGTTTTTGAACAGTAGTTTGGTAGATTTTTATAAAGAAGAAAACTTGTTTTGCCATAATTTTCAGCATTAGCTTTATAAGAATGTATTTTGGTAGAATTCAGTGCTTCATTAATCTTCTGTACATTTTTTGCTTTTGGGGCTGATGAATATGAGTTGAGGATCTTCCGAAAGCAACCTCTCTATTTCTTTGAGACAGTGCTAAGGTTTGCGTACATTTTACCCTCCTCAGATGGCTATGAGATAGTGATAAGGTTTACGTACATTTTACCCTTCTCAGATTGCAGACTCTACTTGTGGGACTGCACTGGTATGTTGCTGTATTAATCTTCTATATTTGAAATTCCCTTAACATCTTAAAGCATCTAAATTGACCTTGTATTTAGGAGTCTATGATCACACAGTACCATTAGTCCTGGACTAATTAATGTCCACAGCCAAATGCGGGATAAAATACTTTTGCATCTTATTTTGAGATTATTATCTCTCGTCCCTCGTACAATACATTAATTTACACATTCATATGTACTTTCATGCCTAGCTACACCTCATCAGTGTCCTCTCTTTTAAACTGACTTTTTTTTTCTTAAACAAATATTACATCATTTTTTTAAAAAGTTTGATATTAAATAAGTCACTCGTAAAGAGACGGTGAGAGGGATAGAGGTTGGTAAATACCGAAAGGTTTAGCAATTTCGTGTAGCAAAATTTGATAGTAATAATAGATATGATTAGTGGTTAATAACATGAATGGACCAAATATATCACGATAATGATAAAATCACAGTTAATTTATTTTTAAAAATTCGATCATATATGTAAGCTGAGGCTTTTCTTTAAAGGAGTACACATTCTATGTACATATTATCTCATTTATAACAAATTTATTTTGGCCAATATGATGTACCTGGCAAGAAACAACCTATTTATTGTTTAGACTTTATGACATCATTTATTATTTTGGAATATAAACACGTAAGAAATTAATTAAGCTTCAAAATACCTAAGGGAAGGGGAACGGGGAGGAGGATTACAAGGGAATCGAACCCTCACCAACAAGATGAGAGTTCAGACAGTTAATCAATTGAGCTACTAAGATTTCCAAAGGAAAAAAAATTGGTTCATTGTATTCCTTTGAAATGATTTTTTTTTTAAAAAAAAAAATCCTCACAAAGGATGCACTATGGGTTCTCTTTTTCGAGTAATATGAGTTAGTTATTTATTCATTAATTTTTTTTCATCTATTAAAAAAGAGTGAATTTTTGCTCTAGTTTGTATTTCAAAATTTTATTCTCACATCATATATAGTTAAAAAAATAAATTATAAACAAGAACTTGATCAATAGATTATAAAATGAATATTTTATATAAAAATAATTTAATACATATTCGTTGTCTGATATATTTTTTTTTATTGAAATTTATCGATTTTTCCTTTAATCTTTATCTAACTTTAGACGAGAAAACAAAGTCAATTTTTTTTATGCAAAATGTCCAAGGAATGAGTTAGGGTAGACCTATGTTTTGAGTTTGGACTAATAGAATATGATCCCATTTAACACTATTTTGCAATCATAATGTATATACAAGATCAATTATTATTTTTTACATCATATATAATAGCTTAAAAATCTTCTTAAAATATTATACTTTTAAGATTTTTTAATATTTGATTTATTGAATATTTTAACCACCTTTTTGAATATTTTAAGATAAAATTCCTCGATTCATATCGATGATGTACATATTTTATACTCTATGATTAAAATGTTTCAAGTTGCACAACACAGGTCAATTAGACATAGAATTAATATATAAAACCTTTTTAAATTATCATTATTTTACAAATTTCATATTTTGAATTGTCTTGTATGCAAATATTATCATTATACTTATAACGACTTATAAGTTAGAAATCACAATTTATAACTTATTTTTATTCCTTCGGCTTAAAAAGAAGTGCTCAAGTTTTTATTCTTACATCTTACCCAAATCCACAAAAACGATTAAAAACTATTTTGATTTAAAAAAGAGGAACTTTCGCATATAGTCATTCAAAAATATCTTAATTATGTTCCATAGCTATAGTTTGAGTAATTACATTTTGTAACTATATTGTGACTATAGTTATAACAATGTTAGTATAATTTGTGCAACATTAGTATACGTTTGTATAATTTGCTATACAATTCACAGTGTTTGTATATTTCGCTATATAATTTGATTCGCATAGCTTTTGTATAATCGCGCATAAAATTTTATAAATTGTGCGAATTATACAAAACTCAAACTGTAATTACATCTAGATGTTTGCCGCGAGCCGTAATTAATTCATACTATAGCTATGTTAGTTAATTAACTAGCGTATGTTTGCTTATCTGCATAATTTTTCCTTTAAAGAACACCTAAAATAAGTCAATTCAAACAGACTCTAACATTGAGTTAGAATAGGCCTACTTATAAACCTAACCAAAGCCCATATCCAGCTGAATTACGACGGGCCTACTAATAAGCCCAAACTATTAATGGGCTTTACATATATTAGTGGGCTTATTAATTTTTGACTGATGAAGACGCAATTTTCTGATCCAATCTCAGCCGTCGGATCTAGGGCTTTTCCCTTCTTATATAAACACTACATATATTTTGCCTTTCATTTAGCCCCTTCTTCTTCAGCCCCCCAAAACCAGAGAGGAGAGTAACACAGCCGCCGTCAAAAATGGTGCAACGGCTTACTTACCGTAAACGGCACAGCTATGCCACCAAATCCAATCAACACAGGGTTGTTAAAACCCCAGGTACATTTTTTGTCATTTGTCGCATTTATTGTTTTTTGCTTGTGGAATTAGTCCAGGTACATGAAAGCTGATAAAAAGTAAAAAAGATACGTTCTTTTTGTTTATGTGATTTGGGTGTTTGGAAATATGATTATTGAATAGGTGGGAAGCTGATTTACCAGACTACAAAGAAGAGGGCCAGTGGACCTAAGTGCCCTGTAACTGGGAAGAGAATTCAAGGGGTATGTTTCTTTCTTTGTTCTTTTTGCTTTTGCTCGGGTTAATACTGTTTTTGATGAATGTCATTGATAGATTTCGATTGGTTTTTATATAAGTAATGAGTTTTTTGGTAATGTGTTTGTGTCTGATAATAAAGTAGAGATTTTGGTGGAATTACTGTTATCTATTATGAGTATTAGATTTAACTTCCATGTATTGATTCTACACCATCCTTCAGCTGAGTTTCTGTCAGTAACTCTATCTCTGAAGATAGAAGGTAGGTGTAAGGTGTGCATACACACTACTGTCCCTAGACCCACTTGTGGGATTGCATTGTGCACATAGTCTGCTAATGTATCCAAGTATCTGTTAATTTGGTGTGGATTAATAGTACGTATGGTAATTGTGAGATTTAGAGTAAACATCTGATTTGCCTTATTAGGTAAAGGCTAATTATTTAATATTGGAACGAAAGGGACCTGAATACGGTGTATTGAGTATCGAGGACTGATTCAATCCAACTAAATTGTTTTTAATTTGTGGGCTGTTTAATTGACTGATCTGTGTTATATTTGATTTTTTATTTACTAGAGGAATAAATGAAACTCAGTTTTCAGCTCTCTAGAAATGTATGGAGTGATAATATCTGGTAACTTTGCTGAGTAATTTGGGACCGGATTTGCTATTGTGTGATGGTACTGACATTCCCATCATTTACAAGTATAACCTAACGTGTTTCAAATATCAATCCAAAGGATTAAATTTTCTTGTTTACTTTCAACATCTCTTAGTAAAAAATCTAATGATAGGTCATCTTGGGAGAAATTAAATCATAGGTAGTGTGCAAGATATTGTTTATTTGTAATTATCAAACAATTTATGTCATATTTGATTTTACATATTTGCAGTCTCATGTTAACCTTTCCTGTGTCTGATTTCTATATTCTTTGCATTTAGATGGCAGCTTTTCCCCTGAACAATAACATGTAGTTTGCTGATAGGTTGTCTTGATGACTCTTGATAACATGTTGTAATTATGTGAAATCTAAATTAATGTGTGGTTTTTCCAATATAGAGAAATTGATCTAGTTATCCCTCTATTGTGCAAAATTTACTCATTTTACCTCGTCCCTTAAATTATGGTGCCGTTCATACCCTTGCTGTTTATCTCTAGCATAGTCCAAGTGGATTCCACTTTTGAAAATACTTTAGAATAAAGGTCCATATTTTCACCCTCTATATTCACTAATTAAAAATGCCCTCTATTATACCTCAAGTTGGAACCTGTTAGGCTGCAAATATCAGACTATTTGCTTACGACTAGTGTGATAATCCCATCAAGCTGGGCCTGAACACCACTGTTGTAAAAAATGTGCATGAATCCAAGTATAACAAAGGGTGAACTTTTAAGATATTTCTTGTAACAGCATTGTGTTAAGGTTATCTTCCCTTTATTTAAATATATAATGCCTAAATGCATCACAAAAATAGATTTCATGTACTTCTGGAATATCATCAGTGTCACATTTTCTAATGGTTTGAGGCACAGGTTACTTTCTCATCTATGAAACACATGTTATCTGTATCTATCAGCAATTTGCATTTTAAAATATGAAGGCAGATGCAATTGCTTTTCATTACTTAGTTGTTTTAGGTGTCATCATTTAAATGGCTCAAGACTTTTGCTTTTGCAGATTCCACATTTGAGACCTGCTGAGTATAAGAGGTCAAGATTACCTAGAAACAGGAGGACTGTGAACCGTGCTTATGGTGGTGTTTTGTCAGGCAGTGCTGTACGTGAAAGGTATATTTTTGGTGCACTAGAGTGTTCTCAAACTTTTAAAAATTAGTGTTTCCAACTCACTAGATGTTGTCTTGTACAGGATCATTAGAGCCTTTTTGGTTGAAGAGCAAAAGATTGTGAAGAAGGTTTTGAAGATCCAGAAAGCCAAGGAAAAGCTAGCAGCCAAGAGCTAAGCCTTTAATCCTTGATGATGTCATGAGAGGATTTTCTGATACTGCAGTTGCTAGGAATCATGAATGTATTTTGATTTTTGGTCTTGAGATTTGTACGTTGCTGGTTTTTGTTAAATTACGAATTGGAGGTCTTTTTTCAGTTCGTCGAAATATCTGTTATGCTAGGTGTCTTTGTTTTTCATCCTTGTTCTGGATATTTAAACTTTCTATGGATATTTGCACTTCAATTCAACTAGGCTATTCATTCCAGTTTTGAATCAGAGCCAGTATTCAAGAACATTAGTCTATTTTGCTGCATTTTCAATCTCTATGAATCTATGCTTCACATCTATTAGTCTCTGGGTTTTCCTACTCAGCAGAAGGTCCTTCTTGAGGCAACTCGTAGCAAACCAGCTACTGCAAGGCCAATGTCTGGTTTTGTGCATATTTTTGTCATGCAATATACATTGCTGCTGTTGTCATAATATGATTCCTGGTAAGTTTGCTCTGAGGAGTCTTCTATTGTCATTTAAGAATAGAGTTGTATTCTACACTTCTGTTCTTGCTCTGCCACATTTGGGACTTTTAACTAGTATCTGTGAGCAAGAAACAGGACCAATTGTCGGGATTGTGTTTATTATTCGTTCAGCTCGATATTTTTGTTCTTTCGAGTCTTTTTTATGTCTTCAGTGATGTCTCCTATGTCCTAAGTCATGTTTGTTGCTGGCTTTTAACTCATAATATGCATAAACAATACAATCTAGTTGTAGACATGAAGTATTGTAAGCTTTTATTCTGTGTAACACTCAACTTTTGTCAAAGTTGATCAGAACATACACATGGTACATATAGGTAGTTGAGATTAGACTTAATTCAAGATTGGTTACGAGGGAATTTATATATTTATTTGACTACTAACTTTACATTAGAAGTCAAGATAGTTATGAGAAAAATGACTTTTCTGAGTAATCAACCAAGTTATTTGTCCTTTTTTGATGCTTCCTGACAATCATACATACATAGAAAATGACTTCTATCGCATGAAACGCTCAAGATAGGCAGTAATATTAAAAAGGAGGAGAAAATCCGTTTACAAGGGGTTGGTTGTTTGGTTGGGAATATTTATTTTATTTTGGAATTATTATACCTTATACCTCACAGCAAATGACCCCTAAGTGATTTAGGTAGTTGTTTGCCCCCTTTCGATGCTTTTCCATAACCGAACACCAGAAAATGATCTTATCATATACACAAAGATAGACACAGACTATGAAAAGGTAAAGAAAGATATAGTTTAGTCGGACTCTCCAAAACGATGCCACACCTGTGTCAGAACTTTCAAATATCCACGATTGTACGTATATAAGTCTATTCTGACTATGAAAGGCTATGCTGTTATTTTATGTATATAAATTATATTTTACATAGTTTAAACATGATATATATGACTTGATTTGTCCTTTTAGAATATGTAAAACTGTATAAGTTGTCCTTCAAATACATGTATATCAGAATGTATATATTTTATAAGACTGGTATAACTATACATTAGTTATTTAACAGAATTTAAGTATGATATACATGATCTGATATGTGAAAGATGGGGACAACATTTAATTTATACCTTCAGTATAATTTTTTGGCTATTGTAAATTTACCCGCTTCGAGAACAACTTCAGACATATGCGATTATTTTTTTTTACTAAAGTTGTGGACTTGACAAAATCAGCTCCGAGTTTTATTTCATCTTAAAGCTCGTGTTCAAATAATGTGACAATTACCGATCAAAATAATGACGGATCGAGAGTTTGGCCCAACATATCTTTGATGGGCTTAGTACTTGATGGGAAGGTACTAAGGCCCACTGCTAGTAAATCTAAGAAATTTTTACACAAATAACAACTTTCACCCCCAAAATTACACTTTAAAATTTATTTATCAAAATACCAAAAAAAACACACTCTTTTTCATTTTCCAGCACTATTATATCATACCACACACCACAATAATCACACTCAAAACACTCTCTCTCCTAAATTTGTAAATAAAGTTGGTATTTTATATGGTATTTTTCAATGATTCGGTAGGGGCATGTAATTTTTATCCAAAAACTTGGTATTTTTGAAAACTCCCCATCTAATACCTCGGCTCATTTTTGTACATTAATGTTGATATCTTAGTTCAACAATATGACATGGGTCAAGTTTTTTTTTTAAAAGCAAATTTCATAAATGGAAAACATATAAAGTCTAATTATGCTCAATAGCTATATTTTGGGTAATTACTTTTTGTAATTACAGTTATAGCAACATTTGTATAATTCGCATAATATTTGTATATGTTTGTATAATTCGTTATACAATTTACAATTTTTGTATAGCATTTGTATATTTCACTATACAATTCGCAGTGTTTGTATATTTCGTCATACAATTTGATTCACGCACAACTTTTGTATAATCGCGCACAACGTTTGTATAAATCGCGCAAATTATAAGAAAACTCAAACTGTAATTACAGCTAAATGTTTGCCGCAAGCTAAAACTAATTTAAACTGTAGCTATTAGCTAATTAACTAATATATGTTTGCTTATCCGCGTAATTTTCCTATTTGATTTTAGCATTATGGGGCCTATTCTAGAGACAATGCTTCTAATAAAGTTTTTTCATATTCAAGAGTCAAACTAATTACATCTGATTAAGAGTAAAGAAATCCTAATGATCCCGGAATCAAGCCCAAGTGGTTGATTGTTCACAAATCAAAATCTTAAGTGTAAATCCATAGATCTTGAGTCAAAGTTGAAATTGAGTTAACACTAATTATTTTATATAAATGATACTTATTTGCATCAAATATTTATACTTAACAAAATAAAGTAACAAAAGTAGAGACATTTGATTTAGTAGCCATTTACAAATATTAATTTAGTTATATAGCTCTATTTACAAGAAAAACAACAAAAAATAACATAAAAAAATGTATGTAAATAAAATAAATAAAAATGAAAGTTATGAAAAGAATACTATGCATTTAATTAATTACTAAGAGATACCCTAAGGATACATATATTATATAGTGCATATAATATAATAATATCACATTGCTTGTAAAGCTCGCAATGAATCACAATATATTTTATTTTATTAGGGCTAAAAATATGTTATGTCATAGCAATATATTGGTGAAAAAAAAGGAAAGAAAACAAACGAGTAAAGACGAACAAAATGGAAGGCTCTATAAAGCACATGAAACTATGATTTAACTATATAAAATGAGCGGATTGTATTGAATTTGAGCAGATCAAAATGAGTTGACTAAAAAAATGAGCGAGTCTATGCTTGAGCGGGGCTAAGTTGAGCTAAAATATGGGTTGTAAAATAATTTGGTCAATGCTAACTTAGTTTTAATTTCTTTAATTATTCTTTTATAATTTTTGAAGTCTTTAATAAAATAATTTTTTTCATTATAACTATATATAACATATCAAATAAAAAGATTTTTTTTAAAAACATTTTGACGAAGTTTTTATGAGAATTTTTTGTAGAGGATTTTTCAAAAAGAGCAAACATTTGAAACATGACAAAACAAAAAATAACTAAAGTTTGCTAAAATTATGATTTATAGCTACATATTATAGGAGAGATACAAGAGAGATAGAGAGAGGGAGGAGAGATGTGAGCGAGATCGAGAGAGAGAGAGTCGAGAGAGGCAAATTGTATATGTATATTTATTAAATTATTTGTGTATATCTGTCAGATAATTTTATATGTGTAACCGATATACATATATATTCGTATATCTGGCAAGCGAGATTGAAAGAGGGAGGAGAGAGGCAAGCGAGAGAGAGTAAAGAGAGGCAAATTGTATAAGTATGTCTGTTGAATTGAATATGTATATCTGCCGAATAATTGTATATATACAACTAATATACATATGCATTTATATATTTGGAAAGAGATTGCAGAGAGAGAGGAGAGAGCCGAGAGAGGAGAGAAAAATAACAGTATAACCCTAACTATAGCTATAAATTGTAATTTTTTCAAACTATAGTGTTATAAATGTAAATATATATCAAATGTTTGCCTAATTACGTAATTTACCATATACTTATACACATATCAGTCCAAGTTTAAATGGACTAAAATGAGTTAAACTACTAATAAATAAAAACGGTAAACGAATTAGATAGATCATATTTTCATGAGCTAATTTACAACTACTACTAATATATAACATGAAAATTAATATTCTTTAATATCTAGGCCAAAACTTTTAGAGGAAACGATTTGATTAGTCATGAATCAATTGAAAAAAGCCTACATTAGAGAGTTTTTACAACACTAATCCAAAACTAAAACTAAGTCCAAACTTAAAAAAGGACCCCAAAACAAAAACAAAAATCCAAAAGAAAGAAAACAAAAAGCTAACTTGTTGAAACTAAAAAACACAACACTAAAAGTTAATTAGGTACTTCAAGTGTAACACTTGTTAGTAGAATAACTTGTAGACATTTCACTACTTGGACAAGGAGAAGAAGAATCCCAAAGCAAATTTGTCTTCCATGCATCAGCAGCCATATTCAATGGAAAATTATTCATCAATGGAAGTACTCCAATATTAGATCTAACAACATGGTTTCCCCATTGTTCCTCTACATGTTCCATGTTGTTGATAACATTATTAGCTTCCTTTAGTGTCACATCATGAACACCACCACCACCACCACCTTCCATATTCTCCGCGGGTAACGCGATTGAATAATCTCCAAATATAGAAGATGACATGTTTAAGAGCAAAGAAGAAGCATCAATATTGTTCATATTGTCAACACATGATGAAGAAAATGTAGTGTAACTTGTGATAGGGTCATGGTGGTTTGAAATTGAAATTTGTTGAGGAGGTCTATTGTTATAACTAGACATTGAGTTGAGGGTTTTGTAAAGAGGGAGATCTAATGTGGTGAAGCTACTATTAGTCATATTGTTGGATGAGTTTTGTAAGTCATTAAATTGGATAGGTGAAGTATTTGTTTTGTGTATAAATGATGACATTTCATCTGAATTAGTAAAGTGGCTACTTGTTAGAAAATCATGAGATGTAGTGTTATTTTGAGGTAGTACTTGTGGTGGTGATACCCAAGAATGAGAAAGAGCTCTATGTGCATTGGAGTTTGCTTTCTTGAAAATCCTGCATATTGCCCATGAATCCTAAAATATTCAAAAAAATTACATTAGTAAACACTTTTAACTTCTATACACTAACAATAAATAATTTAACAATAAAAAAATATATTATCAGGTCAACTAAAAAATAATTATGGATAATTTTGCAAAAATAAACAATATAAGGTTGATTATATTACCTACTATAACATGTTAATTAAAAGATAATGGATGAAGTAAAAAAAAAATTATTTTCATTGTCACCACATATAAGAAAGAGTTTAACTTCTGCACACTGAACAATGTAAATACATGTTTGCACTATCAGGTCAGCAACAAGATAACTGCAAGATTTCAAATCTTATACTTTAAGAAGACTTAACCTATAGATATCCTTTGGATGATCTGATACAATAAAAAAAATTTACACCGACAATATACAAAACTTTAATCTCGTTATAATAAGTGAAACTATTAATTAACTTGTTTCTGAACCGACTGTTTATTGAAGACAACCTTTCTACCCCGCGTACATCTGCATACATCCCATTCTCTTCAGATCTCACTCATAAGACTATACTATTACCTATTACAACATGTTAAAATACACTAATAATGTAAAAAAGAAAAAAAATTGGTTTTGAGAAGCTTACATTAGGAGGAATGTGTTTGTCCAAGAACCTCTTTGGTGCATTGGAGTCAGTAATAGAAGGCAATCTAAACTCATGCATCATCCAATCAGTTTTAATCCCTTTTGCAGCTCTTCCTTTGTAGAAAACAAGTGATTTTTTCAAGCCAATGCATTTTGATCCTTCAGATGAATAAATTGGCCTATCAGTACCTGTTGCTTTCCAAAAACCAGCACCAGTTACTCTATTTGGCCTTGCACTATTTCTGTATTTTCTATCCCTTGGACAATAGAAATACCATTCTTTTTCTCCCAAAGCTGCCAACTCTGCTAAATAATAAAAACAAAAAAACAAAAGAGTAGTTAGCTAAGTTTCATTTTTTAAGGACATGATGAAACAAAAGAAGAAACCAAGAACAACAACACCAACATATCTAGTGAAATCTCACAAGTAGGGTATGTACGCAGGCCTTACCATAACCTCATAGAGATAGAGAGGTGGTTTCCGGAAGAAAAGGAGAAATCAAGAATATTAAGAAAAAAAAGGTTACTAAGTTTTAGTACTCATTTTCTTTTATTCTATCAGGTCAACTTTATCTGTCGTAGATAACTTGCTTTATTTTCAAGATCATATATCAGAAAAGTTACTTTCTAGTGTATGACCAAAGAGTCTAACTATCTGGATATATAAGTTAAACTCATTTAGAAAATAATTACAAATAACCGTTAGTTATCGTACTCACTACAAAGTCAAACATGTCATATATTATAACATGTTAAATTACACAATATATACAACATGAAAGTATAAAAACCCTATGAAATAATGTTGATACAAAAAGCATGATGAATTCTTACTTGGTAGATCCCATGGATCATATTTATAAATGTCAAGTTGCTTGATAAGTTCAATGGATATTGGCTTTTGTTGAACTTTTCTCCTTAGATAAAACCCTACTAACTCTTCATCAGTTGGATGAAACCTAAATCCTGGAAGCATCACTTCATCCATAGTTTTCTCTTTTTCATGATTTTTTTCTTCCATTTCTAACTTAACAACTCTCTAAAACCCTAAAACAACAATGAAATGGAAACCCTAATATAGACAACCTTTTTATTCTTATACAAAAAAAGAAGGTTTAAGGATTGATGAAACCCTAAATATTGAAGAAGGAAAAGTTTATAATATAAGATGAAGAGAGAAATAAATTTTTAGAATTAGGAAAATGATTACATGGTTCCTAAAGAGGGGTCTTCCCTCCGAAGGATCAGCCGACTTTTCTGCTGACTTTTTTAAAAGCTTTCTACACTTCTTTGGCAATTACTAATTTTGGCTTTATCTTTGGGTAAGAATTTTTATTTTTTTTTAAAAAAAATTATATACTGATAATGTAAAGAATCTTTATATTGTCACAGCGTGGTTACAAAAATATACTCTCACTGTTTCAGTTTATATGAGTTAGATTGATTTGGTACAGAGTTTACGAAAGAAAGATAGACAGACTTTTGAGTTTGTACTGTGGTCTAAAATGAGTCATGGATATTTTGTGTGGTTAGAGATCATTTTACTAAGGGTAAAATGGATATTTTAAAGTAAAATTATTACTAAATATAAAAATGCGTTTATTTTTTGAAATTGGCAATGTGCTTACAATAATATACTCTCTCTATTTCAATTTCTATGAGATAGGTTGACTTGGCATGGAGTTTAAGAAACACAGACAGACAGACTTTTGAGTTTGTCGTCTAGAATGAGTCATAGTTATTTGTGAGGATAGAAATTATTTTATTAAGGGTAAAATAAGTATTTTAAAGTTAAGTTGTTACTAAGTATAGAAATGCATTTATTTTTTGAAATTAACTAAAAGGAAAAGTAAGTTATATAAATTGAGACAGAGCGAGTAAGTAACTCTGTGTATTAATCTAGATATGGTATGCTTAAAACTAAAGTAATAGCAACATGTAATATTGTACTAATTGTGTATATTGTATAATGATATTGTAGAATCTCTTAGCAATACGTAGGCTCGTTTGATTGAGAACAAGTTATCTTGAAATTAGTTATTATCACAAGATTATTAGTCCACCCAAATGTGGGATAAAATAACACTATATGAATTTCAGGATAAGTTAATTATTCTGCAATTTTATTTCAATCAAATGGAATAAAATTATTCCTTTATCTTTTATACAAAACAAATCCTTAAAGCATTATATTCATTGTATGTGGTAGGTAATGGCAGAGCCATATATATACAATTATTTTATCGAAAAATTATACTGTAGGATGAACAGAATAGGAATATATTTTTTGTAAATATTATGAATTCAGATCCCTTCAATGTTCAATTACGACATTTTTAGTTTTTTTTTTTGTTTAGATTTAGAATTTGTTTTTTCATGGACAATAATTTGTAATTGTATATTTTAAATGATGTGATAATGTATATTTTGAGTTAACATTAAAGTATTAGCAATGACTCTTATTTCTCACTTCAATGTCTTCTTGTACCAATTTGTATTTTGTTTATTTCAATTCTAAGAATCTCAAGAAACTCACTAATTAAATTGACCCTTATGGGGATATGATATTATTAAGTGTTGTTTCATAACTATACATATATATATATATTCATCTTTAAATAATTAATGTGTGTATATCAAGACAAAGCAAACTTCCAAGTACTTATTATATATTTTATAAATTGCTAATTTTAATAATTGAGTCACAGACCAAAAAAACAATTCCCAAGACAAAAGCACAAAATTATATTCAACATGTAAAATTCCCTACAGACTTATGATTATTTTTTTAAATAAATATAATTTATAAGACTATAGTTTATCTCAAGATCCAAAAAAATCTATTTCCTTCTATTCCATTCTTTCACAGCTTCTATTCCACTGACTTGTCAGATTAAATACAGTTTTCTGCTAAAGTTAATTAATTGACTATATTATACTAAAAGATACCCTCCAGCTAAGGTAATTAAGGGATGCTTATTATCTTAATTATGAAAATTAAGGGTATTTTAGGAACACTAGGTCCTAAATTAAAATAGTGGTAAACTACCCAAGTTGACCCTTTTAGGGATAGTCATAAAGATTTTGACTTTCTTGTCATATAATTTTTTTCAAGCCTTAAGACAATTTATAATCAGAAATTATTTCAATGGTATATATGATATTAATTACTTTAATTATAATAGGCTAATTGAAAGTTACAATATAATGTCTCCATATATTTTTGCAGAATTTTTGAAACCTTATTTTTTGATCTTTCTTGATCAAACCCAGGGATATATAACTGGACAGACAGTGTTAGAAAAAAGGCAAGCGCCTCAACTTTTATTTTAGTAATAATATGTTATAGTTTTTTTTTTCCAGAAAAAATATTGGCATATATGAAGTATGATTATATGATCAATTGAAAAGAATTACAGGATGAAATCAATTATAATTTTTTTAAAAACAATTTTGCATCTCAAAGAGATAGAAGAATAAAATTTATATGAAAAGATATATATAAAAATTTAAGGCCTGGCCTCTCTTCGATTTTCGCCTTAGGTCACTAATATGCTTGTGCCGCTTCTGATCAAACCCTTTGAGTTTTGACCCTCATTCTCGGGAACAAAGAAGATCCTCTTCAAATTTGGATTTGTTCATTTCGAATTTGAGTTTTTCTATTTCATACCTACTTAATATGAATATTTTTTTTAATATTTTAAATCATTCCTTAAGTCAGATTCTTATGCATTACTCACTTATCCAGTATCACTAAAAAAACATCATTTGCTGAATTTATTTCGAGCTCGCTTGTTGAGAAATGCTCATTATTGATGAGCATTTCAATATTATCTCTTGAAGAGGAATATAATTCAAGACTATAATTTTTAAAAACTCTGCTAAATTTAGCAACAAAGGTAATGTTATTTGAGCTACTCTAATGATAGTCCTTACTTTTTTTTTTCCCTTTTCACTCATATGATTTGAATTTATGTCCTTTAAATGATTTGTTATTTTAATTTAAATTTGTACTGATTTATTCAAAAAAAATTATTTTAATTGAAATTTGATTATTTATCATGTACAAAATTTTTGCTAACTAATGATACTCTACTACGCCTATTGCATGAAATTGACTTTGTACCAATAAAAAATCATCATCCATACCTAACAAACTAATATAATATATTCATATCATAATATATAAATAATAATAATAATAATTTTGTAGTATTTTTGTGCGACTATAACTCATGATTGGAAAAAAAAAAGATTAATGATTAAAATCAAATATGCAATTTTATGAATAAACATATTTGGTTATTGGGAAAACATTGAATCCGAATTAACTAAAACAAATATAAATAAATAGATCGAGCTCTTTTTTTATGTCAAAATAAAGCTAAAATCAAAATCTCGCGCTTTATAAAATGAAGGAAAAATAAAAAAAGCAATAAAATGGACGAATCCCAAACTGCTCTGTTACCCAAATACCCACTCCACTTTTATTTTTCTCTTAATTAGGAGACAAAATAAATAAATAAATAGAAATAGTAAAATAAAAAGAAAAATAGAAGAAAAATAAAAGTTGGGATCATATGTTTCTTATAATTTTCAATTTATTTTGATATATTGAAAATTTAGTACAATCGTATCTCTATGATTAGTAATATTATGAATTTTAAGTCAAAATTGTAATAATAATAATATGAATGATCCCAACTATTAATATAGATAATAACTAAATTTAACCGTTTTAATAGAAAAATAAATAAAAAATCGCGATAATGAAAGATGTAGAAAATAAGAAGTCACAAAAAACAAATTTTAGAAACTTGGTCAAACCAAATCAATTGTTACTTGTTCGATTATCAAGATAAGAGAAGTTCATTTCAAAGTTAATAGAGTCGATATAATTTATTTGCATCATATATTTACAACAAACTAATAAAGTAAATTCGTTAATCAACTATGATAAAGCAATGTTATTGTGCATACATAAATTTATCGATTTAATATAAATATCAGATGCAAATAAATATTTATCGTAGTAGAGTTTATCCGACCTTTCTTTTTCACCTTTTTTTTTTTTTGGTTTGTCACGTGCATGATCATTTATATTAAGGGTTTTGTATTTACCACACAGTAATTATTTATTACCTAGATTTTTGGTAGCTAAAAATTCAACTACCTAAGTTTAAGTTAATATGTTTAATTAAAGACCGCACGGGTCAATTTCCTTCGATTTTCTGAATTTATTGAAAACCAAGCCATGGATTTCCTCAACTTTTCTTGCTTCTTGAAAAGCAATTATGTAACTCTACCTATAATAATAATAATAATGTGATATTTCAAACTTTGAAATTTCTTGTCAAAATAGTACTATTAATCCTTTTATATTAGAAACTAATTTAAACTTGAAAATGATTGGATTACATATTTAAAAGTTAGCTCAAATAAAGAAGAATTATCCTAGATAATATAGAGTGTTCAATCCATATCTAGTATATTCTGCTTGATTTTTGAGACGAGGGTTACCCGAAAACAACCTCTCTAACTCTATGAGATAGTGGTAGGGTTAGCGTACATTTTACTCTCCTCAGACCTCACTTGTGCGATTCCACTGGATATGTTATTGTTGTTGTTGTTAATGCAGAGTCTCCAAATCTCGCCTTGATTTGATGTAGTGACATACATCCCTCCCCTCACATTTAGAGTCGAAAATATATCCATTATCCTTGGATTGTACACACACTCTAAAAGCTAATTTAAAGGAATGAAATTTGCTTAAGCTCTATTTATTTGTGGAATCACACTAGGCATTTTTTGTTGTTGTTATTGTCGTTGTAATTTCTCCTACTTCAATTGCCAACCAGGTCTAGACATGGGCAGATCCAATGTATCAATGTTGGATTCATTTGAAACTCAATAGATTCTATGTAGAACATAAATTTATATGTAAAAATTTACTTAAATTGTAATAAATATTAGTATAAACTAATACCTTTAAAAATCTAACGAGTTTCAATGCTATGAACTATAAACGCCGATCTCATAATACCTTAGGACTTTATGTATAATAACTCAGTTGGTTAACTTTCACCTTGTGGTGAGAGTTCGATTCCCCACGTTGTAATCTCCTCTCCATCTCCCCCTCCCCTCCCCTCTCCCCTCACCCCCACCCACTCCCAATTAAAAAAAAAAGTAAAAATAAAAATTTCTTCAAAAATTAACAAAAAACTAAAAAAAAACAAAAAAGAAGGGATAAATACACTCCCTCGGGTCCCTTTTACTTCACATATTTGACTTTTGTATGACCAAGAAAATATTACTATTAATTAAAAAGATGATTTATTCTTGTTTTCACCTCTCTTCACATTTATTGAAGTAAGGATAAAAGTGAACAATAATTATTTTTTATTTTAATTTTCTAAAAAATAAATATTTTTTATAATCATATTGCCACAAAGTAGTATTACAATAGTGAGTATTTTTATTTAAAAATGTTGAAGTTTGAGTGAGTCAAATTAAATGGCACACTTTGGGGACTTCAAATTTAGTGAAAATCCACAAATCTAACCCCTCGTTTGTCTCTTCTTTGACCTTGGGCTTCCCTTCCCAAACTTTAAAAATATTTTTTTCTTTGTAATAATTCAAACTACTCAAACCCCCTCTATCTATGTGAATTCTTAACCTCTTCACATTAATATTTGAGACTTTTTTTTTTAATGTAGTATTTTATATAAAAAATTAAAAATTGAGTGTACTTTTTTAGCAATTAATGTAGATATATGAAGTGTATTAGGTGGACTTATCACTTATTTGTACTTTCATTAGTTTCCTAGTGCTTTAGATGTTTGAAGTCTATTGAGGGTATACTAATTTGATTCTATCTATACAAATAGATGGAACTGAGTAACAGGTTTGAGTTGAATTTGAGAATATTAAAATGAGTCGACTTGATAAATGAGCAGATCAAAATGACAAAATGAGTTGACTTTGATAAATGAGCGAATCATTGACCCACTTAAATATTATTGGAACAGTTTCAAACATATACAATAAAGTAATTAGCTTATACTGACAAATATAGTCATGTAAATTGCCAAAAGTGATAAAAAAAATATACATTGACTATACGCTATAATTTGTCATAAGCCATAGAAAGTACATACCGACTATATAATACAGCGTATCTACACTTGAGCTATATACTGACTATACTTTAATTTATGATATACTAGAAAAAAATTAAATATAACTTAACTATAAATGAAATATACACTGGCATACTATACATTGACGAATTCAATCTCCATCAACTCAAAACTATTTCTAAACAGTCTCAGATTTTAGACATGAAATCCTCTTGACATTTCAAGTCTTTTGATATATAATTTGCTCAAAATAATTTAAATTTTCAGTATACCAAATTAAAACAAAACAACAAAGAAGAAGAAGACGCAAAAAGAAAAAAGAAGAAGAAATGGCCAATTCTAGTCATTTATTTGAAAACTTGACTAAAATTTTGATAATGGAAATAGTCGAATAGTCATTTCTTATAATTTTTCCAATATTATTTGAGCTTAAGCGGATTGAGAAAAAAATAACAACTATATCATAATTCAATCTGTCCGATTCTTACTAAGATTTTTTGTTTTGTTTAAATTAATGGTGGAAGGCCACACAAAATATTATCATTTTAAAAAAAAACAAGTCTTATACCAAAAAGACTTACTGGGCCAAATGAGCCTGTGAAGTAAAAAATAGGCCCAAATAAAAGCCCAACCAAAAAGTTAGTTTACAAATTCAAAGCTATTTTTTTTTAAAGAAAAAAAAATTGTTTGAGTACCTAATAAAACTTTTTTCTTTAAATTTGTGATGGTAAAAAAACATAAAGCAATAGCCCACAAGTGCATGATTGAGTGGTTGGGAGGTGGATCTCCCGCGTGGGAGACCTGCAATCAAATTCAGCTTCTCTCTGCTACTTAGCCATAAAGCTCGTCGTATGAGGCTTGCTTAATGCCGATCACATTTTATGTGTGATTTTTAAGCTATTACACAATGAATATGTTATCACAAAATGCTCACCACAGAGAGCTCACTCGAAGGGCAGAGATTGTTGGTTTTTTTAGGGGGTTCCAGAAAAAAGCAGAACAGATTTTTAAAAGTACTTAGATAAAATTTCTCATGTATCAATTTGGGTTGTCATCAGTCTGATTTTGAAATATGTTACACTTCACTAGTCAAAATGAGTCCAATTAATAAATTAAGCAGATTATTAATCTATCCAAACATGAATAGATCGGGTAAATTATGATTTTATGAATTGATTTCTACATCCTTACAAACAGAATAACATATATTTGGTCATTGGTCAAGCTAAAGAGAGAGGTATGGATTGTGCAAATACTAATAGAAAAGAGAAATGCTTACAACAATGCCAAGTAAATATGATGTATGGATTCCTGCATATTCAACTTCTTGTCCTATATTTGAATTTTTTTTTAAAAAGGTCCAACAAAGTTTTTATTCCTAGACTACAATAAGTAGATAGAGAGGTTGTTTCGCCTCTCAATCTTGAATATGGGAAATATGTTCTCATAAAATCTTATTGTGATCGAACATAGCTAGTGGCAGTAGCCAAAATAAGTAGCCCTGAAACTTACTGATTGTTGTACAAAATCAGTCCTCAAACTGTATATGTTGATCACAGTATCATACGAACCACCATCGTCAGAAATAAACTGAATAACTACTATTTTATAATCGTTACGTAACTCATCCTATCCAAAACCATACTTGAGATAGTAAGAGCAACCCTTCGTCTTCCTAATTTTGGGGTTTGAGATAATCTTTGTTGCTCGGACTCTTCAAGAAAGTCAATTGGTGCTTGTCAAATTCTCCAAGAGTAGTGTATTTTTGGAGAATCCAACATGAGTGCGATGTTGAAAGTGAAGAATGTCAGCCGTGTCAGTTCTCTGCTTTGCGTTCTGTTCAACGAGGAATGGGAAGAACATACCGTGACATTGCCTGTGGATTCTTAAAAAATAACCCTATGTTGGTTGCATTCTTTGTTATTACTTCTTAATTTCAAAAAGGTTTTTACAAACTCGGGCTAGAGATTAGTTGAGCTATGGTTTTGAAATGCACATGAATTTCAACCGGGATTATGAGCACTGTCACTTTAGTTAGACATACTAATAGCATTACTGTCAAGCAAGCTCTTAAAGAACTAAGTAATCGTGCAGTAACTTTTAACCAGTCGATTATACTCAAATGCTTAACAGATGACTTGAATCAAAAAATTAAAAACGAACTACAAGAAACAACCTCTCTACTTCTATGAGGCCGTGGTAAGGTCTACATACATTCTACCCTCCCGAGACCCCACTTGTGGGATTCCACTGGGTATGTTATTGTTGTAACTATGCAGCATATAGAGAAATGTTAGTACCCGAGCTCTCAAATATGTACTGCGATCTCATAACAGAAATAGTAAACAGAATATCACACAATTATGAATTATAGCATTTTGTAGAAGCAGAATATCAGCATGAATAGGCTATCAATGCCTGCATTTTTCATCAATGTTATCTATTCCATCAGTTAGTTAAGCTTCCTTTGTTTCGTTGGCCGGCCTCCATCTTCATCATCATCAGTCTGTTCATTACCGCCTCCATCTTGACCAACATTTTGCTCATTAGCTCCTAAATCTTGTTCATTAGGAACCTGGTGATTATTGCCTCCATCTTGATCAGCATTTTGCTCATTAGCTCCTAAATTTTGTTCAATAGGAACCTGTTGATTACTGCCTACATCTTGATCAGCATTTTGCTCATTCGCGCCTACTTCTTGTTCTTTAGGAACCTGCTCATTAGCGCCTAAATCTTGATCAGCATTTTGCTCTTAACTAACGCATAGTTGACTGATATGTCTACCATATCACGAATAAGTAAAAGGCTGTAACAAAATGATTTGTAAGGAGTGTCGCAAGTCAAACATGGAAAATAAATATGCACGGAGAGAATAGTAATTAAACCGTAAAATAGAGAGGAAGATCCAATTGAACTAATTAAAGAATTTAATTGAAAGTATTTAACTACCACCCCTTTTTAACACCCATTAAGGGGTGGAATCCTATATAAAGTAAGCTAATAAACCATAAAAAATGAACGACGGAAAAAGCTGCATTATCCTCTTCTCTTGGCTTCAGCTTTGATGATGACCGCAATAGTTCCTCACTTTACCTAAGAAAAATGGCACCCTCTTGGAGTGTGTGAATTCTCTATAAAAACAATCATCTGAAACTGTTGAAAGTACTTGGCAGCATTGCGTAGATAATGAAATTTTACGCCTGAAAACGGAAGTGATCAAATCTATTGCACACCCCTTCACCTTGATGCAAGTGGCTGGACTTGGGGATGGAGCCGCATGAGATGGTGTAGCCACATGATCAACTGGAGATGGCGATGGAGCTGCATGAGTTGGGGAAGCTGCATTATCAACGACAGATGGAGATGGAGCTGCATGAGTTGGTGAAGCTGCATTATCAACAACAGATGGAGATGGAGCTGCATGAGTTGGTGAAGCTGCATTATCAACCAGAGATGGAGATGGAGCTGCATGAGTTAGTGAAGCCACATTATTAATTGCATGACTGCAATAGTTTCTGACTTTGCCTAGGAAAAATGGCACCCTCTTGGAGTATGTAAACTCTTTGTAAAAGCAATCATCTGAAATTGTTGAAAGTTCTTGGCAACATTGTGTGGATAGTGAAATTCTGCGTTTGAAAACAGAAGTGATCAAATCTGATGCACAACCATCCACCTTGGTGCAAAAAGAGGTTGGAGACAGAGCTGGAGCAGTGGCAGTAACATTGCCTATACCCAACAACAGAAACACACATAATAATGTGGCAGTCCTCATGTTTCAGAAGAAATTAAATAATTACTTGAGAGATGAGAAGGAAAAAATATGAATTTAACCTTGAAAGATATAAATAATGAGTTGTGATATGAGTCGATATAAATAGACAGACACTCCCAATCCCTTTATACTTGGAATGTCTACTCGTGTACAAATTAGGATTTCTATATAAGCTGTCACGTGCAATTTTAATAAAGCAATAATTCATGAGTTGTAATAACTGTGTCCCAATCAAACTATATAACTCCTTCTCCTTAATGGATTTGGTTGGGACTGCTTTGATTTTGGACAAAGTAGGAAGCCCCGTTGATTTACGAAATTACCCTTCAAAGGTATAATGACCGTTTTGACCTTGACTAGAAAAAATAAAACCAAAGCACTGAATTTATGTTGAATGAGAGTTTAAATATAGTGCTGGTTAGATGTCAGTTAAGTACTTTATCTGAATGTATCTGTTCATTCAGCTAAAGTACTGAATTTATTCATGCAGAAAAAATTTAGAAAATTACAAATTAATCAGCACGTTCTTTTTATGTCGAAGATACGGATTCAATTTCCATACAAAACAAGTACTTATTACCCTTTAATAACAAGTATAATGTATCTATTATACTTATTCTCTATATATTATAAATGTCGGATCAAATTGAATCTCTTTAAATTCTTCCTTATCTTAATTTCCTGTGGTGCAGACAGAGTCATTTTACAGAAAAACAAATCCTGCATAATTGCTCTGCTCACTTCACAGAAAAACATTCGGCCATGTTTTCGTTTCTTTCTTTTCGGGGTTGGATTCATCAAGTGATTCACACCGTTCTACTCAAATTCATTTTCACTCGAATTTCTACAGCAACTTATGATCATAACAGAGATCCTCTTAGGGCTACCCGCCGAGTCTCTCTTGAAATGAATGTCCGCGTCTAAATCATGGCGTCGACTCATATCTAGCCCTGATTTTGTGAACACCCATCTCAAATTAAACAAATGTCAGCTAGTTCTGTTTCCAGGCATCAATGGGAAAAACAAGAAGTCACCTCCCTGTTATTCAGCTTTCTTTGTGGGTTCTGCCAATGGGCTGATTTGTATTTTCAATCACAAAAGGAAGACGTATATATGGAACCACACCATTAGCAAGTCAAAGAAATTTCTTTATTCGCCATTGGATACGATGACAATTATAAAAGCTCTATATGTTGATTATTATCATAATTCTTACAATGATGATGAGGTGTCCAACATGAGGACTCTCCTCAATATTTACAGTTTGAGGACTGATTCTTTCACGACACTCCATGACCAGCTTCAAGGCATCTTTCTAATATATACAGTTTCCTTCCTAACATTCTTTCACATTGAGAAATGATAATTCACTCGCATCGATGCTGTTGTTTTTGCTTAAAAATAGCAGATGCTGACAAAGTCTTGTTCACGGTGTGGCACGTTTATAGAGAGCGTAAATATGTCATACTTAGTCCTCGTATTAATAAATTTGTTGGATGTTCGGGTCAAATAGAAGGAACAGTTGCAGAAGATTCATATAATCGTCCTCAACTTTATTTGGGACCAAAGAATAGTTGATTGATATATCGACCATATTGCGAATAAGTAAACATTTGTGTTCCATAATTAATGTTATGGATAGTATGGGAGTGATATTGGAGTGTGCCAAGTCAAATATGAACAAATAAATATGAACAAAGAGAGTTGTACTAATTAAACTATAAATAGAGATGAAGATCCCATTGAACTAAATAAAAATTAAATTGAAAACATTTAACTATGACCCCTTTTAACACCTATCAAGGGGAGGAATCCTATATAAAATAAGCTAAATGACCAAAAGAAAGAGATATTTAACTATGACCCCTTTTAACACCTATTAAGGGGAGGAATCCTATATAAAGTAAGCTAACTGACCAAAAAAGGAAAAAAGAATGCATTATCCTAATCTTTTTTATCATGCTTTAGCCTCTGCAATAGTTCCTCAATTTGAACAGGAAAAAGGGTACCCTCTTGGAGTAGGTGAATTCTCTGTAAAAGCAATCATCTGAAATCGTCGAAAGTAATTGGCAACACTGTGTTGATAATGAAATTCTACGCTTGACAATAGAAGTGATCAAATCGATTTCACAACCCTTTACCTTGATGCAAGAAGTGGTTGGAGCTGGGGCCAGGGCTGAGACCGCATGTGGTGGCGAAACCACATCATCAACTGGGGATGGAGCTGCAGGAGTTGGTGAAGTAATTGGAGCTGGGGCCGGGGCCAAGACCGCATGCGGTGGCGAAACCACATCATCAACTGGGGATGGAGCTGCAGGAGTTGGTGGAGCCGCATTATTAATCGCATGGCTACAATAGTTTCTCACTTTGCCTAGAAAAAATGGTACCCTCTTGGAGTGCGTGAACTCTTTATAAAAGCAATCATCTGAAATTGCTGAAAGTCCTTGACAACATTGTGTGGATAATGAAATTTTACGTCTAAAAACGGAAGTGATCAAATCTAATGCACAACCATCCACCTTGATACAAGAAGAGGTTGGAGCCGGTGCTGGAGCCGTGGCAGTAACATTGCCTATACCAAACAACAGAAACACACATAATAATGTGCATGTGCTGGATGATGACGACATGTTATAGAAGAAAGAATTAGGTGATATCGAAGGAACAAATATATATATATAGCCAAATAATTTCAGGCGGTACTTTAAACTTGTATGAATAATGAGGTGGGATATGAGTTATATAAATAGGCAAAAAGGTAGACAATACTTCCCAATCCCTTTACATGTGGAATATCTAATTCTATACAAATTAGGATTTCTATTTATGTGCATAAATTCATAATTCAAGACTTGTAAATAACTGTGTCCCAATCAAACTATAACTCCTTCTCCTTAATGGATTTGGTTGATTTTGGATAAAGTAGGAAGCCTACTAGTTGAAAGTTGATTCACGAAATTACCTTCAAAAGTTTAGAAAGATGTTGCTATGACAGACCATTTCCCTCCAAAACATTGATCTCTTCGCCACATAGCTTAGGGATCTCCGCCATGGCTCATACAGCTGTTTCCCTTTCTCTATAAGTTTCTATTTTTGTTTCTTTCCGTTACAACAACATACCAT
The DNA here is from genome assembly GCA_029948455.1 of Solanum rostratum. Classification (NCBI taxonomy): domain Eukaryota; kingdom Viridiplantae; phylum Streptophyta; class Magnoliopsida; order Solanales; family Solanaceae; genus Solanum; species Solanum rostratum. The sequence goes on from CM057046.1 coordinate 8,436,393, forward strand.
ATATTTACAAAAACCTTACCCCTCCTATTTCTCTGTGAGTTTCTATTTTCTATTAATTTTCTTCAAGATATGTGTGCTGATTAATATTCTAGACCTGTTATTATACATTGTTTTATGATGTTTGAGTATTTCTTCTCTTCAATTTCTTTCTAAACGTGACAATTTTGTTAAAAGCTACAAAATTTGATGTTTTGTTGTTTTGAGTTATATGCAAAACTGCCACATGATGTGCATTTTTGTTGCAAGCAAGACTAAAACAAGTTTGGCTTAAGGATGTTGATGCGGTTTGATAAATAGTATAGCAATGTATAATCCGATAAGGTTCTTAATTGTTTGATTGCAGAAACAATGTACCCTCATTCCTTGTTATTTCTTTATTTGATCAACTTTGCCACAAGATCATATTGAAGGACGTAGCATCTTCTGCCCAAACGTCAAATAATCCTTGATGTTCAAAAGCTGCTCCATTTAACTTATGGCTGATTTGATTATCCCTGTTCTTCCCAATGAAATCATCACAGAGATCCTCTTAAAGATGCCCCCAAAGTCTCTGTTGAAGTTCATGTGTGTTTCAAAATCATGGCTTGAACTAATCTCCAGTCCTAACTTTATAAAAAGCCACTTGAAATTAACAGCTAATGACAAACAATACAACCACCACAGGATTATTTTTCAAGAATCCGCTTGCAATTTCAAGGCATGTTGTCTCCCTTCTATGCTTTACAAAGAACGGAGCACTGAACTATTTGATATCGGTTCTCCCATGGAAAACCCCACGATTTATACTTGGATTGTGGGTTCTGTCAATGGATTAATTTGTCTGTACAGTAAGACAGAGGAGCCAGTTCTATGGAACCCCACAATCAAGAAGTCTAAGAAAATGCCTACATTTGAAGCTAAATTGAGGAAGGGATGCTCTTACTATTGCAAATATGGTTTTGGATACGACGAGTCACATGACGACTACAAAGTGGTAGTTATTCAGTGTATTTCTGAGGATAGTGGTTCGTATGATACTGTAGTCAATATATACAGTTTGAGAGCTGATTCTTGGAGAACAATCAATAAATTTCAGGGCAATTTTCTAGTAAATTCTCCAGGTAAATTTGTCGATGGAAAGCTTTATTGGACTTTATCTGCTGATGTTGATACGTTCAATATGTGCAACATCATTTCTCTTGATTTAGCAGACGAGACGTGGAGAAGGTTGGAACTTCCGGACAGTTATGGGAAAGGTAGTTATCCTTTGGCACTGGGAGTGGTAGGAAGTCATCTTTCTGTGCTCTGTCTTAATTGTCTTGAAGGAACTAATTCTGATGTGTGGATTATGAAGCATATTTCTGGAGTTGAAGAGTCATGGACAAAGATTTTCACTCTCGATCATCCTAAAGACCTCGGGGAATTTATATTCTTTACATCCATTTTCTCCGCTCCGTGTTACCAATCAAATAAGGATGAAATTTTACTTTTACTTCCCCCAGTAATCATGATATATGATGCTTCAACCAGACAACTAGAAGTTGCTAATCGATTTGAGGAATGCGCTGCTGCAGAAATCTATGTAGAAAGCCTTGTTGATCCCCTATTGATATCATGAAACCGCACAATCATTTAACTGATAACTTATGGAGTTCTTTATTTAGCTGTTATCATCAGCTAAGTCAGATTAGAGCGAGATTTTTTTAGAATATTATTAAGAGCAAAACCTTTAAATTCCTTTAATTTTTTGCAATAGTAACACTATTCTACCAACAAAAAGAAAGAAGTTTGTAATATTATTACTAATTAATGCAAATGTTATGTACTTAAGAGAAAAAGAACATATTCTTTCTTAGTAGAATCTCTGAGGAAATTGAAGAATTGCAACAAAAATACAAATTACTGACCTAATTCATTTATAAAGTGATAAATTTGTATAGAACATACTTCAAATGAGCACCAAAAACTTAAGAATACATCTTAATGAGTGCTTATAGTTAAATAATACTATTGTCTTTTCCACTAATTTTAATTAGTTGAAATAATGACCAAGCCCAAATATTATATCGAGGGATGAACGCGTGGGGTGATGATAAATGTATTGTGTTCATTGTTCTATATTTATACGTCATATTGAAACATATATTTTTCAAGTCTGGTAATTTTGGTAAGAGTACTTACACCATGTACATATTCATATCATTAGATATTATATATCTTGCTTAGCTTTACATACTTCTTGCTAGATTGAGAATACACAATTCCATCGCCATAGTTTTTTTATTAACAAAATTTAAATGGAAAAAAGTCAATATTTTTTTAATCGTAGAATAATGATTAATGGACAAACCCAGAAACTAGTTCGGGGGAAAAGAGCGAACAACCTCTCCATCTACTTACTACAGTCCGGGAATAAAAATGTCGTTGTACTTCTCTTTGTCATTCTCCCATATTAAAAAGGAAAATTGGAACTATAATAAGAGTGACAAAGTCCATTACACTGTAGAAGATATTTGTATGCCTTGCGAAAATACAGAGGTGTATCTAGGGGTGTACATTGGTCTGTTCTGTTCATTTTTATATATTATTAAAGAAAAGTAAGAAACTCATAAATCTCTGTCATCTTTTTAAAGATAGATTCAATGTGTCCGGTGTCCCTCTGTTAATGTTTAGTCTATTCTGCCATTGATGTAATGCTTGTCCTAATAAGCCAGAATAAAGAAATTTAATGCAGAAGACTATAAACTCAGAAAGTAGTGCATCAAATTAGAAGTTTTAGGAACTCTATTTTCAATTTGATTTTTCTTTTAAGAAAAACAATAGAGCTGACAAAGTCTTGTTCTAGGTAGTACGACTGTGGCAGGTTGACAAATGGTGTAAAAATGTCATGGTAAGTCTTCTTATTAATTAATTTGTTGGGATGTTGGGGTCGAATAGAAAGGAATAGTTGCAGAAGATTCATGTACCGTCCTCTACTTTATTCGGACCAAGGCATAGTTGACTGATATATCTACCATATCGCGAATAAGTAAAAGGCTGTCTTCCATGGCTAACATAATGAATAGTCTATGAGTGACATAGCAAAATGATTTGTAAGGAGTATGCCAAGTCAAATATGGAAAACTAAATATGCACGGAGAGATAGTAATTAAACTGTAAAATAAAGAGAAAGATCCAATTGAACTAATTAAAGAATTTAATTGAAGATATTTAACTACCACCCTTTTAACACCTATTGAGGGGCCGAATCCTACATAAAAGTAATCTAAATAACCCATAAAAGAAAGACGGAAAAAGCAGCATGGTCCTATTCTCTTACTATAAGATGACTGCAATAGTTCCTCACTTTGCCTAGGAAAAATGGTACCCTCTTGGAATGCGTGAATTCTCTGTAAAAGCAATCATCTGAAATTCCTGAAAGTACTTGGCAACACTGTGTGGATAATAAAATTTTACGCTTGAAAACAGATGTGATCAAATCTATTTCACACCCCTTCACCTTGATGCAAGAAGTGGTTGGAGCGGGTGCTGGAGCCGTGTTCGGTGGCGAAACCACATCATCAACTGGAGATGAAGCCGCCTGATCAACGGGAGATGGTGAAGCTGCATTATCAACCGGAGATGGAGATGGAGCTGCATGAGTTGGTGAAGCCGCATTACTAATGGCATGATTGCAGTAGTTCCTCACTTTGCCAAGGAAAAATGGTACCCTCTTGGAGTGTGTGAACTCTTTGTAAAAACAATCATCTGAAATTGTTGAAAGTCCTTTGCAACATTGTATGGATAGTGAAATTTTCCGCTTGAAAACAGAGGTGATCAAATCTAATACACAACCATCCACTTTGATGCAAGAAGTGGTTGGATCTGGAGCTGGAGCCGGAGCCGTGGCAGTAACTGTGCCTATACCCAACAATAGAAACACACATAATAATGTGCCACTTATCGACATGTTTCAGAAGAAATTAAAGAATGAATAATAACTTGAGATGAGAAGGAACAACTATGAATTTATTTAACCGGAACGATATGAATAATGAGAGTGCAATATGAGTCGATATAAATAGGCAAAGAATTTAGCATACTTCCCAATCCCTTTACACTTGGAATATCTAATTCTATACAAATAAGGATTTCTATTTTATGTCTGTCACGTGCACTTCAAATTTATAATTCAATATTGTGTTCCTTCTCCTTAATGGATTTGGTTGGGATTGCTTTGATTTTGGACAAAGTAGGAAGCCCCATAGTTGAAAGTTGATTTACGAAATTACCCTTCATAAGATTAGTGACGCCTTTGACCTTTGATTAGAAAAAAACAAAACCTCATATTAAATATCTCTAGAAAAATGTGAAGAGAACCTGATATTGTTGAGTATCAAATCGAAACCAGTCCAAATTATGGAGCATATGGATATAGTGGATTCATATAACTGATTCCGACTTGTCACATTCCGTACAAGGTACAAATAGCATTTGGCCTAAACTACAATGAAGACAGCTGAGATCGATGTTTTACCTTTTTATTTTATATATAAAATGTGTCCACACACCGTAGAAAGATTTGAGATACCTTCGCTTACCTTATAAAGCAAAGAGATTGATACTTTACCTTGCAATGCAAACAACTTAGCAATGTTAAAATGAACAATTGATACACCAGAATTCAAGAGCATCGACAGCGTAGTAAAGGCTTCTACTCGAAGAAATAGGATACAACAAATACTCTTAAACTATTTTAGTCTTTGGATAAATATTTGTGACTTGAAAGTTGTCCCCGAGGATAGTCTTGAGTGAGTAAAAGCTTGGAATGTATTTAGTTGGTTGAATGACACCACCGTAAACATTAACCCGGGTGAACCTCTTCAATCTTGGATTGTATGAAGCTACTCTAGGGAGACTATGAATCAAGATTTCTCCATCTTTCCAAAATAATATCGGTTCAAAAAAAATGTTAGTCATATCACGCGGAATAGAATTCACCAAAATGCTATCTTTAGTCCAAGATTCAACAACCCCATACTCTTTCATCCACCAGATATCGATAGTAAGGGACGATATGAGCCTATAATCAGTCACACATAGATAATTCCCAACCTCTGATAGCCTCAAGCACCCGGAATCAGATTCCAGACCAGGCGGAGCTGGAAGGGACATGATCTTTTCTGTCTCAACGTCGAAGGAGTAAATGCAGTCATTTCTTTCGGCATCCATCCAATGAAAAGCACCATTGACATAACCACTGCCAAATCTGTACCATTCTGGACACGGAATTTCGCCCACATTTCTCCACTTATCGCTAACTCCGAGAGTAAAAACCTCCAATTTTGATGATATAGTATCTCTTTCGATAACCACTAATCTGAATACTTTATACTGTCGAGAGGCTTCACTAAAGCAAAATCCATAAGCAACTTTAGTAACACTTTCATCCCGTTTGGGAGCTTTAAATTCGAAATACTCACCCAAAAGAGGATTACTAATGTAAACAGAATCTTCTCTAGTACCCGTCCAAATATTCACCAAGCAAATAAATCCATTATACGAACCGACTAAATACACATTCCCTGGAGGGAAGTGAAACTTAGTGGTCAATGGAATGGGTCTGTTACTACGACGATTATAATAATGATAACCTCCTTTGAGTTCTAGAAGCGAAGGAGCGTGCGCACAATCCCAAAGGAAAATGCAGGGGAATCTAAGAGATCTTGTCTGATACATTTTAGTGAAAAAAGGGTCGGGATATAAAATTTTATACCAGAGTTTACAAACAACTTTACATCGAAAAATAGGCCTGATTGACAATCTTGAAAGAATATCGACCATAATCTCCCATGGAAGATCCATAATCCTCGTGATTCTTCTTCCTTTGATTCTTCCCATGACTATCATTTATTTTGAACAAAAAGAGATTTTCTAGTTTTGGTTGGCTGGACATATATATAGAATTGGCTCTGAATTTTAAGTTTTAAATTTTAAATGAAAAGGTTCCTATAATTCAACCATCACTTAGTAAACGTCATGTCCTTTCTTTCTCTGGTGCTTTTATGTATCAGGAATTCAGGACCTTTTTTTAATTTTTTTTTCTGTAATTTAGTTTATTCTTTAAAAAAAAAACTGTAATAACTGTACAAATTTGATATTGCCAGAACAGAGATCAATCAAACAGCGCCAAATAAAACTCTTCCCACTTGTTATAATTCTTCACTGATTCATCGTCAACAACTTGCATTTCTACTGAAAACTATTTCCAAGATTTGAACCTGTGATACTATTGCTTTATAGAGAATGAAATAATGATAAGGAGTTGCGAAAAAGTCCTCCGGAAAAGGAAGCAACTTTTCTCGTAAGTTTAAATACTATGTTTATTTTGATTTGTTAGTTACTATGTTTATTTTGATTGTTAGTTAAATTTTACTCCCTCAACTCCATTTCATATTAACTGAATTTTTGACGCTTTTTTATTGTTCAAAATAATTGAATTGCTCGAAATTTAAGATGGATGTGTGAATTTTTTTAATATTTTCCCTTTCATTTATTAAAGTTGTATATTTTATAGGAGATAAATTATACTACTTGCAAAGTTATATTTAATTATTTATGATCTCACAAAGGACAATAGTGAAAAGTATGGTTCAAATTATCTTTTTGAATGTTTTTCTTAATATGTGCGTCTCATTTTATGCAAAACTAATTTAGTGTGATTGCATCGTTATTATAATATTTTTCTTCTCATTTTATATTTACTTATTATTTAATAATCTTATCTTTTACCTTGCCTTTTTATAATAGATTTACCCTATTCTTTTTTTTTTTTGTCAATAGCAATGGAGAATGATGATAATTATCCAATATTATATTTATTAAATAATACAGTACAATAAATTATGAAATAATAAGTACTTAATAATCATTCAAACAGAGTGTAAGTGATTTGTTATTAAGTTAAAGTATGTATAAATAAATAAAGATTCAGTGAGATGAGTGTATTTACCATGAGAAATGCTATTTGGCCCAAAAAATTAAATACAATATATTGGTCACTCATACAATTTCCAAAATATTAAAAAGGATTAATGATTCATTATTTGATGATTTCATAGTCAAATATTGGGAAAGGAATCATAAAGTTCTTTATGTGTAATATATTTGACTAATAATTTATTGCCAAAAGGTGTATAAAATATGTTTATATACCCCAACATCCTTTAAGATACAAGAGATCACCATTACATAGGCTAGACTAGCAGATCCACTGGAATCTTGAGATCTTTCAACCATATAACCGAGAATCCATTCAGCGCAGTTGATTTTGATCTTCTTGATCAGACAATACACAAAACAACATCTCGGATGATGAGAGAGTTGAGAGAACTTGTATGGGGAAGTAAAGTTTGTAGCAACAATGTGATCCAAAAAAAAAAAAAGGAATTTTCCCTGAGAATTTAGTTTCAGAGACTTTTTCAAAGAGATGGTGACTGAGCAGAATATGATTATGATTTCTAATTTACCATTGTCCTCAGAGACACGAGGATTTGCATAGAACAGTTTCATTGGTTCCTCAAAAACTTCAGTTTCACAGAGCATAAAGAAGAGTTGCAGTTTCTGGAAATTGAAAAAACACACTAATAAGGCAATGAGGATGATTATCCAGGACCCAAGGTTCTATCGTTGAAAGCCAGATTGGCCTTTTCTATGGAACTCCGGAACATCTACAGGTGTTCAGGTTTAAAATTCACAGAACTCTCCACTTTGTGTTTCTTCTTTGCATGTACAGAGGGAGGGGATTTTATGTTCGAAGCAGAGGAAGGCATACGGTCATCTATGGAGGAATCAGAGATTAGACAAAAGGGGTTCTTCTGTCTCTAAGAGAAATCTGAGAGGTGTTAGCCATGGATGAGAAAGAAGAGAAGAATAGAGAGATCTTGTGAGGCGAAAAGAAAGGGTTATAAGGGCAAGGAAGAAACATGAGGAAGAGTTTTAAAGAAACTGAAGTGACGAGTGTGAGATGCATTGAAAGATGACAAATAATAAAGGAAACAAAATAAATTTAAGCAGAGACAGAAGATTTAGTGAGAAATAGAAACTCTCTTCCCAAAGAGATTTTGTAAAATTATCAGCTAGTTAGTTTTTAGAATCAATAAATTCTTAGGAAAAATCATCATGATTCCTGATAAAATGATGCTTAATGTCAATATGCTTGGCACTAGAATGATGCACGATATATTTTGATAAACTAATTGCACTAGCATTATCATAGAGATTGGCACAATTTCAAAGGATAGATCATAATCAAGTAAATGATATTTCATCCATACTAATTGATTCACAAGAGCCAATAATCAACTTCAGTAGTAGATAGAGCCATGGAGCTTTGTTTCTTGCTATGCCATGAAACGAGTGCTTCTCCAAGAATTTGACATGTTTCATTGGTACTTCTCCAAATATCCTGCTATAGAGATAGCTCCAACCTATGATCTTTGAACCTTCTCCAGTATGGGACATGTTCTTGCTAATGGACAAAGAAATCTCTCTCCAAGCCTAAGGTGGTGACTTCAGTTGAAGAAAAGGCATATGTTGGCTTTGAGAGAAGCGTTCTGAAAGCAAGTTTAGCTGAGTTGATGAAAGATACCATTGGGATCAAAAACACCTTGAATGCAGTGGTTGATGGCTCGCAGAAGGTGCAAGATTCCTTGTCTACTCTATCTGAAGGCACAAGCCCGGGCTTGGGCAAGTTGAAGCTTCAACTTGATCACCTATAGAGTGAAGGGGTCAAATCTTTCAACAAGGGTCTCAACCGAGGCGACTCCACTGCTGCAGAAGATGAGGTCTCACAGAACAAGGTGCTATTGCTGTCCAAAACTTACTCCTCCTCTAAAAGGATTATAATTAAACACTCCGAAATACTTCCTCGCTGACAGCTAGAATGATCTCTTTTTTGCTTTGATGAACTTATTGACTTGTTTGTGGGCCTTCTAAACTTGTTATCTTTTGCTGTTTTTATTCTTATGTATGGTTGCTCGTATCTGCTATCAATTAATGTCCTTCGTATCTGTGTCTGCTTCAATCGTGCATGGTCATAATATCATAACAGTCAAGAGTTTGTTGTATGTACTGCATAACACCTCTACAGGACATAAATTATCCTCCAAACACACGCATCACATAAATGAGTCTTTGGAAACCCTAGAACCAATCAAGTTTCGGAAGTTTTTAAATAGTATGCATGCTGGCGTGACCTAGTTTCCTATGACGCAACCAAGGATCACTGGCTATGGCTGCAAGACAAGTAAGAGTAGGTAAATCAACATTATTAATGACAGAGATATTCTCAACTCGATCACCAATATTGTTGATGCATGTTCTTTGCGATATTGCTGATGGTGCATTTAATAGCGTCAAACAGTACTTGGAAACCTGCATCGCAGAATTTACTTATGCTAAACAGATTATGTTCGAGTCCATCTACCACGTTTACTTCAATTACATCACATGCAGGGCTGATTGTGATAGTTCCAACTCCTACAACTTCTCCTTCTGCATTAGCATATATCTCTGAATCTGATAAAACCATCTTCTATCTTTTTCACTGATTTTAAGTTTTCTTTCTATCACGTGATGTGCAAAGTTAAATTGTTCAATATTGCTATGTTGTTGCTGTAGGTGTCGAATTATCTTGTGAATACCAGGGTTACTAAAAGCTTAAGCGCATAGTTGATGATTTCCTAAACTGGAATTAGTTCAGATATTTAGATTTAGTTCCTGTGCTCAAGAAGGGAACTGAAGAAAACAGTTTATATCCTTACAAATGCATTGAGTTTTCTCTTTGATGTATCTCTCTGTTGCACTGTTTCGTTTTCTAATTTCATTTGGAATAAAGGCCATTCACCTTACAGAGACCAGTGAAGCAATTGGATACCTATTTGCGTTCCACGACAACATCCAAAGGTGACCTTTGGGTTCTTAAGTAGGGGGGCAAGGCGAGCATGTTGTAAACAAGAGAAAAAAATCAGATATTTGTAATTAGAAAGATGTTGTCACAAGACCATTTCCCTCCAAATCATTAATTTTTTTGCCACATAGCTTGGGGATCTCCACCATGGCTAATACATAAGTTTTTATTTTTGTTTCTTCCCCTTACAAACATACCATAAGTTTATGTAAACCTTACCCTACCTCGTCTATTTCCCCTTCTACTTTATTTTTTCTTGCACTCTCTACGAAGGGTAGCAGCTACAGGTTTCCCTTGTCATTAAAAAAAATGACGTGGTTTGATAAATAGTTTAACAATATATAAAGCCGATAAAGATCAAACTAGGCTGCTATTTTGAGTATTTAAGATGCCTCTGATATGCTTCAAACTACTCTTTAGAAATTAAGTGGTATGTTTTGTGTGTGTGTGTGTGTTGCTGCACACAACATCAGCATTTTAGGTGCTGATACATTTTCAAGGCTTATTATTTACCTTTTGGTTCATTGTGCTTTCTTCTTGTATTAGGTAAACTTCTCATTCCAGTGACTTGTATGGCTCTACAAACTTTTCTTAAAGAACGGAGCACTGAACTATTTGATATCGGTTCTCCCATGGAAAACCCCACAATTTATACTTGGATTGTGGGTTCTGTCAATGGATTAATTTGTCTGCGCAGTAAGACAGAAGAGCCAGTTCTATGGAACCCCACAATTAAGAAATCTAAGAAACTGCCTTCATTTGGAGCTAAATTGAGGAAGGGATGCTCTTACTTGTTGATCCCCTATTGATAACTTGCAACAGGTTCTGCATTATTTTAGCTACTTCAGATTGGAATAAGGTTTTATCAGAACATATTCAGGTGGCATTGGCAAAACAATCTCTCGATCTACTCACTGCAGCTCGTGAATAAAAGTTTATGGGATATTTAATATGTCTCGTTTTATAGGCGTACATGAGCTAATGAAATAAAATAGCCTCCAAAATGCCTTAACTGACCTTAGAATTTGAAGATGAACTTATCTTGTAGAGTCGTCTTTAAATTTGATAAAATTTTGAGAAATAAAGACTTGTTTCAAATTGTCACTTTTATCATCATCTTATACTAATATTAATACTAATTCTAGTTCTAACTATATTATAAGTCAAAACTTCCAATATTAAAATAAGGGGTGTTTGGATTCATTTTTTTAAATGCTTTTAAGTTAAAAGCCAAAAGTCATAAGTTAGGACCCTCTACTTTTGACTTTTGATTTCTTCTTTTTTTATACTTTTTCTACTTTAAAAAAGTCCAAACATTTTCAAAACTTAAAAAATACTTAAAAATCAAAAGCCTAAAAATAAGTCAATCCAAACACCCACTAAAAGACTAAAATAATCCTATAAAATTAAGTGACCATAATAGCCTTCCATCAATCTCTTTACTTCTTTTTTCTTTTATTATTATAAGAAAATTGAAGAATTTGAAGAGTTAGCATTGAAAATTTAATTAATAAATGCATGGAAGCTCAATAATTAATAGAAAGTTACTAAATAAATAAGTTTTTAATTTTACTTTGGCAAGCATGTGATAATTTTTTTTTAAAAAAAAGAAAAAAAATATGATGAAAAATGACTTCCTTTATTATTTGTGTATTTGGAGGGTTCTTCAAATAACATAATGCTTGTAAGTATTTTTTTTATTTTTTATAAAAAAAAATCTTAAGTTATTGCTTTTTCAATATTTCATATTCCTTATTAATGATGAAAAAATATAGCTAGTCCTAATTAAGGAAATTAATTTAATAGTTAATAGTCTTTGCTGAGCTTTGTTAAATAGTATGATTGAATTTTAAGAAATCCAAAAAGAATACCTTGGTCAGAAAATAATTTTTGAGTTTATTTTTGTCATGGAATAACTACCAACACAAATAGTACTTAAATATATGGAAAATGATATAAAATAGAAAAAAGATAAATATATACAGATAATATAATGATTGATATTTATCTTTTTCCTGTTTTTATGCCATTTTCCATATCTTTTATTCCAGTATCGTCTCTGTTCAACAATACTTGTCTATTATTAACTTGACGTAAGAATTAAAAAATAATAAATGATAGCAATAATCTTATCAAATTATCCTTATTAAACACAATAAGTTATCTAAATATTAAAAATGAATATTATTTAATAATAAGAGTAAAATAGATACAAAATAGTAGATTGCTTATTGATTTTACAAATTGAATAAATATTATTCGACATTATAAAATAATATAGTGAACAACTAAAAATAAATAAAAAGAGTATTTATTTATTTTGAATCTTTTTTGAAAAATCAAAATCTCTTATATCCCACACCTCCTTAATTAATGAACTATTAATTTTCTTATTGAATCGTGACATTTTCTACAAAGGAAACAATTAATGTTAAAAATTAACTAATTATTTAATTTATATATAATATCTTTCTCCTATCAAATTTAAATATTTGTCTTATATGTATATTGTCAAAGCATAATAATAATAAAAAAAATAGAATTTAAAAAAAGCAATCATTCATTAAAACGCATCCAAACGACACTGTAGCCATTTTGGAAAATAAAAAGTCCTACTTTTTGAAAAAATAAAGTTGTACTATGTGAAAAGAAGTTGAAAAATAATACTTCCTCACTTAAAAAAAAAAATCTAACTTAACTTAATGCAGAAGTTTCAGAAAATACCAAAAAAAAATAATCAATCTTATGATCTTAAAATAAAGTTACGTAAAAAATATATTAAAATATTCTTTAATTTTATAACCTTAAATATGTGACATGAAAAAATAAAATTAAAGAATAGCAAAAAATGACATAAATTAAAAAGGAAAGTAAATCATTTTTTTCAAACATAAAAGGTAACTATATTAAGTGAAAGTTATATTTGGACATACGTTTTATTTTGATATCATAATTACTTTTTTAACATAAAATCTAATAACAATAATATATCTAATGCAATTTTACAATTGGAGTTTAAGGAGGATAGTATTAAGTGTGTATGTAGTATATTCCTATCTTATAAAAGTAAAGAGATTTTTTATACATCAAAAGGTAGTAAAAATAAAATACAATTAAAGAAAATATAATAAATAATATAGAAAAATAATATGTTAAACTAAACGACAAATAATAATAAAATGGAAGAATATGATATAACACTTTTTTCGAACATTAAATTCCTCTTTAAAAATATTACTTTCTCTATTTAGCAAAGAATGACCCAACTTGACTTGTCACGAAATTTAAGGGAATTAAGAAATTTTTGTAATTTTATGGTTCAAAGTTACATCAAATGTACTAAAATGCTCTTTAATCTAGTGGTTTTAAATATGTCATATGGAAAGTTGAATTTAAGATTTTGCTAAAAAAGAAACGGGCAAATCAATTATTTGTCCTTGAGGATCCGACATTAATCTTCTCATACCTACTAATTGATGTACCTGAGATGCATTTCCTCGAGCTCCCGAGAAAGAAACATTCTCTTTTAAATAGATTAAAAAGGGAAGTGAATTATTTTTTTAAACGGAGAAAGTAAATATTTTAAAATTATTTATTTATTTATTTATTTTATAAAAAGACATGATGTCCCCTTAGAGTGTTAGATGACTTAATTGATTGGTTGTCTTACGTAAGTCTCAATACATCAGCAAACATCCAAACAAGTCACAATTTTTACTCAATTGAATCATCGTACGAAAAAAAAGCCAAGAATTATTGTACCCTGTTCGATTTTTTTTTTTTACGAAAAAACTTTGAAAGCAAAAGCAACCAAACAAATGAAAAAGAAAGATTCTTTACTTACTTGACTAGGGATTGACTTGTCACTCTCTCTGTGTGTGTGAATAAACGTTTCAGTTTCTGGCAGTACTGGGTAGTAAAATTTTTGCACAGTAAGTCTATTTTTGCTTTGATTCACTTTTTTTGTGTTGTTTATGTGTTTGGGGCTGTTGGGTATCTGTTTCTTGGGTTTTGCTGTTTAAAGTTTGAATCTTTTTCACTGTTTTGTGAGTCTATATGATCATGGGTGGTGAAATTTCTGTAAAATTCCTGATGGAGAGAATGTTTTAACTTATGTTTCTTGTATGCTATTTGTGGATCATATGCTAAGAAGAAGCAGAAGCAAAAGTTAGCTTTAAAGAAGAAAAAAAAAGAGACTTTTTTGTCATCTGCACAAAAAGCTTTATGAAAGGGAGTGTAAAACCACTAGATATGGCTTGAGGTAGTAGTAATTTGCTAAAATGGAGAAAGTCAAGAAACCCCATTTAGCTAGATGATTGACTTAAATTGGGGTTGAGTTTGGTTCAGGTGTTACATCTTTACATGTAGTTGGGCTTGGGTGTGGAGGTGTTAGAATGGGTCTCCCATTGGTTGGAAATGGACTGGTGATTGGTTTATATAAGACTTGGACAATCTTCCCGTATGAATTGAGCTTTTAGGGTTGAGTTAGGGCTAGGTGTCATATTTTTATGGGCCAAAAATCTCAAATGTGTACATCTATTAGGTTGATTTCTCTCTTGATTCTTTTCTTCTCTGTTGTGTTGTCATCTGTTCTTCTATTTGTTAGCCTGTGACCTATTTGGTTAAATTACTGATCAACAAGCATAGTAAATGAAATGGCTCGTTCAGTAAACATTTCACAACTACATTAACATCTTGCCAAATTTAGTAGTTAAAAAGATCCTTCTTTTTCCATGTCTCACAAGTCTGGAAAATGTAATTTGAGCCCCTCTACGTCAAATAGGTGTCTAGTAGTTTGCTGTATTCCTATAGTTAGTCATAGTTTTGCATAGCTACGTGGAGTCTAGTTTTCAGCACATTACGCTGACATACTGTTAGATATCATGCTTAAGCAGCAGTTTAGTTGCTTACATGTTCGACGGATATGAAGCTCTGGATTGTCTTCTAATTAAGGTATCGGAAAAACAGAAAAGATCAAAAGTTCACTGTGTCTGTGTGAAATATGAGGATGCTGCTAAATTTGAAATGCATGAAAGATTTTCCTTTACCTATTAACTTTTGGCTCTTCTTTTATCTAGTATAGTGGCACTTTTACCTTAACTTTGTTATCTTATTCCTTTGTTCTTTACAAGTATTCTTACTTGTGTTACACATGTATGTAGACTTCAGGGGGTATTCAAGTTGGTGATTAGCATCTTTAAGTTGAACTGCACTTGGAATTTGACTATATGGGAAAGACAATTCAGGTTTATGGATTCCCTTATCTTCTGACAGCAGAAGTGGTCAAGTCATTCTTAGAGAAACATGTAGGATATGGAACTGTATGTGCATTGGAGGTTAAACAGTCCAAAGGAGGACGTAGAGCATTTGCCAAAGTTCAATTTGTCGATAACATGAGTGCGGACAAAATCATCCATTTGGCTAGTACGGGGCTGTATTTTGGCTCTTCTTATTTGAAGGCTTGGGAAATGAAAACTGATATTGTCCAACTACGGACATATGTGGATCACATGGATGGCATAACTTTGAATTTTGGATGTCAGATATCAGATGAGAAGTTTGCAGTGTTGGGAAGTACGGAAGTTTCAATTAAATTTGGCATGGGATTAAAGAAATTTTACTTCTTTTTATCTCGTGGTTCAGCTGATTATAAACTTCAGCTTTCATATGAAAACATATGGCAGGTTGTGCTTCATTGTCCACATGGTCAAAATGCTCGGTTTCTCCTCATACAGGTTTTTCAATTATTCCAAACCTTTAGCTGTTTTTCTCATCCTTCTCCCTGTGCTGGTCTTTGTGAATATCATGACTCTTCGATTGTTGGTTGAATGGCTCACAATTCTCATATATTGAGTCTCTTATTGTTTGTTGATCCACTTCTTTTTAAGGTAAAAACATTTCTGCTAACATATATTTATTTGTCAAGTTATGAACCATATGGAATGGTTGAAATCCTATTAGTGAGAATTTTGATAGTCAATTCCATTTCAGAAAACTGAGCATGCATGGAGGCCTTGAACTGACATTTAAATAGAAACTTACTAGCTACTGATCATGACGTAAAGAAGCTTTAGAAAACACAAAGTGCAAGTTCATTAGCATAAATAGAGGTTAGGCCCTCCCCAATATCATTTTTCTTGAAGTCTTTTAAGGTTGGATGCTTGTGTGTTTATAAGCACTGCTACATGGATAAACCTAGCATCCTGTCCAAAACCCTAATTAACATGCCAGATTGACATATTTTCAGCTATCTTTTGATCTGTCGACTTCCTTTTCTTTTATAAAGATATCTGTCGACATCCTTAAAAATGAGTTTTTGAAATTTTTAACCTCTTTCATGAATACTTGCGCGAGAACTTTTATCTAGTAGAAGCACCATGAAATGGCACCGTCAACATTGAGAATTCTTGAAGAAAATGTCTTTCCTTTTTTGTGCGCATGTTTCCATCAAAGACATAAAATGTTGATTTTCTGTTATTATGTGCTCTTATTTCAAATTTAGAAATTACTATTACTATTACTATTATTAATAAGGGAGAGTCAGAGAAGCTTCTTGTCGCCCTGTCTACCAACCAATCATGTAATTTTGGGATTTTCCCTTTGAGTTTGCTATTTTTGTACTGCACTTAATGCAGCAGCGATAAAATATCAGACAGAAGAATCAAAATAGGCTGTGCATTCAGACAAAATCATGTGCTTTAATAGTTTAATTTTCTCTGTTTAACTTAGGAGGGTGTTTCCTGTACTTCTATATTTGTTGTTCTCTTTAATTTGCAGTATTTGTAACTTACTTGCACTGAGGAATTGGCACATAGCATTAGCTGCATCACGAGTTCACGACACAAAATGCTGTAACCTTATATCGATTGATCAACCATAAAAGAAAGCAGTCACTGCTCATAACGTTATAAAATGCAACTAAACCTCTGTTAATTTGTTCTCTGTAATGTGCTTTTGTCATCACACATTACTTTCCAAATTTACCATCTTGTGTTCATTTAGTGTTTGATCAGTACTTGGAGTTCAGCTTTGCAAGTAAAGTTATTTTTTAAAATTTGGTGGGTAGAATGTTCATTAAATAATCTTTTTCAAAAGAGGCTGTTCAGTTGTTCATTAAATAATCTTTCTCGAAAAAGTCCATTCACTAAATAATTAGGAAATATCTAGGGATGTAACATCTATATTGCTCTTCGTTGTACATTCAATAATTATGGAGTTTCTGTTAAATTAACATCAACATATTTCTTCTTACCCTTGTTATCCTTTCTCTCTTTGCTCCCTAATCAGGAGTTTGTGATGGGTGAAAATATATTATATTTATCTTGAAAATTCGTTCTAGCACCTTATTGGGCTTTTTGTTTATGCATAATGTATTGCTTATCTCTATTTATTTATTTATTATTATTTTTTTTTGGGGGGGGGGGGGGGGGATGGATGGGGCCGGGGGGTCGCATAGTTAGGCATCTTTAAAAATTGTAGTTTGTTTCTTTATTGTAATGCCTTTATTCAGTTTACAAGTCACACTTTTATAGTTTCAGCTATTTGGGGGGATATTTTGTAGTTGAGATGTTTTAGTAGTACTATTTACATGATCATTTTTAATTTGTCAGTAATTTATGATCTTCCTATCCTGAAGAAACCTATTTTAAAGTATTGTGTTGTTTCTAATCAGTCTTTTAACAGGCATGTAATCAGTCTTTTATGTGAAATACTGGAAGATTACTCTCTGCAAAATATGTTCATCACAGACTAGAGCCATTTGGATAGCCCTTTTCTGTTTAATTATATTATGTGCTTATTTTGATTAAAGAAGAAAACTTGAAAAATAATGAAAGAACATTTTTCAGTTTTTCAAATTTATTATCTTGGTGTCTGTTAGGCGGTGCGAGAGGTTGGTTTTGGGAGCTACACGGAGAGGGAGAGGTAGACCGAAGAAGTATTGGGGGGAGGTGATCAGACAAGATATGGAGAATCTAGATCTAACCGAGGACATGACCTTAGCTAGGAAGGAGTGGAGGTTGCGAATTAGAATAGCAGGCTGAATGGTTGCTAGCAGGGGGTAGGCATGATTTATATCTCTAGCTGTCGTAGGTGTGTTGAATTCATCATATTTACATATTGACACGTGCTTTCTGTAAAGAGTTGCTCCTTTATTTTCGATTTCTAGTTCGATTTTTCCCTTTGTTCCCTTTCCTTCCCTTTGCTATATCTAGTTTATTTTGCTTATGGGTCGTTGAGTCGATGGTCACCAGGAAACAGCCTCTCTACCTCTTACGAGGTAGTGGGAAGGTCTGAGTACAATTCTACCCTCCCCAGACCCCACTTGTGGGATTTAACCGGGTATGTTGTATCTTGGTGTCTAGGTTAACTTGCATGCACCTCAACAAAGTCCACGAGTACCTGCTACCTCCCACCAACACAAATACCGAGTTAACAATTTCTTTTTAACAACTTAAAGTTCATGATGATAAAAAAGCGTGTTCAATAAAGATATTACATCAATTAAACGGAGGCATGTGCTCTATACAGGCTTGGTACCGCTTGTTAATTAAATGAACCGAACTTCGAACTAGTATGATGGAGCCGAGATGCAGGTCAGAACAGTGGGAGGAGACTCGGAACATTTTTCTATTGAGATGGGGCTACATTAGGGATCTGTGCTAAGCCCTTTTCTTTTTGTTTTGGTGATGGATGAGCTGACACGGTCCATTTAGGAGGAGGTTCCACAATGTATGTTATTGGCGGATAATATAGTAGTAATAAATGAGGTGCGGGATAGAGTTAATTATAGTTTGGAGATTTGAAGACAAACTTGGAGTCAAAAGGGTTCAGACTGAGCAGGATCAAAACTGAATATTTGGAATGCAAATTCAGTGTCGCGATGGATGAAGTGGACATAGAAGTGAGGCTTGCCACTCAACCTATTTCCAAGAGAGAAAGCTTTAAATATTTTGGGTTCGTTCTAGAGTAGTGACATCGATGATGATGTCACGCATCACATTAAGGAAGCATAGATAAAATGGAGGCTTGCCTCTAGGGTACTTTGTGACAAAAAGATACCACCTAAACTTAAAGGTAAGTTCTATAGAGTGGTAGTTAGACTGTTCTTATTATATGGGATGGTGTGTTGGTCAGTTAAATATTCACATGTTTAGAAGATATATATTGTGGAGATGAGGATGTTGAGATGAATATGTGGACGTACTAGGAGTGACAACATTAAGAATGATGTTATTTGGGAAAATGTGGGTGTGGCCTCTATGGCAGACAACATGAGAGAAGCCAAGCTGAGATGGTTTGGGCATATATAGAGGAGGTGTGTCGACATCCCAGTTAAGAGGTTTGACAAGTTGGATTTAGGGGTTCCGCGGTGGAGTAGAGGTAGACAAAAAAAGTATCAGGGAGAAGTGATTAGACAGAATATGACGTTACTTCATATTATCGAGGACATGCCTTAGATAGAAAAGAGTGGAGGTCGCGTATTAGGATAGAAGGCTAGTAGCGGTAGAATGTTGTCTTGTCTTGTGACGGTTTAAAGTTTGTCATAGGACTAGTCAGGTCACTATAGTTGTGCTGTTATTGCTTTTCGATTTTCACATTACTTTGCTATTGATATTGTTTTTTTCTTGTTAGAATTTACATTGCTCCTTATTTTAGTGGCTATGTTATATCTATTGGCTTTTTCTTCTTTTTTCTTCTTTATTTGGGCTGATACATTAACATTTGAATCGAGGGTCTTCCAAAAACAGTCTCTCTATATTTATGAGGTAGTGAGAAGTTCTACGTACACTCTACCCTCCTACTTGTGGTTTCACTGGGCATGTTATTGTTGTTTGTTCTAACTTGCATATTTATGTAAGTTAACAAATATAAGAGTACATTTTTCAAATTCTTTAATACTTATGACTTGTCTGCTTGTGATCTTTTAAGTTAAAGAGTGTGAAATCAACTGTTCTACTGTATTTGCAAAATTTCTTCACGAGTATAGTTGCATCAGTTAATATATTGCTTCATATAATTGAATTCTGGTTAGATTGGTAGTCTAGTTTACTGATTTACAGTAAGATTCTGTATTGACTTATTTATTCAATTTCTATAATTTAGTTATTTGGTGCTCCACGGATCTATAAGAGACTTGAAAACTCCTGTTATAGCTTCTTTAAGGAAACTCCTGATGATCAATGGGTGAGGACAACAGATTTCGCTCCATGTTGGATAGGGCTATCTTCTAGCTTATGTTTGGAATTTCGTAAGGGTGTTTGTCTCCCAAATTTCCATGAAAGTTTTTTTCACTATGCAGAACGTGAAAACAAAATTACTTTACAGAGTTGTTTCAACTTTTTCGTCTCTCAAAGATCGGCTCTGGTTCCCATTGTCCAGCCTCCTGAAGGAATTGCATTGCCCTACAAGATATTGTTCAAAGTTAATTCTTTGGTACAGCATGGATGCATTCCTGGGCCAGCATTAAATGTCTACTTTTTCCGATTAGTTGATCCTCATAGGAGAAATATTGCATGCATTGAGCATGCCTTAGAGAAAATGTACTATTTAAAGGAGTGCTGTTATGATCCAGTGAGGTGGCTCACTGAGCAGTATGATGAGTATCTCAAGGGTAGGCAACCTCCGAAATCTCCATCCATCACTTTAGATGATGGATTGGTGTATGTAAGAAGGGTCCTAGTAACACCATGCAAAGTTTATTTTTGTGGTCCAGAGGTTAATGTTTCCAATCGGGTTCTCCGCAATTATTCTGAAGACATAGATAACTTTCTTCGAGTATCTTTTGTTGATGAGGAGTGGGAGAAACTGTATTCTACAGACTTATTACCAAAAGCTAGTACTGGAAATGGTATCAGGACAAACATCTATGAGAGGATCCTATCAACTCTGCGGAATGGGTTTGTAATTGGTAGTAAAAAATTTGAATTCCTTGCATTTTCATCGAGCCAGTTGCGGGATAATTCTGTGTGGATGTTTGCATCAAGACCTGGCCTGACTGCAAATGATATAAGAACATGGATGGGTGATTTTTCACAGATCAAGAATGTCGCAAAATATGCTGCCAGACTTGGCCAATCTTTTGGTTCCTCCAGAGAGACTTTGAATGTTCTTAGGCATGAGATTGAAGTTATTCCTGACGTAAAGGTTCATGGAACCAACTATGTTTTTTCTGATGGAATTGGAAAAATATCTGCTGACTTTGCTCGTAGAGTTGCCACTAAATGTGGCCTTCAATATACTCCATCTGCTTTCCAGATTCGTTATGGTGGATATAAAGGTGTTGTGGCTGTTGATCCATATTCTTCAATGAAGTTATCTTTGAGAAAGAGCATGTCGAAATACGAATCAGACAACATAAAGTTAGATGTTCTTGGGTGGAGCAAATATCAGCCTTGTTATCTTAATCGTCAACTGGTTACTCTCTTGTCTACACTTGGGGTGAAAGATGATGTTCTCGAACAGAAGCAAAAGGAAGCTGTAGATCAGCTTGATGCTATCTTGCATGATTCTTTGAAGGCACAGGAGGCTTTGGAATTGATGTCTCCTGGAGAGAACACTAATATTCTCAAGGCAATGCTAAATTGTGGTTATATGCCTGATGCTGAGCCCTTCCTTTCAATGATGCTGCAAACCTTCCGCGCATCGAAGTTGCTTGATTTGCGGACTAGAACAAGAATATTTATTCCAAATGGAAGAACAATGATGGGATGTTTGGACGAGTCCAGAACCTTGGAATATGGTGAGGTGTTTGTTCAGTTTAGTGGTGCTGGACATAGAGAGTTTTATGAGGATTTACATCCATTTAATGACAGCAGATCCACCAACTGTAATTTCATTCTCAAGGGAAAAGTGGTTGTTGCAAAAAATCCATGCTTGCATCCTGGTGATATTCGCGTTTTAAGGGCTGTAGATGTTCCAGCGCTGCACCACATGGTAGATTGTGTTGTATTCCCCCAGAAAGGAAAAAGGTAAATTTTACGTTGGAAACCTAATAGCTATTTATTTACATGTAATCTTATAGAAGGGTTTCCCATTTCTTGCCTGGTCTTACTAACACTCTAATCCAAATTAGTTTCAAAGATTAGTCAATAGTTTCAAAGATAAGTCAAATTGACTCTCGGGAAGCAAAAATTGCCAGAGGGAGTATTGATTGTCTTCCTCAATTAGTTAGGATTCACTTGTATAAAGTCCCCCCTTCTCATGAGATATGAAGAAGTCTGTTCTTCCTTCCCATGTTCTACACTAACTTGTGGGTGGAAGTCATTTTCCCTACTGGCTACACAATTATTTTAACTCTTAACTTCGTACAAATGCTTTGGCCAACATTCATACATCATCATCAATCTTTAATACTCAAATAATTCATCAAACACTTTGCTATACTATTATCAAGGTCTAATTTTCTCCAGAAAATATTTGCTGCTCAACCAACCAAACACTGATAATAGAATGACTTATTTTCTAAAACATTCTGAAAATGACTTTAGTCAGAACAATACACCCTAGTCTCTCATTTTTCAAAAAAATATAAATAAAGACCCAATTGGTTCATTGGATATGTTACGAGTTGCATAGAGTTTTAAGTTTGGAAGGATGATATTCTACACAATCTTTAACATATGTCCCTGTTTATTGTGGAACTGATGAAATCATGCAACTTTATATAATTATGGGGTCAATGTTTCTTGTGACTATAATTCAGCATTATTTCAACAGCCTCTCTACTTCAGGTCTGTGTATACTCTACCCTCCCAAATATCCCATGATGATCCAGGGTATGTTGTCGTTGTTGTATATTTCAGCAGTGTTTCATCTATCTAGAATATTCTCAATTTTTCATGAAAGAATCAAATGTCAACTTTATTGTACACTCCCCAGACCTTATCGGGGGATTCACTGAGTTTGTTGTTTGTTTGTTTCACTTTATTAATTGTTCTTTCTAGCAAAAGTGTAAAAGTAGTTTCCATCCTTATGAACTCTTTCATCTTTATTTCTTTCTTCATGGCATTGTTACTCTAGTGTTAAAACTTTGATGACAGACCTCATCCAAATGAATGCTCTGGGAGTGATTTGGATGGAGATATCTACTTTGTTTGCTGGGATCAAGACTTGATTCCACCAAGGCAAGTCCAGGCGATGGAATATCTTCCAGCACCCAGCACACAGTTGGATCATGATGTCACAATTGAGGTACCCTTAGTTTCGAACAACTAGTTTTACTTCCCAAATTATCATGCCTCTGATCCATCACTATGTCAACCTTTCTTACCTTCCATTGGGAGAATTGGCATGGTCTTGATATTACTCTTTCCTTTTTCTACTTTTTTTAGTCAATGCTTCATATTAGTCCTCTTATTCTATTGCTGAGATTACCTTCAAGATTTTGATTCAGTCAAATCTAGTTTAGTGTATGAGTGTTAGGTTCATCAACTACAGACTGGTTACAGTACTTGTCACCATAAAATCCAGAACCGCAGACCAGAGTTCGTTCTTTCACCCCCCTTATCCTTCTCTAAGATCTTTCATTTAATGAGACCAAGAAGGAAGAGAAGAACACACGTATTGCAGTAAGACCTGAATGCAATAATTGTTTATTTTCACAACATGGTTGCCAGCATACCCTTATTGCTGATGAATACAACTTTATCTTTGTCAAAAGAAACAATTTTTGTCGCATGAAACCTGAAATAGTTTCTTCTTTCCTTTTACTTAACTGTTCAACTGTACGTGTGAGGTCCTTTTCTAAGTTTGTTATCAGTCCCGAGAGTCCCTAAAATTTGTGGAAGATGCTCATTCTTGGGTTCTTAAAATCACCATATCTATCATTTTATTGATATGCAATAATGATTTGCATACCAATCTGTCATAAGAACTACGTCTCAGAGGAAACAGTATCTATATACTCTTGAATTTGTAGTAGGGAATGGACTCTTGAAATCATACTTATATGATGTGTAATGCAATACAAGTACTGAGGAACTCCTCTTTATTATTTTTTGTTTGGTGTGTGTGTGCGCGTGTGGTCGGGGGGGGGGGGGGGGGGGATTATGTTCAAGTCCTGAGGAACTCCTTTTTTCAACTGTCTGCCTACTGCAGGAAGTTGAAGAGTACTTCACCAACTATATTGTAAATGACAGCTTGGGAATCATAGCAAATGCCCATGTCGTATTTGCAGACAGAGAAGTTGATATGGCCATGAGTAGTCCATGCATAAAACTTGCTGAGCTCTTTTCAATTGCTGTTGACTTTCCAAAGACTGGTGTTCCTGCTGAAATACCATCTGAGTTGCGCCCTAAAGAATACCCAGACTTCATGGAGAAGCCAGACAAGACAACCTATCACTCGGAAAGAGTTATTGGAAAGCTTTTCAGGAAAGTGAAGGACAAAGCACCTCAGGCTAGCTCTATTGCAACCTTCACAAGGGATGTTGCCAGGAGATCATATGATGCTGATTTGGAAGTTGATGGATTTGAAGATTACATTGACGAAGCTTTCGACTACAAAACTGAATATGACAACAAGCTGGGTAATTTAATGGACTACTATGGGATAAAAACGGAGGCTGAAATACTTAGTGGTGGCATTATGAAGGCATCAAAAACTTTTGATCGCAGAAAAGATGCAGAGGCCATTGGTGTTGCTGTGAGGTCCTTGAGGAAGGAGGCAAGGACATGGTTTAAGAGGCGTAATGATATAGATGACATGTTACCAAAGGCTTCGGCTTGGTACCATGTTACATATCATCCTAGGTATTGGGGTTGCTACAATCAGGGGATGAAAAGAGATCATTTCATTAGCTTTCCCTGGTGTGTTTATGACCAGCTGATTCAGATTAAGAAGGAGAAAGCACTTAACAGGCCAGTTCTCGATTTGTCATCTCTCAGGTCTCAGCTGAGTCACAAGTTAGTGTTCACATGAGGTTTCAAGCACGCATTAAGCTGATATATATAATGTAAATATGGTATGATCATAAGAAAACTGCTATGGTTGATATAATGTAAGAAGGATGTGATTGTAAAAGAGCTGCAATGCCTTGTTAACAACTTTTTGTCTTTTAAACTGCAAGAACCTGTAACATATATGCAGTACTCTAAGAAACAGCTGTCTAGCTAAGTTCTAGTTTGTATGTGATTTAGCGGTTTCATCGCAGTACTCTTAGAAACAGCTGTATAGCTAAGTCTAATTTGTATGTGATTTAATAGTTTTATCCTTCTTCTGGTTCATATCTTTGTATCATGCTTAACAAGTTCTTTCTTGATATCACGAGACATTAGAAACTACTGAAATTTGGGAAGACAAGGCTGATGGATAGTCTATTAGAAACCACCTCCCTACCTCACAAAGGTAGAGCTAAGGTTTGCGTACATCCTATCTTCCCCAGATCCCAGTTGTGGGGATCATACTGGTATGTTGTTGACAACACTGATGGATAGAGACCTTAATAGCTCAAGGCTGCAGCTGAGAACTGAAACTCTTTGTTAGCGATGTGGCAGTTGTCCCTGTTAGCTGGGATAAATTGTCTGATGGATCACAATGTTAGCCTAATAAGTCTTGCTAGCCCAGACAGCAGCAACGACATCAATGGTGAAATTTCAGCAATTTGTTTACTGGCCGCCATCCCATTATCATAAATAAAGTTTCAGCACCTACAGGGTTTGCTGTGACACTTCTTATTTCTAAATTCTATCAGAGATCTGAACGTCCCTGGAATGTGAAGTTTACACAAATCATTGAGTAGCCTTTGTAGTTTAATTAGATATTTGAATGTCTCAAGAATGTGAAGAGGATCTGATATTATCGAGTCTTGGATAGAAACATGTTCAAATGAAGCAAAATAGCTATCAAAGATTCATTCATATAACTGATCCCGACTAACTTATACACACAAGGATACATTAAACGAAAACTCTGTACTCAACCTACAACAAATAGTATATAAGATTATTGAGAAATGAACAGAAGCTTCCTTGTGGATTCTTCCGCTGCTTTTCAGGGGAGAGTGAACTAAGCAATTCGGCTTTTGAGGGAAAAAAAAAAAGATAATAGCTTCTCGCGTTCCATACAAACTCCAACTAGCATTTGGCCTAACTTACAGAAAATAAAACCAGATTCGTTCATATGTTGAGCAACTGCGAACAAGCTGATGAAGACGTTAACTGGCCTTGTCCAGAGAATTATGTTTTGCCTAGGTCAAGTTGCTTGTATTATTTCCCTGATATCATACCCTTGGAGCTATATACAAAAGAGTTTAGAGGAAGAAATCAGACTAGCATATTCTCAGAAAGCAATATGGCAATAAGTACTGCCTACTAGATGGTAATCCTAAGTTGCCATGTGTTAATGACTTCACAAAGAAGTGAGCTTAACGGAATGTACGAGGAGAAGATTACCTGAAGGAAGGTCAGAAGCAAAATAACACCAGAGTTCCAGAAAGCATGAATTGTGATTGGGGTTAGGAGGTTCCGCGTTTGAGCATAGGAAAATCCCAGAGCAGTCCCTGAATGCATGCCATTTTTCAGCTCAGATTAAACATGAAGAGAAGTGCAATGATAAGGGTGAAATCAATTAACTATTCGCTCAATGGTGCTTCAATTCCAAACTAGTAGAGGTCAACTACATGAACCTTTTGTATCCATTCTACTATGTTCAAATTCATTTAATTCCTCTAAAATCAAACAAAATATTAGCTCAAAAACAACAGAAGGTTGTTTATCCTGTCTTATAAAGTACAAACAATTCTTACTAGGACTATTTTTTCTAAACAAAAGAAACTTTTTGAGAATTTCAGGAGTAAAACTCAATTATGTTATTCCTTTTTGTAATTTCTGCTTTTACTCTTCTAAAGTACATTGTCGTTTACACTTAGAATAAGGAAGCAATACCAAGAACAAACAGCTGAGGAAATTGTCCAGGAGTGAGATGTGCAAGAGCAAATACAGCACCACTAATAACCGCTGCAAGCGGTGTAGGTAACCTGCAAGGAGAAATGGAAAAGCATGAGAGACAATGAAGCATCAAGTCACTTGTCCACATTAGACATGCATGTGTATGTATGGATTGACCATAAGTAACAAAATCAAGACGGCTTTCTTCAGCTTTATCTTTTATTCTTTTAAACGTGCTTTTTTAACTGTTTAGCTCATGAATGAAATCCAGTCAAGGGCAAAAGTTTTGTCACAACTCACAACTCCATTTTGTGTTTGACATCCTCTCTCAATTGCATTCTAGTCAAAAGATACAGAAAGGTCCAGCTAGTGGTCTTCTTTTCTTTTCTTTTTTAAATAACAAGGGAAAC
Source organism: Solanum rostratum (assembly GCA_029948455.1). Lineage (NCBI taxonomy): Eukaryota > Viridiplantae > Streptophyta > Magnoliopsida > Solanales > Solanaceae > Solanum > Solanum rostratum. The sequence goes on from CM057046.1 coordinate 8,463,617, forward strand.
CCGCAGCTGCTACTTTTTGGATGTGCACGGGGTAAAACCCCCCCTCCTATGCAATATCTTAAAACCACACAAGATAGGCAACCAACACTAGGCAAGCGCGGTGCGACGAGCTCAACCCAGAAGGCAAAGTCCAGCTATTGCTCTTTGCTAGCATGTATAACTCTCTTAGACACTTCCTAATGTATCTTAATCCTCGTTGGGGTTCTCATGTTGCTATTCAATAACTAGGTTGGCATTTTTTCCGCCTAATTCCCTTTAAAACCAAATTTAATTATAAAACATCCACAACAGAATGTTCAAGAGATAACATCATAGTTCTAAGCAACACATAGAAGGCTCAAATGATCAAGCCCAGAAATATTTTCAACTTGAGAAGGTTCACACTTGACATTTAATGCATAGAGCAAGGCAGTAAACAGAATCTAAAAAGGCAGCCTGGTGCATTAAGCTCCCGCTATGCAAGGGGTCAGGCGAAGGGACGGACCACAAGTGTCTACTGTACACAGCCTTATCCCTCATTTCTGCAAGAGGTTGTTTCCACAACTCAGACCCGTGACTTCCTGATCACATGGTAACGGCTTTACCAGTTATGTCAAGGCTCCTCTTCACAGTTGGCAGAATCTATAGAAAGAAATCCCAGGATGGCAAAATTGTGCTCAAGATGATGATATCTAAAATGTCCACTCAAAAAGAGCTATTGGGGGCAGCCCTACTAATCGTATTCGCCTTTTATGACAGGAGCACCTAGGCAAAGAGGGAATATAAAAGCAAAACAGTAGATCAACTAGTGAAATCAGAATGTTTACATGTTTATTGTGTTTTCATGCTTATAAAAAAAGAATGATCAGCGGGTAGCAACTTTATCAAAAATTTGAACAATTCAAAAATAATTTTAAAACATTTCGTTCATTCATTTTTCAATCTTCTTCAACGAAGTCCAGAAGATTCACAGTCGCATTGAGCCAGTTCAAACAAATGTGAAGCAATAGTATATCTGTAATCAAATTTATAAAGAAAGAATTATACCACTTAGTCAGAGAGACCATAAAAAATCCCCTAAACACAGTCTCCTCAAGAATTGGAGCAAGTACACCAGTAATACCCAGCAGAGAAACAGTGCTACATAAAAAAGAAAGCTGGTTACTCAATTACATATCTTATATAACTACATAAGTACTCAGTAAGTAGCATGATAGCAATTGACACAAAAACAATTGATCTATTGATAAAAGAGATATTTTACAGATAACTTCAAACTTCCTCGGGAAATACCTGATACTTGATGAGCCTATCAATGGGAGTAACCGGGCAAGAGCATCAGTCTGTAACAAGTTTTAAGGAATTAAACGAGGAAAAAAGAAAACATCAAAGAGAAGAAAAATGAACTTTTATTTGCTTCAAAGGCTATACAAAGAATGAAATTCTCAATCCAAAAGATTGGATGATGTTAGTTCAATTCTAACCTCTCTTTGTGGTGGCTCGCCATTGAAAGTCGACATTGCAACTCCTGTTAAAGAAATGGCAGCTATTGCTCCCACTAGACCAATTCCAGCCCACAAAAGCCATCCTCTCTGGAGATTGAAAGGTTCCTTCAGATCTGGAATACTAACAGATAGTAAATCAACCACGCTGTAATACATTTAGAGTGGAGGAAACTGCAATCCAGTTTCCTGACCAAATAAAGCAACAGATGAATGAATCATTCTATATCTTGAAAAATGCTAATTACCATAGCGATATATGTCATCAGGAAGTGGTTGAGATGACTTGGTGAGAGTATAAAGGACTATTAGCACTACTGCAGTTGTTATACTGAAAAAAACCAAAAAAGTACACAAAACATCAGAATCGTGGAGATTGGACACAATGTGAAAACGTTGCTAAAATGACTGTCCATACGCTTGATCAGCAAACAAAATTTCAGCCTTCTCATCCAAGCTCAATGCTTCTACATCAAGTCCTACAAATGGTATTGATGCTGTCTCTATTAGTCCTGTCAAAACAAAACTGCCTGAATATTAGTTAGCTTCTTCCTCCCAAGACCAATACTGGCTGCTAGTTACTCAATATGCTTCCAAGAGAACAGTATTTCAGCTTATAAAGATATTTTACACCAACAAAAAGAACAAAACTGTTGCAATAGTACATCCCATTACATAAAGGTTCAATCTTTTTAGCATTCACAATAAGATTACACTTCAGGTAATAAAATTACACCTTAATCCACACGCAAGCGATGAAAGTGAAACAGTTTGCCAATTCCATGGCACATCCCAGCGTCTCAAAATTGGCCAATCAGGTCCACTTCCCTGTAGGGAAAAAAACACAAAAATTACTCATAGAAAAACCAATCTAAGAAGCTCATTCCCAAAGCATTCAAATTTATCAGTTTCAATTTCAAGATTCCATTACATCACTGTGACAAAGCACAATTACTTCCACCTATTAAATGCTACTTAAGTCAACATCACAATCAAGAAATACTACAAAAAAACATTTTTAAGATACCCTTATTGCCAATTTGAAGTTTATTATACTTACTTTATAATCAGAACCATTTCTGGGACTAGAAAAGCATATAGCAGTGAACCCTCGAGCAGAAGCTTGACTAGGAGCTGAATCTTGAAATTTGAGAAATGGGGTTAATGGGGTGATAGAGATTCTATGTGATTTCTGAAGAAGATTTCTTGATGAATAAAGTTTTGGTAAAAAGGGTGAAGATTGAGTGAGAGTTATACATAAATTGCTAGCCATTGTTTGAAAGTTCAAATAGCTGGGAAGAAAATTGGAGTTTTGGTGGAGATAAGGGGCAAAGGATTGTGGATGTGTGGTTTTTGAGAAGTTCAGGGGGTGAAAAGTAAATTAAAGTAGAATGGAGTACCAATACTGAAATAATATTCACTTCTTTGTGATATTTGCATTTAGACTCTTCAGTTTAGTACAGAGTGCAATTTGCTCCAACAATTTTGATAGTCAAAAGAAATCCCATTGCTATTAAAAAAATCCAAAAATTAAATATGGGAATTCACCAACTTTTGACTTATTAATATCACGATTTGCCCCGTTTCAATTTATGTAACACACGTTTCTTTTTACTTCATTTTTAAAAAAATATCATTTTTCTATAGTTAGAAAGAATTTACTTCGAAATTCTCTATTTACTCACGTTAAGATTTGTTTTAGATGATGACTTTCAAAAGTCTTTTTTTCTTTATAAAATTTTGTGGCAAGTTAAATGATGCTCCATGAATCAAAACAGAGTGAATATATATGTGCTCGAAGATTATCGACCTTCAAGCACTATAACTTTATATATGGTTATTATCGATGAATTACCTTCCTTGTACGGCACGAATTTGAAATAGTCAAGCTCCAATGCAGATATTGAACACCAAATGAAAAAACTTAAAAAAAAATTAAAAAACTAAATATTAAATATTATGCATCTAAGTTTGTTTTAGCATTAGGATATTGATGTGGAGTTTTTTCTATTATTGATGGAAATTTTAAGCTAGTGATGCATTTGTTCATTGTTTGAGTTCTATTTAAAATCCTTGTAAAACAATGTCATGCGTTGAGAAGATAGTTATCATCTATCATATGGCTTTCTAATTTCACTTTTTTTTTTGGTCGTTCTACTCGTGAAATCTCTTCATTCCATGATTCGATGAAATATCTTGAATTTTATGTTGAATTGCTAGGTGTTTATTTGGACTAATCTTAAAACAATATGAGTATATTTAATCCTAATTATTCAACAAAAAACAATTATGAATCATTTCTCAAAGTTTACAACAAATTTGAAACTTTTTCCTATGTTAAAAGCAGATAATAAAGTGATAATCCACTTATCACCTCGGGATTTTGAGTAAATTGAAGATAGATTAAGAAAAGTTGTTTGTTAATTATAACTTTTTTTGAAATAATATTTTTGGTGGACCTAGGTTCATTTTTTGATCAAGTAAATATTACTCTTTAATTTCCATTTAGAAAACTTCCAGGAAACTTATCTGTCCAAAATGTTTCTTTTTATGATAAAAAAATAAAAAATACTCTTCTAAATTTCGTTGAGTAATTCGTCAAGCCATTTATTTCTTAAATTTTAAATATTTTTATCATCAGTATCAACTCATCCATATTTCTCAATTTTTATGCTTGTATGGTCGAGTTTACTAATGGTCAACTATCCAACCGGTTGAAAAACCTAGCCATAGGGACTTGCAGGATCAAGTGGAAACTTGACAGGTCTCGCAGCTACTAAGCTTTCAAAAGGGCGGCGCCCACCTGCGCGTTGTGCAGAACTGAAAGCTTAAGGCAACCTATCCTGTAGTTTATAGTTTCTCTGAATCAAGCACCATGAAGGGCATAATCAATAAACGGGGTGCTTCGTAGCATAACTTCCATTCTTTTCATCAATCTTGATCAAGTTTGATTGCTTTCTTTGAGTCATTATTGATCAAATTCTCCCTTGATTGCCTTCTTTGAGTTTTAAATGTTGAAATCTAACCATTTAAGTTAGTTTAGATTATTAAATATATTATACTTAAAAATTCTTTAAACTAAAGAAAAAGGTGTAGATAAATTGGCATTTCATAGTCCTTTGGTAAAACTAAACTCAATAATAAATCATCTCCGTTTTTTGTACTCCTATGTATTATATTTTATTTTATTTTAGATGCTTGATTAAAAAAAAGAAAGAGAAAAAAATAATGTAAATGTTATTTTATAATATATATATATATATATAAAATAACACACAAAAAGAACACTAAGGATGCAGCAGTTGTTGCACGAGAGGATCTTTCAGCTCTGCTTCGTATGATTGAGAAATGCTCGAAGTAGAAAATGAATAATATCAAGATGCGACATTTCTAAGAGAAGAACTTAACACATTACACCAGCAAATAATGACCAATATTGTTAGTGGTTTAACTTCAATAAATCTCCATTTAGAGCAAGTGACCATGTCGAAGCAAAAATATCTCAGATGAAGTCACCAAAAATGATCATTCAAATGAAATGATCATACGTTATTTCATCAAATTAAGATGTGTTTTTATACTTTCATATACTTAATTGACTATACATTAAATTCAATAAGATGATGTAAGCTAATTGAGTTAGTTCACCACTGTGCGAAACACGAACAATTTACCTAATAGTACTATAAATTATAATAATTAACAACTTAAAATATTTAAAAAACATACAAAAAATACTATAAATTATAATAATTAATAAACTGCAATATTTTCTTCCATCTTAAATCAAAAATAAAAAGATTAGTAAAAAAACATGACTATTTTTATAGTTTTCAATTTTCTCAAATAAAACCTTCTAAAAAGAAAATAAATGTGGAAAAATCAACTTTAGGCGGAAAGAAAATATATGCTAAAAAAAATGTTAAAATTAGGAAGGATTAAAAGTCAGGTCTACATCTAGATTTTTATAAATTTTTACTTCATCTAATTATAGAAAAATTGTCAATATATTTGACACTTATAATTTTAATCTATTTTCTTAAATAAATTTCAAATACATTGTAAAAAGAATATCATTAAATTTAATTACTTGATTTGATTTTTAAAATTTAAATAATGCTAAAATAAGTATTAGAGCACATGATCATTAATGTAATTGCGCAACTTTGATCAGTTATATATTATTAAGTGAAGTACCTCATTAAATGTCTGACATGTATGTTGCACGTTGAAAATGAACAAGCTGACCATGCTTATAGACAATAATATATTTAAGATATTCTCATAGACAGCCGCTCCAATCTTAAAGGATGGTTAAAAAGAAGATTGTGGATTTTTGACCTCTGAACTAAAATTATCGGGGGGAGAGGGGGAGACGGGAGGGGGGAAGCCTTCCTACTGCCTCTTATAGTAGTGTGGATTGTGTCTCGATTTCAATGTGGCTGATCATTCTCTCAGGTCAACTATTACCTCATCAATTAACTAATTAAACGCGAATCTCTCTTCGTGATTATAGTTCAGATCTAATTATAATTATGAAGATAATGAGGCAAAAATATCTTTGAGATCTTTTCTTTCCCTGTTGAATAATGGAAGACAGCAAAAGGGAATATAACAATGCAATGATTACACTTATTAAACTTTATTGATATCTAACAACCATTCCTAGAATGATAATACCCCACGAAACGTTCAATTTCCACGAATGTAGTCTTCCTCCCGAATTTAAATTTAATCAAATCTTAATAAATATTAACTATTATTTTTTAGACGTAATATATATTCATACTCAAATTTGATTTGAATTATCAAGTAAATACTTTAACTTTAAAAATACATATATTAACTTGAGCTCAATGGACAACAACATACCCCAACTTATCCCAATTATGTCCCGTGAATATCAATGCTAACATGATACATAAACTTTAAAGGTGTTTAAATAATTACTCTGAAGTATTTAAGTCTCACACGTCAAATACGTAAAATTGAGACATATAGATATACATTCTCAAAATTAAAATATTTACTTATCAGCTAACACCAAATTTAAATTATGTTTATGTATTAGGAAATGTACTTCATGCCAAAAGAAAAAGTCAAACCTCCAACTAATTGATAAGGATATGGAATTTTGTTATTTTGTTGGAATTAGTCTAGATTTAATCGAGCAAGCAAATTGTTTTGCTATTTAAAAAAGTTTAACTACGTAATATTTATCGATGTGATAAATATTTTCTAAATTGTTTTTTTCCTGTTAAAATTAATTAAACCGTCCAATTCTTAAGTTTTTAAATCACACCTGTGACAAATGTTACTTGCAAATATATTTTCCATAACTTGATAATTAATTAAATTTTTTTATTTCAATATAATGATGAATAAATAATTAAGAAAGAAGTCAAATGTAACCCTAGACTAGATCTCTGATATGATACAGAATATGAACATGCTGACCATATAATGCATGATGGAGGAAAAGGGCAAAAATATCAAGACATCTTATCCCTTTTTTTTCCTATTATTTGAGTAATAAAAAAAGGGAGAGGGGGAGCACATTCAGTCTGATTTTATCTGCGCTGTTGCCCGATTATAGTTGTACTGTTCTTTTGAATTAATTTGGTTGGTATAATGGAAAATAGGAATATTCGGCAATTCAAGAAGTGACTTTTCATTATTTCTAAATTCATACTAATGAAAATTGACTAAACAAATGTTCGGGGGATACAAATTAGTATATATTTGCTTTATGGAGTTCGGAACCTAATTGACCTATAAAGAGATAAAATTGACACTAGTAAATCACGTTTTTAGAATATATAACTAAAATAGAGTTCGTACTTTTTTCCCGTTTATCAAAATTTTCAAACGGCATATGTTAGAACTATTAACGTCTAAATTTTTTGATATAAATTTTTTTAAAAATTTTATTAAATTTTTATTAATGAATAAGTGGAAGCCCCAAAATTTTATTAAATTGGATTATCAAAATATTCATAAAAATTTTAAATTACATTTTACCATTCATCTCAATACTATTTCTATATTACTTGGTAATATACAACAAATTCATCACCTAGTAATAAATAAATCAAATCAATTGAATGAGAAATGGATTGACCATTTACTTGACTATTAAAAATTACTTCTTACCTTATTATATGTTAAATATTAGCAATATGAAATGTTTTTGGGGTAGAATTCAATTAAATGGTAAATTATTATTATAGTGAATGTATTCATTGGAAAGAATTTGGTTTTACCTTTTCACTTTATATCATTATTTAAAATTAAAGAGTCACATGAATTTAATGAAAATTTTAAGTCTTTTTATCTTCATATTTTCTTATTAGGATAAATTTGTTCATCCATTATAAAAAAAGATAGAAGAAAAACACTTTTTTTTATCAAAATTTAAACGTTAACCGATCTAACATCTATTATTTGAAAATTTTGATAAAACAAAAACGGGTTTTACTAAATTTATTCTAATTACGTTCTAAAATTATGATTTACTTGTGTTAATTATATCTTTTATGGTTAAAATATGTTTTGAACTATACTTTATTCATATTTAGTCGGATCTCGATCTTGAAACTTTTTTTTAGTATGTTTCAATTTATTAAAAAAAAAATTAATGTCTTGTCAGCTATGGTAAGGAACATATAATTTTCTTAAAAATGTCATTTTAATTTATTGTTATTATAGTAAGAAGTTCCATAATTAAGGCAAGCAGGTTCCAATGTTTCAAATTACATAAAAGGGGATCTGTTTTTTTGCTTCTTCAATTATGCCAAATCATTATCTCCTAATATTTTTATTCTCAAATTTTTCATTAACTTTTTTGGCATAGCAAGTTGGAAGAAAAATAGAAAAAATAAAATAATTAGAGTTATTCCTTGCGTTTGTTTCAAGTTTTAGCACTTTTTGAAATTTAAAAGAAAAAAAAATTACTCTTTTCGTTTACAACATCAGCATACATAGTGAAATTTTACAAGTAAAATTTGAGAAAAATAAAGTGTACACAGACCTTACTATTTACTATTATCATTATATAAAGAATTAATATATAATGTGTCATTTGATTTTTAATTTATTTTTATTATTTTCTCTAATTATTTTGTTTATTCATACCTAACTTGATATATTATTTAAAAATAATAAATAAAAGATAATTTTTTAATACCATACTTGCTATTACTTATATATAAGCAATTAGTTGAGGAGCTTCCAATCGTGCTACTTGCTTGAGCAGCTTTCGGTTGTCCTATCTGCTTCAGCTGTCTCCTTCTTTTTCTTTATTATGTGGGGCTATTTCACGAGCTTTTTAATTTAATCTTTTCAAAGCAGCTACGTATTGACGTGTCTGCTTCAACTGGTTCATAATATTTCTTTAGCTATTTTAATTATAATTTTACAGTAGTTTTTGAAATATATATAAAAAATTCACCGATGTCACATAAATCGAGACTAAAAAATAATTTATATTGGTTGCTTGCTTGAGCAGCTTCCGATCAGCCAATAAAAAATAATTTATAGGCTTTTTAATATAATTTTTTCAAGACAGTTGTGTATTGATGTATCTTCTAACTACTTCAGTTATAATTTTATAACATCTTCTAAAATATAAAAAAAAATCTATCAATTATACATAAATCAAGACTAAAAAATAATTTATATTGAATCCGTGCTAGCAGAGACGTTCCCAACTAGTTAATTATAAGTCATCTATAATGAATGGGACGAACATTTAATGCGAAGAATAAATTAAAAACATAAATTGTAAAGCCACCGTCAGAAGCAATAGTTTCCGAAAAGAGGGGGCATTTAGTCTACGTCGTGGTCCACACTATAGATCCGTGGTCCACCTTCCAAAATAGAACAAACATCATGTGGATCCCACTCAAATTACAATCTACGAACAATATCAAATCGACAAAATGATCTCCAGCCGTCCATTCCTGCCAACTATTTCACTAGAAACACACATAAAAGAGCAAGTCCCATTAACCAAAACAAGAAAAGTGTGTTTGGTACAAAAATATTTTCTATTTTATTAGTTTAAATATTTTTTAAAATATTTTTTAAATTAATTTTTTAATTTAAGAAATGTTTATTATTATTATTATTTTTTGACCCTCACACCCTAATTTTTCATCCTAACTCAAGTCTCGAGTATTGATAATTTGGAATCCAATTCGATTGCCGAAGTCAGATTTTTGATCAAGAGCTGAGGTCGGATAACAGGTCAAGTATCGAATTTGGGTCCCAAATAGAATGTTGGCATTGAGTTTCGAATTCAAAAGTGAAGTCTCAGATCGAATGCCGAAATCATATATTAATTTCAAATTCGGGTCTCTATTTAAAGGTCAGGTCAGGAATCAAAAGTCAGGATCGGGTATTAAGGTCATGTCTTGATTTAAAAGCTGAGTTTCGCTTCAGGTGTCAAAATTAGGTCCCAAGCTGAGTGTCAAAATTGGATCCCAATTTAAAAGTCGGGCCTCGAATCGAGATTCGTCCCAAATCAAATGTTGGGATCACAATTAGGTTCTAATTTGAACGATTAGTCTCGATTCAGATGTTGGAATCGAGGTTGGGTCCTAATTTGAATGTCTAGTCCTGAAAGAAGGGTTGGATCTTGAATCAGGTGTCGGAATCAGATCTTAAATCAATCATTAGAGCCATATTTTGATTTTAGTCAGAAACAGAGTCAGGTCTCAATTCAAATGTCAAATGTCGAATCAAAGTCAATGTCAAATTCCAAATCAGTGTCGAAATTTTGTCTCGATTTAGAAATCAAATTCCAATTTGAGGTCAAGTCCAAGTTTGAGTGTTTTAGTCACTATTGGGTCTCAGTTCAAATGTCAGATCCCAAACCGAATGTTAGAGAATATGGTCTTGGAATAAGATCTCAAATAGGTTGTCTAGGTCATGTCTCAGTTTGAGTGTCAAAGTTCGATTCAGGTCAAAGTCGATCCTAATGTAAATATCAAATTCTAGGTAAGGAGTCGAGGTCAGATCCCGATCCGGATGGCTGGATTAGATCTCAGATCGATCATTAGTATTGTATCTCAAATTAAATGTCAAGGTCAGATCTCGAATCAATTATCAATTTTTGATTTTCAGAACATAAATTATTTTTCTGTAAATTATTTTCTAGCAAAAAATAAAAAATATTTTCTAAAATATATTTTTCTTTTTGTCACCAAATAAAATACCAGAAAAAATTTTCTTCTCACCAACTAAACATGGAAAAAATAAGTTAGAAACAATCTTATTTTTTCAAGAAAATATTTTTCTTTGTACCTATCACGATTCGAGCCTATACCCCAACCGAACATGATACCTGAAACCACGCATGATCCCGTGCTAACCCTTGGCATACATATCAAAGCATACTCAAATGAAAAATGGAGCAAAAGTTAAAAAATATGCAAAAAAAGTTTGAACTTTTTCATGCACCCTGAAAACTAATGTGTGAAACAAGCATTTAATATTCGAGTCAAAGAACAAGTTTGTTGAGACATGGCCCCCTAGTACCAACTAAAACTATCCCATAAAGCCCTCAAACAAGAAGGATCACCAATTACTAACTGAAAGCCTATAATCTTCACTAGCCACGAGTTTGAGGATGGGCGTTGATATCTATATTATAAGAGGATGCAACGCAAGAAAGATATGCATCAATGCATGGAACATACTGAGTATGTTAGAGAATACTAACATAATCATATTAAATAACATACATAGAAATAGTGAAACAAGGCTTTAAAAAACCCATGCATAATAGGACTAAATGTTAAATACTAGAGTCTAAACCAAGTATCATAAATCTCACAAGAATGCATACTTGAAATGGACCGTATAAACTTATAAATATATAAAAGATAATTGGAGAGCTTATTATAATCGGCGTGCGTCTCATGATGATGCTCAACTTATAATCCTAGTTGGATGAGCTAACCTATACTTTGCAAGAGTATGGAACTATATCATATCATCTGTGACTTAACTTTTATGAAATTTTATATCGAAACTCAATTAGTAAGGAAGTTTTCAACTCAACTTAGTGCTAGAGGAATTTTATGCTGTTAATTCAACTCCAAATCTATTTTACACCAATAAATTGATCTTAACACTGATGTACAATTTAAAATCACGCAATACGATTTTATACGCATACAAAAAATAATTTAAATCTTAGCTTAAAAATATTCAAAAAAGTGTTACAATACCAAAGACAAAATACCCTTTCGCAATTATTATTCACATTGTAATTTCTAATTATGCTTTTTCTTACACTGTCATTATCTAAAAAATCTATATTTGGATAACCAAAAATTTATAGGAGAAACTACTCACCTAACACAAGCAAAAAACCCATTATCCCTATCTCCTCTCAGTTGACACAAAATTTAAGAAAGTAAATAATATTTTAAAATTTTATATTTTTAAATTAATAATTATATTATATATATCAAAATATTCTTTAATCTTATGATTTTAATTTTTTTTTTAAATAGAGATAGGAGAAGGGGACAAAGGATTACAAAAGCTGAGGAATTAAGTTTGTAGAAGTTTAGATAATCATTCAATTATTAAAAAAAAAATGTAAGATAAATAAATTGACGAAGAACTGAATATATAAGAGATAAAATTCACATAGTTGTCGGTTGATTTACCACCAATTTTTCTTTTTTTTTTTTAACCACCAATAATTTTCACCTTTTTTGTCTCTTTTCAAACCAAAAATAGCTTCACCTTAAAAATAAATTTCATTAGCACCGGCAAAATTTCTTCTCCTTGCTAGATCTTTACGTAGGTCCCACAGACAGATCTGGGATCTCATTGGTGCGCACTTTGTACCCAAAGTTTCCATTTATATACTAATAACAATTGCGGAAAATGATTTATTTAGCAAACAGAAAACAAACAAGCATGATTATAGTATTATAAAGAACCCCGAGTTTTCACATTCTTCAAAGTACCATTTTTTTGAAGGGAGATAGAGGGAAGAAGACGTGTTTGTTTGATATAATTGGTTAAAAATATTTTCAAGAAACGATTTTTGTGAATCAAAGTTGGGATTTTTTGAAGTGGGGGTTCTGTTAAATTTGTTTCTTGGTTGAAATTTTGAATCTTTTTGGTAGTGGACCCATAACCCATACTGTGTGTTGATAAAGGAGAAAGAAGAGTTGGGGGAGATCATTGTAAGGAATTGTTGGAATCTTTTCATGCCATTGGTATGTGGTTCTTGAGTCATCTGTTAGCTGTGATCTGTTTATTTAATCATTGGAAATTCGTGATTTAGATTTGTTTTCTTGCTTTGTTGGTTTAGTTGATTCATTTGAGAGGTGGGGTTTGTTTGAAAAACGTTTTTGAGCTCATTTGTGTTTCAAATCTGGTCTTTTTTTCTTTTTGTTCCTTTTTAGGTAAGATTGATCATTGATTGGATTAGCTGAAAATGAAAGTTGTGTTGTTGAGCATTTATTGTGGCATGTAATTCTAAAAGTTTCTTCTTTGGTAGTGCATTGTGTTTGTTGATGTTTTTGTTTCATTATGTTGGAGAAAGGATATGTAATTGTAGACCAGGATTCTCAAACTTGTGAAAGATCTGATTTTGATCCTTGTAGAGTTCTGAATACTTAAAGGATCCAACTTTTGTGGGATATCCAAGAAGGGATTTCTGAGGGTTTAAAAGTTATGCTGGTTTCACACCTATGCTGGATCTGCAGTGATTCAACTTCCTATCTTATCCCTGACTTGTGGGAATGAGAGCTTCATCTGATCTAAGTCTACATTTTAGTTTAGTTGATTTTGACTAACTTTAGGAACTTAGGTAGCATTTGATATGAAATGGTTGGCATGGAGAGAGCCCTTACATTCTGAGAGTGATGTGAGGAGGAAATTTGGAGCTTTGTTTAAATAATAAGCCTCTGTATAGAAAATTCAAGATCTTGTGACCTTAATAACCATTTATCACACTCTGATCTAGCTACAAGCTTGTATTTCTCTTACTCTAAATTATGAAAGTCCATGTTATATGCAATTTGTGATGTCTTGATTTCGCTGAGTCTTTTTTCACTTGAAAGAAAGATGTGCATCTGGTTTGCATTTCCTTTTCCATCCTAACGAGGTGCTGAAATTATTTCAGGGCTGCAATGGCAGGCAAAAACTCAGTGGATAATAGGACTAGAACTTCTGTATCAATATTTATAATAGCTGGTCTATGCTGCTTCTTCTATTTACTTGGAGCATGGCAAAGAAGTGGTTTTGGGAAAGGAGATAGTATAGCAGTGGCAGTCACCAAGACTGCTGGTCAGAATTGTGATATACTGCCAAATCTCAATTTTGAAACTCGTCACGCTGGCGAAGCAGGCGGTACTGATGAGTCAGAAGAAGTCGAGGAATTGAAGCCATGCGATCCTCAGTACACTGATTATACACCATGTCAAGATCAAAAGCGTGCTATGACTTTCCCAAGGGAAAATATGAACTACCGGGAAAGGCATTGTCCACCTCAAGAAGAGAAGTTACATTGCCTTATTCCAGCACCTAAGGGATATGTTACCCCGTTTCCGTGGCCAAAAAGTCGGGATTATGTTCCCTATGCTAATGCTCCATATAAGAGCTTGACTGTTGAGAAGGCCATTCAGAACTGGGTTCAATATGAGGGTAACGTGTTTAGGTTCCCAGGAGGAGGGACACAGTTTCCTCAAGGAGCAGATAAGTATATCGATCAGCTTGCTGCAGTTGTCCCAATCGAAAATGGGACAGTTCGGACTGCTTTGGACACTGGTTGTGGGGTATGTTTTCTGCTTTGAGAACTTCTTTCTTCTCTAAACACATGTCTCTTTGCCTACATGGAAACTATTTGTTAGTCTCTTGCTGTTTTGGCTAACAATTTCTCAAAATTGCTAGGTTGCTAGTTGGGGTGCTTATCTTTGGAAAAGAAATGTTATAGCAATGTCATTTGCCCCAAGAGACTCACATGAAGCTCAGGTTCAGTTTGCTCTGGAAAGGGGTGTGCCTGCTGTTATTGGTGTACTAGGAACAATTAAAATGCCATATCCATCTAAAGCCTTTGATATGGCTCATTGTTCTCGTTGTCTAATCCCATGGGGAGCTGCTGGTATGCATCTCATTTTGATATCCAGAAAACATGGTTAAATTTTTAAAATTAGGGAGGCATTTGACTTGTTTGTCTGTATATTTTAGCTAATTATTACTTTTGATAATGTTTTTTAATTGCATGAATTGTTCATTCGTCATGTAGATGGAATCCTCATGATGGAAGTTGACCGAGTTCTTAGACCTGGAGGCTACTGGGTGCTTTCTGGACCTCCTATCAACTGGAAGGTCAATTATAAGGCCTGGCAACGACCCAAGGAGGATCTTGAGGAAGAACAAAGGAAGATTGAAGAGGCTGCTAAACTTCTTTGCTGGGAGAAGATATCTGAGAAGGGTGAGACTGCTATTTGGCAGAAAAGAAAGGATGCTGACTCATGCCGTTCTGCACAAGAAAATTCTGCAGCCAAAGTTTGTAAATCTTCTGATCCAGATAGTGTCTGGTATGTCATCGTATTTAATATTTCAATTTTATGTGTTGGAAGTTCTCAGATTTTCTCTTGAGAAAGTGAAAATGGTGAATGTGTGTCATGCTTCCCAATTCCCATGAGTGACAGCTCTATTCTACTATGAAATAGGTTTCCTTTAGAGGTGCTTTAGAAATAAATTAGAATTACTTGAATTTGAGAAACTTATTTCTTACAAATGAATAGCATGTCAAGAAGGTTCAGTGTGCGGATTTAAATTGTCCAGGTAGCAGAAAATTCACCAAGTAGGTAGGACAATCCATTTTCCATGATCTGTTAAGCTAAGTATCACATTGCTAATTTTACTAAGAATTGTGTCATGCAAGTGGCTTAGTGCATGCCACAACTCATCTCAATTCTCAGGGCCTTCCTAAAAAAGCTAAAAGAACAAGGGTTCTTGCATTATCAGTTTGAAAATTTCTTTAATGATTTAAGCTATATGTTAAAAGTAGGATTTTCCTTCATATTTAGTTATATCTTGGTTTTACCATAGAAGCAGTTTAAATAATTTGTTCTGCACTTTTCACTCTAAACAAAATAATTCTTTCTGCACTTTAAATCTTTTCTCCTGTTCTCTTATTAGCAGTTCTTGTCATCTAATTATTCAACAGACACTTCTGCTTACTAACCCAGCTGAAATTGTTCAATTGGTGCTTAATTCTTGTTGAACACAATATATGTAGTACCACAGGAGTACCATAATTTCTAGCTAGTTGCACGATGAACAGCCGCTGTCCTGTTTTGATGACCATGAACAAGATAAGCCTTGCTTCATTTTGTCCAAACTGCTTTTCTGATCATATCGAGTATTTTAACTGGTTTAATTTTGCAGCTATTAGTTTTGGGATGTCCTGAGAACTAAGTAATTCACATTTTATTGATAAATGCCTTTTTCTGCTGAGTGTGACAGTGGGATTTTTATTGTGTTTTGAATAATTCGTAATTTTGCAGTGAGGGATACAACCATGAAATCGTTTGTATTGAAATGCATTATTACTGTGTTTTGTCTGAGGCATATTCAGTGGTCTTGGTTGTGTTCATATTGATTCAATATTGAAAATCAAGCTCATGCTGATCCATTATTTTTACCTCTTTGGTTCAGGTACAACAAAATGGAAGTGTGCATAACACCAAACAATGGTAATGGTGAAGACGAGAGTCTAAAGCCATTCCCTGAGAGACTTTATGCTGTTCCCCCAAGAATTGCCAATGGATTAGTACCTGGAGTGTCTGTTGAGAAATATCAACAAGACAGCAAGGAATGGAAGAAACACGTAAGTGCTTATAAGAAAATCAACAAACTCCTGGACACTGGAAGGTACCGCAACATTATGGACATGAATGCTGGACTAGGAGGTTTTGCAGCAGCCCTTCACTCACCCAAGTTTTGGGTCATGAATGTTATGCCAACAATAGCTGAGAAGAATACCTTGGGAGTTATATATGAACGGGGACTAATTGGTATCTATCATGACTGGTACGTACAAATAGGGTGGAAAAATGATCTATAGTACTGATATTGAGATGATGATGTAGTTACTGCTGTCTCTGTCATGATCTAACATATTGAGAATTTATTCTCATTGTCCTAACTCAAAAAAGGAATTATTCTCGTTGTCTCCCTCATAATCTAACTTTTTAGTAATTCAATCTGTGTTTACTCTTCATGCAATTGCAGTTCGTGTTGTACTTCTCTTTCTTCAATATTTTCATTATGGCTTTTACTCTTGCATTTCTTTCAAACCTGTTCTAAAAATGATTTTCTTGGGATGAGGGTCTACCAGAAACAGTCTCACTATCTCACAAAGGTAGAGGTAAGGTCTAGTTCACCCCACCCTCCCAGACACCACTTGTGGGACTATACTGGATATGTTGTTGTTATTGTTGATTTTACGGGCAAAGGACCATGATGGAGACTCTCTTTTTCCCCTGGTTCAATCTGTTTTGTTTACATGCTGGAGCTAAGATCAAGACTTCCACCCATGTAAATGTCTAAATGTGTTAAAATAGACGACTACTGCATTTCAATTTTAATGAAATTGTATCTTATTGTTCCGTCGATATGTTTCACAAATGTACCTGAGATTTATATACAAAAGTAATTTCCTCAAACATGTCCCTGCTTTATTGAAATGGCAAAAGGGATGTTCACAAGGAAGATACTAGGGTTATGTTTTACTTTATTTCTGTTTATTTCTCTTCCTTGTGTAATAGAGCTATCCTCTGATCATATAGTAATATCTTTTGATTCAGGTGTGAAGCATTTTCTACATACCCAAGGACTTATGATCTCATTCATGCTAGTGGCCTTTTCAGTTTATACAAGGACAAGTAAGTTTTTATCTGCATTGTATTTTTTATATTGCTAATTAAATTCTTAGCGTGTACTTCATTGAGATTATTGGTTTTACTTGCTTTCCATTCTAGTCGTTTGGTTTCATATCTAGTATTTTGTGCTTTTGGGATGATATTTTTGAGATGAGGGTCTTTCGGAAACAATCTCTCTATCTTTATGAGGTAGTGGTAAAGTCTGCGTACATTTTATCCTCCCAAGACCCCACTTGTGGGATTTCACTGGGTATGTTATTGTACTTCATTGAGATAAAGAGCCTAATAGCACTGTGGTGTGCAGCTTCTTTATGAAGGTCCTATTGTTGACCATTCCTTGTTGCTACTAAAGTAAAATGACTTAATTGCTTCTACGTGCGAATTCTTTTTTTTTTCCTCCCAAAGCACATGAAACAACTAAAATAGTCTCATGTTTTAAAGAAAGGAACAAGCTGGTGATCTATAAGGCCAGTTTAGACAAAACATCTTCAAGTTACATTTTTATTGCTCATTTTGATTCCTATTTATTGTTGCACTCCATAGGATCAGCAAAACTGGTAAAGAACTTGTAGAATATTGTGCCTTTTGGCAGACAAAATGACCAATACACATAGCTCATTTTGGTGATTGCCAGGTTTTGTGACTATGTCTTGGTTATTATGTGTACCTGTAATCTTTCGTGAAGAACTCTCTATTTTGATGAGCCTTTCTGACTATGTCTTGGTTATTATGCATTCGTAAAGGTTGTTATTTTGATGCCAAAAGTTTAAAACAACAGAAATTATTTCACATCAGATTCAATTATTTGGACCAAGGAAACTTTGCCATTTAAGTAAAAGGATCTAATTAATTGTGATATGGTAAAAAGCGAAGGTAACTTAAGTAAGTATACACTGATTGTAGATGATTAGCCACTTAAAATTCAAGGGTAGTAACCTTCTCAAGATCAAGTATGGTATAATTACTGATATTTGAAGTACCAGCAGAAGTTTGCGTGTGCTGTGACTAAATCCACCATCATTTTTCCTTTTGCTGCTGTGACTTCATATGCTGTTATTCTTAATTGCACTGTTGTTGAAATAGTAATACTAGCTTGTCACTCTGGTCGCTCACATCTCCCCCACCTGCTGACCCCTAGTCAGGAAAAGAATAATGTCCAAATAAAGGGAGCGATAGGAAAAAAGAAGAAGTAATTGATGTCATCGACTAAATCAGCATTTTCTACTTTTATAGGTGTGAATTCGAAGATATTCTCTTAGAGATGGACCGTATTTTGCGTCCAGAAGGAGCTGTCATTCTTAGGGACAATGTAGATGTGCTGATCAAGGTGAAGAAGATAATAGGACGCATGAGGTGGAACTTCAAATTGATGGATCATGAGGACGGTCCCCTTGTTCCTGAGAAAATACTGGTTGCTGTCAAACAATATTGGACTCTGGGTGATACCAACTCCACATCCTCGCAATGAGATGACACCGAAGATGTTGTCTGGCCATTTGAAATCGTATTGATCAGGAAGACCAACATCTTATGAAAACAAAATCCATGGTTATGCAAGACATTTCACCACTAGAAATTTTGATCGAGCAGGGTCCTTGAGAGGAGGCTCCACAGCATATCTTTAGTCTTGATGGATCCATAAATTTTACCAGATGATTTAGCATTTATAACCATTTTCATTTTCTTCTCTGTACCGTGTCTCCTTAGATAATGACTCTAGAATTTGAGCTACATGGGATTATTATGAAGCTTTTCGGAAGTCCCTAGGAACATTTCTTCCTCGATATACAGACTCTGTAATGTGTTCAATTAAAGTGGATTCTTGATCTGGATCTCCTTGATTTCTAATATGATCTCTTGATTCAGTAATTGTTTTTTCTTCAATTGAATGATATGGGGGGTTGTAGCTTTAAACATACATGAAGAATACATCCTTGTGTAAAAAAAGAGCAAAAAATACATAAAATGGAATTGCACTGGAACCATTAACTATCCAAGAAACCACAGGACGCTGTCGTTTTTTTATTTTTTCAATTTGCACTAGGCATTCGAGTCTTTTGAGCCCCAACTAATTCCGGGGTTGCACAGGTCCTCGGCAAGGAGTTTCCCGCAAACCACAGGACACTATCTTATTACAAAAACCATAGACTTCACTGTCACTTCTTTTATATTTGAGGTTTTTGTACCTCAAGTTGCACTTGATTAGCCGGGGTAGAGCGAGAGTTTTAAGTAACGTTTTAGACAGAACTCGTTAATTACACTTTCTAGAATTCAGAACTCAAAAACTCAAGAGTTTAGATCGGCCTCCTTGGCTTTGAATGACAAGTGATGAGTTGTCACTAGGCTTCTAGGATTGACAGTGGGGTACAATGATTTGACAACTTTGTTATCTAGTGAAACTAGGATCTAAATACAGAGAATTAGTCATCTGCACCTAAAAATTGAGTCAAATAACATAATCTCTATCAGCCATATCAATATCAAACTAACATACATTCATAGCTGAATTATATCTAACATAAATTGGTTTGATTAATTCATATTTGCGACTAAGTAAACATGTCCAGGGATAAATCGCTCCCCACCAAAAGTTTCCTCATTTTTAGTGCTTGAACTTGAGACTTCCAATGTGACGCCCATGACAGAGGGCGAAACTAAAGAGGACTGACGTGCTTCTAGAATGACAAATTTTCTAACAAGAGTGCATGTAAGAACCTTAGGTGCATCCGAGGAAAGCGAGGATCTTTACAAGGCATAAAACAAGTTCTGATGGTACATACACCTTTAAGCTCAATGATAGCATAGCCCAAGGGACGAATCCATGAGGTTTGTAGGATCAAAGCGGACATTATATGTGTTGTTGTATGCATCAAATAGTCTGTGAATCCGTGGCTCTGCAGAAGGATTTGCCGACAAGGAGCATGTATACATGAATGATCAAACATTATTGATACCAAATGAGTTAAAAATTTATTATCTGTTCATACTCAGATTTGATTGTAAATGTTAGATATTGTGAATCTTGTGTGGCCAGCAGTCTTTATGGCCCAAAATTCACAAAACACCATTAAATTGACTTGTGATAGCTAAAGCTCAAGCTAATGTGGGGTAACTGCATTGATATGAATTCTTTTTTTTTTTTAATAGATTTCTAAACTCATCTACTTCTACACTATATTTAAAACAAATTAAATATATTCCATAAAGGACAAGCAAGTATTCTGCATTTTCTGCTAGATGGAGTGTAAATTTTTACAATAGAAATTGTAGCTTTATGGTTGATAATTGTAAACTGAAAGAAACTAGCTACCTAGAAAATCATTACCCAAGATCATTTGGTGCGATGAAAGTTATTTTTTATGGAAAATATTTTTCTCGAAAAAAGGTTCAGTTTTACGCAGAATTGGATTACAGTTTAAGATTAATTGAGAAAATAGTAAGTTGAATAAAAGAAAGTGCAAGTATTACTGCTTTCAAAAAGTGGGAAAGTTCTTGTATGTACTAAACCTCTTAGGGTGTGTTTGGTATAAAGTAAAACAATTTCGACAGAAATTGTTTTACTGAAAAACATTTTAATTTATTTTTCGATGTTTAGTAAGTAAACGTAAAATATTATTAACCTAGAAAAATATTATCAATATGGCGGGGTTAGGTTGGGGATGAGAAGATGGGGCCTTGAGTGGGACCGAGTAGACGGTTGGATATGACCTACGGGAAAAGATAATAAACGTGAAATGCCATTTATAAGACTTGTTTGCCTTCTCTTATCGAGATGGTGGGGTTGGAGTGGATGTTGGGGATGAGGAGGTGGGGTCGGGCGCAGGAGCAGGACTTGGTGGGGTGGTGGGTATGGGGAGAAATAATTAGCTAGAAATGCCTTTCGTTCTCCTATTAGGGAAGTCATTATACTCAATTTTTAAGGAATATATTTGTCAAAAAAAATTTATCAACCAAACATGAGAAAGTTGAAAAACATTTTCCTCCATATCAATTGGAAACAACCGCTCTACCTCACAAGGTAGGATAAGTAAAATCTGCTCTCCTCAGATTTTTACTCGTGTAATTATATTAGATATGTTTCGTTGGTGTTGATGATCTTTCCTCCATACCAAACACGCTCTTAAAAGGTTGGACAAGTGTCAAAGGAAAATCACAATCTGATGTTGAGTACTCTAATGAGGGAAGGAAGAAAAAGGGCATATAGCTTTATTAAGCACAATCAGCTTCAGTAGTGAACTGGCTTCCTTTTTCCCTTTCCCTTTTTTCCTCCTATGATATATCTGTTATATCTGCATCCAAACTATTGTAGTTTAGTGCTTCCAAAATCCTTTTTCTTTACAAAAAATTCTCATCTTTTGAGTCATTTTCCTCTTAGCTTGTATTTAGTTTTCTTACCTTAAAAAAGGACTTTCTTTCCACTCAAATACAAAATTTAGTCTTCATGGCTATGGTCAAACTAGAAGCCACCAAAAGTGGTACCAATCTTCTTGATGCCTCATTTTCTTCTTATTTGAATGGTAGTGAAGAAACCATTGTATTCAATCTTGAATCAAGTAGAAATTTGAGCAAGAAGGCAGATGATGGAGAAATAGACATCTTTGGTGCAGAAAAATACTTCAATGAAGGGGTTGATGAAGAAAATCAAGAAAAAAGTGAGCCACAAAACAAAAAAAAGATTGATGATGATCAACCAGTTGTTAATATAGTTTCTTTGCAGCAAAAGATTAGGCCTTTATCTCCAAGTGTTCATTCAGAATCAAGTTGGAATAGCAGAAGTGCATTGTTGCAGAAAGTTTCAAGAAATTATCATCAGCATCATCAGCCGCCACCCAAAACAAAGGCTCATAATAAGTCTTATGGAAAGAAATTCCTTGCAAGAATTGGCTGCAACTGTTATTGCAAAGACAAGAACTCTGTTGAGATTGATGATCAACTCGGTGAAAAAAGTTCCAACTTGGGAAAATATCATGTCAAATCAAAACCAAAGCAAAACCTCATCATGGCTAGAAGTTCTGAGTCCAGTACAATAGGAGCTAATCATCAAGATTTGCACTTCAAGAAAATTGATGAATTGGGACTTGGACTGAAAACAGATGAGCGTTTCGAAGTTCCTGTTTTTGATGGAAATCCAGGAGTCAAGATACAATTGCAAAAGAAAGAAGA
Source organism: Solanum rostratum (assembly GCA_029948455.1). Classification (NCBI taxonomy): domain Eukaryota; kingdom Viridiplantae; phylum Streptophyta; class Magnoliopsida; order Solanales; family Solanaceae; genus Solanum; species Solanum rostratum. The sequence goes on from CM057046.1 coordinate 8,486,184, forward strand.
AGAAGAATCAAGAGAGTCCCTAGAAGTGTTTGGCTTTCCAATAACAGACAAAGAAAGAAGCAAAGTGAGCCTTGAGAAGAAAATAGGCATGTTAACATGGGATGCAATTGTTCCAACAGCTGAAGAAATCGATATCATCAACATAGGTGCAAGTTCAAATGGAACATATGATGAAGATTATGTAGAAAGTGATGCAAGTTCAGACTTATTTGAAATTGAAAGTTTCCCAAGTAACAATACAGCTAATCCAAGTCTTGCTAGACAGGGCTCAGATGGTATGTCCTGTTATGCTCCAAGTGAAGTTAGTATTGATTGGAGTGTTGTTACTGCTAGTGCAGCTGATTTCTCTGTAATGTCTGATTTAGAAGATGTCAAACTACCTTCGACTAGAACCAATCCCAATGGAATTTCCCACAATGGAAGAGATAAAGCCAAACGTCTTTCGGGCATTCTCATGGGATGTAATAGTCATAAAGCTGTAGGAGTTGTGGGAGATGCATACAAAACTAGTGAAAAAACATCAGTTGAGATGCATCAGAGGAATTTCAAGACTTATGAGCCTATTATGCCAATGACAAGATTTCATGCTGAGAGCAAAGTGAATCGATTCGATGCTGGAAATAGGAAACATGAATTTACTACAAGATCATTTGCTGGTACATATACTGGACGTCCTGCAGATTTCTTGTACATTTAGAAGTGGAAAAGTTTGTGTTTTTTTTAGAACTTTGATGTGACTTTAGTAGTTGAAGAATAAAGTAAACTAGTTAGGAGTCTTTTTGTTAGTTCTTGTTCATGTTCTAGTGTGTAAGTGTAATATGAGATTCATAGTTTTAAGTTTTTTTTTGTTGTGAATTTGAACTGTCTAAAGTTAGATACATTGTATTTGTGTTTTTGGCTTAGTATGTAACTGAATAATGAAATTGTGCTTTTTACTATTGTCGTTTGAAATGAAACCCTATTATTTAATTATCCAGCTATAAATTTTGCAAGAATATTAGGATTATTCACAAGGTTTTGCAATCCTTATGACAACAATGTTCAGAGTTCATTGTGCTAATCGAATGAAAGTAGCTGAAAAATTAATAATCTTTAACTAATTGAGTATAAGGATCCTTTCGCATTTTTTTAGGGTTTTCACCCTATTATTGACTTTTAAGTGATTTTCTCCGCCTACACATAATAAGTGCTTCAATTATGATAGTGGGTAACTTCTTGCTCTTGATCGGTCTCCCTTAAGAGGGAGCTCAGTAATGCAGAGTGTTTTAGGACGAAACTTGCTATGTTATCTGCTGATACAATATAAGGTTGATGCCAACTATTTTTATGTCGAGCATGAAATCTTAGTTGACACAATTCTTTTTTTAATTTTTTTTAACATTTATAAAATAAAAGTGCTAAAATTGATAATAAATCATAATTCCATTATACTTCATGACACCTTAAGAGCATATAATACATCCTATCTCATAGCAATTAGATGTGTTCAATAGTGGGGTTCCTAACAATGAATAATGTAATAGCAGTAGCACACCCTACTATAATAAATTCAGCAAAATTCAATAACTTACATTAAAATTTATTTAATATGAATAAATAATTTATATAAAATTCCATAAATAAAAATAATTATAATTTAAAATTTATAAACTAAAAATCTTAACACTAGATTATTACCATCATTGAGTTGTGTTTTTCTTGCAAGACATTCCATATTTATAATAAAGTTATTATTTTTGTTCTTAAAGTGTATTTAATATGGTGGGGTTGACTATATACCTCCTTTTAATTAATTCCAACTTGTCATGAAAGTGATATATTGTGTTTAATTCCTTGAACTCATGGCTAAGTACTTTTAAGGTTTATCCTTGTCCAACCATATTATAAAAGGAATATATGTATAAAATAACTACTATAAAATAAATAAATAAATAAATATAATTCCTAATTACTTTCTCATTTTAATTTTGTACTATGTCCTCTATTAATCAATGATCAATATCTAATATTGAATATGCTTCGGAATCTTTTCGATTGCTTATTTGAGAACTGCGATCTTTAGTTCAGGAACTGAATCATTTTTCTGTATCTGGGAAGGACGTCTAGATTAATAGGAAGGAAGCTTATTCAGAATGGATAATAATTTTTTTTTTATGATTGATTGATATAAATATCAACAGCTCCGAATTGAATATATACTTTGAAAAAGAATTGTAATTGATTTTTCCTAAATAGCTTTAAGGCTATTTCAATCATTTTAATAAAGAATAGTGGGACTTATATTATAAACAAAACCAATTTTGATTTCTTATTAATGGATAAAAATCAAATATCTTCAAGGTTTGTAGTGTCATAAAGAGTGGCCGGTGGATTATTTGGTTATCCTTTATTTGCTAATTAATTAATTTTTCTATTTTTCACTTTGCCTTTTAATTTTATTTTTGTGTATAATTAATAATCAAACAATTGGACTAAATCAACAATAATCCATCAGAAAAAAATGTATATTATATTTGATTTGATTTTGTTTTAATAGTTTTAAAATTAATTAAATTGATTTTAATCAATAACCGTTTTTGTGTGTGTGTATCGCAACAGTTGTATTTTATTTCAAGATATGAGTGCTACAATCTGTATGAATCATTTGATTCGTTTTTCAAATATAAATTCAAGGGCTCCTAAATTTGACTTGACTTGAATATTGTTGGACTTAATAAATTTGATCTTGACTTGTACTTGAATTCAAGAGCTTCCGCGCTTGTTCTTGAATCTTGCGGTCTTGATTTCAATTTATGGATTTGATGAACTTGAACTTGATATAGACTTGTTCTTGAACTTGATCTCGACTTATACTCGAATTCAAGGACTTTCGAGCTTATTCTTGAATCTAGTAATCTTGATCTTGATGTGTTCTTGAACTTGAATGCTTGATTGCTTGAATTCTTAAACTTGTTGCTTGTAGAGAAATCTGTGACGTTTGATCCACGAGCTCTCTTTGACTTCTTGTTTGATCAATAATCGTTCAAATCGACCGTGTGAACAACTATTAGGATATAATTGGTTTTGAAAAAGGTCTTAAAATTGAAGATGACATATCTCAATGTGATTGTTCAAACATAGTAGCAAAGCCAGCTGGTCTTTTCAGTCTCCCAACTTTATAGATGAGTCAATTTTCAACAATAATTGAAGGTATATCAAAAATCATCTCAATCATTCATTACCTTTATCTCACTAATTGAATTGACATCTAATATTATTGGAAGTAGATCAAGAAATTTTTTTTTTGACTAATTACGATATATTTCGATCATATTAATAAATAACTTTGATTGACTATGTGTATTGACAAGTTTCTTAAAGGAAAAACTAAATTCATTTATAAATATTGTACTAAACTTCTTTCAGTTTTCAAATTAAGTTTCTATTAAGAGTTCGATGTATAGGGCATGTTCAATTGTGAAAGTTGTTCATGAGGCGAGAATTATTTAAAAGCATATAAAAAAGTTAACTAATGTTGGTTAAAGCTTTAGCACTCTTTGTTACTATGTATATTTATTACCGCTAAAAACTACTTTTGTTATTGTGAATGTTGTAACACGATAACATGATACCATATTAAAAATATATATTTGAGACTAGCTCAACCTAAAAAATTATATAGTTCATGAAACGATATTTGTTTAAGATCATATAAGGAGAAAGCTGATACGTTTGTCATCCAATATGAAATAATATTTAATGAGCTTTAATTTTACTATGTCTAACTTAGAGTTTCAAATTAATTTGTACAAGAATAATCTGAGACGTACCACCAACAGATATGAATGAGATAGATGAGATTCATTCATATTTTAATTAGAGTTTTTAGTTTGAATTTGGAGTTTTCTTATAATATGCGCTATAATATGATATAAATTCAAATTAATCGAACCGATTGGTCAAATTCTTAGCCTCTACCTGAATTTATTTCTCATATAAATAAAGTGGTCCAACAAAATATAATTAAGATCCCTATCACTTTGCTGGCAACTAATTAGATATTTTCATGTAATATAATATGTGTATAGGTTCTCTACCAAGTATTGAATAAGGTTTCTTAATCCACATAATTTATTTATATTTAGAAGGGTTATAATTCATTTGTTTTATTAAAATTTAGTTTATTTTGATCCGTTTAATTCAATTTATTTTAAAATTAGATTGATATGTAATTTAGGTTGATTCATGAGAAACTTTATTTTAATTTTTTTTTAAAAGATATTACCGTAGACTGAAGTTTTATTGATAAATTCATATTAAATTTTAATTCATGATACGTTGATCAAGTCAAATTATCAGTTAATAAGGTTGGATAGATATTTAAGTTAAAATTATATGACTTAAATAAAGTCCAAATTACATTTGCGTCAGTTCATTAAGCTGACAAGATAAGCCCAACTCTTCAAGCCCAAGATCTAAATCTCTTTAATTATTTGGAGACCAAAATACCGCTAAAGTAGTCTTCATAAGACCAAAAGGAGCACACAAGATACATAGAGAATTCTTGTTCTTCAGTGGTGTATTTCGTCGATTCAAGAACAAGATAAAGTCTTGAGTGAGGAGAAGAATCAGAAGGTTACATTTTTTTTCATTAGATTTTATAAAGATTGTAATATTCGCACAAATTCTTAAAACATAAATATCATTGTTTGCCGACATTTGGATAATATTTAAGTTTCTACAAATTCTGTCCATTTTGATAAAAGAAAAGAAAAAGACAATTTAAATGGGGGAAAATGCCTCTGCCCTACTTTTGTATATACAAATGTAGATAATTAATTGAACAGAGATATTCATAAATTAGAGAATAAAGCATGTTTGATCCTGTGAAATTTACAAAGAAGAATATGAAACATTTTTGGTGGTCCAATTTATTTTATCTTACATATTTAATTTAAGTGACACCTAATATATATGAATAATCTAAAAAGATGATCTTGAGATTTTTTTTTAGATATTTTTGTTTCGCTCTTTGAAAATTCAACATTATACATAATGGTGAAAGCTAATGGGACAACTGACGTTAATGAAAACAATGGTATAAAATCATGTCGCGGGATGATTGGGATCGCACTTTTTTTAATTAGAAATTTCAAATTTGAATCATCAGAAATTAAAAAAAAAAAATCATTTTGAAAGTGCTCACCTCCATAAATGAGCTTTGCAAAGCACTAATTTAAATATAAATTCAAATTTAATCCAACTCTAATAAAAATATCAAAATTCCGAACCATCCATAAAACCATAACCATAAGTATCAAAGTTAATGTCTTAAAATTGTAACTTCTTAATTGTTTTTTTTTAAAGGGATAAATAAATAAATACATATATACGCGATAAAATATGGTCATGATTTTTTTATTTAAAAAATAGCCTAAACTTAAGGAAAAGAAGGGGGTAGATTTAGCCATGCGAGAATTGTGGCTAAATGCGAGTAATTTGGCTAAAGTTGTAATTTTCGTAGCAAGCAAATTTCACCTGCTCCATACATGTGACCAAAAAAGGAGAAATTCCAACAAATTATTGTTATACATGCAATGTATATATAATGTGTATGCAATGTATCGATTTGTATATCATGTGTAATCATGTATATATGATGTATATTCATGTATAAAAAAGTATACATCATATGCATAGTTTACACAATACATATAGATTATATAAATAGATTAATGTGTGGATATTGAATAATTGTATATAAATGCGTTTATATATCATATAAAGTATGTATAGATATTATACGATAAAAGATGACCACATAAATATATAATGTATTAATTGTATATGTGAATATATGATGTATAATTATGTATCAAAAATACATATAATAATATCATGTTTAGATGATGAAAATTCTTTTAATTCGTCCTCCAGTAAAGTCACATCAGTTACAGATTATTGCTATTTTATTAAAAAGTAAAATTTTTGGGTAGTCTTTTTCGAATCCTGCAGAATGTGTTATGATGTAATTAACTCAATAACTATCTAAATCAACGTATTTTTAATTTAACCACTTGTAAAATTTGAATAATATCTCTTTAATGACTATATTAAAACACAACAACTTAAAATCGAGCTTTCAAGAATTTTTTTTTTTAAACAATCATAAGTAGCAAATTATTTCTAATAGTACACAAGTGACCTTCATAAATTCTAATTTTTATTTTGTATGTTATGAATATAACAAGTGAAGCTAACACATGTGGACAATAACCAATAAAATCTTATATTTAACAACTATATGAAGCTAAATTATTTGCCTCATACATCCAATAAGAAAAATGATACATTTTTTATGATGCCTCCATAAGAGGAATAATGTATTAACTAAAATGTCACATTTGTTATAATGATCTTCAAGAAACAATAATATATATCAACTATCATAAAACAATTGTTACTTATCATGAAAAGGACCCCAAATTGATATTTTTTTACATATAAAGAAGAAGAATTTTTTTTTATATATGAAATATACAAATATATTTTTAATATAATTATAATTTATATATATATATATATAAATTTTCTTCTTTGTCTTTTTATAATTTATTATTTTAATTTTTTTTCTTACTCACATGCCAAATGTCATTCTTTAGTTTGTCACTTTATCGCGTCAGCGCAAGTGAATTACACATATTTTATATTTTTTGCCGAATAAGCATTTTGTGCTTAATAGGTACATGTTTTGAACAATTTATGTGTTCAATAGGAACTAGTCTTAGTTGAGGTGTCTAAGTGAAAAAATGCGGACAAGTTTAAATGTCTATTGATGACTTAAGCCTATATTAATCTTTGATTTGAGCTAGATACCACTTTGTATAATATAATTTCTATTATCTATTTATTTATTCTTTATTTGTTTTAAATATTTATTTTTATAACCTTCAAATATTTAATTTAAAATTTTAGAATATTTTTTGGTATTCTTCTATTTTTATCTATATAAGTTAATCTTTTTTGTTTTATGAGATCCCTACCAAAGGTTATCGTTTTCATTTTAGTTTGACTCGATGAAGAAATTAGTTGCGACTTTTTTATTCGACTTTTTTATTCTTTCTCCATCTATATTGTTATGATTCAAGTCTTTATAAGATACAAGTGTATATTGTATTTTTTTCTCTTTTTTTTTTTGATTTTTTTTTCTCTCTAATAGACTTTTTCAATTTGATTCTCTATGAAATTTGCGGTCTTATTTGCGCTTAGATTAGCTATTTGTGACTTTATTGAAAGTTTGTTAATTTCTAGTCAAAGTTCAAAATTTGCAGATAATTGCTTAAAGAGAATTAAGTTTAAACGTTAGACCTCATGTGATATTTCGTGTCACTTTCAAAGATTTTGTTTATAACTGTTGCATTTTATTATTCATTACACATATTTTTCATATAATTTTAGTTGTTCTTAACATATTTATAAAATATTATATGGGAGATTTTAAACACATCTCATATCAAATTTCTTTTGGGAGATTTGTTCTTATAACCAATATTTTGACTATAATTGAAGGCAAACAATTTCTCTAAAACCAATCAACATTACTTTATAGCTTTAAACCATGCTCTTAATATAATGACTGAGCAAACAATCCTACAAAATACCAAATTGTAATTTATAATTTAGACTCATAAATACCTTATGCATTTGTTCTAATAAACTATAGTATTTTTTTTATTATATTAATATGAGAAAGAATCGCAACTTATAACATCTTTCGTATAGTTTTCAACCATCTAAAGTTTAAATTTTAAATATTAAATTTAGCTACTTCAATATAGGTTTGAAGTTTAGTCAAGTTGAGCTCAAAAAGCGAAACAGTGACAAGTAAAAGTAAAGAAGGGGAGTAACTTATTACTATTGATCTCACCAACTACATGAAAATTAAACCACTTGCATAATTATCAAACTTAAACTAGCTTAACAAGTAAGACACAAAATAAACTTATTACAAGTACAGCTAATAAAGCCAATTGCAGAAAACATAAAGCTAAAACATCCCCAAAACTTTCATATTTGTGTACTAATCAACCTTTGCTAACATCACCATTTTCCTTAACATCACTGTCTTTTTCATTTACACCATCAGCATTCTTGGCTTCTTCAGTAGCTGTTAATTCTTTCTTCTCTTGCTGATCTTTCTCTTCCTTCTCCTTTTCAGCCGCCTTTGCTTTCTCTTCTTCCTCGGCCTTCAATTTTGCTTCCTCCTTTGCAGTTTCAAGAGCTTTTATCAATCTCTCCAAGCAAATGTCTGCATTTTCCTTTGAAGACTTGGGCATCAAATTCTCAGCAATATCAGCAGGAGTCATGTTAGTTTCCTCCAATAAACGACGTATCTCAGGGAAGTGAACATGAGATTCATCGACATCAAGATAATTACGTGCAAGAACTTTGAACGATTCAAAGCAACAGTAGGATAGGACGATATGTTTATCCATCCTCCCCCTCCTAATTAGAGCAGGGTCAAGCTTTTCAACGTAGTTGGTGGTGAAGACGATAAGCCTTTCACCACCAATAGCTGACCATAGACCATCAATGAAGTTCAAAAGTCCTGATAAAGTTACCTCACTATGCTTTTCTTTTACCTCTCCTGCTTTTTTCATCTTCTCCTTGATGGCTTCTTCCTCACTTTTTTCTTTATCTTCCTCGTCTTTCTTCTTCTTCTTCTCCTTCTCCCGTTGACCTGTAAGGTCAAGGGAACAATCTATGTCTTCAATCACAATTATGGATTTACTTGTTGTGTCTATCAACAATTTTCTCAACTCAGTGTTATCCTTGACAGATGTGAGCTCAAGATCATAGACATCATATTTCAAGAAATTTGCCATAGCAGCAATCATGCTAGATTTCCCTGTTCCTGGAGGACCATAAAGAAGATAACCTCGCTTCCACGCCTTACCAATCTTTGCATAATAGTCTTTTGACTTGCTAAATGTTTCGAGATCATCCATAATCTCTTGCTTCTTGTTTGGATCCATAGCTAGAGTATCAAATGTCGATGGATGCTCAAACACTACTCCGCTCCACATCCTCGCTCCCCTGTATCTATAACCACCATCAACTCCCTTACTGTTTGTGTACAGCTTTCTCTGTCGTTCTTTCACAGATATCGCCTTCCCCTCATCCAACACATACTTCAAGTATGAATTTGTGATAAGTTCACGATTCTTTCTGTGAAATTGGAGCTTGAAATACCTCTTCTCATCCTCCCTATACAAAGATATTGTCTGTCTGTTGGCTGGTTTTTGGCTTGAAATCCACCAAACCTTCTCGCCATTATATATATCGGTTATCTCCTCATGATCATCCATGGTTAGGACAAGAGATTGACCACCTTTCACCTCGTTGGCTTTGAGGCGCTTAGCTTGTGTGCTCGAGTTCTTGCTAAGGTACCTTTCAATTGCTACATAAGCTTTGCTCCGCTCAAACCACCCTTCAGTATCAAGTTCGTAAAAGATAATGTGCATATAAGGATAGAAATAGCTCACAAGTTTATCAGTGTACCTCCTTATATGACCGCGAAGTTGGTGAGGAAAATAGTTCTGGTACATGGTCCAGGTGAACATGATTGCTGCAAGGGTTGGACCCAACTGAGTCCAGAAATCTTGCATCATCATCATATCTGTTGGTGTAAATGTTACTTATGAATGTTTGTCATGGACTCCTATATATAGAGAGATAGAATTAGCCGGGCATGCACAATGCCTTTAAGAAAACATATAAAGACATATTGTGTCAATTCTTTTTTTGAGAATGCATAACTAACCCCTCAACTATAGTCAAAATCTTATCGACACACTTTAATTGTACGTGAGTCTTATTACCCCTGAATTATTCCATATCTTTTATATGTCAGTGTCACGTCAATAAATTGTCAGATTTTGAGAAAAATAAAATTTTCATATCATTTGGTTCCTTCTCCGTTCATTATCATCACTACACCCACCACATAACTACTAAACTTACCATTTCCACCATTAAAACTCATAGCAATCACCATGAAAATTATAACCCACCACCAAATTCATTCCTTGATCACCATCAACGGATTCAATGTCTACTGACGATTTCATATGTCTATCATGAAATATTGAGACATAAATCATATATTTTATCATCCTCCTTTAATCCACTATGAAATATCACTTCAATCGTCAACAATTCAAGTTATTCAATCTAAATTTTAAAATATTAGATCTCTTGCATCCAATGACCCAACCAAAAAAAAAAAGTTTCATCAAACATAGTCCAAAATCTTCATTGAAGAAACTATTTAAAATTGAAATTGTAACTTGAAATAAGTTGAAAGTTGGGGTCTTTTTCGAATTGCATTAAGAGAGGAGGCAGAGTGTTCTACTACAATAGAAAATTTGAAGAAATTATACACAAATCTCATACTTTTTGGAGCTAATTCCAATTAATACATTTTTTGTAAATTACCAAAAATTCTTTCTTTTTGATACAAAAAACGAAAACGAAACTAGTGATACATATCGAAAAAGTAGGAGCATCAAGGAATTTTACTATGATACATGGAGAAGTAGGGATTGTAAATTGTATCAATAGGTGTTGCAGGATTTTTGTAATTTTTTAAAAGAGTCGGAATTATATGAAATTATACAAACATAAGTTGTGTATTTTTGTAATTTGTGATTTTTTGTGGATTTTCGAAGTCAAATTTTGGATTGGGTTCCACGGCAAATGTCGGGTTCGAAGCCTGGATCAATTGTCAAAGTCAAGTGTCAGTGTCAGTGTCAGTGTCAGATCTCGGATCATTTATATTTTTTTTTAAAAAAAAGAAAAAGAAACTGCTTGGTAAATTCCAAGTTGGAACCACGTTTCTACGGCCAAATGTTGAAATTGCTACTCTTGTCCTTATTAGTAGACTTATTAAATTAAGATTAAGTAAGATGCAATAATGCATATGAATATTTTTCTTTAGTTTTCCCAAGGGGACCATAAATATGTCATCTTAATGTCACTGTGCTCAGGGATGGAAGTGTGAATAATGACCTCATGTACAGTATCTCAGATAAGATGTCATTATGTTTTATACTTGTATACCATCTGGTATTCGATAATATCGTAAAAAGTTAACAGGGGTAGAATATTGTCTTGCCTTGTGACGGTTAATTTTTAGGTGTGTCATAGAACTAATCTTGCTATTATGGTTGTATGTTACTCACCGCTCTTTGATTATTCTATTACTTCTATTATGGTTGTTTTATTATTTTCTTGGAGTGAATACATTTAAGATGAGGATTTTTCAGAAATAACCTCTCTATCTCCATAAGGTAACGTTAAAGTCTGCGTACATTTTACTCTCTTCAGATCCTACTTTATGAGATTCACCGAATATGTTATTATTATTGTTTGGTATTCAATAATATAATATACTAATTGGGAGGAAAATTGAACTAAAAACCTTAAACAAATTAAAGTATGTTTGTTTGTTGAACCAAAGTCTTTCAACAAATTATTTTATTAAGCCGCCCTTTCGTTGGTTCCAACTTGCATAAAAATAATTGTCTTTAATATACATAAGACGACACTTTGTGTTTACGTAAAGAAGTTTAGTACGTGTTGTTGCCTGGAAAATGCACCCTCATCAATGTGTTAAGTATCTGGTCATCTGGTCAATATTTTTTGTTGAAAAATTATACTATATACTTTCTTTCGTGTTAATTTATGCAGTAGCTTTTGAATTTTGAGATTCAAACTAATGTATCTCTGATATGTTTTTTAAATATTTTGAATTATCAATAAATATGACTTATAGTACACTTTTACGTAGTTTAGAAATATATAAATTTTATTTTAAAAAAATTGAAGATTTCATGCGCAAATTCTCAGTTAAATTTAAACTGTTTGACTCTCCAAAAGCGAAAAACTGCCACACAAATTCGGACAAAGAGAGTATAAATATCTTGACTTAGACAATATTGCTCTTTATAAACTATATAATGAAGGACTCAATGAAAAGGAGTAGCAGACATCATGGCATGCGCCATACTATTATACAATAAAATTTATCTAAATTAATATTGTGAAATTGTCAGATATTATTATATTATAAAAAGTATTATTTAATTGATAAATGAATATTTATTAATTTAAAAATATTGTCTAGATTAAATGAAGGTTAATTTTGATTACAATGTTCAAAGGATGAAGCCGAAAGGAATTTAAATGGACCTTCTTGTGAAAGTGACATTTATAAATTTGAGGTCATGATCAATACTTTCGGTTACTACGGTCAAATAGATGACAATGGCCGATTAGATTATCCAGATGAAAATGATATATGTTCAGAGGTCTGAAGATTAGAAGGAATTGTGGATCCTATCGGAGAAAACAATGTTGATGATGAAGATGAAGAAAATACCTACAATATCTTTTGGAACCAGTTATTGCATCTAAAACTCTTCATAATTTTTTTGTGCAATTCGTAAAAGACAACATCGAATCTTTTGGATGCAACAAGAAAGTAAGAATTAGAGATAAGTTTCAACTAAATTTAAAATTTTACAAAAAAAAATAAAAAAATACTAGAATTATATTTCACTAAACTATCTTAGACATTTTTATAATTGTAAAGAATTATTAATTCATAATATTAATAGGACCATATATTTATATATAAGGGTCTTCTAAAAATATATTATCTTACTATCCTATCGAAATAAGTAATTTTTTCCACTGTCCAAATTGGGACGGAAGAAAAATACTATTTTAGAGAGTTTATTAATTTATCGAGTATTAATTTAGAAAGGTTCTAATGTATCTCTACTTACGTCACTCTTTGAAAACAATAGTATATACTCCATCTCTTTTAGTTTGTTTATCTTAATTTTCTTTTCTAGTCTACTTCAAAAAGAATATTTTTTTTTATTTTTGACAACTCTTTAGTTTTAACTTTTCACATAACATGTTTAAAACTATAAAATTAAAGGACATTTTCGTTTACCTATTTTTAATTTATGTCCAAAAGAGTCAGAAAAGAAAAAAATAAAAATTAAAGAAATTTTGTATCAAGTAAAAAATAGAAAAATAAATTGAATGGCCGGAGGAATTACTTAAAAATCAAAGTAGAATGATATTACTAAACCACAATGCTCCTGCCTGCAAATTAAATACGTATATCTATACGCGTATGCCTTAGAATTTGTGGCATAATAGTGTAAGTTCAGCCGGACGCGACGACGTGGTTCAGTTCGATTTTGAAATTTATCGATTTGACTTATCGATTATTGATTTATAGATACGCTAAGCTGTTATAGATCTATTAAAATATTAGTTCATTGGTTATTGATCGTTATCGATTCGGTTATCGATTTAACCGTTAATATTCGATTTGACCAAAAAATTTCTTTATTTAAAATTACTTAGAAATAAGGCGACAAAAATCATATACATGAGTTGACAAATTGCATTTTGTTCAAAATCAAATAGTACAAATATAATCAAATGAACCATATACATGCGTTACATTGTAGAATAACTGAGAATTTGGGATGGTAAAAAATAAAAGTATGAAATTATCAAGGACTTTATATATTAAATAGTACAAATATAATTATTTAATTTATTATTAGGTTATCGGTTAACCCATTAAGAAAAAACTTAAAACCGTTAACAACCGATAACTCAATAACGAAAAAAAATTAAACCGTTACCGAAACTCATGTTACATGTCTCACAGAAAATGCTAGAAATTTTCAAGAGGATGTGTGCTACATTATGTAGCAACCAGCCTGATGCTAATTCAGATGATGGATTTGCATACTGGAAGGAGATAATTTGGAAGACTAAACAAGAATTCAGAGCTAAATACTCCAGAAATGCTGGGTATATAAGTAAATGGCTGGTTTATCAAGGTTCAAAAGCGGACAATACTTCACAGTAGTTGCATCCAACAAGGGGATGATAATAACATTAATATTCATAGCCTTGAATTTGTGATGGGATTCATTGATGCTGTTGTGGGGAATCTCAATGTTCTAGTGAAGAACAATGATCCATGCTCGTTGCTTTTTGTTCCAGGACAATACCGAGCTACTAACTTTTATACTCGCACTTTAATTGAGGCTAGCCACATCGCAATGGTTGTGTGGTTGCATGTGTCTGTCTATGGCAATGGAAATCAAGACTTGGATCCAAGTGAAGTCAGTAGTTTGCTTTCTGATTCCATGGAAATGAAGATTAAGTCCATTGAGCCAGGCAACAATATTTATATTGATGACCTGTAAGCTTTGAAGTCGACCATACCACAAGCTCAAAATAAGGATGCAGCTGAGAGTGGAATTGTGAAGACTCCAACACACAATCTGATGGTTTGTTTGGGTGATCAAATGGCCAACCTTCAGGAGATGCTCTGCCTTCTAAGTGACAATCTCATTCATCTCCCAGTACTAGATCTGGAATTTCATCTTCAAGATATGGATTCTGTTATTGTTGATGCCGGACTTCTTATCTACTCATTATATGATATCAAGAGGGAGGAGGACATAATATTGGAGGATCTGAACTGGACACTTGGTTTTGATCTTCCGAGAAACATTGAGCCTATCAAGGCGATGTTCTGCCTTGTCATGAAAAAGGCATTTCAATGTAACTTGACAAGGGTTCAAGGACTAGGCTATGTCGATTTCCTATTGAAAAACCTGAAGGATTTCCAAGGCTGCTATTCAGATTCACTGGCTTTCCTCAAGAATCAGCTTCAAGTAATTCAAACGGAGTTTGAGAGCTTTCAATCTTTCCTGAAGGTGTCGTAGAAGAGCCACACCACAAGCTCAAGACACTGAATGGAGATTTTGCTACACCGATAATTAGGAAAGCATATGAGGTGGAATATGTAGTTGATGCTTGTATAAACAAAGAAATTCCTCATTGGTGCCTCGAGCGTTGGATCCTGGATGTCATAGAGGAGATTACTTGTATCAAAGCAAAGATTTCAGGAAAAGAACACGGTTGAGGATACAATGAAGACTGTCATTGCTCGTACGTCATCACAATTGGCAAGGACTCCAAGGATAAATGAACAAATTGTGGGGTTTGAGGATGTCATGGAAAATTTAAGAAATCAACTACTGAATGGAACCAAAGGGCAAGATGTCATTTCAATTCATGGCATGCCAGGTCTAGGTAAGACTACTTTGGCCAACAGACACTATTCTGCAGGTCCGTTGTCTCTCACTTTGATATTTGTGCACAATGTTGTGTGTCTCAAGTATATTCGTATAAGGACTTGTTATTGGCCTTGCTATGTGATGCTATTGGTGAGAGCTCTGAGGTTATAGAACTTCATGCCAATGAATTAGCTGATATGCTTCGCAAAACTTTATTGCCCCGAAGGTACCTTATACTTGTTAATGACGTTTAGGAAACTAGTGCTTGGGATGATTTAAGAGGTTGTTTTCTAGATGCCAATAAAAGAAGCAGAATCATTCTAACAACAAGACATCATGAAGTTGCCAAATATGCTAGTGTTCATAGTGATCCCCATCATCTTCGTATGTTTGACGAAGATGATAGTTGGAAGTTGCTTGAAAAGAAAGTGTTTGGTGAAGAAAGATGCTCCCCTCTCCTAAGAAATGTTGGGAAAAGAATAGCAAAAATATGTGGACAACTCCCTCTTTCAATTGTTTTGGTGGCTGGTATTCTATTCCAGGTAATGATTATTATTTTTCTTCCTTCTTTTTTAGTACACCAAATAAATTGATTCATGTTTTCTGACTTTTATAATACAAGAGATAGAATCAATTACAATTGATAAGAAGGGAGGGAAGATAAAAGTGACTGAAGATGTGGATGCTGATGAAATTCATTTAGCTGTGGAGAAACAAAGAACAAAGTGACCATGCTGTAACGAAATGCTGAGCTCTGGTGAACTCAAACATGATATCTTCCCAGAAAATGAGAAGGTTGTCGTCCCAACTTGTCAACACAAATGTGCTACTGTCATTTTGCTTACTGTAATACAATTTCATGACACACACAGAAACATTAACTGTAGTAAAGTTTTGATGGATCAATAATCCGCTGATTTATTAGTTCAACCCATTGTAATCCGTTCAAATCATCTCAAAACGCCCATTTGTCACCTTTCAACTGATGACTACATCTGCTAAGTTAATGGTAAATAGACACCTTTTAAGGCATTTCTCACACAAAGTAAATATTTTTTGAGCTATTAACTCATTCAGTTTTTCTTTAACAGGGTATGCAGAGTTTGTAGCTGGAGCAACTTGGAATATCACATGTCATTTCTTTATGAGCTGTTTCTTCTAATAAATTCTGTACCACTTCCCAGCAGCTGGTGCATTCATTGTAATTTGTAAATTAAAACACATTTCGAATTATTCACTCGGTCCTTGATGTTTATGGCTTCTTAATTGAATGGTTTCACCCTTTTCTGTCTTCTTATGAGTTGTGCTTCTTAAGAGTCCACCAAAATGCTGTGATGCCACTCTGTTAAAATCATGCTTCTACATGATACATTGTTGCAACTTCATGGGGACAGTTCCCTTTGCAACTTTATGTGATCGCGCAAACAAAAAGTGGGATGTGGGGATGGTGGTGTCCACATATTGTTCCTACCTTGTGAAGATAGAGAGGGTGGTTTCTAATTGACCCTCAGCAGTCAGCATAGAGCAAATAATAGATAGGCAAATCTGAAGATTCCATCTTAAATCCTGTTTTAGACAAGAAGAGATCGAAATCCAAATTCTAACAAAACCAAAACCTCCAAAAGAGTCTAGGGCATGAAATCAAGATTTTGGCCAACTATATATCATACCCACCACCTAACCAGAGATATGGTTACAAAAATGAGAATGTTAGAACCCAAGGGTGTGGCCAAGCAGTTGGGTGAAAACAACAAAAAAAGCAAAAGATACTAGGAGATTTCTTCCCATCTATCCAAGTACCCGTAACCAGAATTACCTGGTGTCTCTGTTGGTTGGAAGAAGCAGGTACTACCAACAGAAGAAGCAGGTACTCAGTAAAATGGTCGAGGTGAGCTCGACGCCATCAATAACAGCCCATAAAGAACAAGAGAAAGTTACAATACATATCAATATGCTTTGGAACTAAAGAATTCAAGGCACATAACATATTTCAGGAAATTTCCTCTCTGCGTTCAGTTGAATATACCAGAAATCAGACCGGAGACAATGTTTAAAAAGGAAACTATTATTCGACCCTATTCCTTTTTCAACCTCGAAGCCAACACCAGTTATACAACAATATATGCAGAACCCTGTAACTATACACTATACAAATTAAACGAGTAACTAAGCATTGAAGGCGGCAAAAACCGCAGTGGTACATACTCTATGACATACATGTCCTAACAGTATTGTCAATGTTCCTTGCAATCTTTAACAGGCCTAGCTTCAAAACCTCCTTCTGGTCTCCTCTCAAGTTCATATGGCATGTACGTACCAAGTATCCTATCCCATGTCACAAAGAAAGGCTGTGAATAGTTGTACTTGGTCCCATAAAGCTGGTGATGGATATCATGATAAGCGGAGTTGTTTTTAAAGAAGATATGGAAGAGATTTCCAGGCAACCATAGTCCGCAATGATCATCAACCGTCTTAATCGTAGCAAATGAGAAAAAGAAGATGGAGGTACGTGGTGACATCCCAGAGACAAGAAAAGCTAGAGCCCCACCAATTGTGTCAAGAATCAGACCCTCCAAAGGGTGGTTGTACAAAGCTCCAAATGCATATGGAACAATTAGCCGATGATGTTGAGCATGGATATGTTTGTACAAGAACTCGTTTTGGTGCATGTACCGATGCATAAAATATTGCCAAGTATCTAACATCAACATGGCAACAAATAACTGTCTGCCAAGAACAAAGATGGAAGCGTGTTGATCCCCACCAGATTCACCATCATTTCCTGTGACCTGCTCCACATTATAGATAATCAGACACCAAAATTAGTCAAAATATAAACTACATAAAGAATTAGTCCAAATACAAATATAAAAATTGACATGATGTGGAACAAGAATATGAGAATCGGGTTCATGATTGGAACAAGATACTAACTACACAATACAAGTATGAAAAGTGCAACTCCTCATTGTATATACTAAAGTTACTTATCAGCTAAGTTGTGTGGACTCTTCACTTTTGATGCCACTCCCATGTTGGATTCTTCACAAATACACTACTCTTAGAGATCCGACACGCACCTGCTAACATTTTTTAAGAGTCCGAGTAACATAGCTCATCAGAACATACAAAAGGTGTACAACTGTTAGCTCCTTGATCAGAGATTAATTATGTTGGGTATGAGCTAGCTCTCGCCTAATTAAACTCATCTGTTTCCTCTTTGGGTCAGAAAAGCTTATGCTTTTGCTATCATAAATGAAAAGGCAAGTGCTATTTCGCGGGTCCCAGAATCACAGGCCAACTTACCAAAGTGAAAGGAAACAAAAGCAGTGCATTAGTTGAGGTCTCGACTCAAGACCCAATTAATCACCACATGTCATGACAACCCATAAGTGCCAACAAATAAAATAAAGTCTATAGTAGAGTTTTAAGGAGAAAGATATGAGTTACGTTATTGAAACTAACTTCGCAAATTAGGCTACAGACTACACACATATCAACACAAGCCAAAGGAAAGACAAGACCAAATTGTTTCCTTTTTATATCTCTTCTTAACAGCTTAAACTGGTAAAGAAACGAATCTCTCTCTTAATGTATCCAAGCTCACGTATTGAAAAGATCATATCACAACTTACATTAGTCTTCCCATAATTCCAAATATATGCGAAGTAGCAAGGAAAAAAGATTTATCAGGAGGTCACAATCAAGCCTCCTATTCTCAACTATTCCAGTTGCCGCCAACTAACTTTGTGATACAGACAAACACCAAGAAGAAGGTAGTTTATGGATTAACATCCAAATGAAGCATTGTATCATAGTTACTCTAAGAAATGACTCACTTACCAAAACTATATATATATACACACACACACACAAACATCTATAGACATATATATAGACAGATATATAGACACACACATTCAGGACTAAGGTAGAACAATTTTACCGTCTATCTTTCGGAAAATTCTAGGATCACACATAGACAAGCACAAAAAAGCTCCTACCTCAAGTCAATGAAAATAATTCAAAATGTTTGAAATCGGCCTAAAAAACATTTGGTATTCTTAATTAAAATCCAACAACATTTGCCTACCAATGCCAATTCGGACAAAGAGCTATTATTACACCACCATCGCATCCAAATGTTCCCCTTTCCATGACTCACCCAACGTTGCAATACACTATGTCCAATTATGAGTTGCTTAAACCTTTGACAAAATCATGATTCACAAATCAAAAAATATCTAAATCTTAAACCAAAACCAAGAAAGTTAAGGCATCTATGAGAATTTTCTGAGAGGTATTGCGATAAAGGTAATGAAAGCATCCCAGAAACATCTAAACAGCAATAACCTATCAAGGAAAAAGAAAATCCAGACATAAACAATTCATTCCAATTAAAACAAGGTCAAACAAGCATATGCAACTAAGCCTCAACAGTTAACCATATAAATCCTCTGTAACACTAAGATTCATATCAACTCAGCCTCAATATTTGACCATATAAATATCATTATGATGCATAAAAAGAAGAACTAACAAGCATATGCATAAAAATAAATCAATACCATCTAAGCCTCAATAGTAAACTATATGAATCCAATTCATCATGATGCATAATAAGCTCCAAAACAGATAAAAATTGAAACTTTGCAACAACTATAGATGATCAAAAGTAACTAACCGCGAAGAGAACGGTGGCAACAACAGCCTGAACAAACTGTTGGAGAAGAACACCTTTAACAACCTCTTTTTTTGACACCAAATTCTTCTCATCCTCATCTTTTTTCGAATGCAACCTATAATTATCCATATTCCCAAGCATTACATACAATCCTGAATATACCCAATACACAACTATTGGTAAAAATGTTCCCAAAACTTCATCTGACACATATCCTCCCTTCCCCTGTTGATCAACATTCACACTACCCACCATCTCTGCTTCCTTTAAAAATACAAAATCCCCACAAAAACAACACAAAGATTCTTCCTTTATATCTTGTTGAAATTGCCCTTAGCTCAAAAAACCCAGAAAAGAAACCAAACTTGTTCCTCTTTATATATATATTTTCTTTTTTTGAAGATTCCCCTTAAAAGGAAAAGAAAATCAGTATCTTTTTCAAAGTACCCTTGTAAGGAAAACCAACAAATACCCAAGAAAAGAAAAACTGAGACTCTTTGAAAACTTCGAAAAAGATTCTAACTTTGTATAAATTGAAACTAGGGTTTGCAGAGAAAGAGAACAGTAGGATAGAAATTCTCTTCCAAAAGATTTGGAAGGAATTCCAAACAGAAAAGGAAAAAAAAAAGACAGAAGATTTTTAGCAAAAATAATCAAATTCTCAGAGGGGATAATAATTGTTTTGCAAATCTGATATCCTATAATAACGATCATCAAATTTTTTTATTTATTTATAATGCTGTTTTTTTTGTCGTTGTTATTATCAAATTAATTAAATTTTTTAAAAAAAAGGAATATTAGGCCGACGACTTTTCAGCTGTGAAAAACTCAAAGTTCATAATTGATGCTTAGACTAGATATTTATATTTAAACTAGTTACGAACGCGTATTATTTATAAATTTATTTTTTAATGATATAATTAAATGTTATTAAATTTTTTATTAAGTGTAAAGTTAATATTTAATAAATATATTATTAATATTAATTAAATTTTAAATTTAATGATTAAGTGATTTTAAATTTTTATATATATATTTATAGTTTCTTTTTTTTTCACAAATATAATTACTGAAGATATTAAAATAGTTATTTAATTTTATTTGTCCAAATTTATTTTATCCTAATTTCATTATTTACTTAACTTAAAATGACTAATTGGAGTAATGAGTGAAATTATCGTTGAAGCAGGAAAAATTATTTATTAGCGGCAATATTGCAAAATTATAGTTGAAGCAAGTAGCTATCTTAAAAAATTTAAATTAAAAAATATTTTATAATATTTTAATAATTTATTTTATCTTTTTATACAAATATATTTTTTATAAATAAAATTAACTCCGGAAAAAGCTAGACGGTTAAGTATAAAATAATAATTTATTTTTTATACTTTTGTTATTAGGGTCATCCAAATTTGACCTGGACTTTTGGCTCAATTTGGTCCTCCTTGGCCACTTCGCAATTTTTTTCCAATGAGCAGCCAACAAGATTCCTACCCACCCACTGTTTATAAATTATCCCATACGTTGTTGGTTTTTTTTTAATGAAAAAAATCAAATTTATATTGCATTTTACGGATAATATAAAAAATATAATAATACTCGCTATAAAAGTTTAATAATTACTTATGGAGCATGCAATTAAGAATTACTCACTCAGTTCATCTTTATTTGTCATGAAACCAGAATGAAGCATGTTCGAGATATCATTTTCAATAATCTATCACATATGCATTTATATAAGTGTGGATAATTAGGTATGTTTCGATTGATATGTTTACTTCAATTGTTTGTTTAAGTAGGCAACTGTTGATTGACGTAACTGCTTCAGCTATTTGATTTTATTTTCTCATTTTTATTAATTATTTTCTTAGTTGCTTCAACTGTGATTTTACAATATTACCTCTAATAAATTATTTTCCCAGCTGTTTCAACTATAATTATCACCCTAATCACTTATTTCAAGTAACACAAATATTAGAATTAGGATGAAACAAACATAGATTTGATAAATTAGGTCTTCTTTTAAACTGGACAGATAAAATTAAATAATAATTTAATATCTTTCCATGATTATATTTGTGTCAAAAAAATATTTTAAAAATATATATATAATATAAATAAACAAAAAAAAGTTAATCTATATTACTTGAAATAATGTACAAACAAAAAATCCAACTTTATACATTAAAATTGACGTCGCATTGTTGAATTTCACTCTTCTAGATGTTAAGAATATCAATTAAGGAAGCATCCTTTTCAATTTACTCTTAAAACAAGGTTTACAATTGATGAAAAATCGTTTTCCTTTTTTGACCAAGACTAAAAGGTGGATGACTAATTCTGGATGGGTACACACATGCTAGCTATTGTGCCACACACTAGAAATATATATAATAAAATAAATTATTTATATATTGTAGAAGAATATGGTCACAGTACACACAATAATTGAGTAATCATAAGCATGTGATGTGATAATTTAACAAGAAGAATCTATATCTGTACAGAGAAAATTTGCTGTTAAACAGAAGATTAATCCAAATGGACATTCATATAGTGGCTAACCACTATCTCTTTTTGCTTTTTTATAGGGAAAACTATGGTATAAAGAAACCAAAAGGAAGTTTCTTAGCAAACATGTTCTCCACTGTTTGAAAAAATCAACTAAAATTTGTCTAATTGAAAAGTACAACTGAGAACTATGTAGCTTGTACTTTGGTTTCAGGAACTTTCTTCATGAAGTCCAGCCGGGCTTGTTTGGTTTGTTTAGGAGCTACAAGAAATAAACAGACAATTCCCATCAGGACATAAGCTAATGTAACTACTAAATATTCCGGGAACTGTTAGTTATGGATAGCATCTTACCCTTTTGGCCGCTTTGGTCTTTTGATGCAAGGACAGTAGATTTCCATTCCTCGTAAGCTTGTAGGTCCATGCGTTTACGCTTCTTGTAAGCTGATGACTGCAAAATGGAACCGTACCAAAAATCAGCAAGAAACAACACAACCTGAGATGTAACTTGTAAGAACTTTCGTTGAGTATATAACTCCAGCTTGAAGAGTTGCAGAGATTATAGCTTGTGATGCTTTAATTTAAGGATAAGCAAGTAACCAGTCAAACTCATTGTATTTTTTCTAACGTAGGGGTTCAAATAAGCATCAATGTGGCTTGTCATATGTCCTCAACAGTTGTAGGGTTGTGTCCTACCATATCTATTCATAACATATGCAGACAGGAGTTAACATCTTAGTTGAGAGCTTCTGGGTTCCTCGTTTATGTTAAACTAGTGTTATGGCATCATCAACTAGTAGCAAAATTCAAGAGAGTTTCTCATTTACATTGTCCTCCTCGGATGAATAGCCACCATCTTCAACCCTCCTTTTTTCAGGTAATGCATCTAGCAGCTCTGCATATGCAAATCACTATGTTAAAGTATCAGCACATGTGTATGAAAAGCACTGAACCGCATTTTGCTTGTAATAAAATGAGGAATTTAATCAGCATGTGTTACCTCGGTTCCCTATCACTGTCTTGGGATCTTTTTTCTCCTTTGATGTACCAAAAACATCAAAACAAAGATCATTCATTGAGGTCGAAACCTGTATCATTTCAGTCCACATAAAAGTATTAGTACCATAATCCAGCAAAATGATAGCTCAAGTAAATACAAGGTTTGATGACAAAAATACAATGAAAAGAAACAAGGAATCAAAGGGGCATATGGCATTACATTAGCAAATTCAGGTTCTGATGTGCCACAAAGTTCAATTAACTTCATTTTATCAACCTTGAGCTGCAAACATAAATGAACAAATATGTGAGGCAGTTCATTCCGAACTATCATGCTGCTATGACTAGTGCAGGACTATCAATGTTTGAAGAGTAGGCTGAACAAACCTTGTGCCTTTTCGCGCACAGGAAAAAGGCAGCAGCAGTGAACACAGGTCGATTGAAATCAGCACTCGCCCTTCTAGAAGGTGGCAAGGACGTCCGAAATCGGTCCTGATATCTGGAATAGAATTAGAATCATCAATACCTAATTAAAAACTCTCTTAACTGTTTATATAACCACATCATAACTAGAAACTCTAGCATGCTGAAATTCAGAAAGAATCGGCCCAGATAGGTTCCAAACATGCCAAACCAAACCTCATATAAAGCAATACAAAAGTAGATTATTCTTGTCCAATTTAGCCGCCAAACATGAGATCAAACAAACATCTTAGGCAGGACAGTCAACAAACAAAATATGTAAAACCATGAGTTCAAACTTACAATGATAGACCTCT
This sequence comes from Solanum rostratum, assembly GCA_029948455.1. NCBI lineage: Eukaryota > Viridiplantae > Streptophyta > Magnoliopsida > Solanales > Solanaceae > Solanum > Solanum rostratum. Next base: position 8,510,321 of record CM057046.1, read on the forward strand.
TTTAACAAAAGGAATGAGCCTGATACACCCAAACTGAATTGCCAATTCTCTAATATCAAGCTTGTTTCTGCAAAGTAAAAAAGAACTCTTCACATCAGCAAGCATCTAACATATAATAAAGCACCATTTGGCTCAAAAGGGCATACACAGATTCACAAAAAGGGAAATGTAGAGTAAAACAAACAATTAAGAACTCACTTCACTCCAATTCCATTCTGCATTGAAGTGAATGATCTGTTGTAAGCCTTCTCCGACATCCCACTCAATTTAATCGCTGCCTGACGATCAAACACCACGTCCATCCTACAATTATCATCAGAAAAAACATATTAGAAATATTACTCCTATCCCACATTTTACAAAACATCAGTTCTTCAAATAAATTGCCCCAATCATTCCTAATAGTAGTACATCTTGCCCAATAAACAAATTACTCAGTATTTAAAGGGAAAAGGGCTCAAATATAACAAAATATATATATATAACCCAGTCGCTTGATTCATCAGTACTACAAATTGACATCCAAATCAACCCATTTAATAATCTGACTCCTCGCAACCCTAATTTTTATCGACCCAAAAATGAAACCCGCCCAAACAAATTAGGAATACCCATAATTGACTGATCGTTACAATTAAACCCCTAATTCACCTCGCAACAGAACTCATTCAAACAATCGGAGAAGAAAACAGAAGTTGTACCTAGAAGCAGCAATCTCTAAGCAAATTATAGCTTTGCAGATCTCCCCCTACAAAAAACAAATCAAACAAAATTCAGTTCCGTCCAATTCCAATCAAATAAATCTCAATCCGCATAAATCAATCCATCGTATCGTTACTTACAACGCCAATGACGGAGGAATCAAACTGCACATCGGCGAGACGACGAAGCTCAGCCGCTTTACGGACTAGATGCTTGGTCTCAGAGAGTCCAAGCTTTCGGGCAATGTCAGAGAGATCCATTTTCGATTTCGGGTTTGGGGAATGAAGAGAAGATGGATAATTCGGGTCGCATTTTGGAGGGTTTAAGGGAAGAAGAAGAAGAAGAAGATGGCGGGAATGTTGAATTGCTTGTGTTTCGCTACATTTTCATTTCGCGCGCGCGGGGAGAAGATATGCACTATCTTCATTTGGCGCCAACACTTATTTTTACTGTGGTAACAAAAGGTGATAAAAGTGATAAACTCTTAACTCTGAACTTACTTATATATTAAAGAAATACAAATAAATAAGAGATAATTATACCGTAAGCCACTAAAAAAGTTATTTACACAAAAAATAGTCCATATATTTACATAAATAATATATATATTTTTTTTTTTAACCTAAATTATGAATATTAGCATAACTTTAACGCTTACCAAATATAATTATATTTTTCTAAAAGAAAGAGAAGAAAGAGAAAAAAAAGAAAAGAGAAAGAGAAGGTTGTTTTTGTAATTTATTGATAAAATACGCTACAGATCGTAATAAAAAAAATGTACCCTAAAAAGTGTAATATTTGATGTATAATATATTATTTATGTAAATATTTATTTTTCAATTACTAAAAATAACCATTCGGCTGGCCCAGTCTTCTTCTTCTTTTCCTTTTTTTTTTCGCTTTAGCATTTTTCTTTTTGTTTTTTTTATGTTTTTTTTTCGGCTCACAATTTGACTCTATTTGTTTGGCCACTTGGTCTTTTTCTTTTTGATTTTTTTAAATAAATCTTTTTTTAAAACTTTTTTAGATGTGTTATGTTAAATTTTTTTAAAAAAAAAATGTCAATGTTTTAAAAAAAAATTATTTGCTCTATTTAAAAGCTTTTTTTTCATTTTACATAATTATTTATCGTTAAATACCGATATCGATACATTACATAATTATTTGTACAATATTGATACACAATTATGCACCATTTATATAATGTCGATACTTTCCATATCTATTTATACAATATCGACACACATTTGTATATAATTTACAATATCAATATACGTTTACAAACTATTTATATAATAATGATATATGCTTATACGTAATTTATACAATATCGATACATTACATGACTATCTATACACTATTGATACACCCAGAATCGATACATGAAAAAAATACATGATTTTTTTTAAGAAAAAGATTGTTGTTATGTGTGAATTGTCCTCTTTGAGAGGAAAGTAAATGTCAACAATGTTGTCCTCTTTTAAGAGAAAAATATTGGTCAGCATTTGTGGGTGTGCAGAGTTCTCACATGCTTCCTTCATTTCTCTTTGACTATAAATAGTCATGGTTTTTGCAATGTATATATATATGAAAATGCAGATAAAAATTTCCCCTTATTTCTCTCTTCTTCCCAGTTTTAAGCTTTTAATTCTACTTACATATATTCTAGTTAATCCTAGATTTATTTTATAACACGTTATCAGCACGAAGCTCTGCCCATTTCAAGCTATCGTAAAAAGGGGTAAGAATTTATTTTATCAAAATGTCTAACATTTCAAAAGTTGAATTTACTGTACTTAATATTTCTGGATCTAATTATTCATCATAGGCACTAGATGCTGAACTGCATTTAGAATCAATCGGTCTGACAGACACCATTAAAGATGAAAATAAGGCATCCAGTCAAAACCGTGTCAAAGCTTTAATTTTTCTACGCCACCATTTTGACGAGGGACTAAAATTACAATATTTGACAATAAAAGATCCCCTGAAATTGTGGAAGAATCTAAAAGATAGATACGACCACCTGAAGTTGATCGTCCTTCCACAAGCGCATCATGATTGGTTAAATCTAAGATTATTAGATTTCAAAAATATAACTGAGTATAATTCAGCAATGTTTAGAATTATATCACAGTTAAATTTATGCGGAGAAGAAATAACTGAAGCTGACAAGCTTGAAAAAACATACTCCACATTTCCACCCGCGAATATGCTCCTGCGGCAGCAATATATGGGTTTTACAAAATATTCTGAATTACTTTAACACCTTCTTATTGCTGAAAGGCATAATGAATTATTGATGAAAAATCATGATAGTCGGCCCGTTGGTTCTTCACCACTCCCTGAAGTGAATCAGGCGAATTATAACCAACGAGAAAGAAATTATGGCCCTAGAAGTGGTCGTAGCTGTGGCCGTGGCTGAGGTCAAAGAAGAAATCATGATAATCGTCTCGCACCGAGGCACGACCAGCAATCTAAAAAGAAGGAAGAAAAGCCAGAAGCTTTTCCAAAGAAAAATTCAGAAAGTATATGTCATAGATGTGGAGGCAAAGGGCACTGGTCAAGAACACGCCGGTCATCTAAACGCCTTGTTCAACTATATCAGGCATCATTAAAAAGAGCCGAAAATCCAGAGACAAATTTTTTGTCTGAAAATAATATGGAACATATGTATCTGGATGTAGCGGATTACTTAAATTTTCTAGAAGAAAAATTTAAATATTAATGAAAATGTGAACGATGATGAGCATGATAATATATAAAATAATTTTCTTTATTTATATATGCGCTTATGTTTTTATATCCCATTAAAATGAAAATAAATAAATAAATAAATAATAGCACGTTATACTTATTATTATATTTAACTTATGCAAAACTCTTCATTAAATACGCGATGAGGTCCAAATAAATATTTACTTTATTATTTTTCTCTTTGAAGAATGGATTGCCTCAAATTTAGTTTGGATCACTAATCAATCGCGAAGATCTTTGTGTTATTGACAGTGGAACGACTCATGCAATTCTTAAAGACGAGAAATATTTTTCTTCTTTACTTAAAAGAAAGGCAAATGTTACTACAATATCTGGTAGTGCAAAAATAATGGAAGGCTCCGGAAGAGCTACTATATTTCTGCCTAAAGGGACAAAAATCGTTATAGAAGATGCATTGTTCTCTTCTAAATCTCCAAGAAATCTGCTAAGTTTTAAAGATATCCGCAGAAATGGATATCATGTTGAGACACTAAATGAAATGAATATTGAATACCTTGGTATAACCAAGAGTGTCTCAGGCCAGAAATATATTTTAGAAAAATTACCAACTTTATCGTCTGGCCTATATTATGCAGAAATTAGTGCAATTGAAGCACATTCGATCGTAAACCAAAAGTTTACTGATCCAAAAACTTTTGTGCTATGGCATGATCGAGTAGGTCATCCTGGATCAATAATGATGAGACGAATTCTTGAAAATTCAAGCGGTCATCCATTAAAAAACCTGAAGATTCTTATGAATGACAAATTTTCATGTGCTGCTTGTCATCAAGGCAAATTAATTGCCAGACCATCAACCTTGAAGGTTGGCATTGAATCCCCAAAATTTTTAGAACGTATACATGGGGACATATGTGGACCTATTCACCCACCTAGTGGAGTGTTTAGATATTTTATGGTCCTAATATATGCATCATCAAGATGGTCTCACGTGTGCCTTTTATCATCCCGCAACCTGCGTTTGCGAGGCTACTGGCACAAATAATAAGATTAAGGGCGCAATTCCCAGATTATCCAATTAAATCCATTCGTCTGGATAATGCTGGAGAATTTACATCCCAAGCTTTTGATGATTATTGCATATCAATTGGGATAAAAATTGAACATCCGGTAGCTCATGTTCATATTCAAAATGGCCTTGCAGAGTCATTTATTAAGCGTCTGCAATTGATAGCTAGACCACTGCTCATGAAATCAAGATTACCCATTGACGTGTGGGGTCATGCTATCTTACATGCAGCAGCACTTGTACGTCTCGGACCGACTAATTATCATAAATATTCTCCATCACAATTGGTATTTGGTCATGAACCAAATATAGCTCATCTACGAATTTTTGGCTGTGCGGTATACGTGCCTGTAGCACCACCGCAACGCACTAAGATGGGCCCTCAACGGAGGTTAGGTATATATGTTGGGTTCGATTCACCCTCCATAATTCGCTACCTCGAACCGTTGACAGGAGATTTATTTACTGCTAGATTTGCAGATTGTCGGTTTGATGAAATAATTTTCCCGCAATTAGGGGGAGAGAAAAAGGAACCCCAGAGAGAAATTGGAGAAATTGCGTGGAAAGTTTCATCACTATCTCATTTTGATCCACGAACACGCACATGTGAACAGGAGGTTCAGAAGATCATCCATTTGCAGACAATAGCAAATCAAATGCCAGATGCATTTACTGATTTGAAACGGATAACTAAGTCACATATCCCTGCAGTGAATGTGCCTATCCAGATCGAAATCCCAAAGGGACCATTTGCTAGTATCACAGCTTCTGAATCCCAAACACGCCTGAAGCGTGGTAGACCAGTGGATTCAAAGGATAAAAATCCTAGAAAGAGAAACATAAGGAATGATAAAAATGATACTACAAAAGGACTTCCTAAAGAAGATCCAGACTTGAGAAATCCAGATATTCCTGAAAAAATCAGTGAACCAGAGACTCAAGTGAATAAAGAACTTCCAATAAGTTCTATTGGTGATGAGATAAGTTTAGATCGATCAAAAATTACAGTGGATAATATTTTTGCATATAATGTTGCACTTAGCCTCATGCAAGACAGTGAAAGTCTTGAGCCTAAATCTGTCGAAGAATGTCGATACAGAGATGATTGGCCAAAATGGAGAGAAGCTATTCAATCTGAATTGAATTCACTCTCTAATCGTGAGGTATTTGGACCTGTAGTCCAAACCCCTGATGGTGTAAGACCAGTTGGCTATAAATGGGTTTTTGTGCGAAAGCGAAATGAGAGAAATGATATTGTAAAATACAAGGCACGCCTTGTTGCACAAGGATTCTCTCAGAAGCCCGGTGTCAACTATGAGGAAACATATTCACCTGTTATGGATGGAATAACCTTTTGATACCTCATCAGTTTAGCTGTACATGAAAATCTTGATATACATCTAATGGATGTAGTTACAGCTTACCTCTATGGTTCACTTGACAGTGAAATTTACATGAAAATCCCAGAAGGATTCAAATTGCCCGAAGCATGTACTAAGTCTCGGGAAATGTTCTCAGTCAAATTACAAAGATCATTATATGGTCTGAAACAATCAGGGCGTATGTGGTATAATCGCCTTAGTGAGTACTTGATAAATAAAGGATATATAAATAATGTCATTTGTCCATGTGTTTTCATTAAGAAAACAGGATCGGAGTTTGTAATACTCGCTGTTTATGTTGATGACATAAATCTCATTGGAACTCCTGAAGAGGTCCAAAAGGCAATTGAATATTTAAAGAAAGAATTTGAGATGAAAGATCTTGGAAGGACAAAACTTTGTCTGGGTTTACAAATTGAACATTTAGCAGACGGGATCTTTGTTCATCAATCTGCCTATACTGAGAAAATCTTAAAGCGATTCTATATGGACAAAGCACATCCGTTAAGTACTCCAATGGTTGTTAGATCACTTGAAGTGAATAAAGATCCATTTCGTCCTCCAGAAGAGGATGAAGAACTTCTTGGTCCAGAAGTACCATACCTCAGTGCCATTGGTGCACTCATGTATCTTGCTAACTCAACCAGACTTGATATAACATTTTCTGTTAATCTGCTAGCAAGGTATAGTTCTTCCCCAACGCGAAGGCACTGAAACGGTATCAAGCATATTTTGCGATACCTGAAAGGTACAGTTGATATGGGTTTGTTTTATACTAACAAAGGCTGTGCAGACCTTGTTGTTTATGCAGATGTAGGGTATTTATCAGATCCACATAAAGCCCGATCTCAGACCGGCTATCTCTTTGCATATGGAGGAACTGCTATATCATGGCGATCTACAAAGCAGTCAGTTGTTGCTACTTCTTCAAATCATGCTGAAATAATTGCAATTCATGAAGCAAGTAGAGAATGTGTGTGGTTGAGATCAATCATACATTTCATCGAAGAAAAATGTGGACTGAAAAAGGATGTCATAGTACCCACGGTCATATTTGAAGACAATGCTGCGTGCATAGCTCAATTAAGGGGTGGCTTCATAAAAGGAGACAGAACGAAACACATTTCACCGAAATTATTCTTCACACGTGATCTTCAGAAGAAAGGTGATATTGATGTACAACAAATTCGTTCAAGTGATAATCTTGCAGATTTATTCACTAAGGCATTGCCAACGTCAACATTTGAAAAGCTAAGATATAAGATTGGAATGCACCGTCTCCAAAGTATCAAATGAAGTCTCCATCAGGGGGAGTAAAATACGCGCTGTACTCTTTTTTCCTTAACCGAGGTTTTATCCCACTAGGTTTTCCGGTAAGGTTTTTAATGAGGCAGCTAGTGATGCGTATTAAGATCACATAAAACCTTCCTTTTTACATGGACAATTCAGGGGGAGTGTTATGTGTGAATTGTCCTCTTTGAGAGGAAAGTAAATGTCAACAATGTTGTCCTCTTTTAAGAGGAAAATATTGGTCAGCATTTGTGGGTGTGCAGAGTTCCCACATGCTTCCTTCATTTCTCTTTGGCTATAAATAGCCATGGTTTTTTGCAATGTATATATATGAAAATGCAGATAAAAATTTCTCCTTATTTCTCTCTTCTTCCCAGTTTTAAGCTTTTGATTCTACTTACATATATTCTAGTTAATCCTAGATTTATTTTATAACAATTGTTTCTTTTTTTTCTACATAAAAAGTCACAGCAAAATATAAATAAAATAAGTGCTGCCAGGAAAAAAAAAAAGCAAAAAGGACAATTTTTTTTGGATTTGGCAAAGGGTCTAATGATCTTGGGCTAATTTGATTTTTGTTGAGCCCATGGCCTTCCTAGGCTATTTTTGTAAGGAAAAAAGAATGAACTACTTTTTTGGTAATTTTTTTTTCTTTTATATATATATATATATATATATATATATATATATATATATATATATATATATAAAATCAACATATATTCAATTGATGTGTGTTGATTTTATCGTATTTACATATTGATATGTGCTTTTCATAGATAGTCGCTCCATTTATTTCGATTTTTAGTTTTATTTTCCCCTCTGTTCCCTTTCCTTCCCTTTGCAATATCTGGTTATTCTACTTCTGGGTTGTTGAGTCGAGGGTTCACGGAAAACAGCATCTCTACTTCTATACGAGGAAGTGGGAAGGTCTGCGTACATTTATAACCTTCCCAGACTCCACTTGTAGAATTCAACTGGATATGTTATTGTATATATATGAAATACCCCCAATAAATAATTTGATTTTCTCAATCTTTTGATTTTTGGTTTTCTAAAAAGCAAATAGCCATTTTTAGAGGATTTTTACAACTTGTTTGGATGATTGTTATATAGAATATTGTATTGTTTTGAATAGGTACATCGTATCATTTTATCATCTTATATAAAGTCAGTCATCATCGATTTAAAGAATAAACTTATATATATATATAAAGGATAATATAATTAAAGATAGAGCACATGATAAAATAAAATTATTATAAAAATAAGAAAAAACAAAATAAGAAGAAAACAAATTTAAAGTGTACTATAATAGGGAAAATGCAACATTGGACGGTAGTGCCCATGGTAAATACTTACTAATTTAAAACTTAGCAATTAAAATTTAAAGTAACAATATCACTTAAATTGTGTATATTATATTATATATGATAAAAATGACTTGAATTGTTTAATTCCATGTAAATATCTTGTGGATATCACTTTTCTTATATTTGAAGTAATACCACTTTTTGCCTTTAGACATAGGATTGAAGATCCAAGAAAACCAGTAGCAATACAGTGGACTTGAGAATCTTCACAGATATTTGGAGCTACTAAGACATTTGCCAACAACAACAATATACTCAATGTAATCTCACAAGTGAAATCTGGAGAGAGTGAGGTGTATGCAAGCCTTAACCCTATCTCGAGGGGTGGAGAGGTTGTTTCCAATAGACCTTCAGATAAAAAACAAGATTGAATAGAACCACCCATAGTCGGGTGACAACAGACGATCATTATCGCTGCTAAATCAGTTAAATAGTATTAGAGATATCTGAAATCATATTCTGAACATCAATCTTATATTGCTCCTTCAGCAGTAAAACCCCTGCCTTGTACATACAATAACCTCCGATACACCACACAAGTCCTGGATGTAACAACCTTTCACAGGACCATAACCAACTCTGCTACAAGAAACCGGAAAAAAATAATTCAAAGTACTCTTGGGAGCATCTTACTTCTATAGTGCTTGAATACTCTTACGCAACTTGCAGTATCTGATCGGATTTTGGTTGTTTCAACTTGTTGATATAGCAGGATCGAAACCAGCAAGAAAGCAGGATGTCTAAGAAGATGTCTCTGTTGATTCTTCATCAAGGCCACTCTCTTGAATCAGCTGTTAACATTCAGAAGAATTTAGGTTAGGACAGTTAAGTATTTACTTAATATGACAACCGAGAATTGATGGATGATAGGCTGCAGTTTGAAATACCAAGGAGCCAGCTCGCTCATATGCTTCCATTGCTTTAGGATCATCCTCATCTGCATAGCCAACTTGCAATATCCGGGGACCATTCACTGACCAAAATGCTTTTCTGCCTCCTTCCTGCAATCAATTTGAGCATATCATACAGTCGCCCACGGGATCATTCATAGCGGAAAGAAAGCTTTTCCAGACAATAAAATCTGTTGTTTCATACACAAACGCAGCAACTAGCAAGTAGAAGGGACTCATGAACTACTAATAGTACAATGAATTGGCGATCTGATAGAATCGAAGAATGATCGATTATACACAAAATATTTCCTTCAAAACTTGTATGGACCAAAAACAAAGAATGCTGTTCTTGGACAACCATCCTCTACAATTGGTCAAAAACTGTTTGTTTATTTTTTTGTTATAGTTTAAGCTTCAAAAAGCGAAGAATGGCTTGATTAAATCATTTGATTACACAGAATGATAGCTGCCTTCTATCCACAAATCTGAAAGTATAACAATTTTGAGATAATTAAATATGTAGAGCAAGAGGAGATACTGATTCAAGAGGCTGGATATGAACTCCGAACTAGAAAAGCTACAATATGTCTGCTTATTATCACAACTGTAAGGGATAAGATAACCAAATGAAGCACATACAAGAAAACAGTTCAGATTATACCTGTAATATGAGCAAATAAATAGCCTCTAGCGATTGTACACGAATTTCAGGATCAGTAACAGGTTCTCGCTCGATTGAGAGTGCACTTGCCAGCTCTAGTGGCATTTTCCGAGTGTCTTCCTCACTATAAACCTGTCAGAAATTGGCCCATAAGAAAACACTCAATTAAAATGGAAAGGAATATGGAGAATTGAGACAAGAAAATTAAGATTTGACATATTTGTAGCGGCGAGCTACAGATAAACGGGAAGGAGACAACGCAAGAAAGTAAAAAAATTATAGATTGCCAAAAAGGTAAAAAGAAGATATGTTCCGTCATGGAAGATATTTTAAACTTGATAGAAAATCTAGATCAAGCCTTTTTAGCCTTTACCCAAGCAGCAAACCAAATAGAAATGATTCTCAGCTCCACCTGCGCCTTTATTCCCATTTGAAATTAATTCTCTTGTTCTTCGCTAACTTTGTTTTTCTATTGAATTGGGTCTTCTAAGGCCTTCAGGTTACCAGATAAATGCTTAGCACACTCAGTCAGCAACACCATGATGTTACCAGCTGAATCCTAAAACAAGTAGTCCTTGAGAAGTGAACAACTAAAACGCAGTTATTTTGTACTTGACAGGATAAAAATCTTAACTATAGAAGATATTAATCAGCAAATCCCAACAGAGAGAAGCTTTCCCCTTGTGTACATTAAGTAATGACACACACTGCTAAAAGAATACACATAGCAATTCCAGGAATACTTGTTGAAAGAAATATTTGTAGACGGTCCTTAAACAAAGTTGGAAGCTTTCCGAGTCCATTCAAAGAAGAACAATTCACCTTATGGTAAATGAATTATCAATAACAAACAACATTTATTAGTTTTCGGATTTCACATTATCTGGTTCAACTTATCTAGTCCTCCACTTGTGTGAGTTATTTCAATTAGAGAGAAAGAACAATCAAATGATAGATCTCCCTTTAGTATAATAATACTGAAATTGAGATGATGGAAAAAATAGCTTTACAGGTCTCTAACAAATTTCACGAAACAGAAACAAATTAAGTGTGAAATGACAGTAAGAAGCAAAGTCATGTCCATCTTTCAACTCCTAATTACACAGAGATTTGAAGAGTACTGCAGAAATAAATGAATTATCGTTGATATCTTCCTTATATAGGTGCAAGTCACCTTATTTCCAGCAACAGGCAGGAGCAGAGCTGGCCATAAGAATTCAGAAATCAGAAGCAAATCTTGCAGATGATTCTCCGCTTCAAAGCAGCAGTTGCGGATGGTTCCTGCGACCTATATCATAAAATCAGTGCACAATTTTTTTCCCAGCTAAACTTCTGCTTATCACATGATTGTAAAAGAAAGGTTTAAATATACAGTAAAAAAGCTGGATCAAGCCAAATTGCTCAGTCTAGAAGGCACTAATTAAATATATTCGTGCTTGATGACAGAATTTAAAACATTTCCAGTTTTTTTCTTTTTTCATTTTGATTTCAAATACTTAATTTAAAGCAGAAGTCCATGAATAAAAGCCATCGTGAACTGAAAACTATCCTACACATACCCCTCTCTTTCGCAACAAGCTCTTAGAATCATGCCGGACTATTTGCTTTAGAAGGCATCGTTTTTGATCAAGCAGAAGCTTTCTCCCCTGTTCCTTCTTAGAAATGTTGACAAGTACAGAAGCCACATGTTCAAAGGGATCACCTGATCACAAGGGAAAAAGAGATTTGTGGTAATAACAACAATAAAGATAAGAATACTACGGAAAGCTAGCCAATAATTTCTTGCTTGAGTTAAACATGCATCACGTTAGAGATATATTTAAGTTGGTACGCCTTCTCTAACAACTTAAGCTTTTCGATGAGATGGCCAGACACTCCAACACATCACATACCAAAAGATACTTTTTATGTACTAGAATCTTGAAATCATATATTTTGCTATACCTTCAACTTCCCCTAAGCAAGTAAATGTTGAGAAAAAGCTGTGTCAAGATTGAAGGTAGAAGCCCAGGACAGAATCCAATTAGCATTATTGCAGAACAGACAGACTTTACACAGCATTGCTCATCCACAGTGGAATATTTTCTAAGCCTTTTAGCACCCAAAATTTAGTGAAGTACTTCAATCACAAAGATTGCTAAATTTCTTGCTTCTCAATCGAGGATTCACCTTTTCTCATAAAACACAGAAAGTCACATGACTCGCATCTGGTCAAATTTAATGCTTGTCACACCCCTATTTTTCACCACGTATGTTTTGAAAAATAGAGTTTTTCGACTTAAAGTGACATTTTGAAAAGGGATTGTTTATTATTCAGAATCGCCACTTGAACTTGAATTTTGGTGTTCCAAGTCACCTTATTTAAATCCCTAATCAAAAGGAAGTTGACTCTTTATTTTTTTGGTCTGCGAAAACAAAGATCAGGTAAGGAATTTTATTAACCGAGAGGAAGGCGTTAGGCACCCCTCGAGTCCCGTGGTTTTAGCACGGTCGCTTTATTGACAAGTTTATGGCTTAACATAATTTTTAATATATTGTATTTATGAGTTTTACAAAAAATGTCATTTACCCGCCTTCCTTGATTTATTTTAAGCTCGTTTAAGACTGTCTTATTTTATCAGTGTGGTGTATTGGTAGCAGCGCTTTCCAACCTTGCCACAAATTGTTCATTTATTCGTATTTTCCAATAATATTTGTTTAATGTTATTTAACTCCTAGTGTTTGCCTATCGAGACCTAATCATGCTCCTAAATTCAATTTAATTGCAAAAATTATTTAAAATTCAAATTCTTTTTACAAAGTAAAAAAGAACTTTAGTTAATTTTTTTTATTAGAGGTTAGTCATTGTGACACACGAAAAGCATAATTAAACATTCAATACTAATTACATGGATCAACACAAACTTATTAAAGTTAGTGTTCTTATAAAAAAAGAATTACTCAAATGAGATGTAAAAAGGTTACAAATTTTCATTCTTGTTTTTATTTTATATTTTTTCTAAGAAAAGTGAGTACAATATTAGTAACCCAAATACATTTTTATATAAGTTTTACACATTTTGTGTATTAGGAATTATGAACACCAAAAATTTTTCTTTTCTTTATTTTAGTCATAAAAATTAAAAGAAGAACCTACTAACTGAAACCAATATTTTACATGTTGAATCCTTATCATAATTATTCTCGTCATTTTAATTTATTAAACCATAAATATACACATCAATATAGAAAATATGAAAATAAAAATAGACTTTAAAAACGAATTTACTTAAACGTAAAATAAACTGTGGGTTGTTTAAACATAAAATAAACTATGAACTACATATTGTTATAATAATTTTACACTATATTTAACAATATAAAAGATATGGACATGAAAGATTTGCACATATATACTTCATATTGCAATATTAAAGAATATTAACGGGTCAAACACTGATAAAATCTAATAACTCCAATGTATTGCAATCACATTAAACTACACAGAAAGATTAACTGTTACCTCTTGTGAAGATTAACCTACAAAAAATAGGCCACGGTAGGAACCACGAACTTGAAACTGCGAAAGTAAAACTCAAACTCCGTTTTTCTTTTCATTTGTTGTTGTGACTTTTGATTTTTTTTAAGGTGTGTTTTGTAGATTATTATTTTATTGCAAATGTTTTTCTTTCCTTTTTGGATTCTCTTGTGTGTGTGTGTTTTTTTGTGAGCGTTGTTGCGTGAGTGTGTGAATTTTATGCTTTTCGTGTGTCACAATGACTAACCTCTAATAAAAAAAAATTAAAGTTCTTTTTTTACTTTGTAAAAAGAATTCGATTTTTAAATAATTTTTGTAATTAAAGTTCTTTAAATTGAATTTAGGAGCATAATTAGGCCGATAAACTACGACAGGCAAACACTAGGATTTAAATAACAGTAAACAAATATTATTGGAAAATACAAATAAATGAACAATTTGTGGCATGCTTGGAAAGTGTAGTTACCAATACACCATACTAAGAAAATAAGACTATCTTAAACGAGTCTAAAATAAATCAAAGAAGGCGGGTAAATGACATTTTTTGTAAAACTCATAAGTACAATATATTCAAAAGTATGTTAAGTAATAAACTTGTCAATAAAGTGACCGTGCTAAAACCACGGGACTCGAGGGGTGCCTAACATCTTCCTCTCAGTCAACAAAATTCGTTATTCGATCTTTGTTTTCGCAGACCAAAAAAATAAAGAGTCAACTTTGTTTTGATTAGGGATTTAAATAAGGTGACTTAGAACACCAAAACTCAATTCCAAGTGGTGATTCTGAATAATAAACAATGCATTTTAAAAATGTCACTTTAAGTGAAAAAAACTCTATTTTTCAAAACATACGTGGTGAAAAATAGGGGTGTGACAGACTTGATGAAATAAAAGAAAAGAAAGGAAAACAACAATAATAAAGATGCTCTCTCGGAGTATCTTGAGTTTCAGTCGCCTTCCAGGTTCGAATAGATTCTTAACAATGTTTTCGGCACGTGAAGGGCTAATGCACGTGCTTGCCGACCTAGGGTCTCATCATAAACATCAATTAGGTCCTCAACAAGCTGAAGCACGTGTCCTTTGGCCTCCTCTATGTTTTCGTGATGGTTTCGTAGCCAGTTCTGAGTGGCATGGAATCATGGTTCAAGTTATCTTTTTGTGCCTTGAGCTCTTCTACTTGGTTAAGAAGTGCGTTCTGCTCTCCAATCCATTGGTTCCTCTCGTTCTTGACTTCTGCCTGGTAAGCCATGAAACGCCTTGCTATGTTTCTTTCTCGCTCCATGGAGGCTTTCAACTGAGCCTGCAACCTAGACGGGGTCTATACCAATAGGGCCTTTTCTTTTTTAAATTATTCTTCTTGTTGCTCCAGAGCACCTGTGGTAATGCTCAGATCCTCGCACAAAGACTGGATGGTGGATTGGTGCTCCTTCTCCACCCTCTTTTGAATCAATCTTACTCGAGCCTCCAATGTTGCCTCGTGTTGTGCCAACTCTTCTCTAACATTCCTCAAGGCATTATTCAAGCTATCAAAAGTGGACCGATAATCCTCTTCGACTTCAAGACGAGCCTGCTTGATTCTGACCTCGATTTTAGTTTCATGATCTAGGGCTCCTCTTGCCGATCTTTCTGGTATGGCCTTGAGTGGAGGCTGATCATAAAACCATACTAAATATGAGTGGTCCACCTCACCCTTGCTACGATCTACTACCTTGTCTTAGGGGCTTGAGAGTATGCATCCTCCCCAAATCTTGAATATATCTGACTCCCTAAGACGAATATTGGAATGGAAGTCATACATAAACTCTTGCATTTCTTCAACTCTGGGTATAAACTGTCGTCGGCCCAATTGCCTCATGACCCTGAGTGGTGCATAGGGTTGGACACCACGAAGACCCATCAAGACAATGAACAATCGAAAGGAAGACATGTATATTACCTGTGGAACCAATGATAGTTCCACACAATCTTATCGGCGGTTAGCTCCTTAAGGTATCTTTTCCAAGCTTTGATGCCCTCGGGGAAAACCTGATCTTTAATTCTTTCTTTATAACCCCCAATGTAATCATCTCATTACACTCTGAAGTCTATTACGTAGGGGTGATAACAAACGTGTTCGAGCATCCACATTTGCAACAAAATATTACATCTCTCCAAATAATCTTCACCATTTTTGCACCTTGTCAGGGCGCGGTAAATGTCGGCTAGAACCATTAGAACAAGAGTGATGTTAGGCCTCTTCTCGAAAGCTGGAAGGGTCGCGGCCAAGTTTATGTCAATCTTTCCACCCCTTCTTGGGAATACCATAATTTCCAAGAAAGCCACTATGATTGCATCCTAATTGTGCCTTCCCCAAGTCTGGCGCCAACCGCCGTTATGGAGTTGTTTTCATAAAACTCAAATCCATCTTGTCGATCATACCTTTTGTAAAAGAAATCCAAATGAACCCACCGTTGCTTTAGCAATCCATCTCTACTTTGTTGATGTGCAATAGTTCCAAGAATATTCCAGCACCAATATGCTTAGGCATAAGCAAAGAGATGTTAGCTCCTTTACAATCTTCAAACTAGCACCAAAGAGCTAACAAAGTCAAGAAATTGTTCAGTACTAAATCCAGGGCTTAAATTAATCCAATTGAATAACATAAGTAAACATCTAACTTTAAGAGAGTGGCTCGGAGTTGAGATCCCATCAAAACATCTACGGTTCCTTTCAGTCCATAAACACCAAAATATAACTCCGAGGATCATCACCCAGACTTTCTTGATGGACTTATCAACTCTCCATGTATTCCATCTCATGTAGGCTTTTATCACACTTTGTGGCATGACCCACTGTAAGCCAAAAATGCAGCAGAAAATATTCCAAAGGGCTTTGGCCACTACACAGTGAAGGAGCAGATGATTGACTATTTCTGTGCTATCTTGACACATACAGCACTTATCATCCAGATCGAGGCCTCTTTTGTTGAGATTATCTAGTGTTGAACATGCTTCCTGGAGAGCAATCCAACAAAAAACAGATGACCTTGGAAGGCATTTTGGTCTTCCAAATGAGTTTCCACGGCCAAAGTTCAATGATCTGGTTTTGACAACATATGTGGAGTTTTTGTCTTGAGCAATCTCGAACAAGTTTGGGTAAGCTTCCATGAGTGAAGTGTAACTTAGCCATTTATCGCTCCAGAATTTAATATGTGAGCCATCCCCTGCTTTGAACCATACCTTTGTAGCAAATTCGCTCCAAAACTTACTAATGTATTTCTAGGGGCCAACCTGATGGGGTGAATTAGAGATTTTTGTGCTCCATTTATCCCTTCTTTCATGCTTAGCAACTACAACTTCTTTCATGTCAACTTCATGTCCATATCTTTTATATTGTTATAATATAAAACCTTCATAAAGGAGAACTTATGATGCCTAAGCATATTGGTGCTGGAAGATTCTTGGAACTGTTGCACATCAACAAAGTAGAGATGGATTGCGTAAAGCAAGGGTGGGTTCATTTGGATTTCCTTTACAAAAGGTATGATCGACAAGATGGATTTGAGTTTTATGGAAAACAACTCCATAACGGCGGTTGGCGCTAGACTTGGGAAAGGCACAGTTATGATGCATTCATAGTGGCTTTCTTGGGAATTATGGTATTCCCAAGAAGGGGTGGAAAGATTGACATAAACTTGGCCGCCGTCCTTCCAGCTTTCGAGAAGAGGCCTAACATCACTCTTGTTCCAATGGTTCTAGCCGACATTTACCGCGCCCTGACAAGGTGCAAAAATGGTGAAGATTATTTGGAGGGATGTAATATTTTGTTGCAAATGTGGATGCTTGAACACGTTTGTTATCACCCCTACGTAATAGACTTCAGAGTGTAATGAGATGATTACATTGGGGGTCATAAAGAAAGAATTAAAGATCAGGTTTTCCCCGAGGGCATCAAAGCTTGGAAAAGATACCTTAAGGAGCTAACCGCCGATAAGATTGTCTGGAACTATCATTGGTTCAACAGGTAATATACATGTCTTCCTTTCGACTATTCATTGTCTTGATGGGTCTTCGTGGTGTCCAACCCTATGCACCACTCAGGGTCATGAGGCAATTGGGTCGACGACAGTTTATACCTCAAGTTGAAGACATGCGAGAGTTTATGTATGAGTTCCATTCCAATATTCGTCTTAGGGAGTCAGATATATTCAAGATTTGGGGAGGATGCATACTCTCAAGCCCCCAAGACAGGGTAGTAGATCGTAGCAAGGGTGAGGTGGACCACTCATATTTAGTATGGTTTTATGATCAGCCCCCACTCAAGGCCATACCAGAAAGATCGGCAAGAGGAGCCCTAGATCATGAAGCTAAAATCGAGGTCAGAATCAAGCAGGCTCGTCTTGAAGTCGAAGAGAATTATCGGTCCACTCTTGATAGCTTGAATGATGCCTTGAGGAATGTTAGAGAAGAGTTAGCACAACACAAGGCAACATTGGAGGCTCGAGTAAGATTGATTCAAAAGAGGGTGGAGAAGGAGCACCAATCCACCAGCCAGTCTTTGCGCGAGGATCTGAGCATTACCACAGGCGCTCTGGAGCAACAAGAAGAATAATTTAAAAAAGAAAAGGCCCTATTGGTACAATCCCAGTCTAGGTTGCAGGCTCAGTTGAAAGCCTCCATGGAGTGAGAAAGAAATATAGCAAGGTGTTTCACGGCTTACCAGGTAGAAGCCGAGACTGAGAGGAACCAATGGATTGGAGAGCAGAACGCACTTCTTAACCAAGTAGAAGAGCTCAAGGCACAAAAAGATAACTTGAACCATGAGATCCATGCCACTCAGAACTGGCTGCGAAAATGTCACGAAAACATGGAGGAGGCCAAAGGGCGTGTGCTTCAGCTTGCCGAGGACCTAATTGATGTTTATGGCAGTTATCTCCATCGGAATGATGAGACCCTAGGTTGGCAAGCACGTGCATTAGCCCCACACCTGCCGAAAGCATTGTTCAGAATCTATTCGAATCTAGGAGCCGACAGAAACTAGAAACACTCCGAGAGAGCATCTTTATTATTGTAGTTTTACTTTCTTTTCTTTTATTTCATCAAGTTTGTCACACTCTATTTTTTCACAACGTTTGTTTTGAAAAATAGAGTTTTTTCCACTTAAAGTGACATTTTGAAAAGGGATTGTTTTGTATTCAGAGTAGCCACTTGGAATTGAATTTTGGTGTTCCAAGTCACCTTATTTAAATCCCTAATCAAAAGGAAGTTGACTCTTTATATTTTTGTCCGCGAAAACAAAGATCGGATAAAGAATTTTTGTTGACCGAGAGGAAGGTGTTAGGCACCCCTCGAGTCCCGTGGTTTTAGCACGGTCGCTTTATTGACAAGTTTATGGCTTAACATAATTTTGAATATATTGTATTTATGAATTTTACAAAAAATGTCATTTACTTTCCTTCTTTGATTTATTTTAAACTCGTTTAAAACTGTCTTATTTTATTAGTGTGGTGTATTGGTGGCAGAGCTTTCCAACCATGCCACAAATTGTTCATTTATTTGTATTTTCCGATAACATTTGTTTAATGTTATTTAATGCTAGTGTTTGCCTATCGTTGTTTATCGGCCTGCTCCTAAATTCAACAACAACAACATACCCAGTGGAATACCACAAGTGGGGTCTGGGGAAGGTAGAATGTACACAGACCTTACCACTACCTCATAGAAGTAGAGAGGTTGTTTCCTGGGAACCCTCGTCTCAAAAACCCATAAACAGAATAAACTAGATATGACAAAAAAGCACATGTCAATATGTAAATACGATAGAATTAACACACATACGACAGATATAAAAGACGCCTACTCCTGCTACCTTGCTATACCTCCACCTAACCTTACCAACCAATTAGCCTGCTACTCTGATTGCGACCTCCAGTTTTGCCATATCTTGTCTGATCACCTCCCCCAATACTTCTTCGATCTACCTCTACCCCTCCATGTAACTCCCAAAACCAACCTCTCGCACCTCCTAACAAGAGCATTGGTATACCGTCTCTGCACATGTCTAAATCATCGCAGTCTCGCTTTCCTCATCAATTTAAAAAAATTTAATTACAAAAATTATTTAAAATTCGAATTCGTTTTTACGCATATAGTGAGGGGAAAAAAAAAGAGCACACACACAAAGGAAAAAACGAAGAAGAAAATTTTTTCAAACCTTGGAGAATTGAGTTTGGTTTTTGTTCGAGGTTTCCGGGTTTCTCCTTTAGCTAGTTCATCACACAGGTTCTTGCTCGATTCTTGTCTATTTATTCTCTGTAACTCTTACTGTCAATCAAATTATGCACAAAGCTATTCAAACGGTTTCTTATATTATTAGGTATGCCAAGTCGATTATTACGTGAAATACATTCCTTATTGCGTTTGGTATGTTCCTGAATATCATTGATGTTTTTTCTTGTTAGTTTGTTTATTAACATAGGTATGACATACATAAAAAGAAGAAATATATTATATATGAATAAAAAGCCATGGATGAATTTATTTATATTTTTAAAGGAGGCAGAATATCTTTCTTAACAAGTATATCATATTCTAATAATTTACTAAATAAACATTTTTTTTAAAATAAATTACATATATAAAACAATTTTTGAGTCTGTCTCAAAGAAAGATTTGACTGTCGAAATGTTAACCATTTTAATCATTATTAAACTTGTTTTAGGATCGAAATATATTTCAATATGATGCATGATTTACAACGGATACACTTTAACAATTTTTTTAATTTTAATAGCAATAATTCTATTGATTAATTTATAAAACTGATCGATGTAATATTAAAAACTGCAAATCAACCATATAATTATGAATTATGATCACTGGTAGCCCACGTCGTCGCCATGTAGGTCATATGTTTTTGACATAAATTTTTTTTTACAATACAATTATAAGAGCTGGATTGTTTTTTTTACAAACTAGATCGATAACTAAAAGTAAACAAACGAATGGATGTTGGGTTTAAGAAAATTGAGAATGAATTTTTCACCGATATTATTATTTTTTTAATTAACAAATACGGATTTCAAGTATGCAGATTGTTGAATAGAGTTACTTAAAAAAAATTCTTTAGATTAATTTATTTTAATTAAAAGATAAGATAAAAATAATATAAAGTTACATGAAATTAAGTTGGAATATTCATAATTAAATTTCGGATTAAATTTAATTATATTAATTTTTCAGTTTTGTTGTGTTGTAATTTATGTAACAGCAAGGATTTAACTTGACTAGTTTAAATTTAAAGTAAGGTTAGACAAAACCCAATTTCAAATTTTAACACTGATATTTAAATTTTCAAATTATATGTAAGTATTTTAAATTATAATTCTTCATTCAACTAAAAGTAAAATATTTCAAAATATAATCTAGAAAAGTGAAAAATACAAAATAATAAATAATTCGTGGCAAGGTTGGAAAGCTATGCTACCAATATACCACAAACCAATAAAATATGCTAGTTTTTTTTAAAAAAAAAATGAATTTCAAATAAATCAGAAAAGGTGGATAAATAAGCATTTTTGTACATTAGCTATATCACATTCAAAATTAAATTAAGCCATAAACAATCAATAAAGCAACCGTGTTAGAACAAAGGGACTCGACGGATGCCTAACACCTTCCCTCCGGTCAACAGAATTCCTTATCCAATCTTTGTTTTCGCATACCAATAAAAAGTAAAGAGTCAACTTCCTCTTGATTAGGGATTCAAATAAGGTGACTTGGGACACCAAAACTCAATTCCAAGTGGCGACCCTAAATAATAAACAAATAAAATCATCCCTTCTCAAGACGTCACTTTGATTAGAAAAACTCTATTTTTCAAAACTCACGTGGGAAAGAATAGGGGTGTAACAACGCTCAGTGAACAAAAATTATGTATAGAATGTGCTCCAGGTTTCAAGGCTTTTTGGATCAATCCTTTAAGTAGATGAAAAATCCATGATAATTTACAACACTAATTTGTTGACTTAGATATTTACCACTGTCTAGAAAACAAAATTGTTGACTTAGATTTGTTATCCATCTTAAGCAGACTGCAGACTAAGGTGAATTCAAGTCAAGTTCTCTAGCTAGACAATAAATTCAAGTTCAAGTAACCAATCTGGAGGCATGATCAGGAAACCACCCCCCAGATTCCCACTTTGTGCACAACCTAAGCAGGGCTATATCTGAGTTCAGCTGTAATCGTTTCATTTTTGCTCTGTGTAGGGGACCAGTGTTGTCAACAGGTGCTTAAGCATTGAAGCGAGGCTCAAAACGTGTTGAGTGCTCCGCTCGCTTATTGTGCGTTTCAATGTCATCATCGAGATTCTAAGACATTTTTCCTTACCAATAACCTCTTCTGAAGAGGCGACACTAAACAATTAATATTTTACTTTGTCATAAAAAAGTTTCAATTCCTTGTTCGCATATTTGTTGTTCATGCTTATAATTGTTAGTCTTGGACTAACCATATATGTTTGTATTTCTTTTTTCACTTTGCGCCTTTTTACATTAAAGTCCACACTCTATTTGCTTTTAAAGCCACAACGGACATTAGAGCTTTTTGCTTTTGTTAACACTTCTAGGGACTAAAGTATCAAAGCGCTTAAAACAAACAAAACAATCAATTTGAATTAAAAGGGAAATAGAATGAAATTAAACATACCTTTCCTATCATAGGAGGACGAACAAAATGATCTCACAAGCTTCATGACATATAAGCCATGCATCTTCTCATCTGCAGACTGCCAATCACGGAAAGCAATCAGCATAATAAGCAGAAGAAACCGATATATTTTAATGGTGGTGTATAAGAAACCGGTATTCAACTCACCCATATTAATTGTGGAGAATCAATGAATACAACCTAATAGCAGATAGAAAGTGCACGACTTGTTTTATGATATTTATGGAACTCTTCTTGTTATCCATCTTAAGCACAATCAAAACCTAATAATTGTGAAGTTGTCCCATTCTATTTTAAAAATGGGAGATTAAGTGTGGAAACTTTCCTCCTTTATTGATTAACATAAAAAGATACAGGACACAATTCGTGATTTATCTTATGAGTGCATAAACAAAAATATTGACACATATTAGCAGCTTCAAAGTTAAACTTGTCGTAAACAAAAACCTAAGGAGAGTTGATAAGACCATCAAGAAAATCTGGGTGATAATCCCTACAACGTTGTTTTGGCATTTGTGGACAAAAGGAATCGAAGATGTTTGGTGGAGCCTCAACTCCAAATCACTCTGAAAGCTAGATGTTTGCTTAATCTTTTTTGTTGGACTAAGTTGGCCATTTTTGGACACACTTTGTCAGCTCATTAGTTTTAGTTTGACACATTGTAAAGGGGCTAATAATCTTCCTCTTTGTTTCTTTTGTAGTTTTGCATCTCCTTGATACCTTTTTAAATGAAATGCCTTAATTCATAAAGAAATAAAAAGGCATGTAAAGCTTTGGTGAAAAAAAAAGAGATGAGAATTAACCTGAAGCAAAGAATCAATACCAGCATCCAGCTGTGTGAGATTAACAAGGAGCATAATCAGCAGACTTGTGATTTCACAATCTTGCTTATACAGAGTCTCCATTGATGTCCTAACCATATGCATCTCAACCATCTTACCTGCCAACTCTGGCTTTTGTGACAGATTTACCAGTGCTTGAGCCGCAGGTTCAGAAACCACCTAAATAGGGTTTTTTGATACAAGAAAAGGATCAAAAAGGCCCTTGGAGGCTACTGCATAGTATGAGTATCAATACAAGAAAAGAGAAATAAAAACATGTCGAAAAATTGAGTTTGTAATAAAAGAACTCAGGAAGATAAACTATGGTCATGGCATGAATTATTAACAATGAATTTGTCAGATTTTTGCACAATTAGTATGCAATGAAAACAAGGGCTTCACTAGGAAGAAAGTGATACCATATTCATATCCATCAATTTGGAAAGGTTCAAAGTTTCAGGAGATCTCATTCAGCTTTGTCTTGTTCTGGCGCATAGCTTTATGCTAGGAAAGATTTTTTTAAAAAGATCTTTTTTATGTATGATTTTTCTTTTTTTGTGTGTGGTGGAGTGGGGCTGCGGGTGGGGGTTATCCAAAAGTTAAACTGTTATTTATAACTCTGAAGAAAACAGTTAATTTGTTTAACTTTTCTTGTCCCAAGCATCCATAACATGAACTTTACTGATGTAATCACACAACATTTCAGAAGATACTGCTACCTTTTTTTCACCAAGAAGGCGAGACAGAGAGGGAAGCACAACGTCAGAATGCTTGCCAAGAGATTCCAAGCCATCCTCAGAACCAGTATAATCACGAACAATATCAACCGCTATTTTTTTCACCTAAAGTCATTGTTGAAACATACACATACCAAAAAACTCAGTAAGACTACCGAAATCAAAGCGATTAGCTATCATATGAAAAAGGTTTACCACCAGTTCAGTTGTACAATGAAAATTCTAACATCTCTTTTGTGTGTGGAGAAAAACACACTACTTTTTTCACCTATAGCATTGTTCAACTACACATTAGACAAATAAAGCCAAAAAGGTTAACCACAATTCAGTTTTACATTAAAAATCTAACAAAAGATTCTCACTTCTTTTGACAATTACTTTTTTTCCACCGAGACCATAGCTCAAACATATACCAAGAAGCTCAATAAGACAAGAAAAATCTAAAAGCAACTCATCTACAGCAAAAAAGGTTCACCACCAAGTCAGTTCTAAATCTTAATTCAAAATTTATCCAGAAAGATTCTTCCTTTATTTCAAAAACACTACATTTTCAGCTAAACCCACTAAATAAAGACGAAAGGGGTTCAAACCCATTACATTCCCATGTTAAACAATTACGACAATAAGGTACTTTTTCACCAAAAATCATTCTTCAAACATACATAGTTGCAAGAATGACTAGTAATTGAATAAAAACTCAAACCAATTAACTGTAAAACGAAAAGGGTTCGTCCCAATCTGTCCTAATTTAATACTTATTCAAGAAAAGATACTTTCTTTACATCAATCAATCAAATTGAAGAACAACAACAACATATCCAATACCCAGTCTAATCCCACAAGTGACCGGAGAAGGTAGTGTGTACACAGACCTTAGAAGCTAAACCCTTGGCTCAAGGAAAATCATATAAAACCACTTCGATAAACGGAAGTGAAGAGTCATGCAAAATACAATCAATCAAATTGAAAACAAGCAGGGGGAATCAAATTTTTAAAAAATTGTACGGAAGAACATTAATGAGTAAAATTGTAAATACAAAGAGGATTATAAGGGTATAAGCTTATGGATACTTACTGGAGGAGAAGGGGAAGAGAGAAAGCCAATCAATTCTTCTAGCTCCGTCGCCATTTAATTTGATGGCGGCAGTTGCTGACTGCTCTACTGATGGTTAGCTCCGTTTTTCAAGATTTTACATTCAGGTTTTTAAGGTACGACGTCGTTGCTTGCTGAAAAATAGCGCTTTTCTGTTTGAGATAACTTCAGATATATACGGTAACTAATTTACGACAAATATAACCTTCTTTTATTTACATAAAAAATAATTTAAAATTATAAAAAATATACATGATTATATAATATAATTTACCAAAAGACATATAAAGTATACATTGACTATACAATGTAGATTACTTATACATGTGTTATACACTAAATATATATTAAGATATATTCAAAAATAAATATAACTTGATTATACATGAAATGTACGCCGATTATACATGCCTATACAATGAATGACTTTTTTCTTGGTAAATATTTTGGCCAAATGGACATGTAATTGTCCCTTTCTTTTTTCCTTTTTTTTGGTTTCACACCCATCTAATACCAACATTAAATCCCAATTATTTAAAATTTTTACACTATGTAGGGACCTATTCGAATGTCAAATGTTTTTTTCTCGATTTGAATTTGAGACCTTTTGTAAGAATTAGTAGTCTCATACACTGCATCATATTCACTGATAAAAGATACTCTTTCCATGTTATTTTAATCGTCGGAATAAGATTTGGTACGAAAAATCTAATAAAGTATGCAATTTGACTAATATAATCTTATTAAACTAGTTAATAGGTTTTTAAAACTATAGTAATAAAGTTTTTTTCATATTTCAGAACGACTTAATTAAAAAAAATATATAATTAAAATTAATTATTTAACTTGATAATTAATTTAAAATTACTATTTTTAATATATCTATAACCAAAACAGGACGAATTTGAGTAGTAATTTTAATCCTTGTGTTTTATTAGTACTAAGATACTTCTATTTTCGGTACTCGTGTTATTCAACCTACCCAATTAAACCTTCAATTAAATAAATTGTGTACTTAATTTGACAAAACTAACTACAAGTACAAGAAAAAAAATTAAAGGTCTCTTTAAACAATTACATAATAATTGAAATTAATATAATTAATAAGACTAGTTTAGTATACGTATTTTGCACGTTTATACGTAAGCTTAACCTAAATTAAAGGATATATTTAATTATTATTTCTTTTTAATATTTTAACATATATTATGAATAATTAAAAATGCAAAAAACATTACACGCTTTAATCTTTACACACTAAAAGCAGTCTTGTCTTAAAATTGATGAGACAGAGCCACCGACAGTGCTGTAAGGGATCTGAAAAATTAATGTACAAATGGCGATGCATATTTCTCTCTCGTGAAATTCTGTTAGTTCAATTTTATCGACGAGCATCTGAATGGAAATGAATTGGTAATTTCTGATTTAATCTATACCCATTTCTACAATGTATTTGTGGTTTACGATGAATGATTCTGTGTAGTTATTGATTTCTTTTTTGTATCAATTTTGATTTGGTCAGATGAGGAGTTTGATGTTTAAGGTTTTGGAGGGATGTTGTGGTGATGGGTTTGCATAAGAACAATGTTGAATTCTTCCAAGAGAGAAGAGGAATAACTGGGTTTGTGTACAAGTTTTTGAATCTGATCAAGAATAAATTCAGAAGCTGTAGACGAGGAGGAAAGTTTAGTCTTTTTACAAACAGGGGATTACTATTTTGTGTATTTATACTTGCTGTCCTCTGCTTCATCTCACTGGCTGCTTTTGGCTTAGGGATGCACTTTCATGGTGAGTAGGAAAACATTATTCAATTGCATTGTTATCATATTTGTAGTTATTGAAATCATACTTGTTGCATTATGCTTTTCCTTGAGCTGAGTCTACTTCCTATAAGGTCTGTGTATGCTCTAGTCTCATTAGACTCCATTTATGTATTACATTAAATATGGTGGTGGTGTTGTTTGGGGAAAAAATCATCTGGGGGCAAGAAGTATACCAAAAATCTATGCTGCTCGGACTCTTCAAGAAGATCATTGGGTGTGTTGCATTCTCTAAAAGTTATGCATTTCTATGGAATTTGACACGGGTACAACAATATTTTTGAAGGTTCAAGCAACATGGCTGAAAAGTAGAAAACTGACAATAAGAAATGGTTTTGTAAGAATAGGCACCCAATCTTCTATACATACAAGAAACTTATGGGTGCACCAACAAAGGAATAAGGGAAAAGAGGCTACTACTCAATTGTTAAATGGGAGTTTGCTTTCCATCTTAGGCACCACTTGTTTGTTTCTTGACCAAACTTGAGCTGTATGACCTTTAAACTTATATGTGCTAGACTATGTTGCTCTGACTCTTCAAATATGTCAGAGCAGTGTATCTTTGAATAATCCGACACGGATGCAGCATCACAATTGAAGAGTCTGAGCAACTTAGGTGCTGGATTCTCTCGCGCACTAGATGTAATAATTTTTTTTTTATTTGCACCGGGTGTCCGAGTCTCTTAGAGCCCCGACTAATCCCGGGGCTGCACAGGCCCTCGGCAAGGAGTTTCCTGCAAGAGATGTTATAATTATTCCATGTATGGATTGTAAATGTTAGTAAGTATTAACTGCTAGCAATTAGATTTCTGGGATTCTTACATTTGTAGATGAGCATACTACTGCGAGTATCTTATGGGCAGTCGGTGTCCTTTTGGCTGCTTTAATATCCTAAACACTAGTTGAAGGATAACAAATCTGTTTTAATCATACAAGGTTCTCATATATTGAGTTAATAAAAATTTTGGCAAGTTTTGTCTACTCTAAGTTTAGATGTTATTCAGAGACATGCTTTCCCATTGTTCTTTGCAGGTAAATTGGAACAGGGCATGTTGCCTTGGAGAGAAATACGAGAAGATCGTATCGGGAATGATGTCCCTCAGCGCCCAACAAAGAAACCCCGTAGACAGCGTAAGACTTGCTTTTACTATGCTTGTGTAGACTTTTGTGTGAGCTTATGTTACTAAGAAGATAGTTTCAGCAAGTGGACAATGGGAAGAGAATTTATACTTATCCTGGTCAAAATAGGTAATAACTAATAATGACATTGTACTAAAAATTAGTACAGCCTAGATCCTAGAACTTTGTAGTCAGTTTTAAGTAATTGTCTATAACAACATACGCAATGTAATCCCACAAGTGGGACCTTGGGAGGGTAAAGTGTACGCAAACCTTATCCCTACCTTGTGAGGTAGATAGATTGTTTCTGTGGTTGTTAATAAACAGAGAGATACATGTGAAGAACTATAGTTGAACATTCTCGTTGACGGTTTTATTATCTGTTTGTTTCATGGTTTTGTGTGGCAATGTGAGAGTGTTAGTGCAGATCTTTGAGTTGTCCCTGTAAATCCTGAAGTACATCCTTTATAATTACTTTTAATGGCTATTGAAAGGTAACAAAAAGAACATTTTATCTAAAACTTTGCCTTCTAAGAATGAGCACTTTGGTTATTATATATTCAAAATCACACCATGTTGGCTAAATGAGCAATTTCTTATCCCCCCTTATTTATTAATTTGCAATATTTGAAGTAGCTTTACATGAACCTCGTACAAGGGAAGAGAAAGAAACAAGCTTTCAAACAAAAAAGTATTCCCAACAAACAGAAAAGACAACATGGAATCACCTGCATGCTCCTAATGATAAGGAGGAGAAGAAGATGCGCTTCAGAGTTTTTTTGTTTTCCACGTAAGCTTTAGGTGCTTGCTGTTCCATAAGTCAAAAATAGTCCATATTGAAATAAGCTAAGCCATTACATGGACTTCTAGTTTTCCTCATAACTTTACATCAAGTAATTAACTGCGCCTCAGTCAATTGGTAACTCTGCACAAGGTTGAGAATGAGAACTCTTATGTAGGTTGATTTTAGTATGACGAACCTTCCTTTTCTATCTTACTGCAGTGAAAAGGCCTCAGCTGGAGAACACTGGAGAGTAACAAATCAAAATGTCTATTGCATTATAGTGATATCACACAATTTTAAAGAAACATAAGTATTGTATGCCTCAAAAAAAAAATTATAAAAAAGGTTCCATGAAAACGACAATTAGGTTGATATGAAGATAAGTATGCCTTCAATGAACTTCTCTTTTGTAGCACATATGGCCTTCTAAGCAAGATTACTTTATAACGTATCATGTATCTTTATCAAAGAATTTTGTAGTCAAATTTCAAAACCTTTTATCTTATTGAGGTTGGTGGCAACCAAAGCTCAAACATTCTTTACAATATGTTCAATCCAATTAATTTTGGAATGCTTAAATATGCATTACAACGTGTCTCATACGGCAAAGTTTCATGTTTTAATTCTATCCTCTTCACTTCTTTTCTAGCTCCAAAAAGTGCTTAAATGAGTTGGGAATTGGCCATACTATTGTCCATGGCATGAAGTACATGTTATCATGTGGCTATGCGGAATCATCATAACGTTCAGAGATCAGTGAATGAAAGTTTATCCCTTCATTGACATCTCTTCATAAAATGCTATATACAGTCTAGGAAGTTAAGGGGACTACTCGTGAGCAGCAAATATTGAAAATCTGCAAATCTTCATTTTGTTTCTATTTGATTTTCAGGTTTTTTTCCTTGTGACGTAGCATTTAGGGATTCTGTCAATTTGCTTAGTGAACCAAAGGACTTCTGGGATTTCACCCAGTTTTCCTTGGGATATATGGAAACAGAAAAGAAAGCTTCCCATATTGATCCTCATGAACCCAGATTTGGTGGACATCAGACCCTTGAAGAAAGACAACAATCATTTTTTGCTGTAAATCAAACAATTCATTGTGGTTTTGTGAGGGAAGCTGAAGGGTTTCCAAGTACTGGATTTGATTTGAAAGAGGAGGATAAAAAATACATGAGTGCGTGCAGAGTGGTCGTATCATCATGTATTTTTGGAAGCTCTGATTTTTTAAGAAGGCCGACAAGCAGATTGGTACTTTTTTCTTTATATTACTTTTCTTTCCTGTAATGATATTCGTTGAGCTTGGTTTTTATATCCTTTTATAAAACACACGGAAGGGCTGGTGAATTCCATTTCTCTTCATTATTCAACTGTGTTTGCTCTTCCTCTTTATTCTCAGAAATGGCAATTGCATAAAAGACACATAAATCAGCAATGTTGAATAACTCTGTGAAGATCAAGACTTTCTAAAACATGTTCCCGGATACAACAGTTTTCTCTAATAATAAGTGACTCAATTTAGCCATATTCTACAGATTTGTCAGATGGTATCTTTGGAAAGCCCAAGAGCAGGTTAGGATATTGCAACATGTGCTTACTTTGGATTGATCCTTGCCTTTTCAGATGAGTGAGTATTCAAAGAAGAATGTATGTTTTGTTATGTTTGTTGATGAGGAAACTCTTTCCACACTCTCAAAAGAAGGAAACACACCTGATGATGGTGGATTTGTTGGTTTGTGGAAATTAGTTGTCGTCAGGAACTTACCGTACACAGATATGCGTAAAACAGGAAAAGTACCAAAGTTTTTGGCACATCGTCTCTTTCCTTCTTCTAGGTGATTTTCCATATCCCTAGTTTTGATTTTTATTCTTAATGTATGTTGCTCCAATTAAAGATGAATTTGTTCTCTTGTGGCAACTTTTAGGTACTCTATTTGGCTTGATAGCAAATTGCGGCTCGCAACTGATCCGATGTTGATAATTGATCATTTCTTGTGGCAAACTGGCTCTGAGTACGCCATCTCAAATCATTATACTCGGCACTGCGTTTGGGAAGAAGTACTCCAAAATAAGCGTTTAAATAAGTACAATCACACAGCTATTGATGAACAATTTTCAGTTTACCAATCTGATGGTCTTACCAAATTTGACCCTTCAGATCCAAATCTTCCTCTGCCAAGCTGTATGTACCACTTAATGCTTACTATTTATCCTATTCTTATTGCCTTCTTTTTTCATATGCAGTTTGTAAAACTAATTATGGTTTGTTGTGTATTGCAGATGTGCCTGAAGGTTCTTTTATTGTCAGAGCACATACACCAATGTCAAATTTGTTCTCTTGCCTCTGGTTCAACGAAGTTGACCGATTTACTTCACGTGACCAACTAAGCTTTGCATTTACATTCCTAAAACTGAAGAGAATGAATCCAGACAAACCATTCTATTTAAATATGTTTAAGGTGAGTTGTCTTCAGTTTATTTACAGCTCTTGCAGAACTGACATACATGTGGTTACTGTTGAATCGTCTGCTTGCTCTTGAAAACTAACTGTATTGCAAGATATGTTTCTGCAGCATCATTTCCTGCTTCAGTATATCTGCTAACCGAGAGAAGCTATTTGTAATTTGACTTTGCAACAGTGTTTTGTATCAATTTGAAATGTTAACACCGTTTTTCAAAAGTAATGGTTGGCGTGCTATTGAGGTCGGACAACTTTTGGCCACTTGTGCTGCTTTATCTTCCATTAAACCAGAGAACTGAACATGTAAACACAATGCTCTCAGTGGCATTATGTTGTTGGAATATTGTATGTGCACACCAACTCTCTGTTGTGCGTGTCATCCTTGCACAAGGGCTGTGCCAATCTTGTCTGTATTGTTTGCTTGAACATAAGTGTTCCACTAATTGCTCCATTATTCTGTTGGGTTGTGAAGTTTTGCTACTGCAACAAAATTGCACCCAAGACTTGGTGTCCTTTACTTATGTTAAAGTAAGTCTGCAGACCTTTATCATATATTTGAATGTATGCTTCTGCAGGATTGCGAGCGTAGGTCGCTGGTCAAGTTATTTCATCATAGAGAACCGTCTGTTTTACCTCCCCCCAAAATAAGCTGATAGGTTGACTTGACTTGGTAAACTGGACCTCTTGCTCGACCCATCTGAACTAACTTTCAGTTTGAAGATGAACTGATGCATTTCATTGGCAATTAGAGATTATAAACTTTGTGGTGCGGAATTATTTTAAGCTCTACTAAGTAGGTGATAGAACTTCTGTCGAACATCTTTGGTTTGTCATTTTGGGCGAAGAGTATGGGGCTAACTCATCTGCTTTTGAGCCACTGTCTTCATGTGATTGAGACACGGAGGAGGAAGCTCGTGAGGTGTCACTGCTACTTGAATTGTCATGACTGTTGGATGTTTTTTGAGACTTCTTGTGGGTTCAGAGCCGAATGAGTTCTGCAGTAAGCTTGTATACATGTATTTATCCGAGTAGATGCTCCGCTGAAAGGAGTGAATCTGGATCTGGTATGTGTTTTGTACATTGAATATTGTATCTTCTCATTTCCAGCTAACATTGATGGAGTTAGTCATTTCTACAATATAGAGAACTTACTATTACTTTTCGTATCATCAAATCCAACTTGTTTGGGATTGAAGCATAGTTCTTATTATTTACTGCAGAGTGTTGTAACGAAATATAGCATTGATAGTACAGTAATAATACAGTCTCCTATGCTCAGCTGTTTTAGGGTAGTAACTTATCTTCTATTTTTACCATCTTCATTATGCTATTTTGCTGTCATTATTTTCTTTTCAATCATGCTTTGATTTCACTCCTTTTGAGTCGTAGATTTATCGGAAACAACTTTATCTACCTCACAAACAGTAAAATCTGCGTACATTTTTTCCTCCTTGACGCACCAAATGACAAGTTCCAAAAGCACTAAACCTCCAAGATGAAACAGAATAGTTGGTCCTAAAGTAATTTTGTGCTGTATGTTCAAGAATACTAATGTAAAAGTGAAAAATTATTTTTAGAACACGGTCATTTCCGTCATTTTAAGGAACTTGTTTTTCTATATAATATTTTTAAAATTTTTGAGCATGAGAAAATTAGAAAATATTTTCCACAAACGCGCCCTTAAGATTTTGTAAACGCATATGGTAAAATAATTTGTTTTCTGATATATTCAATTCCTTCTAACCTCCTTACCTCGTTTGTAGAAAACAAAAAGGAAAAAAAAAATGAGATCATTTACCTTTTTACAATTTGGATAGAATTTTTTATTTTTTTAATAATGTCTTACGCGTAAAAATGAAAATTTTTTATTAAAAAAAATATAAAACATAATTTAATTTGTAAAGAGCTAGAAAATCATTTCTCCAAAAATAAAATAAAATAAAATAATGATAATAAAAAAAAAAATTAACAAACAAAATATGATAGTAAATGAAAATAATATTCCCTCCACCCCTTTTTTTACTTGTTACAATTTCTTTTAAAGCAAACAATATGAATTTTGACCATTTAAATATATGTTTTCATCATATTTGATATAAGAAATATTTCAGTTTATAATACTTTTTCGTATAGTTTTCAAATATCTAAATTTTATTTTTAAAATATTAAATTAATATAATCAAAATTTAACTTCAAAATTTAATCAAATTCACTCTCGAAAAATAAAATACGACAACTACTCGTATCGTAGAAAAAAGAAAGGGGCAAAGTAAATGTTTATGGAAGTTTTATTATGTTATAATAATTATGCTACGAGGAAAGAGCAACAGCATCAGAGTGGCGCAGCGGAAGCGTGGTGGGCCCATAACCCACAGGTCCCAGGATCGAAACCTGGCTCTGATAAAATTGTTGTAAATCAGAAGCAAGCTTCCAACACCCACACTTTTTTATTTTTTCTTTTAATTAATATTTTTAATGCAAATAAAAAAAAATGATAATTAATATTTTTATAACATGTGTAAAACTACATTAATAAGACATTTCTATATATAGCATTTATTTGAAAAAAAAATAGTTACCAAAAAATATATGTATGTGAATTGTAAAGTCCACTTGCAACCTTTTGAGCACTATTCATGACTTTAATGTCATAAATTATTCTTTGATACATCATTTTCATGAAAAATCTTATAGCTGGCTGAGGAATTATTGGATGTAAATGTGAATTGTCATATAATTTTTAGAGTTTTTTTTTATCTATCATTTCATGAAATGTCATTATTTTGAAAGCAACTATTGAAATGGGACCATGTGTTTCTGACTTTTAAAAATCAGACACAGTGTTCGCACTTAAAGTCGTGTAATTTTTGACACTATTTTCTTGATAGCTTCAATAGTTTATTGAAAACTTTAATTTTGACCTCGATTGATAAGGTAAAGTATGATCTTTATTCTCAACCCCGATCTACATGGTGTGTAATTATGTGGATGGAAGATAAGTGAATTAATCTAAGTATGTAACTCAATTAATTAGTCATGTTCTTTTCAAGTAATTGGTTGTCTGTTTTATCTTATCGAGAGCATCAAATCTGTTTTAGTTAGACAAAGATTCTTTATAGAAATTTAACTATAATTAGAAAATCTTCTTCAATTAATTTTTATTATGTGTATTATAGTCAATATTAATATTATTAAAAATAATATAATGATCAAAGAAAAATAGTGAAAAGACGATCTTATCTAAAGTGGAGTCTTTTAATAAAACGCAAAAAGTTCAAACAACATTTCTAAAGACCTTCACACTTTTAATATAGTAGTATACATTAGTGTATTTAATTAATTAAGACATTTAAGAAGAAACAAAGGATAATTTTATGATTATTATTTTTTCTCTTAATTAAACCCTATAAAATGAAAAAAGTCATAATACAACATTAATCCATGCCTCTTTTGTGATATTTTCTTTTTGTGATATTTCCAAGAAAATATCATAATTAAATTTAGTTTTTATCAATCATGCCATAATTGGTTAGACTTCAAAATTCCTTTATTTTTCCCTTCCACACCTCAAAAGTCTATATCAAATCAATTATCAATCAGACAACTCATAATTTAAATTATGGTAGCCAGTTTATATCAAATCATATTGGGAATACGTAATAATGAAAGTGACTTAAGATAATTTGATTGAAATTTATATTGAAACTAGTTACGAAAATCTCGTCAGGAGTCAACTTTTTCGTATGAGCATTTGATACATGTATTAATTTGTGGAAGAGTGAGAGCTTAAAGAAGCAAGCCCCTATCAGATAAAGATTAGCATACTGACTCGCTTTCATCTCATGGTCTGACAAATCTTTTGAAGAATTGAGTCCAGCAAGAAAAGGAAGTGCATTTTCACGCTAGCGAGCTAAGTCTATCCTCTCTCTTCCTCTCAAATCATTTTGGACCCTGCACCTTTTTTTTCATATAAATTTAATATGAAGAGCAATATTGAGATGTCGATAATTCAAATTGTCTCATATAATAAGAGAAAATTTATGCGCCAAGTGTTTGGACAAGAATTAAGTAATATTTGAAAGAAAAAAAAAAGATATTTTGAGTAAGTTGAAATAGTGTACTTGAAAGTAAAGTTTGTGTAATTAGAAAAATATTGAAGTTTGTAGGGAAAATTTTCTTTTACTTGAAAAATAATTTAATTTGGAGGGAAGAATTGGCATTGGCATATTGTAACAATATCACCAAACAACTTTTAACAAAGATTATTATGTCCAAATGACCCCTAAAGGAAGTTTAATAGAAACAAGTGGTCCCTAATTAAGCTAATCACCATCATTGAGGGTGGAGCTAGCAGGGTCGTCTTAAGCACTAGGTTACTAAAGTCATTGTTTAGGATCCTATATTTTTGGGGGCTATCATTTAAAAAAAATATTTATACATATTATTATAAAAAAAATTATGTATATTTTTAAATTTAAAAAAAAAATGTGTAAAAGTAAAAAAAGAAAAAAAAGAAAGAAACAGAAAGAAAAATGGAAAAAGAAATAACCGTTGGTATACATTTCTTCTCCTAGGAAATAAAATAATTTTTGACTTCCTTGTATAGGAAATTGTGCTTCCTTAAATATCTCCTAATAGTTATTGATTTGATTCTATATTATCATTTATCTTATGCTCATTCTTTTATTTTCTGTTATATTATACTGGTTGTTTACAAGTAAAAAAAGAATTGCTTTTTGGTGTTTCTTCAAATGTTCAAGAAGTGTAACAAACAGTCATTGTATTGAAGGAACTCAACACTATTTGATATTGTTATATCATCTTATCGAATTTGTGAATCAGGTTTTTATCATTCTAACTTTATTTCATATAGTTTTTATTGAAAATTTATTATTATTGATATTCTTATTAGTTTATAATAAGTGCTATCGATACTCTTGTTTTAGTTATTATTAAAATTTATTCAATTTAAATATGTGTTGCATATACTCTTGTTTTAGTTATGATTAGAATTTATTCAATTTAAATATGTATTACAAAAAGATAGAAGAAGAGAGACGAATTAAATAAATCTCAAAAAAGGAGCCCTTGATAATTTTTTTACAAATAATAAAAATCTTGAATTGAAAAATAAGGGAGGAAGTTCTCCATTGAACAAGTCATTAGTAGAATTGAGTTAGATGATAATAATATTCAAGAAAAAAATCTAGAAGAAATTGGTGAAAAACGTGACGTAGCTCCCGATAATCAAAAACCCCTAAATAATTTAAATAGTTACATCTCCAAAAAGATATATGATCCAAGTCAATAAAATAGTGCAGATACGAATTGATTATAAAGCAATAATTAATGACTTTTGCGTCTAAAAAAGCTAGAAAAGTAGATTTAAATAAAAATATATAAGATTAAAAAAAAAAGAATATTAGGACCCCTCTCTAAAATTTGGCTTTAGGCCTCCAATCTTGTTGAGTCGGCATGAGCTAGAGAGAAAGTTTGGGGTTCGATATAATTTAGTAATTTTAGTTAAAATTTTGTATTTGTATTACGAATTCACTCCTACCTCATTTATTCACAATAAAATTAAAAGTCTAAGATATTTGAATTTAAATGCACATATTTATTTTTAAACATAATATATACAATTTAAATAAAATAGTTAAATATTAGAACCATGTATAGTTGGTGCTACTGACAAGTAATTGTCGTGATGATAGTTGTAATGGTGAACGTAGTAATTGCAATGGTGGAGTAGCTGGTTAGTATAACTAGTTGCTAGTATTGGTGATGATGCTAAAGAACATATATGTGGTGACTGACGATATAGTGTTGGGCAGTACGTAGTAATTGGCGTCTTGAGGATAATGCTATCTGTGATGTTGGAGGTGATTGGTCGTAGAGACATGACTACAATGGTGGTAGCTGATAATTAATGACGACGTATGTGATGACCATGACTACAACAATCTTGGTGATAATAGATATAATTATGATGATGAAGATAATAAATGTAGTAACCCTCGACCCTTAGCAAGGGTGATCGATGATGATTCTAGACAAAGTGATATTGAAAATTATTCACATAAAATATCTTTTAATGATATTAAAGTTTTTAAATGCATGTATATTGCCTGTAATTATCTAATATATATATGTTGAACTCTTTATTTATTCAATTTTACAGATATTTTTTTTTTTCAATTATGTGTGTACTTTTTGTATAGATGGGAAAAATACAAAAAAAATACTCAAGTAAGTTTTTAGTGCTTGAGGCCGACATGGAATTGTCATCTTACCCACCAACTTTGCCAGAGGGATGGATTTGACACTTCAAATTAAAACCATTTAGAAATATCATCTCAAAATTATTGGCAGTGTTATAAATATTTCTTTACTTGATTAACTGAATTTAAATACGCCTCTGATTAAGGGGTAATTTTTAATATTTATAGTAGATTGAGGATGTATTTTGATTTATTTAGTCAAGTAAATGAGTATTTTTAAAACTGTCAATAATTCAGAGATGAAACTAATAACTTGCGTCAAGTTCAGAGATGTTTTCAATACTTCTCTCTTTCGTTTTTCTATGCCATATTTCATTGCCTAAATCCTTATGCTTTTTTCTTTAAACAGGTATAATTCATAAATAAACATTATTTAAAGATCAAATCTTATTCTTTATACTACTAAATCATTAGCACTTGTTGGTTTAAGATTTTTGTTTTTAATTTATACTCTTTAAACTTTTTCTTTTTTCTACAAAAACAACATAATTCTATTAGTTTTTTAGCAAAAGAAAAAAGAAAATTAACTTGCCAACCACCTTTTAAAATAAT
Source organism: Solanum rostratum (assembly GCA_029948455.1). NCBI lineage: Eukaryota > Viridiplantae > Streptophyta > Magnoliopsida > Solanales > Solanaceae > Solanum > Solanum rostratum. The sequence continues at coordinate 8,548,299 of CM057046.1, forward strand.
TAAGTTGATCGAAGTTTTGATTTTTTCCTAAAATTATTTTAAAATAATAAAATCGACCATATCTATCGATTTTTTTATTTTATGAGTTTTCACCAACTATTTTTTTTTTTTGATTGATCTGCATCTGTGGGTTTTTAACGTGTTTTTAGTAGTGAAACACTATCTTTATTTATTTATTTATGTATATATAAAAAAACGTAATTTTGGTTAATTAAAAGGTACACGTCAAAAAAATGTACTAATATTGATTAATTTTCAATCTGATATTATTATCATCGAAAACAAAATATGCCAATAAACTCTTTCTCTATTCATATTTAAAAAAATTTAGAAAAGCCAAGGAGAAATTATTTTTTTTTCTTATTTTCTTTTTAAATGGAAGTGGTAAAACGAATTATTAACCTAATTTTTAGACTTTGAATTTGAATGAGACGAGTAAATAAATAAATAAATTATTATCTCAAGTTATTTTAATAATTAAATAAGCAGCAACATTCCGACAATTTTGTTTGAATAATTTAGCCAAGAATGGATGGTAAGACATCTCCATTATGTCACTGCAATAGGAGCTGGCATCTCACGTGAATCTTCCAACCACATATATATTATTTTTTATTTTATTTTTTCATTCGGTATTGTAATTCGATTAAATTTAAATTCATGTATTATGAAGTTTGAAGACGACACTTCAACGAGATTTTTTTCGTTTTTAAAGATTTGAGTTCGAAACCTCATATAAAAATAAAGAAATTCTAAAACTATACTGTTATAACCCATATTTATACGACCATATTTAATTTTATGAGATTGAATTAGGTTTAAGACGATCCATTAAATCTCATAAATTGCGCAACCAAAAATGTTGGGAGACATTACAAATAGACAGAAAATATATACAACGTGACTTTTGTTTATCCATTATATTAAAAATAATTTTTATTTTTTCTTATTCATTTTAGAACATTAAGAAAAAGAGAATTTTCTTTTTCCGATTTTATTCGTAGTATTAACTATTCATATTAGATTATTTCTCAAGTTTATTTTATATATATAATTAATATGAATATTATAATAAAATATATAATTTATTTATTATTTTTAAAGAAGTTTATAAATTTTACTATGGATTAAAGAAAAAGGATCAGAAAAACTATGAACAATTATGTCAGAATTCGAAACACAACCTGACTTTTGGATTATGGTAATTGTACTTTCCATATGATTATTAGATGCCAATAAATATTATTCTAGCCGTTTCGTATTACTTGATTCATATTGAATTCACACGCTCTTTGAGAAAATTTTAATTGAAAATATATTTTACTTAATTAATAATATTTTACATTTTTAAATCTAAACACTATACTGCTTTACGTAGTTATTTAATATTAAAAGCATAAAAAAATATAATTAATAATTTTTTTTTAATTAAAGTAAAATATCGAGTATAAGGGCCAAGTAAAACAAAACGGTAGAAGTACTCCTGATCATTACATAAGATTGTGGGTAATAGATAGATCAAAAGTACAAATGCTACTATATATAAGTCAAGATTCATAAATAATTAAGTTAAAAAATGTACATTTGATTGTGTACTTGGCCAAGTAATTAGTGTCGTTAATTGTTCATTAATTGTAGTAACATATCTTAAGACTTTTAATTAAGTAATGAGAATTACATGCAACTATATCTATCAAATTATCTTTTATATTATAGTTAGTCAAACTAAATAAATAAATAAATAAATAAATATTAAATCATGTTGGGTTGTTGGGAGTTCAATTTTTACGTTATACCAATCTTCGACATGGTCATGAACTCATATTTTCTAACATAATTGTGCCGGCGTCTTAAATTATCAGTCGTTATTTTTAAAAATAATTATTTTAAATTATTTATTATTTCAAAAGTTTAAAATAGATTTTTTGTTATTTTTATTTTATCTTTAGTAATAATTATTTTGGAGATTATGAACACTTTGATAGAGTAAATATTTAGTAAATATAGATGATATTTTAAGACCCAAATAAAGATAAAATAGTTAAAACTTATTTCAAATTACTCTAATATTTTTTTAAGAGACGTGTAAAAGAGAAATATGAATTAAGATCCTTAAAAATATTGTTTGAATTTTTTGTCATTCATTAAAATACTCTATTTTATAAATCTTCATTAAACTACTTTTTTATTTAGGTGTCTTTCTTAAAATCAAATTTTAATCATTTAATTACTTAACTCCTATTTATTCAATTCCAAATTATTACTTTATGTACTTATAAACTGTTAATATATATATGTTATAGGAGTAAATAATTGAATTGATTTTCTCATCTTTTTTTCGTTCATAATAGAATAAACTATTGAATTAAATTACTACTATTTATTTTAATGATAAATATTATTTATATATAACTTTTAGATTAATATAATACATACGTACAAATCACATACACTAAACGAAAATATATACACACACTAAAGAAATCCATCTTGTATTTCATAATCTTATCCTTTCTTTAGTTCAATCAGACATATATAGAGGATTAATTAATTATTAAAAAAAAAAAGAATTGTTAAATCTAATAATTTATTTATGATAAAGTAGAAAACCCCACTTAAATTAGCTTTCAATCAAATCTGACATTAAAAGAAGTTCCTGAATTCCCAACACTATGGTTGATTAAATATGAAAAAAGTTGAATTACACAATGATTGCTCAAATGAGATATATACATATGGATCCACTTCACTTTATTATCTCTTCTCTCCCTAAATAAATACTCTCACCGTCTCATTTCACGTGACATTTTTTGATTTAAAATAATATTATTAAAAAAAAAATTTAAAATCTTTCTCAGATATTTATGTGATTGAGAATCATTTTATTAAAAGAAAAAAACTTTTAAAATTAAATTATTTTTAATTAAAATAAAATAATATATTTTTCGAGATGAATTAAAAAAGAAAAAATAGCACATAAAATTACTCGGTCCCAATATCTCCCTCTATGTCTTTATGAATTAAATGATAAAGCAGCACTACACATGGAGTCTTAATGAAGGGACTTTGCTTCTAACCACAATAATAGCTAGGGTTGTTTGTATTTGATTTTATATCATGATTTCAGATTAATTTAAAATTAAATTGAGTTGAAGTTTGAATTTTATTTTAATTTTTAAAATTTTTAAGTTATATTTTGTTTTCATAAACACAAAAACTCATAATTTATAAAAGCTATAATTTTTTTTAAATCTTATATAATTTTATTAAATGATCAAATTATAGTTCAAAAATAAAGTATCAAAAGTATTCTAAAACATCACATTAGTAAATCACGTATTTTTATTTATTTTTTAAATCAAAAGTACTTACCATTATATGCTATTACAAACTTTAATATATACATAATTTCACAAAAATCTACTTGTTCAATAATAATAATCAATTATTATTTGATATAATTATCCTACCATATAGTACTAATATTTTATTCATGTTGGACATGAATCTTTATTTTTTTTTTCAAAATAAAAACTTGTAGGTCAAATTTTATATTTTAAAAAAATTAAAAAATCATAACTTGTAATTTGAAACATACTAAAATCAGAGATTTCACATCATCATGACTTGAAATTAAAATTATAAACACATTTCATAAGTGAATACTAATTTCAATAAAACTTTAAATTTGAGACCCAAATTTTATAACCAGACACATGTTTAATTTGTGCCTGCAAATTTTCTCTCTTTTTTCTTTTCATCAAATAATTGAATACTATATTGCTTTTTTCTTTTTCTTTTTTTCTAAAAAAAGAGAAAGTTAAGTGTAGGTAAAAAGGAAACAAGAGAAAGTTATATGATGCAGAATCGAATTTCATCAATAAAGTAAAAATTCAATCGAGTTATTTATTATTTTTTTTGAATTATATACTATTTTGTCTAACTTTATATGATATTTTTTCTTTTTTAGTCTGTCTCCAAAAAAAAAATATTACATTACCTTACTTTAATTGAAAACAATTTAACTTTAAAATTTCTTTTTTACCCTTAATGAAATCATTCTCAACCACAAAAATATCTAAGAATGATTTTAGACTACAAGTTTTAAAAATCTCTTTTTTCTTAAACATCGTGCTAAATCAGAAGGTGCCACATAAAATAATACGTATGGTAGATCTTTCTAGAACATAATTTTTGATTAAGTTACAATCATACCCTCACAAAAACAAAGATTTACTGTCATGATGATAATTAACTTTTCCAATTCCCATAGCCACTCATATACATTTCCAATCATTGTGTTTGTTGCTTAAAGCACCTCTCATTCACTTCTCTCTTTCCCCCTTAGCTTTTTTTTCCCCTCTCTTTTGACTCAAAAATATATCACAAGAAACTTCAAACAGCAAAAAGCTATATAAATTGGTATAGTTATATCCAAGTGAAGTTTTACTTTCATTCACTTAAAATTATAAACTAAAAAAAAGTTAAAAAATCAATGTACATTATTACTTTTTAGTTATTGCACATATGAGTCTGATTATAATTCTGATAATGGAATACGTGATCTTGTGAATTTGATGTATTTGTGTAGGGTAATGTCAACATCCTACCTATGGCAAGGCCCACGAGGGGGTCGGAGTCATGATCAAACATAGCGCTAGTGTTGTGGACTTGGTTAAGAAATAAAGTTGCGCCTTTGCTATGAGCTATAACTTTTGGTATAATGGTAAATGTTTGATCCTAATAGTTTGTGAGACGATAAATATGGGTAATGAAAACGCCCATTAAGATATTAATATTTTTAGTTCATTAGCTGCAGTTTCCAAAAATTGTATTTATAAAATAATTTACGAATATTACGATAAACATTAGTCGTTGATAATCAAGTAAAAGTCTCTATCGTAACTAACTTATTATAACAAATTAAATTGTACTACTTCTCCCGTCACAATTTAAATATAATTTACTTTCATTTTTAGTCAATCTCCAAAAGAATGACACATACCTATATGGGTGGATTTCAAAAATGCCTTTTTGGGGTTATGAAATTACAAGGCATTACCAACTTTATTTATATTACCAATTTTATACCAACTTTTATTAAAAAGTAGGAAAGAGAGTATTTTTTTTTATGATAAAGTTGATTAAAGTGTGATGTGATATGTGGTGAAAAGGAAGAATAAATTAATGATATTTAAAAGATTTAGAAATTGGTGTTGTTGATGGGTTTCTTGTTTATTTTTTATTTTTTTTATAATAATTGACAAAAAAGTAGTATGTTCTTCCCAATTGGAGAATAAAATTTTCAATTTATAAACGTAATGTAAAGCGTAAAATGTTGGTATGCATCATGGTATGCAATTAGTATGCAATTGGTTGGGATGCATCATGGTATTGTCATTTTTATGTTGGCATGTTATTTGGTATTTAGGATTGGCTTGTTGCATGGTTGCTGTTTTTTGGTATTTATATAGGTATTCGATTGGTATTTTTTTGGGAGCATGGAATTGGTATGCAATTGGTATGTTGTTGTGGTTGAAATTTAAACAATGTTGCATTAATGGCTCATTTAATGAGCCGCCTGACCGCATTTAATGCGGGTCAGATCAGCCGCCTGACCGCATTTAATGCGGGTCAGATCAGGCCATCAAAAAGGAAAAAAAAAAAGGAAAAATCATTATTTTAATGGAAAAGTCAAATTTTTGGATTTGGTAAAAATGTAAATTAATTGGTAAAAAAGTAAATAAATTGGTAAATGTAATTTAAGGGGGCAAAGTTGTATATTTTCTTAAAAGTTTTCTACCTATATTTAGTAACAATTTAACTTTAAAATATTCATTTTACTCTAGCCACACAAACATCATGACTCACTTTAGACTATAAGTTTCAAAAGTTTTTCTTTCTTTCTTAAAATCTGTGCTAAATCAAACTAACTCATATAAATTGGGACAATTTAGATTTTACGCGGAAGAGACACCCTTTCTTGAGAGTCATCCATTAGAGAATAGAGATAGATACACACATCATATTAGATGTCTTGTACCACTACTACTACTAACTCCTAGCTATCTACCTTAGCCCCCACTTCAAACACAAAGGAAAAACACTACCACTTTAATTTTCTTATAATGGAAACTGGCCATCATCATCATCATCATGATAACATTGGAAGTTCCATCCAAAGGCCAAATTTCCCCTTACAATTGTTAGAAAAAAGAGATCAAGTATGTTCATCACATGAACTTCATCATCCTTATAATATGACAGATGCAGCTTGTTTTGAACATGACCAAAAACCAAAGAATCATCAAGAAGAACCAAAACAACAACCAAAGAAAGCCACAACAACAAAAGACAGACACACTAAGGTTGATGGTCGTGGTCGAAGAATTCGTATGCCAGCAACATGTGCAGCTAGGGTTTTTCAACTCACTAAAGAATTAGGTCACAAATCTGATGGTGAAACTATTGAATGGCTATTACAACAAGCTGAACCTGCTGTTATTGCTGCTACTGGTACTGGTACTATTCCAGCTAATTATTCATCACTTAATATTTCTTTAAGAAGTTCTAGACACCATACTGCTAGTAATTACCTAGCACATAGTAATAATTTCACTCATGTTCATCATGACAGAAATTATTTTAGTCATGGGGTTGGTTTATTTTCGTCCGAAAATTCGTTTTTCCCTAGTGGGAATTTGAACATGTTACAAGCAAAGGAGGAACTATGTGATGACAACGATAACAATAACAGTAACAATAACAATAATTTTGGACGAAAGCGGAGGTCAGAAGATCAAGACTTACTACAAAATTATCATATGTTGCAATCTAGTAATTATGGTTCACTTCCAGCAAGTCATGATCAAGTTGGGCAAATTCCAGGAACAACGTTGTATATGATGACAAATAATTCTAGTCATCATGACCCTAATAATTGTTCTATGTGGGCATCTCCTAGTGGTAATAATATTGAAAATTCAAATATTAGAGGAGGGTTATTGAATTTTATGAATTTTCATCAACCAATTTTGGGGACACGTGGCGGTGGCGGGACGGTGGCGGAAGGGCAATGGGGGATGTTGACGGCGGCGATGAACTCGTATAGGCAAAGTGGTCATGCTAGTGGTTCTTCTAATCATCATGGAGCGGATGACGATGATAATCGTCATTCTTGAAATGTATGTATTCTTGTTCAGATTCTGTTAACGCGAGATGCTCTGTGAATCAGATGTTTTTACTTTCTATTTTGTAATGTGTTGGATAGTAGTTGTAAGGGGTAAGTACTTAAATACAGTAGTTATGTAGTACATTGCTATTAGTAGATTGTATTAATAATAGGAAAAAAATAAATTTCTTGAAGATTGAGAGTATGCAACATTTTCTTTTAATGGGATTTCTTAAGAAAATTGTAGGGTTTGGTGAGAATTCTAAAGAATCTTGTTATTTTTTTACTAATATATGCTATTTTCTTTTTTGCTTTTACTTTCAAGTTTGACTACTTTAATTTTAAGAAGGCTTTTCTAGTATTACATTCAAGCCATTGATCCTTGTCAATGTATTTTTGAATTTTATTTTTGAGTTTTGATACGATGGTGAAATGAGTTGAGCTTCAACGAAAAAATGATCAATGAGAATTATTATAATCGGTCCCAATTTATTGGGTATTGAGGCTGAGTATAGTTGAAAAATATGATCATTGAGAATTCATATAGTCGAAATAACTTAACTAATTATTTGACATTGTGATATAATTATAATTGTACTTTGAATTCTAGTTTTTTCGTATGATGGTGAAGTGAGTCGAATTTATGATTGAGGCACAATAATTGTTGATGATAAATCAGGATTCATATAGCCAATCGTAACTTGGCGTAGCTAGTGTTGTTTAGGAAATGAATTTAGACAAAAACATAGTGAAAATTCATATAAACCACTCAATTATTTGAGATTGTATGAGTGCATGCAAAAGCTAGGGATTTGTTTCATATAATATACTCAATGGAATTCAACGAGTGAAGTTTGGAAAGGATAAAATATACGCAGACCTTAAGCTAGGAATTTGTTTAAGGTACTTTAATTGTTAACTTGCATAAGTAAAATATAGGTTGAGTTTCATTTTGAGAAATAAATGGTCTAACTAAATTAATAAGAAGGTGGGGTATTATATACTGATACTAGTAAAGTAATTTTTCTGCATCTTCTTGATAAGGAAGATGCAGTCCAAAGCTTGTTCATTGGTTAGTTCTGCTCTTTGCTGACAGGTATCAATATCATGTCATGTGAAACGACAATGAATTTAGAATTTTCACTTAGAGTCCGAAATTTAAATTATAGTGCCTAAAATTTTATCTTGGAACCTCAAGATAAGTTTTCAATCCTCTAAACCACAAAATCACATTTTGTGTGTGCGTATATATATATATGTTTTTGTCAAAAGAGTTTGGATGAATGCTTTCGACCCCCTAGTTCCGCCCTTGCATACATGAATGCCAAAAGGGAATGTGTATGGTTCAATTTTAAAGTTTTTAGTGCTGAACTTATTGTATTTTTAAAATTTGATACGTGTTTATATATGTACTTTCATAAGTGGAATAAAAAAAAAACAAATCTACATATAAATCTTATCCTATCTTGAAAACGTAAAAAATTATTTTCAACAGATCCTTATAAATGGTGCATCAACTATGATACTCAGAGGTGGATTTAGCCATTATTCAATGTGTTCAATTGGGCCCAATAATAATAATAAAAACTCTGAGCAATATGTTAAAGGGTGTAGGGACATGGCCACCATAATTTCTATCAATTAGTTATCTCTGGCATCCTTTGCACAAGCTTTGTGTTTATTTTTTGAGCTAATATATTACTCCGGTTTAGGAATAAACACATAGTTGATTGAGTTAGGGGCGGCTATAGCAGAGTCAGAATTTTCTTTAAGGAGGTTCAAACTTTTATATATACATAAAAAAATTATTTTTATCATATATAGATAATATAACTTTTTGTCAAATGAGGTTCATCTTACTATGTGGCTCAGCCACTGAGGGGCGGAGTCAGAGCATGCAAGGGTTTATTCGAGTCACATTCACTGAAAAACATCAAAAACAATATACCACCACCTGTATATATAACTTTTTATTTCAGGAATACATAAAAACGAACAGAACAGACCGATGTGCACCCCTAAATACACCTCTGCATTTTCGCAAGGGATACAAATATCTCTACAGTGTAATGGACTTTGTCACTCTTATTATAGTTTCAAATTTTCCTTTTTAATATGGGAGAATGATATGAGTTCTGCAAAACACAAAACTGATGGTTACCTGATTGAGTTTGAAACATATAACATGGATCATTCAGATACAACAGATGGAAGAACCAAAAATCAAAAGGGGATCAACAAGGCTTTCTACATAGATTTCTGCAGCAGCGCATTCCTCAAATTGATTAGCAACCTCTAGTTGTCTGGTTGAAGCATCATATATCATGATGACGGGGGGAAGTAAAAGTAAAATTTCATCCTTATTTGATTGGTAACACGGTGCGGAGAAAATGGATGTAAAGAATATAAATTCCCCAATAGGATGATCGACTGTGAAAATCTTTGTCCATGACACTTTAACTCCACAATCCTTCATAATCCACACATCAGAATTAGTTCCTTCAAGACAACTAACACAAAGCACAGAAAGATGACTTTCCACCACTCCCAGTGCCAAAGGATAACTACCTTTCCCATAACTGTCTGGAAGTTCCAACCTTCTCCATGTCTCGTCTGCTAAATCAAGAGAAATGATGTTGCACATATTGAGCCTATCAACATCAGCAGATAAAGTCCAATAAAGCTTTCCATCGACAAATTTACCTGGAGAATTTACTAGAAAATTGCCCTGAAATTTATTGATTGTTCTCCAAGAATCAGCCCTCAAACTGTATATATTGACTACAGTATCATACGAACCACTATCCTCAGAAATACACTGAATAACTACCACTTTGTAGTCGTCATGTGACTCGTCGTATCCAAAACCATATTTGCAATAGTAAGAGCATCCCTTCCTCAATTTAGCTTCAAATGTAGGCAGTTTCTTAGACTTCTTGATTGTGGGGTTCCATAGAATTGGCTCCTCTGTCTTACCGTGCAGACAAATCAATCCATTGACAGAACCCACAATCCAACTATAAATAATGGGGTCTTCCATGGGAGAACCAATGCCAAAAAACTCAGTGCTTCGTTCTTTGTAAAGCATGGAAGGGAGACGGCATGCCTTGAAATTGTATGCGGAATCTTGAAAAATAATCCTGTGGTGGTTGTATTGTTTGTCATTAGCTGTTAATTTCAAGTGGCTTTTTATAAAGTTAGGGCTGGAGATTAGTTCAAGCCATGATTTTGAAACACACATGAACTTCAACAGACACTTTGGGGGCATCTTTAAGAGGATCTCTGTGATGATTTCATGGGGAAGAACAGGGATAATCAAATCAGCCATAAGTTAAATGGAGCAGCTTTTGAACATCAAGGATTATTTGACGTTTGGGCAGAAGATGCTACGTCCTTCAATATGATCTTGTGGCAAAGTTGATCAAATAAAGAAATAACAAGGAATGAGGGTACATTGTTTCTGCAATCAAACAATTAAGAACGTTATCGGATTATACATTGCTATACTATTTATCAAACCGCATCAACTATCCTTGAGCCAAACTTGTTTTAGCCTTGCTTGCAACAAAAATGCTCATCGTGTCGCAGTTTTGCATATTAACTCAAAACAACAAAACATCAAATTTTGTAGCTTTTAACAAAATTGTCACGTTTAGAAAGAAATTGAAGAGAAGAAATACTGAAACATTATAAAACAATGTATAATAACAGGTCTAGAATATTAATCAGCACACATATCTTGAAGAAAATTTATAGAAAACAGAAGCTCACAGAGAAAGGGCCAGAAAAAATTTGTGTAAACATATGGTATGTTGTTGTAAGGGAAAGAAACAAAAATAGAAACTTATAGAGAAAGGGAAACAGCTGTATTAGCCATGGCGGAGATCCCCAAGCTATGTGGCGAAGAGATCAATGTTTTGGAGGGAAATGGTCTGTCATAACAATATCTTTCTAAACTTTTGAAGGTAATTTGGTAAATCAACTTTCAACTATGAGGCTTCCTACTTTATCTAAAATCAGCCAAATCCATTAAGGAGAAGGAGTTATAGTTTGATTGGGACACAGTTATTTACAAGTCTTGAATTATGAATTTATGCACATAAATAGAAATCCTAATTTGTATAGAATTAGATATTCCACAGGTAAAGGGATTGGGAAGTATTGTCTAATTTTTTTGCCTATTTATATAACCCATATCCCACCTCATTATTCATACAAGTTTAAAGGATTTGGAGTACCGCCTGAAATTATTTGGCTATATATATATATTTGTTCCTTCGATATCACCTAATTCTTCATTCTTTCTTCTATAACATGTCGTCATCATCCAGCACATGCACATTATTATGTGTGTTTCTGTTGTTTGGTATAGGCAATGTTACTGCCACGGCTCCAGCACCGGCTCCAACCTCTTCTTGTATCAAGGTGGATGGTTGTGCATTAGATTTGATCACTTCCGTTTTTAGACGTAAAATTTCATTATCCACACAATGTTGTCAAGGACTTTCAGCAATTTCAGATGATTGCTTTTATAAAGAGTTCACGCACTCCAAGAGGGTACCATTTTTTCTAGGCAAAGTGAGAAACTATTGTAGCCATGCGATTAATAATGCGGCTCCACCAACTCCTGCAGCGCCATCCCCAGTTGATGATGTGGTTTCGCCACCGCATGCGGTCTTAGCCCCGGCCCCAGCTCCAATTACTTCACCAACTCCTGCAGCTCCATCCCCAGTTGATGATGTGGTTTCGCCACCGCAGGCGGTCTCAGCCCCGGCCCCAGCTCCAACCACTTCTTGCATCAAGGTAAAGGGTTGTGAAATCGATTTGATCACTTCTATTGTCAAGCGTAGAATTTCATTATCAACACAATGTTGCCAAATACTTTCGACGATTTCAGATGATTGCTTTTACAGAGAATTCACCTACTCCAAGAGGGTACCCTTTTTCCTGTTCAAATTGAGGAACTATTGCAAGGCTGAAGCATGATAAAAAAGATTAGGATAATGCAGCTTCTTTTCTGTTTCTTTTTTCCTTTTTTAGTCTGTTAGCTTACTTTATATAGGATTCCTCCCCTTAATAGGTGTTAAAAGGGGTCATAGTTAAATATCTCTTTCTTTTTGGTCATTTAGCTTATTTTATATAGGATTCCTCCCCTTGATAGGTGTTAAAAAGGGTCATAGTTAAATATTTTCAATTTAATTTTTATTTAGTTCAAGGGGATCTTCATCTCTATTCATAGTTTAATTAGTACTACTCTCTTTGTTCATATTTATTTGTTCATATTTTACTTGGCACACTCCAATATCACTCCCATACTATCCATAATATTAATTATAGTACATAACTGTTTACTTATTCGCAATATGGTCGACATATCAATCAACTATTCTTTGGTGCCAAATAAAATTGAGGACGATTATATGAATCTTCGGCAACTGTTTCTTTCTATTTGACCCCAACATCCAACAAATTTATTAAAACAAAGACTTAGCATGACATATTTACACTATCTATAAACATGCCACACCGTGAACAAGACTCTGTCAGCATCTGCTATTTTTAAGCAAAAACAACAGCATCGATGCGAGTGAATCATCATTTCTCAATGTAAAAGAATGTTAGGAATGAAACTGTAAATATTAGAAAGATGCGTTGAAGCTGGTCATGGAGTGTCGCGAAAGAATCAGTCCTCAAACTGTAAGTATTGAGGAGAGTCCTCATGTTGGACACCTCATCATCATTGGAAGAATTATGATAACAATCAACACATAGAGCTTTTATAATCGTCACGTGATTCATCGTATCCAAAACCATATCTGGTATAGAAAGAGGTACCCCATGGCGAATAAAGAAATTTCTTTGACTTGCTAATGGTGTGGTTCCATATATACGTCTTCCTTTTGTGATTGAAAATACAAATCAGCCCATTGGCAGAACCCACAAAGAAAGCTGAATAACAGGGAGGATTCATGTGAAGTAGTGACTTCTTGTTTTTCCCATTGATGCCTGGAAACAGAACTAGCTGACATTTGTTTAATTTGAGATGGGTGTTCACAAAATCAGGGCTAGATATGAGTCGACGCCATGATTTAGACGCGGACATTCATTTCAAGAGAGACTCGGCGGGTAGCCCTAAGAGGATATCTGTTATGATCATGAGTTGCTGTAGAAATTGGAGTGAAAATGAATTTGAATACAACAGTGTGAATCACTTGATGAATCCGACCCCGAAAAGAAAGAAACGAGAACATGGCCGAATGTTTTTCTGTGAAGTGAGCAGAGCAATTATGCAGGATTCTGCACCACAGGAAATTAAGATAAGGAAGAATTTAAAGAGATTCAATTTGATCCAACATCTATTGTATATAGAGAATAAGTATAATAGATACATTATACTTGTTATTAAAGGGTAATAAGTACTTGTTTTGTATGGAAATTGAATCCGTATCTTCGACATGAAAAGAACGTGCTGATTAATTTGTAATTTTCTAATTTTTTTTTCTGCATGAATAAATTCAGTACTTTAGCTGAATGAACAGATACATTCAGATAAAGTACTTAACTGACATCTAACCAGCACTATATTTAAACTCTCATTCAACATAATTTCAGTGCTCTGGTTTTATTTTTTCTAGCCAAGGTCAAAACGGTCATTATACTTTTGAAGGGTAATTTCGTAAATCAATGGGGCTTCCTACTTTGTCCAAAATCAAAGCAGTCCCAACCAAATCCATTAAGGAGAAGGAGTTATAGTTTGATTGGGACACTGTTATTTACAAGTCCCAATTTACAGTAACAAGGAGTTATTGTGCATTAGAGGGTCCCAACTTATGACTTTTGGCTTTTAACTTAAAAGCATTTATAAGATTGACATCAATATAGATTAATTCCTTTACTATAAATATAGATTGACATCACAAAAACCAAATGTTGAATTCATTATTTCAAAAATTTAATCAATTTATACAACTTTTAGCAAAATTTGCATATACATAGTTACATTTGTATGTTTATATCTATATTTAAAATCATAAATTCCTTTCTCCACAACTATCTGTCTAAAATATAAGAAAACAATATAGATTAACATGCCAAATATATTCTAATCAATTTTATATATTGAATTGGTAATTGTATTATCTAAGTTTACAGTAGGACCATAAAGAACGAATCGTACAAAGTATATGAAGGAAAAAAATAGAAAAAAAAAATAACTCGCAGCAAAAATTGTCAATACTATATTAAAAAGATTAAACAATTAAAAATAAATACATGATAAATTTAAATAGAAAAAAAAGTGCAGTTTCATACATCTAAACAATTCAAAGAAAACTTACAACAATATATTTAGGATTTTATAGAACAATGAATGAAATGGTCTGCGATAACAACATTTTTCTAATTGTTTTTTGGATTTTATACTATAATAATTATTATAAAGTTGATATGGAAGTCTTTGTACTTAGGACAAATGCTAGGTAAAATGTGATTGAACTTATATTATAAGAGGTTTTATTTTTTTTTCTAGTCAAGGACAAAGCAATTGCTAAACTTTTGAAGGATAATTTCGTAAATCAACTTTCAACAACGGGACTTCCTACTTTTGGAATAAGTATGATTTATGTTGTCCAAAATCAAAGCAGTCCAACCCAAATCCATTAAGGAGAAGGAGTTATAGTTCGATTGCGATACGTGACAACATATGTAGAAATCCTAATTTGTACACAAGTAGATATTCCAAATATAAAGGGATTGAGAAGTATCCTTAAATTCTTTGCCTATTTATATCGATTCATATCGCACCTCATAATTTCGTACATATTTGGAAGTACCGCCTGAAATTCTTTGGTTATATATTTGTTCCTTCGATCGGTCTCACCTAGTTCTTCATTCTTTCTTCTGAAACATGTCGTCGTCATCGTCCAGAAGTTGCACATTATTATTTGTGTTTTTGTTGTTGGGTATAGGCATTGCTACTGCCACAGCTCCGGCTCTGGCTCTGGCTCCAATCTCTTCTTGCAGCAAAGTGGACGGTTGTGCATTAGATTTGATCACTTCTGTTTTCAAGCGCAAAATTTCATTATCAACGCACTGTTGCCAAGGACTTTCAACAATTTCAGATGATTGCTTCTACAGAGAGTTCACGCACTCCAAGAGGGTACCATTTTTCCTAGGCAAAGTGAGAAACTATTGCAGTCATGCAGTTGCTTCACCAACTCATGCGGCTTCATCTCCATCTCCAGTTACTGATGTGGTTTCCCCACCGCAAACGACCCCAGCTCCAAGTCCAACCACATCTTGCATCAAGGTGAAGGGGTGTGCAATAGATTTGATCACTTCCGTTTTCAAGCGTAAAATTGCATTATCCACACAATGTTGTCATGCACTTTCAACAGTTTCTGATGATTGCTTTTATAGAGAATTCACACACTCCAAGAGGGTACCATTTTTCCTTGGCAAAGTGAGGAACTATTGCCGTGATCATCAAGGCTGAAGCATCTTTCTTTTTGTTTGTGTCATTTAGCTTAATTTAGTTAGGATTTCTCCCCTTAATACTTTTAATTAAATTCTATAATTAGCTCAATTGGATCTTTATCTTTATTTTACTAATTAATTAGTACTACTCTTTGTGCATATTATTTGTCCATATTTGATTTGGCACACTCCTTACAAATCATTTACTATATCACTCCTAGACTATTGATAATATTAGGCTATGGAACACAACTTTTTACTTATTCGCTATGTGGTAGACATATCAATCAACTATGCCTTGGTCCGAAATAACCTAGAACAAGACTCTGTCGGCATCAGCTATACAGTTTTTTCTTTTTCTGAACAAACAACTGAAAATTGAATTACGTCAACTTCTGATTTGATGCACTACTTTTAGAATAGCTAGCTGCAGTATAATCAAGTAAGCTAATTTAACTGATTCCTGTAGTTGAAACTGGCTAATAAATAGTTTTCCAGGCCTTAACTGCAGATAAGGTATTTGGGAGTTCCACATAATAGTACAATTATGCAATGTCAAATACTACATTAAAAGATGATATGTCCCTGAATATTGAGAATATGTTTTCGTAAAATCTTGCTCCAATTCGGTAGCACAGCTAAAACAAAGCAACATTCTTAAGAGTTATCACCTAAATGATTATGTGCTATCAATAGGGGATCAACAAGGCTTTCTACGTAGATTTCTGCAGCAGCGCATTCCTCATACTGATCAACAAACTCTAGTTGTCTGGTTGAAGCATCATATATCATGATAACTGGAGGAAGCAAAAGTAAAATTTCACCCTTATTTGACTGGCAATAAGGTATAGAGAAAATGGATGAAAAGAATATAAACTCTCCAAGTTCTTTAGGATGATCGATGGTGAAAATCTTTGTCCATGACTCTTCAACTCCAGAAATATGCTTCATAATCCACACATCAGAATGAGTTCCTTCATAACAATTAGGACAAAGCACAGAAAGATCATTTCCCATCACTCCCAATGCCAAAGGATAACTGTCTTCTCCATAACTGGTCGGAAGCATCAACTTTTTCCATGTCTCGTCTTCTAAATCGAGAGAAATGATGTTGCATATATTGAACCTATCAATATCAGCAGATAAAGCCCAATAAAGCCTCCCATCGACAAATTTACCTGGTGAATTTATCAAAAAGTTGCCCTGAAACTTATCAATTGTTCTCCAAGAATCAGTCCTCAAACTGTAAACGTTGGCTACAGTATCATATGAACCGCTATCTGTTACAAAATGTATATAGACATCATTCTTAGCAATATACATAGTCATAATTAGCTAGAAGATCTTTAGGAATCCTTTGTAATTACTAGTTGATCTTTAGGAATCTCTCTTTATTTTCTTTCCTAAATTAGCACCTAATGTATTGTATATATATCTTGCATACCTATTGAAATAAAGCATCAACTTCTATTCGATTACATGGTATCAGAGCCTATAGGCTCCTTGATCCTGTTTTGGCATTGTTTGAAAAAAAAAAAAAAAGGCAGCTCGATCTTGTTTTGCTGTCTTTCGGGATTCAACATCTAGTGTCATCTAGTCAGTTACTACCCCGAGTTTCGTTTGGTTTGATACATTGTTTGGAGAAGACACTTCATCCCTTTCAGGTTCCTAGGTTTCTGAAAACTACTTCCAGGATCATATTTTTCTTTGTAGCTTCAACGATTCAGATCTAGTTTTCTGTTTGGTGTTGCTGCGATTATCAAGTTCTGTCCAATATTAGTGTTTTGTGGATGTTCTTGATTTTGAGCATCGCCTACAATTATTTTGCTGGGTGAATTGGCTTCTACTTTTTCTTGGAATCTAATATTATTGGGGACCTTTTGAAGCTTGGTTATTCTTAAGTTCTTCATTGAGAAGTATGGCTACAAATCAGAAGGGTGAGAAAATTTTGGTTTCGGCGGATGAGTTCGCACAATTCTCTCAGTATCAGAATTCCATTAAAGAATTCACTTCAGTTACTACCCTTGTTGATTCAAGAAAAGCATCTTTGGTCTCCTCTCCGAACAACTGGGTGATTGATTCAGGTGCTACAGATCATATGACAGGTAATCCTAATATATTTTCTACCTTTCGATCACACAAAGCACCCTCTCCTGTCACAGTAGCCAATGGGTCAACATGTAACATTGTGGGATCTGGGACAGTCAAAGCAACCTCCTCCATAACCCTGTCATCTGTATTAAATTTACCGAAGTTGGCCTTCAATTTGATTTCTGTGAGTAAACTTACCAGAGATCTTAACTGTTATATTTCCTTCTTTCCTGATCATTGCTTGTTTCGTGATCTTGCGACGCATAAGGTTATTGGTAAAGGGCATGTAATTGATGATCTATATATCCTTGATGAATATGAGCCTCGATTTGTTGCCTGCTCAAGTGTCATCTCTCCATTTGAAGCACATTGTCGATTGGGACATCCTTCTTTACCTTTGTTAAAGAAGCTTTGTCCCCAATTTCAAAACGTTCATTCTTTGGAGTGTGAATCATGCCGATTTGCAAAACATCACCGCATCACATTAGCTCCAAGGGTTAATAAGCGAGTTGGGTCAGCTTTTGAGTTAATTCATTCTGATGTTTGGGGACCATGTCCTGTTGTTTCTAAAAATGGATATAAGTATTTTGTCACTTTTGTGGATGATTTCTCTCGGATGACTTGGATTTATTTTATGAAAAGTCGCTCTGAAGTGTTTACTCACTTTTGTGCCTTTTGTGCTGAAGTCAAAACTCAATTCAATGCTTCAGTGCGTATTTTAAGGAGTGATAATGCAAAAGAATATATGTCAGAGTTGTTTCAATCCTACATGAGACAACATGGTATTCTCCATCAGTCATCATGTATTGATACACCATCTCAAAATGGAGTTGCTGAGAGGAAGAATAGGCATCTACTTGAGACAGCCCGAGCACTTTTGTTCCAAATGAAAGTTCCTAAACAATTTTGGGCCGATGCAGTCTCTACCGCTTGTTTTCTGATTAATCGCATGCCATCGGCAGTGCTTATTAGTAATACACCTTATAATATTCTTTTTCCAAACAAGACATTATTCCCGGTGGAACTAAAAGTATTCGGAAGCACTTGTTATGTTCGAGATGTACGGCCATCTGTTACTAAGTTGGACCCTAAGGCATTGAAGTGTGTTTTCTTGGGTTATTCTCGTCTTCAAAAGGGGTATCGATGTTATTCTACTGAACTTGGCAAATATCTAGTGTCAAATGATGTGATATTTTCAGAGAGTACACCTTTCTTTTATAACCCTCCTAATTCTACAAGTCAGGGGGAGGAAGATGAGTGGTTAGTTTATCAGGTTACTCGTGTTGAGCAATCAAGTGATGCTACTCTTCCATCTCCTAGTTACTCTATTGAGCACCACTCGACTACTGCGCCTTCAACACATGTTCCAGCAAGACCACCTATTGTTCAAGTTTATTCGAGGAGACAAGAGACTAATGCTACATGCCCTGCACCAATTCCTCCTTTATCTGATCCTCCTCCTTCAGACCCTCCAGAAAATCTTGACCTTCCTATTGCTCTCCGTAAAGGTACACGGACTTGCAAATCCACATATTCTATTGCTAACTTTGTTTCCTATGATCGCTTGTCTCCTGCATCTAGATCCTTGATTGCTTCTTTAGACTCTGTTTCTACGCCCAAAAGTGTGAAAGAGGCTTTGCATCATCCCGGATGGTCAAATGCGATGCTTGAGGAAATACATGCATTAGAGGAAAATCACACATGGGATTTGGTGGATTTACCAGACGGGAAGAAACCAGTAGGATGTAAGTGGGTGTTCACAGTGAAAGTTAATCCAGATGGTTCCGTGGCAAGACTTAAGGCCAGGCTTGTGGCTAAAGGATATGCTCAGACTTATGGAGTGGACTATTCAGACACCTTTTCTCCTGTTGCCAAACTCACTTCTGTGCGCTTATTCATTTCTTTAGCTGCTTCTGAGAATTGGCCTTTACATCAACTAGATATCAAGAATGCATTTCTTCATGGTGATCTTCAAGAGGAAGTATATATGGAGCAACCACCCGGTTTTATTGCTCAGGGGGAGTATAGAAAAGTCTGTCATTTGAAGAAATCCTTGTATGGATTGAAGCAGAGTCCACGGGCTTGGTTTGGCAAATTTAGTGAGGTAGTTCAGGAGTTTGGGCTGAAAATGAGCAAATGTGATCACTCGGTCTTCTACCGACTATCTGCAGCTGGCAGTATCCTTCTTGTTGTATATGTTGATGACATTGTCATCACAGGAGGTGATTCTGAGGGGATATCTTCCCTTAAGTCTTTCTTGCATACTAGGTTCCATACAAAGGACTTAGGCCAGTTGAAATACTTTTTGGGAGTAGAAGTAAATAGAAGCAAGAGGGGAATTCTTCTATCTCAAAGAAAGTATATTCTTGACCTACTTGCAGAAACTGGAAAATTGGCAGCCAAACCTTGCAGTACTCCAATGGTTCCCGGTGTACATCTTATGAAAGATGATAGCGAGCTTTTTGATAACCCAGAGAGATATAGGAGGATAGTTGGAAAGTTAAACTACCTCACAGTGACTCGTCCAGATATTGCTTTTGCGGTAAGTGTCGTTAGTCAATTCATGTCTACACCTACGGTGAAGCATTGGGCAGCTTTGGAACAGATCCTATGTTACTTGAAAGGAGCTCCTGGACTTGGCATACTGTATAGCAATCACAACCATACTCGTATTGAGTGTTTTGCAGATGCCGATTGGGCTGGTTCCAAAATTGACAGAAGATCTACTACAGGCTATTGTGTCTTTGTTGGAGGAAACTTAGTATCATGGAGGAGTAAGAAGCAAAGTGTTGTATCTCGATCCAGTGCAGAATCTGAGTATAGAGCTATGTCACAGTCTACGAGTGAAATCATGTGGATACATCATCTTTTAACTGAAATTGGGTTGAAGCATCATATGCCGGCAAAACTTTGGTGTGATAATCAAGCTGCTATTCATATTGCCTCAAACCCAGTGTATCATGAAAGAACTAAACATATTGAAGTTGACTGCCACTTTATTCGTGAGAAGATTCAAGAAAACTTGATTACTACTAGTTATGTGAAGACAGGAGAGCAGGTAGCTGATTTGCTTACAAAGGCAGTGAATGGAACTCAGGTTGATTACCTTTGCAACAAGTTGGGCATGATCAATATCTATGCTCCAACTTGAGGGGGAGTGTTACAAAATGTATATAGACATCATTCTTAGCAATATACATAGTCATAATTAGCTAGAAGATCTTTAGGAATCCTTTGTAATTACTAGTTGATCTTTAGGAATCTCTCTTTATTTTCTTTCCTAAATTAGCACCTAATGTATTGTATATATATCTTGCATACCTATTGAAATAAAGCATCAACTTCTATTCGATTACAATCATAAATACACTGAATAACTGCTACTTTGTAATCGTCATGTGACTCATCATATCCAAAACCATAATTGAGATAGTAAGAGCAGCCGTTCCTCAATTTATCTCCAAATGTAGGCAATTTCTTACACTTCCGAATTGTGGGGTTCCATAGAACTGTCTCCTCTATCTTATTATACAGACAAATCAATCCATTGGCAGAACCCACAATCTTAGTATCTATAGAGGGGTGTTCCATGGGAGAATCCATGTCAGATAGCTCAGTTCTTTGTTCTTTGTGGAACAAGGGAGGGAGACGACTTACCTTGAAATTGCCTGTGGAGTCTTGAAAAATAACCCTTTGGTGGCTGCATTCGCTGTCATTAGCTGTTAATTTCACACAGGTCTTTACTAACTTACGCCTAGAGATTAGTCGATGCCATGGTTTTGAAACGCACATGAATTTCATCAGAGGCTTTGGGGGGACCTTTAAGAGGATCTCCATGATGGAGCAGGGATTATCAAAGTACTTTTTGATGTTTGGGAAGAAATGTCTTTGTGGCAAAGATGATCAAGTAAAAAAGTAGCAAGGAATGAGAAGGTACATATCTATCTGAAACAAAAATAGAAACTTATAGAGAAAGGGGAACAGCTGATGGATCTTCTCTTTGTGATATCCATCGCGGAGATCCCCAAGCTATTTGGCGAAGAGATCAATGTTTTTGGAGGGAAATGCTCTGTGATAACACATTTTTCAAACTGTTTTCTGGACTTTATACCATAAAATTACTATAAAAAATGATAAGGAAGTCTCTGTACTTCAGGACAAATGCTAGGTGATCGAAAGGTGATATTTTTTATGGTTTTCTGGATTTTTTTTTCTCAATGTTCAGCTGCTTAGTTTATTGTAAAAGCAGGGGAAGAAGCCACAAGGCATTGTATTTCTCAGTTGTCCTCATTGTAGTTTTGGCCAAATTCTCAGTCGTTCTTTTACTGTTTGCGCCCTTGAATTTTACCAGATAGGATTCGAACGTATTTTTTATTAAAGTGTTGGATAGCTAAAGTGTCTGTATGTTAAAGGTCAAACTTATAATTTGAGGCCAAGTGTCCAATTTATGTGTTATGCCTTTAGCTTATTATGCCCCTTAATAGGTGTTAAAGGAATGGTAGTTAAATACTTTCAATTAAATTCTTTATTTAGTTCAATTGGATCTTCATCTTTATTTTACAGTTAAATTACTACTCTCTCCGTGCATATTTATTTGTTCATGTTTGACTTGGGGTACTCGTTACAAATCATTACTTTATCACTCGCCTAGATATTGATATATCAACTATGGAACACAACCGTTTACTTATTCGCAACATATCAATCAACTCTGCCTTGGTCCCAAATAAAGTTGAGGATGGTTATACGAATCTTCAGCAACTATTCTTCTCTATTCCACCCCAACATCCCAACAAATTTATTAATAAGAAGACTTACCAAGAAATTTTTTTATACCATCTATAAACCCGCCAGAGTAGTATTTTGACTAGATCTCTCTCGAGTCGATTCGAGTTGCATAGTAATCCAATTTTAAATGAATTCAAATGAATTAGGTTTAGCTAATAAATAAATGGACGAATTATTAACCCGTACAAACTTCAACAGGTTAGATGGATTGAACACACCATTAAAAGCCCAAAGACTCAAGTCTTAATTATTACTCATTAGTTATTTATTTTTCTTCCTAATATCTATGTTTGGTTCGAGTGATATCAGTCATTTATTTGTTAACAATAAAAATTATTAAGTTGTAGAGAAGCATTATGTCTAACCAAAATTACTTACTTATTTGGTTATACACAAAATATCAGTGTAGCATGGTAGATATTTTATTTTGAAGACTAAAAACTGGTAAAAAATACTATATAATAATATCTCATAAATATTGTAGTTTCAAAATGAAATTTTTGAAAATTATGAAATGATTATCTCGTAAGTAGCGCTGAGCATTAGTTGGTTCGAACCGAAAAAATCGACCGAACTGTTTTTTTTTTTAAATTTTGGTTGCGGTTAATCTAGATCCAACTTCTCGTACCTCTAAACTAGGGCGTCATCACTCCTTCTCTGTACATATCTAAATCATCTTAGTCTCGTTTCACTCATCTTGTCTGCCATAGAGGCTATTCCCAACTTCTCCCCCGAATAACATAATTCCTAATCTTGTCAATCTAATACCAAAACCAAATAATAAAATTATGTTACTTAAAATATTGTTTGTGGTTGCACCATCACCATAACACAAAAGATTCCAAATACGTACTGATTAGTATTTTTTTTTCCCCTCTTAAATAATGTACGATGCGTTAAAAGTATGATTTAAGTCCCAACCAAATCCATCAAGGAGAAGGAGTTATAGTCTGATTGCAACACAGTCGAGAATTATGACGTGACATAGAATAGAAATTAAATCCTAATTTGTATAGAAGTAGATATTCCAAGTATAAAGGGATCGGGAAGTATTGTCTGCCTATTTATATCGACTCATATCACAACTCATTATTCACATCTTTCAAGGTTAAAAAAATTCATATTTTTTCCTTGTCATCTCTCAAGTAGTTATTTAATTTCTTCTGAAACATGAGGACTGCCACATTATTATGTGCGTTTCTGTTTTTTAGTATAGGCAATGTTACTGCCACGGCACCAGCTCCATCTCCGGCTCCAACCTCTTCTTGCACCAAGGTAGATGGTTGTGCATTAGATTTGATCACTTCTGTTTTCAAGCGCAGAATTTCATTATCTACGCAATGTTGCCAAAGACTTTCAACAATATCAGATGATTGCTTTTACAAAGAGTTCACCCACTCCAAGAGGGTACCATTTTTCCTAGGCAAAGTGAGAAACTACTGTAGTCATGCAACTGCAGTTAATAATAATGTGGCTTCACCAGCTCATGCTGCTCCATCTCCATCTCCAATTGATAATGTGACTTCACCAACTCATGCGGCCCCATCGCCATCTTCAGTTGATCATGCGACTTCACCAACTCATGCAGGTCCATCGCCATTTGATGATGTAGTTTCGCCACCCCACACAGCCCCAGCCCCGACTCCAACCACTTCTTGCATCAAGGTGAAGGGGTGTGCAATAGATTTGATCACTTCTATTTTCAAGCGTAAAATTTTCTTGTCCACACAATGTTGTCAAATACTTTCAACAATTTCAGATGATTGCTTTTACGACGAATTCACACACTCCAAGAGAGTACCCTTTTTCCTAGGCAAAGTAAGGAACTACTGCAATCATCATCAAGGCTGAAGCATGATCAAATCTTAGCAAGTTAATAGGATAATGCAGCTTTTTTCATTCTTTTTTTTTTTTGTTCATTTAGCTTACTTTATATAGGATTCCTCCCCTTAATACTTAATAGATGTTAAAAGGATGGTAGTTTAATATTTTCAATTAAATTCTTTAGTTAGTTCAATTGGATCTTCATCTCTATTTTACATTTTAATTACTATTTTCTCTGTGCATATTTGTTTGTTCATGTTTGACTTGACACGCCCCTTACAAATCATTCCTAGACTATTGATAATATTATCTATGGAACACAACTGTTTGCGCAATATGGTAGACATATCAATCAACTTTTTTTTGGTCCTAAATAAAGCTGAGGACGGTTATATGAATCTTCAGCAACTATTCCTCTCTACTCGACCCCAACATCCCAACAAATTTATTTATAAGAAGACTTACCTAGACAAGAAGACTCTGAAGCCACTGCTGGGCTTCGAAACTGCAAAAGTTTTATATTGAGGCTGATATTGGGGCAATCTGTCCAACACAACACTTCTGTTTTTGAGTTGTACACATTGCACTTAGTAATAAAATTATTTATCTACCCCAAAAAAATGTTTCAAATATCAATAATTAGATCTGGAGCATTTTCATAATTGCTAAGTTTAATGGAACAACTAATACTTCCCTCCGTTTAAAAAAAATTATCTAGTTTGACTTGACATGAAGTTGAAGAAATAAAGAAGACTTTTTGATTTTGTGATCGTAAATGAAAGTTATGTCCAATGTATCAAAATACCATTTAATCTTGTGACATTAAACATGGCAGGTAGAAGTGGGAAAAATAAGATTGAATTTAGGGCTTTTTTTAACTTAAAACTCGCGATTGACGCGACATAGTGGCCACTTATCCTGCCATGGCAGCACCACTATAGCAGGGATAATTCTGCCATGTTGCATGGAGATAGGAACTTCATAACTTACATCCTAACCCCTTTTTACAACATTCTCAAACCATGATGTTCCAAAATATACCCTTAGCACCAAGATCAATTTCGGGAATTCTACGTACGGATTCAGTTCCATAAAGCCGTACATGTTATTTCTTATTGTCTTGGCTATCAACTTGAATGATCAAACTTATAATTCAACCCTTAATCCATCAATTATGAAAATTAGTCATATATATACACGTTAGATTTTTAATTATATTAGCACCACATTTCATATATTAAACACACTCATTAATTAGAAACATCATTACAAAAAAAAGATTAAATCATATACTCCCTCTGTCCAATAATAGTTGTCTGCTATTGAATTAACACAAGAATTAAGAAACAGTAAATTATATGAATGATTTTGTCAAATCATCCTTATTAAAAATAAATCATTTAAATATTAAACAATGTTATTTAATAACTAGGATAAAATGATAAATTATTCATTGATTTTATAAACTGAACCAGTATAGTTGGACAACCCTATTTATAACCCTCGAGTCTTCCTCAAGCCATAGCTTCTTCTGTAACTCTGAAGCCACAGCTGGGGTTTGAAACTGCAGAAAGTTATATTTTCTAGCTAGGATTACCTTGTGCGTACCCCAAAAAACAAAGATTCCAAATATTAAATAATTTGGAGTAGAAACCGTGGAACCAGGCATTAAACATGGGTTCTTGATTTTTTTTTTCTTCCCTCCTAAATAATATATGTTGGTTAAAAGTATGATTCGACGATATGCCTTCTTGATTTTTATTTGTTCTTTTCATCTTTGTACGCATGATTGTACTTACTTAATATGAGGTTTTTATTTTTTCTAGTCCAGGTCAAACCAGTCACTAAATCTTTGAAGGGCAATTTTGTAAATTAACTTTCAATCACGAGGTTTCCTACTTTTAGAATAAGTATGATATGTTGTCCAAAACAAAAGCTGTCTCAACCAAATCCATTAAGGAGAAGGAGTTATAGTTTGATTGCAACACAGTCGAGAATCATAAATTTATTAAAATTGGAGGATTGGGCGTGACATAAAATAGAATTCCAATCCTAACTTGTATAGAAGAAGATATTCCAAGTATAAAGGGATTGGAAATATCATCTAAATTCTTAGCCTATTTATATCGACTCATATCGCACCTAATTATTCACACAAGTTTAATAGATTTGGAAGTAACGCCTGGAATTATTTGTTCCTTCGATCTTTAATTTCATATTTTTTTCCTTCTCATCCGTCAAACATGAGGACTGCCACATTATTATGTGTGTTTCTGTTGTTGGGTGTAGGCAATGTTAGTGCCACTGCTCCAGCTCTGGCTCCAACCTCTTCTTGCACCAAGGTGGATGGTTGTGCATTAGATTTGATCACTTCCGTTTTCAAGCGTAGAATTTCACTATCCACACAATGTTGCCAAGGACTTTCAGCAATTTCAGATGATTGCTTTTACAAAGAATTCACGCACTCCAAGAGGGTACCATTTTTCCTAGGCAAGGTGAGAAACTACTGCGGTCATGCAGTTAATAATGCGGCTTCACCAACTCATACAACTCCATCGCCATCTTCGATTTTTCCACCCCACACGGCCCCAACCCCAGCTCCAACCACTTCTTGCATCAAGGTGAAGGGGTGTGCAATAGATTTGATCACGTCCATTTTTAGGCGTAGAATTTCATTATCTACGCAATGCTGCCAAGGACTTTCAACAATTTCAGATGATTGCTTCTATAACGAATTCACGCACTCTAAAAGGGTACCATTTTTCCTTGCCAAAGTGAGGAACTATTGCAGTCATGATCAAATCATAGGATAATGTTGTTTTTTCCGTCTTTCTATTTTTATTTTTATTTTTGGGGGGTGGGGGTGGGTGGGGGGAGGGGTATTTAGCTTTCTTTATATAGGATTCCACCCCTTAATAGGTGTTAAAAAGGGGTGGTAGTTAAATTCTTTAATTAGTTCAATTTGATCTTTCTCTTTATTTTACAGTTTAATTACTGATCTCTTCGTGCATATTTAATTTTTCATAATTAACTTGGCACACTCCTTATAAATCATTTGCAATGTACTATTGACGATGTTAGCTATGGAACACAGCCTTTTACTTATTCGCGATACGATAGACATATCAGTCAACTATGCCTTGGTCCCAAATAAAATTGAGGGCAGTTATATGAATCTTCTACCATTATTCTTTTCTATTCGACCCCAACAAATTAATTAATAAGAAGACTTACCATGACATTTTTCACTATCTATCAACCTACAACCTAGAAAAAGACTTTGTCGGCTCAATTCTTCATCTTTAAAAAAAAAAACTGAAAATCGAATTCCTAAAAACTTCTCAATTGATGCACTACTTTCTGAACTGTTTATGGGATTCTGTGCATTAAAAGGGCAAACATTTTGGCATTGAATTGATCTTTAGAAAGATGTTGATTGATTTCTACATATTTTGAAGCTTGCGCAGTTAGTAGAAACATCTTGAAAGACAATATGAATGAGATATACTTTGAACACCTCGACTCTTATTTTAAAATGGACTGTGGGGATACATCTAGTCAAGCAACCGCTGAAAATAATGACAAAGAACCCAGCATTTATGGGTTGGATGCTCACCGGGTTACTACAGATTCATCTGGCGACAATGATTTTAGTGACCTGGGCAAAGCTAAGGTCTTTCGATTTGAATGGAACTAGTCATTGGTTTGGATGTGACAGAGGGTGGTAATTGCTGAATTGTCGAGTTTCTCAGGGCCGTGGCAGATGTATGTAAGGTGTTTAGATGGACTTAAAACAATATCAGATCCAGAGTTGATTTTTGGTGTTTTCAATGAAACAGAAGTGTTATCGATGGTTAAATAATTAGATGAATAATTAGATGTGGAGCATTTGCATATCCATCTATAATTAGATGAATAATAATCTTTGTATGATCTGTTATATGATAATTACTTTGCTTCACTTGGACATGTTTCATCCTGATACTCAACAATATCGTATTCTCATTCAAATATCTATATATGAGAAAAAAGGTTTATACCAGACCAAGTTCTTAACGCGATTGTTATCAGGATTCTGGTTTACAGCAGATGACAGTAAATCTACGATAGAACATGATTGGGAAAGCAAACAGATCATTATTTATTTGTCCTTGGAGGTTAATATTATTAAGCAAGTATTTGTTTTTTTAAATTTTTACGTTTGTCTTTACAGTTAGATTTTTATTTGTCCATTATTTTTTCTTATTTATAGGTCTTAACAAGTTTCTTTTTCTTTTTGCTGCATATGATTTAGTCAACTACGAAAGCTATACCAAGAAGGTGAAGTTGAAAATTAAATTCTTCTCTTTTTTGTTACTGTTAATTTATTATAAGTAATTATATTAACATCAAAATAAATATTTTATGCTCGTGATTATGACCTCAATAAATGGTTGTGATTATTCACCTGGTTTAAGACATCATGATTCCAATTGCTTATATTTTCGGACGTGGTTGTTATTGACTTATACCTTTCAAATGATGTTGAATGTGATTGATCAATGATCATATATATTCGTTCATATTTAATTATCCATAATTCCATAAAATTGTATTAATATATATTTTGAAAATATCAACTTTTTAAACTTTAGTGTTCGGTCTTTTCTCTAACCCATTTTTTATGATTAATAGTTTGTAATATGATGTTTACTCTTTTGTAAGAATTTTTTATTTTGGTGATCTTGAAGTGACAAAGAAGCAAGTAAATTTGATAAGCATGAGCTAAGTTGTCAAATTGTCAAGTCTCGAGTTTGTTTATATGATAATACATATTTCATAAGGTAGGCAACATGAGAGCATATTTGGCAAAATTTCTTAAATTATTTTTATAGAAATATTTCTACCAAAAAAGCTAGAGAATTGTTTTGTAGTTTAATAAGGAAAAAAAGTGAGGTGGAACATTTCTATATGCAAAAAAACAAACAAGAATATTACATAATCATGTATCACTGTCTCACGTTATTATTAATTGTATTAAGCAACAATTTCAAAGGTTTCCTTTAATTTCAAATCATTGTAAAAAGATTCGTAATATATATTTTTTAAAATTTTGTTGTTTGTAAATTTGATTTTTTTTTTCAATAATTGATAGGATTACTCGTGCTAGAAATATAAATAGAAACATGAAATATAAATATTAGTTGGTTAAAATAATTTTTAAATATCGATAGACGTTTATGTTTTACATTTATTTTTATAAAATTAATTGTACAAATCACGAAAGTCCTTAAAATGTTGATTGAGCTTGTGGTGCTTCATCAAAAAATTTAACAATAAGCTAAACTGTTATTTACTAAAAAAATTTCAAATTATTTTAATAATTTTTATAGGATTAATAATAATCATAAAAATTAAGGTATTCTAAAATATATATAAAAAATTAATGTTGGTAAGTTTCCTTTTTTGTTGTATATGTGAAAAAGTAGTCTTAAAATATATAATAAAAAAATTCTAAAATATATAATTAAAAAAAAGAGTTTGAGAATTATGTTGGTAAGTTTCTCGTGAAAAAGGTCCTAATTTCATCCCTCTAACTCTTTCCAATTAAATTCTTTAATTAATTCTATTCTCTCAATCCATATTTAGTTTTTCATATTTGATTTGACACACTCCTTACAAATCATTTCGTATCTATTGATGATGTTAGCTATGGAACATAGTCTTTTACTCATTCACAATATGATAGACATATCAGTTAACTATGCCTTTGTCCAAATAAAGTTGAGGGCGATTATATGAATCTTCTACCATCATTCCTTTCTATTCGACCCCAACAACAAATTATTAATAAGAAAAAAACAACTGAAAATTGAATTCTTATAACATTCTGATATCACATCAAATCGACGCATGAAACACCATAAAAACATTTTTAGAAAATTATTTCCATTGAAGCCTAAAAGTTTGAAAAAAGAGTTCCAAAAAGATTTTTTAAGTTTCGTTTTCACCATGTCCATTTCAAGTAGTTGTGTTTTTTAAGTGTTATTTTTATTTTATTTATTAAATAAATTTTAAATTATTTTTTTCTTTTTTTATTTTGAATGTCATACGTATAGTTAATTTGCTGCTTTGGCACGTCGACATTATTATATTATTTTTATTTTTTGTTGATTGTAAAAAAAAAAAAAAGGCGTCTAATATTGTGATTTCTTAATAGATTAAGTGTTTAATCGAAACATATCTTAGTTGAGATGTCTAAGTGAGAAATTGTATCAACTTAAGATGTCTCCATTTGTATTCAGCCTAAAATAAAACGAAAAATGACTAAATTTGCAAACTATGTACAATCTTTTTATATAGTTTTTCCGGCATTTCTTTCTCGGAAAAACTCCATAATTAGACATATATTCATATCATGTCTATTAGAAATCAGGCTGAAAATCAGTTTCTATATATAGTTTGATTTCACGCTAGCACCATTTATTATTCGTACTTCTATTTATAATTCATAAATTGAATTCGTGAAAATTAGATTCTGAAAATTTTGTTGGAAGAAGATTCATAGGCCTTTAATTTGATTGGTCATGGCCCACCTAACTTTTAATATTAAAATAGATATGATCGTTTTAAGATGACTTTTGTATGAACTCAACTAATGCGAAAAACTTAAGTCGATAAGAAAGTTTGAACTCGACTTAATGCTATAAGACCCTTATGACCCTAAAATACAGTCGATATACTTCCTACACTAAGGGATCTTAACACATATATAAATAGGACATCATCCGGTCCAAGTTTATATGTTTATGATGAATAAATCGAATTTTTACCGTAGAATTTCTAAAGTGTTACACTTATTTTAAAATAAAAAAAATATTAGTTAGACAAAATAATTAAAAAAACCCTTGTATTTATTTTAATTTGTCGTGACACACTTCACCATCTAGTCATTTGATTCAATGTATCAAAAGAATCTTTTTGTAAGTTTCTTGGAAGCATGTTTACATGTGGCATCCCTTAATTTCCACGTTCTCGTTATATTATACTTTTGACTCCACTAAAATCTAGAACCTAATTAAATTCCACAGAAGGCGGCTATATTATCTAATGATTGTTATGGAATTTCAATCCTTATTGGTTGGTATTGATGGTGTGCTAGGAAAAGTCAAAGATCAAATCATTATATTAAATTTTTTTTAAAAATACAGTGAGTAAATATGTTTGAAACTCTATTAATTAAAAGGGTAAAATGACAAATTTACTACATCAATAATTATTTTTTTAGTAAGTCAAAATTCAACGATTAAATTTGAAGCGAGAGTATTAATTAAGGTGTAATACATGAGTAAATATGTTTGGGACTCTATTAATTAAAAGGGTAAAATGACAAATTTACTATATCAGTAATTATTTTCTTAATAAGTCAAAATTCAATGATTAAATTTGAACCGAGAGTATTAATTAAGGTGTAATACATAAATTGGCTCTTCAACTACGCTTCAAATTTTAAGTATAACCTCCAACTTTCATAATGCACAAAAAGGCACTTTAACTATCCATCTCTTAAACAAAAAAAAAACACGTGAATCCAAATGTAACACCCCTAAATTTCTTTCTACCTGATCTGGAGTGAATGGGCAGAGGTTACTGAGAAAAGCAGCAGAGGAAGGTTCACGAGAACCATTTACGACTCGTAGAGAAGGTCTCGTGAAACCCCAGATGACTTGGTGAAATTTTCTAAGTCTGAGGCCTATATATGAAATGGGATACGACTCATAGAGTATTTCACGACTCGTAGAGGAGATTTCGTGACAAATTCTAGTAACTTAAGTTTCAGGACCCCCTCCCCCTCTATTTACGAGAGGAGTTTACGACCCGTAGAGTATTTTACGGATCGTAGAGAGGGATTTCGTGCCAACTTCCAATTACTCGGATTCAAGCACCTAGTTTACGAGGGGTGGTCTACGACGTACACGGGGTCTCATTGACGCAGGCGACAATTTTTAGGAAGGGAAATTTTTTCTATTCCTACCCTTTTTAATTTAACCCTTGGATGTTTTGGATTTAATTTAAGTCCTGAATGAGACCCTAAACATATTTTCTACCATTCATCACACTTAGGGCTTTCTTGAAGAACCTAGAAAGAGGAGAAGAGCAAGAAGTCTTAATTCTAGCACGAGGATTTATTGAAATCTGATTGTTTCTTCCATTCCTAAAGGCTTACTAAAGTGTATAACCACGTACGTTCACATGCCCCTTTCACTTATTTGAGTCGAAATTGAGGATAAAAATTGAGTTTTGAAAAATTCTCGAAATTGAGGACAAAAATTGAGTTTTGAAAAATTCTATCATCCAATTACTAAATTCTTGCATTTATCATGAGGTCTTATTATGTTACATGAGAAAATTGTTGTATTTATGATCATTGATATGAGATTTACATATGTATTTTATATTTGGTAGCATGAACCCTAAATTGCATACTTCTATGAAATTCTATGCATGGATTGAGTTGAGGTTGAGTTGATGAGTTGAAAAAATTGAGCATCACGGAGCATGAAAAACATATTGAACAAAATCACTTATACTACCATTAAACATACTTGCATTGCATGATGAGTCAATTTGAGTGAGTCTAAATGACCATCTAAGTCTGAGTTGAGTATGATTGTCTGCATTAATTGACTAAGTTGATGAGTAACTGAGACGAGTTGAGATGAGGTAACCAAATGAGGTTGAGACTTTGATGGGATTGATGTGATTTATTGAGCATTTGAGGATTGAGTTGATTGAATGAGTTGAGCATGTTTTAGTCTTGGGAGGAGTATCGAGCACTTAGCGAGCGAGTAAAAATCTACTTTAACCCACAGAACTACGTTGCCAGCGTAGGATAGTAGTGCAACTCGTTCTGGCGACTCTTGTCCCGCAAGTAGACATTTATTATGGATCTAAGAGAGAGGTTGATCGTCCTTTACTGTGGCAAGTTTAGGACGGGCGTGGCAATAACGTCGCCTTCGTTGTGCATCACCAAACTAAAATAATAAGATTGGCTGTCGGTTAAGAGAAACTCCTAAGCAACATCGATTGAGCATGAGATTTTAAACTGAGTCTAATGCTTACCGAGCATACTTTTAAAAGCGATGAATTACTCTAAACTTGTATATCCTGAGTCGAGCATGAGTTGTTGAGTCGAGATAAGTGAGTTGAGCCTTATTTCTTATGCTATTTTACATACCAGTATATTTCATGTACTGATGTCCATTTGGCGAGATAAGTGAGTTGAGCCTTAAATCTTGTGCTATTTTACATACCAGTATATTTCATGTACTGATGTCCATTTGGACCTGCATCATTTTATGATGCAGATACAGGTGAAAGAGGACTTTAGCCCGCATACCGTTGGAGGCTAGATCAATGCATTCTAGAATTGGTGAGCCCTCCTTGCATTCCAAAGGAGCCTTTTTATCTTCTTGCTTTCATTAAGAACTTTATTTTCTTTGATTTGAGGTGTCCATGGCCTGTCATGGCACCATCTAGACTGATGAGTAGAGACTTCATAGACAATGAGTAGAGGATTTGTTAAGCATTTGGTATTTCCAAACTTGTTCATTGGAAACTATGAGTTAATAGATTTAGGTTATCTTGATGATGTTATATTCATTTTGAGTTATTTCTTCCGCTGTTGAAATGATGTGACAATGAGGCCAAGTGGTTCTCTTGGGGAATTAGCAATGGTTTCTCTAGTGGCCAAGTGGTTCTCTTGGGGAATTAGCAATGGTTTCTCTAGTGTTGGCCACACCAAGAGTATCCTCCTCGGGTGTGACACCAACCTGACAAAACACGTGATCGGGACACAATTTAGGTGTGTCAACTTCAAGGTAATATATCTCTAATTCATAGAATCAAGCAAGGAAACAAGGTAATATATCTCTAATTCGTATAAACATAAAAACAAGAACTTTTTCTAAAAAAAACAAAAAATAGACTGAAACATGAGAGTGGAAAACAGATCGCAGGCAAAAGAAAAGCTTCAAAAGTTGATGCGAAGTAGAATGAGTAACACGATTGTGAAAATAATAGATATATTAAGGTAAAATTTAATAAAACATAAAAATAAATTAGAATTTTTTAAAATTAAGTAAGAGTTTAGAGAAAAAAATAAGCAAATCATGACACATCATCAAATTGGTAGTTTCAAAGAAGGTAAGATTTTCAAGATTACAAAATTATAAAATCAAACCATATGATATAATTAAAGAAACAATATATATTTATTTTTTTACTAGCCATGCCACGAAAAATAACCATCCATGTAATGCCACGGAGGGAGTATATGTAACAACTAGTCAGAATAGCTGCTCTCCTTCTTCCCCTTCCCGTGAATTCCAGAAACATGTTTTCCGGCGAATATTTGTCTTCAGAAAAACATCACCCCCTCGATTTCTTGCAGCGAATTGAAGATGAATGGGGTAGCTACATGCCGGAGACTGTACAGGATCGAATTAATATACTTAAAACAGAGTTCAAATTTATGGATATTTTTCTCACCATCCAGAGCTTCACTAATGAACCCAAAATGCTAAATGTCACTCAGAAAGTTCATGCTCTGTTTCAAGACTCCGCATTTGATAGATCAAAACTCTATCAAAATCTCGATCGACTTACTTCTCTGCTGCAGAACAAAGTTTGGGTGACTAAGTTAGAAATCAAAGCTAATTACTCCTTCTTCTCTGGAGTTTCATCTCAACTGATTTCTCACGAAAAGAATGGGGTTGATAATTCCAAAATTGAAATGAAATTCATCAATGATGTTGTACAGAATCTTAGTGAACTATCAGAGATTGATCATCGCTGTTCTCGTGAAACACAGGAGGTTTTAAAAGAGTTGAAGTTGTTGAGGAATCTTGTAGGCTTTTTATCAAACAGGTGGTGTGCAGAACCTCAGAGCGTACGTACTTTCTTTAGTCACGTTCTATTTGTGGCTGGGGTTGCAGCAATGGTTGCCTGGTTGTACATGCCAGGCCATGGCGATAACAGAAATCAGTATTTGGTTCCTGGTGCAATGAAATTCTTGCTTTCTTATCTCGTGCGGATGAGGATTAAGCCTGTTAATTCGTGCATCCGTAAAATCTATGTTGATGTCTTACAAGCTTTGAAATGGAGAATGCAATCAGAGTTGTCTCCCAATATCCAAAATGTGTATGCAGCTGAGATTGAAGTTGGCTTTGTGGAGACTCTCATACACAACTTGGAGGTGATACGGAGTATTAGTATTCTTAGTGGAATAGAGTTTTTGAATCATCAAATGGCAACCCTTGAAGAGATGCTCAAATTCTTGAGAGCAAGTCTGATTCATTTGCCAGTACTGGGTCTTGAATTTCATCTCAAAGATATTAATACTGTTATTGTTGATGTGGGACTTCTCATTTACTCGTTATATGATAGCAAGGAGCAGGAGGAAGTGAAGCAAAGACTGTTTCTTGATTTGCCCAAAAGCATTCAGCATATCAAGGAAGTGATCTTCCTCGTGATTCGGAAGGCATTTCAATCTAATTTGCCCAGACTCCATGGACTAGGTTGTGTTGATTTTCTTCTGGACAACTTGAAGGAGTTCCAAGGCCGTTATTCAGAATCTCATGATTCTTTTGTTAAGAACCAACTTCAGGTTATTCAGAAGGAACTCAAGAGCTTGCAACCTTTTCTCAAGGATGTGGCGAAAGTGCACTACAATAAGCATGAAAGGCTTCAACATTGTGCTGCACTATTAAATGGCAAAGCTTATGAGGTGGAATATATAGTTGATGCTTCTATCAGAAAAGGAGTTCCTGACTGGTGTCTTGTTCGTTGGCTCTTCGACATCATAAAGGAGATTATACTTATCAGGAAAGAGGTCGCAAAGATTCCAAAAAAGAAAGCTTTTAAGTTTGACTTTGTATTACATGATACCTTGGACACCACTCCTGCTCATATGTCATCAGAATTGACCAACACTCCAAGGATGACTAATGAAGAAGTTGTCGGTTTTGAAGATGTTATGGAAAGACTAAGAGAACAACTAGTAAGAGGAACCAAACAGCTAGATGTTATCTCAGTTGTTGGAATGCCTAAATTAGGCAAGACGACAGTGGCCAAAAAACTTTATTCGGATGAGTTAGTTGTCTCTCAATTTGATATCCGTGCACAATGTTGTGTATCCCAAGCATATTCGCGTAGGAATGTCTTACTTTCCCTTCTACGTGATGCCATTGGTGAGTCTCCTACTCGTACTAAATTATCTACGGATGTATTAGCAGATCAGCTTCGCAAAATTTTATTTCGGAAAAGATATCTTATCCTTGTTGATGACGTATGGGAAACTAGTGTTTGGGATGATTTAAGATGTTGTTTCCATGATGACAATAATGGGAGTAGAATTATCCTAACGACGCGACATGGTGATGTTGCTGAAAATGCTAAATCTGTTAGTGATCCCTTTCATCTTCGTATTCTTAATGATGATGAAAGTTGGATGTTACTAAAACAGAAAGTATTTGGTGAAGAAGTTGTCGGTTTTGAAGATGTTTTGGAAAAACTAAGAGAACAACTAGTAAGAGGAACCAAACAGCTAGATGTTATCTCAGTTGTTGGAATGCCTGGATTAGGCAAGACGACAGTGGCCAACAAACTTTATTCAGATGAGTTAGTTGTCTCTCGATTTGATATCCGTGCACAATGTTGTGTATCCCAAGCATATTCGCGTAGGAATGTCTTACTTTCCCTTCTACGTGATGCCATTGGTGAGTCTCCTACTCTTACTAAATTATCTATGGATGTATTAGCAAATCAGCTTCGCAAAATTTTATTGCGGAAAAGATATCTTATCCTTGTTGATGACGTATGGGAAGCTAGTGTTTGGGATGATTTAAGATGTTGTTTCCATGATGACAATAATGGGAGTAGAATTATCCTAACAACGCGACATGGTGATGTTGCTGAAAATGCTAAATCTGTTAGTGATCCCTTTCATCTTCGTATTCTTAATGATGATGAAAGTTGGATGTTACTAAAACAGAAAATATTTGGTGAAGAAAGCTGCTCCTTGCTCCTTTCAAATGTTGGGAAAGAAATAGCAAACAAGTGTAGGGGGCTGCCTCTTTCAATTGTTTTGGTTGCTGGTATGCTAACAAAGATGGAGAAGAGTGAACAATGCTGGAAACAAGTGGCTATGAATTTATGTACTAACGTGCTCAGCAACTCGAAGGCCATCATAGAGCAAAGTTATCAGAATTTACCTTATCATCTAAAGCCTTGCTTCCTTTATTTTGGAGTATTTTTGGAGGACAAAGAAATCAATACGTCAACCTTGACATGGTTATGGATTTCGGAAGGATTTATAAAAAGTCGTGATGACAAGAGTCTGGAGGATATAGCAGAAGGCTACTTAGAGAATCTTATTAGAAGAAATCTAGTTATGGTTGCTAAATGGAGTTCCGGTGGTAAGGTCAAAACATGCCGTATTCATGACCTGTTGCTTTATTTCTGTAAGGAAAGAGCCAAGGAGAAGAATCTTCTACTAGGGATGAGATGGTAATACACTATTTAATTAAATTATTTGATCAATTCATCAAGTAATCTGTATTTGAAATTTTAATAGTTTCATGAATCTCTATATTTACAGGGACCAAAATGTCAATACATCTTCCTCTATTTACTCTCACAAGCAGCTTCTTCAACGTCACATGTCCATTAATTCTCAAGTGGTTGATCTTGTGGATTGGAGCTCTCTTGTTGGCACTGTACGTTTCGGGGAAGTTAGAAACGAAGGTTCCTTTTCAATTGTCCAATTCTCCCACGTTTACTTCAGATTTCTAAAAGTGTTGAATTTGGAGCTCATCGTAATTGATTCTTTCCCAACTGAGCTAGTTTACTTGAGGTATTTTGCTGCACAAACTTCTCAGAAGTCAATCACATCGTCCATAGCCAATCTTCGAAACCTTGAAACTTTGATAGTCAAACCAATGGGAGGAAAATTGATATTGCCGCTTACACTTTTGAAGATGGTTAAATTGAGACATCTGCAGATATATAGCGAAGCTCATTTTTCCACTTCAAATGCTGCAGAAGAATTACTTGAGAACTCAAACTTTGGCAATTTGATAACTCTTTCCTCTCCAACTTTTTGTTGTGTGAGGGATGCAGAATTGATTTTGAGAACACCTAACCTTCGAAAACTGAGATGCTCATTTGTTGGTTGGGATTATCCATCTCGTGTGATGAGTTCCCTAACACGGCTTGAGACACTCAGTATTCAAACAGATTCTTGTGGAAGTTCTCCATCCAACTTTCCACCAAATCTCAAAAAATTGACATTGTCCACAGGGACCATGTTTTGGTTGCAAAAAGGTATTGCGATGCTTCCAAACCTTCAGGTACTCAAGCTGGTAGCAGTATTTTTCTCAAAGGCAGAATGGGAAGTGACGAGTAACAAGTTCCATCAACTCAAAGTTTTGAAAGTAGTAGATTGTCCAAGTTTTAAAAAATGGAACGTCTCTGATGATGCCTTTCCTTGCCTTGAACACTTGGTATTGAGAAGATGTCGATATCTTGAGGCAATCCCTTCTCGCTTCGGAGACATCACATCCCTAATATCCATTGAGGTAAAGTCATGCAACGAATCGCTTGTCGAATCAGCCATGGCCATCAGGGAAACACAAGTTGAAGAGATTCAGAATTATGATTTCAAGGTCTTCATCCACAAGTAGAAATATGATGCCCCATTCCTCAAACACTATCTTGATTTTGTTATCAGGTATGATTTTCATTCAATGAAAACTGAAGTTTGGCGTATTTCATTGTATACATGCCTATAGTGCATTCGTTTTGACACCTTGTCTAAAGATTAAATCTTAATCACTTGGTTGTTCAAGATAGATGCTGTCTTGCACATTGTGCTATTGCTTTACTTATCTTAAATCGCGTCGTTGCCTTTACAGTGGATCACCATTCCAGAAATAGAAGGACATCCCTCTGTCCCAAAGAATGTGGAAAAAGATGTGATGGATAGTTAGAGTGCAGAAGTTTCTGACCAACCACAGAAGTGTCAAAACATCGAGAGTTCAAATTCCAGTAGAGACAAACGCGAGGTGATTCTTTTCTTATCTGCCCAAGCCTTAATGGGTCGATTTACCTGCTAATTGTGCTAGTGAGAGTTAGAAAGTACCTGGTGGACTAGTCAAGCTAGTGGAAGTAGGCCCTAAACTACCGTTATCATATAAAAAGGGATCTACAAGAGCCACAGACACCTACGACATTGTTAACATAGGTGATTGTGGCTCCTCTCTATGACTCTATAGGTGACACCGTCAATTAAACCAAGTATAAACTCTCCAAGTTGTTTATAGCATAGAGAGTGTTGTTATACATGCTGACTCTTAGGAGTTTGAGGTATGCAAACTGCAAAATGGATGTGACCTTCCAACAAATAAATATATTAGTTTCCTGTTTATACCAGTTGATTATGTTTTCTACCAACAACAACGTCGTCAATATGCCTAGTGTTATCACACAAATGGAGTCTAGGAAAGGTAGAACCTACGTAGACATTCCCCTACCTTAGAAGGTTAAGAGGTTGTTTCCAGATTTTCTAATACTATGTTTTAACCAAAGTTATGTCTGATTAATTGAAAATTTTGTTTCCCAAACAGGGTGTATGTTTTCGGATGGTTTTGTTCCCTAGCTTACTGAAGATATTTGGCTATTTAGGGAAGGTACGGTAGAAAAGTATTTTCTAGTTTTCTCATGTTTTATTGATAAAAATTTTTAAAGTATTTTTTCTAGTAGTAAAAGGAAGTTTCCTGAGAAATTAGGAAACGAACTTCCCTGGTAGATGCAGGAAAAACAAGTTCCACAAGTTACGTTCCACATTAACTGTTTTCACTCCACCCACTAATACACTTCAATTCAACTCCATAAAGTGACATTTCACATTAGTTTTCGGATCGTCTGCGTGTTATATCTCCGTCCATTTTTATTTATTCATTATATTATCATTTTATATTTATTTTATCTTTGTTATTAAATAGTATATATTTTTTAATATTTAGATAACTTATATTTCATAAAGATGATTGAATGAAATTGTTTTTATCTTTCATTATTTTTTAATTCATATGTCAAATCAATAAATATTATTGAATGGAGAGACTAATATTTAGCCAAATTATTTGACTTTTTGAGTGAATCTTCACACAGAGAGGAAATGAAGTTCCAATTTTTTTTCGGTGCCTCGATTTTCGTGAAGCATAAGATGCTTCTTGAAAAGAATTTTTTTTTACTTATTTTACTGTTTCCAATCACTTCCTTTTTCGTACTATCCATAATTCACTCTTTTTTTCCACTTACCTTTTTGACTCCTTTCTATACTAAAACTAAAAAGTCCATGCATTTACACTATCAATTGAGGTGGTGAGTTTTTTCGAAGTAGTGAAAACACTTTTAAATTTGATACAAATTATTGATTTTATTTTAAATATATTAATAATTTTGAAAATATTTATTTATTTAACTAATTGAACCTAAACAATACATCTTAATTTGCCCCACATGACATAGTACGTGGTTGCAAATCCTTGTAGGAGCGTGAAAAATTTAATATAAAGCCTATAGAAGTATTAAAGACATCCTTAATATCTGTATGGCATGAGAAGGGATATATTGAAGTTTAGTTATTCAACTAGAGGGGTATTTTTAAGATTGTTATAGTTCAAAGACGGAACAATAATTCACGTCAAGTTGAAAAGTGTTTTCAACACTTCTGTCTTTTTCTTTCACTTCATCTTCTAATTAATAGCCTCTTCTCACCGCTCTTCAGTACTAATGTTTCTTAGTAGTTGAGAGTATATTTATCAAAAAGAAATGGGTTCAGACAACAATGTTCTTGCTGTAATAGCCAAAAATATTGATGTTCTTGCTTTGTAAGTATTATATTCTCAATCTTCATCTATATATATTCTACAAACAATAATCACACATTTTTTTTGTTTTTGCTAAGTAACTTTATTCTAAGTTGTTCAGACACTCCAAAAATGTTGTCGCGACACTACCAGATCCTTCAAAAAATACATTATTTTTTGAGGATTCAACTTACACCCATTGACATTTTTGAAGAGTTCGAACAACATAGACTTTATTTAGTCATTTTACATGCTAAAGATTCAACTTCAATTTTTTTTTTGACATTATTTATTTTCTGTTTCTCCAGGCCTCTAGTCTCTCTTGTTTACCCACTGTAAGTTGCAAAAATATTTTCTTGAACTCTATAGTAAAGTTAAGAGTGTAATTATTTTTGTATTTTTTTCTTTAGGTAACTGATTTTAGTACCCTTTTTTTATGTGTGCAAATCATTTTAATTAATTAATGTGAAATAATTTTGCCAGGTATGCATCTATTAAGGCAATAGAAACAAAGTCTCGTGCAGATGATAGACAATGGCTGACATATTGGGTTCTTTATTCTTTGATTACTCTCTTTGAACTTAGTTTTTCTAAGGTCATTGAATGGTAAGATTCATATTTCCAACTTTTCCTTCTTAGTTTAATTAAATTTTGTCCGACAATAGTTGTCCACTATTCGAAAGGGAGCTTTAAAGTAACTGATAAAGTTATTGTCATCTGACCAGGAGGTAACGCTACCTCTTGCAGAAATGCAAGGTAAGGTTGTACAATAGACCCTTGTAATCGGGCCCTTCTCTGGACCCTGCGCATAACGGGATCTTTAGTGCACGGGATTTGTGCTTTTAATAGTTGTCCACTATTGACTTAGCATAGGAATTGAAAAGCAGTAAATGGCGGGTATAATTTTATCAAATCACCCTTTAAATATATAATAAATATAATATTGTGAAAAGTGCAATACGGAAATGATTATAATTAATAATAAGGGTAAATTAGGAAATAAGTATAGAATTATCTCTTTGAGTTCATAAACTGAACAAGTAATGTTGGTGTTGTAGAATGAAAAAAGTTCCACATTGGTATTAATGAGATGGATGGACTCTTTATAAAGGCTTGGGCAATTTTCCTTCCTTTAAGCTAGCTTTTGG
This sequence comes from Solanum rostratum, assembly GCA_029948455.1. Classification (NCBI taxonomy): domain Eukaryota; kingdom Viridiplantae; phylum Streptophyta; class Magnoliopsida; order Solanales; family Solanaceae; genus Solanum; species Solanum rostratum. The sequence goes on from CM057046.1 coordinate 8,590,709, forward strand.
GGTGTGAGTTAGGCCCAGGACCTAATTTTACAGTTGAACATCTATTTTTAGTATAGTGGACGAGTAAAGATGAACAGACAAAGTAGCATTTAGAATTTTTGACTCTATAACTGAATTTTTATTGATGTTATTTGTTTTATATTTCAGGTTCCCAATATGGTCATATGCAAAGTTAGCTGCAATATGCTGGCTAGTTTTACCTTACTTCAATGGAGCATCTTATGTCTATGAGAATTTCATAAGACCATTTTATAGAAATCCACAAGTTAAAATATGGTATGTTCCATTGAAGAAGGACATTTTTAGTAAGCCAGATGATGTACTAACTGCTGCTGAAAAATATATTGAAGAACATGGACCACAAGCATTTGAAAGGCTTTTAGCCAAGGTAATTTTTATTTGGTGTTTTCTTGACGGATAACACATACAGTAAAGTCAAATCTCTCTATAATGATATTGTTTGTCTGAATATATAATATTAAATAACATGAAAATTGATTTTGAGGAAACTCGATTGGTAATTTATTATAGTGAAATGTTATTTTAGAGAGGGTTGACTAGATATACTTTAACCCTATTAAGGTGTTGGCTCAATTAGCAAAATTTCGTCTATAGATTCTAAAATCTTGAAACTTATCCTGAAACTCCTGTCATGTAGAGGTTGATTCAGGATTTCAAATGATTAGCGGTATGATATAGTACTTATTATCCTTTTTATGACATGAATTGATATAGACTTAGTATATGTATACATACAAAAAAAGTTTATATATATATATATATATATATATATATATATATATATATATATATATATATATATATCAAGTTGGAAGAAGTGAATATGTTCATGACTATTGTAAAATTAAAGTTGCATCCATCTGGTTGATTTCTTGGTCACTTTAACTAATAGTTATTATCTCTGAAAGTCATATTTCTTCTTGATTTCGACGTTCTTGAACAGAGAAAGTGGCTTTCTTAGACAGTAATTATTAGTTGATCGAACATCTGAATAATCAACTCTACTCTCCCCCCCCCCCCCCCCCGCCCCTCCCCCTTCCATCTCTTTTTTTTTTAATAACTTTTTGAGCTTAGAGGCTTCTTTTATTAAAAAAAAAAAACAAATTCAAATTACAACAAGTATAATATACTAACTAATAAACAGACAACTACGGCCCACAGCTAAAATTTTCAACCCAACCCACTAAACCTATAGATAATTCCTTCAAGTCTCATTTCTAGACTTTTCAGTTGCCTTCCACCGCCTCAATGACTTCAAGCTTCTAGAGAACTCCTCTTTTCTTTTTGCTGGTATGCATTGGGTTCTCCCCCTTCCATCTCATTAATTCTCCAAACATGGTCTTAAGGTGCAACTAGAAAGTAATAATTTTGGTGTAGAGTAGTTGTTGTATAACATGCATTTTATTTTATTTTTACTTTGAATCTAATGGTAATTATTTTAATTTGATTTAGCAGGCTGATAGAGATGCAAGAACCAGGAGGAATAACTACATGACCTTTGATGATGATTATCGATATTAATGACTTCTCTTTACACTATCTAAATTACTTCTTAATTAATTATGTGTGTTACTTTAATGAACTATGTTTGGCCAATCTGTAAGAATATTTAATTTGCGATGTTACTCTTTCAAGACTACTTGACATGAGTTAAAATTCATACGTTTTAACTTATTTCATATGTCAGATTCATAAATCTATCGATCGAGTTTGCACATGAAAAAATGATTATTGTTTTTTTCACCATTTGGTTTGTTAAAAGAATCACATGTTAGGGTATATTATTATATGATTTTTTGGAAATAATTGACTTTTTTTAATATAAAAAAATAATATTTTAAGCTGAGCAGTCAATATTAGTTTGGTCTATTAGATCAAACTTGACCTAGCTCGCCTAGCTTGTATTTAATAGGATTAAACCAAGATTTTTGAATCTCATATAATAAGGAACGAGACTTACTAGTTCGGCCTAAATTAGCCTGTTGACCTGTGAGACTTAGACAAGGTCAAATAAAAAAAATTAAAAAGATATATAAAACTTAAAAGATAGTATAAAACTAGGGATGACAATTGGGCAGATTGAGTCAAATTTGAGCGGGTTATAATGGGTCAAGATAACAAACGGGTCAAGACCCAACCCAATTCGAATTTGCTTAGATCAAAATGGGTTAAGTAATGGGTTATAGAGCGGATCAAGACCCAATCCGATCAAACTTTTACAAAGTTTTACTTATTTTATTTGTTCTTTTTCAATATTTTAGTACTTAATTAAATTATATTTTTCTTTATTCTGGTTATATAAAACATATCAATTTTTTAAAAAAATGTTTCAAAAATATTTTGACAAGATCTCTCTCGAGTCAATTCGAGTTGCATCTTAACCCAATTTTAAATGAATTGATATGGATTAGGTTTAACTAATAAATAAATAGTCGAATTATTAACTCATACAAACTTCAACAGGTTAAACGAATTGACAGATTGAGCACATCATATTATAAAAGCCCAAAGACTCAAGTCTTTATTATTACTCATTAGTTATTTAATTTTCTTACTAATATCTATTTTTGGTTCGAGTGATATCAGTTATTTATTTTTTAACAATAAAAATTATTAAGTTGTACAGAAGCATTATGTCTAATCAAAATTACTTATTTGGTTATACACAAATTATCAGTGTAGCATGGTAGATATTTTATGTTGAAGACTTAAATTTGGTCAGAAATACTATATAATAATATCTCGTAAATATTGTAGTTTCAAAATAAAATTTTTGAAAATTATAAAATGAGGGACTATATAATATTATCTTGTAATTGTTTTATTTCATTTGATGATTGAACTGGACTAAATTTTTAAGACAGAAAAGAAACAATGACATTATCTTTTAGGGAAAATGATGAGTTTCTTTTTTCATAAAAAGAGAAAAAATAAATTGGACTTTTTGGTCCAATAACAATACAAAGGACATATATAACAAAAGAAACAGATTTCATGGTAGGCTTATTAAAAATATATTTAGGAGCGGAGCAACTTTATGATTAGGGAGTTCATCTGAATTTTCTTCAGCGAAACAATATATTATTTATACATGATTAAAGTTATTATTTACCTATATATAGTATAGAACCTCTTTCAATTGATTTGTGTGTCTATTTTTTTTAGATTTAGAACCTGTTTAATTGAAATTTTTATTCGTTCACTGTTTTTATTTATGTATACATGAACAAGAATCTCGAACCTGAGTATGGAGAGGGTGATTGTACATAATCAACCTTGTAAAGATATATATAAAAATTATTTTTTAAAGACTGTCGAGTCAAAGAAGCATTTTAAAATATCAGATATGTACAATAAATTTTGTATTAATACTCAAAATGTGAAGTGAATTTATGAATTGAAAAATATAAGAATCCCATATTTCTTATTCAAACAATATTTGAAGAATAAAGATTCTTAGGAATTAATAGAACTTTTTTCCCCTAGAAAAAAACAAAAAGGACTCTTAGTTTCTTTTTCTTTTTGACGAAGAGTCAAGGATGTTTGATTAAAGGGAAGATATTTAATTTTAAATTAATGTATTAAAATTCTTCTTTTTTGACTAATTGAGAATCCCAAACATAAATACATATCCTAATATACAATTTGAAAAAAATAATTCAAATTTTATAATTTTAAATTAAGTATAAATATTGTAATCTTAAAATCTTAAATATCAAATCAAAAAAAATTATAAGAACTTTTTAAAAACATGTAAGACAAACAAATGCACCAGAAAATACATAGTTTTACACCCTCCGTCCCATTTTAGTTGTCATATTGCGTTTTTCGAAAGTCAATATGATTAATTTTTAAAGTTAAATTAGATTAAATTAGCTTGATATCTTAAAATCAAAATTTAGATAAAGATTATTGTCGATTGTAAATTTTTTAATATTAATATGATAGAAAAATACATCTCAAAGTTTATATAATTTGACTCTAAAAATGAAAACTATGACAACTAAAAAAAGACAAATGGAATAGTATTTTTGGCCTTATTAGTCAAAAAGACAAAACCAATCATCCATCGTGGAGTCCCAGGTTACGGACAACTTTGTCGGGTTGTTGACATGGATTAAAATTACCAGATACTAGGAACTATAATTAATTCATAATTAAAAAAACAGAGATCATTGGTACAGACAACACGTAATAGAACATTAAGGGACGCACGTAGGAATTCTGATTCCTTAATTTTGTTATATTTTTTACTATCATGGGTTTGTGAAAAAACCCTTTTTTCCAAGATTGAAACAATAAAGGTTTCAATTTCAAGAATTCATTTTTCTTTCTTAATGTTCAAAATACATTCATTGTTTTGCATGTTTGTAACCATTTCTTGAGCTCCCAATATAACTTTTTGGCTCATCAGATAATAATATCAACGGCTTGATTAGTGAATCACCTCAAATTTTCAAGAAAAAAGAGGTAAAAATATGATCTTTTTGTTATAAAATGTCACCCTTTTTGTTTAATTGCATTTCTTGGATTTTTGTAAATTTTCTGGATTTTTTTTTTTTTTTTGTGTATTGTGAAAAAATGGTGACTTATTTGGGGTTTTTTAATCTTGTTTTAGGAACTGATTTCAGCTGTTGGAGAGTTGAATGATGATTGTTTTTATGTGTGAAAAAGGGAATGTTTTGTTGAGGATTTTAAAGAGTTGTAGAATGGGATAGATGAAGGAATTTGGTGTTGTATTTGTAGCTGAGGGGATTTGTTGTTGTGTCTGTTTATGGGGTATACTAGTAGGGGGAGAACTTTTCCCTGTTGTTTTTCAGATGGGTTTTGGTTCAACAGCTGGGGGGTTTCACCTAATAGTATTATCACTTGAATGGCTGATTTCCAAAGGTCTAGTCTTGCTGATAGGGACATTGATCAGGTAATTTACTTTCCTTCCATTTTTTCTTATTTGCCAAACTACTATGTTGCTCGGACTCTTCAAAAATAATGTCAGGTGTCTGTCGAATCGTCCAAAAGCTATGTGCTTTTGGAGGCACATAAGGCTGAGGGGTTCTTCTGAATTTCTTCGGTAGAAAATTATATTGTTTACACATGGTTAAAATTATTTTTTATCTATATATAGTAAACCCCCCGTTTGGCTTCTTCGTGTGTGTACTTCTTCATGTTTTGAAGCTACTCGGTGAAAATCCTAGCTTTGCCACTGTTGACAACATATCTATAGAGTACATTATGAGGTTCTTGATTTAATGAATGCATTAGTACCCTGCATGAAAATATTGAGCTTATGCTTTCTGCTTGTTATCTTCTTTCTTGGCTTTGTTTCATTTGAAGGCCATTGCAACACTTAAGAAAGGAGCTAATCTGCTGAAGTACGGGCGCAGAGGAAAACCCAAGTTTTGTCCTTTTCGTCTTTCTAATGTGAGTTTCTTTAATTAGTTATCTCATTTTTCAAAATAGTATTTCCATGTTCACAAAATCAAAATTGGAGTACAGTATCCTACGGCTTTTTGTTCTTAAAATCTGTAATGTGCGGTAACAGGCAGAGAAAAAATGCTTTGAAATCCTTATTCTCTCAAAATCTTGACATTAAGGTTTATTTCTATGCCTTAATTGGCATAGAATTGAGAACTTTGAAACCAGAGATCACTTCAAAATAGAAACTACGTTGTAGGCTATTTTGTCACATTAGTATTGAGACGCGATAAGTAGCAAAAGGAATAATTCATTTAGATGTTCCTGGCTAGAGTTTCTCAAAGGATGTGGACGAAACAGCAAGAACTGCATTTGGTCATGCGTATGGTGTTGAAATTCTTTCCTATAACCCTCACGAAGCAGCTAAAGATTTGAGATTATTCATAGGGAAGGGGGGAGAATTGCACAGAAAACAAACATTAAAAGGAACTCACCAACAGAAGAACAAAGTGAAAAAGTGAATTTCGATACTCTATTACTGTCTATTGGAAACAACCTCTCTACTTCCCAAGGTAGGGGTAGGGGTAGGGTCCTTCAGACCTCAGTTGTGGATTTATATTGAATATGTTGAAATTGTTTTTTCACAGTGACAAATAACTTAGAAAGTAACAGATGATTTTGGTAGAATTATTTTGTTGTTTCTGTTTTCAGAAAGAGATGCAAATCTATTTATTTTTCTTCAAACAGGAAACAACATGGAGGCTTCTTGATTTAGTGTTTGCTCTATTTGAGACAATGAAATTCCCTGATTATTGAAACTTAAGTCGGACTTAGTGTAATTACATCTTCTCACATGATTCACTTGTTGTTTCCTCCACTAACCACTTTGCAATTTGGGGGATTTCTGTAAAAAATTTACGTGATCATCAATGCCATCTGGAGAAAAAACAATAAGTATGTGACAAGATAACAGAATTTATTGAGATACTAGGGCCAGGAAATATTCAAGAACTAAAATTAATGTTGAATATCCCTTTCATTAAGTACTAATATATCCTTTGATTACTTGGAAAATCTGATTACAAGTTGTGTTTATACCGTTTCACTAAGGAATTTCTTGATGTGTCAGGATGAATCTGCGGTGATATGGTACCACGACAAAGAAGAAAAACAGCTTGAACTGTGTCATGTATCAAGGATTATTCCTGGACAGAGAACTGTGAGTTTTAAATATTCCCACAACTTTCTTCCCTTATAAAGGAAACTTTCTTTCTCAAGTCACCATTTGAATGGAGAGTTGCAGGTTTTACTCTGTTAGAGAAGGTGGATTAAATTTTTTGATCATTGATCAGCACGAGTAATTTCTGCATCAAGTTTTTGATTGTGCTCTATGATTGAATTGTAAAAGACTTTACATTTTATAGTTCACAAGGGCTTTGCTATTCTTACATTTTGTCAAATCTAGATCCTTTTCTATGTGATTATATATTTTCCTTCCTGTTGTGCTACACCTTTAGTTTCAAGTGGCTGACCAAAACAGCGGTAATTTTCTCCTCCTCAGGCAATATTCCAGCGGTATCCTCGACCTGAAAAGGAGTATCAGTCATTTTCTCTTATCTGTAATGACCGATCTTTGGACTTGGTAGGTTTCTGATTTGTCTCCTCAATGAAAATTAGTGCTCATTCCAGTCGTGAAAAATGACATTTTAATATTTACAATAGTCCTAAAAAAAATCTAGAACTGTGATAATTCTGTGTAGATTTGTAAAGACAAGGATGAAGCTGAGGTTTGGATTACTGGGTTGAAAGCAATAATTACGCGGGGACGCTCTCGCAAAGGAAAAAATGATGCTAGAAGTGAAACCGTTTTTTCTGATAGTCCACTTGGTCAACGAGTCACCACATCAACTTCATCTATTGTATGTTGGCATTTTGTTGTACCTTCAGTTGTGTGTGTTCATTCTTTCACCCTCCAACTGATTTGAATGTTGTATGACCATCTTTTTGCCTCAGGATCAAGGAGACAATCAGAGAACCGACAGTCTACCTCAGAGCAGGCTTGGAAAAGCCTATGCTGACATTATTCAATACACTGCTGCTGGCAAGAGTTCTACACTTGCTGAAACAAGTTCCTTTAATCTTAGCTCGTTGTCTGCTGGAGCAGTTGACAACTCAAATGCTAGAAATTCTACAGCTGATACATTTCGAGTCAGTTTATCCAGTGCTCTAAGTTCATCCAGCCAGGGTTCTTGCCTTGAAGACTTTGATAACCTTGGAGATGTCTTCATTTGGGGAGAAGGCACTGGCAATGGGCTATTGGGTGGTGGCGAGCACAGAATTGGCAAATCATCTAGCACAAGGATTGATTCTTATATTCCCAAATCACTAGAGTCAAGTGTCGTACTTGACGTTCAGAATATTGCCTGTGGTAATAGGCATGCTATGTTAGTCACAAAACAAGGAGAGGCGTTCAGCTGGGGAGAAGAGGCAGGGGGCAAGCTGGGTCATGGGAGGGAAACAGATATTTCACATCCCAAGCTTATCAAAAGTTTCAAAGGAATGAATATTGAGGTGATTGCATGTGGGGAATATCATTCATGTGCTGTTACATCCTCTGGTGATCTATACACTTGGGGTGACGGTGCTAAAAGTTCGGGTCTGCTTGGTCACAGAAGCGAAGTTAGTCACTGGATTCCAAAGCAAGTATGTGGCCTCATGGAAAGCTTAAGAGTGTCTCATGTTTCTTGTGGGCCTTGGCATACAGCTCTCATAACATCTGCTGGCCGCTTGTTTACATTTGGAGATGGAACTTTTGGTGCATTGGGTCACGGAGATCGTTCTGTATGCATTACTCCTAGAGAGGTAGAAACTCTCAAAGGATTGAAGACACTCAAGGTTGCTTGTGGTGTTTGGCACACTGCTGCTATAGTTGAACTAATGAGTGGATTGGATTCTGGACCATCTGATGCACCATGTGGAACACTATTCACCTGGGGGGATGGAGATAAAGGGCGACTAGGACACGTTGATAATAAACCCAGACTGGCTCCTGAGTGCATAGCTGCATTGGTTGACAAAAGTTTCAGTCAGGTAGCCTGTGGCTATGCCATGACTGTTGCTTTGACAACTGCAGGCCGAGTATATACAATGGGTAGTACTGTTTATGGCCAGCTTGGTTGCCCTCTAGCTAATGGAAAGTCTCCAATTTGTGTAAAAGATAATATAGCTGACAGTACTGTGGAGGAAATTTCTTGTGGTTCACATCATGTTGCAGTTTTGACATCCAACGCAGAAGTTTATACATGGGGAAAGGGTGAAAACGGACAACTTGGTCATGGAGACTGTGAGAATAAATGTACACCTACTCTAATAGATATTTTGAGGGATAAACAAGTAAAGAGAATAGTGTGTGGCTCAAATTTTAGTGCTGCTATTTGTGTTCACAATTGGGCATTAAGTGCAGATAATTCTATATGCTTTGGATGTCGTATGCCTTTCAATTTCAGAAGAAAACGTCACAATTGTTACAATTGTGGGTTTGTCTTTTGCAAAGCATGCAGCAGCAAAAAGTCACTTAAAGCATCATTAGCCCCAAGCACAAACAAGCCATATCGTGTCTGTGATGATTGTTTTGACAAGTTACAGAAAACAATAGAATCAGAACCTTTCTCCCGAGGTCCAAAAGTCAAAGCTGGAAATGCACTTTATAAGGCAAATGAGCAGACAGATAAAGAGAGCGGGCTTCATCTATTAGTAGGTCAGACTTCCAGACTCTCATCTTCTGACTCATTCAACCGTGCTCAGGGAAGAATTTCCAGGGTTGATGAGAACCGTGCATCTTCTTTTCAAAATGAAAATGCTCCAAGGGAAAGCTTTTCCTTATCCAAATCACCGATCAGTACATTTCGAGTTTCAAAAAGTCTCTTCTCAGCTTCTCTTCCAAGTACTAGAGTGGTCTCTCAGTCCACATCTCCTTTGTCAGGAAAGGCTAGTCCATTGTGGCCTGCAATACCAGCTCCATATCCTCCTGTTCGTACGGCTGAAGTAGTTGTAGATAATTTGAAGCCAATTAATGACAGCTTAAACCAGGAGGTCAAACAACTAAAGGCACAGGTGAGCTATTTTTATACGGTGAAAGAATTTTCCAGTTTCTTCATATCTAAATCCTAGTGCTTGTGTTTTCTCAATTCTAGTTCTCTTTATGGCTTCTTGACTCTCCTGCTAATAATAATTAATATTAATAAGCACTCCGCTAGTTTTTGCCTCTAATTAAGTTCATGAGGTACTAAAACAAATAGCCAGTAGCTAACTTTTATTTCTTTCTAAAACATTTTACAGCATCGCTGTGGTGCTAAATTTGCGCCAAAACTTCTAATTATGTGCTCCCACAGAAGATTCAAATTATAAAATCCCATATGAAACTGTCACTGGACCATTTCAAACCTTCACATTTAAAACTGATCTTTCCATGTTACCAATATGTGCGTTTGCATGCGGTGGTATCAATACATGTGTATGCATGTGGAAATCGACTCTCTACCTTCACAAGGACGGGATAAGGTTTGCATACACACCACCTTTCCGAGACCCCACTTGTGGGTTGTTATGTTGTTGTCATACACATTATATTGATTTTGGGTGCCACGAGATTAGGTTCCTTAAATCATTGATGTTTTTTATCATAAGCTTAAATGATCAATATTTTTGGTTACTTCTATCTAGAATCTGTGTTAAGTTACTCAGGTATTTCAGACCTTATTTTAACTCAACACTTCTTCCAATCTCAGTTCACTGAGTTTCAAGTCTGTCTACCCTTTCAACCAACTTTCGCTAGTATACCCTTGCCTCTTCATTGTCTATTTACCTATATATTTCCACCATGTTATATGGTTTCTACAATTCTATAGTCTTGAGTTCAGCTCTTCTTAGTAAATGTATATCTTGTTCTGCCTCCCGAAATCTCTTTCTTCCCTATATAACCATCAACTCTTTCTCTTTCCGATAATCCAAGTTGTGTTATTGAGATAACTAGGCTTTAAGAAAATACATGTTGATTTTGCGTGTGCAAATGGGATGTTTTCTCTTTTTAGTTACCTTTAGCATGACAGCCTACAAATCTACATGTGATGAACCATCACGCGGACATATTGACAAGAAGAAGAAACAAGAAAAAAATGTTTTACAATCTTTGTCCAGCGTACTGATCGCTTAAGAATGAAACTGTCTTACCTTGAAAAAATAATTTTTTTCATAAATGATTATTTGGGAGTAGGGTTGGGGTGATAGGAATTGAGCATTAACAATTTAGCTTTGATTTAATCTTTTTTGGCTTCAAGAGAATAAAGCAGGTAGGAACCATTTTTACCCAAACCATATTTGACCAAATCCATATTTATCCATATTTTATATGGATGGATTGTGATCTAATCCATTTTGGCTAAATCCATCCAAATCCAATCCACCCATTTGCCACCTCTAGTTTACATAGTTGATCGCAACTAATATACACAATAGTTTAAATATTCTTGACGCAAAACTTTGAGCAATTAAGTAGAGTGATAACAAAAAGTTTCACACTGCTAAGCTTGACTCAAAAAATATTTGTAGCTGGAAGAGCTTGCAAGCAAATCCCAAGTTCTAGAAGCAGAACTTGAGAGAAAGACAAAGCAGCTGAAAGACGCGACTGCAAAAGCAGCTGTTGAAGCAGAGAAAAGAAGAGCTGCGAAACACGTAATCAAGTCTTTGACTGCCCAGGTTAGATTATCTTTATATTCAGACGTTTAATCTCCAATATTTGTATCTATTTACTCATCAGTTGCAGTAATTGTCTTTCTGTTAGCGGTTACTGGAGCTCGTTCCAACATGTGGGAACTCAACCTATTAGTTTGGATATCGTAATGTGCATGTTATTCATTCAGTAGTATATTCTGCTTATTTCTGTTTTGATGTGACATGAGTTTACATGTTACGTACTTACATATGCATGGCCGATAAGGTTCTCATTGTACAGCTCTTAGTTATTTGTGTTTCTCAGAAAGCTGTCAGCGTATGTAAGTATGTCTTCTGTGTTCTTGTTTACTTAGTTATAGCTCATATTTTCTAGTCATAGCATAAACTCGCCACATAAAATTAATCGCTCTCTTTGTGAGCTTAATTATCTCATGAGTAACAAGTAGTACAAATTGCTGTAAGATGTTTAGTTGCAAAAAATCATCTCTTTACAACTCTCAGAGGGGAAAATTTTAATGATAGTTGAGAAGACTTAGAGGTGAAGGACTCCAAAGTTGAAGAAATCATGGTGTGCTCGGTATGGAGGATAACGTGTTCCATTTTTGGATAGTCCAATATCTTGGAAAACATTTTCTCTAGAAAAACAAGTTGCTTTAAATGAGAAAAATGACTTTCCTATAGCAGAAATAGGGAGAACAATCTAAATTGACATTCTACATTGATTACGTTCTCCTGCCTCACCACCCTTTTCCTGTAGCCCCCATCCCCACCAAGCACACCCCCATTCCCAGACCTACCTCCCATAGTATTTGTCTAGATTATATATAAATGCTTTACCGCCCATTTTCCTACAAAATATTTTCCAAAACAGCTTCCTTCATACTTTAACACATGGAAAAAAAGTCTTCTAGTCTTGTCACTCAATTACAATTTGATATTGTAAGTAAAAACTTGCCTCAGTTGTCAACAAAGCTAGTACTTTTAATTTTCAAGTTAAGTGAAAAATTGAAAATTCTAGTGATGCAGGATATTCGTACTACTTGGAATTTTAATTGTCTCCTTGCCTGTCTCAACTATGTTAGATGCCCTAGCTTCCATCCCCCCATCCCTCTTCTAATGCTATCTACTGATACTTGTTTATCTGCTTATTTCTTCGAGAATGGAGGAGCGTGTAGGATTTTCCTGATGTGCATTATTGGTTTATTACTGTGACCTGTATACTAATGGCATGGATAATCCAATTTTCTACAGCTGAAGGAGGTAACTGAAAAGCTCCCAGAAGAGCAGATATCCACCAGGAATTTAGATTTTAATGTTGAACAAACATCGTTTAACTGTACCAGTCCTTCCAATGGTAAATGTGTAACCACCCCAACCCTAACTGAGTGCAGTGGTAGTTCTAATACTGTCGTCTCAGCCAAGAAGTCTAGAACGCAGAAGCCAGAGCGCATGTTACAAGTTGAACCAGGCGTGTACCTGTACCTTATTTCCTTACCTGATGGAGGCAATGAACTGAAACGAGTTCGTTTCAGGTACTTGTCCTTTAACCTATTTCATTTTTTACATGGTATAATCATGTAATGCTCTGATCAATAGCTTGAAATTGCTGGAAATGAGCATTTAGCGAGGTGATTTGAGCTGAAAATATGTGCAAAAGTTGTTCAGTTATCACTTAATATGTTGCTCAGACATTTCGATATTCTCCTGCTACACTTTAGTTTCCACCAGAGTGACAAAAGAGGTTAAATATCTTTCCTCTTGTCAATAGAACTAATATATGCTTGTTGCCCTAAGGTAGTCATGCTGGATGGCTTACTGAAAGCCTTCGAATCGCGGTCATGCTTGGATTCAACTGCTTCTTTATCCAAAAACTGTGCATTCTATTGAAAAGTTCCATTTGCTTTGTTCATAAACTATGAATCCAAGCACGACCACAATTCCAAAAACTATGAATAGGATGAATGTTCATCCCCTGGCCTTCACACTGTTGCTATAAGTTAAAGTTTTTGGTAGAACTGTACATTCGATATCCAAATAGATGGAATAGTTCTCTCCATACCTACCCTAACTAAAAAATGTCATCAGAGATCAAACAGATACTACATGAAACATAAAGCATCATGTTGCGCAAAGTAGTATGTGTTGCAGATGAATCCTAATTAGTACTTTCTAGTTGACTTCACTTCAACTTGAATCATAATTAGTAGTTTATATCATCATGTGTTTACTGAAGTTTCTTGTGCTTTCCTTTCAGCCGTAAATGCTTCTCAGAGGACGAGGCAGAAAAGTGGTGGAACGAAAATGGACAAAAAATCTGTGAGAAGTACAACATCACACCAGATCATGTCTAATAGTAGCAACTAACAACTAGGCATTTTGTTATGCAAAAAGACGCGAAAGAAGGCTATCCAATGGACTGTTACGATGTTCACTGCTCTTCGCTATGACATTGGAAACTTTATTCATTTATTAGCAACTACATTTCTGCATTCAAACTAGAACAAGGAGCAGCAGCATCCAGGAATCAGCTGAAGACAGAGGAAAAGGTTATGGAGAGATTAGAAGAACCTGATTTTTAGTTTATATTTCTCTATTTTTTTCAATGATTTCATTTTAACTATAGCTAGTTTTCATGTAGCAAAATTTAGTGAGCAAAATCAAACAATTTGTAGGTACAGCTTTTCTTTATGAAATTGATACAACAGTCAGAGTTGCACATTCTTTATGTATATACATCATTATGTTGGAAGTGTTGCCCCAAATAGGTCCTATAACTCGCGATCCAAATTTAGTTGGACCTCCATACAGATATCAGACACCAGGTGAAAAATAAAAGTTACAACACATCATACTTTGTATATACGCAACAATCAACATTATAAAATATTTCTTTATAGTTTTTGAATAGATTATTATTCTTTTCAAAATTCAAGAAACTGATAACTACAACTAAAAATAAGATATTGATCTTTGTATACTTAATCTGTCATTCTTGTTTACAAAGGAAGTAATATTTTAAATTGTTATCATAGTACATGGAAATTAGAATGAGCAAGTTACACATTTGATTGATTTTATTAAAAGTAATTACAGTCACTAGCTAAATATTTTTTTTTAAAAAAATACACTATTAATTTGTATCAAAATTATATATTTATGTATATCGTATATCGATATATGAAAAATATACATTTTTTTATTATTATTTTGATGGACGGCTATTTATGTCGGTTTCTCAATAAGAATTTTCTAGGGTTTGTTTAGTTGGTGTGATGGCATAAAAATAAAGATATCTTATGTGATCATTGTGTTCTGTTTTTGATGTGATTACTTTAGATGAAACTATCTTAAGATTAAATAGTATTCATTATCAAACGCAAGATAGGTTAATGGAAAAATTACTTAAATACACATCTTAATTTTATTATAATCTCTAAAATTCTTTACCATTTCAAAATTTTCAAAATTCTCCTCCTTGATACATCACTCTCCTCTTGCTGACACATCCCTATCTCCCACTCGAATACATCTCTCCCCTCTCAAATACATAAATCTTCTCTCGGATACACCCCTCCTTTACGTATTCGAATGTCCTATCCTCTCTCATACATCCCTCTGCTATGTATTCGGATGACTGATGATGTAATTCAAATTTCATAAATTCTAACGAATTTTTGTAATTTATAAAGAATAGAATGATAATGTAACTCACTCTTAACATCATAATATTTATGCATTTTCTACTAATTAATCTCATGAGATTATCACAATTATTATCCTTATCTCACCAACTAAACGACACCGACAATGGCCCAAAAGTACAAATTGGGCCCAACTTATGATTTTGTCATACCCAAACAAGGAAGTGGAAATATGTAGGAAGTTTGAAAATTGAAGGAAAATGAAGGGTTGAAAAAAGTGCCACGATGTGCCATTCTTTTCTTGAAACGTGTGCACTTAGGACCAATCATATTTAGTTGACAAGACATGGAGAGTATGATTTTTTATTCACTTTTTTTTTCCATTTATTTGTTGGTTTGTCCTTTGAAAAAAAAAGAAAAAGGAAACAAACATGTCATATAAATATCACCTACTCATTATTGGATGTTCCTTCCCTAATCCAAATTTTCCTATTAGAGAAATCACCATTTCAAGAATATGAAATTTCCTTATTTATTTCCTCAACTTTAATTTATATAATATAATTTAATTAAACACAAAATATTAAAAAATTGTAATTTTTCAAAATTATTCTTAAGCAAAATATGTTTTTCTAAGAGGTAGTGATAAGGTCTGCGTACATTTTATCCGCTCCAGACTCAACTTGTGAGATTTCACTGAATATATTATTGTTATTGTAAAATATATTTTTCGATAGAATCACATCGACAGAGGTCGTCAAGTTATAGAAAATGGGTGAAATAATCTTATTTGACCACCTTATTTCGAACAAAGTGATAATCCATTTCATCATATTTGATGCAAACATAGAAAGCAAAATTAATTGATGGACAAATAAGCAACACCAAAGTTGGATGAGATGGAAGTAACAATGGGCACTAGGAGAAGAGGTTTACACTTTACCAACCTTTCCATGTATCCTAGACAAGTTCATGTGTAAAGTATCATAGACACTTGTCATTTATAAACTACTTTTTATAAACTTGTGCATGAAACTACACCTAGTCATAAAATAGTTCTTATTATAACTTTACTCAGAGCCTGTTTGAAAAGTCATAACGCAATTAAAATTTAGTGTTATTGAGTGTAATTATACTTTTTAACTTATTTGGTAGATTAAGGGTATGTTTGAAAAGTCATTTAATAATTGAAATTAGTATAATTATTAGGATAGTAATCATCAATCTAATAATTGCACAATCTAGTAATTACTGTGACATATTTGTTTATCACAGTGTAATAAAGGATTGTTTGGTAGGGTGAACAAAAATAATAATGATTGCATTAATAACGCATGTATTAGTTATGCTTGCATTAATTATATATATAAAGATGTAAAAAAGGTTTAGAGGGGCAATTGAGTCATTAATTATGCTAATGCATGCATAACCATTGCTTTACTAATACCCAGAAATCTATGGTATTAATACATCAAACAAAGTACTACTAATACATCAAGTTAATGCATGCATTATTTTTACTAGTACACTCTACCAAACGACTTCGTACAGTGTGATTATAAGATTATATTAAATTTTAAAAATAAAATTTAGTTATCTAAAATTTAAAATGTATATTACACAAATAAGTGTATTTATAAATAATATTAAAATTAACTATTAAAAATATATGTTGTCTTTTAAAAAAATATTAATTAGTAAACATATGTTATTAACTAATTAAACTTGTCTTTTAAAAAATTATCGGAAGGGACATTATTTTTGTGACGATGAAAATGAAAATCACGACAAATAAATTGAGCTAACGTTTGTATTTATGAACATGCATGCACATGCAAAAATATAGAAACCGTAGAAATTTGGTTTATGTAGGCCCTAATCTTATAGGTTTAAAACTTTAAATTGTAGATGTCAAACCACTTTTGATTACCTCATGTGCTTGCTTTAAATTCTGAATCTGCCACTGCCTTCACTTCACAGTAATCACATATTTAAACACATGATAAGTAGAAAATAAAATTTTCATAAATAGAGTTTACTTGTGTCCAAATTTGTGGAAAGAACTAGTGAGATTTTACTTTATCACAAAATGCATAAGTATTTTAATTTAAAACATAACAAAATACATAATATATTCACACACATAATAATAATGTGAATTCGTTATATCTACATATATAATAAGTGTATTCATACATTTATAATATTTGTATTTAGCTTATTGTATCCGTATGCATAATAAATGTGAGGGAAATATTTTATTTAGGCTTAACTCATAAAGAGACACCTAAACTTGTCCTCATTTTTTACTTAGACACCTAAACTAAAACAAGTTCCTAATAGACACCTCAACTGCTCAGATTTGATCCCATTAAACACTTTTATCCTACTTGGCACTCTCCGGTACTTTTTTTTAATTTTTCAGCCAAAAATAAATAGTTGCGGTCCAAAAAAAAAAAATCATATAAGTAGGTTCTCAAAATTCTCAGTTATCCAAAAAAAAAAATTTTTTCATAAAAGTAAGTTCTCAAAATTCTCCGTTAACCATATGCGGAAAAAAATTATTACAATTTTAAATAAAAAGTTTTTGCACATGGTTAACTGAGAATTTTGAGAATCTACTTTTATGAGAAAAAAAAAATTTGGATCGCAACTATTTATTTTTGGCTGAAAAATTAAAAGAACAGTACCGGAGAGTGCCAAGCAGGATAAAAGTGTTTGATGGGATCAAATCTGAGCAGTTGAGGTGTCTATTAGGAACTTGTCTTAATTTAGGTGTCTAAGTGAAAATTGAGAACAAGTTTAGGTGTCTGTTTATGTATTTGGCCATTTATTTATGCATTTAGAGAAAAAAAAAAAGTTTGACCAATGGAATATAGATATTTGATTTATGGGCCAAAAATAAAAAAAGAAAAAGGAGTGGTCCTGTTGTAGCCAATTTTTGTTTAATTAAATTCAAAAAGGGTTGGCTCGATGAACAAGAAGATCTACTTTGTGGGACCATTTTCAGTGTGAGACCCCTACACACACACACACACTAAAAAAAAAAAAGTGGTTGATTTTGATTATGAGCAATACAAGTGCATATTATTTTTTTAAAAATAAATAAATTATTTATTACATTAATTTGTCGTAATTTATGTGATTTTTTTCAGCTATTCAAAATCAAATCAAAATCGATTATCTGAATCGAAAAAAGTTATTGATTTAGCAATTTTAGTAACAGTTTAACTTTTTTTATTATTGGGTTATGGATTCTGTAACTGTTTTAGATTTTTCTTAACAAGTTAACCGATAACTCGATAATTAATTAAATAATTATATTTGTATTTTTTGATATATAAAGTCCTTGATAGTTTCATACTTTTACATTTTACTATCTCAAACTCTCAGTTATTCTATAATGTGATAGTGTTTGTTTTTGAGCAAAATGCAATTTGCCAACTATGTGTATGGTTCATTTGATTTGTCACCTTGTTTCTAAGTAATTTTTTCAATAAAGAAATTTTTCTGTCAAATCTTATCGGTTAAACCGATACGATCAATGACCGATAAATCAATAACCAATAAGTCAATATCTTAATGGTTCTATAACGGTTTAACATATCTACAAACCGATAGGTGATGAGTCAAATCGATAAATTTCAAAACCGAATCGAACCGATCGATATGTAGCGCTACTATGGAGAGTTAATTCAATTAATGTTTTAATTTAATAAATTAATTGAGATTAACTTAATTATTAAAATTTAAATATTATGAAATTATATAAAAAGATACATTTTTTGTCATGTCAATATGATGAAATACCATAAGAGTTTACGTTGTTTGAATTCAAGAAGTAAAAAATCAACGTAGATGGAGATAGAGGGAGTATTTTCTTATTAATCATTTTGTATTTTAAAATTACTTCATCGACTAATTTGGATTTAAATTGATCACAAGGGGTCTATTAAAAATGAGAACTCTTTGATAGAGATTTTTTCATTTTTAAGACTGAATTCGAGATCTATATATGCTTAATAGTAGAACAATCTCATTCATCCATGTTTAAAAATGATTATTTATGACAAGTCTATAGTATGATAATCAATAATTTCATAATAAAATTTGTTTGATATTTATATTAAATTAATAAATGCACAATAATCTATGTGTTTCAAAAGAAATGATTTACTTTCCTTTTTAGTTCGTTTTAAAAAAGAATAACTCATTTTCCTTTTATAATAGTGTTTTACTTTCTGTTTTCCACGTGGCACCTTTAAGATTACAAGATTAAAAGACATTTTGGTACATTTGACATAACTTTAATTTAAGATTACAAGATCGAAAATTCTTTTTTATTTTCTTCAATTTCGTATCAAATCAAACCCGATCATATTTTTTAAACGAATAACTATATTTTTTCACAAATATCATTAGTCAACATTTAACAATGGTCAATTAACACGTAATCTCATTTCATCAAACCACTTAACTAGGTGTATGTAAGTCTTTATCAATACTACACTGATAGCAAATATTACCTAAACTTTATATGTAACTATTTGGTTTTCTTAGCTTATACTATAGAGTTGTTTTGCAAGAAAATACTTATTTTCAGAAAAAGAAATAAAAAAACAGACAGACAACAATTTAATTTTTGGGGTGGTCCAATGATTTAGGCTTTTGAGGCTTTGAAATCCTTCGCCATAAAAAACAAGGGGTTTATCTTCTGGGTTGAGCTCGTCGCACCTGACTTGACTAGTGCGAGTTACCTCTCCTATGTAGTTTGTCAGCTATTGCATAAGAGCGAAGATTTATCCTGTGTGCATCCAAAAGACAAAGACGGCAAGTTTCCTGCTTATAAAAATAAAAAGACAGACAACAATTTGGGGTTTGCACTATAAACTTTGTGTCTCTTTGGGGACCCAAAAATATGCCTACATAAAGTTATTTTCTTTGTAATGTTCATCAACAGCCAGACAGCTTCTCTACATGTGCATGTTACATAAAATTTGGTCTCAATTTGTGTCATATATTTTGTTCTTTTCCAAATTTGAAAAAAAATAATTAACAATATTGTTGAAAGTGAGAGACAACTTTATTTTAAATAAAATATACTTTATATAAAAAAAAAAAAGTTGAACTCAAAATGAAAGTCTTTAACCAAGATTTCAGAATATAAATATAATGGCAATTGAAGTATAGAACAAAGTCTAGAAAGTAGTCAAAAATTAAAACAAGCCAAAATAAGAATCAACACAACCAATATAAGTAGATAAATCAAAGTCAATTTTATTATTTATTCAATTATCGTTTTAACGTCGTAAAATTTAATTATTTTTCTTTTTTAAGGAACAATCTAAAGTTAAAGATAGATTTAGAATTTACACATTATTGCACGTAAACATATAATTTCAACGAAAAAGGATAAAAAAATGTCCTTCAATAATGTCC
This sequence comes from Solanum rostratum, assembly GCA_029948455.1. NCBI lineage: Eukaryota > Viridiplantae > Streptophyta > Magnoliopsida > Solanales > Solanaceae > Solanum > Solanum rostratum. The sequence goes on from CM057046.1 coordinate 8,610,955, forward strand.
TTCAATTATGCAAAATTTAACAAAAATGCCCCTGGTTAATAGTTTGGTTCGAAAATACCTCTATTATTACTTAGTGGGTCAAAAATATCTTTTTTTTAAATAAATATATTATTTTTTTATATGCATATTTAAAAAAAAAAGATTATGCTTATCTTACTTCAATTCGATAATATATTCATCCGTTGCGAATTTGACTCATGTATCTTACTTTTTTAGAAAAAAAATATTTTACTGATCGTGATCTAAGTGACAATTAATGATATGATTACTATGATCTTTTATTTAATTTCAGTTTAAAAATATTTTGACTCTTATCTGTTATTCCTAATTTGGATTATATACAAATTATTACCGTATCTCCTAATTTTATGGAGGAAAAAAAGTTCAAAATTCTTATGAAGCATTCTTTGTCCACATTGAATTCAAATTAGAATAAAATAATGTAATGATATTATTGAATCCAATGTTTGGCGGTAATATGCAGTTTTCCATTTCTATTTTCTTTACTGAACAAAAGTACCAATAGCAGTAAGCAGCTCTTATAAACCATTTTTTCCACATTTTGCTCTAAAACCTTCCTTAACTGTTCAACTCCTCTGACTCTTCTAAGCAAAAAAAACCATTTTTTTTTCATTTTTCATCTTCTTTAGCCTTGATTCTTGATTCCATTTCTTGCAGATTTGCTGATTATTTTCTGTTAATTTTAGCAAAGTTCAAATTTTGGAGCACTTTGTTCAATAAATGATACTGTAAGGGAGAAGGTTCAGTAGCTACCTGCAAGGCAAAGGTTTGGTCTTTTTGTGTTTCTCTTTGTTGTACAAAGCATTTTTGTGTTGGGGTTTTGGGGGGGGGGGTTGTTTTTGCTCTTTTTTTTTTTCAAAAGATTTTTTGTTTGTTTGTATATTCTGTGTCATTTATAAATTGGGTGTTTGAATCTGCTGTTTCTTTTTTAAGGTTAGGGTTTTAGTTCATAATTCTAAGGTATTGTATGTCTAAACCCTGTTTAGGGATTTATCAGATTGGTGTTTGTATGGTTAGTTGTGTGTTAGTAAGTGATTTTTGAATAACTCCACAATTTTGGTTTTCTAGAAAAAAGAGATCTTGATTGGAAAAATGGTAACTTTTTTGCTACAAGATTTGAGATCTTTGATAATTTCTACTACTACTACAACAACAGTGGAATCCCACGACTGGGGTATGTGGAGTGTTCGCAGACCTTACTCTGAATCGGGAGGTAGAGAGGCTGATAATTTCTGCTAGTACTATGTAATTTCTATTATGTTAAGTTGGAGGTATTGTATAAATTCTTGCAATGTAGATATCTTTTTTTTGCCTATTAGATGATGGTTGGATTAATTTTAATGAAATGCAGATTGTTGTTTTGATTTCTTATCCCATCATAACTGCTTTCTGTAGTTCAGCTTTTGATTAAAGACTTTATGGATTCCTATTAAAGTTAGTAGGAAAGACTTAATCTTTTCTGTGAGTTAAAGTCACACGTTTGTAGAAAAGTCTTAACCTTTTGTGGAGAATTTTTGTGAGTTGACCCTTTTTATAACTTTTCAGTATTCTTTGGTATGGTATGTTAATCTCACTAATGTGATGTTTGTTGATGCTAGAGGTTGTTTGTCTGATTTGGGATCTCTGTAGGTAAGCATTGTGAGATTTTGAAGGAGCGAAATTACATGAGAAGTAAAAATTTTCTAGGACAGTGTTTCTCTCTAGTGTCCCTTTCCAATTGCTCCTACATTGCAGAATCCAAATCTGGGCAGTTTGTAAAGAGTGCACAGAGAAAAAATAAGGAGACTTTTTTGAAGTCAATCTCTTCGTAGTATTCTTTGAATCAATTTTTGTCTTTTTAACAATATTAACTCCTCCATTGATATTAGTTCTTGCGTGATGATACTACAGCTTGAGCACCTGACATTGTGAACGAGGTGATATCAATATTTTAGTCAGTAGGCGTGGAGCACATACAATTTTGGGATGGGACTTTTTGCAGATACTAAGTTGTTACTTGAGGATTTAGGGCATCATGAACAAAATAGACAGAAAGCATAAGCTAAACACCTCTTTGTTGAACATAATGGAAGTCGGAAAATCAGTAAAGGATCAATATGGATTACCATTTTGTTGTGATATGGTGGCAGTACATATTCCATGAACCTTAATGCTGCAAAGGCAGCTCAGTGCACTAAGTATTCTGCATTCACACAGGGTCTGGGAAGGGCTGCCCCTTAGGGGTGTGATGTAGGTAGCCTACTTTGATGCAAGTATTAGTGGTTTATTTCAAGACTTGAACCCGTGACCTATAGATCACATGAAGACAACTATATCGTTGCTCCTAGGCTCACATTAATGCTGCAATACTTGATTAATAGTTCAAGCTCCCAGAAAGTTGGAGTAGTCTATCTGTTGTGTACAAGTTACCTTGGGGGATGGCAATAGCAGTACCTCTAATAGTTATATCTCCATCTGAATGCTTTATTTCCTGCCATGACTTTGATATTCGTTAGTATGTTATCCCTGCTTGTATATGTATTACCGTGAAATGAAGTTCTTGTCTCAAGACCTAAAAAGAAGATTCTCCAAGGATCATTATATTATGCCCAAAAAGGGGGATATTTTTGTGCAAGTAATATCAGACTCATTTTCTATCCAGTGTAACAGGTTCATATCTATATCTTTATTGCTTTCTCCTTGTATGGAATAAATTCTCCTTTTTACAGTTTAACTCATCAAGATCTATAGAACTTGATAAGTATCACGTATCAATTTCAATCTGGGGAGTAAGAGTACAGTGGTTCTTTTTTGACTTCACGCATTTTCCTAAAGATATCAGTCTCTTGCATTGAAAATGATATTTTCTCTCTCAATTCCGAAACTTTATGCTAAATTTTCCATTTTCAGTTTCCTCTGTTATTGAACTCGTGTGAGTTTTTGTATTTTGTTATTGATGGTACTTCTTATTCTCAGGCACTTAGTTTTTTCAATTTCCTATATGCAGAGTACTAGAAGTACAGATACTAATTATAGCAGTGCCATGTTGGATCTTCATGGAGATATTTAATGTGCTTGGAGTTGAGCTAAAATGAAGACCACTAAGGTTGCTAGTCTGCATTTCAGTGAATTTCCGTTTGCTGTTTTTAGACCTTTCATTTCTTGTTGTTATATGTGCGTTCTTTTGGCAATGTGACCTATCATTTTTCTAGAAGTGTTAAAATGCTGCTAATTGGAAACGATATCTAATTTTATTAGTTTGTGTGCTGCCTCTGTATCTTTTTATTTAAAGTTTGGGGATTCTCCTCTCTATGATTAGGTTATCCCTTCAATAAGTGATTATATATCAATGCACTATACTAAATGGTTGGAAAATAATCTCTCTGTATTCTGAAATGCTTATGATTTCCAGTTAAGAATATCTGTTGGATAACTATTATTCATATATATAATCATGTTACTTATATTATTTTATGAAAAAACTGCAGCAAAACAAAGCAGAAAAAAAACCGCAGCCAAACAACATAGAAAAGAAACCATCAATTCAGGCTTCTCATGAGGCCCAAAATGACCAGCAGAACCATACTGCAGATACACCTGTAGCTGATGCAGGTTCGGTTTCTGCATCAGGCAATGATAACAGGAAAGTTTCACGTGAAGATATTGAACTTGTAAGACAGTCTTTAAGTTCTTTATTTTGCCTGGATATCATTCATAGGGAAATTTTACTGGGGCCTTTTAACTTTATGATGACATATTTGTTGCAGGTCCAAAACTTGATCGAAAGGTGCTTGCAATTATATATGAATAGGGATGAAGTGGTTAAAACACTTCTGAATCGGGCAAGGATAGATCCTGGATTTACAACACTAGGTAACTACATGAGTTCCTGATGAAGTTGTTTATGATTCTGTCTGCTTGCATTATATATGTTGTGTACTGTCTCATATGTATTGTGACCAAGTGTTTCCTGGTTTATGACTTTGATAATAGGGTGGTCACTTTAGATTTTCAGTTTCTAACTTTAAAATCATTCCAAATTGTGTCTAGTTTGGCAAAAATTAGAAGAAGAAAATGCAGATTTCTTTCGGGCCTACTACATTAGGCTTAAACTGAAGAAACAAATCATCCTGTTCAATCATTTGCTTGAGCATCAGTATCATCTAATGAAATACCCAGGACCACCAAAGGTTCCGTTGGCTCCAATGCAGAATGGGATTAGCACCATGCCAGGTAAATTTATTTGTCATATGAAGGCGAGTATTACTTTATTGTTCTGCTTCGGGATTATTTTTTGAAATTTTGAGATTGTCCAATCATCAATTACTGTGGCTTTTCTATATCCTCCTTTGCTATCTTTTTGTTTTGTGAACATGTAGAAGGTAGGAACCCCTCTAGTTGTAGTGAAGGGTCAACTGTGCTAATCTTTAGCTAAGAAGCTTGTATCTTCTGGGCGGATGAACAATTTCTTGTAGAAACTTGTTAAGAATAGCTAAGCGAACTGCATTTTGCAGAAACTGGTGGGAATCTGCATGCTATAGGATTTGGTGCTTGTATAGATTAGTTTTTGTGTTCTCGCAAGAACGTTAGAAGTATGCAGGAAAATAAAGTTTGTGGCATATGCTAGAGTGGCAAGTCTGTTGTTATACCTCCATTCTTGGCAATGCTCCTGCTGTTTCTATTAGTTAGGTGAATGTAAACTAACCAGTAGATGCTCAAAGTATGCCAAAACCTTGCTACTCTTGAAATTCAGTGAAAGACAACTTCTTCCTTGCTTGGAAATACTGGGGTTACTCAAATGGAGGACAAGGGAAGGGACAAATGCACTTTGCTGTATGTTTAAGTTTAAAACCATTGGTAGCAATTTTCTGTAGAATATAATGCCTCTCTTAAATGGTTTGGAATGGGCAAAGAAAGTCATGTTCCTTTATAACTTTATTTGGACAACGCCAGCATTCTTGAATGGACCGTATAGAGGCACTTTCTGTAGGGGAAGTGTAGAGAGTTATACAACATAAGTCATCCTTATAAAAACGAAGTTATATGACATTTATTCTTACAAAATATGTAGTTTAACTTGTAAGTTAAACTACATATTTTTATCTCGAGCTAGTTTTTTGATGTGTAAAGTTTACTTGTAAGTTTTTGTCCATAGGCTCATAGATCTTCCAAATACTTACTTCGATTCTGTAACCTGTTTTGACAGGACATTGTAATCTTTTGGAAATATATACAACTGTTACCATTTCAAAAAAAAAGAAATATGTAGTTTAACTTGCCTCTGCACTTGCTTTCATCTGCTTCCTTTCTTCGTCAGTATTAAAAAACATGGCTTTTCAAATATGCTTGAATAGCATGGGGATTAAAATTATTTTCAGAACAGGTAAATAAGTCTCTTTTTAGTTTTATTATCACTATATTAATTGCCACTTGTTTCCAGTGCAGTCAACAACTTACCCATGGGATATCCCGTCTTGCAGCAACCTCCAGTTCCAGCTGCAGGTCAACCTCATCTTGATCCAATGGGCATGTCCAGCTGCCATGTGGTAAATGGTGTGCCTGCCCCAGGAAACTATCATCCAATGAGGATGAATTCAGGAAACGAGTGAGGATCTTCTTTTGTTTAGGATTTAAGGTCTATTTGATTATAAACTAGAAATTTATGAGCTATGGAAATTCCTTTCTGGTTTGCCAGTGTGTCTGTGGTACTTATTTGCTCAGCATATTACTTGCTATGCACTAAAAAATTTGCCATTTGACTGCATCCAGTACATTTAATTTGCACTTTCCCAGATTTAGTAGGAATTAAAATTGCATTGATGTTTCATATTGGTTAAAATGAGTGTAGGTTAGAGAAATAGGTTGCTTTTATGTGAATCTTTTGAACCTAATACTTGTTTGTTGTTGCCCACTCATAGTTTGTTTAGGAAGTGAGGTTCATGAACCCTCAGGGGTTGGCCTGGTGAACCCTCAAGGGTTGGCATGGTGGCTATTGACTTGAGCCTTGGGGTATGCTCCCTTTCAAGGTCTCAAGTTGGAAACCTACTGGGTGCAAACAATTTCTGTTTGGGCCATCGAACTGGGTAAAACCTGAATTAACCGTGGTGCACTTGCGGGAAACTCCTTGCTGAGGGCCTGTGCACCCCCGGGATTATTCGGGGCTCAAAGAGACTCAGACACCCGGTGTAAATAAAAAAAAGTGAGGTTCATGTCTTCTTTCTAAAGATGATTAAAAATAATCTGATTGTTGAAGTGAACATATCTTGGGCTTCTGGTATGAAAAGCTGTTTATATTTTCTGACGAGGAAATGGCATGACAAATGACACTTTACACATGTTCTCTGCTGACAGTATGGTGATTGACACCAGTGTGTCAGATGTAGCAGCAGCTGTTCCACCTAGCAATGCCATGTCAGAAATGGCTGTAAGCCCTACATCAGTGGCTTCTAGTGGCCATTTTCCCTTTACTGCTGCAGAGATTTCTGGTATGGGAGTTGACACCTCAGCCCTTGATGCTGCCTTTCCATCTGATGTAGCAAGTTCAGTAGGATTACAACTACCACCAGATAATGGTGTTGGTAATTCTAGGGATTCGCTGAGATCTTTGGCTCAAATTCCTTGGAATTTTAGTCTCTCAGATCTAACAGCAGATCTCTCGAACTTGGGAGGTAAGTTAACTTATGCACAACTCAAACTTTATCATTACTCGTGTAGAAAGCAAGATTCAGCATTAATTTGCAATGTGGTTCAATGCCCCTCTAACTCCTTTGGTGCTTCCTTTTATGTTGCGAAGTATTTGATTTGAGAACTTTGTTATTGTCTTACTTGAAGAATTGCCAATTGGTCTCTTTTGACATTTCATGATATGGGGAATTGAGTTTCAGCAGAGTTATCGACACTCACCTAAAAATCCAATCCAGTGGCTTGTAGTATTACAGATAAAGTCCATCAGCCTACAGTGAGAAATTTACTTTGCATTATTCTTCTGGAACACTAGATGAAGGTCCGGTAGGTACTCCACTAAGCAGTACTTCATGTATTAACTTTCATGTTAATAGTTGATCACCACAAACTGTATTTAATTCAGGAGGAAGCATCGTAAGTGTATGCATATTTAGTGTACTTCTAAGCACAGCAGGAATATTAGTGTAGAAGAAGTAATAGTGTCCACAATGAAACCTTATGGTTCATGGATCATCTCAGTTATATCAAGGTTCTTGCTTTATCTCTAATAATGCAAAGATCTTTACTACTAGATGTATTGATATTTTGAACTGTCTAGTCCTAGATACCTTAGCTCTGCATCGAGCTTCCAGAGAACTCATAGTAGTTTTCAGATTGGTGTCTCCTTCCACCTCAGAGCCAAAAATATCTTTGGAGCTTTTGGAGAAGCCATCTTCCTTCAGTTTTTCAGGAAATGCTTATAGGTTTTGGCTCAACAGCAGAAGTCCACTTGATATTTACTTCTAGTCAACTGTGGACTTCGTTAGGCCAAAAGGAGATCCATTCAACAGGAAAATAGACTAGTCTATGGTGCACTGGCCAGGATGCGTTGTGCCCAGATAGATAGATATAGGTGGCCAGCCCGTTGGGATTTACATTCGTACTCACCAAAGAACTTCATTTTTGATTAACTACATAGTGTTCGTGGACTTTACTATTGTCTTACTTTTTACTTGTTATTTAGTGGAATGAATTGGTAAATCAGACTAAGTGACTGCAAAAATGTTGCATCACAGTATTCTTTTCCAGGGAACAGGGAGCAATGGGATAAATATTAAATATTTTACAATTTATATATATCATATGTGTACAATAACAACATACCCAGTGTAGTTCTACAAGTGGGATCTGGGGAGATTAATGTGTATGCAGACCTTACCCCGATCTTGGCAGGTAGAGAGGTTGTTTCCAATTGACCCTTGGCTCAAGAAAATAACAGGAGTGTAAATTTGTATAATATGTTTTGGAAGATATGACTTACAAAGACATAGTTGCACTGGTATTAGTAGTGAGTACAATAATTTGTATTGGCTGCTTCTTCAACGATGATTTCTATAGATTGTTATTATGCTCAGAGTTTCTAAAATTTTCAAACCCATTTCTCATGGACTGCACGTCTATTCCTGTCTTATTTTTTTCTTCCTTTTATTAATTTGTTCCTCTTTTATTGTAGTTAATGTTCATTTTTGCTTCAATATAATTACAGATCTAGGACCTCTTGGGAACTATCCTGGTTCTGCATATTTGCCTTCTGATTCAGATATTCTACTTGACTCTCCCGAGCAAGATGATATAGGTGAGAGCTTTTACTTTCTTGCCCATAGAATGTTAAGCATCTCAACTTGTCTGTTGTTTTTAGCCAAAGTTATTGATGCAATGTTGATGCTATTGTCTTTACAACAACACACCTAATGTAGTCCCACAAAGTGGGGGCCTAGGAGGGTAGAGTGTATGCAGATCTTACCTCTATCTCAGAGGTAGAGAGATTGTTTCCGATAGACCCTTGGTCTCAAGGAAAACAATCCAAAGCAGTCTTGAAAAAGCAATGGAAGTCAAGAAACAACAGATAAATAACCAAAATAGCAGATAGTAACAAAACGGAAACTACAATAAACAATACAATAATCGAGTGCAAGAAACGGCAGATAACAACACATTCAAATACAAGAAACTACATGAGCTATACCACGAGTACTATTATGAATGGACAACAAGACAACGCATTGCTACCTACTAAAATTTTTGGAGATGCAATGTTGTTGTCTCTCTTACTCTGAAATTTTCTTTCTTTACATTAGACTATTGTGCCGCAGTTTGGCATTTCATTTCTGTTCTTTCTTTGTGCATTCTGGCTTTCACTCTCTTCATTTTCAGTCAACATGGTTTACTCATAAATATTAACTTCTGCATTACTGTTTAATTGCAAGTTTCCGACTGGCTGATAAGTTAGATGCAAAACATTGATACATAAATGTCCAGTGGCATGCTTGGACGAAGAAACATGTTGATCTCTACATTTCCATTCCCTTCTCTTTGGAAATATCTGCTTTCTGTGAAATACAGTTCATTTCGCTATTATGACGCTGTTATTGAAATGTAGACTAGAGTTCTTATGTGTGCTTTCATAAGCTTGATTTGTTTTTGTTTTTTTCTTCTCTTTTTCTTATCAGTAGAGGAGTTCTTTGTTGATGTTGAAGCCTCTCCAGAACCAACTTGTCCTCAATCGGATGAAGAGAAGTAATAGTTTCAACTGAGACGTTAACATCGCGTTGCATTTGAAGTTAGAATAAGTATGCTGTAAAATGATTATAAACTCATAGAGTGCTGAGCTGAAAACCTTTGATTTATCCTTTGTTAGGTGTGCTAGATGTAGTTATTAGCCAAATTTAGATTTCTAATTTGCCTTTGGATTATTACAGTGATCAAATCTTTATTTCATCAGTAGAAACAGGACAGTATATGTTATAGTGAAAATAGTCTGTCAGAAAGAATTATTATCCATATCTTGTTGTTAATTAAAAAAAATTAGTATATTTGCTTTTGGATGATTGAGATGAGATCATTGATAGTATATGTTATGCAAAGTCTGATGTATTAGAATTCAACTTTGGTAGGATGTCAATTACCAATTTTGCTGGTTTAATTAGTGAGATTTTTAATCAAAGGGCTCTTGGTGGGGAGCTTTGTTATTTGAAGTATGATTTTTCGGCTCGAATCTGAATTAGTCGAATAATAAATATTGGATTGAAGCTTTAAAAAAAAAAATCATGATTCTAGAGTTGGTGACTGACCTAAAAGAATTGAATTCAACTTGATTTTTAAACAAAAGATTGATCTTATCAAATTTGTCAAGTGATCAATAGGTATTCTCGTCAAATTATATCTTGGTCAAAATAATTTTTAAACAATTTACTATTGTAGGCATTTAAAGAGATTTTGACACTTCAATTGTTGTTCATCATGGTTGCGGTAAAGATTTGTTAGAGCATAAATTTGTTTTGATCTTGGACGTAGTACATTGAAATCCTGAAGCACCATCACGAACGCTACTACTAATTACAGCCATAACTAGTAGTTTTAAATAAACGACCAGTTAATTGAGTGAAAAAAGTTCCTTAAAATGAGATAAAATGACAAGTAACAAAAAAAGTGACCTAACTCATTGGTCTGCTTAGACTTTTGATTCGACCCCAAAACCAAACCCATTGCTTGTAAAAATTCAAACCCACAGAGTAACCTAGTTAAGTAAAAAGAAGAGGAGCAAAGGTGCTTATCGATCGGTTTAATTTTATATATTATCGGTTATTGATTTGTAAACATACTAAATCGATAAGTAAATTAAAATATAATTGTTATCAATTTTTGCTTGGTAAGTTAGCAGTCTTTAATGGTTCAAATTTTGAGTTAACTGATAAGAAAATACTTCTATAAATTGTTACCAATTTTCGACTAATAAAGAGCTCAAGAATATTACTAAACTTGGGAGTGTACCTCAAGCCAGTGGTGGAGCAAGGATTTTCTTGAGGGGGTTCAAAATATAAAGGAGCAAACGTACAAAGAAGCCTAAGGGGGTTCAACATCTAATACATACACAAAGAAAAATGATTTAAACCATGTATAAACAAAATAAGTTTTCGTTGAGGGGGGTCGGACATGGCTCTGCCACTACCTCAAACCAGGCCTCTTGGGCAAAACAGATCTGAGAACCAAACCATATACAAGCTGCTGGCTAAGAGGACAGTGATTTAGTCAAAGTATGAAAAGATTCTCCATCAAGAAGATGTATGTATGTCTCATTTAGAGGTGTTTTCAAGAAAGTCAAATAAAGTTAAGAGCATTTGTAACAATCCAGGCTCACCAAAACAGATCTGAAATAGTGAAATGCAGCAGAGAGAAAGAAACTACTAACCATTCTTGGCGATATCTTCAACGTGCTCCTACGCTGGCAAGGATTGACAGACAAGCAATGATATGGGGCAAGAAGAGCTTGATTGAATTGAAAGAAATTGAAGGATATTCCGAGCGAGGCGGAGACTCCAAGACAAGTAGTTACAAGGAAAAATTGTGCAAGAAATCATTTCTATGAAGAGTAGCAACAGTAGTAGCTGATGTATAATAGTTGCCGGTTTAGATTACTCTTTTGGGTGCCTCTGTGTGGAGATTAGATCTTCTCACGAGACCAACTAAACACACAGAGAGACAAGTTAAACATTGAAAAAAAATACAAACACATATTGCTCAAACTATTCAAAAATGCACATTTTATTCTGTGACAGAGAGTTTATTTATAGACTCAGTATGAGGAACACGTGGAAGAAGTCATGCCTTAATGGCGAAGATAAGTTTTAGCCGTTACATACCTCAATTCCCAATGTTAGACTTGTAACGTCAAAATGATTCTTCTTGACACACAAATCGAGACTCCATCTCATCAACACTCCATTCACAATCATAAATTACATCAAGTCCCGACATAAGACTAGGAGACATCATCCATCAAGCCCCAAAGAAAAAACATGAAGGGTGCTTGTCGAATACCCCATAAGTAGTGTATTTTGGAGAATCCAAGAAGTCTCAGCAACATAGCAAACGCATAACAAGTATCTAAACATTTCATTCGTATTAAGTAGGAAGGGATCAAGCAAACGGAAGATTGAAAAATAAATACAAACACAATATATTGCTCGGACTATTCAAAAATGCCACATGTTATTCTGTGACATAGGAGTTTATAGACTCGTACAGAGGAAACACGTGGTAGGAAGTCACGCCTTAATGGCGAAGATAAGTTTTAGCCGTTACATACCTCAATTTCCAACGTGAGACTTGTAACGTCAAAATGATTCTTCTCGACATACAGATCAAAACTCCATCTCATCAACACTCCATTCGCAACCATAGATTACATCAATTCCCGACAGAAGACTAGGAGACATCATCCATCAAGCCCCAAAGAAAACATGAAGGGTGCTTGTGGAATACCCCATAAGTAGTGTGTATTTTGCCCCCCAATAAGTCCAAGCAACATAGCAAACACATAACAAGTGTATAAGCATTTAATTCGTACAAAGTAGGAAGGGATGGAGCAAACGGAAAATTTCATTAAAAAGAAGAGAGACAAGAACTCAAATTTCTATTTGAGGAACAAATTTCCATTGCTACATTCAAAGTTTTAGCCATAAAAACAAATTCCATGGCATATGAACACTTATTCATTGACTTGCAACTGCCATTGTTAATATTCACAAAATGGACTTATCTAAAATTGCTGCAAGTCTCAAACAGAGCATTTATGGAACTATTAATAACTCAAACAGAAATACTAAGATCATCCAATTTGCTAAATTCACCTAACAAGAAACCATAATTGTCAACCACAGGAACGCCCAATTTCTGCGAAAATTTAACTTCTTGATCACCTGAAATTTGTATCCACTGTCCCATCCACATTTCTTCATCACTTTCTTGATCTTTTCCTTCAACCCCATTCGAGGAATCAGAGGTTTGTGCATTTTGATCACTAGAAGAAGACCCAAGTTCAGATTTTGCAGAAATATCCCTTTTCACATTTGCATTTGTAGCCTTCTTCAATAGCTCATCAAACTCATCTACTACTAATGGTGGATCACTAGAAGAAGAACCAAGTTCGGAGTTTGCAGAAACACCCTTTTCCACTTTTGCATTTATAGCCTTCTTCAATTGCTCATCAAGCTCATCTAGTGCATTACTAGAAGAAGAACCAAGTTCAGACTTTGCAGAAATAACCTTTTTCCCTTTTGCGTTTTTAGCATTCTTCAATCGATCAACTGACTCAATTGATGAATCTGTGTTTCCAGAATCAACTATTAATGGCGGATTTCTCAAAAAAGACGAACCAAGTTCAAATTTTGCAGAAATAGCCTTTTTCACATTTGCATTTTTAGCCTTATCCAACCTCTTCTGACACTCAAGTTTCTTAGATTGATAAACCTCAGAAGCCTCTTCAGGAGTATTAAATTGACGGGGCTTGAACCCCAACATTTTATTATTATGCTTTTGATTTTTCTTTTTTTGGCTTTTTCGTAAAATAAGTATGATTTTGATGGTGAGATATTTATATTTTTTTATTTTCATTAAGATTGTTAGGTACAATAAGTATAAAAATTTAAAAAAGATCTTGTTTCGTCATCTGAACTTTAGGATGTATCACCACATAAGCATATCGTGGAGAGAAAATTTCTTATTATTTTTGAATAATATTTATATATATTCAAATGTATATTACAGAGAAATCTTTATTTATGAAAAAAACTTAACTTGTCTCGGACTTAATCTTCAAGTAGAATTCTTAACTATTAATTAATCTAAAGGATAGACGTTTACCCTAATACAAATATGTTTATAACAATTAATATTTTTTTTATCAGATTAAAACTTTTATTTACACTAATATAATATCTCAAAGTTAAAAATGGTAGGTAGCGGAATAATATATGTGTTTGGTGAAAATTTGACAGAGAAACAAGTCGACCCGAAAAGAGAGAAACAACTACTACTTTCGCCGGCGCCGGAGTTTTGATTGAACGGCGAAGTTAACAGCCGGTAGGTATTCTAGAAACTTCGATGAGATTCTCTTTTCCAGTTTTCTTCCAAAACAAACTGTAGCTTTAGATTCCTCAACGAATTCATATTTTGTTTGATTTTTTATTAGCAGGGAGGAAGATGGTGAAGGCAATCATAGCACCGTCGATGCTGTCATCGGACTTCGCTAATTTGGCTTCTGAAGCAGAACGCATGCTCAATTGCGGTGCCGATTGGCTCCACATGGACATTATGGTAATTTTTACTCATTACTCTTTCTAGCATTTACTATGATATTGTTGTTGCTGTTTTTTTTTTAATCTTCATGATTAATTGTTTGATTGAAGTTACTACGGAATATGCTAATTTATATCAGAAAGATGTAGCCGCTTCCTTTTGAAATTTGAGGAACAATTTTTTTTTACAAAAAGTTAATCAGTTGTATTAGCATTGCGTGAATAGAGTGGAGCAAATGAGCAATACAAAGGATTCATGGAGCTCTGCTTAATAAGTCGAGAGTAATGCATAGTCGATTGATTGGTAGTATTTTTCGTTGATAATGCTGGTGTCCAGACGAGTTTTGGCACACCTCGACTAATTCCCCGACATACCAGTCACCTGGGTAACTCTATCCCACCAAGGGTAGGTCAGATGGGAAGAAATTATCCCACCAAGTGCTGGAAACCAAGTTGGCCAAAGCACCTTTACCACTCCAATTATCTCACCAAAAACTTATGTCACCCTTTCTTATTTTCCTTAGTATACACTTCTCCACTTTGTGCTTGATATCCATCATGTGTCTCCAAGAATGAGATTGATTTTGCTCCTTTTTTCTAGCCACAGCATGAAATCTGGAACAGTATTTACTCTTGAGGAAATTGGTTGCATTCTAAATTCCCACCATCTTTTAGTGGCAAGAGTCTCACCAATCTCTTCCGTCTTTTTGACCCCTATTCCTCCTTCATCAATGGGTTTGCATAGTTTTTACCAGGAGGCCCAATGATGTTTGGACTTCTCCACCATTCCACCCCAGAAGAATCTGGAAAATGCTTCTCCATGAGCCTGAGGGTAGCTTTAGGAGGGTTGATAGCTGGAAGAGTGTAAGTAGGGATTGCTTGGAGGACATGCTTTATAAGAGTCAATCTACCCCCAATGGATAGTAATTTTCCTTGCCAACCGTTAAGCTTTCTAAAGATCTTAGTCAACATATCACCAAAGCCTGCATGCAAAGGACAACCCAAATAGTTAAATGGAAAGCTTTTATCCAAGAAACCAGAAGCCTTCCTGATTCTATTTATTCTGTAATTAGAGGTTTTTGAGGCAGTCAAACTTGTTGATCAATTGTCCTGAAGATTGTTCATAAGCCTTAATATGTTTCATCACCAATTTATCGACTTGGTATCACCTCCACTAAAGATGACTATGTCATCTGCATAAGGCAGATGGTTCACTTCGGGGCCCCTGCAGTTCATTGAGAAAGGAGTGAATTTAGTACTATTAACAAGATTATTCAATAATCTAGTGAGAACTTCAGAACTCAATATGAAAAGAGTAGGGGATAGAGGATCTCCCTGTTTTAGCCCTTGAGTAGAGGTGAAAAATCCTTTCCTGTTCCCATTGATAATGATGGAATACCATACATCGGATATGGTTCTATTAAAAAACTTTATAAATTTTTCAGAAAGACCAAACTTCTTGAACACAGCAGCCAAGAAAGTCCGGGAGAGTCTATCATATGCCTCTATCATATCGAGTTTAATCACCAACCCCCTTTGTTAGGTTGAGAAATGACCTTGAATAATCTCTTGAGCCATAAGAACATTTTCAGTAATAGATCTACCCTTGACAAATCCACTTTGGCTCAGAGATATTAGTTTAGGAAGAAATGGGTTGAGTCTATTTGCAATAATCTTGGTAATGATTTTGCAAGTGAAATTCCTAAGGCTTAGAGGCCTCAACTCAGAGAAGCATGTTGGTGATTCCACTTTAGGAATTAGATCCAAGCACGTATGAGACAAATATTTGATGAGGTTTCTTCTATAGAAGAAGTCTTGGACAAAAGAACCATGTTAGTCTTGATAATCTGCCAAGTCTTTTGAAAAAAGAAATCATTATACCCATCTGGATCAGCAGAACTATTAGCTGATAGGTCAAATATGGCCTCCTTGATCTCGTCTTCTTTAGGAACATGAGAGAGGATTCTATTATCATCCTCTGATATGTTATTCTTGGTAAGGAACAATTATCACAAAGTGAAATTTATCAACACGAATTTAAATGAATTGAACCCTCCATCAGCAGTTACTGAAATGTTGTCTTTATGCATTGCAGGATGGGTAGGTCTGATAATCAGGTCAAGCTCTGGTTGTATACATGTTAAAATGCTGGGTGGATAATTAAATGAAAATTGTGGTCATTGGATTTTTTCATATTTATATAAACAGAAGGTACTGTAATACTCTTTTTTTTTTGCACCTGTCTGTTTTGCAGCCACTTTGTCCCAAACCTTACCCTTGGTGCTCCAATTATTGAGAGTCTGAGAAAGCATACAAAGTATGGCTTCATGATTGGCCTATTTCAATTTTATTTTCCTTGTTCATAATTAATTTATCATACGATGAATTTGTTCTAAATTTCTGCAGGGCATATCTGGACTGCCACCTAATGGTCACTAATCCCCTTGATTATGTGGAACCTCTAGGCAAAGCTGGTGCCTCGGGCTTTACTTTCCATATTGAGGCATCTAGAGGTGGGTTTACTTTGTGCTCTAGATCCATGAAGTATTTGAGGGAGAATCACGTTTTGGCATTTGACAAGTTAATGTAGTAGTTGTTCACTAGAATGTGATATCTATAGATTGAGTGATGTAGGGAAATGATAGACTAGGATATAAACAATGAGTGTAGGGATGGCAATGGAGCGGGTTGAGCTCAACCCGCAAATTTTTTAAACCGCCCCACCTCACCCCGCAAATTTTTTAAACCGCCCCGCCTTACCCCGCATGATGACTTTTTTCATTTTCAACCCGCCCCGCTTAAATTTTAAAGTTCATTTATTTTTTTAATTGAATTTAGTTTCTTTTCGCTAATTAACGTCTCAACAACTAATCAACTATTTTTAGTTGACATTTTAACAATTGTTTCTTAATCGTCACTTAAAAGTTTCTAATTAATAAACAACTAATATTTTACCGGACATGTCTAGTTTAAATTTAGAAAAAAAATAAAATTAAAGCCAACGTTTAATATAAAAAGTTTATATCTTTGATTTTTACTAATAACAAAAATTTAATTTCTTCAAATTCCTATTTTGGTTTTTTTAAACCCGCAACCTGCCCTGCCCCGCCCCGCATTAGTTTTAAAATAGCTACTTCAACCCGTCCCCCACCCGCATAGCTCTAAACCCGCCCCCTCCCGTTGCCATCCCTAAATGAGTGGACTAACTGTGTGTCAGTGTATTGTATTAGTGGTGGTGGAACATTGTTGCATAAAATTGTTTTGTGCCCTAAATATATTGAGTTGTTTTGTTCTGTTTGTTATGAAAAATTTTGATCACCAAATTGTTTTACTAGTTTAATGCCACCAAAACCTAGAAACTGCAATGTCCAGTAAAACATTTTATACTCACACATAATGGATCTTTGCTTTCTGCGGATTTTGTTATCATTAAACTTTTGTTTTTGTTACAAAGATATTACTCTTTGCAGATAATTGGCAAGAGCTTGTTCAACGTATAAAGTCAAAGGGCATGAAACCTGGAGTTTCTTTGAAGCCTGGTACACCAATTGAAGAAGTGTACCCACTGGTAGTTCTTCATTATCACATTTTATTAGTTTTATTAGTTAAATACCCAGGATTTCTTAGTAGTTTGACTTCTCCTTGTTGTGAACTAAGTATATACGGAGTTTTGAAAAGGAAGTCACTTGTTGCCATTGATGTTAGTGAAAAAGGATCAAACTAAATGATATCTTCAAAATATCTGTCATGATACACCAGTTTACTGTATATTTTACAGCTTGATGGCGAAAATTCTGTTGAGTTGGTCCTTGTTATGACAGTGGAGCCTGGTTTTGGGGGACAAAAGTTTATGCCAGAGATGATGGATAAAGTGAGAATACAATTTGGCATTCTCGATATTGGATATCATTCATCATTTTCTGCATTATAACTTAAAGATCCACTTTCTTTCAATTTTAGGTACGCACTCTCAGAAAAAAGTATCCATCACTTGATATAGAGGTGAGCTTTTGTTTCTTGATGGTTTACTTTTTATTTTAGATATTCTGACTTTTTCATGTTTCCATGGACCATTCCTTCATGCATTTTCCATTTCTTTAGTTATCATGTTGTCAAGCCGCTGGATTTAACACTTACTTTTTCAAAGAGCATGCTGGATAAAGTTGGTTTTAGCTTGTATGAGTTATTGTGATACAGGTGGATGGTGGTTTAGGACCTTCAACCATTGAGGCAGCAGCATCAGCTGGAGCTAACTGCATAGTTGCAGGAAGTTCAGTATTTGGAGCTCCAGATCCAGCACAAGTCATAGCTTTGATGCGAGGCAGCGTGGAGGAAGCTCGGAAAAGGAGTTGATACTGGAAGAGGGAAGATCTTAGATCTTAGATCTCATGTTGTATTTTAATGACTATTAAGAGCGAATACCATCTTTATACTGTTCGTGGAATCAATATCTCGAGATGCCTGCTCTTGTTGAGTTATCCAAGTGTTTGTTGAATAAGGTTAAACATGTATCTTGTCATATCATCTTGAAACTTTCACACATGAAGTTACTCAAATTGTATTTTTGAATAATGTGAAACATCTGGAGCTGGATGACTAGCCTGGTTGTCTAGAAAGCTACAATTGAGATAAGAAAATGGACTTGGGTGTAACCCCCAGGGGTTGGCCGGGTGGCAATTGACTTGAGCCTTGGGTATGCTCCCTTTCACAGTCTCAAATTCGAAACCTACTGGGTGCAAACAATTTCTGAGGGCCATCGGACTGGGTTAAACCTGAATTAATTGTGGTGCACTTGCGGGAAGCTCCTTGTTGAGGGCCCGTGCACCCTCGGGATTAGTCGGGGCTTAAAGAGATTAATTAAAAAAAAAAATGGGACTTGGGCTTAAGCTATAAGGAGGCCAAATTTTCCTCATTCCACTGATGTGGAACTTAGCACACCGCGCTTCACATCCAGGTCCCGACATTTGGACGGTAGACAATTTAATATGGATGTCCAACATCGATAAATCATATATTGGATAGGCTTGGCTTTGATATTATGATAAAGAAATGGAGTTTGGGTCTAACTAAAATCTAAAAGGGGAAATCACCTAACTATCACATATTTAGAAAATATTTACCACTTAAAAACAACATAATTTTTTTTAACCATATATAGCAATGATTTTCACCCTAATTTCTTCTCCACCTTTTCTGTTAAAGTTTGCTCAATTTTCTCTCCAATCTCTCATTGCTACCTTTTGCTATCAGTGGTAACAAAACAAAAGCATATTTAATTTTGATAAATATTAATTAAAAGGTCTTTACTCAGGTAATTTTTTCAATCTTTAAAAAACTAACTTATAACAGAGGATTGTCTAAATTTGTACGAGTTCAAATATCACCAATGCGGGACTTCACACCTATTGGACTTGAAAAACCAAATGGGCAGACACCTTTTGATTGAACTAGCTATTTCAAAAAGAAAGAAAGACTTTTAAGTCTTAGATATTTATGTGATATAAATTTTTTTTTATATTGAATTGTTTTTAAATGTCAAAAATGTCAGATAAAGAAAAAAGTGTGCTACAAAAGGGACCTTAAAACGTTGTTGTTATCCCTTACAATTTAACACAGTTTTATTCATAACTAATTGAATTTTTTAGAAGCAGATAATTAATTTATGAAAATTTCTGTAGCAATAAAACATTTATGCTGGTTAATTTAATGTTATTCTAAGTATTAATTAAATTAAAAGAAGTAGGAAATTACATAATTCGCCATTTGGGCCAATAGTATCATCACTACACAGTTTGGGCCCAAAAATTTCAACCCAATATATATAAGCAGCCTCGCAATCTCATCAAACCCTAGCGTCTCTGTAGCCCTAGCAGTTTCTCCGTTCATTTCAGCTGGTCGCCGCTCCGAGCACGGCGCCGTCAACCGGTAACCATGGTGCACGTTTCCTTTTACCGAAACTGTAAGTCTCCTTGATATCATTGTAGATTTATTATGATCATTAGGTGGTTATCTGGATTTCTATTAGTTTTTGGTTATGTTAGTGAAAATATGGATTATTCGTAGTGTTAGAAGCTTGAGAACATAAACTGTTGCGTATTAGAATGAATCGGATCCTAATGGAACGGATTCGACTGAATTAACTAGCGTAATTGATGCTTAGCATGATCTATTGATGTTTGTGTTTTGTGTTAATGTAGATTATTAGTATGTGGTCTGAGTATGTGTATTGAATTCGTCCTTGTAAAAATTGGCTGATTGTTAGTATTGTTCGTTAATTAGCTATTCCGAGCTAGTAGATACAGTGGTCTAGCTAATTGTTCTGTTTCAGTTTGGACCTTTAGGTTTTTATGTTGTGTTATTTTCAGCTGAAGACAGTTTCCACGATTTTAAAGTTTATTTCAGTTTTGAACTTTTAGTTTTTGTATAACTTGTATTACTCTGTCAATTATAACAGGAAACCAGATTAAACTGCAATTGCATTGTTATCTCTTTTTTGATAGTTATATTCTTAAAATCTTAAGTCTATTTTGGTGGCAATGTTGGACCGGGAAAATTTTTGGGCTAATTTTTTGTTTTGGGGAATTGGATCAGAATTAACCATGTCACCGAAGGGGAAAAAATTAGTTTTAAGCCTTTGTTTATTTGCTATTCTGGTGTGTAATCAGATGGGAAGACCTTTAAGAAACCCCGACGTCCTTATGAGAAGGAGAGGTTGGATGCAGAGTTGAAGCTTGTTGGAGAGTACGGACTGAGGTGCAAGAGGGAGCTGTGGAGAGTTCAGTATGCATTGAGCCGTATCAGGAATGCTGCAAGAATGCTTCTGACTCTTGACGAGAAAGATCCACGTCGTATTTTTGAAGGTGAGGCTCTCTTGAGGAGGATGAACAGGTATGGGCTGTTGGATGAAAGTCAGAACAAGCTCGATTATGTCTTGGCGCTCACAGTCGAGAACTTCCTTGAGCGTCGCCTGCAAACTCTTGTTTTCAAGACTGGCATGGCTAAGTCAATCCACCATGCAAGAGTGCTCATCAGGCAAAGGCATATCAGGTAAAAACTGACATCACACATTGCAAATAGATAAGCTGTTTTTCACCCCTCTCTTAGGTGTTTTGTGAAAGTAGATGACAGGATTTGTAACTGAATCCCTTATAACAAATCATATAAGTTGATACAATAATATGTGACTTGAAATGTGGCCCTCAATAAGGAGAATGTTAGGAAGTGCTTTTCATTCATTTTATATGTTAACAGAGGTAGTATGTGGTTATAAAACTTACTTTGCTGAAAGATTGTAAACATGATTTTCTTGCATTGGTAGGTAAGGCTGGTGTTGGATTATAAGATCTTGGGAAGCTTGTATAATGGTGTTCTTAGCAGTACATAGCAGATTCTCATTCTGTAGTAAACTAGTAATTATACGTAGGGGTTCTTATCTTCTTCTCCCTCCTAATGGATACATAGTTCAAAGCCCTTTCAGGGTATCCAAAAAAATTGAATGAATACATTTACATTTAATAGAGTAATTGGCTGTAGGAACTATTTGTTCTTTGTTTATGTGTGTGCACACTGCACAATACATCAAGAACGCTAAATAGACTGATGTGAACTGCATTGCAGGGTTGGAAGGCAAGTGGTGAATGTTCCTTCATTTATGGTGAGAGTGGACTCTCAGAAGCACATTGATTTCTCTCTAACCAGTCCTTTTGGTGGGGGGCGTCCAGGCCGAGTGAAGAGAAAGAACCAAAAGTCTGCTGCCAAGAAGGCTGCTGGTGGTGATGACGATGAGGATGATGAAGAATGAGCTTTTGCGCTAGAACCCTAAGAGAGCTGTTCCGCTATGGAACTCTTCATTTTCCTTGCTTTGATATTAGAAAGAAATGTGCTTGGCAGAGATGGAAGAATGTTTTTATGTTTGGATTTTGCACTCATCTTTAGAGTTTTTACAATTTGTTTTGAACCAGATCACCTCTCATTATTATGATAGAAGTGAACCTAGTAAGGTATTCCCTTGCCTCAATCGTTCTCTAAATAGACTATGAAATTTGTTTTACTTTGCTTCTTTAACTAGACAAAGTTGAATGCTAAATTATCTTAGTCCATAACTGATTTCCTAAATGAAACCCAACTCTGAGAACAAAAAATTCATAAAGTTCTCCTGTCTACCTTAGTTGGACATTATTATTTAATTTGTACCTATTTTTAAGAGCAAACGACAATTAAATTTTTGTCTGAAGTTATCTTGAAGAAGGTAGACTTATAAATTTTTATGTAATGGAGATGACTTAAATGGTGGTCTTAAAATCTTGTATGAGTGCACTTGGCGTAAAAAGACATAACAACACCTTGTTTAGAAGGTAGTTAGTTGTTGTATTGTATTATATTGTACTATTAGTTTAATTTTATATTTGTTATCATTATTACTTAAAATCTTATTGCATAGTTTGATGTGATAGCATTATTACTTTAATATTTTATTCTCATTTTATTTTTCATTTATCATTAATAGTTTTATTTTATTTTTTGTCCTATTTTTTCATAGTAATTTTATTTTGTACTCTATTTTTTTTCTGTAAGTTTATCAATGATACAATCTATCCATTTGTTTCAATAAAACAATAGCGTATGATACAATATAATACTATATGATGCATTATGAAACAATAATATAAGTAGTTCTTTGGGGTTGCTTTGACGAGCAGCAAGAAGTGATAGGCTCTAAATGTGTGTTGATTCTCTTACTACTATCTTTTTAATAAAATTTATATTCAAAACTGCATATTGTAAAATTTATTTTTTAGAGCGGCATTTCTTATAGTCTTTTTCTCATATTTATGGTGTAGAGAATTGAACCATTTCACCACAAGTTATGTGGATAGAAAGAATAAAGTATTATCTATATGTTTCAAATTAGCACGATACCAATATATTAATTCATAAAAATATGATGTACTTAATCTATTTAGGATAATTTAGACTTGATCTCTGTGAAATAATTTATGCAAGTCTTCTTAAAGTATTCTATTATGAAGAAAAATCTGACATATTTTGATGAATATCTCAAGAGTTTATAGGATTTTTGAGATGTCTCTTTAAGAGAATATAATAATCTTTATATAAGCATAAGATAGGGTTTAGAGTAGATTAGCCTTCAAGAAACCCTAACTGTAATTCAATACGTCTTGTAGAGTCCCATAAACTTTCCGTGGCTACAATCATTATCGCAAATATGATATAATTTCTGCTAAATTCTTTATTTTTCATAGTGTTATTTTCTTTGCATATTTAATAGTTCTTTGATGTACGTATTGTACTGCTCTAGCTAATTTGTTATCTTGCTTGTATCATGTGAAAGAAAACGCCATTGATGGAATTATATGAAATTGTTTTCAAGAATGAAAGTTGAAATTGATGTTTATTGCAAGAATTAAGATAATAGACTGAAATTAAAAATCATTGAAAAAGATTGTAGTAAGTTAAATATAGAATATAGGGTTGACAGGATTTTTTTTTTGGCAATTTTATTAATCACCAAGTAAATAAATACAAAGCTCGAGCATATCTTCTGCTCATCTAAACAGAAAATATTGACCATCTATTTTCTGGAACTACAGACATACTAGTAGCCATGCATTACAATCTACTGATATACTCAAAAAGTCTACTATTATCTCTAATTCTAATACTTAAAGTAGTTTTGATGTTACGTACCAGCTTCATCTTCCCTGTGCTTCTATTGTTGAAGACCCTGTTATTTATTTCCACCCACACTTCATATATTACCTCAGTAGAAGCTGCCTTTAGCAGTACACATATGGGGGAACTTTTCTGACTAGCATTCATAACCTAGTCTCATTCAAGGTCCCATTTTAAAATACTTCTTTGCCATTTCGTCCAATTTAATGTATTCATCAATATTCCATTAGAGTATACACATTCAAACAGGAGATGTTGTAAAGTTTCAGGGAATTCGTCACATAGTATACACGTAGTAGAAATATTCATGTCCAACTATTGTAGAATGTCTTTTGTTCTCAATCTTCCAAGCAGGCTTAGCCACGTGATGAATGTATGTGTTTCCAAGGCACATTTATAATCTCCCCTCTAAGTTGTTTGTAAGCAGTCTTAATTTGAAATTTTCCTTGCTTGCTCACTTGAACCCTGTACTTAATTCTAACTTTTGTCAGTGGTTTTTCATATTGAAGATCTTTCTCAACATCCAAGAGGGTTGATAGGATTTGATAAATATTGGTCTCAAAAATCACACTAATTGAAAAAAGAAGTTAAGTATGAAATCTAATCTTCATAGACAATATTATACATCATTATACAAAAATATGATAAGCGTATACTGTTGTACACCGAATGTGTAAAAATATAATATATATTTTTTCTTGTCTTCTTCTTTTTATTTGATATATACTATTATATGTTTCCAATTTCATATACAAGGGCCTAATCAATTGAAGTTTTTAGAAACAGATAATTATTTTATGAAAATTTCTGTAGCAATAAAACATTTATACTGGTTGATTTAAAGTTATTCTAATTATTAATTAAATTAAAAGAAGTAGGAAATTACATAATTCCCCATTTGGGCCAATAGTATCATCACTACACAATTTGGGCCCAAATATTTCAACCCAAATTAGCTTTGAAATTTTTTGGATGGGCTTTGACAGACAATATATAAGCAGCCTCACAATCTCATCAAACCCTAGTGTCTCTTCAACCCTAGCAGTTTCTCCGTTCATTTCAGCTTGTCGCCGATCTGAGCACGGCGCCGTCAACCGGTAACAATGGTGCACGTCTCCTTTTACCGCAACTGTAAGTGTCCTTGTGGATTTTTTTATGATTATGTTCGGTGTTTATCTGGATTCCTTTTAGTTTTCGGTTATGTTAGTGAAAATATGGATTTTTCGTAGTGTTAGAGTCTCCAGCTTGACTTGAGAACATAAACTATTGAGTATTAGAATGAACCAGATCCTGATGGAACGGACTCGACTGAATTAAGTAGCGTAGTTGATGCTTAGCATGATCAATTGATGTTTGTGTTTTGTGTAATCGTTATGTTAAATTGTAGATAATGTAGATTATTAGTATTGTGGTCGGAGTATCTGTATTGAATTCTTCCTTGTAAAAATTGGATGATCGTTAGTATTGTTTGTTAATTAGCTTTTCCGAGCTAATAGGTACAGCGGTCTTGCTAATTGTTCTGTTTCAGTTTGGTCCTTTAAGTTTTATATTGTGTTATTTTCGGCTTAAGTGACAGTTTCCACAATTAAGGTTCAAATATTATCTTTCTGATATTTCTCTAAAAGCTAATATGGGCTCTGGTTTCAATTTTGAACTTTTGGTTTTTGTATAACTTGTCTTACTCTGTCAATTATAACAGGAAATCAGATTAAACTGCAACTACGTTATTATCTCTTTTTGTATAGTTATTTCTTAAAATCCTAAGCCTGTTTTGGTGACAATGTTGGACGGGGAAAGTTTTTGGGCTAATTTTTTGTTTTTCCTTTTGGGATATTGGATCAGAATGAACCATGTCACCGAAGGGAAAAAATTAGTTTTAAGCATTTGTTTATTTGCTATTCTGGTGTGTAATCAGATGGGAAGACCTTTAAGAAACCCCGACGTCCTTATGAGAAGGAGAGGTTGGATGCAGAGTTGAAGCTTGTTGGGGAGTATGGATTGAGGTGCAAGAGGGAGCTGTGGAGAGTTCAGTATGCATTGAGCCGAATCAGGAATGCTGCAAGAATGCTTCTGACTCTTGACGAGAAAGATCCACGTCGTATTTTTGAAGGTGAGGCTCTCTTGAGGAGGATGAACAGGTATGGACTGTTGGATGAAAGTCAGAACAAGCTCGATTATGTCTTGGCGCTCACTGTCGAGAACTTTCTCGAACGTCGTCTGCAAACTCTTGTTTTCAAGACTGGCATGGCTAAGTCAATCCACCATGCAAGAGTGCTCATCAGGCAAAGGCATATCAGGTAAAAACTGACATCACACATTGCAAGTAGATAAGCTGTTTTCACCCCTTCTCTTAGGTGTTTTGTGAAAGTAGATGACAGAATTTGTAACTGAATGACAAATCATATTAGTTGATACAATAATATGTGACTTGAAATGTGGCCCTCAATTTGGGAAATGTTGGAAAGTGCTTTTCATTCATTTTGTCAACAGAGGTTGTATTCTAGGAGCCAATGTTTATTTCATTAGTAGTTATAAAACTTAAAGTTACAGAAAGATTGTTTTCTTGCATTGGTAGGTAAGGCTGGTGTTGGATTATAAGATCTTGGGAAGCTTGTATAATCGTGTTCGTAGTAATCATGCGTAGGGGTTCTTGTCTTTTTCTCCCTCCTAATGGATACATAGCTCAAAGCCCCTTCATAGTATCCAAAAAATTGAATGGATACATTTACATTTAATAGAGTAATTGGCTGTATGAAACTGGAGCACATTTACATTGTTTACGTGTGAGCACAATACAGCTTTGAAATTAACCAAACTGGCATTAACTGTATTGCAGGGTCGGAAGGCAAGTGGTGAATGTTCCTTCATTTATGGTGAGAGTGGACTCTCAGAAGCACATTGACTTCTCTCTAACCAGTCCTTTTGGTGGCGGGCGTCCAGGCCGAGTTAAGAGAAAGAACCAAAAGTCTGCTGCCAAGAAGGCTGCTGGCGGTGATGATGATGAGGATGATGAAGAATGAGCTTCTGCATAAGAACCCTAAGAAAGCTATTTGGCTTTGGAACTGTTCATTTTTGAAGTTTTTATTTTCCTTCGATATCAGAAAGAAATGTGAAATGTGTTTGGATTTTGCACTGATCTCAATAGTTTTTACAATTTGTTTTGAACCAGATTACCGCTTATTATTATGAGATAGAAGTGAGCCTAGCAAGTTATTCCTTGCTTCAATCGTTTTCTCTAAATAGACTATGAAATTTGTTATACATTGCTTCCTACAACTAGACAAAATTGAATGCTAAATTAGGATGATAAAGATAACAGATTCTTCATTGAGTTCTCTGAAAATGTCCATGACAGTACACACAGACCTTATTCTTGACGAAGCGCACAGAACAGATTCAAATTAAATTACATGATATGATTCAGGGGCTTTTACTCACTGGACTTGAACTTGTTACAGTTGTTCCTGGTGGTCGTGAGTTTATACGGAGAAACATCGGTGGCGAGCCACTGCTCCACGTTGAACAACTGCTGGTAGCATGGTTTCTGATCTCCGGTAACGATGACTTGGACGTAGTTACAGTACCATCCACTGTATGGTCCTGAACCATCAGAAGTCAAGTTCATTTTGCAAATTGGCCCATTCAAACACTTACTACGACCACTGAAGATATCCAAGTTTCCCTTTTCAAAGTAGTTGTAACCTTGGCCCATAATCCCACCCCAGGTCTCTAAATTATCGATCTCAAGTCCATTACCATCGGCATCGTAAAGAGCCAAGCTTATCCTTGAATGGGTTCCAGCTCTTGCCACTGTGCCAGTGCGAATGTAAGCTGTGTACACACAATCTTCCTGCAGTAGGTACGTGAAAGGGGTGTCACGTGACACTGTTTCGTCAGAAAAAATTGCTTAAAGTTAAGAAATATAAGCAAAAATAACAGATATTTATTATACGTGCCACTTTTTGAACAAATAATATGGGTCGGTTGGTTGATTTTGTGCTCCAATTTCATAGGCTAGGATGCTTGTTCATTCCTCCATCGCCTCATTTTCTTTATATATTTTTGGGATAATTATGCTGTGGGACGCTTCAGTAAAATAATTATAAAAAGAATATGTCTTTTGTTGTCTAGGCATGTATAATTAATGTATATTGTGTATCATAGTGTATATTTAATATATCATGTATAAGTAATATACATTGTATAGTCAGTGTATACTTTCTATAACCTTTGGCAAGCTATATTATATAGTCATGTATAGTTTAGCTGATTTGGGCCAATTTTTTTTATGTAAATAAAACATGAGCTATATTTGTTATAAATTAATTAGTTTTTTTTTATATATTTGAAATTATCCATATATTTTTTTACCGTCTTTGTTTAGTAATTATTTGGTGCTTTATATGAACAAATATTTAGTATTTTATATTGTTAATGAGATTATATTGAATACTTTTTCAAACTCATCGACAATAACTATTATATACTTTTTAATTTTTTCAGAAAAGATATAATATATATTAGTTTTTCCTCATGTTAAAAAATGACATCGCTTACGAAAAATTCTGCGTACTACGTCTATTCTACGTCTACCGCAAATTTTTGTATAAATAGATAGAGAAGTGTGACTTACAGTAGCAGCAACAGAAGATATGGAGATGAATAATAGGATGATAATGATTTGGTTAAGTTGAGCTACTCCCATGGCACCTTCCTAGAAAATGTGAGGATAAAGGAAATATGATTTTGTGGTAGAAGTGGCCTGAATTACTGTATGATATCCATATAGGAGTGGTTAATTTATAGATTGGATCAAAGCACAAGGGGGACCGTACAATATTTGCCTTATGTAACACGTTGGGATTATTTAGCTACTATATTCACAGAAGCAATAACCATAAATGGACCCGAACAATTAGGCAATACTCGCTCCATTTATTTTTACTTATCGCTTATTTTTAAAATATTAAAATATTAACTGTATCATGTTATATCATTACTAGGTAATTAGCCCGCGTTTTGCTCGGTGATAAGTAATCTAATCAAGTCTATATATCTTAAAGTTAAAATTAATAAAATACTCTAAAGTTATTAAGTTCTTTCTATATAGAAAATTTAGCAGTATAAATTTATATCAAGAAATTTTATTAATATAATATTGTTAAAGTCATAGTTATCTTTAATTATATTTTTGGATTATTACATTATTTTTTGATCTAACTAATTTTTTAATAGTGCTTGAACTCCCTAACTTGCATGTTAAATTACTATAATACCCCTAACTTAAAAAATTAATTTAGTATATTTTTTATATTTTATATTATATTTATTTAATTAAATTATATTATATCATATAGATGAAAGTAGATAATTTTTCACATTGAAGGATTGTGACTTTTTCATGGAGTTGTGACTTTTTCGAAGAGTTGTGACTTTTTCAAAAAATTGTGACTTTTTCGAAGAGTTATGACTTTTTCGAATGGTTGTGACTTTTCCAAAGAGTTGTGACCTTTTCGAAGTATTGTGACTTTTCAGAAGGATTGTGACTTTTCCAAAGAGTTGTAACCTTTTCGAAGTGTTATGACCTTTTCGAACGGTTGTGACTTTTCTAAAGGGTTGGGACCTTTCTTGAGAGATTACTGTATTACCCCTAACTTAAAGATCAATTTAGTATATTTTTTATAATTTATATTTTAATTATTTAATTATATTATATTAAAAGTAGATAATTTTTCATATTGAAGGATCGTGAGTTTTTTGAAAGGGTGTGACTTTTTTAAGATTGTGTCTTTTCGAAGAGTTATGGTTTTTTTCGAATTTGAAGAGTTATGACTTTTCTGAAGGATTGTGACTTTTCTGAATGGTTGTAACTTTTTTTAATGATTGTGACCGGTTAAAGTACCGTTTGATTAGAAACGATGTCTTTTGAATTTTTTTTAACTTCTCTTGGACCATTTGATTGGTTTTTAAAATATTAAATTATTTAAGAAAAAATAAATAAGAATTATGTGATAGTGCCACGTAGGCGGGCCTAACATTCTCTTTGATATATAATGTATATAATATAATATCTGATATGATAGTTTTATTTTGTACCCTACTTTTCTTCTAGGTTTATCAATGAAACAAACTATCCAAACATTATATTTAATAAAATAATAGCATACGATACGATACAAAACAATATGATGCATTATGGGGTTGCGTTGACGAACAACAAGAAGTCATAGGCTCTAAATGTGTGTTGATTCTCTCACTACTATCTTTTAAAAAAAATTATATTCGGAAATTGCATACTGTATAATTTATATTTTGGGAGCGGCATTTCTAATAAGGTCTTTTTCTCATACTTAGGGTGTAGAGATTTGAACCATTCCATCACAAGTTACGTGGATAGGAAGAATAAAGTACTATATGTTTCAAATTCACACGATAACAATAAATTAATTCATAAAAATATGATATACTTAATCTATTTAAGCTTGGATGAGTTAATGACCTGTTTATTTATTAACTCAATCTATTTTAATACGATTAATTCAAACTAATCTAAAAGATAATTCGATCTAAATATGTAATTCAGATTAATCTATAAAAAATCTTGCAAAATATTTCAAAATAATTACTCTCGTTTATCAGTTGGGGCAACAATGCCTCAAAACAGCCTATATTTTAACTTCTTATCCAATTTAACTCAGTTTCTATTTAATTTGGACTTGATTTCCATAAAATGATTTACGTAAATCTTCTTGAATTATTTGATTATCAAGAAGAATCTGACATATTTTGATAAACATCCAAGAGTTTATTAGATTTTTGAGATGCCTCTTTAAGAGAATATCAAGAAGCCCTAATTGTAATCCAACATGTCTTGTAGCTAAAGTTCTATAAAATTTCAGTGTCTACGAATGCCCCCTACTTCAAGGTTTGTTGAAGCATAGACTTGATGAAATTTAAAGACGAGGCTTGAAGTACTTGCGGTTTTATGGCTTCAGATTTGCAAATTTGTTTTGTGAGAGAAGAGATGAAGGCCGGATTTTGTCCTACTAAGCGTTCCAGTTTGTTCGCAACAAATTTTAATGTGATAGAAAATAAATTACATCACATGTAAAATATAAAGAAGCATAATTTTGTTGATAAATACTGTGAGTACAAACCTGTTCCTCCCTTAATTCTTCTCTCGTTGAATTTTTCCATGATTCGAGGAGGCGATTAGTGACTTATTTCTCGAATTAAGATAATTTACACTTGATCTCAACGAAAGGATTTATGCAAATCTTCCATAAATCTTCTTGATGTATTTGATTATCAAGAAAAGTCTAACATATTTTGATGAATATCCCAAAAGTTTATGAGATAAGACAACATAAAAGCCTTTATATAAGTATTAAGTTAGGGTTTAGAGCTGATTAGCCTTCTAGAAACCCTAACTGTAATCAAACACGTCTCGTAGAGATTCATAAAATTTTAGTGTCTACGAATGCCTTACTTCTCCATTTGGGCCAATAGTATCATCCAGTTTGGGCCCAAAAATTCAACCGAAATTATCTTTGAAAATTTTAGGTTGGGCTTTCACAGACACATATATATAAGCAGCCTCACGATCTCTTCAAACCCTAGTGTCTCTTTAACCCTAGCAGTTTCTCCGTTCATTTCAGCTGGTCGCCGATCTGAGCACGGCGCTGTCAACCGGTAACCATGGTGCACGTCTCCTTTTACCGCAACTGTAAGTCTCCTTGATCTCATTTTACATTTTTTATGATTATTTTCGGTTTTTATCTGGATTTCTTTTAGTTTTTGGTTATGTTAGTGAAATTATGGATTATTCGTAGCGTTAGAGCCTCCAGCTTGACATGAAAACATGAACTATTGAATATTAGAATGAATTAGATCCTAATGGAACGGAATCGAGTGAATTAATTAGTGTGTTTGATGCTTAGCATGATCTGTTGATATTTGTGTTTTTTGTTATGGTTATGTTAAATTATAGATAATGTAGATATTGTCACTTGAGCATGTGTATTTAGTTCTTCCTTTTAAAAGTCGGGATGTTTGTTAGTATTGTTCGTTTAGTAGCTATACTGAGCTAATTGATACAGCGGTCTAGCTAATTATTCTGTTTCACTTTTGACGTTTAGGCGGTATATGAT
Source organism: Solanum rostratum (assembly GCA_029948455.1). Classification (NCBI taxonomy): domain Eukaryota; kingdom Viridiplantae; phylum Streptophyta; class Magnoliopsida; order Solanales; family Solanaceae; genus Solanum; species Solanum rostratum. The sequence continues at coordinate 8,642,597 of CM057046.1, forward strand.
GGTATTTTCAGTTAAATTAACAGTTGCCGCGATTAAAGATCAAATTTTCTCTTTCAGAAAATTTTCTAAAAGCTAATACAGGCCCTTCTTTCAATTTTGAGCTTTTTTTATTGTATATTGTGTATTACTGTGTCAATTATAAGGGGAAACCGGATTGAACTGCTTTAATATCTCTTTTATGGTAGTTATATTCTTAGAATCTTAAGCCTATGGTAGTTATCTCTCTTTTGGGGGAATTGGATCAGACTTAACCATGTCACGAAAGGAAAAAATAGTTTTAAGCCTTTGTTAATTTGTTATTCTGGTGTGTAATCAGATGGGAAGACCTTTAAGAAACCCCGACGTCCTTATGAGAAGGAGAGGTTGGATGCAGAGTTGAAGCTTGTGGGAGAGTATGGGCTGAGGTGCAAGAGGGAGCTGTGGAGAGTTCAGTATGCCTTGAGCCGTATCAGGAATGCTGCAAGAATGCTTCTGACCCTTGACGAGAAAGATCCTCGTCGTATTTTTGAAGGTGAAGCTCTCCTGAGGAGGATGAACAGGTATGGTTTGTTGGATGAGAGCCAGAACAAGCTCGATTATGTCTTGGCACTCACTGTCGAGAACTTCCTTGAGCGTCGCCTGCAAACTCTTGTTTTCAAGACTGGCATGGCCAAGTCAATCCACCATGCAAGAGTGCTCATCAGGCAAAGGCATATCAGGTAAAAACAGATGTCACATATTGCAAGTAGATAAGATGTTTTTCGTCCCTTCTCTTAGGTGTTTTGTGAAAGTAGATGACAAGATTTGTAACTGAATCACCTATAATAAATCATCTAAGTTGATATAATAATATGTGCCTACAAATGTGGCCCTTTAAGTGCAATAAGGAGAATGTTGGGAAGTGCTTTTCATCTTTATAGTCCTGTACTCCATGTTTGTCAGAAGAACTTCCACACATGTAAGTTCTTTAAAGCTTAAGACGGTAACTTTTCCCTCAGATATCCCTCAAGAATATATTGGAATTCTTAGTAAAAATTGCTGAACAAGATTGCTTGTTTCTTTAAGCAAGTTATTGTATGATTTATCTCTATTAACCAACAAAGATGAGCAACGCTGGCACGGTGATTCAAATCATTTCACTTTGTTTATACACCATATATAATCATTCATTTTATATGTTAACAGAGTTGTGTTTTTAGGAGCCAAATGTTTATTTCATTAATTATAAAACTATCTTGATCTGCAGAAAGATTGTGACACATGATTTTCTTGCATTGGTATGTAAGGCTGGTGTTGAATTATAAGATCTTGGGAAGCTTGTGTAGTGGTGTTCTTAGCAGTACATGGCAGATTCTAGTATGTAGTAATCATGCGTAGGGTGTATACTCACCCTTTCTCCCTCCTTATAGAGATGCAGTTCAAAGCCCCTTCAGGCTATTGAAAAAATTGTATTGATGCATTTACATTTAATAGAGTGATTGGCTGTATGAACTACTTGTTCTTTGTTTACTTATGTGTACAATACATCCATGAAGTACACCAAACTTACGTTAACTGCATTGCAGGGTTGGAAGGCAAGTGGTGAATGTTCCTTCATTTATGGTGAGAGTGGACTCTCAGAAGCACATCGACTTCTCTCTAACCAGTCCTTTTGGTGGCGGGCGTCCAGGAAGAGTGAAGAGAAAGAACCAAAAGTCTGCTGCCAAGAAGGCTGCTGGTGGTGATGGTGATGAGGAGGATGAAGAATAAGCTTTTGTGTAAAGCTTAAGAAAGCTGTTTGGCGATGGAGCTGTTCAGTTTTAAGTTTTTAGTTACCCATGTAGTGCTTCCTCACATTCCTTTCTTGGATGTTGTGATGTCTTCATATATTAGAAAGAAATGGTTCTTAGCAGAGATTGGGAGAATGTTTTGATGTTTGGATTTAATCTTTAGAGTTTCAACAATTTGTTTTGAACCAGATTACATCTTTTTAAGTGATAGAAGTGAGTCTAGACTATTAAGTTTCTTTACCTTTTTTTTCTTTAACTAGACAAAATTGAGTACTAAAATACCGGGTCCATTGGCTAATGTTGAAATTTTTGTGCTTACATTGTAGAGTTTTCCGATTAAAAAAACAAAAATTTACAGAAATACACAATTTATGTGTACATAATTTTATACAATTTTGACTCTTAAAAAATTATAAAAATTTCTTAAATGATTGAAAATTGCAAAACTTATTGATAAAAATTTCAATTTCTACTCTATGTATCAGATATAATTTTTTAATGTTTCTACCTTTTCGACATGTATCACTATTTTTTTTTATATAAAAAAAAAGGGACTTCTAGTAATTTTGAAAAAAAGTTGGTATTTGTTGAAATTAGCTTCAAAAAGTATAAGATTTGTGTAAAATGCCTTGGGGGACTTCGTTTTGTTGCCATTGTTGGAGTTTTTCTTTTTTTTTTCTTCTTTAGTGTAAAAGTATGAGAAATAAAAAAAAAGTGTGAATGAATAAAAAGAAAAAGTAAAGAAGAAATTTAAAATTAATTTTTTTCGACTATATTGTAATTTTTTTTTAATAAATTTTATAAGAAAGTTGGATAAAAAATAAACTTGACCATCATTAATATATTCAAATTAGTCATTGAACCAGAGAAGTCAAAAAATATATTTGAGAGAAAGAGTTCTTTTAATAAAACAAAATAAAAATATATATTTAAAATTTATCACGACCCCGACGCACTGTGATTGACACTCATGCTTATTCTTCGGTGGGAGAATCATTACTACAACTCAACAAGAGATTATCATTTGAAGATGTGGAACCAAGTTTAAGCAACCAAATGTTGAGTTCTTATAAATTCAAACAAAATAATCTAAAATATTGCGGAAGTTAACCCCTCTGGAACCTGAAAGTTATTGTACCAAAACAATTCTAACAACCTAAAATAAGAGGATGCAACCCCCCAAAAATATAAACTAGTCAATATCTAAGAATGTCTGAGTTCGAAGGAGGTAGATTAAGAATCTAAATGAATTTATGGTGGCCGGAAAGAGTTGGCTCCGCTTTGAAGTTGAAATTCAACAATTTCCTAATTGAGGTGTGTCAACAACTGCCTAAAGGCCCCTTGTGCTCAACAAAGAAAAGAGCAAGTGTAGTATCAATACACTTAATTAGAGTGTATTAGTAGATAGCACAACTATTTCAATAAGTGAAATATATACACAGTAAAATCACACCTAAACAGGAAATACTAACAAATTATAAGTTCATTTTCATTATATGGTTCATAATGCCAATCTCAAATACAACAATCAATGATGGCTCTCTTACGGAACTCATACCCAAACTGTTAGCATGTCGGAATGTGACACACGATCCAATACGTGTCTAACACTCGATCCAATATATATCAAAATGTCACATCCGATCCAATATGTATCGGTGTGGTACCCTATCCAACAAACACAATCGTAATCACAATTTTAACCACAATAAATAATTTACACACTTATACAATCACCAGTTAAATGCATACAATTTGATCATAAGTAGTCTTTTCATTAATTCATTCTGCCTTTCATTATCTACATACATGCAGACTCTAAAAGTATTAGAGCTTTTCCTTTTCCAAAGCTTTGATTCTTTCTTGGTCTAAACAAATAAAAAATACAAGAAATCAACAAATAATACCCTTCTATATTGTGATATTATATTTGTAATGAGATTTATTTGAACTCCAGCAAATGAAAGACATAAGTTTTTTTTTTCTCTTTTTGGAGTCAACCAGAGTTTTGAGTTCAAATATTAGACAGGATATGCATTTGTTTTAATTAGAGAGCACTTTTACTCTCAAATATGAGACTTTCTCGTACAAATTTGAAATTAGTTGGGCCTTAATATTGATACGAACAACGGTTGAAATTAAAAGAAAAAACTTATGTCTTTCACTCGTTGAAGTCGAAATAAATCTCTTTATACCTATAATATCACAATATTAAAGGACAATTTTGGAGCAACAACAAAACTATGTGTGTTAGATCACATGTTTGAGCAGCAGAAGCAGTCATTAAATGCTTGCAATAGAGTAGATTGTTTATAACACATTCTTAAAAGTACGGCTCTTCTCCAAATTCAATTAATACGAGATGCTTTGCCCACGAAGTTGCTCATTAATATTCACAATATTATACTAGATGCTAATCAATAGGCACTATTCCAAGTTGTAACTTTAGAAACCATTGCTTAAATGTGTTGTTGACTCCAATCAATTATTGAATATATTCAAAGTTAATGAGAGTTATGCTTGGTACACAACAAGTAGTGGGTGAACACAAAAGTCTAAGCATCCACTTATTAGGAACCTTTAAACTTTATTTGGTCATATTTTCCAATCCAGAAAATGTTTTTTACGTGATTAATGTGCCTTGACTTAGCTGCAAAATAATAGTAATATTAAAACTTTATTAGGTTTGACGATAAAATGTATTTGTGTCGACTAATTCTATGTCAGCAGTCAAATTAATACAATGAATACAAATATTATTTAGAATGATTGGACGTAAAACATCTGTAAGTCCATATTATGAATAGTCCCTCAAACTAAAACTATCTAAAAATAATTTGATCTAAATATGTAATCCAATTTGACCTATAAAAAATCTTGCAAAATATTTTAAAATAAATTACTCTCTTTATTAGTTGGTACAACAATGCCTCAAAATAGTGTTACACCCTAAGTCATCTTAGCGCCTAATCAAAATAAAAATAAAAAAACTCAAAAATTAACTAAGGTGGATTCTCCTTAACTAGAAGAGTGCAAGCTAAGTCCGCGTCATAGACTTGGCTATAAAACACAATCTATAAGTGTGATTTAACCTTTTGTTCAAAAAACGCATGTCGCGAATGCCTTTAGAAAGAAAATGAATCAAAATGGGACAAGTCTGCATCACGGACTTGCTCAATCTCAATCCATTTTTCAATGTTAGGTGAATGACATTTTCATCTTTTTTCTCCCTTCGTAGACTTAAACCACGTTGTTTTGAGATGAAAATCTGTCCCATATTAGTTATTTATGTTCATTTTCTCGCAAAATCCGTAAATTTTTTTGAGAAACTTAGGCTAAGGAGAACCAGGGAAAGGCTAGGGTTGAATACATCCTCCAAATTTCCTCGAGAAATTTCGTGTTCTGAGTGTGTATGTATGTATGTGTATATATATATATATATAATCTTTTATTGAAGTAAATTGATGTAAAATACTTGAAATTATATGTACCCTAAACAAGTTTTGAAATTTACTAAAATCCATGCATTTAGAAAATCTCCTAAATTGTACTTGAGCATGAGTTAAGAAAAAGGTTCTGTAATCATATTTTTAGCATGCATGTATGCATCTTTAATATTTATTCTGAAATTTAGTTGAGAATTACATTGATGTATTATGCATTTCATTGAACTGAGATTACATACATTAAAGAGACATGACAAATTTGAGAAGAGTTGAAGTTGAACTGAGTTTCAAAGTAATTAAGTAAGCAAATTGAGTAAATTCATATATCTAAGTACGAGCATAACTAATCATATTTTTTAGAGTAGTATTGAGCACCAATTTGAGTAGGAGTAATGTTAACTCGAAGCTTATAAACTACGTAGCCAACGTAGGATAGGATCGTGCCAATTAGTGTGACTTCTCACCTGCCTCTGAAAAGGTCTATTAGATGGAACCATAAGTTAAGTTCATCCCCTTGCTCTGGTAACGTTTGGGATGGCACTGATAATGTTGGAATTAAAGACGTTGTATCATCACAAAATTTATAGTGATGGTTGTCAGATAATGAAACTCTCCAAGTTAAAGTATATTATTTTCATTCATTTAGTTACATTTACTTATGCATTAAAACAGACAATTTATTTACAGTGCATTACTTCTAATTTTTAGTAATTTCTAAGTTAAGTTTTTTAGTTGAGCATCCTATTCAGAGTTCCTTTTTGGTCATTTTACATGCTGGTACATCCCATGTATTGGCATTATTAACAAAAGTGGTAGAGATCTTTAACAGGTGCACCGATGAAGATCCAGTTTTTCTGTTCAATTGTGGTGAAGCCTCTTTGCAGTCAGAGGAACACTTTTTATCTTTATTTTCTAGTTATGTTCACTTCAGATGAGGTTGCAATGGGCTTGTCACGATAGTTGTTCAGAAACATTCCATGGAGGCTTCATATACTAGTTGAACAGTATTTCAGATTATCTCTTTCAGTTAACCTTTAAAAATAATTTTGGGTTGCTAATTCTATTTGAGACTTTCGTCGAGAGCTATTGAGTAAGACAGTCAGGCCAAGTGTTTTACTTGGGGTCAAAAATGATTTTCAAATGCTTACCACATCTAGAATGTAGAATTGAGGCATGATAAATAGCCTATTTTTTAACTTGTTATCCTATTTGGCTCAGTTTTCATTTAAACTTAAAATTATTTTTCAACCCTAAGCCACATATCCTTCCAGATGAATACTCCTTTCAATAAAATAACGGAGACATTTAGTGGTAATCAATTTTTTTATGAAGTAATATTGAGTATCAAAAAAAATATTTACTGATAATGAATAATGTCATTGTATCTACAATCGTCAAACTCTTTAGAAATATTTATCTAGAATGCTCGTTATAAATATTCATATTATATCATTATCGCAAATATGATATAGCAAAAATATATTCTTATTGTTTAATAATTTTCACAAATTTTTTTTCTTTATTATAGTGTTACTTTCTCTGCGTATTCAATAGTTAATGCGCTCTACCTAACTTGTTATCTTGTTTGTATATATCATGAAAGAGAAGACAATATCATTTATGGAATATTGTAATTATATGGAATTGTTTTCATAGAACGAATAACATAAATTGGTGCTTATGATTGAGGAAATGAAGAATTAAAATAATCGAGTAAAAATTAAAAATTGTTGAAAAAGATTGTAGTAACTTAAATCTAGAACACAGGGTTGATAGGATGTGATAATTATTGGTCTCAAAAATCATACCAGCTAAAAAATGAAGTTAAAACATGAAATATAATTTTCGTATTTTAACATCCCATACTATCCTAATGTTAACACCTTAAATTGTTCTAGCTAAGATCAGATAAAAAATCAAGAAACTTTTTTAGATACTTTGTGGCAAATCAGGTCCACATCGCAGATCTAGGCAGTATTTTGGGAAATCTAATTTTTAGAAAAGTTTCTTAACCAGAAGCGTGCGTCCCATGTCCAAGTCGTGTACTTGGCTATAAATCACATGCCTTGAATGCGATTTACTAGTTTTTCATAAAATGTGTTCTTCGAATGCGATTTACATATTTTGATAAAACTGAACTGAAATAGAACAAGTCCGCAACTAGTTATTAGTTTTCAATTTTTTACAGGGGCATTCCAATCTTTTCTCATCCTTCCTAGACTAAACCTTGTCATTTTGAGATGAAAATCCTCCCCATATTAATTTTCAATGTTGATTTTCTATTAAAAAAATACGTGAATTCCTTGAGAGAGATGATTTCAAACAAGAGGAGAAACTAGGGTTCGAAAAGCTCAAACCAAAAGCTTTAATCTTTGTTATTTCATTCCATGTATGCAATGCTATTCAAAATGTTGAACTAAGTTCGTCCTCACGCCCTTTATCTAATTTTAGTTAGTAAAAGCTTAATCTAGGGTATTAACCCAAGTTCTTTGAGTTTCAATTGATCCTGATTCTTCTTATTTAATTCTATGTAAATTCATCGAGATTGTGTTCCCGTAAATGATTCTAGTTCATGATCAGTTGTTGATGTTTATTTCCTCATGAGCCCTAGTTGAGTTGAGGAATTTTCATTGCTACATAGTTTGCATGATTATTTCCCAAAAGAGAAAGAATAACATATCAGTTTTAGAAGCAAAGTCCAGTCAATTAAAGTACTTTGCATGACTATTTATTATGCATAATTTTCTCAGTTTAAGTGAGTTCAAGTATATTCACATTTAATTATTTCATGCATTCCTTGAGTTAAGATCATATTTCTCTTTTTAAAATAGGGGAACAAGAGTGCCGAAGAAGAGTTTCGAGAAGAGTATAGGGAACTAAGTACTTCCCAAAGATGACTTTTTAAAGAGAAACCTTGAATTCTAAATAAGTTCATCATTTGATTATTGAGATACTCTAAAAGTAGTTTTTCTCTTTTAAAAGACTAGCTTGAGTAATTACCTAAAACCCAGAAAAGATAATGTTTTAAACATTGAGTTAAGCAACAACAATGAGCTTGTTGTACAGCCATTGGCTCATAAATGATTATTGTCGGATAAGAGAAACTCTCAGAAAGTTCCCACATTGAGTACTCTGAGTCGAATTGAGTCTGAGTTGGTTGATGAGGATTGATTTGGCTTATGGGTCACTTGTCTACTTTTTATTCTTGCTTTAGATAGACATTTGACATGTAGAATAATACCTGTATCTACATCAAGAAACGATGCAGCGCCGAGTGGCGTCAATACGTGGAATGTAGGGTATGTAAAATAGCTTAATGAAACATAAACATGTAGAATAATATAGAAACAACCTCAACTCGAAATAATACTCAACAGAATGTCAAATGTCTATCTAAAGCATGAATAAAAAGTAGGCAAGGGACCCATAAGCCAAATCAATCCTCCTCAATCAACCCAGACTCAACTCAACTTAACTCGACTCAGAGTACTCAATGTGGGAACTTTCTGGGAGTTTCTCTTATCCGACAACAATCACTTATGAGCCAATAATTGTACAACAATTACGCTGATGTTGCCACAGCCGTCCCGTATTTTCCAAGTAAGGAACGTATTATGATCCATAAGGAATCTAGCCTACACAAGTCCTCTATTGTTTCAGGGACCTTATCTCCACAAGAGGGGACCATGTGATGTAATGGTTCCATCCTCATCTTACGCTTGGCGGTATAATTAATGAATGCGAGCGGGACTCGCTCTTACCTATTTCAATGTTCTACACTCCTCGCAAGACTCAATGCTCATAAGACTCCTCCGCATCTCAATTAGCCTCATAGAGACTCTCATCAACTCATTAGCCTCATGGAGACTCTCATCAACTCATTAACTCAAACTCTAAAGTCCTCTATTATTTTTAGGGACTTTAACTCATTTCAATGAACTCAATTCTCATTTAAGAACTCAAGGACTCGGATCATCAATAAGAAGAAGTTGTTTAGACAGAACTCAATTATGTCAATTAACTCAAACTCATACTTGCATCCAGACTTCACTCAACAGACTCAAACCAAGGCTCTAGACTTCATCCCTAGGTTCATTATGCATGCTTTCACAGTTCATCATATAGGGTTTATACATTATCTCATGAAAAATATTCACATCAAGAAAATAAGTTTATGATGATCATCAACATGTAAAAATATATGTAATAGATAAAATTTTCAAGAAAATAATCAAGAAAGTATTTCAAGAAAATATCTATGGGGACTCATGAACTCTCAACTCCTCTATTACCATCTATGGGGCACATGGGAGAGAACAATCTCATACTTTAGTTTAGAGTTACATACCTAGTGTGAAGCTTTAACAATCAACCTCCAAGAATTCTCCCTTGAACTCTCCAATCTCACGTTCTTCTTCTCTTTTCTCAAGCCCTACGCTTCTTCAATGACTTAGAAAGGACTTAGAATAGGGTTTAAAACCCTTTCTACGCTCAAAACGACCTATTTTGATCGTGTTTTGAATTTAGGAGGGGTTGAAAAATGTCTAGAATGCCCCTCACGAATTTAAGAAAAAAAATTCATTTTGGAATAGCTCAGTCCGCGACGCGGACTGGGTGCACACATGCATATTTTTTTAAAAAAATTTTCCGAACAAGTTTTTCCAATTTCGTCGAAAAAATTGAAAAAAATAAGTTCCTGTCTGCGATAGGGGCGCATCAACACAGTTTTCGATTTTTGGATCGAAAAATTATCTTTTGATCCAATTGCTCTAAAAATCGATCGAGACCATTTTTCCCACTTAATTTTTCATGCTGATCGCATATCTGATCTCAGATTTGCCATCTGAGCATGGGAAGACGCCTTACGCGCATATCCCTCCTCTAGGGGTATTTTGACCGGTGTTAATACATAATAATAATAATAACTGCAAAAAAATTATACCTCCAAATAACGTGAGTTTCCATTGAATATTCTTGTTTTCACAATTTCTTAAATTTAACAACGAAAAAGTTTGATAAATATTTGACGGAGATAAAAGAATTTATTTTTGATAAATTTAAAGAACTAAAACTTTTCCAATAATACTTAATTGGACTATTATAAACTTAATATTTTTCTTCGTTCACTTTTATTTATTCACTATTTTAAAAATAGATTTTTATTTTGAAAAGATTATCTTTTTTCTATTTTAACTTCAATATAAATAACTCATTCTCTAAATTATTTTTCTACGACCAAAACTATATATTATTTTAAATATTATGATAAATATATATATTAATTATTACTATTTTTTAGAGAATATGTAAATTTAAAATGAATAAGTAAAAATAAATGGTTGGGAGAATCAATGATAAGGGATATTTTTATCATTTTCTACAAATTTACCAAAAGATGCAAAATCTTGCACGACTTTTCTTGTCCCTTTTTTAAAATACTTTTTTCCTTTTCTATCTAACACCAACAAAAAAAAACGAAAATGCAATTGTTGAAGCACGTGAAAAGATACTTCATCGATTTGGGAATAAATATATTACTTTTTCTTTTTTCAATTTGAGTTAGAGTTCTGAAAATTAAAAAAAAATTAGGGTGTATTTGATTACAAAAAAAATTACTAAAAAGATATAAAATTAATTGAGAGAAAAAGAAAAAAATTATTAATTTTTGTCTATTTGATAACAAACAATAACAACAACAACATACTCAGTAGAATCCCACAGGTGGGGTCTGGGAAGGGTAGAATGTATGCAGATCTTACCACTACCTCATAGAAGTAGAGAGGTTGTTTCCTAGAAACCCTAGTCAGGATAAACTAGATATGACAAAAAAGAAAGGAAAGGAAAGAGAACAGAAAGAGCGACTATTAACGAAAAGAATATGTAACACACATACGACAGATAATGACAACACTTGATATAAAACACGCCTACTCCTGCTACCTTACTATACCTTAAGGTCAGACATCCACCTAACCCTACCAACCAATTAGTCTGCTACTCTAATTCGCGACCTCCACTTGTTTCTATCTAAAGTCATGTCCTCTGTGAGATCTAGTTTCGTCATATCTTGTCTGATCACCTCCCCTCAATACTTCTTCGGTCTACCTCCACCCCTCCATATAACTCCCAAAACCAACCCCTCGCACCTCCTAAAAGAAGCATCGGTACTCCGTCTCTGCACATGTCCAAACCATCGCAGTCTCGCTTCTCTCATCTTATCAGCCACCGGGGCCACCTCTAGCTTCTCTCGAATGGTCTCATTCCTAATCTTATCCCTTCTTGTGTGACCATACATCCATCTCAACATCCTCATCTCTGCGACATGCATCTTCTAAACATGTGCATTTTTTATTGCCAAACACTTTACCCCATATAACAAAGATGGTTTAACTACCATTCTGTAAAACTTACCTTTGAGTTTAGGTGGTATCTTCTTGTCACACAATACTCCATAGGCAAGCCTCCATTTAGTCTATGCTGCCCCAATACGATGTGTGACATCATCGTCGATATCGCCCCTACTCTAGATGATGGACGCCAGATATTTAAAGTTTTCCCTTTTTGGGATAGGTTGAGTGGCAAGCCTCACATCAATGTCTGGTTCATCCCTCGCAACACTAAATTTGCACTCCAAGTATTCTGTTTTGGTCCTGCTCAGTTTGAAGCCTTTGGACTCCAAGGCGTGTCTCCATGCCTCCAGCCTATCATTAACTTTAGTTTGAGTCTCATCAATCAGTACTATGTCATCTGCAAATAGCATACACTATGGAACCTCCTCCTGAATAGATCGCGTCAGCTCATCCATCACTAAGGCAAACAGGAAAGGGCTCAACACAGATCTTTGATGGAGTCTCATCTCAACAAGAAAATACTCTGAGTCTCCTCCCACCATTCTTATCCGAGTTTTGGCTCCATCGTACATGTCCTTAATCGCCCTGATATATGTCATTGGGACACCTTTCACCTCTAGACACCTCCATAGGACATCCCTTGAAACTTTGTCATTAGGAAATAATATTTTTATATTTGATACACAAATAAAAATATTCCTCAAATTATTTGCATATATAATCTAGAAAAATTTGTAACTTTTTTTTTTAATGTGAGATTGTGGGGTGGTGGGTAGGGCAGAATCAGCTAAAGGATTCATCTGAATCTCCTTCGGTAAATAATATACTATTTATATATAATTAAAATTATTTTTAATATATATTAGTTTGTGTGTCCACTTTTCTATTTTAAACTCTCCTAGTGAAATACTGGCTCGATCACTAATGATAGAACAAATGTTACAAGGGTAGGATGAAGATGGATTATATTGAAGGATGGAGAAAACACAATCAATATCAAATACAATTTGTACAACTTATTTTTTAGTTCCAATCCAAAGAAAAAAAAATTATTTGACTTTTAAGAAATTTATTTTCTAACTAAAAATCAAAGTTGTTGGATTTCCTAATTTAAAAAGAAAGACTATTTTTTTTTTATACTTGTAAATCCTTTACTCAAAATTCTGATTTCGTCACTATATAAAATTATCTATTTTTTTTTGTCACTAGATGAACATTTTATTATTGGTCAGTTTTGAGATATTTTTTAGTAATAATTTTTATGGGGCTATGATTTTCTGAGTCAGATCTTATGCAGCAGCCCATGTTATGATATTTTCTTTTTAAGTTTGTAACTAACTTTTCAAATCTAAACACAATTAAACCCTAGAAAAGCATGTTTAGAACTTTTATGCCTAACTTTGCCTTTCCTTTTTCACATTGAATTTAATAGAGAGAAGATCAATTAAGGCAATTAAATTAAATTATTGGTTGTCTCTTTGGATCTAGGTGTTTCGAGGGGGTTCGTTTAAATTTTTTAATAAAAAGTTAAAACGAAAAATATTAAAAACACTCCTAATATTAGCATAAATTATTAGTTTCATCTCGAACGATTGATGGTGGTAAAAATACCTTTCTATTTGTTCAACTCAACTTAAATACAACCCTGATCTTGTAACAAGAGTGCAATATACCTCTAAATCTTTGTCAAGTTTAAGGGTGTTTTTAACACTTGTGATAGTTTAAGACTGTCAATAGTTTGGGATGAAACTAATAACTTACGCCAAGTTTGGGAATATTTTTAATAATTTTATCAAAATTAAATTATATGTTTTTTCTTTGTTTTTATAGATTGTAAATTTTTGGGGTTTTGTAAATATAATATTAAAGAATGGTTCAATAATTTAGGAGTTCAAAATTCATTGTAACTTTTCAAATTCAAATTATGAACACTATATTTTTATTTTTTTGAATCTTTTAATAAAAATTTCTATTCCACCACTACTTTTATAAATATACTTTTTTTTTAAGGAAAATGTTCATTACGAAAGAAAATACATTTGACAAAAATATATAGAATTTTGCTTTTTGTGTGTTTGATTTCTAAATAAAATATGTTATTCTGAATGTATTTATATATAATTGATTCACACAAATATTATGGATGGTAGAGGGTGAGAGTGGTACGAATGTGGAGTGGGGCAAATAAATGGTTACGATAATAAAAGCGAAGATGAAGTATGTCGAAAAGTGAAGAAGGCACAATTATTATAAAATGTCATTTAAGATATTTATACTTCAACTTCAAAAATCTTTTTTTATATTTATTTTTTAAAAGTTAAAAAGATATTTTCAAAAAATATAATCAAACCTAAAAAAACAAAAGATAATTTCTAAAAGTTTTTTTTCTTGCCAAACACACCCTTAAGAAAAAAAATTAACTTTTCGAGAGATTTTTATATTTAAGATATGAGATTTTTTTTAAAATAAATACAAGAAATCTTTTCTAGAATTATTCTTTTCTATTTAAATGGCAAAGAATTTATGATGGACCATTTCCCTTTTTCATGAAAAAATAGAGAGAAAATGGTCCACGCAATTATTTATTATTTGATAGAAGAAAATGATTTATAAAGAATTTTATGTCATTTTCGGATAAGTTAATGAGAAATATATTATGGTTTAAATTCATGATACGTGTTATTTATTCGATTTATCAATGATATAATGCTAAATAGAAAAATATAGAAATTTGAGAAAAGGTTAGAAGGTTAATTCTAACCAAATCGGTATCGTCTAGTTTTTTTATCAGTATTAATATTAATTTTCTTCTGATTTTGTATTCTTCGACTTTATTATTAGGAGAAACTACATGGATAAGTAAACATATACTAGTTAATTAGCTAACATAGTTATCATTTGAATTAACTACGGTTCGCGGCATACGTAATATACAACCACTGTGAATTGTATAGCAAATTATACAGCGAAATATATACAAACGTTATACAAAAATGTGTATAGTAAACCATATAATGTATACAAATGTCGCGCGAGTTATACAAATATTCCTGTAAATATAGATACAAAATGTAATTAATTACCCAAATTCTAGTATGGAACATAATTAGGTTTTATATGTTTGTCATTTATAAAATTTACTCTGATTATTATATGATAGTTTCTTTACTTTTAGTTATTGTATTATTTATTATTGCAACTTTTTCTTTCTTTCATTGTTTTCAATATAATTTCTTTTCTACTTTATTTGCTTCATACCTATTTTGATATAATTACTTGAATCGAAAATTTATTGAAAACAATTTATTACCTTCATAAAATAGGGAAACTTCACTTGTAAAATTCCTTAATATGTTGTTGTGGTTGTTGCCTTGGCCGATACGAATTTGTCTTTCAAACCACGTTATATCGAGTTCAAAATATATTTTTATAAATTTGAGTTATTATTTTGTGAAGGTTTTTTTAGTACTTTTCTTACTTAATGATGCGAAATTTATATTTAAAAGCGTATCATTCTATAAACTTCCAAATTTGCTTAATCAGCTCTTTGTAAGAAACGTCACACATTAAAAATCTTTCTAACTTTTTTTGACATAAAAAACAAAATTATAATATAGTGGTCCACAAAACTAATTGACCCAACGGCTATTAATGCTATACATAATTTGCATTCAATTTTTTCATTAAAAAAAATAACAATCTGCTTTTTGAAAAAAAAAAAAAGGAGAATTAAAAAAATGTCTACCCAAAAGAAAGGAAAAGAATATAAACATATATAAATTATTTTTTATTCGAGTTTTATGTTTAAACTATCAAAAGTCATATTTAAATTATTATTTATTAGTTTAAAAAACGAACCCGTTTTTATTGCACTTACTTGATGATTTATGTACTGCACTTTTTTTAAAAAAATAAAATAAAATCAGCATATAACACTTTACACAGATAAAATTTCACGTTTAAAAGTTTAAAAAATTATTAATATTAGTTAAAAAGTTAAAAAATTAAAGTATCACTACGTTAAAAAAATATTAATTTTTAAAAAAATAAAATTTAAAATATTTTTCTTACGTCACTTCATCATCTCTTTCTGACGTATTCCCCCAACAACCTTCCCCCCACCCCAATTTTTTTAATTTCATTTATAAATATTTTTTTAAGAAAAAAAAAAAACTTACTTCATGCCCCCCCACCCCCTCCTCAGCCCTCTCCCCCACAAAATTTATATATTTTTTCTTAAAAAAATTATACCCATCTCAGATATTCCTCCACTCTTAATTTTTTTTTCCCATTGTGTTTCATATATATACATGTGATTTTTAAGAAAGTATTTTCTATTTATCGTTAGATTTTTTTAAAATAAAATATTTATTTTTATTATATTCAATGCATAAATAGAAATAATAACTATCTAAAAATATATGTATATATCTAATATAAAATAAAAAATTATATTACGAAATATTAAAAACAAAGAATTAGATGAGGTGAGTGAAAGTTTTTTAATTTAAAAATAAATAAATATAATACCTAAATTTTCTTTTGAAAAGGAGTAAATGGTTTTGGGGAAAGAGTTGGTCCAGTGGGTAAGAAAAATATTTAAAAAATTTACTTTTAAAAAAATTAAAGTTTTTGAATAATTATACTTAAGTCTTTAATTATAAAAAATAAAATATTTTATTGATGGAATTTAAAAATAATTTAAATATATTTTTAACACATTATTGAAAAATAAAAAATGGATATAGGCCACATGCAGCATATGATTCCAATTAAAGCTACCTTTCACATCTAATTTATATTTTTGTCTTCTTTATTTCTCCTTCACAACTTTATTTTTCACACTGACGTGTAACATAATATATCACATATTTTAATTTTATTTTATTACTTAATATAAATCATTTAAGATATATTGATAAACATAAAAAGTATAAAATATTTAATTAATCAACACCACATCTTTTTTTTCATTCCATTCATATAGTTTAAATTTTACCTAAAATGGCTTGCAAATTTTTAACTCAATTCCAATACAAATAAAAAGACTTCATATTTAATATAAGTAAAAGTTGACTTTAATTCCTTACTAATAACATTATTTAAAAGGCTAATACTTGATAACAATTTCTTCCAATAGTCAATAATTTCTTTTTAAAAAAAATTGACCTATTTTCGTCCGTTATTTTTTGTTAGAAATTATAAAAAAGAGAATTTGAAATTTTAACAGGTTATCATATGATATGATATTTAAATATGATATTTCATTCATTTGTCGTCCTTTTTTTAGTTCATCTCTTAAAGAATGTCACTTTCTCTCTTTTTTTTCTTTTTTTTTTTTTGTAACTTTTAAATTTAAATTTCCTCCTAACATGTTATCATAAGATCAAAAATTATTTTTGATATACTTAAGTCAAATAATTCGACATGTATTTAATTTAAGATCACAAAATTTATAAATTTTATTAAATTTTTGTCAAATTAAATAGTAACAATTGGTTAAAAAATTAATCAGGCATTGGTCCACATATGTTATTTTTTGTCTTGATTTATGCGACTGATAGTTTTTTTATATATATTTTTATAAAATTTAAGTTGTTAATTATTGCGATGTATACTGTATTTTATATTAATTTTAAATAATATATGTTACTTAATTTATTTCAATTTATGTTGCATATATAAAATTTTGTGAGTCAGTTAATTTTTTTTAATTTTTAATTAAATTATTAATTATTGTAAGTAGGATCAGTTATTGTATTAATTATACATAATGGAGAGAAAAAAGGCCAAACACATACATAATTCATTTAACTTGCTTTCATTTTTCATTTTAACACACTATATTAGCTTTATTTCATTTTAAATCCTTCAACTCTACTTTATATGTATCATGTAAATACAAAATATTAATTGTATAAAAAAAAGTTTATTTTTTAGAAATACTCTTCATCTATAATTTTGCATTTTAAAAACTGATGTTTGTTTGTTAGTTTCTGTAAAAGAAAAACTAAAAAAAGAATGGATGAACATTAGTTTTTAAGAAAATAATAACAATTTCTTTTTTGAGAGTTTTTATGTATTTTTGCATGAAAAATATTCAACGAGAGTGCATCGATTTTATTTTTGAAAAATGATGACAATCCAACGAAATTTATCAAGTTGTACTCTCTTTTCTTTAGTAGTATTATTAATAATGAATAAGAGTCTTTTTTTTAAACTCATATTGCAAATGGATTCTTTTTCCCGATATTGAGTTGAATTAAAAATTAAAATGCTAGCATTTGAATTAAACTCAAATAGCCTGGATATACAAACAAAAAAATATATGATATTATTTAATTTAATTGATTATTTAAGGAAAAAAATTAATACACTTTCGACTGCCGTTTTCACATAAAAAAAATAGAGAAACTCCCAAAAATAAAGTATTTTTTTTTTAGAAGAACTGATGCTCAACCATTAATTTTAAAACTTTTCAAAGGTCTTGTGTTTTTCGGGAGTTACAATAGAATAAATTCAGTTATGGTGCAGCGATAAAACTACTCCACACTTAATCAAAAGTCTTGTGTTTCAAAGCCTTAGTTACGAAGAAAATTTTATTAAAAGCACTACTCTTAAATAAACTTATAATGCACAATTCAAATTAGTCGAATCACCAATATGAACTTTGGATACCGAGCGAGACATTAACAAAATAAAAAATGAAAGACATTAAAGAAGTTGTACATTTGTTTGGCAGAATCAATGGGAGGAAAAGAAGCATTATTGAAACATGCCATGTATGGACATGGCAGACAGGACATTGCTTTCTCATCCATTGGTACAAGTAGACCCACCATACAAGTGAGGTTCTCAATTGTACTTGCTTTCTCATAATTATTTTGTGGTTTGGTCCCATTCTATTTCTTAGTAGGTACCTTCAGAATCTCGTTGAAATTTGATTAATTTGAATTTATATCGTATGAAATTTATACTCAATACAAATTAACTGGAATTTTTTGTATAAAAAGCGCTTTCAATATCCATTTTTATAAAATTATATTGTGATTTTATTTTCATCAAGATGTAATAGCATTAACATAGCAAAATACATTGTACGCGTATGTGTGTATATATATATATATATATATATATATATATATATATATATATATATATATATATATATATATATATATATATAAAAGGCTTAACTCATAAAAAGACATCTAAACTTGTCCTCATTTTTCACTTAGACACCTAAACTAAGACAAGTTCCTAATAGATACCTCAACTGCTAAGATTTGATCTCATTAAACACTTTTATCCTACTTGACACTCTCCGTAGTCCTTTTTCATGTTAATTATACTTTTTTTTAATTTTTCAGCCAAAAATAAATAGTTGCGGTCCAAAAAAAAATTTTTCTTCATAAAAGTAGGTTCTCAAAATTCTCAGTTAACCATGTGCAAGAAAAATTTATTTAAAATTGCAATAATTTTTTTCGCACATGATTAATGGAGAATTTTGAGAACCTATTTTTATGAAAAAAGAAATATTTTTGGATAACTGAGAATTTTGAGAACCTACTTTTATGAAAAAAAAAATTTTTGAACCGCAACTATTTATTTTTGGCTGAAAAATTAAAAGAACAGTACAATTAACATGAAAAAGGACTACGGAGAGTGCCAAGTAGGATAAAAGTGTTTAATGAGATCTGTTGGGACAAGAAATTTTGATGATTAACAAAGTACATGAAACAGGTAAATGAAACAGCAATATGTATCAGGTCCATTCCACTGTAGAAACGATGGCGCAGCAACGAAAAGCACAACACGACATAAAAGAAAAAAATACAATATATTATTATTACGGATATACAAACAGCTGGCACTGGAAATAAGGAGGAAAACAAGCGATACTATCTCAACTAACAATCCTAAAAGAAGAAGGTCGCAAGGAAGGAAAGTTTTGTCAAGAAGAAGGAGATACGGATTAAGAAGAGTAATTCAAGAAGAAGTGGGAGAACTTTCTTACAGCTATAAAACCAGATTCAAGATTCACAACAAGGTGTGCAGAAAAAGAGAGAAAAAACGAAGCAAAAGAAAGAACAATCAAATCGAGTCTAGGGTTTTCTTTTGTTTCATAGGAAAGTTGTAAATCTCAGAGTTCATAACTGAGAGTAGTTTATCTTCAAGTTAGAGTTAACAAGAAGATAAGTTGAAACATAATCCTTGGGAGGATTGTGAGTAGTTTGTAGTTGGAGGTATAGAAGTAAGGTTATTACGAGTTGTAATTAACTTTTGAAGGCTCACGTTGATTTTAATAAATTTGGAGAAATTCCTGTAGAGGTACAGGTCGTGGTTTTTACACCTATCGTGAGCTAGGTGTTTCCACGTAAAATCATTGTGTCTCAAGCGTTAATTCTGTACGATTGAAACAGGTCATCTAAACCTGTTCCAAACGAGTAGGCAAAGTTAAGGTGCGCAGTTCTAACAAGTGGTATCAGAGCAGGATTTCTTGTTAAAGGTTAATACCTAAGAAACGATCATCATGAACACCGCACCACCGCTTGGACATGGAGAAGGACAGTCCGCCGTTAGACCCCCGCTCTTCAACGGAACACACTTCGCATGGTGGAAGGCCCGAATGGAAGATTTTATCCAAGGAGAAGATTATGAACTCTGGGATAGAATCATCATGGGTCCAACCATTCCCACGCGAACTGTCGAAGGCAGACTAGTTCCAAAAGAAAGGGGTGAATTCAATGCCGACGATCTAACAGCCATGAGAAAGAATGCCAAAGCCAAGAATCTATTGGTCTGTGGTCTAGGACCTGAAGAATATAACAGAATTTCAAATTGCTCATCTGCCAAAGAGATTTGGGATGCCCTCACGATTGCTCATGAGGGAACTGCTCAGGTTAGAAAATTCAGAGTCGCCATGCTGTTTACTGAATATGAAACCTTCAAGATGAAGGAGAATGAAACACTGAACGAGATGATGGCTCGACTTACCCTGCTCATAAATGAGTTAGCATCACTGGGAAAGACTCTCACCCCTGAAGAACAGGTTGACAAGGTTCTTAGAATCCTCCCAAAAGCCAAGTGGGATGTCAAGGTTACTGCAATCAGGGAAGCAAAGGATATTGAAACCATGACTCTAAACGAACTAGTTGGAAATCTCAGAACCTATGAGATGAATATGGAAGATTCAAAGAAACAAACAAAGGTGGATGAAAGGACACTGGCTCTAAAAGTTACCTCTGATGATGAAGGATCAGACATGGAGGAAGACCAAATTGCCTTCCTTGCAAAGAATTTCAAAAAATTCCTAAGGAACAGAAAAGGGAAGGATAAGAAAGAAACAGGTAACAGGAAGTGGTCCGATGACACAGGTAGCAGGAAGTGGTCCGATGACAAAGGCAACTCCGGATGTTTTAAATGTGGTAAAACTGATCATCACATTAAACAATGTCCCCTATGGGAAATTGAGTGGAGAAAAGAAAGGGCTGAAAAAGAAATCAAAGAAAAGGCTGCTAAACAAAAGGAGAAGGAAAACTATGCAATGATGGCTGCATGGGGATCAGAAATAGAAGAATCTGATACTGAGGATGCTGATGAGACTGCTCTCATGGCTGCTGAAGACTCAGACGCAGAGGATGAAACTCAACCTGAGGTAAGTTTTTCTGAGCTAAAAGCAAAACTACACTGTTTCACAAAAGACAAACTTATCATTCTCTTGAAAGGACTAATAGACAATTTTCAAGAAATTGAAAGTGAAAAATATCAGTTAATTAAGAACTTTTCAGACCAAAAATTTGAAAACCTCGAAATTAAGAACGGTTTGAATGAAGCCAATAAAATAAATGACCACTTAAAGAAACAGGTCAAACAACTTGATTCACTCGTACTAAGTCTGAAAACAGAAGTCTTAAAATTCACTACTGCTGATAAAAGGACAAATGAAATTAATCTGAATCTTAAGAATTTACAAACTGAGCTTAAAAACAGCAATGTTGATTTAATTCAAGAAAAGGAAAAAGTAAAAAGACTAAATCACGAAATAGCAACCATAAAACTAGACCTAGAAAAGGCAAACCGTTGGACCAAGTCTTTAGGATAGTTAACCATCTAGGTAATAAAAATTATAATGAGAAAGCTGGAATAGGGTTCTTTCAAGAAAGAACCACCTCCACTGATTTATGCTATCTATGTGGCAAAACTGGGCACCCAACCACTGAATGTCCTATTGCTAGTAAAGCCAGAAACAGAAACATTGCCCATATGCATAAAAGTAAGACTGGGGTAAACAGAAGGAACAGATCACAAAACATGTTGCCTCAATGGGCTAAAAGAAATCTTATTCATCCCTTCTATAACAAGAAAGGACCCAAGCTAGTCTGGGTTCCTAAAACTAACCCCTAATTTGTTTTACAGGCCACAGTGAAAGGAAGCAAGCATTGGTATATGGACAGTGCTTGTTCGAGACACATGACGGGAGACAGACTCAAATTCCTTTCACTAACACCATTAAAAGGTGGAAAGGTCTCCTTCGGCGATGGCAAGAAGGGGACAGTCGTGGGCATTGGAAAGATTGGACGAGAAGAATCCAAAGCTGTAGAAGATGTCTATCATGTAGACGGACTAAAACACAATCTCCTAAGCATCTCTCAATTGTGCGACAAAGGTAACGAGGTCATCTTCACCTCTGATAGTTGCAAGGTCAAAAATCTAAAGACAAAAGAAGTGGTCCTAACAGCAAATAGATACAAGAATGTATACAAAGCCGACATCATAGGTATGGGTGGAGTGAAATTAAAATGTCTCAGTGCAATAACAGAGGATCCATTGCTATGGCACAAACGACTTGGACATGCTAGCTTGAAACAACTAAATACACTCTCATCCAAGAACATGGTTGATGGGTTACCAAAAATCAGATTCAAAGGAGAAAAGGTATGCAGTGCTTGCGCTAAAGGGAAGCAGGTTAGAACATCCTTCAAATCAAAGAACCAGGTAAGTACAACCAAGTGTTTGGAACTGGTCCATATGGACTTATGTGGACCTATGAGGGTAAAAAGCAGAGGAGGTAAAAGATATATGTTTGTTATTGTTGATGATTACTCTAGATATACCTGGACCTTTTTCTTGGCTTCTAAAGATGAATCCTTTGATGTCTTCTCAATTTTCATCAAGAAAATGGAGAAGAAATTAGAAACTTCCCTAAAATCCATAAGATCAGACCATGGAACTGAATTTGAAAATATAAAATTCCTAGAATTTTGTTCAAAAGTTGGTATTGATCACAACTTCTCTGCCCCAAGAACCCCTCAACAAAATGGAGTAGTAGAGAGAAAGAATAGAACCATAGAGGACATGGCAAGAACAATGATGATAGCTAGCAATGTAGCTAGAAACCTCTGGGCTGAAGCAGTAAACACTGCTGTCTACATACTCAACAGATGTATGCTTAGACCCTTGTTAAATAAAACACCCTATGAATTACTCAAAGGAAGAAAACCCAACATCTCTCACTTTAGAACTTTTGGTTGCAAATGCTATGTTCACAACAATGGTAAAGATAATTTAGAAAAATTTGATGCTAGGAGTGATGAAGGAATTTTCTTAGGATACTCTTTACACAGTAAGGCCTATAGAATCCTAAATAAACGAACAAATTGTATTGAGGAAAGTATACATGTTAAATTTGACGAAACTCTCTGTGTTCCTGAGGATAACTTGCAGGATACTGATGAACGTGAACTCCGGTCGATAGAACAGGTCAATTTACCTGTTTCATCTACTGAAAAGGACGAGAGCTTACAGACAGGGGGAACAACAGTAGAATCCGAAAGTCAACAGGTAGAGTCAACCTCCAATTCCTCAGCCCAGTCACAAAATGAACAGAACCAGGGATTGGTGATAAGAAACTACAAATATCAAGACTCACATCCTCTTGATAACCTTCTCACAGACCTGACTTCCGGAATCACTACAAGATCTGGAATAAGAAACCTATGTGCCTTTCAAGCCTTTGTCTCACTCATAGAACCAAAACGAATAGGGGAAGCCCTCCAAGATGAGAAATGGATTCTTGCCATGCAAGAGGAACTTAATCAGTTCGAACGATGCAAAGTATGGCACTTAGTACCTAAACCAGCAGGAAGAACTATTATTGGCACTAAGTGGGTCTTTCAAAACAAACTAGATGAACATGGAACAGTTACAAGGAACAAGGCAAGACTAGTGGTCCAAGGATACAATCAGGAAGAAGGAATAGACTACGATGAGACCTTTGCACCTGTTGCAAGGCTTGAAGCCATTAGGCTCCTCATAGCCTTCGCCGTCTTCAAAGAAATCACACTATATCAGATGGATGTAAAAAGTGCTTTTTTAAACGGATACTTAAAAGAGGAAGTCTATGTGAAACAACCTCCGGGATTTGAGAGTATGGAGCATCCTGACTATGTCTTTAAACTAGATAAGGCCTTGTATGGACTGAAACAGGCCCCACGAGCATGGTATGAAAGGCTATCAAAATTTCTCCTCAACCATGGTCACACTAGAGGAAAAATTGATAATACCCTATTCCTAAAAACTCAAGGCCCTGATCTCCTCATTGTTCAAGTTTATGTAGATGACATCATTTTTGGGTCCACAAGTGAGTTCATGACTCAAGAATTTGTAAAACTAATGAATGGAGAATTTGAAATGAGCATGATGGGAGAACTAAACTTTTTCTTGGGCCTTCAATTCAAACAAACCCCCTCTGGAACTATGATTCACCAAAGTAAATATGTGAAGGAACTCCTCAAAAGGTTCAAACTAGAAGATGCCAAGGAAACTGATACGCCTATTGCCACTGCCACAAAGCTGGAGATAGATGACACAGGTTCAACTGTTGAGCAAAAGCTCTATCGAGGTATGATTGGTTCCTTGTTATATCTTACTGCTAGTAGACCTGACATTGTTTTTAGCGTAGGTCTTTGTGCTCGTTTTCAAGCCAATCCGAAAGAATCACATCTCAAAGCGGTGAAGAGGATCTTTCGATATCTCAAGGGCACCTCTGATCTGGGGTTATGGTACTCCAAAGGTAGCAATTTCAATCTCATGGGATACACTGATGCTGATTATGCTGGTCACCTCGTGGATCGCAAAAGCACATCTGGTATGGCCCACTTCATTGGAACGTGTTTAGTTTCCTGGTCCACCAAGAAGCAGAACTCTGTCGCACTATCCACAGCTGAAGCTGAATACGTAGCAGCAAGTTCGTGTTGTGCTCAATTGCTCTGGATTAAACAACAATTACTCGATTTTGGAATCGATGTTGGAACAGTTCCAATCTTGTGTGACAATACAAGCGCCATCAACATTGCAAAGAATCCTGTCCAACACAAACGGACCAAACATATTGACATAAGGCATCACTTTCTTCGTGACTGTGTAGACAAAGGGATGGTATCGATCATGTTTTGCCCCACTGAAAATCAAATTGCTGATATTTTTACCAAGGCACTAAGTAGAGAGCGGTTTGAACAAATCAGGCTAGACTTGGGGATGGTCAAAATTACATAAAACCCTCCTTGACTTACTCAAAATATCATGATATGTTTTATAAGTTTTGGAGTGCTTTAGATAATTATTTATCTCATGTATATCCCTTCATCTTGTAGAGGTTAACATGAGGACGTGGTCTTATATGCCGGAGTATTGTTGCAACAGGCATCAACGATTGGAACAGGTCAATTTACCAGGTAACACTTGCTGTGCAAAATTATACTTATTATTGAGTCAAATATTTAAACCAGGCACATTCAACTTGTTTCATTCCTCAACTTGTTTCATTCATCATTTCCCCCCCATCACAAGCCAAAACTAAAATGCTCGAATTTTACGCACAAGGTAGTGTGCGTGACTCTGTTCTTTGCACAACTGTTCGAGGGGTTTCTCTCCGCCTCTCTTCCTCTGATCTTGGCCGTCTTCTACAAATTCCTGCTGTTGGCTGGGCGCACTATGTCCGTCACGAGTGGCCTCCTCTAGACCAATTGCCATCTGCTTTGGAAATCACCCGGAAATTTGCTGGGGAGCCCTCTCTCACCCACCATAGACGTATCAAACGCAAGGAAATGTCGCCTCTTCACAAGCTATATTTTGATGTGGTTCATAAGATCATCATTGTTGAGGCCTCTTCCGTCCCAGTCCAGGTCTGGTCCATGCAGACTACCAAGGATGTGATAGGCCAGGTGGACCATCAAACTTTACCTGGTTCAATGCAGCGACCGGGCACTCCCTTGCATCGTCTTCAAATGGCCCTCAATGCTAAGGATGAGGAGATGGCTCAGGAAAGAGCACGGTTTGCGCAAGAAAAGCAGGCCCTCACTCTTAAAATTGCAGAACTAGAGGACACTCTTATGAAGGAGCGAGCCAAACACACCGACATTGTTCACGCCCTTACAAAGCTCATTCCTTAACTCCGACCTCTCTTTCCAGCCTTGTGTCCTCTCTTCCTTTTTGTGCCTTGTTTAACATGTTTGTCTCTTTTTCTTTTTTGCATGGCAGGTGGTTTGCCTGGTGGTAGATCTTTTGTTCCTTTATTGTTGCTTATGTTGTGTACTCTCGTATATAAATATACATTCTCTGTTCTGTTCTACTGCTGGTTATACATGTTGGGGCTCCTTGCTTATACTTATCCCTTTTCTTTTCGATGATGTCCAAAGGGGGAAGATGAGTTACTATAATTACTGTTTAACCTGTTTCATTGTTGTGAACAAGTTAACCTGGTTCATTGTTACGAACAAGGATGGTGTCAACTCAGAAAATTTGTCATCATCAAAAAGGGGGAATTTGTTGGGACAAGAAATTTTGATGATTAACAAAGTACATGAAACAGGTAAATGAAACAGCAATATGTATCAGGTCCATTCCACTGTAGAAACGATGGCGCAGCAACGAAAAGCACAACACGACATAAAAGAAAAAAATACAATATATTATTATTACGGATATACAAACAGCTGGCACTGGAAATAAGGAGGAAAACAAGCGATACTATCTCAACTAACAATCCTAAAAGAAGAAGGTCGCAAGGAAGGAAAGTTTTGTCAAGAAGAAGGAGATACGGATTAAGAAGAGTAATTCAAGAAGAAGTGGGAGAACTTTCTTACAGCTATAAAACCAGATTCAAGATTCACAACAAGGTGTGCAGAAAAAGAGAGAAAAAACGAAGCAAAAGAAAGAACAATCAAATCGAGTCTAGGGTTTTCTTTTGTTTCATAGGAAAGTTGTAAATCTCAGAGTTCATAACTGAGAGTAGTTTATCTTCAAGTTAGAGTTAACAAGAAGATAAGTTGAAACATAATCCTTGGGAGGATTGTGAGTAGTTTGTAGTTGGAGGTATAGAAGTAAGGTTATTACGAGTTGTAATTAACTTTTGAAGGCTCACGTTGATTTTAATAAATTTGGAGAAATTCCTGTAGAGGTACAGGTCGTGGTTTTTACACCTATCGTGAGCTAGGTGTTTCCACGTAAAATCATTGTGTCTCAAGCGTTAATTCTGTACGATTGAAACAGGTCATCTAAACCTGTTCCAAACGAGTAGGCAAAGTTAAGGTGCGCAGTTCTAACAAGATCAAATCTTAGCAGTTGAGGTATCTATTAGGAACTTGTCTTAGTTTAGGTGTCTAAGTGAAAAATGAGGACAAGTTTAGATGTCTGTTTATGAGTTAAGCCTTATAAATGTGTAACTATGTAGATGTTATATTTGACTATAATTAAATGTGTACGTTTGTGTGACTAATTATATATGTATATGTATGTGATAAAGCAGAAACTAAATGTATTTATGACAAATTGTATGTGTATGTAAGGGAATATATAAAAATTCTCCTAAACATGACATATACGA
This sequence comes from Solanum rostratum, assembly GCA_029948455.1. Classification (NCBI taxonomy): domain Eukaryota; kingdom Viridiplantae; phylum Streptophyta; class Magnoliopsida; order Solanales; family Solanaceae; genus Solanum; species Solanum rostratum. The sequence continues at coordinate 8,670,027 of CM057046.1, forward strand.
ACATTTAAATATACTCCTTAATAACTTTCAAGTGAATTAAATTTCATCCTCATAGTGCAACACCAACCTCACAATGGAGAGTGCATTACTTACGTGTCTTGTCAGCACCACATTAGCGCCACGTAAAATATTATAGCTAAATTTATTTTTTAATTCTTTTTATTTATTATTAAAAGACTTATTTTTACACCACAATTATAAAATATCAAATAATGAATTACCCAAAATGTACTCCATTTTACTAGTTTTATTATGCCATCAATTATATTCTCTTAATTTTAATTTATCTACCATATTAATTATTTTCTTTTTTTCATATTTGTTTTAGTCATCATTGCTCATCCTACTTTCCAATATGAACTTAACATAGTGGTGTCAAATTTGACAAATCGAATGATTAATCTATCAAATATTACATAAAATTAAAATTGTCTAATCAATGGATCATAGCTTAATGCTTCCAACATCTAACAAGTTTTATTACTTATTGAAATTTTATTTATAGTTATGATTAAATACAACATATTAAAAAATATTTTAACATATTCTCATGATTATCATAGTAAAATATTCATAGCATGCTTTATTTGAGTAATTCAACAATAAAATTTATATTTTGTTTGGTTGAAAATATATAAATTTATGATTTATGTTATGAGTTCGCCATGGATTTTTGTCTTAAGAGACATTTGGTCAAGTTTTTCTTTTTTACTTAAACAACTTCTGGCAGAAATGCAACGTAAGACTGCGTATAATAGATCCTTGTGGTCGGGCTCTTCCCCGAATCTTGCACATAGCGGGAGCTTTAGTGCACCGAGCTTGCCTTGTCCTGGAGTTGAACTTTGGCAAATACGATTTATTATATTTAAAATGGTAAAAGTATATATTTCCACTCCAAATTACTCAAAAATAGTTTTAGCATTTCACTTAGGAATATTTTTCGTAAATTTTTCAATAAAATATAAACAAACCCAATTTAATCTTTAAGATATCTCAATTTATTTGAAAATGAAATGACCCTTTAAATGTCTAATGGGCATTACCTTTCATCTCAATTCCCATCACATAGTTTTACCCAATATGTCAAGAGATTCACTTGGACAAAAACATTAAAAGGAAATGGTAAATTATTAAAGTTGCATTTAACTAATCCAAAGATCTTATCAATCATCATTACCCATTTCAAAGACATTAAACTTAATTAATTACGTAATTTTTTACTACTATTCATAATGTTCATTTTATATAGACGATTTTCGTATAATCATTCAAAAATATCTTTATTATGTTTCATAGTTATAGCTTGGGTAATTGTATTTTTTTAACTATAGTTATAGCAGCGTTTGTGTAATCTGCACAACATTTGTATACGTTTGTATTATTCATTATACAATACACAATTTTTATATTCGTTTGTATAATTCGCTATGTAATTCATGCACAATGTTTGTATAATTCGTTATACAATTAACAGTGTTTAATTTGTATATTTCGCTATATAATTTGATTCACACACCACTACTGTATAATCGCACAACGTTTGTATAAATTGCGCGAATTATACAAAACTCAAACTTAATTACAGCTAGATGTTTGCCGCGAACCGTAATTAATTTAAACTATAACTATGTTAGCTGATTAACTAATATATGTTTGCTTATCTGCATAATTTTTTCTTTTATATACTCCCTTCACTTTAAAAAGAATGGTCTTGTTGACTTGATGGAGTTTAAGCAAATAAAGAATACTTTTCAATTTTGTAGTTCTAAATTAATGTTATGTCAAATATATCAAAATACTTTTTAATCTCGTAGCCTTACCCCTTATTTGGATGGTTGTTACCTGTTGTATTGTATTGTTAGTTCAAATACAATGTTTGTTTTGATTGTTACTTAAATTTCATTGTATTGTATCATTTAAATCCATCATTAGTTAACAACGAAAAGACCCATTTTGTCTAACAACCGATTTGGTGTGGTTGCGTCATTACTTTAATATCTTCTTCTAATTTTTTACTTTATTTATTATTTAATAATTCTATTTTATCATTTACACTTTTTTTCCATGATACCTACCACATACCATACAATTTCTTATAGGTTTATCATTCAAATTATAGATATATGACATTATGTAATAATGGAGAACAATACAATCTATTCAAACATTATATTCATTGAAACAATAGAGTACGATACAATACAATATATTACAACACAATACAATACATTATAAAACAATGTATAATAACCATCTAAAGAAAGTGTTAAACAGGTCACGTATAAAGTTAAAATTAAAACGTTACAAAAAAATAGATCAGTCTTTTTAAAACAAACTAAAAAAGAAAAAAATATTTTTTTTTAAACGTAGGGAGTAATATTTTCATAATTTTTTCTTAAGAAGTAACATCTTCAACTACTGCCCATGAGAAGGATTAAAAACACTTGCGGTAATTTATTTATAAAAGTCTCTACTAATTAAAATGAAAAGAAATAACTTTGTCGGGACATGTCCCCTAATTTAACTATCCCAAAGCAAATACCTAACTCAAGGTAAGCTTAACTACTAACTATCCTATGATGTCCCCCAAATGAGGAGGACTAACCAATTGCTAATTGGAAAAGTTACAATCTATCTAGCAAAAGTCTTCAACGTAGAGAAATGTGACATTCCATAACTCTATCCTCATATGTATTTATGTTTCAAGTCTCACTCTTATATGTGGGAAATGTATAAGGGTCACAAGAGACCCCTAATATTTAGTTGAGTCCAAAACTTTCGCATAAGTTGAGTTTCTCATAAATCATGCAAGGGTCAACTTTAAATGATCATAACTCTTAGCACATAAAGAACTAGATGTCCTATAACATACCAAATAAAAGGCCCTTCGAATTAGCTTTCTAACGCAACTGATTTCACTTCATTTGGAGTTCAGAGTGAAAAATTATGGTCGTTTTACTGAACACTATCTGAGCAGAGTGCATTCTACGAAACCACTTTGCGGGTCGTAAATCAAAGTACGGCCCGTCAGCTAAATCATGGCAAAAGTCCTGAAACTTCACATTTTCATCCCCAAACTTTACGGATCGTTCTACGAGTCGTAGAACACTCTATGGGTCATAGAATAGGGCTCGTAAAGTTATCCAGAGACCGCAAAATTTGCCCAAAAGTTTATTGAAGGGACCGTACGGGCCGTAGAGGGTCTCGTAGGCGACTCGACCAGCAATTTTAAAGGGGATATTTCGTCTTTTCTCACTCTTCTAAGCCTAAACTCTTCAGTTTTCACCTAATTAAACCCCTAGAACGTAACCCTTCATATCATTAACGCTCAAATACTCCAAGAACTCAGAACGTAGTTTCAAAGGGGCAAAAGTTAGGGCTTTCAAGAACTTTCTTCAATTTTTCCAAGAAACTGATTCCCCAGGTATGTGAGGCCCTCCAAAAGTTATCCTACGCTTGTTTTTACATCTTTAACCACCAGTCTCTACCCAAGATTAAGATTTTGAGTTGAGATCAAGTTTTCTCCATTATCAGTTAGTTTTATTGAAATACTTGTTCATGCATTTTTCCTGATAAAAATCATGGCCCATTACTGACTTTATTGTTAAATTAAGATATTGAGACAACATCGACAATTATTGTTGTATTTATGAGAACCTTATATATATATTTCATGGAAAACTATTACATTCACAGTTTTGAGTTGAGTTTAAGAAGTACTCGGAGCTTTAGTATTTGCAAAATTTCCGAGTAATAAAGATCATGTTGAAATACTTTGCATTGATACAATTTTCAGAAAAAGAAGAGAGTCAAATTGAGAAAAATTTAAGAAAAGCCAAGGTTGAGCTAAGTCCCAAAAGATTAAAAGAGCATTTGAGAACTCTGACTCTTAATGTTATGAGCAGTATAAAAGTTATTTTGGAGTAGTATTAATCACCGATATGAGCGAGAGTAATAATAACTTGAACTCATAAACTACATAGACAGCGTAGGATAGGATGTACCAAGAGTACAACTCCTCAACTTTCCACTAAGATGGCCATTTTTGGGATGGATCCACTTCCCTAGTTTTCGTCCCTTACCCTGGCAAAGTATTGGACAGCTCTGGTAGCGCGGGTAAGATGTTATATTATCACGAAGCTCATAGTGATGGTTGTCGGTTAGAGAAACTCCGCAAGTTAAAGTAAACTAGTTTCTATATACAGAGTTTCAACATATGTTTTTACTTTTAGCATACATTTTAACTATTGCTTATGCTATCCTATTTTGAGACATGTTTTAATTACTTTGAGTACAGTGTTTTATCATATGTTCCCATTTTTTGTTATTTTATCATATATCTATTTTCTCTTTGATGTATACTACTATTTGTTACTGAATTTATTATTTTCTTACAATTTTATATTAGCGGATGGACTAAAATGAGTTGAACTTTACTAATAAATAAAAAAATGAATAAATCAATAATAAATTCAAACTTTAATGAATCAGTAAGTTATAATTTTATAATTTAATTTTCCACCTTTATTCCCTATCCAGCCCTTAGGAATATAATGTTTTTGCTGGTGTTTATTAAGAGAGCATTTCTGGAGGGTGTTTTAGATGAATTTAAAAGTTGATCCAACATACTTATAAGTTTTTTTTAATTTTTAGAAGTATTTAAAATGATTTTAAAAAAAATAAAAGTTTGAAATTGATTTTCCCTTGTTTTTTCAATTTAAAAATCATTTATATCTTATTAATAATTTTATTTCTTTATTTCTAATATTTTGTTATAATTTTATATTATTTTACTTTTACTTTTTTTTTCCTATTTTTTCCTTTTGGTTTTCTTGGAGGGGGTTGGGGGTTTGCTCTTTCTTTCTTTCTTCTTGCTCTTTTTTTTTTCTATTTTTTTCTTTCTTCTTGTTTTTTTTCTTTTCTTCCATTTGTCCCCTCTCTCTTTTTTTTTTTTTTGCCCTTTCTTTTTTTTTTTCCTTCTAAATTTTTTTTTTTTATAAATTATTTATGATAATGAAAAAAGCATTACTTATTATAATATAATTAAAAAAATATCTCAAATTTTATATACGTTTTATCAAAATTATATATTTTTTAAATTAAAAATAACTTAGACATACAAATTAATTTATACAATTAATTTATATTTGAAGTTGAATCAAAATAAATTAATTACAATTTAATTTAATTTAGAAATAAAAACTTAAATTAATAATTAATATTGTGTAATGTGTAGTAGCTTATAAATATTTCAAACATTTTGATAAAAAATCTTAATAATACTTATGTACCAAATATATTAATGATTAGGGGTGGGTCCGTAAAACCAAAAACCGAAAACCGAATCGAAACCGATCGAAAAATACCCAAAAAAAAATTGCACCGTAAAAAACCAAAACCGAACACAAAAAATCGAACCGAACTAATTTTTTGCGGTTTTGGTTTCGGTTTTGATCTTCTAAAATCGAACCGAACAGTCAAAAACCGATTTTGCTATACTACGTCGTTTATACTTTATAGGCTACATGGCTAAGAAGGAAAGTCTTTCTTGTTGCACGAAAAAGACATAGATTTGAAGCTTCCAAGGAGAAGTCTTTTCGCTACTGTCACCTGCAACTAATTGATACTTCAAGGAGTATTTGATAATCGTTTAATAATTTCTTTTGGCTACACACAATTGACTTGAACCTTCCAAGGAGTATTTGATATTTGTTTTTCTAGAACATATATTTGCAATTTTCTTGGTGATAATTGTAGTTCTTATATTGTGATAATTGTACTAATCCAAACTTTACTCTTTACCAATTGTTTAGCATATCTATACAATGATATGTGTTTTACCCAACATATTATTTTATTTTTAAAAATAAAAAAAATCGAAAATTGAACCGAAAAACTAATGGTTTACTTTTTTTTTTTTTTTTGCAAAACTGAACCGAACCGAACCGCCAAATTACCTTCTGTTCTGTCTTTGATTTTAGGCAAAAATTGAACTGCAAAAATCGAACCCACCCCTATTAATGATTTTTGTCTATTTTAAATATATAACTACTTATTTTTAAAATAAATTTTATCACTTCAAAAAATTCTTTTAAAAATCATTTTTTCGAACCAATCCAAACGGACTCTTCATCTCATTTCAATTGTTCAAACTAAAGAAAATATTTTCTTAACCAAAATATCAAACAAATGATACTTTATTCTATTTTAATAATTTAAAAAGGTCTTTCAACCGTACCAAATAAAAGTATCATAAATTTATAATCATATAACTTAGAATTAAAGGACTAAAGAAAAAAGTCAGGGGCAAAAATGGAAAGAGACCTTCCATTTAAACGAATATATCTTTTTTACCTTCTACAACTGCTACTAATATTCTAATCCAAGGAGGGGTACTTTTGGAAATATACAAAAGATGAGTGGGGCAAAATCAGAGAGAACCTAAAAAAGACAACTTTTTCTTTTTACCACCCTCATCTTTCTTCTTCTTCACTTTACACCCCCAAACATTTCCATTTCTTTCCAATCTAATCCTAAAAACAAACCTACATAAAAAGTTCAGATTGTAATAAAGAATAATAATTAGCAGCTTCATCTTCAAGTTCCCATAAACCGTCTGATATAGCAAAGGGAAAATCTCCACCGTTGATTTCATTTTCCTCAACCTGGGGAAAATCTGAACCGTTGGTTCCATCTCCGCTCGGGATTCCAAGCTCATCATCAGAAGCTTCTAGAAGGTGTCTAATAACACTACTTCTATCATCTTCTTCTGAGCTAAGCACTTGGGAATCACCCGACCCGGTAGGAATTTCTACCGGGTCGGACCCAAATCCGTCATCGCTCGGCAGGAGGTCGAGCTCCTGCTGAAGCGTGGTGAAGATGTCCGACCCGGAGATTTTGATTTCCGGATCGGTCTCAAACCCGAATTCTTCTTCCTCTTCGAGAATTGAGATTATGTCATTATATTTATGGCGTTTATTTTCTTCAACTTCTTGCTTTTCTTCTTCCCTTGAACGTTTGATTGGTTGGATTGAGTCAGCCATTTTTGATGAGAGGAGTTTTTAGAGAGAGAAAGTTGAAGGGATGAGGAGAGAGAAGGGGCATGGGAAGGAATTTATAGAGAGAAAAAATAAGTGGCGTTGTGGTCAAAATGGGTGAAATGAAAGAAAAGTGATTATAATATTTTAATTTAATTTAATTTGTTTAATTATTCAAAGGTACAGAAGATATTCAGATTTCTGATTACTGACAGAAAAAGAGACTTTTTCTTTTTATTTTTATTTTTTAAAAAAGAAAAAGAAAAATATTGGCAGGACCAAGAAAAGTAGGGACCAGTATAGCAGTGACGATGTAATTAATAAATTATATAATTAATGAGTCCATCTGAATTGAATTTTTTTTATTTTTTATCTGCATAAAGTAATCTAGATTTGTGTATAATTAATTAAGATAATAATTAATAATCAAATGTCACTTTGTTGATTTAATATATATTTAATTTTTGGCGCTTATATTTTGTAAAGTTCGTATAGAGTGAAATTATAAGACAAATAATGTTGAGAGAATTAATTAAATCAACTTTAAATTCTATGGGTAGACCTAACAACCTAGTGGAGAGAATGCATAGTGAGAATGGCTATCTATATCAACGTTCCTTATTACCATGAGTTACGATGCAGACCTTATCACAATCTCATAGATAAAAAAATTATTTTTAAAATGAAAAATTATTTTATATTTAATTAAAAAGTCTGTTTAAATAAACATAAAACAAAAAAATTGTAATTAAAAATAGTTACTACAATAATAATAATAAATTAAAATTCTTCTTTTATCCTATTTATATAAATATTTTTAAAAAATTAGTTAAACTATATATTAATTTTTTTAAAATATTATACTCTCTTTGTTAATTTTTATTTGTCACTATTTTATTTATCGAGATCAAACTATATGAACTTTGACTGTTATTTAAGTTAGTAAAGAGCTGGCTTTTATTAACTTCATGAGTATTCGCCTAGTGGCGAGTAGTTGTCTCTATCTTTTTCACATTATAAGCAAATTGCTGGGACAATTTTGTCTTTTTCTTCTTTTCTGAAATAAAAATATAAATGTATTTAACTATTAGCATATAGTATCAATTCACCATAAAAAGATATGGCGTAGCAGATAGAGCTATCTCCTTTCGTAATCAGATATCTCGAGTTTGAGCTTTAAAAATAAAAAAAATTCTTAATAAAGAATGCTTTTTACCAAATGAGACTCTACATAGTGCGAATTTAAATATAATTGAACTTTAATATATTTTTTCAATCGAACTCGCTTATTTATTTAAATAATTATCTCAAACTAATTTAAGTTTGAGATATACTTTTGAAAGAACACAGCCACACAGGTGACATGCATGACAATGACAGAACTCAGCAAGGCAACTAAAAGTAAAGTAGAAAAAATATCTTCCTTCGTTTTAAAAATAATGATCTCAGTTTTTTTCTATTTAATTTTTTATTTATTATTAATTAATTTTAATTTTTCACATGTCATAAAAATTATTTTAGTATATTTAACTGAATTTTAATTCAAAATTACATAATTAAAAAATAATTTTTAAATTTTATATCAAATCAAATTAAATTATTATTTTTTTCAAATAAAGGAGAAGAAAAAATAGATAAATAAATTTTATATAAATATTCTTAAAAGTGGTTAAAAGCCAGTACTCGACAAAAGATTTGAGAATCAAAACAGTTTCTTTTTTATATATTTTCTTGTATCGAATTTCGAGGTAAATTAAAAAAAGTAGTAGTGTCTAGTTTCATATAAAGACTTTCACCAATCTCCATGTGTGATTTTTTTAAAAAAAAAAGAGTTAGTAATTCATTCGTTTTAATTTATAATACTACTTTAATTAAGCATAACATTAGGAAAATTGATTTTATAAATCAATAACTTTTCTTTTTGTTATTATTAGTTTACAAAGTAGAAGATCTTAAAAAAATAATTATTTTTTTAATGAGCAAAATATATTAATTCCTTCGTAAAATTTAAGAAAGTAAATATATTTTTAAATTTATAATTTTAAATATTAAAATATTTTCATAATCTTATGATTTTAAATATATTATGCGGAAAAAATTAACATTAATGAATTGCTCAAAAAAGGGTTATTTTTTATGAAAGAGCCTAAAAAAAGAAAAAAAAATTGAAACGTTCCTTCTTAATTAGAGGCTCTCTATCTAGACTTTAAATATAAAGCCATTTTAATAAGAAAGGTTCGACTCGACTCGATTTAGCTCTGCATAATAAAAACTTTTAGAGAAGTATTAAAAATATTTTAAAATTTGGCACAAGTTATTAGTTTCATCTCTGAATTATTGATACTCTTAAAAAGACTAACTGAACTAAAATATGTCTCTGATCTACTACAAGTATTAAAATATTCCTTACTTTGACAAAAATTTAAGAATATTTTTAACTCATATTACAAAATCATGGTATATTTAAGTTCAATTAATTAAATAAAAAAATATTTTTAATATTGTCAAATTTAAATATTTTAATTAATCAAACTTCAAAATAAATAATAGCGGTGAATAGAAAATCATAAATGAGAAAAGTACAAGCGGCTACGAGTCTTTATTGCGATAGCATCTTTTCTTCTTTGTTATCTATTAGGGTTTACCATAAGAAAATGGAGGGTGGAGATTGAATCTTAAAAGTTGTTGATGGAAGGCCATGATGTTATTTTTGTTTTTATTAAAGGAGTCAATTTTTCATTTTAATTTATTTTAGCCGACGTACGTGGATCTAGAAAACCAAATTGCAGGCAGATTCATTGAGGCAAACGACAAAAATTAAAATAACTTTTAAATATTATTGTATTGGTGAGATAAAAATATGACACTTGGCTGATACGTGGCAAATGCTACATGTCAGCACTAAGTCGGTTAAGTTTATTCACGGAAGTTCGTATGTTTGATATCATGAGAGTGTATATATATTCTAATGGTATCAAAAAGGGGGAAACAACGTTTAGGTGAAAACATAAACTTTGATAGCATTGTAGACATTGAAATTTTGTAGGACTCTCTATTTTAATCAGGTTTCTTGGAGGCTATTTTATCCTCCCTAATTCATGCCTATACATAAAGTATCCTAATTCATGCCTATACAGAGAGTATTATGTTCTTTTGAGATATCAAAATCTACCAAATTCTTCTTGATAATCAAATACTTCAAGAAGATCTACACAAATCCACACAAATCCTTTCATGGAGTTCAAGTCCAAATCGTTCTAGTTCGAGAAATGCACCACTAATGGTCCTCGAATCATAGAGAAATCTTATGAGAGAAGAATAAAGGGATAAACATATTTGTAGTGTTTATCAATAAATTTATGTTTCTTCATATTTTATTTATGATTATAATTTATTTTTCATCACATTAAAATTTGTCGCAAACAAGCACGTAAAAGAAATATGAAGTATTTTAATAAAAAGATTGGTCAATTATGGTTTGATACAATCACAACATATATTTTCCAATGATATCAATTGAATGAAAAAAGTAATGATTTAGTGAAAACAATACTCATTTACTTTTTGATATCATTAGAGTATATATTTTATGATGGCTTGAGGAGAAATATGCAGTACTTTAGTGAAAGAATGTTCAATTACTACTTGATACCATCAGAATGAAATACGATCAGAGTTTAGAGTTTAATAAATAAGATTTTGAGTTTAATAAAAAGATTGCAACTTTAATATTTTTTTAATTAATTGTTTATTATTTGTTTCTTTAAAAAATAGCTCAATCTTGTATGATATCGACAGGATATCAATATATCAACGAAGTATCAGTGAGGATTAAACTCAATCCTATATGATAGTGTAAGAGTCTCAATATATCGATGGAGTATCAAAGCATAGTAATGTTGATGTCATGTGCAAAATATGAAAACAGAAATTGCGATAAACGGGTAAATAGCTTAAGCTAGATCCATTTTTTAAAATAATTTCACAGTTGGATTCATTTTGTATTTTTTTTCCTTCCGAATACGCCATATCAAAGCTAGATGGTGCAGATGTTAAAATGAGTTCAAATATAGATAGGAGAAATTTTTAAAATAAGTAGTTATAAATAAGTATTTTAGTTATACTCCTTAGCTACTATTGTCAAGCCCTGGGAGGGTACCATAGACGTGGCCGTCACTCAGAGACTATTGTTAGTCCTCAAGTAAATCATTTGGTCTCATCACATTCATTCATTCAACATAACTAACCAATCAGCAGAAGACTAAGGATAAATAATGATGAACATCCTAAATCTAGTAAAAAAATATTGTAGAAGACTTTAAAAAAATTAAAATTTAAAAATTACAAAAATAAATAAAAGCATACATTCAATAATCAGCTAATTGCTATTAGCAACTGTAGTAGATAGAACTATCCTAAGCTGGTTAATTTTTATTTTTTAAAAAATAAAGTTAAAAAAAAATAATAAAAACAGATACATCAATTGTCAATTGCTTATTTCAAATAGTTGAAGGAGGAAGAACAGCCCTAAACTGCTCAAGTTAGCTTCTTACTTTCTCCGCTCAACAATTGTTATCTACTATTGACTTGATAGAAAGATTAAAAAATAGTAACTGATAGTGATAATTTTGTCAAATTATCATTTGAATATAATAAATATCACGTTTTGAAAAATATAATAGAAAAATATTATTATTATTTATAAGCATAAATTGATAACTAAGTGTAAAATTATCTCTTAATTTTATAAAGTGAACAAATATTATTGGACATTAAAAAATAGTATAACGGACAAATAAGAATTAACGAAGAAAGTACTCCTTCAATCCCATTTTATGTGACACTCTTTGGCTTGACATATTATTTAAAGAAAAAAGGAAGACTTTTAAAGTTTATGGTCTAAAATCATTCTTATTTGTGTGATTGAGAATCATTCCATTGGGAGGAAATTTTAAAGATAAATTGGTTTCCAATTAGAGTAAGGTGATATTTTTTTTGGGCGGACTTAAAAGAAAAGAGTGTCACATAAAATGAGACAAAGGGAGTACTCCCTTTGTGACATCCTTTGACTTGACATGATGTTTAAGCAAAAAAATAAAACTTTTGAAACTTGTGGTCTAAAATTATTCTGATTATTTATGTGGTTGAAAATTATTTCATTAAGAGTAAACGAAGTATTTTAAGATTAACGTAAGATATTTTTTTTTGAACGAATAAAAAAAAAGAATGTGACATAAAAAGGGACATAAGAAATATTAAATAAGAGAATGATTGAAGTGACTAGTGAGCATTATCTTATAAATTAAAAGAAATAAAAATATAAAAAGAAAAAGAATGCATTGGTGGTTGAGTTGATGTGACATTCAAATTTCTTGAAAACCCCTCCAACAAGCAGGGTAGTGGGGGTATTGTAATTAGACAGTTGTTAAAACCCCTCCAAGGACCCTCTTCCCATCTTGTCATCTTTGCTTGATACCATAGTGCCATACATAATTGTATGACCACTTCTAGCCCCTCCTCACAAAAAAAAAAAAATCAAGTGGCACAACTAAGATCGTGTAAGATATGTGATATAAAATCATGATTTTAAATTTTTTATTTAAATATATAATATTTATTATGTAGAAATTGTTCATATCATGCTTCCGAAGTTATTTTTTGATTGTCTGATGGTGTGGTTATAGTAAGTTAGTAAGATTAGTCGTGTTTCTATATCATGTAATGTCATTATTTGTGTTGTATTTGTTACATACTATCATTTGCTTTTCATTATTGGTCGTTTTCCTTTTCTCCTTTCTTTTCCCTTTTTTTTTCATATTCAGTATCTTCTGCTTATGGAGCTTGATTTTTTTAGACGAAAGTTTTTTGAAAACAACCTCTCTATTTCTATGAGGTCATGGTAAAGTCTGCATATATTTTATACTCTTCAGACCCCACTTATGAAATTCTATGTTATTATTTATATTTTGGAAAATATTAAGTTAACTAAAAACAAAGTAAAAAATTAATGAAAGAATAGAAACAGAAGTAGTGGGAACTAGGAAGTGACAAAGTAAACTATGGTATTGTTATGTTATCAGAGAAAAAGTAGTTGTACCTAGTATTCTTTTACTTTATGTTAATTCACAAAGATATGTATCAAAATTACACTATTTTCTTTTTAGTTTTATAATTAAATTATAGACGCGCAAATTTTATTTTTTTCTAAATTTCTTTATAGAAATTTTAAAAGAAATTCTTACTTCATCTCTTTGTAAAATAATTATTTTCTCAAAAAGTTTTTTATGGAGGGATATAATTATACTTTAATCTTTTTAATTTTAGATTATATTAATAATTTATTTAATTTTTGTCGAGGTAGAATAATTTATTCATGTAGTATTTCATGTGAAAAACTTTTGTTTAAATAAAAATAAAAGTGTATTATACATATCACTATGGTGTATTTCTCAAACGAATAAATAATATTTACGTATGAAACTTAAAAAAGAAAATTAGGTATGCTTTTTATACTTATTTCTAATTTATATAATATTACTCAAATTATGAGAGAATTTTTAATTTTGACGGTCTGTCTGAATATAAATTTTTAATATTTTAAAATTATGCAAAATTCTGCTCAGGCATATAATTTAATTCTTATATTTAAAAAAATATATAAAAAAGATTTTTAAAAAATTAAACTTAAAATACGTAAAAAAAAATAAATTCTTTCTTTAGAAACTTCAACATTTTGAATAAGAATAATCAAATGACCAGAAAACAAATTTATTTTCCATTGAAGTCAACAACCACATATTCAAATTGTGTTGGAAAATAATTCCACTCTCTTAATATTTCTTTCTTTAATTTCTTAGGTCAACCAAAATAATTGTTAGCTTAAAGATTGGGCAATTGAACTTTGGGTCATTTTCATCTTGACCCCCCAAAAAAGCTACCAAAAATTTCATTTAATTTGTTGAATTGACAAATAAAAAAAAAATTAAAGGACAATATTTTTTTGAGACAAGAAAAATCTTTAGTGAATGTTTGATATGTACGATTGGTCGATATCGGACGTAGCTTTTTAGCAAAATAAATTTATTTGAATTTATAATTTTTATATTAAATATAAATTATATATATACTAAAAATTTAACAACTATTAATTATAAATCTCAAAATATAAATAATAAAATGAATTTAATTCTAAAAGTGTTAAAAATCAAATATATTAAATTAAATTCTGAATCCGACTCTACGATTTGATCCAACAATACTTGTGATAAAAAAGACAAAGTTCTACCACATGAAAAAAGAAGTGGAGAATCACTATTGATTCTATTATAAGAGGTGGGTGGGATACAAAAAATATCTATGAAATAATCATAGATATAAGTTTTGAAGAAAAATTATATTGATTATTCTTTAAAGAAAAAGCTAAAGAGGCATTAATCATTCTCTCTAAAAAAAAAAATAGTTTGACATTGACCTTTATTTAAATTGTTTAGATGTTGGGTTAGGGTACTTAGTATGTTTGATTTGAAAATAAATAGGGACTAAATAATTGTATTTAGGATATTTAATAGATATACTTTTATTAGTATTAGATATTTGATACATTGGATAGAGATAAGATTTATAGTACTATATAATATAAAAATATTTTGTGTTTGATTTAAATTAGATAAATTTAGGTGAATTGCTTATATCTCTTATGTAAATGTCTTGTGAGTCATGATTTTGAAGCTTCAACCAAGTTCTATATGCTAAAAAAACAAGTGATTAAATCAAACTCAAGCTTTAATATTTAATTTAAATAAATAAATAAGAAACTTTGGTGCTACAACAAATTAAAGTTGTAATTCATTTGTGGATTAGGGTAAGTTAAAAAAGTATTGGGAGAGGTGATTAGATATGATATGTTGTAGCTTCGTATCATCAAGGACATGATCTTAAATAGAAATGAGTGGAGAGCGTGTATTAGGGTATAAGGTTAGACGGTTAGTAGGGGTAGGAAGATGTCTGGCCTTATTAATATAGTAGGTCAGTAGAGGTAGTCGTGTCGTTATATATTGTGTTGTTATTGTCTGTCATTTATTTTCTTAATTTTATTGTATTTATAGATTATTTTTTGCTTGGCACTTTAATCGTTGTTTCGTATCTAGTATATATGTTTTGCTTTTGGTGATGATATTATTGAGATGACGGTCTTTCGAAAACAAGCTCTTTATCTCTATGAGGTTGTGGTAAGATCGGCGTACATTTTACCCTCCCTAGACCCTACTTGTGGAATTTCGCTGGGTATCTTCTTGTTGTTGTTGTTTTTTGCTTTCATCTTTTTTTTTTTGAATAATCGTGAGGTTTGAGTTAGTTTTCGTATATTGACTAGTATCATAAAATATTGTGTGATCGTTCACCAGCAATAAGTATTAGATATTTTTTAAGAAAAAGAAAGAATTGGAATTGATCGATAGCTTTCTCGAAACAAATGAAAAAAAAACGAAAGATGAAAGATAAATCATGGATCAACTAAGCCCTCTCAGAGGTTTGACTGATTCGACAGTTGATCTAGCTGTTTCCGCTTTTGCTTTGAAAGACTTAGTAGATAGATCTATTGGAGACCTCCCAACCATCATTATTAAGACAAATAAAAAAAAATTATCTCATGTTTTTATTTTTTATTGAACTTTGAATTAGGGACTTAAGAGCTGTTGATCCATTTCATTGATCATTATGTCGATATTAATTTATTGCATAAATAAAAACAAAGGGAAAGAAAAATAACTTTGAACCGTCCAATGACATATTTTTTTCAATAAAATATTAATAGGGACTATTTGACTACATCGAAGAGCTTTCCAATGAGTTCCAAACATCGATCTATCAACCCTAATTGTTTTGTAATTTTTAATTAGGTTGATATGTGTGTAAAGTTCTTTATTTATTTCATAGGTAAGTATATTTTTTAAAATTTATGTGTTATTTTTAAAATTTTAAGAATTAAATAATTTAATTTTAATTTATAAATTTAGATAAAATTTTAAATATTTTTGAAATAATATTATAATATTTAAAAAATATATAAAAAGTATTATAAATTATAATAATTAACAATTCAAGATATACAAAAATATATGATCAAATAAAGATAAATTTAATTCCTAGAATTTGAAGAGGCGCTCCATAAATTGAGACCGAAAGAATATTTCTTATCATTATCTCTCTCTTTTCTCCCTTTTAATAGTTTAACTTTATCATTTTACTGTTTGCTATATATTAAAAAACAAATATAAAAAGCCTAGAAAATGAAAGAGAACAATAGGGACTTATATGATGTGTTTGGCATGAATTTTTTTCATATATAAAAAATATTTAATATAATTTAAAATAAATATATTGGTTGGGGGGGGGGGGGGGGAGGGAGTGTTGGAGGTTGGGGTAGATGAAGTGCTAGAGAAATAATTAATTTTTTTTAAAAAAATTTATAATTAAATTTATATCGCTAAACACTCTATCTAGCGGCCTTTTTAAGTATAAATAAGAGGTGGGTGGAGTTCAATGGAGTGCTAGAGAAATAATCAACATGAAAAACTTATTTTTAATTTGGAAAAATTAAAAAGTATTTTTAAATTAAAAAAAATATAAAAATAAATTAAAAGTTATAAATTAGATATTCTCCGTTTATGATTTTTAGCTTATAAGTTATTTTTAAAAAATTCATACAATTTTAATGAGAAAAGTCAATTTCAAAAAAATTATTTTTAAAAATAATATTTTAAATGTTGTACCAAATACATCCATAATTTTAGGGGAAATTTTCCCAAAGAAAAAGATTGGAAATATATATGAATTACTTGATCACCTACCAAACTTTGAAATTTTAAGATTTAATTCCAATTGTTTGAACTTGTAAATATTAAATTTCAAAATATTAAATGTGACATAAGATTGTAAGAAGGAGATAATTTCAAATTTGAATTCTTCAAATTTTGTTTTTTTTTTCTCTAGACGAAATCATTGAAACAAACAAACGTGACAATGTTAATTTGTTTAAATTGTAGTCGTATGCATGGAAATTATTATTTTTTTCATTTTAATAAGTCGTATTTATTAAGGACGTAAGAAATAAAAAATGAAAAAACATAAATTCATAATATGTTTACTATTTTCATCTATAATTTCAAAAAATTATTGATTATTTGATTATGGAGTAATAATTATGTATCAGATTTAGAGTCAATATATTGAGCCTAAAATAGAATCGTACTCACTTAATTATCTTTTTATTTTTTTTCCGCTTCAAATCAACACACACTCTCTCCTAATTTTCACCTTCCACGCATCTCTCAATTTTCTCTCCTCCTTCTCCCTCACAAAATTCATTAATTTTTATTTTTTAATCTACGTGGATAGCTAAAAATTCTTCAACTAATATTATTGTTATTAGACTTGCAATACTCATTACTATTGGGTGGAATAGATTTTTTTTTTCAATTTTGTGTTGAATTTTTTTTATCAAGAGGTGTATATCTCGAAGCTGAAGCTGTGAATTCAATGAATTTTCTCAAGTCTATTTTTAATAGATTAATGATGGCATGTTGTATCGTTATTAACTAATTATTTTCATGAAAAAAGCGATTTCATGGTGGTGAAGAGACGAGCACTGGGGTGGCGCTAGTCTTCAACCAAAGAGGAGAGGAAGAGAGGCGATGACCAAAATATGTATCTGATTAAGTGTACATGTGGCTGACAAAATATACACATGCATCTAATTGTTCATATATTTGATAAAGTGTATACGTATCTGAGTCAAGACTATATATGTATCTATGAAGAAAATTTCCTGATGCTCGAAAAATGAAAATAAAATTTAAATATTTTTTACTTTGGATAAGAAATTCTAGGAAAAACACATGATTTACTCCTAAATTAATATATTTCAACAAATTTTATATTTAAATACACATAATTCGTTAATACTTATCAAAATATTTAGAAATAAATTAAAAAACTCACTTATTTTCTAATAAAATATTTTATACAAAAATATTTTTCATAAAAAATATTTTCCTTCGTATCAAATACCTTAAAATTTTATCCATTCTTAAAACTAAAATTAGAAACGTCTAATTTAACAAAAAGAAATCTCATCTATCCATCAAAATCAAAACCTAACACCATTTATTTAGTAATTTTACAAGTTATTATACATCAAGGTGGAAAAATAATTTAATAATTCAGTATTGGCATTTGGCACGTTAAAATTTCAAGAAATAAATTTAAATATTCTGTCGGCAACCCTAAACATAAATTGTTTTAATTTCACATATAAACAAGTGCATATAAGTATGGCCAATTAAATAAAAGGAAAAAGGTTTAAAATATTTTTAACATATTTAAAAAATAAATAAATTTGTTTTCTTTTTATTTATTGGACCACAATTGCTTTAATATTATTTTTCGTCCATTAAATCTAATTCCTTTTATCTATATTTCTTTATATTTATATCTATCTATATACTATGTTAAAAGCGTGAAGACTCTTAGAAATGTTGTTTGAACTTTTTTCCTGACTTCTCTTTCGACAATATCGTCTATTTTTTTTTTAAAAAAAATGTTAAATATTTACTTTTTATTTATCTGATTTCAAACTTTTGAATTAGAATTTTTTTTATTTAGAATTCACTTTCGATTTAGGAATATTCTGTATAAATAATTGTCAAGAGGGTGAAGGAAAGGAAAGTTATTACTATTGTATTTTAATATTTAAAACTTTGAAGTTATTTAAAGTAGAGATTATCAAATATTTTGTTAATAAAAGTATGTAATATAACAAACTTAAAAAGAAAAAGAGTAATTATAATTGCGTTGGAAACATTAAACACATCTTTTACATTTTAGGAATCCTTTTTAAAATTAAATTTTAATCAATTAATTATTTAACTCTCAACTATTCGACTCCAAATTATTACTTTTTATGTATTCGTAAACTATTAACATATCTATATTATAAGTAATTGAATTAATTTTCTCATATTTGCCTGTACATAATAGATTAAACTATTGTATCAAATCAATAATATTTAGTTAATTTTGTTTATATGAATATCGTATTTATTTTAGTGACAAGTACTATTTATGTATAATTTTTCGATTGACACGACATAAACATGCGATGCACGTACATTAATAAAATACATAAATATGACCTTCAACTTGACTTTGCCAGCAACTTTGACCTCTAACTTTATTAGTACACAAACACACACTTTAACCATCTAAAACTTGAATGAATAGACATATTCGTCCTACATATAATATTCTACACGAGCCTTCTAAGTCGAGCTTACTTAGTGCAGATTATCTCTCTTGTGTAATTTGCGAGCTATTTCATACGATAATTAAATCAAAAACCCATATATATGACATCTCACAATTCCTTGCTTAAGGGACAGGAGAGTGAATTATTTCAAATAATTTATTTGGGGACAAGTGCTATTAAACAAGATTTATTAAAATAAATTTTATAATTGGGAAGTGTTTTGAGAATGATTTTAGTTTCATGTTTGTGTCTAGATGCGTTATTTAGTTCATGTACTCTTCTTTTTAAGATTGTAAAAATATAAAATATAGATCCAACCACAAGGTTTATACGAGGAAGGTTGTCCACAACCTCCACCAAATAAATAAATAAATAAAGGAAAAATTTAGGAAAAAAATTACACTATTTCAAGATAATCAAGGGTTATATGTCGGGGTGGAGCCACTCTATAGTCAGGGGCTTTATTCGAACTATCTCTACGAATAATTATATTATATAGTTATAATTATTTTTTTATGTATATAATAGATATTGAACCTCTTTCAACTATTTCGTGTATTTGCTTTTTTAGATTTTTAATTTCCTGAATTGAAATTTTAGTTCCTTCCGATTCAATTTATGTGCATTTTTGGCTTTCTTGATGAGGGTTTATATTACTATGTTAAAGATAAATAGGTCCCGTTAAACTCAACTTCTTAAAGTTAGAATTTAGATATTAAAAAGATATACAATAAATACTATAAATTAAGTAGTATTTTTCATATAAATATAATAAAAGGATAATATTTTTTAAAATTAGTATTAATCAAAGTATATATAATTTAAATATCAAAAAATAAAAGTATCACCATTTTCATCGTAATAAAATCACAATTTAAAGTATGACTTTTTTTTATCATATGATTTCCCTTCAATAGTTATAAGATCAATTTAAAGTACCCAACCTTCTTTGCTAAAGTTACTATACGTACCAACCAAAGTTTGGTGGCTCAATAATTTACCGAAACCAACCTTGATTAATAGGGCAATTCAAAGAGGAGAACGTTGATAATAGATCCAAATTTCGTACTAAGAGTATATATTGTATAATAAATGAAAGTTGTCGTTATATATTATATAATGCTAGCAGATTTGACCGGCACCTTCCATCCAATAACAATTTCGTATGGGTGAAAATTCGGAGTTTACACTAAGTGTATCTGAATTTGATGCGTGATAGTCAAAGTCTAGTCAGTCCTGGCCTGAAAAAAATAGCATCGGACATAGTTTAGTTATTTATATATTTCTTATTTCATCTTCCACCTTGCATAAAATATATACTTTCTCTGTCTCATTTTATTTGGCACCTTTTTCTTTTTAATCTGTCCCAAAAAGAATATCGTCCTACTCTAATTGAAAATAATTTAACTTTAAAATTTCTCTTTTACCCTTAATGAAATGATTCTCATGTATACAAATATCTGAAAATAATTTTAGATCACAAGTTTGAAAAATCTTCCTTTTTTTCTTTTCTAGAAACACCGCGCTAAATCAAAGAGTGTCATATAAAATTGGACGAAGAAAATATTAGGTATGTGAAAAATAAAAACGAACTAATCATAGTACTCCATAAGCAATGCTATGTTTAATAGGGAAAAGAGAAAAAACCAATCCAACATCATATATAACTTCCGTTAGATTTCACGTAAAGATTTTTTTCTTCTCATTTTCATAATCAAACGATGTATAAAATTATGCTAATTTAAATATATAAATATCTTTTCTTCAGTCACCAACCAAACAACCTCTGAAAACTCTTATTGACGTACCAGACTTGATCTGAATCGTAGTCCAGATTCAAGCTAGAAGTTATTAGGAAAAGTTACGCGAATAAGCAATCATATACTAATTAATTAATTAACTAACATAGTCATGGTTAATTCTGAGGCTAACATCTAGCTGTAATTACAGTTTGAGTTTTGTATAATTCTTGTGAATTATACGAACGATGTACGCGATTATATAAAAATCATACCCATAGTTAATTCTGCGGCTAACATCTAGCTATAATTACAGTTTGAGTTTTGTATAATTCCTGTGATTTATACAAACGATGAGCGCGATTATATAAAAGTTTTGCGTGAATCAAATTGTATAACAAATTATACAAATATTATGCATGAATTGTATAGCAAAATATACAAACGTTATGCAAAAACTGCGAATTGTATAACGAATTATATAAATGTATACAAATATTACTATAACTATAGTTACGAAATATAATCATCCAAACTATAGCTACAGAGTATAACTAGGATTATATATCCGCCATTTATAAAATTCACTTTGACAATAATAGAGGATTTCATTTTCATAAAATGTAAAACCCCAATTTCTACATTATTCATGGATTTCTGTCATTCAATTATTCATAGGAGCCCTACATAAACCAATAATTTATCAACTCTTATAATTCAAAGATCTTTATAAATAGTATTTGAAACTCCACATGAAAGAAATTAATAATCCCTTAATAGCTAAGACACCCTGGATGTGTTCCCTTCATAATTAAGATTATATATTCAAAGACAATAATTATACAAGATCCAAAAAATAATGTTGTTCTAAATGTAGAAAACATCATCAAATGTTTTCCAATAAAAGGATGAGGGATTTATGGTACAAAGTACAACTAATTGGCCATGTGCTTGTGACCTAAAAATATTGATGAATAATTCATAGGGACCATAATATATGGTAATGAAATTAAAAAAAGGCATCAATATAATGGCATGCACGTGGTACGTTAACCTAATTTCCACCACTTTAATGACGCAAAAATTAATGATTCGAAATTTTATGAGTTGAGTATAAGATAAAGTTTATTCTGATTCATTTAATATAATTGATTTTATTTTCAAATCAAATGCTGGCTATCGTATTATTTGGTTGTTGTTGTTGTTGTTTCTGTCTTCTAAATGTTGTGAAATGCTTTTTTATCTATTATTCTCTATGCGTTCTTTACGTTTGTATTTTTCTTTTTTTTAATGCTTTTATATACGTTATCTGAGTCCATGGTCTTACGAATATATCCTTTAGGCCTTCATCAGTTGGGGAAAGTTTCCGTACATCCTCTCCAAATTCTATCGATAAAATTACACTAAGTATATTATTATTGTTATACATAAAAAAAGGTAAATTTGAAAATTTTCTCACGTATAAAAATATTCATATTTGTCATATCATTTTATTCCGAACAAAATTAAGCAAGATAAGAATATTTAAAAACTTGTCGATTAAAAGAAAAAAATATATTCTTTTTAATTAGTGTTAAGAAATCCTTCAAAAATAAATTGATTTAAATTGACGAATCATCGCTCAACCAATTTCAACCCAATCCAATTGAATCTATCACTCATTTTCTCTTTTATGATTTTCCCAAAACATTATAGAAATTCTTTTATTATGATTTTTTTTTTTTAATTTTGTGGGGTGGGGTTGAGGGGTTGTTTTCATTATGACAACAACATGTAGTACAAAATTAATTAGCAATTAATCATTAGATTATGGTGATCTGGAATCAACAATTATTTTTATAAATTCTGTTATAAGTTAACATAATGCCTTGTGTCTCAACCACTGGGCAGATGGGCCATTTTTTAATTTTAATTATTTTTTTTAAATATCAAGTGTCGGTTGTATATTTTGTAGTTGAAGTTAATTTTTCATATCGTCTCTTAATTAAATATCTTTTGTAAGTAAATTATTATAAATTAAGCAATTATATAAAAAAAATTGAATTTTACGTGTGCGTTTGAAGTTATTTTCGTATATAGTTTCTTGATTAAATAGCTTTTTATAAATAATTAAAAAAATTAAATTTACGTGTGCGATTGGACTTAATTTCTCATATAGTCTCTTAATTGAATATTTTTTTATAAGAAAATTATTCTAAACTAAGTAATTATCTAAAAAATTTAAAATTTACATGTGAGATTAGAGTTAATTTTTTTCATATAGTCTCTTAACTAAATATCTTTCTATAAGTGAATTATTTTAAATTAAGTAATTATCTAAAAAAATATTAACTTTTTTCAACTATATATTTACACAGTCAAATCTTTCTATACTAATCGTTCTTTACGATAATATTTTATTATTATAGTCATTATTCTGTGGAACTAATTTTTCATACTATGCTGTATTATATGTTCTCTAAAATAATATTTCGCGAAAACAATTAGGAAGTATCAAAACTAAAACGCTTATAGAGAGAACGAAAGTTTATAAAAAAGATATTAAATAAGATGATATATAAAAAATTTATAAACGCTTATATGTTGTGTCAATTTAAAAATGATATATAAATAGTACTTGCTAAAATAAATATCATATTCTTTTGAACAAAATTAAATAAATATTACTGTATTAGTTTGATGCAGTAATTTAATATATTGTGAACCGGCAAGGATGAGAAATCAATTCAATTAACTATAATATAGTTATGCTAATAGTTTATGAATACATAAAATAGTAATTTGGAGTTGAATGGTTAGAAGTTAAATAATTAATTGATTAAAATTCAATGTGTAAAAGAAGTACTTTAATGCTTCCAACATAATTTTACTGAATTTTTTTCTTTTTAAATTGTTATATTACATACTTTTATTAACAAAATATTTGGTAATCAAAATTTTAATTAATTTCAAAAGATTAAATATTAAAATAATAGTATTTTTCCTTTCCTTTTCTTCATAGCCTAGACAATTATTTATATAGAATAATTTTAAATCAAAAGTGAATTTTAAATATAAAAAAATTCTAATTCAAAAGTCAATCTTAAAACTAAATAAATAAAAGATAAAAATAATAAATCAAAAAATAATTTTACTCAAAGTAGCATATTTTAATAAAAATAAAAAATTCAAATAATATTTTTAAAAATTTTCACATTTTTAATATAGTATAGATTAATACATTAATAATTTGGAACCAAAACTATTTGCAAATGAGCCGTTTCTTAAAAAAGAATTTATTAATGTGTCGGTTGCCTGGAGTGTAGCTTTTGTTCTTTCTGCTTGGTTCTGAATTGAGATTATGAAATATTAATAATTTCTTAAATGAGGAAGGATCTATAGAAATATAATTTTTTTAAATGAATAAAAAAAAAATCGCATAAATTGAGACAAAAAATATTAATGATTTTTTTTTAGTGGATGAAAACGTTCAATCGTGCCAAATCATTTCAAGGTTAATTATTACTTTAGATTAGAGTACACATGGGGAAGTTAAATACGAAGTCTTCAAGAATATATATATATATATATATGGAATTAAAGAGGAAAAAATTGTTTGATACCATTGAAATATATATACACCATTAGAATTTAGAGTTTAATAAATAAGATTGCGATTTTAATAATTTTTTCTTAATTGTTTCTTATTTATTTCTTTAAAAAAGTGACCAATCTTCTTATATGATATCGATTGGGTATCAATATACTAACGCAGTATCATACATAATTAAGTTTAGTTATATATGATATTGCTATGGTATCATATACCAACAAAGTCTTAATTGTTTCTCAGTTGTTTCTTAAAAATGAAACCAATCTTATATAATATCGATAGTATATCAATATACCGATGCATTATCACAGACAATTAAGCTCAGTCCTATATGATGCCGCTTTGGTATCATATATCGATGATGTATTACAAAATAGTGACGTTGACATCATGCGCAAAATAAGAAAAGAAAAAATAGAGTAAGCGGGTAAATAACTTAGATTGAATCCATTTTTAGTGAATAATTTTACAACTAGTTCCATTTTATATAATTTTTCCCAATTTTAATGTCAAATAATTATATTATTCAGTCAAATGCACTTTAAACAAGTAAATAAAAAGCATGAGCGAAGCCCACTAATAACTTTCGAATTTAGCTGAATTCAATAGTTTTGATCAAAATTTTATATTTTTCTCAAAAATTTTATTCAAACATGTTCAAACTATTAAATTAAAACACAATAACATTTTTTTTTAAAAAAATTAAAATTTCAAACCTATAAATTTTAAATCACGACTCCACCTCAAATTATAATGGAAGGCACCACTTGTAAATATAAGGCCACAAAAGTTTACTACCCTAGTAAAAGTTTGGGTTATGGTTCAATTGTTCCATTACATAAATGGACAGTCCAGAATTTTCTTCAATTTTTTCGTGTCTTTACTTTTTCATATTTTGAATATTTTTAATGAAAATTTTGATAATATCACTAAAAAAAAGTACATATCAAGTTAAACTAAAATTTAATGTATATAATAAATGTTGAATATTTTCCTTAATCTTTTTATACATATTTAAGTTTTTATATTATTAATCCCCTTCATGAAAAGAAAAAACATGTAGAAGGTAAACAAATAGGGTAGACTGTAGCTTTATTCAAACTTCTTAAACTAATAATTTAATAGTTGAGGTTTTTTCAATTTATAAAATAAAATGAGATTTTTATTTTTAATTTAAAATAAGACTATAGATTAACTTATCTTGAGATTAAAGAAAACCCTGGATTTGGACTTGGAATTATAATAATTAGCATTATTAACCACGTCATTACATTAGAAGTTTAGGTTTTATGATATTACATTTCCTAACTTATTCCCTAATTTAAAAAAATGCAAGATAATCCTGAGTTAATTATAATTATTTGGTCATCTAAATGCAGCACGAACCAAAATTGAACCGCAATTAGTGGAAAGAGGAACCTTTTGGGGGTTAATTAGCATTATTAAATGTTCATGGACTTGCCATATGACAACATTATTCTAAATTTTAAATTACAATAATATTTCTTTTTATTTCTGATATATTTTAAAATTTGCATCCCAACTCACTATAGGTCATACTCAAGGGGTTATTTGGTTGGGAACGAATTAATTGGAATATTTATTCAGTTATTGCATTATGTATATGAGATAATTTATTTTATCATTATGATATAAATTGTGGAATAAATAATTTTAAAATTATCTAATATTTTTAATCAAACGCAGAATAAAACAATTTTGCATTTTATTTTGAAATTATTTTATCTTATACCTTACCTCAAATGACTCCTTAGATGCTAGTTTAGGTTCCTTTGTTGTCTCTTCCTCAAAGGAATTAGAAAAAGGAATAATTACCAAATTACACTCCTTTATTTATCATATTTTTCGTTATTTCCACCCTATCTTAAAATTTTCAAAAAAATTCTTCTTTTCATCCGGATACATTAATTCAGTAATCTGGATATATTAATTCTAATTCTTAAATTATCTTTATGTTCAATGTATCATGATTTAAATATTACTTGTTGGCTGTTGATACTTAAAAACCTTAATTTTTGTATCCAAAACTAAATTAATGTATCTGAATTGCCATTTTTTTTAAGGAATTTTGATAAATTAAAAAAGGATAAAAAAATAATAATTAACTCTTTATAATATGCGATTCATGTAAATCCTACTTAAAAAAAATATATATATATTCTACCAAATCCATTTTATATGATACTATAATATATGGCAAACACAATTTTATAAACTACTTTTACATAATAAAAAGATGTTCAAATTTGCTCTTGAAATTATGCTAAATAATCTATATTTGATCGATTATTGCTACTTCTATTTTTTTTCTTATAGAGTTGACATTGCTTTTCGTTTTAGCTGCTATTCTATATCTATTCTTCTTCTTTTATTCGGAGCTGGAATCACTATGATAGCTTTCCCCGGGATCACAAAACACTATTCCATTAGGTCACGAACTCGTGCCCCATTCTCTCTGACCGAGGCGCTAGATCTTCTATCTATTCGATTGACCCTAAAGCTAGGAAGACTGCCCTACCTTCGACTGAGAGTGTCTTCGCCTATAAACTCTTCTTGCGTTTCAGAAACAATCTCCCTATATCCATAAGATAAATGATAAGGTCTGCGTACACTCTATCTGGACTCCTCTTATGAAATTTCACTGAATGTGTCATTATTTTTGTTTAATGCTAGAAAATATTAATCAAATTTATTCTTCAACTATAAACTAATGATATTGAAATTTGACCCTAAAAATTGAAGTAGAACAAATCAAAACCATTTTGCACAATTCAAGAATAAATTAGAACCTTTTGCAAAGTGTATAATATTTTTTTTTAAAAAAAGTTCAAAAGAACCTAGAAGTTAATATCTTAATTTATACCAAACTTTAGATAATTGAACCATATACTCCAATGTCTAGTTTTCATTTTTTCAAAAAATATTCTCACCTATTAATTGTATCTCATTTTGATAGTGGACAATAATCTGGTTCAGGAAAGGGGAAGCAACATAATGATAGATTATTAAAACGAAATGCGATAAAATGATTGAGATTATAATATTTTAATAAAAAATTTCGTGTTCAAGCTCTAAATTTTTTTTTTAAGAAAAATTATTGTAAAAAATACCCCCTCCCCCCTCAAAAAAATTAAATTTTTTTTACAATATGCTAATTAATCGAACTCTAATATCAGTATCAGACACCAGAAATAGATGTAATGATAACTATCAACTATTGGAAATCTCTTGAAGATCACAAAAGGCACTAATTTTGCTATAAAAAATGGAAGCAAATGTTTTAAATACGTGTAAAATAGTTTAATAATTGTCAACTAAGCTCTTATCTTTGATTTTACTGGCTGAAAGAGTTTATGTTTTTGGCTGTCTACTCAATTTTTAATTTAAAGGAATTGATGCTTTTAGTCCAAGAATTAAGGATAATATTTCCAAATACCAACTACATAAGATAGGGATTACACTTTACTAGAAAAAGTTTTAAAAAGAATAGTAATATTATTTAGTAATAATTGCTTTTGTGATGATGGTTTTGAGGAAGACAATCTAAAAAAGATATTATTAAGATTTACTTTTTGTTTATTATAAGGTTGAAATATTAGTAAAAGATGGACATGGAAGTGATTATTAAGGCATCAAATAAAAAGTGATTTCTCCACTAAGTAAAAAAATAAATGGCAGCTGTCAACTCATCTTAGGAGTGTTATGTAAGAACATTATTATTTTTTTTTTGGAAAATTAGATTGGTTAAGGTCAAGTTTGATATCAAAACTTCCCACTAAATAGATTTTGATGATTCCTTAATAATAATAATTTCTTTTTTTAGAAAAATGACACTAGGTATTAGTAGAAGGTAATATTTTTGTGGCATTTGGTATGAAAAGGTACCACCTTAAGGGTGTGTTTGTTAGGAACGAAAATATTTTTCGTAAAAATAGTAAATTTTTTTTGTTTGAACTGGATGAAAAAGATAGATAAAGGAATAACCTATCAGAAGGGCATATTTCAAGGGGAACTAATCTCTCCCGACAAAGATACATGTATTATTTTAAAAATATTTTATAATTTAGATAAATTTTATGGAAGGTGGGATGGAGGTAAGGGTTGTGGGGTGGTGAGGATGAGGTTTACTGGGTTTGAGGCAAAGATGAAATAAGTTGAAGGTTTGGAGAACATAATTAAGGAAAAATTACTTGAATGTATTTTTTTTAATAAATAATTACTGATTTTAGAGATATTTTTATTTATTTATTACCATTTATATGATAAATTTGCACTTGTATTAAAAGTGAATTATGCATGCAATATAAATATATTATAAGTGTTTTAAAATATATTGTGCTTGTTTGGTAAGAAATTAACACAAATTATTATAAATCTATTAAAGTGTATGATAAATGTATTATCTATCAATAAAACTTGTATTAGATACGTTTATAATAGTACTCTGTTATATGAACTAAAATTGTATTATAAATATATTATAACTGTTCAATAAAAAATATCAACTGCGAATTTATCTTTTTCTACTTTTACTGGAAAAGTCATTTTTTCTTATTTTTAATGAATTTATTTTCCTTAAAAAAGTATTTTCTAAAGCTTTTGACCAATCAAACATGACAAAAGTTTAAGTAATATATTGTCAAATATGAACAGGTAATCTCAAGTAATTAATCTAATGAAGCTTTATTAAGCAGCTTCTTTGCGCTAATTAATTTCATATTTCCATGAAATAATCATTCATTAAGAAGCCATGAAACAATGCCCATGATGAAGGGTGGATCTTAAAAGTAGGTCAAAGATAAAGTCTATTAAGTTTTTAGATTGACCAGATTTTGAAGATGGGATACACATAATATTTATGTGAATTTTATATTGAAATGAGAGAAAAAAAAATTACAAATTCACATGATACACATGCTATTGAATATAGCACACCGCAAAGTACAAATACATGATGCCTATTGAGTAAAAGTAGACCATACTTGTGGTGTAATAAATTTGAATCGTGAAAATATAATATCAGAATTGAACGCTGCCTTGGTATGGTGATAGGACAAGGAAGGGGATGTATGCGACACCCATAATTGAGGGTGAGTCACAAAGAAGGATTCACAAGCTTCTAATCCGATAAATTTCTAATGAAAAAGATCAAGTGTTACGTGATATCTGAAGCGAATGTCACTATCTGGCTATGAGAGGAAAGTGAATAGCTTTATAAGATATACCATAAGTTCATATGCCACATGATACATATATTTAATGAATTCGTTGATACCATAGTCCAAGAGGCATATTTGTGAGGCCTATTTGATCAAAACATGTGGAGTGCAGTTCATTTGAAAAATTATCCACTGCATCGACCCTCTTCATTTCCTCTCCTTCCGCGTCATTTTTTCTAAAAAACAAATATTATGTCTTATGAACTTGAATCGTGATACATTTTCTTTTCGTTCCACACCGAAAGAAAAGGACAAAGTCGTAATTTGACTTGTAGGCCATATAACATAAAAAAAAAAACTGAATTGAATTTGACCAATAAATTTAACTTTTAAAATCACATATTCTATAACTTACATGTGTTCATAAGTTTAATGGAAATATGCTTCCTAAATTAATCAACCTAAGCTACTATAATAAATTTTCCCTGCCTATTGAATTATGAGGCTATATTTATATTATAAGGTTATACATCACTTATTTTTTTCATTGAAGCTATATTTATATAATAGGGTTATGAGACTATATTTATATTATAGGGTTATATAGCACAAGCAACTAATGTTGCATATCTATTAGGTAAGTAGTTTTGTTGCTATGAGTATTTTCGTTTGTATGATTCACTGCTAATGTACAAATCTATTTGTATAATTTGCTTAATTCGCCGTCAATATATAAATATGTTTGTATAATTTGCGGTCAATATACAAATCCGTTTACATAATTCGCTGCCAATATTCAAATTCAGAAGTAACCCCTAGCTCAGATGAATTATTAATGACGAGTGATAGTTATTCAAAATTATAGCTATAATAAATAATTAAATAATATATGTTTGCTTAATTCTATTGTTTTGTCTAAAAGTTAATGTAATAACATTAGTTGAGTTGTACATTTCAAACTTGCGTTGCTTATGACTTTGAGTCACGTTATGGGCCACCCTAAAATTTTAGCCCATGTACTACTAAAGCCCAGTTCATCGTAAATAAGAAAAATGATCTAACTACACATTTTTTTTTATTATCCTATTTACTATTTATTCTTACCATATCAAAATTTTACAAAAATCTCTATTTCTACTCCTAAAAGCTTACCACACGGATACATTATTTCAAAATCCAATCTTAAGTAAAATCAACTTCAATTAAGTGTCAGCCCACTCCCAAAATTTTTGCCTAAAATCAAGAACACACCTGTAGGATTTTAAATTTCAAAATTACCATATCTGATTTCTTCTAAAAGCATAGTGATTATAGCGTACGTCGCCTTCTTCTTCATCTCTTTTTTTTCCTTCCATTTTTTGATCTTTTTTTTCTTTCATTTTTGATATCTCATGGATAATGCTCCTTCATTCAGTATTGGGATTACCCAAATACCAAAATCTGACCGAACTTATGACCATGTAAAGCCAGATTGGGCAGAGAATAGGTCAAAGAAGATTCACGATCAAGCATACGCGAAGAAGTTGAATAAAATTGCAACATCTACTCCAAAAGCAAAAGTGGTAGTAGAAAAGTTGCACCAACAATTTCTCAATCTAGACTACCCCAGGTATTCAACAGATGTATTACACAAGTTTTTTGTTGTTTTGCATACAAAATCAAAATTTCTAGATGCAATGACTACCTATTTCTTGTTCATGATACTTAAAAACCCTAACATTGTTTAGTTCTTAATCCAAAAATTAGATCTAATAAATGACTATATGCAATATTTTGTATCATATACAAATATTCATGTTACATTATTGGGAAATCGTTTATGTGTTGGAAAAATTGTTACAAAATCAGTTTATGTGTGCCTTTTAAGTATCCAATACATCAGACAGTGTGCACAATTATATGAAGTGTTCTGTTTCTGTATATAATATATTACTGTGATACAAAAAGTACGTAGTTTTGTTGTTGTTGTTGTCTCAGATACAATAATTCATCACAACAAAATAAGTTTTTACTCACTTATTTGTATCAACGACAATTTGATCTACTTTTCTTGTATCTAATACAAGTTAGTCATTCATGATACAAAATCAATTTACTTGCACTTCATGATACAAAATCAATTTACTTGAACTTATTTTGAACTATACCAAGTTTTATTCTTATACATCATTGTGATACAATAATTATTTGTTCTTGTATATTTTGTCTCGACAGAGAGTAGCCATGTTACAAAAATTAAAGTATATGCATTTTTTTGTATAAGATGGATGAACTATAAATATCTTGTATGCAATAGACAGTTCTTGAAATGTATATGCTTATGTTCTATTTTGTTTCAAGTACACTGGAATTTTTGTATCATCTATAAAAATAGAGTCTGACTTTGTATCCTTTATTGGAATTCTTGATATGCAGAACATGAGTTATGTTATGAAAACAATCCCATCCCACTCCCTCGGTGCAACATACAACATTAATTTTGCAAACGATTTGATGTTATCCATAGGGACAGAAGGTGATAGCTTGTAAGTTTTAGTTTCAGTAAGTTTTTAACTGAATTTCAATCTTTTTTAACAAATATACACCCCTTTTTTAGGGACTGTGGTTTATACGTAGCTGTATTTGTTGAGTTTCTTATTGATGGAAGCCCAATCTCTTCTGATACTCTTGATGTTGATTTCCATCAAACAAGATATGCAGCATTGCTTTGGAGATATGGCATTGAAAAGATAAATGAAAGCTATCTTAGCGATAACGATGATACACAAAAGCCCAAGAGTCCTGGAAATCAACTCTCTGTCGAAGATTTAATCAATGTTGAATAGTAATGTAGTAACTGTAGGACAACTTTAATATATTTTATGTTTTTGAGACGATAATTTTTTACTAAAGTTTCAGCACTTTATGATAAAAAATATTTATGTATATATTTATGTATAATATTTTTAAGATCCATGAATTAGATCTGCAACATAAAGCTATTATGTTTATCAACAGACATTAATGTATCACTTACATTAACTTAGACTATGTTTATTTTTCATCCTATTTACAGTTCTATATACAATTTTATCACAAATTCTTGAAGTCACTGTGTGCATTCCTCATCATGCATTAACGTATCATAAATATTGGTGGAAGTATTTATTTTATATATTATACACATTAATTGTTATAATTTTTTGTATTTTATACATAAACCCCATAACGTCCTTGTTTATTTTATTTTGTCTCAAACACTTGAGGTCATTGTGTAGACCGTATATAATGTATTTGATTCATTTTTTCACACATTTCAAATAATTTTTTGCCTAACATCTCTGTTATAAATGTGACAAAAAATGAACGATGTAAAAATATTGTATTACACACATCAAATAGGAGTACAAAATCACCTCAAGTATTTTTATTTTGTATCTAATACAGTGCCACTGATAGTATCACAATCTATCATCAGATTAAACTGTTATGAATTGAGCACTTAATAACCACTCAAATTCAATCTGAACAAATCCAATATTTTATAGCAGAAATAATCAATTTTGAATCCTTTATGTAACCATCAACTTTCAGCTCAGAAATATACAAAGGATCATCAATTATAGATTCAACCACAACAAGAGCCCTGACATCATTTTTTGTACCTTCTACACAAACAATTTCACCAGACGAAGGATCGAATCATTGTTGTTCATCACCAATCTTATTAGAAGTATCAATGCATAATGGATGCCTTGAAAATCCAGGCTCGTTTCTCCGCATTCGATATACAATTTAACACCCATATCGTTTTGAATCATCATTGGTGACGAATTTCCATCTACTATATACCTGATTTTCAATTTTTTTGCCTCATCCTTACCCAGTTCAGCAATAATGGCAGCTATGAGATTCACATAAGAAATAGTTTGTCCAACAACTACTCCTTCACTTTTGTATTGTTGGTAACTAACATCGCTTTTCCAAATCTTTGAATGCCGCAACAATATAGACACATTCATCATAACTTAATTTCAACAAAATGCTGATACAAATTTTTCTAGTTTCATCGACATTTTTTTTTTTAAATCGAGAAAAGAAGCTATGGAACTTCCCTTTTTTCTTATGAAATATGAATTTTGAAAGACAGTTACAAATGGAAAAGTCTCACATGAATTAGAGCCGCGTGATTTTAGGAATACATAATTAGAGTTTACCATTTATTTTTCCCTTTTTGCTCAACTGAAACTGTTAATTAATGAGGTGACATTTTTGTATCAGGTTGCGATTTAATATATATGTGCTCTTAGTAAATTCAGGGATTTTTAGTAATATTGAAAAGAGTGGGGAAAAGTCGTAATTACTCATTTGCAGTATGTGATTTATAAAATTTTTACTTGTAAATAATCAAACTCTAAAAGTTATAGGTTCATTTGGGTTGTGTGTTAGGTACGAGGAAAAATATTTTCCTAAAAATTATTTTATTAAAAAATAAGTAACTTTCTTATTTATTTTTACTATTTAGTAAGTAAATAAACATATTTTACTTTAAGATTAATTAGGTATAATCAGCAAAATACCATGTGCTCGAATTGAAAATATTTTATTTATCTATCTTTCTGAATTGAATTAGGAGAAATATTTATCAATATATTCCTTAATAGTTAATATGAAAAAGGTCAAAATTACCTTTAAACTATGTGAAATAGATCACATATACCCTCCATTACATTTTAGGATAAAAAATGCCCCCATTGTTATCCCAAGAAACCATAAATACTCTCAAGAGTTGACAAAAATTAAAGAATGTATTAATTTTTCTTCTCAAATTTTGAAGTTTTTAGTTGAAAACACAGTATAACATTTTCTAATATTTTTGAACATTAAATTAAACTACTTAAAATTTATAGTCTACTAATGAATATTTTGAGAACAAGAATCAAAGTATTGTATTGCAACAAATGACTAACATTTTATTAATTTGAAAGAACACTTTCCAAATTATATAATAAGAAACTTACTTTTTTATATAAAGTTAGTTATAAACTATAGACGCGTACTTACGTTATAATTTTTTTTACTTTTGTGGTAAACAAATATCCATTATACTCACATTAATAATACATATATATAAAAATTCACACATATCAAGTATAAATGTTGACTTAACAACAATAATAGCATATTAACAATTCTAAACTCGAAATATGAAATCAATCATGGAGTCGAGGAGATATTGAAAGTTAGCCAAAAAGACATTCCTCTGTATCTACATCCTATAGGCACCTAAAGGTCAACACCAAAACATATAAACTAGTCGAGGACTCCAAGTTAGAACAAACCTCAAAAATTGTCTAAATCCCCCAAGTTGCCAATAAACTAGAGGAGACAGTTAAAATCATGTGTGTTGTAATAGTTAGAATATTCATGTCTTTTCTCTTCTATATTGTCAAAAGTTCATCCCATTAAAGTGTCTCATTTAACAAGAGTTCTATCAACCAGAAGTTTAATTTAGATGGGTGATAAAATAGTTTTGAACTTTAACTTCTCCAACTTCTCCAGGTGACATATGTATGATAGCTTTATTAGCTAATACATTATCTTTTATTTTTTAAAATTATTCTTCCATATTTTAAAAATCTTACGCTCTTTCGTATAGGCTGAGAAAATGGTAAAGAAGATGTCAGATACAGAGATAGACAATAAATTAACTTATATAATTATAATTTATACAATTAATCTAATATCAATTTATTTAACTTTTTTTTGGTGAAATCATTTTTCCATTGATAGATTTTTTTTTTTTAAAAAGAGTGTGCAGTGTACATACTACTAGTTCTTGTTGAGTGTGTTTTACTAGTTATTAGGTAATAATCCAGATATGAAACTCAAAAATCTAAAATAGATATGTTCTTGATTCTTAACTCTAAAAATTACATAGATATTATTTAAAAATAATTTCTGAGTTATATAAATAAGAGTTAAAGAAAAAAAAAATCTTGATTTAATTAGTTATAATATCTCTTGCTAACACCACCTCCATATATACTTGTGATAAAATGTTAAAACACGACCAAAGTACCCTATGTATATAATACAAAATTATTTGGCTTAACTTTATCCCAGTTTTGTCGAAGAAACAATCCCGTTTTTCACCTTGAATTGGTTAAAATATGCGAACTTTCTCACTTTTCATGAAGGATTAGATCCAGTAACTAGGGCCTGTGGGTGATTGATATTGCCCATCACCATTTAACTTTTGTAATTCTACGGCTGATTGATATTGTCCATCACTATTTAGCTATTACACTTTTTTTTTTTCTAATAGCGGGTTACATGGACCAACCGAGGTAGGTACCCACAACCGTCGTAACAAAGGAATAAATCTATTAAGTGGGAAAGAGCCCTCGTAAGACAGCTTTTATCCCTTGCTTAATTAAGGACCAACACTCTTTTCTTTTGCCCAAGCAAATTTAGTTAACTTAATTTGTGAAAGATGTAGAGTATAAGTTTTATTTCCTTTTAGTTTACCAATTCCTAAGTTTAAGCTTCCAAAATATACCAATGATCTATATCATAAGGTAAAACTTTTAAATTTTAACTCTAATTAATGAGTCAATCTTTTGAGTTGAATATTTTTCATTTTTCTATGTTGGATAGATGTTCATCAACAATTTGAAATTGGTTGCAGGAAAAAAGCCAATCCTTTATATGGTTGGGTCCAAAACCACTAGTGTTGATGATGGACTCTAAGCTCATAAAGCCTAAACTTATCTTTATCAAAAGCCTCATTTAAATCCATTAACTAAGTTACTAGGGCTAGTAAGCCGGGAGGAAGACTAATGGGCCAAACACACAAAAATCATTAATCCTGCATTCCATCTTGAGTCTAGGGTCTAGCTCAAGGTACAATTGTAAGTTATAATAGCAAACAACCTGATTGCGCATAATTTTTCTTGTCATATTAGGTGTTGGACCTAACTCAAGTATCAATGGACCCCTTTCAGCTGTTTGATTTATTGGGAGCCCATATCTGTTTGACTATGATATCATATAAAGATGGGTAAACAACACATTTAGTTTAGGGGCCAATTGCGTGTCTTTTTATGAGTTTTTGATATTACAATTTCTACCATATTTTGGTCCTTAGATATATGTGTCTGGCGCGCTCAACTATATATATATCGGGTACATGCTAAGCAGATACATGTATAATGTATATCCAATTATCGAAACATGACTGAAACATGCCAATGGAGTAAATCATGCGGTCTTCCCTAAATATCTGAATTTCTTATTTAAAAAAAGTAAAAAAAAAAAATCAAATTTCTTTTCATTTTTTCGAGCATTAAAAATCTTTTTGTATAGATACATAAAATCTTAATTCAGTTACATGTATACTTTATCAGATACATAAACTCCTAATTAGATATATATGTATGTTTTATTAGATGCATATTTTGATCACCATCTCTCCTTTCAGGCCAAAGACCACCGTCTCTAGGAAAAAACTCCACCAATTCAGCAAGAGGGCATGTTACTGCTTGGGCTATTCTGTTGGTCATGGTTATAAAATTTTTCAATGTGTTTGACTTCAAATCTAATACATAAATAATAAATTATTTTAAGGAGTGATATGTTTTAATGTATCTGACTTCAAATTTAGTACATAATTAATAAATATATTTTTATAGATATGATATGAATGTATGTCCAATTAGACATGGGTTAACTCAACAACAAAAAGTTAAATTATAAGGAAAGAATTGCCCAAGTCCGGTATAATCATATCACCCATCGATTGCGAACACATATGGGAATTTAACTCACTCTATGCTTGTTTGACATATTTGTTTGTTTGCTTCTTGTGTTAATGCATTTTAATCTTATATTTGATTGATGCATATTACAAGTTAATTTCTAAGATAGTCACTCAACTATCCACGTTTATTTCAAAAATAAATTGAGTAATTTTGTAGGCAAAATAACAATAATTGCATGCCTTTCTGAGAAAAGGTGTTGCAAGTTCAAAGAAGATGTTGTTGCACCCTTTTGCTCATAAGTTGATAGAGAATGCGATGTACATTGTGACATTATGACTGAACTATGCAAGAATTGCAACAATTTAATAATACTTGGAAGTAATCATTTGAGAGCTAGGTTGTTTGATAATTGTCGGTGAACCAGGTTTAGGTATTTGAATGAGGCGATGGTGAATTATATGAAGACATTCCAAACAAGAAATGAACGAGATATAGTGAAGTAGGTTTACTAAACAAAAGGTGAATAAGAGAAAATAGCAAGAAAAGAAAAAAAAATTAACCTAGACGTACTCCTATATAAGGCAAAACAAGGATACTGGCCAATAATAGAATCTAGACTCCTATATAAGGCAAACAAGGACACTGGCCAACAATAGAAGTCCGAGTACAGCCTGCTAGGGTGCAACTATATAAGGATCATTGAAAACCCTATTTGCATCTATCAAACATTGGCGATCCAACGACAACGGCAAGGAGAGATTACTGAATAGCAGATCGAAAGAAAGAAGAATTGAAGTTAGATTTTTTTTTTCTGAAGAGAGTTTTGTTTTGTTTATTCTACTTAGAATTATTGTTTAAGGACAATTATTGTAAGTGCGAAGGTGTTCTAAGAGAGTTGTAAAAAAAATGAGTTTGACTTCTTGGAGAGTAGAGTAAGCGAATATAGTAATTATTAGAGTTGTGTTGAATGAATTGATTAAGTGATTACTGAGGTATAATCTGAATATTGCTCTTTGAAGTTAGTGGAGTTGGTTGAAATCCTACACATTATTGGTAGTGGTTGTTTCTCATTTGAGCAAGAAGTTTTTCCACTATAACTGTTAGTATCGAATCAGTTTAGTATTTTCTTCAGCCTGATCAAACTAGAATCTGGTTCTTGTTCATGTTGAGTGACTAAAGTCTTTTCAATAAGTTTTTGTTGATTTTGAATGAACAAGTTCTTCATACTTTTTAGTTGGGGTTTTAGGATTTTCTAACTCTATTTGAAGGGTGATGAGTTCTATTTTTAGTGTTGTTTGGTTGTCCAGGGAATTTGTGATAGCACTTTTTGATATAGTTGACCAAGTGTCTTAACTGTTTTAGTTGTATAATACAACTTGTATTATTACTTACCTCAAAACAATAGAAAAATTACATTAAAAACTAATCATGTTGGGCCTGTGCTTACATCTAATTTACTTAATCTTGCTTTAGTGAAATAAACCTATTAGTATAATAAAAAGTTTTGATTAGGTGTCCAACAATAATACAATAGGGAAAAGTATATGATCAAGTAAATATATGTTTTGTATTTACTCCAAATAACAAGACATTTGAAAAATTATATTAATTCTATCGTGAGAATTTTAATTTTACTTATTTCGCTCAATTTTTATTCGCTTGGAACTATATTGATGCGCTCGCTTTCGCTTGAAGTTATATCGATTCTCTCGAAGCTGCATTGATTCACTCTTTCTGTATCTCTTTGCTCTGATCAAAGATATTTCGAGTTTATGAAATTTGTCCAATAAAGTAATTATAATAAATGGGAATAGAAGGTGACAATTTTAATTCGAAATAACAAGAACTTTGAAAAATTGTACTAATTCATCGTGTCAATTTTAATCTTACTCATTTCGTTTAATATATATTCACTTGGAACTGTATCGATTAATTCGCTCGTTCTATATCTGTTCGCTTGAAGTTATATCAATTTGCTCGGAGGCTTGAAGTTATATCTATTCGCTCGAACCAGATTATATCTATTCGCTTTGATCAAAGTAAATTATTGATATATTATATCGTGAGTTTTTGAAATTTGTTCAATAAAGTAATAGTAATAAATAGGAGTAGAAGGTGATGTAAATCCATTCAAAGAAAGAGATGCTACAAAAGGACATTTGGATTTGGTAGCTCAATTCCAAAAGAGTCAAAAGAATCTTTCACATGTGTTCAAACGTTACAATCAAAAATGGGAAAAAGAGGAATTAGGAAGTTTGTTTTGCATGTATACGTGGGGAATGTAGGGACATGTTTGACTTTGTAAATATTTAAAATAAACATTTAACAAGTACTAATGGATAATTTTGGAAATGCAACCAATCACTTTCTTTAAAGGTTTTAGTCCTTTTCATCTAATGCACCATTTCAAGAAAACCCTAACTTTTCAATTACCAACTACTATATCTTCTTTTATGTAATCCCATATCTTCATTACACACCTCCAACCACCAAGGGGCGGAGGAGCGGTTTACATAGAACCGAGGCAAAGTTAGGGAAACGTGAGGGTGTTTATATGAATTTACTTAACGAAGAATTGAATTATATATATAATTTCGAATTTCTTAAACAGAAAAATAGAAATCGACGTAATAATTTATGGTGTTCAAGATTTAGCTTAAGTAACCAAATTAAATTTCAAAATACTATATTTTTAATTTTTTGTAAAAATTATGAATTTGCCTCTGTCCTATCAAACACACTCTATCCCCCTGCACCATCTCCTAAGATTACTTACAACAATTTTAGTAATTTTGATAGTTTATAACCCATTAAAATATATTGATAATGTAAAAAATATTCGTAGTATCTGTATATACAAGTGAGGGGTAAATCTAATTTTGTAGTAATGGATTTATTTGAATACTTTAAATGCGAAACATAAATTTATATGTAAATTTAT
This sequence comes from Solanum rostratum, assembly GCA_029948455.1. Taxonomy (NCBI): domain Eukaryota; kingdom Viridiplantae; phylum Streptophyta; class Magnoliopsida; order Solanales; family Solanaceae; genus Solanum; species Solanum rostratum. The sequence continues at coordinate 8,710,562 of CM057046.1, forward strand.
TAAAGTTATAATAAATAATAGATATGAAGTTATTACTTTAAAAGTTATAATGGGTTCAGTGTTATGAATATATTAAATTCATAAAATTTAAATTTTAAATATACTTTTGATATAAGCTATATCTTTCTAAAAAATTATAAGAAAATATACGTTTAGATTAAACCCGTTTTGGTAATCTCATATTTAAACAATCAGGTATTCATAAAAATGTTACTCCCTCTATTTCATATTAAGTGAATTTATGAGGTAATACACATTCAGTAAAAAAAAAAAAAAACAGTAAAGTACATAATTCTTCAACCTCTTCTTTGTTCATGATAGATTTTTGACTTTCAACTTGGGGTAACAAAATTGTTGTAGATTTAGTATTGCACCAAGTCAAATTTACTGATAAAATTCCAAGTAAATCTCATAAATTAAAGTTACAGAATTATTATTTTTCTCTCCAATTTTCATGGTATAATGATCAAGGATTCCTATATGGTCATCTCAAACAAGTATGAATTTCATTTATTAGGTTTTTTTTTTATCTGATTATTATCTACTAAAAACAACCTCCTAGTTCATGAAAATAATAATAATAATAAATTTTGCTTATGTGTATGTTATTGTTGCATATACTATATGTGCTTCCAAACTGTTATAGTGGTTACGATTATACTTAGACGTCAACATGCTCATTCACCAACATCGAAAAGGTTAGCATTTCATCTCACAAATGTCTACAAAATTTTGTATTTGATAATATAATGTAGATATTACAATTTATTTTTACATATTTATTAATTAACATGATAAACACGTGCAAAACATGTATACTTGACTAGTATAGTTCATATGTGTCGGACCAAAAGAAATTAGACACTAATAGTATTTGATCATACAAGTCTTACCCCTTATGCTATGTTGATTTGATAAATTATGAATCAATAATTATTTAAACATATAATTTATTTTTTAAATATAATAATTAAAAATTACTTTATTAAATGTTTTTTTAAACACATATATGCAACAATTCATAATTTATCAAATTGACATAACATAGGGGATAAGAGTTGTACAATCAATAGTATTAATGTCTGATTCTCTTTGGTTCGACAAATATAAACTATATGCCTGATTTGTTTATTGACGTTTACTGGGTCTAAAGTGTTTTGAGTTGTCATTATTGCAATATTTACAGATTATATTTAAAAAATATTTAATCATATGATTTATTATTTAAAAAATATAATATTTAGAAAATCACTTTATTAGATATCTTTTTTTTTTTATCAAATATAAGTAAAGATTTATAATTTATCAAATTAACATAACATAGGGGATAAGATTTGTACGATCAATATTATAAATTTTTGACTTTCTTTGATTCGACACATGTGAACCGACGTTTCCCATGACTAAAGTATTTTGAGTTGTCATTTTTACAATATTTTACAAGTTATATTTAAAAATTATTTAATCATATAATTTAATTTCTTTAAATATAATAATTAAGAAAATTACTTTATTAGATGACTTTATTGTACAAAATATTAATAAGGATTCATAATTTATCATTTAGTTCAAAATGATCATAGCTTTGGATCTGTGAAATTGGTGTCAATGATCATAACTTTGACTATTTATTTCAAAATCTTTGACTCAGTTATATTTTGACATTTTAATATTTGAGTTATGTCATTACTTGGAATAATATGAGTGGATAAATGTTATAGGAATTGTCATTTTTAAACAAGATCTTTTCAAGTAAGTTAAATATTTTTATAATTAGTGAATTATTTAATCTGCCGACCAACCATGTCAATGTTATACACTCAATTCGACAATAATTTAATTTATATGTAAATATGTTATATACCTCAAGCAAACTCATAAAAAATTAATCAAAAAAAAAAATATACACATATTTATACACCCCGGCCAATAAATTATTAGCTAAATATATTATACAGATTATTTGTTTTTGAAAAAAAATAATGAACTTTGTAATTCCTTTTCCAATGTTTAACTATGCAATCATTAAATAATTAATCATCTATCATTTTCAATGTTTTGAAAATATAAGTGAAGAATATTTATTTAATTTTTAAGATAAAGGGCAAAAATGACCAAATAAGAACTAGTTTACAATGTGAACAAATTTTTTAATCATTTAGGTCAAATTTGGGCCAAACGATTTTTTCAGAAAATAGATCCTGAGAAACTTAGTAGTACAACTGATCGGCTACTTAAACTCTCCTTGTTGGTGATGATTCGATTCCTCATATCGTAATTCCCTCCCCATTTCTCTTTCTCCTACCCCCAATTTTTTTAAAGAAGTCTTAAAATACTACTCAAAGAGCATATCGTTTGACTCTAAAAAGGAAACTACGAGGATTAGGAAAGAACAAATGAAGTATTATTCCTAAAGTATTTATATACTATGATGGCGGGATGAGATGGTAAATGGAGGTTTGGGAGATCAGATGAGAGGGATGAAGACAATAAACTTGAAATGTTACTCGTACAACTTATTTTTCTTACTTTCATTTTATAATAAAATTATTATTATCAAATATTAAAAAATTTAAAAATATTTTTCGAAAAATATTTTTGTCCGTACCAGTGATGAGTAATATTCCATATTATTATGGCTGGTGTTTTGGACCCGTGCTTGACCTTTGTCTTATCATTCAATAATTTTTTGTCTTTCAGCCATTAATTATTATATATCTCTCCACATCAAACAAAGTACAATTATATGCTCTTCTTTCTCTCTCTCTGTTAACCTCTTTTGTGAATGGAGCAGCCTATCGGTGACCATTAATGGAATAGTTATGGTCAACTCACATACAGAAAAAGAGTAGTAGTTGTAGCTTATCTCTTCTTATTAATTACTTCCCACACTCATCTCAACATTTCCTAATTTAAGTCTCTTGGGAAATACCCAAAAAGCCTAATGTAAAAGTCCAAGAACCAAATTTCTTTTATCTTCTGCTGCTGCTGCATGCACAAACAGAGCCTAAAGTCAAACCTTTTCTACTTTCCTTAATATTCTAGAAGATGGGTAATGGAGTTTTCTTGGTTTTGTTTGTTGTAACTCTGCTTCTTGGATGTGTGTTTTGCAAGAATGGAACAGAGTTTGATGTTCTTTTGGAGATAAAGAGATCATTTCTTGATGACCCTGAAGGTGTTTTGACAGATTGGTCTGATCAAAATCCAAATTTCTGCAAATGGAGAGGTGTTTCATGTGAAGAAAATACACTAAAAGTTGTAAGCTTGAACCTTTCTGATTCTTCACTTACTGGTTCAATTTCACCTTCTATTGGATTTTTACATGACCTGCTCCAACTTGATCTTTCTTCTAATCAATTATCAGGTCCCATTCCACCTACTCTGTCTAATCTTTCTTCCTTAGAATCTCTTTTGCTTTATTCCAACCAACTCATTGGCCCCATTCCCAATGAAATTGGCTTGCTGAAAAATCTCCAAGTTCTTAGAATTGGTGATAATGTTGGCCTAACAGGACCAATTCCAACTACTTTTGGGAATCTTGGAAATTTGGTCACTCTTGGTTTGGCTTCATGTAGCTTGAGTGGTATGATACCTCCTGAACTAGGAAAACTCAGGTGGATTCAGAATTTGAATCTTCAGGAGAATCAACTCGAAGATCGTATTCCTGCTGAGATTGGTAATTGCTCTAGTCTTGTTGCATTCAGTGTCGCGGTCAACAAACTCAATGGATCAATCCCGGAGGAATTAGCTAAACTTAGGAACCTCCAAGTGATCAATTTAGCCAATAATAGTCTTTCAGGTTCGATTCCTGCTCAACTTGGTGAAATGAACCAGCTGGAGTATATCAATTTGCTTGGTAATCAGCTGGAAGGTCCGATTCCAAAGACGTTGGCGAAGTTGAGCAATGTGCGGAATCTAGACTTGTCTGGTAATAGGCTGACTGGTGAAATTCCTGGAGAACTTGGGAGCATGAGTCAGCTGCAGTTCTTGGTTCTGACAAGCAATAATCTTTCGGGAAGCATACCGAAAACGATATGTAGTTCCAATAGAAATAGCAGTTTGGAACACATGATGCTATCGGAAAACCAACTTTCTGGTGAGATTCCTGTGGAGTTGAGAGAATGTGTTTCACTGAAGCAGCTCGATTTGTCTAATAACACGCTTAATGGTTCGATACCAGTTGAGCTGTACGAGATGGTTGAGTTGACGGATCTCCTTCTTAACAACAACACATTGGTTGGTACCATTTCTCCGTTGATAGCAAATCTAACCAATCTCCAAACATTGTCATTGTCTCACAATAGTCTACATGGCAATATACCGAAGGAGATTGGAATGCTTGGAAATCTTGAGATTCTGTTTTTGTATGAGAATCAGTTGTCTGGAGAAATCCCAATGGAGATAGGTAATTGTTCTAGCTTGCAGATGATTGATTTTTATGGAAATGCATTCACAGGACTCATTCCCATTACAATTGGAGGGCTGAAGGAGCTGAATTTCATTGATCTTCGACAGAATGATCTCTCTGGTGAGATTCCTGCCAGTTTGGGGAACTGTCATCAGCTGAAGATCCTTGATTTGGCGGATAATCGTCTATCTGGTAGCGTTCCTGCTACGTTTGGTTATCTTCGAGCATTGGAACAGCTTATGCTTTACAACAACTCACTTGAAGGTAACCTTCCTGATGAACTGATCAATGTTTCAAACCTGACAAGAATAAATCTTTCTCATAACAAACTGAATGGTAGTATAGCTTCCTTGTGTAGTTCGACGTCTTTTCTTTCATTTGATGTTACAAATAATGCATTTGATCATGAGATTCCACCCCATTTAGGATACTCACCATTTCTTGAAAGGTTAAGGCTTGGAAACAATCGTTTCACTGGAAAAATCCCTTGGACATTGGGATTAATCCGTGAGCTATCCCTGCTAGATCTCTCCGGAAATGAATTGACTGGTCCAATACCTCCACAGCTTTCGCTGTGCAGAAAGCTCACACATCTCGATCTCAATAACAACCGGTTTTATGGATCAGTTCCATCTTGGCTCGGAAATTTTCCACTCTTGGGGGAGCTCAAGCTGTCCTCAAATAAGTTCTCGGGACCTCTTCCTCGAGAACTGTTTAACTGCTCAAAGCTTTTAGTGCTGTCTCTAGAAGACAATTCACTCAATGGAACTCTACCCCTAGAAATTGGTAAACTCAAGTCCCTAAATGTCCTAAATTTTGATAGAAACCAATTCTCTGGTCCCATTCCATCCACCATAGGCAACTTAAGCAAGCTATACATACTCCGTCTCTCGGGAAATGCCTTCACTGGTGAAATACCAAGTGAGCTTGGACAACTTCAGAATCTTCAAAGCATACTGGATTTGAGTTTCAACAATATCACTGGTCAAATTCCTCATTCAGTTGGGACACTCACTAAGCTCGAAGCACTCGATCTATCTCATAACCATCTCACTGGAGAAGTTCCTCTCCAAGTTGGTGAAATGAGCAGCTTGGGAAAGCTTAACCTCTCCTACAACAACCTCCAAGGCAAATTGGACAAACAATACGCACGTTGGCCAGCTGATGCATTCACCGGGAATCCACATCTTTGTGGAAGTCCTTTGCAAAATTGCGAAGTTTCCAACAATCAGAATACAGGACTAAGTAACTCAACGGTGGTAATCATTTCAGTGATATCAACTACCGTGGCAATCATACTTATGTTGCTTGGAGCTGCCCTTTTTTTCAAGCAAAGGCGAGAAGCCTTCAGAAGAGGAAGTGAAGTAAATAGTGCTTACTCATCCAGCTCTTCCCAAGGACAAAAGAGACCACTTTTTGCAAGTGTGGCTGCCAAGCGTGATATCAGGTGGGATGACATCATGGAAGCAACAAATAATCTAAGCAGTGACTTCATAATCGGATCTGGTGGATCAGGAACTGTCTATAAAGCTGAGTTGTTTAACGGAGAGACAGTGGCAATCAAGAGAATACTAAGCAAGGATGATCTCTTGATGGACAAAAGCTTTGCAAGAGAAATCAAGACACTTTGGAGGATAAGGCACAGGCACTTGGTAAGGCTACTGGGGTACTGCAATAACAGCGGAGAAGGTTCAAACGTATTGATTTATGAGTACATGGAGAATGGGAGTGTGTGGGATTGGCTTCACAAGAAGCCGGCTAATGATACCAAGAGGAAGATGTGCCTCGATTGGGAAGCAAGGCTGAGGATAGCAGTGGGATTAGCACAAGGAGTTGAGTACCTTCATCATGATTGTGTACCCAAGATCATTCACAGGGATATCAAATCCAGTAATATTCTGCTAGACTCTAACATGGAGGCGCATTTGGGAGATTTTGGACTTGCCAAAGCCATTCACGAAAATTATGATTCCTACAACACTGAATCAAATTTGTGGTTTGCTGGTTCTTATGGTTATATTGCTCCAGGTATGTAAACTCATACGATCTTTTTTCTGAATTTTCGAGTAGCATTTTTGGTATCTGCCAAAATCATTTTTACAAAGTTGTCCTATTTGTTTGCAGAGTATGCTTATTCTTCGAAGGCAACAGAGAAGAGTGATGTTTATAGCATGGGTATTGTACTCATGGAGCTTGTGAGTGGTAGAATGCCAACTGATGGGAGTTTCGGAGAAGACATGGACATGGTGAGGTGGGTTGAGTCATGTATCGAAATGTCTGGAACTGTTCGGGAACAGCTCATTGATCCCGCGTTGAAACCGTTGTTACCTAATGAAGAAAGTGCTGCAATTCAGGTGCTGGAAATAGCACTGGAATGCACCAAGACTGCACCTGCTGAAAGGCCATCTTCCCGCAAAGTTTGTGATCTATTGCTACATGCGTTTAACGACAAGGTGATTCATTCTGATAAGATGAGTCCAGACAATTATGTTTAGATATTTAGCCAGAAACTTAACAGCCAACGTTAATGTATAATCAAGATACAAACAATGATGTTGTAAATCTTTTGAGTGCTCAACAAAGTCAAAAGTATTTGGTCCCTTAGCTTCACTCGAATGAAGCATCAGATTTTTGCGAATTCGTTATATTTCATTCTTGCCTCTCTACCTCCATGAGTTAAGGTTAAGGTTTGCGTACTTCCCAGGCCCTACACTAGGTATGTTGTTATATTTTAAGATGATTTTTCAGGAGTAATTCACTCTTGAAACAGTCCATTAACACAGAGATTAGTAACATAGGGATTAGTAATGCAGAGATCAGTAACGCATGGATTAGCAATGCAGGGATCAATTTTTATCAAGTGTTTGGTTCATTGTTTCTCATCTAATCTTATGGTTAGTTTAAAATTTTACAAAAAGCTTCTTTCCAATTATATCCTTGAATTATTACGGGATATTCTATTTCATGTAATTGGGTCAAGGTAGATAGGGATCTTTACTTGTTTATTTAATTTAAGATTAACATTTATTTATTTAACAAGGAACTTATCTACTCCATCCGACTAGTTCCGGGTTCGAATCCCGGGTAACCCGCTATCATATCGAAATTCTAATTCTCTGTAGAGAAGTCCGTATTTTTCCAATCAACTTCATGAAAAATTTGAATAGATCCAGATATACCTTGGTTGACACAAGTATATAAGTCATGTTATACTGTTGAATAACAAGCCTTCCATTTTCTATTTTGATTTGTAGAAAACTCGTGTGCTTGGGAGTCCCTGATGATTAAATAAACCAAGATTTTAGATAATAGCCAGAGAATATTACTTTTTTTGTAGCCTTGTAACTAGCTTGGAGAAGAATAAATTTGTTGTCATGTTCGCTACTTTCTCACTTGAGTTATTTGAAGATAAATAATTGTCATCTTAATAAATTGATTACTCACAAAATATCATTTTTTAATTTAATAAAGGTAGAACATCTACTTATAAAATTGAAAAGATCATAAATAATAATAAGATCGAATAAACCATCTACATTTACACATAAGAATTGCAAGTTGTAGTTTTAAATGGAGTTAACATCTTAAATCTCTCAACTTCAAAAAAATTTATCTAGAAAATTTATTAATCTTTGTTTTGTATAACAAAATCCCTCAATAAGGTCTTTGTGTCAACAAAATCACTCAATTAAACTATCAAAATAAAATTTTGACATGCCAATTTTATTTTTTTATATTATATAAATATGAATCCATAAATAAATAAAATTTAAAAATTCAATATGACAAAAAAATCATTTTATATTATGTAAATATGTCACGACCCGGGGGTTAGAGTCTAGATGTGACACGGCGAATGGGGACCCGAGAGCCCCCAAACAAGCCTCAGATATCAATATCCACATCATCGGTTCAAGAATAGCATCTAAATACAATTATATACATATACATAGAGAGTCAAAAGGGAGTTTCTCATAACTCATCCGCACAATACATAGACAAATAGCAGTCATAACAAAAGGTCTCAGAAGGATCTATACAATACCAACAATGCCTCTAGTCAAAGAATGGGGACCGAGACAAGTTCCGGGCTCACCTTCAATAAGTAAGAAGGTCCATAAATGACAATAAGAAAGATAACTGGCTCACCCTCTGAAGATGGGACTCACCAAAATAACTCCAAGAATGGACTATTTGTCAAATGGCTAGTACTCGAAATGCTCGACCCCTACATGGTAAAATCATGTAGGCATAGAGTATGCGTTAGTATGTTTGAATGTACTAAGTATGCGAGCATACAATGCATATGACTTACCAAACCTGCACCTCAAGGTTAGATGAAAAGGGCACATAATATAGAGAGAATCATATATTCAATGAAAATATATATACAAGATGCCATGAAATTTATGATGCATGAAATGCACTAATGCTCATATATAACGGGGATGGACTATAACCGAAAAATCAAATCCATGCGAGCTTTTACATGAATTAAACCGATTGGGACCTCCCACCGGTAGGGAGAAGATTACTTGCCAAAGGTAACCTATATCATACCTTACGGAACTCACTATTTCGGTGGATGGTCACCTTCCTTACGGGAATCACCATTTCGGAAGGGTTTTCAGAATCATATACGTATAACGTCCCTATGTTGGCACATAGTTCAAGGAAAGGGAGAGGGCCCTTGGGGATATCCCTAACACCCCCAATCCATCGATGCTAAGTCAATAACATCCCACTTGAATACTTATACATATACGTGCTTTCTTAAAAATGCAATGTTTGTATCAACCTATTCAACATACATTTAGGCTCAAATGCCAAATCATGGTTCATACTTGTAATGCTCATGCAGGGAATAGCTCATTCACATAAACAGAATGGTGCAAGCACCCAGAGTGCTCAGTGAGCCAGAATCATAGGCATACCGGTTACCAAAATCATATCATAATCATTTCATAAAACATAATTGGGTTTAACCCACTTCATAATTTCCACATATCAATGTTCATGAATGCAATGCAATGCATGATGTGAGGATAGCATGGGTAACATAAATTCAAGTTAAAACCAGCCATATAAAAATGAAACTAAGAAAATCCATAATTAAATCCACATGTAAATCGTAATGTAGATCACCCATGCATAAATCAACCTAAAAGGGGACATGCATGTTCATAACTTCATAACTCAATGTAAATCATCATAATAGGGCTTAAAATAACTTAAAATCATGAATAATGTACAACCCATACACCAATTGAATTTAATAAAATCAAATAATGAAAACCCACATTTAAAGTAGACTAAAATTCATGAAAACAATTAAAAAGGAATTTTGGGTCTTCTTGGTTGAAAGGGACTAAGAATCAATCCCACATACCTTGATTTAGGAGCAGAGATTGGGCTTGAGTTAGACTTCAATTGAAACCCTAGCTTGATCCTTAAGAGGGGAGAGTTGAGAGGAATAGGGAGGTGATCTTGTGGAGGGAATAGTGTTTTAGGAGAATGAAGTAGGATGGGAGGGTGTTTTCAGCTGAATTAGGGGTTTGGAATAGGTAAAAGGTCGTAATTCATGATTAAAATAAACCAAAATTACACAAACGCCTAATGGAACGGACCTAAATTTGGTCCGTCAGGGTCACACGGCTCGCTACACAGTCCGTGTAATGTCATACGGACTGTGAACAATGGTCGTGACCTAACACTAACAAAAATATGTCGAGGAAAAAATTCACGGAACTAAGTAGCGTCACACGGTCGGCTACATGGTCCGTGACACCGACCGTGTCACGATACTTGAAGTAATTTTTGCACACAAAGTTACGAGACGATAATTTTATACTTAGTATAATTTTCAAGTAGTGAGTCATACAGAAGGCCACACGGATCGTGTGAGTGCCCGTGTGCCTTCACTTGGCCAAAATTTCTCCTTGTCCCAAAGTTGTCCCAACCGTGAACTGAACTAAGCGTCACTCCACGGGAGGCCACACGGTCCGTGTGGCTTCATACGACCCGTGCAGGCTCCTCCGTAGAGTGATGCCTGACAGTTCACTGGGGAAAAATTTCAAGACATTTGGGCAATGCCACTTGAAAATTTTGGGTCCTTACAAAATATGAATCCAAAAATGAATTTTTTTTTAAAGTTGATTTATTTAAATAAATTTACTAGTACAAAACTATAGATACAAAACATAACATCAAGAAAATTAAAAAAATTATTAAAAGAATTTGAGGGGATTGAGGGATAGTTTGGTCATTTAGGGGGCTTATCCAAGGATTGTTAAACCTTAGATTAACTATCCCTCCGTTTTTCTAGGGATAAAATAAGGTACACCTCACATGAGTTATAGCTAATCCATGGACTGAATTAAATAAAGTAACCAAAAAATGGATTAATTGAATTATCCAGAGACTATTCTTAATCTAGGAACTATTCTTATATAATACAGCCTACCAAACAGATTCTATGTTTTTCCCAATTATATTACTCGTGTATGACATCAAATAAGATCAAGGAACAAGTTAACAACAACAACATACCCAATGTGTACTGTCATATAGATAGAAGTAGAAAAGTTGTTTTCAAAAGGTGCTAGTAACTTAGGAATAAAAGAAGAATTATAATCACAACATTGCTATTGCTTTCAAACATTATTATTGCAACATTTGGATTAACAAAACTTCGTTTTGATTAGCTATTTTGAGTTCTGGGTTTGAGTCGAGAGTCTATTTTGAGTTGAGGTCGATAGCCGGGTCCCAAGTCTAGGTTGGGATCAGGTCCTGGGTCAATGTCAGAAGTCGGGACCCGACTCAAAGTTAGAAGTCGGGACTTTATGCTGGAAAGTTATTTTTTTTAAATTAAAAAAAAACAAGTTCATTGGAAAAATATTTTAAAAAGATTTGAGCAAAATAAATATAAAAATATTGAAAAATATTTTTTAAAAATGTTTTTCTTCATATAAACACACCCTTAGTGGTAGTCCTATAATACTCCTTCCATTTCGATTCTTTTTTTAGATTTCGATTTGACACAAACTTTAAAAAAGTAAATAAGTCTTTGAAATCTTGTAGTCTTATATTAAAGAGGATAGAATGTATCAAAATATTTTTCAATTTTGTGGTCTTTTACATGTCATGTGAAATATTGAAATTAAAGAATTGTCAAAAAAAAGAAGAAGAAGAGATATTCTTTTTTAAATGGAAGAAAAAGGAAAAGAGAGTGTACAAAACAAACCTAAACTATCCTCTTTTTTTGAATTTCATACATGCTAGTTCGAGTGTTTATGCTCATAAACTATTCAGCAGATAGAATTAGTAACGTTCATCATAAGATTGAGAGATATGTGCATACTAGTTCTGCATACGTGCGTTGCAAATATATCCCCTATTAGTTGGTGTTAAAATATTCTATACAATTTCAATTGATATGTTAGATAATAAAAATTAAAGCATATCAAAATGCATGTTTCCAAGGATGATGAACATTAATCTTGTACTCCCTCGATCCTATTTTATGTAGTAATTATTTTCTTTATAGTTCGTCTCAAAAAGAATATTAGCTTGCTATAATTAAAAATATTTAACTGAATTTTTTTTTTACCCTTGATGAAGTGATTTACAACCACAGAAAATCTAAGAATTGTTTGAGACCACGTCTTAAAAATCTTCTCTTTTTTTCTTTTAAAAAAAATCATATCTTGAACTACACGTATAGATATATCTTAAATACTATTAAAATTTGCACATGTGTGACTAGTATACATATATGAACTCAAAAGGATAGTATGATAAAAAATTCAAATTTTAATAACCTACACCAAATATAATATTTCAGTGTATTCTAAACTAAATTATGAGGCTATAAATATGGCTTCTACATTTTCTCAAATTTATAAAATAAAAAAAGCAAAAAGAAAAATCATAACTATAGAAATTCTTAGCTTTCCAAGTAAAATCTGGCCACATCTGCAAACCAAAGTAATTTGAAAGCAAGAACATCTCAATAAAGATCTTCTAAGAAATAAAAAAAGAATGAATATGTAGAACAATATGATACAACATTAAAAGGAAAGAAAAGAAGAACTCACCTCATCATTGATTTTACTGAGAAGAAAAATAATGATTACCAAAAATCATTCAAAAGTTAATGCACATTAAAAATCATTCTAGTTATAAATTGTTAAAATGAAGGAAAGGTTAATAAGATGATCTCATAGTTTTGATGAAGAACAGGACGTGGAAGAGACTAAAGATGCTTGATTAGTGTTGCTACATGTAATAAATATCTTATGTAATAAATATTATTTGTTGTATGTTAGATTTATATAGAGTATCCGATAATTTATGAAGTTGCCTTTACAATTATTTGAGTAACATATAGTATCTTATATTTCATAATCCGTTATCGTTATCGAGAAGTAAAAATACATAGTACTTCAAGAAAAAAAAGTTCCCCGATTGTTCAAGCTTTATACCCCCAAAACATCCATCACGAAGTTAGGGGAGGTGTAAATGGAGAGTAAAAAGTTAGTAGCGAAATGGCAAGTACTTTTCATCGTTAACAAACATCTCTTGATGTGACTAGTACAATATTAGTATTTTTGCTTCTACTCTCCATATTTCCCATGTGCATTTAGTACTTATAACATATTCTGGATAACTAAACAAAAAATTGAAAGCCAACCTAGTACGCCACAAAAATTCTGGATTACACACATTCATCATAAAGAAGTCTCAAGATGGAAACACATCTCCAATGAGTACTAAAAACTTAATTTGACATAGAATAGGAAAACCAACACATGGAGCTTCCAAACTCCATGTCTTTAGCATCCCATAACTGCACAGTTATACACAAAGCTACCTGTTCTCTTTCTGCCAAGCAAGTTCCATTGTGGAGGCCCTTCATCTGGTACCCAGGAATTCACCTCAATATAACCTTCGCCCATGACCCTAGGTCCTCCAACTACAATCAAATTGTCACCACATGCCCGAAAAGCCAGACCCCAGCCATACATAGACGCTGCTCGTTCAGGCAACCGTCCAATGGTAACCCATGCTTTGTGTTCCTTGTCGTACTTCCTGATCTCCATGGCATCATAATCGGCAGCATACAATTGGTTATTTACAACTGCCACTAGCGGAGGTGCTTGGGAAGTAGGAGGGATGTCATTCCTAGCTGCGTTAGGTCGCACAGGGGACATGTTCTGGATTTCAGTCCATGTTCCCGTCGCCAGATCATACTCTTCCGCACTTGTCAACAACTTTGATTCGGGTCCTCCAATCCCTCCTATAACGTAAAACTTATCATCCATGAAGACGCCAGAACACATCTTACGTGGCTGATTCATGCTAGGCAAACTCCTCCACGTGCCTTCCTCCGAATTGTAAATTTCAGCTGAGCTGAGGATTATACCTTCTGAATCACAACCACCAGCCAGAATAGCAATCTCTGCACGGCTGGCAGAAGCAAACAAAAATCTTGTCTGATTCATCTGCATTCCAGATGACCATGTATTAGTCAGTAAGCTGTACCGGTAGATAACCTGTTCCAACATCTCCTTTCCAAAAACGAGAAGCTCCGTACCAACTGCCAAAGATTCCTTGTCGGAGAACGCGAAATATTCATTTGAATTTATGGTCGGCAGATGCATCCAACGACGCCTAGTGGGGTCAAACACTTCCCATTCGGGGGGCTGGCATGAGAAATACACCCAATGCTCAATGACACCATTTTTTCGCCTCAACCTATAAAGTTCACCGGTCCTAACTAATGAGCGAAATTCACTGTTCAAAGATGCTACAGCGCCATAATCTGACCTAGAGCATAGAATGAGAGAGGTGATAGAGTTATCACGACCAATGCCGTGAATAAGTGAGCTCAAATCCGAATTATCCCCAACATGAGGCTGATTGCTAGCTTGCTCATCGACAGATGCTGAAGAATTGCCAATGGATAAAACCACTCTGTCAGAACCATCGAACTGCTTTTGCACCTTGTATTGTACATTTTCATCATTTTCCAATTTCCTTTTGCCACTCTGGACTTCAATCTTATTAATCATTTTATTCTTTCTCAAGATTCTCATGCAATCCCCCAAAGTTAAAGAATCATCAAACTCCATATTGAACCCCAAAATAAACACCAGAATCGCAGACTTGCTTTGTTCTGGATCCTAACAAAACTGGCAACCATGGGACAAAATTAGTAAGGGAACAGAAAAATTAACTCCACTGCTTTTGTTATTTTTTTTTTCTAAAAGAAAAAAAGGAGAAAAATTGGGAGAAGAAGAGGGCGGCTGTTGGGGAGGGGGGTTTCAAAGAAGGGCCTTTGGATTCTCTTGGAAAATCAAAGTGAGGTTAGAAACCTCCAAGTGATTAACTTAAATCTCCCTTAAATTCAAGTTAAAGAATCATCAAAATTCATTAATCCAAGTTAAATAAAAACATAGAGAAAAAGAAATTCTCAATCACCAAACCACAGAAACAGAAATTTTGTTTAGCTGTATCTCATTCAACATAAGTTTTGATCATCAATTAAAGCAAATTCTAGTAAGATCAAAACAATTCTGACAACACAAATGTAGGGATTTTGATAAAAATAGTTTTGACAACACAAATGTAGGGATTTTTTTGCAACAAACCAAAAAACCACAAACATCTATACTTGTTCATTGATTCAAGTTTTTGAAAAAAAAAAAAATTAGTCCAGATCAAGTGAGTCCTTGCAAAAAGATTCAACATTCAATCCAGCAGATCCTGTAAAAGTAATCAAATGACTAAAACCCCCAAAATCAAGAAATCAAAAGAAAAACACCCTAAAAATCAAAACTTTCAATCAAATAATCAATGCAAGAATCATTAAAGATTCAAACTTTACAACCCTAGATCTCCAAAATTTAGATCAAACAACATCCTTTTGCCCAAATTCACCAAACACCAATCAATCAAACTCTAAAACTTCAATCTCGGATTGCTAACAAATAGAAAAAACACTTCAAAAAATTAAAAAATAAAATAAAAGAAAAGGTACCAATAAATAAAAACTTACAGATTGGAAAAGATGAAAAGGAGGAGCCTGATTAAAGTTGAACTGAACTGATAAAAAAAACAATCTTTACTTCTGTATTTATAGGGGACAAATTTCTTGGTTGTTGCTATTTATCTGTATAATCTTTATCTTTCTTTTACCGCTTTGGTTTTCTTGGTTTTATCAATCCATCAGTACAGTCTTTATCTTTCTTTCACCACTTTGGTTTTTTGGTTTTAGCTATCTATCTGTATAGTCTTTATCTTTCTTTCACCGCTTTGGTTTTCTTGGTTTTAACAATCTATCTGTATAATCTGTATCTTTCTTTCACCGCTTTGATTTTCTTGATTTTCGCTATCTATCTGTATAGTCTTTATCTTTCTTTTGTTCTTTTTGTTTTTTTGTCTGTACTAGCATTTCTTGTATCTTTCAAAATTGTTCTTACTAAGTTGCCTATTTGTTCGCAGAGTATGCTTATTCTTCGAATGCAACAGAGAAGAGTGATGTTTATAGCATGGGCATTGTATTCATGGGAGTTTCGGAGAAGACATGGACATGGTGAGGTGGGTTGAGTCATGTATTGAAATGTCTGGAAATGTTTAAGAACAACTCATTGATCCTGCATTGAAACCTTTGTTACCTAATGAAGAAAGCGCTGCAATTCCTAAAGAAATTCTTACTTCATCTTCTCCCATTCCCCTTTTAAATAATAATTTAGATATTATTTTATTTTTTAAAAATTATTCTACCTCACTCACCTAATCCTCCACTTTCATTTTTTTCTCATTTCTACAAAATTCTTTTTACCTGCCGTAAGATTTTTTTCAAAATAATTATTTTTATTTCTTTTATATTTGGTACACAAGTAGAAAAATATTTTTCTAAAAAAATGTGTACGTATCTATAAAAATAAATTAGGAGTGGAGTGTTAAATGGGATGTGATAGAATTTTATTTATTTTAAAAGGGTGTTTCACATAACTATACAAAAAAATGTTGGTATTTACAAGCCCCTACCAACTTTTGAATATTTACCATTAATATACCAACTTTATTTACAAAATAGGTAAGAGAAGGTGTTTTAGATTAATTAATGTTGAAAAGGATATGATGTGATTTGTGTTGCGAAATGGAAAATGGGCTATTATGGTAAATAAAATGGAAAGAGTAATTTGTATCCAAAAGTTGTATAATTGTGTAAAATTTTCTTTTAAAAATAAAATAATATCAATTTTTTAGGAAAGAGTGGAGGAGGGGGTGAAGTTTGAAGTTTCTAAAAATATTTTATAAAAGAGATTTAAAAAAATAAATGGCGGGGATTGTTGGGGGTGGGGTGGGGTGGAGGGGGTACGCAGGGGATGGGGGTGGATTAGGTGATAAAGATATTTTAAATTTTATTTTTAAGAAAATAATTAGTTTTCAAAAATAATTTTTTTGGAGAGCATTAATACTTTAATCTTTAACTTTTAACTAACATTAATAGTTTATTTAATTTTTGTCAAGGTGAAATATTTTATCCATGTGGCAAGCTTTTTATTAATAAAACAGAAAGTCTATTACACACACCACTTGTCATGCACCGGGAGGGTACCCTTGGTGTGGCCGGCATTTGAAGAACTATTGTTGATTCCCGAAGAGAACCATCTGGCCTCATCATCACATCACATTAAGCAGCGGAAGTAAATACTCAAGCAACGACTATGATTTAACCAACTAACTGAATCTCCATATCAATAATAGTTTCCAATAAATAAAGTTGGATAGTAAACAACAATCAACTATCACTGATCAACATCTATGAAGCATCCAAACTCATGTCTAGAAGGTGCCAAGACAAGTCTCAAACTACCTCAAAAGAAATACTGCTAATCAAGATAAAATAAAGAAAGCTCCTCCAAATAACAAAAGCAGGGCTCACCAAGTCTGCAATAAGGAGTATGTCTTCAAAGGTGCGCTTGTTGAAGGCCTCTATCACTTGTTTTTGCATCATAGATATAGGCCCAAATGAATGTCAGTACATCTAATACACTTGTATGTAATATGTCTATAAAAACAAGTATCATTCAATACAATCAACCTTAAATAGCTCGAACAATCAACTATTCAACTCAATAATCTATCGAATCAACTCAATCAAGGATGCAAGATTCTTATAATAAAATAATGCTCCTAAAGGAAACTCTAGCATGCGATGCAGTCAAATTACTTATGCACAATCAGGAAATTTCTCTAACCGATAACCATCACATATGAGTTGGTGATGATACAACATTTGCACTGTCATTGCCATAGTCATCCAATACTTGTCAAGGTAAGGGACGACCAAATCAAACTTGGATCTACAATCAATAATTATCCAACTGTTGGGACATGAGAGGCATGGCCTCTATCCTACACTGGCAACATAGTTTATGAGTTAGAGTTGTTATTTACTCATGCCTATATCAATGCTCAGTACTCTTCTTAGGCAATATGCTCACATCAATCAATTCAATCAACTCTTTTATTAGACTTATGACATTCTGACTGAGTATTTTGAGATGCTTGTATTCTATCTTATATTTATTTTATTCTACTATTTCACATACTCTTTTATGATGCAGAGACAGGTATTAAAGATCATCAGCAGACGCATCATTGAGGATCTATTCGCATTCAACAATTAAAATTTTCTCGTTAAATTACACTGACTATATTGTCTGTTGTTATTTGTTATAGTATTGGGTAGAGGTGACATAATATAATTTAAGTATTAGTGAGTTATTAAGAGTTCAATTTGTACACGATAACTACGGAAATAGACGGTGACATGACATTATTTAGCTAAGCAAATCCTTAAGAGCCACTAATTGTCCCTTTCTCAACCTCCATCTTTCCAACTCCTTTAAATTGTCTTCACATTTTAACGGTCTGTTTTTATTAGCTCTAAGTAAAGTAGAAGTACAATTTTAGATCATATATACAACTAGTTTTATCTTGCGTTACGTTACATAAAAAGAGAAAATCACCGCTTCATTGGGAACCTAAATTTGAGTTTTGAAATTATCTAATTAATTTTAGAGAAATTTTTGTTCTCGTATAGTTGTTGAGTAGGTGGTTATTATTTTGAGTGAATTAGCTTTTTTTTGCTGAGGATTGAACGTGAGTTGGCATCAGCTTGAGTGAACTGGCTAATCTGATGAGCATCAAATGTGAGTTGGCGTTTATTTTGAGTGAACTGACTTTTTTTATGAGGACCAAACATGAGTTGACATCTGTACCTGTTCACACTTTATTGTAGAATAGGATTGTTTCGAGTAAAATTGACTCTTTTTTTTATGAGGATCAATAATGAGTTGATATTTGTACCTGTTCACACTTTATTGTAGAATAGGATTGTTTTGATTAAAATTGGCTTTTTTTTATGAGGATAAAAAATGAGTTGGTATCTATCTACACTTCTATAGAATGGGATTGATTATCTTGAGTAAATTGACCTTTTTTATAAGGATCAAATGTGAGTTGTAATCCATTCACACTTTACTATAGAATAGGCTTTTCTTGAGTGAATTGACTGTTTTTTATGAGGATCAAACGTGAGTTGTCATCTATTCACACTTTATTGCAGAATGAGATTATCTTGAGTAAATTTGTTTTTATGAGTATCAAACGTGAGTTGTCATCCATTCACATTTTACTATAGAATGAGATTATCTTGAATGAATTTGCTTTTTTTGATGAGGATCAATGCATTGTCATCTATTCACACTTTACCATAGAATAAATTTATTTTTAGTAAATTGGCTTTTTTTTTTTCATGAGAATCAAATGAGAGCTATCATATATTCACGCTTTACTGTAAAATAGGGATCAAATATGAGCTATCATTTATTACAAGGATTTCACCAATCACAATCATTTTGTTTTGCTATTCAATAAATGGTTTGGTATTCTAAATTTGATATTAGCGTATACATGTATTTGTGCATTTGTCATCTTGTTTATTTTGATACCTCATCCATT
This sequence comes from Solanum rostratum, assembly GCA_029948455.1. NCBI lineage: Eukaryota > Viridiplantae > Streptophyta > Magnoliopsida > Solanales > Solanaceae > Solanum > Solanum rostratum. Next base: position 8,730,009 of record CM057046.1, read on the forward strand.
CCATGTTACTGAAAATTTAAAGCATGTGAAATTATTTTAATTACTTTAATTCTTATTAGAATTTATTTTTCTAGTTTGATTTATTTTTTTTGCATTTTACGAGTGGTCAATAAAATACGTTCGAATAATAATAGGTCTACATGATATATTACTAGCTTCTTTTTTTACCATGAAGCATTATAATATGAAACTAATGGTGGCTATTTTAAGCCTAAATTTTAAAAATATTAAATTATGGGTTTGATTTGCCAAAATGAACTCCAATTGAAAATCTAAATATAAATTGTACTAGTAAATTATGAGTACTTCATAATTAATTTTCCTTTTTTAATTGAGGTTTGACTACATTAACTCAAGATTAATGTAATATCCTTAATAAATGACATACTAATGACAACGGATCAAAAAGGAATCACTGATTACACATAAATATTCTTGAAAATTATTTTTTCGTTTTCTTATCAAACCCACCTCGAGGTTAAGGTTATTATTATTAGTCGGTCTTAATTCCTAATCCGGAATGGGTCTCGGGTGTGAGTCGAGAGTCGATTTTGAGTCGAGGTCGACAGTCGGGTCCCAAGTCTAGGTTGGGATCAGGTCCAAGGTCACCGTCGAAAGTCTGGACCTGACTCAAAGTTGGAAATTGACACTTTATGCAGGGAAGTTATTTTTCTTAAATTAAAGAAAAACAAGTCCATTGGAAAAATATTTTAAAAAAAGATTTGAGCAAAATAAATATAAAAAATTGAAAAATATTTACTAAAAATGTTTTTCTTCATATAAACATACCCTTAAAAAAAGTCCATTTCGATTCGTTTTTCAGATTTCGATTTGACACAGATTTTAAAAAAGTAAATAAGACTTTGAAATCTTGTAGTCTTATATTAAAAAGGGTAGAATATATCAAAATATTTTTCAATTTAATGGTCTTTTACATGTCATGTGAAATATTGAAATTAAAGAATTTTCAAAAAAAAAAGAAAAAGAAGAAGAAGAGGAAGAGGAGACATTCTATTTTTTAAATATATTAAAAAGAAAAAGAGATAAGTGTAAAAAACAAACCTAAATTATTCTTTTTTTTAATTTCATATCTAAATTATTACTTATTAGTTTGAGAATTACATCACACCCCACATCAATAAAACGTTCCACCACTTCCTCTGACAAAAAATAAATAAATTATAGTATCAGTTAAAATTAAATATTAAAATATTATAATTTTTAAAAAATTATAAAATAAAACATAAAATATTTTTCTTACCACATTCCACTACTTCCTCTACCATACCCCACCCACCCACCCTGAACCAGCCAAAGTTTTTTTTTTTTTTTTTAAATTGTAAAATATTTTAAAGAAATTCTTACATCATCTCCTTAAAATAATAATTTAGATATTATTTAATTTTTAAAAAAGTAATTCTATCCTACTCACCTAATCCTCCGCTTTTCATTTTTCCTCATCCTAGAAAATTATTTTTTACTTGTGGCAAGATTTTTCGAAATAAATTTTCGATTTCTATTATATTCAGTACACAAGTAGCAAAAAAGTATTTTTCTAAAAATATATGTACATATCTATACAAAAAAATATTTTAAAAAAAATTAGGAGCAGTGTATTAGATAGAGGTGTGATAGAATTCTATTTAATTAAAAAAATTATCAATTATTTTAGGAAGGAGTGGAGGAGGGGGTGGAGTTTGATTTTTTTTAAAAAATATTTTATAAAAGTGATTTAAAAAAATAAATGGGGCGGGGATTGTTGGGGGGTAGGGTGGAGGGTGTACACAGGGGGTTGAGAGTGGACTAGGTAATAAAAATATTTTAAATTTTATTTTTTCAAATGACTATTTTGTAAAAAAAAATAATTTTTTTGGAGAGTATTAATACTTTAATCTTTAGCTTTTAACTAATATCAATAATTTATTTATTTTTTGTCAAGGTGAAATATTTTATCCATATAGGTAATCAATATAGTGTATTACACACACTACTGGGGTGTGTTTACCAAATTAATAATAATAGTTTAGGTGTGAAACTCATGCTTCCAATAGTTTAGATATGAAATTCTGAAAAAGGGAATAGTTTAGGTGTGTTTTTAACATTTTTTCGAAGGAAAAAATATTTATGTTATAATTCTTGTTTGTTTTTAATTTTCTTGAATAATTACACGTTAAAGTAAATAGAATTCAAAAAATAGTAAACAAAATTAATTATTTTTCTTTAAGTGTATTTTTGGTTATATATAAACAGAGTGTGTTTAACTACATGTTAGTTTGTGCATTTACGCTCATAGATAATACAATATATAAAGCTAATCACATTGAACATAAGATAGAAAAAATTATATATGTATACTCTTTATGTGACATTATTTGAAATAATTTAAATGGATTCTAAATTAATAAATAATGACATGAAGTAATTAATTAATTTTTGGTTAAGCAAAGAGGTTATGCATAAACTAAATATGCTTAACTACACGCTAAAGAAAAGAAACTCCTAATTGAGTTTAAATGCAAACCAATTTAATTAATATAATATGTGAAATTAAGTGCGTTGACTTTTTGTAGTAATTAGTTTTAATGCAAAAGAAAAGAAACTCCTAACTGAGTTTAAATGCAAATTAATTTAATTAGTATTATATGTGATATTAAGTGGTCAGAATTGGTTATTTAGCCTTTTGTCTTAAAGATGTTGCTACATGTAATTTACTACGTAGTGTAACTCTTCATCTAGCTAGGATCTTTTCAATTGTAATATCATACAATTTATTATTTAATAATTAATTAATTAAATAATTTATAATATTATTATTTAGTATAGGGGCAAAATCGGTAATTCAACTTTGCAACTTGGAGCTTTCCACTTTTAATAATATAGGATATGATATGAGGATAATCTTTGAGTGACACATGAAAATAACTTAAAAATAATTAGTTCAGATCAAACAATACCCTTTTGCTCAAATTCAGATCAAACAACACACTATTGCTCAAATTCAAGCTTTACAACCCCCCAATCTTCAAAATTTAGATCAATATAAATACACCCTTTTGTTCAACCAAACACCAAAACTTCAATCTTGCATTGCTATCAAACAGAACACTTGAAACAATTAAAAAAAGAATAAAAGAAAAGAAAACAATTAATAAAAACTTAAGATTGGATAAGATGAAAAAGAGGAGCCTGATTGAAATTGAACTGAACTGTATTTATATGGGAAAAGAATAACTCCACCGCTTTGGTTTTCTTGGATTTTCGTTGCTATCTATATAATCTTTTATCTTTCTTTTGTTCTTTAACTGCACCCCTTTGGTTTTCCTTTTCCTAGCTGTGTATATAGTCTTTATCTTTCTTTTGTTCTTTCTGTTTTTCTGTTTGTACTAGTATTAATTTATAAGTCATTACTCTTTTGGAGAAGTGAAAATAATACAGTAACGTATTTAATCAAATAAAATATCTTATGTAATAAATATTATTTTTTGTTGTACGTTAGATTAATATAGAGTATCCAATAATTTATGAAGTTGCCTTTACAATTATTTGAGTAACATATAGTATCTCATATTTTATAATTCATTATCATTATCGAGAAGTAAAAATACATAGTACTTCAAGAAAAAGAAGTTCCCTGATTGTTCAAGCTTTATACCCCCACAACATCCATCACGAAGTTAGGTGAGGTGTAAACGGAGAGTAAAAAGTTAGTAGTGAAATGGTAAGTACTTTTCATCGTTAACAGGCATCTCTCAATGTGATTAGTACAATATTAGTATTTTTGCTTCTACTCTCCATATTTCCCATGTGCATTTAGTACTTACAACATATACTGGATAATTAAACCAAAAATTGAAAGCCAACCTAGTACGCCACAAAAATTCTGGATTACACATATTCATCATAAAGAAGTCTCAAGATGGAAACACATCTCCAATGAGTACTAAAAACTTAATTTGACATAGAATAGGAACACCAACACATGGAGCTGCCAAACTCCATGTCTTTAGCATCCCATGACTGCACAATTATATACAAAGCTACCTGTTTTCTTTCTGCCAAGCAAGTTCCATTGTGGAGGCCCTTCATCTGGTACCCATGAATTCACCTCAATATAACCTTCGCCCATGACCCTGGGTCCTCCAACTACAATCAAGCTGTCACCACATGCTCGAAAAGCCAGACCCCACCCATACATAGACGTTGCTCGTTCAGGCAACCGTCCAATGGTAACCCATGCTTGGTGTTCCTTGTCGTACTTCCTGACCTCCATGGCATCATAATCGGCAGCATACAATTGGTTGTTTACAACTGCCACCAACGGAGGTGCTTGGGAAGTAGGAGGGATGTCATTCCTATCTGCATTAGGTCGCACGGGGGACATGTTTTGGATTTCAGTCCATGTTCCTGTTGCCAGATCATACTCCTCCGCACTTGTCAACAACTTTGATTCGGGTCCTCCAATACCTCCTATAACATAAAACTTTCCATCCATGAAGACGCCTGAACACATCTTACGTGGCTGATTCATGCTAGGCAAAGTCCTCCACGTGCCTTCCTCCGAATTGTAAATTTCAGCCGAGTTGAGGATTATACCTTGTGAATCACAACCACCAGCAAGAATGGCAATCTCTGCACGGCTGGCAGAAGCAAACAAGAATCTTGTTTGATTCATCTTCATTCCGGATGACCATGTATTTGTCAGTAAGTTGTACTGGTAAATAACCTGTGCCAACATCTCCTTTCCAAAAACGAGAAGCTCCGTACCAACTGCCAAAGATTCCTTGTCGGAGAACACGAAGCATTCATTTGCATTCATGGTCGGCAGATGCATCCAACGACTCCTAGAAGGATCAAACGCTTCCCATTCGAGGGGCTGGCATGAGAAATACACCCAATGCTCAATGACACCTTTTTTTCGCCTCAACTTATAAAGTTCACCGCTCCTAACTAATGAGCGAAATTCACTGTTCAAAGATGCTACGGCGCCATAATCTGACCTAGAGCATAGAATGAGAGAGCTGATAGAGTTATCACGACCAATGCCGTGAATAAGCGAGCTCAAATCCGAATCATCTCCAGCATGAGGCTGATTCCCAGCTTGCTCATCGGTAGATGCTGAAGAATTGCCAATGGATAAAGCCAATCGGCCAGAACCATCTAACTGCTTTTGCACTTTGCATTGTACATTTTCATTATTTTCCAATTTCCTTTTGCCACTTTGGACTTCAATCCTATCAATCATTTTCCTCTTTCTCAAGATTCTCATCCAATCCCCCAAAGTTATAGAATCATCAATATCCATTTTGAACCCCAAAATAAACACCAGTTCTGTAGACTTGATTTGTTCTGGATCCTAACAAAACTGGCAACCATGGAAAAAAATTAGTAAGGGAATAGAAAAATTAACTCCACCGCTTTTGTTATTTTTTCTCTAAACGAAATAAAGGAGAAAAATTGGGAGAAGAAGTAGAAGGCTATTGGGGAAGGGGGTTTCAAAGAAGGACCTTTGGATTTTCTTAGAAAATCAAAGTAAGGTTAGAAACCTCCAATTGATCAACTTAAATCCCCCATAAATCCAAGTTAAAGAGTCATCAAAATTCATAAATCCAAGTTAAATAAAGAATACACAGAAAAAGAAATTCTCAATCACCAAACCACAGAAATAGAAATTTTCTCTAGCTGTATCTCATTCAAGATAAATTTTGATCATTAATTAGAGCAAATTCCAGTAAGATCAAAACAATTTTGATAACACAAATGTAGGGATTTCGATAAAAATAGTTTTGATAACACAAATGTAGGGATTTTTTTTGCAATAAACTAAAAAAACTACAAACATCAATAACCACTCATTGATTCAAGTTTTTGAAAAGAAAAATATTAGTCCAGATCAAGTGACACCTTGGAAAAAAAAAATCAACATTCAACCCATCAGATCCTATAAAAGCAATCAAATGACTAAAACTCCCAAAATCAAGAAATCAAAAGAAAAACACCCTAAAAAATCAAAACTTTCAACCAAATAATCATGCAAGAATCATTAAAGATTCAAACTTTACAACCGCAGATCTCCAAAATTTAAATCAAATAACACCCTTTTGCCCAAATTCACCAAACGTTAATTAATCAAACACTAAAACTTCAATCTCGCATTGCTAACAAACAGAAAAAACACTTCAAACAATTAAAAAAATAAATGAAAAGGAACCAATAAATAAAAACTTACAGATTGGAAAAAATGAAAAGGAGAAACCTGATTAAAGCAGATCTGAATTGATAAAAAGAACAATCTTTACTTCTGTATTTATAAGGGATAAATTTCCTGGTTGTTGCTATTATCTGTATAATCTTTATCTTTCTTTTACGACTTTGGTTTTCTTGGTTTTAGCTATCTATCAGTATAGCCTTTATCTTTCTTTCACCGCTTTGATTTTCTTGGTTTTTGCCCCTTATCTGTATAGTCTTTATCTTTCTTTCACCGCTTTGGTTTTCTTGGTTTTAACTATCTATTTGTATAGACTTTATCTTTTTTTCACCGCTTTGGTTTTCTTGGTTTTCGCTATCTATCTGTATAGTCCTTATCTTTCTTTTGTTCGTTTCTGTACTAACTTTTCTTGTATCTTCCCGAATTGTTCTTACTAAGTTGCCTATTTGTTCGCAGAGTATGCTTATTCTTTAAAGGCAACAGAGAAGAGTGATGTTTATAGCATGGACATTGTATTCATGGGAGTTTCGGAGAAGACATGGAAATGGTGAGGAGGGTTGAGTCATGTATCGAAATGTCTGGAACTGTTCAAGAACAACTCATTGATCTTGTATTGAAACCATTGTTACCTAATGAAGAAAGTGCTGCAATTCCTAAAGAATATTCTTACTTCATCTTCTCCCATCCCCCTTAAAATAATAATTTAGACATTATTTTAATTTTTTTAAAAAAAATTATTCTACCCTACTCACCTAATCCTCCGGCCACTTTCATTTTTTTCTCATTTCTAGAAAATTCTTTTTACTTGCCGCAAGATTTTTTTCAAAATAAATTTTTTATTTCTGTTATTTTGGTACACAAGTAGAAAAGTATTTTTCTAAAAAAAATGTGTACGTATCTATAAAAATATATTAGGAGCGGAATGTTAAATGGGATGTGATAGAATTTTATTTATTTTTAAAACTAAAATCATATAAACTTGTAGGAAGGAGTGGAGGAGGGAGTGAAGTTTGAATTTTCTAAGAATATTTTATAAAAGTGAATTAAAAAAAAATGACGGGGATTGTTGGGGGTGTGGTGGGTACGCAGGGGGGTGGGGGTGGATTAGGTGATAAAGATATTTTAAATTTTATTCTTTAAAAAATAATAAGTTTTAAAAAATATTTTTTTTTTTGGAAAGGACTAATATTTTAATCTTTAGCTTTTAACTAATATTAATAGTTTATTTAATTTTTTTCAAGGTGAAATATTTTATCCATGTGACAAGCTTTTTATTAATAAAATAGAGGGTGTATTACGCACACCACTTGTCATGCACCGGGAGGGTACCCTTGGCGTGGCCGATATTTGAAGAACTTTGGTTGATTCCCCAAGAAAACCACCTGGCCTCATCATCACATCACATCACATTCAGCAACGAAAGTGAATATTCAAGTAACAACTATGATTTAACCAACTAACTGAATCTCCATATCAATAATAGTTTTCAATAAATAAAGTTGAAAAGTAAACAACAATCAACTATCACTGATCAATATCTATGAAGCATCCAAACTCATGTCTAGAAGGTACCAAGACAAGTCTCGAACTACCTCGAAAGAAATACTGCTAATCAAGATAAAATAAAGAAAGCTCCTCCAAATAACAAGCAGGGCTCACCAAGTCTGCAATCAGGAGTATGTCTCAAAAGTTCATTTGTTAAAGATCTCTATCACTTGTTTCTACATCATATAACGATATAGGCCCAAATGAATGTTAGTACATCGAATACACTTGTATGTAATATGCCTATAGAAACAAATATGGTTCAATACAGTCAACCTAAATAGCTCGAACAATCAACTATTGAACTCAATAATCTATCCAATCAACTCAATGAAGGATGCGAGAATCTTATAATAAAATAATGCTCCTAAAGGAAACTCTAGCATGCGATGCAATCAAATTACTTATGCACAATCAGGGAATTTCTCTAACCAATAACCATCACATATGAGTTGGTGATGATACAATATTTGCACTGTCATTGCCATAGTTATCCAATACTTGTCAAGGTAAGAGACGATCAAATCAATCTTGGATCTACAATCAATAATTGTCCAACTGTTGGGACATGAGAGGCATGGACTCAATCCTACGCTAGCAACGTAGTTTATGAGTTAGAGTTATTATTTACTCTCATGCCCATATCAATGCTCAATACTCCTCTTAGGCAATATGCTCATATCAATCAATTCAATCAACTCTTTTATTAGACTTATGATGTTTTGACTGAGTATTTTGAAATGTTTATATCCTACCTCATATTTGTTTCATTCTTACTATTTTATATACTCTTTTATGACGCAGAGACGGGTATTAGGTATCATCAACAAACGCATCGTTGAGGATCTATTCACATTTAGCAATTAATATTTTGCTCGTTAAATTACATCGATTATATTATCTGTTCTTATTTGTTATAGTATTGAGTAGAGGTGACATAATATAATTTAAGTATTAGTGAGTTATTAAGAGATCAATTTGTACACGATAACTACGGAAATAGACGGTGACATGACATTATTTAGCTAAGCAAATCCTTAAGAGCCACTAATTGCCCCTTTCTCAACCTCCATCTTTCCAACTCCTTTAAATTGTCTTTACATTTTAACGGTCTGTTTTTCTTAGCTCTAAGTAAACTAAAAGTACATTTTAGATCATATATACAACTAGTTTTATCTTACGTTACGTTACATAAAAAGAGAAAATCACCGCTTCATTGGGAACCTAAATTGAGTTTTGAAATTATCCAATTATATTTAGAGAAATTTTTGTTCTCATATAGTTGTTAAAAAAGTGATTATCATTTTGAGTGAATTAATTTTTTTTTGTTGAGGATTGAACGTAAGTTGACATCAGTTTTGAGTGAACTGACTTTTTTTTATGAGGATCAATTATGAGTTGGCGTTTGTTTTGAGTGAACTGACTTTTGTTTATGAGGACCAAACATGAGTTGGCATCTGTATCTGTTCACACTTTATTATAGAATGACGTTGTTTTGAGTAAAATTGGCTTTTTTTATGAGGATCAACCGTGAGTTGGTCTATTTACACTTTACTATAGAATGATATTATCTTGAGTAAATTGACATATTTTTTATAAGGATCAAACGTTAGTTGTCATACATTCACACTCTACTATAGAATGGGTTATCTTGAGTAAACTGGCTTTTTTTCTATGTGAGGATCAAACATGAGTTGTCATCTATTCACACTTTACTGCAGAATGAGATTATCTTGAGTAAATTATTTTTTTCATAAGGATCAAACGTGAGTTGTCATCCATTCACACTTTACTATAGAATGAGATTATCTTGAGTGAATTTACCTTTTTTTTTATGAGGATCAATGCATTGTCATCTATTCACACTTTACCATAGAATGAATTTATTTTTAGTAAATTGGCTTTTTTTCATGAGAATCAAATGAGGGCTATCATATATTCACGCTTTACTGTAAAATAGGGATAAATGTGAGCTGTCATCTATTACAAGGATTTGAAATTGCAACAACCAATCACAATCATTTTGTTTTGCTATTCAATAAATGGTTTGGTATTCTAAATTTGATATTAGCGTATACATGTATTTGTGCATTTGTCATTTTGTTTATTTTGATACCTAATCCATTCCATGTTACTGAAAATTTAATGCATGTGAAATTATTTTAATTACTTTAATTCTTATTAGAATTTATTTTTTTAGTTTGATTTATTTCTTTGCATTTTACGAGTGGCCAATAAAATACGTTCGAATAATAATGGGTCTACATGATATATTACTAGCTTCTTTTTTTACCATGAAGCATTATAATATGAAACTAATGGTGGCTATTTTAAGCCTAAATTTTAAAAATACTAAATTATGGGTTTGATTTGCTAAAATGAACTCCAATCGAAAATCTAAATATAAATTGTACTAGTAAATTATGAGTAATTCATAATTAATTTTCCTTTTTAATTGAGGTTTGACCACATTAACTCAAGATTAATGTAATATCCTTAATAAATGACATACTAATGACAACGGATCAAAAAGGAATCACTGATTTATATATTTTTATATAAAATATTTTATTTATATATATTTACTTGGTACGAAATTTGGTCATGACATACATTCTTTTTCAATATTAGACGACAATTTATTTCAGCATGACCTTGATGCTTGCAGTTAGTATAATACAAAGGAAGAGTATAATAAACAATCTCCCGAAAATGCTTCAATATCTTACCAGATTCTTCATCCAAATACTGGAGTTTAATTCCTTTGGGGTGCTTGTCTAACAAATCAAGTTCGAATTTTACTTTTGTTGTGCTAGGTCTTGATCAGACTTAAGTTGCTTTATCAATTGCAATTGGAGGACCAACTGCTGATGCAATTAATAATAGAGATCTCTTTGCAAACAAACTGGTAGGTAAACCTTTTTAGGGATAACCAAGCTACTGCTCTTGAAGTTTCTTCCTTTGGATTGAAAGAAATAGTCTATGGAAAAGTTTTGTATCCATAGTTCTCACCATTAACCTGAATATAATCTGATTGATGTGATAAAACGAATACAAAATCCTCTTATTGCTCGCAACGAATTAAAATATGTCTCATAGCGAGTACCCCAATTAAACATTGACCTTTGATGGCAAATTGTTTTGGAAGAATCCATTGTAACTCTTAGATTTCTGGTGCTCCATATGAGAACTTCATCACAATGGCTTGATGATATCCCTCTTCAGTAGCAAATTTTTCTAATTCCTTAAACGTGAATTGTAGGGTTGACTCTCCATGTACATATTGGATTGCTTTCAATTGTGTTTTTGGCATAGATTGTGTGGTTGTTTTAGATATGATTTGCAACATATGTAGGTTTCGATATTGGCTCTCCCTCGTCCATAGGCTGGGGGGAGGACGACAAACCCATGGAAGGCCTTAAGCCGCCATTTCAGTCGCCCAGAGAGATTAAGGTTTAGCAGCCTAATATATTGTTTGGATACAATTTTGATAATTATTTGACTTTTCTAAAAGGATAATTTTGAGCTTTTACCCTTAATTAGCTTCCCTAAGTCAATTATATAGCCTGATAACCTTCTATTAACGCATAAATTTCTGAAAACATTATATTTTTATATTCAAAGTTCTCCCAAAGAAGAAGCTAGGATTCTCTATATTCAAGCGCAAACCAAAAGTTTCTTCAAGAAATTATTCTCTTCCAGGTATGTAAGACTATCAGAGCATATGATTGAGTTCATTCACATGCCCCACGTCTAAGTTTCTATTTCAATAATTTGAATAAAAAAAAATCTAGTTTTTGAATATCAATTGAGTCAATTCTTCTTTTATTGAGTTCGATATAATTATGTACTGAAGTTATTATTAATTTATTTTTGGAATTATTTTTCGTGGTTACTTCCCCATGAAACCTAGGTTAGTAAATGAGTATGGCTTTCCCATGCATTAGTTGATATTGAGATTCATGATTTTCATACATTAAATAAAGTATTGTTCTAAATCAGGTTACGTAAAGATGATGATTTTCAAAGAGCACGAGCATTGATTTTAAAGGAGTTTAAGCACTGAGTTAAGTGTTTTGAGAAAAGAGTTTTGATGAGACATGCATGACTTTGAAGCATATTTATTTTTATGAAAGAGCATATGATTTGTAATTGAAAGTATTGATGAATTGAGATTAAGATCGAGGTCCATTGAGACTTGATAAGATGAAATTGAATTGATGAAAAGGTCCATTGAGAAATATTAGCACTAATTTGGATAAGATTTGAAAGAACTCAAATCCCATAAACTTCGTAGCCACCGTAGGATATTAGGTTGAGTTGTACCTTGCTCTTGCTATTGAATTTTCTTTTGAGTTTTATTCTATTTAGCATATTACATACGACACATTCCACGTACTGACACCACTCGGCCTGCTTCGTTTTATGATGCAGATACAAGTCTCAGAGATCCTTATAGCAGACACTTCATTGAGGATCTAATCAGTCCTAGTCATTGGTGAGACCTCCTTGCTTTCGAAGGAACCTTATATTTTAGTTTATTAATTCTTTTTATTGTCTTGAGCTTGCCATGAACATGTCTTAGAACCTTCTTATGAGTTAATAGAGGCTTCATAAACTGAGTCAGGTAATACATTTTGCCTTACTTTCAGAGTCAATTTTAAAAAACTATTATTATTTACTTGAATGAAACATTGAGTTATTTTTATAAGAGATATCTTGAAACTTATTTTACATGAGGATTTGAATGCTCACTTGAGTACTTTCTTTTGTTTCATTAAGTTTTACACTAATTGGAATAAGTAAATTGAGCCAAGTGATTCGCTTGGGAACCAACAATGATTTCTGAGTGCCAACTACGCCTAGGGTATTCTCTCGGGTTGTGACACAGTCATAGTTTAAGTCTAAGACCACTACTGACTCCTGAGTAAAAAATATTATTTTACTTAGTGGAGGTCCAATGCAGAGCACAACTTCATTATGTATAATAATCTCCCTTCAACTAAATTGGTGAAGTACTCTCTTATTTTAATATTAAAATGGGTGACAAAATATTGGAACAAAATATATTTTAGTATTAAAATAATAATATTATTTTATATGAGTTAGTGGTAAAATGTGGCAATAAGTTGCTATTAAACTCCTGTACCTCTAACTCTTAGGAATGTGAGTAGTACAATATTAGTATCAGGTGCTGGAAACAGCACTGGAATGCACCAAAACAGCACCTGTTGAAAGGCCATCTTCCCGCAAAGTTTGGGATTTATTGTTATAAGATGACAAGGTGATTCATTCTGATAATTATGTTTGGATAGTAATCTTAACAGCCAACATGAACGTATAATCAAGATACAAACAATGATGTTGTAAATCTTTTGAGTGCTCAACAAAGTCCAAGTATTTGCGAATTCGTTATATTTCATTCTTGCCTCTCTAGTCTCTACCTCGATGAGTTAAGGTTAAGGTCTGCATACTTTCCTGACCCTACACTAGGTATGTTGATGTTATATTGTAAGATGATTTTTCAGGAGTAATTCAATCTTGAAACGGTCCATTAAGAACATTAATTTTTTCCCAATTATATTACTCGTGTACGACATCAAATAAGATCAAGGAACAAGTTAACAACAACAACATACCCAATGTGTACTATCACATAGATAGAGGTAGAAAAGTTATTTTCAATAGATGCTCGTGACTTAGGAATAAAAGAAAAATCATAATCACAACATTGCTATTGCATTCAAACATTATTATTGCAACATTTGGATTAACAAAATTTCGTTTTTAATTAGCAGGAAATGTCAATTATTCATTCACAAGATAGTATTTGACAATTTCTAAACCAGGGATTAAGGAAGACAATTAAGTCAAGTATGACAATTTTCTGGTGACGGAACCTGTCGAGTTAGGTTTAAAATGACTCTTTTTCCCCTTGGTCACCATTATTTACTCTTCTATTTATCAAACACGAAATGAGACATTTCAAGTTTATTGTCTCTTGCCCCACCCCTCGATCATCTCACCCCAAACCCACACTCCTTACTATATCCCGTTTGTATAGATTTTTGTTAGATTACATATAAATATTCTTGAAATAATATTTTTTCATTTTCTTATCAAACCCAACTCGAGGTTAAGGTTATTAGTCAGTCTTAATTCCTAGTCAGGGATGGGTCCAGGGTCTGAGTCGAGAGTCGATTTTGAGTCAAGGTCGATAGTCGGGTCCTAAGTCTAGATTGGGATCAGGTCCTGGGTCAATGTCGAAAGTCAGGACCCAACTCAAAGTCGGAATCAGGACTTTATGCAGAGAAGTTATTTTTCTTAAATTAAAGAAAAACAAGTCCATTGGATAAATATTTTAAAAAGATTTGAGCAAAATAAATATAAAAAAATTGAAAAATATTATTTTATAATGTTTTTCTTCATATAAACACATCCTTAGTATTAGTCCTATAATACTCCTTCCATTTCGATTCGTTTTTCAGATTTCGATTTGACATAGACTTTAAAAAAGTAAATAAGACTTTGAAATCTTGTAGTCTTATACTAAAGAGGGTAGAATATATCAAAATATTTTTTAATTTTATGGTCTTTTACATGTCATATGAAATATTGAAATTAAAGAAGAAGAGACATTCTTTTTTAAATGTATTAATGAGGAAAAGAGATAAGTGTAAAAAATAAACCTAAAGTATTACTTTTAGTTTGAGAATTACATCACACCCCACGTGAACAAAACATTCCACCTTGACAAAAAATAAATAAATTATATTATTAGTTAAAGTTAAATATTAAATATTATTATTGTTTAAAAACTATAAAATAAAACATAAAATATTTTTCTTACCTCATTCCACCACTTTCTCTGCCATACCCCACCCAGCCACCCCTTAACCAGCCAATGTTTTATTTTATTTTTTTAAAATTGAAATATTTTTAAAAAAATTCTTACATCATCTCCCCCTCTCCCCTTAAAATAATAATTTAGATATTATTTTAATTTTTTTTAAAAATAATTCTATCCTACTCACCTAATCCTCCACTTCTTATTTTTTCCTCATTCTAGAAAATTATTTTTTACTTGTAGCAAGATTTTTTCAAAATAAAATTTTTATTTCTATTATATTCAGCACACAAGTAGAAAAAAATATTTTTCTAAAAATATATGTACATATATACTGTAATTCTTCATCAAGCTAGGATCTTTTCAGTTGTAATATGAAACAATTTATTATTTAATAATTAATTAATTAATAATATTATTATTTAGTATAGGAGCAAAATGGTAATTTAACTATGCAACTTGGGGCTTCCCATTTTTAATAATATAGGATATGATATGAGATTAATCTTTGCATGACACATGAAAATAATTTTAAAATAATTAGTTCAGATCAAACAATACCCTTTTGCTCAAATTCAAATCAAACAACACCCTTTTGCTCAAATTCAAGCTTTACAACCACCATATCTTCAAAATTCAGATCAATATAAGTACACCCTTTTGCTCAACCAAACACAAAAACTTCAATCTTGCATTGCTACCAAACAGAACACTTGAAACAATTAAAAACAGAATAAAAGAAAAGAAAACAATGAGAGGAGCCTAATTGAAATTGAACTGAACTGTATTTATAGGGGAAAAGAATACCTCCACCGCTTTGTTTTCTTGGATGTTCCTTGCTATTTATATAATCTTTTATCTTTCTTTTGTTCTTTAACTGCACCGCTTTGGTTTTCCTGGTTTTTTCTAGTTGTGTATATAGTCTTTATCTTTCTTTTGTTCTTTCTGTTTTTCTGTTTGTACTAGTATTAATTTATAAGTCATTATTCTTTTGGAGAAGTGAAAATAATATAGTAACGTATTTAATCAAATAAAACATCTTATGTAATAAATATTATTTGTTGTTGTACGTTAGATTAATATAGAGTATCCGATAATTTATGAAGTTGCCTTCACAATTATTTGAGTAACATATAGTATCTCATAATTCGCTATCGTTATCGAGAAGTAAAAATACATAGTACTTCAAGAAAAAAAGTTCCCTGATTGTTCAAGTTTTATACCCCCAAAACATCCATCACGAAGTTAGGAGAGGTGTAAACGGAGAGTAAAAAGTTAGTAGCTCGTTAACAGACATCTCTCAATGTGACTAGTACAATATTAGTATTTTTGCCTCTACTCTCCATATTTCCCATGTGCATTTAGTACTTACAACATATTCTGGATAACTAAACCAAAAATTGAAAGCCAACCTAGTATGCCACAGAAAATCTGGATTACACATATTCATCATAAAGAAGTCTCAAGATGGAAACATATCTCCAATGAGTATTAAGAAAATTAATTTGACATAGAACTGGAAAACCAACACATGGAGCTGCCAAACTCCATGTCTTTAGCATCCCATGACTGCACAGTTATACACAAAGCTACCTGTTCTCTTTCTGCCAAGCAAGTTCCATTGTGGAGGCCCTTCATCTGGTACCCATGAATTCACCTCAATATAACCTTCGCCCATGACCCTGGGTCCTCCAACTACAATCAAACTGTCACCACATGCTCGAAAAGCCAGACCCCACCCATACATAGACGCTGCTCGTTCAGGCAACCGTCCAATGGTAACCCATGCTTTGTGTTCCTTGTCGTACTTCCTGACCTCCATGGCATCATAATCGGCAGCATACAATTGGTTATTTACAACTGCCACCAACGGAGGTGCTTGGGAAGTAGGAGGGATGTCATTCCTAGCTGCGTTAGGTCGCAGAGGGGACATGTTTTGGATTTCAGTCCATGTTTCTGTCGCCAGATCATACTCCTCCGCACTTGTCAACAACTTTGTTTCGGTCCTCCAAGACCTCCTATAACATAAAACTTTCCATCCATGAAGACGCCAGAACACATCTTCCGTGGCTGATTCATGCTAGGCAAAGTCCTCCACGTGCCTTCCTCCGAATTGTAAATTTCAGCCGAGTTGAGGATTATACCTTGTGAATCACAACCACCAGCCACAATGGCAATCTCTGCACGGCTGGCAGAAGCAAACAAAAATCTTGTCTGATTCATCTTCATTCCGGATGACCATGTATTTGTCAGTAAGTTATACTGGTAAATAACCTGGGCCAACATCTCCTTTCCAAAAACGAGAAGCTCTGTACCAACTGCCAAAGATTCCTTATCGGAGAACGCAAAACATCCATTTGGATTCATGGTCGGCAGATGCATCCAACGACTCCTAGTAGGGTCAAACGCTTCCCATTTGAGGGGCTGACATGAGAAATACACCCAATACTCAATGACACCATTTTTTCGCCTCAACTTATAAAGTTCACCGCTCCTAACTAATGAGCGAAATTCACTGTTCAAAGATGCTACGACGCCATAATCTGACCTAGAGCATAGAATGAGAGAGCTGATAGAGTTATCACGACCAATGCCATGAATAAGCGAGCTCAAATCCGAATTATCCCCAGCATGAGGCTGATTGCCAGCTTGCTCATCGGTAGATGCTGAAGAATTGCCAGTGGATAAAACCAGTCGGCCAGAACCATCTGACTGCTTTTGCACTTTGCATTGTACATTTTCATCATTTTCCATTTTCCTTTTGCCACTCTGGACTTCAATCTTACTAATCATTTTCCTCTTTCTCAAGATTCTCATGCAATCCCCCAAAGTTAAAGAATCATCAAAATTCATATTGAACCCAAAAATAAACACCTGTTCCGCAGACTTGCTTTGTTCAGAATCCTAACAAAACTGGAAACCATGGAACAAAATTAGTAAGGGAACAGAAAAATTAACTCCACCACTTTTGTTATTTTTTTCTAAAAGAAATAAAGGAGAAAAATTGGGAGAAGAAGAAGGAGGCTATTGGGGAGGGGGGTTTCAAAGAAGGGCCTTTGGATTCTCTTAGAAAATCAAAGTAAGGTTAGAAACCTCCAAGTGATCAACTTAATCCCCCACAAATCCAAGTTAAAGAATCATCAAAATTCATAAATCCAAGTTAAATAAAGAACACACAGAAAAAGAAATTCTCAATCACCAAATCACAGAAACAGAAATTTTCTCTAGTTGTATCTAGTTCAACATAAATTTTGATCATTAAGTAGAGCAAATTCCAGTAAGATCAAAACAATTCCGATAACACAAATGTAGGGATTTTGATAAAAATAGTTCTGATAACACAAATATAGGGATTCTTTTTTTGCAATAAACCAAAAAACGACAAACATCTATAATCGCTCATTGATTCAAGTTTTTGAAGGAAAAAAAAATTAGTCCTAATCAAGTGACTCCTTGCAAAAAAAATCAACATTCAATCCAGCAGATCCTGTGAAAGCAATCAAATGACTAAAACCCCCAAAATTAAGAAATCAACAGAAAAACACCCTAAAAAATCAAAACTTTCAATCAAATAATCATGCAAGAATCATTAAATATTCAAACTTTATAACCCCTGATCTCCAAAATTTAGATCAAACAACATCCTTTTGTCCAAATTCACCAAAGTCCAATCAATCAAACTCTAAAACTTCAATCTCGCATTGCTAACAAATAGAAAAAACACTTCAAAAAATTAAAAAAAAATAAAAGAAAAGGAACCAATAAATAAAAACTTACAGATTGGAAAAGATGAAAAGGAGGAGCCTGATTAAAGTTGAACTGAACTGATAAAAAAAAAACAATCTTTACTTCTGTATTTATAGGGGACAAATTTCTTGGTTGTTGCTATTTATCTGTATAATCTTTATCTTTCTTTTACCGCTTTGGTTTTCTTGGTTTTATCAATCTATCAGTACAGTCTTTATATTTTTTTCACCACTTTGGTTTCTTGGTTTTAGCTATCTATCTGTATAGTCTTTATCTTTCTTTCACCGCTTTGGTTTTCTTGGTTTTAACAATCTATCTGTATAATCTGTATCTTTCTTTCACCGCTTTGATTTTCTTGATTTTCGCTATCTATCTGTATAGTCTTTATCTTTCTTTTGTTCTTTTTGTTTTTTTGTCTGTACTAGCATTTCTTGTATCTTTCAAAATTGTTCTTACTAAGTTGCCTATTTGTTCGCAGAGTATGCTTATTCTCCGAATGCAACAGAGAAGAGTGATGTTTATAGCATGGGCATTGTATTCATGGGAGTTTCGGAGAAGACATGGACATGGTGAGGTGGGTTGAGTCATGTATTGAAATGTCTGGAAATGTTTAAGAACAACTCATTGATCCTGCATTGAAACCTTTGTTACCTAATGAAGAAAGCGCTGCAATTCCTAAAGAAATTCTTACTTCATCTTCTCCCATCCCCCCTTAAAATAATAATTTAGATATTATTTTATTTCTTAAAAATTATTCTACCTTACTCACCTAATCCTCCACTTTCATTTTTTTTCTCATTTCTACAAAATTCTTTTTACTTGCCGTAAGATTTTTTTCAAAATAATTATTTTTATTTCTTTTATATTTGGTACACAAGTAGAAAAAATATTTTTCTAAAAAAATATGTACGTATCTATAAAAATAAATTAGGAGCGGAGTGTTAAATGGGATGTGATAGAATTTTATTTATTTTAAAAGGGTATTTCACATAACTATACAAAAAAATATTGGTATTTACAAGCCCCTACCAACTTTTGAATATTTACCATTAATATACCAACTTTATTTACAAAATAGGTAAGAGAATGTGTTTTAGATTAATTAATGTTGAAAAGGATATGATGTGATTTGTGTTGGGAAATGGGAAATGGGCTATTATGGTAAATAAAATGGAAAGAGTAATTTGTATCCAAAAGTTGTATAATTGTGTAAAATTTTCTTTTAAAAAAAAATAATATCAATTTTTTAGGAATGAGTGGAGGAGGGGGTGAAGTTTGAAGTTTCTAAAAATATTGGGGGGGTGGGGGTGGGGTTGAGGGGGTACGCAGGGGATGGGGGTGGATTAGGTGATAAAGATATTTTAAATTTTATTTTTAAGAAAATAATTAGTTTTAAAAAATAATTTTTTTGGAGAGCATTAATACTTTAATCTTTAACTTTTAACTAACATTAATAGTTTATTTAATTTTTGTCAAGGTGAAATATTTTATCCATGTGGCAAGCTTTTTATTAATAAAACAGAAAGTGTATTACACACATCACTTGTCATGCACCGGGAGGGTACCCGTAGTGTGGCCGGCATTTGAAGAACTATTGTTGATTCCCGAAGAGAACCATCTGGCCTCATCATCACATCACATTAAGCAGCAGAAGTAAATACTCAAACAACGACTATGATTTAACCAACTAACTGAATCTCCATATCAATAATAGTTTCAAATAAATAAAGTTGGAAAGTAAACAACAATCAACTATCACTGATCAACATCTATGAAGCATCCAAACTCATGTCTAGAAGGTGCCAAGACAAGTCTCAAACTACCTCAAAAGAAATACTGCTAATCAAGATAAAATAAAGTAAGCTCCTCCAAATAACAAAAGCAGGGCTCACCAAGTCTGCAATAAGGAGTATGTCTTCAAAGGTGCGCTTGTTGAAGGCCTCTATCACTTGTTTTTGCATCATAGATATAGGCCCAAATGAATGTCAGTACATCGAATACACTTGTATGTAATATGTCTATAAAAACAAGTATCACTCAATACAATCAACCTTAAATAGCTCGAACAATCAACTATTCAACTCAATAATCTATCCAATCAACTCAATCAAGGATGCAAGATTCTTATAATAAAATAATGCTCCTAAAGGAAACTCTAGCATGCGATGCAGTCAAATTACTTATGCACAATCAGGAAATTTCTCTAACCGATAACCATCACATATGAGTTGGTGATGATACAACATTTGCACTGTCATTGCCATAGTCATCCAATACTTGTCAAGGTAAGGGACGACCAAATCAAAATTGGATCTACAATCAATAATTATCCAACTGTTGGGACATGAGAGGCATGGCCTCTATCCTACACCGGCAACATAGTTTATGAGTTAGAGTTGTTATTTACTCATGCCTATATCAATGCTCAGTACTCCTCTTAGGCAATATGCTCACATCAATTAATTCAATCAACTCTTTTATTAGACTTATGACATTCTGACTGAGTATTTTGAGATGCTTGTATTCTATCTTATATTTATTTTATTCTACTATTTCACATACTCTTTTATGATGCAGAGACAGGTATTAAAGATCATCAACAACGCATCATTGAGAATTTATTCGCATTCAAGAATTAAAATTTTCTCATTAAATTACACCGACTATATTATCTGTTGTTATTTTTTATAGTATTGAGTAGAGGTGACATAATATAATTTAAGTATTAGTGAGTTATTAAGAGATCAATTTGTACACGATAACTTCGGAAATAGACGGTGACATGACATTATTTAGCTAAGCAAATCCTTAAAGAGCCACTAATAGTCCCTTTCTCAACCTCCATCTTTCCAACTCCTTTAAATTGTCTTCACATTTTAACGGTCTGTTTTTATTAGCTCTAAGTAAACTAGAAGTACAATTTTAGATCATATATACAACTAGTTTTATCTTACGTTACGTTACATAAAAAGAGAAAATCACCGCTTCATTGGGAACCTAAATTTGAGTTTTGAAATTATCTAATTAATTTTAGAGAAATTTTTGTTCTCGTATAGTTGTTGAATAGGTGGTTATCATTTTGAGTGAATTAGCTTTTTTTGGCTGAGGATTGAACGTGAGTTGGCATCAGCTTGAGTGAACTGGCTTTTCTGATGAACATCAAATGTGAGTTGGCGTTTATTTTGAGTGAACTGACTTTTTTTTATGAGGACCAAACATGAGTTGACATCTGTACTTGTTCACACTTTATTGTAGAATGGGATTGTCTTTAGTAAAATTGGCTATTTTTTGTATGAGGATCAAAAATGAGTTGGCATCTATTTACACTTCTATAGAATGGGATTATCTTGAGTAAATTGACCTTTTTTTATAAGGATCAAACATGAGTTGTAATCCATTCACACTTTACTATAGAATGGGCTTATCTTGAGCGAATTGGCTTTTTTTTTTTGTGAGGATCAAACATGAGTTGTCATCTATTCACACTTTACTGCAGAATGAGATTATCTTGAGTGAATTTGCTTCTTTTTTTTTTATGAGGATCAATGCATTGTCATCTATTCACACTTTACCATAGAATGAATTTATTTTTAGTAAATTGGTTTTTTTTCATGAGAATCAAATGAGAGCTATCATATATTCACGCTTTACTGTAAAATAGGAATCAAATGTGAGCTGTCATCTATTACAAGGATTTAAAATTGCAACAACCAATTTATCATCTTGTTTATTTTGATACCTCATCCATTCCATGTTACTGAAAATTTAAAGCATGTGAAATTATTTTAATTACTTTAATTCTTATTAGAATTTATTTTTCTAGTTTGATTTATTTTTTTTGCATTTTACGAGTGGTCAATAAAATACGTTCGAATAATAATAGGTCTACATGATATATTACTAGCTTCTTTTTTTACCATGAAGCATTATAATATGAAACTAATGGTGGCTATTTTAAGCCTAAATTTTAAAAATATTAAATTATGGGTTTGATTTGCCAAAATGAACTCCAATTGAAAATCTAAATATAAATTGTACTAGTAAATTATGAGTAATTCATAATTAATTTTCCTTTTTAATTGAGGTTTGACTACATTAACTCAAGATTAATGTAATATCCTTAATAAATGACATACTAATGACAACGGATCAAAAAGGAATCACTGATTACATATAAATATTCTTGAAAATTATTTTTTTCGTTTTCTTATCAAACCCACCTTGAGGTTAAGGTTATTAGTCGGTCTTAATTCCTAATCTGGGATGGGACTCGGGTCTGAGTCGAGAGTCGATAGTCGGGTCCCAAGTCTAGGTTGGGATCAGGTCCAAGGTCATCGTCGAAAGTCTGGACCTGACTCAAAGTTGGAAATTGACACTTTATGCAGGGAAGTTATTTTTCTTAAATTAAAGAAAAACAAGTCCATTGGAAAAATATTTTAAAAAAAAATTTGAGCAAAAGAAATATAAAAAAATTGATAAATATTTATTAAAAATGTTTTTCTTCATATAAACACACCCTTAAAAAAGTCCATTTTGATTCGTTTTTCAGATTTCGATTTGACACAGACTTTAAAAAAGTAAATAAGATTTTGAAATCTTATAGTCTTATATTAAAGAGGGTAGAACATATCAAAATATTTTTCAATTTAATGGTCTTTTACATGTCATGTGAAATATTGAAATTAAAGAATTTTCAAAAAAGAAGAAGAAGAAGAGGAGACATTCTATTTTTTAAATGTATTAAAAAGAAAAAGAGATAAGTGTAAAAAAACAAACCTAAATTATCCTTTTTTTTTAAATTTCATATTTAAAGTATTACTTATTAGTTTGAGAATTACATCACACCCCACATTAATAAAACGTTCCACCTTGATAAAAAAATAAATAAATTATAGTATCAGTTAAAATTAAATATTAAAGTATTATGATTTTTAAAAAATTATAAAATAAAACATAAAATATTTTTCTTACCACATTCCACCACTTCCTCTAACATACCCCACCCACCCACCCCTGAACCAGCCAAAGTTTTATTTTTTTTTAAATTGTAAAATATTTTAAAGAAATTCTTACATCATCTCCCTCCTCCTTCCTCCCTCCCCCCTTCTTAAAATAATAATTTAGATATTGTTTTATTTTTTTAAAAAATAATTCTATCCTACTCACCTAATCCTCCGCTTTTCATTTTTCCTCATCCTAGAAAATTATTTTTTACTTGTGGCAAGATTTTTTGAAATAAATTTTCTATTTCTATTATATTCAGTACACAAGTAGCAAAAAAGTATTTTTCTAAAAATATATGTACATATCTACAAAAAAAAAAATTAGGAGCAGTGTATTAGATAGAGGTGTGATAAAATTTTATTTAATTAATTATCAATTACTTTAGGAAGGAGTGGAGGACGGGGTGGAATTTGATTTTTTAAATTTTTTTTTATAAAAGTGATTTAAAAAAAATAAATGGGGCGGGGATTGTTGGGGGGTAGGGTGGAGGCTGTACACGGGGGTTGGGAGTGGACTAGGTGATAAAAATATTTTAAATTTTTTTTTCAAATGACTTGTTTGTAAAAAAAAAATAATTTTTTTGGAAAGTATTAATACTTTAATCTTTAGCTTTTAACTAATATCAATAATTTATTTATTTATTGTCAAGGTGAAATATTTTATCCATATAGGTAATCAATATAGTGTATTACACACACTACTGGGGTGTGTTTACCAAATTAATAATAATAGTTTAGGTATGAAACTCATGCTTCCAATAGTTTAGATATGAAATTCTGAAAAAGGGAATAGTTTAGGTGTGTTTTTAACTTTTTTTTCAAAAGAAAAAATATTTATGTAATAATTCTTGTCTGTTTCAAAAAAATAGTAAACAAAATTAATTATTTTTCTTTAAGTGTATTTTTGGTTATATATAAACAGAATATGTTTAACTACATGTTAGTTTGTGCATTTACGCTCATAGATAATACAATATATAAAGCTAATCACATTGAACATAAGATAGAAAAAATTATATATGTATACTCTTTACGTGACATTATTAATAACTTAAATGGAATCTAAATTAATAAATAATGACATGAAGTAATTAATTGTTTTTTAGTTAAGCAAAGAGATTATGCATAAACTAAATATGCTTAACTACATGCTAAAGATGCTTGATTAGTTTTAATGCAAAAGAAAAGAAACTCCTAAATTGAGTTTAAATGCAAACCAATTTAATTAATATTATATGTGAAATTAAGTGCGTTGACTTTTTGTCGTAATTAGTTTTAATGCAAAAGAAAAGAAACTCCTAACTGAGTTTAAATGCAAATTAATTTAATTAGTATTATATGTGGAATTAAGTGGTCAGAATTGGTTATTTAGCCTTTTGTCTTAAAGATGTTGCTATATGTAGTTTACTACGTAGTGTAACTCTTCATCTAGCTAGGATCTTTTCAATTGTAATATGATATAATTTATTATTTAATAATTAATTAATTAAATAATTTATAATATTATTATTTAGTATAGGGGCAAAACCGGTAATTCAACTTTGCAACTTGGAGTTTTCCACTTTTAATAATATAGGATATGATATGAGGATAATCTTTGAGGGACACATGAAAATAACTTAAAAATAATTAGTTCAGATCAAACAATACCCTTTTGCTCAAATTCAGATCAAACAACACACTATTGCTCAAATTCAAGCTTTACAACCCCCCAATCTTCAAAATTTAGATCAATATAAATACACCCTTTTGTTCAACCAAACACCAAAACTTCAATCTTGCATTGTTATCAAACAGAACACTTGAAACAATTAAAAAAAGAATAAAAGAAAAGAAAACAATTAATAAAAACTTAAGATTGGATAAGATGAAAAAGAGGAGCCTGATTGAAATTGAACTGAACTGTATTTATATGGGAAAAGAATAACTCCACCGCTTTGGTTTTCTTGGATTTTCGTTGCTATCTATATAATCTTTTATCTTTCTTTTGTTCTTTAACTGCACCCCTTTGGTTTTCCTGGTTTTTCCTAGCTGTGTATATAGTCTTTATCTTTCTTTTGTTCTTTCTGTTTTTCTGTTTGTACTAGTATTAATTTATAAGTCATTACTCTTTTGGAGAAGTGAAAATAATACAGTAACGTATTTAATCAAATAAAATATCTTATGTAATAAATATTATTTTTTGTTGTACGTTAGATTAACATAGAGTATCCAATAATTTATGAAGTTGCCTTTACAATTATTTGAGTAACATATAGTATCTCATATTTTATAATTCATTATCATTATCGAGAAGTAAAAATACATAGTACTTCAAGAAAAAGAAGTTCCCTGATTGTTCAAGCTTTATACCCCCACAACATCCATCACGAAGTTAGGGGAGGTGTAAACGGAGAGTAAAAAGTTAGTAGTGAAATGGTAAGTACTTTTCATCGTTAACAGGCATCTCTCAATGTGACTAGTACAATATTAGTATTTTTGCTTCTACTCTCCATATTTCCCATGTGCATTTAGTACTTACAACATATACTGGATAATTAAACCAAAAATTGAAAGCCAACCTAGTACACCACAAAAATTCTGGATTACACATATTCATCATAAAGAAGTCTCAAGATGGAAACACATCTCCAATGAGTACTAAAAACTTAATTTGACATAGAATAGGAACACCAACACATGGAGCTGCCAAACTCCATGTCTTTAGCATCCCATGACTGCACAATTATATACAAAGCTACCTGTTTTCTTTCTGCCAAGCAAGTTCCATTGTGGAGGCCCTTCATCTGGTACCCATGAATTCACCTCGATATAACCTTCGCCCATGACCCTGGGTCCTCCAACTACAATCAAGCTGTCACCACATGCTCGAAAAGCCAGACCCCACCCATACATAGACGTTGCTCGTTCAGGCAACCGTCCAATGGTAACCCATGCTTGGTGTTCCTTGTCGTACTTCCTGACCTCCATGGCATCATAATCGGCAGCATACAATTGGTTGTTTACAACTGCCACCAACGGAGGTGCTTGGGAAGTAGGAGGGATGTCATTCCTATCTGCATTAGGTCGCACAGGGGACATGTTTTGGATTTCAGTCCATGTTCCTGTTGCCAGATCATACTCCTCCGCACTTGTCAACAACTTTGATTCGGGTCCTCCAATACCTCCTATAACATAAAACTTTCCATCCATGAAGACGCCTGAACACATCTTACGTGGCTGATTCATGCTAGGCAAAGTCCTCCACGTGCCTTCCTCCGAATTGTAAATTTCAGCCGAGTTGAGGATTATACCTTGTGAATCACAACCACCAGCAAGAATGGCAATCTCTGCACGGCTGGCAGAAGCAAACAAGAATCTTGTTTGATTCATCTTCATTCCGGATGACCATGTATTTGTCAGTAAGTTGTACTGGTAAATAACCTGTGCCAACATCTCCTTTCCAAAAACGAGAAGCTCCGTACCAACTGCCAAAGATTCCTTGTCGGAGAACACGAAGCATTCATTTGCATTCATGGTCGGCAGATGCATCCAACGACTCCTAGAAGGATCAAACGCTTCCCATTCGAGGGGCTGGCATGAGAAATACACCCAATGCTCAATGACACCTTTTTTTCGCCTCAACTTATAAAGTTCACCGCTCCTAACTAATGAGCGAAATTCACTGTTCAAAGATGCTACGGCGCCATAATCTGACCTAGAGCATAGAATGAGAGAGCTGATAGAGTTATCACGACCAATGCCGTGAATAAGCGAGCTCAAATCCGAATCATCTCCAGCATGAGGCTGATTCCCAGCTTGCTCATCGGTAGATGCTGAAGAATTGCCAATGGATAAAGCCAATCGGCCAGAACCATCTAACTGCTTTTGCACTTTGCATTGTACATTTTCATTATTTTCCAATTTCCTTTTGCCACTTTGGACTTCAATCCTATCAATCATTTTCCTCTTTCTCAAGATTCTCATCCAATCCCCCAAAGTTATAGAATCATCAATATCCATTTTGAACCCCAAAATAAACACCAGTTCTGTAGACTTGATTTGTTCTGGATCCTAACAAAACTGGCAACCATGGAAAAAAATTAGTAAGGGAATAGAAAAATTAACTCCACCGCTTTTGTTATTTTTTCTCTAAACGAAATAAAGGAGAAAAATTGGGAGAAGAAGTAGAAGGCTATTGGGGAAGGGGGTTTCAAAGAAGGACCTTTGGATTTTCTTAGAAAATCAAAGTAAGGTTAGAAACCTCCAATTGATCAACTTAAATCCCCCATAAATCCAAGTTAAAGAGTCATCAAAATTCATAAATCCAAGTTAAATAAAGAATACACAGAAAAAGAAATTCTCAATCACCAAACCACAAAAACAGAAATTTTCTCTAGCTGTATCTCATTCAAGATAAATTTTGATCATTAATTAGAGCAAATTCCAGTAAGATCAAAACAATTTTGATAACACAAATGTAGGGATTTCGATAAAAATAGTTTTGATAACACAAATGTAGGGATTTTTTTTGCAATAAACTAAAAAAACTACAAACATCAATAACCACTCATTGATTCAAGTTTTTGAAAAGAAAAATATTAGTCCAGATCAAGTGACACCTTGGAAAAAAAAAATCAACATTCAACCCATCAGATCCTATAAAAGCAATCAAATGACTAAAACCCCCAAAATCAAGAAATCAAAAGAAAAACACCCTAAAAAATCAAAACTTTCAACCAAATAATCATGCAAGAATCATTAAAGATTCAAACTTTACAACCGCAGATCTCCAAAATTTAGATCAAATAACACCCTTTTGCCCAAATTCACCAAACGTTAATTAATCAAACACTAAAACTTCAATCTCGCATTGCTAACAAACAGAAAAAACACTTCAAACAATTAAAAAAATAAATGAAAAGGAACCAATAAATAAAAACTTACAGATTGGAAAAAATGAAAAGGAGGAACCTGATTAAAGCAGATCTGAATTGATAAAAAGAACAATCTTTACTTCTGTATTTATAAGGGATAAATTTCCTGGTTGTTGCTATTATTTGTATAATCTTTATCTTTCTTTTACGACTTTGGTTTTCTTGGTTTTAGCTATCTATCAGTATAGCCTTTATCTTTCTTTCACCGCTTTGATTTTCTTGGTTTTTGCCCCTTATCTGTATAGTCTTTATCTTTCTTTCACCGCTTTGGTTTTCTTGGTTTTAACTATCTATTTGTATAGACTTTATCTTTTTTTCACCGCTTTGGTTTTCTTGGTTTTCGCTATCTATCTGTATAGTCCTTATCTTTCTTTTGTTCGTTTTGTTTTTTTGTCTGTACTAACTTTTCTTGTATCTTCCTGAATTGTTCTTACTAAGTTGCCTATTTGTTCGCAGAGTATGCTTATTCTTTAAAGGCAACAGAGAAGAGTGATGTTTATAGCATGGACATTGTATTCATGGGAATTTCGGAGAAGACATGGAAATGGTGAGGAGGGTTGAGTCATGTATCGAAATGTCTGGAACTGTTCAAGAACAACTCATTGATCTTGTATTGAAACCATTGTTACCTAATGAAGAAAGTGCTGCAATTCCTAAAGAATATTCTTACTTCATCTTCTCCCATCCCCCTTAAAATAATAATTTAGACAATATTTTAATTTTTTTTAAAAAAATTATTCTACCCTACTCACCTAATCCTCCGGCCACTTTCATTTTTTTCTCATTTCTAGAAAATTCTTTTTACTTGCCGCAAGATTTTTTTCAAAATAAATTTTTTATTTCTGTTATTTTGGTACACAAGTAGAAAAGTATTTTTCTAAAAAAAATGTGTACGTATCTATAAAAATATATTAGGAGCGGAATGTTAAATGGGATGTGATAGAATTTTATTTATTTTTAAAACTAAAATCATATAAACTTGTAGGAAGGAGTGGAGGAGGGAGTGAAGTTTGAATTTTCTAAAAATATTTTATAAAAGTGAATTAAAAAAAATGACGGGGATTGTTGGGGGTGTGGTGGGTACGCAGGGGGGTGGGGGTGGATTAGGTGATAAAGATATTTTAAATTTTATTCTTTAAAAAATAATAAGTTTTAAAAAATATTTTTTTTTTTTGGAAAGGACTAATATTTTAATCTTTAGCTTTTAACTAATATTAATAGTTTATTTAATTTTTTTCAAGGTGAAATATTTTATCCATGTGACAAGCTTTTTATTAATAAAATAGAGGGTGTATTACGCACACCACTTGTCATGCACCGGGAGGGTACCCTTGGCGTGGCCGACATTTGAAGAACTTTGGTTGATTCCCCAAGAAAACCACCTGGCCTCATCATCACATCACATCACATTCAGCAACGAAAGTGAATATTCAAGTAACAACTATGATTTAACCAACTAACTGAATCTCCATATCAATAATAGTTTTCAATAAATAAAGTTGAAAAGTAAACAACAATCAACTATCACTGATCAACATCTATGAAGCATCCAAACTCATGTCTAGAAGGTACCAAGACAAGTCTCGAACTACCTCGAAAGAAATACTGCTAATCAAGATAAAATAAAGAAAGCTCCTCCAAATAACAAGCAGGGCTCACCAAGTCTGCAATCAGGAGTATGTCTCAAAAGTTCATTTGTTAAAGATCTCTATCACTTGTTTCTACATCATATAACGATATAGGCCCAAATGAATGTTAGTACATCGAATACACTTGTATGTAATATGCCTATAGAAACAAATATGGTTCAATACAGTCAACCTAAATAGCTCGAACAATCAACTATTGAACTCAATAATCTATCCAATCAACTCAATGAAGGATGCGAGAATCTTATAATAAAATAATGCTCCTAAAGGAAACTCTAGCATGCGATGCAATCAAATTACTTATGCACAATCAGGGAATTTCTCTAACCAATAACCATCACATATGAGTTGGTGATGATACAATATTTGCACTGTCATTGCCATAGTTATCCAATACTTGTCAAGGTAAGGGACGATCAAATCAATCTTGGATCTACAATCAATAATTGTCCAACTGTTGGGACATGAGAGGCATGGACTCAATCCTACGCTAGCAACGTAGTTTATGAGTTAGAGTTATTATTTACTCTCATGCCCATATCAATGCTCAATACTCCTCTTAGGCAATATGCTCATATCAATCAATTCAATCAACTCTTTTATTAGACTTATGATGTTTTGACTGAGTATTTTGAAATGTTTATATCCTACCTCATATTTGTTTCATTCTACTATTTTATATACTCTTTTATGATGCAGAGACGGGTATTAGGTATCATCAACAAACGCATCGTTGAGGATCTATTCACATTTAACAATTAATATTTTGCTCGTTAAATTACATCGATTATATTATCTGTTCTTATTTGTTATAGTATTGAGTAGAGGTGACATAATATAATTTAAGTATTAGTGAGTTATTAAGAGATCAATTTGTACACGATAACTACGGAAATAGACGGTGACATGACATTATTTAGCTAAGCAAATCCTTAAGAGCCACTAATTGCCCCTTTCTCAACCTCCATCTTTCCAACTCCTTTAAATTGTCTTTACATTTTAACGGTCTGTTTTTCTTAGCTCTAAGTAAACTAAAAGTACATTTTAGATCATATATACAACTAGTTTTATCTTACGTTACGTTACATAAAAAAGAAAATCACCGCTTCATTGGGAACCTAAATTGAGTTTTGAAACTATCCAATTATATTTAGAGAAATTTTTGTTCTCATATAGTTGTTAAAAAAGTGATTATCATTTTGAGTGAATTAATTTTTTTTTGTTGAGGATTGAACGTAAGTTGACATCAGTTTTGAGTGAACTGGCTTTTTTTTATGAGGATCAATTATGAGTTGGCGTTTGTTTTGAGTGAACTGACTTTTGTTTATGAGGACCAAACATGAGTTGGCATCTGTATCTGTTCACACTTTATTATAGAATGAGGTTGTTTTGAGTAAAATTGGCTTTTTTTATGAGGATCAACCGTGAGTTGGTCTATTTACACTTTACTATAGAATGGTATTATCTTGAGTAAATTGACATATTTTTTATAAGGATCAAACGTTAGTTGTCATACATTCACACTCTACTATAGAATGGGTTATCTTGAGTAAACTGGCTTTTTTTCTATGTGAGAATCAAACATGAGTTGTCATCTATTCACACTTTACTGCAGAATGAGATTATCTTGAGTAAATTATTTTTTTCATAAGGATCAAACGTGAGTTGTCATCCATTCACACTTTACTATAGAATGAGATTATCTTGAGTGAATTTACCTTTTTTTTTTATGAGGATCAATGCATTGTCATCTATTCACACTTTACCGTAGAATGAATTTATTTTTAGTATATTGGCTTTTTTTCATGAGAATCAAATGAGGGCTATCATATATTCACGCTTTACTGTAAAATAGGGATAAATGTGAGCTGTCATCTATTACAAGGATTTGAAATTGCAACAACCAATCACAATCATTTTGTTTTGCTATTCAATAAATGGTTTGGTATTCTAAATTTGATATTAGCGTATACATGTATTTGTGCATTTGTCATTTTGTTTATTTTAATTTTCCTTTTTAATTGAGGTTTGACCACATTAACTCAAGATTAATGTAGTATCCTTAATAAATGACATACTAATGACAACGGATCAAAAAGGAATCACTGATTTATATATTTTTATATAAAATATTTTATTTATATATATTTACTTGGTACGAAATTTGGTCATGACATACATTCTTTTTCAATATTAGACGACAATTTATTTCAGCATGACCTTGATGCTTGCAGTTAGTATAATACAAAGGAAGAGTATAATAAACAATCTCCCGAAAATGCTTCAATATCTTACCAGATTCTTCATCCAAATACTGGAGTTTAATTCCTTTGGGGTGCTTGTCTAACAAATCAAGTTCGAATTTTACTTTTGTTGTGCTAGGTCTTGATCAAACTTAAGTTGCTTTATCAATTGCAATTGGAGGACCAACTGCTGATGCAATTAATAATAGAGATCTCTTTGCAAACAAACTGGTAGGTAAACCTTTTTAGGGATAACCAAGCTACTGCTCTTGAAGTTTCTTTCTTTGGATTGAAAGAAATAGTCTATGGAAAAGTTTTGTATCCATAGTTCTCACCATTAACCTGAATATAATCTGATTGATGTGATAAAACGAATACAAAATCCTCTTATTGCTCGCAACGAATTAAAATATGTCTCATAGCGAGTACCCCAATTAAACATTGACCTTTGATGGCAAATTGTTTTGGAAGAATCCATTGTAACTCTTAGATTTCTGGTGCTCCATATGAGAACTTCATCACAATGGCTTGATGATATCCCTCTTCAGTAGCAAATTTTTCTAATTCCTTAAACGTGAATTGTAGGGTTGACTCTCCATGTACATATTGGATTGCTTTCAATTGTGTTTTTGGCATAGATTGTGTGGTTGTTTTAGATATGATTTGCAACATATGTAGGTTTTGATATTGGCTCTCCCTCGTCCATAGGCTGGGGGGAGGACGACAAACCCATGGAAGGCCTTAAGCCGCCATTTCAGTCGCCCAGAGAGATTAAGGTTTAGCAGCCTAATATATTGTTTGGATACAATTTTGATAATTATTTGACTTTTCTAAAAGGATAATTTTGAGCTTTTACCCTTAATTAGCTTCCCTAAGTCAATTATATAGCCTGATAACCTTCTATTAACGCATAAATTTCTGAAAACATTATATTTTTATATTCAAAGTTCTCCCAAAGAAGAAGCTAGGATTCTCTATATTCAAGCGCAAACCAAAAGTTTCTTCAAGAAATTATTCTCTTCCAGGTATGTAAGACTATCAGAGCATATGATTGAGTTCATTCACATGCCTCACGTCTAAGTTTCTATTTCAATAATTTGAATAAAAAAAAATCTAGTTTTTGAATATCAATTGAGTCAATTCTTCTTTTATTGAGTTCGATATAATTATGTACTGAAGTTATTATTAATTTATTTTTGGAATTATTTTTCGTGGTTACTTCCCCATGAAACCTAGGTTAGTAAATGAGCATGGCTTTCCCATGCATTAGTTGATATTGAGATTCATGATTTTCATACATTAAATAAAGTATTGTTCTAAATCAGGTTACGTAAAGATGATGATTTTCAAAGAGCACGAGCATTGATTTTAAAGGAGTTTAAGCACTGAGTTAAGTGTTTTGAGAAAAGAGTTTTGATGAGACGTGCATGACTTTGAAGCATATTTATTTTTATGAAAGAGCATATGATTTGTAATTGAAAGTATTGATGAATTGAGATTAAGATCGAGGTCCATTGAGACTTGATAAGATGAAATTGAATTGATGAAAAGGTCCATTGAGAAATATTAGCACTAATTTGGATAAGAGTTGAAAGAACTCAAATCCCATAAACTTCGTAGCCACCGTAGGATATTAGGTTGAGTTGTACCTTGCTCTTGCTATTGAATTTTCTTTTGAGTTTTATTCTATTTAGCATATTACATACGACACATTCCACGTACTGACACCACTCGGCCTGCTTCGTTTTATGATGCAGATACAAGTCTCAGAGATCCTTATAGCAGACACTTCATTGAGGATCTAATCAGTCCTAGTCATTGGTGAGACCTCCTTGCTTTCGAAGGAACCTTATATTTTAGTTTATTAATTCTTTTTATTGTCTTGAGCTTGCCATGAACATGTCTTAGAACCTTCTTATGAGTTAATAGAGGCTTCATAAACTGAGTCAGGTAATACATTCTGCCTTACTTTCAGAGTCAATTTTAAAAAACTATTATTATTTACTTGAATGAAACATTGAGTTATTTTTATAAGAGATATCTTGAAACTTATTTTACATGAGGATTTGAATGCTCACTTGAGTACTTTCTTTTGTTTCATTAAGTTTTACACTAATTGGAATAAGTAAATTGAGCCAAGTGATTCGCTTGGGAACCAACAATGATTTCTGAGTGCCAACTACGCCTAGGGTATTCTCTCGGGTTGTGACACAGTCATAGTTTAAGTCTAAGACCACTACTGACTCCTGAGTAAAAAATATTATTTTACTTAGTGGAGGTCCAATGCAGAGCACAACTTCATTATGTATAATAATCTCCCTTCAACTAAATTGGTGAAGTACTCTCTTATTTTAATATTAAAATGGGTGACAAAATATTGGAACAAAATATATTTTAGTATTAAAATAATAATATTATTTTATATGAGTTAGTGGTAAAATGTGGCAATAAGTTGCTATTAAACTCCTGTACCTCTAACTCTTAGGAATGTGAGTAGTACAATATTAGTATCAGGTGCTGGAAACAGCACTGGAATGCACCAAAACAGCACCTGTTGAAAGGCCATCTTCCCGCAAAGTTTGGGATTTATTGTTATAAGATGACAAGGTGATTCATTCTGATAATTATGTTTGGATAGTAATCTTAACAGCCAACATGAACGTATAATCAAGATACAAACAATGATGTTGTAAATCTTTTGAGTGCTCAACAAAGTCCAAGTATTTGCGAATTCGTTATATTTCATTCTTGCCTCTCTAGTCTCTACCTCGATGAGTTAAGGTTAAGGTCTGCATACTTTTCTGACCCTACACTAGGTATGTTGATGTTATATTGTAAGATGATTTTTCAGGAGTAATTCAATCTTGAAACGGTCCATTAAGAACATTAATTTTTTCCCAATTATATTACTCGTGTACGACATCAAATAAGATCAAGGAACAAGTTAACAACAACAACATACCCAATGTGTACTATCACATAGATAGAGGTAGAAAAGTTATTTTCAATAGATGCTCGTGACTTATAGGAATAAAAGGAAAATCATAATCACAACATTGCTATTGCATTCAAACATTATTATTGCAACATTTGGATTAACAAAATTTCGTTTTTAATTAGCAGGAAATGTCAATTATTCATTCACAAGATAGTATTTGACAATTTCTAAATCAGGGATTAAGGAAGACAATTAAGTCAAGTATGACAATTTTCTGGTGACGGAACCTGTCGAGTTAGGTTTAAAATGACTCTTTTTCCCCTTGGTCACCATTATTTACTCTTCTATTTATCAAACACGAAACATGACATTTCAAGTTTATTGTCTCTTGCCCCACCCCTCGACCATCTCACCCCAAACCCACACTCCTTACTATATCCCGTTTGTATAGATTTTTGTTAGATTACATATAAATATTCTTGAAATAATATTTTTTCGTTTTCTTATCAAACCCAACTCGAGGTTAAGGTTATTAGTCAGTCTTAATTCCTAGTCAGGGATGGGTCCCGAGTCTGAGTCGAGAGTCGATTTTGAGTCAAGGTCGATAGTCGGGTCCCAAGTCTAGATTGGGATCAGGTCCTGGGTCAATGTCAAAAGTCAGGACCCGACTCAATGTCGGAATCGGGACTTTATGCAGGGAAGTTATTTTTCTTAAAGTAAAGAAAACAAGTCCATTGGATAAATATTTTTAAAAAATTTGAGCAAAATAAATATAAAAAAATTGAAAAATATTTTTTTATAATGTTTTTCTTCATATAAATACACCCTTTGTATTAGTCCTATAATACTCCTTCCATTTCAATTCGTTTTTCAGATTTCGATTTGACATAGACTTTAAAAAAGTAAATAAGACTTTGAAATCTTGTAGTCTTATACTAAAGAGGGTAGAATATATCAAAATATTTTTTAATTTTATGGTCTTTTACATGTCATGTGAAATAATAAAATTAAAGAAGAAGAGACATTCTTTTTTAAATGTATTAATGAGGAAAAGAGATAAGTGCAAAAAATAAACCTAAAGTATTACTTTTAGTTTGAGAATTACATCACACCCCACGTGAACAAAACATTCCACCTTGACAAAAAATAAATAAATTATATTATTAGTTAAAGTTAAATATTAAATATTATTATTGTTTAAAAATTATAAAATAAAACATAAAATATTTTTCTTACCTCATTCCACCACTTTCTCTGCCATACCCCACCCAGCCACCCCTTAACCAGCCAATGTTTTATTATATTTTTTTAAAATTGAAATATTTTTAAAAAATTCTTACATCATCTCCCCCTCTCCCCTTAAAATAATAATTTAGATATTATTTTAATTTTTTTTAAAAATAATTCTATCCTACTCACTTAATCCTCCGCTTCTTATTTTTTCCTCATTCTAGAAAATTATTTTTTACTTGTAGCAAGATTTTTTCAAAATAAAATTTTTATTTCTATTATATTCAGCACACAAGTAGAAAAAAGTATTTTTCTAAAAATATATGTACATATATACTGTAATTCTTCATCAAGCTAGGATCTTTTCAGTTGTAATATGAAACAATTTATTATTTAATAATTAATTAATTAATTAAATAATTATAATATTATTATTTAGTATAGGGGCAAAATGGTAATTCAACTATGCAACTTGGGGCTTCCCATTTTTAATAATATAGGATATGATATGAGATTAATCTTTGCATGACACATGAAAATAATTTTAAAATTATTAGTTCAGATCAAACAATACCCTTTTGCTCAAATTCAAATCAAACAACACCCTTTTGCTCAAATTCAAGCTTTACAACCACCATATCTTCAAAATTCAGATCAATACAAGTACACCCTTTTGCTCAACCAAACACCAAAACTTCAATTTTGCATTGCTACCAAACAGAACACTTGAAACAATTAAAAACAGAATAAAAGAAAAGAAAACAATGAATAAAAAGTTAAGATTTGATAAGATGAAAAAGAGGAGCCTAATTGAAATTGAACTGAACTGTATTTATAGGGGAAAAGAATACCTCCACCGCTTTGTTTTTTGGATGTTCCTTGCTATTTATATAATCTTTTATCTTTCTTTTGTTCTTTAACTGCACCCCTTTGGTTTTCCTCTTTTTTAACTAGTTGTGTATATAGTCTTTATCTTTCTTTTGTTCTTTCTATTTTTCTGTTTGTACTAGTATTAATTTATAAGTCATTATTCTTTTGGAGAAGTAAAAATAATATAGTAACGTATTTAATCAAATAAAACATCTTATGTAATAAATATTATTTGTTGTTGTACGTTAGATTAATATAGAGTATCCGATAATTTATGAAGTTGCCTTCACAATTATTTGAGTAACATATAGTATCTCATATTTCATAATTCGCTATCATTATCGAGAAGTAAAAATACATAGTACTTCAAGAAAAAAAGTTCCCTGATTGTTCAAGTTTTATACCCCCAAAACATCCATCACGAAGTTAGGGGAGGTGTAAACGGAGAGTAAAAAGTTAGTAGCTCATTAACAGACATCTCTCAACGTGACTAGTACAATATTAGTATTTTTGCCTCTACTCTCCATATTTCCCATGTGCATTTAGTACTTACAACATATTCTGGATAACTAAACCAAAAATTGAAAGCCAACCTAGTATGCCACAGAAATTTTGGATTATACATATTCATCATAAAGAAGTCTCAAGATGGAAACATATCTCCAATGAGTATTAAAAAAATTAATTTGACATAGAATTGGAAAACCAACACATGGAGCTGCCAAACTCCATGTCTTTAGCATCCCATGACTGCACAATTATATACAAAGCTACCTGTTCTCTTTCTGCCAAGCAAGTTCCATTGTGGAGGCCCTTCATCTGGTACCCATGAATTCACCTCAATATAACCTTCGCCCATGACCCTGGGTCCTCCAACTACAATCAAACTGTCACCACATGCTCGAAAAGCCAGACCCCACCCATACATAGACGCTGCTCGTTCAGGCAACCGTCCAATGGTAACCCATGCTTTGTGTTCCTTGTCGTACTTCCTGACCTCCATGGCATCATAATCGGCAGCATACAATTGGTTATTTACAACTGCCACCAACGGAGGTGCTTGGGAAGTAGGAGGGATGTCATTCCTAGCTGCGTTAGGTCGCAGAGGGGACATGTTTTGGATTTCAGTCCATGTTTCTGTCGCCAGATCATACTCCTCCGCACTTGTCAACAACTTTGATTCGGATCCTCCAATACCTCCTATAACATAAAACTTTCCATCCATGAAGACGCCTGAACACATCTTACGTGGCTGATTCATGCTAGGCAAAGTCCTCCACGTGCCTTCCTCCGAATTGTAAATTTCAGCCGAGTTGAGGATTATACCTTGTGAATCACAACCACCAGCCACAATGGCAATCTCTGCACGGCTGGCAGAAGCAAACAAAAATCTTGTCTGATTCATCTTCATTCCGGATGACCATGTATTTGTTAGTAAGTTATACTTGTAAATAACCTGCGCCAACATCTCCTTTCCAAAAACGAGAAACTCTATACCAACTGCCAAAGATTCCTTATCGAAGAACACAAAACATCCATTTGGATTCATGGTCGGCAGATGCATCCAACGACTCCTAGTAGGGTCAAACGCTTCCCATTCGAGGGGCTTGCATGAGAAATACACCCAATGCTCAATGACACCATTTTTTCGCCTCAACTTATAAAGTTCACCGCTCCTAACTAATGAGCGAAATTCACTGTTCAAAGATGCTACGACGCCATAATCTGACCTAGAGCATAGAATGAGAGAGCTGATAGAGTTATCACGACCAATGCCATGAATAAGCGAGCTCAAATCCGAATTATCCCCAGCAAGAGGCTGATTGCCAGCTTGCTCATCGGTAGATGCTGAAGAATTGCCAGTGGATAAAACTAGTCGGCCAGAACCATCTGACTGCTTTTGCACTTTGCATTGTACATTTTCATCATTTTCCAATTTCCTTTTGCCACTCTGGACTTCAATCTTACTAATCATTTTCCTCTTTCTCAAGATTCTCATGCAATCCCCCAAAGTTAAAGAATCATCAAAATTCATATTGAACCCAAAAATAAACACCTGTTCCGCAGACTTGCTTTGTTCAGAATCCTAACAAAACTGGAAACCATGGAACAAAATTAGTAAGGGAATAGAAAAATTAACTCCACCACTTTTGTTATTTTTTTCTAAAAGAAATAAAGGAGAAAAATTGGAAGAAGAAGAAGGAGGCTTTTGGGTGTGGGGGTTTCGAAGAAGGGCCTTTGGATTCTCTTAGAAAATCAAAGTAAGGTTAGATACTTCCAAGTGATCAACTTAATCCCCCACAAATCCAAGTTAAAGAATCATCAAAATTCATAAATCCAAGTTAAATAAAGAACACATAGAAAATGAAATTCTCAATCACCAAATCACAGAAACAGGAATTTTCTCTAGTTGTATCTAGTTCAACATAAATTTTGATCATTAAGTAGAGCAAATTCCAGTAAGATCAAAACAATCCGGATAACACAAATGTAGGGATTTTGATAAAAATAGTTCTGATAACACAAATGTAGGGATTCTTTTTTTGCAATAAACTAAAAAACGACAAACATCTATAATTGCTCATTGATTCAAGTTTTTGAAGGAAAAAAAAATTAGTCCTAATCAAGTGACTCCTTGCAAAAAAAAAATCAACATTCAATCCAGCAGATCCTGTGAAAGCAATCAAATGACTAAAACCCCCAAAATCAAGAAATCAACAGAAAAACACCCTACAAAATCAAAACTTTCAATCAAATAATCATGCAAGAATCATTAAATATTCAAACTTTATAAGCCCTGATCTCCAAAATTTAGATCAAACAACATCCTTTTGTCCAAATTCACCAAACTCCAATCAATCAAACTCTAAAACTTCAATCTCGCATTGCTAACAAACAGAAAAAACACTTCAAAAAATTTAAAAAATAAAAGAAAAGGAACCAATAAATAAAAACTTACAGATTGGAAAAGATGAAAAGGAGAAGCCTGATTAAAGTTGAACTGAACTGATAAAAAGAACAATCTTTACTTCTGTATTTATAGGGGACAAATTTCTTGGTTGTTGCTATTTATCTGTATAGTCTTTATCTTTCTTTTACCGCTTTGGTTTTCTTGGTTTTATCAATCTATCAGTACAGTCTTTATCTTTCTTTCACCATTTTGGTTTTCTTGGTTTTAGCTATCTATCTGTATAGTCTTTACCTTGCTTTCACCGCTTTGGTTTTCTTGGTTTTAACAATCTATCTGTATAATATGTATCTTTCTTTCACCGCTTTAGTTTTCTTGATTTTCGCTATCTATCTGTATTCTTTATCTCTCTTTTGTTCTTTTTATTTTTTTGTCTGTACTCACATTTCTTGTATCTTTCAAAATTGTTCTTACTAAGTTGCCTATTTGTTCGCAGAGTATGCTTATTCTTTGAATGCAACAGAGAAGAGTGATGTTTATAGCATGGGCATTGTATTCATGGGAGTTTCGGAGAAGACATGGAAATGGTGAGGAGGGTTGAGTCATGTATCAAAATATCTGGAATTGTTTAAGAACAACTCATTGATCCTGCATTGAAACCTTTGTTACCTAATGAAGAAAGCGCTGCAATTCCTAAATAAATTCTTACTTTATCTTCTCCCATCCCCCTTAAAATAATAATTTAGATATTATTTTATTTTTTTAAAAAAATTATTCTACCTTACTCGCCTAATCCTCCACTTTCAAATTTTTTCTCATTTCTACAAAATTCTTTTTACTTGCCGCAAGATTATTTTCAAAATAATTATTTTTATTTCTATTATATTTGGTACATAAGTTGAAAAAATATTTTTCTAAAACAATGTGTACGTATCTATAAAAATAAATTAGGAGCGGAGTGTTAAATGGGATGTCATAGAATTTTATTTATTTTAAAAAATAAAATAATATCAAATTTTTAGGAAAGAGTGGAGGAGGGGGTGAAGTTTGAATTTTCTAAAAATATTTTATAAAAGAGATTTAAAAAAAATAAATGGCGGGGATTGTTGGGGGTGGGGTGGAGGGGGTACGCAGGGGATGGGGGTGGATTAGGTGATAAAGATATTTTAAATTTTATTTTTTTAAAAATAATTAGTTTTTTTTAAAAAAAATTTGGAGAGCAATAATGCTTTAATCTTTAACTAATAGTTTATTTAATTTTTGTCAAGGTGAAATATTTTATCCATGTGGCAAGCTTTTTACTAATAAAATAGAGAGTGTCTTACACACACCACTTGTGATGCACCGGGAGGGTACCCTTGGCGTGACCGGCATTTGAAGAACTATTGTTGATTTCCGAAGAGAATCACCTGGCCTCATCATCACATCACATTCAGCAGCGGAAGTAAATACTCAAGTAACGACTATGATTTAACCAACTAACTAAATCTCCATATCAATTATAGTTTCCAATAAATAAAGTTGGAAAGTAAACAACAATCAACTATCACTGATCAACACCTATGAAGCATCCAAACTCATGTCTAGAAGGTGTCAAGACAAGTCTCGAAGTATCTCAAAAGAAATACGGGTAATCAAGATAAAATAAAGAAAGCTCCTCCAAATAACAAGCAACGCTCACCAAGTCTACAATCAGGAGTATGTCTTCAAAGGTGCGTTTGTTGAAGGCTTCTATCACTTATTTCTGCATCATAAAACGATATAAGCCCAAATGAATGTCAGTACATCGAATACACTTATATGTAATATGTCTATAGAAACAAGTATCATTCAATACAATTAACCTTAAATAGCTCGAACAATCAACTATTCAACTCAATAATTTATCCAATTAACTCAATCAAGGATGCAAGATTATTATAATAAAATAATGCTCCTGAAGGAAACTCTAGCATGCGATGCAGTCAAATTACTTATGTACGATCAGGGAATTTCTTTAACCGATAACCATCACATATGCGTTGGTAATGATACAACATTTGCACTGTCATTGCCATAGTCATCCAATACTTTTCAAAGTAAGCGACGATCAAATCAAACTTGGATCTATAATCAATAATTGTCCAACTGTTGGGACATGAGAGGCATGGTCCCTATCCTACGCTGGCAACGTAGTTTGTGAGTTAGAGTTGTTATTTACTCATGCCTATATCAATACTCAATACTCCTCTTAGGCAATATGCTCACATCAATCAATTCAATCAACTCTTTTATTAGACTTATGACGTGCTGACTGAGTATTTTGAGATGCTTGTATTCTACCTTATATTGGTTTCATTCTACTATTTTAAATACTCTTTTATGATGCAGAGTTAGGCATTAGAGATTATCAACAAACGCATCATTGAGGATCTATTCGCATTCAACAACTAAAATTTTGCTCGTTTAATTATACCAACTATATTATCTGTTGTTACTTGTTATAGTATTGACTAGAGGTGACATAATATAATTTAAGTATTAGTGAGTTATTAAGAGATCAATTTGTACACGATAACTACGGAAATAGATGGTGACATGACATTATTTAGCTAAGCAAATCCTTAAGAGCCACTAATTGTCCCTTTCTCAACCTCCATCTTTCCAACTCCTTTAAATTTCTTTACATTTTAACGGTCTTTTTTTTATTAGCTCTAAGTAAACTAAAAGTACAATTTTAGATCATATATACAACTAGTTTTATCTTACGTTACGTTACATAAAAAGAGAAAATCACTGCTTCGTTAGGAACCTAAATTTGAGTTTTGAAATTATCTAATTATTTTTAGAGAAATTTTTGTTCTCGTATAGTTGTTGAGTAGGTGGTTATCATTTTGAGTGAATTGGCCTTTTTTTTTTCTGAGGATTGAACGTGAGTTGGCATCAGTCTTGAGTGAACTGGCTTTTTTTGATGAGCATTAAATCTGAGTCGGCATTTGTTTTGAGTGAACTCGCTTTTTTTTATGAGGACCAAACGTGAATTGACATCTTTATCTGTTCACACTTTATTGTAGAATGGGATTGTTTTGAGTAAAATTGGCTTTTTTTTTATGAGGATAAAGAATGAGTTGGCATCTATTTACACTTCTATAGAATGGGATTATCTTGAGTAAATTGACCTTTTTTCTTTTAAGGATCAAACGTGTGTTGTAATCCATTCACACTTTACTATAGAATGGGCTTATCTTGAGTGACTTGGTTTTTTCTTAATGAGGATCAAACGTGAATTGTCATCTATTCACATTTTACTGTAGAATAAAATTATCTTGAGTAAATTATTTTTTTATGAGGATCAAACGTAAGTTGTCATCTATTCACACTTTACTATAGAATGAGATTATCTTGAGTGAGTTTGCTTTTTTTGATGAGGATCAATGAACTGTCATCTATTTACACTTTACTATAGAATGAATTTATTTTTAGTAAATTGACTTTTTTTCATGAGAATCAAATGTGAGCTGTCATATATTCACGTTTTACCATTAAATAGGGATCAAATATGAGCTGTCATCTATTAAAAAAGGATACAAGGGTTTTAAATTGCAACAACCAATCACAATCATTTTGTTTTACTATTTGGCTCAAAAAAAAGAATTTTTTTTTTCTATATTCAATAAACGGTTTGGTATTCTAAATTTGATTTTAGCTTATACATGTATTTGTGCAT
This sequence comes from Solanum rostratum, assembly GCA_029948455.1. Lineage (NCBI taxonomy): Eukaryota > Viridiplantae > Streptophyta > Magnoliopsida > Solanales > Solanaceae > Solanum > Solanum rostratum. Next base: position 8,773,816 of record CM057046.1, read on the forward strand.
TTGTCATCTTGTTTATTTTGATACCTCATCCATTCAATGTTACTGAAAATTTAAAGCATGTGAAATTATTTTAATTACTTTAATTAGGATTTATTTTTCTAGTTTGATTTATTTCTTTGCATTTTACGAGTGATCAATAAAATACGTTCGAATAACAATAGGTCTACATGATATATTACTAGCTTTTTTTTTTTTTTACCATGAAGCATTATAATATGAAACTAATGGTGGCTATTTTAAGCCTAAATTTTAAAAATGTCAAATTATGGATTTGATTTGCTAAAATGAACTCCAATTGAAAATCTAAATAAAAATTGTACTAGTAAATTATGAGTAATTCATAATTAATTTTCCTTTTTAATTGAGGTTTGACCATATTAACTCAAGATTAATGTAATATCCTTAATAAATGACATACTAATGACAACGGATCAAAAAGGAATCACTGATTTATATATTTTTATATAAAATATTTTATTTATATATAGTTACTTGGTGGCTTGTTTATGAGAAAAAAAAATGTCATGCTATACTTAAAAGTTTTGTTGATGTAGATGAGAAAATTTGATGCTATTTGTTGAAAATGAGAAAACAAATTACTATTTGCTAACTCTGCCACGAAAGTTTAAAATAGTTTTTTTTAAGCTTTAGCTAATGAAAACGTGAATTGATTTTATTATATCAAACACTTTATTTTGAGAATTTTTTTTTTTTATTTTGACTAACTATGACAACATCAATATTATTGGTAGAGTATATTCTAAAGGTAAATTTAAACCATGAGGGAGAAAAAATAAAATTATCAGGTCATATTATTCGGTTTTATATCATTTACTGATTGTGTTAAATTTTTCAAATTTATAGATTAAGACTATAGCACGAAAAAAGGTCTAAAGTACATCGTAGAACCAGTTTCAATGGAAAAAACAAATAATATGATGGCTTATTGTGAAATGCACTAATATTAATTTTATTGAATCCCTATGATGTGAGTGCATTTATCCTATAATGATTTGTGAAGGTTGAGGAACCAATTTTTGCCATAATGACCAACAATTGTGATGTCTCAAAAGTTTTCAAAGTTGAAACATCTCCCTGTTCATCAATAGTCTATCCAACATGCTTTCCGATATTCTCCAAAATCTTACCAGATTCATATTCTATATCTAAAGCACCTGAAGCTTTCTCCTTGCAAAAGGAACAATTCCACCGGTAGCCATATCTATTTGAACGTCATTTGTGGGAAAAATTTGATCCTCAACAACACCTTGTGCATCTTTATCAAAGGTTTTTTCTGCCGAGAAATCACTATTCAAGTCTGCTTGAACTTGAGGATTATTTTGGATCAAAACAAGAGTAGAATTGTTGTGTATAGCATCATTAGATTTTGATGATTCAATAATCGTCAATGCATTATCTTTGGAGCACGTAATTAGATTTAGTCATTGGCACTTCGACCAACTTTTGTTTGTCCCCTCTTTTCGTTCAAAATTTTCCTTGCATAGCCCTTATATTTCTCAATATCAGGCGCAATTTCTTCTTCCCTGCCCACCTCTTGATCATGGCATACATTATTTATCAATATTAGACGACAATTTATTTCAGCGTGACCTTGATGCTTGCAATTAGTATAATACAAAGGAAGATTATCATAAATAATCTCCTGGAAGTGCTCCAATATCTTACTAGATTCTTCATCCAAATACTGGAGATTAATTCGTTTGGGGTACTTGTCTAACAAATCAAGTTCGACTTTTACTCTTGTTGTGCTAGGCCTTGATCGAACTTAAGTTGCTTTATCAATTGCAATTGGAGGACCAGATGCCGATGCAATTGATAATAGAGATCTCTTCGCAAACAAACTGGTAGGTAAACCTTACAAGGATAACCAAGCTACTGCTCTTGAAGTTTCTTCCTTTGGATTGAAAGAAATAGTCCATGGAAAAGTTTTGTATCCATAGTTCTCACCATTAACTTGAACATAACCTGATTGATATGATAAAACGGATACAAAATCCTCATATTGCTCGCAATGAATTAAAATATGTCTTGTAGCAAGTACCCCAATTAAACATTGACCTTTGATTGCAAATTGTTTTGGAAGAATCCATCGTAACTCTTGGATTTCTGGTGCTCCATACGAGAACTTCATCACAATGGCTTGATGATGTCCCTCTTCAGTAGCAAATTTGTCTATTTCCTTAAACGTGAATTATAAGGTTGGCTCTCCATGTACATATTGGATCGATTTCAATTGTGTTTTTGACATAGGTTGTGTGGTTGTTTTAGATATGATTTGCACAGCATATGTAGATTTTGATATTGGTGGCTGGGGAGAGGGCGACAAAGCCATGGTAAGCCTTAAGCCTCCATTCTAGTCGCCTAGAGAGATTAGGGTTTAGCAGCCTAAAATATTGATTGGATACAATTTTGATAATTATTTGACTTTTCCAAAAGGATATTTCTGACCTTTTACCCTTAATTAGCTTCCCTAAGCCTATTATATAGCATGATAACCTCCGATTAACACATAAATTCCTGAAAACATTATATTTTTACGTTCAAAGTTCTCCCAAAGAAGAAAGCTTAGGTTCTCCATATTCAAGTGCAAACTAAAAGTTTCTTCACGACATTATTCTCTTCTATGTATGTAAGACTATCATAGCATTGGATTGAGTTCGTCCACGTGCCCACATCTAAGTTTCTATTTCAATAGTTTGAGTAAAAAAAAAATCTAGTTTTTGAATTTTAATTGAGTCAATTTTCCTTCTATTGAGTTCGTTATAATTATGTATTGAAGTTATTACTAATTTATTTTTGGAATTATTGTTCGTGGTTACTTCCCCATGAACCCTAGGTTAGTTAGTGATCATGTCTTTCCCATGCATTAGTTGATATTGAGATTCATGATTTTCATAAATTAAATAAAGTATTGTTCTAAATCAGGTTACGTATGTTTTGAGTAAAGATGATGAAAGAGTGATTTGAATTAGCATATATATATATGTATGTATGTATTCCTAAAAATTTGTGAACTAACACATACAATAGTTTAAGTGTAGTTTTGGTTATATATAAACAAAATATGTTGAACCACATGTTAGTTTGTCCATTTAAGCTCATAGATAATACAATAGATAAAGCTAATCACATTGAACATAAGATAGGAAAAAATTATATATATATATATATATATATATATATATATATATATATATATATATATATATACACATACTCTTTACGTGACATTATTTGAAATAATTTAAATGGAATCTAAATTAATAAATAATGACATGAAGTAATTAATTAATTTTTGGTTAAGCAAAGAGATTATGCATAAACTAAATATGCTTAACTACATACTAGTTCGAGCGTTTATGCTCATAAACTATTCAACAGATAGAATTAGTAACGTTCATCATAAAATTGAGAGATATATATATACTAATTTAGGATATGTGCATTGCACGTATATCCCCTATTAGTTGGTGTCAAAATATTCTATACAATGTCAATTGATATGTTAGATAATAAAAATTAAAGTATATCAAAATGCATGTTCCCAAGGATGATGAACATTTATTTTGTACTCCCTCAATCCTATTTTATATAGTAATTATATTTTTATAGTCCATTTCAAAAAGAATATTAGCTTGCTATAACTAGGAATTATTTAACTTTAAAATTTTTCTTTTACCCTCGATAAAATGATTTACAACCACAGAAAATCTAAGAATTGTTTGAGATCACGTCTTAAAAATCTTCTCTATTATGTATTAAATTTGAGTTGTATTTGGCTACACCTAAATAATAATTACATGTATAGATATATTTTAGATTCTATTAAAATTTGTGCATGTGTGATTAGTAGACATATATGAACTCAAAATATATAGCAAATAATCTAAAATGAACGATCTCAATAAAGCAAGAACATCTCAATAAAGATCTTCTAAGAAATGAAAAAAGAATGAATATTTAGAATGAAAAGAAACTCCTAACTGAGTTTAAATGCAAATTAATTTAATTAGTATTATATGTGGAATTAAGTGGTCAGAATTGGTTTTTTAGCCTTTTGTCATAACGATGTTGCTACATGTAATTTACTAAGATTTATTGTAGTGTAACTCTTCATCTAGCTAGGATCTTTTCAGTTGTAATATGTTACAATTTATTATTTAATAATTAATTAATTAAATAATTTATAATATTAATATTTAGCATAGGGGCAAAACGGTAATTCACCTTTGCAACTTGGAGCTTCACACTTTTAATTATATATGATACGATATGATGATAATCTTTGCATGACATATTAAAATAACTTAAAAAATAATTAGTTCAGATCAAACAACACCCTTTTGCTCAAATTCACATCAAACAATACCCTTTTGCTCGAATTCAAGCTTTACAACCCCCAATCATCAAAATTCAGATAAGTATAAGTACACCCTTTTGCTCGAATTCACCAAACACCAATCAATCAATCACCAAAACTTCAATCTTATATTGCTACCAAATAGAAAAAACACCTTGAAACAATTAAATATGAATAAAAAAAAAAGAAACCAATTAATAAAAATTTAAAATTGGATAAGATGAAAAAGAGGAGCCTGGTTGAAATTCAAACTGAACTGTATTTATAGGGGAAAAGAATTACTCCACTGTTTTGATTTTCTTGGTTTTTCCTAGCTATCTATATAACCTTTATCTTTCTTTTTTTCTTTAATTGCACCCTTTTGGTTTTCTTGGTTTTTTCTAGCTGTCTTTATCTTTCTTTTGTTCTTTCTGTTTTTCCGTTTGTACTAGTATTGGTTTATAAGCCATTACTCTTTTTGGAGAAGTGAAAATAATATAGTAACGTATTTAATCAAATAGAACATCTTATGTAATAAATATTATTTGTTGTTGTATGTTAGATTAATATAGAGTATCCGATAATTTATTAAGTTGCCTTTACAACTATTAGAGTAACATATAGTATCTCATATTTCATAATTCGTTATCGTTATCGAGAAGTAAAAATAAATAGTACTTCAAAAAAAAAAGTTCCCTGATTGTTCAAGCTTTATACCCCTTAAACATCCATCACGAAGTTAGAGGAGGTGTAAACGGAGAGTAAAAAGTTAGTAGAGAAATGGTAAGTACTTTTCATAGTTAATCAAGCATCTCTCAATGTGACTAGTACAATATTAGTATCTTTGCTTCTAGTTCTCATATTTCCCATGTACATTTAGTACTTACAACATATTCTCGATAACTAAATCAAAAATATTAGTGCGCCACAAAAATTCTAAATTACACATATTCATCATAAAGAAGTCTCAAGATGGAAATACATCTCCAATGAGTACTAAAAACTTAATTTGACATGGAATAAGAAAACCAACACATGCAGCTGCCAAACTCCATGTCTTTAGCATCCCATGATTGCGCAGTTATACACAAAGCTACCTGTTCTCTTTCTGCCAAGCAAGTTCCATTGTGGAGGCCCTTCATCTGGTACCCATGAATTCACCTCAATATAACCTTCGCCCATGACCCTGGGTCCTCCAACAACAATCAAACTGTCACCACATGCTCGAAAAGCCAGACCCCACCCGTACATAGACGCTGCTCGTTCAGGCAATCGTCCAATGGTAATCCATGCTTTGTGTTCCTTGTCGTACTTCCTGACCTCCATGGTATCATAATCGGCAGCATACAATTGGTTATTTACAACTGCCACCAACGGAGGTGCTTGGGAAGTAGGAGGGACGTCATTCCTAGCTGCGTTAGGTCGCACAGGAGACATGTTTTGGATTTCAGTCCATGTTCCTGTCGCCAGATCATACTCCTCCGCACTTGTCAACAACTTTGATTCGGGTCCTCCAATACCTCCTATAACATAAAACTTTCCATCCATGAAGACGCCAGAACACATCATGCGTGGCTGATTCATGCTAGGCAAGGTTCTCCACGTGCCTTCCTCCGAATTGTAAATTTCAGCCGAGTTGAGGATTATACCTTGTGAATCACAACCACCAGCCAGAATAGCAATCTCTGCACGGCTGGCAGAAGCAAACAAAAATCTTGTCTGATTCATCTTCATTCCGGATGACCATGTATTTGTCAATAAGCTGTACCGGTAAATAACTTGCGCCAACATCTCCTTTCCAAAAACGAGAAGCTCCGTACCAACTGCCAAAGATTCCTTGTCGGAGAATGCGAAACATTCATTTGGATTTATGGTCGGAAGATGCATCCAACGACTCCTAGTAGGGTTAAACACTTCCCATTCGAGAGGCTGGCATGAGAAATACACCCAATGCTCAATTACACCATTTTTTCGCCTCAACTTATAAAGTTCACCGCTCCTAACTAATGAGCGAAATTCACTGTTCAAAGATGCTACGGCGCCATAATCTGACCTAGAGCATAGAATGAGAGAGCTGATAGAGTTATCACGACCAATGCCGTGAATAAGCAAGCTCAAATCCGAATTATCACCAGCATGAGGCTGATTCCCAGCTTGCTCATCGGTAGATGCTGAAGAATTGCCAATGGATAACACCACTCGGCCAGAACCATCTGATTGCTTTTGCACTTTGCATTGTATATTTTCATTATTTTCCACTTTCCTTTTGCCACTCTGGACTTCAATCCTATCAATCATTTTCTTCTTTCTCAAGATTCTCATGCAATCCCCCAAAGTTATAGAATCATCAAAATCCATTTTGAACCCCAAAATAAACACCAATTCTGTAGACTTGATTTGTTTTGGATCCTAACAAAACTGGCAACCATGGAAAAAAATTAGTAAGGGAACAGAAAAATTAACTCCACCGCTTCTGTTTTTTTTTTTTTTTTTCTAAAAGAAATAAAGGAGAAAAATTGGGAGAAGAAGAAGAAGGCTATTAGGGAAGGGGGTTTCAAAGAAGGGCCTTTGGATTCTCTTAGAAAATCAAAGTAAGGTTAGAAACCTCCAATTGATCAACTTAAATCCCCCATAAATCCAAGTTAAAGAGTCATCAAAATTCATAAATCCAAGTTAAATAGAGAACACACAAAAAAAGAAATTCTCAATCACCAAACCACATAAACAGAAATTTTCTCTAGTTGTATCTCATTCAACATAAATTTTGATCATTAATTCGAGCAAATTCTAGTAAGATCAAAACAATTCTAATAACACAAATGTAGGGATTTTGATAGAAATAGTTCTGATAACACAAATGTAGGGATTTTTTTTTTGCAATAAACTAAAAAACTACAAACATCAATAACCGTTCATTGAATCAAGTTTTTGAAAAAAAAAAACATTAGTCCAAATCAAGTGACACCTTGCAAAAAAAAATCAACGTTCAATTCAGCAGATCCTGTAAAAGCAATCAAATGACTAAAACCCCCAAAATCAAGAAATCAAAAGAAAAACACCCTAAAAATCAAAACTTTCAATCAAATAATCATGCAAGAATCATTAAAGATTCAAACTTTACAATCCCTGATCTCCAAAATTTAGATCAAATAACACCCTTTTGCCCAAATTCACCAAAAATTAATCAACCAAACACTAAAACTTCAATCTCGCATTGCTAACAAACAGAAAAAACACTTCAAACAATTAAAAAAATAAATGAAAAGTAACCAATAAATAAAAACTTACAGATTGGAAAAAATGAAAAGGAGGAGCCTGATTAAAGCAGATCTGAACTGATAAAAAGAACAATCTTTACTTCTGTATTTATAGGGGACAAATTTCTTGGTTATTGCTATTTATCTATATAATCTTTATCTTTCTTTCACACTTTGGTTTTCTTGGTTTTAGCTATCTATGTATAGCCTTTATCTTTCTTTCACCGCTTTGGTTTTCTTGGTTTTTGCTCCCTCTCTGTATAGTCTTTATCTTTCTTTCACCGCTTTGGTTTTCTTGGTTTTAACTATCTATCTGTATAGTCTTTATCTTTCTTTCACCGCTTTGATTTTCTTGGTTTTTGCTATCTATCTGTATAGTCCTTATCCTTCTTTTGTTCGTTTTGTTTTTTTGTCTGTACTAACTTTTCTTGTATCTTCCCAAATTGTTCTTACTAAGTTGCCTATTTGTTCGCAGAGTATGCTTATTCTTTGAAGGCAACAGAGAAGAGTGATGTTTATAGCATGGACATTGTATTCATGGGAGTTTCAGAGAAGACATTGAAATGGTGAGGAGGGTTGAGTCATGTATCGAAATGTCTAGAACTGTTCAAAAATAGCTCATTGATCTTGTATTGAAACCATTGTTACCTAATGAAGAAAGTGCTGCAATTCCTAAAGAATATTTTTACTCCATCTTTTCCCATCCCCCTTAAAATAATAATTTAGACATTATTTTAATTTTTTTAAAAAAAGTATTCTACCCTACTCACCTAATCCTCCCGCTACTTTCATTTTTTTCTCATTTTTAGAAAATTCTTTTTACTTGTCGCAAGATTTTTTTCAAAATAATTTTTTTATTTCTGTTTTATTTGGTACACAAGTAGAAAGATATTTTTTTAAAAAAATATGTACGTATCTATAAAAATAAATTAGGAACGGAGCGTTAAATGGAGTGTGATAGAATTTCATTTATTTTAAAAAATAAAATCATATAAACTTTTTAGGAAGGAGTGAAGGAGGGGGTGAAGTTTGAATTTTCTAAAATTATTTTATAAAAGAGATCTAAAAAATAAATAAATGGCGCGGATTGTTTGGGGTACGCAGGGGTGGGGGGTTGATTAAGTGATAAAGATATTTTAAATTTTATTCTTTCAAAAATAATAAGTTTTAAAAAATATATTTTTGGAAAGCATTAATATTTTAATCTTTAGCTTTTAACTAATATGAAATAGTTTATTTAATTATAGTCAAGGTGAAATATTTTATCCATGTGACAAGCTTTTTATTAATAAAATAAAGAGTGTATTACGCACACCACTTATCATGCACCGGGAGGGTACCCTTGACGTGACCGACATTTGAAGAACTTTGTTGATTCCCCAAGAAAATCACCTGGGCTTATCATCACATCACATTCAGCAGCGGAAGTAAATACTCAAGTAACGACAATGATTAACCAACTAATTGAATCTCCATATCAATAAATGGTTTCCAATAAATAAATTTGAAAAGTAAACAACAAGCAACTATCACTGATCGACATCTATGAAGCATCCAAACTCATGTCTAGAAGGTGCCAAGACAAGTCTCGAACTACCTCTAAAGGAATATTGCTAATCAAGATAAAATAAAGAAAGTTCCTCCGAATAACAAGCAGAGCTCGCCAAGCCTGCAATTAGGAGTAAGTCTTCAAAGGTGTGTTTGTTGAAGGCCTCTATCACTTGTTTCTGTATCATGAAACAATATAGGCCCAAATGAATGTTAGTACATTAAATACATATGGTTCAATACAGTCAACCTAAATAGCTCGAACAATCAACTATTGCACTCAATAATCTATCCAATCAACTCAATGAAGGATGCGAGATTCTTATAATAAAATAATGCTTCTAAAGGAAACTCTAGCATGTGATGCAATCAAATTACTTATGCACAATCAGGGAATTTCTCTAACCGATAACCATCACATATGAGATGGTGATGATATAACATTTGCATTGTCATTGCCAAAGTCATCTAATACTTGTCAAGGTAAGGGACGATCAAATCAATCTTGGATCTAGAATCAATAATTGTCCAACTATTGGGACATGAGAGGCATGGCTTCAATCCTACGCTGGCAACGTAGTGTATGAGTTAGAGTTATTATTTACTCTCATGCCCATATCAATGCTCAATACTCCTCTTAGGCAATATGCTCATATCAATCAATTCAATCAACTCTTTTGTTAGACTTGTGATGTTTTGACTGAGTATTTTGAGATGCTTATATCCTACCTTATATTGGTTTCATTCTACTATTTTATATACTCTTTTATGATGCAAATACAGGTATTAGAGATCATCAACAAACGCATCGTTGAGGATCTATTCACATTTAGCAATTCAAATTTTGCTCATTAAATTACACCGATTATATTATCTGTTGTTATTTATTATAGTATTGACTAGAGGTGACATAATATAACTTAAGTATTAGTGAGTATTTGTGACATACATAATTTAAGTATTAGACGGTGACACGAAATTATTCAGCTAAGCAAATCCTTAAGAGCCACTAATTGTCCCTTTCTCAACCTCCATCTTTCCAACTCCTTTAAATTGTCTTTACATTTTATCAGTCTGTTTTTGTTAGCTCTAAGTAAACTAAAAGTACAATGTTAGATCATATATGCAACTAGTTTTATCTTACGTTACGTTACATAAAAAGAGAAAATCGCCACTTCATCGGGAACCTAAATTTGAGTTTTAAAATTATCTAATTATATTTAGAGAAATTTTTGTTCTCGTATAATTGTTGAGTAAGTGATTATCATTTTGAGTGAATTAGCTTGTTTTTTGCTGAGGATTGAACATGAGTTGGCATCAGCTTGAGTGAACTCGCTTTTCTGATGAGCATCAAATGTGAGTTGGCGTTTATTTTGAGTGAACTAGCTTTTTTTTTATGAAGACCATACATGAGTTGACATCTGTATCTGTTCGCACTTTTATTATAGAATAGGATTGTTTTGAGTAAAATTGCCTCTTTTTTTATGAGGATCAAAAATGAGTTGGCATCTATTTACACTTCTATATAATGGGATTATCTTGAGTAAATTGACCTCTTTTTATAAGGATCAAACATGAGTTGTAATCCACTCACACTTTACTATAGAATGGGCTTATCTTGAATGAATTAGCTTTTTTTTTTTTTTGTGAGGATCAAACATGAGTTGTCATCTATTCGCACTTTACTGCAGAATGAGATTATCTTGAGTAAATTTATTTTTTTATGAGGATCAAACGTGAGTTGTCATCCATTCACACTTTACTATAGAATGAGATTATCTTGAGGGAATTTTTACCTTTTTTTATGAGGATCAATGAATTGTCATCTATTCACACTTTACTATAGAATGAATTTTTTTTAAATAAATTGGCGTTTTTTCATGAGAATCAAATATGAGCTGTCATATATTCACGCTTTACTGTAAATAGGGATCAAATATGAGCTGTCATCTATTCACGCTTTACTGTAAAATAGGGATCAAATATGAGCTGTCAGTTATTAAAAAAAAGGATACAAGGATTTGAAATTGCAAACAATCATTTTGTTTTACTATTTGGATAAAAAAATAATTTATCTTTTTCTTTTTTGCTTTTTCTCTATATTCAATAAACGATTTGGTATTCTAAATTTGATTTTAGCGTATACATGTATTTGTGAAATTACATGTGCTTTGAAATGTTATTAAATTTAATACACCATTTAGGCTAATTAATGTAAAGCATAAGAGGAAAAAAAGAAGGAATAAATAAAAAAATGGAATATGAAGAGGCACAAGAATTAATCAGTAGTGTAATGTTTCAAAAATCAACACACATTACACAAACAAATAAAAGAATGAAGTGGAATAAAAATTAATTTGCAGTGTAATCATTCAAAAGTTAATGCACATTAAAAATCATTCTAATTAAAAATTATTAAAATGAAGGAAAGGTTAATAAGATGCTTGAAGAGACTTAAGATGCTTGATTAGTTTAAATGCCCTTTTGCTCAGATCAAACTTAAAAATAATTAGTTCAGATCAAACAATACTTTTTTGCTCAAATTTAGATCAAATAACACCCTTTTGTTCAAATTCAAGCTTTACAACCCCCCAGATCTTCAAAATTCAGATTAATATAAGTACACCCTTTTGCTAAATTCACTAAACACCAATCAATCAAACACCAAAACTTCAATTTTGCATTGCTGCCAAACAGAAAAAACACTTGAAACAATTAAAAAAAGAAGAAAACAATTAATAAAAACTTAAGATTGGATAAGATGAAAAAGAGGAGCCTGATTGAATTGAACTGAACTGTATTTTTATAGGGGAAAATAATAACTCCACCGCTTTGGTTTTCTTGGATTTTCCTTGCTATCTATATAATGTTTTATCTTTCTTTTGTTCTTTAATTGCACCCCTTTGGTTTCCCTGGTTTTTCCTAGCTATGTATGTAGTCTTTATCTTTCTTTTGTTCTTTCTGCTTTTCTGTTTGTACTAGTATTATTTATAAGTCATTATTCTTTTGGAGAAGTGAAATATATAGTAACGTATTTAATCAAATAAAATATCTTATGTAATAAATATTATTTGTTGTTGTACGTTAGATTAATATAGAGTCTCCGATAATTTATGAAGTTGCCATTACAATTATTTGAGTAACATATAGTATCTCATATTTCATAATTATCGAGAAGTAAAAATACATAGTACTTCAAGAAAAAAAAGTTCCCTGATTGGTCAAGCTTTATACCCCCAAAACATCCATCACGAAGTTAGGGGAGGTGTAAACGGAGAGTAAAAAGTTAGTAGCTCGTTAACAGACATCTCTCAATGTGACTAGTACAATATTAGTATTTTTTGCTTCTACTCTCCATATTTCCCATGTGCATTTAGTACTTACAACATATTCTAGATAACTAAACCAAAAATTGAAAGCCAACGTAGTATGCCACAGAAATTCTGGATTACACATATTCATCATAAAGAAGTCTCAAGATAGAAACATATCTCCAATGAGTATTAAAAAAATTAATTTGACATAGAATCGGAAAACCAACACATGGAACTGCCAAACACTATGTCTTTAGCATCCCATGACTGCACAGTTATACACAAAGCTACCAGTTCTCTTTCTGCCAAGCAAGTTCCATTGTGGAGGCCCTTCATCTGGTACCCATGAATTCACCTCAATATAACCTTTGCCCATGACCCTGGGTCCTCCAACTACAATCAATTTGTCACCACATGCCCGAAAAGCCAGACCCCATCCATTCATGGACGTTGCTCGTTCAGGCAACCGTCCAATGGTAACCCATGTTTTGTGTTCCATGTCGTACTTCCTAACCTCCATGGCATCATAATCGGCAGCATACAATTGGTTATTTACAACTGCCACCAACGGAGGTGCTTGGGAAGTAGGAGGGATGTCATTCCTAGCTGTGTTAGGTCGCACAGGGGACATGTTTTGGATTTCAGTCCATGTTCCTGTCGCCAGATCATACTCTTCCGCACTTGTCAACAACTTTGATTCGGGTCCTCCAATACCTCCTATAACATAAAACTTTCCATCCATGAAGACGCCAGAACACATCTTACGTGGTTGATTCATGCTAGGCAAAGTCCTCCACGTGCCTTCCTCCGAATTGTAAATTTCAGCCGAGTTGAGGATTATACCTTGTGAATCACAACCACCAGCCACAATGGCAATCTCTGCACGGCTGGCAGAAGCAAACAAAAATCTTGTCTGATTCATCTTCATTTCGGATGACCATGTATTAGTTAGTAAGCTGTACCGGTAAATAACCTGCGCCAACATCTCCTTTCCAAAAACGAGAAGCTCTGTACCAACTGCCAAAGATTCCTTGTCGGAGAACACAAAACACCCATTTGGATTCATGGTCGGCAGATGCATCCAACGACGCCTAGAAAGGTCAAACACTTCCCATTCGGGGAGCTGGCATGAGAAATAGACCCAATGTTCAATGACACCATTTTTTCGCCTCAACCTATAAAGTTCACCGGTCCTAACTAATGAGCGAAATTCACTGTTCAAAGATGCTACAGCGCCATAATCTGACCTAGAGCATAGAATGAGAGAGCTGATAGAGTTATCACGACCAATGTCGTGAATAAGCGAGCTCAAATCCGAATTATCCCTAGGATGAGGCTGATTGCCAGCTTGCTCATCAGCAGATGCTGAAGAATTGCCAATGGATAAAACCACTTGGCCAGAACCATCGGACTGCCTTTGCATCTTGTATTGTGCATTTTCATCATTTTCCAATTTTCTTTTGCCACTCTGGACTTCAATCTTACTAATCATTTTCCTTTTTCTCAAGATTCTCATGCAATCCCCCAAAGTTAAAGAATCATCTAAATCCATATTGAATCCAAAAATAAACACCTGTTCCGCAGACTTGCTTTGTTCTGAATCCTAACAAAACTGGAAACCATGGAACAAAATTAGTAAGGGAAAAGAAAAATTAACTCCACCACTTTTGTTTTTTTTTTTTTTTTTCTAAAAGAAATAAAGGAGAAAAATTGGGAGAAGAAGAAGAAGAAGAAGGCTATTGGGGAGGAGGGTTTCAAAGAAGGACCTTTGGATTCTCTTAGAAAATCAAAGTAAGGTTAGAAACCTCCAAGTGATCAACTTATATCCCCCGTAAATCCAAGTTAAAGAATCATCAAAATTCATAAATCAAAGTTAAATAATGAACACACAGAAAAGAAATTTTCAATCACCAAACCACAGAAATAGAAATTTTCTCTAGCCATATCTAATTTAACATAAATTTTGATCATTAATTAGAGCAAATTCCAGTAAGATCAAAACAATTCTGATAACACAAATGTAGGGATTTTGATAAAAATAGTTCTGATAACATAAATGTAGGGATTTTTTCTTTTGCAATAAACCAAAAATCGACAAACATCTATAATTGCTCATTGATTCAAGTTTATGAAAAAAAAATTAGTCCAAATCAAGTGACTCCTTGCAAAAATATTCAACATTCAATCCAGCAGATCCTGCGAAAGCAACCAAATGACTAAAACCCCCAAAATCAAGAAATCAAAAGAAAAACACCCTAAAAAATCAAAACATTCAATCAAATAATCATGCAAGAATCATTAAAGATTCAAACTTTACAACCCCTGATCTCAAAAATTTAGATCAAACAACCCCCTTTTGCTCAAATTCCCCAAACACCAATCAATCAAACACTAAAACTTCAATCTCGCATTGCTAACAAACAGAAAAAAATCTTCAAACAATTAAAAAAGAAAAGAAAAGGAACCAATAAATAAAAACTTACAGATTGGAAAAGATGAAAAGGAGGAACCTGATTAAAGCTGAACTGAACTGACAAAAAGAACAATCTTTACTTCTATATTTATAGGGGACAAATTTCTTGGTTGTTGCTATTTATCTGTATAATCTCTATCTTTCTTTCACGACTTTGGTTTTCTTGGTTTTAGCTACCTATCAGTATAGTTTTTATCTTTCTTTCACCGCTTTGATTTTCTTGGTTTTTGCTCCCTATCCGTATAGTCTTTATCTTTCGTTCACCACATTTGTTTTCTTGGTTTTAACAATCTATCTGTATAGTCTTTATCTTTTTTTCACCGCTTTGATTTTCTTGGTTTTCGCTATCTATCTATATAGTCCTTATCTTTCTGTTGTTCTTTTTGTTTTTTTATATCTGTACTAGCTTTTCTTGTATCTTCCAAAATTGTTCTTACTAAGTTGCCTATTTGTTCGCAGAGTATGCTTATTCTTTGAAGGCAACAGAGAAGAGTGATGTTTATAGCATGGATATTGTATTCATGGGAGTTTCGGAGAAGACATGGACATGGTGAGGAGGGTTAAGTCATGTATCGAAATGTCTGGAACTGTTCAAGAACAACTCATTGATCTTGTATTGAAACCATTGTTACCTAATGAAGAAAGTGTTGCAATTCCTAAAGAACTTCTTACTTCATCTTTTCCCATCCCCTCTTAAAATAATAATTTAGACATTATTTTAATTTTTTTTTAAAATTATTCTACCCTACTCAGCCAATCCTCCACTTTCATTTTTTTTCTCATTTCTAGAAAATTCATTTTACTTGCCGCAAGGTTTTTTTCAAATTAATTTTTTTATTTCTGTTATATTTGATACACAAGTAGAAAAATATTTTTTTTAAAAATGTATACGTATAGATAAAAATAAATTAGAAGCGAAGTCTTAAATGGGGTGTGATAGAATTTTATTTTTTTTTTAAATTAAATAATATCAACTTTTAAGGAAGGAGTGGACGAGGGGGAAGTTTTAATTTTCTAAAAATATTTTATAAAAGAGACCTTAAAAAAATAAATGGTGGGGATTGTTTGGGGTGGGGTGGAGGGGGTACGCAGGGGGTGGGGGTGGATTAGGTGATAAAGATATTTTAAATTTTATTCTTTAAAAAATAATTTTTTTTGGAAAGCATTAATACTTTAATCTTTAGCTTTTAACTAATATTAATAGTTTATTTAATTTTTGTCAAGATGAAATATTTTATCCATTGTGACAAGCTTTTTACTAATAAAACAGAGAGTATATTACACACACCACTTGTCATGTGCCGGGAGGTACCCTTGGCGTGGTTGGCATTTAAAGAACTATTGTTGATTCCCCAAGAGAACCACCTTGCCTCATCATTACATCACATTCAGCAGCGGAAGTAAATACTCAAGTAACGGCTATGATTTAACTAACGAACTGAATCTCCATATCAATAATAGTTTCCAATAAATAAATTTGGAAAGTAAACAACAAGCAACTATCACTGATCAACATCTATGAAGCATTCAAACTCATGTCTAGAAGGTGTCAAGACAAATCTCGAACTACCTCGAAAGAAATACTGCTAATCAAGATAAAATAAAGAAAGCTCCTCCAAATAACAAGCAGAGGTCACCAAGTCTGCAATTAGGAGTAAGTCTTCAAAGGTGCGTTTATTGAAGGCCTCTATCAATTGTTTCTGCATCATAAAATGATATAGGCTCAAATGAATGTCAGTACATCGAATACACTTATATGTAATATGTCTATAGAAACAAGTATGGTTCAATACAATCAGTCTACATAGCTCAAACAATCAACAATTCAATTCAATAATCTATCCAATCAAATTAATCAAGTATGCCAGATTTTTATAATAAAATAATGCTCCTAAAGGAAACTCTAGCATGCGATGCAATCAAATTACTTATGCACAATCAGGGAATTTCTCTAACCGATAACCATCACATATGAGTTGGTGATGATACAACATTTGCACCGTCATTGCCATAGTCATCCAATACTTGGCAGTGTAAGGGACGATCAAATCAATCTTGGATCTACAATCAATAAGTGTCCAACTGTTGGGACATGAGAGGCATGGCCTCAATCCTACACTGACAACGTAGTTTATGAGTTAGAGTTATTATTTACTCATGTCCATATCAATGCTCAATACTTCTCTTAGGCAATATGCTCATATCAATCAACTCTTTTATTAGACTTATGACGTTCTGACCAAGTATTTTGAGATGCTTGTATCCTACCTTATTTTTGTTTCATTCTACTATTTTACATACTCTTTTATGATGCAGAGACAAATATTAAAGATCATCAACAGATGCATCGTTGAAGATCTATTCACATTTAACGATTAAACTTTCGCTCATTAAATTACATCGATTATATTATCTATTGTTATTTGTTATAGTATTGACTAGAGGTGACATAATATAATTTAAGTATTAGTGAGTTATTAAGAGATCAATCTGTACACGATAACTAAGGAAATAGACGGTGACACGACATTATTCAGCTAAGCAAATCCTTAAGAGCCACTAATTGTCCCTTTCTCAACCTCCATCTTTCCAACTCCTTTAAATTGTCTTTACATTTTATCGGTCTGTTTTTATTAGCTCTAAGTAAACCAAAAGTACAATGTTACATCATATATACAACTAGTTTTATTTTTTGTTACGTAAAAAAGAAAATCACGCTTTATTGGAAACTTAAATTTGAGTTTTGGAATTATTTAATTATTTTTAGAGAAATTTTTGTTCTCATATAGTTGCTGAGTAGGTGGTTATCATTTCGAGTGAATTGGCTTTTTTTTCCTGAGGATTGAACGTGAGTTGACATCATATTTGAGTCCACTGGCTTTTTTTTATGAGGATCAGATGTGAATTGGCATTTGTTTTGAGTGAACTGGCTTTTTTTTTATGAGGATCAAACGTAAGTTGGCATTTGTATCTGTTCACACTTTATTATAGAATGGGATTGTTTTGAGTAAAACTGGTTTTTTTTTTTATGAGCATCAAACGTGAGTTGGTATCTATTTACACTTTACTATAGAAAGGTATTATCTTGAGTAAATTGACCCTTTTTTTATAAGGATCAAAGGTTAGTTGTCACTCATTCACACTTTACTATAAAATGGGATATCTTGAGTGAACTGGCGTTTTTTTATATGTGGATCAAACGTGAGTTGTCATCTATTCACACTTTAAGTTTTCTCATTTTGATTAACTATGATACCATCGATATTATTGGTAGAGTATAAAATTATTATTATAAAGGTAAATTCAGACCATGAGGAGAAAAAATAAAATTACCAGGTCATATTAATCAGTTTTATATCATTTACTAATTGTGTTATATCTTGAAGATCTATAGACTATGACCTTAGCACGAAAGAAGGTCTGAAGTACATCGAGAGGGATGAGATTGAAACTCATACATCAAAAGAAATGAGAACGAAACTCATTAATTCTAAGTCATATATGAGGACACTTAACCTGGAAACTAAAGATCGTAAAACCAGGTTCAATGGAAAAAATGAATCATATGATGAATTGTTGTTAAATGCACTAATATTGAGATTGCTCAAGATTGTAATATGTTGACTTATGTCAGCACCTTGATTATTGTGTTTAAACAATGATACTTTATTTTCCTTAAATAGTCATAGTTCAAGTCTAAAACCACTACTGAATCTGACGTAAAAAATATTCTTTTACTAAGTGAAGGTTCAATGCAGAGCACAACTTTATTATGTATAATAATCTCCCTTCAACTAAATTGGTTAAGTACTCTCTTGTTTTAATATTAAAATGACTGAAAAATGTTGGAGTAAAATATATTTTAGTATTAAAAAATAATATTAATTTATATGAGTTATAATAGTTAATTTTAGGAGGTAAATATTTTTAAAATATGCATAGACTTATATATGCTTGATTATGTATTTATTTTAAAGTAAAGTAATATATATATCACTACACTAAAGTAATTAAGTTTGCAAGATTTTCTAACTTCAATTTATGAGCGATTATATTTTTACATTTATTTATTTTACTTTATGATTTAGAGTCCAAAAATATGTGTATCATTTAAAATTTATTATTTGTAGTGCAAAGATTCTATTGAATAGTTAGGGATAAACAATGTCCGTTCCCAGAGACTATTTATCGTAAATACACGATATATATATATATATATATATATATATATATATATATATATATATATATATTTCTCTAAGAGATGCAACAAAGTGTTCAAACAAGCTGGCCCTTTGTATGGGTTACGCTAGGCTATACAAAGGGAAACAATAGGTTGGGAAAGCAAGAAAATGCAAAAGCTTTGGATTTTCTTATCTTTTTCCCGCCCTAGGAGTAGCACAAAAAGGGAAAAAAGGGAATCTCAGTGCACTAAGCTCTAGCTCTATGTAGGGTCCTGAGAAGTGTCATACTATAAGGGTCTATTGTACATAGCCTTACCCTAAATTTTTGCAAGAGGTTGTTTCCACGACTCGAATCTAAAAATAGGGATTAGCATTACTGACAGAATGATATCTCCATTGCATAAGAAGAAATTGTGCAAGAACTGGTAATAATATGATTGTACGAGTGTAATCGCATAACGAATACATACACATTCAGACTGCATCCCTCATGCATAACCCTAAGGGAAGATTCTTGCACAAATTCAGGTAACGACAAAAAGGAAAAGAAAGGGACAAGGGATGCATAACTCGGAAACATAAAAGTGTATATCATAAGAATGAATATGGAAAAGTAGCAGAGAAACATCATGAATACCATACATCGATTAGGGTTACGATTTCATCAACTTTACAACTCATAAAACCTGGATTACAATCCACAAGTTTCTAATTTTCTTGCTCACCACAAATGTAAATGACATAAAATTCAAACATCATCCATACAAGTAATTGACCATGAATATAATTGACCATGCTCTCAATGAGTTATGTCATAAAAGAGGAAAGAATTGCGGAAATAACATGCAAGTAAACGGAAGTTGGAACAAAGTACACATCATTTCCAAAGCTACCAACTGTCTTGAAAGTAAGCTAACTTTATAGATAGACCATCAACTACAAGAAATAAAGGAGTCAAGAAAATAAAGACCGCGAAACCCAAAAAGAAACTTTAGCAGACACTAATATAAACTATTAACTATTAACGGAAGTTTGTGCTTCCCTTTTCTGAAAAGAGGTTAAAACAGAAAAGATTTTGATTGGAAAAGATTTTGATAGCGCAGTTATACACGAAGCTACAGTACAAAAAACTCCACGTTTCAGCATCCCATAAAAGCGCAGTTATACACGAAGCTACCTAATCTCTTTTGTAACATCCGATAAAATTACCAAAATACCCCTAGATGAGAGAATACTTGCATTACGCGTCTTCCTAACTCCCTTGGCAAATCCGATAAAGTTATCAAAATACCCCTAGATGAGAGAATGCTTGCATTACCAAAATTTCTTTTGTTCTTTCTGTTTTATGTTTGTACTAGTATAAGAAAAAAATCAACTCCACCATTTTTGTTCCTTTTTTTTTTCTAAAAAAAAATTGGGAGAAGAAGAAGGCGGCTATGGGGGAGGAGGGGTTTCAAAGAAGGGTCTTTGGATTCTCTCTGAAAATCAAAGTAAGGTTAAAAACCTCCAAGTGATGGAGTTGATTTTTTTCTTATACTAATACAAACAGAAAAATAAAAAGAACAAAAGATATAAATACAAGAAAACTAAAGTGGTGGAGTTGATTTTTTTTCCTATAAATACATAAGAAAAGATTGTTCTTTTTATCTGTTCAATTCAGTTAAATTTCAATCCGGCTCCTCTTTTTCATCTTACCCAATCTGTAAATTTTTATTTGATGGTTCCTTTTTTTTTTTGATTGTTCGAAGTGCTTTTCTGTTTGGTAACAATGCAAGATTGAAGTTTTGGTGTTTAATTGATTGGTGTTTGGTGAACTTGAGCAAAAAAGTGTTGTTTGATTTGAATTTTGGAGATATGGGGTTGTAAAGTTTGAATTTTTAATGATTTTGCATGTTTATTTGATTGAAAGTTTTGATATTTAGGGTGTTTTAATTTTGATTTCTTTATTTTGGGGGTATTTTTTGTCATTTGATTGCTATTTTACAGGATTTACTAGATTGAATGATGAGTCATTTTGCAAAGAGTCAATTGATCTGGAGTAATGTTTTTTTTCTGGAAAAACTTGAATCAATGAGCGGTTATTGATGTTTGTGGTTTTCTTTGGTTTATTGCAAAAAAGTTTCCTACTTTTTTAATATCAGAATTGTTTTTATCAAAATCCCTACATTTGTGTTATTAGGATTGTTTTTATCAAATTCCCTACAGCTGTTACTGGAATTTGCTCTAACTAATGAAAGACACTGATGTTGAATGAGATACAGCTATAAAAAAATTTTGTTTATGTGGTTTGGTGATTGAGAATTTCTTTTTTTATGCATTCTTTATTTAACTTGGATTTATGGGGGATTTAAATTGAGGCCACCGCTTTTGTTTTTGTTTTCCTAAAAAAAATAAAGGAAAAGAATTGGGAGAAGAAGAAGATCGAAGATTAAAAATCAAAGTAAGATTAGAAACCTCCAAGTGATCAATTTAAATCCAAGCTAAAGAATCATCAAAATTCATAAATCCAAGTTACATAAAAATTTTCTCTGGTGACATAGAGCTTTGAATACTGCCATGTTGCGCCCTCCTCTCCCCAGCCTCAAGCTATGGGAGGGACCTTTTCTAAGATCAATTATGCATCTCTTCTTCATGCTAATTCATGAATCTTCTCATGCCATAATCAAAATAATTTTGAATCCAGTTGAGTTGGTCTATGATGAACTTACTGCCAAATTTACTATGGAAGAGATTGTTGAATTTACAAGAGAAGAATTAGGTTTACACCAGGCAATAGTTATCAAATTCTCTTATGGTCATCCTGATTTGAATGATATTCGTAGCCTAATACCGAAGCAACTTGGCATCAAAGGCAACTATTTGGTATGTTGGCTTGGCCATAAACACTTCTTAATCCGATTTGATCAATTTAAGGACTTTGTAGTAGCACTTTCTACTCATGTACTTGAAATTCAAAAGTGAAGAATTCTTATATAGGGTATTTCCATGGCCACAATGGTTTAACCATAAGGAAAAAACCTCTATAGCTTTGACATGGATTTCTTTTCCAAGCCTCCACCTGGTATGTTTGCAAGAAAAGCTTTATTATCCATTGCTTCAGCCGTTGGAAAACCTTTGGCAATTGATCAAGCGACACAGGTTAGATCGAGACCTAGTACGGGAAGAGTGAAGGTTTTTGTTTGATCTTCTTGACAAGCATCCAAAAAGAATTAAATTAAGCTACTTGAATGAGAAAACTGGGAAAGTATTGGAACAATATCAAGAAGTCGTGTATGATGTTCTTCCCCTGTACTGTAGGGTTTGCAAATACCAAGGACATGGGATGAATTCTTGTCGGCATAAATCCAAATCCGATATCTTGTACAGCCTTTTCCTGAGGCTAACAATGTTGAGCAACTGAAAGGGGATGCAAGAGCATTCTTGAATGCAAAGAGGCTGGAAACCAAATGGCTGAACTATCTTCTACAAAGTAATTAATTTCAACCAATTTGAATGCTGGCAAGGCTATGGAAAATGCTACAGTTGAAGTCCATGATAACGCCACTGATTTGATTAATGCGTCAAATGTCGATTTGGGACAGCAATTATCTCAAAACAGATAAATCCAACTTAGCTACTGCTGTAGTGTAAAAATCAGTGGATCATACATTGTTAATGGTGAAAGAGGCATTGATAGCTGGTTCAGGGCAGAATATAATTGTTACAGGAGATGGTGATGTTACTGAAAATTTAGAGTTGTGTAAGGCTAACTTTGTTGGACAGGTCAATGATGAACAAGGGCGGCTAACAACTGATAAATGTAGTGATTTGCAAGGTGAAAATTACAGCAATGAAAAAGATAATAAAGCTGAAAATTGGACTTTGGTTGCACATAAAAATGTAGCTGGTAGTCATATATGCTCTTCTACTAATCAAGGTAATTCTCCGAGCCGTGAAAAGGGTGAGATTGAGAATTTAAAGTTACCAACTCGAAATGTTTTTGCACCATTGTCGGTAACTGATAAACAGCAGCAGGACCTAGTAATTCACAACGTGAAGCACCTACACCAACGCATGAGTTTAGTAATTCATCGCCTACAAAAGAAGTAGATGTAAGTAGGCTACAAGATGAAAACGATCAAGATGTTGAGAGGCCTTCTCAACCAAGCTCGACCAAGATGAGAAAGGAGCAACTTGGACAAATGAATAATGATATAATTCCAACAATTGATGAGGCTTCATCCAAGTCTAAGACATGGGCAGAACAAGCTGAAGATGAAGTATCAAAATAATGGTAGCAAAAGAGAAAGCTTTCTAAAGAATAAATCACCAATTTCGAAGAATAATCTCAACCATAATGCACCTATATTTGTGCCTAAGAGTAGTGGGAAGACCAGAACTTTGATAGATAGTTCAATTGGTAGCACTCATCACCATAATGAAGAAAGTGTGATTGCAAAAAAGAATGAATCATGGGCCTTAGCATCAGGACTTAGTCTAACTAACGCATATGCAATTGATTTGGGCGAGGATTTCTTTGACGATGATGAGGAAGACAATATGTTAGACATATGCTTTGATAAAGTGTCTAGGGATGGAGATATCTCACCTAGGCAACAAAGAAGTGGAAGCAACAAAATCAAAAAGAAAACACATGGAAGACAACATAGTTAGGATGGTAAAGTGATCGGAGAGTTTGTTCTAAGACACCTACCGATGCGACTGGCAAAGCAAAATCATATGACAGTGTCAATAGTTTCAGAAAGATTCAATAAATCCAAGAAGAAATAATGAACTATCAATTGTTGTTGGACAGATTTGAAGAAGAAGACAAGAGGAAAATATTCCAGGTTACTTTATACGGGCAATCTATCTTTTTAATTTATACATTTATAAAAGGAAGTTTGAGTTTAAAAGCTCAACTTTCTTCCTGGCTTTTATATTTTTGCATTATTTAAGCATCTTCATTTGTAAGATTATCATAGAGTATATAACAAACTCGTGGTGATCATAAAATACTTAGCTCTCTCTAGCTCTTATTTTCTTCACATTTGTAAATTAGTGAAGTTTCAGTATTTCATTAGGATTGGTAAGGTAAAGTCTAGCTCCCCCCCCCCCCCCTCCTGCTTGTACTTATCCGTGGGATTTTTTTTTAATAAAAAACCGCTACACACTCTATCTAGTGGTATAAATTCAAAAAAAAAACATCAGTTTTGATCATTAATTAGAGCAAATTCTAGTAACAAACGTAGGGGTTTTGATAAAAAACAATTTTGATAACACAAATGTAGGGATTTTGATAAAAACAATTCTGATAACACAAATGTACACTTTCTTCCTGGCTTTTATATTTTTGCATTATTTAAGCATCTTCATTTGTAAGATTATCATAGAGTATATAACAAACTCGTGGTGATCATAAAATACTTAGCTCTCTCTAGCTCTTATTTTCTTCACATTTGTTAATTAGTGAAGTTTCAGTATTTCATTAGGATTGGTAAGGTAAAGTCTAGCTCCCCCCCCCCCCCCCCTCCTGCTTGTACTTATCCGTGGGATTTTTTTTAATAAAAAACCGCTACACACTCTATCTAGTGGTATAAATTCAAAAAAAAACATCAGTTTTGATCATTAATTAGAGCAAATTCTAGTAACAAATGTAGGGGTTTTGATAAAAAACAATTTTGATAACACAAACGTAGGGATTTTGATAAAAACAATTCTGATAACACAAATGTAGGATTATGTTTTTTTCAATAAACCAAAAAACCCATTTACATTCAATCCAGCAAGTCCTGTAAAAGCAATCAAATGACAACCCACCCACCCCCCACCCCCCAAAACCCAAAATCAAGAAATCAAAAGAAAAATACCCTAAAAGTCAAAACCTTCAATCAAATAAACAAGCAAGAATCATTCAAGATTCAAACTTTACAACTTTTAGATCCCAAAAATTCAGATCAAACAACGCCCTTTTGCTCAAATTCACCAAACACCAATCAATCAAACACCAAAACTTCAATCTCGCATTGCTATCAAACAGAAAAAACACTTCAAACAATTAAAAGAAAAAAGGAACCAATAAATAAAAATTTATTAGTCGAATAAGATAAAAAAGAGGAGCCTGATTGAAATTGAACTGAACTAATAAAAAGAACAATTTTTTCCTCTGTATTTATTGGGGGGAAAGTTAGCTCCACCAATTCTGTTTTCTTGGTTTTTGCTATCTATCTGTATAGTCTTTATCTGTCTTTCATCGCTCTGATTTTCTTGATTTTTGCTATCTAGTTGTATAGTCTTTATCTTTCTTTTGTTCTTTCTGTACTTCTATAGGGAAAAAATTAACCCCACCGGCCTTTTTTTCTAAAAAAAAATTGGGAGAAGAAAAAGCTGGGGGGGAGGGGGGGGGGGGGGTTTTACAAAGCAGGGCTTCTGCATTCTCTCTTAAAATCAACGCAAGGTTTTGGGCATAATCTTTCAACACCTTTATCTAAACTTAGAAACCTCCAAGTGATCAATTTATTGGTGAAATGAACCAGCTGCAGTATATCAATTTGCTTGGTAATCAGCTGGAAGGTCCGATTCCAAGGACGTTGGCGAAGTTGAGCAATGTGCGGAATCTAGACTTGTCTGGTAATAGGCTGACTGGTGAAATTCCTGGAGAACTTGGGAGCATGAGTCAGCTGCAGTTCTTGGTTCTGACAAGCAATAATCTTCGGGAAGCATACCGAAAACAATATGTAGTTCCAATAGAAATAGCTGTTTGGAACACATGATGCTATCGGAAAACCAACTTTCTGGTGAGATTCCTGTGGAGTTGAGAGAATGTGTTTCACTGAAACAGCTCGATTTGTCTAATAACACGCTTAATGGTTCGATACCAGTTGAGCTGTGCGAGATGGTTGAGTTGACGGATCTCCTTCTTAACAACAACACATTGGTTGGTACCATTTCTCCGTTGATAGGAAATCAAACCAATCTCCAAACATTGTCATTGTCTCAAAACAGTCTACATGGGAATGCTTGGAAATCTTGAGACTCTGTTTTTGTATGAGAATCAGTTGTCTGGAGAAATCCCAATGGAGATAGGTAATTGTTCTAGCTTGCAGATGGTTGATTTTTACGGAAATGCATTCACAGGACTCATTCCCATTACAATTGGAGGGCTGAAGGAGCTGAATTTCATTGATCTTAGACAGAATGATCTCTCTGGTAGTATAGCTTCCTTGTGTAGTTCGACGTCTTTTCTTTCATTTGATGTTACAAATAATGCATTTGATCATGAGATTCCACCCCATTTAGGATACTCACCCTATTTGTTGGCAGAGTATGCTTATTCTTCGAAGGCAACAGAGAAGAGTGATGTTTATAGTATGGGCATTGTATTCATGGGAGTTTCGGAGAAGTCATGGACATGGTGAGGTGGGTTGAGTCATGTATCAAAACGTCTGGAACTGTTCGGGAACAGCTCATTGATCCCGCGTTGAAACCATTGTTACCTAATGAAGAAAGTGCTGCAATTTAGATGTTTAGTTAATGGAAATTTCCTGAGTTTTGGAAGATCAGAACCAAGAACTGCAGCTGACTCAAATGAAGCATCAGATTTTTGGTGAATTCATTATATTTCATTTTTGCCTCTCTACCTCCGCAGGGTAAGATTAAGGTTTTGCGTACACTCTATCCTTTTTAGATCCTACACTGGTACATTGTTATATTTTAAGATGATCTTTCAGGAGTAATTCACTCGCGAAACAGTCCATTAGGAATATTAAGTTTTTCCCAATTATATAACTTGTGCACAATATCAAATAGATCAAGGGGATACAACAAACAAGATAGAGTGTACGCCGACCGAGACAGAAATAAAAAGATTGTTTTTGATAGATGCTCGTGGCTCAAGGAATAAAAGAAAAATCATTATCACAACATTGTTATTGCATTCAAACACTATTATTTACTCTTCTATTTATCAAACATGAAACGTGACATTTCAAATTTATTGTCCCTTGCCCCTTCCCTTGACCATCTCAACCCCGAACCCACACTCCCTACCATATTTCGTTTGTAAAAAAATTAGGTATTAAAATAAAAAATAAATTTCCTTTTTTATCTTTTTATAATTTATTATTTTAATTTTTTTTCTTATTCACGTGCCAAATGTCATTCTTTAATTTATCACTTTGTCGCGTCAGCGCAAGTGAATTACACACACTTTAAATTTTTTGTCAAATCAGCATTTTATGCTTAATAGGTACATGGTTTGAATAGTTTAGGTGTTTAATAAGAACTAGTTTTATTTGAGTGTCTAAGTGAAAATGCGGATAAGTTTAGGTGTTTGATGACTTAAGCCTTATGAGTATATAACAAATAATTTGGAGTTGAAACTTTAGGAGTTAAATAATTAATTGATTAGAATTTAATTTTAGAAAAAACTCCTAAATATAAAAAGAGTAATTTAATATTTCAACGTAATTTTAATTACTCTTTTTCTTTCTAAATTTGCTATATTGCATACTTTTATTAACAAAATATTTGATAATCACAAAAGAAATTTTTACACAAATAACAACTTTCACCCCCAAAATTACACTTTAAAATTTATTTATCAAAATACCAAAAAAAACACACTCTTTTTCATTTTCCAACACTATTATATCATACCACACACCACAATAATCACACTCAAAACACTCTCTCTCCTAAATTTGTAAATAAAGTTGGTATTTTATATGGTATTTTTCAATGATTCGGTAGGGGCATGTAATTTTTATCCAAAAACTTGGTATTTTTGAAAACTCCCCTAATCAAAATTTTAGTTAATTTCAAAGTCTTAAATGTTAGAAAAATAATAACATTTTCTCTTTTTCCTTCATAGCCTAAACAATGATTTATATAGAATAGTCGTAAATCAAGAGTAAATTCTAAATATAAAAAAATTTTAATTCAAAAGTGAATCTTGAAACTAAATACATAAAAGATAAAATAGTAAATCAAGAAAAATAGTGAAATGATAATTTTATCAGAAACAAAGTATTTTAATGGAAGGTCAAAAAATTCAAACAATATATTTAAGAGTCTTAACGTTTTTTTATGTAATATAGATATACAAAATATGTTTAACTACATGTTACTTTGAGCGTTTACGCTCATAGATAATACAATAGATAAACCTAATCAAATTGAACGTAAGATAGATAAAAAAAGATGTACGTACTTTTTATGTGACATTATTTGAAATAACTTAAATAGAATCTAAATTAATAAATAATGACATGAAGTAATTATTTTTTAGTTAAGTGAAGAAGTTATATATCAACAAAATATGTTTAATCACATGCTAGTTCAAGCGTTTACACTCATAAATTATTCAGCAAATAAAATTAAGTACGTTCATCATAAAATTTAGAAATATATATTATAATCTTTGCATGACATATGTAAATAACTTAAAAAGAATCTAAATTAATATTAAATAATGTCATGAATGAATTTAAATAGTGAATTCAAGTTTTTTCTATAAATAAAGAAAGAGAACAAAGCATTAAATTAATCACACCAAGCATAAAATTAAAGAAATTCCATTCATTTACTGTATTTTGAAGGCCAACATTTTTTTAAGAAAATTGTAAATAAAGTGTATGGCACTTGGTAAAGTCTAAAAATTTTCTACATTTTTTTATTTTATGTTTATTTTCTTAAATTGTGTAAAAAAAAAATTCCTTCACATTGTCATGTTAGTGTTTTTCCTTCTAATTTTCATATATATCTTTAATAAATTTCATAATTTTTCAATGAGAATCACATGATTTACTTTGTTGATACAAGAAAATTAAAGAAGCCATTTAGATCATTTAAATTTTTAAAAAATATGATAACGTTATCTTGTTTCAATTTTGTAAAATTATATCCCTCTTATATTATACTAGTTACGAAGATCTTGTGCAATATAGGGCCCCAATAGTTATTCATAAATTTATTTTTTAATAATATAATTAAACGTTATTAAATTTTCTCATTAAGTGTAAAATTAATATCCAATAAATTCTATTAATATTGATTAAATTTAATGATTAAATGATTTTAAATTTTTATTTTTAGATTTGTAGTACTTCCTTTTTGACACAAATATAATCACCAAAAGATATTAAAATAGTTATTTAATATCAAATAAATATTATTAATATAAAGATTAAATTAAAAATTCACGAAATATCTTTATGAACTTCGCATAAGATATAAAAGCAGGCAAAATATCTTTATGGATTCCCCATAATGTATAAGAGGAAGCAGCACGTCAACAAAGAAATATCTGATTGATTACCCCAACTCGCACTTATATAATAAGATAATATTTAAAAAATATTTATTTTTAGTCCGACTCCAATTATAGAGAAATATACAAGTTTGTCGCTATTTTTTATTTTTTTTACCTATAAAACATAAATTTGATGCGATAAGAGCCTTTTGAAAGCATCAATTTCATAAGTCATTATTTTTTTGAAAAGTGAAAATAATATAGTGACGCACTTAATCAAATAGAATATCTTATGTAATAAATTTTATTTGTTGTAGCGTTTGATAATTTATAAAGTTGCCTTTACAATTATTTGATATTTCATAAGTCGTTATTGTTATTGAGAAGTGTTAATACATAGAGTACCATACCATATTTCGATGCAAATATTAACGGAGGTATAATATCCCTGTTTTGGCATAGTGAAATGGTAAGTACTCTTTCATCGTTAATCAGACATTTCGGAATGTGACTAGTACAGTAATAGTATCTTTGTTTCTACTTTCCATACTTCCCATGTGCATTTAGTACTTTACAACATATTCTGGATAACTAAACCAAAAATTGAAAGGGAACCTAGTATGCCACAATTTCCCAGATTACACATATTCATCATAAAGAGGAACTAAAACAAGTCTCAAGTTGGAAACACATTTCCAACAGTACTAAAACACATTTCAAACGAGGGTACATCAGAAACAACCTATTTACCTTTACAAAGTAAAGATAAGGTCCGCATACACATTACACACCACCTATCCTAGACTCTGATTTGCCATCAACACAAACACTACCAGACTTTGATAGAAACATAATTGAGACCCCTGAAACGTCCAGACAAGGCTGATCGAGAGAGTATCAACAGGTTGTTTCCACAGCTCGAATCCAAAAGGAGGGATTAGCAGTATTATCAAGTTATACAAGTGAAACCTTACAAGGTAGCAGGTGCTTTTGGGGGGAAGGAGTGAAAGGTATGAATCATATCTCCATTGCATAAGAACAACAGTGGCTATTACTAGCAAAGGAAGCAATTGTGCAATAACTGGTAATATGATTGTATGAGTGCAATCGCGTAACAAATGCATAATAAGCCTTCAGACTGCATCCCTAAAGGGGGGATTCTTGCGCAAATTCAGGTAATGACAAAAAGGAAAAACCAAAAGGGACAAGGGATGCATAACTCGGAAACATAAAAGTGTATATCATAAGAATGAATCTGGAAAAGTAGCAGAGAAACATCATGAATACCATGTATCAACTAGGGTTACGATTTCATCAACTTTACAACTCATAAAACCTGGATTACAATCCACAAGCTTCTAATTTACTTGCTCACTGCAAATGTAAATGACATAATGTCTATCCATACAATTGATGCATACACCATTCTTTCGGTTTTCACAAATAAAAACAGATTAATGTAATTGATCATGCTTCAATGAGATATGTCATAATAAAGGAAAGAATTGCGGAAATAACATGTAAGTAAATGGAAGTTGGAACGAAGTACACATCATTTCCAAAGCTACCAACTGTCTTGAAAGTAAGCTAACTTTATAGAGAGACCATCAACTCCAAGAAATAAAGGTACGGATACACAAGACAAGACACCAACGAACAACCTTGCAGAACTTTATTTCTCTCCTCAACCAAGTCAAGAAAATAAAGACCGCAAAACCCAAAAAGACCAAGTTCTATGACTTACCCAGAGAAGCTTTAGCAGACACTAATATAAACTATTAACTATATAGCTCGTTATTTCACCTAACCTTAAGCTATTTGATGGCCACCTTTGGAATATCATGTTACTTAAATTGGGAGAAGAACATTCAGTTGAAAGGAACATTGGATGGAAGTTGAAAAGGAAAAGAACATTGTACTCAAAAGACTTTCCATAGAAAACTATGTCGCTGAATCTTGAGCCCAGTTTGTGCTTCACCTTTCTGAAAAGAGGTTAAAACGGAAAAGATTTTGATAGGAGAAAAAGTTGGGATAAATTACCCATTAGCAAGAAATCTGTTGCCCCAGAAACCAATTATGTATTGATTGGCGCCCAACACCCGCTACAGTACAACACATGGAGCTGCCAAACTCCACGTCTTCAGCAACCCATAACAGCACAGTTATACACGAAGCTACCTGACCTTTTTCTGCCAAGCAAGTTCCATTGTGGAGGCCCTTCACCCGGTACCCACGAATTCACCTCAATATACCCTTCGCCCATGACCCTGGGCCCTCCAACTACAATCAAGCTGTCACCACATGCCCGAAAAGCCAGACCCCACCCATTCATGGACGCTGCTCGTTCAGGCAACCCTCCAATGGTAACCCATTCTTTATTTTCCTTGTCGTACTTCCTGACCTCCATGGCAGCATAATCGGCAGCATACAATTGGTTATTTACAACTGCCACCAATGGAGGTGCTTCAGAAGTAGCAGGGATGTCGCTCCTAGCTGGGTTAGGTCGCACAGGGGACATGTTCGGGATTTCAGTCCATGTTCCTGTTGCTAGATCATACTCCTCCGCACATGTCAACAGCTTTGATTCAGGTCCTCCGATGCCTCCTATGACATAAAACTTACCATCCATGAAGACGCCAGAACACATCTTACGTGGTTGATTCATGCTAGGCAAAGTCCTCCACGTGCCTTCCTCCGAATTGTAAATTTCAGCTGAGCTGAGGATTTTACCTCGTGAATCACAACCACCAGCCAGAATGGCAATCTCTCCACGGCTGGCAGAACCAAATAGACATCTTGGAGAATTCATTTGCATCCCGGATGACCATGTATTAGTCAGTAAGCTATAGCGGTAAATAACATGTGCCAGCACCTCCTTTCCGAACACAAGAAGCTCCGTACCAACCGCCAAAGATTCCTTGTCGGAGAACACGAAGCATTCATTTGGATTCATGGTCGGCAGATGCATCCAACGGCGCCTAGTAGGGTCAAAAACTTCCCATTCAAGCAGCTGGCATGAGAAATACACCCAATGCTCAATGACACCATTTTTCCGCCTCAACCTATAAAGTTCACCGCTCCTAACTAATGCGCGAAATTCGCTGTTCAAAGATGCTATGGCACCATAATCTGACCTAGAGCATCGAATGAGTGAGCTGATAGAATTATCACGGCCAATACCATGAAAAAGCGAGCTCAAATCAGAATTATCCCCAGCATGACGCTGATTGCCAGCTTGCTCATCAGGGGAAGCAGAAGAAGAATTATCCCCAGCATGATCCTGATTATCAGCTTGCTCATCAGCAGATGCTGAAGAACTACCAATGGATAAAATCACTCCCACTCGGACAGAACCATCGGACTGCTTTTGCACCTTGCGTTGCACATTTTCATCGTCCTCATCATTTTCGTATGGCCTTTTGCCACTCTGGACTTCAATCCTATCAATGTGATAACTCATGCAAGCCGTCCAGTTACTTTCTGTCCGACAATCCCTTTGAACCAAACAGGACCGGTCTTCCAACATGTCTTCCAGATTGAACCCCAAGATAAACACCAGTTCCGCGGACTTGCTTTGATCTGGATCCTAAAGCCTGTGCTCTTCCTAACAAAACTGATAACCACGGAACAAAATTAGCATAGAACAAAAAAAAAATCCCCCAAAGTTAAAGAATCATCAAAACTCATAAATCCAAGTTAAATACAGAACACTGAGAAAAAGAAATTCTCCACCACCAAAACCACAGAAACAGAAATTTTCTCTAGCTGTATCTCATTTAACATCAGTTTTGATCATTAATTAGAGCAAATTCCAGTAACAAATCTAGGGATTTCGATAAAAACAATTCTGATAACACAAATGTAGGGATTTTTGATGAAAGCAATTCTGATAACACAAATGTAGGGATTTTTTTTAATAATCCAAAAAAAACCACAAACATCTATAACCGCTCATTGATTCAAGTTTTTTTAAATAAAGAAAATCAGTCCAGATCAAGTGACTCCTTACAAAAAGATTCAACATTCAATCCAGCAGATCCTGTCAAAACAATCAAATGACAAAAACCCCAAAATCAAGAAATCAAAAGAAAAACACCCTAAAAATCAAAACTTTCAATCAAATAAACATGCAAGAATCATTAAAGATTCAAACTTTACAACCCCCAGATCTCCAAAATTCAGATCAAACAACCCCCTTTTGCTCAAATTCACCAAACACCAATCAATCAAATACCAAAACTTCAATCTTGCATTGCTACCAAACAAAAAAAATACACTTCAAACAATTAAAAATAAAATAAAATAAAACGAAACCAATAAACAAAAACTTACAGATTGGATAAGATGAAAAAAAGAGGAGCCTGATTGAAATTGAACTGAGCTGAACTGAACTTATAAAAAGAACAATCTTTTCTTCTGTATTTATAAGGGGGGGAAAAATTAACTCCACCACTTTGGTTTTTCCTATCTATCTATATAGTCCTTTATCTTTCTTTTGTTCTTTCTGTTTTTCTGTTTGTACTAGTATAAGGGCAGTTACTTGTTTTGTTTTTGTTTTTCTAAAAAAAAATAAAAGGGAAAAATTTTGGGAGAAGAAGAAGGAGGCTATGGGGGAGGGGGGTTTTCAAAGAAGGGCCTTTGGATTCTCTCTGAAAATCAAAGTAAGGTTTTGGGCATAATCTTTCAACACCTTTATCTCTCTTCTTCTTCTCATTTCTCTTTTTTTTTTTTTTTTTAAATCTCTCTCTAAAAAAACTATTTTATTTCATCTACTTAAATAGATTTTCTTGAATTATATTTTAAAAAAAAGGAAAATAAATAAATAAATACATAATTTTTATACAGAGACAGCTGGATATATGTGTATGTATATATAAATTTTTGTATATTTAAAGTAAGAAAAAAAAATACAAAAAAAGAGAGAGAAAGACAAAGAGAAAGGTGGAAGAAAGGGAGGATAAGCGTGGATGAGGAGAGTTGTGGGTCCCACTTTTACAGCTTAGTTAGAGGTTTTCTTCTTCACTTCTACTTCTTAATAAAATAAAATTAAAATAATTTTTTTAAAAAAAAAAAGTTAGGCAAAAAATAAAACTGATTATTCTTTGTTAAGTTGATTTTTGATTATATGTAAACAAAAAATATGTTTAAGTTGATGCTAGTTTGAGTATTTATGTTATTAGATAATTTTAGTAAATAAAAATTATTTTAAATATATATTCTTTATATGATATATGTAAAATAATTTTTGAGATGAGAGTTTTTCGGGATTTATATCTCTACTATGAGGTAGCGATAAAATCTGAATAAATTTTTACCTTTCTCAAACTCCACTTGTGGTATTTCACTGACTAATAATTTAGGAGTAATTAGAGTTATATTGAATAATGACTATGAAGTAATTATTTTTTGATTTAGTATGTAAGTTATATATATATATAAAAAATATGTTTTAGCATTTACGTTCATAGATAATTTAGTAAATAAAAAAATTATGTTAAATATATATTCCTTATGTGATATATGTAAAATAATTTAAGAGAAATTAGAATTATTTTACAATGACATGAAGTAATTATTTTTTGACTTAGTAGGTAAGTTATGTATAAGCGAAATATGTTTAAGCATTTATGTTCATAGATAATTTAGTAAATACAAATTATGTTAAATATATATATATATTCTTTAGGTGATAAATGTAAAATAATTTAAGAAAAATTAGAATTAGTGAATAATGACATGAAGTAATTATGTTTTGATTTAGTAGGTAAGTTATATATAAACAAAATATGTTTTGAGTAAATTTTAGTTCAAGCGTTTACGTTCATAAATAATTCAATAGCTAAAATTAATTGGGTTGATCGTAAGATAAGGAAATAATTATATATATTTTTACGTGATGTATGTAAAGTAATTTAAAAGAATCAAAATGAAAATCTTGCAATTTGACAACGTCCAATTTATATATTTCTTTTACGTTTTCAGTTCATCCATTTATTTACTACGAAATGAAAATCTTGCAAGAAAAAATGATAAATCCTAAAAAAAAATTACATTTTCGATATTACGTTTATTTTTTCTATGATGTAATTTTCTTCACATTGTTATGCTAGTCTTTATAAAGTATTGATTTCATAAGTCGTTATTATTATTATTATTAGAAGTGAAACTATATAGTAACATATCTAATCAAATAAAATGTCCTCTATAATAAATTTTATCTGTTACTATATACGTTAAAATAATATTAAGTATCCTTTAATTTCTGTAAATTGCCTTTAAAAAAATTATTCGTGTAATATATATAATATCTCATATTTCACAAGTCATTACTGTTATTGAGAAGTGAAAATATATATTACTAGAATTAATACAAACATAATATTTTCTGTGATCAATTTTTTTTTTAATCTTTTTTTGTTAATTTGTCTTGATTGACCAATTACATGTTAAGGTAATATGAAGTATCCTGTAAATAAAATATTTTATATAAAAACATATCCTGTTTGATTTATTGTCATTAGTATGTCATTTATTATGGAAATCACATTAATCTTGAGTTAATATGGTCAAACCTCAATTAAAAAGAAAAATTAATTATGAATTACTCATAATCTTACCAGTACAATTTATATTTAGATTTTCAATTGGGGTTCATTTAGTATATCAAATTGACAATTTAATATTTTTTATTTAATTTGCCTTGATTGACCAATTACATGTCAAGGTAATATGAAGTATCCTGTAATTTATAAAGTTTCCTTTAAAATGATTTGAATAATCTATAAATAAAATATTTTATATTCTTTTAATTAATAAGCAGCAATTAAGCTGCTTCAGTTGTCTACTTCATCGTCACTATTTTGTTCTTCTTTGCTGCTCAAGTAGCAGGCAGCAGGTCAATGTACCTACTTGAATAACTTGAGGCTATATCTGTAATTTCTTGTAACAGCTAAGCTGCTTCAGCTGCCTGCTTGAGTAGCTTGAAGGTACATCTGTATTTATCGATGGCTATTTCGTTTTGATTAGTAATTCAAAATAGTTTTAAAAAATATGCTACCTAGGAGCATAAAAAAAATCATAAATTGTAATTATTGAGAACTTAAAATGTTGTTTAAAAGAATTTGACTCTCGAAATTTTGATGGTGCCACATATATTGGAACAAGAGGAGTAAAATAAAATATTCTATAGGTCTAAGGAATTAACAACTTAAAATTTTTTAAGCAACAGTTGAGCTGCTTCAGCTGCCTGCTTCATCGTCGCTATTTTGTTTACTTGTTTGTTCAAGCAGGCAACAGGTCGACATGTCTGCTTGAGCAGTTTGAGGGTATATCTGTAATTTCTCCCTACAGCTGAGCTGCTTCAGCTACCCGCTTGAGCAGCTTGAGGGTACATCTGTATTTCTCGATGGTATTCTGTTTTAATTAGTAATTTAAAATAATTTTAAAAAATATGTTACGTAGGAACATAAATAAAAATCTAAATTGTAATTATTGAGAACTTAAAATAATAGCGTCACATAAATTGGGATAAAAAGAGTAAAATAAAATGCTTAATAGGTCTTAATAATTAACAACTTAAAATTTTTTAAAATATAAAAAAAAATTATTAATATCATATAAATCGAGATTAAAAAATAAATTACATTGGGTCCATACTAGCATGAGCTTTCGCAACTAGTAAAAATATATAACTCAGTCATTCCTGTTTGATTCATTGTCATTAGTATGTCATTTATGAAGGACATCACATTAATCTTGAGTTAATATGGTCAAACCTCATTAAAAAAAAGGAAAACAAATCATGGATTACTCATAATTTAGTAGTACAATATATATTTAGATTTAATATTGGGTTTCATT
Source organism: Solanum rostratum (assembly GCA_029948455.1). NCBI lineage: Eukaryota > Viridiplantae > Streptophyta > Magnoliopsida > Solanales > Solanaceae > Solanum > Solanum rostratum. Next base: position 8,811,043 of record CM057046.1, read on the forward strand.
TATTATATCAAATTCACAATTTAATATTTTTTAATTCATTATTACTCATAACCTATTGTTAGTCAAAATGTATTTTATTGACCGCTCGTAAATGCAAAACAAAAAAAAAAATCAAACTGAAAAATAAATCCTAATAAGAATTAATTAAAGTGATTATAATAACTTCACATGTTTTAAAACTGTGCACAGATTCTTTTATATAATCATTTCTTTTTTTGATTAAATATTTTAATATATACTTTTTGGTCTGAGTAATTTAATATTTACACGTTTAAATATTTGTGTTGAAAAATTAAGATAAGAGTCGGCTTCAAACTTTGTTGTCTATTTTTCATTTTGAAGACTAATCAAACTTTTGATTATTTTTTTTTCTCTCTTTCTTTTGCTTTTTTTTCTTTTTTTAAATAATCTTAGAATGTCCACTAATTTAATTATTTTTTAAAAAAAGAACCCTCAAGATTTTGTTTGGTCAATTGTATTGATCACACAAGGGTCAATTACAATAAAAGTTGCCCAATTCCAATAGAATTTTAGGTCATCCAACATTATTATAATTGACCCCTTTGATGTGATCATATTTTTTGTACTATTAGGCGGTTCCCCACCCCCTAAAATTAAGCCATAATTAAAAGATAAACTTTTTAAAATCAAACTTTGCCCCTTATAGTCTTTAAAACTTTATTATATTGACACAATATTGTTGAAAACTTTGAACAACATTAAAGAATTTCAAAATGCTTACAAGGTAATAGGGTAGGAGATCAATATGCTAGTTGGGGTAGGATGATATCTGACCTTGTGATATAGTAGGATTAGTCGTGTCTTTATATCTTATGTTATTATTGTCCGTCTTACTTTTGTCACTTTTTTACTGTATTTATATATTATTATTTGTCTCCATATCTGATATCTTCTGATTTGGGGGCTTGATATTTTTGAGACGAGGTCTTCTGGAAACAATCCCTCTATCTTTATGAGATGGTGGTAAGGTCTGAGTACATTTTACCCTCCGCAAACTCCACTTATAAGATTCTACTAGGTATGTTATTGTTGTTAACAAGGTAAGACTAATCAAAGATGGATTAAGTAGTTTTAGTTTAAGTTGGAAAGAGTATCAGATACGATCGTTTTAACATGTTAACAGTTGAATTCGACAATGATAATTTAGTACTTGTTCATGAATCATTTGATGATTAGTTAAGATGATTTGGGGATTATGATTTTTTTTTTTAATATAGAGTTAAAAATTTGGATTTGAGTCACAATCCTTAATTGTGAAAGTGATAATCATCCAACTTCAAGATGATCTTCTACCAATGACCAAACACCAAAAGATAGAAAGTGATGGTAGGGTGGATTTAAACCATCTTTTCTATTCCCTAATTTGTATGTGGTCCTTTTCCATGTGTTAGATAATCACATCTAACGGCCAATTGTTAGTCTTCTTTTTTATTTTTATTTTATTTTAACAAAGATTTTGAATATTTCTAGAGTATAAGGTGAGAGAGAACTCTTTTTGACTAATGTATCTTTTGTAATTTTATAGATGAATAAATTATACTCCTTTTTTTTTAAAAAAAAAAGGTCAAATTCACACTTAGATTAATTATCATAGCTAGATTTTGGCCATCTTTTGCAACTAAGATTATCATTTTTATTTTTTCCATGCATGTTATTTGAAAAACTTGTAAATAAAAATATTTTTTAGTTTTCTTACTCTTATCTCTCTTGAATAAATTGCATTTTATTTAAAAATAAAATTAAGGTAAATTTATTTTTTAGAATATTTAATACCAAGGATAAGATGAGATAAAAATAATTAATTTTATCTTTATTTTGTGTATTGGTAAAATTATTTGGACTAATATTTTTCAGTAACATGGAATGGATAAGGTATTCAAATTAGCAAGATGACAAATGCACAAATACATGTATATGCTAAAATCAAATTAAGAATACCAAATCATTTATTGAGTATACAAAAAAAGCAAAAAATAAAATAAAATAAAATAATATCAATTTTTTAGATCCAAAATAGTAAAACAAAATGATTGTGATTGGTTGTTGCAATTTTGAATCCTTGTATTCTTTTTTGACTAGTAAAAGAAAAACAACATAATGCAATTCTTCTTTTGAACAACCGTAAAATACAATTAAATGACTAAATCGAAAAAAACAAATAAATTGAATTCATAGCTTATAAATAAATTGAATTAAATGACAAAATAAATAAACAATGAGGATCTATTTTGTTCTATTAGCACTTGTATATTCAATATTTACTGGTTCAATTGAATTTAAAATAAATGTTTTTATTTTTAAAAGTTATGAAAATATTAAAATCTTTGACACTAACAAAATATTAGACCATCGGTTCACATTTACAAAATTTGAGACGATAATTTAATATTAAAATCGTAGAATATTTGATTTGTGACAAACGACAAGCATCTTGTACGTTAGCTATAAAATGCTTATTATACTTATATTGGTGTGTTTTTCCGGGTCTCATTCTACAGTAAAGCGTGAATAGATGATAGCTTACGTTTGATCCTCATAAAAAAAATGCTAATTTACTCAAAATAAATCCATTCTACAGTAAAGTGTGAATGGATGACAATTCACGTTTGATCATCATAAAAGAAAAGTTAGTTTACTCAAGATAATCTCATTCTACAGTAAAGCGTGAATAGATGACAACTCATGTTTGATCCTCATAAAAAAATGTCAGTTTACTCACATTAAAATTTAATGTGAAAAAGACTCCTAAATATAAAAGAAATAGTTTAATATCTCCAACATAACAAAATTGAATTTTTTTTCTTTTTAAATTTGTCATATTACATACTTTTCTTAACAAAATATTTGATAGTCAAAATTTTAATTAATTTTAAAGTCTTAAATATTAGGAAAATAATAATATTTTTCCTTTCCTTTCCTTTCCTTCATAGCATAGCCAATTATTCATATAAATTAGTCTTAAATCAAAAGTGAATTCTAAATATAAAGAAATTCTAATCCAAAAGTGAATCTTGAAATCAAATAAATATAAAATTAAATAACAAAATTAAGAAAAATAGTGAAAATATGATTTTGTTTAAAGGGAAGTATTTTAATGAAGGATAAAAAATTTAAATAATATTTCTAAGAGCCTTCACGCTTTTAATATATTATAGATATAAATATTTACTATTTATAGTTGAGGTTAAAGTGAAAAACACTTTCTATTAGAAACTCTTTAGATTTATATAAATGTTTTTACTTTTAAAGTTAGGAAGATAGTAAAAATTGACACTAACAAAATACTAGACCACCGCTTCACATTTACAAAATTTGAGACAATAATTTAAAATTAAATTGTAGAATATTAGAATCGTGAGAAATGACACGCATCTTATGTTAGCTATAAAATGCTTATTATACTTGTATCGGTGTTTTTTCTGGCCCCATTCTACAGTCTAGTATGAATAGATGATAGTTCACGTTTGATCCTCATAAAAAAAAAAACTAATTTACTCAAGATAATCCCATTATATAGTAAAGTGTAAATAGATGCCAACTCATGTTTGATCCTCATAAAAAAAATCGAATTTACTCAAAACAAACCCATTCTACTATTAAGTGTGAATAGATGTCATCTCACATTTGATCCTCATAAAAAAAAAAACGCAAATTTACTCAAAACAAATTCATTCTACAGTAAAGGATGAATAGATGTCAACTCACGTTTGATCCTCATTAAAAAAAGCCAAATTTACTCAAAACACCTCCATTCTACAGTAAAGTGTGAACAAATACAGATGTCACGTTTGGTCCTCATAAAAAATGCCAATTCACTCAAAACAAACGATAGCTCACGTTTGATCCTCATCAAGAAAAAGTCAATTCACTCATAACAGATGTCATACTCACGTTCAATCCTCAACAAAAGCAGTCAATTCACTCAAAACGATAACCACCTACTGAACAATAACTATGCAAGAACAAAAATTTCTCTAAAAATAATCAGATAATACCAAAACTCAAATTTAGCTTCCCAACAAAGCGATGATTTTCTATTTTTATGTAACGTAAGATAAAACTAGTTGTATATATGATGTAAACTTGTACTTTTAGTTGACTTAGAGCTAATAAAAACAAACCTATAAAAAGTAAAGACAATTTAAAGGAGTTGGAAAGATGGAGGTTGGGAAAGGGACAATTAGTGGTTCTTAAGGATTAGCTTAGCTAAAACAGATATGTAGCCCCTTAAATTTGATCTTAATTTTTGTTTTGACACTCTCCCCCATTTTATTGATTTCTTAGATAAAACTTAAAAGTGACAAAATGGATTATAAAAATTGGAGTTGAAAGATTAAAATAGAACAAATTTAAATTGAAGTATCAAAATGAAAATTAAAATCAAGTTTAAGAGGCTATATATATATTTGTTCATTTCCTTAGTTATCGTGTACAAATTGGTCTCCTGAGAACTCACTAATACTTAAATTATATTACATCACCTCTAGTTAAGATAATAAAAAAAATATATAACCGATGTAATTTTAAAATTTTTAAAAATATACTTTAATTTTTTTTAATGAAATTTTGATTCAAGTAAAATATAATAAACTCGAGTATGAAAAAAAATACAATAGTGAAATTGTGATATTAAACATTATAAAGAAGCAACTATAATGTTGCAATATTAATTCATCACCAAAAAAGATTAACAATCTTTTCTGTTCGAACGGAATTACCCTTTGAATTTTCTTTTATATTCGCTATATAATTATTAATATATAGTTTTATTTTAAATTAAAACTCTAAAATATATACACTTTTAAATAAAAAATTTAACCTTGAAAATAGATATATAGATTCAAAGATTTATGAATAGGGCAATAAAATAAAATAAAAATACATTTTCATAGTAATGACGAGCAACAGAGAATAATCTAAATCGTCAAAATAAGATAATGAGAGAGATATATAAGCATTGTACTGCTAGGCGAAACAACTTCAAAATTACTAATAAATTAGTATAGTATAAGTTTCATATTTTAATTTGTAATTCTTAAATTCCATTATTATTCTAATTCGTTGGTCGTTTTATTTATTTATTTGGAAGTAGTACTAATTTATTCCGTACGTGTGTAAATAAAGTTTTTACAGTATTTATTTTTGGTTAATAAATAAATAAATTAAAAAAGTGTATTTAGGGATTCGTTCGTGCGCCGCATGTGATAGAACGACAAAGTTGCCATTTCGTCAGTGTTCACACGTGCCAAAGTCCCTGGATTTTTGAATCAGCTTTCAAAAGACATCGCCCTCGGACCCAGCGCCACGTGTCGGCGCACGTGGGTTGCTCTCTATACTAATCTCTCTATTAATTAATTAATTAATTAAATTTTTTTTTCTTTAGAAGAAAAAAAACACCTACAGTATAATCTTTCTTTACCCTTTTCACCTTATCTTTCCTTTTAATTTTACTTAAAAAGGTAATAAAATATTTTAAAGACGATAAAAATTTAAATGAAATACTCTTAACCAATTAAAATGATATTTAGATGTCGATTGAACGGCTCAATTGGTTATTTGATCTAAAACTTTAATATATAAATATTTGCATAGATTTTGTCGTATTTATTTGATGAAGTTCTATTATAGTATTTTTTTAATTTGAAATCTACGACTAATTAAAAAGCAAAGATCCAAAATCGTCCACAATCACTACAAGTCTAGGAACTAGGTTATATTTATATTTGAAAATTTTCATAAAATATATTTATATATTAAATTTTACATGTTAATATGTAAAAATATATTTATATACATGTAAAATTATTCAGTTCAGTTCGAGAATTTTTTGAATTTTTTATAAACTATAAGACCATTCCAATTATTCGGGATGGTCATAAACTTAAATAAAAATTCACGATTTTATTGAGAAAATGATAAAAATTAGTTCGATTGATTCGGTCGATTTGTCATATTCTTTTTACACTGCAACTTATATATAAATAAATAAATAAATAAATAATTAGGCACTCATTTACTTAGTTTTTCATTATTTATCGACAATCATATACTTTCAATAACAATATATTCAGAGTAATTTTATAAGTAATTTACCTAGATCTTGCATTTATTTTGGGAAATGAAATGATTAATTTTTTATAGGTTATTGAACCAAGAGTTGAGGAGAACATTCTTTATAATTTAATAAACAATCAAAAAAATCATCAATTGGATGATTGATATAAAAAATTAGACCTATAAGGTAATTGATAAATTTGTTCACTTTTACTGAGAGTAGATAACGTGTTCAATTTTCACTTGTAGTAAAATAAAATATAAGAAGTAAGGAGAATTCTCATCCCGGTGCCAAGTAAGCCAAACCGGCAGCGTCAGGGATAGAGTACCTTAGCTCCATGAAAGAATATGTTACTGTTGAAACACGGAAGAATTGAAATCTTAGATCAAAACACTATGTATGGATGGTATGAACTGTCTAAACAAGAATTCTAGAACAACAAATAATCATTTCAGATATTTACAACCAAGACGTTTCGCATAGATATTAAATATTTTTTATTTACTTACAACTTTGAAGTTTAAGTTATATTCATATTTTTTATTGGTAGTTGATATAAATAGGGATATTTTTCTAAAAATAAAAAAGGACAAATGTTTAAAAGATAAAAATAATATGCAACAATTAAAAAGTGAAAATATTTTTAAGGTGTTTTCAAATTTTATGTACAAGTTTAAATACTACGAGTTAAATTTTTATAATTAATCATTAATTTTTTGAATAAAAAACAAGGATAATTCTCATGATTAAGTGCCAACATCTAATATGTATACTCCCTCCTTCCATTTTTTTATTTGATAATAACAATTGGAGTATTATATTCTTTTTAAAAAAATATATTAAAAAATAATCCTAATTAATATTCATCCGGTTCCATTTTAATTGAATTAAGAAAAATATTTAAAGATAAAATTTAAATCATATTTTTTACTATTATTCTTTCTGAAGTCATAAATAACTAGTATTATAATTTATCTCTTAGAAAATATAAAATTTCAATAAATGAAAGAACAAATATGAAAAAAAATTCAATTATTCATCTTGAACTTTAAATAATTTAACTATTTTGAAGTTGAAAAAAATCTCAAAATTTAATTAGTTTGACACCATTAAAAATTAGTGGAAAGATTATTAATTTGGAATACAAATATATAATTTCTTAAATTACCAAGTGTCAACTAGAATATATTACTACCAAACCGTCCACCTTTTTAGATTTAGTTTTTTATAGGGTCCCACTTTTGTAACCTTTATGGATAATTACTTCAATTAATTATTTTTCCCCTTTTCTTTTTCTGTAATTAACAAAGGAAAAAAAATATTAATTAGGGTTACAGGTGTTAGAATGTCCGCCGGTGCCGGCTTTTGCTTTCATTAATTAGTCATTATCTCTTTTTTATGCTAATTCATAATTAAAAAATATTATTCTCTCCGTTCTTTTTTATATGTCGTTCGATCTTTAATATATGTTATTTCACAATATCAATATATAAATTACGAGAATTAAAAAAGACAGTTACTATTAAATGAGGACAAAATGATAAACTCACTTTTTTTTTTAATGCAAGTATCATTGAAAAATGTGACACGTAAAAGGGAATGAAGGGAGTAGTATTTTTTTCCACTACGAAATAAGATTTAATTAATACTCACCACTATATTAACTTTAATCAAAGCATTCATTTCATTGACTTGTATAGCCACTTGTCAACTAAATCGACCCTGAAGTCAACAATTATTTCTGAAAAAATAATTAAAGGGGATTAAGTATACATGTAAACTTCTTTGATTGGTGGATTAAATATTTTAATTAAAAAACGAATTCTGGTACTTTTGAAGTCTTTCTTAACACGACTTCATAGATAAAAGAAAAAGTCATTTTATACATTTTTTTATTAATAAGTTGATGCATAAAGTAAAATGTCAATAAAATCACATTGTATAGGGTAAAAATCAAATAGGATAAATAACAACAACAACGAAAAATTTAGTATAATCCCATAGAGTAGAGTTCGAAAAGGATAGAATAATTAACTTTATCACCATCTTAGAGATAGATAGATTATTATTTTTGATAGACACTCAGCTCAAAAAAATCAAAGAAGAAACATTCCAAAATAGGATAGGGAGAAATAACATAAGTAAAAATAGTCATAACAAAATACTATAATCAAAGTGTAAAAAAATGGTGAAATAGTTAGCAAACCCAAAGGACAAAGGTGTTACAAGAGCCATACTATTAATAGTGTAATGAATAGTATAGAGAAAATAGTAGGACAACGCTCAGCTAACTAACTAACCTCCTATCCTAATATGTGTTCTTTATAATCTTTTATCTAAGTCATGTCCTCGACAAGTTGACGTTGCATCATATCATGTCTAATTACTTCTGTTTAATATTTTTTTTTAATCTACCTCTGCCTTTCATGAAACCATCTATAGCTAACTTCTCATAACTTTACACTAGGGCATTCGTGCATCTCCTATGCGCATCTCAAAGCCATCTCAACCTCGATTCCCAAATTTTGTACTCTATCAGGGCCCCTCTTGTCTTGTCTAAGATATCTTTAGTCCTAATCCTGACCCTCATAGTATGTCCACGCATCCACCTTAACATCTTTATCTTCACCTTTTTCATCTTCTCAGCGTGAGATTGGCTGACATTCGCTTAATATAACATTGTCGGTCTTGCCACTACTCTGTAGAACCTGCCTTCAAGTTTTAGTGGCACTTTTTTATCACATGATACTCCAGAAAACAAACCTTTATTTCATCCATCCTGCACTTATACGATGATTGATCATCATCAATCTCTTTGTTTCTTTAAATAATAGACCTAAAATATTTGAAACTTTTCTTTTCTTTAAACGACTTAAATGTCCAGCATCACTTCTACACAAACCTCAGACTTTACATTAGTGAACATGCACTCCAAGTATTTATCTTGGTTATACTCAACTTGAATATTTTAAATTCCTAGGTCTATCTCCAAATTTCTAACTTCACATTAACTTTGCCTTAAGTCTTATCAATCAGGATTATATTATTTATAAATGATATATATCAAAGTACATCCTCTCGAGTATGTTGCGCCAATTCATCCATCACCAAGTGCCAGATCAAAATAAGTTGATGGACAAAATAGAATGTCAAAATGAAAGATCAAAGGATAGGATATATGAGTAAATTAAGAAATAGTATGTGCACAACAAAGTAAATCTAATTCAACAATAATAGGTTTTAAAAATCTGAAAATTTAAGTTTATATTTCTGTATCTTTTATAATATTCAAATTGAATTTGAAACTTCCTACCTATTTGTAAAATTTATCTTAGGGAATTAACTTTTGTAGCTGGGATATTGGATTGCAAGAGTTGGTAAAGTTGAATTTTGCCTACTATATTCTCTTTCTCGCACGACTACCAATTAGAATAAGGATAGTCAGACTGATCCCCTAAAAAAAAAGGCGAAAAGTATAACTATACAATTTTATATATCAAATTATGATTAGAGCAACCTTATCTTATTGCACATATACGATCATTCTCTCCTCCAAAATATTTTATTATTATACTTCACATTAAGAATATGGTATTACGTTGATTTATTTTTTAATTTAAAATACATGCTAAATTGTTTTTGATAAAGCATTAGGTTCGTTATCATTTGGTATTGCCTATTGAATCGTTCTAGGATTATAATTTTTGAATTAATTTTTTTCATATGAGTGGAATAAAAATAATTCTAATTTCAAACATAGTATAAATTTGTACGATCAATATAAATTTAATTTTGAGATATTTCATTTTTATCTCGCGTACCAAACGATTGGGATTAACCAACCTAATCTTATAATCCAATATTAAACCGGAATTAGATATATTTTATCTAAGGTTACTATTATCTTCTATTTTTCTATTATTATTATTTTTTAAATCCTCATAAAGAAGGCTGCTTTGACAATTGACACACAAAGATGAGTGTTTTAGAAGTGGAGCTAACATTTCATATTTCATAGAAAAGAAAAAAAAAGATATTTTACGATCTAATATAGATTGAACAAATTTATTTTAATTATTTTTAAATCATTATTAGAAGGATTTAGAATAATTGAATATTACTTTCGTGCACTTTTAGTTAATTTAGTTAAGTACGTTGGACAGACAAATTCACAATTCTTAATACAAGCATAATCCTCTATTTGTATATCAATGATAATTTAATCATCTTTTCGATTTTAATTTTAAGACTTCATCAAGTTCATGACGTTTGATATATAAAACAAAAAATTAATTTGGTTCGAATTAATGATTATTTCTTCTATTTCATTTTATATAAAATTTTTACAATAATATATGACTTTTTTTTAATCATCTCAATCAACAAAATTATTAATTATAGAATTTGTCTTCATTTAATGAAAAATTTAAACTCTTTTTTGGGGGTCCATAATATTAATGAAGTGGAAGAAGTACAAGTAGTGGAAATCATTAAGGGAAGTGTATTCATACTACCAAAAGGGATATTATGACTCATGTTTGAGCCAATGGGGTGGGTGGATTTACAATAATAAAATGAATGATTTATTCCTTGTACTTTTAAAATTAAAAAAACTATCTTCAAAATTATGCAGTGCTTACTCTCAAACTCTTTGTTTATGAACATGTAACGATCCAGCCCGCTAATAATATTGTTCGTTTTGGGTCTAAGAGTGTACGGCTTTAAAATACGCCACTAGCAAGTAAGACATGTTTATTTATATACCCAACATTTCTTCTGTGTTTTGTCGTTGTGAAACTTCTCATCTTAAGATGAGTTGTTATAAAATAATAGTATATTAGAGTTGTTAAGCAAGTTTGTACGTTCATATCGCGCTAATTTACTTATAACGCAATTATAATTCGACCAACGAGCTGAGTAAGAATATGCAATCATATAAAAAAAATTGTAAGGAAGTGTCAGTTTAAAAATACCACTTTCTTTGGTTTGAAAAGAATGACTTATTCTCTTTTTTAGTCTATTTGAGAAAATAACTCGTTTTTTTTTTTGGCCACACCTTAATTTTAATTTTTCACGTGGCATGTTTAAGGCCATAATATTAAAAGAACATTTTGACATATTTGACATAATTTTTATTTAGCATAATAAAATTAAAATATCTTCTTTATTTTTTTAAATTTCGTGTGCCAAATCAAACAGCATCATTTTTTTTTAAACGAAAAAAAAGTATGAGATAATAATAACCTCTTTGTCATATAGGTTGATTTGGAGTTCCGTGTGGAAGTTGCTTGTATAAGAAAATCGAATCTAATATTAAATATTTTAAGATGAGGAAAGTATTATTTTTTTTAAAGAAAAAAAATGGGCAAAGTGAGCAGGAGGATTTGGCATGAATATGATAATCTAAGTTTTTTTTTTGTCTCAAATTATTTTTTTGTGTTTTTAATGCTCTTTAAGGAAATATTAATTAGAAAAAAGTTTTACTCCTTTTATTTTAAAATAGTTGTTACCTTCATTTTTCTAGTGTCACTCAAAGCTAAATTTGATTAGATTAATTTGATATCATAAAATTTAAAATTATATTAAAAATATTAAAAATTATAATTTTTCTCATATATATAATGAAAAAATATATTTTGAAATATTGATCAGAATTCATATTATTATTATTTTACTCTCAAAAAATAAAATTATGACAAGTATAAAAAAATGAACAAAATATTATTCGAGTGATGTATTTCAAATCTTGACAAGCAATTAGTATTATTCTTAACTTGAAAAAATAACAATAATTTGTATTAAATTTTAAAATGATTCATGATTTCAGATTGAAGGAGTACAGAATATATTTCTTGCGAAAAAAAGGGTTATTAGTAAAATAAAAATACAAAAAATCTCTCTTCTTTATGTAGTTACTCTAATCTTGACAAGTAATTAGTATTATAATTAACATGAAAAAATAATAATAATTAATTTTACACTTATGAAATTTTTTTAATAAAATAAAAATAAGAAACAAGGGCACGTGCACACTATAATCATCAATATATAAATATGTACAACACAATAATAATAAAAACAAACTTCAAAACCAAGCAACTCCACTATCCCAAATGCACAAAAACAAAAAAATTTAAATAAAATAAAATATTAATAATTTATTTTTATTTTTTTAGAAAAAAGATTCTGGCGTGCACTAAGCACATAATAATCAAAACCCTCATAGATCGAGGCATTTTTAATCCAATAATATTGGTCCACGTGTCCACCACTTGTATAAAGACGTGTGGTCATGTGAAGCATTATTGGATGGTGAGAAAGGACTAATTGCAACTCACAAAAAAATTATAATAATTATAATATAATTAAACCCATTAACACACTTTGCCATACCCTAATTAATACTCTATTAGTTTTTAATTATTTGCTTACTTTAATAGTGATTAGTATTTTTTTTTTTAAAAAAAGGTTTGTACTAGTACTAATGCGACTTGAGCTATATTTTCGTATTTTCGTACTAATTAATGGGAGTTATTTTGTCAATTTGAGGCATTTTTTGATCTTTACAGTAAGAATTATGGCGGTTTTTAAAAACGTTATAATTATCTTTACATGACAATCGTCACAAAATTACTTTTAAATTTGTGGAGATTTTTTAAATCAATTTGTGACTGTTTACAACCTTCATAATATTAATTTAGTATATTAAAAACTATATATATTTGCATGAGTTTAAAATTGCCATGATATGATATCAATGTTTAATAAATCTAATTTGTGGAGGCTTATGACCGCAACAACTTATTATATTTCTTTTTTTAAAAAAAATTATATATTTTATTTACACCAAACCTGTGTAATAATACATATAAATATTTTACTAAATATTTAACGTAAATCATAAAATTGTAATTAAAAAAAACTCATCATAAGTTTCGGTTCATATCAAATTAAAGTAATACAAACTCATGTAAAATAATTTGAATGTTATAACTTTAAATGCCTAAAATAATTTCATATCAAATAAACATAAAAAGATGTATTATGCATTTGTTTGGTGATTTGAGTGGGTGTCACCCTATTTTTTTTTTTCAAGATGAAATAAGCTAGATCTTCATTTTTACTTGGTTGACAACCTGAAATCATAAAATTTTTATTACATAATTAGATAAACTAATATTGATATATGAACATCCAATTGTATACCTTGATACAACAAGAAATTTTAAAATTAAATTCATCTAAAAATAAACAAATTCATAGCACTAGTCATCGTTCTTACCTAAACAATTAAAAGCCAGATATAGTTTTCTTAAATGATGCGGTGAAAACCTAATAATATCCTGAAATATATAAATGTATGGCTACATTAAGTTTAAAAACTTACAAAATACATATCTGTTTATAAATAAAATAAAAACATGAAAATATAAATTTCAAATTCCAGTGTACATGAATTTTAAAATTTACGTGACAGAGAATTACCTGTACATTCAAAGTCCAATCTGCATGTTATACAAACTTATTGCTTTGAGAATTTCTTTTTATAAAACCTACAAAAAAGAAAATTCATTAAAAGAATGACAAAAAGAAATTCATATTGAATAAGAAAATAAAATAAACAAAGAGAAAGCACGTTAGTGGAAAGAAATTGCCATATTGTGGAAGTGTGAGAGAGGTTTGGGAGTTTATTTTGTGGTGGGAAGGGAAAATTCTATATTTAATTTGGTTTTAAATTTATTGGAGAGAAATTTTAGTCCTAAGCAAATTTTAATTTTTGGGGTGAGAGGGTAAACCATTTCAGGATTTTGGTTGGACTTAGGTAAAATATATTTTCGTTATAACAATTAGTAACTAGTAATTAATAACATAAATATAATAAAATGTCCACAAAAATAAATATAATAAATATAACTATTATTTGATAGTATCTTAATAGATAGAAAATATAGGTCATAAACTCAGAATCCTTTTAAAATGAAGAATGAGGACGATGTGCATTTATGTTATTATGTGTTACATATATGAACTGAATTTTATCACTATTTGTCATAAATCACAAAATATGAATATTTATGATATATCAAAAATAAAAGATATATATGATTAGATTTCATTGCTATTTGTCACAAATCACAAATATGAATATTTATGATATATTAGAAATAAAAGATATATAAAAAGGATATAATTTCTAAAATAATGATTTTATAAATTTATGGAGGTTAATAATCATCACGAACTGATAAAATTGAGGCAATTTCCAAAACCTCCTTACTAAAATTGTCACAAAAAGATTTATTTAGTAGGGGTTAGAATAAACATCACAAAATGAATTAATAATAGGAGTTTTAAAAACTTCCACAAATAAACCGCTACAAATTGAGCATTTTTTTTATAGTGTATGTATATGCTTCTTTTGTCCTTATTGCAACGCGACACACATAACTCGACTTTAACTTACTGAGAATGTGATTATAGATAGAATTTACGAAAATTGAAGATCAAAGTATAAGATTAATTAATAGGTAGGAATGACTCAACTTCAGTTCACTGAAAATATATATAATCTTAGACGAAAAGGTGATACAGAAGTCGAGGACTAGAGTAGAATATTAGCAGGTAGAAATACTCAACTTTTGCTCACTAAAAATCAGAGGTGGAGCTAAGCGAAGATTCGTGGGTTCAGACGAACTCAATATATTTTTCGTAGACTTTGGATTATTTGTATCAGAAATATGTTTTGTAATATTTTTCTCTTGTTTAGAATCCTGAAATTTCTGCTAATCTTGGTTTCGACTATGTTAAAAATATGATCTTAGATAAAAAGATATGAAAGTCAAGAAGTAGAGTGGAATATAATACGGTCTCACATACTTTTGGAGGGAAGACGGTAGGTATTATTAATTTGTCAGTCACATAGTCATTTATATATTCTGTTATTTCATTTGCTTTGTATTTTGCTATAATTTGCTGCCACATTTTTTGCAACCCCACTTTGAAAATATCTCTTCTGAGTTAAGGATTTACGGAAAATAATCTATCTCGTAAAAATAAAAGTAAGGTTTGATAATATTCTACTCTTTTCGATCTCATTTATGAAACTATACTGGGTGTATGTTGTTGTCGTATGAGTTACACCATTAATTGAGGAAATATCTTGATTTCATTAATAGGTAGTTAATGTGGAGTTCGTTAATGTTTCAATGAAAATATCTTGACCACATTAACCGTAACTCCAACTTAATCTATTAATCAATACACGATTAATTGATGTTTTCCTTAACTATAAGATTAGATTTCGTTGTTTTGACCAATAAATTATTTTAAGTGATCAATTTGGACGTTTAATTTGCCCCTTGTTAATGATATCTAACTACTCTTTGACTCTACATGTCTCATTACCATTTTAATTAAAAAAACATTTGGAATTTTGTACGAATAGCGAAAGAAATCGCGATTAAAATTATTGATCAACAATGATTCACATGTTATATCATGCAAAATATTCTTGACCTCTTGGGAGACACTTGAGAATAGAAATTTTACTTCAATAAATATATTCTCTTCCACAATATATTTACTCATTACTTTGTTAAAAATAGTTGTTCTAAATTATTTATCGTTAAAAAAAGCAAGCAACACTTTTTTGATTATTTTAGAAATAAGTTAATAGAGTGAGAGAAGTTCACAAATACATAATGACAATTTAATCAATAATTCTTATTACTAATTTAATGTCTTCTTTATAGTTTATAAATGAAAGGTTAAACTATAACAATAGGACAAATTCTATAGTTTTTCTTGAAAAGAAATGATGGAAAAGTAAAAGAATAAGCATATGAAACAAGAAAATAATATACATAACAAAAGAATGAAATCTCACTTTCTTCCTTTACTTTTTTTGCTTCTAGATTTTCCCTCTTCTTATTTACTCTTTCTTATTTTATTTTCGGAAAAAGAAAATTTGCAATTGTTATCTTTTAAATGTATTCTAAGTAAATCCGTTCTACTGATTGATCATGCATGAAATGTTAACAATATTAATTAGACAAGCTCAGTATGATAAACTCGACTGAAAAGACACTAACAGAGGAAATCGATTAATCTGAGTTGAAAGATCTAATTTAATTTATTAAATTTGTTTCCGTTTACTTCCTTTCCATTTCTAAACCTCCTGGGAAACATAAAAATAATTGGAAGAATATAGAATGAGGAAAAACAAGAACCACTAAGCTGCAAAAGTCCATCATTCTGATTCATATTGTTGCAAATAAAACGAAAATTAAAAAAGATAGAAAAATGGAATAAATAGGTTTTACATTTGGTTTTTTTCGGGATAACATCGATCTGTTAGTAATCTATTATATCAGAAAACATTCTACCTAATATAAGGTCGATATTTCGGTCTTGCTTGGATGAAACTAAAGATATTATCAATCAATACAAACACGTTTCAAAACATCTGTGAAATATTCCGTCATCGTTAGGATAGTTAAACCAAATGAAAATTAAACTAAGATATTGTCAATCAATACAAACACGTTACAAAACATCTGTGAAATATTCCATCATTGTTAGTATAGTTAAACCAAGTGAAAATTAAACTAAAGATACTATCAATCAATACAAACACGTTTCAAAACATCTATGAAATATTCTGTCATCGTTAGGGTAATTAAACCAAGTGGAAATTAAAGCGCTTCACTTCTAAATTAGAACTTTTAAGCACAAATTTGAATTAACTAAAATAAAAACAATAATTAACTCTTTTATGTTTATTTTTCCCTTATTATTTTCTCTTTTTGATTACTTTAAATTTAATTGCATTCTTTAATTTCCTTTTTAGATTGTTTTTGGCTTTTGGTCTTAGTGGTGTTATTTCTTGTTTTGGAGTGAAAAAAGAAAGAAAAAAAAGAAAAGGGGACTACCCCATGTGACATGTATGTTGTTTACATAGCATCTAATTCATAATAATTTGGGGTTTTATCTGGCAAAAGGTCCCACTTTTACACCAAATTATAAGTTGTTTTCCATTAATTCCTACTCCAATATTAACATTTTCTACTACTTAATTTTCATATATTTTTTTAATTAAAAAAGACAACTTACGTGTATATATATCATATTTGGAAAATATTTACTCTTTCTGTCCGAAATAAGTTGTCTGAGTTACTAAAAATACTTATCCCAATTTAGTTATTAGTTTAAAGAATCAAGAAATAATTAATCATTTTCTTTTTCAATTCTACCCTTAGTAATTACTATTCTTAAATGTGAGAACTCTATTAGTTAGGGTATAATTTTAAAAAAAGTACAATATTTATTAGGGTTTTTTTTAGTCAAATTACATACCTTATCAATTTTTTTTTTAAGGACGTGTCAATTCTTACTCTGACAACTAAATTGGGATTTGGGATAGAGGGAGTATCATTTATAATAGTATAATTTTTAATACATATATAATTTACTTTTAATACTCAATGCAGATTTTTTTAATAAAAATATAAGTTTAATATATTTTAAGACACTTATAATACATCTTTATTGTATGCAAAACTATTTTTATACATAATGTAATTCATTTTTAATACATAGTATAGTTTTTTTTTTTATCAAAATAATTATAATACATATATAATTCACTTTTAATACACAATAAATATTTTTTATATATGAAATAATTAGATAATAAATAAGAAATGTGTCTAAAGCAGTAAATATTTTATAAAACGGATTTAAAAAAATTGTAGATAACCCCTTAATAATAATATTCTTAGTCTGCTTGTAGTATTTATATATAAAAAAATAATAAAAAAACAGTAAATTAGAAGTCAAATTTGGAAAAAGAAGTACATTTTTATTAAACAACATATATAATATTAATAAAATGCATTTTTTTTTCAACAAATTAAATGGACCATCTGAGATGGAACTATCAGTATACTATTTTTAAGTTACAAGTGATTGGACAGATATCTAAAATTAGAAAGTTTTGAAATGCATCAAAAATATAATATATAGTTTGTTCATTCGTATAATTAAGCACTATTACTTGCACATTATCTCTCTATTGACCCAATTCAAAGGACTTAGTCTATAAAATTGACTAAACAAAGTTAGGTTTTAAATTTAAAATGTTGACATTTGTTCGGTACGTAAATGAAAAAATATTATGTTAAGATTAACATATAATCTAGACAGATATTATGTGAGATGGAAGTGTGGATGAAGCTGAATCGTGTTAAGGGGGTTCAGAATTTGAAAAACGAACTAGTCAAAGAGGGTTCGACATCTACTATATATATAGATAAAAAAAATACTTTTCACTATATATAAATAGTATAATTTTCTACCGAAGGAGGAATCGGATGAACCCCCTAGACAAAGAGTGGCTCCGTCACTGGTGTTGAATGGCGAGACAACACAATTAATATGAAACATGTTCTATCGGAGAAATCATTTTTCTCATTTTTATGAACTTGTCTTCGTAGGGATTTTTTTTTTAAAGATTTTAATCAACAAAATATGAGTAAATCGAAAAATATTTTCTCCACGCTGAACATACCCTAAAGCATATATAAAATATATATTAAAACATAAATAATTATAAGGACGAAAACATAGACTATATGTTAGGGAGAGGCTAAGAACGTGTACATATTTAATACAAATATGTTGTAAAAGTATAATAATTCATAAATATTATTGGGTAGGAATTTAAGAACACTCGATTTTTTGTTCGAATTTTTGAGTTATGGATTAAATTTCTGATTTAGGATATTCAAAAATTTGAATTTTTCGTACCTTATGTTTGGTCCTTTGGCCTTAATTACTAAATCAAATATAACGTAGAAATAATGTTTACTGGCTACCTTTTCTATTTTTTAATGTTCTAAAAAAATATTATCCTGGAGTTTTAATTTTCACAAGTAAATTTTATGATAATATTTTCACTCGTAAAAGTTGAAAGTTCAAAGTAATGAGTATTTTTTTTAATTATGGAGACAGAAATTTTATGGTATAATGAAATATTTACATTGTTTTTTCTTTTGGAATTTTTTTATGATATAACAAACATATACTATGTATTTAATAACCATAGCATTACTTTAATATATATATATATATATATATATATATATATATATATATATATATATATATATATATATATATATATATATATATATATATATATATATATATATATATATATCCAAAGCTCACAATATCACTAGTGGAGTGGGTCATTACAGATGGAGCCTTGTCGATGTGGGTTAGAGTTCAACTGAATTTAGGCAAATCCCGGTGAGGCGGGGCAAACCTCAGTGTTGGGTCTAGGCAAATTCCATGCGGTGGGGGCAAATCTTAGTGAGGACACTGAGTCCATAAATGAGGTGTATGTAACAACCCATCTTGATATGAGAAGTCCCACATCAACAAAACATAGGAGAGATGTTGGGTATATATAAGTAAACAAGCCTTACTGACGCGTTTTAAAGCCGTGCAGGCCTAAGACCCAAAGCATACAATATCACTAGCGGCATGAATCATTACATATAATGGTATAATTTATCAACTGGATTGAATTTATTTTTTTTGGTGGCTACAAAAGAAAAAAAATTGAATTACTTTACTAATGAGTATTTTTTTAAATAATAGAGGTAGAAAGGTATAATGTTAATTTTTACATGGTTTTTTTCTTTTGAAATTTTTTATGACATAACAAATATGTACTACAGTATGTGAGTATTTAAAAATTAAAGCATTACTTCAAGAAAATATTAAATAATATAATGTAGTAATTTTTATCAACTAGATTGACTCTTTTTTTTTTTTTCTACAAAAGAAAAAAAAATTGAATAACTTTACTAAAATGAAAAGCCAAGAAGAGGAAGGGTCAAAGGAAGAGACGTACACACTTATTTCCTTTGAGTTATTATTCTCATTTATCTTTGTGAATCGAATATATACACATATATAAATATTCTCCACCCAAATATATTAAGTTAGGCAAATGTCACCTTCATTTCAAATAAATCATAACCCTAATAATAAACTAGCTTAGTACCACCTAATTACAAGGTACATGGTCAAGCGATTCGTTTGGTACAACCGATCAGGAATAACTAATTTGAAAATAATTTTAGGATGAATTTATCGTGTTATGTTTGATTAACATTAAATTACAGGATTATATTATCTCGAGATTATAGTGTTGCTTTAATCACAAATTGAGGGGGGGGGGGGGGTAACTAATTTGAAAATGAGTTTATGCATGTATTAAATTATGGATGAATAATACTAGGTTTGGTAGTTAGTTCACGTTAAGTTATTCATTATGCATAAAATTAATAAGGTGCTTGGTTTGTAATAAAATTCGGATAACTAATATATGTATAAGTTACGAGGAAAATTTATGTATTATTTTATGAAGATTGAATAAGCAATAGATGAATAAGTAAACCTTGTATAATTAACCTTCAAATAATGCATTGATGATCACTCATAATATATACATGTACTATTAATACATGCATAACTCTAACCAACTACCATACGAGTACTCCTGACAATAATTGATTCTCTACCCTTTAAGTGTGCACAGGGTAAACTCCCGCTCCACACTAGACAAGCTCGGTGCGACGTGCTTGACCCAAAAGACAAACCCCTTGCTTTCACTGGCAAGAAGTTTCAAACCTGAGACCCCCAACATAAAAGTCCCAAACCCAAACCACTGGATCACCCCGAAGGATAACTTATTCAAAATAATTAATCTCGCAATAACTCGTTTCATTTTTTTTTTAGGATGTGTAACTTTCTAAGTTTCTTGTACACTAATTCACGTGTGGGGGCATGGACCAAGAATTATTTCCCCTCACGAAATGTGTGAATAAGTAATAATCGAATAACCAAAAAGTAATTACATGACAAAAGTATAAAGGAATTTTCAAAATATGTATAACACCATGTCATATATTTTTTTTATGCCTTTTTTTCTTCTTTTAATAATATTGATGTGATAAAACAAGAGGCTCTAGAGGAACAAGAAATCCGTGAATTTTGCCTAACTAAATTAAATTCAAATAATATACACATAATATTATTAAAAAAAAAAAGACCACATTCATGATATGATTGTGACATTTTCCTATTAAAAAAGACTTTGGAAAGATACAAATTGTGTGAGATAATACATAAAGCTAAATTGTAGTACCATATTATAGGCTAATTATAATATGCTTTTTCCATTTCATTTGAACTAATTAATTCAATTTGATATATATCATTTTCACTAGCTTTTCATTGTGCATAAAGCCGTATTAGATGCCTTTTATTTTGCTTTCATAATTTCAACTCCCCCCCTAGCTATATATTTGATGATAGGACACTTAAGTCTTAACCTAATGTTATTGCCTATCATCATTATGAGGACGCGTCAAATAGGCCGATCAGTCAGTTTGAATTCAGACATGTTAAAATGAATTGAGTTAATAAATGACTTCGTCCGAAAGTTATTTAGGCTGAAGCATGTTAAGACTAAGAATCAAATCATAACTCAATTGCCTGATTTTTACTCAAGTTTCCCCCCCCCCCCCCCCCCCCCCCCCCGCCTTTCCTGATTTTATATGCAACATATCAAATATTTAAACAAGATCAATCTGTTATTGTATTGGAGTCCAGTTTTAGAATGAGTTGAATTAAGCTGATCAAAATAAGATAACTTAATAAAATAAGTATGTCATTAACACGTCCAAACCTAAACAGATTAAGCGAGTCATGATTTTATGAGTTGGTTTCATAGAGTTTAGGGTTTCAGTTAGTTGGCTAGAAATTTTTACTAGTTGGTTACGCTTTGTAGCCTGCACAAATATATATTCAATATATAACCACTGTGTATCAAGTGTATAATTAATGCATGATAATTATATAATTAGTGTGTGTATTGTATACCCAGTTAATATATACGGATCACAGCTGATTATACTAATAAATTTTATAAAAATAAAGATAATTATATTTCCTTAACCAGATCACTCTAAGTAATCGCGAATCGTAAAAATCTTTTAAGTTCTATACATTGACGGTCTGAGTAATATTTCATATTCATATCATTTAAAAGGTAATACAAAATAAATTTCTATTAAATACTAATTAGAAATCATTAAAATGATAACAAATATGCCATAATCTGTTAAATTATATTGATATTCATGATATATAACTTAAATCCTTAAACCTTTCAATTTTCATTTATTTTTTAGGAAAAAAATTACTTCAATGCAGTAGATAAGTGTCAATCGAATAATTTACACTTTACAATTAAATAATATTTTTAATAATCCACTACAGACAATGGAATAAATACGTAAAAAAAAAAAGTAATATTATTCAATTTAACAAGTGGAATTAAATCAAATAAGAGAAAAATTAGTTTACACTTGGTTATGCAAAACGACAAATGTTTATTTTTTTAAAAAAAATTATGGGGATTGGATTCTAATTTACAATCTAATATTATCCACCATTGTTAATTATGGGATATTCTTTAGTTATATTAATAGTTCACAAGCTTATTTTATAAGAGAAATTTTTATATATAGCTATATATTTCCAACTCTAATTATGAAATAAATGATTATTTATGTATTTATGAAATTATCATACGATCCCTGAATATAACTGATTCAGAATAATTAATCCCGCAATAATTGATTCAAAATAACAAATATAATGCATTGCACATTAGCAAAAATATATTATATTATATTCGTACGCGTAATAATATTTTTATAGCAGAATATATTATATCCATCTGCATAATAATAATATTACGTGCTAGTTGTTAATAAAAGCTGGATTTGATTCATTACATTAATTATATGAATTATTTGGTTGGGTGGCTATAGGGAAGAAAAAAAAGGGGGAACATTTATTAATACTTTAATTAATGCCACAAAAAATCTAACACTAGTGAAAATACTTTTGGAGTATATGGTAGAAGGAATTAAAACTTTTGTACATTATAATTTAAAAGAAATATTTGGTATAAATGCTTGAATCTTGTTTATAAATAGGAAAATTAAATGAAGGGATGTCATGAAGTTATTGGTTGTACTATCTTAAAGTTATCACTAGTTTATTATTATTATTTAATATTAATAATAATAATAATATATAACAATCACATTGTAATAAATTCATGGACACAATCTTTAGTTAGTACATAATTGGATCATGGTATAAAGACCTTTGAGCCCACATTGAGTTTTTTTTTTTAATGGTTGATCGGTGTTCACTATCAGCAATAGAGCTAGACTATATTTAGACTCGCGTATTGCATGATGCATTTTTGGGAATAGTGATTTTCAATATAATTTTGTCTATTTCTATGAATTCCAATACAAAAAAGTTTGTCTATTTCTATGAATTCAGATTAAGAATAAAAAAATCTCAATTATTATATCATAATGTTGTTACTTTGAATCTTATTATAGTCACAATTCTAATTATCAATTTTCTTCCCATCAATTACTAGGTACTAGCTATTTAGCCATCCAATCCATAGTAGGTGGTTGATTGACAAATTAAAATATAATCCCTCAATATTAATTTAACTATCTTATTTTTGGGGGGGATCTATTTAAAAAAAAAGTGTCTCTTTTAATATTCGGTTGTTTTTTAATTTCAAAATCTTACACGGTAAATTTAAGACCACGAGATTTAAATAACCATACATATCTTTAATGTAAAATCACAAGATTCAAATTTTTTTCATTATTTTTTAAAATTTCATACTCGAACAAACCATATCTGCTTGTAGCCACAATCAGTGCATAAAATATACATTAACTATACATAAATTATACATCATATGCTGCCTAAAATTTGCAAAATGAAAGTAATGAGTAAAGACTAGAATTATTTTGTTGTTGTTCACTTTGTTAGGTTGTTGGGTAGTGCAAATATTCCAATATATACATATTAGTGTCAAGGTATAGAGAGGACCCCCACTTCCAATTCAAATAGAGGGAAAATACTAATTAATGTTTTGCCTTGGTCAAGAAATAAATAAATGCTTTCATATCATAAATTTCTAGATTTAATGTACAATCTTATATATGAGTCTTGACCATATGGTCAATATTCCTTTAAAGTTTTGGGGGAAAATATCTTTAATAATTGCAAATTAATTTGCATATATTTTTGGAAGGTGGAGATATAAACCATATATCTTGGTTCATTGCCTTGTCATATCAAATAAAATCAATTCATTTTCCATTTTTTTTTTGTGTAAGGTGGAATGAGGTTGGGAAGCCTGATATTTGATATTTTTTAGTTGGGTCTTTCGAAAAGAGTCTCTCTATATCTATGAAGTAATAGTAAGGTTTGCATACATTTTATCCTCTCCAGACTCTACTTACTAAACTCCACTGGGTATGTTATTGTTTGGGTAAAGGTTTTTTCGGAGAGAGGGGGGGGGGGTGTTTGTTTAAGGCATATTATTTGTATTTTTCCTATATATGTGTAAGGGAATAATGACATTGGAATGAGTTGTCAATTACATATTTTGAGATAATTTTAAAAGAGAATCACTTCCAATTTGTGGGGGAAAATGGAAAACACATTTTAGAATCAGGTTCCAAAAGAATAATATGTATGTGCATAATGATGTTACATAAGAGGGGAAAGTTCATTTTATATCAATCCTTTTATGCACCTTTCAACTTCATGAAATTTTAAATTTCATAAGTGGAAGATGATTATGTCCTAAAATGTCATCAATGAATCTTAAATTTTCATGAAAAATATACACGTATTGTTAGGAGCAGCTCAACAAATTTAATAGCCTAAAGTCGAAATATATTAGAAGATCCTTAAACTTTTCTCATAAAATTCATGTAGTAATGATACACAAAAAAAGCTACATGCGTTTGATCTAGTAGTGTGAGCACGACGATGCATAAATGAGCTAGGTGCATGTCACAGCGATATCAAACTTTTCCTCATGCAATAATATGGTATTTAAGTGAAAAATGAGGAAGATATGAGCCTGTTATTCATCCATCAATCGAGATTTGAACCTTACGACACTTGTTCAAAGATTTTTTTAATTTTAAAAAATGATCTACTACAGAAAAATTTACCTTCTGACATATGAATCAATCAAATATGACAAAAAGAAATTAACTAATTCATCAAAAGTGAATTGAAATATAAGTGAAATCGTCATGAACATGGAAAAAGACTACATAGAGCAAATATGGGAAGGTACATATACTATTTAATTTAGTAAGAAAAGATTTATCATTATTTATTTATTCAATCACATACAATTTTTTATTTTTTTTTATATTAGAATTTAAAATCCCTTAGTAATAATTACACAAAAAAATATGTTTTACTCATATTTTTGAGACCTTAGGCAATGATTTCACTTGTTTTATCTAAAGCGGCCAAAACATTTCATTTATTGATTTGACGTAGATATTAAATAACAATAAATAAATTAATAAAACCACTTTATACAACTTATTCCTATTAATTAACCACTAAATTGTAACTCTAATTATTGATGCAGTTTATTCGTATTATATACCCTCCTAGTCTTATCAATCACTTATTCCAATTTCTATGGAAAGCTCAAAACCACCAAGAAAAAAAAATAATTACATTAATATAATAATACAAAGTATCGTTTGTAAGAATTATCGATCGAAAATAATTTTTTAATATATATCAAATAAAGATAAAATTTATATTTTTTTTTAGAATCTACTTATGAAATTGCATCGAGTATTATTATTATTATTGTTGGTGTGGTACAAAATATTTACAATCCACTTTTTGAGTATGTGGCCATATACTGAAAAAGATGGGATCAAAGTTATAAACGGTTTAAACTTAAAGATCATTTTATTCTTTATGGCATGATGGTTCATAATGCTTTGCATATTATTTCAAAATATTCTTCAAGCCAAACATGGAATATATATAGCCATTTTATTTAAAAAAGACCAATTAAAACATACTGAATAGGATATATCACTATATTTTTGAGCGAAAAATATAACGGAGGAATATTTTTGAGCCAAAACGTAATGGATGGGATATTTCTGCTCCATTTCAAATAGTTCAGGAGTATTTTTTACCCTTTTTCTTTAAAGAGTTATGGTATATTAATCCTCAAACATAAAGGAATAATTTTTTTTAATCATTTTCTCAACATTATTGCATAATGATATATCTTATTTCTCTAAAATGACATTTAGCACTAAACAGTTATTTATCCTAACTATCTGTTTAGTCATCTTAAAATATTTACTTATCCTTAATTATTGGTTAATCATCGTAATTATTTAACCAAACTAAATTCAATCTATG
Organism: Solanum rostratum; assembly: GCA_029948455.1. Lineage (NCBI taxonomy): Eukaryota > Viridiplantae > Streptophyta > Magnoliopsida > Solanales > Solanaceae > Solanum > Solanum rostratum. The sequence goes on from CM057046.1 coordinate 8,837,507, forward strand.
TGTCCTTAGTCAAAAAAAAAAAAAAAAAAAAAAGAGACGGTTTATGCTTCCATCATAGTAGATTATAATACTAAACAGAATTAGTTGTACCTACCTTATATTATCTTTGATTAATGGAGTGCTAATTAATCAAGTCATAAAATTGGGACTATGGATGAATATTTATCATGTTTGGACTGCTAATAAACATTGTTAAGCGTTATAGCATAAGTTGTTTAAATTAGCTTTCGTACCACATTTACTTTGCCAAATATATGTATCTGAGATGCACTCACTCAGATGCATGTATTTTGAATATATGTGGGTCAAATCAGGTGTAATTTATTCGAGATACAGTATATCTAAGTGTGATCCACATGTATCTGAGATACAATAATTCTCTCTCTCACCTCTTTCCCTATGTATCTATGTTTCATAATATATCTGGTATCAAAGATGCAAATATTTAGTGTGATTCGCACGTAGCTAGAATACACGGACTCTTGCTCTTCTCTCTCATATCTTGCTCGTCTCATTGGTGTCTAATTGGCCTTTCTCCTCTCTTGTTCACCTCTCTCCCTATGTATCTATATTTTAGAATGTATTACTATCAAACATTCATGTATCTTACTTAAAATGTGAAGGAGTAGTGCATCTGACTTTAAATTTGAAAGAGTGGTGTATTTGACTTGAAATCGGGTAAAAGTTTATTAATTAGTGAAAATAATATATAAATTATTGCAAATATAGAGTGAAATAATATCAAAGATTCATGTATCTAATTTTTTTGACACATTCCTGTAACTGACTTAAAATATGAAGAAGTGGTGTATCTGATTTAAAATCTGAAGAAGTGGTGTATCTAACTTGAAATCTAGTAAGAAGTTATTAATGAGTGAAATAATATATAGTTAATGCAACTATAGAGTGAATTAATATTAAAGATTCATATATCTAGTTTCTTTGATACATTCATGTATCTGATTTGAAATCTGAAAGGGTGATGTATCTGACTTGCAATTTGGTAAAAAATTATTAATCAGTGAAATAATATATAATTATTGCAACTATAGAGTGAATTAATATTTACGAGAAGAATATTTGTGTAACTTGACAAATTTTCTATAAAGAAAAGGGAAAAGACAAAAAACTTAGTTGTGTAGCCTTGTAGATCTATTTGACAAGTTCTCTATGGGCCAATATACACATGCAAATATTTGATGGAATCCTTTTGTAGTCGACACATGTATATAATCAAACATATTACAAGTGCGTAAAGTGTATAATTTATGTATACATAATCGGTGTTTACTATATACAAACTGATTATACATATTTATATAGTAATTATACAAATTCTTTTTTAAATAGAACGTAAGTAAATATTAGGGTTTTTTTTAGATGGATCCCTTTGGTGTTGTGTGGTGTAATGAATCTAAATATTTACTCAAATAACTAGTTAAATTTATTGTTTATTTTTTCTAAGTGGTACACACATATTGTATATTAATTATATATGATTATATACATATTATATATCTATCGACTGAGTTTAGTTTATGTGATTGGGTGGATGACTAATTTATTTATATTTATTATTTGTAGTGATCCTCTCCTCAATGGAATGATATTGTCAAAACTTCTCCATTACTATTCATAGTGTTTGTATATTTCGCTAAACAATTTGATTTACGCACAATTTGTGTATAATCGAGCGAATCATACAAAACTCAAACTGTGACTACAACTATATGTTTGCCGTGAATCATAATTAGTCCAAATTATAACTATGTTAACTAATTAACTAATATATATTTGCTTATCCGCGTAATTTTTCTAAAAAAAATATGATGGTGGAGAACTAATAAATAAATTGACTTGTTGGTAATTAACGAGGTGAAAAATGCAGTCCTTTTCTGTTGGGCTTTGAATTGGGCCTTTCTTTAGGCTTTATTTTTCACAAATGTGCCTTTCTTTACTTCTTTTTCTAATTTGACCACAATACTCAACTAAGAGCTTATTTGGATGGACTTCTAACTTTTTAATTTATGATTTTTGATTCGTTTTTTATCTTAAATTTCATATTATTTTTTTATCTAATAGTTAAACACAATAAAATATAATAATTATAATAATATATGTTACACATACGACTCAATCCTTTCAAGAAAAGTTAAAATGTAAAATACAAAGTGAATTATTGCATCACTACTACAACATGAATTTAAAAAAGGAAAAATTAGGCAGATAAATAAATATATACTAGTTAATTAGCTAATGTAACTATAGTTTGAATTAACTACGGCTCACGGCAAACGTCTAGCTATAATTACAGTGTGTGCGATCAAATTGTATAGCAAAATATACAAACACTACGAATTGTATAAGCGAATTATACAAACGTTTGTGCACGAATCGTCTAGCGAAATATACAAACGCTAAACAAAAACTACGAATCGTATAGCGAATTATACAAACGTATACAAATGCTGTGCAAATTATATAAATGCTGCTATAACTATAGTTATGAAATATAATTATTCAAACTATAGCTATGGAGCCTAATTAAGATATTTCTGAGTGGCTATATGCGAAAATTCCTCTTTAAAAAACTCTTACCATATGTGCTAATTATCCAAAGTAGCACTATTTTTTATAATTAGGTCTCAAAATGTGGCTATTTCTGAAAAATTTTCTCTTAAAAGTCAGCTTTATTTATTGGAAATATTTGAGAAACTTAAGATTAAGAATTTAGCAGCCCAATTTACTTGATCCAATTAGTGGCCTTGTGCCCCATCTCACCAGAAAGTCTTGCAAAAGAGACCACATTAAGGGATTTAATTTATGAAATTGAGGTTTTACTTAATTATCTAGTCTAATCCGCTTATGGGTTGAGACGCGGGTTCCTAAGAAACAACTTCTCTACTTCTATGAGGTAGTGGTAAGGTCTGCGTACATTCTGCCCTCCCCAGACCCCACTTGTGGGATTCCACTGGATATATTATTGTTGTTGTTTGAGGTTTTACTTAATTATGAAATATAAGTGTTTTGATTTAAAATATAAAAAAATACACTATATTTGTGCATGTAATAACAGTAAGACATATTATAATAAGTGTAATATTCGTCCATATAACAAATGTGTCGACACAAATATAATATCTTTGCATCAGATTAATAGTATTTGTACACATAATAACTATGAAATACACCATGTTCATGTGCATAATAATTGTACCACATGTATACAGTATTTCTGTCTAAAGATTCGGGAAAATAACACTTATAACTTAAAAATGAAAACTATTTACAAGTTGCGACCCTTTAACTCTCATATTCCCCATTTTTTAACTATTTTTGCATGTTTGATGTCATGAGAATATATCTATATATATATATATATAATTAAGAAGGAAGAGGTAATGATTCAGTGAAACCGCTTGATACAGTCAAAGTATATATACACACTCAGTCAAAGTATATATATATACTCTGAGTGCTTCAGTGAAGACACTACTCACTTACTCATTGATCCTATTAGAGTACATATACTGTGAGGGCATCAAGGAGAAATAGGCAGTGCTTTAGTGAAGAATTTGCTCAATAACTGCTAGATACCATCAGAGTTTAGAGTTTAATAAATAAGATTGAGACTTTAATAATTCTCTTAATTGTTTCTTATTTATTTCTTAAAAAAAAAGATTCCAATCCTATATGATATCGATAGGGTAATAAAATACTAATGGAGTATCACAGAGGATTAAGTTCAGTCCAATATGATATCAATAGGGTATTTATATATATCGATAGAGCATCATGGAATAGTGATATTGACATCGTGCGCAAAATAAGATAGGAGAAAAAGAGTTAAGCGGATAAATAATTTGGACTAAGTCTATTTTTAATAAGTAATTTTAAAATTGAATCCATTTTGTTTTATTTTCCTTAAAGAATTTAGTAGCTCAATTAACTTGATCCAATTTGTGGCTTTGTGCCCCATTAGCCAGAAAGTCTTGCAAATGAGACCAAAAGGGATTTAATATTTTAATTTATTGGAAAAATTTCACAATTATTTAGGTACATATTTGTGAAAGATGATATTTTACTTAATTATGAAATATAAGAGTATTTCAATTTTGAAATGTAGCAAAATGCATTATATTTGTACATATGATAATAGTTAAACATATTATGTTGACCCATATAATAGGTGTATAACATATTATAATAAGTATATCCGCACATATATAATATTTTTGCATCAGATTATATTTTATTCACACGCATAATAATCGTGAAATACACTATATTTATGCTCATGAGAATTGTATCATATGTATACAACGTTTCTATCAAATTGTATCTGTATGACTAATATATCTACGTATATTTGACTATAAAGATTCGAATAATTGACATTAACATAGAAATTGTTTTTGGAAAAGAAACCACATCACATGCAAATTCAAAAATACAAATTAATACGTTCCCTATTGTTAATTAATGTACCAAATTAAAGAAACAAAAACAAAAAATCTGAAAAGGAATTTTTGATATGTTCCTAAAAGTTGTTGCATGTGAAAAATAAAATGTGTTGGGAACAACTTGCTTTGAAATGTAAACATCTTACGTTTGAATTTGTAGAAAATACCTAATATAGGGCGGAGCCAGGTAGGGCCGAGGGTTTATTCAAATGTCCTTTTGATGAAACTTAAATTATTTATATATCGTTAAAATTATTTGTTTATGTATGTATAATAGATGTTGAACTTTCGTTAATTTCATCATACGTTTATTTCTTCATATTTTAAGAATTTTGAAAATATCTAATTTTTATTATAGGGACGGAGCCAGGTAGGACCGAAGGTTTATTCAAATACCCTTTAGATGAAACTTACATTGTTTATATATTATCTGTTTATGTATATATAGTAGATATTAAACTTTCGTTAACTTCATTATATTATACGTTTATTTCTTCATACTTTTTAATAAAATTCTAGCTCCGCAACTGCTTAATTAATACCTTTGTTCAACAAAAGTCAACAAGAATGGCCCTCTAGTATATTGGATTGTAGTAATTAATTTCTTATGTCAAGTTGCTTTATATGCTATATCTTGGTCTTTCAATTTTGTACTCTATAACGTTTGTATTTTCATGTTTGGTTTTTTTAATGCCTTAAATGCAAATGATGAAAACAACGTTTGAGGTGAAAGGATTCAAACATGTCTAGAAACTTCATCCACAACTTTTTATTCACAAATTTAATTTAATAAAATTATGTACAAAGACCAAGATATATATGGTTATATATAATGATTACTAGTGGATGGTAATGTGGTGACTAATGTAGGGAAGACTGACGAGGACGAGTTAAGAAAAGAGATTATATTCACATGCTAGCAAGCCATCAAAATGCATGTGACAACTTAGATAAATTTAATATCTGAACGAGAAAGAAAAAAATTATATATATATATAGTAAAATTTACATGATACACATGTTTTTGAATTAAATAATAGCTCTTCTTAAGAAAGATTTATGCAAATAAGCTATTTTAGTATAGTAATTAACTTGTGACCCTGCTTAAATAAATTGCCTGAAAAAACACATTTTTGGTTTTACCAAATTGGTTTAGATCAATTTCAAATGACTCTTAAATTATATATCACACATTCTAACACCAATCCCAATAGCGTTAATGATTATACTAAACTCAAACGTTCAAAACTCTATAGATTGGAATGATAATGGAGCGGAGTGAGATGAATACGAGTTGAATTTAGAGCTATGTGAGGGGAGGATTTAACGTTATATAGAGTGGGTTGGATGCAAAGCGGTTGAAGGAATCATTTTTAAATTAGTGCTGGGCGGTGTGGGGAGAATTACAGATTTAAGGTTCCAAATAGAAATTCGAAGAAAATTAAATTTTTGTATAATTAGTAAAAATCAAAGATATAAACTTTTTATACTGAACTTTGACTTAATTTTAAAAATATATATGAGATGTGTCTAGTAAATTGTTAGTTGTTAAAATGTTAATTAGAAACAATTAATTAACGATTATGAATCAATTGTTAAAATGTTAATTAAAAATAATTAATTATTTGTTGAGATATCAATTAGCAAAATCATAAATTTTCAGAGTGGATATATGCGGGGATTGGAGGTGGAGGTGGAGGGGGTTGAAAATAAAATAAACTATTATACGAAGTGATGTTTAAATGATCAGTAAACTGAGCTCAACCCACTCTGCATTCGCCTCACATCGCTTCATTGCTATCTCTATCTATAGACTCATTTTATCTTCTTTAATAGATGTGAAAGGATAATTAATTTATTATAAGGAGGAAGAGAAAAACAAGGTCAAGTCATAGAGGGGTATGTGATATCAACCTATCAAGTAGGGTATTATATATTGTACAAATTCTTTAATGTGATTAAAAGTTAAACACCAACCCCAAAAGTCAAATTCATGAGGATTATTGGAGCATATCAAATAATATGTTTCATGAACTTGGATCATAATATAAACATCGGATATTACTAGCATCCAATATATTGGAGGGCCAATCTTGTGGACTTTTGTTGAACAAAGGAATTGGGTAGTTCAGACAGATGTTTACAAGTCACAAAACAAAAATTATGACAACACATTTGCATGCAACAACTTTTAGGAACATATTACAACTAATAATTAGAAATTTCTTAAACCTTATGTGTCTTCTAGCTTACCTCATATTTTTGGTTTTTGTTTCTTCTTATGCATCAACATTAATAGTACTCAATGTATTTGTATTTGATTTTGCATGTGATGTGGTTTCCTTTACAAGATCAATTACTATGTTAAAAGTCAATTATTTGAGTATTTGAAGTCAAGAAATCAGCACAATTATTTCACATTAATTGTAACAACAAGAAGCCTGCAGTTAACAATAATTGAGTGAAGCTTTATTAATTAATATTACCATCGAGAGATGTGGTGAGGATAAGATGGACGAGATCTTTTTATTTCAATGTTTTTTAATGTTTTTGCTGAATCATTGATCTCGAGAAGGTTTATGACAAAGTTTCGAGGGATATTGTTTAGAGGCGAAATGTGTTCCAATTGTGTATATTAGAGTGATAAAGGACATGTATGACGGAGCCAAAACTCGGTATGAACAACGAGAGTAAACTTAGAGTATTTTCCTGTTGAGATGGGACTTCATCAAGGATCTGGGTTGACCATTTTCTGTTTGCTTTAGTAATGGATGAGATGACACGGTCTATTCAGAAGGAGGTTCTATGGTGTATATTTTTGCAGATGACATAGTACTGATTAATGAAACTCAGGCTAAAGTTAATGATAGATTGGAGGTTTAGAGACATGCTTTGGAATCCAAAAGGTTCAAACTGAGCAGGACCAAAACAGAATACTTGGTGTGCAAATTTAGTGTTGCGAAGAATGTAGCAGACACTGACGTGAGACTTGCCACTCATTCTATTCCCAATAGAAAAAACTTTAAGTACCTTGGGTCTATCATCCAGAGTAATGACGATGTCGACGAAGATGTCACACATCATATTGGGGCAGCATGGACAAAATGGAGGTGTCCCCCCTACGAGGGTACCCTAGACGGCCGACACTCAGAGAATATTGCTAGTCCCCAAGCGAATCACTTGGTCTCACCATATTCATTCATTCAACATAACTAACCAATCAATGGAAGACTAAGGATAAACAATGATGGACATTCTCAATCTCAAAATCATATAAATAAAGAAGGCTAGTCTGAAAGAAGCTAGCCCAATAGAATCTCAACTCAACAACTCGACTCTAGTCTATGAAGCCTCTATCACTATCAATTAGTGCTAATGAAAGACCCATGGCTACCTTATCTCAAAAGTAAAGCTAATCTAAAGTCTGACTCTAATAGCTAGACGAAAAATAAAATAAGGATCCTCTGAAGTAAAGGAGGCTCACCAACTCAACTGACTTCAAAAGATCCTCGACGGTGTGCCTGTTGACGATCTATAGTACCTGCCTTTATATTATAAAATGATGCAGTCCAAATGGACGTCGGTACGTAAAATGTACGAGTATGTAAAATGGCCAAATGAAACAGTTACAGGTAGAACAATATGGAAATAACATCGACCTAGAAGATATTTAATCAGAATGTCAAATGTCTATCTAAAGCAAGAATAAAGGGTAGACAAATGACCTATTAATACCAATCAAACCTTATCAATCAACTCAACTCGACTTAGAGTACTGTCAGTGTGAGACTTATTTAGGAGTTTCTTTTATCCGACAATAATCACTTATAAGTCAGTGATTGTACAACAATCCTGAGGATGTTGCCACAGTCGTTCAGTGGAGGTCGCATATTAAGATAGCAGACTAATAGACGGGTAGAGGTAGGTTAATGTCTGGCCTGGTGTTTCAGTAGGATAGTAGGACTAATCGTGTATTTTTTATCTTGTGTTTTTTCCCCTGCTTATATTTGTTACTTCAATTGTATTTTTATATTATCATTTGCTTTCCATTTTAGTCGATTTTTTTCTCCATTTCCTTTTCTCTTTTTTTTCATATCTAGTTTCTTCTGCTTTTGGGGCTTGATATTTTCCTGACGAGGGTCTTTAGGAAACAACCTTTGTATCTCTATGAGGTAGTGGTGAGGTCTGCGTACATTTTACCCTCCCCAGACCTCACTTGTCATGCCCCAGGAGGGTACCCTTGGTGTGGCCGGCACTCAAAGACTATTGCTAGTCCCCAAGCGAACCACTTAGCCTCATCACATCATCATTCAATCAAATAAACTCTAATGAACAACGGAAAATATAATTAAGTAATGGATACATCTCATCCAAAGTCTCGAAGAAATATAGATAAAATAATGAAGGCTAGTAGAAAGAACTAGCTCACAATCTCAACATCAATACTCGACCCTTGTCTATGAAGCCTCTAACACTAATCATGTGGCGCCAATGACAGACCCATGGCTACCCAAAGCAAAATAAGAAAATAGTCCAATCCTAACTCTAAAGCATGATGAAATAAAATAACGGCCCCTCCGGAGTAGGGGAGGCTCACCAAATTAGCTTCGAATGTCTGATTTTCAACGGAGCGCCTGTTGATGATCTCTAGTACCTGCCTCTGCATCATAAAAGGATGCAATCCAGAGTGGATGTCAGTACTTGGAATGTACTGGTATGTAAAATAGCTGAATGAAACAGAAACCGGTAGAAAATACGAAAGGTAACATCAAGTCAAAATAAACATAACAATCACATCAACCACCAGCTTTCCCATCTACGAAAGAGTACAGAGTGGACAAGTGGCACAATATTATCTCAGACTGATCAATAGTCTCACTCTTCACATGGATCATCTCAGGGGTGTCCACCCCCGCTCATCTCATCTCATCTAGACTCAGAGTAAGGTAAGAATTTTCTCGGGAGTTTCTCTTGTCCGACAACACTCACTTATGAGCCAGTAAATGTACAACAATCACCATGATGTTGCCACAGTGGTTCCAAACTTGCCAGGTAAGGAACACTGGATTCCATATCAATATACCCGACATGGAATCGAACCGAACAGATCCTCTATTGCTTTCAGGGACTATTAAACCTCGAGGGAAACCATATATATATGTGATGGTTTAAGCCTCTCCTACGTTTGGTGACATAGTTGATGAGTTCGAGTGGGACTCACTCTACTCATTTCGGTGCTCGATACTCCTCCCGACTCAGTGCTCATAAAATCAACCTCAACCAGTCTCATAGGGATCCATTCCCCATCAACGACTGGCAGTCTCATAGGGACTCACTCCCGTCCACGACTGATATTTCACAGGGACCTTGGCGCTTTCATCAATTATCTCATAGGGACTTCTCCCCTATCATTAACACCTCATACGGATTTTAACCTTATCATCAACATCTCCTCAATGATGATTCAAGATTGTATAACCGTCATTAGGAAACAAGTGAATAACACATCGGTAGAGTTCATTTATAGAGACTCATAAATCAATCAAGGTTGCATCAACTCATCATCACAATCAACAATCCCAATGCAAGGCTCTAGACTCAAGTCTCAAGTGCAATGTGCATGCTTTGCAAATTAGTCATAAAGGGTTATGCAGATTCTCATGAAAATATCCAATTTGAGAAAAACAATTAGTATGATGATCATCAACATAGAAAACATGTAATTTCAAATAAGATTTTCAAGAAAAGTCCCTCAAAGAGATCATGCATGTAGACTCTTCAATCATCAGTTCAACTATGACCTCTATGGGGCACATGAGAGAACAATCCCACGTTTTAGTTTACCCTTATATACCTGTGATGCAGCTATTCAACCGGGTGATGTCGAGGATCTCTTCTCGAATGTCTCACCCCAAGCCCTTCTCTCCTCTTCTCAAGCCCTAGCCTTTTTAGATTTTGGAATAGAACTTAGAATAGGGGTTTTTGGGTTCTTTTCGTGTAGAAACGTCCTTACTAGCCGTGTAGTAGTGTTTAGGAAGGGTCAGGGATTGACCGGAATGCCCCTCGAAATAAATTAGAAATTTTCAGTTCGAAAAATACACGGTCCGCGACGCGGACCTATCGCGAACTGTGCATTTTTGAAAAAGTGTTTTTAACGAGTTTTCTCCATCCCGTCGAAAATCTGAAAAAACATACAAGTGTCCCTCCGCGACAGGTGCGCGTCGCGCCTCTGTCGCGGACAATCACTATTTTGTGACTTGGATCGAAAATTTATCTTTCGATCGGGTCGTCCTAAAATTCGACCCGGACCATTTTCCTACTCTATTTTTCATGCTGATCACGAATCCGGTCTTGGATTTGCCATACGAGCCCCGGAAGATGTGTTACGCGCATACCCCCGCTCTAGGGGCATTTTGGTAATTTTACCGGGCGTCACATCACTTGTAGGATTCAATTGAGTATGTTATTGTTGTTGTTATTGTTATGTTTTTGCTGAATTTTTTTTTTTCTAAACTAGAAATAGCTGATTCTAGTTTAATATTTTTTTTAACTATTATTTCGGACCCAAATATTGCATGTCTTCATTTAATTCGTCAATTTGACATATTATCAACGAGTTTGTTACATACCCTTTTCATATATTTGGTTAAATCAGTGAAAAGTGTCAAAATGATACTGTTGGACACTACTATAAGTGTTTAAATGATATAAGTTTTAATTGAAGTGTTTAAGTAAAATTTTGTGTCAACTTTGGGCATTTGTGTATGACTTTAACCTATTTTAATTAGAAATCAGGTTTAAAATTTAGGAACGAAGAAATTTTTTATAAGATATTTCTTTGCTATGCTAATTAAGAATAGTTGCTATGCAATTTTCTTTTCTTTATAACTATCAATGTGAGAATATCCACACATCCAACAATCACTCGCTCAAACTAAGTACTCACATTCATAACCAAGATTCACAAGCTTATAAGGAGATTTATTGTTTGTGCCACCTCAATCGACTATTTATAGCCATCAAAGGATGATACATACTTCTTCTGTGTATGTGTCTTCAAGTTATAAGTAAAGATAGTCAATCGATACATAAATAAGTTCGTCTCGTCAATCTATTAGCTTAAACTTAACTAATTCAAAATTATATTTTAACGTTGAGTGATATTATCAATTTAATTAGATTAAGTCCCCATAAATTTTCAAACCATATATGTAGCTTGAATTGCATGTGGTGTTGCTATCATTGGAAAAAAAGGATGCATAAATTCAACAACCAAGAAAAACATCTACAAATTTTTCCTAAAAAGGGATGCCTTACAAAGACACCTTTTTTTACAATTTGGCCTTCATAACAAACCTTGATAAATTTATGCATTCATAATACAATGTACCTACTAAAATAATTTTTTAAGTTTGTCCTTTTTAGGCTAAAGTGCACACTCCACATGCCCTCACTAGTTAATTAATTATTTGCATAAGTTAAAATAGAGGACTTTTTGTCTATGGATTAAATAACACCAATATATGATTGTTCCTCATTACTATTGTACTAGTGAGATAAGGTTTGACCCCCTTGTATTTTTCATCTTTGTGTTATGACCTATTACCAGGAAACAGTTTCTCTACTTTTATCTGGTAGTGATAAGGTCTGCGTACATCTTATTCTCTCCAGACTCCACTTGTGAAATTCCACTGAGTATGTTATTATTATATTATAACCTATTAATTAAAAAATATATTCACATAGATACTCTGTAGAAATGATATCTACGGATGTCAAATGAGCAGATTGTATTAAAATTATGACTTGTTATTAACTTATCTAAAACCCCAAACACAAGGTACTTGGATTGATACGAAATGAGTTAAGTTGGACTAAACAATGATTCATAGTCCAACCAGTCTTACGATTATTACAAAAGTCTTAGATTTTTATTTGTGTTCTCATGAATTGTTTAATTATAAAATAAGATCATTATTATTATTTTTATTAGGACTATATATGATTTTTCTATTAAATATATAAAGTTTTCTGTAGGTCAATTTGGACCTTCATATTTAGGTCAAATCAATCCAATTTTTAGAGCATGATTGGACGAGTCAAAAGGGCTTAGCGAATAAATAAGTAGAATAGTAAATTATTAATTCGATCAAACTTAAACGAGTTAGAACTCATAATCATTTTTTCATAGTTTAATTCTGCTGCTCCTATAGTTAAAGTTAAAACCTAACCAATCCAAGTATAGTTAATTTTTTACTACTAAATCAAGTCAAATCAAATCACTAGTAAAAAAAATTCTCGAGCTAAATCAATTTATGATTTAATACAATTTTCAATTCGATTTTGTTCATCCATAATCTCTATGATAACTTAAGAATTACTTTAGGTAGCACTTAAATATGATCAATATTTATGCAATTTTTAAAATTTTGTGAAAAATCCTAATTTTGTCATTGTATTTAATTTTGTCTAGAGAATTCTTCAAGAGAGTATGGTCCGTCCAACAATATTTAAGGATGTAATTAATAATAGGAAGGCCAAATTTCTCCTCCTACATGAATTGAGCTATATGTCTGAAGTTTGAACTCGAAACTTTAATAACAAATATTGAAAAATTTAAATTACTGTCAACTTTTTGTTTCTACATTAATATAACTTTTTTAAAAATATTTTAATTTATACACTAACTTTTTATCAAAAAAATTATATCGAGTGAACACCCTCGCCTCCTCCTAAATTTGTCCCTGTTGGGATATATAATTTGTACATGTGCAAATATTGTGATCAGACAAAAGCAGCAGTTTGTCACATGAAATAACAAGAAAATGTTTGCTCCTAACGTGTTGTGTTTCTGGTGGCTACAAAATGCTGAAATTTTAACAACATTTTATGTAAAAATTCACTTGACTAGGAAACTGTTGTGTGTTTAAACACATTCGAAAATATAGACATCAACGTCTGTGCTAGTACGAGCTCATTATCTATTATTTTTATAGCTTAATTTATGTGATATTTAGAAAGTTAATTAAATTTTAATATAATTTTTAAATACTTTGAATTATTAATATTGTGAATTATAGTACTTTTTAACATAATTTTAAAATAATATATATTATTCCTTCTGTCTCACAGTTTATGTGGCACTAATAAAAATTTTGAAAGTAAAAATTTTTTATGTCAATTTTAAATAATATACATGATCCATCTATTCATATTTATGCGATACTGATTTGAGTGTTAATTGAACTTTTTTATAAATCTTTTAAATATTTTAAGTTGTTAATTCCTGTGATTTATAGTCTTTAAATTTAATTTTCATATGTGGATATATACTACTATTTATTATTACAATACCTTTTACGCAGTTTCCTAATTGAATAATACATGTTATTTTTTTCGTCCTATTTTATTAACGTCGATAGATTAATTTCAATATCAATTGAATTTTTATTTGTGTTTAAAATTTTTAAGTTGTCAACTATCAAGATTTATGGTATTTTTTATACTTTTAAGCAACATGTTTTTAAAAATATTTTATGTTGTCAATTATCATGATTAGTAATGTTTTTACGTTATTTTTAAATGTATAAAATTTAAAAAATATGATAAATAAATTATTAAATTAAAACAAAAGAACCATAATAAAATTACAGATATACTCTCGAACGGCTCAAGCAGCCATGTCGACCTGCTGCCTGCTTGAGCACATAAACTCCCTCTTATAATATATCAGAATATACTTTTACGCAACATATTTTTAAAATTATTTTATATTGTCAATTATCATAATTAGTAATATATTTACATGACTTTTAAATGTATAAAATATTAAAAACAAAATAAATTATAAATTAAAATAAAAAAATCATAATAAAGTTACAAATATACTCTCGATCTACTGCCTACTTGACCACGTAAACTTCTCACATTACATGTCCATTTCCCCCAAAATCCCAAAAGGATACGCTGAGCTTTTTTTTTTAATATGCACTTGTCTATTAACAAAATGTCACGTGATTGATGTCGGCAAAATTAACAAAATAACATCAAATCTGACCAAAAATCAACACTCATGGACCACCATTATTATTATTATTACTATTATTATTATTGCGACTTTGTCATGTGACATTTAATTTTTAAGCGAAAATAATTCAGAATTTAAAGTTTATGAATTCAATTTTAATTTTAGATTTTAATAAACTTCGACTATATAGAAAAATCGTTGTTTAACTTTTTGATTATATGGAAAGATTAAAAGTTCTGCAAATTTTTTTTACCTCTCTTTGTGTTTATTCAAGGAATGAAAGGATAGAGACCTTTAGTATGCCCTTTCCGAAAAAGGTATTTTTATTTAAAGAGCGTATATACGACGTGTATAAATACACAAATTTAGTATTCAAGATTTAAATTCGAAGTTTTAATTTTGAGATTTATATTGGAACGGATTTGGAATGAACGTTGATAACCTCGTATTAATTGTACTTTTGAAATTATGAATATAGAATTTAATATTTGTTAAATTTTTAAATCTTATTATACATAACTATTAATGTGTAATGCTGTTGGACTCTTGGCAGAGGACAGACTAACGAGGATGGAACAAGAAGGGATATATTGATAGTCTTTTAGCGAACTTCTAAAGAGGAGGTGCATGTGACAGTATTAATATCAGGCAATTCTACATCGAAATGAGAGAGAAAATGAAAAGTTTTATAAGAATTAATTCAAATTCATACGATACACATATTTTTTCATAGTTTAAAAGATAAATTTGTGTCATGAATTTGGTTTGGAATATTATGCTTCGTATCGAAAATGTTAAATTCAACTGACCCCGTATGATAATATGTTGCATATATATAATTAATACTATTAATTCCAAGGTGGCTTTGTTATGTTGATTTACGACATTCATCACGGGTGACAAATGGGTAACTAACAAAACCTCTTAGACCAAATAGGCCAGGAAGGGGACCAAGTAAATTTAAAAAATTTAATTAAATAATATTTTTTTCGATTTAATTTATTTATCTGATTTTGACCTATATACGATTCTATCGATCAGAAAATTATAACTGAATTAAGTACTTGTAATATTGCATGTGTTCAAATTGTTGACCATTGACCACCGGATTGTCTACTCAGAGATGACATTTTTATCATATGGAGTGTCGAAGATATAATAAATTATTATGAAAATTAAAATGAAAAATAGATAAATATTCAAGCGAGGTATGAGCAAAATATCTAGTTTTCTTTAAGAAGATTCAAAGTTACCTATAGCATTCACCGATCCAATAGTATAGTTTATGATTTGTCCTTTTCAGAATATAACAGTACTCTGACAACGTCGTATGTAACTCAAGTCACTCCCAACTAGTTAGTTGTTGAGTCAAAAGCTTCATCACACGCATACGAAAAAAAGAATTGAAGAATTATTTTCTTTTGGAGAATAAGTTGAAAATTTGACATATTTTTTTTAATCTCAACTCTCTCTTTCAGAAACTTCAAATTACAACACAATATAATACAATGCTCTTTTCATTTACAACATACTCCCTCTTATATAAAAAAAAATGGTCTAGTTTGACTTGACACAAAATTTAACGAAATAAAGATTTTTAAATCTTATAATCTTAAATTAATAATATATTAAATGTACCAAAATGCTCTTTAATCTTGTGGCTTTAAATATGTCACATGAAAAATTAAAATTAAAATTTTACAAAAAAGAAATTATTCTTTTTTTAAACAGATCAAGAAAAGAAAAGATCATTCGTTTTTAAAGAAGAAAGTAATACTTCACTCAAAAGAAAAAAGCATCCTTAATATAGGTGTAGGATTTTTTTTTTTTTCATATAAACAATATCAACATAAGGGATAATAATTTAATGTATAATAGAAATATATTTCTTTTATTTAAAAAGAATGACTTGGTGTGGAAAAAAATATAGAAGTCTTTTCAATCTTATGGTCTTAAATT
Source organism: Solanum rostratum (assembly GCA_029948455.1). Lineage (NCBI taxonomy): Eukaryota > Viridiplantae > Streptophyta > Magnoliopsida > Solanales > Solanaceae > Solanum > Solanum rostratum. Next base: position 8,853,956 of record CM057046.1, read on the forward strand.
AAAGTTATGTTTTTAATCTTGTGATCTTAGATATCCTACGTGAAAAATTAAAATTAAAAAAATAAGTCATTCTTTTCTAAACAGATCAAAGAGGAAAGGAGATCATTTTTTTAAACGAAGAGAGTAATTAGTAAGAGATAATGAAGAACATATCAGAATAATTACATGAGCTACGAAGAATAATGATCATTTTTTTCACTTAATGTCCATTATAAGCAATTTAATATATTAATAATAAAATTATTCTTACTCTAACATGGAGATTTGACCTTATTAATTAAAAAATAATAAAAAGACATCAAGGCATGCCCATAAATAAAAAGAACCTAGGTATGAAGTATACTAATAAATTATGTATTGCTTAGTACATGCTAGCAATACATATAAATATTTAAAAAAAAAAATAACACTTGAGCATTATATATTTCATAAATGCACATGTATGGAAAATTATTGCATGCAATTAAGTCTCTTTTTTTCTATTTGATTATTTGATAGTGATTAATTTTTCGAACCTCGACTAATTTAAATTTATATCATATAATATATATTAAAAAAAATTTTATTATATTATAATTTTTTGGCTTGAATTAAAGATCTTTATTAAAATGAAGGTCTAAAGAAATTTTATTAATCCAATCACGATTTCATTAGATCATGAATCAGGTTACTCAACTTTGTTATAAAAATCTTTTTTTTTTCTTGGCTCTACGAACATGATAAATGCATACAAATTTTATATATAGTATTATAAATTTTTCATAACTTATATAAATTAAATTTGTCAACAAATCGTATATAAATAGATTGGATAAATTTATACAAATTTTGAATTTATGCCATTAGAAATTGAATTACACAAATTCTAGCAAAAATTAAACTATAACAGCATTCAATAGTTAATCGAAACTATAGCTAAATTACATAATAACCAATAAATGTTTGTCATTTCACATAATTCTTTTTGTTTGAGCTTTTCCAAGTCGAATGTTGAGATTAGATCTCGAGTTATAAGTTAAATTTTGGGTTGAGTCCTGAGACGAGTATTGGATTGGCAAGATTGAGTCTTATTTAAAAGTTGAATCTTGATTCAAGTATCGCATGTTGAGGTTGATTTGGAAGTTGAGTCTTGATTCATGAGGCATCACGTGTTGAGGTTGGATGTCAGGATCGAGTCTTGAGTCAGATGTCAGGATCGAGTCTCGAGTCAGATGTCAGGATGAGATCCCAAATTAGTTATTAAATTTTCTTTTTATGATAATTGATAAAAAGTAACGTGCAAAGTACGCTCATAGCGTTAACAATAAAAAAAAATCTTTAATTTTTTCACAACTTTTTGAGCGTGAAATATATTCTTGTCATGATTTGGATTTTGCATTGGTGTTATCATCATCATGATAATTCATATTGAACTTTCAACCTTTAGAATGTAATTGTTGAGTAATGGATTAGTTCTTCTCTATTAGTGTGTATATGATATTTGATTATAATGTACTTACACTTTAATTAATTGTTATTTTTACTGTTTATATATCACATATTTTAATTAATCAGTATCTAAAAACTTGACTCATTACAACTTGAGGGGATAATTAAGTTCATCAAAAGCTAGTTGGCCAACTCTCAGCATAATAATTTGTTTTTGTAAATTAAATCAAATTAACAACTTGATCAACTGACATTCCGTACTATTTACAACTATAATCGAATCTTAATATTCGAATTAGACAGATCTTATTAGTCCAATAATTTAGTTAGCTGCTAATTTATGTACATCTAATTAATTATAAGGTGTGTGTTCGGTACGAAGGAAAATATTTTCTAAAAAATATATTTTTATGAAATATAATTTTCGTGTTTAATTTGATATTTAAGAAGTATTATCAGTATCACTAATTTTGACAAAATTATGGGAGGTGAGGTACGAGGGGGCGGGGGTTGAAGTCACTAATATAAAAAGGTCAAAAACATACACGGGCTGGGCATTCGGTCGGTTCGGTTTGGTTTCTCGATTTTCGGTTTAAGAAAAATATAAACCGAAACTGAACTGAAATAAATTCGGTTTAGTTCGGTTTTTGCAATTTTGATTCGGTTTAGTTCGGTTTTTGCAATTTTGATTCGATTTATTTTGGTTTAATTTTTCGGTTTGAATATTATTTCTGACTCTTTTTTTTCCGATGAAAAGTAATTGATTACATACAAGAAAACATTACTACAACTCTGTAAAGATAAGATACTCTATATTAGTAACCAATTAATAAAGTCATTATTTAAAAATGTGAACAATTACATGTATTGACTTACTATTTGAAATGCCATAACCTATAAATCAAAAGTCTACCATTTGATGCCTTCATTCCTTAACATATATGTTCCAGGTTAGCAATTAGGATTTAGGAATTTTATTTTTCACTAAAGTAAAGTAATATTATTTGGAACTGAAATTGGACGTTCAGTAAAGTATATATTGCCCGGTTGGGCTTGAGAAATTACCAGTTCATGTTGGGCCTATACTATATGTATTATAATTTATAAGTTATAGCATATGTAAGCAGCCAAAACTAATAGGTAGTCGAGCAGAAGCGAGTTCTCTGAAGCTACTGTAATATTCTCAGTGAACTTAACCATAATATCATCTCAGTGAACTTAACTACAATATCATCTCATTTCTGGCCAAGAAGGTATGGCAAGAATCTCTCTCTCTCTCCCCCTCTCTCTCTCTCTCTCTCTCTCTCTCTCTCTCTCTCTCTCTCTCTCTATATATATATATATATATATATATATATATATATATATATATATATATATATATATATATGTATGTATGTATGTATGTATGCATGCATGTATGTATTCATATTTTTCGGACTTGTCGAGAAAGATTAACTATTTTGCCACTGTAGCTGTGATGTTTCTAAGACATATTATCTTAGGATGTCTGTATATCCTTTATATATACAAGGACACTCTTCCAAAGGTTGTTAAATAGCATTTTTATTTTTCTATCAAAGAAGAAGTTTATCTGGACATAAAAAAAATTTTGGTTTTTCGGTTAACCGAAATAAAAAAAATTAAAACCGATAACCGAACCGAATTATCAATATTTTAAAATTTAAAACCGAAACCGACTGAATAAACCGATTAATCGAAATCGAAATTTAAAAAAAATTCGATTCGGTCGATTTTTTCGGTTCGAACCAAATAATGCCCAGCCCTATACACTACTCTTTTAACTTGCTTTTATTTTTTATTTTCACACTTTATCTTAGATTTATTTCATTTTAATCCTTTAATTCTATTTTGTACATACCATTTAAATACAATATATTAATTATATGGTTTCTTTTATTTATATATATTCTCTTCGGTTATGATTTTTTTAAAATCGAAGTTGATCTGTAAGTATTTGTAAAAAAAGAAAAATGAAAAAAGGGACTAACATTGGTTTTTTTTTTTAATAATAATAAGAATAATTTCTTTTGAAGAGTTTCTTTGTATAAAAAATAATTGACGAAAGTGCAATGATTTTCTTTTAAGCAACGAAGTCCATTGAGTTTAGCATTTTTTAGTAATATTATTAGCAATGAACAAAAGTCATTTTTTAAAACTCGGTTGAAGATAAGTTTTTTATATTCGTATAGAGTTGAATTAAAAATTTAAAAACTAGTATTTGAGTTAAATTCATATAGCTTGAATACAAAAAAAAAATATATGATTTTATTAAACTTAATTGATTATTCAAAAAAGAAAATCCATATATGTTTATCGGTTATTTTTCACCAAAACATATAGAGAAATTCTAAAATTTAAGAAAATTAAGTTAACTAACGTACAAACGTCAATTATCAAAATAAAAAATTGCAACTGAAAAATATAAACAAAAATTTAAAAAAATCATAAAATTAATATTTTATATTTAAATAATATATAATAATAATAGAATTAAAGAATTAAAATTTAAAAAAAAAACTAAGATAGAGCATCAAAATTAAAAAAGAAAAAAACACACACACACAAAGCATTTTTTTTGGCCATTTGAAAACGACTATTGCATGCATGACAAATTAGGAAAGCTTATTTTATTAGTAAGGATTTGTTCCTCTTAATTAATAATAATGTCGGCGATGCTATAATTACAAGTTTACAACACAAAAACCCTTTTTAATTAAATAAATTATAAATTCATTGAAAAGGAAAATTTGTACAGATATATAACTCAACACAACACATTGCATTCATCATATTTATATTGTTTTAATTTACTTCTGCATAGTTAATATGTATGTATAAAGTTTATAATAATGTATATACATGGCTTATATATCACTATAAATCTTTTTATGCGATTTCTGGTTATAATTTTGTTATCCTTTTTCAATTTACAGAAATTCCTTAAAAGTTATGGCAATTCTAATACATTAATTCAGTTCCGAATATAAAAATTAGAATTTTTAAGTATCAGCAAGTAACATTTAAAATCATGAGACATTGAATATAGAGATGATTTAAGAATCAGAATTAATGTATCCGGATGAAAAGAAGGAATTTTTGAGATTTTTAAAAATGGGTGGGAATAATGGAAAATATAATAAATAAAGGAGTACAATTCGATAATTTTTCCTATTTATTCAAAATCAGTCTAAATCCTCATTAAGTGACTTCAAATTTTGTAGACGATTTCCTGAAACTATTTCTAGCTAGTCTAAATACCCCCTTCAAACTTCTCACAAAAATCATATTCAAAAATCTGACTCACAAAAATAAGATGATCATACAGTTCAACAAAATAACTCGTTTAATTTGGCTATTTAGTTTAATTAGAAATATTGAATTATTTCTCATTTTACCTTTTGTGTTTATGATAATTATTCATTTTTAACAAAATGTCGACAGAGAAGAGACAAATCCAAGAATAATTAATTAAGGACAAAATGATTTTGGAAGAAGCTTCATATAAAGTGAAACAATCTTAACTCATTTTCTCCCCACATAAACAACATGATTAGACAAACAGCCCAACTTAGTGGAAATTAAAATTTAGCATTTTATTATTAAAAATGTCTATTCACTAACCTCAATTGTCTTTAGATTATGGAGACAATTAGACAATGAATATCGAAATATTAACGTCATAACAGTGTGATGGAAAAAGAGCTTAATTAAGTATTAGTATAATCTTTTTTTAAGAAAATTACTAGGTAGAGAAAAGTAATTAGAAGGATATTAATATTAGATTTTGGTTAGAAAAATATATTACTTTATCACGCTCCCTTAGTTCTATAAAAAAAAAAAAAAAGCTCTACTCGTCTTTCTTATGGCTCATTGCTGCCGTTTGCAACACTCATTTAGTTCATTCCATAAATTTCTATTTATTCATTAATTAAAAAACGATATTGTTTCCTCGATAAATAGTGTTACAATCCCCATGACTCGGTGGATTGGATCGTAACAATCACATTCCCTCAATTCTATAAAATTGATTTTTAAAAAAAAAAAAGTTCTGCTCATCTTTCTTACGGCTCATTACTACAATTTACAACACTTATTTAGTTCATCCCATAAATTTCTTTCATTCATTAAAAAAAAAGACAGTATTTCCTTGATAAACAGTATTACAACTTCAAAATCAATAATCAAACAACTACTACTCAAACCCTAAAATTTTCTCCTTTTTAATATCTTTTTAGCTTCGTTATTTCACAATACATATTTAAGATCACAAAATTACAAAATATTCTATATATATATATATTTTTATAATTTATCGGTACAAATTATTTTTTTCATAATATATACCAGGAATCTCGGCGGAAAAAGGTAAAGCATATCCCCATCACGTGCAACATGAAATTTTACACAAATTTCATAGTAATATAGTACATTAATTTCATTTGTTCCAATGTAATCTCACCTCATCAACATTAATTTATTTGAGGTAAATATTAATATATAATTAGCTACCAAACAAAAATTATATCTTTTCTAAATTCACTTTCATGACGACTAGCTCCTTTTCATATGACTATTAATTCAACTATTATTCATATCTCACTTCTCTCTTAATCATGCAATACTTTATTAATGTGTTGGATCTAGGTCAATTTTTTTTTTTTAATAACAATAATATTTTGATCAACTTATGCATATTTTAACTAATTTTATTATATTTATATTGTTTTATCAATATAAAAAATATCAGATAATTGTGTTTCATCCAAATTTAAATAAAAAAATTATACTGATGTTTAAAAGGAATAATTATCTAATTATAGTCCTTTATTTATCATATCTTTTATTATTCTTATTCATTCCAATTTTTTTTAAAAAATTCCTTCTTTTTATCCAAATGCATTAAATCAGTAATTCAAATACATTAATTCGAATACATAAATTTTGATTCTTAAATTATTTGTATATTCAATGTATCATGCTTTAAATGTCACCTGCCGATACTTAAAAATCTTAATTTTTATTTTTGAAACTGAATTAATGTATTCGAATTGCCACAATTTTTTAAAATTTTTTTATAAATTAAAAAAAAAATTAAAAAAATATGATAATTAATTTTTTACACTATATAATTTACGTAAATCCTACTATTCAAAATCTTCATTTTTTATGATGTTCACTCACTTTACTCTAAAGGTTATTTTAATCATTTAAACTTTTTGGTCAACAATACCATGCTAAGTCAAGTCAAGCTAGTAGCCTCTAGTATCTACTTAGCTAGTAGATATAAAGTAAAATTAAGTGACATGAAGATCTAAGATGTTGATTTTCAATTTTCAACATAGACACTATTTGAGTAGTTTGTCATGTTAGTAAAATTGATGTGGGGTACTTGTGTGATGGGACAAAAGCGGAGTCAGAATATCAATTACTATTAAATCGAACACAATAAATTTTAAATTCTGACTTCGTCTTTCAGTTAATTAAGAGTTATAGTGATTGTAAAGAGAAATATTTCCATTGTAGTTATATTAAAATGACAAGGAGACAATAAGATAACATGGGCTTGCGTGCTATTACTGACACAAACGAGGCCCGCAAAGTTGGCTGATAAACAAGGGCAAAATTATCCCCCACCCACCCACTCCATACCCTATGGGTGTTCACTCCTACTTGACTTTCTAAATGTAAACTCCTAATTTAGGAAACATAAGGAGAAGGATGGGTGCAACATAATGTAATGCTTATTAAATATTTGACATGGGGTGTGACTAATTTGAATATGGGAGGAAGGGGGGAAAACGAGAATTGAGATAAATCTTGTTTTGATATCATGATAAAAAATGAATCTTGGGTCTAACTAACTTTCAAAATCGTCACAGAAAGTGAGGATTATTGGTCAAATTATAAAGAGATCATTCATCCTTTAAAGGGTCATTACTTTATCACTATATCAGTCAAAAGCCTCAACATAAATCATATTCACCTCGTACTGTCATCTGTCTCAACCCATCATCGTCCCTAGTATGAATAGGGATGATGTTGTAATACTTATATTATAAATTAAATTTTATTGTATTCACATCTAGTCAGATTTTGTCCCTCATCGTTGTTCAATGAGAATAGATAAGAGGGTCATGGAATTGATGTGAAGAGGTTGGAATGACTATATTTTTTGGAGGAAACTCTGGACGAGACTGAAGCACATAGATATAAGTTATGCCTTAGAATGAAAGACGATCTGGAATAAGCTTTATCTATGAACAAAAAACCTATATGTAATGCAATTATGAATCTCATAAAGAGTTCAATCTTGGTTGGCTCAGGACAAGCACTAGCGGCCTACTCAGCACATGCAAGCCGAATAGAAAACAATGCCTCTAGTAGCGGAGGGGTGAGCAAAGCGTAGGAAACCTGCCCTTGAAAGGGAAACAACAATTGAAAATAACCGTTAATATTCCACAGGTTGAGGGGCAAGATCCATCCGAGTAGGGCTCACGTCTGCTTAACAATCTAATTAGTGAAGCAATAGCTAATCAAGATGATGTTCAATAGCTGGTCCCAGAGGATGCTCAGTCATACTAGGATTGATACTCACTACACCCATGGACTCCCATCTTTAATATACATATATAATATTTTAAATACTTTTCAATTTGTTAATTTTAAATCTTAAATCTGTCATCGCCCCAAATGTTTTATAAATTTCTCTCTCTCTCACTCTCTCTATTTAAAAACAAGAATAGCCCACTGCTTTCTCCCATGCACTTGTCTTGTTCACCTCCAACACTCCTTCCTTAGTGTTTTTTTTAATTTCCTCTTCATGGCCTCCTTATCTCTCTGTCCATAATTAACTTGTCTCTTTCTCTCTTCTTCTCTTCTTTTTAAACTCCCTCTCCCACAGAAAACTCTCAATTCATTTCCAAGATTCTAGCTGACATCTCACTTAGTAACTTCTCTCTCCCATTTTTTTCCTTCTGTCCCTTTTGTTCTTTCTTGAATACTTTTGATTTCAACATATAATGTCAAGCAGAAGATCACGTTCCAGAATAAGCGATGATCAGATCGCTGATCTCGTTTCCAAGTTGCAACAACTTATTCCTGAGATTCGCAATAGGCGTTCTGATAAGGTATATATCATCATCGATGATGAAAAATTATTTATACTGTCAATGTATATATGCATATGCATGCATGATCCTTATATTTACTTGTCTTTGTTTTTTCACTTATATGTGAATGCATTAATTTCCAAGAAACTTCCCAAATTAATTTTGTGTGGCCTTTAATTTCCATTCCATTTAGAGATAAGTTTGAGGGTGACATTTTCATGCCCACTAGTACAGCCCCACAAGCCCCTCATTAATTTTAATTCAAAATGTACGCGTTTTATTTTCTACTCAATATTTCATTTTCTCTAAAATAACTTATATATATAAAGCGAGGAGCTGAGTCTGAACTGTATTTGTATTTGATAAATACAATGAATAGCTTTCCCAAACAGGAATGTAAGATGAAGGCAAGAACCTAATAACCGACAAGCTTGTCAGCAGACTTACTTGACCTGTTGAATTAACTCTATAGGGTTTTTATTTTTTTAAAAAAATGAAAAATTACACTCTTGATATGTGATAGCTATGTAATATTCTTGATTTTGTCTTTTTCTTTTAAAAAAAATAAATAATATTAAATTGGAATTAGTTATTTTCTTATGTAAGTTAGCATCCTACACCTCATGTATAATATATACTAGTATCTTTCTTGAAAGTGACATATATATATAACATGCACCCTTTGCCAACATTATTAAGCTGCAATCTATGTTGCTCACTCTTTAAAATTGTTGTCGCACTCATGCTAGAACACCATTACTCGACGTTTTTGAAAATTCCTAGTCACATAGGTTACAACAACAATAATAATAGTAACAAACCTGGTTATGATTTTACAAGTAGAGTCTGAATAAAGCGGACCGTGGAGTGTAAATTGTCTTTATCTTTTGTGTGGGATAGATAAGTTGTTTCTGATAAACCCTCGACTCATACTAGAGTCATCAAATATTATCTAGTTTCTAACATTCTTTAATTTTTTTTTCAATTAAATTAAATTAAATAGGTTTCAGCTTCAAAAGTGCTGCAAGAGACTTGCAACTATATAAGGAATTTACACAGAGAAGTGGATGGATTAAGTGAGAGATTATCACAACTTTTGGAATCAACTGACAGTGATAGTGCTCAAGCTGCCATTATTAGAAGCTTACTTATGTAGCTATTTTATTAATTAAATAACTCATATTCTACATTTCTATTATTATTAAGATGGAGCTGTTATATTATTAATTAGGGTTTTTTGGCCACTATATAGGTCAAAATCAATTTCTATTTTTTGTTTTCCAATTTTGAATAGTTTTTACTTTTATGTTGTATTGTTGTATCCATCTGTTTTAAGAGCTGATGCTTCTTTGATCTCAGCCTTTTTTTAAGTATATAAGTATTCGAGATATTTTTATCGTGATCTGAATGTTATGTTACGTACGTCTTTTCTGTTATTTTCTATTGACTTAGTTGTTATGCCTTGTTTATTGATGTATTCTTCGAAAATAATTTTTTTTATTTTCATGAAGTAAGGTTAAGTTTGCATACATTCTGTTTTTTCCAAATTTTAATACACTAAGTATATATGCTATTCTTGTTATTGCGAGATATCTTGTTTTGTCTCTAGTCATGTATTAAGTTATATAGCAGGGCGAGCTGTTTGATTGTGTGGTCATTAAATCTAAAAGCTTGATACCCTTCAGGGTGGTCCAGTGGTTTGGGTTTGCGACTTTCATGTTGGAGGTCTCAAGTTCAAAACTTCTTGTAGGCGAAAGAAAAGGGTTTGCTTTCTGGGTCGAGCTTGTCGCACCGGGCTTGCCTTGCGCAAGTTACCTCTCTTATGTGGTTTGCAAGTTATTACATAGGAGCGGGGTTTACCTGTGAGCACCCAAGGAGTAGCGGTTATGAATTCCCCTCGTTATAAAACAAATAAAATCTAAAAGCTTAATTGTCAGAAAAATTATATTTTATTTGCTCAATTTCTATTGTAAAAAAATAATATAATTACATGAGAAATGAATGAACTTAATTACACTTGAATTTGCATTGTTACAGAAACTTTTTTTTTTTTTTTGGTTTTGATTTATATACAATTTTCTTACACTAATTAATTAAAAACGGAATTAAGGAATTAATTTTATTTACATGTTTAATAATAAGACCATTAATGTTACTTGCGAAATATGAAAAATTTGTCTGATGAATATTTTACGTAAAATAATAATTTCACTCTTAAATCTTAATTAAGTTCTTGAAATTTAGAGATATAATATTTGTTTGCTTTAAAATGTCCATAGATATTTAATTTTTTAATTAAAAAAAAAAAGGTGTTTCTCGTGTGAAAGGGATAGGATAATAATAACAATAATATTTGGTGAGCTCTAGTCACTATTTGTTAATGATTTATTAATCAAGATTGAAATTTGAAAATTGTAACCAAAAAAAATTTAATAAATTGTCCTATCAAATATTAATTGGACCTAGTAGGTCAACCATATTGATGTCACTGATTCTCTTCTTGTCAAATAAATGTCTTATTCGTACTAAAATTAAGATATTTCAATTAATCCAAAATCTTTTGTTTTATTTTTTTGGAATATATATATATATTATATGTTCCTTACCTAATTAAAACAAGTAAAATAATTACATATTAAGATACAATAGTTTTGTGCTTATTTTTATCTAGTATTGAATGGTTATATTTTGAGTACTATTAGCTGGTTTCTCTACTAATTGTTATAGAGTTTAGCTTACATTAATCGACATTATAAATAATTTTTTATACTATGTATCATGTTTCTGAAAAGATACTTATAAGTAATCTTTAAACGACTTTCACGTTCAGTTCAAAAAGCATTTTTTTTCGTTGAGAATTCTTCGTTTCCTTTCGTATGAATTTCTAGCAACGAATTTCAAGTATATGGGGCCCCTATCTATTCCATCTTGATACGTTCCTCAAAAAATCTGAATCAAGTGGATTCTTCTCCCAACTAACGAAGGATCTTGGCGGATTGCCACATATGAAATTGAGCACAGTTTTGCACAGTAATAGCCCACTTGTTTCTTAAGAAGAAATGAAAAACATGCACAATATCATTTGATTGAATAGTTGACCCAACCCCTAATTTGTAATCTTGAAAGGGAGAATGCTTAAATATCCCCCGTACTTGAAGTTTTTTATTTGGTGAATACCTTAACTATTACCCGTTTTAAGTACCCTCGAACTCATTTAAAATTTAATCGCGACACTTTTGAATGTCCACCTGGCATAGAAGTGGAGTACAAACTCCAAAAGACGCGTGAGGGCATAAATTTATGCCAAATCAAGCGTTTCCCTGGCATACAACTGGAGTACAAACTCCAAAAGACGCGTGAGGCATAAATTTATGCCAAATCAGGCGTTTTCTAACGGTAATTTTTTCATCTTTACTTACTTTTTCTCTATAAATTGAGTATTTTCTCTCTCCTCTCCACCATATCTATTTATTCACCATTTTTTCTTACTTTTCTCTCCCTTTTCAAATTACAAATTTCAAATTTTAGAAATTTCTCTCCTTCTTTCGTTGCTAAATTCATGAACCTCCCAAGGCTTATGTTCCCAAGGTCTTCGAGTTGTCCCCCACTTGAAGACTAGAATCTAATCTCACTTATAGATCATGAGAGATTACACAATTGTTCAAGATTTCAAAGAGAAAACAAAACTGCCTAAGCTCTATACTATGTCGCCGTGTTTCTCTTGTGCTTCGTCTCTCTCTCTTTTTCTCTGTCTGTTGCTTCTGTAAAGTCCCTTCTGGTTTTATAGTTGGTGGTTGGAGTTTTATCTGCTCTAGGCCTCTTTAATGCTAACCACCAATTACTAGTTGAATACTTTTTCCCATAGAACTCCTCTTCTAATCGAACTCCTCTTCTTTCCTTCTTTCACACATCCTGTTTGAGTTGGAGTCGTATTCCTTTTTAAGTACTTCTTCTTGACAGCTATTGCTTTTATGGACCTTATTTCCAGCACCCTTTATCTTCTTTTTGTCGTGTGAAGTATGTGCATTTTGTCATGACTACCATATGCTGAATGAACCTGGTGGATCAACCTGTTTCATTATTTTTGTCAATCATCAAAAGCTGCTACTCCAACAAACACATATTGCATCGTAAAAGTTAAAAAGACAATTTAATAATTATTGAAATTATATGAAAAGAGACAAGAATAGAAGTTCTTTAAAATTATATTAAATGAATTAAGTCATAGAAATATCACGCAACTTATGTTTAATAACTCAATTCCTACAAAAATTATGTCAAATCAGACAACAGTTCTCTAAATTTATACGGATCGAATTAAGTCATACATAAAAATAATTTAGTCCACTACTCATTTAGTAAATGCAAATGAGGAGTGAAAATTAAAGATATCACATTTAAGGAAAAATATTAAAAATTACCTAAAAATAAAAATAATCCTTGCAAAAACTTGTTATTTATTCAATTTTTTTAAATTTTTTTTTTTTTTGAGTATGATAGTATTTGCGTATTTTAGTAGCTCTTGATGTTTCTAAAATAAGTAAACGTAGTATAGTTTGTTTGTATTCTGTCAGCATATAGATATGTAATCAAATTTGTATTTCTTGTTGAATTAAAAGTTGAGCATAGCAATAATAACACAATCAGTGAAATCTCACAAGTGAAGTATGAAGAGCGTAAAATATACGTAATCCTTATCACTATCTCATAGAGATAGAGAGGTTATTTTCGAAAAATTTTCGTTTAAAAAAATAAGTCTCATAAGTAGAAGATACTAGATATGGAAAAAAAGAGAAAAGAAAAGAAAAAAAGACTAATAATGAAAAACAAATGGTAGTATGTAAATACGATAATAGTAATAAATATAAGACCGATAACGACAACACAAGATATAAAAACATGAAACTCCTACTAACCTATTATATCACAAGACCATACATTAACCTACTCCTACTAGCCTATTAGCCTTCTACCTTAATACGCGACCTCCACTCCTTTCTATCTAAAGTCATGTCTTTCGTGAGATGAAGTTTCGCTATATCTTATCTTATTACCTCCCCCAATACTTCTTTGGTCTACCTCTACCCCTCCGTGTAACCTTAAATCCAACCTCTCGCACCTCCTAATAGAGGCATCAGTACTTCTTCTCTACACATATTCAAATCATCACAATCTAATAAATACAAATTATAGCAATATGATCTGAATCTTCAAACGCTTAATTAAAGATCTCGAATTGAAAAATAATCCTATTGAAAAGTTACGTTTAAAACTTCGTATATTATAAAATTTAAATTTTAACGAGTAGCAAACTCAAAAATATAAAAAAAAAATGTGTACGTGGCAGTTATCAATAAAAGATACTTCATATATACGCTACCGATTACAAAGGGAATTCATTTTTCAGTTTTCACACTTCTCTCTTCTCTCACATTTGCATCTCAATCCACAGAAGGTATGTCTCAGATTTATTCTTGAACTTTATCAATACATTTATGAAATTTGATTTTTAGATTTTCTTTTTGTTCTTCGATAAATTGTGGTTTTTTTTTCTTATTTGAGGGGAAAAAGAAGTAAAATTGTAGTGTAATTAGTTTGAATTTTTTTTTTGCTGAATTCTAGTTCGATTAGCAGAAATCGCGTCATAACCTCCATAGTTATGTAGTTTAGATCATTTATGCTTAGGTAATTGGAAATTATTGTTGGTAGTTTGAGCATTAGAGTTGTTTACTATTAAGAAAAAGCAGAAGATCTTTCTGGGTTTAATAGTTAGGGTTTGAAGCTGTTCCTGTTAACTGTAGTGTAAATTCTGAAAGAAAATGGAACTGAACTAATGGGCTGAACCAAAATCAAATATTGTTATGTTACCTTATCAAAAATAAAATAAAAAATTCAAAATTTGTTAACACTGAGGGTGTGGAAGGAAGGAAGGAAAATGATTTATTAGAAAAAAAGTGAGTTTCTTACTTATTTTTTAGTGTTTGATAAGTAAGTGGGAGATCACGGGTTCAAGTCTTGTTGTCGGATGCTTCTGGGTCATGTGCATAATGGGAGCTTTGGTGTACCGGGATGCCTTTGATAAGTAAGTAAGAAAATATTATACTAAAAGCATTTATATGTAATTTGGGTGTTACCGTGTGGAGGAAGAAGTGGTGAGTTTGTTTTTTAACCTGTTGGAAGCCTATTTATTGATTTCTGGATTGGGACTCTTTTATCAATTAGTCTGTATATATCGTTGACTTGTTGTATTTTCTGTATTTGGGCACTTTTTGAATTCTTGATACTCATTACTTTTGTTTTCTTTAGCTAGTTGGATATATTTAAAAGTATTAAGAGTTGGAGATTTGGTGTTACTGCTCTTAATAGGGTCTCAAAAATGCATTCTTCCAGCCTTCTCCAATTACGCTGACCCAGATTCTGTAACGTAGTATAGTGAGATTTCTTCTTTTGTATATTATTAGATTTGCAAGCTTCTTATCAGAGATGACTAGCTGTGCGATTGTAATTAATTCCTTTCTTTTTTTGGTGTCCATGGTTATATTTGTTATATCACAAATTTATCCGGGCCTGATAGTTTGGATTCCAGTATAGTTGATGGCCTGATACAAACTTCCTTTATCTGATGTCTAATTTCTTTGCTTTTGGTAATTCATCCATGAAACAGAGTTAAATTGGCAGATATGAACCCAGGGGGATATACAGCAGAAGTTACAGGTCTTTCCCCTACTGCTACTGAGAAGGATGTTCATGATTTCTTTGCTTTCTGTGGGGCAATTGAACATGTTGAAATTGTCAGGTAGGTTTAATATCTGGGATTACATTGCAGTTTTATCAATCATACCCTATATTTCTGTGTTGATGATTTAGAGCAAAAAGAAGGGGGAAGGAATGAAAGGGATATCATGGGTAGAGCAATATATGTTGAACTCTTAAATAAATATATCCATCTTTGTTGTTCTTTTGTTTCAATTCCTCAAGTTCAAACCAACCCCTCAATTTTATTATACATACACTACAAATGATTATTTTCTGTAATATTCTTAGATTGATAAATGAACGATAAACAAGTTTTGTTACCGCTAATTTTTTGTTTGTTATTATCCTGTTTCCTTTTTTTGATCTTTGAAATGGTTTTATGTTATTGTAGAGAAAGTGTGCCATATTTGGGTTGTACAAACGACAAGGGGTTTGGTTGTCGGTGATATAATCTATGTCTCTTTATAATTTGGTCTTGTCTGTGACATGAATTATTTGATTTCTGGCAAAATTGGAGCTCTAATTTGCATAGATTATTCTGAGAATTCGTTATTGTTGTAATATCCTCTAGCAAATAAAGAGCTGCAGGAATTTCACTTGTGGTACTCATTTTTTTTTTTTTTGCCTTCCAAAGTACGATAATAGCTATTTACAGAGTCTTTTCTTTATCAATCCCTATTTCAATTGAAATGGGAAGAAATCATTGTGGAGGTCAGAGCTCTACTGAAGACTCTTATAGCATTGCACAAACTTTTACTCCACTAAACTGTTTACAAATGACTCGTGCCATCACCATTACTATTGCAGTTGATATTTTACTGATGATCAATCTTGTAACGGAAGAACTTTCTGTGTCTTGCAACATACAGCATGTATTTCATTCCTTCTTTTTGCATCAGTTACTGCATATAAAATTTTGGTTGCTGATTGAGTGATGCTCGTGGTTGAGAATGCAGAGCTGGAGAAAGTGCAAGTACAGCCTATGTGACGTTTAGAAATCCTCATGCATTGGAAACGGCTGTTTTACTGAGTGTAAGTTCCTTCAGATTGCGTATTGATCTAGTGTACTACATAATAAATAAGGTTTAGGTCTCAGAATTAGCAGCCTCAATTGTATTTCTGCTCCAATTTGACAGTTGCTAATTCTGGTTCCAGTGCATCCTGTGTCACTTTCCTCATGTTTTTCATAGTGTTTGGAACGCAAACTAGTTTTATCTACTGGATGTTGTGCTGATACTACATTATTTGAAAAACGACACTTTGGGAAACTGTTGTTCGCATTTTATCTTATGTGAGCTAAGGGGTAGCGAGGGGCTTTACAATTGTCAACTTAACTGCTATTTATGCTCATCATTTACATTTTTCTAATTCAGAGCATAAACAATTAGCTTCTTCTGAGGAGATATTACGTGATACAAGAGAAAATAATGAATGATTAGGAATAGTCAAAATTGACCTGACAAATTATACACAGATAATTAACTGCCCAGGTGATAATAGTGACAATAAACACTTAGCTGCTTCTAAGTTCTAAGGAGATGTTAGGTGATACTAGAGAGTGAAATAATGACTGATTAGGAATAGTCTAAATTAACTATGCAAATGATACCAGTGATATTGCAAATCAAATCATCACTATCATCATTACTAAGTATGTGCTTTGAGAGTCACGGCAAGACCTCAATTATGATGTGCGAGTTCGATGTAGATATTGTTGGACAAATAATTTGGCACCCTTTCATCTGTCACGACAAAGCAAAACTTTTCTCTTTCTCAAGCTGTTTTCATAGAGCTTGAAGAAGTGTTGATGTTGCTCAAGAGGCATTATTTTATATCCATCTCCTGTTATAGTTGGTCAAGATGCTATTCTTATTTTGCCACAATTGGATGTCCTATTCCCCTGTTAACACTTTTCATGATTTTGCTTGGTCTAATAATCAAAGTAATGAACTATATGCAATCTCTTTGTATGATTTTGATTCTGCTGTTTTCTATATGCTCTTAGATTCAATTACATATAAGTATATAATTTATTGCTGCAATGCAATTTTTTTTTCTTGCACCAAACTAATTTTTTCCTGAAGATGTATGCTTTTATTGAATAAATTCTCATTTACGACTAACTTCTTTCAGGGAGCTACCATCTTGGATCAACGTGTGTGCATAACCAGCTGGGGTCACTATCAAGATGATTTTGATTATTGGAATCATTCATCATGGAAACCTCAAGAAGAAAGTCATTATAGTGTATGTTCTTTCCCCTCCTGCTTTCCGGTCTGCTCATTTTTGTATGAATGGTGAGGTGTATATTTCTAATGAGTGGATTTATAAACCCAGCAGGACTCGCAAGGACACTACTTTGTTTCTTCTGCTGGGGAAGCTGTAACATTGACTCAAGATGTGGTTAAAACCATGCTATCTCAAGGGTATGTTCTTGGAAAAGGCGCATTGGGAAGAGCCAAAGCTTTTGATGAATCTCATGGGCTGTCAGCAACTGCGGTCTCCAAGGTTGCTGATTTAAGTGAGAGAATCGGCCTCACTGATAAGTTCTGTGCCGGGGTTGAGATGGCCAGGTCCGTTGATCAGAGATATCACATATCGGATACAACCAGATCAGCTGTTTCAGCCACAGGTAGAACTGCTGCCTCTGCTGCTAGTGCTGTTGTTAACAGTAGCTACTTTTCCAAGGGAGCTCTTTGGATGTCAGGTGCACTAAGTAAAGCGGCTCAAGCTGCAGCTGATTTGGGTAGCCGAGGCATGAACAAATAAGTATGTTGGAGCAATTTCCATGCAGCCTGGAGTCCTTTATATGAGAATAGTACTAGTTGATGTAGTTTCCTAGTGTATATACTTTTACAACTGTTGCATCTCTTTTATGGGCATGGTATTAGTCCTATGGACCGTGTTTCCTTTCCATTGTTGTTTGGATATCAGGTCGATGTTGTAAAGGACATATAGATACGCGTCTGAGTAGGAATTTCCTTGTCAGTTTATTTCTTGCCTTTTCCCCCCTTTCCTTTTACTGGTCTTGCTGTATGAAACTGTGTACCTGTTTTTTTCATTTGCCAAGTTTTTTAGTGTATTAATAACGTGTATGGAGCGCACTTGCATTAAAGAAAAGACAGAATTTCTTGTAATGCTTTAGGAAAAGTTCGTGTGTGAATCAATTAGACAAACAAAGTGTTTTTATTTGATACATCTCAATCCAATTTTAGAAAAATCTCGTGTGAGTTTCAATCGTCCTATATAAATTAAACTCATATATGTCACTTCTACAATAATTGGGTCATCAATGACAATTTATACATCTAAGAAATCACACAAAAAATAAATCAAAATTTGACTCACAAATATACAATTATTTTATCAAACACGTCACTATTGTTATTTTATTCAATAAATTTTTAACTTTACGTGTACATGTTAATATTTGGTATGTCAACAAGTACCCTCGTGTCATAGCAAAATGGCATAACAAGGAAAGTGAAATTCGTAGTAGACTGAACATCGCCGTCGGTGCCCTTACGTCTCCTTTTTTCCCTTTGTGAAAAAGTCAAGTACCCACCTTTGAATCCAACACACAATCCGACGTCGTTCTCATTACCCCGAGACCAACACAAAACAAATCAGGCCATCAAGAGAGAGAGCTTCAATTTCTTCAATTCTCAATCTCTTAGCTTTGTACATTTCCATTTCCAGATCGAATGTGCAATCTGTAACTGAAGCAGATCGGAAGAAATGGATGCGGTATCGATCAGAGTACCGTACAAGAATCTGAAGCAGGAAGTGGAATTAGTTGACGTTGATGAATCTCGATTTACTCATGTCGAGATCCGTAGTGATTCCTCATCTCCTAGGGTTTCCAATGGAGAGATCAATGATTCTTCTCCTCCTCCTCCTCCGCCGCCTGTACGTAACAGTTTGCTCACTTTGATTCTTAGTTGCACCGTTGCTGCTGGTGTACAATTTGGATGGGCTTTGCAGCTCTCTCTCCTTACTCCTTACATTCAGGTGCACTCATTATCTCTCTCTTCAATTATATTTGTACTGTTAATTTGACTAATTGTTCGGAGCTACATTTTTCATTTATTACATGTTATCCTGAAAAAGTACAGCTTATTAATGTGTAGGTCAGAGTCTGTGCAATTTAACTGTCCAGATGACGAGTACAAGTGGAGGGAGGGAGTGTAATAGTGTTTGACTAAAGTTTTAATGTTGATTTTACTAGTTTACCCGCTCTGTTTTTGATTTGTTTGAACGGACGTGGAGGTAGTGATTGATGTATCTATTTAAACTAGTGCTAACAACAACAGCGAAAAAAAACCTAGTGAAGGGTTCTGGACGCAGACCTTACTCCTAGGAGAGGTTGTTTCCAGGAGACCTTTGGCTTCAGTAACACAGATCAAAGCAGTTAAAAGGAAAATACAGGAGTAAAGAGGACATAGCAAACAATAGGGAAAGCATGACATGGCATCCAGAAAATAGGAGCAATAACAATAACAAAATAATGTGATCACTGAAGCACTCTAAATAACGAGGAGTAACAAAAATCGTAGCTGGAAGCAAGGCAGCGCTACAAGATGCACGGAGTGTAGTCTTAACACGGCTGTGCCAAGTTTCTGCGTAAATCTTGCCTCTCAGACAAGGCCACATAGATGATAAAGTTTACGTCTGCGGCAATGAGAATTTAGATTGACACTTTCCAACATAAATTTTGAGTAAATTTTATAGTCTCCTTGACGTTTGTATATAAGTCAAAAAAATGTCGTGTAAATTGAAAATTTAATGCCATGTGGTTCACATGGACTCTCTATGATATTTCACTTGCAATTTTGTTTTGGTGGTTAGGAATGCAGAAACTATCTTTGTGACCACCTTGGTGTGCACTCATATATCATAGAGAAAAAGAGATCTTAAATGGACTAAAGTTTCTTCTATACATAAAGGATTTTGTACATGTATTAAAGGAGTATGAAAAAAGAGTAAATATTGTGACCTGTAGATGAGCACTGTTGGTTTCCTGGTGACATGATACTTAAGGATTTTTAGAGTCGAATACTTGTAGAAACAAATTCATTTTGTAGAAGCTTCCAGCTCCTAAAGTTGAAAAGCTATTTCGAAAGAGGAATCATTTGCACATCTTAGTATTCATTGAACCACGAAATGAACTACAAAAAAGACTGTAGATAGCGGTTGCTCTCTACCAATTGGAAGCTATTTAGAATAGTTTTGTGTGTTGTAGCTGTTTCTTGATAACCGAGAAATTCACTAAGCTAGTAGCACATGGTCTGAAACAGATGGATAATGGCACTCCTCTACTCTTCTCTACTTATATACAAACAACAACAACATACCCAGTGGATCCCACAAATGGGGTCTGGGGAGGGTAGAATGTACGCAGACCTTACCACTACCTCATAGAAGTAGAGAGGCTGTTTCCTGGGAACCCTCGTCTCAACAACCTATAAGCAGAATACTAGATATGACGAAATGGAAAGGAAAAGAAATGCATAGGGAGAGCAACTACTAATGAAAAAGCACATGATAATATGTAAATACAATAGATTTTAGCATATATGATACAGATAAAGACACCACTCGATATACGGACTCAGCACTACCTACTGTCCGCTAGTCATCATCCTTACCCTGCTAACCTATTAACCTTCTACTCTAATTCGCGCCCTCCACTCCTTCCTATCTAAGGCCATGTCTTCGGTGAGATCAAGTCTCGCCATATCCTGTCTAATCACCTCTCCCTAATACTTCTTTGGTCTACCTCTACTTCTCCTAATGACTCCTAAATCCAACCTCTCGCGCCTCCTTACAGGAGCATTGATATCTCTTCTCTGCACATGTCCAAACCATCGCAGTCTCGCTTCCCTCATCTTGTCAACCACCGGAGCCACCTCTAGCATCTCCCGAATGGTCTCATTCCTAATCTTGTCCCTCCTTGTGTGCCCACACATCCATCTCAGCATCCTCATCTTTGCGACGTGCATCTTCTGAACATGTGCATTGATATCTCTTCTCCACTTATATACCAGTTTTTTATATGTGGCTGGATTAGAACCCTGTGATGTGCACCTAATTAACTCACCATCTACTATCATTTTACCTTTAGAACAAAGTCCTGGGGATTGAGTGGGTTCCAGCTTCTAATAGTTTCCTGAAGTGAGTACTTCTCATGGGTGACGGTAAGTGTCTATGAAGAAAAGACAACCTTGGTAAGCAAGCAATAAAGCGGGATCACGGCAAGCTAATAGCTGCTTTTTGATCCACATTGTCTGGCATATGTTGTAGTAATTAGATTATCATATATGTTATATTTATGTTGTTTCGATATACATTTTACTTACGTAGTAAATAATTTTATTAATGAGGCAAAACTCCTGTATATAAGCCATGTTGGTTGGTATGTGGTATATTTATAATGTTTCTGCACACACATGACTGTCTGGCAACCGTATTTGTGTTATACATGCAGAATTTCCATGATCAAAGTGGTTTATCATATACCCTCCTTTCTCCTTTCAGTAAAACCCAAAAAGTTGTAAACCCGAGAACGGTTTCTTTCTTTACCAAAAATTTGATTGTTATGAAGGAATAATTTTAATTTTAATTTTAATCAGTAGAGTTTCACATAGAAAGTTTCAGTAAATTGTATTCTTAAATAGCTTAATGGCTTTTATACACAGCTTGCAGTTTATATCTTCTCCTTTGAAAGTTTATACTTAATTTTTAAGAAAATAAGAAACAGAAAGAAAAATTATGTTCTTGTAGTTTTTCTACAGTATTCTCTTAATTGCAATTATGGATCCAGAGAAATGGTCTTTAAAATTGATAGCTGTTTTCTGCTAGCATCAAGCAATAAGTACTTATCCTTTGCTCTTTTTAGCGGCTTCAGGTTTTGTTTTTGCCTATTTCTAGTTGAGTTTCTTCTTTGCCTTTATTTTTTCTTTTCTATGTTTTGCAGACACTTGGCATAGAGCATGCCTTCTCTTCTTTTATTTGGCTTTGCGGTCCTATTACTGGCCTTGTGGTAGGTGTTCAAATATCATGGAATTTTATTGCAGATTACTTGGGTAAATCCATTTTAAGTGATGAATGTCAGTAATTACATAGAAGCTACACTTTTTGTAATTCTGTGGACTCGTTAAACAAATATTGTTAAAACTTCAGTCCATGTACTTAAAACTGCTGATATGGCTTGCTGAAATATGACTACTTTTTTTTTTTTTTTTTAAAAAAAACTTTTGAATCTCTGCAAAATTTATTAGCAGTTCCTTGAATTAAAACTAATCATCCTTCGATCAGTAAAATGAAGTTGCCAGATATATGGTACATACAAAAAGATTCATACACTGGAGAAGTTTCTCCAGCAGCCCCATTGGTAATTCAACTTACAAACTTGTCTTGGATACTTTTCAGGTACAACCTTGTGTAGGTATATGGAGTGATAAATGTCATTCAAAATATGGCAGAAGAAGGCCTTTCATTTTTATTGGAGCAGTCATGATCTCTATTGCTGTAAGCATTTAGCAGTTATGTTTACCCTGTATTGAATTGTTTGGTTCCAGTTAAATCGGCTGAACTAAATCTTGTCGTTTAGGTGATAATTATCGGGTTTTCTGCAGACATAGGATACTTATTGGGGGACACAAAAGAGCATTGCAGGTTTTTTTCTTCCTCTTGTTCCAGTAATTTTTTGGATTATATGAATTGTCTGTGAAGTCTTTGATTGGTGTGTGAAAATACAGCACTTTCAAAGGCACTCGCTCAAGAGCAGCCATTGTATTCGTCGTTGGGTTTTGGATGCTCGATCTTGCTAATAATACTGTGCAGGTTAGCTTCTGAAAGTTCACTACTATTTCTAGCGGTGTAGATGATTCGAGTAGATGTTACACCATGATTGTTTTATGTTGGCAGGGCCCGGCTCGAGCTCTTTTGGCAGATTTGTCAGGTAAATATTCTGTTAGATGGAAGAATTATTCTATTAAATTAGTTGATACAGTTCTCCTTTTGTTGCGGTTTATTGAGGTTTCCTGAGGACTTTGTTGTAGGTCCTGATCAAAGAAATACTGCAAACGCTGTGTTCTGCTCCTGGATGGCTGTTGGAAACATACTTGGATTTTCTGCTGGAGCCAGTGGAGGTTGGCACAGGTTGGTTGTTTATTGCATATCTGAAGTGCCATGGTGATATATGTGTGTGTGCTTATGTAAAAGGATAGCCCTCATCCTGCTTGAACAATATCACTTGTTCAACATTCTTTCTAAGGGTCATGCCTTTAAAAGTTGTTGCGCTTTTAGTAGCAAAAATATCTTTTCAATTAAGATTTGGTTGAAATATTACATGCTTTAGGTAGTCGTTGACAAAACTTTGTATCTGGACAGATGGTTTCCATTTTTGACAAATCGAGCCTGTTGTGAGCCATGTGGAAATCTCAAAGCAGCATTCTTAGTTGCAGTGGTGAGTTAATTTCCCTCCGTAGAGTTCTTGTGTGGATACTAATTGCTATTTTTGAATCCTGATTTTTGAGATCATCTATTTTAGTTAGACACGTCTTTTCTACCTTGTTTATAAATGTACATTGATAAAACTTGTTGCTAACAAAACATAAAAGAAGTTTCTGGATCTACTTGTCATATCTTGCATCGTTGATAAAGATTTTTCTCTAGCATCTTTGTAAATAATATCAGAACGTTAATCACGTCCTCTTATGCATCTTGTCACTTGCTACTTGCTGGTATACCATTTTTTTGAACCGACTGATATACTATTGTTGAAAATTGGCTTCTGAAATTAGATAGAATACAAAGACAACGTATACATATCGATCCCAAGCTAATTGGGGTTTGTTAACTTAGCGATGACAAGAAAATCCCACAAGATGCAAGCACTTTGATGGAAAACCAACAACGCTCAAGTGCAACCTATGAAAATGACTTAACATAAACATAAAGGGGTCAACACAAAAACAAGCAGTAGATAGCTTGAATCCTTGCTAGCTCTGTCAATTAACCCAAACCAAGCTAGATTTAGAAATAAAAAGAATGACAGATTCAAATAGAAGCAATTAGTCAGCACAAGTAATATCTTGTTTTATCGTTAATTGGTTAATATTGATAATCCAGCAATTGCAGAATACTTACAGAGGATTTTTACCACGGACAATGTGGAAAAACAGAAGAAACAATATACTGGTGTAATTTCACAAGTGGGGTATGGGGAGGGGAGGATAAGATGTACACGGACCTTACCCCAACCTTTGCAGGCTAGTGACACCCCCCCTCCCCCCATGCACCACCACCACCAAAGGGTGACTGCACTCGGCTACTTATTAACCTTCCACCTTAATTCTCAACCTTCATATCTTCCTATCTAGGATCATGCTAAGTTGCATGGACTTTCATTGTTGTCACACCTGTGTTGAGAAGAGACAGGTTCGGGATAACGTGTGGGATTCGATCAACCCACATCGGATACTTTGACCCGAGTCCACTGACAAATTTGGGGAACATTGAGATTGTGATAAAAAGATAAAATAGATTTAAGATTAGAAATGACGTACCTTTACTATTATAGTCCTTTTGTCTCTGTAAGGAGAGTTGGTGGAAGGTCATGAATGACTTTCTTTTTCTTTTCCTTTTTTGTAGGGAAGAACCAAAGAGCTTGAAAGAAGTAGGGGGTCTTAGGAAAGACGACCTAGAAGATCCTTCAAAATTTTGAATATCTTTAAAGCTCTATTTTATAATTATTAATTTTTTAGCCGAATTTCAATATTCGTATCCATACCTGGATTTTGTGCCCTCGAATCTTACAATTTAGATGGCCGAATCCTTCCTTTGGATTTGGATCCACCTCGAATACCTGCAAACTTAGGGGTCATGTCCTCAGTATGTTGAAGTTGTATCATGTCCTGTTTAATTGCCTCCACCCGTTTCATTTTCGACCTGCCTCTACCTCTACTTCTTCAAGTGGCACATCTGCTCACCTTCTCTTCACAAACCTGAGCCATTTCAGCCTCATTTCCCTTGTTTTGTCTACCACAGAGGCCACCTTCAGTCTTTTGTCCTAAATAGCTTTTTTCCTAATCATATCTCTCCTAGCATGTTCATGCATCCATCTGAGCAGCCTCTTCTCTGTTACATTCATCTTCTGAATGTGGACGTTCTTGCAAGTGTTGTCAAAAGCAAAAAGCGCTAAAGCCATGCTGGAACTTAAAGTGCAAAGTGCACAAGCGTGGGCTTCATTAAAGAAAACGTATTATGAAGAATTTTTAACATATATATATATATAACATATAATAGACACATAAATAGTAAATATATAGTGCTTATAGTGAAGATAAGTTCATCAGAACGTTTGTTGCTCATATATTCTACTGCTAATCAGTAAAATAATATTCTTCCATATCATCTTCCTCAATGGGTAATTGTCATTGTTATAACTAGATTTATAGCCTTCAATCTCTTCTTCCCTGATTCATTTGAATCAACCTCATCTTCTATGTCAACACGTGGAGCTTGGGAGCTTGAGGCATTGGTTGTATGATCTTAAATAGCTAGGTAGACCTTGATTCACCCACATGCAACAGTTGCCAACTGAGAAGATCAGGACACATGAAATTTCTCTTTTAGATGAAATCTCAACGTCACAGAAGTGGGAAGAGTTGTGCCTTTCTGTTCTGGAGCATCTTCACAACCTCAGTTACAATGAACCTCTTTTTGCTTTGAAGCAGTATAGCAGGGGTATTTTCATTGTGAGATCTTGTTACCAGAATTTTACCCTGCAATACTATTAGTAAAGCTCAAGTTCTTGGCCGTGGCATCAAATCTGGAAAACAAAATCTCCATACAAAGTGGCATGCTTCTCCTGGTTGGTGACCAATAATGCTTGTCTGACTCATGAAAAACTTACAAAGAAAGGGTAGCTATCTATGTAGCAGGCGTCAATTGTGTTGGGTGGAAGATGAAACTATAAACCAACTGTTTGTTCACTGCAGGGGTGACCACAATACTATGACACATTTTATAACTTAGTAAGCGTAAAAGGTAATGCCAAGAAATATCACTCAATTGCTACATTGTTGAAGAAGAGGCAAAAAGAAGAACCAGAGAACATAGTGGTGGAACACTATCCTACACGCATAAGGTGGATGTAAAAATGACTCTTAGTGTAGCTTTCACACTGATCATATATCTATTTGATATATTACCATCTCAAAATAAAAATAGATGTTTTGAAGACGAGTCAAACACAATCCAGCAGATTAATTGTATAATTATGTCTTCCTTTTTGCGTAAGGATTTTGTTTGTGAAGCTGAACCTACACTTAGCCTCCTAGAATCCTAGTAAGATTGAAAAAGGTTCTTTTTTGGTTTTTGCACATGTACATATCTCTGCACTGAAAAAAGCTATGTAGATGGGCCCAAGTGGATTAGACGTGTGGCCCACAAGTGATTTGGTCATGAGAATGACATTTTTGGAAGTTCAAATACTAGTCAACCTAGTAAACATCTTGGTCAAATGTAATCAAACCACGGTTGATCCTCAGTCAAATTTGGTCAACTCTCGTAGAGCCTTCTGTTTTTTCTAAATAGTGCAAGTCTACAACCATGCTGTAGTCAGCTGTGCTATATGTATTCTCACTATTCATTTCAGTTCATGTGGATCTGTTTTGTCTAGTAATTAGACCAGTGTTGAGTTTCTTCGTCACAGTATATATCTCACGATACAGTGACATTTCTTTTGCATTGCAACATTGGAAATCAAGTGTTTGTCAAAGTGTTACTATATAATTGGCAAAAGTCATTTTATTGACAAGCATTCTAAAAACAATTAACTAATCGAGGGAGAATTTTTTTCTGTGTGAAACACGAATTATTACTCCTTCCATTCACTTGGTTTGTTATGGTTCAAAGTTTGGGGCTCAAAGTGCTTAATTTTCAGTGCGAATTCCAGATATAGATTCTTCACAAGTCTTTTTGAATAATATTTTGTTTCGAAAATTACATTAAAAATACTATTAAGTCAAGATTGTTAATAATTCAAAATACTGAAAAAACATTTAAGAAAAACATGATCAAAGAAGTATCTGATTGACTCTCCAAAAGGTAAATGTGTCAAATACAGTGGAATAGGGGGAGGTTTTTTGACTGTGAGAACTAGTTCTATGCTTAAGTTTGAACATTGTAAAAATGAATTCTTCTCTGGCGGTGTTACTGCGTGTTTTAGTACCCATCAACATTCTGTCATTCAAAGTGCTTTCTGAATGTGAACAGGTCTTTCTGACTTTATGCACATTAGTAACTCTCTACTTCGCCAACGAAGTCCCGTTGTCACCCAAGCAATATAAACGCTTGTCAGATTCTGCTCCTCTCCTGAATAGTTCTCAGAATACTGGCTTTGACCATTCTCAATTGAAAAGGGAGTTGCAGTCTGTAAATAGTGTAGCCAATAATGAATCTGGGATGGGTCGTGTAGCAGATAATAGTCCAAAGAATGAAGAACAGAGACCTGACCAGGATCAAGGTGATAGCTTCACTGATAGCCCTGGAGCAGTTTTGGTCAATCTGTTGACCAGCTTACGTCATTTGCCTCCCGCAATGCATTCAGTTCTGATTGTCATGGCTCTGACTTGGGTAAGTAACTACCTGATTTTCTGATTTATGCTTTTAACTAGCTGTACACATCTCTATTTCGCTGTATTTTGTAAATTTCATTCTTTAGGTTTCTAGTGAACTTCCACTACAGCTAATTTTCTATCTTTCTGTTTTTTCAACCAGTTGTCCTGGTTTCCCTTTTTCCTTTTTGACACGGATTGGATGGGAAGAGAAGTCTATCATGGGGACCCGAAAGGAGACGCAGCTGAAGTAAAAGCATATAACCAAGGTGTCAGAGAAGGTGCATTTGGTTTGCTATTGAATTCTGTA
The DNA here is from genome assembly GCA_029948455.1 of Solanum rostratum. Taxonomy (NCBI): domain Eukaryota; kingdom Viridiplantae; phylum Streptophyta; class Magnoliopsida; order Solanales; family Solanaceae; genus Solanum; species Solanum rostratum. The sequence continues at coordinate 8,882,209 of CM057046.1, forward strand.
AGAACTCAGAATTGAGAATAGTTAGTTATCCTTTATTTAGAACTAATAATAAGTGATTTGCAGCTTAACTAGAATTAATTATCCATTGAGAGCTTATTTATGTCTCTCTCATGGTTGCCCCACTGACATCTAAGTTATTGTGATGAATCTCCCTGTGAGCAGGTTGTTCTTGGCATTACCTCCTTTCTTATTGAGCCAATGTGCAAGTGGATTGGTTCTAGACTTGTTTGGGCTGTGAGCAACCTCATTGTATTTGTCTGCATGGCCTGCACCGCTATCATAAGCATGGTTTCTATCAGTGCACATAGGCAAGGAGTCCAACATGTGATTGGTGCTACCCGATCAACTCAAATTGCTGCTTTGGTTGTTTTCTCGCTTCTTGGTGTTCCTCTTGCTGTAAGTATTTTTTATTACTCCTTATATTTTTGTTCCTGTTAGCTGCGTATCCAGTAGATGTGATTTTTTATTTCTCAGGATATGGTACTTCTGGATGATAGTTCATCTTTTCATGCATTTTGCTTTACATGCCTGCAGGTAACTTACAGTGTCCCTTTTTCCATCACAGCAGAGTTGACAGCTGACGCTGGTGGTGGTCAAGGTATTTTCTTTGATCCATTAAAATTTTATCATGTCTTACCCGACAAGGCAATTATTTGAAACTGTTATGCTGTTGCAGGGTTGGCAATAGGAGTCTTGAATCTTGCAATTGTTGTACCTCAGGTAATCATGCCTTTATATCTATTTATTGCTATTTGTCTCGTTTATGTGTGCATGATAGAGGTATTAAATAGGCAGGTTAAGATTCCATAACTTCTGAAAACTGAAAGAACATAGAGCATGCTACACAGTCTTTGTTCTGAGGATCCTCACAAAGTTTAGGCCTAGCAATATATTTGACATGTGACATACTAGGCCTGACACCACTTTGTGGGATTTCACTAGGTATGTTGTTGTTGACATATTAGGCCTCACGAATATTTGGCGCGTGGTTCACTTATATGGATGTGCTATTCTTGCTATCGTGTGCTATCCCAGATGGAGCATAGTGAAAACAGTTCTGTCCCTAAAATAATGCATGGGAGATAGTTTCTTTAGGCTGTTTTTTTTGCCGCTGAGTTAATAATTTGGCAGGTCATTAACTCGGTTACTCGAGTTGAGATGAGCTGAGTCAAGATGGGCTAAACAATGGATCATTGCCCAAGCTGCTATTTTACCAAGTTTTAATTTCTTTCTATGTTTTCTTATAATTTTTTTTTGAGGAACAAGTGAATACTCGTTAGGAGTAAGGTTGTAGAGCTGAACCTAAAGTTGTGGTATAGTAGTCAATGAAGTTGGAACATGGAACGAAAGCCATGTAAGTCCAGGACCCAGGGGTGTGGCCTTATGGCCATTGGTCAATGAAGTTGGTACGAGCCTTGATGGATTAGGGTTCAAATCCTTAGTAGAGACGTATACCACTTAGTGATATCTTTCCCTAAGCTTTTGTAGATAGAGCTATCCAATACATATATTGGTGAGAGATAGTAGGTGCTCCGTAGAATAATTGAGGTGCGCACAAGTTTGCCTTATCTTATCTGTTATTAAATAAAAAGCCATGAAAGACCATGATTGTAATTCTAGCAAGGACAAGAAAGAAGATTGGTGAATTAGAAGAGTCAATATCTATCTTTAGGGGGGATCTGGAAATTACACGGAGGAGTAGAAGTAGACTGAAGAAGTATTGGGGGGAGGTGATTAGACAAGATATGGTGAAACTTGATCTCACCAAGGACATGACCCTAGATAGAAAAGAGTGGAGGTCACGAATTAGAGTAGCAGGCTAATAGGTTAGTAGGGTTAGATAGATGTCTGACCTTGGTTATAGTAGGGTAGTAGGATAAGTCGTGTTTTTATTTCGGTGTTATTATCCATCATATATATGTTGATTTTATCATATTTACATACTATCATGGGCTTTTCGTTATTAGTCATTCTTTCTATTTCCTTTTCTTCACTAGCTTATTTTGCTTATGGGTTTTTGAGACGAGGGTTCCCAGGAAACAGTCTCTCCACCTTGTGAGGTAGTGGTAAGGTCTGCCTACCTTCTACCTTCCCCAGATCCCACTTGTGGGATTCACTGGGTATGTTGTTTTGTTTGTTTTCTTATAATATTTTTGATTACCGAAAAAGCAGTAGAACACTTTTTTTCCCACTTTGTTAGGGCTATATACATCATTTCATACAAGTTTTTGAAAAATATTTTGACAAGGTTTCTTATTAGTCAATTTGGGCTACATATTCTCCAAATTTAGAAATAGACGAGTCATCAACTTGCCTAAACTTGGGAGAAATATATTTTCATGAGCTAATTTTGTTCCTCTACTTTTCAATAATAGTGATAACCTTGCTATATGTTTAGTCAAATGCCATGGCGCTATTCAGTTTACTCGTGTTCTCTTTTTTTGTCGTCATTTTGCATTAAGTTTGACATAATTTTCTGAATTTACTTAGATGATTGTTTCGCTTGGTGCTGGTCCATGGGATGCTTTATTTGGTGGAGGGAACATCCCAGCATTTGTGTTAGCATCTTTAGCTGCACTTGCTGCTGGAATTTATGCAATGGCCAGACTACCATATTTATCAAGTAATTCTTACCAATCAACTGGCTTCCACTTTGGTTGACCCACACCCACTTTCATTCCTTATACTCATACACATTACATGTAGTTGATGTTACTGAAAAGTAACAAAAAGATAGTATAGTTTAGCTGTGATAGGTATCTGATATTTTCACTCATATTCAATTCATTTTTCCCCAATTTTTGACCTTCTTGTATAATGTAAATTGTCATCTGTAATGAGGAAGAATGATATGATTCGTCTATGTGAATAACTAGACATCTTAATAATTTGTGGCATATCAGTTTTTTGTACTACCTCACTCCTTTGCCACCCCTATCTAATATTGAAAAGTATATATATAAAATACAAATGTTAGTCAAGGTTTTGAAGGGAAAGGGGCTAAGAGAGAAGCTAAGGATATTACTTAAGTAAAAGGGGTGTAGCTGTTTTTTTTTCAAGCTCAAAATAGGTCGTCTATTGCTATATTGCCTTTCCAGACCCTCCCTTGGAATCACGAAGGGAGTGAGAAAGATATTCCTATGGGCACCCTTTCGAGAAAAAGGAAAGTCAACTGACACCTTCTTAAAGCACTTGCTTGGCTTTCAGGTCACTTGTGAAGGAAACAAAGCTTAAGGCTCAAAGAAGTTTTCTCATCCTGAGATGAGGGTGGGATGCCTATCGAATTCTAAAAAGATGGAAATTTTGGGACTATGGTTAATCAGAAATTATTATGTTTGTGATTCTTCATCCATCGATGGATAAAATTTGCAAACTATGAATGTTTTCTCGTTTAACAAAATTTACTTAAATGTAAATTTGATATCTTCACTCTAGGGTAGTGGTTTAAAATTGACAAATATCCACTTTTCAATTGTAATTAAAAAATAGTCACTATCATAAAATTTTAAATCTCACACATAAAATTTTATGACTTTATTATGAAGTTTCACACGTTATGATGATGACTATTTTCGAAACATGATTGAAAAGTTATATTTATAACTGTTGATTGCTTTGCTTCTGCCTAAATCTAATCTATTTACCTAACTTTGCTGCATACAACTATTGATTGATTTGTTTGCCACTCAAATAAATATTCCATCTCTGGATACTGCAGCTTCATTATATGGGGAAAATGATGTTTACTGAAATACTAGCAAAAGTATATATGATGCTACAACAATAATAACAAAATATTCGATGGAATTACATAAGTAAAATCTCAAAAGAATATGATATACGTATCCTGATCTTTATCCCTATTTTCGAAAAGTATATTATATGATGCTGAAGTAGAAATTTAGGCATATGATCATTGTGACTTGTGCTATTTTCGCTTTAACTACTTTCCTTTCTCTCTATTTGGTATTCAAAATTATTGGCTCGTCTAATTTAAATTCGAGTGAGATAAGCTCCCCAAAGGCTAAGGCAGATCAAGAGTGCTTCGTGTAAGTTTGCGAAAATTCAATAACTTTTGCTCAAATAAATATATAAAATTTAAATCTTGTATCAACTTTGCATTATTTATGAACGAAAGAGGTCATGATCTAATAATATTGTCATATGAAAGAATTGACACAAAACAAGATGGATAAAAAATTGCATATTTACTTCTTAATATGAAACAATCTCTCTACCGCTATGAGGTAGTGATAAGGTCTGCGTAAATTCTACCCTTCCCAGATCCCATGGGTATGTGGTTGTAATATGAACACTAGATTTATTTACCTAACAATATCAAGCAAGCATGTGATAAATCTGCATGGAAAGCTAGTAGATTATATTCTTCTACTATTATTTTTTTAAGTTTAAATTCTGTGCACCAAAGGTGTAAATATTATATTTAAATATTTCACTTATTAAGCATTTTTTTTTGTCTCAATTTATGTAGAGAGATTCAAAGTATAATAATTAATGGGAAAATTTTTATAAATAACCTAGGCTTGAAATTCAATATGTTCAAATACCTATATTTTTACATAATTACATGGCTTAACTTCCGCTATGTGACCTGGAGAGGAGGAAAGAGGCGAATTGTATATGTATGTTTGTTAAATTGTATGTGCATATCTATCAAATAATTGTATATGTGTGACTAATACAGATATGTGTTTGTATATCTGGCAAGCGAAATTGGGAGAGGGTGGAAAGAGGCGAGCGAAAGAGGGAAGATAGTGGAGAGAGAGACGAATTTGACTATGTATATATGTTAAAATAATTGCATATATGTAGCTGATATATATATATATATCTGACAAGAAATTGCAGAGAGACAGAGGAGAGACGCAAAAAGAGGATGAGAGGAGAGAGAAAATAGCAACAAAACCCTAATTATAGCTATAAATTATAATTTTTTTAACTATAGTGGTATAATATAATATATATCACATGTTTGCCTAGTACGTAATTTATTTGATTATAATTTGAAAAGGAGAAAAAAAGCAACTATATAACTTGCTATACCAGATTAAATTTATTAATAATATAAAAACATTTTTATATAGTTCTTAGTGTATGCATCTTAATTAATTTTTATATGTAGTTATAATTAAAAGAAAATTAGATGATGATCAAGTTAGTAATTCGTGAATTCTTTTTATGGGATCATGTGAACAAAGGATAGATTATCTCTGGCATCATGGCTGGATAATTTGGCATTTTATTACAATTCTGAATCTTTCAATATTTATTTCTTTATTTTATAATTAAAAAAATTGTAAGTGGAAATATTTAAGAATATTTGGTGGATTCTGAAACTGAAAACACATTATTTCAATTTGTAATAATTTCTCCATCCCAAAATAGTCGTTATGGTTTATTTTTCGAGAGTCGATTTTAACTAATTTTTAAAATTAAATTAAATTAAAATAATTTGATGTTATATGATTCAAATATTCAAAAATTATATAAAAAAATATTAATATAAGTTATAATTTTTTAAAAAATTAATAATTAAAAATTTTAATAATTTAATTCTCGGAAAATGAAACATCAATGTTGGATTATAATAATATTGGAATAATATCAGAATCTTTAGCCTTGGTGTGGATTATGGAAGATTATAATTATAAGGTAACATGTGCTGACCATTAACATATTATTGCAATTAATTTAAGTCTTAATCTCTGAAATGCTGTGTCAATGGCTTGTAGGGGTGGGTTCGGTTTTTGCGGTTCGGTTTTTCCCTAAAACCAAAGACCGAACGGAAGGTGATTTGGCGGTTCGGTTCGGTTCAGTTTTGCCCCAAAAAAAAGTAAACCATTGGTTTTTCGGTTCGGTTTTTTTCGGTTCGGTTTTCGGTTTTTTTTTGGTTTTTCGGTTTTTAAAAATAATTTTTTAAAGTAAAATAATATGTTGGGTAGAGACGTATCATCGTATAGATATGCTAAACAATTGGTAAAGAGTAAAGTTTGGATTAGTACAAGTATCACAATATAAGAACTACAATTATCACCAAGAAAATTGCAAACATATGTTCTAAAAAAACAAGTATCAAATACTCCTTGGAAGGTTCAAGTCAATTGATGTTGAAGTGTATAGTTAAAAGAAAAGACATAATTTATATAATTAACTTATCTACCTAATAAATATTTATGAGCATACACACATAATATATTTTTTAAATATCAGTCAAAATATATAAAAAGATTAAAATAATATTTTATCATTTGTTCGGATGGTCTATTGGAGCAAATTATGATTCAACCATTATCTAAATAAAATTTTCTTGCAAATTTTACAGAATGTTGATATATTCATTTACCTATAAATCACATTCATATATTAATTTTACTAGAATGACGAGGTAAATAAATATCATAAAATTACAGTGCTAAATTAAGTTATATCGAGAAATTTAAAGGCGATTTTATGCATTTTCCCTTGGTAGAATTCCATATACATCAAAGTTTGTCTCTATTTTCCATTTTGATATTGCAACTTATTCTTTGTTTGGATGATTATTATGTGTTATTTTGTATTATTTCAATGAATATAATATTTTGATGGATTATATCATTCGTTGTTGTTATATAATGTGGGCATATTCATAATTTGAATGATAAATATATAAGAAATTGTTGGATATGGGATGGAGCTATTATGAAAAGGTAGGATAAATAATAACACAAAATTATTAAATAGTAATAAGTAAAGACAAAATAAGAAAAAATATTAAAGCAACGACGCAATCACACCAAATAGATTGTTGAACAAAATATATCTTTTCGTCTTACTTAATGATAACTTTAAATGATATGATGTAGTAGAATTTAAGTAAAGCAAAACAAATCGGTTTTTGACGGTTCGGTTCGGTTTTAGAAGACCAAAACCGAAACCGAAACCGCACAAAATCGGTTCGGTTCGGTTTTTTGTGTTCGGTTTCGGTTTTTTACGGTGCGGTTTTTTTTTTGGTATTTTTCGATCGGTTTCGGTTCGGTTTTCGGTTTTTGGTTTTACGGACCCACCCCTAATGGCTTGTTTATTACTCGCTCCGTTCATTTTTATTTGTCCCCTGATGACTTTGTATACGAATTAAGAAGTAATAAATGATAGAAGTAATTTTACTAAATCATTCTTTAAATATAATAAATACAATATCTTGAAAAATGAAATAGAGAAATGACTGTAATTAATGATAAGGACAAATTAGGAATTAACTACAAAATTATCTCTTAATTTCATAAAATGAACAAGTATTATTGGACATTCCAAAATAATATAGAGGACAAGTAAAGATGGACGGAGGGAGTAGTACTATCTTTATACCAGATTAAATTTTTACAGAGTTAATTTAACTAATTTTTATAATTACATATATATAAAATATTAATTAAAATTATGTAATTTTTACTTTATTAGTTTTGGCATGGAGTAAATATTAAATTAACTGTTTCTGCAGAAGAAAAAAATAGTTAATTAATTATAAGTGCAAACAAAAGGTGATGGAACAGATATTTGGATGTAAGTTGGAGGTTGCTTCTGGAAAGAAATTACCCTTGCTAATCATAGATTTTTTAAATATAAATCCCCAAATTTTAGGAATTAAAGTTATACTAATTTACAGTATAATTTCTTTTATAATAATAATTCAACAACAATAATATATCCAGTGGAATTTCACATGTGGGGTCTGAGTGGGGTAGAATGTACGCAGACCTTACCACTACCTCATCGAAGTAGAGAGGCTGTTTCGTGGGGACTCTCGTCTCAACAACTCATGAGCAGAATAAACTAGATATGACGAAAAGGAGAGGAAAAGAAAGAATTAAGAAGAGCGATTACTAATGAAAATCGCATGATATTATGTAAATACGATAAATTTAAAACATATAATATAGAAGAAGACAATCCATGATATACAGACTCGACAAAACCTACTGCCCTACAATACCCCACGACAAAACCTATAATAATAATGATAATAATATATTTTAACTTATTATGATAGATCTGTAATCATATAAAATTTATTGAAATATAAATTTTATAAAATGATTCAAATTATATTAAATTCAAAATATATTAGTCCAAACAAATATTATGGATTAATATAATTTGGTTATTAAGTCCAATAAAGTACGGATTTAATTAAAAGACCAAATTCAATTATTTGGGCTACAAAAGACAATCCAAGAAATATGTTAGTCCAAACAAATATCATGGATTAATATAATTGGGTTAATTAATTCCAATAAAGTATGGATTTAATTAAATACCCAAATTCAATTATTTGGGCTATAAAAGATGACCCACTTTATTAGGCCCAATATCTTCTCATCCAAGAGGCCAATCTTGGTGCCACGTGTCAAATGATGTGGCACGCCAAGTCAAACAAAGAAGTGTCCAACTTGGCGCCATGTGTCAAATGATGTGGCACGCCAAGTCAAACAAAGAATCCAATGGGATCATGCCATGTGTCGAAATGACAAGCCCATTTCATTAAAGCCCAATATGCCATGTCACTTAAATTCGATTGGCTGAAGGGAAGTCTTTCCTATTATAATTCCTCTATTCTACAGTTATAAATAGAGGTCTTCATAAAAAAAAAAAAGGGGAAGAGAAGAGAAGAAGAATTCTAACAGAAAGCTAGAGAGAGCTCGTGGATCAAAAGCCACAAATTCCTCTACAAATTCAAGAATTCAAGCATTCAAGTTCAAGAACAAGCTTTAAAGCTCTTGAACTCAAGAACAAGCTTCAAGATCAAGAACAAATCCAAAGTTTCAAGATCAAGATCAAGAACTAATCCAAAGTTTCAAGATCAGGATCAAGAATAAATTCAAAGTTCAAGAACAAATTCAAGAACAAGATCAGGAGCCCTTGAATTTACACTTGAAAAGGCGAATCAGAGGATTCACAGAGATTGTAACACTCACATATTGAAATTAAATACTACGATTGTTGCGATATTTTCGTTCTTGATTATTATTTTCACGATACGAAATTTTATCGTCTACAAATTCTGGCACGCCCAGTGGGACCATCTCTGCCTCTCATCTCAACTTTCCAAGCATCAAAGAACATTCAAATGGCTTCCAAGAATATTAATTCCCAATCAACTTTCTCCAACGCTACTGACTCCAAGTTCTCTGCTGAAGTAGAGGGAATTCTTGGTGTTACCTTTGGGAGTTTTGGTGTTGTTACGAGGAGCAAGGCTACTATGCTAGGACAACAAACACTTCATGTGTCGTCCACATCAATTCCTATCTGTGGGTCTTCAACTCTGAGAGGAGAAGGATCCTCTACAAATGTTACGAACAGAGAAAGTAGTATTGCTGAAAAGATAGAAAGGACCCTAGCTTCACTCAAGCTTCCTGGTTCTAAGAACTCTAGTGCGAAGAGAGGCTCACATGATGTGAGCCCTTTGAGGGTTAACTCGCGCAAAAATCCATCACCAATGGTCATTCAAGCAATGGTAACCGATGCTTCATCTATGGAGGAGCAACTTACGAATTTGTCAAAGATGATTGAGGGATTGACCAAGCATGTGCAAAGTCAAGAATCTCGCATCGATAAGCTGATGGATAGGATGGATGGTTTACTAGGTGGAGAATCTAGTCATGCACCTGGAAAAGGCGTTGAAGTTCAAGAGGTTGAAAATCCTATGAACCAAGCATCACGTATCAAGGAGATGCCAATCTCCTCTGAGGGGATGATCCCACTGGATCAGTTAAAGGAGTTCATAGAAGGGACCATTAAAGACAAGTATGAAGTCTCCACAAGGTCTTCCCATACATATGCTAAGCCTTACACTGCAAGGATTGATAGCCTCAAAATGCCTGCCGGTTATCAACCCCCTAAATTTCAGCAATTTGAAGGCAGAGGAAATCCAAAGCAGCATGTTGCACACTTTGTGGAGACATGTAATAATGCTGGAACCTATGGAGACCATCTCGTCAAACAATTTGTTCGCTCCTTGAAGGGAAATGCCTTTGACTGGTACACAGACCTTGAGCCTCATTCCATTGACAGTTGGGAGCAACTGGAGCATGAATTTCTTAATCGCTTCTATAGCACAAGGCGCACAGTGAGCATGGTAGAGCTCACGAATACTCGCCAAAGGAAGGATGAACCTGTCATCGACTTCATAAATCGATGGAGGAACGCGAGCCTTAATTGCAAAGACAGACTTAGTGAAGCTTCTGCTATAGAAATGTGTATTCAAGGGATGCACTGGGGGCTTCTGTACATCCTACAAGGGATCAAACCTAAGTCTTTTGAAGAGCTAGCGACTCGTGCTCATGATATGGAATTGAGCATGTCTTCTGCTGGAAAGGATGGAATGTTGGTTCACGATCCTCGCAAAGGAAAGGACAAACAGGAACCCAAGAAATGGAGCAAATTTGCACCCAGAAACGACAACAAAGAATCCATGAACGTCAATATGTCACCCGTGAAGTTTACTGCGAAGGAGAGTAGGAAGCAGAGCACAAAGACGACTTTTCAAGAACGCTCAAACCGAAAGCTAACCCTGAGAGAGATGCAAGAAAAGGAATACCCTTTTCTGGATTCTGATGTTCCTGAAATTTTTGAGGAATTGGTTGAGCTAAAGCTCATTGAGTTGCCAGAGATGAAACGACCTGATGAGGCTGGAAGAACTGATGACCCAAATTATTGCAAGTATCATAGACTCATAAGTCACCCTCTTGAAAAGTGTTTTGTCTTCAAGGACAAAGTTATGCAATTAGCTAATGAAAAGAAGATTGTCCTTGATGATGGAAAGGCAAGCTCTAATCAAATCTCTATCATGTTCGGCTCGCTTGACCCAGTCCAAATATGTACACCTAAAGGAGAAGGGTCGTTAGAGAAAGAAAGGTCCCAAGTTGGCATGGATAATGATGAAGGTTGGATTCTCGTGACTAAGCGGAGACGCAACAAGACAAGTCCGCGAAAAGGATCACTTGAACAACCGACTAGACAAAGGGTAGTAAAGAGAGCGAAGAGGCAGAAATCGGTCAAGCGTCCAAGGGGGCCGAAGGTGGACATGCATCACCACCAGAAACCACGACGTCCTGTGACATTGGGGGAATTCCTACCAAGTTGGTTCTGTGTGGAGACCACTCAAGACAATCTTGAGGCATCATATTTCAGTGCTGACCAGGGAGAAACAACGAATGAAACTTCATCGAAGGTTTCCCCTGCTAACAAAGACGAAGTAGTTGGTGAAATTCCGTCAAAGGCATATCCGCCATCTTCTGAAAGTTTTTTGGGTCCCTCTTTTCAAGAAGTACATGCATGTGACACAAAAATCACATTTACGGACGATGATCTTCTATTTGGTGAAACTCTACACAACCGTCCTTTGTATATGGTGGGCCACGTGCTAGAGAAGAGGATCAATAGAATTTTAATAGATGAAGGGTCTGGGGTCAACATTCTACCCATCCACACGTTGAAAGAGCTTGGCATCACAACTGAAGAGCTTAGCGAAAGTCGTTTGTTGATACAAGGATTCAATCAAGGGGGGCAGAGGTCCATAGGCTCAATTAAGCTGGATATCCATATGGACGATTTGCGATCAAGTGCATGGATGCATGTGATTGATGCAAAGACTTCATATAATATATTACTGGGAAGGCCTTGGGTGCACGAGAACAAAATTGTCTCATCTTCTTACTATCAATGTCTGAAGTACCTAGAAGATGGAACTGAAAGGAAGATAGTTGCGGACAATAACCCTTTCACTGAAGTGGAATCATATTTTGCCGATGCAAAGTTCTATTTAAAGAATTATGTCATGAAAGGGGAAAAGCTTGAGGGTGTCAAACTGACCAAGTCTGATAGGCTTAAAGGCAAAGCAACCAATGCGGCTATCGAAAAGACCAAAGTTGATACTGGGGAGCCTGGTACTTGTCCAAATAAAGGGAAGACCATGCCCTCGAAAATAAAGCCATCTCCTACACTCCGATATGTCCCAAAGGTGAAGAAAGAGGAAAGACAATCATATGATGTACAAGGGAATGTATTGGAAAGGTTGACACTTCCTATCAAACGCATCGATGCAATAAACTCGTCTTCAAAGATATTGGGAAATTTTGTGGCTCAAAATCTGCCACAAAATACATCACTTCCTACGAAACGTACAGAAGGCTTTGATCCAAATGCTTACAAGTTACTTGGAAAGGCTGGGTACAATCCTGAAGAGCCGTCTAGGCTAGGGAAACTCCCATCGGAGGCCACGACTAGGCAAGCACGTGAGGGTCTAGGCTATAGCCGGCCACCACCGGTGCGTATCTCCATAAGAAGGGCAAGCAATAACTATGTCACTATAGAAGATGGGTGTTCCTCTTCTAATAAACGGCCTTCTGTCTTTGATCGACTTGGAAAACCTACTGCAAGAACTTCTGTGTTCGAAAGGTTAGGTCCATTGAAGGAGAAGAGTAACAAGCGTCGAAGAAGTAACCTAAGAGTAACAATGCTTCCTTCACATATGATCCAAAAAGATTTCGAAAGCATAATTCCTTCCAGGATGAAGCGACGAGTGGAACTCGTAGTTTCATGTAAGGAAGTACTAAAAGCGAAGACTCACACTGTGGTGTACACCAAGGAGCGCGGGGAAGATGAAGAAAGTGTAGGCTCCTCATGTCATGTTACCACTCAGATTAAGAATGATGCCTTGTCTGAACTGAGAATTGATGAAGAACTTGGAGGTATTGTTTGGTGCCATCATATATCTATTAATGATAATGACCCACAAGAAGAGGAGGACGCTGGAGATGCTCCACCAGAATTCGAAGAGGGGGTGAAGACCACGATCGATCCCTTAAAAGAAGTTAACCTTGGCACTGATGAAAACCCAAGACCAACTTACTTGAGTGCTTTCCTAGAAGCTGACGAAGAAATGGCTTATATGAATATACTTAAAGAGTACAGGGATGTCTTCGCCTGGAGCTATAAAGAAATGCCTGGTTTGAATCCCAAGATTGCGGTCCATCAATTAGCAGTCAGGCACGGCGCTCGTCCTGTCAAGCAGGCTCAAAGACGCTTCAGGCCGGACTTGGTTCCATTAATTGAGAAAGAAGTTAACAAACTCATTGAGGCAGGATTTATCCGTGAAGTGAAATACCCCACGTGGATTTCAAGCATTGTTCCCGTGAGGAAGAAGAATGGCCAAATTCGAGTTTGCGTTGACTTTAGAGATCTCAACAATGCATGCCCTAAAGATGAATTCCCGCTACCCATTCCGGAGTTGATGATTGATGCTACAACTGGCTATGAGGCAATGTCATTCATGGATGGTTCTTCTGGCTATAACCAAATTCGCATGTCACCGAAGGATGAAGAACTCACAGCGTTTCGTACGCCTAAAGGCATTTATTGCTACAAGGTGATGCCTTTTGGTTTGAAAAATGCTGGTGCCACGTATCAAAGGGCTATGCAAAATATATTTGATGACTTACTCCATAAAAATGTTGAGTGTTATGTGGATGACTTGGTAGTGAAGTCGAAAAGAAGGGGCGACCATTTAAAAGACTTGAGAATGGTATTTGAGTTGCTCCGAAGATATCAACTGAGGATGAATCCACTAAAGTGCGCCTTTGGGGTTGCTTCTGGAAAGTTTCTTGGCTTTATCGTGCGACATCGAGGAATCGAAATTGATCAAGCCAAAGTTGATGCAATTTTGAAGATGCCCGAGCCTCGAAACATTCATGAGTTGAAAAGTCTCCAGGGAAAATTAGCCTACTTAAGGAGGTTCATCTCGAATCTAGCTGGAAGATGCCAACCATTCAGTCATCTCATGAAGAAAGGTGTCCCTTTCAAATGGGATCAAATGTGTAGCAAAGCCTTCGAAAGTATCAAAGCGTATTTGGCAAAACCTCCGGTCTTAGCAGCTCCTATACCTGGAAAACCACTGATACTTTATATTGCAGCGCAAGAAAGGTCTGTGGGAGCCTTACTGGCCCAAGAGAATAATGAAGGCAAAGAAAATGCCCTTTATTACTTGAGCAGGATGATGACACCAAACGAGCTGAATTATTCACCAATTGAGAAGTTATGTTTGGCACTGGTCTTCTCGATTCAAAAGATGAAGCACTATTTTCAAGCTCATACTATCCATCTTGTTTCTAGAGCAAATCCCATCAAATTTGTTATGTCGAAACCAGTCCTCAGTGACCGACTAGCAAGGTGGTACCTTCAGTTCCAACAATTTGAGATTGTGTACATCCCTCAAAAAGCTGTGAAGGGACAAGTATTAGCGGACTTTTTGGCGAACCATCCTATACCAGATGATTGGGAATTAACTGATGAGCTTCCTGATGAAGACGCAATGGCCATCGAGGTCCAACCCCCTTGGAAAATGTACTTTGATGGGGCTGCGCACCGTGGTGGAGCTGGCGCAGGCGTAGTGTTTGTCACTTCACAAGGAGAGGTCTTACCATTCTCCTTCACATTGAAACAACGCTGCTCCAACAATGTTGCAGAATATCAAGCACTAATACTGGGACTCGAAATGGCCATTGACATGAAACAATTACAGTTGCAAGTTTTTGGTGATTCTCAATTGGTGATTAAACAACTCTTGGGAACCTATGAGGTCAGGAAATTTGAGTTGCGCTCATATCACGGTTATGCCGAAAAGTTGATAGGACAGATTGGAGATGTGACCCTCCAACATGTGCCAAGGAAAGAAAATAAAACAGCTGATGCCTTGGCTGCTCTAGCCTCAACTCTGACTCTTCCTGATCAGACGCAAGTTACTATCTGCCAAAAATGGGTAGTACCATCGTGGGATGAAGACGGGCAAATGGAGAATAAGCTTGAACATGTTGTCGCAGTTTCTGAAGCCAATAAAGAGGACTGGCGACAAGCTATCACCGACTACTTATGTTATGGGATACTTCCGGAAGATGCTAAAAGAAGAACTGACATTCGTCGTCGGGCACCTCGTTTCCTCTACTACAAGGACACATTGTATAGGAGATCATTTGAGGGAATGCTCTTGCGGTGTTTGGGGGAGGAAGAAGCGACTCAAGCATTGCAAGAGGCACATTCGGGAGTATGTGGATCACATCAGTCTGGGCCAAAGCTCCATTTTCACATAAAAAGGATGGGGTATTATTGGCCGACCATGGTAAAAGATTGCTTGGATTATGCTCGAAGGTGCAAAGCTTGTCAATTCCATGCAAACTTCATACATCAACCGCCTGAAGTTTTACACCCTACTATCGCATCTTGGCCATTCGATGCTTGGGGGCTAGATGTTGTTGGACCATTGCCAAAATCTTCTGGTGGACACTTGTACATCTTGGCTGCGACGGATTACTTCTCAAAATGGGCCGAAGCTGTAGCCCTTAAAGAAGTCAAGAAGGAGAATGTTGCCAATTTTATTCGAGTAAACATTGTTTATCGATTTGGCATCCCACGATATATAATAACGGATAATGGCAAGCCGTTTGATAACAAGTTGATGAATAAAATATGCGATCTCTTTGGCTTCAAGCAGCGAAAATCTTCTGCGTATCATGCCGCTGCCAATGGTCTAGCCGAAGCATTCAATAAGACCCTGTGTAATCTTTTGAAGAAAGTGGTCTCTAAGTCCAAACGGGATTGGCATGAAAGAATGGAAGAAGCCTTGTGGGCATATAGGACGACATATCGCACACCGACTCAAGCAACCCCATATTCGCTTGCTTTTGGAGTTGAAGCGGTCCTACCACTTGAGCATCAAATACCGTCCTTGAGATTGGCTATCCAAGAAGGGCTCACTGAGGAAGAAAACGCTCGACTGCGTCTTGCCGAGTTAGAAGCACTGGATGAAAAAAGGTTAGAAGCCCAACAGAATCTTGAATGTTATCAAGCTCGTTTGTCTCGTGCTTTCAATAAAAAGGTTCGCTTGAGGTGTTTTCAAGTTGGAGACCAAGTTCTCGCAGTAAGAAGGCCCATTATCACTTCACGTAAGTCTGGGGGCAAATTCACCTCAAAGTGGGATGGACCATATGTAGTACAAGAAGTATACTCAAATGGTGCTTACAAGCTTGTTGATGCAGATGGCATAAGGATCGGTCCTATAAACGCAAAATTCCTTAAGAGGTACTATCCTTGAGGAAAATTATGCTCATTGAAATTTGGGTATAAAAATGCATTACACTCCTGGCCCGCAAGAGTATAAACTGTGCACGGCACCCTAAAAAAAAAAAAAAAAAAAAAAAAAAAAAAAAAAAAACTCCAGAACTACGTTGTGACTTGATCCTCTTCATTGAGGTACGTAGGCGCTTGGAATTATATTCCAAGTTCAGTTGCATGAGTGTTAAAAAAATCATATGTCCCTACTGATTTCTTTATGGGGCAAAGCCCTATGGAATGTAAGCTTCTTCAATAGCATGCTTGAGACTTTCAGATTTGGCCAAGTATGCGAATCAAAGTCTTCGAATTCTTCAAGTATACAAGTTGAAGTTTTGTTTTGAATTCTCCGAGTTTGCAAAATTGAAGTCTTTGATTCTCCAAGTATTCAAACCAAAATCTTTAATTCCTTCAAGTGTGTAAGTTGAAGTTTTCAAAATTTTCAAGTATACAAGTTGAAGTTCTCATATTCCCCAAGTCTCCAAACTAAAGTCCCAAAGTCTACATGTCGATTCTCAAATTAAGTGAGTATGCAGGTGATGGTCCTCAAGTTCTCAAGCTTGTGTGGATATTCTTGAAATTCATTGATTCCGTGAGTTAAGACATTAAGTTGCATAAAATTTGCAAAGGGAAATGCACAAACTTCAAAGAGAAAGGACTTTTATTATTTTCATTCTTACTAGTGTACCAAATGCAAAGTAAGTTTGAATTGCTAAAGTTCGCGACAAAAGACGACATGTGAAGAACTTCAAGTCAAAACCACAAATACAAGATATGAGACAAAAAAAAAATAGAGAAGACCTATTGTTATAAAATTGTCTAACATATCAATCTAAATCTTAAGGAAATAAGAAAAGAGGGGAAAATGAGGGAGCCTAATCTAAGCATAATTTATAGTTGATCAAATCTTGACGACTAGCCTCTAAGCACTCTTTCCCACGCTCCAAGCGATTCGAATCTTCAGTCGTCAAGAAGTCCATGTTGTCATAAGAGGACACCTCCTTCTCAGCAACTAGGATCTTTGCTCGAACCTCCTCAATCTCCTTCTTGGCAGCATCTACGACAGCCTCAAGTTCCTCTCGCTCTGCTTCTAGAGTTGCTAACTTCTTCTTGACCTTCTTTAGTGACTTCCTTCTAGAAGAGACATGTTTAGCCTTCTCATCCTCCTCTGCTCTGAGTGACTCAAGACCCTCCTTGGCCTTAGAAAGCAATTCCAGCCTCGTGTTGTTGGTCCCCTATGTTTAAACATTGGAACAGCGTAAAGCCTCGTTTTGTTGGTCCCCTATGTTTAAACATTGGAACAGCGTAAAGCCTCGTGTTGTTGGTCCCCTATGTTTAAACATTGGAACAGCGTAAAGCCTCGTGTTGTTAGTCCCCTATGTTTAAACATTTAGAACAGCGTAAAGCCTCGTGTTGTTGGTCCCCTATGTTTAAACATTAGAACAGCGTAAAGCCTCGTTTTGTTGGTCCCCTATGTTTAAACATTAGAACAGCGTAAAGCCTCGTTTTGTTGGTCCCCTATGTTTAAACATTGGAACAGCGTAAAGCCTCGTGTTGTTGGTCCCCTATGTTTAAACATTGGAACAGCGTAAAGCCTCGTGTTGTTGGTCCCCTATGTTTAAACATGTAGAACAGCGTAAAGCCTCGCATTAGTGATCTCAAGGCGGGGATATGGAATACATTCCCTCACGCCTCAAGATCAAATTTTTGCATTAGCAAAACACAAATGATACTCCCTTGGACCTACAAAAGGGGGGACAAACAAAAAAAAAAAAACAAAGAAAAAGAAAAAAAAAAGAAAAGAAAAGAAAGGGGAGTCATACCTCAACAAAGACAGCTGGGATTAGACTTCAGTCTTGATTGAAAAATATGAAGAAGCATATCCCTATTTATAGGGTGCTGTCCAAGAAGAAAAAGGAAAAAAAAGAAGAAGGAAAGAATAGAGAAAAGGAAAAGTAAAGAAAAAAAAAAAAGGGAAAACAAAGAAAAGGAAAAAAAAAAAAAAAAAAAAAAAAAGGAAAAAGTGGTCTTCTGACCACACGTCCAAGGAAAAAAAAAAAAAAGGAAAAAAAAAAGGGAAAGAAAGAAAAGTAAAAAAAAAAAAAAAAAGGGAGGTCAAATCCTTTTTTTCAAATAAGGTAAAGTTGAGTATAATTTTCCTTTTGACATAAAATATAATATTATGTCAATATTCTTTTATAATATTATAATAATAATTATTATTATAATATTAAATTAATACTTCAAGTCTAGTCTTCAAATGATAAAACATTCCGACAAAACTTGAAGTAGGGGGCATTTGTAATCATATAAAATTTATTGAAATATAAATTTTATAAAATGATTCAAATTATATTAAATTCAAAATATATTAGTCCAAACAAATATTATGGATTAATATAATTTGGTTATTAAGTCCAATAAAGTACGGATTTAATTAAAAGACCAAATTCAATTATTTGGGCTACAAAAGACAATCCAAGAAATATGTTAGTCCAAACAAATATCATGGATTAATATAATTGGGTTAATTAATTCCAATAAAGTATGGATTTAATTAAATACCCAAATTCAATTATTTGGGCTATAAAAGATGACCCACTTTATTAGGCCCAATATCTTCTCATCCAAGAGGCCAATCTTGGTGCCACGTGTCAAATGATGTGGCACGCCAAGTCAAACAAAGAAGTGTCCAACTTGGCGCCATGTGTCAAATGATGTGGCACGCCAAGTCAAACAAAGAATCCAATGGGATCATGCCATGTGTCGAAATGACAAGCCCATTTCATTAAAGCCCAATATGCCATGTCACTTAAATTCGATTGGCTGAAGGGAAGTCTTTCCTATTATAATTCCTCTATTCTACAGTTATAAATAGAGGTCTTCATAAAAAAAAAAAAAGGGAAGAGAAGAGAAGAAGAATTCTAACAGAAAGCTAGAGAGAGCTCGTGGATCAAAAGCCACAAATTCCTCTACAAATTCAAGAATTCAAGCATTCAAGTTCAAGAACAAGCTTTAAAGCTCTTGAACTCAAGAACAAGCTTCAAGATCAAGAACAAATCCAAAGTTTCAAGATCAAGATCAAGAACTAATCCAAAGTTTCAAGATCAGGATCAAGAATAAATTCAAAGTTCAAGAACAAATTCAAGAACAAGATCAGGAGCCCTTGAATTTACACTTGAAAAGGCGAATCAGAGGATTCACAGAGATTGTAACACTCACATATTGAAATTAAATACTACGATTGTTGCGATATTTTCGTTCTTGATTATTATTTTCACGATACGAAATTTTATCGTTTACAAGATCAACTTAATTACAATATTATAAAATTGTCTTAAAGAGGTTAATTAAGTGAATATATTCTATATAAAATTAATTGACCTACAACTTTGTTGCTAAATTACTCGTAGATAACAATTTTTTTTTAATAACATAATTTTTGTTATTCTATTTTATTATTTAGCTATAGAATTTGATTATTGCTAATTCTTATTTTCTTTATGTATATTTGCATCAATGATATATAAATATCGTCAGATGTCCTTTTTATTTTTAAAAAAATTGAAATAATTATAAAATTCATCGTTAATCTATCGCTATATTAACTCGTAGCTATAAAATTGTTTGGATAATCTATTGCACCCGAATCAAATTGTGTAGCGAAATATACAAATACTGTGAATTGTATAACAAATTATACAAACGTTTTGCACGAATTGTATCGCAAAATATACAAACGCTATATAAAATTTGTGAATTGTATATATCAAAATATATAGACGCTATATAAAAATTGCGAATTGTATAGCAAATTATACAAATGTATATAAATGTTGCTCAAATTATACAAACGTTATTATAACTATAGTTACGAAATGTAATTACCCAAACTATAGCTATGAAGCATAAATATTAGCCATTTATGAAATTTACTCTAAAAAAAACTTCTTCAAAGGCCTATATATGATTTTAATTCATCCTATTTTTTTCAACCAAATGTATTACCAAACACATGATATATAAACCATAAATATAGTCAACACACTCAAATTTCTCAAGGAAATTATGAAAGTGATATTGATGGAGAAAAAAAAGAGGTGTACATGTGATCAAAATTTGTAGGGTCATGAAGTAAGGAATAAATACAAGTGACTCATATATAGTACTTAGTACAATAAAAGTTTTGAAAATTTTTAAAAAAGTTTGAAGAAAAAAAAAGAAATTTGTGTTTGATGCTAGGGAGTGGGTGACAGTAGGTTCACATGTTTCCTTACTTTCTTGACATATATCTATCTATCAAACACAAAAGGACTATAAAGATAGTGAAATAAACCCTATCATGGAAAGGAAAAGGAAGTATACAAAAAATAATGGTGGGTACACAAATTCAAGAATCTTTTTGAATCATTTGGTTACTAGGTTTGAAAAATAAACAATAACCACAATATATGTTTTGTGTAATTTTGTGAGTAAAATTTAGAAAGATAGGTTATCTGTAAATTTTATTCTTATTTTTAGCGAGAAAAAATGTTATTGCTGATAGATGACTTATAATTTGGAGGAAAAGAGAGAAGAAAGGTTATCAAAGTAATTTTGATATAAGATTCGATATTATCTTATACGTACATATATTTCAGTATTATTTTTTATCGAATTCAACAAGGGGCAACTTACGTGAATATGATCTTTAATTACATGAATATGTACCTAAAAGAAATAATTAAAATTTCCAAAATAACTTTGATTTCATATTTTGTTTATATTAAAAATCATGGTAACATTGGAAGTTTTTACATTATAAAAACTTGAATACTTGTTTCAATGTGATGAACCAGAAAATATTTGACAAGAGAAGTTGCTCGGGCAGTAAATACCCTTCATCTCCAACGATCCAACCCTAAGGTTGTAGGTTAGAGCCACCAAAAAAGCAAAAAAGATGAGATCTCCTAATTAAGAGGGATAAGATAAAGAAAATCCATATAGTTTTTTAAAAGAATAAAATTCTGCATCTTCCCTAAACCCAAGATTAAGACCGAGCTCGAAATCCCAACCCCATGGCCTTACCTCATCCCTAAAATCGTGACCCGAGAACCAACCCCGACTCGATCCCTATTAGGATCGGGTTGGGGATTAGGTCATGATTCAAGGTCGGATTCCAACTTAGAGTTGGGTCACTGGCCGAGGAGGGTCTTGCGGTCGAGCATTAGCTAGATCCCAAGTTAGGGTTAGGGTTGGGTCTCAGGGTTGGGGTGGGTGTCAAATCGAGCAATCCCAAGTCGATGATATATAGATTGGGTCACGTTACAAGGTGGTAGGTTGAGGGACTAGGGGTTGGAAGCACTTTGGTGGATTGGATGGGTCGGTGGGGTAAAGTTAAAAGACAATTTAAAAATTTATTTTTCCTAATTTTAGTATGGAATTCATCTCTTTTTTTTTAAAATATTTTGCACAATATTTGAATCAATCCAATATGAGAAAATTTTATATTAAACCCATGAGCGATTGATATTATTTTTCAATATATATATATATATATATATATATATATATATATATATATATATATATATATATTATTTATTTATTTATTTATATTATTTGTGATTGATATTTGTTACCATACCCTCCTTTCATTGTCACTTGTCAGCTCAAGTTTGCTAAAGTCCCCTTCACGAGAATGACCATTTCCAACTCTCCTTGTTTTCTTCTACTCTTCCATCTGTTTGTCTTCTTCCTCCTCCTTGGAATGTGTGCTTTGATTCTCTTCTTCTCTATTTTCACCCTCACCTCTTTTTTTCCCATTGGTTAAATTTAGGCACAAATTATGAGAGACAATCACAAAAAGTTAAAAAATACTTTGGACATTTATGAGCAATAGTACAAGAATATAACATCACTCAAAATCAAGAAAAGAAAATAGGTAAAAGCCAATGGTAATTGATAGAATTACTAAAAATTGTCGTGAAGTGATAAATATCATCACATTCTTAATCAAGAAGATTACGAAAAGTCGTGGTGAGGTAATGATAAGTATCATCACATTCTTAAGTATACATCTTCATTTGAGTTACAGAAATATGAATTAATCAGATTTGAAAGGAGATTTGAGATGAATATCGAATACCAAGTGAAAAAAAATAACAAAAATGTTCAATTTTTCTATTGATGTAATCATAGACAATAGATAAAGTGTAATTAATGTAAATAATAAGGGAAAAGAAGACATGCCTTTATTAATATTTTTCTCCATAATGATCCTTAAGTACTTGAAATGTACTTGGTTACTTTATACAAATGCCTAATACACCACAAAACAAATAGTAGTAGTAAGAAGTTCTTCTTCTTCTTCTTTCCTTTCTCTCGCATGAACTCAAAAGAAATATGATTGATCATATGATATAATTTAAATGTTTTTTTAACAGTCTCAACACGTCCTCGTTGAGAGTCGCTCTGCGAGACGTCTACTAGTCTCTGACTTGATCTTTGAAAATGCTCCCTCAACTCAACAACTTTTTAAAGAGTAAACTTTTTGGTCTCCAAAAAATTTCAATTAAAATGTTGTTGCTCTAGCCATGGCCAAAAACTTGTTTGATCATCTATGCCACAAAACATGTTGGATAGGCTTTCTTCTTTGACATTACAATTTGTAGTTTGGTCCATCAATTTGAGATCTTGTCTTGATGAAGATGAATTGATGTGGAAGAGTTGATGAGGCACCACCACCCCATTACTATTATTATTATTATTAGGCCTTATCATTGAAGGTGGGAAGAAAGGTCTACTAGAAATATTATTTGGATGATGATGATTGGATAATGGGCTGTCAATGGCTGGTGTTCTTGAAATGTCTAGCTTTATTTCTGAGCTGTTTTCACTTCTATTGCTGCATGATCCTTCTGTTTCCTTGTTCAAATTGATTGATTCTGTTGGCTGCTCCCTATTCTTTAGTGACATTATCTGCCCACATTTGCAAGGAAAAAGAGTTTAACTTATAAACGCTGACAGTACAGTCAAAATTCACATATTCAAATCACTTACAAAGTAAACATATACACTAAAAAGAGGATTTGGGGCCGAATTCATCGTTACTCTATAATCTAAACAATTTATAGCTAACATGATTTTTTGATAATCCATCCTTAAGTAAGATTAATGACATAAGTTGTTCATAGCTAGTTTCTAATTTTTTTTTTTGAAGTGTATCAAAAGTATTTAGTTAGTAATGAGATAAAGAATTGTTTTTTTTTAACTAGTACATTGACCAAATAATTATAATAGTACTTAAAGAAGATTAATATAAACAAAAGAAAAAAAGTTGATAATGATGATATTTGTGATTGGATGTACTACTATAGTCCTACTAGCTAGTAATAATGATCAAGATTTTTCTCCTCTTTTTCAGAGCTTCATTGGTACACTTTCAATTCATCATGTTGAGGAAAAGTCAAATCAATCTAATGAAAAATATGGGAAGAAAAAATCTTTTCTCAAAATCATGATCTATAGAGTGTATATCATGAAAAGGTCCAATATTCACCAAAATAGCATATTCTTCTTGAATTTTGACAAGTTAAAAGTGAAAAAAGAACATAATATATTATTATGTGTTCAAATTTGAAACTTTTCAAATATTTCTCCCCATACCTTCAAGAAAACAAGGTTTGACTGGGGACTGATCTAGTGCAATAATTATAGGTTCACAAAAATCAGTAATTTTTATATAATCGATCACATAGGTTCATGAAACTCAATTTGTTATGTATTGACTTAAGACTGCTAGCTGTAAAAGCTCGTAAACTTTATATTCTGAATCCGCCTCTAACTTTGAGGTACATAATTAAAGTGCAACATTTACTTTTTGCATACCTCTGCATGAAGCTTTTGGTTTTGAGCTTGTAGAGCATCATTTTCAGCTTTGATAGCATCAAATTGTCTCTTAAGAACTTCATAATCTTTCTCCAATTGCTTAGTCTTCCATCTTGCTCTTCTATTTTGGAACCAAATTGCAATTTGTCTTGGTTGTAACCCTAGTGCTCTTGCTAATTGCATTTTCCTTTCAGGTTCAAGTTTGTTTCCTAACTCAAAATTCTTCTCAAGAGTTTTTACTTGTTCCATGTTGAGTCTTCTTTTTTTCTCTCCTGCTTGTGATCCATCATCAGACAAATCATCTTCTCCATGATTTTCCTCACAAGCATTATTTCCTTCCATCCCAGAAAATGACATGGATCTTTTTCCCAAAAATGAAGCAATACCTACACACACAAAAAAAATTGTAAGACAATATTTTGTTGAAGTTGGAAAAAATCGAGTATCTGAAGTTGAAATTGTTTGAACAAAATTTCACTTGAAAAACAGAAGTTGAAGTTGGAAAAAATCGAGTATCTGAAGTTGAAATTGTGTTTGAACATAAATTTCACTTGAAAAACAGAAGTTGAAGTTGGGAAACATCGAGTATCTGAAGTTGAAATTGTGTTTGAACATAAATTTCACTTGAAAAAAAGAAGTTGAAGATTTAAAAGTGGAAATCATCATTTTACTTGAAGGTAGGGATAAGATCGGTGTACACTCTACCTTCCTAGATCTCACTTGTAGAGCTATACCGAATTGTATATTATTATAATTACTCAAATTAGTTTTTTAACTTCATATTCTCTATTTTCAACTTCAAGATAATAAAGAGAATTGTAAAACAAACATATTGATTGCATTTGTAAATACTAAGTATATATGTTCAAACACATATAACTAGATGAAAAAGTTTATTAAAGCAATTAATTAATTAAAGATTTTTTTTTAAAAAAAAATAAAGAGAGAAAAGAGAATAAATTAAACCATGGAAGTCTTGTGGTGAGCATGAAGGAAGAATGGGATTGATAGAAGTTGAAGGTTGATGTTCATCTTCATGATGAGGAGTTTGTAGCATGAAATTTGTTGGAAAGAAAGCCATTTCATAATTAGTGCAAGTCATAACCTATAACACTTTTTCCACAACTCCAAATATCTATGAATATGATTCATGCTTGAGATAGAGAAGCAAAATAATTGAGATCAAATTCTCTTCAAGAAATGAGGAAAAAGATATTTATATTAGTATGAAATAGTACTACCAAGAGTATATATTTATCTCTTTTGTATAAAAGAGAAAGAAAGAAATTTGAAAAAAATAAATAAATAAACAAGGTAGTGTTAGTTTAGAAGGAGATGCATTCTATTCTTGTGATGAAGGGATGGCTTATATACCTTATCAACTTCAAGAGAACCTTTTCTTTCCTATTTTATCTTTTTTATTGGTTTATTGTTATGTATATGCATTGTAGAGAGAGGGTGTTGGATGTTTCCTAATAGTAGTATTTAAAAAAAGAAAAACTCGACTAAATTTGAATTCGTATCGAGAAGTTTCATATGGAAGGCAGTAACAGAGTCAAGATTTTCTTTAAGGGGTTTCAAAATTTTAAAAAGTAGACATCTATTATCTATACATAAAAAATTACTTTTACCATATATAAATAATATAATTTTTTAACGAAAGGGGTTCGAATGAATCCTCTAATCACTATGTGGCTCTGCCAGTAATGATAGGGGTAAGACGATTTTACATTCAAAATTCAAATTTAAAATCTTTAATTAAGGATACACTCTATCACACCCCTTATTGATTTTGTAATTTTTTTTTTTTTACTTTTGTTACAAATACTTTAGTTATTTTTTCTCATTACTCCTTTTTATTTTATTTTCAGATTTTTTTTGGCTTGTAAAGTGACAAAAGTGGGCAGTGTGTATCTTTCTGTAATGACAGTTGTCCTTGATGAATTTAAATCAGGAAGGCAACTGATTCTTTTGCTAAAGGAGAGAAAATGGGCTTTATATTTTATTGTTTTAAGGGGCATAGTGGGTGGTTTAGAGAAAAATAATAACAATAATAATAATAATAATAATAATAATAATAATAATAATAATAATTAACTTTTAATTAAGGGCTTCAAGAAAATACCTTTAAATGTATTATGGTGTATGTTGCTTATAAGGTTAATAAGTTGTGTGCTTCTTGCATAAACATATGATGTTTTATACTATGCAAGTTTAAATTAACTTACTAAAATTAAGAACTAATCCACCAATATAAAGAAAAAAATCCAACTTATATACTTTATATCTATATTGAAAAATTCATTTGATATAAAAATATTAACTATCGAGAATTCAATAACAAATAATCATCATGTAAAACTAATAAACTAAAATTTCAGACTCTGCCTCTGGTGGCGGAGACACCTTGTAATTAGGTCATCTGAACCCTTTTCGTTAAAAATAATCTTTTATGTATATATAACAAACGTTGAACTCCTTTCGATTAGTTCATGTTCTTAAAATTGTAAACTACTTTAAAGAAAATACTGATTCAGCTACTATCGACCTCTATTAACCGCAGGTAAATAACTCTTTGTATTAGTATGATACGATAACTTAAAAAATAGGAGTGCAATAATAACCTATTATAGCTGATTAAATTGAATCGTGTAAACTATCGATATGTATGACTGAAATTCTTTAAAAAAAAAAATTTTTTTGGGGTGGGATGGGGTGGGGGTTGGGATGGCATGGGGTGTGGGGGGGGGGGGGGTTAAAGAGAGAGAAGGGGAAGGAATCTAGGATGGGTCCTCTAGAGGGGGGGGCAGGGTTTGCCACCTAACCTACCAACACCTATCGTGCATTAGGACTATGCCCTTTCCCATCCATTATCCTTTTCTATAACTCACCATCAAACTTATGTACACTACAGGGTAATTAGGCCGTTTCGAAAAGAATGATTTATTTTTGTAATTCGTTTTAAAAAAAATGATTTTTTTTTATTTTTAATTAACAATATTTGAATTTCAACTAAGGTTACAAGATTAAAAGACATTTTGGTACATTTGACATAACTTTAATTTATGACCACAAGATTAAGAATCTTCTTTATTTTCTTAAACTCCGTACCAAGTCAAACTAGCTCATTCTTCTTGAAATGGAGGGAGTGTTAACTTTGTATGTGACATATTTAAGATCACGATTAAATAATATTTTGATATATTCTACAAATCTTTAATTTACTGTCACAAAATTTAATTCTTTTTTATTTTTTTTATATCAAATTAAATCGGACAAATAAATTTGAAAGTAATATTACTATAGAAGAATGAATTCTTGCAAAAGGCACAAAACAAGCAATAGCCCACCCTCTTTTTTTAATTTTATTTATTTTCAAATATATAAACCCCACCATTCATAGTTTGTTCTTTTTTTTGTTTTGTGCCCCTCCAATCCAAATGTCCATCTTTATCCCCATTCCAAAAACCCTCCAAAATTATGAAAAGGACTTTATCTTGAAACATGTCGTTTCCCTCTTTCCTCCCTCTTTCCTTCCTTCCTCCAAAGTGGATTAAGGTCAATTTTGGGTTAAAATTATAACGGCGAGAATATATGAATGTGTCTGGTGCATTAAAATTTTGAATATGCACAGAGTTCAGGAAAGGGCCCGACCACAAAGGTCTTACCTTGTATTTCTGTCTTTCTGTTTGAGACTGTTTTCTAGGCTTGAGCTTGTGACATCCTGATCACATGGCAACAACTTTACCTGTTACTCTAAGGCTCCCCTTCAAATAGACACGATCGTAACTAATTTAAATTCATGTTGCACATAGTGACTGTTATTCAAACGGAAGCACTCCTTATCAAATTTTTTTTTTTTATTTTTTAAGTCTCGAATGATAAATTCTTTTATGAAGGAATTCCATCCATCTCACTGTCAATAAAATAACATAAATAAACGATCCTGATGTTTGGTTAAAAATTTAGTCAAAACTTTTTCTGTAAAATTTCTTTTCAACCAAATGCCAGGAAAGAATAACTTTTTCATTATAGCTTTTCCTTTTTTTTTTTTTTTGCAAACAACATTTTTTGCAAAAACTAAAAACTACTTTAAAAAAAAAAACTTTTTTTTTAAATTTTGAACAATACTCCACGAATTCTAAATGCAATTGTTGGTAGGACTTTGCACATTTTCATAGATATACACATACACAAAAAGTATAATAATGACATGTGAACTAAACCTATCTATTATTTGAACCAATACCAAAACTCAAGAACCCTAAAGATTCACATAAATTAAATAACATTAGTTGGTACAAAATAGACCCCATATCCAATACCAAGTGGCAGAGCCAAGATTATCATTAAGAGATCCAAAATCTAAAAAAAAAGCCACACGAACTAGTCTAAGGGAATTCAACATTTACAATATATATTAATTATTTTAACCATGTGTAAATAGTATAACTTGTCATAGATGGAGGTTCGGATGAACCCCGGGTAGCTCCACCCCGCAAATACTCACTATTGGAATTTTCAACATGTACATTGTTGATTGAATATATATATAGATAAAACATTCATGATAGATAAGAAATTTTGATTACATAGGTCATGTGGTATGAGATTACATGGAAATATTGTCCTAAGCAAAATTAGAAAAATTAGGACAAAAGATTCTTCTTATAAGATTCAAGAACAAGCTAGGGTTACAAAATAGTGTAAGCACAAGTAAATTATTGATGACCTTACAATACTTAAAGTGGTTAATTGATGTGTACATTTACCATTGATGAAAAATTAGAGGAGGTTGTAGGTCTCTATCACCACCACCACAATTATTTTTGACATTTTTTTTTTTACTTTTTGCCTAATATATTGCGTTCACACTTCAACTTATTTTTCTTGTTTGACTATAAAATCCATTTGCATTGTTTGAAAAAAAATTCACTTTTCACATTTGTATTATTCTTTCTCTACCTTAAGTTACCATTTTCTCAAAATTGCCATGGTTTAATTTGGAATATATTTTCGTTGGGGCATAATTAAGTAAATAAAATTCATTCTCTCTAATAACTTTTAAATGAGACAGAGTTTCACTGCCATCCATCATTGGCAAAAACACGGGAGAAATGTTATATATATAAGTAAACAAGTCTTACCTACTAGTGACACATTTTAAAGCCACCCGTGCGGGCCTAGGCCCAAAGCGGACAATATCAATAGCGGGCTAGGCCGTTACAGATGGTATCAGAGTCACTTCTGTGTCAGCCTTGTCGATGTGGTTCAGAATTCAACTGAGTTTAGGTAAATTCCGATGAGGTGGGGCAAACCTCACTGCTGAGTCTAGGCCAATCCCATACGGTGGGGCAAGCATCAGCGAGGATGCTGAGTCCATAGAGGGGGGGTACATAACAATCCATCTTAAAGTGAGAAGTCCCACATCGAAAAACACACAGGAGAGATGTTGGGTATATAAGTAAACAAGTCTTAACTACTAATGATGCGTTTTAAAGTCGTGGGGTCCTAGGCCCAAAGCGGACAATATCACTAGCGGGCTAAGCCGTTACACCTAGTTTCTTAATTTTTTAGATGAAACAGTCATACACTTCTTAAAGGAAGATATTGGCTCATGAAGGCAGATTCAAGTGGTGCAAGAGGGTTCATCGGCGAAAAATTACATTGTATATTTAAGGTTAATTTTTTTTAATGTATAGTTAATGTTGAATCCCCTTGACTTTTCATGTTTACTTTTTCATATTTTGAACACCTTAACAAAAATTTTGATCCTGCCACTGTCCATTAATAAGGGAAAGGAAGGAATGGCTCAAATATGAAACCTGTCGCCAACAACAAAAAGTGTTAGATACGGTAAAAAAAAAGACTTATTCAACGAGATATACATGAATTTATAATTTGTGGTCACTAACATTCAACTCCATCTCCATTTTTCAAAAAATATTAGTATTAATTTTTAAGGTATTTAATTAGATACTCTAATAACGTAAAAGATATATATAAACATTAGGACCCATAGGAAATTGAATAATATTCGAGTACAGCAAAGTGTCCCTCCCCTCAGTGCCAAAATTGGCCACAAACACATGCTGCCAGAAATTAGTTGTTGATTTAACGATTCCACATTTCTATGAAAATGATTTAATTCAACATATATCTCTAGTTAAATTCAGGTATAATTTCCATATCTCAAATTAATAGGACTATATGGGGATACAAGTTCAGTCGAACTCAGTAACTTTGATTGAAATTATGTAATTTATAATGGAAATTTTAAAATTAGTCCACCTCTGGGGAGAAACTATTATCAATAAATCGTAGTCCCTTTGTTTAAAAAAGAATGACCTACCTTCCTTTTCGGTCTGTTTAAAAAAGAATGATCCATTTATTCATTTTTTGGCAAAATTTTTCACGTGGCATATTTAAGGCCACAAGATCAAAACGCATTTTGGTGCATTTAACATAACTTTAATTTAGGACCACAAGATTTGAAAAGTCTTCTTTAATTTCTTGTATTAAATTTCGTACCAAGTCAAACTGGGTCATTCTTTTTTTATACGAAGGGAGTGTATATTTATATATTTATTGTTTTTGTGGTACTTTTTTTCTCTTAGTAATACATCCATTAATTTGATATACACTATACTAATTCTTTTTTTTTTAACCATTTACAAGATAATTCTATTCTATTTTATGAGAAAATAGAATTGGCCCATAGATGTGACTCATTCTTTTATATTTTTGTACCCTTCCTTTTGATAAAAAATATGGAAGTGTCGTGGGGAGCTACATGCATGGGATTCCTTTTGCTTTTGTGGTATTTATTTTATCTAAAAAATTTATTATATATATATATATAAAACTTATTTATATTAATGCATGTCAAACGTATCTTTATGATGAGGATATCATTGGCTAGGTAGTTTATTGATAAATATTGGAGGACTAAGAGTATCTATAGAATTATTATTAGTCCTTTAATTTCAAATTCGATGTGTCTAGATGATTTCAATTCACCTTTTCTCAAGATATCTTTCAAACTGTTGGGGTCGTTGCTCCGGATCTTATTCTTCCGGTGTGAAATCAGTCTGACTTCCGTGAAAGTCTAATTGATTTCATTCCTAGGTAGAATTGGGAGTTGAAAGCCAATAGATCTTAAAACAAAAGGTGAAAATATGTGATATCATGCATACTTCAAAAAGAAAGTTAAATAAACTCAAGCATTTTGGTCTTTATTACCCTTCCTTAATTAGTTTATATCCCTTTTTTTAAAAAATAAAGAAAGAAAGGAGGAGGGAGTAACCGATAGTATAAAAGTTTCATGATCCAATCGATCGAATTATGTGGATACCTAATCTGATATCTAGTTAGAAAAATTCTTATCATTCAATTTTAAAAAACATAATGCGGAAATCATAATGTAACATCCTTTAAATTTCCTAATTTAGAAAGTCTAGAAAGTCCAAGGAGTCTTGGGTCTGCATCAAATGGGGTTCGACGAATTGTATCTATAGCCTACAGAAGCTTTTACGGACAGTAGATGATATTCTTGTAAAACCTGTCTTGTGAGGCTAAGTCCAGGTTCATTATATGAGTTGGGTCCACGAATCGTGAAATCTTTTATGAGCCGTAGACTAGGCCCTATAATCCAAAGTCCTGAGATCCAGTCTCAGGATCTCTTTAACAAGTGAACATGACGAGCCATGGAAGTTTCTACGACCCATAGATAGACGTTCGTAATTTCCCTAGCTTTGGTCAGTATTTAGTTCAATCCACGAGAAGGGGGTCTACAATCCATATTAACATTGACGACTCGTAGTTCTTGTTTCGTAGTTTCACGCACTAAAACATAGTCTCAGTACTTTTTATACAAATTGATAGGACGATCCTATAGAAGGGTTCATGGACCCAAGATCGAAAACCCAAAAAATCAACCTTTACAATAGGCCTTCTACGACCCGTAAAGAGAATCATGATATGTAAAGAGGGTCTCGTGATTTGATTCGACAGTTTTAATAAGGGATGATTTCATTTCTTTTCTAATCAAAACCCTGACGTTTTAAAATTTATTTTGGGTCAGTTATCAGTATCCCATAGGTCTAAGTTCTCATTGACACTAAAATTATTTGAGAGCAAGACTGGAGAACGAAAAAGCTAGGATTTCAAAGCTTCTGTTCAGATCTTCGAATTGTGATTGTGATCTTTGTTTTTTAGGTATGTAAGGCTAATTATAGCATTGGATTGAGTTTATCCATGGACCCTACATCTAAATTTTGTCAATTGTTGAGTCTGAGTTGAGTTTATCCCTAATTGTCTTGAATTCTAAATTGACAAAATTCTTCGTTCTTTGAGTTCTACTACATTGAGATCATTGTTGTTTCTAGACTTTAATTCCTGATATGGTCATTCATGGCTACATTCCCATAAATTCTAGTTGAGTTAATAATCATTATTTTACTATGCATTGTTTGAATTGAGAATTGATGGGTTTCATGTATTGAACAAAGTTTGAATTTCATCAAATTGAAACATACTTTATTGAGTCTAAATGATTTGCATCAGTTTTGGAGTATAGATGATGGTCTGAGAAAAGAGCTTAAGGAGATATAGCTGACTTTGAAAGCATATGATTCATAAATGAAAGAATGTAATGAGTTGAGATGAGATTAATTTTTGATAGGCTTGTGATAGATATGAACATAATAAACTGATTTAAGAGTAGTATTGAGCACCAATTTGGGAAAAGTTCAAAAAATTCAAACCCCATAAACTACGTAGCCAGCATAAGATAAGAGGCTATGCCTCTCTTGTCCCAAAAGAGAAATTATTTAATTGTGGATCCAATGATGGTTGATCGTCTCTTACTTTAGCAAGGTATTGGATAGCTATGACAACAACAATGCAAAAAGCAATTGTATCATCACTTGCTTGTAAGTGATGGTTATCGATTATAAAATCTCCTATTAATGAATGATTTTATTTAATTGAGGTTTGTGTGTGATTGAGTCGATTTGAAAAACATTATTTTCTTCGTAAAACTTGCCTATTTTATTGAGTTGAGTTGAACCTTATTTCTTGATATTGAGTGTTTCTTTTCAACTATTTTGCATATTGTACATTTCATGCATTGATATCATTCGACGCTGCATCATTTTATGATGCAGATACAAATTTTAAAAATCCTCAAAAAGCGCTCCGTTGATGATCTACTTCGTCTCAACTAGTGGTGAGACCTCCTTGCTTTCAAAGGAGTTATATTTACTTTATTGCTTCAAGTTGAGTATTTTTTTTAGATAAATATGGACCAGTCTTGGCACCTTCTTATAATTAGATAAAGGTTTTATAAATAGCGATAGATATAGCTAGAATCAAATTGATGTTTTCCTTCGGAGTCTATTTTGAAAACTATTTCTATTATTGAGTTATGAGTTGCTTGATTTAGAAGTCAATGGGTTTTTAAATCACTCTTATTGATTATTCATTACCTTGCCCACTTATGTATCTATACTATATTAAAAGCTTGAAGACCCTTAGAAATGTTGTTTGAACTTTTTGCCATTCATTAAAAAGACTTCTCTTTAGACAAAATCGTCTTTTCACCATTTTTCTCAATTATTATATTATTATTTTAAATAATATTAAATATTAAATATAATAAACATAATAAAAATTGAATGGAGAAGAGTTCTGGTTAAATTCCCACACGAAGAATCTTTTTTCAACTAAAATAGACTTCATTCAAAAAGAAAATAGTTAAAACAAATAAACTTCGTCCAGAAACCTTCCCCCCCCCCCCCCCCCCCCCCCCACCAAAAAAAACATCAAACTAAAAATATTTATTTTTTGCTTACATGAATATTGTATTTATTTTAGCAAAAATTATTTACATATAATTTTTAAATTGATACGTCATATACGTGCAAAGTACGTACACTGAACTAGTTTCTTTATAAGTCGAGTCCTCTACTTACTGAATGAGTGAATTGACCTAAATGGTTCACTTGGAATCAATAATAATTTTGGATGCCGATCACGCCTAGAATTCTCTCTCGGGGCATGCAATAAAAACATGAAAACTTCGTTTGAATAATTTGAAACGGTCATGAAACTCAAGTACAAGAAATATTTTTTACAAGTAACTGAAAAATGCTCTCAAGGATCCCTAAAATACTTTTGACAGTGTTTAACATGTAATTTTGATGTACTCAAAAAAACTTATATGTATTTAAACACAACAATTCGATCATTAGGCGTGATAGTCGAGCCAATTAAATAGTAATCTATACTAGGCGTAGTATCTGAGCTATTTAATAATATCTCATATCAAGTGTAATCAAATAATCTCTATCAAACATGATACTCGAGCTAATTGAAAATCGCAAATGTCACACACAATCACAAAAATAATGCAACAATCACATTTGCAATGCCACAAACAAGTTCATTACATGAGATTATCAATCAAATGTCTTTTCATATTCACCACTTTATTCTTTAAACATGTATTTGTACAATCATTATACAGGAAATTGTTAACACACATTAATACCTTTCATGTTCATTTTGCTCCCCTTTAATTAAATTTTCTAATACTTATCCCTTAACATCACCATCAATCCACCTCAATTTGAATTTCCAAGGCTAACAATCATGAACTAAACAATCACTATTAGTCATAACATAAACATTACTAACAATGTCCATTTTCACCTTGAACAACAATATTAACACTTGTGACTAATCCTTACTCTGTGCTCGAAAGCCTAGATACGAAAAATTTATGAAATAGTAGATGCAGGTATAACTACTCAGTTAAGCCTAGACTATCTGGACGTCAAATAGTTATTGAAAAACTCTGAATACGACTTTTGACTCCAAACCTGAAATTCGTGGACTGTAGAATAGTTTTACGAGGGTTTTTGGAGCAACCCTGTCTATTTTACCACTAAAGGAAAAAAAACAGATTAAAAAAATTCATATTTTTCTAGAACTTGGTGTTGCTTTAACGAATAATATTTTTGTTATAGCAAAGTGATGTTAGTTCGGACCAAGTTAAATTTACAAAATTTTCATCATGTCATCCCAATTTAAATCGCCCACGTACACAAGATGTCAATTTTATTAACAACGAATAGGTCGTTACACTACCCCTAACCTATATATTTACTTTTACCATCCCTAAATATATTGTACAAACTACTATCTAAAATAAATGATGAAAATTGAGAAATATTGAAGGTGTTGGGACCCATTTTTCAAGTACAATTTTTTTATTAATTATTTTAATTTTTAATTTAAATAAATAATATATATAAGGCAAAGACAAGAGAAGGCAGCTTCACATGACTTTATTAGTTGGAAGTTTCAAGAATCCCATTGGAAATGGGGTGGATCCATGTTCTTAGTTTCTGCTATGCTCATACTTGGAATTTTTTAAAAATATTTTAAATTATTTTTTTAAAAACAATTCTATATGATATAATTAAATATTTACTAAATAAAATAAAAAAATCATTATTATTTAAAAATAAAAGAAAGTAGCTGAATCTTTTCCTCCACATGCCCCTCATATAAGGGTTCTGATGTGTTCAGCTTAAAAACTGATCCCATGTGCTTTCTCTTCACTCTTCCTTGAAAGAGATTTGCCAACTACTTGCTTTTCCTACATTTTCTTTTATTTATTATTTTTTTGGTGTTCGATATTCATTTTAAGATTAAAAAAAATTTTAAAATTTTGAATTTATAAATTTTGTAAAAATGAATTAATAGAATGTGAATAAATTATTTATGTGGGATGATATTTTTGAAATGAGTGTCTTTTGAAATCAGTCTCTCTATCTCTATGAGGTAATAGTACATTTTATCCTTCCCAAACTCCACTTGTGGGATTTCACTGGGTATGTTATCGTTGTTGAATAAATTATTTATGTATTAACTGAATTTTTTAACACAAATATAGAAGTTTAATAAAAAACTAGTGGATAAGAAGAGTTGCTCAAATGGCAATCACCCTCCACTAATGATATAGCTAGGTAGATCGAAGGGTAATTAAATATTCTTTATCGAAAAATTATAATGTGTAATTGAAAGTAGTAATTTAGAGTATATAGGTAAAAACTACTTTTTAAAGATGATTCATATTAAATTTTTTATTAACATTTAGCGAAAGTCGTATTAAACTGCTCTCCGACTTCAATCTTAAGATTGTTGCTTCAAGTCATCAAATGAACAAAAAAATTACTTCGACTGAATCTGTAACTAAAACTCTAGTTCCTCCCTATTAACGAATGGGTGGCTAATCTTGATTCACATCGACCACTAAAAAGTCACTCTCTAGGGATAAATCACTTTCTACGGAAACTCTAGCTCACCCCTATTAATGAACGGGCAATTCATCTAGATTTGCCTCGGCCAATAGGAAGCCCCTATATGGGGATAAGTCGCTTCATATAAAAAGTAATTTTATTCTAAGAACTCAAATCAAATACATCTATTTAAAATTTTATAACTATTTACTACTTCATATATTATAAATTTTTAGTGGTACATGTTTTTTTTTTTTTAATAAATTGTAACGTTTTGATCGAGTTGGCCACTTGAATTTGTCTGTTGGGATTACATGTAACTTCCTATTATTATTTTTTTCCATTTTTCCTTAAGTGATTGGTAATATATAAGAAAAAAATATGTGAAAAGGATCTTGATTATTTTTTGTTTGTTTGTAAGTTTTGGAATTATTATTTTTTCTATCCCAATTTATATGAAGTATTTTTCTTTTTAATTTATCTAAAAAAAAAGTTATTTTTATATTTAAAATAATTTTTATTTTCAATACATTCTTAATGATATAACTTATGTCACACAGATATTTAACATTACTTCGAGACCCGTAGAAGTTTTATAGGAAATCTTTCTTCTTAAATTTTATGCAGTATCACATAAATTATGACAAAAAGAATAGATGAGATAGTCAGACGAATATATTTTTTTCATTCGCCTACATATAATTAGTGATATATTGTATAAAATTAATTAGTTTTTTAATATTAAAATAAGTAACTATGTGTCTGGAAAAAAAAATAATCTCAAATTGATTATAAGCAATTAATGTGGTCGATAAAAAAAAGGTATTGATGCACTTTTAATTTTCTAAAATATTTTTGAACTTTTCTATTGAATAAAAAATAACAAGGAAGAAGAAAAATATGAAGGTGGAGTAGCTAGGTCATAAAAACTATAGTCTATATATAGGGACTACACAAAAAAAAAGAAAAAGTGAAATATAAATTCATAATAATTATGTTGCTTAATGCAAAGACAGTTTCCCTTGAGAAATTGCATGGTAAAGTTCAACAACACTATCATCATGAAGTTGCCAATCCAACCCCACACATCATTTTCAATCTTTTCTAACTATTTCGTGACGATCTGATCTAATTGTTAAGGTATTGTTTCATTTTGAGTCTAGGTTTATACGAATTTATTCCTCGAAGCTTAATCCAAAAGGCTCCCCAAAACTTCATTCTAAATGTATCGTCAGGTACATCACGTAGAATATATCACTTACGTGATGTGTATGAAGATGTCAAATACATCAATTTACATGATGTATCGATATATCACACAAAGTGATGTGTATCAGGACGTACCTGTTGTATTTAGATTCCACTATTTTTTTAAATCATTCCGATATGATATTTATCTAAAATGTAACGTAGGCTCCATCTTTAGAGATTGGCCCTTTATCACGAAAGTCACATATTTTTCTTATGTGCAAAATCTTATGGTCTTATATTTGATTGTTGGTGCATTATGTTCACATGCATGCAGTTCAAAAACAATCAGTTTTCTGTAAAGTTGTTGAATTATATCTATCTTTATATATACACAATTGTAAATGTTATAGTTTAAAAAAGAGATTTGTATATTTGTATTGTATATAGATATACTATATAAATATGTTATTTAACTTGATTTCATGAGATGATATTCATGCTTTTCAATTCTAGATGTGTATTACGTGACATAATACACATGTGACACTATGTAAGACGTCACATAGGATATAAGTGTCTAATTGTTCATCTTTATACAGTTTCAAATGTCTATGCTTATGCAAATTTAGAGGATACAGAAGTCAACTAAGACCAATTTAAAAGACGTATGTTTATCTATTACACCTTGAATATAAGATAAATAATTTTAGACTAATGAGTATAAGTTATATCACAACTAGAAACAAAAAAATTCCAACGGCGAACCAATGCTAATTTATATTATAGAACATGATTTTCTCTTTGTATTAATTTTTTGTTTATAGTGTTAAATTTTTTTCCTATTAGTAAAAATATTATATATCATGAGAATGAGTATAAGAGGATGGCACGATTTACCTCCAAATATAATGTTCTTTTTATTCTTGCTCGAGCTGAATGATTAAAAATTATCATGTCCAATTCTCTTAAAGAATAAATCTATAAAATTTTACGTATCCCGATAATCACAAAAATAAAATTTTTATCCTTCACAAAAGGAGGGTTAGAATATTAGCATATACAAACTAACCCCCACACAAAAAAAAGACAAATAAGTTAGCTAACAAAAAAAAAATTATATCTTCATATATTTGAATCTAATGAAGGCATTTAAATTTTGTCCAGATGAAAAGGACCCTTAGCCCCATTAGGAAGCTGCTGAATAGAGTCCAACATAAAGGAAGTTTGGCTAGTATTAGCCATTTTTTTGCAAGTTATTCATAATTATGTTGGCTTCTTTGAAAATAGTGTGAGATTTTGACACTAGCTTATTTCATCATGAGCTGAATTTTTTTTCTATTTGATGTTTAATACTTATATTGAAGTTCGACTATTTCAGATTCGTGCCTTGCGAGATTTCATTCAAGGTGAAACACTCCTTATCAAGGACTTTTTCATATTCAGAACTCGAATCTGAGACCTCTAATTAAGGAAAGAACAAATAGATCTTGTAGTTGCATCTCTTTTTTTCCTTCAACCATTTGGAGCACTACATTTGAATCTATTTCTCACCAAATTCATCGAATTGTGAAAAACGTATTCTAACTGAAATATTGAAAAAATCTTTAATTTTTTATGTGAAAAGACTATTATTTTTCACTTATTTTATTAAAATATTTATAAAAATAGCCACTGACATTTTTTATTGGAAAATTTCAATGTAAAATAGTGATTCTTTTGAGTAATATATCGAACTTAAACTAGTATAATTAAACCATTATTCTTCCTACTGCTTTTATTTTGACCAAAAAAAAAAATCTCTTTGAGCTTTTGAGAACAATTTCACTTACTTTTCATTTATTTCAATTAAAAAAAATATTAAAAATCAAATAAAAACATAAAAAGGACAAAAACTGAATATTGAACTTTAAATATTTGTCATTAAGAACAACTTCACTTGCTTATAATTCACTTCAAGATACTAGCTATTAATATGGTTTATTATTAATTTTTTTGTTTTCACTCGACTTAGTATCCGTATTGAAATTTGATTATTTTATAGTGCACCACATAGGACTCCATTCGAAGAAAGCATTTTCTATCAATTTTTTTTTTCAAACTTCTTTTTTTCAAAAAGTAAACTTCACATACAAGATTGAAAGTTTAAAGAAGAAATTAGGTAAAGTGGCCTTTCAGCCATTTGTTTTACGAAAATAATTACTTGAGTTCTTTCTCATTATTCTTCTTTATTTCCTGCTAATTTATCTGCTAATGTCTACTGTTTATTGATTAAATTTTAAAAATTATTATAATTTACTGAGTTCCTTTCTTCTTCCTTCTTCTTTCATGATCAATCAACCATTAAAGTTTCAAACCTTGCTTGATTTCAAAATTTAGCGTATCATAAATATGAATCATTTTGAGTGGATTGTATATCAATAGACTCAAAACATCGAGTCGATTTCATATCTAAAATTTGGGATTGTTTAGAGGTGATTTTTAGTGATCGAGGTTGAATAGTCAGTGCATACTTCATGTATAATTAAGCTATATTTAGCTTTCCGAGTGTATCATAATATATAATCAGTGTATAGCTCATGTATATATAAATAATATTGCATAGTCAGTGTATACTTCATGTATAATTAAGCTATATTTAGCTTTTCGAGTGTATGATAAAATATAGTCAATGTATAATTGATGTATAGATAAGTAATATATAGCTCATTGATATATTTTTATGACTTTTTGACAAGGTATATTGTATAGTTAGTGTATATTTTTTATGACTTCTTGCTATTTTTTATACTAGTCTATTATACGTGTTTTGCACGTGTGTCACTCGTGTATATAGAAAATAAGACTATCAAAAAGTAGAAAAAAAAAAGTTAAAATAAATATTATATCTATTTAAAAGATATAAATACATATTGTACTTAAATATAGTTTTGTCTTAGTGTAAAATTTTTAAATAAAACTTCTAATACTTAAAACCTTAAAGCAAATATTACAAAATAAATACAATATTTTTATTTAGTTCAACATATATGTATTATTGAAAACAAAATTTTGTTATTTAAACTATGAGTATTAGAACTTTTAATACAATTCAATCAAGAAAAACTTAACGATAAAAAATTCAATCAATTTTAAATTATTAAATATATGAAGTAAATTTTCCTTATATTAAAAAAGGGCTTTTCAACATGTATGTTTTAAGTCTTTATAATTAGTTTTGAGGGTGTATTAGTTTTTTCCGACTCTTGGTTATAGATCGCTGTCATCTTTTAAGTGATTTTAATATATACCTCATCATGTATTTTCGTCTTTCATTTTCTCCTTTAAACACCTCAGCCCTATACTCGGACTTTCTATTTTCTCCTTTACCATCTCACCGATTAACTTCACAAGCAAACATTTTCTTTCTTAAGACCAAAGGTATTCATTTCAGTTCTTCTCCATTTACTTTTTATTATGTTTATATATTTAATATTATTTGGTGGGTTTTCTTGGACATTTTTTTTTCTTCAAATTATTATTTGAAAGTTTTTTTTTTTTACTATTTTCTTTTTAGATCAAGTTTATTTTAGTTAAAAAAGGATTCTTTGCGTAGGAATTCAACTATAATAAGAAAATCTTCTCTATTTACTTTTTATTATGTTTATTATATTTAATATTTAGTATTATTAAAATTAATAATAATATGGCTCAAATTAATTTACAACTCTTATCCTATATTTTCCACTTCGTTTTTTACCCTTTTTTGTTTGTGGTGTTGTTATATATATGGAAATATAATGTTTTAATTTTAAATTATCGTAGTTTGCTTTGTTAAAGAAAGTTGGAACTTTAAATTTGACTTAAAATTTCTTAGCATAATATTTTTTCAAAAATGTTAAGTATAATTTTAGAAGTTTTTTCCTTTTTTTGTTGACGTTTTCTCCCTTTTTAAAACTTTTTTTAATTATTATTTGAATTTTTTTTGACTATTTTCTTTCTAGATCAAATCTATTTTAATTGGAAAAAAATTCTTTTTATAAGAATTTAACCATAATAAGAAATATCCTCCATTTAATTTTATTATGTTTATTACATTTAATATTTAATATTATTAAAAAAGATAACACAATAATTGAAAAAATGGTGAAAATTTGTCTAAGGAGGAATCTTTTAAGGAAGGGCAAAAAGTTCAAACAACATTTCTAAGGACTTCACGATTATAATATAGTATAAATATAGATTAATAAAAATATGATTATATTCATCGTAAACTAATTACTTTATTAGATATTTGAAATTATGGACCTAGGATATATATGAGTTACTTTCCCTTGTTGTAAACCCTCCAGTTAGCTAAAATGCAGCAACATAGTATTTATAACAAATGCAGGTGGAACAAGTGAAAGAGGGAGACTTTGAACATCAATACACAAAGGGCGGATCTAGTATCTGAAGTTTATATATACGATCCAAGC
This sequence comes from Solanum rostratum, assembly GCA_029948455.1. NCBI lineage: Eukaryota > Viridiplantae > Streptophyta > Magnoliopsida > Solanales > Solanaceae > Solanum > Solanum rostratum. The sequence continues at coordinate 8,924,192 of CM057046.1, forward strand.
AAAAGTTATTGAATTCCCGTGAACCTCATGTATATTGTACTCTAGATCCGTCACAACTGTTGATATAGTGCCATTTAAGTTCAAAACTTCATTAAATCGATCTTTTGTTATAGAAATTTACGACTTGAGTTTAGGTCAGACACCAAAAGTTAGCTCATAAAGAGAAGGATTGTCGGAGTCGTATAAGATTCCATTAAGGGGAAGAGAATATGTGAGCTCTTGCTCATAAAGTCATTGTAAGTTCCATCACAAATTAAGGATGACATTTATTCAAACACATTTCTTCTTGCAGAAAATTCTTCAATAGAGTGGAAATGTATAACACTGACAAATCAACATGTTCTGGTGCGAATGTACTCGCGTTGATTTCTAGGTATCTCAGAAAGTCACGTTCTTTTGTTGAAAGAAAATTGGAATAAAGAATAAAAGGCTACTTTCTGTAGTAAATAACTATTAGTTGAATGAACGTTTGAGAGATGAACATGACAATAATTAGCATACCAGAATAGAGTCAAGGAGATGATTGTCTATAGTAACTGTGAACGTATATTTCTCAGTATCTTCTCTACGTCTTCACCAAAAGATACATGTTTGATACATGCTTTAATTGAGCAGAAGGTCCATCAGAAATAGTCTCTCTATTTTTATAATGTAAGGATAAGACTGCATAAACTCCACCCTCTCAAACACCACTCGTGGAATTTCACTGAATATATTTTTGTTATTGTTGTTATAATCAAATACTAAATTTTTTTATATTTTCTATTGACATATAAATCTCATACGATACTAATAATGTAGCAGAGAAATTAAACAATCACAAAAAGAGTAGACTGACTAATGAATTGGTCTTTTTTAAATGCACGACAGGTAGAGGAATATTAATTCAATATAAATTATACGTAATACTTTCAAAATAATAAACTTACATTATGAATATGTATTCGATAAATTTATACTATAAATAAGTATTTCATAAATTTATACTATGAATAAATATTATATAAACTTACACCATGAATAAATATTCCATAAACTTATACCATGAATATGTATTTCATATATAATAATAATTGACTTTGAAAATAAGGAGTGATATTAAAATAATTACTATTAATATTGATCGTAGTAGAGATAAAATATTTATTTAGAATATTTTGTTATATAGACTATAGAGAGAGAAAAATACTTGGTATTCTTTTTATCATATTTTATTAAAGATTAAAAAGAATTCCTTAATTTAAGGTAAACGGATAATATGTTATAGCATTAAATTAGGAATTATAATTATCTTTTCTGATATATACGTAAAATAAACTTTCATATTTGTAATATTTAAAAAATCTGATTATTCATATAATTAAGTTTTAAAGATGGTCTTTCCAAATAATTTTTTTATTGTATTTTATGTGGCCCGTCCTCTTTTCCTGCTTTCTTATTTGGGCTTTGGCCCAATTTTAAATTGGGCAAATGTCCAAAATAGGCCCAGCTCTTAAGATCACAACCTGACCACGCTATAGGCCCAATTACATAGTTGGGCCCAGCTTCTTAAACTCAAAAATCAGCCCAGTTATTTTATTCTTTCTTTCTTTTTCTTTCTTATTATCTTCTTCTCTAGCATTGATTTTTTTTTTTAATTCTCTCTAATTTTTAAAATTAGGCCAATTTTCTCATAAAGAAATGTCGAATGATCACTTTTCCTAATTTTTAATTACTTTATTAGTGTGGCTGAAATATATACAACATAAACATTATCAGTGTATAATGTTGTGTATAAATATACATATTTTATGTATATGTAATATAAAATATTCACAACTTATACACATTGTCTATATTTTGTAAATTGATTGATAAAAGTGTTAAGAGGACGTAATTATCATTTATCCCTTGCAAAAAGGGCCTAATAATGAATAATCTTGATCTTATTAACTTTGCTTGAATTATGTATCACTCATTTTTAAAATCGTTTCTCTACATCGTTTGTTGTGAAGTATTTCATACGTAGTTAATTGATACAATATCATTTAAGATAGAATGACCTTTTAGAAAAATTGCATCGATAGCTAGTCCAGGCCTGAGGGTGTCATCATTAATTAAAAACACCATTGTTGGAAAAATTGAAAAAATAGTTTCAAATTTCAAGTATAAAAAGTTAAATTTAAATCAAATTAGTATTGTTAGCATAACTTAGAAACATTGCTAGGGATGGATTGCTAGTTCAAAATGTAAAAAACTAATTTAATTTTCAAAAACACATACATCTGAATATTTAAGATATACATGTCTGAAGTTTGACTTTGATTAATAGAACAGTGGGCAGGATTGTCCGAAACTTCGATTATGTATGTTTGAAGTTAATTGCAAATTGACTAGACTTGCAAAATTATATACATTTTGACAATTACTTAAATAGTGGTCCAAAAATTGGATGTTTGTGCACTAATTGTCCCCTTTATTTTCCCAACAAACAAAATAAGTACTAGCAACTAAGTCCATTGACTAAGAAAGAACAATCCCATATGTAGGAATATAATACTTGAGCTCTTTATTTAGCATATTAATTATGCTGACCTACAACAAGAAATTGCTCCTTAAAGTAAACATGATATATTTAACCTAAATAATAAAGTTATTAATTTCTGTATGCTACACTTAACTTGAATAAGTAAGACTATCTACATCACATTTTTTGAGATGCTACTCCTATTTGAAATCCTATTAATTAATAGGAAATATTTTTACCTGATATATTTTTTTTTTAAAAAGTGGTATGGTGGATTGAAGAGTTGCCATCAACAAGATTATGGGAAAGCAATTGTGACAGTCCCACCTATTTATAATCAAGCAAGCACCTCATAAATTTAATAGGTCCTAATAAACTATTTTTTTTAAACTCCCAATTTTAACCCTTTTTTCTTGTTGGGTACTTTATACGATAAATGTAAGAGTTTCGTTAGAAGATGTCAAAAATAATAGTAGTTATTGATTTGTTTTGTGTAAATTGGAAATAACATTTCTTTGGTAGTTGTGAAATTGTTGAAGGTGAATCTTGATTTTATGGACTAATTTGGTTGGTGTTAAGAAGATGTTATTATTTTGGTTGATTTTTTGATAGCAATGTTGCTTTTGCAGTCATAGTAATGATGGTATAGTTGTTGATATCAATATATATATAGACAGTATTTTGGTTGTATTTTTTATAGCAATATTGGTTTTTATGAGTGGTAACTATGTTGCTATATTTGTTGCTATCGATACCGGTCAATAGTTTTTGGTTGAATTGATAGCAATTTTGAATTTTTTTTTTATTGGTAATATATTTGGTGTAATTGTTGATGTCAATATATATGTAAATTGAAAGTTGATTTTTTTTTTATATCAATGTTGGTTTTATGACTGGTAACAATGTTGCTATATTTATTGCTATCAATTTATGTCAGCTGATTTTTGGTTGATTTTATGATAGCAATGTTGTCTTTTTTGATTGGTGATCGCGTTTGTAAAATTGATGAAAATTATATATAATTTTTTATTTTTCTTGGTTGTTTTATGATGACAATGTTGGTATTTTAATGATAATATATTTGGTAAAATTGTTGAAACCAATATATATAGTATTGGTGTTATGTGATAACGTTCAAACATACTCCTTTTTACAGAATATGGACGATCGTTAGCAGTATATTTACCCAACTAAGAGTCGGGGTCGATCCCACAGGGAATAGGTTGAAACAACTTTACTAGTTATCCTACTTCGATCGTTGGTTCTATTTCCAGAAAACAAACAATGCAAAAAAGTAAAAATGGGGGGTTTTTGAACTAAGATCTTAACTATGAGTACGAATGCAGATAAAATAAACTAAGGCTTAGACAGTTTAATGATGACCTAGGGTTGCGGTCCCCATGACATATAACTATTAAGCCTTTAACATCAGATTTATTGTTCTTTATATTGCATGCAAAATCTAGCGAGTTGGGTAACTTCTAATTCACCTCCCGGTCCTTCCTAGAAGTATGTCATTCATCTCCTTCCGGTCTCAGAATGTTTTCGATACTAAGCCTCACTTTGGATTTCAGAAAACTATCACCTCTCGGTCTCAAGTTCTTTAGATACAAGCTAATCCCCAAGCCTAAGTGTACCATCCCCTCTCGGGCTCAAGTGACTTAAACGTAGGTCGATTGCTTCTATCTACTGTTGTAATTCCCTTTTCCTAATCATTAATTTCCTTCCGAACAACTAACGAATACGGGCAAGTTCTTAATGCGTGCACTCATCAAGAAAGACTTCTAAGCAAAGGAAATCACAATACCTACAATACAAGTCTCAATAAAACCTTATGTTTTGCCTATTTCATTAAGACGTCATGGTTCCCACAACCCTAGTTGTGGGTCTAGATTATTGAACTTGCAAGGTTTAGAACAAGAATCATCATGTAATCCATGTTAAAAACACTTGCAAGGGAGAAGAAATCAATTCTTAATTCACACGCCAAAACGCAAAGCAAACAAGAATTAAAGACTCAAAACGATAATCGAAAACTCACAACTAATGTTGTTGACTTTTTGCTTACTGTCCAGCGTTGTTATTGAAGAGAAAATCTGGAAAAATTCGCCATTCAATGGTGTGACCAGCAGCCCCCATCGTGGGGTGCCAGATCCCCATCGTGGGGTGCCAGATGTCCCTATAGAAATAAAACCTAGCTCTATTTATAGTCTTGAAACAATCCTAAAACGAGTAGGAAAAGTAAACCTAAACTAAGTAGGAAAAGAATCCTAATTGGACTTGGATTTCTTGTTGCAAACTGTTGCACGAACTGTACCACGCCCCGTGGTCTTCCTCACGATCCGTATAGCCTGTCGTGGCGCGCCTTACTTGATGTTGAAACTGTCCACAATTCTCTCCTTCTTCACGACCACCTTCACGATCCGTGAAGGTGCAAACGGGTCGTGATAGGCACTCGTGCAATTTGCGTTGGCTCATCTTGTTTTCTCACTGCCTAGGTGCCTTGTACGAACATCGTCATGGTTCGTGGAGTGACCACGGTCTGTGAAAAGGGTCGTGGTGAAGTCTTTGATGTCATTCCTGGAGGCTTCAACTGGACGGGCAGTTTCACGGCTAGCGAACATCATCACGGGTCGTGAACATGCCCGTGGTGTGTTCCTTCTCCCTTTTTGGTTCTGTTTCGTCTTACTTGGTCCTGGGACATGTAGCTACTGTGATTCAACCATTTTTACACCTTCAAATGTGCTGCATCAATGGTCATTGACAGTAGAAACTTTCCGGCACAACAATATCAACACGTCTTGATTCTTTCTCCGAGATAGCTTGTGACATTTGCATCTTAACCTTTGTTGCTGCTTTATTGCAATTTTTCTTTGCTTTTCAGCCACATACAGGTATCATATGGTGTGTCCGAATCATCCACCAGCAGTGCTCTTCTATGATTTAGCCAATTTCAGCTCCAAATCACCTCAAATCAGTCCAACGCCCATAATTCCATGAAATTCTACTTTTCCTACAAAACAAACATAAAACGCATATTATTCTAACAAATGCGCTTAAGAACTCACAATAATTCTATGTATTAAGCGTCGTAAAAGTCGTATTTCCACGACTTATCATTATGAATGTTTGGTTGCAATGTTGAATTTTAATATGGAATTAGTAGCAAATATAGACAACTTTTTGGTTGTTTTTCCATAGCAAAGTTGGTATTTTGAATGGTAATAATGTTGGTATGGTTGTTAGAAACACCATGCATGTAGTTACATATAAAATATACCATATTTTGGGAATATTTCGTCGCATACTTGGAAGTTTAAATTTGATTGATAATAGTGTTGGTAAAATCATTGTAAACTATATATCTTTTTAAATTTGTTAGTACTTTTTAGATGGCAACGTTGGTTTTTTAATGGTTATAAAGTTGGTAAAATTACTAAAACCAATATATATATTATTAGTGTTATGGATGTTTGGTGGCAAGGTTGAATTTTTGTATGGATTAGGAGCAATCTTGAATGTGTTGTGAGTGTTTGGTAGAAAAAGTATTTTACTGATTTGATGGCTATTTGATAAAGTTGCCATATGTAGTGTGAGTTTTTTTGGCTATATGTTGGTGACAAATTTGGTTTCAATTGGTGTTATTTTGTAAAAATAGTAATGACATAAAATGTAATAATCTATGCAGATAGGTATGTTAACTACAAAGTCGAATTTGTCATTTTTTATATAACAAGTGGATTCGAAGATTTGGTTGATACTATTGCTTTGCAAATCGGTGTTGATACTACCATTTGTGAGATGGAACTCATGCATAAAATTAGCGATGAATCACCACCAATGCGAATTGATAATAATATGGGGGTTCAGGTATATTTGGACCAAAAAAGGTGCAACGGTGATTTCTTCTCAAAATATCCATTATGTATAGTATGTATTGATAGATCAATGGAGACAATCTTGTGCGAAAGAGGTGTGTAAGGAGAAACAAGTTGTTATCCCATTGCAAATCCAAATTTTTAGATGAATTGGAAACAGTGAGTACCGAAGAAACGAAGAAACGGAGATAATTAACAATAATCAAAATGATGTTGTTGCTGCGAATCAGGTTTACAAAAGCAAAAATACTATCCTAGAGGTAATGAGGAGGTATGCACTATTGAGGGGGTTTCAGTTCACAGCTACGAGGTCTAGTCCTACAAGGTATGAAATTTCAAAATAAAAACTTGGTTTAGATTATTTTACCACTAATATAACTTGTTCTTTTACAGTTATAATTTAAAGTGCCCAACAGACAAGTGCACATGGCTATTTAAATCTTCATGTTTGGGCAATTTCGGGTTATTAAAAGTCCGTAAATTTTGTGATGAGCATACATGTCTAGTGAAGGGTAGGGTGGTTTCAAAATGACAGTGTAACAGTGGTGTACTTGGTGCAATGTTGGTGAACAAATGTAGTGATCCAAAGAGCAATTATACACCCGGTGATATCAAAGCGGACATAAAAAGAGAACATGGAATCGCATTGACTTATACGCAGGCTTGAAGAGGTAGACAAAAGGTATTTAATATCCTAGAGGGGACCCAGTTGTGTCTTATGGAAAGTTACCAATATATTTGTATATGTTGGAGAAAACATATCCAGGGACAGTGGTGGATTTAAGGAAAATGGAAGGTCATTATTTTGTATACATTTGTAGCACTTGATGCATGCGTTAGAGGGTGGAAATATTATCGACCAATAGTAGTCATTGATGGTACGCATGTAAGGTCATCATTCGAAGGTACAATGTTGATAACGAGCACGTTGGATCCAGGCAGTAAGTTATTTAAACTTGACTATTGAAAATTATATTGTGTAATTTGTTGTTACAATGCTTAGCTATTTTTTTTTTTGTTATATTTTGTTGGTATAATGGTGTTTGCCTATTGTTATTTTTTTTTTTTTACCTAAAAGCATATTAAACTGCTAATAAAACAGGGTAGTCTATTAAACCCGTAATATAGTGTAAATGATGGTGTCTTTGTGGTGTAAATTATGATTTAGTGGTTAGTATTTTTTTTATAATCTACAGTCTAGTTGTTTCTAATGTAGGTCATATTTTATCACTGGCGTACAGTGTGGTTGATTCGAAGAATGATAATTCGTGAAATTGGTTCTTTGAATATTTTAAGTTGCTATTTAGTGATAGAGAAGGTATATGCTTTGTTTCGGAGAGAAACAAAAGCATTTGGAATGTTGTTGCATCAGTATATCTTGAAATCCCTCACTATGCTTGCATTTATCACCTATGGACCAACGTGCTAAAAAAGACACACAAAAATACATAAGGTTCTTTCAATATCAATCTGAAGATGTCCTTGGGAAATGTATTCAGCAAACATGCACGTATAAAGACCACAATCACTACCCAGAAAAGAGTAGAAATAATTTAATATTCAACTAAGTCAAAACATTGGTGGTTTAACTTAACAAAAAGAACACCAGGGAAAAGCATCCAATCAAAGAGCAAAAACATTCAATATATCAATTGTTTCACCATCTCAATATCAAAAAGTAATTAATTGTAAAGAGAGCCTATAATTATTGAACAACACAAAATCTACCAGGTGTACTAACAAAAAAACACCAAAATAGAAATCATAGTTGAAAAAATGATAGACCAAAAAAACAAAACAAAAACCATCATTAAACGCAATATGACACCTGTGGACCAATGTATACATCAACAGAGAAACCAACTATGAAACCAATCTTTATATCAGCATATATCAACACAGAACCCAATTGTGAACCAATATATATATATCAACAGTTTCACCATCTCTTCTATCAACAAGGTATTAACTCTAAAAGAGACCTTAAAATTATTGAACACAAGATCTACCAAGTCTACTAACAAAAAAAGAACACCAAAAAAGAAATCATATTTGTAAAAAGAAAAGGACAAAAAAAAACAAAACAGAAACCAATATTAAAACCAACATGACACCTATGAACCAATGTATACATCAACTGAGAAACCAACTATGAAATCAATCTTTATATCAACATATATCAACACAGAACCCAATTGTGAACCAATGTATATATCAACAGTTTCACCATCTCTTCTATCAACAAGAAATTAACTCTAAAGAGACCATAAAATTATTGAACACAAGATCTACCAAGTTACTAAAAAAAAAACCAAAAAAGAAATCATAGTTGTAAAAAAAATAGACCAACAAAATAAAACAGGGAAATGTGACATTTTTGCTAAAGAAATAAAAAAAGAACTTACTTTGAATCTTTACGTTGTTGTGGGGTGTTGTCACCAATGAAATAATTTAAAGCGTCGCCAACAGCACAATCAATGTAACCAATCTTTATATCAGCATATATCAACACAAAACACAATTGTTCGTTCTTAGGGGATTTACTTTTGCAAATATTGGTGTCCCCCGCGATAGATTTGTTCTTTACTGGAGATGGGGTAAAAGCATGAAATTCGAAGCTTGGTCTTAAATAATGTACGAGCGAGAATCCAAACAAATCAGTTCCTAATTAGTTTTAGGGATTTTACGAGTTGAAGTTTTTTGACAAATAGATTTGGACATGGTTAAACTATAATGCACGAAAAAAAAGAATGCAAAATAGAGAAAAAATGATTGTGAAGAAAACAAACAAAAGAATGGCGAAAGAAAAAGAAGAACGACTGCAAGAACACGAAAAAAAGAAAAAAGAAATGGAAGATGGTGTGAAGGAGAAGTTAATCTGACTTTGGGTTAATGAAAAGACAAAAACATAGATATCTTCACATCAAATCAGAAAAAGGGTATATTGAAAAAATAAAATGTTCAGAATTAATTACAAATTCCAATATTAGAAATATGTAGAAACTAAAATAGAAAGAAAAACAAAAATGTTAGTTGACATGTATACTTTAGTAAATAAATAGTTAAGTTTATAAATAAAATAGACCATGCTCTAAAGTATAATAAATAGTCTTAAAGTGATTTTTCTTGTAAATTTTCCTAATATTACTATACATATCTATTGCATTTTTAGTAACATTTATATATAATTATATTTTATAATAAAAATTATTGAGTTTAAATTGAGAATGAGAATACATAGGATTCTCCAATGCAAAAAAGTGAAGTCCCAAGTGAAATGTGTATAAATTTAAAAAATAAAAAAATTAACTAAGCTGGAAAATGGACAGGGAAATAATTAACAATCAACTCATGATCACCTTAAAAAGTTAGTTTTAATGACACAAAGAGAAAAGGGGAGACCACATAGATGTAGGAATCCCAAACATAAAAACCCTACATTTCACCCTATAAAGTTAAAGGGCAAACAAACAAGAAAATAAATAGAAAAGACTACTTGCAAAGGTTGCATTTTCTTTCCACATGCACGTAGGGTCTTTCCTCACTCTTTACGTTAATCGGACGAGCTGGCGAAATACATCGACAGTCCTTTAAATTTATTAATAAATTTTTTAATTTAAATATTTGAATTAGAACTAATTTATTTTGATTGAATATCTGAACATGTGATAAAGCGCCTCATTAGACATGTTTAACTCAAATTTTAGAACAATTTTTGTGTGCGCTTTCAAATTTTCATCGTACATCGATAAGTTAACCAGTTAAAATATATGACCTCTTTTGATCAGTATAAGTCATTAAACTCGTGCTTATTCCGTTGATGTTGATAACAATAATTAATTATAAAAGGAGACATATATTTTGTGCGATTAACTTATGTATGCAGTGGCAAAGCCTCATTGGGAGTAGGGGTTCATCCGAACCTCCTTCGGTGAAAAATTATACTATTTATACATGGTAAAAATCATTTTTTATCTATATATAATATATATCGAACCCTTTTGCTTAGTTATTCGTGTATCTACTTCTTAAAATTTTGAACCCCCTTAATGAAAATTCTGGCTCCGCCATTATATGTACGTAATATCGCTTGAGAACATGTATAGAAGCTTTTTTCAATAATTTAAATCGATAACATCTAATATAACACTTAGCTAGTTTTATTATGTGTTCATATGTTCAATTGAAATAATCTGTCACATTTTACGATATGTAATAAAGAAAGTTGACAAAATTGTACGTTACATTTGCGTGTCTTGTGGCTCATTAGAAAGTCACTTTCTTTCAAATTTAAATTCAAATAAGATTGGCCTAAGTTAATTTGATGTTGATTGATGATAATTTAACAATATTAGCAATAAGCCAAAGTTTTCATTTGTTCATAATTGTGACTAGCATTTAGTTTAAGGTCAAAATTATGAGTTTTTAGCCATAATTGTCCATATATTTATTTTAATCCTTCAAATATAAATTCACTAAAATGGATCATCTTTGGTCGAACTAACAACTTAAAAGCTAATAGAGGTATAATAAATTATTAATAATATTAAAACACGGAAAAAAGCCATTCGATTCGATGAATTAAATTCCAACATTTAAAAAAAATGCCAAAGTAGCTCGATTGATTTTTTGTGCCAAAAATAAAAATATATAAAAGATTGACCACGCAATCAATTAAATGTTAGTATTTTATCGATCATAATTTCTTTTAAAAGACTGAGAAACTAAGTGAACTCAATCGATTTTTAATTTTTCCAACTTGTAAAGGATTGCAAAATCAAAGTTCGTAACTAATTTTAATTTTTTTAAGTAAATTTATTTCTCTAAAAAAAAACAAAATATAGAAGTAAATAGTGTTATTAACTTTAGGTTCAAATCCTAGAAAAAATAAAAATAATAGGTGATTTCTTCTCATCTCTCTTACCTTCACTAAATATATAGAATTATCATAGATGACAGACATTTTGTCAAATTAATCAAGATATATATAAGCTGATTCAAATATCAAAATTAGTAACATGATAAACAAAATCACATATTATTTTTTTAATTAAAGGAAAAAAAAACAAAAAGTGATTGTACTATTTTGTTTGGTTTTGTTAGTTGAATATTGTCCTTCAAACTTTTAATTTTTTTTTGTAGGGTAAAATGCAACTGACTTTTCTTTTGTGTTCATCATTATATTGTCTATTATAAACCTTTATGTGAATCCCAACTTTAATGTTATAGGGGGAGCGTTTAGTGTTAGATTTTTTTGGGACCAATTTCATAATTAAAAGTAAAATATTATTGCTCTTTTTTCCATAAATATAAAATTGTCACATGATAAGGGTACAAACAACTAGATAAATATAAATTTTGTACTTAGCTTAATCCTTTTCTTTTCACAAAGTTTTGTACTTAATCCCATTTTACTTTCTATTCTCTTTTCCTACCCCCAAAAGACTATCATCTTGTTATAATTAAAAAAAATATTAACTTTTGTATTTTTCTTTTATCCTTAATGATAGAAAAAGTGCAGGATAACACGTTATTTGAGTAATCTTTTGTTTAGGGATATTTTGATAATTTCTAGGATGCAACATGAATTTCGTCGGCCAAATTGACAACGTGAAGGTCCCCTCACCAATATTCAGCCGATCGTCTAATTGGAGCTTTATATATAGTTTTTGAAGGTTTTTAGTCCATTTCGGGGTTATTTATGTCAACCCATCCAGCGAGTCGCCAAATGGACATGTGACCTCGCTAAATTTCTTACTTCAGATATGGTCTAGTAAAATAATCATAGCTTTTTACTCCAAAATTCGATTGATGCAAACTTAGTAGCGTAGGAAAAAAAGACTCACCCACCTTTAATTTGATAGATTATGAGTTTCTTAACTCTTCATATGTTAATAGACATGGTTATTTGAAATTGACCTTTATAAAATCATATAATTTAACCCATCAATGAAAAAGCTCTCAACTCAACTTTGCGCTAGAGGATTCTTGTGACTTTAATTCATCTACAAATCTATTCCCACACTAAAGAATTGACCTTAACACCTATGTGCAATTTAGAATCATCTAATCGAACTTTATATGCACATGAAGAATGGCTCGAATCTTAGCATAGAAATTTTTTTGAGGTGTTACAATTTGTACTATGAGTATATTCTTATTATACAATATAGTTTTACCTATACATGAGCTATATACTGACTATATGTAATGACGTTGACAAAAAGTAAAATATAGTTACTATATATAAAGTATACACTTATTATACACTAACTGTTTAATCTTAGTCAACTTAAAATCACCTCTAGACAGTCCTAAAAAATTAAGGAAATTTTTACACAAATAACAACTTTCACCCCCAAAATTACACTTTAAAATTTATTTATCAAAATACCAAAAAAAACACACTCTTTTTCATTTTCCAATACTATTATATCATACCACACACCACAATAATCACACTCAAAACACTCTCTCTCCTAAATTTGTAAATAAAGTTGATATTTTATATGGTATTTTCCAATGATTTGGTAGGGGCATGTAATTTTTATCCAAAAACTTGGTATTTTTGAAAACTCCCCAAAAATTAAATACGACATCCTCTCGATATTTCAAATATCTTAGATACATTATTCTCTAATAATGATTTACATTTTCAGTACGTCAATCTTTTATTTTAAGAGGTGACAACGAAACGGAACAAAGAAGAATAAAGAAGCAGTGGCCATTTTTCTGAAAAACTTATATAGTCGAATTGCGTATTAATTAATTAGTAAAAATTGAGCTAAACAGGTGATAAAATAAAATTTATAAGCTATTATTTCGTCTAATTCTTCTTTCGAAAAATAATATATATTAGGCCCGTGCTAAATAATATATATTAGGCCCGTGCTAATACGTTCTTATATATTTAGCAGTAAAATATTGAGAAGTAACATACTTCCCCATTTCATTTTATATGACCACCTTTTCCTCTTTAGCGTTATTCTAAAAAAATGTTACCAAAACAATTAAACTTTAAAATTTTCTTTTTATCATTAATAAATAATTTACGATCACACAAATATTAAAAAATTATTTTAAATAATTAATTTTAAATTTTTTTCTGTAACAAATCAATAATGCCATTTATAAAAAATGAGACGGAGAAAGTACACAATACTGTGAAAGATTATGTTTTTCCCAAATGACAGCTGGGGTCCAAAATGAATATTGCAAGAAAATGTGCAATTATTAGAAAAAAACATGTCCTATTTTTTTTACACAACAAACATAAAAAGTTACCATCACAACTATAAGTTACCACTTCAATGATAATAATAATAATAATAATAATAATAATAATAATAATAATAATAATAATAATAATAATAATAATAATAATAATAATAATAATAATAATAATAATAATAATAATAATTGAAAAAATAATGTAATAATATATGCTCCATCACAAGTAGCTTGCCTGGTTCAAATCGACCAAAAGTGTGGAAAATTTTCAAGAAAAGTTCACTCAGTTTTGAAAAAATTTCATGTTCATTCTAGCAAAATAAGAAAAATGTAAGAGAAATAATAGAAATACTAGTCTTTTATTGGAGAATATAACTTTACAACAAAGAGTACAAAGAGTGAGTGGGAATTGGTGAGTTTATAAGAATATTAAGAGTATAAATTAAGGATTTGAAAATAATCATTTGGAATAGGGGAGCTAGTTATTTTGTTCATCATCAAAATTTGGACATATAAAATGAAATTGTTGATAGTAGTAGTGAAACTAATACATTCATTATAAAATTAATTGAGATACGGGAAAGTTGATTTTGAATGTCAGAACTATAAAAAGAATTATGGGATTTGATCTTTAAAGATGCTTCAGCAGTAACTGACCATTTCAAAGGCTGCTAGGGGTATCTAAAACTGTCCTATATGAGACAAATAGATATAAGATCTAGTGCCCTTACTTTTTATTTTAAGTTATGTTCATAGATAGAATTTAAAGGGTCAACCAAATCTTTAATATGATATTTTAGATATTTTAAGTTTACGATCCAATTTATGTTATTTTTTAATTTAATTTATGTTAATAGATAGAATTTGAAGATACGACCAAATTTCTAATATGAACATAAGATATTTTAATTTTGTTAGTTATTGTGATTTATAGAACCTTTTACGAATTTTTTAGATAATAAATTTTACTTCTGTTATCCAAGTTTTGAAGAACCGATAGAATTTCGACAGTTAATCAAATTTTTATATGATTTTAAAATTTTTAAACTATTTATTATTGTGATTTATAATATTTTTTATATTATTTTTAAATAATATATGTTATTTTTCCACCCCAACTTATGTGACACATACATAATATCGAGAGTCAACTATAATACTCCCTAAGTACCCTAACTAAAGACCCTGCGCATATGTATCATCTCGAACTTTTTTGGCCAAAATCAAGCTGAAATATTGAAAAGGGGTTCAAAATATATCCAAAAAATAATTTCAAAAAAATTTTTGGTTAAAGGATTAAAAAGATAATTTTTTGGAGCAAAATTTCTTATCTAGAAGAGTATGCGTTGCGGACTTGCCCTAGCATAGTTTATTTTTGGACTTTGTTCATAAAATGCAACCCATAAGTGCAATTTACATTATGTAATACCCGGTAAAATTATCAAAATACCCCTAAAGGAGAAATGTAATACCCGGGAGAGGTATGTTGACGGAGAGCTCATCAAACTGCCACTTGTATATAAGTAATATATAATGTTAAAATGAAATGAGTTAAAATATAAATTATACCATTTTGGTACTTTTTTGCTCCTCTGTTTTGAAATATTTTGAACGTCTGTCCAATGGACAAAAGTTGAAATTAATGTTTGATATATGAAAACATATCTAGATTCTAATTTTTGTTTATAAGGCAAAACTTTCGATCAATTAAGCAGGTTTTTTAATTTAAAATATTCTGAATATTTGTCTTATAAGCAAAAGTTAAAATATTCTAAAGCAGAGATGCGTTTTCAAAAAATCTGTCAACCGAAGCCCAAAAATCGTGATCACCTGTTATGGAGGTCATTACTGTTAGACTTTTCTCATGAGAGACAAAATATCAAGATCAATCCACCCTAGAATAGACCAATACGTTTACTGGACTACAACACTATAATAACTTATTAGCTCTTCCACCATCTCAATTTATATGTATTATTTTCTTTTCGATCTGTTCCTAAAAGAGTCTCTTTCTTTGTTTAATAATTTCAACTTCAATATTTTACATGATAAGTTTGAGATCACAAAAATTTAAAGGACCATACATATTTTTAATATAAAATCGTGAATTTCTTTTTAAAAAAGTTTATTTCTTAAACTCCGTTCCCAATAGACCTAAGCCACTTAAATTAAAATGAAGGTAAAGTTCAATGTGCCATATCAATGTGGGCTGATAATTGACACAAATAGCTCACTTAGTGTCTTGAATACATAAAGAAACCTTCATTGATGTCAATTTATTCATGTTCTAATTTTTACACAATAGTATACAAGGTTGTAGTAATCATATATGATAACGTATTATTCGATATAAACCATGGGATACAAGGTTATTTGTAATGATATACAACAACACACGTGTATAAAAAAAAATTATGTTGGTTTCATCATGTTGATGTACAGAGTTATTCATCTATGATATGCACATTGGGATGCAAGATTCATTGATGATGATATACAATAACCTTATGTGTAAAAAGAAAAAAAGAAACTCATTAATGCTAGTTTTCACATATTGATATACACAAGATATATAGTGTTGTTCATAATAATATACAACTAAATATGATGCAGTTTAAATGAATGTACATAAAAAGCTATAAATTTAATTAGTGAGATTGACCTCTAAAGTCTAAGATGATATACAATAAAGGATAAGACATTACGATCCCTACTTATATATATACCAAAACATCCAATATAAGAATTGATATACCCTCTTGTATATATCTCAATTCCAAGAACCTAACAAATTTGTTGATTTGCCCAAACAAATTAAAGTGTTCATTACAATTGATTGGTGGAATGTTATCTAACAAGAAGAAAAATGAGAGCACCTTTGGTGTAAGCATAAGAATTTTATTATTTAACTATAAAATTTTATCGGTCGTCAATTTCTTGTTTTCTAGTTGGTGTATTTAGTTCATCTATCTTTGTATCAATTTTGGATTAGACTCTCTATAAAATAGATTAAGGAAGTGGATAACTTTGTACAAGTTTCTCAAACTAGATGTAACTTCATTTTGGAATATAAATAAAATGTGGAGTTGGTATTATGAACAACACTTTAAATATTTAATTTAAATACGATTTTCTGATAATATCTATTGAGTTGAGTCGTATTGATCGAATAAGGCCATTAAAATGGGAATAACTTCTTATCAAGAGTTTCTACATTTCCAAAATTCAAACATAGACGTGTGGTTAAAATAAAGGGATATCTATATGATCCGTCTCGTCATACTTCTTGGTGGTGATTATATATACCTTATTACAGTATTTTCTTTTGATATTCTATATTTCTTTTTAGGGTAGATTCTTAGGTCTAAGTATTCTAGTTGTTATATCGAATCTATGGTCACTTTCTTATCTTTATCCCAGAGGGATGTCTACCTTTCTAATAATCTTCTTTTTATACGATTATTAGCGTACTGGATATCACTGTCTATACTATTCAATTCTCACCTTATTGCACTTAATTAATAGTTCTGGATTAACGAGTGTTGATCTATGGGTCGAGTATAAGCCTCCGTGATTACACAGTCTGTCAGCTAAGTTTTTTGTTTCTAGTACTTTTAAAATAATAGATATAATTTGGATAATCACATTTTGTCACTATAGTTATAGTAGCATTTGTATAATTCACGCAGCATTCGTATACATTTGTATAATTCGCTATACAATTCAAAGTTTTTATATAGCGTTTGCATAATTTTTCTATACAACTCGTGCACAACGTTTTTATAGTTCTCTATACAATTCACACTGTTTGTATATTTTTGTGTACAATTTGATTCGCGCATAACTTTTGTATCATCGCGCACAACATTTGTATAAATTGTGCAAACTATACAAAACTCAAACTGTAATTACAGCTGGATATTTGCTGCGAGTTATAATTAAAATTCAAACTATAACTATGTTAGCTAATTAATTAGTTATGTTTGCTTGTCCGCCTAATTTTTCCTATTATATATACCTATAATGAATGTGTAACTGTATCAAAGTTTCAAATGAAATGATTGTATATGTACTATTTTTCAAAACAATCAATAGATAAAATTGTAATATTGTCTTGTTATTATTTTTATATTATATGATGAATGAATCTCTATAATTTGTAAAGTAATGTCTCCACCAAAATCTGTTTGAAGGATTGAAGAGTTGCTATCAACAAGATTATGGCAATGCAAAGCAATTTTGCCTGACACATAAGAATAGTCCCACCTATTTATAACCAAGCAAGAACCTCATAAATTAACAAGTCCTTCCCCACATATACTCTGGCATATGAATAAAAAGAATAGAACTCTTTTGACCATAACCCTAAAATTAAAAAAAAAATCATTGTTTATTTGTCCTTTTAACTAAATTAAAAGAAAAAAGATTTATATGGCTTGTTATAGCATGAATAACTTTGTAGGACATGAAAGTGATAGGGCCAAACTGAGGTAAGTGGAAGGTGGTGTCTAGTTTGAGTTTTTACCTCGAGTTTCTTATTATAATTGGAATTTTTTTAGGAAAAAATAAAGAAATTATTTTTCCATATTTGGCGAGTCCGTTTTCTTGTAGTGAGAGGTTTATGACTCTAAATATATGCTCATTCCTTCAAGTTTGATAGCATTCACAATGTAGGCATAAAGGCTTGAGAATTGTGTGTAGGGGGAGAAATTGTGAGACACGAGTGTATGTGAACCTCTTTATATTCCGTGTGAATTGTGTGAGATTATTTTTCTCGATATTTTGCACCCACTTTTATATAGTGGATTGTTCCTCTTTTCTTGTAGATGTAGGTTGGTTGATCGAATCACATTAAATATTTGTATCTCTTTATGGTATATTTTTTATTTATCTTCATACTCATGGTCTTCTAAAGATTGTTTTGCCAGCTTCCGCGTCAATTGAAAAAAAATAATTATAAGGCTTGTTATAGCATGAATAACTTTGTAGGAAATGAAAGTGATAGGGCCAAATTGAGGTAAGTGGAAGGTGGTGTCTAGTCATGAGAAAGGAACAACAGATTTTGTGATTTATAATATATTACTTTTTTTTTAAAATTTCATCAGGTGTCTGATACTTATATTGGAGTTCGGTTATATTTGAATTCGTGTTGCGTAGGACCCCATTTGAGAGAAAGTATTCTTTATCAATAATTTTTCTATTCTCAAAGCACAAACCCGAGGTCTCTGATTAAGAGAGGAGCAAACCCTTCCTTTGAAAGTACTTAACTTCTACTACTACTAGTATAACATCTTTATTGAAATTTGTAAAAGATGAGAGACATACACCCATTTTTCTGGTATGACAGTATGTATTCCAATACTCCCTCCTTCCTGTAGTAGTTTAGGTCTTGCCAGGCTTTGCCCATCCTTAGTTTTGCTTTTTGCATGCTACAAAAATCATGAACATTGTGAGTTGTGACATTGTATGATGTATCTGTCTAATCTTTATCGAGAAGAGTTATTTGATGTGTTTGTTGGTGGAAGGTAGCAAGTACGCCACTAGAGTTAGGAGGCGCAAGGAAGATTTATGTTAATCCCTTAAAACGAAAAATATAAGTTTATTATTTTTTATACATTTATAGTGAATATCGAATTCCATTAAGTTTTTGGTGTATTTATTTCTTTATATTTTGAATTCATTTAGTGAATATTTTGATTTTGTTGTTGGTAGCACATATTGAGTGAATTAATTGTAGAGGTCCATTTCTTTATCACTAATTAAAGTAACGATGTGTGATTATTGTTGAGATGTAACAGTGTTATTTTATTAATATAAATACTGTATCACCGTGGAGGTTACCCTCACAGGTGTTACCACGAAAATATTTTCTCTCTCTTAGGTTTACTAAAACTGTCTTGAATTGTTCTTCGAAATCTAGAAGTGTTGTTGTAATCGATCCTAACAATCACTTGGCTAAACAATAAGTGTATGTACAAAAATTACACATTTTGCATTTATTGATTTGTTGTAAATATCGTAAGCGAGTAAGTTTTTAACGCTACGCCTCCATCCATCATTTTAACAAAAATCATGAACATTGTGATATCAATGTAACAGTACTAATATATAGGGGGATTAACCTTGATTAGGATGAAGAACTTAGTTTCACTTGATCCAGAAATTAAATAAGAATGTCTTTCTTTTATTATTTTGTAAATTATTTTATAAATATTTAGTTTATTATTTTGATTATTATTTTAATGTTTCCTCAATAATATCAATGAATTAACATTATCTGAATTGATCACTTTGCTTTTTGACAAATCCAACTAATTAATCTGATGTAATCAAACTTTAGACTAAACACCTTCTAGTAGATTTTTCTTTTTCAAAACAAAAAAAAAAAAAAAAACATTGTTGAATTCATTTTAATATACTTAAAGGAGGGAAAATTCAAATCTGTGTGAATGATTACAAGAAATAAAATAAAGAGTGATTGGCAATATGATAAAAATAATAATTAACCTACACTATTTAAATACATTAAAAAGATTAAAAATTATTTTATCAACATGTATATTATTTTAAAAAAAATCCATTGAGTTTTTTTATTAGCCAATAGGGTCTCCAAGTTTTGATGATAATATCTTTAATTTAAAGGGCCCTCTCACAAGCATGATCACATATATTATTTTAACTCAACTGTAACCATAAAATAAAATAAATGTATCCATGCCCAAACAATTTTCTAGTAGATATAATTTGACCTGTTACAACCATTACATGACCATGTAAGCATAGGGATATTCAAAAATATCTAGACTTAAATATATTGTGAGAAAATTAAATATTTGTAATATATTCTAGATGAATTTTCACATTGATAGAATACGAGAGATGTTGGACATATAAAAAAAACAAATTTCAAAGAGGTATAAGTTTAGAGTTAAAGTAAACGATATCGCTAATAAGATGCATCGTTACAGTACGAGAGAGAAGTTGTTTTCAGTAGACCTCAACTCAAGAAAAATATTTTTCCAAAATAGGTTTTGAAAAATATAAAAGAAAAAGAAAAACATGCATGAGATATTGTACTTTAACAAAATATATACAATGACCAGAGAGCTGAATATATTAAGCCCTTTTTCTTGTCATTTTGGAATAACTTAATAAGTCGTTCTCTTGTAAAAATGCAAGATAAGACTGTGCATAATAGACCTTTCTGATCGGATCCTACTCCGAACCCTTTGTATAGCGAGAGCTTTTGTATAATTAAAAATTTCTCTTTAATTAATAGTTTATTAAAGAACATGTAAAAGAGAAAATTAAAAAAAATTAATATTAAGAGAAAAAAAATAATAATTAAGTAACTATTAGGGAGTAAAAGGGTGTTTTCTTTGTAGAGGGAAGGTTCTAATGATGATGTAAATCCAAAATGTGACATGAATAAACAAAACATAGTGGAGTACTAAATATGCAAGAGAGTTATCATCACTTGTGAACCTTAGTCATCATCCAACACTAATATATAAAACAAAAATATTTTAAATTTTATATTGATAAAAATGTAAGTAATATTACTCTAACAAAGTTAAAAATTGCTAAATAACTCGGAATTAATTTTTTTATAAGGTATCGCTAATTCATTATAAAAAGGATTAGTGATGAATTTTGATGTTTAGATGTAAAATTTGTCTGTTACTAATTCATATTGTTTAATAGTGATTTATATAATTAGTGGATTTAATTGATTATAGTAAGACATTTTTTATTGTATTAATTTTCACTATACTATACATCGGGCTCTTACAACATGATAGGTTATCTATTTATATGGTTTGAACGGTCTTTATTTCTTGAAATATCTTTTAAGTGATATTTGAGTAATTATCTCATCTCAATTCTTGTTACTTGATGTTGGACCTCCATATTAAAAAAGTGTCCACGTTTAGAGATGTTCAGCCATAAACGTACGAGGGATGATGAAGAGTCCTAGATCAACCTCTTACAAGATGGATGGTCTTTTTATATGATTTTTGCAATTACTCATCTCTTTAGTTATTTTTTTGAAGTTAGATCAGGTTCGATATCAATTTCTTTACATGATATTTGAGTAGCAGATTATCTGATGTTGGACTCCCTACATTCAAAGTTAATTCCCGTCGAAATGTTCAATTCCCAGCTTATATTGAAAAGTTTTAGATTAGATCCATCTAATACGATAAGTAATCTCTTTATACGATTTCAAAGAGAGATGTGAATGGAGAGGCATAGGATTCCCAAAACCCCTTTATCTTTTATGAGAGCGTGCCTTTGCAGAAAAAGTGAAGTGTAATATAACAATAAAAACAAAATTAAAATTAGAAAAATAAATAAAGATAATAAAAAAAGGTTTAAAAATCAAGAATCAACTTATGACCTTAAAAAGGTGGCTAGAAATGTCACAAAAAGAAAGTGGGTACCCACACGAATGTTAAGTAAAAATAATTATAATTTTGCACAAGTTTCATTTTCATTCCACACGTGGGGCCTTTTTTAATTACTTTTCCTTAATTCTCTCATTTTTTAAGAAAATTAAAATTTGTGAAATTATGATGATCTTAAATACGTCATAATATTTGTTTAATTATAAATAAATTTATCAAACATAACATGAAATGTATAAATTTAATTATTTTTTAATGTAAGAAATATGTTATTTCATTTAAAATATAATGAGTGAAAGTTTAGAATTCGAGTTTGAATGAGTAATATGAAAAGGAAAAAATTTATTTTTTACTTTAAGATTATAAATGCATGCATTAGTTTAAACTATGCATGTAACTTTTAAATAATGTTTTTCTTGTTTCATTTTTTATTTTAAGAAAAAGGAAGTTGACAAGATTAATTGCTCTTTAGATATCACTTTCTTTTAAATTCAAAATAGATTACCTAATATTCTATGTTGATTTGTTGACAATTTGGAAGCAACATCCATTAAAGCTTTTGCTTTCACTATTTCATTACTCTTTAATAAAATTGTGAAGCTAAATGGTTATTTGAACAACCACCAACTTTATGCTAAAAAAAAAAATTATATTATTTATATATAATAAAAATTATATTTTATGTATATATAATATTGAATCTTTTTTGACGTTTTCGTGTGTTTATATCTTTGTATTTTGAGCCCTTAGAGTTAATATCATGACTCTGCAGCTATTGATTAGATGCAATAGATAGGATCTCTTCACTCATAAGGCTTAAACTAGATAGAACTTGAATTCGAATCCTGATTTAAAAAAAAAAATCTATCAGGGAGTACTTTCTCTTTAAATAAATTTTAGGTGTAAATTCAAATTAATCAAAATCTCCAATATAGAGATTATATTTTATGTATATATAATAAATATTGAATTTTTTTTATGTTTTCATGTGTTTATATCTATGTATATTGAGCCCTTAGAGTTAATATCATGACTCTGGTTAGATGCAATGAATAGGATCTCTTCACTCATAAGTCTTAAACTATATAAAACTTGAATTCGAATTCTGATTTTAAAAAACTCCTATTAGGGAGTCCTTTGTGTAAATCCAAATTAGTCGAAATCTCCAACACATATATTAAACATCGAATACAAAATCAAAAAGCCTAATTTTTTTTTTAAAAAAAGGGGGAGGGGGATAATAGAAAGTGATTTGTACTTTTTTTTTTTAATTTTATAATTCCACGTCAAACTTTAATTTTGTAGGGTTAAATGCAAGTATCTCTTTTCCTTTGTTGTTCATGATTATATTTGTGTACCTTTGTGTGAATTTGTAAGTTGATTAGCTAAAAAGTAAAAAATATTATAAGGGGGAGCGTTATAGTCTTGGGATTTTTGAGGGACCATATATTATCCAATTATCAAAGTTAAAAGATCATTATTTCTTTTTTCTGTAAATTGGCACATGATAAGTTGCAGTGCACAAACAACTAGATAAATCTAATTCTGTACTTAACAAGTAGTAATTAGTAATTACTTCTCATCTTTTTCCCAATAAAGTTATAGCTAATACTCCCCCGAGAGTTGTTCAAAATCGAATCAAAATCAATTATTCAAAAAAAAATTAATTTATTGATAACGGGTTATTGATTTAGTAGTTTTGATAATGATTTTAATTTTTTTTATTATTTATCGGTTCTTAACAGTTTTAGATTTTTTCTTTACGGGTTAACCGATAACCCGATAATAAATTGAATAATTATATTTGTACTATTTGATATATAAAGTCTTTGATATATATATTTCATACTTTTATTGTTTACTGTCTCAAACTCCCGGTTATTCTACAATGTCATAGTGTTTGATTTTGAGTAAAATGCAATTTGTCAACTCATGTGTATGGTTTATTTAATTTGTCACCTTGTTGCTAAGTAATTTTCAATAAAGAATTTTTTTTGTCAAATCTTTACGGTTAAATTGATAACTGAACCGATAACTATCAATAACCGATAAACCAATAAGTCAGTATCTTAATGGTTCTATAATGGTCTAACATATCTATAAACTGATAATTGATAAGTCAAACCGATAAACTTCAAAACCGAACTGACCGATATGCAGCTCTATTCCCGCCGCTTCATATTAATCATCAAGGTTATTAAAATAATATTCCGTCTATTTATTTTTACTTTTTCGATATTGATTTGTGTAATCGAACAACAAATACAATGACAAATTTATTGTATTATCATTTGTATATTATAAATATAATATTTAAAAAATGCATTATCAAGTGACTATAGTTAATAATGAGTAAACCAGAAAATATGTAAGTCATAAATTATCTTTTGATTTCAAACTGGACAAGTAAAAGTAAGTATCTAACTATATTTTATTATAATAGAAAGAAATGAAGGGAGTAATTAATTTTTTTTTTTGTTTTGCTCTTAAAGGTAATTATTTTTTAAAACTAAACAATATTGATTACATTGACAAGAATTAAGGATAAATAATCCAAATCTATTCCTCACGGGAGCACTCTTCATATATATACACACACTGCATTTATTTTAAAAGGTATTCTTTGAGCCAACTTCCATGAGTTTAGATTTTTTCTTTTTCTATTTCTGGCCAATATTGGAAAAAAAATTAAAAATAGAAAAAACAGATATTGTTGATGTATAAATTCAATAGAAATGGTTTGGGAATAAGTAAAGAAGGTGTCATGACATTTGAGTGAGGAGGTGTGAGAGATTGATCGTAGGAGGTATATTGAGGTGTAGAGGGAGGTCAACAAATTAAAGTATCAGAAAGAGGTGATTAAATAGGACATGGTGCAACTTTATATTATCGAAGACATGACCTTAGATTAAAAAGAGTGAAGATCATATTGGGATAGAAGGTTAGAAGAGGTGGAGTGTCTTCTTGCCGTGCGTAGATTTAGGCATGTTAGTACTTGTCTAGTGCTACTCGACTACTCGTACTCTTGTAGTTCTTTTCATATGTTGTTTATTGTGTTTTAGGTATTACACTATTTTGATGTTATTGTTTCTTTCTTGTACACTTTACACTACTTTTCTTATTGATACCTATGCTTTCTTCAGTGGTTTCTTCTTTTGTTACTGAATATGCACTTGAATCGAGGGTCTTTTTCGAAAATAGTCTTTCTGTATCCACGAGGTAGTAATGATAAGATCTGTGTGGACTCTATCCTCTCAGATCCCACTCAGTGGAATTCACTTGACATGTTGTTGTTGTCACTAATTTTATTTATCAGCGAATCAATGACATAATGTCAAAAAAATTGGTAGTTACAAATTATTTATGGATATATTCGACAATAAAGTTCATAGCTAATTTTTAATCGTTTTCGTGCTAAAAGCTTGGACATAAAAGTAAAATTTGCTAGCATTTCTTGTCTCTGAAATTTAAATAAGGAAAGAGGGTCTGATATACCATTTAACTTTGTCATTTAGAGTTGATATATGCCTTGTTATGAAATGGCTCATATAAAATGACTAACACATACTCTTTTCCTCTAATGAAAGTGAAAAAATTAATTTTAAGTTAATTTTTTTTATTAATAAAATCTGTGTAAGAGTATATTCTATCCTTCTCGTAGAATTTTTTTGTTGTTTTTTCTATTCAAAGACTAATTTGACTTTATTATTTTGATGGTTAAATTTATACTTTTTCATTTATTTTCTTGTAAAATTTATTATAGATGCACACCCCTCCCCCCCCCCCCCCCCCTTTTTTTTAACTAACATAAAAAACTAAATTACAATATAACTGGAAAAAAAAAGAGTTCAAAATTACAATATAACCACAAAAAATAATTTTAGATTTTTTTCTTACATTTTTTTTTCCATTTACACTTCTTTCTTTTTATTTCTCTTATTTTTACACTAAAGAATAAAAAAACTCATATAATAATAACCAAAGAAGACAAAAATAATTTATTCGTAAAAAAGATTAAATATACCTCTGAATTTTGTTAGCAGGATCATATATACTCCTTAGATGAATTTTTAAAAGATTAGGATTTTTTTTTTCTTTTGTAACACTGAAAAATATATGTAAATCACTTTTATAATAGTAGAAATATATATAGACCACTTTTATAACAATACAATATCTGTGAGGCAATTTCTAACAAAAAAAATATATCAATTTTAAATAACAAAGTCAAGGTATATCAAATTTTTTCCCTTTATCGATTCTAATAGTGGCTCGCCCCTTAAGTTTTACTTTCATGTATCTTACACTTTTTAAAAAAAATATTAATATAGTATTTTTTTAATAAAATATTATTTTTTACGTATATATTAAATTTATTAATTTTAGTCACATATGACACATCCAAAATTTGAATTTTAATAATTTTGATACTTATAAATATTTTTAATTTAAGATCAAAAAATTCAAAAATTTATTCTTTATTTTTTTAATGCTTCATAAAATTAAGACACATCAAATAAATCGAAGAAAATATATTTTTTCAAATGCTTTATGTATTTTATCCTGCTATATTTTATTATATATATTATATTATATTGTATTATATTATATAGCTAATAACCCTTTGTTTGGCAAATAGAGTCAATGTTTTTCTAAGTAATCGTTTCTTGTCAATTGTTTATTAGAGTACTATTTTTTTTCCCCATTGCTTTTAAAATTCTATTTTTTATCTTTTCCCTTTTGACTTTATTTGTTTGATTTTTTCATTTGAAAATTAAGGACATAAAAAACAGAAATGGACCCTTATTTAAAATAAAGTGATCAGAGCACGTTTGGAACTGTATATATATATATATTTGAAAAGAAACAAGAATTAGAAAGAAAAAAAAAACTAAGTTTGGCTAATAATTTCTTAATTAATTAAGGAAAAATAAGGTAAAACAACAAACTAAGGTCTAATATTTACTTGAAATTTAAAAAAGAATGGTAGGTAATATTTACATGTGTATATGTGTACATACATTTATTAAGTCAACAACTACGATGTATTTTACTATTATTATACACAGAAATACCTATAAGATACGCTCTTTAATTTTTTGTTTTTAAAATAAAATTATTTTATAGAGTTAAGATGCTTAATCAAATTTTTAGAGACAAAAAAAGTATTTTTAAATAATAATAAAAGTTGTTTTTTCAGAAGCTAACAACAACAACAACATACTCGGTGAAATCCCACAAGTGGGGTCTGGGGAAGGTAGAATGTACGCAGACCTTACCACTACCTTATTGCGGTAGAGAGGTGGTTTCCTTGGAGCCCTCGTCACAAAGACTTTCAGAAGTTAAAAAAGTAAATTTTACTCAGAGTTATTCTGAAATATCAAGCGCAAATTGTTGCTCTAACTTTTAAATATTGACAAGTGTTTTTTGAAATTGATTGGCAAAGCATAAATATTATTCTCTAGATGTACATTTTTTGAAAAATATTTTTTTTAAAGAAATAATTTTTAAAAAATTAACAAAACAATAAATAAATTTTATCTATAAAAATAAATATTTAGTCCACTTAATTAACGGAGACGCAACTTAAATAGCGGCCTTCAAAAAAGGCCATTTGTGCAAATAACCCTTCGGCGCTCTTCGTAGGTCCATTTAAATTTAAAAAATGACCATAAAATAAGGAGAAAATTAAAAAAGGTTATGTTAAATAAGTCCAACTTAGTATCAAATCAAAGAAAGATTATCATAAGGTCATTGAATATTTAGAATTAAACTATCATTATGGTTTTTTTTCTTTTTGTTCACATAATAGTTTGGCACAAAATGGCCCACAAATATATACATTTAACTTATTTCTTGATTGATTATAATTGCAAGAAAAAGAAAGTCCATTCACTTAGGCTCCTCTTAATAAATAGGTGGCTCTTGAATTGTCATGATGAGGGCTATTTTTTGCAAAAATGAAAGCCCCACCCCCACCCCCCAACCCCCACCCTTAGTGCAAATCAATCTCTTTTGGAACTTGGGCCTCACTCCCATCTCCCACTAACCATCTTTTCTTCCTTATATATATATATATATACACAGTGGCGGAGCTACATACATTTGAGGCGTGTCTTATCAGAAAATTATATTTTTTAATTAGGTAAAAATAGTTCATTATGTATAGACACCTTTTGACTTCTACATGTTTTTACTTTTTTAAAATTTGATATTTCTTGATCAAAATTCTGACTCCACCACTGTATATATATATATATAATAATTTTTTAATATATATAATTACATACTTCTACTCTTACTAGTTTGGAGCTTTTACACTATAAGATAGTATATGAATATTATTCACAAAATTTATCCAATATAATGTAATTTGTATTGGGCGGAACTACACTATGTTTAGGAGATTCATTCAAACTCTGTTAGACAGAAAATTATATTATTTATACACGATTAAAATAATTTTTTATGTGTATATAGTAGATGTCGACCCCCTTTCGACTTTTGAACTCCCTTAGTGAAAATCCTGGCTCCGTCACTAAATGTGCGTATACATTGATTGTACATGTACTGTATAGTTATACATTGAGAATAAATCAACGATGACTAAAAATTATTAAGATCCTAATTAACTTTAGTATTTTACGTTGCATAATGTTTAATTTTATTTAAAAACAATGGAAAACAAAGAGGAAAAACATTATTACATCATTGTGTAGTTTATTAACTGTTGGTCCCTCAAATATCAAAAAATTCAAACTTTAGTCCTTATGATATTCAATTAAATACATTTTACTTTTAGTTGGCTGATAGGTTCACTTTTAATCCCTCAAATTGTGAATCTTCACAGATTTAACAAATTATTAAGGACTAAATTATTCAATTATCCATGTTAAGTTAAATTGGTATTAGTACTTCATATTGAGAGTAATATATTTCTAAAAAGTACTCTAAACATCACATATTTTCTATATATATAGGAATTAAAAAGGTATATTTTAATTAATTAAAGATTAAATATGTCTAGTCAAATATTACAAGAATCAGAAAAAGAATTCAACAATAACTTAAAAGACCAAAAAATACAACTATCCCTAAATTCTTACCACCTTACTCGAGGGCGGATCTAAGAAGGGCTAAGGGATGTAATGTGACACTGCTTCGTCAAATATATATATTATTTTTCATTTTAAATGGTGACGATCCTTACAAAAAATTCTGTATACGCCACTGAACTTATTTACTCCTTATATAATGATTATTTTAGTGCATTAATGAGTATTTTATTCTTATTTTGAATCTTTTATTAAGCCTAAACCATATGTTTTATATTGTCAAGGATAAAATGATTTATTAACTGAATTTATGGAAGCTAAGGTGATATAGCATATGATTAATCATCCCTTAAACTTTTTTAGTGGTGAGTAGGATAATCATGATTGTTCTTAATAATAATTTTTTTGAATAAGCAAAAATTTGAAAAATTAAAAAGAAGAAGCTGCAAATCAAAGATTGGATTAATGGTTCTCTTTTATTAACCATTTTATTTCATTTATTTATATTTTTTTTTTAGTGATATGCATTATGATAAGGTAGGGAAAATGGCATTAGAACTAGGCCAGCCACTCTTTTTTTTCAGAATAAATGGGTCTTACCACAATATTTAAAAGATATATATATGATTTATTAAGATTCAGAATAATCTACTTTGCAAAAATAAAACTTTAATTTTTTGGCCTACCATAACGCTCCCAACAATATCATTCCTATTTACTAGGGTTTTTCATCATTTAATTCCCCCACACATAATACATTTAAAATAAAATCAAGAAAATTCTACATCCTCCTTTTCTTTTTTTGTATTTGTCCTCTGCGACAATAACATATCCAATATAATTCGACACATGAGGTTTAGGCAGGGTGAGATGTACACATTGCGAAGTCAGAAATTTTATTAAGGTGTCCAAGGTTTAATATATATGTACAAAACATATATTTCGTACAATTTTCTATATACATAGCATAATTTTTTTATGAAGGGTGTTCGATTGGCCATCATGAGCTATATGTGGCCATGCCACTGTAGACACATACCTTAATTATCTTTTGTGGAGTAGAGAGACCATTTTTTGATAGACCTTCAGCTCAAAGAAATCGTTATTCAGAATATGTTTGAAAGAAATGCGAGAGTCAAAAGCTATGCATAACGAAAATATTGAAGAAAGAAGAGTAAAAATAGTAGGGGAAGTTACACAACTAGCTTTTTAGCAAAATATTTACGATCTCTAGACAATATACGTATATTATACATATAATATACATCAGTTATTATTTTATCGAGTTGATGGGTACTTATGTTAATTACTCATTAAAGTATCATCTAATTCAACATCACTACATATTATGTTGTCACACATACCAAAAGAGAAGTAGTCAATTAGCTTAAGACTTCAATGATCAATTCAAAATCTCAAGAATGATATGATTAAAAACCCATTCAAGCTCATTATTAGGGCATTTGGCTCTAGGTTGAATATATTCTAGCAAACTAAGACTCATTCAAGAATAATCACTTCAAACAAAATACAGTTAAATGTTATCATCACATGATACAATATAGTGATAAGACACTAAGTAAATGTTAAAATAAAGTGACTCAAGACAAATGTGAAGACCATAGGCTAATGTTTTCTTGTTTTTTTTTCAAGATAAATCAATTTTTTTGCAAAAACTGACAAAATTAAAGCATATTTAGAGGGAATGTAGGGTTATATTCCAACTTTGCAAAAGTAGCCTTAGCTATGTAGGGGAATTGTAGCAATGTATATAAGTTGCTTTTGCATAGGGTTCCATCAATATTTTTAATTTTCCACTCTTTTGGTGGCTATTTGTGGGACAAACGTCCACCGACCCCTTTGGCTTCTTCATACTTCCCTTTTACATCTTGTTATAAACATTAGATTCCCTCTCTGAAAAGCTTATTTTCTACATGCCTTTCATTGTTTCTTTTCTTCTTTGCCTTTTACTTTATGGATAAATGTAGTAGTAAAATCCATCAATGGGAATACACATGATAGGTTGATTGAATTTGGAATATTATGAACTAGTGAATCAATCAGACGCGAGTCCATAATTTAGAGTTGTGAGTTCAGAATAAAGTATGATTGTATCATGTATGTATATACATTTTAAATTCTTTTTATAAGTTTAAGTTGAAAGTTGTAATGAATTCAGTTAAACTCACATTATGCATAATAAATCCACTTAAACCAATAATATATATGTGTACAACACGTCTTTTTAAGTTTTCCTACCGGTGTTGGATAGCTATTTTGAGGTCTGACTAATCAAGTCGCGCGTTTCGGGAAGTTTCACCTTTGGAAGTAAAACGCGTCCTTCCAAAAGCAACTCTTTTTCTAAGATTGGACCATGAGAGACTTTTAATTGAAGAATAAATGGATATTTATCTTACCACAACGTTTGATGGTATATGCAATTACGTTTACATGCTCTAGACTTATAGGCACCAAAAAGTTCGATCCATTTCACTAGTAAAGCGTTCCATTTCAAGAACGACTTTATTTATGAAGCTCAACTCGAGACATCTGATTAAGAATGGAGAGACGTTTATCCCACCACAACCTTTTATATATATATGCAACTATGTTCATAGGTTCCACTAGACTTGTAGTGTTGTTATTAGGTTGAAACAATAACTCCTTTTGGGCGGGATATTTCACTATCAAGCACAAAGAAGAAACAAAGTCGAATAAGACGGCCATTTGGCAAAAATATATTATGGCCAATTGACACTTTAGGCTTTAGCAGCGCCACAGTAGGCCTCCACTATACACTATTCCCATTTGATTCAAAAAAGATGATGTATAATTTATAACATGTATATATATACACACACATCAATTCCCTTTCACTCAACTCGTGTCACACACATTTCCTTGACAAATGTCACCAATTATCCTTTTTGAATCCCTTTATATAAAGGACTTAGTTTATCTTAAAATTGATCTATCTCGATCTCAAAAGTTAACTCATGAAGGGGAAGAGGTTTTCATCCCTATGTGAGCCGAGGTGAGACAACACATACTCACACGTCTAGATTTGGACATCTGGTATGTGAACAATATAAGATGGAGGCTCAATATTCGTAAGTAATGATCGGGATGGATCTAACTCTGGTATCATAATAAAGAAATGAATTTTGAACAAGATTCAGACTTTCTTTCACCCCTAAGTAACTCTAATTCCAAATAAAATATCTTTGTAATACAATTTAGTAATCAATTTGGAGACTTTCTTAGAGAAAATAAGAAGATGGGGTCAATTTGAGAAAATATAGAACTTGCTAGAGACCTAGAATGCAACAAATAAAAGAAATTAAAGCCAAAGAAATTAGTTAAGATATATACTCGTGGGGATTGATTGTCCTTTTGTCTTTAATCAAATTTATTTTATAGAAAATGAAATCACATAATTGATAACCCTAGCTATAAAATATGAGGTGGAACATGTTTATAGGATATTGTTCAAACATTATCTAATTGAAAGAAGCCAATATTTTGTCTTCTAATTAGGTTACCTTTAATTTGTCAAAAGGTATAGTATGTTTTGATGATCAAATGGGACAATTTGCAGAGTAAGTGGAGGGATTTCTTTCTTGACATAGACCAACAATGGTAGAACCACCAAAGAGATGATCAAGTATCTCTTAGCCATTAATTCGATATTTCGAGTTCAAAATTTAAAAATTAAAAAAAAAAAAACAAGTTTGCTGCTCTAAAGCTCCTGGTATACGCAAAGTCCAGGAAACGACTCGACCACAAGGATCTATTGTATACAGTCTTATTATTATTAATAAAAAGCGCTAAAAAATAAAAACATGAGTCAATAATAATATGAGTAGGTACAATTGTTTTAATCATTTTGAAAGTATACTAAACTACAATGCACTATGAGATGGCAATAGTATTATTATTCCCCACAAGGTTTTGTTTCAAAATGGACACCTTTTTGGACAATTTCATGTATCATCAATTTGCTAATTAATTTTTAGAATTAATTAGAAATGCAAAGAGCTTAAGGGTCCATTTATAAAGACATGTAGAATGTTCATTGAAAAATTCATTTAACCAAACAAAAAGTAGAATCTTTTTTAAAAAATATATAAATGTCACATTGCATTTTAATCAAGATTATGATAGAAGTTATGGTCCCAATTTTGCCTTTCGTCGAATACGCGTTAGCCAGAAATATTGACTTTAACAAAGGATGAGTTAATTAAATAAAGTTTTTATTTTTAAATAAATCTTAACTACAATTATTTTCAAATTAGACTCCTATATTTAACTTAATTAAAGCTAAAAAGATGCTTAGCTATGAGTCTATGACTATCCTTGAAAGATAGCATTTTCCTTCTTTGGTTGTTTTAATATTTGTGAATTCTAATTTTATTACATTTTCTTTTGGGTTTGGAAAAATTATTATCCTTATAATAGGTTTGAGAAACACTTCAAAATTATATTTCAAAAAGAGTTGTAATTGATTTTTTTTTTTATAATTATTCTTATTCATAATGCAAAATTCTCTCTGCTTTTATCTAAGGGACATATGTAGATCTGATGAAACCTAGTCAGATTTTTTGTTATTTTTTTTCTCTATTCATTTTTTGAATAAATATGTGATAGATAACCATATTCTTATACAAGATTTGGTATCAAAGTTATGGTCAGAATAACATAATTGTTGGTTGCATTAGAAAAGCAACTATTGAGATACTAGGGATCACCAGAGTGATCGTTGGGGTTGTCAAGGAGATTGGAGGTGGAATGGAGAAGTTCAAGACAAAGTAAAAATTAAGAAGGTTGCCATATACGAAGTGGTTGGAGTGCGTGGATGAGGATGAGAAGTGAAGGCTTAAGGGTATCTATAAAATGACAAAATAAAAGCTAGCTAAGTCGGCAGTCACGAGTGTTAAGATGACAATTTTTTAACAATTATATGATGAACTAGGGGAAAAGGCGGGGATAAGAGATTGTATAGGCCCACAAAATAGAGGGAGAGAAAAGCCCGTGACTTGGATCAAGTGAATGCAACAATGATGCGGAAGTCATACCTACATTAAGTAAAGAAGGCAAGCATATTTCCACAAACTCTTAAATGAGAAAGGAGACAGAGACATTATATTGTGCGATTTGGCGCACTCTCATAATCTTCAAGATTTTGGGTACTATAGTTGTTTTAGCATTTAGGAGGTTAGATGTGCTATTAGTAAGATAAGCAGGGGAGCGATTGGACCTGACTCGATTCTGGTGAAATTTTGGAAAAGCACTAACAACGCATGCATGGAGTGGTTTACTAGGTTGTTTAATATTCTTTTGAAGACAACTATGATACCAGACGAATAAAGGTAGAGTACAATAGTTCCAGTGTATAAAATAAGGATGATATCCAACACTATAACAATTACAGAAGTATCAAATTGCTAAACCACACTATGAATGTCTAGGAGAGAGCTGTAGAGATGAGAGTGAGTAGAGGAGTTTCCTTTTAGTGAATCAGTTCAAATTCATGTCGGAGTGATCAAGTACTGAAGCAATCCATCTTATGCGGAGATTGGTGGAGAAATATAAAGAAAGAAAGAGAGACCTTTATTATAAGGTGTTTATTGACCTTAAGAAGGCCTATGATAAAGTGTCGAGGGATGTTCTCTAAAGGTTACTGGAGGCTAAAGATATCCTGATGGTATATATTACAATGACAAAGGATATGTATGATCGTGCCAAGACTCGAATTAGAACAGTGGGAAAAGACTCAGGGCATTTTCTTGTTGAGATGGAATTATATCAAGGATCTGTACAGAGCTCACTTTTTTCCCTCCTTAGTAATTGATGAGCTAACACGGTTTATCTAGGAAGAGGTTTCATAGTATATGCTATTTGCGGATGATATAGTACTGATTGCTGAGACATGAAATAGAGTTAATGATAGGTTGGAGGTTTGGAGACAAATGTTGAAGTCTAAAAAAGGTTTAAATTTAGCAGGATAAAAACATAATATTTAGAGTGAAAAATCAGTATTGCAATGGATGATATGAACATGGAAGTGACGCTTTCCACTCAACATATTTTCAAAAAAGAAAGCCTTAAATATCTTGGGTCTATCATCCAAAGTAGTGAACATCGACGATGATGCTACGCATCACATTGAAGAAGCATGAATGGAATAGAGGCTTACCTTTGGAGTATTGTGTGATAAGAAGGTACCACCTAAACTTAAAGATAAGTTCTACAGAATAGTGGTTAGACCATCTTTGTTATATGGGGTAGAGTTTTTTTGGGTGATAGTGAAAAAATTGACAGTTAAGTCACCCTTAGTACCACTCTACAAAATCGTACATAAGATTTTCACCTCATACGGCTCATGCTAGCTAGTCAAAAACTCACATGTTTAGAAGATGCATGTTGCGGAGATGAAGATGTTGAGAAGGATGTGTAGACATAGTAGGAGTGACAAGATTAAAAATGAGGTTATTTAGAAGAAGGTGGGAGTGGCCTTTGTGGCAGACAAGATGAAAGAATTGAGATTGAGATGGTTTGGGCATATGAAGAGAAGGTGCGTTGATGCCCCAGTTAGGAGGTACAAGAGGTTAGATCTAGAGGTTACACAAAGGGGTAGGAGTAGACTGAACAAGTATTGAAGAAAGGTGATTAGACAGGACATGGCGCAACTTCATATCATCGAGGACATGACCTTAGATAGAAAGGAGTGAAAAGTCACGTATTAGGGTAGAAGGTTAGTAGAAGTAGAATATTGTCGTACCTTGTGATGATTTTTAGGTTTTTCATAGGATTAGTTTTGTTATTATTGTTGTGTGTTACTGCTCTTCGATTAATCTGTTACATCTATTATTATTTTTTTTGTAGAATTGATATTCCTCTTCATTTTAGCCATTATTCTATATCTGTTGTTTTATTCTTTTGCTTGGGGCGGATACACTTGAGTCGAGGGTCTTTCAGAAACAACTTCTCTTTCTCCATGAGATAATGATAAGGTTTGTGTACTCTCTATTCTCCCCGAATCTTACTTTGTGCGGTTTACTGAGTATGTTGTTGTATTTAAAGTTAAGTTATCTTCATGATCATTTTTAACAAAATACAAAGTATAGAAAAGTATAGAAATTTGGTGAGAGTACTCTAATTTTAGTCTATGTAAATGGGAGATTGAGATGACATTATATGTAATATTACAGGGTTATGCCTATTTTTGAATTACAACAACTATTTTGTATCTTATAGCCAAGTTCAGAATCAATGGGACTAAAGTTAAAAATGAAATTACTCATTTAAAATTATTAAATTTTTGTGAAATTTTAAATATCGATTGCGTGAAAAAATTAAGATATTTTTATTTGAAATTCAAACATAAACAATTAAACTTTACACATGTTTGCTCAAACTTCAAATATACATGACCGACCTTATGTATTAATCACGAGGTTGATGCAAAAAAAGTACTATAAGACATTATAATTTACTTGTTAATGCACAAGTTTATTATTCTTTTTATCCCAAATTATATGACACAATTGTAATTTCAAGAGTCAAACTTTTGAATTTAAATTGTTATTTCAAACATGCAACCTTTAAGTTTCTAAAATAAATTTTTTATATTTGAAAATTACATAAATGTATTATAAATTATAATAATTGACAATTTAAATATTTTAAAAAGATATGAAAAAAATCATAATAAAAAAAATTCTGAAACAAATTTTAAAAAGAAAAAACTAATTACAATAGTATAGCAGAAACTAGACAGAGCTTTTTACTGTGCACCTTGTACAGTACTCAACCCACAAAGCTTGGTCAAACTAGAACAAATCATGTGAATTAATCAATATAATACACTTCAAATTACCAAAAAAAAAAAAAGCACTTC
Source organism: Solanum rostratum (assembly GCA_029948455.1). NCBI lineage: Eukaryota > Viridiplantae > Streptophyta > Magnoliopsida > Solanales > Solanaceae > Solanum > Solanum rostratum. Next base: position 8,961,169 of record CM057046.1, read on the forward strand.
AAATGCTTCTTATAGTTGCATAAAATAACAACATACCAAGTAAAAATTTCAGAAGTGGGATTTGACAAACGCAGGCTTTATCATCACATCATAAAAATAGATAGATTGTTTTCGAAAGATCGTCATCTCAAAAAAACCACCCCCAAGAGCAGAAGAAATAATTTGAAGTTTACCTATATTAATAACAAGTTCAATTGTTTTATTTTTATGAAATAAGAGTGAGGTCTGCATATATCATATATTTTTCAAATTCTATTTATAAAATTATACTGAATATATTATTGTTATCGTATTTTATCATTATTTAATTTGTTAAAAGGGGGAAGGAATCTCTCCTTCAACTTTTAAGAATACAGTATTTATAAAGTTTAACTAATATTATCCTGAACATACATACAACTCAGAGTGATTAATGGTCAAAAACTTAAGTTTGACTACACACTACTCAAGAAAGGATTTTAGAAGTAGAACATTTGATTCTTTTAATTTGGCACATCAACTTCCAAAAGGTGAATTGTACTTCAATCTTAAGATTTCATTTAATTACAATCACCTCCCAAATGTCTTATTTAATTAGCACATTGTTAGTTTGTTACTTTATAGGATTATCACTTTTCTAAAATTTAATACACCCTTATACCAAATTCATAAATCTAAAAAATAGGAGGTCATTTTCGGTGGACAACTCATGGGAAGGTCATAGTCGAATTCATAAATCTAAAAATAGAGGGTCATTTTCAGTAGACAACTCAAGGGATGGTCAAAATCGAATTTTTTGAAAAAAAACTTGATTAAGTTTGTTATTTTGGAGGAGTCATTATATTTTTTTTAGCAAAAATCACGAAGTTCAATCTGAATGCAAGGGCTAGTCCACCAATCCACTTAAGTTATTGAAGCATATCTGCATTGGTTGAGTGCCTATTAAGGGAATCACTTTTATATACGCTTTTATGTATCTGTTTTTTCTAAGCCAATCCATTTTAAATAGACGATTCATGCGACAGTCAGAGCGGGATTTTCTTTGGAAAAAAAACTCAAATAAATTTATTGTTTTGGAGGAGTCATTATTTTTTTTTTAACAGAAACAATAATATTCATTTTGAAGGCAAGAGGCTGCCTATCAATCCATTTAAATTATTGAAATATTTCTGTGTTGGTCGACTGCCTAATAAAGAAATCACTTTCATATACGCTTTTATGCGCCTACCCTTTTTTAAGCCATTTTTTTTTTTCAATTTAAGGAGATTTAGTTAACTCTATACATGATTATAGATGCAAAATGAATGTGAGCTAATTTATCATAACCCAAAGATGAGGAACCAAAGTGCTTTTTTGTTGAAACTTCAGTGTGGGGGAATGGAATTAACTAACTTTGATGACCTCCATGAAAGCTATTTGACAAGCTATAAGGCTAACTATAGAGGACAAAATGTCAATAATTTATTCAAACAAATAAATCCAAACTCATGACTAATTTGAATTTTAAAGTCATGCCAATTAAATTGATGGACCAATATCATATGCCCACACAAAATAGTTACTACTATTCCTCCCTTTGGCTTTTATACTTTTTTTATTAAATATTTTTTGCTTAAATAATTTCATGTTAACTATGTGAAAAATAATAAAGTTTGTTTGTGTTACTATCATCTTGAAAATTATGGTGATTTATGAAAATGGGAAAACGGTTTGAATTTTAATCAAGTCATCACCAAAGAAAAGCAAAACAAAGCTTTTGGAGAAAAGAAAAAAATAGGCAATAACGACGAAAGGATGCGATAACTGATAAGAAAATATATCTATACGACTATAGAAATAGAGATATGATTTAAACGATCAGATACAACATATAAGTTCAATCCATTAAGTTTAGATGCGGTCTTCTAGACTCCAAATCTCCAACTAATTTTAAATCTGTCGACAAGTGAGTCAAAACTCAATTACCTACTAACCTTCTACCCTAATTCACAACCTCCATATCCTTCCACCTAAGGTCATTTCCTCAATAAGTCGAACTTGCGTCACGAATCATACCTCACAAAAATCCAAAATAAGGGATCAAAAATGTTAAACCCCCCCTTCACACTGATCCACCAAGGTTAAAAAGTTTGAATTTTGAGAGGGCAATCAATTTTTGAAAGAACTACATTCCATTTACTCACATAAAAGTGGTGAAATATTGATCAGATCACCAGGCTGGACTGACCACATGACCATATGCTTAATTATTCTTTTCAAAAATATTTTTGAGACCCTATTATTTCTTCCCACTCACGTGGCTTGCAACCCCCACTTTATTTATTTTTCATTCAACAAGAAAAACAACCCCATCACAAATCATGTACTAAAATTTTGAAATTAAAAAAATGTATATATATGCAATCTCATAATTTGCATAGTAGTTGGGTCACGTATGTTGTCAAGTACTATTCAAAAAATGGAGTGGAAAAAAATATATTATATGGTTAAGAAATGACAACTATTAATTATAAAGTAGGAATATAGTAGGGGCAGAGAAAATTTCCGATGAAGCGGTTAGATATACTAATATATTATTGACTTTAAATTTATATCTTTTATACAATATTCTACTTTATATGTAGTATTTATTTCTTATCTAAATACGACCATACTTGTTATTCAAATACAAGGAAAACTTAGTTCATACTTGGTATATATAACATGACATGTCTTTGACTTCAATTTTAATCACTTATTTATGTATATTTGAGTTCAATAAATCACTTAATTACTATGATTTAATATAATAAAACTTCTCTACACGAGTCATCTTCTATTACAAACCATTTCGCTATAATATCAAATGATTAAATTGATTTTTCATTTTATGTTCTCTGTAACAATAATTCATTATAAAGTGATTTATGAACAAACGACATCATCATAAAGAGATTTGTCTCTATTGAGATGTCGTGTAAGCAAGTACTAAACGTGAGTAGGATTTGTCTGGTCAAATACTATCTTCTCACGTGTTACACCATTATTTTGGTTTCCCACCTATTCTTAAAATTCATTTGAATTTACATCGAAAAATTTCATGTGAGGAATAAACCACACTCTAATAGTTCTGATTCCATAGGAAATACATCACTTTTCAGATATTGTCCATAAGCACGCTCTAATAAACGTGACTCAACAGGAGATACATTCATTTTTCAGATATCGTCCACAAGCACGCTCTAATAAATGCGATTCCATAGGAGATACATTTCTTTTCAAATATTGTCCACAAGCACGCTATGATAAACGTGACTCAGTAGGGGGTACATTCCTTTTCAGATATTGTCCACAAACACGCTCTAATAAACATGACTCTATAGGGATCATACGTCACTTTTCAGATATTGTCCGCAAATACACTTTAACAAACGTGATTTCAGAGGAAATATGCCACTTTCTATATATTGTCCACAAACACGCTCCAATAAACGTGCCTCCATGGAAAATACGTCCTTTTTAGATATTGTCCACAAACACACTCTGATACATGTGAATCTACGAGAAATACATCCCTTTTCTTATAGTGCCCACAAATACGCTCTAATAAATGTGACTCCATAAGGAATACCTCACTTTTCAAACATTGTCCACAAACATTGTTCTCAACCCGCAATTTTTCTAAACCGGCCTGCCCCTCCCCTCCCCGCCCCACCTCCCATGATAAATTTTTTCATTTTCCACCTACCGCCGCATATAGCCTTGTTCTGCTTAAATTCGTATCGCATAAATTTTTAAGTTCTTTTATTTTTGTAATTGAGTTTAATATGAAAAATAAAAATTCATATTTTTTTTATTTTTCGCTAATTAACATCTCAACAACTAATTAACATTTCAACAGTTATTTCTCAATCGCTAATTAAAAGTTTCCGATTAACATTTCAACAACGAATAATTTACCTGACATATCTACTTTTAATTTTTAGGAAAAAAATTAAATTTAAATCAAAGTCAATGTTTAATATAAAAATTTTATATGTTTGATTTTTACTATTACAAAGATTTAATTTTCTTTGAGCTCCTGTTTGGTTCTTTAAACACCCACAACCTGCCCTGCGCCCATCCCACCCCGTATAGCTCTAAACCCATCCCGCCCCATTGCTATCCCTAACTCCAGATGAAATACATCACTTTTCAGATATTGTCCATGAACGCGCTTTAATAAATGTGATTCATAGCAAATACGTCAATTTCAGATACTATCCACAAATACACTCTAATAAACATGATTTCATTTATCGCTCCTCAAATATTGTCGACAAATGCATTCTAATGAATATGAATCAACTAAAAAATATATTGCTCGTTAAATATTATTTACAAACGCAGTCTAATGTTAAATACTGTCTGCAAACGTATTTTAACAGACGTGACTCCGTAGAGAGTGCATAACTCTTTAAAATACCTAGTAGTAGATATAGAAACTATAAACATCATAATTCCTATACCATACACACATACACTACAACAAGAAGAAAAAAGTGGGGGAATGATGGTAGTTTTCTGCCATTATGCCTATTAATTATAGTCTCATGAAAATACCATTCTTCAAATATTATCGACAAATGCATTCTAATGAATATGAATGAACAAAAATTATATTGCTCGTTAAATATTGTTTATAAACACAGTCTAATATTAAATACTGTTTACAAACGTATTCTAATAGACACGACTCCATAGAGAGTACATAACTCTTTAAAATACCATCTACCTAGTAGTAGATATAGAAACTAGAAACATCATAATTCCTATACCATACACACATACACTACAACAAGAAGAAAAAAGTGGGGGAATGATGGTAGTTTTCTACCATTATGCCTATTAATTATAGTCTCATGAAATTCAGTGTTATTTTTCAAACTTGCCCTGCAATACCCCGCGCCTAAAAGCAAAGAATCCGTTGATTATTTTAACCATCTCCTCAATTCCCATTTCCATTATACACCATTTACAATCACACAAACAATTCAAGAAAAGTCCCCACTTTTAGTTTGAGCAAAAAAAATTATGCTCTTTTGAACACTCAACCCCCACCCCCACTTAAACCCCATCAACCCCTTTTCTCGTTTTGCTCTATATCATACAAAATCACCATAAAAATACAGTCTTTAAGGTTCCATATACCTTTAGATCTACGTTTAGTATACCCCCAAGATTGTTTTTTTTTTTTCCATTTTGCCCAAATCTCGAGGCAAAGTCCAATACTAATAAAGAATCCTAATTCGGATTCCATGGGTGTTGTTTGAACTTTCCTGGGGCAAAAAAGGTGGAGTCTTGGGGGTTAAAAGTCCGAATCCTAGGCAAAAAAAATTGTAATTTGCTTCTAAGATGTTTGTTTCATTCTTGAATAAGGAAAGGATTACTGTGTAGTGTTGAACAGTTTTCCCTTTTTGTAAAATACCCTTTTGGTTCTTTTTATATAGCATTCACCCAAAAGGGTCTCTTTTTTTTTACTATAGCATGCTAGTGTTGAAGGAGCAGGGGAGAAGGGAAAAATGCAGAGTGCTATGAAGAAAAGGGTAACTACTTCTAGTAGTAATGGAAATAGTGCTGAAGCTGCAAAACCTAAAGAAAGACATATTGTTTCTTGGTCACAAGAGGTGTGTGTGTGATTATTGGGTTTTCATTCTTGTTTTTGTTTGTGTTTTTGAGTTTACTGTATTGGGATTTTTTCAAGAAATGATTTTTATGTTTTGAGTTGTTGGATTGATTTGATTTTTGAGTTGTAAAGGATTTATTTTGAGTTGTTGGATTGTTGTATTTATTGTACTTTTGAGATGTAATGGATTTGTTTGGAGTTGTTGGATTGTTGTATTGATTGGAATTTTGAAATTTGATGGATTTGTTTTGTGTTGTGTTGTGTTGCAGGAGGATGATATTCTAAGAGAGCAAATTCGAATCCATGGAACAGAAAAGTATAGTTTTTTTACCTATTTGATTTTTCTGTCAATATATTTCATGGAAACTTTATTGTTGAAGTATGATTAGAGTGAATGAATTATGTGGATGGAAAATGAAATTCAAATTTGTTTTCTGTAGTTGGACGATCATCGCATCGAAGTTCAAGGATAAAACAACAAGGCAATGTAGAAGAAGGTTAGTAAAAGAAAATGAGTTCTTGATAGGGACTATCACTTTGTAATTGTATTGCTTTTTCTACTTTTTTTTTAAAAAAAAAAAATCTTCTTTTTTTGTTGGTGTTTGAGGTGATATTGTTTGCAAATATCTGCAGATGGTTCACTTATTTGAACTCTGATTTCAAGAAAGGAGGGTGGTCACCTGAAGAAGACATGCTTTTATGTGAGGTGAAATGATGCTTTCTTGATTGCTTTTTTTTTTCTCTCTCTCACTCCCATCATTGTCACTTGTTCTAAGCATTTCAGGCTTAAGTTTGGTTGATGTTAGTAGACGATATCGGACATGTAAAGATTGCTTCTGTTTTCTGTTTCATCCCATTTATGTTCTAAATGGGAAATCCCTCTTGTGATTGAAATCTGATAGAGAAATATGATGTATGCAGGCTCAAAAGATCTTTGGTAACAGATGGACTGAAATTGCCAAGGTGGTCTCAGGCAGGTAATTAGCTTTTTATTTTGCCTTTCAGTATTTTGTTCAGACAGATTTAAGTGGTTAGCTGATATTCTTATTTAAAAAAAACTGCAGGACGGATAACGCTGTGAAGAATCGATTCACTACCTTGTGCAAAAAGAGAGCAAAGCATGAAGCTTTGGCTAAAGAAAACAGCAACTCATACATTAACCTAAATAACAAGAGGGTTATATTTCCAGATGGCCTCAATATTGATAACATGACAGAAGCTGCTGGTCCTATTAAAAAGCTGAGGTAAAAACGATGCAGCAAGATTTAACTGTGGTTTAAAGAAAGAGAGCCTCCAATATAACACTATATATTGTTTTGATGTAGGCGGAGCGACATCTCAGATGTCCTTCAAATTGGTAACAGCAGAGAAAAATCTGTTGGTGATTGTGGAACTACTAGACATCCATTTGCAGTATTAGCTCAAAACTTGCATAACACTGGTGATAGTTTGGCATCTCATCAGCTGACAACTGGAATTGGTAAATAACGTTGGAAAATAAGAACAGAATATCGTTGACTAGTAAAAGAAACGGTCTGATCACTATTTTTGGATTTTTAAGCAGCTAGTGACAACAAAACTCAAGGAACATTCCTTAAAAAAGATGATCCCAAGAAACACGCTTTGATGCAACAAGCAGAGCTGCTAAGCTCACTGGCAATGAAAGTCAATACAGAAAATACAGAACAAAGCCTTGAAAGTGCTTGGAAGGTGAGGACAATGTTCTTTGTATTGTTAATACACTTATGCTTTTTAAACGAATTGATGTACCAAGTGATACTGTTTTGGTGGAACCATTATTAATGTTCATCTCTAGGTAAGAAGTAGTTAAACTAGTGTCTGATAACTTAACCTTGTTCCTACACAACCAGATCAATTCAATCAGGATAGCTAATGAACCGTCAACTCTAGTTTAGTGATTCATTCCTTTGGCGAAAAATGGAAGATCCATTCTTTAACTTGTTGACAACATTTAAAAAAAAAAAAGAAGAAAGACTGCTTGAGCTTCTAATGATAGGTTTCTTCTAATGTCCAGCTTCGTTTCTTGTGTTTCATAGTTCTAGCAACTAGTCTTCACTTCACGTGCAGAAACTCTAATGGAAAAGTGTGAATATTGTGCAGATACTCCAAGATTTTCTTCAACAAACAAAGGATGGTGATACGCTCAAGTTCCAGCTCCCTGAGATGAATTTTGAACCTGATGATTATAAGAACCTGATAGCAGATTCCAGAAGTAGTAATGAAGGCAGTCGACCATCTTGGAGGTATTGACCATGCAAGCTCACTTGTAATGATGGGCAGATTATCCCATGCCATTGTATCTGAAATGTCAATTTGCAGGCAACCTGCTTTATCTGAAGATTCTGCTGGCAGCTCTGAGTATAGTACGGGATCAACTCTGCTATCCCATGCTCTGGCTGATAAAACAGAAGAAAGCCAAGCTGAGGTGTGTGCGCATCATCAGGATATTGAATCTGAATTGCGAACTTCTCAGATGAGTGATCAAGCTGGGCTTCATGATATAGAACATGGAACCTCCTGCCATTTATCAACCACTCAAGGTGGGGGATGGATTTCAACAATGTTTCTTTTAGTTCTACATCCATCGGAGTTGCTTTAGACTGATACTAGTGTTGATTATATTATCTCAGATACTTTGCCAGTTTGTGATGAAGAAAAGGCGAATAATGGACCAGCTACAGCTGAATGTGAATTTCTGAATACAAATTTCAGTTCTCCTCTTCAAGTTACTCCACTGTTCAGATCTTTAGCTGCAGAAATTCCCACTCCAAAGTTTTCTGAAAGTGTAAGCATTCTATGCCTTGTTAATATTAAAGTGGACTAATGTAGTTTTTTTTCTCAAATTAAAAGCAGCTTCATTTAAAAATGCATCAAGGTAATAGATCAAATTGGACTTATTATGTATGTGAAATCCATCAAAACAACTGATGTCTTTGCTTAATTGAGATATTAGGAGAGATTTCATGGGGGATTGGAGCAGCAAGACATAGCTACAGATTTTATCAGTTCTGCAATGTTTCTTATTGGAACTGTAATGCCTGCCTGTTGCACTAAGAAAGTAGCATGATTAGGCTTTTGAGGTCCACGAGTGTGAATATGTTCCAACCAAGTATTTCACATAGTGGACTATAGACAAATTGATTCAACTGAAAAACAGAGTTTCACCAACGCTGATAGTTCAAAAAACTCAAGAGAAAGTGTGTCCTTTTCTTTTGTTTTTGTTCTTTCCTTTTAGTGCATCCTTAACACAAATTTGTTATCTAGAGTGAGTCGTACCATTTTTCCTTCTCTATATATTAAAAAAAGAAAAACTTCAAAATTTTTTGTCGTATATTAAGGCTGTCAGTAAAGAACTATGCATTTTTGTCAGCTTTAATATATTGAGCGCTAAAACGGAAGAAGGAAAAGGACTTAATATGTATATATGACATGCAACCCCCAAATCTCTGAGTAGAGTGAAGATGTACTGCTAATTCTATATAATGCAATTGTCTGATTTACAGACTTCCCAGATCTTTTCCAGAAGGCAACTTCTTAGATATATCCCAATTTCTGCTTGTGTTATTTACTAAAAGACGAAAGAAAGAAAATCAGGTCGGGAGGTTACTGGTTGTCTTTTATGTATTGATCTACAAGTGTTACATATACTAGGTGCCTGCAGTTGCTATAGCAATCTATAATGCTTGGATTTTTCAAAAATGCTGCCGGGTGTTTGTTGGATCCTCCAAAAGTAGTCATTTTGGAGTTTTCCGACACGGGCGCGGCAGCAGTTTTGGAGAGTCCGAGCAACCTAGAAAGCAATCAAAGATAACTAGTAAAGATATTGTGATTATTTGGGAAATAGTTTTAAGCATTCCGTCATGTTAAGAGTGACATATGGGGACTATGGCTGTGAGAAAATCTATATCTGTGGACAGTGAAGGCAACGCCGTGAACATGAAATTCTTGCCAAAACCCTGTAAGTTTTGGTCCTTCACTTTGTTGACCTAATCTCTAGGAGATCTGGTGAACGCTGCTGCTTCATTGTTATCTCTTACACTTACCTTTCTTTCACAATCTTGATCTCCCTTTGTAGTCTGCCTTAACCATAACTATAGCATCCAAATCCTTTTCTAGCTCATTTGCCTGATTTTAGATGTTCTTATCATTGATGCAGATTGATTAACAGAATTCCTCAGTGGACACTAATGAATGAATCCGTCAAAAGGCACACTTTTTTTGATTCTCATGTTTAATCGGGGAGCATACAATTGCCAATTGTAAAAAATCACATGAATTGTTCACCCTAAGTGTGCCCTTTGAACCTCACCCTCTCATCACGCATGTTGACAACCCAACTTTTTATCCTTTTAAGATAACAATTCCAATCAAACTGTAATTTGTTTTAGTTAATTTTATTTTTTTTGTCATGCTTAGAACACAAGCCCAACGATTACTTACATCCATCAAATTAAGGTCACGTTCTTTCCTGATTTTTTGGAAATCCAGAAACTATTTGAAGTTTGGTTTAGTGATCATGCTTTTTTACATTTGCTTGTCTATGTTATGTATGTTGTGATGTAATTTCATGTGGCTTTCTCTTTGACCTTACCTATTTCATGTACAGTGGGAGGCAAGGCTGAGATTAATTTTTTTTTCAGGAGAGGCAGTTCCTATTGAAAACACTTGGAGTGGAGTCCACATCCCTGCATTCAGGCACAAATCTTTCACAACCTCCATCGTGCAAACGAGCCCTCCTCCACAGTCTATAACCAACTTTACTGATCAAACCTTACAAGATTCTGCAGGGAGCAGTATCACCATAACTTTGATCAACAGTTCTTCTTATATGTAGTCTACTCAATTTTTGGAGTTCTTTTTGTTTGGATTGCAGTCTCTATGACCTATGTTTTTTTCAAGAGGCCTTGGAAGATCTGGTCTGCACCCTAGAATGCATCGGAGGCATTCTAGTTTTTTCTCTGGAGATCTGACAGATGATCTGCATCCTTTTTGGAGTTTCCAACCTAATACTCACCAGTATCTAGTGTGTTTTTTTTAATTATTTCTCATTCTTTGGTGTGTTGTTATGGAACTCGAATGGGGGTATTTGATGTTCCATAAGTTTTCGGCTTTTACTTAGCCAGTTGTACAGAAAAATCATTCTACTTACAAAGTGGCACCTCGCCAAGGTTCATAGAGAATATTGATAAGACAGGAAAAAAAAGAAAAGAAAATCATAGATCGAGGTAGGAGGATCAGCAAATCGAATTGGCCTCCTACCTCAGTTTCTTTTCATATATTTTGTGTGTAGATGTTATATAATAAGTCTCTAGGCTGTTCAGAGCTTCTATTTGCCTGATCTACATGTAATGTAAAGCATACTTTATTTGATTGGTGAATGCAATATGGTTCGTGTGTGCGTACATTTCTCTTCTCTGCTACTTGTCTGATACTGTTACAGGTAATGCTGACTGCAATGAACAGATATATCTTTACACATAAACTTGTTATAAGCACAGAACATGAAAGAGGTAGGAGTTCTTACGCGTAAAGATAAAGGTTGGTGCTTTCTCTGGCAAGAGAATTCTTCCATTCCTTCTGCTGCTGCTGCTGTCTGTGTGTCTGAGATTTGTAAATGAGGGGTGGAATCTTGTGGGGAAGAGGGGTCTGAGAAATCTGTTGCTTATTTAAATTGGTCAGCAGTTGGTAGTAGTGGTGGGCTACTCTGATCATTACTTAAAGCAAAAAGGCAGTGGTAAAAGGGGAGGGAAGCCTGTACAAATTAAAGTGAAAATTCTACTGGTAGTCACTTTCCTTCCTCTTGTGGATTGAACATTGAGTAGAAAAGACTAGAATGACCTTACAATAACCAGTATCAAATCTTTTTCTGCAAACAGTGGAGAGACATGATAGTAATTGGATGTGGTCATGATGCACCAAGCATGGCCCAAGGAAAGTAAGGATCTTTATAATGTTGAATTACTTTTTGAGTTGGAATAAGGTGTGCTGTTTTGGATCTACCATGTTACATTTTGGAGTTTGGACATGACCAAGCATGCAGATTGAAACTTGAATGTTTATCGAAAATATTGAAAAGAGAGAAGTCCTTGGATGTTTTATAAAACATTAGTAATGCCATAGCTTCTGAGCTGAAACATATTGTTTAGTATGTAACAACTACAAAAATGGGCTAACAGTATACAATGAGTCTACAAATGTGCTAATTCTTTTTGATTATATTATCCAATGATGGAAGTGTTGTCCCTCCTTGGATGCTGGAACTACAGCAGGAAAATAATGACTAAGTAGTACAGAAACTGTAGCCTCTGATAAAAAGAAATGTAACATTTACATGGGCTTCCTCTTCTTTGTCATCCTCTGCAACTTCCTCCACTTCAAGTAAATCTGGTAAGACAATCCTGAGAATACCATGATGACGCTTGTCCATTGCTTTTCTGACAGTGGATTGCCACTTAATACAGAAGATACAACGATGCTCACAAACTTGCGAGTTGTAGTGATGGTTGTGTTGGTAAGAGAACCAAATCGACTAATGGTTAGGAAAATGAAGTTCTGTCCCACAGCGCCGCACAGACAGTAAAGAAGAATGTCCCATGCTGCCTCTGGATGCTGCTTACAGAACTGAACTGCCTCATAACCGCTGGCACTTCGCCAGCCAAACATGAACATCATATTGTAAATGGTACCCCACAAATTCATTCCAAACATAATATCCCATGCAGATGTCTTAGGATACCTGACGAATTAGGAGAACATAGTTGAGAATACAAGTGAAAAACTGGAATCTTCATCCATAAGAATGACTTCTGAAGATCAAAGGACAACTCCTTAAATGAAAGAACATCTAACGTTAAACGACATTTGGTGCATCGCTAGTTCATTCGAGGAGAAAAAGATGTGTGACAAACAACAGCCAAGAATATGGCTTGACAGTGAAGATATGAGCTGTGCATCCATTGACAGTAGAATAAACATAAAACTGCATCAAATCCTCATAATATTTGACCTGATTGCACGCAAATCCATTTTTTTTTTTAATCAAATTTCAACTCGAAATCCAGAAACTTCCACACACTTGATATTCCAGTTATTATCCTACTATTCCTGATATTTCTTTCCAGTTAACTATGTGCGTAAATGAGGTAGTTTCATGGATCCAGTTCCTATTGTTAAGCCATTGAAATGTGTCTTTTCTAGGTAACCTGACGTCGGGACACCAGGCAGTGTATCCAAGTGAAATACTTCAAATAACTCTTAAAACACTTCATGCTCTTTTATACCTCAACCTAAATTCATGTTGTTAGACACTCACAACCTGATGGACAATAGATCACCCAATTACACAGTTACTCTGAATTGAAACAAGCTAACAAATTTAAACTATTCAATACTTCTTCATTGAGTAGCCATTGATATGCCCCAGGGGATCTCATGAAATATAGAAATATTCGTCTTAATCAAGTTATAATGCTAAATAATCCTTCCTACCCAACCGCTTAAAAGCTTATACCAATTAGACCTCTATTACCTTTGGGCTTCCTTCTACCGCCATATCTTTCCCAGACCTACGGAAATCATGCTTCCCTTCTACTCTTATTGAGAAAAACATTCATAAGATGTCATTAAGTTCCAGAATATGCAGGTAGAGCCATAAAAGCAGATTATACTGGAGTAATTAGATAAGCCGAATTTTTTATCATCAGTTTGATGACATTTCCTACATGGTTACCTTCAACGCTATTCATGCTTAAAGATTAACAGCAGCATCTTGCAGTTAAGTATTTTGGAATGACGGATTAGTAAAAAGGAAAGTCTTTGTTTGCTCCTTCATTAGTATGTCCCTTATCCCTCCAAAAATACCCTTCAGTCCAGCTTGAGAGTGGTATAAATGGTATAGTTGAGAAGACTCTGTAAGGTTCTTCAATATCTAGATATATAAAATTCCAGTTCTAATCCAGATGCTTTCCAGATGGGACTCAACTTGATATGAGAAAATACAAACCTACTGAACAAGTGTCAATTCCACAATGAAGTGTCTTTCCCAGCACTAGCAAAAATTCATGAAGTAAGAGAACATTGATTTGCACTATTCAGGAAGTGATAAGAAAAGCTAAAGCATATAACATACAAATCAAGAACGCTCAAAAGAACTTCAGCAGATCACGCACAAAAAGACACAGATAGGTTAACAGGAAAACTACCTTGCTGAAATCGAATCCTGAGTAGCATTGGTGAAACCATCAAAAGTGAGGTTCAGGAAGCACAGTCCATACCCAAGTGGAGCATTTGGGTGTGCCAATTTACTAATGGTTTTCGAGCTAGTCTGTAATCAACTCAAGTATAAGAGAAAAAGTAAGGGGTAGTTCACAGAAAGGACTCACTTTTACTCAAATAATTACAAGCATGTAAGGGGGGAAAAAAAGGGAAGAGAACAGAAATTACACATTGTAACTTAGATACTGTAATAAAATGTTACCTTTGAGAGTGCAAATAGTGAAACACCTCCAGCAACAAGCAGAGAGCACACATATTCTGGGATTGTGTATCTTATGCCATAAACTAGCGTTCCCATGAACATTACTGCAAGAAGCAATCAAATTGTTTTTGAGAAAAACTTTTTAAAAAATGACTAATAAGAAAGAAGGCTTTACTGAAATAAATTTAATGTCAATATCAAAAAGATTGACTTCAACATTCTAACTACAAAAAACCTTCACTCTTCCGAGAAGATAAAAAATACAGTTAGCAAGAACAAAAAAAATCCACCAATACTTCATCAAAAAAAAGAAAGAGAATCTACCAAACATCTTTTTTCTTCCCTTTTGTAATAGCTTGATTCTATTCTTACTGCACAGCATCCACACAAAATCTATGTGATACTACGGATGTCCACAGTAATGCTAGTATAAGCGAACATATCTGCAAAACATTTTTTCAGTTTTTACTTCTAAATCCTTTGTTCAATTACCTAAATCATCTCATAAATAAACATCTTTGCTGTTTATATTCTTTCAACCAAAAAGTTGTCACTTCCAATGTTAAGGCTTTTGTGCATTCTGTAGATCATGGAGAGATAACAACAGAGAGCTTCTGAGACCACTAATCACATGTAATCTATTCTGAAAAGTTATTTGTATCCACCCTCTCATTAACAGTCAGTTTTCTGTCTTTAGTAAACGACATAACACCTGGTCAGGTACAAAACTACAAGGGCTCAGAAGCTGAATACCAGAGGCGCAGAACAATTGAAAGGCCACCACATTCACTGTATCACCTTTCTAAGGTCATGGCCTTACAATTCAGAAATTCAATAATATTATCATTTCAATTTTTTTGTTTATTTTTAAACTCTAGAAACCCTAATAAAGAAATTCATATCAAGATGTTTTCTGTCCACCTTTTTATCTTTCCATAAATCTCAGTATTGACAACATACACAAAAGCATACTCAAAGAAAGAACATCCATGTGAGTGTAAAAAATGCTTGCTGGCGGACATACCAGGAATCATTTTTGATGATTTTGCCAGGACCTGCAAGAGTAAATAGCTTTGTTACTATGAATTCGGGAAAGAAAAGGAAACAACCATCAAGGTCTCATTTAAAAATCAGTTAATCAGCCATGATTATGATATAGAACATTAATAAAACCTCATGCATTTCTCTCCTAAAAGTACTTCAAGAAATTCTAAATGCTAGCTAGTACTATGGTTCACATTTCAGAAGAAGCCACAAATCCAGAAATTTCAAGGGATTAAGTCCTTCACCGGAACATATATGGAAAAAAGTTGAGCAGAAATCAGATACTGAAACAAACAAGAATATGACATGCCTGTGCAGGATAGCTGATGTATTTTAGTGCTTCAATCCCCATTGCTGGACCAATAGTATTTGTAATACCAGCACTCCAATAACTCCACCAAGGAGCACCACCACTCTTCCCATTAGACCAAATCTTAATCACTGCAACAAAAACAACACTCAATACTTAACCAACTATGCGACTCACACACACATTATAACAGAGAGTCCCTGAACATGCTGTATACTTACTTATAAATGACCACACCAAACAAACTACATTTTGCGCCAGATTTAGGAATGCCAAGTGTTCAAACCTCTCATTGTTAGGACCAAATCGCTTCGTTGACCTAAAAACCATACGTAAACATATTAAAATTAACCAAATAAATAGGGGATAGATGAATAAAAACGCATTCCACAACTATTTTAACAAGAAAACACCAAAATTTTGCAGCAAACTCACGCAATGCAAGCACATTGCACTCAAAATTGTTCCTTTTGGAATATAAAACAAAAACAAAACCTCTAGAAATTGTCACTAACAGTCACTGGTCATTGTTTGAGCTCAAAGTTGAACTTCACGAAAGGTACTAACCGCAGATCCCCGGAAAATTACACTGCTTAGCTAAAATTATGACCCTTAGTAAAATTCCTAACTCCGCACTACATTTGGCATAAAACAGCTTTACAAATTCGATCAGTTGCTGGATAATTAAACATCAATTAGGATAATTCATAACTTGCAGTAAATATCATGAATTCTTTTAACAATAATTCTTTTTTTTTAGAACAAATCATATAAGTAAACGAAGCTTAAAAAAAATGAGAAAGGAGAGAAGAAATTCAATACAGAGTCTCTTGGAGAACGCCTTGGTAAATATATGCGGACCAGATTCCGGCGACACAAAAGGCGAGGACAAGGACACGGCGGAGACCAGCACCGTGAGCTTCCATATGGAAATGTCGTCGGAAAAGTCAGATCCCGGTAGTAGCCACGTGGACTTCAAAGGCGTATTTTCCGACGATCAAACGCCGTCGGCGAAAGAGGGAAAACTGAAGCCGGTAATCTTTTCGCGGTTTTCTCTTTTTTAACTGCCCGTTTGGTGCAGAACCGGCGATTCGTTGTTGCGTGGGAATTTATATATGGCGCGTGGGATTTGTGCTACGTCTTTGATTACACGTGGAGAGTTTTAATTGGTTAATGGATGCCAAAGTGGCAGGTGATTGGCTGAGTAGACGCGATAATGTGTATAAAAAAATCAATAATATATATTTGCTAATGTGTATAAAAAAATCCCTTACTGCTTGTTTGGAGGGTTGTAAACTTATTGTACCGATATTATGTCATTAATTTAAATACGATATTTATTTTGATTGATATTTAAATTTTATTATATTGTATTGTTAAATTCGTCGTTAGATAATGAGGACGAAAAGTCCCATTACATGTAACAATTGATTCAGTGTGATCACGTTGTTATCTTATTCCTTAACTCAGTTTATCTTTATCTATTATTTAATAATTCTATTTTTATGCTATCTTTATATAGTAGTTCTATATTGTATATCCTTCAAATTTTTTATGCGTAACATTATGTAACGATTGAATATAATCCAACCTATCCAAATATTATAATCATTAAAATAGATATGATAAACAAAATATAATAATGTAACAACTGGGAGTACCATAGAATATATTAAATAATTATCAAAATAAAGTAAGTCACCAAAGGCCCATTAGCTCAGTTGGTTAGAGCGTCGTGCTAATAACGCGAAGGTCGCAGGTTCGAGACCTGCATGGGCCATTAAATTCGCTTTTTCACATACTTTCAGATGCTTTTTAGTACTCCTAAATACTTTTATTATTAAAAATAAAATGGGATTAATTACATAAAAACCCATTCAAAATTAAAATCTCATTTCCATAAAAAAAATATCGAATTATTTTTTATAACTAAAATATCACTGATGACTAAACGTTCATTATACACGCTAATAATCAAATTGCCTCAAACCCGATAAATATGGATAGATCTAGGAGAGGGCTAGAATGTTCATCTAAAACTTTTTCATAAAAAATTATATTATATATATATATAAATTTTAAATCCTCTGAACGTAAGATTAGAAGTTGACTAAATGATTAAAGAGATTCATAATTCATTTTAAAGTTCCAAACTCAAATTTTAGTAATTATTATATTTTTATTTTGTTATCCTTTTTAATAAAATTCTGAATATGTCATCGCTCGCAGGACTTCATCAACCCCACACAAACCCAATATAAAGAAAGGAAGAATACTAGAGAATAATGGAGTATGAATCATGATCACTTGCCTAGCTGCCCCTAGTCAAGGGAAATTAGTTGATAGGATATTTTGGTGAACATTGATTTGACACAAGTGAAATGAATTGCAAAGAGTCAACAAAGGTAGGTCTTAATCCTTGGGTGAACAATTTTCTTGGTGTGTAAGGAAAAATATGTTAACTTGATTTGTTTCTTGAATGGGAAACAAGAAGTGGTTTTTAGACACAAATTTCTGAGGTTATTGATGTCTGATATGGATTGAATTCTCTACCTTCTAATCTCTATTTTTTTATTTTTTCTTTTCGTGTCTCCAATGTAACTAAAAAGAATATTTTTTAAAAAAAAAAAAAGTTAAAGAAAATGTTAAAAATTTTATCTTCAGAAAGATATTTTGAGAATTAAACGAATATTAATGATAAGATATACTAGTAAATTATTTATCAAACTAAAGTGTTTATAATAGGTATAAAACCCATTAGTTGGATCAATTTGTAATTTACTTTTTTTAGAGTAGATTTCAATTTATAAGTACTTTAATAATATTTGACCAACTTATAAATATAAATAATCAACCCCATTAAAGTCACATTTCTTCTAGTGGAACCAAAGTGTCTTTTTAACACTTCCTTTTTTTCTTCTTTTTTCTAATTCCCCACTAATCACTTCATGTAGAACACTTAAATTTTATGGTAGGTCCTATCCTTGGAGAAAAACATTTTTCTTCATGTGAAAGGAAATAAATGAACTTGCTTTGTTTTTTCAATGGGAAACAAGAAGTAGCTTTTAGATAGAAATTTTCAAGAGGTTGAAAATGATTTTTCTTTTTAATAACAGGTTATTTTATATATATTTATACATACATATACATCTATGTGTGTATATATACATTAGGGCTGTTGAAAATTGAATCGAAATCAATTATACGAATCGAAAAAAGTTATTAATTTATTGATAACGAATTATTGGTTTAGCAGTTTCGGTAATGATTTAAATTATTTTTGTTATTGAGTTATCGGTTCTTAATGGTTTTAGGTTTTTTTTCTTAACGGGTTAACTGATAACCTGATAATAAATTAAATAATTATATTTATACCATCTTTGCTTTAAAGGATGGAGTGTTGGGCAATTAAAAATTCACATATTCAGAAGATGTAGGTTGCGGAGATGAGGATGTTGAGATGGATGTGTGGACATACCAAGAGTGATAGGATTAGGAATGAGATCATCCGGGAGAAGTTAGAGGTGGCCCCTGTGGCAGACAAGATGAGGGAAGCGAGACTGCATTGGTTTGGACATGTGCAGAGAAGGAGTAATGATGCTCTTGTTAGGAAGTGCGAGAGGTTGGATTTAGGAGTTACACAGAGGGGTAGAGGAAGACCGAAGAAGTATTGGGGGGAGGTGATCATACGAAACTTCATCTCACCGAGGACATGACCCTAGTTTAGAAAGAAAGGAGAAGGACACCACCGGAGTCTTAATAAGATAATTCAATCAGTCCCTTGCTTTGAAAGAACTCTTCAAGGACCAAACGGTCCCTTTTCTTCATACTTCATATAATAAATCTAAAACTCCAGAGTATATCTTTCCACGGATCGAAGGAAAAAAGACTGTCCTAATGTTGCTTTTCTGTTCCCGATATAGGCTTCGTTCTGGTCATATAAATGAAGGTGCGTCTAGCCCTCTTCTTGAAATCTCTCTTCTGATGCAAAATTGTAGTGTAATGTGTATCCTCCCCTATTCCGGTCATGGAATAGATGAAATATAGAGCCATAGGTCAACCTGTCCCCAACACCACTAAAGAAAGCCGGCTGCTAAACTCCGAAAGTCGCAAACCTGTCTGTCCTGTTGGGAAGGCAGGACGAGAACTGGCTAGCGATGAGGGGAAAAGAATCCCAATGTACGTTCTTAATTTAAACACGCCACCTACACGACTCACTACATAGGTTTAAGGAATGCAGGATAATATGGTTCCTCATCCCTCGATATAAAGAAGTTTAGAAGGCAAGAATGATAAGCATTCGAGCCTCTCAAGATAGAAAAGAGTGGAGGTCGTGTATTAGGGTAGAGAGTTAATAGGCTAGTAGAAGTAGCTAGGTCGATATATAACTTTGCAATATAGTAGGTTAGTAGGAGTAGTGATGTCTTTATGATTGTTATATTAGTCCTATATTTGTTTACTTTTATCGTATTACATACTATCATTTGCTTTTCATTATTAGTAATTCTCCATTTTCTTTTTGTTCCTTTTTTTTTCATATCTACTATCTTCTACTTATGGGGCTTGATTCTTTAGACGAGGGTTTTTTGGAATCCTCTTTATCTCGATGAAGTAGTGGTAAGGTCTGTGTATATTTTTACCGTCCCTAGACCCCACTTGTGAGATTCCACTGAATAAGTTATTGTTGTTGTTGTTGTTATATTTATATTATTTGACATATAAAGTCCTTAATAGTTTTATACTTTTATTTTTTACCGTCTCAAATTCTCAGTTATTCTAAAATATTGTAATATTGTTTGATTTTGAGCAAAATGCAATTTGTCAACTCATGCGTATGGTTCATTTGATTTGTCACATTATTTTTAAGTATTTTTCAATAAAGAAATTTTTCTATCAAATCTTAACGGTTAAACCGATAACGATCAATAATCGATAAATCAATACTCGATAAGCCAATATCTTAATGGTTCTATAATGATTTAACATATCTACAAACCGATAACCAATAAATCAAACCGATAAATTTCAAAATCGAACGAAACAGACCCGATAACAACTTTAACATACATATACACATTAAGCAGTTAGGTAGTTGTATGATTATCAATATGATAAGTTATCAAAACAGACTAACTTATTACAAATAGTCCTTGAAACTATTTTAGTAAAGTTTGAAACTATTATGATTGGAATAGAAGCCAGGAGTTAAAGTTAGTTGGATTGAGTCAATGACAAATTCTCATTTTTTCCCCTTTATCTTTGCTAAGGGAAGGAAAAACCTTTGTATTGTTATATTGATTAAAATATCTTTCAATTTATTACAAAATATAATACCTGTAAAGTAAAGGTGGAACAAAATATACAAAATGAAGAGAAATTGGATATCTCAGTAATAACTTAGTTGGTTGATTATTTGAATTTTTACCTTATTGATAAAAGTTCGATTACCACTTTATAATCCCTTTCCTAATTTCACCTCTCTTTGCCCCAACACAATTTTCCTTTTTTTTAAAAAAAAACTTTAAACGGTGAAGAAGAAGTTAAAGATTTTGTGACAGCGGCAATTCTGAAAGCCAAAACAAAAAGTTAAAGATTTTGTCTTCTCGAAAAGATATTTTGAGACTTAGAAAAAAATCAAATTAATTAAAGCGTTTATAATAAGCAGAAAATTCATACATTGAGATCATCAACTTATGATTTTCTTTAAAAAAAATAATTTTAACTTATAAGCACTTTGATAACATTTAACAACATATAAATAAATTTTAAAAATTCTTATAAATTCGTTTGACCAACTTATAAACTATATTCAAATCCCGTCTTAAAGTCACAATTCTTGTGGTGGAGGCAAAGTGTCATTATTTATCTTCCATATGATGTGGATCTCTAACCTATTAGAGAAAGTGTTATACAAATCAAAGTTGATTTTTCTTGATCCCAAAAAAGGGTTAGCAAAATAATGTCTTAATATATACAGATAATTTCTCGTCATTAAATATTTATTTTATTGAGGTGTTTATAATCTTCGAGAGCAATTTCTATTAAAGAGAAAAAAAATTGCCTTAAACTTTTAAAATTAATAATTTAATTATTTTTAATAATCACCATAAATAATCTGAAACTGAACGTACACATTAAACTTAGTAAAATAAACACTTGAAAAATATTTTTTTTTCTTTCTTTCTTTGAGATACTGAAAGTCTTCCATTAGTGACTTTTAAGTCTAAGGTCCCATGACTGTACATAAACATGGCTACCCATAATTTCATATTAATTAATACCAACTTTCCAATAATAACATCCTCCATTTGCACAGATCTGGTCAACAAGGAAGTTTTATTTTTTATTCGATGTTTGGTATTCATATCAAAATCTGATTAATTTAAATTTATATCGTGTAGAGTTTATATAAAAAAACGTTATCTAAAACTTGAAACTAAGACTTTTAATTAAGAAATGAACAGAGACGTTTGTTTTGTCACGTCCATTATTGATTGGCATAGTTGACAAGGAAACTAACTTAATTGAAATTCATATTGTGTAGAACTTATATAGAAAAAAAAAACGTTATCTAATATCTAGAAGTTAAAACTAAGACCTCTAATCAAGAAATGAACAGTTTTCTCGGTTATATCACATTCATGGATAGTTGACAAGGAAGCTAATTTTGTCAATTCTAACACATGAAAATTCTTTGTACGTGTTAAATTTGGTTACATGGTTTCCTTTTAGGATGCAATTTCTTTGGCAAACCCCCCCCCCCCCCCCCCACCCCCCCACCCACCCACCTTTTTTTTAATAAAAAAATACAAATAAAAAAGAAGTATCTCCTTTTTTTTTTCATTCACAAGTGGGGTGTGCGCATTAAAATTTATCTAAATCTAAATTCATATTAAAAAAAATTATATTAAGAATAAAGTACTCCCTAATATAGACGATTTCATATCCACCACTAAATAATAGTCAAAACTTGACCCCAAATCCACTTCTGAAAAAGATAATGATTAGTTTCTTTTTTTTAAATGTTTTTTTAGAAAAAAAAAAACAAACTTAAGAGATAGGGTTTTTGGCGTTAAAAATCAACATTTTGAGGTTGATTTCCTTTGAATAAAACAAATTGCAAAAATCAACCTCCCAAGGTCAATTTTAATTATTTTTCAAATTTATTTTTGACAAAATTTTACGTAAAACTAATAACTTCGGAAGCAAATCTCGATCTTTTCATGAAAAATATATATATTTGAAGAGTATAAATAAAAAAAAAGGTCTTTGTCCAATAAGCATCAATGGTCTAGTTGTACAAATGTACCAAGTTTGTTTTTCATACCAATAAAAAGAAATTTAAATTTTTTTCCGCTCAAAACTTTATTGACTTCCAATGTAAGATCGACTTTTGCCAAAAAAGACCTTAGCTGGATCAATTTTTTACAATTTTTAGTAATGATTCAAACCTCAAATCTGAAACCTTTGATTAGTGATTAAAAAAAATACTTGTCAAAATTATTACTTTATCACAATGTTGGTTGGCACATCTTCTTTTACCTGTATCGCATGATATGTCATTAGTCAAAATAACGTATTTATAAATTAAAACAATTAGAGATGAGATAACTTTATATATTTATATTAGATTTATAATAGGTCTTTTTTAAATTTATATCTAACAAAATATCAAAAGTAAAATTTCATATATATACATCTCCTTTTTTAGATTTTATTTGTCGAATTTGTAGTGTTGAGGTCTGGTGACAAACCTTTAAAATAGGTTGCAAAAAAATTAATAACCCAAAATTAGGAAGTAATAGTAAACGTTCTAAATATCTAGATATAGTCAGACTTCAATGTGAATACGGACTCTAGACGAAAAAAATAAAAGGAAGGACAAAAAGATCATCATTATGGTTTATGTGGAAAAAACAAACAAACATTTGACTCTTTGAAGGAACCTTACATCACTGCTGAGGTGGTTAACAAAAACACATCATGCTTACATTTACAATCACTTCATTACATTTTCTCATTGCTCATCAATAATACTACAATCTTTATAGTAAAATGATTTTAAAGTAAAATAAATATTCAACATCATTACATTTCTTAATGATGTTGAATTGATGTTTTTTTACTAGTATTAATATTAATTTGAGTTACTAATATTTTGTATGCTGTGAAACTCGTGAGCTTATATGTATCAAGACTATTATCGAATACAATTTCTATCTAGAATTTCTTTTTTTTTCCTCTCGAATCTCGCTCATTACTCTCTTTTTATCATGGATAGTAAATATCTAAGCTATAGCTTTAGATTTTCAAATATGTCAAAATTAAGTCTTTTTTTGAAAGTTTTTCATTTATTAACTCAGCTCATTTCAACTCATCAAAAATCAGGTTGAAACTTAGTCCAAATGGATCAATAAAAATCTTGTCAAAATAATTTTAAAGAATTATTTCTTTTATTTGATATGGTATAACATATAATCATAAATAGTAATAAAAAAATTTAGGCACTAAAAGAAAAAATAAAAGAACAATTAGCACCTAGTAACACATATATAATAGTAATAGATATTAACCCGCTTTTAATTCATTTTAACCTAAATAACTTTTGAATGAATAAATAACCCGCTCATTTTAACGCATTCCAAGCATCATGTTCTTTATTTAATGAACCTTTGATGTATTGTTGTCGAGTGGTAATTGAATTAGGGGTTCAGCAAAATTTAGTAATAATTTTATTTTTAAGATGGAAAATAATAGTAATTAATAAAATTATTTGCTGGATTTGTCAAGAATTAATCAAAGTACTTCTCATGAATTGTAGAATTATAACTGGATTTTTAAAGTGTAAAGTCAACTGAAATTACTTTTTAAAATTCCACTTGTTTATAGATTTTTGCATATAACATAAAATTATAATATTAATCGAATAATGCACATGAATGTAACTTCTTTTTGCATATAACATAAAAACGCGTCTCCTAAATTAGAGTAAAATATTAGAAAAAGAATGGCCTTTTTAGGAGTATTAATAATAAAAATATTATAGAAATATGATAATAGTTTCTACTAAGTACATTTCGGTGTATTCATCTCTACTATATTTCCTCCTTGCAGATCAAGCACAGAGATCCCCACGTGGTAGTTGATCGTATTTGAGTGAAGTTTCTTACCAGTATCAGACTTCAACAGTGAGGCTCAGACTTCGAATCGTTATTGTATCTTTGAGACTTCATTTCATTGTCATCTATATCAGACTAATAAGTATTTTCCTTCTGAAATACTGTAGCTTTTGTTGAAGAACAAAAAATCCCACATTAGTGGTTAATGAGATGAGTGGACTCCTTATAAGGCTTGGGCAATCCTCCTTCCTTTGAGCTAGCTTTTGGGGTGTGAGTTAGGCCCAAGACCTAATTTTACATGGTATCAGAGCAGGGCTCATCTCACCCAATGTGGGCCCCCGAAAAAAATTAAAAAGTGCCCACGCACCAGATGTTGAGCACTGGGCGTGAGGTGGGGTGTTGAAGAACAAAAAATCCCACATTAGTGGTTAATGAGATGAGTGGACTCCTTATAAGGCTTGGGCAATCCTCCTTCCTTTGAGCTAGCTTTTGGGGTGTGAGTTAGGCCCAAGACCTAATTTTACAGCTTTGTATTAACTCATTCGTATTATTTATAAGCTCTTGTACTCATAAATCCAGGTTTTGAGAAATTTTAAGCTAAATGTTCTGGTTGTTTGATTTACTATTTTCTCTTTTAATCGCAATCCGATTTTGGATGGTGACAAATTTAAGAAAATGACTTTTTCAACCCTAAATATCATTCGTATCTCATTTTTATCCCCGCTTAAATAAGAACTCCATAATCCATATCCACTATATTTCTCCTTCTTGGTCATTTATGTATTTCACACGAGTAGATATATTAAATATAGAGTTTATATTTAATATAATTTGAGATACTGTGTACTAATAGAAGCGGATTCAAGATTTTTCTGAACTTTTAAGATTCTCAGAACTCATCGTATTATTAAACTAGTGCAAATTTTTTTCTTGTTTTTCCCATTAATGTAATGCGTCTTCCATCCCATATTAGTTGTTATACTTTGTTTTATGATAATCATTATCATATAAACTTTGATCAGTATTTAAAATAATTATCTTATTAAATTGATAAAAGAAAAAATATAATCTTTTATTTTTTTTTATAATTTTTAACCATTTAAATTTATATTATAATTTAAATTGCAAGATGGGACTAAAGTGGATGGTTTTTAATTATTCTTTTTCTTCAATAATTGAATTAGACTTGTATTGGCCAGACACTACTGGATTTAAGTCAACTGAACTTTTTAAACATTGTTGTATAAGATAAAATATTATAATCACAATTATAATATAAATTTGTTTGGTGGGTACCTGATGATTGCACAAAAAAAGGGAATATAATATTATTATTTGCCTGGCTTATTGTTGATAAATAAAATTTTTTTTTCTTGTTAAGTAGAAATAAAATGAGTATTTTTCTTTTTCTTGGTTCCAACATTTCTCTAATATAATTTTTGACTTATTTTTATTATTTTATTATAAAATTAAATATTTATAATAATTTTAAAAACACTTAAAATAAGTTAATTTACATCGACACTAATCACTGTAATCTACCTTTAGGGGTAGAGTGTGTGTTAACTAGATATTTTTCTTCCTCCATCCATAGCTATACTTATAGGTTTATTTGGGACCATATTATATAAATTTAATTTAATACTCAACTTGATGTGCTCTCTTTAATTCTTTTATTTTGAGGGCATTAAACACATTTTTTCTTGTAGTTGCTCCCATTTTTATCTTTACCTGCGCTTTGCGCGTGATCAAAGGATGTACCTCGTTTGATAATAAATATTATAAAGAAAAATTAAATTTAAATTATGAACTTATAAAAAGGTAAATAATTTACTACAAAAATAATTTTAATAAATTATTTATTTATAAAGATTTCATATATAGAGATTCTAACACTAATTAGAATCTATGATAAATAAAAATAATTTAACAAAAAACACGTCAAGTCAAGATGGACCAGCTAAAATAAATCGAATGAAGTAATTAATTAATTGAAACGTGCATCACGACTTAGGAGGAATAAAATAGAGACTAATTAGTTGAAAGCATTCATCACGAGTCATTTGGCCATGTAATTACTCATTTGATAGTGGATGACATCAAAATTTAATCTTGTTTAAAAATAGCACCAAATAGATTATTAGGTGTTTTTCAAATTTGTAATATAACTTCAGTTTAAATTTATTTTTTTTTTATAAATAAACATTGTAGTAAAATGGAAAAAATATTGTCAAACTAAAAGAATTATAAAATTAGGGATAATACATAAATATACTTTTTGATTTGGTTTCAGCTGACATCTATGCGCTCTAATTTTGGATCTGCACAAGTATATATTTGAAATTATATAAAATTGAACAAGCAGACACTTGTATTTTACATGGCATAATATACACAGGACTCTATATAGTACACAAACGGTCATGTAGGACGTCATATATGACACATGTCTCCATCTATTTGTTTAATTTTATGTAAATTAAAATGTCTCATATGCCAGATTAAAGGGCATGAGTGTCAGTTAAGGTCAAATTAGAAGTCACGTTTATGTGTTTTGCCATGAAATTACTAGGACTTGACAAGTATAGTTGGCAGGGGCGGAGCTACCGCTTGTCGAAAATTATATTATATAGGTAATTCAAAATTTTATTTTATACCTATATATATTAAAGTTAACACCTTTTGACACAAAGTAAAGAATTGACTCAATGATTTAGGAGTTAATTTTTCTTTTTGTGTGTGCTTGCTACTTTATATTTTGACACTCCTCGATATAAATCTTGGCTCCGCCAGCGGAGATGGGTAGGGGCAAATTAGGAAATAAGAGAAAAGATGACGGAACAGTGACGCCCACGTTATCACAATTGGACACACATTTTGTCTAGTAGATAAAGACAAGTGAGAAATGGAAAGGAAAGGAAACTACTCTACCATTTCTGTAGCTTCTTCCCCTCTAATTCCTTTTCTTTGTTTTCCTTTATATTTATCTCCTTGAAAGCCTTCAAGAATTATTCTTTAGTAGTTGTTCCATGTGACCCTTTTCAATTTTTTCCCACCAAACTTTTTACAACTCCATAAAAAACAAAAATATCTTGTATTTGGGTTGTTGAAGATTTGTAAATTTTTGCAGAAAAATTGCTGCCAAGGCTTGATTTTGGCTTGTAAAGAGTGGATCTTTTGTGGGGGTTGTGTTTCTTGTTTTCTTGATGGGTAATTGTATTGGTTCCTCAGCTAGAGTTGAAGCTACTTTGAGCTCTAATACCCCTTCTGGTACTTGACTCTTTTAGTTCTTTTGCTCTTCTGTTGTATGTTTTAGAGTTTATTGAGCTGATTCCTCTGTATGTGGGGTGAGGTGAGGTGGGATGGGTATGGGGGGGGGGGGTGTAAGGAACAACAAACAGCAATTGAAAATCCACAAGTGAGGTTTGGAAGGGTAGAATGCACGCAAACCTTCCCTTATCGCTATCTTGGGAGGTAGAGAGACTTTTTTCCAAAGACCTCAGATAATTGGGGTGGGAAAAAGTTAGAAATTGTTTTTTGTGCATCTTTTCTGCTTTGTGATGGGTAATAGTTCTTTGGTTTTAATAGCTTTCAGTAGTTTTGTTATGTTTCAGAGCTTAGTTAATTGATCCCTGTTTTTTCTGCTTTATGATGGGTGAATTTAGTTGTTTGGATACTCTTTGTTAGTGAATCTTGATTGCTTCCTATCACAGTATTAGGAGAGACATTAAAATTGTTAGTTATATACTAGTTTTTAGCTTGCAGAGAGAACTCTGCTGTGTGGTTTGCTTCATTTTGCTCCTGTTTATTGATGAATTTGGTTTAATCTTAATGTTGGTGCATTCAAGCATGGATCTTTTTCTTTTTTCCAGTATTTGACTTTCACAATATAATTTGGTAAGGAGATTTGTGAGTTTTGTCTGTTGATTGTGAACTTCTGCTTGAGTTTTGTGATTTTGTTTGGTTTATGCCTAGTTGCTTTCTCAACCTCATCTGTTGTTTGAACTCAAAATATGATTAGATTGTTTATGAAACATTCTTTTCTGCTTGAACACATTGAATAATTATGTTTCACTGCGAATAGTTGCAGCGTTGTCCTTAAGCCGAGGGTCTATTGGAAACAACTTTTCTATCTCCCAATGTAGGATAAGGTTTGCGTACACTCTACCCTCCCAAAACACCACTTGTGTGGGATTGCACTGGGTATGTTGTTGTTGTTGTAATTGTAATTTGTTTCCAATCACCAAGATTCTTCTTTTTCATGTCTTGTCTAACTTCCTTATGTTTAGGATGTAAAAAACATCATAATAAGTTAACTGAACTTGATGACACTGTGAAATCCTGGTCTGTCCCCTAAAGTTAACAACTGACTATTGAAAAGAAGAGTTTTATTGTAAGAATGCATTCTAACATAATTGACTGAACAATAACATTTCCTACTCTTTTATCTGCCAGCTAATGAAGCCTCAAGATTTCCCAGCAAAAAAAGCAATTCTTCTGTTCCATCAAGCCTAAGTATTCCATCTTATGGTAGGAAAAGCAGTTCCGAAAGCCTTCCTACTCCAAGATCTGAAGGCGAAATATTATTTTCTCCTAATGTCAAATCCTTCTCATTCAATGAACTGAGAAATGCAACAAGGAATTTTAGACCTGACAGTCTTCTTGGGGAAGGAGGATTTGGTTGTGTTTTTAAAGGATGGGTCGATGCGCAAACTCTTACTGCTTCGAAGCCTGGTTCTGGAATAGTGATTGCTGTCAAGAAATTGAAGCCAGAGGGTTTTCAAGGTCACAAGGAGTGGTTGGTATGTTACTTATGCAATAGTGCTGCTTAAAATTGAACCTTTTTTCTCGTTGGTGTACTAACTAACGTTAAATACTCTGCAGACTGAAGTTAATTACCTCGGGCAACTTCGTCATCCGAATCTGGTTAAACTCATTGGCTATTGCATTGACGGTGACAACCATCTTCTAGTGTATGAGTTCATGTCTAAAGGAAGCTTGGAAAACCATTTGTTTAGAAGTATGCCCACTTTCTCTCCTTCATAGCTTTGGATTTGGCATACTGCTGTGGTTTCTTCCTTTAATAGTGTTTTCTCCTTCTGTCATTTCCTTTGTGTCCCAAAACTATGTGGGGGGGGGGGGGGGGGGGGGGGGGAATTTTTCGGCTCACATATTAGTGGGGTGCTTAGAATTATATGCTATTTACAATTTGGTGGTAATTCTTGGCTTAATCTTTTTGTTTAATAGGAGGACCTCAGCCTCTGAATTGGGCAACAAGAATTAAGGTGGCTATTGGTGCTGCTAGAGGCCTCGCTTTCCTTCATGATGCTAAAGAACAAGTCATATATCGGGATTTCAAGGCTTCTAATATTCTGTTGGATGCAGTACGTATCAGAACCCAATACCTCTTTGTGTAGATATGCCTTTCCTTAGCATAAGTTCTCCTGCTGTCTTGCAAAGCTTAAGACATGTCTGTTTTCTTGAACTTGCAGGAATTTAATGCAAAACTGTCCGATTTTGGTTTGGCCAAGGCAGGGCCAACTGGTGATCGCACACACGTATCCACTCAAGTAATGGGCACACAAGGCTACGCTGCTCCAGAATATGTCGCTACAGGTTGATACATTACCTCTCTTGTTAACTATATCAAACATATAGCATAGTCTTTTGATTAGAAATCCATTTTGTTTAAACATTGATTTTTGATGATTAATCTTGCGCTATGGTTGATGTAACTTTACTTTTCATAATTTAGATATGATGGTAATGCTTAACCAGCATAGTCTAATTATGTTCCGTTTTGGTGTTAATTGCTAGAAAAGAAGAAATATATTCAGGGCATGTGTTTGTACATAGGTTTTTCAGAAGGGAAAAAATGATGTCACTAATTTTCCTATGACTGTTGGCTTTAATTTAACATGGAGAAAAGGTTAATGATATTTAGATGGATACATATTCCTATGATAACCTTTGAAAGTATCCCTAGTTACCGATCTTATTTATCCCGACTTTCTATAAAATTGCTGCATTTTCACGGAGAAAAGAGAGCTTGATTTCTTATTATGAGTAAACATAACTTTGTTTTCCTTATGAAACACATTTCTATCGTCAGTATGATGAGTATTCTCCTATCACAGCTGAACAAATTATGCTTGAAATACTGCTGGACTATTATCTTGCAACTAAATATCGTACCATCTTACAGGTCGTTTGACAGCAAAGAGTGATGTATACAGCTTTGGTGTTGTGTTACTCGAACTTCTATCAGGACGACGTGCAGTTGACAACACAAAAGTCGGTATAGAGCAGAATCTTGTAGACTGGGCAAAACCATATTTAGGGGACAAAAGGAAGTTATTTAGAATAATGGACACCAAATTAGAAGGCCAGTATCCTCAGAAAGCAGCATATACAGCTGCTAATCTTGCTTGGCAGTGTCTAAGTAATGACCCCAAGCTTCGCCCTAAAATGTCCGAGGTTTTAACTGCTCTTGAAGAACTTCAATCCTCAAAAGGTATTAGTAAACTCTCCCATTCTGAGCGAAGAGCTATTTCCAGCCCGGTGGCTGCATTGCCTATGAGGCATCATCGTTCACCCCTGCATATGACCCCGTCTGCTTCACCATTACAAGCCTATCAAAAGTCTCCTCGCGGAAGGTGACTCAGAGAGTAAACATACTTTGGTATGGTCAATGTACATTTCTCTTGTATCTGCCAAATTTTGTTGTCTATATGTTTAAATGTATTGGCATTCCAAGATTACATTTTTTTTAGTCCAATGCTTACTTTGTAACCTATTCATACACTGAGTTAGCTCTCAATGTATTAATTATTTTGCCCTTATAAGCTAATGCCTACTTGGTCAGTCAACAAACTCTACATTAGTGCTGAGTTGATAATACAATGTTTACAATTCACACTCATATCACAGTCTCAACTTATCAAAATCAATACAATTTCAACAATAGTCCTCTCAAGGGACCTAAATTCAAACAAGTTATATGTCGGAACGTGACACCTGATTCAATAATGTGTCAGATTGTGATATCTGGTCTAATAATACGTTCGAATGTGGCATCTAGTTCAATAATATGTCAGAATGTGACACTCGATCCAACAATATGTCGGAACGTGATACTTGATCCACATCACAATCATAATTACAGCCACAATGAATAATGCACAATTGGCTAAGTTCAAGTAATAGATTCATTGCATGCAATTAGGCTATTATAGATTATCAATTAGTTTTAATTTATAATTATATTTTTTTTCACATACAACTTGAAGTTATTTTAAAATTTTTTCCTTTAAGGTTCAATGGCTTTTGTAACTCTAGCTCTTCTATCTTTTTCCAACTAATCCCTCCGTGTCATTTACGTGATATCATTTCTTTTTTAGTCTATTCAAAATAAAAAGAAAAGAAAAGGAAGAAGCCATATTAGTATAGTTAGAAATATTTAGCTTTTAAAATTCTTTTTACTTTTGATGAAATGATTTACAACAACACAAATATCTAAAGTTTATTTTAGACATTAAGTTTTAAAAATCTTTTTTTTCCCCTTAAAGATTGAGCCAAGTTAAAAAGTGCTACATAAAATAAAATGGAAGGAGTGTAACTTTAAATAGTCAATTTATGAAGATAACGTTGAGTTCAATAAAAATTATTACTCACTTTGTCTCATTTTATTTGGCTTACTTTCTTATTTAGTCAGTTCCAAAAAGAAGGATACATTTCTATATTTAGTTTAATTTTAAAATGCTCAATTTACCCTTAATGAAATGATTTCTAGTCATATAAATATTTATGATTTATTTTATGCCATAAGTTTCAAAAGTTTTCCTTTCTTTCTTAAATACCATGCTAAGTCAAGCTAAGTAATATAAATAGGGATCTAGTGAGGATAGTAAATAGTTCCTCCATCCCAATTTATATAAGTTCGTTTGACTTGGTATGAAATTTAAGAAAGAAAAGACGACTTTTAAAACTTGTGGTCTAAAATGAGTCACAAATGTGTGGCTAAAAATCTTTTCATTAAGGATAAAATTGATATTTTAAAGTTAAACTGTTATTAAATATAAAAATATGTTAATTTTTTTGGACCGAATAAAAAGAAAAGTAGGTGATATAAATTAAGACAAAAAAATATTATAGAAATAATTTTATGCCTTTGAACATAAAAATGATGTAGACGATAACGAGGATTTTAGTGGAATGATCATATAACTCCGAACAAAGGGACTAATAATGGAGATGATGGTGACTCTAATCATGAGCATCTTAATAACAAAAAGGATGATGCAAATTTAGGAGGTGATTATATATTTCATAACAAAAAAGATTAAGGAGAGGATGAGGCAGAAGACGATGATGATAGAGATTAAAGGGATAATTATGTGCCTCCTAATAAAGAAAATGATAAAGACTGTGAGAAGGAACACTATGAAGATGAGAATTCTGGAGATGATTATGTGTTTTCTAACAAAAAATATAATAGAGATGATAAGAAAGAAAATAATAATGCTGGAGACTCTATGGATGATTATGCGCCTCGCAACAAAAGAATTGATGAAGATGGTAAGGAAGAAGATGATTATGATAGAGATTCTAACTATCTCTAACCATTCCATAGTCATCATCTTTCTTATTGTCTTTATCAATCGCTTTGTTCGAAAGCACATAATCATTTTCAAGGCCTCCATCATTCATCTTTCTTCTCATTGTCTAAAATATTTTCTTTACTAAGAAACACCTAATCATTCCCAAAATTTCCATCATCATCCTCCTCCCCCTCATCATCACTTTATCATCATATAATTATTCTTTGAATCTCTATCATGTCATCTCCCCCCTTAACCTCACCATCATTTCTTTGTCATGAAGCACACCATCATTTGCATAGTTATATTATTTGACAAAATAATTTTATAAAAGAATAATTATTTTCATTAAATTCATTGTTTTCTTCATGAATAAAACTACTACTATATTAGAACTAAGATCATATAATTTTATTTCTAATCTGGAAAAAAATTATAGCTCAAATCATAAACAAGATCTAGAGTAGCAAAAAATCATTGTACCTTGAAAGAATAAATATTTTTAAAAAAAAAAATTATAGAAAAGCTTTAAAGTTTTTTTTTTTTTGCACAACACTTGTTAATACATATTTTGATTAATATAATTATGCCAAATTAGAACGACTTAATTAGAACCACTAAAGGCGAAAAAGTCAAAATATTTTCCATTGACTATTAATAATCTTATATATAACTGTATCATATTACAACTAGGGATATTTCTAATGAAATTTGTCCATTTAATCTAGGCTAGTACATAATACTTCAAAAAAAAAAAATATGAAAAAAATATCAAACACTACATAATATTTCAATTTTATTCAACAATAGTATCATATCAGATATCATTTAGTCTAGATCATCAAAATTGGGCAACACAAATTGGACAATTGTTATTTTTTCCTATTCAAATTTTAATACATTTAACATGAAAAACATGTGAACAAAATTCATTTTTTAATTTTCAAATCATCAATGAATTAGTCATTTTTACCGTGTCAGTTAATTGAAATGCTTTTTGACCATCTGCCATCACCAAGCAATTCCTTGACTAAATATATCCCAACTTTTAATTGAAAAAAACCAAAGATCATTAGCACCTGCAAAATGAGGATTAGAGATAAATTTATTAGACATGAATCATCTTTTAAATAATGTATTAACAATACACATATAGATTTGCACATACGTATCACCAAAGGATGTGGTGCAGGGGATGAGACTACTCCTCTCTTAACCAGAGGTCTTAGATTCTCCTCCCAAATGGGCCCCTACGCGACATGAATCTGTATATAGTCGGGCTCCAATGCGGGCACCCGACACCGAATAGGAAATAAAAAAAATAAATTTGCACATACATAAGTAAATCTTAAATTTTGATAAACATAAACTCGCATAACTAGTTATAGACGATATATGATATTTCTAAATCTATTTTTTAATAATGTTGAGCAGGTTTAATTTAGCAATACATCTATCTAACATATATTTCCTATGTTCTCATTGTTTCTGTGTGGTTCTGATCTGGCATGTTCCATAAATTTGTTGACTTATTAAAATTTGTTTCCTTATTATTAGTCTCCTTTTAATTTTTCAGTTTCGTTTGACTAACTAATCTTATTTAGTTACCAAAATGATATATATATATGAATCTGGTTAAATATGCATGTCAGTCAAACATTAATTTCAAGTTAAAATCCTCCTTCAAAGATTACTATTATATTTAAGAATCAAATTACAAGGTAATTAATTTATCTTTATCAAAGAGAATAATGAAAAATAGATGAAAAATATCTTAGGTCGCCTCTGCAGTTCTCCAAAACAAAATAGCTAACTATAATCGATCTTGGAATTTGTCTGCACTAAAACCTATCTTATCCCGAGATAACTAATTCCAGCTTACTATAGAAGGATACCACCCACTATAGCGTCTCCAAAAGGACTTTTAAAACTTGTGGTCTAAAATGAGTCACAGATGTGTGGCTAGAAATCTTTTCATTAAGGATAAAATTGATATTTTAAAGTTAAACTGTTATTAAATATAAAAATATATTAATATTTTTTGGACTGCTTAAAAAGAAAAGTAGATCATATAAATTAAGTCAAAAAAATATTATAGAAATAATTTTATTCCTTCGAACATAAAAATGATGTAGACGATAACGAAGATTTTAGTGGAATGGTCATATAACTCCAATCAAAGGGACTAATGATGGAGATGATGCTGACTCTAATCGTGAGCCTCTTAATAAAAAAGATGAGGAGGTGATTATGTATTTCATAACAAAGAAGATTATGGAGAGGATAAGACAGAAGATGATGATGATAGAGATTAAAGGGATAATTATCTTCCACTTAATAAAGAAAATGATAAAGACTATGAGAAGGAAGATGATGATGATGGGAATCTTGAAGATGATTATGTGCCTTCTTACAAAAAGTATAATAGAGACAATAAAAAAGAAAATAATAATGTTGGAGACTCTATGGATGATCATGTGCCTCCGAGCAAAAGAATTGATAAAGATGATAAGGAAGAAATTAATCATGATAGAGACTCTAACTATCTCTAACCGTCCCATAGTCATCATCTTTCTTATTGTCTTTATCAATCGCTTTGTAAGAAAGCACATATCATTTTCAAGGCCTCCATCATTCATCTTTCTTCTCATTGTCTAAATTTTTTTCTTTACTAAGAAACACATAATCATTCCCAAAATTTCCATCATCATCATCCTCCCCCTCCTCATCGCTTTATCATCATATAATTATTCTTTGAATCTCTATCATGTCATCTCCCCCCTTAGCCTTACCATCATTTCTTTGTCATGAAGCACATCATCATTTGCCATAGTTATATTATTTGACAAAATAATTTTATAAAGAATAATCATTTTCATTAAATTCATTGTTATCTTCATGAATAAAACTACTACTATATTAGAACTAAGATCATATAATTTTATTTCTAATCTGGGAAAAAAATTATAGCTCAAATCATAAACAAGATCTAGAGTAGCAAAAAGTCATTGTACCTTGAAAGAATAAATATTTAAAAAAAATAAAAATTATAGAAAAGCTTTAAAAAAAATTTCGCACAACACTTGTTAATACATATTTGATTAATATAATTATACCAAATTAGAACGACTAGATTAGAACCACTAAAGGCGAAAAACTCAAAATATTTTTCATTGACTATTAATAATCTAATATATAATTGCATCATATTACAACTAGGGATATTTCTAATGAAATTTGTCCATTTAAGGCTAGTACATAATACTTCAGAAAAAGAAAATATGAAAAAAAATATCAAACAAACACTACATAATATTTCAATTTTATTCAGCAATAGTATCATATCATATATCATTTAGTCTAGATCATCAAAATTGGGCAACACAAATTGGACGATTATTATTTTCTCCTAGTCAAATTTTAATACATTTAACATGAAAAACATGTGAACATAATTCATTTTTTGATTTTCAAATCATCAATGAATTAATCATTTTACCTTATCCGTTAATTGAAATGCTTTTTGACCATCTACCATCAGCCATCACCAAGCAATTCCTTGACTAAATATCCCAACTTATAATTGAAAAAAAAAAATCAAAGATCATTAGCACCTGCAAAATGAGGATTAGAGATAAATTTATTAGACATAAATGATCTTTAAAATAATGTATTAACAATACACATATAGATTTGCACATACGTACCACCAAAGGATGTGGTGTAGCGGATGAGACTACTCCTCCCTTAACCGGAGGTCTCGGGTTCTCCTCCCAAATGAGGCCCTACGCGACACGAATTTGTATATAGTCGGGCTCCAATGCAGACACCCGACACTGAGTAGAAAATAAATAAAAAATCGCACATACATAAGTAAATCTTAGATTTTGATAAACATAAACTTGCATAACTAGTTATAGACGATATATGATATTTCTAAACCCATTTTTTAATAATGTTGAGTAGGTTTAATTTAGCAATACATCTATCTAATATATATATATATATAGTTTTTTCCTATGTTCTCATTGTTCCTGTGTAGTTCTGATCTGGCATGTTCCATAAATTTCATTGACTTATTAATTTTTTTTCCTTATTATTAGTCTCATTTTAATTTTTCAATTTAGTTTGACTAACTAATATTATTTAGTTACCAAAATGATATATATACACAAATCTGGTCAAATATGCATGTTAGTCAAACATTAATTTCAAAGATTACTATTATAAATTCTAAGATTTAAGAATCAAATTACAAGGTAATTAACTTATCTTTATTAAAGAGAATAATTAAAAATAGATGAAAAATATTTTAGGTCGCCTCTGCAGTTCTCCAAAAAAAAATAGCTAAATATAATCGATGTTGGAACTTTTTTGCACTAAAACCTATCTTATCCCTAGATAGCTAATCCCAGCTTACTATCGAAGGATACCATCTACTATAGTGTCTTGTATAGGACAGAAACTCTAAAATCATCCCCAAGTCCCCATTTTACAATACATTCACACATCCTGACGTTTAGAAATTTATAACTTCTTCATGCCGAGTTCGATATTGGAAGTTTTATTTATCCAAATTCAATTTTGAAAAGTCTTACAAACTTTATAATGTCTTAGCTATTAAAAAAATCAAACCACACTTAGATATTTTGTCACACCCTTAGAGGGTGCCCTTGGCGTGATCAGCATTCAGAAACTATAGCTAGTTATCAAACGAACCACTTGGCTTAATATGCTTATTCAATTGGCAGAAGACTCAATGAAACAAAAGAAAGTAATCAAGTGGACATTTAAACCATCATATAAAACAGTTTCAAATATACTCTTTATAAAAATAACTCAAAATTTATATAAATAACAACAGTTTATAAAAACAGACTCTATTCTAACTCTATTTGACTTAGTTGATGAAGCTTCTATTAACTTACAAGAAGGTGACAAGATAGGTCCAAGGCTGCCTCAACAGACTCTTAAGAGGAGAGAACTCAAAATAATAGATTCCTCCAAAAGCAAGGAGGTCTCACCACTGTTTGGAACTGAATAGATCTTCAACGAAGTGTTTGCTGAGAATCTTTAAAACCTCTATCTGCAACATAAAAAAGATGCAACACCGAGTGACGTCGGCACATGAAATGCACGGGATGTAATATGTCTGAATAGAATAAAACTCAAGAGAAAAACCCAACGAAAGAGTAAAGCACAACTCAACTCGCTCAATATGATATGTAAATTTTTTACAAAATAATATAAAATAATACTTTTCAAATCAACTCAACCATATGCAATTTGTTAAGCCAAATTCAATTTCTATCATTAGAATTTTTTTTAATCAATAACCATCATCACATGAGCAAGTGATGATACAATGCTTTGCACTGTTGTTGCCGCAGTTGTCCAATACCTTGCCAGAGTAAGGGACGATTCATCTTATTGGATGCACAAATTAAGTCCTCTTTTGGGATAAGAGTCGCTTAATTAAATTAACAGGAGGGGAGACACAACTGACACTCGATACCACCATTGGTCGAGTAAGCCACTGGACATGCTAGCTAACTAGACTAGGGGCCAAAAGATCGGACAACATAACATTTGAAAAACTAAGCCTAGATCATTTAGGTCATGACCTGGTCAACAATAAGTCAGATACACCAAGGTAGATAAACCAAAATAATAAAGTATTAGCTAGATAACAAGGCTGCAACCAGAGAGGTACATGCATACTCACATATATATATATATATATATATATATATATATATATATATATATATATATATATATATATATATATATATATATATATACATGCCAAGCTTATGGTTAAAGACTAAAAGTTGCAAAAGAACCAACCCAAAATACTATATCCACAATAGCCTCTAAGTGTGTCACTAGCACTACGGGGATAGGGACCCGACTATACCCAACTGTACAATAAAAAGTAGACATCCTGTGAAAGCTTCAAGAAGAGGTGGAGCTTACCAACTTACGGCTGAACTGGAATCCTAGCGAAGAGGCCGAGAATCCCTATCTGAACTTGCACGCATGAAACAAAATGTTTGATCCCTAAGCAATGGAACGTCGGTACGAATAAAAATGTACTGGTATGTAAGATAGAAAGTATACTCATAAATAGCCATAGTAAAAAGGGTAATAGAGATACCACCTATAACTAATACGCAAATAACCTTTATGACCAAAACTCGGCCTCCTAGTAATCAAATATGCATGGTATGCTCGAGTAATCGCATGTAGTGAATACATTTATATATATATATATATATATATATATATATATATATATATATATATATATATATAGATGCAAATGCATAACATACCCAACCAAATGCTGGCAATGGTGGTCCTTTTTTTGATTGCTAACCTACATCATCTATGCCCGACTTTTGGCCATCTCTGTGATATATATATTGTCACGACCCCGGGTCGGGGCCTAGATGTGACACGGCGAATAGGGACCCGAAAGCCCCCAAACAAGCCTCAAAATTTCCAAAACTCAAATTCAAGTGTAAAAAAAAAAAGAACATTCCAAACCCAAATGGGAGAACATATTTTTATAGATAGATCAAAATGACGTAGTCTTTACAAAACGACCAATACATGCCTCTAAGTAAGGGACGGGGGACAGGACAAGTTCCGGGCTCACCCTCAACAAAATACATATATAGATAAAGCATACAAGAACAAAAGCATGCCCTCGGAAGACGGGGCTCACCACAGGATATCTAAAAGGGGAAGACTACTCGTCCGGCGGGTACTGCTCAAACTGCTCGGTCCCTGCATGGTAAAATCATGTAGGCATAGAGTATGCGTTAGTACGTTGAATGTACCAAGTATGTGGGTATGCAATGCATGTGACTTACCGAACCTGCATAATCATGTTAAGTGGCAAGGGCACATAATATACAAGGAATATATAAACAATGGAAATATTAATATACAAGATGCCATGAAATGCGTGATGTGTGCAATGCGATAATGCTTCTATATAACGGGGATGGACTATAACCGACACACCCAAGTCCATGCGAGCTATTACATGAACCAGACCGAATTGGGACCTCCCATCGGCAGGGAGAAGATTACTTGCCAAAGGTAATCTACATCACACCTTACGGGCAACCCCTACATTCAGTGGATGGCCACCTTCCTTACGGGCAACCCCTACTTTCAGAAAGATTTTCATAACATCTAGCCATTCCTTACGGGCAACCCCTATTTTCGGTAATGGCTCCTATGATGGCGCATAGTTCAAGGAAAGGGAGAGGGACCTTGGGGCTATCCCAACACTCCCAATCCATCGGTGCTAAGTACACATCCCACAAGAATACTTATAAATATATACATATGATTATCAAGAGAGAGCTAACATCCATTTCAAAATGTAATTATACAAATAAGCTCAATTACCAAATCCTAGACTATAACCATAATGCGTATGCAAGGAATAGCTCATCTACACATATACCATAATGGTGCAAGCACCCATATTGCTCAAGGAGCCATAATCATAGACATACCGGTGATCACCTTCTTGTCATATCCCATGTCTTACCAAACTTCACATTATAATCTCCTTTTTGGACAAAAATGGGCTTAACCCACATTTCCGAGATTTTCATGTATAAATCTCATGAATGTGATGCAATGCATGGTGTAGGAATAGCATGGGCAATGTAGAGTGTATCAAAATTCACAATAATATAAAGAGACCAAAATTCATAATAAAATACATATAAATGTAGTATAGATCACCCATGAATGGTAACTCTTAAAAAAGGACTTGCATGTGCACCTTTTCATATACCACATAGATCATTATACTTACATGCTCATAACTCAAGCTTTAGAACATAATATGGCGCATGCATGGTTCAAAATCTCAAGATTAAGTAACACATTTCACATATTAAGTAATCAAGCTTATAAGGTAGTTTTTTTTAAAAAAAAGGGAACTTGGGTCTTCTTGGTTGAAAGGAACCAAGAATCAAACTCACATACCTGATTGTAGACAAATTTGAGAAAAAAAAGACCCAAAATCTTGCACCTTAGCTTGAGAAGTCCTAGAGAGAGGTTAGAGAGTTTGGAGGTGTGAACCTTAGAGAGAGAGAGAGGAAATCTGAAAATTGGGGGTGTTCAACTTATATCGGGGCTTAGGAAGGGCGGGAAATGACTAAATTTTTATTGGAATAAGTCAATATTTCAAAAATGTCATTAATGAAACGGAGCAGAAAATGGTCCGTCTGAGGCATACGGACCAGTAAACGGTCAGTCTGGGCTCACACAGACGTTTATGGTACCGTGGCCCTACCCTTTAACTTTTTCGGAGGAAACATTTTTTTGGACTAAGTATCACCACAATGTCTAGTAAATGGACCGTCTAATGCCACACTGACCGTTTACTGGATCATGGGCCCAGACTTAGAATTTTTCAGAGGCAAGATTTTTTCGAACCAAGTGTCACCAAACGGTCCAGCAAACGGACCGTTTAAGGTCACACGGACCGTGCAAGGGTTCGTATGAAGGTACCAAGGAAGTAAACACACTTAGAACACAATTTGGCAAGAAAATCATGGGCCAAAGCAGCCTCACGGACCGTTTGATGCCACACGGCCCGTGTGGCTGGCCGTGTGGCTTGCCTGCACAAACAGTCTGAATGAAAACGAGCATAACTCCTTGGTCCGAGCTCGGAATTAGGTGAAACCAGGTGCATTGGAAAGCTAATTCAAAGAGCTTTAATTTGGTATGTCGTGGGCCACCCAGTTCACTTTGAGCTAAGAGATATGCCCACTCAAAGTTGACCCTCCTATTGGTACTTGAGAAGAGTTTAGCCAAGGGAATCCCTTGAGGTAATTAAAAATTTTCCGGGTCCTTACATATATATATATGTATGTATGTATATATGTATGTACGTACGTATGTATGTATGTATGTATAGTCATTTGGAAAAATGGCCCCTTACTTCTGATTATAGCTCAAATTTCATTCATAACATGCCATGTAAGATATGAATATTGAATGAACATAGTAGGCCATAGTAAGAGCCATAGTAAGAATTTAGCCAATCTTGGCTCATTAGTACTCTTATTCTCATAACGTCATAATCGCCGTCGTAGCATATACACATGACTCATGGAATCTTATATTTCTTCCGAATAAGTTTGAAAACTTAACATTTGGAATAATACCTTAACTCTGAAAATGTTTATAAAGAGTTTAAGGTTCTTCACATTATTCTTATACTTGGTTCCTTACTAATTAGTAAAAGAAAGTATTAA
Source organism: Solanum rostratum (assembly GCA_029948455.1). Taxonomy (NCBI): domain Eukaryota; kingdom Viridiplantae; phylum Streptophyta; class Magnoliopsida; order Solanales; family Solanaceae; genus Solanum; species Solanum rostratum. Next base: position 9,003,658 of record CM057046.1, read on the forward strand.
AAAAAATCAAGTGCCTTAGTAGTTTAAACAAGAGCATTATAATTGAGAGTATTGGAAATCAGCATGTTACTTTTTAAGCTCTTCTATACAGTTTTAGTGAAGAAGAGAGACTAATTATGACTACTGAATTTCTCTCATAATCTTCTTTTATTTTTGAAGACACCTTCCAAAGAAGATTAACACCTCAAACGTCTAATTTAAGCTAATGCCTACTTGGTCAAGTCAACAAACTCTACATTAGTGTTGAGTTGATAATTCTCCTTCACAATTTTTTCAACACAAATAACACAATTATCATTATACATTCATCGACCCCTATTGATCTCTTTTGCTGGTTTTTTAGAAGATGGTAGTTATTTTAATAAGTAAGATATAAATAAGCAATAAAAATACAATTTATCATACATATGCTGAAAATAATACAATGTTTACAATTCACACTCATATAACAGTCTCGACTTATCAAAATCAACACAATTTCAACAATAGACCTCTCAAGGGACCTAAATCCAAACAAGTTATATGTCGGAACGTGACACCTGATTCAATAATGTGCCGGATTGTGACACCTGATTCAATAATGTGTCGGATTGTGACACCTGTTCTAATGATACGTTTGAATGTGGCATCCAGTTCAATAATATGTCAGAATGTGACACTTGATCTAATAATATGTCGGAACGTGACACTTGATCCATATCACAATCATCCACAATGAATGATGCACAATTGACTAAGTTCAAGTATAGATTCATTGCATGCAATTAAACTATGATAGGTTATCAATTAGTTTTAATTTATAATAATATTTTTTTCACATACATGCAAGAAGTACTATGAGATAGTTGGCATGTATATATTGCATAAATGAAAATATTAAATCATCACCTACCTCGAATTCAAGCCTTGAACTCTATAAAACTGAAGCTTTCTCCTTTTCCAAAGTCCTAGCTCGTTCTTAGTCTATAAACAGTCACGAAATACAAATAATTAACAACAATGATCTAATATATCCGGATTATAGCAAAATTCTAACCTTGACCAAACCTATGAGCATCTACCGCAACTAAGATTTTACCCACCATTAATCATAGGTCTAAATCTATTCCTATATTAATTTCTCCTAAAATCTAAGGTCTAGGAATTATAATACAAGTTAGGGATCCACCAATAGGGAAAATTACGCAACTAAACAAACATTTATAAGTAAATAACAAAACTCAGCTATAGTTTAATAATATTACTTTTCATAACTACTGTTTAATAAAACTGGTTACAAGAAATTGTGGGACTCATTTTTTTTTGTATAATACTCTTCATCTTCCTAATCTTACTCTCTCTCTCCGATATATAAAAATCTGATTTTCCTTTCCATAAATTCCATAATTTGTATCCTATAATCGCTCAAGTAATTCATCGTTCCCACAGGTTCTTGATTTTCAATTTTTTTTCAAACTCCTCCCAAAACGTAGTCCACATAACAATTTTCATCATCCTACCTTCCCGAATGCATCAGCAAAAACGCAATTGCAGCCATTGCCTTGTACAAGAAAAGATTATTACTTCAACAGTATTCACACATACAGAACTACTAATTGTCTACATATACAATAGTTCAATTATTCAAAAGTATCACATATACAGATTATACAACAGACATATACATAATCGACAGAAAAAATCATCTGTCCATACAAGCACAAAGACATATAATAAGACTAATTATATATTAAAAAAAAAAAAGACAACTTCAAAATATAAAAAAAAAATTGTATTATAATTGTACATGGGCACATATACATATAAGTGAAGAATACAAACAGAAATGGTATATAATCACAATTAAAAACTAATAGATGTATACACGCACACATAAATAATTGTATTCAATAACGTTCATACATACAAAACTACGAACTGTATACAGATACAAAAGATTTACACATCAAAAAACTTAAAAGAATGGCAAAGTAATTTATGCAAAAATAAAGTGTATTGATTTAGATAGCAACATTAATTCATATAATATACAAATTAGAATGAATAAACGTGTATCAATGAAATCACAATTTCTTTCACCAGATTTTCGTATGATAAAACAGAAAATTATGCCGTTTTATGTTTGATCTTCTAGCAACCAGACAACAATGGTGTTTTTGAGGGTAGATAGAGTCACTTTAGGCAAGAAAGTCTAATTACATTCAACTTTCATAAATTATGGAACCAATTTTTATAATAATCAGCGAAAATATAGCAATTTATTAATTAAGGTGTAAATATATTTTGTATAATGTCTTAGCAAATATTCGATTTATACAAAAGGAACTTCATGACTATATTTATGAAACGTAATTTTAGAAACTATAGCTATTTTCCCTATTAATTTTCACTAGGTAGCTGTTTATGAAAATTCCATTACCTTTTTAGTACGAGAATTGGTGGACAACTGAAGAAGAATTGCCCTAGGTCATTTTGATCTCTTCTTAAGAACGAATTGAGAGAAATAAGAATAAATTTGAAATTTTGTACAAGGACGAAGTGGGATAAATAAAAATGAATTTTTTATTTTTCTAAAATTAAACCTGCGATTGTTCACTGCCATGATGGGTTACACGGAGAGAGAAACTCCGTAATTCACATCCTAATCCGAATTTACAACAAACTCTCAAATCATGATGTTCCAAAATATATTCTTAACGCGAAGATCAGTTTCAAGAGTTATACACCCGGATTCAGTTCCATATACAATCTCCGTATCATCTTAACTATCTACTTAAATGATTAAACTTACGATCCAACTCTCAATCCCTTATCAAATTATCCTAGACCTATCCATAATAAAAATTGTTTTGAGCTTTTTTGCTTTTAGTTTTTCTAATTGAATAGTTTTAATTTGACACAGTTATATTATTCAAATATGTAATTAACTAATGCTGTGCATGTGAAGTTCTTAAAATCTTCATTGTTGTTTTAAAAATTTTTCTTACTTAATGTTCAATGGCTTTTGTAACTCTAGATTTTGTATCTGTTTTCAACTACTCTCTCCGTCTCATTTATGTGACATCATTTATTTTTTATTCTGTTTTAAAATAAATATCATGTTACTATAATTAAAAATAATTTAACTTTAATTTTTTTTCACCCGTGATGAAATTATTTTACAAGCACATAAATATCTAAAGTCTATTTTATACCACAAATTTCAGAAGTGTTTCTTTTTCTTTAAAGATTGAGCCAAGTTAAAAGGTGTCACATCAGATGAAATGAAAGGATTATAACTTTTACTAGTTAATTTATGAATATAACGCTGAGTTTAATAACAATTATTACTCCCTCTACACCAATTTATATGACTTACTTTCCTTTTCAATCAATTCAAAAAAGAATGACACATTTTTATATTTACTAGCAATTTAACTTTAAAATGTCTAATTTACCCTCAGTGAAATGATTTCTAGCTACACAAATATTTATGATTTATTTTAGACCACAAATTCAAAAAATCTTTCTTTTTTTCTTTCTCAAACTCTGTGCCATATCAAATTAATTCATATAAATTAGGATGTAGTGAGGATAATGAACACCTTCTCCATCTCAATTTATATGATTAAGTTTGTCTTGCAACAAAATTTAAGGAAAAAAAAAGACTTTTAAAACTTGTGGTCCAAAATGAGTCATATATATTTGTATGACTAAAAATTATTTCATTAAGTATAAAATGAATATTTTAAAATTAAATTGTTACTCTCTCTCTCTCTCTCTCTCTCTCTCTATATATATATATATATATATATATATATATATATTTATATAATATTTTAAAATTGTCTAAAAGAAAAATAAGTTATATAAATTGAGAAAAAAAATATTATAAGCTTAATTTTATTGCTTCAAACATAGAAATGATGTAGAAGGTAATGAAGATTTCAGTAGAATGATTATATACCTCCTTAAAAGGGACTAATAATAGAGATGATGGTGACTCTAATCATGAGCCTCCCAATAACAAAGATAACGATGAAGATGCAGAGGATGAAAATTTTGAAGGTGATTATATATTTCATAATAAAGAAGATTATGGAGCCGATGAGGAAGAAGATGATGATAATAGAGATTAATGGGATAATAATGTGTCACTTAATAAATAAAATGATAAAATCTATAAAAAGAAGGATAATGAAAATGAAGATTTTGGGGATGATTATGTGCATCTTAACGAAAATATATAATAGAGATGATGAAAAGAAAGATGATAATGATCGAGACCTTGGGGATGATTATATGCCTCCTTACAGAGGAATTGATGAAGACAATAAGGAAAAAGACGATGATGATAAAGACTCTAATCATCCCCGAAGTCATCATCTTTCTTATTGTCTTTATTCAATCGCTTTGTTAAAAGACACATAATCATTTTCGAAGTCTTCACCACTGTCATCTTTGTTCTCATTGTCTATATTTTTTTCTTTATTAAGAAACACATAATTATTTCATAATCTCCATCATCATCTTTTGGCCATATTTGTATTATTAGACAAAATAATTTTATAAGAAGACTAATTATTTTCATTAAATTCAATATTATCTTCATAAATCGAACTACTCCCTCCGTGTAACTCTATATCTTTTTCCAACTACTCCCTCCGTGTCATTTATGTGGTATCATTTCTTTTTTAGTCTATTCAAAACAAAAAGAAAAGAAAATTAAAGGAAGAAGCCATATTAGTATAGTTAGAAATATTTAGCTTTTGAAATTCTTTTTACTCTTGATGAAATGATTTACAATAACACAATTATCTAAAGTTTATTTTAGACATTAAGTTTCAAAAATCTTTATTTTTTTTCCTTAAAAACTGAGCCAAGTTAAAAGTGCTACATAAAATAAAATGGAAGGAGTATAACTTTAAATAGTTAATTTATGAAGATAACGTTGAGTTCAATAAAAAATATTACTCACTCTGTCCCATTTTATTTGACTTTCTTATTTAGTCAATTTGAAAAAAGAATAATATATTTCTATATTTAGTGATAAGTTAATTTTAAAATGCTCAATTTACCCTTAATGAAATGATTTCTAGCCATATAAATATCTATGATTTATTTTATGCCATAAGTTTCAAAAGTTTTCCTTTCTTTCTTAAACTCTATGGTAAGTCAAGCTAATTAATATAAATTGGGATCTAGTGAGGATAATAAATAGTCCTCCATCCCAATTTATATGAGTTCGTTTGACTTGGTATGAAATTTAAGAAAGAAAAGAAGACTTTTAAAATTTGTAGTCTAAAATGAATCACAGATGTATGGCTAGAAATCTTTTCATCTAGGATAAAATTGATATTTTAAAGTTAAACTGTTATTAAATATAAAAATATATTAATTTTTTTTGGACTGATTAAAAAGAAAAGTTGGTAATATAAATTAAGACAAAAAAATATTACAGAAATAATTTATGCCTTCGAACATAAAAAATGATGTAGACGATAACAAATAATGGAGATGATGGTGACTCTAATCATGAGCCTCTTAATAAAAAAGATGAGGTGGTGATTATATATTTCATAACAAAGAAGATTATGGAGAGGATGAGGCAGAAGACGACGATGATAGAGATTAAAGGGATAATTATGTGCCACCTAATAAGGAAAATGATAAAGACTATGAGAAGGAAGATGATGAAGATGGGAATTCTGAAGATGATTATGTTCCTTCTAACAAAAAGTATAATAGAGACGATAAAAAAGAAAATAATAATGCCGGAGACTCTATGGATGATTATGTGCCTCCCAGCAAAAGAATTGATGAAGATGATAAGGAAGAAGATGATCATGATAGAGACTCTTACTGTCTCTAACCATCCCATAGTCATCATCTTTATTATTATCTTTATCAATCGCTTTGTTAGAAAGCACATAATCATTTTCAAGGCCTTCATCATTCATCTTTCTTCTCATTGTCTAAATTATTTTCCTTACTAAGAAACACATAATCATTCCCAAAATTTCCATCATCATCATCCTCCCCCTCATCATTGCTTTATCATCATATAATTTTTCTTTGAATCTCTATCATGTCATCTCCTCCCTTAACCTCACCATCATTTTCTTTGCCATGAAGCACACCATCATTTGCCATAGTTATATTATTTGACAAAATAATTTTATAAAGAATAATTATTTTCATTAAATTCAATGTTATCTTCATAAATTAAACTACTACTATATTAGAACTAAGGTCATATAATTTTATTTTTAATCTGGGAAAAAAATTATAGCTCAAATCATAAAAAAGATCTAGAGTAGGAAAAAGTCATTGTACTTTAAAAGGATAAATATTTTTTTTTAAAAAAAATCATAAAAGAAACTTTAAATTTTTTTCGCACAACACTTGTTAATACATATTTGATTAATATAATTATGCCAAATTAGAACGACTTAATTAGAACCACTAAAGACAAAAAACTCAAAATATTTTTCATTGACTATTAATAATCTAATATATAACTACATCATATTACAACTAGGGATATTTCTAATGAAATATGTCTGTTTAAGACTAGTACATAATACTTCAGAAAAAGAAAATATGAAAAAAATATCAAACAAACACTACATAATATTTCAATTTTATCATCATTTTCAGATATCATTTAGTCTAGATCATCAAAATTGGGCAACACAAATTGGATGATTATTATTTTCTCCTAGTCAAATTTTAATACATTTAACATGAAAAACATATGAACATAATTCATTTTTTTATTTTCAAATCATCAATGAATTAGTCATTTTTACCTTATCAGTTAATTGGAATGCTTTTTGATCATCTACCATCAGCCATCACTGCAATTCCTTGACTAAATATATCCCAACTTGTAATTGAAAAGAATCAAAGATCATTAGCACCTGCAAAATGAGGGTTAGAGATAAATTTATTAGACATAAATCATCTTTAAAATAATGTATTGACAATACACAAATAGATTTGCACATACATACCACTAAAGAATATGGTGCGGCGGATGGGACTACTCCTCCCTTAATCAGAGGTCTTGGGTCCTCCTCTCAAATGGGGCCCTACACAACACGAATCCGTATATAGTCGGGCTCCTATACGGGAACCCAACACCGGGTAGGAAATAAAAAAAATTCTCACATACATAAGTAAATCATAGATTTTGATAAACATAAACTTGCATAACTAGTTATAGACGATATATGATATTTCTAAACCCATTTTTTAATAATGTTGAGCAGGTTTAATTTAGCAATACATCTATATATATATATATATATATATATATATATATATATATATATATATATATATATATATATATAGGATTAGTTAGTCAAACTAAATTAAAAAAATTCAAAAGAGACTAATAATAAGGAAACAAAATCTGATAAGTCAACAAAATTTATGGAACATTCTCATTGTTCCTGTGTAGTTCTGATCTGGCATGTTCCATAAATTTTGTTGACTTATCAAATTTTGTTTCCTTATTATTAGTCTCATTTGAATTTTTTAATTTAGTTTGACTAACTAATCTTTTTTAGTTACCAAAGTGATATATATATATATATATTAAATATGCATGTCAGTCAAACATTAATTTCAAGTTAAAATCCTCCTACAAAGATTACTATTATAGATTCTAAGATTTAAGAATAACATTACAAGATAATTAACTTATTTTTCTCAAAGAGAATAATGAAAAATATCTTAGGTTGCCTCTCCAGTTCTCCAAAATAAAATAGCTAAACATAATCGATTTTGGAATTTTTCTGCACTAAAACCTATCTTATCCCGAGATAGCTAATCCCAGCTTACTATAGAAGGATACCACCCACTAGCGTCTTGTATAGGACAAAAACTCCAAAATCATCCCCAAGTAGGGGTGGGTTCGATTTTTTGCGGTTTGATTTTTCCCTAAAACCAAAGATAGAACAGAAGGTAATTTGGCGGTTCGGTTTGGTTTTGCCAAAAATAAAGTAAACCATTGGTTTTTCAATTCGATTTTTTTTTGGTTCAATCTTCCATTTTTGTTCGATTTTTAAAAATAATTTTTTAAAGTAAAATAATATGTTGGGTAGAGACATATCATTGTATAGATATGCTAAACAATTGGTAAAGAGTAAAGTTTAGATTAGTACAATTATTACAATATAAGAACTACAATTATCACCACGAAAATTGCAAACATATGTTCTAGAAAAACAAATATCAAATACTCCTTGGAAGGTTCAAGTCAATTGTGTGTAGCCAAAAGAAATTATCAAACAATTATCAAAACTCCTTGAAGTATCAATTAGTTGTAGGTGACAGTAGCCAAAAGACTTCTCGTTGGAAGCTTCAAATCTATGTCTCAACAAGAAAGACTTTCCTGCAACAAGAAAGACTTTCCTTCTTAGCCATGTAGCCTATAAAGTATAAACGATGTAGTATAGCAAAATCAATTTTTGACGGTTCGGTTCAATTTTAGAAGACCAAAACCAAAACCGAAACCGCATAGAATCGGTTTGATTTGGTTCGATTTTTTGTGTTCGGTTTCGATTTTGTATGGTGCGATTTTTTTTGGTATTTTTTGATTGGTTTCAGTTCGATTTTCGATTTTACGGACCCACCCCTATCCCCAAGTCCCCATTTTACAATACATTCACACATCCTGACGTTTAGAAATTCATAACCTCTTCATGCCGAGTTCGATATCGGAAGTTTTATTTATCCAAATTCAATTTTGAAAAGTCTTGCCAACTTTTTAATGTCTTAGCTATTGAAAAAAAATCAAACGACACTTAGATATTACGTCACGCCATTGGAGGGTACCCTTGGTATGACCAACATTTAGAAATCATTGCTGGCTCCCAAGTGAACCACTTGGCTTAATATGCTTATTCAACTAGCGGAAGACTCAATGAAACAAAAGAAAGTAATCAAGTGTGCATTTAAACCATCATATAAAACAATTTCAAATTTACTTTTTATAAAAATAACTCAATATTTATATAAATAACAACAATTTATAAAATTGACTTTGAAAGAAAAATAGACTCCATTCTGACTCTATTTGACTTAATTGATGAAGCTTCTATTAACTCATAAGAAGATGACAAGATAGGTCCAAGAATTCCTCAATAGACTCTTAAGAGGAGAGAGCTCAAAATAATAGATTCCTCCAGAAGCAAGGAGGTCTCACCACTGTTTGAAACTGAATAGATCCTCAACGAAGTGTTTGCTGAGAATCTTTATAACCTGTATCTGCAACATAAAAATGATGCAACATCGAGTGATGTCGGTACATAGAATGTATAGGATGCAATATGGGTGAATAGAATAAAACTCAAGAGAAAACTCAACGAAAGAGCAAACCACAACTCAACTCAATATGATACGTAAATTTTTTAAAAAATAATATAAAATCATACTTTTCAAATCAACTCAACTATATGCAATTTTGTTAAGCCAAATTCAATTTCTATCATTAGAATTCTTTTTAACCAATAACCATAACCATATGAGCAAGTGATGATACAACGCTTTACACTGTTGTTGCCATAGTTGTCATATACCTTGACAGAGTAAGGGGCGATTCATCTTATTGGATGCACAAATTAAGTCTTTTTTTAGGAAAAGAGTCGCCCAAATTAACAGTAGGGGAGACAAAACTGACACTCGTTACCACCATTGGTCGAGTAAGCCACTGGACATGCTAGCTAACTAGACTAGGGGCCAAAAGATCGGCCAACATAACATCTGAAAAACTAAGCCTGGTCTATTTAGGTCATGACCTAGTCAATAATAAGTCACATACACCAAGGTAGATAAACCAAAATAATAAAGTACTAGCTAGATAACGAGGCTGCAACCAGAGAGGTACATCCACACTCACATATATATACATGCTAACCTTATGGTTGAAGACTAAAAGTTGCAAAAGAACCAACCCATAATACCATGCCAACAATAGCCTCTAAGAGTGTCACTAGCACTGCCGGGTGTCACGCCTCGGAAGGGTACCCTAGGCGTGGCCGGCACCCAAAGACTATTGCTAGCCCTCAAGCGAACCACTCGGTCTCAGGACAGTCACTCAACATCAACATAGCAGAATAGTGGAAGTAGAGTAGTGAACTACCTCAATAAAGGGGCCAATGGCCAACATCGTTCTCAACATCATAATAAGTAAGTATAAGTACTACTCAATTCATAAGGGAAAAACATCATCATCAACCTAAACTCATGTCTATGAAGCCTCTAACTTGACTCAACTATCTAAAATGGTATATGGCTACCCAACTCAATAAATAACAAAAGCAACAAATAGAAGGGTCTCCTCCAGATAGCAAGGAGGCTCACCAATGACTGAACTCGAAACCTCTAACCTCAATGATGCGCCTGCTGAAGTCCACTAAATCCTGTATCTGTATCATAAAATGATGCAACGCCGAGTGACATCAGTACGTGGAATGTAAAATAGCTGAATATAACAATATAAGTACAACAACATAGGGAAAACATCAACTCAACATCATACTCCATCAGAATGTCAAGCATCTATCTAAGGCAAGAGATTAGAGTAGACAAATGACTCCTCAACCTCTCATCTCAACATCAGACTCATCTAAAGGAAACTCGACTCAACTCAACTCAAGGAAATCAACTCGACTCAACTCAACTCAAGGAAATCGACTCGACTCAATCACTTCGTTGTATCATCACCGGCTCGTAAGTGATGATTGTCGGTTAGAGAAACTCCCAGTGAGGTCTTACTTGTTAGTACTTTAATATTGATGTTGATGTGATGATATGAGTCGAGTTTCCTTGAGTTGAGTAGAGTCGAGTTTCCTTGATATGAGTTTGATGTATTGATGAGATGTTGATGGGTCATTTGCCTACTCTTTATTCTTTCTTTAGATAGACATTTGACATTCTGATGGAGTATGAGGTTGAGTTGATGTTATTCCTATATTATTCTATCTGTTTCTGTTCTATTCAACTATTTTACATACCAGTACATTTCATGTATTGATGTCCCATTCTGGGACTGCATCGTTTTATGATGCAGAGACAGGTATTAAAGGTCATCGATAAGCGCTTCATTGATGATCTATTCACATTCAGCTGATCGATGAGACCTCCTTGTTTTCGGAGGATTTCCAATTTATTATCATCTAGCTTGAGTAGTACTTTATTTTCCTTGAGTTGGGTAACCATAGCCTGTCATGGTACTATCTAGATGTTTGAGTTAGAGGCTTCATAAACATCTTATCTTTCTTATCATCTCTATTAATTATTATCTTTGTTAGGAGATATACAATAACTCCGCTAGAATTTCAGTCATTGTCTTCGTCATTCCTTTTGTGGAATGATTTGGACGCATAGAAGTATTCCCATAATATTCATCATTACATATAATTATTCTATTTTTCATCAATCGCATTTCCGTCAATAGAAAAAATGATTTTATAAAAAAAATAACAATTTTTCACAAAATTTGATGTTATCTTCGTTAAATTAACTATTACTTTATCAAAACTAAGGTCATTTACTTTCATTTCTAATTTGAATAAAGAAAATTATAACTTAAAACATAGACTAGATCTAGAGTAGCAAAAGTCATTGTAATTTCAATAGAAAAAAATAATAAAAAAGAATGACCATTAACCATCACCAAGAAATTCCTCAAATTATTAGCGCGCATATATATGTGTCAACATTATACATATAGATTAGCATATATGTATATATAAACATGTGCAATAATAGAAATGTCATTAATACTAAAACAGGCTAATAAAAAAATATCAAATAAAAAAATAAATTGAGTATATCCTGATTTCATAAAAAAAACAAAAGGTTTAAAATCTTTAGATTTGATAAGAAAAAATCATCCTCATTTTTTGTTTTCAAAAGCTGTAAAGAGTGGGGGTAGCATATACACAATTAGTGCTAAGGTTGTGCAAGGGATAAGATCACATCATCAAAAAGTAGGGTTAGAAGTCACCAAAAGAAGAGTCTAGCATCTTCTGCGACATGCAGATGCAAGCATTTCCACAGATCTGTAGATACAACACCACTTCCTGCAACAACCGTGAAACAAGTGAGAGGAAAAAAGAATAAGGTAACCAGGAGAGAAAGGAAAAAACGAAAGACTTACAGATCGATCTTCAAAGAGAAACTGATCGTTTGTTCAAGGTGGAAACGCAGAAATACCCAAGGTGGTGGATCACAGGGCACGCTGAAGAAATGAAAAGGTCATTTACTGTCCAAGTCAGAGATAAAAGAAGATGAAGAAAAGGGTGCTTATAGAAGGACCAGGCTGAGGAGAAGGCGGAGAGTCTAGAATGGAGAAGAAGGGGACGGAGTATTCTAGGAAGCCCTATGATATAGAGTCTAAGTCTAAGCCCTAAAAGAAATTCTTGCTGATGAACAAGTTTAATTTTAGCATAAATTTGCCAACTATATATACATGATTTTTGTCCACTTGCCATAATTTTATTTTTCCATATTATTAGTCTCATTTTAATTTTTTTCCCTTATTTTGACTAGCTAATCTTAGTTAGTTACCAAAGTGATAAATAAAAATCTGGTCAAATCATAAATAGTTATGGTGTGTTAGGATATGGCATTAATTTATTTTTTATATTTAAAAAAAATGTAGGGGTTGAGGAATTCTCATTATGTACAATTTAATTCTTTATATTTTTTAATAAATTTTATTTAAATATTTAAAATAAGATATGTTATAATTGAGCTCCGAAATGCATAATAAAATATTCATTTTAGATACTTGTGGCTCATAATTTTGAAAATTCTGCATATTCTCAAGTGTCCATTATGCAAACTAATTAACAATTTAAATATATCACCTCTATCAATTGTACGTATTAACTTTATAAATCATAAAATCACATGCGTAATGCCCGACGAAATTACCGAAATATCCCTAGAGGGGAGATGTGCGCATGACGCATCTTTTAATGCTCGTATGGCAAATCTGAGAACGGATTTATGATTAGCAAGAAAAATTGAGTGGGAAAATGTCCTTGGTAGATTTTTAGAGCAACCGGATCAAAAGATAATTTTCCGACTCGAAAATCGAAACGGTGTCGGTGCACGACGGAGGCGCTTCGCGCCTCTGCAGTGGATCCACACTTATATTTTTTCAAAAAATTTCGACGGGATTGGGAAAACTCGTTAAGAATTTTTCGAAGAAAAATATATTGTACGCGACCAGTCCGCGTCGCAGACTGGGTTATTTCGAAGCTGAAATTTTTTTAATTTTTTTAGGGGCATTCCGGACAATTCCCAACCCCTTGTTTTGACGTAAAAAGGGTCTAAAACCCCAATTTAAGTCCTTTTCTAACAATCTAAAAAGACTAGTGCTTGAGGAACGAGGCAATGAGGTTGAAAATGAGAAATTCAAGAGGAAATCCTTGAAGCGATTGTTGAGAGCTTCATCCCAGGTATGTAAGGCTAAACTAAAAGCATGAGATTGTCCTCTCATGTGCCCCATAGATGGTCATAGAAGAGTTGAAGGTCTAAAGAGTTTACACACATGATTCTTGATGGTTTTTCTTGAAAATTATATTAATTATATGTATTTTCCTATGTTGATGATCATCATAAACTTGCTTTCTTGATTTGAATACTTTTCATGAGATATTGTTTAAATTCTATATGTTAATTTGTTAAAACATGCATAATGAACTTAGGGATTGAATCTTAGCTTAACTCGCTAAACAAGATTATTAACAGTTAAGCATTGTGATATTAATAACTAAATACGATGTAACATTGGTAACTCTCGGTAATGCCTTCATCGATATCGAAATGAATCATTGCACTCATCATCCCTCAATAGTACTTTTGCGCTCCTATTTTTTTTCCACCCAGCGTGTCCGGTACGCACATTGGAGTTCGACTGAATCCGAATTCGTGCCAAGAAGTTCCACATTGGGGGGTAAAGCATTCCTTGACAAAGGTGACTCTGTACCCATGGGAACTCAAACCCAAGAGTTCTGGTTAAGGATGAAGGAGTACTTGCCACTCCACCATAACCCTTGTTGATTTTGCACTCCTGCTTATTTTGGGTAAATCTCATCAATGTAGAAATGAATCATTGCACTCATCATCTTCATCTAGTAGTTTTGCGCTCCTACTTGTTTAGATAAATCTCAAAGTGAACCTTGGATTTTCCCAAAACACTTCAGCTAAGCATCAAATATAAATGAAGTAATTAGGTCCTCATAAAGTGGTCAAGAAAACTCCCAAGAGCACCTTGAGTGATATAGACACGAATCATTGCATTCATCATTTTCCGCAAGTGATTTTGCACTTTTATTTGTTTATGTAACTTTCAAAGTGAATTCTGGAGTTCTCCTAAACTCTTCAGCAGGGCATCAAACAACGAAGTAATTAAACCCTCTAGAACTAGTCAAGGAAAGTATCAGGAACACTTTTGATAGATATAGACATAAATAAATGCATTCATCATCTCCTACTAGTACTCCTGCACTTATACTTGTTTGTGCATATTTCAAAGTAAACTCGAGAGTTCCCCCCCAAAACTTCAAAAGAGCATAAAAATGAAGTAATTAAGTCATTCTGAAGTGGTTAAGGGAACTCGCGAGAACACCTTGATAGATACAGATGTGAATCATTGTGTCAGCATCGCCCACTTATACTCCTACATTTCTATTACTTTGTGTAAATTTCAAAGTGTACTTAGGAGTTCCCCCAAACAGTTCAGAAGGGTATCAAAAAATGAAGTAATTAAGCCTTATGAAGTGGCCAAGGACACTCTTGGGAACACCTTGATCAATGTAGATATGAAGCATTGCATTTATCATTTTCCCCTAGTTCTTATGTACTTCTACTTCATTGTGTAATTTTAATAGTGAACCCAAGAGCTTTCCTAAACACTTCACCCTAGCATCGAATAACTAAGCAATCAGTCTTTCATGAAGTGGTCAAAGGAACTCTCAAGAACACCTTGATAGATATAGACATTCAATCATTGCATTCAGCATCTCCCACTAGTACTCCTACACTTCAACTAGTTTGTGTAAATTTCAAAGTGAACCAGTAGTTCCCCAAACGCGTCAAAAGGGCATTAAAAATGAAGTAGTTAACCCTCATGAAGTGATCAAGGGAACTCTAGAGAACACCTTGATCAATATAAATATGAAGCATTGCATTCATCATTTCCATCTAATACTTCTGCATTTCTACTTGTTTGTGTAACTTTAAAAGAGAACTTAACAGTTCCTCTAAACATTTCAGTAGGGCATCAAAGAACGACGTAAGTAGTCAAAGAAACTCTGGGAAATGCCTCGATAGATGTAGACATGGTTCATTGCATCGATCATCTCCTGCTAATGCTCCTGCACTTCTATTTGTTAGATTAATTTTCAAAGCGAACTCGAGAGTTTCCCAAATCAAGCAATAAAGTAATTAAGCCCTCATGAAGTGGTCAAGGGAACTCGTAAGAAACCTTGATCAATGTAGATTTGAAACATTATTCATCAATTCCTGTTAGCACTCCTCCACTTGTATTTGTTTGTGTAATTTTCAAAGCGCACCCAGGAGTTCCCCCAAACACTTCAGCAAGGCATCAAACAATGAGTAATTAAACCTTCATGAAGTGGTCAAGGGAACTCTCGAGAACACCTTGATAGACATAGACATGAATCATTGAATTCATCATCATCTCCCATTAGTACTCTTGCACCTCTACTTGTTTGTGTAAATTTCAAAGTGAACCCGAGAGTTCCCCCAAACACTTCAACAGGGCATCAAACAATAAAGTAATTAAACCCTCATGAAGTGGTCAAGGGAACTCTCGGGAACACCTTGATAGACATAGACATAAATCATTGAATTCGTGATCTCTCATTAGTGCTCTCGCACCTCTACTTATTTGCATAAATTTCAAAGTGAACCCGGGAGTTCCCCCAAACACTTCAGCAAGGCATCAAACAATGAAGTAATTAAACCCTCATGAAGTGGTCAAGGGAACTCTTGGAAACACCTTAATAGACTTGCGAAACATTGGTTATTCATTGATCATCTCCAACTAGTACTCTTGCAGTTCCACTTGTTAAGTTTGTTACAACATACATTCCTATATATACTGTGTTAGTAAGCAAATTCCATGCATAAGGTGAAAGTGGGATTTGAGCTGGGATATGGGATAACATTAACTTGAATCTGGCTACAAATATGGTTAATATTAAAGTTAGAGAATATCATGAAAAAGCAATACCTTTTTCCTTTTTCTCTTTACATGTGTTTAAGTGATGGCTTCACTTGCTAATTCTCATACCTAGGGTTCAACTTGATATAAATATGTCTAAATTAATTAAACCTAATAATTTCTTTGCTAGAAATAATGGATTCATTAACTAATTCTTGAACTATATAATGCAACTTTTTCATATTCTTTTATACATGCCATAAATTTCCTTTTAAATAAATTTAAAGATTAATCATATAATAATTCACACTGAGATATTTAAATACTTTGACCCTTCTGTGACAGAGGAGGTACAAATTTTATAAAGATATTCTAGATATTGTCCAATTTACTTTATGATTGATAAAATAAAAAGTGCCAACAAAAAATATAATGTTGAGTGAATTTTATTCTACATGAAATGTTTCCCCTTTGTTTTTGCCTTCACTTGGATAACAATGTAGACCAGGTTCAATATTAAAGCCTCAAGAAGTATATTCTGAGCCTATTGTACCAAGGAATATTTCTTTTCTAGAGCTTAGAAAGTTAAACAACAACAATGACAACGATATATTCAGTTTAATCCCACAAAATAATGTTGCATATTTGTGGACTTTATAATCATCTTAGAGGTAAAGAGAGAAGAATTGTTTATGATGGATCCTTAGATCAAGAAAAATAATCCAAAATAATATAGAGAAAGAAATAACTAAAATGAAATGCCATTTTTCTAACTGAAAGTGCATTATTGCGGAACATGTTGATTAAATCTACACTTGTATTAAAAATGAATTATGCACGCAATATAAATGTATTATAAGTATTAGAATATAGATTGTGTTTGTTTAGTAAAAAAAATGGCATAATGTGTATTAAAATATCTGATAAATGTATAATCTATCAATAAAATTTATATTATATATGTTTATAAATAGTCCTCTATCACATGTATTAAAACTGTATCATAATTGTTCAATAAAAAAGATTTGTCATTGCTATAGATGATAAATATTATACTAATATAATATATCTATGTAAGTTTCCAATAAATAATAATTGTATCCTTAACTTTAGAACCGGACTTATATAGAACTCCATACTTTTTCTCAAAAAATGTATTTATATTTAAAAAAATAACTAAATATTTATACATATTTATTAATTCAGCAAAAAAAAAAAGTTATACATTTTCCTTAGATTATATATATATATATATATATCCCTTCACTTGAAGTTTGTATATTGAATTTACTTGTTACTTTTTATTTTTAAAGATTTTTTTTTTTCCAATTAATCGATATTCATTGAGACACCTGATGTAATGATAGCGGTTTTGATATTAATGTTTAGTAATTTATGGGCTCGCATATGAATATAATTGTATATACAAAATGATAAAAATTTATTTTTTAATTTAATAAAATATTATATATTTAGGCTTAATTATATAAATATCTATTAATATGAGTTTATTTTAGATGAGTTAAAACTCATAAATCTTTTTTTATTATTACGATGGGAAATTATAAAGTACTTTTCATGAAAAGACACTTTAGAATCTTCTCCCTCCAGGCTCCATCTCAGAAAAAACTAATTGAAAAAATACTTCTTCGAGGTTTAGAAGATCAGGTTCATCAATAAAATTATCATAATGATTACAAGATTAGTGTTTTTATCTTTCTTATATATTGATGTTTATGTCTACTAATTTATTTGTCATTTTGGGTGAATTCTTTAAAAAAAAATCATTAATTAATTCCTATTAGGGGTGACATAAACCGGCATTTCTAGTTATAAATATATGATATTTAAAAATAAATCTAATGATGAACAGATTTAATTTTAACAATAATATTAATATTTGATGAGTAATTAGAATATTCATATCACGACCTAAAATGGGGTCATGACTAAAATGCCACTTAATTCTAAACCCAACAATAAAAGCACACTAAAAAGAAGAAAACCCAACAAATAAAGTTACCACATAAAATCATATCCCAGAAACTGATGTCACGGGTGTAAAGAGCATCTAATACGAAAACTAGTCAAATAAGCACATAGCAGTCTTTAAACAGAAACAAAGACTACACAAGATAGGGTCTAATGGCAACTCGAAGCTAGAATCTCACCACTAGATTTGGGTAATCAACTGCTCGAATGAATCAAACACCATGTGGAAATCCCAAGCTAGAATCTGTGTGGGGAAAAAGAAGTAGGGCGAGTACACATAATATGTACCCAACAGGTTTTAACCGACTGGGAGTTAGAAATTGAATAAACTATAAAATAATCTAGGAACGCTTCCGCCCACAACAGAAAAACCAGTCCGGCATCGATGTCACCAATTTATATAGAATGATGCGAATAAAGTAAACACATAATCTCAGATAAGCCAATCCAAAACAATCACAAGTAATACAATGAGATGATATGCAATGCAAGGTGGAATCAAGATTGTCGCTCAGCTTGTCATATACACCCCCGTCGAGCTAAGGCTCCATAGACTAAGGGGACCCATGAGGACCTTGCAGGCCATATACCTCAATCACAATATATCAACTACCTTGTCACCTAACTCGTGGTCAAGGACTCATGATAAGAATCACAATATATCAACTACCTTGCCACCTAACTCGTGGTCAAGAACTCATGATAAGAATCACAGTATATCAGCCGCCATGCCACCTAACTCGTGGTCAAGGGTTTTAAAAAGTAGTTTCACAATTCACAATTCATCAATATATCATGACATGTAGTATGGGAACGCATGCAATCAAGACACAATTATGGAAATAATATTTCTCTTGACAAGCAAATAAATGTCAAAGTTCTCAAAGTTTAACTATTATAATATTCACCCTCTTTTATACATATTGAGATACAATAATCTTTTAAAATACTTCACCACATGTTAGTAACTTTCTTTTCTCAAGTAAACCATGATCCTCAATATCATATCACAATTATTTTTCTTTCTCAACATGTCATATTCACAATATTCTCAATTTAGGATTCACATGCTCTCAAAGCAAACACATAGACAATTAAAACCCTCACACTAGCCACAATAAGAATTTCCAACCCAACACATGATACGATCTCATTTCATAGATTATAACACACGAATATTCAATAACTCAATCCCAATCTCAAAGAAGGATAGCCAAACCTACCTCAACGTCAGAACCGCACTCGAACACTTCTACCGAATGGACAAATCTTGAATTCAACTCGCAAAACAACAATTTTCTATCAAGAACAAAATATACATATCACAAGAAGTTCAATGATACCCATATTACAATATGTCTAATCCAGACCTAAAGCCTCACCTAAATCTATAACCAAATTCTTCAATTTCAAGCCTCGGTTAAATCTTAATTCCTTCAAATAACATAATCTAAAATATATTATTCATAAATTTATTGTTAGAACTACTATTCAATCATCCATTCTATTAAGTTGAATGAAATCAAAATGAACCAACATGCAAGGCATATTATTTCGTCATCCCGGGAAGAGTTCTCAGCAAATCACTTGTAATTTGTAATCAATTTTCACCTAACAGCTTAAAAGAATGTCAAGAATAGAAAAAGTTAAATTATTTTACATAAGTTACAATTTAGTCCATCAATTAAACTAGTTATCTAAATTTATCTGAAACTTAAATAGCTATTGATGAATATTTCGAAGTATTCACTTAAACTTTACGAGAAGAATATTTTAAGAAAACAAGAGAACTAATTCTCCAAATAACCTAACGGGTTATTACAATTCATGCCACTCATCGATACATTTTCTGTATTAAAAAAAAAAAAAAAGGAGTCCCATGGACTAGTTATGCAAATATATATTTATAAGATACACAATTAAGTTGAATTACAATAACATTTTGATTGAATACATCAACAACTCTTTAAATTTGAGAAAATATATTTAGACAGTAGAATTATAACATGTTTCTATTGAGCATGTGAAAAAAAACACATGATAAAATATTTTAATGTGATACTAATTATGTTGGTCCCAATAAACCATTAAATCACATGCTTGTTTCATTGATGCTATTAATATTTATAGTGAACGGAGGAGACATATTTAATATGATCAATTTATTTTACATAATGGATCCTTTTGGCTTTTTAAAAAATATAAGTCTAACGTATTTTATCGAAATACTTTATCATGTGTCAGATGCATAATTGAAATATAATTTAATTTGAATGTTAAAAATAAAATCTATTAGTTTAGTGTATTTAACCAAAATTTTAAATTACTTAATTACTAACTAATAACTCTACTCAACAAGATTATATATTGGCAAACATATGTGAACATGGCATCCTTGTAGCTGTCAAACATATATTATTTTTTTGCCTTAATATTAGGCTTATTTTAAAGTTTTTCACCTTATTTTACTAACAATTTTAATTAGTTACCAATGTGATATATTTGAATCTAGTCAAATCATAAGAAATCAAATCATAGAAATTACTATGGTGAGTAGTTATGGTGGGATATGCGCATGGCGCTGATTAATATATTTTCTCTATTAAAAAAAAGCGAAGGCGACTTCTCATTACGTACAATTCAATTACTTAAGTTTTTCAGAAAATTTTATTTAGACATTTAAACTACGATTTGTTTCAATTAAGCACTCAAATACTTGACAAATATTCATATTAGATACTTACAATTTATAATTTTGAAAAATCTTTTGCACATGTTCACAAGAACTCATTGTGTAAGCTAGTTAAGCATTTAAAATATGTCACATCCATCAAATTTCATATTTATTATTAAGATAATAATAATTTTATTAGAATTCACCAAACAAATTATGTAAATATTGATCTTATATCAGGACATTTTAAGCTCACACAAATTTAATTTTTAAAATATTGAGATCATATTACGAAGGTTCTAAAATACCACAAATTGAACCAAAAAACCTCCACAAATTAAAAAGTCATTTTGTGGAGGGCATCGTGGAGGTTTATTAAAACCACAAACATGCTTGTGGCAAGGATAATTATCACGTTTTTAAAAAAATCTCCGCAATTCAATTTGTGGACTCCATAAACTGCCACAACTTGACAAAATAACCTCCATAAATTGATAGTTTTCTTGTAGTGTTGATCAATGTGTATATGAATCATTGATTGATTATTTTCCGCTAATACTCCTGCACTTCTACTTGTTTATATAATTTTCAAAGTGAACCCGAGAGTTTCCCCAAGTACATTAGCAAGGCATTAAACCACGAAGTAATCAAGCCTTTATGAAGTGGTTAAGGGAACTCTCAGGTGCATCTTAATAGATGTAGACATGAATACTAATTCAAGTCATCATCTCTCGTTAGTACTTTTGCACCTATACTAGTTTGTATAAATTTCAAAGTGGACACTACTGAATTTCTCCCAAACACTTCAGCAGGACATCAAACAACTAAGTGATTAAACCCCTTGTGAAGTGATTAAGAAAACTCTCAGGAACACCTTAATAGATGTGTACGAATCATCGCATTCATCATCTCCCATAAGTATTCCCGAACTTCTATTTTTTTGTGTAAATTTTAAAGTGAACCTGGGAGTTCCCTCAAACACTTCAGCAAGGATTCAAACGAGGTAAGAAATTCCTCATGAAGTGGTCAAGGGAACTCACGGAAACACCTTGATAGATGTAGACATGAATCATTGCATTTATCATTTTTCAACTAGTACTATTGCACTTTTACTTGTTTGTGTAAATTTCAAAGTGCACACAGGAGTTCCCCCAAACACTTCAACAGGGCATCAAACAATGAACTAAATAAACCCTCATAAAGTGGTCAAGGGAACTCTAGGGAACACCTTGATAGATGTAGACATGAATCATTGCATTAATCATATCTCGTTAGTGCTCCTGCACTTCTACTTGTTTGTGTAAATTTCAAAGTGCACACAGGAGTTCCCCCAAACACTTCAACAGGGCATCAAACGATGAACTAAATAAACCCTCATGAAGTGGTCAAGGGAACTCTAGGGAACACCTTGATAGATGTAGACATAAATCACTTCATTCATCAACTCTCATTAGTGCTCCTACACTTCTACTTGTTTTTGTAAATTTCAAAGTGAACCCAAGAGTTCCCCCAAACACTTCAACAGGGCATCGAACGATGAACTAAATAAACCCTCATGAAGTGGTCAAGGGAACTCTAGGGAACACCATGATAGATTTAGACATAAATCACTGCATTCATCATCTCTCATTAGTGCTCCTGCACTTCTACTTGTTTTTGTAAATTTCAAAGTGAACCCAAGAGTTCCCCCAAACACTTCAGCTAGGCTTCAAGCAATGAAATAAGCCTCGATGAAGCGATTAAGGGAACTCTCAGGAACACCTTAATAGACATGAGAATTATTTTTGCTCATCATCTTTTATTAGTACTCTTGCACTTCCACTTTTGTTTAATCTTGTTACAACATACACCCATATATATGTGTGTGTTCATGCAATATGTGAAAGTTATGTTGAATCTGGCTACAAATATGGGTAGTATTAAAGTTTGAGAATATCAACAAAAAATTATTCCTTCTCCAGAACCTTTTTCCTTTCATCCCATATTGTACCTTTTCCTTTTTTTCTTTTCATGTGTTTAAGGTGATGGCTTTTATACCCAAGGTTTTAATTAACATGATATTAAATATGTACAAATTAGCATCTTCAAGTTTCTTTCTTGCATTTGCTGGATACAATGGATTCACTGGCAAATTCTTGAACTTGTAATATGACTTTTTCATATTTTCTTATCCTTGTCGATTTTCTTCAAAATAATTTTACAGAATCATATAAGAATTATTTATGAAACAGCCTTTCTACCTCTGTGAGGTAGTGGTAAGCTCTGCGAACATTTTATCCTCCCAGATCTCACTTGTGAGATTTCACTAGGTATGTTAATGTATATAAGATTTATTTATACTTTGACTCTTCTAAGACAAAGAGAGTAGATATTTTAAAAAGATATTCTAGATCTTGTCCAATTTACTTTATGATTGATAAAATAAAAGCTATCAACAGAAAATATAACGTTGAGTCAATTTTATTTGTGCATGGAATGTTTCCCTTTATTTTGGTAGAAATTTTTGCCTTCACTTGGATGACAATATAGACTAGGTTCAATATTAAAACCTCAAGGAGTATATTCTACAGCCTATGTGTACCATAGAATATTTCTTCAGAGTTCAGAAAGGCCATTTTAAAGGCCGATATGCAATGGCAAAGCTAGCCTATACTCAAGGGTTCATTTGAATACCTGTCGACAAAAAATTATAGTACTATTTATACATGATTAAAATTACTTTTTATGTATATTTAATTGATGTCGAACCTTTGACTAATTAGTGTGTTCACTTCCTCAGATTTTGAATTCCCTTGATAAAAAATTTGACTTCACCGTGACCAATATGTTAATTCTTATATTTAAGGGTTTTCACGCTTTGTGTGATGGTGATAGGTTTAACATTAATTTCTATTAGGGGTGGCAAATGTATGATTTGAGCTAAAATTGGAAGCATTGAGATGGAGTGAATCAATAAACGGAACAATGCCCAATCTTGTCTCAATAAGATGAATTAGATCAAAATGAGCTTAGTAATAGGTCATAACCCAAATCTATCCAACTTTTTTCTTTCTTTTTTCGAAATATCTATAAACATTTTCAGCCAAAGTGGAGCTAGGAGTTCCTCTAAACACTTCAATAGGACTATTAATTGGAATTTATGGAAGAGTTTGATAGATTTATATATGAACCATTTTGTTCATCATCTACAACTTGCACTCTTGTGCTTCAATTTGTTCGTGTAAATATAAAAGTGAACTCGAGAGTTCCCCCAAACACTTATGGAGAGCATCAAACAACCAAAGTAAGCTCTAATAAAGTGGTTAAGGAAAATTGATGGAACACCTTGATAGATGTATACATGAACCATTGTTCTTGCATTTCTATTCGTTTATGTAAATTTCAAAATGAACCCGGGAGTTCCCCTAAACACTTCCAAGGCTTTCAAACAACGAAGTAAACCCTCATGAAGTGGTCAAGAAAGCTTTAAAGAACACCTTAATAGATTTATACGTGAACTATTATGTTTGTCATCTCTAATTAACTAGCACTTTTGCACTTCTATTCGTTTGTGAAAATTTCAAAGTGCACCCTGGAGTTCCCCTAAAAACTTTAGTAGGATTTTCAAACAACAAAGTAAGGCCTCAGGGGGTGGTCAAGGAAAATCTAGGGATCGGAACACCTAGATAGATTTATATGTGAGTCATTATATTCATCATCTCCAACCACTACTCTTGCACTTCTATTGGTTTGTGTAAATTTGAAAACAAACCCAAGATTCTTTAAATTAAAAAAAAAAAGATTTCCTCAAATACTTTGGTTGGCTTCAAAACACAAAGTAAGCCCTGATGAAGTGGTCAAAAGAACTCTAGGAAACACCTTAATAGATTTGTAGATGAAACATTGTATTCGACACCTCCAACTACTACTCTTGTACTTTATTCGTTTGTATAAATTTCAAAGTGTATCCGGGAGTTCCCCCAAACACCTCAGTCGGGCTTTCAAACAATAATGTAAGCCCAAGTGAAGTAGTCAAAGGAACTCTAGGGAACACCTTGATAGATTTATGTGTGAGCCATTGTGTTTATCATCTCAACTTGTACTCTTGCACTTTTATTCATTTGTCTAACTTTAAATAATCCAAGCAGTAGTTCCCCCAAACACTTCAGCTGGATTCAAATAAAAAAGTAAGCCCTAGCTAGTGAAGTGTTCAATGGAATTCTAACGAACACCTTAATAGATTTATACATGAAACATTGTGTTCATCGTCCCTAACTAGTACTCTTGCACTTCTATTTGATTGTGTATATTTCAAAGTGAATTTGGAAGTTCCCCCAAACACTTTAGCAGGGCTTTCAAAAAAAAAAATTAAGCCCTCATGAAGTGGTCAAGGGAACTCTAAGGAACACCTTGATAGATTTGTAATGAGCCATTGTATTCATCACTTTGACCAATACTTTTACACTTCTATTCATTTATGTAAATTTCAAAGTGGACGCAGGAGTTCCCCCAAACACTTCAGCAGGGCTTTCAAACAACAAAGTAAGCCCTCATGAAGTGGTAAAGGAAACTCTGGGGAACACCTTGATAGATTTATATGTAAGCCATTGTGTTCAGCATCTCCGACCAATACTCTTGCACTTCAATTCATTTCTATAAATTTTAAAGTGAACCCAGGAGTTCCCCCAAACACTTCATCAGGGCTTTCCCTCATAAAGTGGTCAAGGGAACTCTAGGGAATACCTTGATACATTTTATGTGAGCCCTTGTGTTCATCATCTCCAACCAATACTCTTATACTTCTATTCGATCATTTCTGTAAATTTCAAAGTGGACCCGGGAGTTCCCCCAAACACTTCAGCAAGGCTTTCAAACAACAAAGTAAGCCCTCATGAAGTGGTTAAGGGAACTCTGGGAACACCTTGATAGATTTATACGTGAGCCATTGTGTTCATCATCTCCGACCAATACTCTTGCACTTCAATTCATTTCTGTAAATTTTAAAATGGACCCAGGAGTTCCCCCAAACACTTCAGCAAAGCTTACAAACAACAAAGTAATCCCTCATGAAGTGGTCAAGGGAACACCTTGATAGATTTATATGTGAGCCATTGTGTTCGTCATCTCCAACCAATACTCTTGCACTTCATTTCATTTCTGTAAATTTCAAAGTGGACCCAGGAGTTCCCCCAAACACTTCAGCAGGGCTTTCAAACAACAAAGTAATCCCTCATGAAGTGGTGAAGGGAACTCTAGGGAACACCTTGATAGATTTATATGTGAGCCCTTGTGTTCATCATCTCCAACCAATACTCTTGCACTTCAATTTATTTCTGTAAATTTCAAAGTGGACCCAGGAGTTCTCCCAAACACTTCGGCAGGGCTTTCAAACAACAAAGTAATCCCTCATGAAGTGGTCAAGGGAACTCTAGGAAACACCTTGATAGATTTATACGTGAGCCATTGTGTCCATCATCTCCAACCAATACTCTTGCACTTCAATTCATTTCTGTAAATTTCCAAGTGGACCCAGGAGTTCCCCCAAAGACTTCAACAGGGCTTTCAAACAACAAAGTAATCTCTCATGAAGTGGTCAAGGGAACTCTTGGGAACATCTTGATAGATTTATATATGAGCCATTGTGTCCATCATCTCCAACCAATACTCTTGCACTTCAATTTATATCTGTAAATTTCAAAGTGGACGCAGGAGTTCCCCCAAACACTTCAGCAGGGCTTTCAAACAACAAAGTAAGCCCTCATGAAGTGGTCAAGGGAACTCCAGGAAACACCTTGATAGATTTATACGTGAGTCATTGTGTTCATCATCTCCGACCAATACTCTTGCACTTCAATTCATTTCTGTAAATTTCAAAGTGGACCCAAGAGTTCCCCCAAACACTTCAGCAGGGCTTTCAAACAACAAAGTAATCCCTCATGAAGTGGTCAAGGGAACTCTAGAAAACACCTTGATAGATTTATACGTGAGCCATTATGTTTATCATCTCCGACCAATACTCTTGCACTTCAATTCATTTATGTAATTTTCAAAGTGGACCCAAGAGTTCCCCCAAACACTTCAGCAGGGCTTTCAAACAACAATGTAATCCCTCATGAAGTGGTCAAGGGAACTCTAGGGAACACCTTGATAGATTTATATGTGATCCTTGTGTTCATCATCTTCAACCAATAATCTTGCACTTCAATTCATTTCTCTAAATTTCAAAGTGGACCCAGGAGTTCCCCCAAACACTTCAGCAGGGCTTTCAAACAACAAAGTAATCCCTCATGAAGTGGTCAACGGAACTCTAGGGAACACCTTGATAGATTTATATGTGAGCCCTTGTGTTCATCATCTCCAACCAATACTCTTGCACTTCAATTCATTTCTCTAAATTTCAAAGTGGACCCAGGAGTTCCCCCAAACACTTCAACAAGGAATGAAACAACAAAGTAAGCTTTGCTGAAGCGATCAAGGGAACACCTTGATAGAGTTGAGAACCATTTTTGTTCATTATCTTTAACTAGTAGGTAATCCTGCACTGCTACTTGTTTGTTTTATGTTTTTACAACATATACTCCTATTTATAACATTGTTTTGGAAAGAAAATATCCATGCCTAATATGAAAGTGGAGTTCAATATGTATGGAGTGACACTATAATATTGAATCTGGTTACAAATATGGGCAATATTAAAGTTTGAGAATATCATGAAAAAGAGTGATTCCTTCATCATCTCATATTGTACTCCAATATTCTAGATATCTTGGCCAATTTTCTTTATGCATTTTGATAATAAAAAGGTGTCAACAAGAAATATATAACATTTATTTGTGCATGGAATGTTCTCCCTTTTTATTTTGGTAGCTAAAAGCTTAGACATGTAAGATCAGAGAATTCTTCTAGATCTTACATTTTAAATTTACATTTACAACAACTTATATTAGAAAGAATATTAGAAGACCATTTATATTTATATTTATATTTATATTTGCCTTTACTTGGATATAACAATGCAGACCCGGTTCCATATGTAAAATCTAAAGGAATATTATGAGCCTATTGTTTGTTTCTTGTATTCAGAATTACTCCTCCGTTCATTTTTACTTAATAATTTAAATTTATATGCTTTTTAAAAAATAATATAGATAGGTGAATTTATACGTAAACATACGAGACACATTTTAAAATTGATATAATTATATTTGTTGGTATTCATCCTAAAAGAATACTAAATGATGTAATTGACTGAAAGTTGAGTTATTTATTTAGACAAGTCTAGGGATCGATTTCCACTAAATATATTTTTTATGATACAAAAATTCTAGGTTCGCCTCTCTAGCATTCACAATTTCACATGGCACGGTATACAAATTTTATCCTGACATGACTGTTTGCAACAAATTTTAAAGTGATGAAAAATAAATTACAATCATAAATAAAATATAAACAAACATAATTTTATTCATAAAGGATATAGGTACAAATCTATTCCTTTCTCACAAGATTTTTTCATTAATTGAGAGTTGTTAGTGACGTATTTCTCAAATGGAGGATGATTTTGACCTCCTTAAGCCATATTTTGATCTCTCTATGGATATTTGAGATGTCCTTTCAAGGGAATATAATACCCTTTATATAGGCATGAATTAAAGTTTGGAGTAGAGTAACGTCCAAGAAACTCAGACTAAAATAGACTAATTTTGTAGAGTCCTACAAAATTTCAATGTCTACAGTGACGAAATAAATAAATAAATATTTGATAGTCTTTGTTATTACATAGTTTCAAATACACATAATTTTACAAATATTTATTGGTCTAATAAATCAACAATAGTAGTAACTAACTATAATTTGATCGATAAACGCATACTCACGCCGTTCGAACACTCTCTTCACATGGAGTATGAGTCCTTTTTTGTAAAATTAAAAACTAGGATTTTTTTTTTCAAAGTATAAATTTATGAATCAAGTTTTATACTTATAGAAAAAATAAAATCACAATGTATAATGTCAAATCTTACTTTTTGAAGAATTTGAGATTTTAAATCACGATTTGAATTTTGAAGTTGTAATCAAAATTTTATGTAGATTTTCATGAATAAACGATTATTTAAAATTATTTGAAACATAAAATCAGACTCTCAAATCCAACTGTAATACATCTACTTCAAATAGAAATTAATATCTTTTCTGAGACTAAGAATTTTAGAGGTAAGTGCATTTTGATCAGATTGAACCTAGTCACAATTGTTTGATGAATTCGAGAAATGGAATCATAATTTATAACAAGTGACCACAAAATCTAACCTTTTGTTATATTTGTGTCCAAAGTTTTTATATATTCTTTTGATTCTCATCCTTCATCTAGCCACAAAGTTGGCCTAAGTTCAAAAATCACATTCTTTTTCCATCCATTTCTCTTACTTTCTTTTTCTTTTTCTTTGAGTTAATTTCATTGATACTCAATTTTACTTAATTTCATTAAGTAAAAGCGTGTAGGTTTTTTTGGGCCAAGTTGTCACAACAAACAGTTTATGAACAAATTGTTACAATGTTACAACAAACAGTTTTTTTGGGCCAAATTGTTACAACAAACAGTTAAATGAAAGATATTTGTGTGGCGTATTAACAAAGGATATTTCATCTTTTTTGAATTAGTCATAGAGATTTTAAACGAAAAGAAATAAGAAACAAATTGTTTAAACATAATTATTTCACATCCAAAAAGGATTTTGTTCTTAAAAAGACATTGTGTTTATTAATAAAAAGTATATTTTAACCTAATTAAGTAACAATATGAAATTTTTCTTGGATCGTCAAACTACTAACATTCTTGAGTCAGTCATACTATTAAATAGCATGAACCTTTTTTAACCAAATTGTTAACAACAAACTTTTTTTTTTTTGGTTCTAAATCATATAATTATAAAGAAAAATTCTCTTACCTTTTTCCTTGAATAATATAACAAAATCAATCAAACAATAAATTCATATAAAAAACCATATATGTACAACGCTACAATTTTAATTTATCAAATCCAATATTAAATTCATATTTTAAAAAAAGGCACCTGAAACATGCCATAAATTTTTATTTAGACAACCTAGGATTCTCCATAGGAGTACAAATTGGGCAGCCAATGTTCCTATCTAACCAATTTTTCATGCACTTGAAGTGAAACATATGCTTGCATGACATTTTTACAATTGAGGATCCTCCAAACATTTTTACAATTGAGGATCCTCCAAAAAGCTCTTTTTCACACACATTGCAATTCTGTGTGTCAACAACTTTTGCCATCCCTTCCTATCATTCTTATTTACTTCCTTGTATACATGTGACACATCCATCTTGATACCCAGCTTCAACACGTAACGATCATCAACCAGCGTAGAACAATTGCTATAATTATTTGCAAACTCGATCAACTCATCTACCACCGTCTTGCAATCGAAGACTGGAAAATCACAACTTCTTAATTCGTCGTAAATAGCTAGACAAATCTTCCGTGGATTCTTGAAATCTTGAGATGCCATTGTGATAGAAGTTGAGATTTTTGGACGTTTACGACTTGTCTTCTTTTTACCAGAAAGATTATGACAAACATGTTTGGCTTTGCAAATTAACAAGATTTTGACTGATTCAAAGGGAGGACAATGGTTTTGGGAATTTCTTGATTTGTCTTTAGGGGAACCAAAGGTGTAGTGCAAATTAGACTCTTGGTAAGCAAAAATCACCATGGTGAAATTGATTTGATAAAAGATCGTTAGGTCGATTAGGAATTTATAGATATTATATAATCCTAAACTTTATCTGAAAAGGATTACTATAATGAAACCTAATTTAACTTGGTTTAGTAAACCTAATTTAACTTGGTTTAGTAATAGTTAAGCATGTACGTTTGTTGACTTAAGGTTTGTAATAGTTAACAAACTTAAGGTAGTTGAAGATATGGACCGACTACTCTAGTTTAAAAATAACTTACGTATAATTTTTTTTTATAAATGTTTACTTTTAAATGATTTTAAAAACAACTAACGTTAATTATTTAATGTTGATTTGTGCAAAAGTGTAATTATCCATTAGGTCATTTTGAGTCATCTCTCTTTCATAAAAGGTCCTGTTCATAGATTTAAATAGAAAAAACAACGCAACTAGGCAAGCATATGATATATACTAACATTTTGGCTAGCTGATTATCATATTGTCTTTTATATTCACTCCTTGTTTCTACACTACTTGTGTAGGCTCTAGGTCCAGACAGTGAGTAGTACCTTCCTTGACATAAATCTAGGAAAAAAGGTAAGCACATAAAAACCAATTTGGCGGGTGGGGTGGGGGCGGTTGTATGTATTACATGCCAAAATCTCAGACAAGTGAGACTTGTTCAAGTAGTTAGACTTCTTTTTACGTTGGAATTGGAGATAATATTTAGATGATCAATCAATTAGGATATTTGCTTTGGTTTATCTCCCAAAAGTCATTTGACTATTCATATTTTCACTTAGAAAGTCATTCAACTTTATTTTATAACTCAAAATCACTAAACTTTTGGTATTTCACCTAAAAAGTCATCCAAAAAATTGTTCTTTTGTTTACATAGGTTAAACTAACTTTACTCTAAGTATTATTTAGTAATTAAACATTCTAAAATACCAAATAATTATAGTGTTTTATGTTTAATTTAGAGAGTATAAAATAAATCTATTGTACCTCAAATATAATAAATTGTTGCGGCGACCTATCCAGAAAATAGTTTTTTATCTTTTATGTAAAAAAATGAAGATTTCTTGAAATATTAAAAAAATAATAATAATAAGAAAGTTGCAACAACACCGAGAGGAAATGATATCATTCTAAAATTTCCATAAACAAACTCTATATGGTCACATGGTTCATGTCTAATTTCACATAACCGGTTCAGATATCAAAGGCAGATGGACAGACAAATCGGTTCAGATATCAAAGGCAAATTTCTCTTACAGATGCTTTCTCATTTGAAGATTTCTTTAAAGAAAGAAACAGAGAGTACAATAACTTATCATAAATAATATGAATAAAATAAACCCCACATGAAAAAAGGGATAAGCTGTTGAATTTATACTGCTTGTGGAAAATTGTTCTCAAAGAAACACATCCTTTACAAGCTGCATGAATCAATATTTCATGAATTAAGAAATTCCTCATGAAGTGATCAAGAAAACTCACGAAAACACCATGATAGATGTAGACATAAATAATTGCATTTATCATTTTCAACTAGTACTCTTGCACTTTTACTTGTTTGTATAAATTCCAAAGTGCACACAGGAGTTCCCCCAAACACTTCAACAGGGCATCGAACGATGAACTAAATAAACCCTCATGAAGTGGTCAAGGGAACTCTAGGGAACACCATGATAGATGTAGACATAAATCACTGCATTCATCATCTCTCATTAGCGCTCTTGCGCTTCTACTTGTTTTTGTAAATTTCAAATTAAACCCAAGAGTTCCCCCAAACACTTCAGCTAGGCTTCAAGCAACGAAATAAGCCTCGATGAAGCGGTTAAGGGAACTCTTAGGAACACCTTAATAGACTTGAGAATTATTTTCGTTCATCATCTTCTATTAGTACTCTTGCACTTCCACTTTTGTTTAATCTTGTTACAACATACACTCCTATATATGTGTGTTTATGCAAAATGTGAAAGTTATGTTGAATCTGGCTACAAATATGGGTAGTATTAAAGTTTGAGAATATCAGCCAAATATTATTCCTTCTCCAGATCCTTTTTCCTTTCATCCCATATTGTACCTTTTCCCTTTTTTCTTTTCATGTGTTTAAGGTGACGGCTTTTATACCTAAGGTTTTAATTAACATGATATTAAATATGTACCAATTAAACCTAATCAATTACCATCTTCAAGTTTTTTTCTTGCATTTGCTAGATACAATGGATTCACTGGCTAATTCTTGAACTTGAAATATGACTTTTTCATATTTTCTTATCCTTGTCAATTTTCTTTAAAATAATTCTAAAGAATCATATAAGAATATTTATGAAACAGACTTTCTATCTCTATGAGGTAGTGGTAAGGTCTGCGTACATTTTATCCACCCAAACCCCACTTGTGATTCCACTGGGTATGTTATTGTTGTTGTATATAAAAATTATTTATACTTTGACTCTTCTAAGACGATGGGGGTATATATTTTAAAAAGATATTCTAGATCTTGTCCAATTTACTTTACGATTGATAAACTAAAAGCTTTCAACAGAAAATATAAAGTTGAGTCAATTTTATTTGTGCATGGAATGTTTTCCCTTTATTTTGGTATAAATTTTTGCCTTCACTTGGATGACAATATAGACTAGGTTCAATATTAAAACCTCAAGGAGTATATTCTAAAGCCTATATGTACCATAGAATATTTCTTCAGAGTTCAGAAAGGCCACTTTAAAGGCCGATATGCAATGGCAAAGCTAGCCTATAGTCAGAGTTCAACCCCTGTCGACAAAAAATTATAGTACTATTTATACATGGTTAAAATTACTTTTTATGTATATTTTCTTGATGTCGAACCCCCTTTGACTAATTAGTGTGTTCACTTCCTCAGATTTTTGAATTCCCTTGATAAAAATTCTGACTTAATTGTCACAACCAATATGCTAATTCTTATATTTAAGGGTTTTCATGTTTTGTGTGATGGTGATAGGTTTAACATTAATTTCTATTAGGGGTGGCAAATGTATGATTTGAGCTAAAATTGGAAGCGTTGAGATGGAGTGAATCAATAAACGGAACAATGCCTAATCTTGTCTCAAGTTGATTGGGAATAAGATGAATTAGATCAAAATGAGCTGAGTAATAGGTCACAACCCAAATCTATCCAACTTTTTTCTTTCTTTTTCGAGATATCTATAAACATTTTCAGTCAAATATTCCTAGACAAATGTACATAGATGTTACAAATGAGTTATAACTTTTATACAAACTAATCTTATTTGTTAAGATAACTAAGCATAATATGATCTTTAACTTGGTTTCGACTAACATCTATGTCCTTTAATTTAGGGTGCACACATATAAGCATTCAAACTTGTATAAAACTGAACAAGTAGATACACGCATCCTATGTGGTATAATACACGTACAACGCCATATAGGACACAAAATTACCATGTGTAGGACGCCTTGTAGGACGAATGTGTCTATTTGTTCGATTTTAGTTAAGTTTAAGTACATGCTACCTTTGCACACCCAAGATTATAGAACACAAATATCAGTTGAGACAAAGTTAAAATACATATTTAACAAGTAAAATCTTTGGAGTAATCTTAAGTTTGTGCTATTTACCTCCTCACAATTTAATGAATTACAATATTTGACTGAACCTTTTTTGTTCAAAGATTAAACAAAGTGATAATTAGCTTATCAAGAAAAGGAAAAATTAAACAAAATGTCATCCCATCAAATTTAGCACAATTATATCCAAATTAGTACAATTGGTACATATTTGATAATTAAAACCTACTTATTCTAAAATAAATGCAAATTCAGCAATGTTTTTGCTTCGTTCTTTGTTACAAGTCAGTTTTCTTGTAATGAATGGAAACTTTTCTATTGTGTCGAAATTGAAGTTCTCGAATTTCTTTCTTTTTAGCTGATTTTTTGGGGTATTTTTTATTGTGTATTTTAATTTTGGCGGATTTTTTTATCATGTGTGACAATTTCTGACCGCAATAAAAAAAAATTGAGACGATTTCTGACCGCAATAAAAAAAATTGTAACGATTTCTGAAAATGCATCATTAGCGCAGTTACAAGCATAATTCTGGCGTTTTTCTAGAAGTACATCCTAAAAAAATGCAGAATGGTTCAAATCATTCCACTTCTTTGAAGTAAGCAGGGCTTTCAAACAACAAAGTAAGCCCTCATGAAGTGGTCGAGGGAACTTTAGGGAATACCATGATAGATTTATACGTGAGCCATTGCGTTCATCACCTTTAACCAATACTTTTGCACTTCAATTCATTTCTGTAAATTTCAAAGTGGACCCAGGAGTTCCCCCAATCACTTCAGCAGGGCTTTAAAACAACAAAGTAATCCCTCATGAAGTGGTCAAGGGAACTCTAGGGAACACCTTGATAGATTATTTATATGTGAGCCATTGTGTTCATCATCTTCAACCAATACTCTTGCACTTCAATTCATTTCTGTAAATTTCAAAGTGGACGCAGGAGTTCCCCCAAACACTTCAGCACGGCTTTCAAACAACAAAGTAAGCCCTCATGAAGTGGTCAATGGAATTCTAGGGAACATATTGATAGATTTATACGTGAGCCATTGTGTTCATCATCTCTGACCAATACTCTTGCACTTCAATTCATTTCTGTAAATTTCAAAGTGGACCTAGGAATTCCCCCAAACACTTCAGCAGGGCTTTCAAACAACAAAGTAATCCCTCATGAAGTGGTCAAGGGAACTCTAGGGAACACCTTGATAGATTTATATGTGAGCCATTGTGTTCATCATCTTCAACCAATACTCTTGCACTTCAATTCATTTCTGTAAATTTCAAAGTGGACGCAGGATTTCCCCCAAACACTTCAGCAAGGAATTCAAACAACAAAGTAATCCTTCATGAAGTGGTCAAGGAAACTCTAGGGAACACCTTGATAGATTTATACGTGAGCCATTGTGTTCATCATCTCCAACCAATAGTCTTGCACTTCAATTCATTTCTGTAAATTTCAAAGTGGACCTAGGAGTTCTCCCAAACACTTCAGCAGGGCTTTCAAACAACAAAGTAATCCCTCATGAAGTGGTCAAGGGAACTCTAGGGAACACCTTAATAGATTTATATGTGAGCCATTGTGTTCATCATCTTCAACCAATACTCTTGCACTTCAATTCATTTCTGTAAATTTCAAAGTGGACGCAGGATTTCCCCCAAACACTTCAGCATGGCATTCAAACAATAAAGTAATCCCTCGTGAAGTGGTCAAGGAAACTCTAGGGAACACCTTGATAGATTTATACGTGAGTCATTATGTTCATCATCTCCAACCAATACTCTTGCACTTCAATTCATTTCTGTAAATTTCAAAGTGGACCCAGGAATATCCCCAAACACTTCAGCAGGGCTTTCAAACAACAAAATAATCCCTCATGAAGTGGTCAAGGGAACTCTAGGGAACACCTTGATAGATTTATATGTGAGCCATTGTGTCCATCATCACCAACCAATACTCTTGCACTTCAATTCATTTCTGAAAATTTCAAAGTGGTCCCAGGAGTTCCCCCAAACACTTCAACAGGGCATTCAAACAACAAAGTAATCCCTCATGAAGTAGTCAAGGGAACTCTAGGGAACACCTAGATAGATTTATATGTGAGCCATTGTGTTCATCATCTCCAAGCAATACTCTTGCACTTCAATTTATTTCTGTAAATTTCAAAGTGGACCCAGGAGTTCCCCCAAACACTTCAGCAGGGCTTTCAAACAACAAAGTAATCCCTCATGAAGTGGTCAAGGGAACTCTAGGGAACACCTTGATAGATTTATATGTGAGCCATTGTGTTCATCATCTCCAACCAATACTCTTGCACTTCAATTCATTTCTGTAAATTTCAAAGTGGACCCAGGAGTTCCCCCAAACACTTCAGCAGGGCTTTCAAACAACAAAGTAATCCCTCATGAAGTGGTCAAGGGAACTCTAGGGAACAGCTTGATAGATTTATATGTGAGCCATTGTGTTCATCATCTTCAACCAATACTCTTGCACTTCAATTCATTTCTGTAAATTTCAAAGTGGACACAGGAGTTCCCCCAAACACTTCAGCAGGGCATTCAAACAATAAAGTAATCCCTCATAAAGTGGTCAAGGGAACTCTAGGGAACACCTTGATAGATCTATACGTGAGTCATTGTGTTCATCATCTCCAACCAATACTCTTGCGCTTCAATTCATTTCTGTAAATTTCAAAGTGGACCCAGGAGTATCCCCAAACACTTCAGCAGGGCTTTCAAACAACAAAGTAATCCCTCATGAAGTGGTCAAGGGAACTCTAGGGAACACCTTGATTGATTTATACGTGAGCCATTGTGTTCATCATCTCCAACCAATACTCTTGCGCTTCAATTCATTTCTGTAAATTTCAAAGTGGACCCAAGAGTTCCCCCAAACACTTCAACAAGGAATGAAACAACAAAGTAAGCTTTGTTGAAGCGATCAAGGGAACTCTTGGGAACACCTTGATAGAGTTGAGAACCATTTTTGTTCATCATCTTTAACTAGTAGGTAATCCTGCACTGCTACTTGTTTGTTTAATGTTTTTACAACATATACTCCTATTTATAACATTGTTTTGGAAAGAAAATATATATGCCAAATATGAAAGTGGAGTTCAATATGTATGGAGTGACACTATAATGTTGAATCTGGTTATAAATATGGGTAATATTAAAGTTTGAGAATATCATGAAAAAAAGTGATTCCTTCACCATCTCTTTCCCCCCCTTTTTTTTTCTTTTCATGTCTTGAAGTTTAGAGTGATGGCTTATCTTTCTAATTCTTACACCAAATTTATAACTTGTGATATTAAATATGTACTAAAATTATTTTTGACTCTTATGTTACGGAGGGGGTGTATATTTTATAAAAATATTCTAGATATCTTGGCCAATTTGCTTTATGCATGTTGATAAAATAAAAAGGTGTCAACAAGAAATATATAATATTTATGTGTCAATTTTATTTGTGCATGGAACGTTCTCCCTTTTTATTTTTGTAGCTAAGAGCTTAGACATGTAAGATCAGAGAATCTCAAGGAATATTATGAGCCTATTGTTTGTTTCTTGTATTCAGAATTACTCCTTCGTTCATTTTTACTTATTAATTTAAATTTATATGCCTTTTACAAAATAATAGTTGATAAGAATATTTTTACAATATTAATATTTATTAATGTCTACTTGTTTGTTTAATCTTATGTTACTACATTCACTCCTATTTATAATTTTTTTTTTTTGAGAAAAATTCCATGTCAAATGTGAAAGTGGGGTTTGAACTATGATATTATAATGAATCTAGCAGCAAATATGAATAATATTAAAGTTGGAAAATTTTCAGGAAGAAAGAAAAAAGTAATATTTGTTATTTCATCCCATATTTGTGCTTTTTTTCCTTTTTCTTTTTATTTTTCATGTGTTAAAGTTTGGATGATGGCTTCACTTGCTCATCCTTATACCATGGATTTTGATTTGTGATTTAGACAGGTGAATCTATAGGTAAAAGTATGGGACACATTTTAAAATTGATATGATTATATTTGTTGGTATTCATACTAAAAGAATACTAAATGATGTAATTGACTCAAAGTTGAGTTATTTATTTAGACAAGTTTAGGGATCGATTTTCACTAAATATATTTTTTATGATACAAAAATTTTAGGTTCGCCTCTCTAGCATTCACAATTTCACATGGCACGGGATACAAATTTTATCCTAACATGACTGTTTGCAACAAATTTTAAAGTGATGAAAAATAAATTACAATCAAAAATAAAATATAAACAAACATAATTTTATTCATAAAGGATGTAGGTACAAATCTATTCCTTTCTCACAAGATTTCTCCATGATTCGAGGGTTGTTAGTGACGTATTTCTCGAACGGAGGATGATTTTGACCTCCTTAAGCCATATTTTGATCTCTCTACGGATATTTGAGATGTCTTTTCAAGGGAATATATAATACCCTTTATATAGGCATGAATTAAAGTTTGGGTTAGAGTAACCTATAAGAAATCCGGACTAAAATAGACTAATTTTGTAGAGTCCTACAAAATTTCAATGTCTACAATGACGAAATAAATAAATAAATAAATATTTGATAGTCTTTGTTATTACAAACTTTCAAATACACATAATTTTACAAATATTTATTGGTCTAATAAATCAACAATAGTAGTAACTAACTATAATTTGATAAACGCATACTCACGTCATTCGAACACTCTCTTCACGTGGAGCATGAGTCCTTTTTTGAAAAATTAAAAACTAGGAATTTTTTTTTTCAAAGGAAAAAATAAAAACTAGGAATTTTTTGAAAAGATAAGTACATTTTGATCAAATTGAACCTGATCATAATTGTATGACGTATTCGAGAAATGGAATCATATTTTATAACAAGTGGCCACAAAATCTAACCTTTTGTTACATTTGTGTCCAAAGTTTTTAGGGGAAAGAGAATTGATATATTCTTCAATTTTACGATTTAGATTTAATATATATTTTGCTATAAAAGTGGCCAACATATATTTTTTACTGTTACACATAAATGGTCCAGTCTCCTAATATATTCCTTTGGTCTAACGAAATATCAACTTTTATAATGAAGCATCTAAATGTCAAAGTTAAAGAATATATAGACCCTTTTCTGACTATCTTTTGTGGCTGAAAAAAGTTTTTGTAGATAAATTTTATTATAAAAAAGTAAAATAGTAATTTTGTCTCTTTTGATTCTCATCCTTAATTTAGCCACAAAATTGGCCTAAATTCAAAAATCACATTCTTTTTCTATCTATTTCTCTTACTTTTCTTTCTTTTTCTAATTAATAGCAAAAACATTTTTGAAACAAACGGTTAACGAAAGATTTTTATGTGGCGTATTAACAAAGGGTATTTCACCTTTTTTAACTAGTCATAGAGATTTTAAACGAATAGAAATAAGAAACAAATTGTTTAAACATAATTATTTCATCCAAAAAGGATTTTGTTCTTAAAAAGACATTGTTTTTATTAATAAAAAGTATATTTTAACCTAATTAAGTAACAATATGAAATTTTTCTTGGATTGTCAAACTACTAACATTCTTGAGTCAACCATACTATTAAATAGCATGAACCTTTTTTAACCATATTGTTAACAACAATCTTTTTTTTTGTTCAATATCATATAATTATAAAGAAAAATTCTCTTACCTTTTTCCTTGAATAATATAACAAAATCAAATAACCATCAATCCAATTAACAAATACTCAATTAACAATCAATCAAACAATAAATTCAAATAAGAAACCATATATGTACAAGGCTACTAAAATATTCATATAAAAAAGGCACCTAAACATGCCATAAATTTTTATTTAGACAACCTAGGATTCTCCATAGGAGTACAAATTGGGCAACCAATGTTCCTATCTAACCACTTTTTCATGCACTTGAAGTGAAACATATGCTTGCATGACATTTTTACAATTGAGGATCCTCCAAACATTTTTACAATTGAGGATCCTCCAAATATCTCTTTTTCACACACATT
This sequence comes from Solanum rostratum, assembly GCA_029948455.1. Lineage (NCBI taxonomy): Eukaryota > Viridiplantae > Streptophyta > Magnoliopsida > Solanales > Solanaceae > Solanum > Solanum rostratum. The sequence goes on from CM057046.1 coordinate 9,043,815, forward strand.
GCAATTCTGTGTGTCAACAACTTTTGCCATCCCATTCCTATCATTCTTATTTACTTCCTTGTATACATGTGACACATCCATCTTGATACCCAGCTTCAACACGTAACGATCATCAACGAGCGTAGAACGATTGCTATATTTATTTGCAAGCTCGATCAACTCATCTACCACCGTCTTGCAATCGAAGACTGGAAAATCACAACTTCTTAATTCGTCGTAAATGGCTAGACAAATCTTCCGTGGATTCTTGAAATCTTGAGATGCCATTGTGATAGAAGTTGAGATTTGTGGACGTTTACGACTTGTCTTCTTTTTACCAGAAAGATTATGACAAACATGTTTGGCTTTGCAAATTAACAAGATTTTGACTGATTCAAAGGGAGGACAATTGTTTTGGGAGTTTCTTGATTTGTCTTTAGGGGAACCAAAGGTGTAATGCAAATTAGACTCTTGGTAAGCAAAAATCTCCATGGTGAAATTGTTTTGATAAAAGATCGTTAGATGGATTAGGAATTTATAGATATTATATAATCCTAAACTTTAGCTGAAAAGGATTACTATAATGCAACCTACTTAAACTTGGTTTAGTAAACCTAATTTAACTTGGTTTAGTAATAGTTAAACATGTACGTTTGTTGACTTTGGTACTCTAATTAACTAACTTAAGGTTACTCTAAGTTGAAACTAAAAGGGGAAAAAGAATTATGGCCGTGTAGATATGGACCGACTTTATACTTTTCAAATCAATTAATTTCTTAAATTCAACTATTTCTGTTAGCACATAATCTTTAGGATTGTTGATTGTGAGTGAATTTATTGTGAATTTCATCTCATACTTATTCATATTATGTTGTGCATAATGCATTGATTTCTGATATTGATATAGGTGAGATGATGAAAATTGGGGTCAAGGTCTTTACCGGCCGAGATGTGATACTGAGATCTTTGTCAGCGATATTGTGATGTCTAGGTCTTTGCCAACGATATTGTATGATGCCAAGGTCTTTGCCGATAATATTATGAGATGTCGAGATTTTTACTGGTTGAGATGTGATATTGAGGTCTTTGCCGGTGATATTGTGATGTCAAGGTCTTTGCCAACGATATTGTATGATGGATATAGACCAGGTTCACCATAAAATAAAATTAAAAAAAATATTTGGAAGCAAATGAATGGAAATTTGACGCACTAAGGGGAAAATAGAAAGAAAGTAAAACATTAAAAAAAAGTATCGTGTTTACTACTGATTTTTAAAAAAGAAAATAATTATTGCATTGGGGGTAGAAGTAAGAAAAATGAAAAAAAAAATTATAAGGTGGAAAATCACATCCTTGCCAATAATGTGAAGATTTTCCTATTATGAGTTGTTCAGTTGTACCATAGGTTTTTATTAACAAATATTTTTAAAATTTGGTTAGAGAATACATAAAAATTTCACTTATGTCTATTTTATCGAAAAATAACAATTAAAATAGAATAAGATAATATTTTGTTGTGAATAGTACGGCAATGACCATTGCTTCATCAAGTTGCTCCAGCAAAGGCTTAGCTAGAAATTAGTTGAGCAAATTCATTGATATCAATTTCAAACACTGATAGCAGAAAATGATTCCTATCTTACTATTCTCAATCTACAATGATTCATCACTGAAAATGTGAAGTTTGTGGACTGTGGTGGACTGAAGCATGAAAACATCCAAATTTTTTTACAACTATATCCTCAACTATTTATAGAGGACAGAAGAAGACTGAAGTTTCGAACAGAACTTCAGAGACCTACTTAAGGTATTATTGCTTTGATAGCCAGGTTGATTGATTGGTCCTCATATCTCAAGTTGCAATCACACAAATCAGTCATTAATTAAAAAATCGACTTAAATCAAATCATGAATGTCCTTCTATATAATCTTCAGAAGGACAAAAATAATAACACATATGCTAAAGTTATATCCAAAATCAAGACCCTTAAATACTTAAAATTCTTCATTATCAATCTTCTGGAGTTCCCCCAAACACTTCAGTGGACATATTAATTAATAAATATCCAATGAAGTGCTCCGGAGAACTCTAGGAGAAACCTCACTGTTTTTCTTTTCACTATTCTTCCCATTTTTCCTAGCTGATAGGAATTGAAATGATGATGCTTCTATGAAATGTAAAATCTATGTTTTATTTATTTATAGAGAAGCCAAAGAATATAATTGATGTGACTAACATGGGTAATTGGCTAGTTTTAACATGATTTGAAATCATGTTGATTTGAAATTAATTTTTTTTATATGTAAATTAAGTTTTTAAAATTATATTTTTTTCTTTATAAAAATCTTGTAAAACTATCAAACTTTTCAGTGTTTTTGTTGTCTTGTTTTTTGTGCTTTGTAGATGTGAAGAAAGAAAAGATGGATGAATTTTTTTTTTTGTTTTTTTTTTTGTGTGTGTCGTGTGTTTCTCCTTAAAATATGAGGGAGTAAGGAGTTTTTTGTGAGAGTATTGTGGGGGTAGTTTAGGTGAGTGGGGGAGGAGTTAGAATTAATGGGTAGTTTTAGGATTATTTATTTTCTTTTGTCTTGTTTTTATTTTGAAAGAAGAGAAACAAAAGAAAAAGAGAAAAAAAATATATATATTACAAAACTATTTAAAATTAATAAGATATAGAACGTTTTAACTAGTTAAAACTAAAATATAATTAAGAAAGTAATAACAATACTAGATTGTTTATTAGAATCAGAATTAAAAAAACATATATTTTATAAATTTTCTCTTTTTTAGAACAAAACTAACATTAAAATATGACTCTATTTTTGTTGTTTTCAAATTATTCTAAATAAGATAAAAATATCTAATTTAGACTCAAAACTAAATATTTAAATATTAAAAAATAAATAAGCTAAGTTTGGTCAAAAATTAGGTGTTAACAGATTTGTCTATGGGTTTAATTATTCATGAAATGATATAATAATATGAATTGGGGTAATAAAATGGTAACGTGAATTGGTGTGATATTCTGATTCTTGAATTGATTAATTTGATCGAAGGATGTGATTTTTGTATCAACAGAATTGTTATGATTGTTAGGTTGCTGTAGTAACACATTCTCCCCAGAATTTCAATGGTACATAGGCTTGAAATCTGAGAGCTCTAGCAACCTGTAGGATAGTTCTATGTTTTCTTTCTACTACCCCATTCTGTTGGGGAGTATAGACACATGAGGTTTGGTGTAGAATTCCATAATGAGACATAAGTGACTGAAATTCAGAACTAAGGAATTCACAAGCATTGTCTGTTCTGAGAATTTTTACAGAAGTAGAAAAGTAGTTGTTCATTCTGGTGATAAAGTCTTTCAAGACTACTAGAACTTCAGACTTAAACTGAATAAGGAATAACCAAGTGTATTTGGAAAAATCATCTACTATTGTGACAAAGAATCTTTTATTAGTATGAGTAGGAACTTTGTATGGACCCCAAATGTCACAATGAAGTAATTCAAAAGTAGACTGAGTAACAGAAGTACTTGTAGAGAAAGGAAGTTTGCTTTGTTTTGCCAGAGGACATACAGTACATGTATGACCTTCAGGAAGCAGATGTTGAAGAGTTGAATGTTTTCTGATGACTTCAAGAGGGGCATGCCCAAGTCTTCTATGCCAGATGATACCGGATGTTGAGTTGTTGTTATCTAAATTGCTTCCTTTATTTACTGTACAGTGAGTGGCTTGAGTACTTGTTGTGTTTCCTCTCAGGAGATATAAACTTTGTTCTTCCTTACCAATCCCTTTCACCAAGCCAGTGTAGAGATCCTGGAATATACAGAAATCAGGGAAGAAGTTCACAGAACACTGTAATTCCCTGGTCAATTTAGAGACAGATAATAGATTGCACTTGAACTCTGGTAGATATAAGACATTTGAAATCATATGATCAGTTAGAATTTGAGACTTTCCCTTGTGAGTAACTTGAGTTTGACCACCAGTAGGTAGATGAACATAACTATTCTCATGACTTGGTACTTTGGTATAATCATGTATCAACTCAGTACTAGAAGTCATATGATTAGTTGCACCTGAGTCAACTATCCATTTAAGTTGAGCTGTATTCTGAGAGATATTTGAGTTAAAGGAATTCATAGTACCTGCATTTGCTGTTGGGATCTGATTACTTTCTTCATTACCTTTATTCAACATTTGAATAATCTTTTGATACTGCTCATGAGTGAAGTATGGAGATATCTGACCACTTGAGTTTTCTTGAGTTTGATTGTTCATTTCATGATTGTTTTCTGCAAGATTAGCATACCGAGTACCTCCTTTTCTCTTGTTCTTAGGCCAATCTGATGGATACCCAATTAATTTGTAGCAGTTTTCTTTTGTATGACCATTATAACCACAGTACTCACACACCACTGGCAACTTCTTCTGGAATCTATAGTTGTTGCTTGGTGTGGCCTTGATGCTGATGTTTCCAGTAGAATTAGCTCCTCCTAGGTTGCTACCTCCTAAGGATGCAGTATTTCTGACAGAATTAGGTTGATAACCACTGATTGTTCCTTTGCTTTTGTAGGTTGAACTTGTCCCTCCTTTCTGACTGAAAAATACAGCACCCTCCAAACTATCACTCATCATTGATGCAGCACTTCCTATGGATCTCTGGCTTTCATGATTGATGATCATGGAATAAGCCTTGTTCAAGGTGGGAATGGGTGACATCAACAAGATTTGACTCCTACACTGGTTGTAGGTTTCATTTAGTCCCATAAGAAACTGAAGAAGTCTTTGATAGCTGAAATGTTGAACATAATTTCTGGATTCAGAACAACCACATCCAGGACAGGGCATGAGTGCATCAAACTCATCCCATAGATTTCTCATCTTAGAGAAATACTCAGACACAGACATAGTTCCTTGAACCAATGTCACAATCTCTCGGTGTAAGTAAAAAATTTTAGATCCATTCACATTATCAAACCTTTCCTTCAAATCTAACCACACTTTATGAGCATTTGTGGCATAGATTATGCTACTCAGTAGGTCTTTTCCAATAGAGTTCATAATCCAAGATAAGACCACTGCATTTACCTTCTCCCATTGCTCATGCAATGAGTTCTCAAACTTGTCTTTGGTGTGTCTTCCATCGACAAAGCCCAATTTACTTTTCCCGAGCAGACCTAGAGTCATAGATCTGCTCCATAGTGCGTAATTTTCAGAGCCTACTAACTGAATTGAAACTAAAGAACTACCTGGAGTGTCATTTGGATGAAGATACAGCGGGTGATTGTGATCAATTTCACTTCTGTTGAGATTTCTCGATGACGATGAGCTCGGAGCTTCTGCTACTCCTTCTCCTGCCATTCTTCTACTTGAACTCACTGGATTGAGTTAAAAACGAGCTAGAAATTCTCCTTCTCCAGCCTCGAAATTGACTCCGGAACCAGGCTCTGATACCATGTTAGCTTAGAGACTTTGCTGAAGAAGGAGATGAATTACAGAGAAGTTTTAAGAAGAAGAGAGAATCTGATATATTGAATTCATCCCTTAACTGTGAGTACAAGTGTGGGTATATATACCCATAAGTGACATGTGCTGTACAGCTGTCACTCTAACTACCTTCTAACTAACATACTAACTGCTTCATTTATTCTAACTAACTGTAATTAGAGTTTGTTAATCCTAGCCACATCAGCTTGCTTCTATTCCTCTACACCAGCTTGCTTCTTTTCCTTTCAACATAGTTGCTGGTTGCTGCTGTTGTTAAATGAAATCCAGTTTAAACTACTATGTTATTACTCTGACAATGTTGGAAATCTAGATGTTAATCAAACTTTCTCAGTTTCAATCGTTGTCCTAGTCTCATGTTAGGCATAAACCTATTTTTCATCGGTTCATTGTGTTGATTTAGTTAGACTTATGTTTGTTTTTATTTTTCAAAAAATGTAATCAGTCAATAGTTGCCTATGTTTCCATCTAATTCCCCTTTTCAGTAACTTTTTTCCCCCTCTCAATTATGGATAATCCTCATTAATGTTTTGCATCAGTCCTTCCTGGCCTCCTACGTCTCTGTTTTAAGCGTTTGTTAGTTGAGTTTAAACCACAATTTTGAGTTGTTAAATGGCTTTGTCTGATATTTCTTCAAGTTTCTCACTAATCACTTAAAGTTTTACTTAGTTTCCACTTGATATGAATTTGTTCCGGTGGGCCTCGAATCCCAATTATTGTGTTTTTGGTTCTCATACCATGCTATTGTCATTCTCCTCCTTGTTATGATTATTTGTGCTTAATCAATAGAGGAATATGATTGTTTTGTTTCATTTTTCCTTTTTCATTCTACTATGAAGGTATTTTGTCTTAAAGGGCAGAATGGGTTTGCTAATATGTCTTTTGAGTGTTGGAATTGGTGTGTGCATATGTATGGAAGAGTCAAAGTATATGCAGGATAGATTAGACGTTTATTTCATTTGGTTCACTAAGTAACTTTTTCTTTTTTAATTTAAAAAAGGGACGGACTCTACTGATTCAAAAAAAAATTATTTTCCTTGTCAACACCCCTCCTAAATTCATAGATGCAAAAATAATAATAATAACCAAAGTATGGGATATTATTTTCAAGTTGTTGTTACCTTTCTCTTAAGCATCCCTGCATCATTCATGAGATATGAATATTGACTTCTTGTTATATTGAACAGTTGCATATTTCTTGACACCCTTTTACATAAAATTTGGAGTTATTACTTATGTATTTTACTTCTTCTGTTGTATGTAAAACCGCTTTGGAGCCCAAGTGGGAATCTCTCTTGTTCGCATCTCTCGGGCCATGGAGGCCTAAGTATTCTTTTCCTCGAGTCAGCCTGGGTCCCCTCAAGGCAAAATGCAGGTCAAGTAAGCCGGGAATCAGTGTATATACGTTGATATACACTGGTAGTACACCAAGTGTATACAGTAGAAAGTGAAGCCAAGGGCCCTTTTCCTTTGGACTTTGCAGCAATTGGGTCTAATGGGCCAGCAGGCCCAATCCTTAGAAAATTAAGACAGGTGGAAATTTGGGCCTGCCAAGCCCAATTTTATTTTCCTTTATTATTTTCTTGTATATTTACTTGTTTTTTTGTGATACTTGTTACTTTGTTTCTAACTCTAACACTAATTTGGTGTTTTAATCTAATTAAATCCCCAAAGTCGACTATTTATGTTAATTTTGTCTTTGAACATTTTAGTGTCAAGATCCTTTTTAGAAAAATTAGATTTTATAAATTATCTTTAAAATACTTCAAGCATTTTTCTTAAAATAACTTACGGATATTTTTCTTCCTTTCATAACACCTAGACACTTTATTGGACTTTCAAAATTCTACTAACTTAGTCTAACTCACCAACTCCTTTAATTAAATAAATTTAGGTGAATTCTAATATTATGTTTTTTTCTTGATTATCTCTTAAAGTAGATCACATAGTTAATATTAATTAAACAAAAATGTGATTAAGTTTATAAGAAGTGACCACAAAATCTAAGAAGTGACCACAAAATCTAAGAAGTGATCACAATTGTGTGATGGATTCGAGAAATGGAATCACAAATTTATAAGAAGTGACCACAAAATCTAACCTTTTGTTACATTTGTGTCCAAAGTTTGTAGGGGAAAGGGGATTAATATATTCTTTTGATTCTCATCCTTCATCTAGCCACAAAGTTGGCCTAAGTTCAAAAATCACATTCTTTTTCCATCTATTTCTCTTACTTTCTTTTTCTTTTTCTTTGAGTTAATTTCGTTAAGTAAAAGCATGTAGGTTTTTTTGGGCCAAATTGTTTCAGCAACAAACAGTTTATGAACAAATTGTTACAACAATTTATGTTACAACAAAGGGTATTGTTACAACAAACAGTTTTTTTTGGCCAAATTGTTACAACAAACAGTTAATGAAAGATATTTGTGTGGCGTATTAACAAAGGGTATTTCATCTTTTTTTTAAAATTTGTCATACAGATTTTAAACGAAAAGAAATAAGAAATAAATTTTGTTTAAACATAATTATTTCATTCAAAAAGGATTTTGTTCTTAAAAAGACATTGTTTTTATTAATAAAAAGTATATTTTAACCTAATTAAGTAACAATATGAAATTTTTCTTGGATTGTCAAACTACTAACATTCTTGAGTCAACCATACTATTAAATAGCATGAACCTTTTTTAACCATATTGTTAACAACAATCTTTTTTTTTGTTCAATATCATATAATTATAAAGAAAAATTCTCTTACCTTTTTCCTTGAATAATATAACAAAATCAAATAACCATCAATCCAATTAACAAATACTCAATTAACAATCAATCAAACAATAAATTCAAATAAGAAACCATATATGTACAAGGCTACTAAAATATTCATATAAAAAAGGCACCTAAACATGCCATAAATTTTTATTTAGACAAGTTAGGACTCTCCATTAGGAGTACAAATTGGGCAACCAATGTTCCTATCTAACCACTTTTTCATGCACTTGAAGTGAAACATATGCTTGCATGACATTTTTACAATTGAGGATCCTCCAAACATTTTTACAATTGAGGATCCTCCAAATATCTCTTTTTCACACACATTGCAATTCTGTGTGTCAACAACTTTTGCCATCCCATTCCTATCATTCTTATTTACTTCCTTGTATACATGTGACACATCCATCTTGATACCCAGCTTCAACACGTAACGATCATCAACGAGCGTAGAACGATTGCTATATTTATTTGCAAGCTCGATCAACTCATCTACCACCGTCTTGCAATCGAAGACTGGAAAATCACAACTTCTTAATTCGTCGTAAATGGCTAGACAAATCTTCCGTGGATTCTTGAAATCTTGAGATGCCATTGTGATAGAAGTTGAGATTTGTGGACGTTTACGACTTGTCTTCTTTTTACCAGAAAGATTATGACAAACATGTTTGGCTTTGCAAATTAACAAGATTTTGACTGATTCAAAGGGAGGACAATTGTTTTGGGAGTTTCTTGATTTGTCTTTAGGGGAACCAAAGGTGTAATGCAAATTAGACTCTTGGTAAGCAAAAATCTCCATGGTGAAATTGTTTTGATAAAAGATCGTTAGATGGATTAGGAATTTATAGATATTATATAATCCTAAACTTTAGCTGAAAAGGATTACTATAATGCAACCTACTTAAACTTGGTTTAGTAAACCTAATTTAACTTGGTTTAGTAATAGTTAAACATGTACGTTTGTTGACTTTGGTACTCTAATTAACTAACTTAAGGTTACTCTAAGTTGAAACTAAAAGGGGAAAAAGAATTATGGCCGTGTAGATATGGACCGACTTTATACTTTTCAAATCAATTAATTTCTTAAATTCAACTATTTCTGTTAGCACATAATCTTTAGGATTGTTGATTGTGAGTGAATTTATTGTGAATTTCATCTCATACTTATTCATATTATGTTGTGCATAATGCATTGATTTCTGATATTGATATAGGTGAGATGATGAAAATTGGGGTCAAGGTCTTTACCGGCCGAGATGTGATACTGAGATCTTTGTCAGCGATATTGTGATGTCTAGGTCTTTGCCAACGATATTGTATGATGCCAAGGTCTTTGCCGATAATATTATGAGATGTCGAGATTTTTACTGGTTGAGATGTGATATTGAGGTCTTTGCCGGTGATATTGTGATGTCAAGGTCTTTGCCAACGATATTGTATGATGGATATAGACCAGGTTCACCATAAAATAAAATTAAAAAAAATATTTGGAAGCAAATGAATGGAAATTTGACGCACTAAGGGGAAAATAGAAAGAAAGTAAAACATTAAAAAAAAGTATCGTGTTTACTACTGATTTTTAAAAAAGAAAATAATTATTGCATTGGGGGTAGAAGTAAGAAAAATGAAAAAAAAAATTATAAGGTGGAAAATCACATCCTTGCCAATAATGTGAAGATTTTCCTATTATGAGTTGTTCAGTTGTACCATAGGTTTTTATTAACAAATATTTTTAAAATTTGGTTAGAGAATACATAAAAATTTCACTTATGTCTATTTTATCGAAAAATAACAATTAAAATAGAATAAGATAATATTTTGTTGTGAATAGTACGGCAATGACCATTGCTTCATCAAGTTGCTCCAGCAAAGGCTTAGCTAGAAATTAGTTGAGCAAATTCATTGATATCAATTTCAAACACTGATAGCAGAAAATGATTCCTATCTTACTATTCTCAATCTACAATGATTCATCACTGAAAATGTGAAGTTTGTGGACTGTGGTGGACTGAAGCATGAAAACATCCAAATTTTTTTACAACTATATCCTCAACTATTTATAGAGGACAGAAGAAGACTGAAGTTTCGAACAGAACTTTAGAGACCTACTTAAGGTATTATTGCTTTGATAGCCAGGTTGATTTGTCCTCATATCTCAAGTTGCAATCACACAAATCAGTCATTAATAAGAAATCGACTTAAATCAAATCATGAATGTCCTTCTATATAATCTTCAGAAGGACAAAAATAATAACACATATGCTAAAGTTATATCCAAAATCAAGACCCTTAAATACTTAAAATTCTTCATTATCAATCTTCTGGAGTTCCCCCAAACACTTCAGTGGACATATTAATTAATAAATATCCAATGAAATGATGATGCTCTATGGAATGTAAAATCTATGTTTTATTTATTTATAGAGAAGCCAAAGAATATAATTGATGTGACTAACATGGGTAATCGGCTCGTTTTAACCTGATTTGAAATCAGGTTGATTTGAAATTAAATTTTTTTATATGTAAATGAAGTTTTTAAAATTATATTTTTTTTTTCTTAATGAAAATCTTGTAAAACTATCAAACTTTTCTAATTCATATATTGTCTAATCCAACTGGAATACATCTATTTCAAATAGAAATTGATATTTTCTCTAACATTAAGAATTTTGGAGGTAAGTACATTTTCATCAGATTGAACCTAGTCACAATTGTGTGATGAATTCAAGGAATGGAATCATATTTTTTTTAACAAGTGACCACAAAATCTAACCTTTTACTACATTTGTGTCCAAAGTTTCTAGAGGAAAGGAGCTTGATATATTCTTCAATTTTGCAATTTAAATTTAATATGTATTTTGTTATAAAAGTGGGCTACATATATTTTTACTATTACACATAAATGGTTTAGTCTCCTAATATACTCCTTTGATCTAACAATACATCAACTTTATAATAAAGAATCTAAATCGCAAATTTAAAGCTTATATCAGACCCTAAGTTTCTATAGATAGTATTATATGAAATATTCTAGCAAAATGCATCCTAACTTACAAAATAAACTAGTGAAGTTACAAATTTTGAATTGATTCAAGCATAATGGGAAAAAAGATAAATAAATTATAATACGCATCTTTTAATTTGTGGCTGAAAAAAGTTTTGTTGATAAATTTTATTATATACAAGTAAAATAATAATTGTCTCTTTTCATTCTCATCCTTCATCTAGCCACAAAATTGGCCTAAATTCAAAAATCACATTCTTTTTCTATCTATGTCTCTTACTTTTTTTTCTTTTTCTTTCGATTGTACCTCAGTGTGAGAGTTAATTTCATTGATACTCATTCAATTTTTACCTAATTTCATTAAATAATTTTTTGGGCCAAATTATTAATAGTTGAGACATGTGTTTAAAAATAATTGTTGCATCAGAAAAGAATTTTGTTATAAAAAGTATATTTTAACCTAATTAAGTAACAATATGAAAATTTTCTTAGATCAAACTACTAACCGACCAAAAGCATGAACTTTCTTTAACCAAATGATTTATAATAAAATACATTTTTTTTCAATATCGCATAGTTATAAAGAGTTTTTTCTTTCACCTTTTTCCTTGAATAATATAACAAAATCATCATTATCAATCTTTAACAATCAATCAAACGGGGATCTTAGCATCTCAGTACCTGAACTCTCACCTTGTTGGTGGGAGTTCAATTTCCTACGTTGTAATCCTCCACCCACACACAAATTTCCCCTTCCTCTACCTCCAATTTTAAAAAAAAAAAAAAAACAATCAATCAAACAATAAATTCAAATTAAAATAACCATATATGTACAATGCAACAATGTTAATTTATCAAAACCAATATTAATTAAATTCATATTTAAAAAAAACACCTAAACTTTTCTCTGGATGCAGAAGTTGGTTTTCTAATTGAGACAACGTTTGGATGATACAAAAAGGATAAATTCAAAAGTTGCATCTCTTTACAAGTATGTAGATGGAGCAGCGCGGGGAAGGGAGCCTAGTTAGGGTTTTTTTAAAAAGTGAGGGTTATTTATGTAATTTAACTTTGAGTTTTTTTTAGATTCGTGCTTTTAAGGTGATATAGAGAATGTAGATAGATGAATTTTTCTAACCAAAATATTCAAAAAACTTTTTTTTTTTTGTTCAATATTAGCTGTTTATAAAGATTTTTTTTTTCTTTTACTTTTTTCCTTGAATAATACAACAAAACCACATAACCACCATCAATATTTAACAATCAATCAAACAATAAATTCAAGTAGAGAACCATATATGTACAAGGCTACTAAAATATTCATATAAAAAAGGCACCTAAACATGCCATAAATTTTGATTTAGACAAGTTAGGACTCTCCATTAGGAGTACAAATTGGGCAACCAATGTTCCTATCTAACCAATTTTTCATGCACTTGAAGTGAAACATATGCTTGCATGACATTTTTACAATTGAGGATCCTCCAAACATTTTTACAATTGAGGATCCTCCAAATATCTCTTTTTCACACACATTGCAATTCTGTGTGTCAACAACTTTTGCCATCCCATTTCTATCATTCTTATTTATTTCCTTGTATACATGTGACACATCCATCTTGATGCCCAGCTTCAACACGTAACCATCATCAACCAGCGTAGAACAATTGCTATATTTATTTGCGAACTCGATCAACTCATCTACCACCGTCTTGCAATCGAAGACTGGAAAATCACAACTTCTTAATTCGTCGTAAATAGCTAGACAAATCTTCCGTGGATTCTTGAAATCTTGAGATGCCATTGTGATAGAAGTTGAGATTTTTGGACGTTTACGACTTGTCTTCTTTTTACCAGAAAGGTTATGACAAACATGTTTGGCTTTGCAAATTAACAAGATTTTGACTGATTCAAAGGGAGGGCAATTGTTTTGGGAATTTCTTGATTTGTTTTTAGGGGAGCCAAAGGTGTAATGCAAATTAGACTCTTGGTAAGCAAAAATCACCATGGTGAAATTGATTTGATAAAAGATCGTTAGATGGATTAGGAATTTATAGATATTATATAATCCTAAACTTTATCTGAAAAGGATTACTATAATGAAACCTACTTAAACTTGGTTTAGTAAACCTAATTTAACTTGGTTTATTAATAGTTAAGCATGTACGTTTGTTGATTTAAGGTTAGTAATAGTTAACAAACTTAAGGTTCTTCTAAGTTGAAGATATGGACCGACTACTCTAGTTTAAAAATAACTACGTATAATTTTTTTTTATTAATGTTTACTTTTAAATGATTTTAAAAACAAGTAACTAACGTTAATTATTTAATGTTGATTTGTGCAAAGGTGTAGTTATCCATTAGGTCATTTTGAGTCATCTCTTTCTTTCATAAAAGATCCTTTTCATAGATTTAAATAGAAAAAACAACGCAAGTAGGCAAGCATATGATATATACTAACATTATGACTAGCTGATTATCATATTGTTTTTGATATTCACCCGTTGTTTCTACACTACTTGTGTAGGCTCTAGGTCCGCACATTGAGTAGTACCTTCCTTGACATAAATCTAGGGAAAAAGGTAAGCACATAAAAAAACAATTTGGGGGGTGGGGTGGGGGCGGTTGTATGTATTACATGCCAAAATCTCAGACAAGTGAAACTTGTTCAAGTAGTTCTGTTAGACCCCATCATCATTCATAGGTTAAGCGTTTGAGTCATGTTGAAGGATAAGCGATAACACTATAACTTGTCTATATTAGTGTTTTGCATACTCCAAACATTTCAAAGCAAACATAAACTAAACATTCAAATAGACTTTGCCTCAAAACACACACTCTATATCAAACCAACCTGCCTAAAGCCTTAACAAGACAAACCTGTATATCTAAAGTCTAGCAAGAACAAACTCTTGCAATATTTCCCAAGCAAAAATGAAAAAGACAACAAAAGGCACACCATCTATATCTTATAACTTAGATTCCTTCCTAATATCAAAAGTAGGAATATGGACATAATGAAGTTTTTGTTTTGTCAGTGATCGATCCCCAGCTACTACTTTCCTGCTACGTCTGAGATTCTTGCAGAGTTACCGCTTCCATTCTGCTCGAGTTGTCTTCTCTGAAATGGTAAAGGCAAAAGTTACATGCGTAACATCAAGTAGAAGCAATGCATATGGGTTCCCAAGACATGCATTAAGCTATCATTGGAAATTGATGACAAGTTCTGTTCTGTTTGAAACTTCACAACTGTGTCATCTTAAGGAGACTCATAAACGATGGATCTTATTTGTTTTAAAATCCATACTCCACAGAATGAACTACTTCTGTTTTAATTTGTTTGTCTTACTTTTCTTTTTTATTTGTTTCAAAAAGAATGTCACTTTCTTGATTTCGCAACTCCTTGATTTCAACAGCAACAAAATTAAAAGGGTATTTTGATATATTATACATATATTTAGTTTAAGACGACAAGATTCAAAAAATTTCTTTACTTTCTTAAACTTTGTGTCTAATCAAACTAAAAGCATACTGAAACAGGCAAAGAGAATGAGTTGGCACTTAAATACTTACCAGTACCATCCCTGGAAGATGATAAAGATCTGTCGATCTTGGTTCCTTCTTTTGCACTAGCTTGGACCAGCCTCTGTACCCGTGGTGATGGGGATGAACTAAGCTTTCCATTCATAGGGGATGGCAAAGAATGACGTCTGGTTACAGCATTCTTCTCAGCCACATCTTGCCCAAACCTTGGTGAGGCTTGCTCTTTCAGCTTAGCCTTAGCAGACTTGGTTGGAGCCATGTAGCTGGGCACCTTTCTTGTCGTTGGTGTACTTGCATCGACATCATGCTTTGCAGGTAGAGAAACTCTTCTGTTAACCTTGTTGCTCTCATTTCCTTCATTATTATCATGGGTGGTACAAGAATCCTCATTTGCAACAGGAGTATCATTCTCTCCGTTATCAGTGATCGATTTCTTATCCACAGCATCAGTAGTTGACTTGAGATGAATATCATCCACCACTGGGGTTTCTTCAGGTGGGGCGACATTAGTAGGAATTTCAACTGTCCCTTCTGAATTTTTCAATGGTTCATCAGCTGTCATGCTTGATGATTTATCATGACTTTGCCTTTTTCGTGCAGTATCAACCTCAGACTGAACTGGTTTTTCCAATATAGGGCTGGACATTTTCTTTAAACCATGTTTTACCTTCTTAATCTCACTTCCGGGATTCTGAAGAACAGAGTTTACCAAATGACTTGATTTCTTCTTTTCTGACCCCGAAGAAGTAGAATGATTTGAACCATTCTGCATTTTTTTAGAATGTACTTTCCTTCCATTGTGCTTTGACATAGCAATGTCTGCTTCATCATCTTGATGTTTTCTTCTTGGAAGTGTTTCTGGTTTAGATCGTGGTTTCCAAATCTGTGATATAGTCCAACGGACTAGCCATTCCTGACAAGAATTAGGCTCCTCTGGACCATAATGGAAGTGTAGAGGCATTACGGTAGGTGATGAGGCGAGTAGCTGAAATATACCATATAAAGATTGTTCAATCAGGGAATCAATCAACTATAGTACCAACAACCACGTAAAAAAGAGAAAAGTTGGTTCTTCAAATTCAAATGAGACATTCTTTTGCACTTAATGCCTCAAAATCTTTTTTTTTTTTTTAATTTAAGAAAAACTAATTTTAGCAGCAAGAGGAGTTTTCATGTCTGGTTCATGTATACAAGAATTCAATATCTGGGTATCTACTTTTGGTTATTTAGGGATACCCACTTGTCCTATGGGCTTCCGTCTAGGTCCAGAAATGCAGGAGCAGTATGAGAAAACCCTTAGTAAGAAAAAATGACGAGAAGTAAGATGTGTACCTTTGTAGTGAATTCATTCTTGGATATCTCCCTTGCTAGTTTGGATGCATTAGTTTGCTGATAATCCAAATGTTTAGCATCCTAATGATGAAAGATATCATTAAAAACTATGACCATAGAGCTAGTAATAAATTTTAAAAAGTCAATTTGGTAGTTTACCTGTTGTCCAAGTCCTTGTTTCATTATCACTTCACAGCCAATACTGGAACGTCTAATAATCTGGCCACGGACATGTGCTTGAAGCTTGACAATGCCATGTATACAGTATAATGTAGCAACAGCCTGCCTTCTGACCAGATGGCCACGTACTGCAGCTTGTAGCCTTATGGTGCCCTTGAGCCTGAGAAATGCTCGGCGAGCCTTCAGAGAGACCATATAACCATTAATACAGGTTAAACATTCACGGTTAAATTAGAATTCAGCAAATTGTCATAGAAAATGTTCTAAGACATCAAAGGTAGCAAGATCATGTCAAAGTTAAGTAGTCAAGTCCTTCGTAACACTTAGATCATTCGCAAAACTAAGGAAACACATGCACAGAGGAAAGGTTAAACTATCAGTCACATAAAGTCTAAAATGCAACTCATCCAAAAAAAATAAGACATTTCATTGAACATAATGAAGAAAACCGTTAAGATCTTCAAGGGGTTGCAAGAATCCAAATGTTACTAACACGTAGACTCACTGACTTTGGAGCCATTGGTGAACCCATTCTTTGGTAGTATAAGAGCTTGTTGATGATAGTCATTTTCAAGATTTACGGCTCAAAGGAGATCGGTTTTTTAGCAATTCTAATGAAGTTACCCTTCTTAGGAAGTTGTTACATCTTTACAATATAGTCTTGTAAAATTTTCAGAATTCATCAGGCATTCCGCACCCTTATGCAAAAGAATAGTTTATATAAATAAACCCCACTAGACAAGTATGAACAGTTGCATGCCTTGTTTTGGTTAAACCATGAGAAAACTAGCACACGCTACAACTTCCAGTCTCTTAACTCTTAACATCAAACACTTGGCTCTAACCATTTTAACAGAAAATAAAAACCTATTCATATATGTTGCTGAAAGAACACCACAAATAAATCAGCTCATACATTCAGTAACTACAAGAAACAAGCACAATAGAGTTGAAAGCTGTGAAAGTAACAAGCTGACACAATATTGAAGTGGAAGGGGAGAGAAATCAAAAGGTAGAAGACAAAGTTTGCCCCCCAAAAAAAACATAATTTAGTATCGAAATTGTAATAAAAAACACAGGAAAAAAACAAAATATTTCAAGACACCAGTAAATCTATATGGGTAGAGTAAGTACCAGATAACCCCTAATAATAGCTTGTGCCTTCGTAGCAGCTTGATCAAGCCCCATTTTCTCAGTATCCTCAGGTAAGGCAAGACATGTATTTTGTTCGTCTCCATCTTGCTCCATAGAAGGGAGAACCACCTCATCAGTGACACCTCCTTTCTCAAAGTTTGAGTCTTGTTTAATTTCACCAGCATTACCACCAACAGGTTCAGATATCAAAGGCAGATGGCCAGACGAACCGGACAGTGCCGCATTGGTGGAAATTACAGATGCTTTCTCGTTTGAAGATTTCTTTAAAGAAAGAAACAGAGAGTACAATAACTTATCAGAAATAATATGAATAAAATAAACCCCACATGAATTAATACTGCTTGTGGAAAATTGTTCTCAAAGAAACATATCCTTTACAAGTTGCCCTGTTCAAGTTTATTGCATTGTGATGATACCATTGTTTTTGTGGCCAGCGACCAAAGGTAATACATATTTATATGACTGTTACGTAAATTAGACAGCTCACCCAATGGCTTGCCTCAAAAGAACTCCACTTCCCCAAAAAGAAACACTACCATGAATTACGCCGTGCAAAGGTTCTAAGGACGATAATTTTTATTTTTATTGCTTCGGATAAGATGAGGCAAATTCTAATGCAACCATTGTACAGTTCTCTTGCAAAAAGTTAGCTAGTAACTTGTGAATACTTTCACACTAACAAAACTAGTTTTCAAGTCTTGACATAGACCACTTTACTATAAAGCAGGCAAATATAAGCAAAACCAGAGGGATAATTCAATTCAAAACAAAACTTAACCATATCTCCTACCTTTGATGTGCCAGATTTGGAAGACTTTTTCCCTGGCAGCAATGACCTGAGCCACTTTCCAGGAGACTTTCCCATAGTAATAAGTTTGACGCCCACAATGTAAGAACCTTGTGGTAATAAGCCTGGAATGTTCAAAATAGCTCTATATCAGGTAGGCACATGCAAAATTTGCAGCAGTAAGTAGCCATTGATGTAATTAACCATTGATGGGATTGAAGTGTTTATTTAAGGGTTCTTTTTCCATAAACAGAGCACAAGAATGATTGCATATAGGAAAGTGAAGCAGCAGAGGTATGCCTAAGGGGTAGTGGCTCTGCCCGTTAGGTGCCTCGGCATCTCGTAAATTAGGGCATTAAACTTCCCTTCCTCAAAGAGAAGCTTGTGAGCTGCCAATCAAATAAGAGATGATTATGCCAGAAGAATCTATCAATTCCCAGAGGGCTTCCACATCTCGCTCCAGTCAGATTACATTAAGATACACAGAAGGTCTAACCTTTGTCTGCTATTTATACTCAAGAATCAAGATCCTTTTAGCTAGTTGAATAATTATCATTCAAACAAAAAAGCTATTTCCATCATTCACAAAACATATACTTCCATATTCCCTTTGTAACTTCATTAATATATCTCTGCAACTCAGCTGATAATTTC
The DNA here is from genome assembly GCA_029948455.1 of Solanum rostratum. Lineage (NCBI taxonomy): Eukaryota > Viridiplantae > Streptophyta > Magnoliopsida > Solanales > Solanaceae > Solanum > Solanum rostratum. The sequence continues at coordinate 9,062,726 of CM057046.1, forward strand.
AAAGTCCATGATTATCTTATACTCCCTCCTTTTCAAAATAAGTTTTCTACATAATCTAGAAGAATTAGTTTCTTTTCTTCCAAAATTAGCATTGTTTTAATACATGGAGTTTTACACCATTAAAGATCCACCTCTTTCTTCGAGGCACTTAATTAAACCTAAGATAGAAAAACACCTCTTGTTTATTTTAGGAGTGACTAGTTCTCTTAAGAACTGTAACCAAGCTAAAAACACCACTTATTTTGAAACAGAGGTAGTGTATTCCTAAAATTTAGCAAATGTAGCCATATATGAGACATGCAATGCCCTTCAGCAAAAAAACCCTACCATAAGATATCCAATTTCCAATTAAATCAGAGCCCCAAATGCAACAGTATGAAAACAATTAAGTGTACACAGATTAACCCTTGCATATATAAGTAATAAACATGATTCTTAATAGCTCAGTTCGTTGGCAACAAAAACTTCCATTGGTGAGGATTCGATTCTCCACTTTGTAATCCCCTCCCCCAAACCCAAAACTTGAAAGAACAAAAAACAAAATTACTAGTAACATCTAACATGAACTATATTAGAAGGAAAAAGAATGCAGTCAGCTCAAGAATCCAACATTATAAATGAAAATCTGAAGCATTGGATCCAAAACTTACCTCAATAGAGCAAAGATTGTAACTTTAACAAAAACCCTTGTTTAACTGCAAAGAATAAAAATAAATTCAACAAAAAGAAGTGCAAAAATAAAAAGGGTCAATAGAAAAGTGCATAAAACAAAAAATAACAGCTAAAGAATCAAACTTTATTTACTGAAAGATCTAGAAAAAAAGAGTTACAGATAACTATGGAGTTATGAAGAGAGAAAATTCACCATTTTTTTAATTTTCAAAAAAGAAGCAGGGTAAAAAGGAAAAAAAATAAATTAAAACACCTGAAAAATTGGTGCTACTGTGAGTACTGCCTCTGTAGTCTCTCTGTATACTAATTTTTTTTTTGTTTGTTTCAGTTTTCAAGATATTTGAAATTATCCAAAATGCCAAAAAAGTGTATTGTCCCTCAAAACGGCGCCGTGTGGGCTCCATAGAGATTGCATTTGGCTTAACTTAGGGGTATTCTTCCGGCAAACGTATGACATATATTTATCATTGAAGAAGAGAATAAAGTTTGTTGACTGAGTCTTACTATGCGTTAATATATTAAAATTAATTAAATGTATATAATCTATTGTGACTGTATTAGTCAAGATTGTACGCATTAATATCACTATTTGCTCATATATTTATCATTGACGAAAAGAATATAGTTTGTTGACTGAGTCTTACTATGCGTTAATATATTAAATTTAATTAAATGTATATGATCTATCGTGATTGTATTAGTCAAGATTGTACGCATTAATATTACTATGCGCTCATATATTTATCATTGACGAAAAGAATATAATTTGTTGACTGAGTCTTACTATGCGTTAATATATTAAAATTAATTAAATGTATATAATCTATCGTGATTGTATTAGTCAAGATTGTATGCATTAATATCAGTGTTCGCTCATATATTTATCATTGAAGAAGAGAATATAATTTGTTGATTGAGTCTTACTATGCGTTAATGTATTAAAGTTAATTGAATGTATATAATCTATCGTGATTGTATTAGTCAAGATTGTATGCATTAATATCACTATTAGAGCGAATGAGTATAAATTAGTAACGATTGTAACAGTATTTATGTATACAATCCTAGTAATTAAACAGACATATTGTTAGTCAACAAATACGACTTTTAAATCGATGCAATAGTTACAAATAATAATTATGCTACAAACTATAGTTATTTATGAATTTTTTGTAATATTATTCATGCCGCTAATAACAACTTATGATGATATTATTGAGTTTTCAAATGTAGCAACGTTTATTTTTAATAGCGCATACAAATATATAATTAGACGATATCGTGTGTGTATATATATATATATATATAATAATCTTCTACAAAAATAAAAAGATGAATTTTCACATATAACCACTCAAGAATACTTTAATATGCTCCATAGCTATAATTTGGTATTTACATTTCGTAACTCTAGTTATAGCAGTATTTGTATAATTCATGCAGCATTTGTATACGTTTGTATAATTCGCTACACAATTCACAGTTTTTATATAGCGTTTGTATATTTCACTATACAATTTATATACAACGTTTGTATGATTCCAATACAATTCGCAGTGTTTATATATTTCACTATACAATTTGATTCGTGCACAACTTTTGTATAAAATCGCGCGAAACATACAAAACTCAAACTGTTATTACAGCTAATATTTGTTGCGAGCCGTAACTAATTCAAAACGTAGCTATATTAGCTAATTAACTAGTATATATTTGCTAATCTCATAATTTTTTCATTGGTAGAAATTCTATTTGATTAACTGGAGCGTCAAATCCTGGTCCAAATAATTGAGGTCTCATATTTTTGGCCCAATATTGGAACCTAAGTACAAAATATTCTCTTTACTAAGATCATATAAAACTAAAAATTTAGTGGGTATTTGGAAATAATTTGGTTGAAATTTGAGAAAAAAATATCTGAAATATTATATTGAAATTTAATATTATATTTTAAAACAAAGTCAGTTTTATGAATGATAATTCGACATGTTCATTAAATCAAAATTTCTTATTCAAAATAATTTGATTTCAACTTATTACGTAAAATAGTCATTCACGCAATATAATTGCATGCGAAGTGCATTTTCCTTCTCCTCTTCCTTTCTTTTTCTTCTATGTTCAAAGCTGGTTGAAAGTTCGATTTTAAAAATTAACGAACCATAAATATGAATCATTTTGAGTGAATAATATATCAAATTATAATACTAAAAGAAGCTCATATCTGAATTTTGGGAATGTTTAGAGAAAATTTGAGTTGGTTGAAATTAGAAAAAAAATTGATATGCCATGTATATTATATTGTATATACAATTTATAAAGATGTACATACATCTCTGATACATAATTATACATCATCTATACACGATTATACACTATTTATATATATAATTTATATACATACATACATACATATATATATATATATATACACACACATTATATATATGAATGTTTTTTGAAAATAATATTGCCTATACATATTGACAAAAAACCTAAAAATAAAATTCTAAAAACTTATCTTATAAATTTGGAGTTAGAGATATTGGTCATTGGTATTTAAAGTTATCCTTCTCTCGTCAATTTTCTTAGTTTTTAGGTACATAACTTTTAATAAAATGAAATGTGGAAGAAAAAAAAATTGCTTTATTCTGATAAGGAAAAAAAAAAGGAATTTATACCTTCTTCTTTTTTTTTTAATATTTATTCGATTTATATTTGGTCTTTTGACTTGTATGTCCTAAAAACAGCTAATGTTGTTTTATTCCTTCTTGGAATATGACTAAGATATATGAAATAAATAAATTATTATTCAATCACAACTAGCGTACAATTTCAAAAAATCACTTACATCATACATCTAAGAGATTTGTTATCTACTTCAAAATTCAAATTGTATGTGGATGTAAATATATCAATTCTATATAACTTTAAGGAATTCAAGTAATTAGAGATTAATAGTTAGATTTCATATGAGATAACGATGTTTTATTTAATTTTTCTCTAAATATAATATTAAGATTCTATAAGGTTTCAAGATGCAGTATTACAACCTTCAATCTGAAGGTGCCTTCTTTGATTCAATCAGGGGCTAATATGTTCGGCATCTTCGCTCTGAACCTGCCCTCTTTGATTCAATCAGGGGCTAATCTGTTTGGCCAGTCGATTCTTTTGTTATGTAATTATGATCATTCAAGTTGAAAGTATTCCTTCATCATTTGCAACGATCCAGCCCACTAGTGATATTATTTGCTTTGGGTCTAAACCGACACGGTTTTAAAATGCATCACTAGTAGGTAATGCTTGTTACTTATATATCCAATATTTCTTCTGTGTTTCTCGATGTGGGACTTCTCATCCTATGATGAGTTGTTGCATACATCCCCTCTATGGACTCAGCGTCCTCGCTAAGGTTTGTCCCACCACATGGGATTCGCCTAGACTCAGCATTGAGATTTGCCCTGCCTCACCGGGATTTGCCTAAACTTCGTTGAACTCTATCCCACATCGATAAGGCTGACAAAGGAGTGGTTCACATACCATTAGTAATGACTCAACCCGCTAGTGATATTGTGCGCTTTGGACCTAGGTTGGCATGACTTTAAAACGCGTCACTAGTACGTAAGACTTGTTTACTTATATATACCCAGCATCTCTCCTGTATTTTGCTGATGTGAGACTTATCATCTTCAGATGGATGGTTACATCGTTGATCAGAGGGTCTCGTGTTTGAATTCTAAGTATAAATTAGCCTTCAATTATGAGAAGCATTTTATCCTTCTTAGCAGGCCTCTTTGACGCGAATCTGAATTAATTGGTATTGAAATAAAAGGCTCTTTGATGATGAAGATAGTCCACTAAAATTTTAAGTTCAATTTTCAATGATTCCCTTTTGCTTCCTTGATCCGCAATATTGTTTTTTAAAACTTTAATTAAGCTTGTCTATTTTTTTGTTTTTATCCAATTGAGAAGTAGTATTTTGACTTGTAGAAACACCTAATACTAATTTTGTCCTTGTTATGATCATAATAACAAAGATATAGGAACAAATAAAAAAATCCATAATTTCAACTAACCAAAGATTCTCATGATTTATTTACAATTAAAATTTTAAAAAAATACATATACAAAAGCGACTTTATTAGAGATAAATATATCTAACAAGATTTGAAAGAAAGTCCCAAAGTAACACTTCCTAACGTAAAAAAATCAAGATATATCTACGTTTTAGTTTTTATAATTGAAAAATAATTGCAAAATTTTAAATTATACAAATGAAATTTTAAGATATTATTGTGAAACTTCATTCACAAAATTTAAAAATTCATGAAAATAACGATTTCATGTCTTCGTCATTATACATCTGAACCAATTCGATGAAAAATGACAAATTATTCATTTAGGTCCAACTTTTCTAAGATGTGAAAAGTTCTTCTAAGTGGATAAAAATATACCCTCCTTTCACTTTTATGATTCTTTTCATTGAAAATGAAATTCGTCGAAAATGGTCTACGATGCATCTTATTTAAAAGAAACATATTTTTTGACGAGTGCAGTATAATTATCGAGTCATTTTCTTATAGTCAAGGAACTTTCAGTTCTTTTCCTCATTCCAACCTTCTTACTGAGATAGTAATCTTTGGACCTTATTCATTCTGAATTTTGCACATTTCTTAAAAAACAATGATAATTAATAATATAAATATTTTATCACAATATTTTATACTAATCAATGGTTTTAGGTCTTAAAAAATAATTATTTTTTAAGTGTAAAATTAAAAAAAATTATTTTTAAAATAATGAATCGATAGGAATATAAAGTGTGAACAAGAAACATATGAAAAGTTCTAAAACTTTATTAAAATACAAAAGTGAAAAAAAAACAATATTTACAGATAGATGCATTAAAAGAATGGCAATACTACAGTGAGTACAGTACTTTTGTTTTGTTTTTTTGGAAATAAATAATAATATATTCCGTCTTAATTACTCAACAATTTTTTTTATTATTATTTTGGTAAATTCCATAAACAAGATGAGAAGATTAGGTAGGACTAATACACCGACACAAACACCAAATAAATCCAATATTTAATGCCACTTATCTCTTTTTCTAAAAAAAATAATAATAATAAAATAAAAATGTTTTTAAAAGTCACATTGAAAAATATATTTTTTTCGTATTTACAAAAATTAGGATTTAACTTTTTTAAAATCACATGGATATGTGATATTATTTTAATATACATTTTATAGATATAATAAAATGATAATCAAAATTTAGTAAAAAATTAGAGATAAAAATATATTGCTACTCATTTAAATATCTAATCAAATACTTTTAATTTTAGGTCAAATTGTCTTATTAGATATCGTAACAATTCATTTTTAAATAGAAAATTTTGCATCGATAAAAAATCGGAGAAATATTGAGTATATAAGTAAACAAATCTTATCTAATAGTATCGCGTTTTAAAATCGTGCGATCATAGGTTCAAAGTAAACAATATGACTAGAGGATTGGATTGTTACAACCACTTACTTACTGATATACATCACTATTCTATATATTAATTTTATTTATATTTTAAACAATTACATATACTATCACTTATGAAGATTTTGGTGCCATGTGTTAAGAAAGATACATGTACATACACATATTTCTAAAAATTAGCCTCTATTAATTATTTGCACAGTTAAATTATCCTCAATTTAAGTTGTTATGTTAATCGACTTTCTCTCTCTCGCGCTCTCATCAACCTCGATTTCTTTCTTTCTTCCTTCCTTTTTTTCACCATGATTTCCATCATTAAACGTTTAAAATTAAAATTTAAAATAAGAACACAATAATTTGAGGTTTGTGTCTATTTATAATGGATTTCAACTTATGTTATTTTATAATTTTTAAAAGTTAAGGTAAAACTCCATTGAGTTAGAGTTTTCTTTCATGGCTAGAATGTTTAGCTATTGTTGCTCGAAAAATAACATGAAAATGATTTTCAACTGCTTAAATTTGAGAATCCAAAAATGCAATAACTTTGGCAAACAAAACAGAAAGATAGTATATAATTTGCTGCAAATAAAACGAGGATTTATGCAATAACAATGATAAACCTCAACAAGAAAGAAGATAAAAAATGGACTTTAATATTGAGTGTATCTAGCACATTGTTTATTAAGTTAAGATTACATGGGATTCTAACTTTGAATTATCTGTCCATCTCAATTTATATAGTAATATTGTTTGACTGTACATGAAGTTTAAATTTTTATTGAAAATTATGATTTAAAATAAGTTATAAATATTAGTGAAATTATAAATTATTTTAATAAGAATAAAATGGATATTGAAAAGTTAAATTATTACTAAATATATATTTTTTTTAATCAACAAAGAAGTGTATCATATAAATTAAGGCGAAGGGAGAAGGAAAAAGTTTGCAAATATATGTACCTCATTGCTACTCTTTTTGTGTATCTTTATTTGTTTATTATACTATATTGAGACGTCCAATAATACTTGTATAATTTATAAAATCAAGAATAATTTATCAGTTCGTATCTATTTTACTCTTGTTGTTAAATAATAATATTTATTTTTTAATGTTTAGATGAATCAAGAATAATTTATTATTTTGTATCTATTTTACTAATATTTATTTTTAATATTTAGATAATTTTATAGTATTTAATAAGCCATATAATTTACTATTTTTGAACCTTTACAGAGAAAGTAAATGCCATCATTATTGTCATTTTCATCGGTTCTGTTCTTATTTTATATGCATTCTAGCTGTAATTTTGCATAATCATGCTTATTTAATGTGTCAAATTCGTATTTTTTCTGCCTCATTTTAATTGTCATGATAAAATTTGATACAATTTTTAAAAAAATTATTTAAAAATATTATTGATTAGTATTTATATATAATTAAATTCTTATTTATATATGTGACTCTTAATTCTAAGATAATTAACACTAAGAACAAAGTTACAAAAATAATTAATTATCTCTTAATCATCTAAATCGATAACTATTTTAAGACAAATATTTTTAGTATACATCACAACTAAAATGAGACAAAAAAAAGTATATTTTAATCTAAATTTCAATATTATTCAACTATATTATATGTAGGGTATGATGAATCAATTCTCTCTATTCAATTGTTTTTTATGGCTGCAAAATTTATCGTGATTTAATTTTATACTGACTGTCAAGTTATCATAATAAATTAATAATTAATGATTTCGATTTTTTAAATTAAAGTACTATGTTTTTCCAGAATTCACAAAAGAGGAGCATTTATTCAAGCTCCAATTAAATCCTTATTTAATTTGTCAAAAAAAAAGAGGAAATATTGTCATTTTTTTTAGTGATTTTCTTAGGCAAAAGAGGGTGTTTGGTTCAATTATTGGTAGCTACCATTCTACAACTCTTTATCAAAGAATTATTGGTTGTACTAGGACCCTTGGGTAGTCACAAAAAAAAAAAAAAAAAAAAAAAAAAAAATTGACCCAAGTCTTTTTTTTCCCTTCTTTCGTTATTGAAGCGTCTGATATTCATATTGGAGTTTTTGAAAATAAAAAAATAGATTCATACAAAAGTCTTTCAAAAAATAAATTTAAATCTTTCATCTATTTTTGTGTCATTAGTATATTGATTAGTCTCAATTAATCTTTTCAAGTATTTGACTTTGAATACTCAGGATGTTGAGATGGATGCGTGTACACATCAAGGAGGATAAGATTAGAAATGTGATCGTTCGAGAGAAGTTAGAGGTGGTCTCTGTGGCAGACAAAATGAGAGAAGCGAGACTCCAATGGTTTGGGCTTGTGCAGAGAAGAAATGCTGACACTCTTGTTAGGAGGCGTGAGAGGTTGGATCTAGGGGTTACGTTGAGGGATAGATGTAGACCGAAAAAGTATTTGAGGGGAGGGGGAGGTGATTAGACAGGATATGATGCAATTTTGTATCCTCGAGGACGACATGACCTTAGATAGAAAGGAGTGGAGGTCGTGTATTAGGGTAGAAGGTTAGACTGCTAGTAGGGTTAGGATGATGTCGATCCTTGTGATATAGTAGGTTAGTAGAGGTAGTCGTGTCGTTATATATTATGTTGTTATTGTTCGTAGTTTATTTTCTTACTTTTATTGTCTTTATAAATTTTCATTTATTGTTCACTCTAATCGTTGTTTCATATCTAGTATTTTCTATTGTTGGGGATGATATTTTTAAGATGAGGGTCTTTCGGAAATAGTCTCGCTATCTCATATCCATAAGGTAGTAATAAGGTCTGCATATATTTTACCCTCTTCAGTTCCTACTTATAAAATTTCATTGAGTATGTTATTATTGTTATGTGTAATATTTGTGTCAATAAACTCATATAGTCACGGAGAATATGATTGATTAATCTCATTTTGTTTGTTTAATAAGAGAGAATTAATTGCCAAATTTATTAGACTTCCCAACTAATTCTTTTCATCTTTATCATTAAATACTTCATTATACTTAACTCGAGACAACTAATTAAAAAGTTCTAAAAAAAATTTATAAATCCACAAATTATATCCTTTTTATTTATTAAGATTAGACTAAGTCATAAGTAGAACCTTAATGACAAGTATAAACAAGACAAAGAAAGTAGAATACACCCTAAGTAAGCACATTAATATGTCAAGTGTTTTGATTTCAGAGCCCACTTTTGACTTTTAGTCCATGCAAAGATATTATTTAATTATTTATAACATAAGATTCAATATTAATAATAATAATATGTTATGTTATACTACAAGTTGGATATAAATAATTTGCATGAAGAATATAGTTTGTTTTTATTGTTTTGTACATAAAGCACCGACTGACAGATCCAACTGCACCATGTTACCTTAATGTCACATTGGACACTTCACTTTCTCATTCAATTCCTTTCTAATAAACTCCTTTCTCCACACACCTTTTTTTGATATTTGTAAATTTGAGACCTTATGTTCAATTTATTAGGTATCATATTACACTTTCTTAAATGTTTTCTTTTATATTTTTGCTAAAAATATGAGTGTTATTGATAATTTATATGAAATATATTTGCTATTTGATGATAGAGTTCATTGAAAATATGTTATATTCTTTCTGTTTTAGTCGGCTGAAAAAAGAATAGCGTATTTTGTATTTAATATTTTGTTTTTAGATTGATTTATTTTAAGTATTTTAAAGCATTTTTTATAGTGTTTAGCATTTTTTCAAAAGATATAAGCTAAAATTTCTATTATATCTTTTGACTTATAGGCCAAATAGCGATAAACTCTCTATTTTATTATTATAATACGATTTATGTAACAAAAATTCTATAGCTTTTCAAAAGTTCTCAATTTTCTCGAGTATTCACTTAGTGTTCAATCAAATACCTTCATGTAATTATGATGAAAAAGATATTATCTTTTAAATAACGTGATAGAAAAAAATTGTACATTATTAGAATTTCCAAAATTAATTGTTTTCAAATTGTCATTCGACTTTAATGCGATAAAAATAACACTACAATCACAAATAAATTATTCCGCAATATTATCCCAACTGAATATAAAATAAACTTTATCTTAAAATTAATTCTCTCTTTTACCAAGCTACACATGGTTCATTGTTCAAATAAATCACTCTTTTCAGTTCTCTCTTATCTCACTCTCTGGCCTCTGCACATTCTTTTCTACCAATATTACATAAAGTGTGATGAAATGTTTATGGAATCCTTGTCACAAAAATTGTACAACTAGACTAGCTACAGACAAACACATCTGTACTCCATTATTTATTAATCTCATCATTTAAAACTTTTTCTTTTTTTTTACTCTTATGTATCAAATCATCACCCACTCTATTGTAGATTCTTGAATTATTTCATTTCACAGATCTTTCTGAACAGTTCAAAAAAAGTGCTCACTCTTTTGTGAGCTTAAAAGATTGTTGGGATTGTGAGTCTGTCTTTTAGCTAAAGAGAATGATGAGGGGTTTCTTGTTTCTTGGTTTGTTTTTCTTTTTTCTAGTTTTTCCATTGTCATCTGCTCAGTTAGTTCCTGCAGAAAGTAGAATCCTTTTCCAAATTCAACAGTTTCTTGAATTTCCACCAGTTCTTCAAGAATGGAATAATTGGACAAATTTTTGTTTCCTTCCACAATCTCCTTCTCTTGTTGTCACTTGTTCTGGTAATCATATAACTGAGTTAACAATTGTTGGTAACAGAAAATCCCCTTCTGAGTCTTTAAAATCCTCTTCTCCACAAGGTCTTTCTGGGAAATTTTCAATTGATTCATTTTTCACAGTGGTAACTAAGCTTTCTAGCTTAAAGAAACTGTCTTTGGTGTCTCTTGGATTGTGGGGTTCATTGCCTGCCAAGATTAGTAGGTTACACTCACTTGAGGTACTAAATATTAGTTCAAATTTCATTATTGGTGAAATTCCATCATCAATGGTGAATTTCAAGAATCTGAAATCTCTTGTTTTGGCTAGAAATTTGTTTAATGGAAGTGTACCAGATCTGAAAGGGTTAAAAACACTGGAAGAGTTGGATTTGAGTGGCAATAAACTAGGACCAAAGTTTCCATCTTTAAGTAACACCAACCTTGTTTCCCTCAATTTGAGTAAAAATTTCTTCAGATCAGAAATTCCTAATGGATTCAACAAGTTTACTCATTTGCAAATTCTTGATTTGTCTTCCAACAAACTTGTTGGTCCAATGCCTTCTTTTCTGTTTTCACTTCCAGCAATTAAGTCTATTAGTATTGCCAAGAATCAGCTTAGTGGTGCCCTTCCAGCTAGTGTGTCTTGCAGCAACAACCTCAAATTTGTCGATTTTTCGAGTAATCTATTGATGGGAAAGTTGCCTGCTTGTCTTGGATCAAGTTCAAGAAACAGGACAGTGATAAATGTATGGAATTGTCTGTCAAGTACAAGTACTAAGTATCAGCATCCACATACATTTTGTGAAAAACAAGCAATAGCTGTTAAGCCCCCTCCAAGAACTAATGATGAGAAGGAACAAGGCACAATCAAGCTTGGTGTTGTCTTGGGACTCATTGCAGGAATTGTTGTAGTTGTGGGTGCAATTGGTTTAGTCATCTTTTTCATTGTCAAGAAAGTTGTAAGAAATAGAGCTCAAGGATATAAAAATGACACCTTTGCTTTTGAGAAGAATTCAACCCTTTCCAAAACTGCTGATGGAGGTAAATTTCCTTAATGAATCTTGAATAACAGTAAGGGTGTATCAGAAACAGCCTCTCTACCTCTGCAGGTAGGGGTAAGGTCTGCCTTTCCTGGACCCCATTTGGATATGTTGTTGTGGTTGAATCTTGAATAGTAATGAGGTCTACCGGAAACAACTTTTCTACCTTGGAAGGTAGGGATAAGGTCTGTGAACACGCTATTCTCCTCAGACCCCACATGTGGGATTACACCAAGTATATTGTTGTTGAATCTTGAATAATGATAGTGGACCATTATGACAATTTTATCAGAAGTTTAGAAATTTCTTCTGCATTTTTAGACTGTGATTAACTAATATTATGATCAACTTGATTTAATCAGGGAATGCAAGGAGGACAATGAGGATGGTATCATTAGGACTGCCACCATATCATGTTTTCACTTTAGAGGAAATGGAAGAGGCAACAAACAATTTTGATCCTACTAATCTAGTTGGAGAAGGTTCCCAGGGTCAGGTAAATATGTTGATTCATTTATATTAGCAATAAAGAAAGGATATTTATCACTATATCCTGTCTATATTATTCCTGGTTTTGGACTCCAAACGATTCCAATCTGATCAAATACATAATCGCCATGAGTATACAGTCTGTAGACACCCATGTTGTTGAATCTGATCATATACATAATCCTCATGAGTATACGAGTCTGTTGACACCCATATTGCTATAATTCTAGTCCGGACCCAAAAAATCAACCCGAACAACACTTGACATTTTAGAAAAACTAAAGCATTTTATTAGCTTTTTTCCAAAATTCATTCTTACTGTTCCAAACTTCCAATTAGTTTAGATAAAGGATCGTTTAGATAAGTGCTCTTATAATTAAGGCTATTAAATGTCTGTATCAAGGGTGCACAAAAATGTTAGAAGACAGATAATACGGATTGAAAACAGTAATATGGATATGCTTTTCATGAATCTTGGTGAATTTTTTTGGAGATATGGGAATTAATGTTTGTTTAATGACAGCTATATAGAGGTTGGCTTAGAGATGGATCAGTGGTCCTAGTGAAATGTCTGAAATTGAAGCAAAAGCATTCACCTCAAATTCTGCAGCAGCACATGGAGATGATATCAAAGCTAAGGCATCGACATTTAGTCAGTGTACTTGGACACTGTGTTGTTACTTACCAAGATCACCCAAATACAGCTAGCACTGTATTTATTGTGCTTGAAAATGTCGTCAATGGATCACTAAAGGATCAACTTAGTGGTAAGCTATAACGAGTTGATTTTCCCCGTATGGTCACTCAACTAATAGTTATTATCTCGGAAAGTCACTTTTTTTTTTTGAGAAAAACTGGAATCAAGAAGAAATGTGGGTTTTCAAGATAATGACTATTAGTTGAGTTATTACTTTCTGCAGTCGGAATGATGAAGGACTGAATTTATTTTCCGGGATTTTGTTATTTGGCAGATTGGAGGAAAAGGGATGTATTGAAATGGCCACAAAGAATGGGAATAACAATGGGCATTGCAAAAGGAATTCAGTATTTGCACACTGGGGGAGTTACCGGAAATGATATAAAGCTTGAGAATGTTTTGCTGGATGAAACTCTTACCGCTAGAATAAGCAGCTATAATATATCTTTGCCACCTAAGGTAATGCTAGTAAATTACTACACGTAAATTTTGCAGAAAATGCGTTTTTGACCATCCAAAATTTTGCAGGTTGGTTCGGAAAGTCCTCTTGCTGGACCAGACCAGTTCAGCAGGTATTATTTTGCAGCTGCATGCACCTCCGTTTCCGTTTACTTACTCTGTTTCCTGCTATCATTTCTGAAATGCTTACTTATATAAACTTCAATTGCAGCTCGAAACTAGCAGAAAAGGAAGACATCTATCAGTTGGGAATTATTCTACTAGAGGTTATTATTGGTAGACCAATCAACTCTCAAAGCGAAACAGAAGACCTTAAGCTTCAGGTATCAATAACATGATCCTAACCATATGAATGTATGTTACCTCCGAGAAATTTAATTTTTCAGATGGTCACTCAACTAATTATGATTATTTCAGAAAGTCACGCTTCTCCGTGATTCGAGTTTCCTTTAAACGATAAGTTGACTGACCATCCATTAGACATTTAACAAATACAAATGTCTTACGCGATATGAAACAACGTATATATATTGCATAAGAACCTATTCTAATTACCCAATCTATCTAACAACCTTAAACCAAATTGCCTTTAATGACATTCAGGTGGAGACTGCCTTAGCGGAATCACCATCAAAGCTACGAGATTTAACAGATCCTTGTATACGGGGTACATTTGCATATGACTCATTGAAAACGACGGTCCAGATAGCAATAAACTGCCTTGAAAAAGAACCAAGCAGGCGGCCATCAGTAGAAGATGTTCTCTGGCATATGCAATACTCAATTCAGGTTCAAGAAGGAGCAACCAACAGTGGAAACCTCAGTGGGAACCAAAGTGGGAAAATAAGTGGAAATCTTAATAATAAGTTTTACTGATAAAAGAATCTGTTATTATATCTTGTTTAATCATATTTGTATGCAGAATCCTGTATAGCACAGTTCAGTAGCTTACTGAATAAATGTTTTTGCTTTCTGTATCACAAATGTACCAAAGTTCACAATACAAAGCAAATTTCCTTGGAAGTTGAGAATCTTGACTGGGATCTTAGGTTGAATATATGTCTCAAAATATTGCAGGATTAAATTACTTTAGCTACATTTTCTTTAAAAGATTTCTTTTAGATATTCAGTCGCTAAGTTTTAGTATTTTTTTAATTATTATAGAGTTCTAGTTTGTTTTTATTTGTATTTTATAGGATAAGTTTAGTGCCATATTTTTCTATTTTCAGATAGAAATTGTAGCTATAAATATATGTCTTGAATTATTAATAAAACAATTTCCTTTGATAACAGTGCATTATTTTTCCCTCTCAAAATCTTTCTCAGATCAACATCTCGCAAAAAATTTATCCACATTCGATGTTTCCATCAAATCAAATCAATGAAGACAAAAATGTATCTTGATGTTGTCCTTTTTAAAATTTTACTTTTGTTTAGGATGTTTCTGGAAACCAAATCACTTTAGTGACATCAAGGAAAATCTTGAGCCTCTTAAACTGGTAAGATTTGCATCTACTTACACACCTCAATACTTATTCAACAGCAGAGTTTGCATCCTCCTCCAAACATTTCTTGTGCAGAAAATTCAAAGTAGTTAGAAGTGGTGGTTCAAAGATGAAGCAAGAGATGACATATCTGAGTGTAATCACACCAACAACTTCATCATCTTCACCAGTTGTCACATATATCCTGTGAACTGACTTGAAAACAAGCAGGGGTGAAAATCCTGGTTCCGCCACGGGAAGCTGGAATGTTTATCACATTACCAAGAGTTGAATCAGGCTTGAAAGTTATTGCTGTAGCAATCTTACTAGGTTCATATGTTGTTGAAGCAACCGCGTTAATGTATTTTTTTTTCATAACTATATTGATATTTTTCCATGTCCGACTATCTCTAAACCCCACTTATGAGATTAGACTGAATATATTATTGTCGTCATTATAACAATGTACTCTTTATGGTCATATGATTCAATATCATACCAGAGCATGCAAAAATCCTCAGTTCATGTATCACCGCCAGAAATTTCCATGTGTTTGGCCCATTAGTCTTGTACGATACGAGCGATTGTGTTGAGAATATAATTAAATAAATATTGAAAGTATAATCTCTTTAACAATTTAAGCTTTTCGATGAAATACTCACAAATTCTATATACCATCAAAAGAAATTCTAAACTGTTAAGGTAATTATTTTTGCAAGAACAGCTTACCTTTGTTGACTTAAAAGGGTACTTCTTGAAGTATAACTTGATAGAAATTCTGGCCCAATTTATCTGCTGCGGTTGGTGCATCCTTTCCTATACCATTTTCAGCAGTCACCGCCATGGCGCAGCCACGCCACCTGCCATGGGGGCTGCACCAACTGCAGCAACGACTAAGTCAACCTTAAGCTTTGATACCAACGGTTAGAATTGACTAGGGCGACAATTGGATAGGTTAGGTCAAATTTGAGCGAGTCAGGTCAAGATAACAAACGGGTCAAGACCCAATGGGTTGGATTGAAACGAGTTGAGTAATAGGTTATAGAGCGAGTTTTGACCCAACTTTTACTAAGTTTTATTTATTTTATTTGTCCTTTTTTCAATATTATAGTACTTAATTAAATTGTATTTTTCTTTATTCTGACTATATATAACATAACAAATTTTTTAAAAAATATTTTGACAAGATATCTCTCGAGTCAATTCGGGTTCCATATCAACTCAATTTTAAACGGGTTGAAATTGGTTGGGTTGACATAGGTTGAGATTAATCCGTCCAAACTTCAACGGGTTGGGCGGGTTGGGTTTAATTTTGCTATCCCTAAAATCGACATAATTAAGTGGCATGTGAAAGTCAGCAAAACAAATCTAGAAAGATCACGAGTAAGAAGACAAACAAGAATCAAAAAATTAAATATCAATATTTAAGGTGATTCGGTCAACTTACCAACAAGAGGAGATAAATAATCTACTATATCCTCATAAATTCACTCAGAATGTGTTAACGTGACACTTATGTCTCACCGTTTTTCTCTCAACATAAAACCCTCAAAGTCTCTAAGAATACTTTGTCGATGCTATCAAGTTAATAAGAATAAACTTTTATTTATAGTTAAAAATCTTCTCTTTAAAAGAAAAAGTCAAATATGAAAATTTTGTGTTTTCATTTCCCAAAGGAAAAAACCCAATTATGATTTTTTTTTTAAAAAAAATCTGAACAAACACGGAACAACAACAGTTATTACTATCTTGAAACTGCCAAAAAGTCACTATCTTTTTGGTAAAATTTTCTACTCAAAAATGTTCGATGGTTATTTTTATAAATATTTTGATTTAAATAAATTAATTAAAAAAGAAAAAAAGTGATGTTTCTTACGGAAAAATTAAAAAGTTCCTCGTTATTTTTCCAGTGAATTATTTCTATGGATAATGAGCGGAAAAATCATATTTTACAACATAAATTTCTCACTAATTCATGTTTAAAAAAATCTTTATTTCTAATAGCGTGAACAACTGAATTGCCAACCGAGATGTCTACATCTATTTCATTCGCTGTAATGAGGTTGCAAGAAATCTTTCAAAGATAAAGAACCTATTACTACTACTCATTACTATTATTTCATCTTATGTTGAACTTATTTGATTAGGCGCGGAGTTTACGTTTTTATTGGTCTTAAAGAAGTTAGTTAAGCATATCCTGGAAAGTTTTAAAATTCAATTGGTCTTAAATATAGAAGAATGTCTTCTTTATTACAGATCAAAAAAGAAATAGTGTCACATAAATTCAGTTGTTAAGATTAATTCATGTAATTTACGAGGCAATCTCATACTGCCTTTGTCCATCTTCCACAAGTACAATTTTGGAATGACCAAAAATACTTGTCTAGTTTATAACATCAATGAATAATTAATTATTTTGTTGCTATTTTATCCTTGTTATTAAATAGTATTCATTTTTCAATATTTAGATGACTTATATGTGTAATAACGGCAGTTTGATAATATTACGCCTATCATTTACTGTTTTTTAATTTCAGTGTCAAGTCAATATTAGACAACTAGTGTTAAACAGAGAGAATATATCTTTTTCTTGTATTGTGTATTATCTCTTAGCTTGCTTATTAAGTCTGTATAGATCTCTGAATTTTAGTTTTTCCGAACCAATTTTGTTTCATGTTATTTTTTATTTATATTGTCCGCTTTTAGCACCTAATAATATAATTGTCATTATATTATAGTCAACACTCTATATAAATGTCGCTAAAGGTTTTGATGACTCTAAATATAATGACATTAACTCAATTGCCGTAAAATATTTTATAATAATAAATATTAATGTCAGTCAAACGGAAAATTTATTGCCACTATATATCTCTTTTACGAAATTTAGCTCGAAATACAATATAGAAAATTCATCATTTCAAAGATCCAAGTTGATTAACAAAAATATGTTCAAGAAGGAACTACTTTAATGAACAAAAAAAGAAGTCCAAAGTTTATTTTAGGTCACATGATCAAATCCTAAGTGTGACACTTTTGCATTTTTCTGAATCCATTCATCAGAAACTCTGACTCCGCCACTATACTCAACGTTCGTCTTGGAAATGATCAAAGGGTGATTAGAAAAACATGGCCTCCCAAGATATGAAGGAACTCCAATTTGACTTTTGAAATTATTGCTCAATGTAGTGTAGGAATTGAAGGATGAAGAATTAGTAAATGATGAGTTTGTAGTGAAATCAAGAGTTATTGTGGGGTGTGATTGTGAAGTGGAAATTGAAGTTTTTGGTAAGTAAAAAGTTGGTACATTATTATGTGTGGCTAATAACAAGTTATTATTGGTGAAGTTGAATTTTCCATGAAGATTTTGATCAAAATTTGGTAAATATTGTTGTGATGTTGATGATGTTGAGGTGCATCTTAACATAGAGGCAGCAGCATTGGTGGTAGAAGCCATGGCAGTTGCTGAAAATGGAAGGGGGTGATTATGTGTTCCTTCGTATGTGGTGATCAAGATGGACATATCGTCACAACATCTTTGAACCTATCGTACATCACAAAAGATGAAAAGAAAGAGTTAGAAACATAGACGTTTTATTTGTTAGGGATTATGTATATCGACTCTAAAAGGAACAGTCTGGTGCAATATAATTTTCGCTATGCACAGGAAAAGAGAAGACTCTGACTACAAGAATCTATTGTACACCATCTTACTTTGTATATCTGCCAGAAGCTATATATATATATACACTAATGGTAAACAAAAATTAATTATTAATTTAAAAATATTATTTTGTTTTGAAAATTCATAATAAATAAATAAAAAAACAAGTATTTTAATTTTATAAATACCTGTTTTCTGACTGGGCATGATGGGGAAATAGTGCAACGGTAGTAAGCTCTAGGACATGGATTTCCTTTAGCTATTTTTTGTCCATATTTTCTCCATTGACATCCATCATTCATCTACATTTGTAAATTAATACGAAACATCGTAAAATGCTTACTTAATTTATATATTTAAAAATTACATAAAAAATATTTCGAGAGGGATCATATATGGAATATGGTAGAAGAAGATAATAAAATAGCTATTGCAAATTAATTAGTTTTAACAACAACAATAATATACCCAGTGATATCCTCCGATCTTAACGCCCCTACTACTGCTGTGCAGCCTTTCTTCGGGTTCGTAGAGTCGGGTTTACAACAGTTATGAATTTGATTGAGGAGCGCTGGGAAGAATGGATCGGGGAAATGCAAATTAATTAAAGTGAATTAAGTATTAAATATTTTAAAACGTTCTAAAATGCTAAGAATGTCATGTAAATAAATTAGATTTACAAACTTATAAAGTGAAAAATAGTCTTACTAATTCTTTTGATTATTACAATATGGTTAATGCATTTTAGCTAGTAGTTGATGATTAAAATCATCAAGCATATACTTTGGGGATGTTAAAACTTATCTCTTAATAATAACTACTTATTGTAATTTTGATTTAATAACATAAAAATACTATAAATACTTTAGTATAATCAGCTAAAAATTACAATATTGATATATAATGTAATAAACTTTTATATTGTACGTCTTGTCAGTGTCTATAAATATAATACTATTATATATGCAAATTGAATGCAACAACGACACATATCAGTGCAATTTTATAAGTAGGACAAAATCTAGGAAGAATAATCGACTCAACAAAGAAAATACAGGTGCAAACATGCATGCAAATTATTAAAACTTACCTACTAATAACTATCTATTGTAATTTTGATCCGATAACATAAAAATACTATAAATTAAATATTATATATGCAAATTGAACGTAATAACAACATATATATCAATGCAATCTTACAAATAGAACAGAATCTAGGGAGAACAATCGACTCAAAAGAGAAGTATTCGAAGCGGAAAATATAATAACTTACCATAGTAGTGCCACAAACAGCTCTTATAGATACCCTAGCCTTCTTTTGAGGAATTTGCTCCAAAAAATCTTCATCATAATTATAATCCATTTTTGAAGGAGGATAATTTTGTACAAATATTGATTCTTCAATATTTTTCATATTCTCCTTTTTTTCCTCATCATCCAAGCTATTTTCTTGACTGAATTTACAACTTAATCCCAATTCAAGACCATCAAATAATAGTTTTTTACTACTTTTATTTTCATCATATAATAATTTCTTCTTGATGTTACTTCTCCCTAAGCTCAAAGAAACAAGTTCCACTTCTTCTTTTTCTTCATGAATATAATTATTATTTTTTATAATAATATTATTTGAATATTTTTGAGTTAACATGTCTTGAAAATGCATTTGCAAGGATTTATAATCCTTTATTATTTTAGATAGCATACACTTTAGCCTTTCATTTTCTTCTTTGGCTTCAAATATCTCACATTTTGTTGAATTTAGTTGATCTTCATCCTCCTGATGATAAAATCACACGATTAATTAGCATGCACCAAGTTGACTCTCGAAATTCTATCAATACAAGATAATTTGGGACAGTTGTTATAAAAGATATTATAAGTCATAATAATAAACAACTTAAAATTGAAAGACATATAAGAAATTTAAATGATTCTTTAAATTCTATCAGTTTTGAGAGTAACATACATTATTAGAAACTTATGTACAATATACTATAAATTATAATAATTAATAATCTAAAATATTTGAAAGGCATATAAGAAATTTGATTAAAGATCAAAATTTTATTAGTATCAGATAAATTGAAACAAAGAAGACATAAAAGATCTGGCTGACTATTAAATTCCATCAATGCCAAATAAATTGATACGGAAGGAACAACATATATTATATATAAATTAGGTAAAAAATAATATAAATCACAACTAAAGTATCTAAAATCATATTTAAAAATTGATTGACTCTTTAATTTTGTTTTATATATTTCACATAAATTAAAATAAAATAATATATATTAAGCCTGTGTGGAGTCCAAATCTAGTAATATATAGAAGTGGTGAGCAGTCCAAGTTGACGTAGTATATCATTTAATTTCTCCTTATGAACAACTTCTTTTACGAATCCGAGCAACAAAGGATTAAATCTCAGTAAATGCTAGTAGTAAAGCTATTACTCTATCACATATTAAGAATTTGAACTATATTAAACTATCTTAAAACCCTCACAAATTTTAAGCCTTTTTTTACGGACGATATATGATTGATTTACACATCATTTGTATCTAAATTCTAAGAGAAAATTTGTAGTGAAAGCCTTCAATTTATGCATATCAACAAATTAATTAATGTGTAAATTAAAGATGAAACATAAATATTTATGGTGGTGGCATTAACAAAAATTCGATTGATGCTTATATACATATAAAAACAAAATATAAAGAAATATATGAAAAATATAATAATATACCCAATATAATTTTATGCGTGAAACCTGAGATTAGGGAGGATGGTATACGCAGTTTTACTCCCATCTTGTGAACATAGAAAAGTTGATTTTCGATAGATCTTCAACTAACTCAAATATAACATTTCAAATCAGTTATAAAAACTAAAGCTCGAATTACAATTTTACCTTCTTTGTAGCTTCTTTGTCTTTATTAATAATAGTAGAAGTAGAATCCATTGCTCTATCTTTCTTTAGCAAGATTTAATCTTCTTCTTTTTTTTCTATTAGCATTTGCAAGATTTATTTTCTCTTTGGACAAGTCTTCTTATAGAACAACCAATATAATATCTTTTTATACTAAGAATGGTAGATGAAAATAAATAAAAAGTCTTAATTAGAGTTGTTACATTGACATCCATGTTACACATGACCCTATAAATAATATGTCAACTAGTCAACTAACCAAGTTTTTCAACTCTTTTCTTTATCATCCATGCAAATTAATTCAAATGCCAAATTGATTTTCTTAATTCCAATTTCAACTCTTTGGATAGAGACAATATTTATATATATAACACATAAATTCAAAACTCAAAAGTCTTCGTGTTGCATTCGTCCTAGGCTCCTCTGGAAAGGTAGTCGTAAAGTAATGGTAAAATTATCTCTATATAACATATGGATCATCACAAGCTTAAATAATCATGAAATTAAACAATCACTACTGCTTGCAATAGGTAAATTGTCATTATCATAACTCTTGGATGATGACGAATTCAGGATTTTCTTTAGGGGGATTCAAAATTTAAAAAAAAGTAGACATACGAATTAATCGAAAGGGAGTTCGACATCTATTATATATATACATAAAAAATTATTTTTATCATATATAAAAATAGTATAATTTTTCATCAAAGGGGGTTCAGATGAAACCCCTTGAGTACTATCTAACTTCAAAATTCATTTTCTACCCTTAATGAAATACTCACTCCGTTTCTTTTTTGTTATATCATAGTTTTAGATCTTTTTAAGAGTCAAATAAGATGAACTTTGATAATATTTTTTCATCATACTAATATAGAAATTGCAATTTATATGTAGTACTTTTAATATAATTTTTTTGAACATCTAAATTTTTATTTTAAAATATCGAACTAATGTAATCTAATTTTGCTTTAAGAGTTAGTCAAATTGACTCATGAAAATTGCAACACGACAACTAAAAGAGGAACGAAAAGAGTAAGTTATAGCATACAGATTAAGAACTGTTTTGAACCGCAAATTTCAAAAAAAATATTTTTTTAAAAAATAATTGTGCCAAAGCAAACGATGTTACGTAAATCAAGAAAAAATGAATATTTTTCTTTTTTAATGAAAAAAAGACTTTTAAGAGTCGGCCATGCATGTAGTCAAGAAGAGGGGCTAATTGATTTTGACGGAAATTTATAAGAGGTCGTTGAAGTGACGTCCATTTGTGTGAATATTTGGTTGTTCAAAACAACCTTAGGATGGTGCTAGAGAAAAAAAATCGAAGTTTAAATTTAAATTTTATGAGTTATAAATTTTAAAATGATAAAAAATAAAAAAAATTGATGCATAAAATATTTCATGTTAGTAAGATGTGGGGAAGGACCGTATTCCAAGAGCAGTGGCGGAATCACATGGTACTCTCAAGGGGTTGATCCGAAACGAAATGAGTATAATAACTCGGCACAACGATTGAGAAATAATAAATAATAGAAATAGTTTTATTAAATCATCCTAATTAAATATTTTTTTCGTCCTATTTCAGTTGCCATAATAAGATTTGGCAAAATCCTTTAGAAAAATTAATTAGAAGTGTTGTTTGACTAATATATTCCTTACAAATAATTAAACTTTTATCTATATATGTGCCTCTTAATTCTAGAATAGAATAATTAATATTCAGGACAAAGTTGAAAAAAGATAATTAATTCTCTCTTGATTATCTGAATTGACAACTATTGAGACAATTGTTTTACTTTATCTAACAATTAAAATGGGACGGAGGGAGTATAAGTCGTTGAAAAATAAATACTAGCTATTTAATAACAAGGATAAAATAGCTAGACACAAAATGATAAATTATTCGATTTTACAAACTAGACAAATATTATTGGACATTCTGAAATAATATAGTGGACAAGTAAAGATAGACGGAGAGAGTATTATGAAAGTCGATTAGAAGTCCTTAAACTATATTGTCGTTGAAAACTTGGTAATAATCTTTTCCCTTTTGTGCCTTTCACGTGATTTAGTAAACATATGAAGAAGTCAAAAGGAGTTCAACATCTACTGTATACATATAAAAAATAATTTTAATCATATATAAACAATGTAATTTGTCAATAAAAGAGATTCAGATGAACTCTGTAGTCATACTTTTTTTTAATCTCTCGTTTTATTCCTTAGTTTTAATTTCCTTACCCTACACTTTCTTGTAGGCAAAGGTAAAACCAAAATTAGAAGTTTAAGGATTCTAAAGTAAAGAAAAACATCATAAAACATATACATACATATATATAACTATTGAAGTTTTATTGTCAAGTGAAAAATTAAGCTCAAAAAAACAGATACTAAATTTATCCTTTAAAACGGTATTATATATATAACAATGAATGACATTACAATCTATCCAAACGTAATTATATTATCAAAATTATATCATATAATGTGATACAACATGCTATAACTAAATGTGATACATTATGAATAATATGTAATAATTATTCAAATAAAGATGAATGAAAATCATAAGATATGTAGATTAGGTAGAATTTGCTTGGAATAATAATAAAATAAATCACTCATCATTCAATATCAGAGTGGGTTAACAGATGTTGATTTGGTGAAAAAAAAAAAATAATGTTGTATTTAATAAACATGGTATTTTTCTTAATTATATTATTGACCTAAGCATGTTTATTTAAGACCCTTTTTCAAATATTTCTTTTTTAAATTAAATCCCTTACTTTTGTTGCATTGGTTACATAGAATCAATGTATATATCACATTTAATTTATTAGTCTACTTTATTGTAAGTCACAACTAATTATGACTAAAAGAGTGTTTATAAAACATGAAAAAAATTAAAAATTGATTATTTTTTAACCATTAATAAGTAAAGGTAAAAAGGTAATTATATAACTCACCCACATAGCTTAATTTGCATACTTATAACTTAAAAAGTATTATTTTTGGCTTCAAGATTCTCTAAAAGAGTTTAAAAATTATATAAACTATTTGAGTATAATAATCTAAAGCTCAAAATTGTTGAAATTACTCCCTTTATTCTAAAAGGGGTACACCAACATACCCGGTGGATACAACAACTTATCACTATCTCATAGAGGTAGAGAGGTTGTTTCCGAGAAACTCTTATCTCAAAAATCAAGCCTCATAAGCAGAATATACTAGGTAGGAAAAAAAAAAGGGAAAAGAAAAGAGAAAAAAAGGAAGAACAACTAATAATGAAAAACAAATTAACAAATATAAGACGAATAATAACAGCACAGGATATAAACACGACTAATCCTACTAACCTACTATATCACAAGGTCAGACTATGATGAATTTATGAGGGTAAACCCTTCTATTTTTTTTAATTAGTGTCTGATAATCGTATAACATATTAGGGTTAGATTTGTGTCAAAAAAGTTTCACATTGAGGGATAAAATACTTTCCAACAAAGACGATTGAATCTATGCATTGAAACTGAAACCTAAAAATCTTCGAATTTTCTATTTGATTTTTGAAATATATACACATATATATGTGTAATTATATATAATTTGTTTACAAGAAGAATTTGATTCATGAAGATTTTCATCAATAATCAATTGAGGAGTTGATGTAACAATTTGCACATAAAATAAATACCAAGTATATGAATTTTCACTTATCTTATTCTTTCTCATGAATCCAACTATTAATAAAAGTAAAAGTTTACTTCATATATATTTATTTATTATTTACTTAGGTGGGCAAGTAAACCTAAATGATTAATTTTAATCCGTTATACTATAAAGTCTAACTTAGTAAAAAAGACATAAATTATACATATGACGACTTGTAATGTGATGGTCAATGAGTTAGTAGATCATTTCAACTAATTGTACTATTATAAGTTAGTTGTTTGTATAATTAATTAATCTTTCAACTAAATCACATTTCTTCTTTTTTTTTTAAAAAAATCGTCTAATTACATCTACGAGTGATACAATAACATATGATCTCAGTGTAATTTCATAAGTGAATCTGACTAAGAGAACGCAAAGTTTATTCATACCTTATGCAGATAAATAAGTTTTTTTTTAATATATAGACTCTCGCTCAAATAAAGCAAATCAAAAGAGATAAGAGAATACATTAATAAAAAATTATGATAAAAATATTAAAGATAATACTTGAGTAACGTCGGGCAAAAAACAAATGTACATTTTTTACTTGAAAAAAGAAATTTATGAACTCATCATTGTAATTATTTTCTCATTTTTTGACTTTCATCCCAAGGTTAAAAATTAATTTGGTGTCTTTTCATCATCAATTATTATTTTATATTTGTATTTTTCTGTTATTAGGGGTTTAATATAAAGATTTAAAGACGTTGATTAAATCTCTCAATGGTGTAGCCAATAGCCGTTAAGGTAGAACTTCATATGACGTATACATTAGGTAAGAGTTGTAGTACAATAGTAAATATTTATTATTTTATCTTTAATCAGAAGATTCGGATTAGAGTTTAAGTACAAAAAAATATTACGTCTTACAACGTTCATAATCTCATAAGTTATGCTTAGTAAGAACAACAACAAAAAAAGACGGAAAATTTATCTTAGAAGGCGTAAGTTTAGTTTCAGAATTCACAAAATTATATATCTTAGAGGTCGTTTTTGGTAGAGTGTACTAGTAAGAATAGTGCATCATGCATTAACTTGATGTATTAGTAATACCTTGTTTGGTACATTTTTCGTGCTATATGTATACTAATAATCTATTTTGTATTAAGGTATATATTACTAATACCAAGAATATACCATGGATTTCTAGGCATAATGCAATGATTTTAATGCATGCATTAGCATGATTAAAGACACAATTGTCCTTCGAAACTTTTTTTAAATCTTTTCCACCGTAATTATGGAGGGTATATTTGTAAATAAATTTTTTTATGTAATGCATGCTATTTTTAATGCATCAAATCAAACCATACATAAAAATATTCTAGGCTTAACTCATAAAGAGATACCTAAACTTGTCCTCATTTTTCACTTAGACACCTAAACTAAGACAAGTTCCTAATAGACACCTCTGCTCAGATTTGATCCCATTAAACACTTTTATCCTACTTGGCACTCTCCGGTACTGTTTTTTTAATTTTTCAGCCAAAAATAAATAGTTGCGGTCCAAAAAATTTTTTTTTTCATAAAAGTAGGTTCTCAAAATTCTCGGTTATCCCAAAAAAAAAAAAAATTTCCATAAAAGTAGGTTCTCCAAATTTTCCGTTAACCATATGCGAAAAAAAATTATTACAATTTTAAATAAAAAATTTTTGCACATGGTTAACTGAGAATTTTGAGAATCTACTTTTATGGAAAAAAAAATAATTTTGGACCGCAACTATTTATTTTTGGCTGAAAAATTAAAAAAATAGTAACGGAGAGTGCCAAGTAGGCTAAAAGTGTTTAATGGGATCAAATCTGAGCAGTCGAGGTGTCTATTAGAAACTTGTCTTAGTTTAGATGTCTAAGTGAAAAATAAGGACAAGTTTAGATGTTTGTTTATGTATTTGGCCAATATTCTATAATATATAATTAATGCAGACATAATTAATACATGCATTACTAATGCAAGTATCATTAATATACTCTATCAAACGATCCCTTAGTTTTCTAAACTTTTGGCAGATAAGTTCTTTAACTTATGTCTTGCAAATAAAATACTAAACAACTTATATCAAACAAGACAAAAGTTCTCTAAATGTTAACGCAATAAATATTTATTAAATGAGAAGCACATGCAAAAATTAAAGAGATCACCAGGTTATAGGAGCAAAACATGGGAAAACGTGGAAGTAAATTCTTTTTTTTTATCAAGGGAAATCCGTATCTGCTAGCCTTTGGGCTTGTGCATAGGGTAAACTTCTGTTCCTATACAATAACTCACAAATCACATAGGAGAGATAACCTGCACTACGCAAGCCCGGTATGACGAGCTCGACCCATAAGGCCAACCCCTTATTTTTACTGGCAAGGAATTTCGAATTTGACACCTCCGATATAGAAGTCTCAAGCCCAAACCACTGGACCACCCTAAAGGATGAAGTATTCATGATATTCACATGATTAGTGTGTGGGCTTTGCATTTCGTAAAGATCCATAACATTTCAAAGGCTTATGTAGTGCACTTCAAGTTTTGGTATTTGACTAAGGATTGTAACCATTCAGTCCACTAGCTACATTCTTCAAATGGTTCACATAAAACTCAAAAATGATCTTGAGAATTAGTAATTTAAAATTTTTGACCTAGCTTGGTCTATGGATAAAATTTTAAAGTTCTATCCCATGGGCAGGACTTTTAACTCTGAAGATTTGCCTGTAGGATGACGGCTGATCAAAAGTTCAAGATCACTCATTTCCAGAGTCAATACATATAATTTCCTTATAGTGCTTAATAGAAATATTCAATTATGGGACCGCTATTTAAACTATAGCGAAAGCTTTTTTTTTTCGAAAATATATTCACTTTGGAACCACTTCACACTTGGGTACTAAAGTTATAAAAATTTGGATATGAAATTTGGCAAATTTCAAACACTTTTTGCTTGAAGTTGGCCTTGTCAAAGCCACACATTGAACCTTTTTGCCTGAAGTTTGGCCTGATTTTCTATGCCAACTTCAGACACTTTTTATTGAAGTTGTGTCCTTGTAAACGATAAACTTTGAACATTTTTTAAACTAAAGTTATGGCATAGGGAAACAAAGTGAACAATATGCACATAAAAAGATCATGTGCATGGAATAGCATATGATCCTGAAATACATTCACAAAAACTAGACTGATTTCACATTCAAGGACAATCAGTTAATGAGTTTCTACTGCCAATATGGGCTACATAATAAACACGGCAAAACACACACAACTTGCATCAAATCGGCATGAGCAGAAAAGAGTTAATACTACCATCGTCACTGATTAGAACTACTTGTCAAATCACTGGAGGGCGCAAGTCAAAGAAGGTTCATACAAAATGTTGATCCATGGCCAAAAGAACATCTTGCATACTGCAATCATAGTACAGGCAACATACTCTAGCTCATCAGAACTATCGATTCCATTCAAGTTCAGCACCTGATCTTGGATTAGCATTGTTTGAGCGACTGGCGTCTTCAGGCTTGAAGGAATTCGCGGCAGTGTGCCAACCTAAAAGGTACGGCACAACAAACTGCACAAATTCAGCAGAAAACATGTTAGAAGAGGTAACACTGCTAGAAAGCAAGACGAAAATAAGCATCAACCAGAAAGAACCACTGTGATATGACAACACCAACAATAATCTCAAAGGGATGTTGTTGGAAAAGATATATATGGCCTGATTTATACTTGAAGCATTGTAGATAGGTCAATTTAAGATGGTTTAGCTTGTAGTACAACATGAGGCACTTCTCGAAAAACAAGATTTAGCTTCCACCACACATTTTTATTTCACAATGCAAGAAAGTAACAGGAGAAAAACCTCGTCATCCATAACTTCCCAGGTTTTCACAAAAAAGCAGAAGGTATACCGTGGTGGTTCCAGCCACTGGCAAGGTCCAGGGGTGGCTAAAAAAGCAAGCAATTTCCTAAATTAGGAAAATTCTAAGAGACTCAACTAGGAAAGCCAAGTTTTAAGCTTTCCCTAGCTGCCTCTAATCTCATTTCTTTATCCTTTCTCATCCATGTCAACAGCAAGTTTGGGGCTATCAATATTTATGGTCTCAACTTGACGTCTACTCCTGATTAGGGAATTTGAGCAAGTATCAGAGGGACTGGACCCATACATTGCATAAATAGTTAGCTATATGTGTGCATGAACTTGGCAAAATTCACTTTTTGGCATTAATGGTATACAACATGGGTGAGAAAAAAAGACTATATATATCAAGAAAGAAACAGGACACCAGCTTCATCTTACATTGAATGCTGAGACAAGAACTGCAAACTCTGCCTTTGTAACCGGGATGTAAATGTTCTCGTCCAAATTAATAAGCTTGTTCTGAACACCTGCATTCATTTAGGATGGAAGGCAAACAAGTCATGTTCTACAGTTCAGAAATACATGTCCAATTTTCACTGTAATAGAATGGCGGAGGAAGGGAATTACTGAGATTAAAGAAGTGGCCAGAGCCATCTGGAAGTGGCTCAACCTTCAACACTTTCCTGACTCTACCTTCATCACTGTAAAGCACACATAAAACGCCTTCTTAGACCTTATAACTGATGATAATACATACTAATTCTCAACAGAGAGAATGCCTATCAATTAGTTCCCAACACATAGGATCCCTATGAATTAGATACATTGATCACGAAAGTAATCGATAAAATAGTGTACATTAATGCCTACAAATACATTAAGATCAACCAATATATCCAGGACATTCTATAGATGGTAACTGGAGCTAATTGTCGAACAGCGGGTCTAGGTTCTATGACCATGCAAAATGATGTAGGTTTACCTTCTTCCTTTGTTTGGATCATGGAAAAACTCACATGAATCTTTTGCCCCAAGGCTGATAATGGATCCAATTTCAGTTACTGACAGCGAGAAGACCTGAAAACACACAAAAACTGAGAAACGAACTTAAAATCAACACAGGGAGAGCAGAAATCATGGCCTGACTACCTGGTACACTCACCATGTAAGCTAAAAGTGTCACGTACACGTCTACCACAAATTACTACTGCATATCTACAATCTAATTATTTTTAACAAAGCTTATTCTCATTGCATTTCATGTATAAGAGAAGCATATGTACAATGTATTCGGCAACGGGGCAAAGAGAGGAATTAAGGTAATGATTACCTGTTTTCTACTCCAATCATATTGACGAACACCAGCAGCGGGTGCAAATTGAAGCATCACCATACCCTCTCTTGAAAGCTTGAAGGCCCCTGACTGTTCCATGATTTAGAACCACCAAAGTAGCATCAAATTACAATTTCCTCAATGACTAATACAGATTAAACAGAAGAGCAACAACCAAAACACATGAAAAAGCATACATCTAAAGGTGAGAACTCTGGCGACCGAGGCTCCACAGTAAGAGCTGCCTTCCCCTTGTATATTGAGTATCCAACAAAAACCTTAGGCGTAGATGCCCCTAGAAAACCAAGGACATTTTTTTAGTTCTTCCATACCATTAAAAATGGCTAAAAATGATACAAATTGACTAGGAAAAGTAATTATTTAAATCAATATACCAAGACGGCTCTAATTTGTGTTCTAAGAACAATATACTAGAAACTATTAAGACGAAAACACAACGTAATAGTAGGGAGACAAAATCCTTAAATTTTTTCTTTTCAGACAAAACATTAAGTAGTGGGAAAATTTTCTGATATTTTTGTCAATAACTAGAATCAAAGAAACTAAAAGGTACTCCTTTCCTTTTCCATTTCAACCACTTCATAAAACCAAATCTACAGGACCTCACAGGCAGAGCATATCAAGACATTCACAGTGGGTTCAACCAAAGCAACTGCTCTCCATACGGATTATGTTAACAGATGACCAAAATAAGTGTACACATTGTAAAGATATGCCACTTGAGTTTAACTCAATCCCACAAGCCAGCTCACGAAGGGAGGATTGCCCAATTTCCACATGAGCAAACCACCGGTCCATTAC
Organism: Solanum rostratum; assembly: GCA_029948455.1. Lineage (NCBI taxonomy): Eukaryota > Viridiplantae > Streptophyta > Magnoliopsida > Solanales > Solanaceae > Solanum > Solanum rostratum. Next base: position 9,094,053 of record CM057046.1, read on the forward strand.
CCAACCAATGTGGAACACTAACACGTCTAAATAGACTGTAACCATAATGCACCACTGTAAAACAACCAAAAAGTTGCTATTTCGAATTTAACAAATGAAGCAATTAGGGAAAACTTATCAACACTAATCCAGTAATCCACATTGCAAGAGAAGCCATTTAAATCTCTGGCACCCAAAACCAATCCACAGTAATAGCAACAAAATTTAGCTTAACAGGTTAATAAAAGAAGAAAAATAAAAAAAGAACCAAGAGCCACAAGAAACAATCCAAGTAAAAGTATAGCAGCCGTGAAATACTAAACAATAAGCAAATCCATTAACAAAAAAACCCCATTTCCAAGAACTTAACAAAGCTTACCCTGTGGCTGTTGCTGTTGCTGCTGGGGTTCAAAATAATCTGAATGGCGGCATGTTAAAGAAAGATTTCTGGGCAAAGCTACTTTGTGCGGCAAAGCATAAAAGCTTTTTGTTGAACTAATGGAAGAGGAAAAAGAGAGAGGTTGATAATGATGATAATGACAAGGGGAGGTTTTAGTAGGGTTTTGGAGGTTTAGCTTAAAACTTGCAGTTGGGGAAGGAGAAAGAGAGAAATTTGACATGGCTACAAGAGTTTTTTGGGCAAAGGGGTAACAAAGATTCAGTCTTTTTTACAGAAAATTTTGCAGAATCCAAGAATGGAAAGTGAAATTTGGAAATGGTTTGTTCTTGGAGCAAGCTAAGCTCCCAAGAGTTTGCTATTACCTATTGGTGTTTTAAGCAAAGCATATTTTTATAGAAAATAAATTAAATTTAACTTCCAATAAATTAAATTATTAATTCTCATTAATATAAAGTTTAAGCTAACAATTTAAGATGGAAATTGAACAAAGATATTTACATACTAGATGTCGTTGCCCACGCCAGCTTGAATCCAATATTTGTTATTTTTGCGTCTCAATTTATGTGATATAGATAGAATTTAGAAAGTCAATTAAATTTTAATATGATTTTTCAATATTCTAAATTATTAATTATTATGAACTATAGTGATTTTTTATATAATTTTTAAATAAAATATGTTATTCCTCTTGTCTCAATTTATGTGGCACAATAAAATTTCGATAGTCAATCTTTTTTATGACTTTTACTTTTTAATTTTTAATTATTATGATCTATATTATGTTTATGTCATTTTTACATAACACATGTTATCCATTTATCCTTGTTCATGTGAAGCTGATTCGAGTGTTAATTGAACTTTTTGTATGTCTTTTAAATATTTTAAGTTGTTAATTCTTATGATTTACGGTATTTTTTATTTAATTTTCATATATAGATATATTACTATTGTTAATTATGCAAATTTATGGTAATTTTTATGTAGTTTCTTAATTAAATAATACATGTTATTTCTTCTATTTCCTTTTATGTGATGTCAATAGATTAATTTCAATAATTAACTGATTTTTTTTATTTTTAAAATCAAGCAGTTGAAGCAAACACATCAATGGGCAAATGTCTGCTTAAGCAAGCTGCTAAAGCAGACTTGTTGTCCAACAACTGTCTGTTTCAACGGCTTCGCTAGCCTCTTATTATACAATATTATAGAACTGGTGTAATAAGTCCTTTTTCTACTCTATTTAAGAACTCATCCTGAAAAAGAAAATTAAAAAAAAGTCTTTTAAGTATCAAAATTATTCAAGTGATTAGCGATGACAAATAAATGAATTAAATTAAATATGAGTAAATTGAAAAAATCAGGTCAATACAAAATGGATAATAATTTCATTCGTTCATATTTCTTATGGGTAAAAAAACAAATTGATCATAAATTTCTTATGTTTTTATGAGTAAATGATATTTTGGTTTAGAGTTTAATGTTTTGGTAGAATTTCATCAATTTAATGATAAATTAATAAGAAATATTCCATATTATTGTTTATTTACATTACATTCAAATCAAAGTACAAAACACCAACAACTAATCAAGGAACCTACCGCAAAATCAACACTTGGATCCCAACCTCACCTCCATCACACTACTCCCTCGATTTCATTTTATATGACACTTTTTTTTATCATTTTTAAAAAGAATGTTAACTTATTTTAATTGAAAATAATTTATCTTTAAAATTCTTTTTTTACCCTTAGTGAAATGATTCTCAACCACACAAATATTTAAAAATAATTTTAGGCCACAAATTTTAAAAATCTTCCTTTTTTTTCTTAAAAACCGTATCCAATCAAAGAATGCCACATAAAATGAGACGGAGAGAGTTATATTTGACAAATTCTTATTGTTAAATTTATTAATTTCACCAAATCTCACAAATCTCTTCATTAAAAACCACAATACAATACTAAAATAAATAAATACTTTTTTCGATCTCTTTTATATGTCGTTCTTACTATAAATTGATGATCCTTAATATATGTCGTTTCACAAAGTCAATGCATAAATAATATTGTCCTTCCGATTTTACCCTCGATTATTATTAAGCTTTGAAAAGATATATTTGGCCAACTAAAGCACATTAAATAAGGGCAAAAAAGTAAAGTTACTTTTCTTATTAATGCACATGTAATCACAACAGCTGACATATAAAAGGGACCAGAAAAAATATATTAAAACTACGTCTCAAATTAAAACCACATAAAACTCTAAAAAAAAATAATCAAAAATAACATAAACCACAAAAATTGTACCACTAATACTTCGTTTGGTACAAAAATGAACAACACAGGGATTAGTAACGCAGAAATTATTTTTTTGAAGTGTTTTGTTTATTGTTTTCTATCTAATCTTGTACTTGATTTAAAATTCCACAAAAAGTTTCTTTCCAATTATACCCTTAAGTTATAATGGAATTTTCTATTTCATGAAATTAGATTAAAGTAGATTATTTTTTGTGACTTCTAACTAGTTAGGAAAACAATAATTTAGTCACCATATTTGTTATTTTCTCAGTTGAATTATTTGAGAATAAATAATTGTGATCTTAATAAATTAATCACTAATAAAATGTCAATAATTTAATAAAGATAGACCATTTATTATTAAAATCGAAAAGATGGTAAACAATTGTAAAATAAACAATCTATATTTACATAAATATTTCAAAGTTGTAGTTTTAATAGAGTGTTTATATCTTACAAGGTCACTCAACTTTGAGAATATATTTAACTTCATTGAACTTTGTTTTGTATCAATAAAATCACTCAACTAAATTAATTATGAAAAAAAATTGACATGACAAATTTTTTTTTTTGGTCTATTATGTAAATATGAAACCACAAATAAACAAAATTTTAAAATTTAAAATGGTAAATTTATTTATTTTTATATTATGAAATATGAACCCGCAAATAAATAAAATTTGTAAGCTAATATATTTAAAAAAATTTATAAGTACAAAACTATAAATATAAAACATAAAATCAAGAAAATAAAAAAAAATGTAAAAGAATTTGAGAGATATTTTTGTCTCTATATATTTAATCCATCGTATTAAATATAAGCTATTAGTTAATATCACCATGTGGGATGTATTAGTTAATACCATGTATGTGGTACTAATACATGGATCAGTTATACACGATTCTAAAAATCCTACCAAACATTGTATTAAATAATATCTTGCTCTAATATATAAATTATTTGTCCTAATACTTCCTACCAAACGACTCCTAAACGTGAGTTCATATTAAATCCTATTTATTAAATATTTGATCACTAAATCAACAATTATAACAATAACAACAACAACATACCCAGTGTAATCCCACGAGTAAAATTTGAAGAGGGTAGAATATACGTAGACCTTGCCACTACTTCATAAAGATAAAGAAGTTATTTCCTAGAGACCCTCGACTAAATCAACAATTAGAATCTATTAAATATTTGACTGAGACCAAAAAGGCAAAAATGATTACTTGAGCAGATTCAAAGAATCAAAACTACATAAAATTATATTTAATGGAGTATTTTGATCATACCTCCATAATAAAGGGGTCATTTTTGTTATTTTTTCTCCATTATCCACAAAAATGAAACTAAAAATTGAGACAAAAAACAGAAGATAAAAAGGAAAAAAAAATGAAATCTTGCTGTCTGCTCTTTATCCACATAAAAACATCAACCAAAAAAAAAGTTTTTATTTTTAAGCTTCTCCCCTTTGGTCTTTCAGTTTCAAGAAAATCTTAGTGTAACAATGTCATCATCATCATCACTATGGTCATCAATGTTACCTCAATGGAGATATTGTAACAAGAATTTGCACTATTGGATATTGCCACCTCCAAAAAATAAACTTAACTTCTTTTATTTACCTATTTTCACTTCATTCACTTATGATGATTCTGTCTCACCAATCAAGAAAAATCAGGTATTGAGGTTTTTTCCTCTTTTTTGGGGGGTCTTTTATGTTTTTTACATGTATAGAATGTGCTGTTTCTGTACCTAGAAAATATTTGGAACCATTGTTTGGATGTAAAAATGACTAGTTTTTGGGCAGATTTTGAAGATGAATTCTTTTCAAGTTTCCAAAAGTGGTTTAGACTAATGCAGAACTTCAATTTCTTTGGGAGTAAAATGCAGCAGTGGAGCCAATATTTTTATCTAACGGTGTTCGTATTTTTAGAATATGAGTGTGTGATTTTTGTATAAGGGCGTTCAACAATTGGTATATATTAAAATATCTATATTTAACCTATATATTTGATAAAGATTTTGACGAAGGGTGTTCATCTGATCATATTTGGGTGAATGTAGCTCCGTCCTAAAATGCATGACTAAACACTAGCTTAGTGTCAGTATAATCTCAAATCTATAGTAGGTTAAGTATTGTTACTTTACTTAATGGTGAAGTTTAGTGACTATCAAGGACCAAAGTTTTGACTTTACTTGGAGTGTGTTTGGTAATGAGACCAGGAAATGTTTTCAATTTTTCTATGTTTGGTTGGTCAAAATGTTTGGAAAACATTTTAGCAAGGAAAGACAATGTTTGGAAAACAATTTGCTTAAAAATAAGAACAATGACTTTCCTAATGAAAGTTGGAAAAACAAATTGCATAAGTGGAATATCAAGTTTATTGTCTCCTTCCTTCCTACCCACGCATTTCCCCTAGCCCCCATCCCTGGCCATCCCATCCCTACCACCCCCGCACCGTCACTCCCTATTTCATTCCGCCTCCATTAGTATTTTGTTAGATAATATATAAATGATCTTTAATAATATTTTCTTGCTTACTTACCCAACACTAGAAAATAAACAAGAAATCAAAAAACATTTTCCTTAATACCAAACACACCCTACTAATTGTAATAGTGAGTTAAGTTCAACAAAAACTAATTGTGACTTTAGTTTTAGTAAGTAAACTTTAAGTATTATCTTGAATTAAGTTAAACTATTTTATTATGATATTTCTGACTTTAACTTTATAGTAGAATATATGTAAATGACCTATATAAAATTAACCTATTGTTTCTTGAAACACATTATAATAAGAGAGCTTACATTAACATATTTTATTGATAGGCTATGTATGATCCTTCAGAGGAGCTCTATGGACTTGCTGCTGATTTGCAGCCAAGGTTTTAGCTTTCTTCTTCTGTTTCTGTTTAATTGCTTTTATTAAATCATGAACTATGCTTTGTTGCTGCATTAGAGTTTCTATTTGTTCTTTGTGAAGATTGTAGAGTTTGCTAATAACCATTTGTGATTCGAATCATAAATTTGAGTATTGGAATTAGCTCCTTGAAATAACAATGTCTTTTTTTTATTCTCCTCTTGCTAATAAGACAGTGATAACTATTCAAAAACCGTACTATTTGAATTGGTAAATACTTGTTTAGAAGACTTACAGATTTCTCCATAGCGGAAGTGAATCCGCAGCAACTATGACTCGTGTCACTGGTTTGTCGGTAATCCTCACAAAGCGGATGAACTTCCTTTGTCCACAGCCTAGCCATCGTATTAATATGAAAAATTATTTTTCCAACACTCATTATAGTGTATTTATATGCTAAGTGTTAGGGTCTAGGAAGAGGACAAGTTAATGGGTTAACAGGCTAATTAGCGCTCCTTATCAGTGGACCCGACCCAATAGTTTTTTTCCAACACAAACGATGTTTCCTTTCATTTCTTTATAGTCTAGTAGTTTTCTACTCCTACACTAAGATTTAATTAATCGTCAAAAATAAATTGGATATTTTGATAATTGAAGGACAAACTCTATACCCCATCCTCATGATAAGAAGCCCCTTTTGGCTTATTTACTCGCAAACATCTCTTAATTAAGTTAACTATACATCTTTTATCTGCATTTCTGTGACCTGTGTTTTAATCATTTTCCAGGAAGGTCATTTCTGGTGTGTCAAGTCCAAGATCATGGTTTGGCCCAAATGGTCAGTATATAAGAGAACTGCCTTGTCCAAGCTGCAGAGGAAGGGGATACACTCCATGTACTGAATGTGGAATAGAGAGATCCAACTTAGATTGTCCGTTGTGTAGCGGAAAGGTAACTGCTTTTGTGGATCATGTATGTTGAGATAATAAATTTACCTTTATATCTATGAGAGTTTTGTCCTTAGTTCAAAGTTGCATGTACGGCAGGGTATGATAACTTGTCATCAGTGTGGTGGAGATTGTGTCATTTGGGAAGAGTCCATTGATGAAAGGCCTTGGGAGAAAGCTCGATCGAGGTAACATTCCTGTCCCAAGTTTCAATCAGAATCCATTTTGCCAAAGCCATGTGTTCTATCGGTAACATTATTATTTATTACATCCAGCACATATGTTTGCTCTATAATCAAGTTCTCATCATTGTGTTACTCTCAATATGTACCAACATGTATGCATTGCCACATTTGGCTTAAGTATGACATTCTGTTTTATGTAGTCGAAGTAGTTAAATAATCGTTGTTTTATATTCTGCACTAGGCATCTTGTGTTATAATCATTCTTTCTTCCTATTTATATTAGAGAAGCAATATTTCTCTGGGAATTCAGTTAACTTTGCTATATAAGAAGCCTACATGATCATTTTCAGTTCCCCTTTAAAAGTAAAGGAAGACGATGAAGTGGACAACTTAGACATAAAGCTCGATGCGAAGAGAAAAACTAAGCGTGTCTACCAATCTCCCAACACGGAAGTCAATTTGAAGATCAGCAGATCACTAAAAGTTAGTATTCATTTTTCTGTTAGCACTCTCTTCTATCAAAGTTTTCTGACTTGGTTTTCTTGTTTTGATGTTTCTATTTCACCATTATTGCTTGGACAGTGTAATGAACCTTTCATTTGGATGATTCTTTGGATCCTTACGTGAGATCTGACAGATTTGCCAATTCTTGAATTTAATCTTTTTTGTTTAGTTGGATGATTGCAGAGCCTAAATGCCAAGACTGGATTATTTAGTAAGAGGATGAAGATTATCCATGGCGATCCCATGCTTCATGCACAAAGAGTAGCTGCTATTAAGGTTTGACTTGTCAACTTCGAATCCGAATGATCGACATCTAATTATGTGTAACTTTAGCTTAATATATAGAGATAATGATAAAAAAAACTCACCTCAACTATGACCTTTTCTTGCGAGTTTCCCCAACTAACAATTGTTTCATTTTCTTACACGGACTATCACCATCTATGCATTAAACCACACCTAGTTGAGTTGATGACAATAGCTTAGGTAAAAAAAGGGAATAATTGATAGTTGGCCTAGTCAGCTTCAAGGTGTGGGTTAATACATAGATGGTGATAGTTCACGTACAAAAAGGGATAGATATTGATAGTTTAATTTGGACATGAGAACAACTGATAATTGAGGTGTGACTAATGAAATAGTGATAGGTCAGGTGTCTTTTTGACCATTAGCTTTAATATATATTGCTCTAATCCATAAGCTCATGTAGCGTTCCAAGTTCTGCTAACTCATTATAAGTCACTACAGAGGTTGTTAGTCCAATTTTTCCTACAAGAGAAGTATGCAGATCTTAAAAAATCACAGTTAAAAGTTGTCAATCATGAAGTAAGACTAATATAATCACAGATCTCCATAATGATTGGAATATATGAGATAGAAAGGGGAGAGTATTTTCTCAACATTGCTTCAGCCGAACCATAAAGTTTTAATTTGACATGATACTTATCATGCAGAAAGCAAAGGGGACACCTGCAGCTAGGAAACGAGCCTCAGAATCCATGAAAAATTACTTCCGCGATCCAGATAACCGTCGCAAGAGAAGTATAGCCATGAAAGGTCTATAAAGTTTTTGCTCATGTCACACTTAAATTAATGATGCTTGTTGCTTTTTTCATTGGATATATCATAGCTGTAATGAAAATGTCAAGTGCCACTCATATCATGCTTCTTTAAGGGTCTTGAACTATTGCACTATAGAAAATGATTAGTGTAAACCATTTTATAATAACTCCATACAATTGGGCTTCCTGGCTATCTCATTAGAACAAATGTACAACACAACAGACTATACGTGCAAGCTAGATTACGTTCTTCTTGAGCTACATCATGGTTGTTATGCTTGTTTATACACAGGACGTAACAGAAAGGTATAGAGAAAAAATAAAAAACAATGGAAAGATTTTATTCTTGTTTCCCTACATTTACTTGTCACAATAAGTTGAGTTCACTATTTGAGATTTGTAGCATATATGCTGCGCATAATTCTTGATATTCTGGCGCTACATCTTACTGGCATTTTCCAATTGCAGGGGTAAAGTTCTACTGTAAAAATTGTGGACGAGAAGGCCATAGGAGTAACTACTGTCCAGAAATTCAAGACAATACGGATAGACATTACAGATGTGGATTATGTGGAACAAAGGGTCATAATAGAAGAACCTGCTTAAAGTCGAGCTTAATTGTACCAAAAAAGATGGTTAAGGTTCACCATCGTTGCAGCAAATGTCAAAGAAGTGGCCATAATAGAAGGACATGCCACCAAAAGAATGAATTCGACACTAAAGTTGTTGCCACAATGAAGACTAAAGTAAAGAGAACTTATAGCTGCAGTGTGTGCTTATGCAAAGGGCACAATGCCAGGACATGTCTTCATAAAACAACTCCAAAAGCAGATAGTTCTTTGTAAGGAAATCCCTGATGTTTCGACTTTGTTCACATATCTCATTTAATGCAATATTTTGGTTTTTCTTCTTCTTTGGTTGTACATGTGATGAATCTCCCGTGAAATTCTGATTGTTCTTCGTTGTAAATGTTTGTTCGGTTGGAAACTTTCGATCAATTTGCTCTAAGGTTATGGAAAATTCTATCTTGAATATAAAACTGTGACAAATATCACGAGTAATTGTTGCATGAGAACATGTACTTCCTTCGTTTCAATCTGTTTGTCTTACTTTCCTTCTTATTCCGTTTGAAAGAGAATGTCTTTTTCCCTCTTTATCAACTCTTTAATTCCAACTTTCCACATGATATGTTTAAGACTACAAGATTCAAAAGTCTTCTTTATTTCCTTAAACTCCGTGTTATGTCAAAATCAGACAAACCAACGAAACGGGGGAGTATAAGTAGTAGAATAGGTTGTATTAAAATAAATTTCACTCTTGGGGAGGCATGTAGCCTATATTGAAATTCAAACAGGGAACTTTACATTTATTAGAAATCATAAATCAAAAACTTCTGTACAACAAATAAACTTGAGCTCGACAGAACCCACTTTTTTCCTTTTCTCCCCCTCCTCACTGTTTCCCCAGTAGAGTAAACCAGCCAAGAAAAAGAAAAAAAGCAAAATAAGTAGGAAAAGAAAAACAGAGAACAATTTGATATCTCAGCCATTTCCTTCTTCTCTTACTGTAAACAACCCCACAAAAAAAAAATGTTTGGCTTCATGTCAACCCCAAAAATGAAATGTACACTATGTTTTATATATTATAATTGTTATTTTTATGTACATATAAATTGGCTAGCATTCTCTTCCAATCTTACACTTGAGTACACCGGCCTTGCGAGTGAGTCTGCCTACAAATTTAGCAGGCTCAAACTGGATGCTGGTATGTTCTGTGAATGGAGTGCTCTTGATTTTTGGTCCAGACTCCCTAAAGAAGGCTCCATTCTTGAACATATCACCCTCAGAGCTCCATTGCCAGTTTCTCCACAGAAATTCTGGGGCACCATTCCGGTTTGTCACCTTCATTTTAGCATACTTTATGTTAGCAATTGACAATGCAATATGGCCCCAATAGAGAGGTTGATGTTCTAAGTGTGTTTATATTGGACTTATGCTACAATTTAAACATAAAAACATATCAAAAAAAGTGATTGAACAAGAAAGTTAGGTGATCTCGTATCTGTGATGATTGGAGGTAGCAGGTATTAGGTGAAATATTCAAGGTGGATGCAAGTTGACTCACAAACACCACCTTTATAAAAGAGAACATGATTGAACAAGAACGTCAAGTGGTCTTGTCACATATGCTTAAGGCTTGGTAGGCATATATATACTATCTGGTGAATCTGCTAGGTGGAAGTAGCGGGTATTTGGTGAATTAGCCTAGGTGGGTACAAGTTGACGCACAAACACCACCTCTATAGAAGAAAATGTTATTGAACAAGAAAGTTAGGTGGTCTCGTTGTGCATGCTTAACCCTTGGTAGGCATATGTATACTATTTGGTATATATGATAATTGGAAGTAACAAGTATTTGGTTAAATAGTCCGAGTGGGTGCAAGTTGGCCCGCAGACACCACCTTCATTGAACAAGAAAGTTAGGTGGTCTTATCACATATTCTTAATGCCTTGGTAGGCATACACACACACACACACACACATATGGTATGTGTGTTGATTGGAGGTAGTAGGTATTTGGTGAAATAGTCCAGGTGGGTGCAAGTTGGTCACAAACACTACCCATATAAAAGAAAACGTGATTGAACAAGAAAGGCAGGTGGTCCTGTCACTTGTGCTTAAGCCTTATTAGGCACATATATACTATCTTGTATATATGCTAAGTGGAAGTAGCACATATTTGGTGAAATAGCCTAAGTGGGTGCAAGTTGACCCACAGACACCACCTTTATAAAAGAAAATGAGATTGAACAAGAAAGTTAGGTCAGCTCGTCACATATGCTTAAGCTTTGGCGGCATATGTATACTATGTAGTGTATGTGCTAAGTGGGAGTAGCAGGTATTTAGTGATATAGTCCAGGGGGTTACAAGTTGACCCCCAGATGCCACCTTTATAAAAGAAAATGTGATTAAACAATAAAGTTAGATAGTCTCCTCCATATGGGTAACCCATGGTAGGCATATATATATACTATCTGGTATATGTGCTGATTGGAAGTAGCAGGAATTTGGTGAAACAGTCCAGATGGCTGCAAATTGACCCACAAATACCACCTTTATAAAAGAAATTGTGATTGAACAAAAAAGTTAGGTAGTCTTGTCACATATGCTTAATACTTGGTAAGCATATATATACTGTCTGTTGTATGTGCTAAGTGGGAGTAGCAGGTATTTGGTGAAATAGCTCAAGTGGGTGCATGTTGACCCACAAACACTACCTTTATAAAAGAAAATGTGATTAAACAAGAAAGTTAGGTGATCTCGTCACATATTGTTTTGGGATCTCATCAGATATGCTTATGCCTTGGTAGGCATATGTGTACTATCTAGTATATGTGCTGATTGGAGGTGCCAGGAATTTGGTGAAATAGTCCAGGTGGGTGCAAGTTGACTCACAAACACCACCTTTATAAAAGAGAAGGTGATTAAACAAGAAAGTGAGGTGATTTCGTCACATATGCTTAAGCCTTGGTAGGCATATACGCGGACACACTATCTGCTATATGTGTTGATTGGAGATAGCTGACATTGGTGAAATAGTCCAGATGCGGAAACCACCTTTCTAAAAGAAAATTTGATTGGAATGTTGAGCATACCTCTTTAGTGTTTGGATTATCGGCAGCCTTGAAGCGGTTACCCTGGCTAATAATGGTGGGATTAGCTGTGCCACCAATTGCATACATTTCCCATTTGGCGTAGTCATTGTTGACAACATGGAAGAATCCCCACCTGCACCTTGGCATCCTCTGGATACATCCCTTTCCGAACCTATTGAATGCAATTGTGACTTGCATGATTTTATCTTGAGGGAAAGCATCGTTCGCTCCCAAAAGCATAACCTGAATAATCAGTCAATGTTATTTACCTAAATACATCGACAGTCCCTTAAATTTGGCTCAACTTTTCATATCTAAGAGAAAAAACTTACGTCGTTATGATGGTTGAATTTGCAGTTAGAAATGGTGATAGCAGTGGAAGCCATGATTGCATCGAGGAGGCCATCAGCACCCTTGGTTAAAGTACAATGATCGATCCAGATACGACTGGCACCAAAAAGGGAAATAGCATCACCATCACTCACTGTTCTAAGACCAATATGGTTTGTAGAATCTCTGATCATACCACCAGACATAGAAAGGATGTGATGAACTCTAATGTTGTGGATAATCACATTGTGCACAAATTGTAAGGTTAGTCCAGCTCCATATGCAACATGAACAGAGACTCCTCTGCCATCTATTGTCTTATCACTGTTGATCATAAGTTCTTGTTGCAACTTGATAATCATCGACCTCTCGAAGATGATCCACAATGGCTCCTCTTGGATGACAGCGTGACGTAGGGTCCCAGGAACAGGTTCCTCCACATTGTCATCCGAGGGATCGGTTACAACATAAAATTTACCATCTTTACCACCAGTTGTACCATGACCAAATCCCCTGGCACAATCTGCTAAAGCCTTCCTGTTTTTTGCCCAGTTTTTGTCACATCTCCAACATTTGTCAATTGGATTGAATGCTATGCAACTATCTTCATGTTCATCATCATCCTTTTCAACCTTAACTTTCTTGGATTTTTCCTTCAGCTGCCTCCTTGTTCCATTATAAATTGTTCTGCAATGTTCAGACAATAACTAATGTTAAAACTATGAACTTTTCTCCTACCTTAGGTCCCTACAAACTAATCGATGTAAACGAAAAGCCCCAATGCGTGTATGCCTAATCTATGCAGAGTGGTCGCTCTATTCAACAATTCAAAATGTCCCTACATAACTTCTTGAATGATTTCCCATAAAATTGAATCATACATTTCTCCAACATCGGTTGTGGATGAATGATCAGTCACCTTATATGGTCTTGGACAATTCTTCCCTTATTAGCTAGTTTTTGAAATTGAATTAGACATGAGATTCATTTCTTTATCAGACTAATTCAGATTCATGCCGCATAGAGTCTCATTTGGAGGAAGCGCTCCCTCACCACATGTAGAGCTCAAACCTAAGACCTAACCAGAAACAGTCCTATCTAGTGCACTACGTCCTTTCGATGATAAGATAAAAAAGTTGTAAAAGCACTTACTCTCCAATTTCTCTGAAGAAATTTTGAGTTACAGCCTCAGGATGTTCATTATAAGCAGAAAGAGAAGACTGAAGGGCCTCTTCAGCTCTTTTTTCCAAATAAGGGTCAAAATCAGCAATATTGGCATACAATTTTGGGATTAAAGTAGAAAAACATACAAGGGAAAACAGAAAAATCACTGAATTTTTATTATAACTAATAGACGCCATTATGTATGGTAGCAGAAACTTTTTTTGTTAAATTTCTTCTTTTTTTTTTTTTTTTTTTTGTTTGTATCTTTTTTCTGCTATCACCTGCAGCCTGGGTTGAATCCCAAGATTTGGTAGTTTATTTGTTTGCACTGCAGGTGAGTTCCCAGAGTTTGGGAATATAATGATAGTAAAAAAACACACACATATATATATAATATAACAATATTGTAGGAACACAATTTTTTAGCGGAAAAAATGGATAACCAAATAATAATTTGAGGTTATCATTAACTGTTTTCCTAACTAACTTTTCAAACTTTTTTTTTTGTATGAAAAAGAAAAAGAAGTCAAAGGATGTTAATTGAATGGGAAACAATAAATGTGGAACAAGGTTATTGGTCTAACTATATATATATATATATAGTTGAAACGAATGGCATTCGTTGCAGCGTTAAATTAAATATGATCAAGAAGTCATGAGTCGAAATAAATATACATAGGAATAAAAGAAATTTATATTTATACTAAACATATGTTTTCAACAATTTTTTGTATATATAAATGTATTGGTTCTGTTCACTTTTATTATCTGCTCAAATCTACGCGAAAAGGATCAATCGTTTTCTTTGTTATAAACCATTTGAAAGGGAATAAAAATGAAAAACAAAGTTAAACATGCACATATATATATTAGTAAAGGCAGCCTGGCCAGTAAATATGTTTGATTATTTTTAAAATCTGATGTTTTATTCATTTTAATTTATTTGTCTTTTTTTTAGTTCATCTTAAAAAGAATGTCTCTTTCCCTTTTTTTTTGGTAACTTTTAAAATTTAACTTTCCACGTAACATGTTACCATAAGAGCAGAAAATATTTTTTGATATACTTAAGTCAAATAATTCAACATATATTTAATTTAAAACCACAGAATTTATAAATTTTATGAAATTTTTTGTCAAATTAAATAGTAACAGTTGGTTAAAAAATTAATCAGGCATGGGCTCACATATGTTATTTTTTGTCTCGATTTCTGTGACACTGATAGTTTTTTATATATTTTTACAAAAATTTAAGTTATTAATTAATGTGACTTATACTGTATTTTATGTTAATTTTAAATAATATATATACACGTCCAGCATGCAATAGCATGTATTTGAACCAAGAATGATTATATCTGAACCACTTGAGTAATGTCGTGTATTTTGTTACTGATAGTACAACGAAGTATGATAAAATTGATCATTTTCATCTAATCAACAACAATATATCTAGTGAATCTCACACCTATTTAAAAGTAAAAAGTAAATTAGACCCTTTTTCCTAATTTCTTTTATCAAACTTTTGCACTCTCACTGGTGAACTTTAGTTGAGATTTTGTTTAATTAAACAAAAAAGTGCTTAAAATTTATACATAATCACATCGTAAAATCAACCATACACATTCTGAACCCACAACTCTAAATCGTGAATTCACATCTACGTTTTCTCAGTTTCTTGCACAACAGTAGGAAATCCTTTTTAAGACTAAACATATTCAGTCATCAAGCATGACTGTGATGTAATGTCTCTACTAATCTCATCAAATGAACTCAAATCTATACAAATTCTGTCCAAATAAGGTTGGAACTTTTTATTCAGCAAGGAATGCTTCATTTATTAGTACAAAAATACAATACATCAACAGGTACATTCTAGTATTTATACAACAACAAAAAAAAGTGACTATCGCCAATATGGCAAATAAGTTGTACAGAAGTCCTTACAGCATACAGTTTCTACAATGCCTCTTTTTCTTCTGAGAAGGCAATACAATGTAGTGGTATCTATCATGTACAAATTTTTACCAGACTACGTATAGTGTACATGGTGATTTCTCCAAATACAACAATATTAACAGCAATAGTGGTGTAAATTTTTACCAGGCTATGTATAGTGATTGTTTTCATGACAATTCCCAAACCTTGTAATCGTTACCCTCGGCAGCAATTTTCCATCTCTGATGCCCACTTGGAGGCTCATAGTGGCCTGGTCCTATTTTAACAGCCACCTTATCATCAATAACAGCTGCATAGACATCCCTTTCAGCCTTTGTGATTTCCACCTGATCAGACAGAAAGCTTAATATGTTAGGAATAGCATTGGTTCTGCATCCATAATACGAAAAGATATCTTGATAATGGGCATTAGAACAGAATTTTACAACAAAAAAGCTCGTTTGAGAGTATTTCAGCGTCCGAATTACAAACGAATCATTACTAAATGGTTACAGAAAGGGAAATGGTTGCAGCTGAACTGGTCAATACTAGTTCCACCTTTAAATTTTGAATATGTGTCCAATTCATCATAAAAAAATACCATCCGGACGTACTTTCTTTTAGAAATATAATCTTCAACTTATGACAATCTTCTAACCTGATACTTCCCAAAAGTCAATCCAAGGTTCAATGTATTGCATGTGTAATATACATTTATTTGTTTATCAAGAGGTCCTTTTACTGTATTATCATACAGCAATTCTAAAAATGAGTTGGTTTCGTGTTGATTGGGAGAACAGAAAACAGGGGAAAGGAGCATGTTAACTGAAGAAATATGAAGAATGTTTGTTCTCCTCTTCTTACTTTCCCATTCATTCAAGATCAATCAACCGCTTGAAATTTTCAGATTAAGCTGAAATTAACCTCAGAGGTCAAAAAGAACCTGCAGCTCAACATTGTTTTTGGGACTTACCGTACTTCGACAGTTGATCTTGTTCCGCTTTCTGAGTGATATAAGAGATCCTATTTCAGATCGATAACCAGAGAAAATGTGATCAAAGAAGACTGATGGGGTTCCAGGATGAGTCAGGATATAGGCATAACCTTGCATCTCCTTCCCACCAGGAAATCTCCAATGACCCTTCAAGGAAAAGCCCAAGATAAGAAAAAAGTAATAAGGATGAAAATCAAGTCAGATCTCATGCTTAATACTATTCCATGATATCAGTTATTACAACCACCCATTACAAGCCCATTGAGGAGAATATATGACAAGCCCCACAGATGTCACAAGAGGTCCAGCATGAAAAAGACGAATATGAAACTGAAATAAGGTTATGTAACCCAAAAAAATAAAGAGAAGGGTCCCCTTTTTATTTGATTGCACCGGCTGAGGACTTCTAAATTTGCAGCGACAAACTCTAAACACTAGTGAAAATTAAATAAAGATTTGAAAAAAGTCACTGGAAGAGTTTAGAGTGCTACCTAAATTGGGAGACAAAATCCATTTCAACTCATTTTTCAAAATTTAGAAGTATCCCATTAATTCATATTGGACAAACTTTTTCAGCTCAAATGCATGGATTTTAAGTCAATGAGTCCAAATGGAATCTAACAGAGATGTTCTGTACAACAAAAAATGCTGAAGAATTTTACAGCCTTATGTTTGCTTTAACTTTTGCCAATTTAGATATCAACAAGCAAATTATGGAACATCAAGAGCAAAGAAAGTCAAAGTTGACAACTAGGCTGGACTAGGGTTTTAGTTCTTCACTAATTTCCAAGGAGAACTATTCTTCCTGATGGTGATTCACAGCTACGCACTGGTGCCAATAAAGGCGCTACAGGGGTCACATTTCATCATGATATCTAACTCTACATGGCATAGTACATTTAGCTCATGCTTGAAGGATCCAACCACACCAAGCAGGAAAAAGTAATAAATTAACTGAATGATCAGGAAAGGCATATAGTTGGTTCAGGCCAGTGGAATGCTGAACTATCTGCCTCCTCATAAAAGCTTTATTATCATTGTTCAAGATTAAAAGTATAGTGACCACTTCCATATTTTCCCTAAATCTCATCAGCTCCAGGCTCAACTGCCTGTTCATCCGTCTTCCTGATAACTAAAGAGCATATTTTACCTGTGTAGAACCTGTATCATGATTCTCTATAAAGGTAACAGCACGAGATGGCCACCATCCAACAACTCCAGGAGGTTTTCCATTCTGATCCGATAATCGCCAGTATTCACATCTCTCAATTGCCTAATTACATAGAATTTGAAAAAGAATGCTATTAACACTAAAAAAAAACCGATATCCCGTTACTTCCTTTTATTAAGTACTGTCAATCAAGTATTGCATCCACTGCGCCAGGAGTAAAGATTGAAACACTTACAGAATGAAGAATTCCCTTTGTTGTTACATCAAATGCTCCTGCAGTTCCATTAGTAGCATTAATCCAGTCAATAATTCTCTGCCGATGCGCATCTTGATTGTGATCCATCTCTCCGTAAGTATAAACAAGGGAATCCCAAAACTCGCCGACAGCAAAGTAAGGTTCAGTGGCTTCCAAGTAATCCTTCACATAACCACCCCAGAACCCACGAACAAAATCAAGCCTCCATCCATCATAACCAATTTCCTCCCTACCAGACCAGCACAATCATAAAAATTTGTTACAAGATGACCTTTGAAGTCGGCACATTCTTGAATAACACATGGGAAATGAAAGACAAGACACTTAGATTGTATTGTATAGCAAGAAAACAGCATCTTAATACAATGAGGCAGAAATACCACTTTCTTGGCAGTTTAACAGTTGTGCAACTTTACTGTCTTCTTTATGAGCAGGTGCAATGCAAAGACAATTAATTCCAGAGGAGTGGATGGGATAAAACAAGAAGATCTAGTAAATATGGATGAGATTCTATATCGCTTCTATATGCAAGTAACCAAAGTGAGACCTGCTGATGCTGCCTTTCTGTTTCAAAAGAAATGGATAGTGCAGCAAAGAAAGCATTGTTGAATCTTCAACCATCAATCAAGTATTTGTTTAAATGTTCATATAGGATATTCATTGAATGTCATTTAATTTTCACATTTTGAAATCAAAGCACTAAGGTGGAGGAAGTAATCCAGTCCCTTTGCCAAACGCAATCTCAATTTTACCTGCCTTGACTTTCCAATTTTTTTCCCTGGAGATCATGGTGAAATTCTTTAGAAAAATGACATCTGATGTCTTCCAGCATGAGAGCAGTATATTTTGAGTCTTTTCTTTAAGCACTATCCAATTTCCAACAGCCATCTCTTTCCTATTCTTGCCGCAGAATGCATCAATCTCCAAAAAATCAGAAGTCCTGTTTGAATCACCTGATATCTATATCCTATTGGCTTCCTGTTCTAATGTGCTATATAGACACAGTAGGGAAATGCAGTTTTGGAGTACCTACCCACATATGTTATATCCCTGTTCCCCATTCCAACAAGTGTGGTCAAGAAGTTGGATGGATTAAGAAGGAATTTTCTTTGGTTTGGGAACAGGGAGGGAAAGGGGTATCACTCAGTAGAATGGAAGATTGCACAATTACACAAGAAAGCTGGTGGTTTAGGAGTCAGGAATCTGAAAATGCAGAATGATTGCTTGCTCATGAATGGTTATGGAGATTTAATGGAAATGAAGAAGCTCTATGGAAGGAGGTAATCTTGTTTAAGTATGGCCAGACAGAACAATGGTGTATCAATGCAGTATCAACCACCTATGAAACATCGTTATGGAGATCTATAAGGAATCTTTGGCCTAGACTAGTAAAGAATTCATGTTATGAGGTGGGTTCTGGTAACAAAATACTATTTTGGAAGGACTTATGGATTGGACTAGAAGTTATAATGCAAGCTTTCCCTGATCTTGCCATTATATGCATTAACCTTGAGGTTAAAGTGGCTGATAGATGGTCCCGTCGGGGATGGAACTTCTTCTTCAGGAGCCATCTTGTGGAGCTATTGCAGATGATTGATGGTTTCATGGGACCACTGTAGAGGATAAGACTTTTAAATGGAAACATGATAAGGATGGCACATTCTGTGTCGGTAGAATTTATAGGAAAGAGGTATCCAGGATACCTGAGAACAATATAGGTCCTTGGAAGCATGTATGCGAAAGTATGACTCCTACTAAATTTAAGTGCTTTGCTTGGTTAGTAATCAGGAAAGCCTGCCTCACTCATGAGATCCTACAGAAAAAGGGATTGCCAATTGTGTCCAGATGCATGTTATGCAGTGAGGCTAGAGAGACAAATAACCATCTGTTTCTCCATTGCAAAGTCACATCTCAGCTTTGGACTATGTTCCTCAGTTTAACTGAGACCAAATGGTCTATGCCAGAGCACACAGCAGACTTGTTAAGTTGTTGGACTAGGAGAGGGGGAAGCAAGACGCAAAAAAAGTGGTGGAGAATAATCCCACACTGTATCTGGTGACTATGTGGAGGGAGAGGGATGGAAGAAGCTTTGAAGATAGATTCAGCAACACTCAGAAAATCAAAGGGAACTGCATTGCAAATTTCTACTTTTGGTGTAAAGAACATTGTATAAAAAACGCTGAACAGCTAGTTGATCTTTTACAGTTACTGTAATTAATTTCTTGTTTCAGACTACCTTTTTGGAGGTCTCCAGCATACCTTACCGCTGAGAAATACAACATCACCAGCTTAACAACAACAACATTACCAGCTTAAAAAAAAATTATTACTAAAGAACCTATGTCACTAAAAGCTCAGGCATTACAAGTACAACGATGATCTTCTCTTAGTTTAATCATCAAAAGGTTTTTCGAATGAGAATAAACAAAAAAAATATAAAGGATAAAAGATCAATATAGGTCAAAGCAAAGAGAATTGAACCTCAGCCAGCATAACCATTCCTTGATATCCTTTCTCACGAATTCCTGGGAATGGTCAATGTTAGGAGCAGCATGAAAATTATCTCCACTACTTTTGTTGCCCTTTCCCTGTGAGAAAAAAAAAAGGTCGTTCAGACATCTGGTTCAACAGATATCGTAAAACCAGTCCGTATCTCATTAAGGGAAAGAGAAGCAAAACTGTCATGCTGGCCACAATGTCCGAATTATTCTGGCTAAACCATCCATAGTATAGAAGTTGCAGAACATTGTTTTGGTGATAAATAAATATTTTAAAGAGTAAGCTAGCCTTAAAAGCCCAAATGAAAATCAAATGAGTATACCAAAGTGTATCTCCTCACTCCCACCATCTACTTTTGGAAGTAAACAAATAGAAATCAGATAATGCACTGTGGAAGGAAGATAAGAGCTACAGCCAATTGGTAAAAGAAGATGATTTTGGACTCTCTTGTCTGCTTCAGCCCACCCCCAAGGAGATTAAACCATATTTATGGGTTTTTCCATAGTAGATTAGCATTGTCTCAATTTTTTAATTCTCAAATTTTTCCTTAAAGTTACCTTTGCCATTAAATCATTTCAGGGGTTATTTTTTTATGTTTGAGCCAAAAAATCTCCTCCTTATTTCCCCAACTTTTTTTTTCTCTCATTCCTCTTTCCCCTTAGTTACTCTCTCCTTCTTTTAGATTTCCCTCTCACTTGATAATTTTGAGCATCAATGATCCAGTGATAGCAATTTCCACTTCAATTATAAGAATAGCAACCACAGAAATCATTCTTCTGTCTTGGACCATTTCCAATTGCACATGTTTGTGATTATTTCAAAGACGAAAGCAAGCAATGAATATTAAAAAATGTAAAAAGCAAAAGGGTCAGCCATGGGCTCCCACTACTAGTCTGAAATTAAAGCTGATGTTGGTGGTGCCAATGAAGTTCCGCCGTATGAGGTAGTATATCAAATGGATAGCACCACTACCCAGAAAAAGGGAAAAGAAAAAGAAATGGCAGAGGAAAACAAGGAAGCAGACGCTGAAAATCAAACGGGGAAGAGAATTTAAAAGAGATTGAAGGAAAGGCTTTTCTTTCTCTCTCTCTCTCTCTCTTTCTGGTTGAAATAGCAGATTGAAAGGAAGGCTTTTCTGGAGAATGAAATTGAGAGGAATGCCAAAAGAGGAAAGAATAGAGATGACCATGAGAAGCAAGGATCTGTTTAGTATCAGCGTAAAAAGACAAAGATATCCTTATTATGAAAGAGATAGTAATGTACTAAGATGAAAAATTTGAGAATTAAAAAAAGGGAACAATGCTAACCTACTACAACTGTACATATACACACATATAGTGTTCTTAGCGTGTCATTCACTTTTCAAGATTTGGATGTGTTTTAAATGATATATCGAGCACATGGATTCTAGGTTATTAGCATTATTAGAAGGCTAAAGAACCATAATGTTAGTTTGAACAAGAACCTCAATTACTTTTTTTTGGGGAAGTATTAAATTGCATTAGAAAAAGGCATCAAGTAGATGCAATGGTTACAACTAAAGATAAAGTTGCTTCAAACATGAAATTAACATGAAGCTAACTGTGGAAAAACCCGTAAAGCAGCCAAAAAGATAAACCCCTTAAATCCTAATGTGCTAGAGTTGGGAAGCTAACAAAATCCAAAAAATTATCCATACTGTTTACGGGGGAGAGAAGGTGCCAATTATAAAGACTAACTAAACTCCTAGTCTTAATGGTGCTTATGGGAGTTGATACTCCATCAAAACATCTGCAGATTCTCTCTTTCCAAATACTCCAAAAAATTACAATTGGGGTCATTCTCCAAATACTTTTAATGGTATTATCAACTCTTTGACATTTCCAGCTAGCATAAGCATCTCTGATGGAGAGGAGCATAACCCATTGGAGGCCAAACAATGAGAAGAAGAAATGTCATATGCCAGCTATTATGGGGCAGTGCAAAAAAAGATGATCGACTCTTTCATTGTCTTATTTACAGAAAAGACATCTGTTGATGAGAATGATGCCCTTTTTCCTAAGGTTGTCTTGTGTCAAACATGCCTTATGAAGGGCTGTCCATGCAAAACACTAGTGCATGATACAGCAAAATCACTAGTGCCACACACATTGAGGAATACATAGATACTTTGACCTTTCACCTTTTCCAAATTCAAGCCCTTTGAACAACCTTACTTGTTTTGACATATCAAAAATATTTTAATGTAAACTTTTTTCTCTGGATAAATATCTCATCGCAATTGATTTCAAATAACAAAGTACAGAAGGGGCATACTATTCATCTGGTGGGACACTAGCAAATTCTCAAACATTCCAGTTTGCTACTTAGCATCCTCTCTAAATTTGTGATTATTTCTGATCTTCTGGTAAAGGCCAAGCATCACCGAAAAAGTTTCCTTTGCTGTAAAATAGCTAGGAAAAAGCAAGAGAAAACTGCACACCTGGAAATGTGGATCATCAGCAACAACTGCACGCTCATCCCAATTTAACCGACCACCAAAGATATTCCATATACCATTTTGATTCCGTTCACTAGCACATCTATGATTTAAGACAACATCACCAAGAACCTTGATGCCCACTTCATGGAATTTCTTTACTGTAACTTTCAATTCATCAAAACTACCATATCTGACAAAGATGCAGAAAACCACGCAAAAATGAGACACACTAAACAAGTACAGATAAAAAAGCACAACTCAAGAGAGCAATAAATTTGCTTCATAAAAGGCTCATTTTACCTAGTAGAAACTATCTAATCATTGTTCAAAAGGACAAAAATAAGATACTAAATTATGTACTAAGTAACAGTCTACTTGAACCAGAGAAAGACAAAAAGCAGCTTCAGTAAATCAAAATAACAAACAGCTGTTGCAACTAATTTTGCATGTTTAATCATAACAAACGAGTAGAAAATGAAGAGATTGGGAAAAGAGAAATGACGAACTGTGAACAATGTTGCCCTTCTTAATTGTTGGCATATCCCCTATTTTAACTCCAAATAAAGAAGCTAATAGCCAAGAGAAATTGAATTCTCATCAGTAAAAATTTAAAAGGACACTGCCCTTCCTGATATTCGGTGTATCTCATATTTAAATTATAATGGAAAAAAAAAACTAGAAATTGTATACTTAGAAGTTTGAACTTCATCTCAGAAAGCCACATTGGATATCCATGACGCTGTAAATTAGACCAAAAATGCATAAATTACACAAACAAATTTGAAAGCGGATGGAATTTTATTATAATACCTGGAATTTAAGTTATATAAATCTCTAGGCATGTATCCCTCTGGTGACACTGAGTCAGTTGGTGGAGGTAACCAGATCACACTGAATCCTAGTGAAGATAACTCTGCAGCTTTTTCATGTAGCTCCTTGTACCATCTTCCAGATTTATGAGATTCCCAATTAAAACCCTGGCACAAAATCTCAAATCCTGAACCAGTTCCTGAAGTTACTTTCACTTCAGGTTGTACAACCTCGGCTTCAGAAATAACACTTTCAGATATTGTTGGGATTGAACTTCTGAATATACTATAAGCTTCCGCAGCAAGCTTCTCAATTTCTTGAAGAATGGTTTCCTGCGTTTCCTTGTTTTTTGTCTTCCGGCTCTTTTCAGAGGAAATGTCACTCACCAAATTCCTTATCTCCTTTATTATTTCATCAGTATACACAGAGCCAGCTTGGCTCTCCTCAGGCGAACGGTTGACTATCTGGGTAGAACTTGACTCCTCGTTTTGTTTGCTCTCCTCCAAATGTAATGTGCCACTTGATAGAGGTATATAAAAGTCGTCTCCCTTACAATTCAACCACGTATTATCATCTAGCTTCACCACAAAAACAAACCCAGAAAGCCCTCCATCCAAAGTAAACAGTCCCGAAGAACCATTGCCTCCCTCTTTTCTCTGTCACAAGAGCTATCATCAAATGCAGAAAAATAGGTGGTCTTAAAAACAAAAGGTTACTAAACCTTTCAGGGTACTGAGAGAAATTTTCCAAAGAGAATCTAGAAAAGAAAAGTGAACAAGATGATAATCCAACGAGAAAGAGACCCACAAGTATGGCATTGCAACTTTGTTTCAAATATGGATCCATTCTAAATTGCACATATGCGCTGCATAAAGTCAAATTTTTAACTGTGGAGACATAAATTAGTATTTGAAAAGTATCCTAGACACACCATTTTATCAGACCCTTCCATCATGGGGAGCTTAGGGCAAATCTAATATACAGCAGTTGTTGAAGGGAAAAGATTGCAAACTTTAAAGTGCTTGATGACAGCAGCAAACTTATTTGCCCAAGTTAGCCTTATCTTTTCATGCAGTCATGTTTGAGCCTCCTTGTGAGAAACAGTAGTTCAGAATATGTTCACATTCCCAAATGGCTAACTTCCTTGTAGTTTCTTCTCTAATCACGGTATACAAACATCAAGCATCATCTCTATTCACATTAAATATTCACCGATAGCAGTCCAGATGATTCTAAGTTACCCTATAAAATAACAATTGTTCTAATTTTCACTAAATGTAGAAATTTCCCTCTTATAAAAAAAAGCAAACTGATTAAAATATTGGGAAAAAGAGGGCAAACATCCTGTCATGAGCTGGTACATAAATTATTAAGGAGCTGATTTTAGTTATATGAGGGCTGAGATCGTGAGTTGATTAATGAGCTCCAAACGCTGAGATAGTGCCATCTCATCTCACTATCACTTTTGGTTGCTATATTAACAATCAAGAAAGAAGGGGCAGGCAACAAAACCTATGGTATATTCTCTCTACTCCTAATCATCTGACCTCCTTCCATTCTGCTTCTCTTCTTCATTCTGCAATATGAGTTATTCTTCCTTTTCTCATGCAGCTCCAGAAGTCCTCATTGGAGTGTCAGTTATTTTACTTCCATTTTTCCGGATATTCTGTTATTTGTCTAGTTCGTAATCCAATTTCTTTCCATTGTTATTAAATCAAAATATCATCCCAAAAAATGTGTTAATTCATTTAATCTCAGTTATTCGATCACTACACGTTTCTCTTTATTCATTAAAGAAGAAGATAAAGACCAGTTGCTTTGATGTATATGTGCTAGTACAAACTTGCACATTTTAAGCAACTAGCAGCCCCATTTTGTGTCCAGATATATTCAGCCACTTTCATTAAGAAGGCATAGAGAAGACAAAGATTCCATTTTCTGTGGCAACCAAAATATTAAGCAGTATAGCAGATCAAAGGGATAATCAAGTGCCAAATGGAAAAGAAAAGAAAAGAAAAGAAAAGAAAACAGTACTCACACTCTCCCCAAAAAATGTCTTATCCTTTTCAGACCGGCCAAAATAGAGACCACTTTCTTAAAAAAAAATTCTTTTATAGTTTAGTAATAGCTTGTGCAGTCCAAAAATCATGTAGGAACCCATCTTACACTTCACAATACATCATTTACTCTACTCTAATCTCTAAACCACAAAAATCTAACATATGCACCCGCATATTCCCTCACGAAATACTAAATAATTTACATCTTGCACCTCCCTTTATTAAGATGCTGAGTTATTCTAAAACAACACACTTTGAATGGAAGGAGTATCAACGAAGATCCAGGCTTTAAGAACTTCACAAAATCCGTGATCAGAGGTTACCATAGCCACTAATCAAAATAGCAGATTAGAACAACATGGCTGATAAAATCCAATGACTTACTGGTCAGAAACAGATCCGCACAACACTTCCATGTTTCCTTTTCATAAGAAAGTGTTTTGATCAATATAGCAGCACCAAAATAGTGCTCATAAAATTGCATCAATAACCCAGAGTGACTCCTCACTGGGTATGTTATTGTTGTTGTAACCTAGAGTGATTCCTACGCATCAATTCACACAGCACTTTCAATGACTAGAATATTAACACTAAAGGCAAGTAACTTGCTAGACTTGACTGAACCAGACAACTAACATAAAATTGAACCAACAGATTAAAACAACATACCCAGTGAAATTCCACAAGTGGGGTCTGGGAGGGTAAAACGTAAGCAGACCTTATCACTACTTCATAGAGATAGAGAGGCTATTTCTGGAAGACCCTCAACTCAAATATATCCGCCCCAAAATCAGAAGTTCGACGAGGCTGCACGCAACCCAATGGTACCACTAGGATTTAAACAAAAACAACAAACCAACAGATTAAAATATAAAGGTTATAACGCCCCTTCATTCATTAAAGAAGAGAAAGGTAGTTTCTCTGGATATGCACATGCTAGTTATTACAGAAACACAAGCTCACACACTGCAAAAAAAAAAAAGTGCCGTTTGATGTCCAGAACTACTGGGCCACTTTCAAGCAGGTTGTTTAGGGAAGCCAAATTTCAATTCCCAAGGAACCCAATGTATTAAAAGCAGTAGATCTGGCCAAGGGTTCCTCTATCCCAAAAAAACTAATCCTACTTCCCTCTTTTGGAGTATAATATTTGCTTGAGATGAATTTGAGTGGGGAACATGATGGGATAGTTTTTATATAGCTGAGCCCAACTTGTTTGGGACTGCGGCGTAGTTTTTTTTTTTTTTTGACAAAGGTAAGAGATTTTTGTATTCATCAGCAATATGGGCTGCTGGCAACCATCAAAAAATATTTACAAGGCTAATCCAGCAAGCAAACATGAAGTTTGCTGCTGTAGGAGCTATAAGCAGGAGAAAAAATCTAGAATCTGACTAGCAGTATTTGTATCTTCCTCTCTACACCAAAAGAAAAAAGTCTTCAAAGCACAGCCATTTGATCTTGTGCAGGGGTTTTTCAAAACCTTCCATGACCCTATTATTTCTTTCTCTCCACACAGTCCACCAAATGCAGGATGGAATCATGTTCCACCATTTTTTCTGAATCTTGTTCCCCCCTCTCCTTCCCCAGCAGTTAAGCAGGTCAATAGTCTGCTCTGGCATTATCCAATTTGTGCTTGTTCTTCTCAGGAAGATATCCCATAGCTGTGTGGTTAAGCTGCAATGAAGAAAGAGGTGGTTGTTGGTTTCTCTTGCCTTATTACAGAGTGAGCATCTGGAAACTATCTGGAATCCTCTCCTTTGCAACTTTTCATGCGTTAGGCAAGTCCTTCTAGCCACTAACCACGTGAAACACTTAATCTTGGTTGGCACCTTGCATTTCCATATCTTTTTCCAGGGTCCAGGAGATGTCCCTGGTAGTTCCTTCACTTTCATTTTATAGAGACTATTGACGGACAATGTATCACCCTGGTTGTGCTTCCACACCATCTCATCTGCCATCGGACTTGTTCCTTTGAAATCCTCTAAAATCCGCAACATCTCAGCAACTCTCTCTATCTCCCAGTCATTTAAAGACCTTCTAAAACTGAGGTTCCATCCCTGTTCAGACCAAACCTCTTCTATCGTAGCATTTGGTGCTGTGCTGATGACATATAAGTCTGGATAGGAGGTCACCAGAGGCTCTTGATCAATCCAATGGTCTTTCCAGAAAAGGACCCTGGTCCCATTTCCTACCTTGTATCTGATGCTTTGTTGTATTTGGCTCCAAAGATTCCTGATAGTTTTCCATACAGCTACTCCATGGGTGTAGCTCACCCTATTTGATTGCCATGGACTATTTTGGCCATACTTGGTACTGATTACTTCCTTCCATAGTGCTTGGTTCTCCTTGCCATACCTCCATAACCACTTTGCCATGAGGCATTTGTTTTGCAATCCCAGACTTTTGATCCCTAGCCCTCCTAAATTCCTGCTTAGAACCACTGTCTGCCAGTTTACCAGGTGAATTCCTTTGCCTTCCTTATTTCCCGACCAGAGAAAATTTCTCCTTACCTTGTCAAGTCTTACTTCCACACTGGCAGGCAGGGGGAAGAGAGACATAACATAAGAAGGTAAGGTATCAAGAACTGAGTTTATCAGGATGCTTCTGCCCCCCAACGAAAGGTATTGAGATTTCCAGTTGGCCAATTTTTTCTCTGTTTTTTCGATAATGGCATCCCAAATCACTGGATCTTTATGTTTTCTTCCAAGTGGCATACCAAGATAAACTGTTGGGAGTCTTTCTATACTACAACCCAAGATACTCGCCAATGTCTGAATATGCCTAACCTCATTAACCGGGAATATACTGCTCTTCCTCCAATTCACTGACAGACCCGAAACCGCTTCAAAAACTACTAGGATCATTCTGACTATCCTGATTTCTTCTTCCTTTGCTTCACAGAAAATAATTGTGTCATCAGCATAAAGCAAATGGCAAATCTGCATTACCTCCCCAGGGGGATTTCCCAGCTTAAAACCTTGTAGCCATGAGTTTTGGATAGCCACCCTCATCATGCTACCCAACCCTTCCATAGCTAAAATAAAAAGGAAAGGAGATAGAGGATCACCTTGTCTGAGACCCCTCTCGGAGGGAAAAAAACCAGCAGGTTCTCCATGTATCAAAATAGAGAACCTAACGGTTTTCATACAAGTCTCAATCCACCCCAGCCACCTATCACCAAAACCCATCTGCCTTAGAGTATTGATCAGAAAGGACCAATTAACATGATCGTATGCCTTTTCAATGTCCAGTTTGCACATGATTCCTGGCTCATCCCCTCTGATTCTAGAGTCCACACACTCATTAGCAATAAGGATGGCATCCATGATCTGCCTGCCTTTGACAAATGCCATCTGATGTTTGTTGACCAATTTGCTGATTACTTTCTTTAATCTTTCTGCCAACAGCTTTGCAATGATCTTGTACACCCCATTTATCAAACTTATTGGCCTGAAATCCCTAGGCTCAGCTGCATCTGTCTTTTTTGGAATGAGGGCCACAAAGGTGGCATTCAGGCTTTTCTCAAACGTCTGGTGTTCATGGAATTGATTCATGGTATCCATGATGTCTGTCTTAAGCAACTCCCAAAAGGATTGGTAGAAGCTCATAGGAAAACCATCCGGACCAGGGGTCTTGTCACTGGCACACATCTTTAACCCCTCTAGAATCTCTTCTTCCTCAAATTTCCTTTGAAGCCAATCCCTTTCCTCTGTGCTAATACTTTCAGTGCCTTGTAAGATGAGATCAGGCCTCCACTGTTCAGACTCTTTATAAAGCTTCTGATAGAATTCCGTTATCTCCGCTTTTATTGCCTCAGTGTCCGTCACCTCCCGTTCATCCACTACAAGCCTGTCGATTGAATTCCATCTTTTGTGAGCAGTAGCCATTCTGTGGAAATATTTAGTATTCTTGTCTCCCTGTTTGAGCCATTGAATTCTTGATCTCTGTCTCCATGCTATCTCTTCATTCCTGGAAACTTCATCAAACTCCCTTGATAATTGAATTTTTTGGAGCAATTCATCATCAAACAATGTTCTCTGTTCCTGGAGCTGATCCAAAATAGCAATGTGATTGAGAACCTCCTCCTTCTTCTGCTTCCAGTTAACTTTATTTTCCTTGCCCCACTGTATTAATTTCTTCTTCAACATCTTTAGCTTAGCTGCTAGTCTGTAGGACGGGGTTCCTTCTACAGTAAAGGAACTCCACCAGTCCTTCACCTTCTCTGTAAAACCTTCTGCATGCAACCACCATTGCTCAAACTTGAAGTAGGATTTCTTCAGGTTTAGCTCTCCACATGTTAGCATCACTGGATTGTGATCCGACTCTATTCTAGGCAAAATATTTTGTTTGATGTGAGAGAAGTTGTCATCCCAATGATGTGAATATAGAAACCTATCCAGTCTTGAAGCAGCCCAATGGTTATCACCTCTTCTCCATGTGAATTGCCCTCCAAATAAAGTAGGGTCGACTAGTGCCATTTCATTAATCCAATCCGTGAATTCGGACATTGCCCCTGTCAACCTCTGTCCATTAGCTCTTTCCGAGGGGTACCTTGTTACATTGAAATCCCCGCAGAAAAGCCATGGACCTGTGCATCTGGTTTGCAAGTTGAGTAAATCTCTCCATAATTCCCTTCTGATAGCTCTGCTACAATCTGCGTAAATAGAACTCAGGTACCAGGAAAAGCTCGTGTTGAGTCCTTCAAATCTACAGGTTATTGCTTGAGCCGAGATCTCCACCAACTCTCCCTTCCACATTCTCCTATCCCACAACACTATTATACCCCCACTTCTTCCTTCCGCCCCAAGAGGAAATTCCCTCATCCATCTATTAAACCATAGTTGCCTGATTATATTCGCATCATGCCCCGCTAATTTTGTTTCCACCAATACATATATATCCGCATCCCACTGTTGCAACAGACTTCTAATAATTCTTCTTTTGTTTTCACTATTCACCCCTCTGACATTCCAGGTAACTACTTTAATCATTGATGACTAAAATTTGTTAATCTCCCCCTTCTTCTTGGCTCTCCCTCTTTAAAATTCACATTGAAAGCCAAATTTCTCACCTCCTTCGGAATCACATTAGAAATATTTACATCCTTTCTTTTCGCCATACTTTCCTTAAAACGTTCCCTTTTTTGATCGATTTTCAGAAAAAGTTCAAAAGCCGCTTTATCACATCCTTCAAACGCAGCTCCGAAAATCTTGCTAAGCTTTAAAACATTTGCTTGCACCCATAAAGATGCTCTATCATCAAAATCTTCATCTGAAGAGGGCTCTTCACTGTTTAGCGGGATCGGCTCTTCCATAATTACCAGTTGATTATCTTCAGGCCTTCGTGCAATTCGCCCCCTCTCGAGATCTGGAATAGACCTTTCTTCATCTCCGGGATATTCAGAATTGCCCCGAATTTGCTCTGAAAACTCCCCCACCCACTGCGTGTCGATGAACTCCCTCGGCTGAGTGGAAAAAATAGCTTGGGCCTCCTCTAATAAGACTTCAGAAAAAGGAAGTCTGGAAGATTCTAAATGGGCCTGTGAATAAGATATGGCATCTACAAATGGTTCAATAAAATCAGGCCCAATCTGGCATGGGCCCAATTTCTTGGGCTTGGGGCCATTATCCAATAAAAGATTTGTCTTTTCCCCAATTAAATCTTCAATATAATAATTTCCTTTTACATCCGAGCTCTCCCCACTGATTCCCACGCGTCTACCCCAACTTAAAGAGGCGTGGGCCACGTGATTGTCATTATTACCCTGACCCAGGGGCCCCACACCTTTGTCCACTGGATAAAAGGTTTCTTTACCTTTCCTAAATCTATCTTCTCTCTCTGCCATTGACCTTTCCCCTTGCAGAAGATTTTCCCCAACAATGTCATTAGTGAAAACTCGAACGTTGTGCTTACCCCCTTTCCTTCTTATGCATTTCGCCGGCGCCTCACACCATACCGGCAACAAGAAGGTGTTTTCTCCGTCATCAATCTCGACTTCCGCCGGTATTTTCTCCCTAGGGCCCCTGACCCTGATCCGTGCCCATCGAAGATGATTTTTTAGTATGGTTTCTTCTTCCGATTCCAACCATCCCCCACATTGATCTCCAATATGTTTCAAAGACTCTTACGACCATAAATGCAAAGGAAGGCCTAAGATACGAACCCAGAACCATTCAAACTTGAAATCCGCCTCCACTGTACCTGCTTTGGGTGTCCACCATTCCAAATGAATGCTGTGATTTCTTCTCTTCCAGTTACCCATAATAATATGTTCCGCCTCTTTTCTTGTCTGAAATTCAAACAAGAATTGGATATTGTTCATATCATAGATGTTGACATTTTGTATGCCTTTCCATGCTTGTGCCGCCCACCTTCTAACATCATTGCGAGTAGGTATCTCCTCGGCCTCTGGGAACCTACCAACCAGGCACTTGCCCAGTAAACCCTCCGTTCCGTTGGGGGCCTCTTTTCGGCCTGAGACCCCCCACTTGTTTTGCTGGAGGGCCTCTTTGTAGCTCATCTTTTCCTTGGAATTTTGGTTTGCAAAGCTACGTTGTGTCCTTGTACTGGAGCCCATCAGTTTGGATACGAAGACTCCAATTTTCGCCGAAAGAGTATTCCACTCCTCGTTGTATTTATTTTCTGGCAAAGTGATCATTGAGCGATTTTGTCCATTAGTTGTAATAACTGACATGAATCTACCATATTTATTGAATCTAATGGAACAATAAATATGAGTAGACATGTCCTTGCACTTCCAAGTCTTTTGCACATTTCCTTTAAAGCCTGAAGCCTCGTCTAGTCTTCTGCATATCCATAGCAGGCCGTCCCTGCTCAGAGTCATTCTCCACATCTGACTCCTAGTCCTCTCCACCCACTCGAACCATCTCCCCCCAGAATTTTTGGTCAAAGAAATATCGTAAGATTTGGAGCCAAGTCTAAAATATATAATGTCTTCCATGAGATGCAAAATCAATAAAAAGGATTAAAGAAAAGAAAAGGGAAACAACTTTGGATTCCGGCAAAGAAGTTGCCGGAATTATGGGACCTAAGGACCGGATGGATCCCTAGGTGATTGCCTTGGGAGTTGTGTCTGAGAGCATATGTTTGATTCCATTTTAATCACTTCTATAAGATTGTAAGTCCCTGCGGCGTAGTTATTATTGTATTTCCCTGTTTTGGACCATCCAACATTATGTCCAGAAAAGCTTTAATATTATGTAGGACCAAGATTTACTCTTTAAAATAGTACAACTTTTACTCTATTCTCTGAAGCCAAAAAAGTAATCATATTAGGCCTACATGTCTTCACCCACCCTAACAAATACTAAAGACATCACATCTTCAACTCTTCTTTAAGAAGCACACCAAATGTAATTAAGACTTCTAGCTCTAGTGGAGGGAGTATATATGGTAGAGGGAGTATATATGAAGATTCCACGCACAAAGAATTTGTGAAAAT
The DNA here is from genome assembly GCA_029948455.1 of Solanum rostratum. Taxonomy (NCBI): domain Eukaryota; kingdom Viridiplantae; phylum Streptophyta; class Magnoliopsida; order Solanales; family Solanaceae; genus Solanum; species Solanum rostratum. The sequence continues at coordinate 9,127,091 of CM057046.1, forward strand.
CCAGGATTGGAGATTATCATGACCACTAAGCTACAATAGCAGGTCAGGAAAAAACTGGTTGTAGAATCCAATGACCTGCTTATGAAGAAAGTTTTAAACAACATTTTTATTGGCTAACATTAGCAGGAATGCAAAGGTAAGGCTGCGCACAATATACCATTGTGGTCGGGCCTTTCCCCCGACACTGCACATATTGGGAGCTTTAGTGCGCTGAGCTACCCATTGGCTAACATTTAAGGCATGAACTCTTGCTAGACTCAACTGAACCACACAACTAAGGAATTGAAAATTGTTAGTCCGAAAGCAAGTACCTGCAGCAAAGTCCGCAGTGCCTTATTCTTGAACACTACCGTTTCCGCTGGATATGGCATTGCAGGAAGTTCCCATATTTTAGTATCATTTTTGCAGATTCCCCAGTGAAGAATTACATTCCCAGGTAAGTCGGTATCTATATACAAAATATTCTTAGCAGTCTCTGGACACTGCTTAACAGAGACACTAACCATGTTATCAACAAGAGTCTCTTTTACCATGGCATGCTCCTCGTAGAACCCTTCAAGGCGCCTATTTTTCACACTAGACCCGCCATTGCTGCTTGATTCCCCTTTAGAAGGAGAAGCTTCTGGCTTAAGGAGGATGTTCGACAGCTTCCCTAGCGATCCTGCAATGCAAGAAGAGCAACTGAACTTTCACTTCCTTTCCTCAGTACAACTAGAATATGTCACAGAATTACTCAAAGAAGATAAGACATAAAGGATCTTTCCATCCACGCTGATACATCAGCTAAGCAGAGGAATGGTTTGTTTAGAGACTATTACAGTATTCAAACTATTATAATACAATATAGCTTGTAAGTACAGAAATTCAAAACAGTACAGTAGTGCATCAATAGATATTCCATAAATAGATATAACCCTTCTTTACCCTCAGTGAACAATCTTCATTGTTAGAAAAGATATGTTTCAACATATTTGAGTTATTTTCTTCTCTGGAGAAAGTCAGCAAGGCTAACATGAAAGAGATGACATAGATTGAATATAAGGGAGAAGCAAGAAATAGGAACATTTGGTAAGCATTTCACAACAAAAACTACCCTAGACAACCTGACCATATGCTCGAATCCTTTTTAACACCAACAATATTAGCATCATCATCAAGGCAGTCAACAAGAGGAATCTTGAAGTCCCGTCCTCTGTGTTGATACCAAACTCCAGTTTCCTCATCCTGCATCATCAAAATATATCAACACCAAAGCATCGTCATCACCAAAAAAGTGAAAACTAAAGAGACAAGAACAGTAGCATACATGAATAAGCTTTTTGTTTAATGTGCCATTAGCAGCATAACACATAGAGAAGAAAGTTGAAACATCTAATCACAGAAGCTCACCTTCAACACAAAATTTATAGCTGCAATGGACCACTTGGAACTTATGTCAATCTTCAACTCTTGAAATGTTTCTCCTTGCAAAGGAGTTTCAATTGCGTAATCCTGTAACAGCAATGAAATTCACATTTAAAGAAAAATATGAGAAAGAAATGGGCACCTTCATGGAAATTGAAATTGAAGCAACTATATCCAAATTCAAGAAGAAATATTAATAGAAAAGGGATGAAGCAAACTAGCAAGAGGGATTGTAGCAGACACCTTTATGGCGATTGAACCCAACGGTCGCATCTCTGGAGGAGGTTGATCCCATTCACTGCCAGATTATAATATAGATCTTCAAAACAATATATCCAGAGTCTTTAGGAATTCAATAACTACTGCGCACAAGTTCACGAGGTAAAAATCTCCAAACCAGAAACTAAAAAGCTATTTTCCCATCTTAAAGACTTCAACTAGACATCAAAGCTAATTCCTTTTCTATACATGATATTGTAACATTATTCACCTAGTTATTCCTACCTCCAAAGGACAAAAAATAGCAGTACTTCCATTATCAAACCAGACTAACCTGCCAGTGTCACCTGTATAATGAACCCCCCAGTGAAGAATCCATTTCCCTGGCAAACTACATCCCACAGAGAGGTGCCAATTCTCTTCATCCCTCCCCTTATCCAATCTGATGGATATCTTTCCTTCAACCTGCAATGCCAAACAAGGCAATCACTCCTCAACAGCTCTTTATTCTCTCACTATATCACTAATGGGCTCGTCAAGTAACATTTGCACAAAGCACAAATATTTAACAAAGAAAACAGAGGAGATTCAAATATATTAGAGAAAACTGCACATCTAAAAATGAAGGCCGAAATTTTTCAGCTTCTCTCTCTCCTTTTGTAAGCTTGATCAGTCTTCTTCTTCTTCCTTTTTTCCTCTTTATGCAAACATACAATATGTATTGTTATGGTGTCACCTAGTGGTCAAAGAAGTGGGCTGAGAACTATGAGATCTTAGGTTCAAATTCCAGCAGAGATCAAAAAAAAACACTAGATATTTCTTCAAGTATCCTGTCAAATTAGTGCATGGTTATCAAGAAAATCATAATACAAATAGTTGCTAAACACTGGTCCAAACACAGATAAAGTTTTTGAACCAAGAGAGCATATACAATGCCAATCATGCAGAGTTTGATTTCACACTCAACAACAATCCGAAGCTTCTCGGACAATTTGACAATAATGAAATCCCCTACAAAAATGGCGGGAAACGCGAAAAAGCTCAATTCTTCAAGCTCCAAATACTCATCAATTCGTACAAAAATCACTATTTACTAATGGTAAATGAATACTCAAGCAAAAATAGAACACGCAATGCACAGATCTGCGAATCACGAAAAAAATATCTAATACAACTATTTACCCTTTCCGGTCGTTTCACCGAGAAAGTCTCTGTAAAAACGACGTCAGACTGTTCTGACGTCTCAATGACGGCAGCATCGGTGGAGCTAGCTCGGGCAGGGAGTGTCCGGCGACGCCAATAGTCGCAGAATCTCAAAGTTGCGGTACCGGAGAGTGACCTCCGAGAGTAGTTTATAGAAAACTGAGAAGTTTTTTTTGGAATTGTGAAAAATTTTGGGCTTCGCCGGAGATAATGGCCGACGAGAGGCTCTATGGTAACAGTCGACATTTTTTCCGGTCAGTAGATCTCACCTGAAAAACATGGGAAAAAAGAGAATAAATAAATTTCAGTTTGTCAGATATTTATAAAGATCAGGTACCTGGATAATTATTCGATACTTGCGGTTCAAAGATCTTCCTATTTATTTTTGACGCTCCAATAATTTTAAATTTGATATTTATTTTAAGCTCTCGATTTATTTAAATTTATAATTAATTAAATTTAAAATACTCTAGTATTGAGAATGAAAAATTAGTATTATTTTAGGGCATTTTAATAACTTTTTAAATAATAGTATTAGAATTTTTATATTTATTTTTTTTTTACTAAAATAAAGGAGTAAGCACACATATCATCGTCAACACATGTGCTTTTTGGAAATACTTTTAGTTTGAGAGTAATTTTGTTATTTTAGGTTTATTTAAGCATTTGACATTTTGCTTCTATTGTTTTCATTAATTAATTTTGTCAAAGTTTATGGCATTTTTCTATGTTCTTTCATTGATTAATTTTTACAAGGCTTATGGTACTTTCTTTTTATATTTTATACTAGACATTAAGTGTCTGCATCAGCATGGGCCCAATAAAAATATCTTATTAGGAGTAATATTATAAAATTATAGTTAAAGTATTTAAAAAAATATAAAATTAAGTAGTTGAAGCAGACACATCAAAGTCGACGAAATATTTTGATTGGGCTGCATGTAATAAAAGAGGGGGAGAAGCAACTGAAGAAATATAAAATTAAGTAGTTGAAGCATGCGCGTCAAAGTTGACGGGATATTTTGATCGGTCGCATGTAATAAAGAAGGAGGAGAAGCAAGCAGCTGAAGCAGGCATGTCGTCCAACAACTGGCTGCTTCAGCAGCTTCTGTAGTCTCTTTCTTAGTAGAGGTAATATTGCAAAATTATAGTTGAAACATCTAAAGAAATATAAAATTAAGTAGCTGAAGTAGGCACGTCAAAGCCGACGGAATGTTTTATTTGGGCCGCATGTAATAAAGGAGGAGAAGAAGTAGCTGAAGGAATACAATTAAGCAGCTGAACAGGCATGTCAAAGTCGACGGAATATTTTGATTGGGCCGCATGTAATAAAGGAGGAGAGGAAGCAGTTGAAGGAATACAATTAAGCAATTGAACATGCACGTCAAAGTCGACGGAATATTTTGATTGGGCCGCATGTAATAAAGGAGGAGAGGAAGCAGCTGAAGGAATACAATTAAGCAATTGAACATGCACGTCAAAGTCAACGGAATATTTTGATTGGGCCGCGTATAATAAAGGAAGAGGAGAAGCAGGCAACTGAAGCAAACATGTCATCCAATAGCTGATTGCTTTAGCAAGCTTCTCTAGCCACTCAATAGATAGTAAAATAAATAAAATTAAGTAGTTGAAGCAGGCACGTCAAAGCCGACGAAATATTTTGGCTGGCCGCATGTAATAAAGGAGGAGGAGAAGCAGCCGAAGGAATATAATTAAGCAGCTGAAGCAGGCAAGTCGAAGTCGACGGAATATTTTAATTGGGTCGCATGTAATAAAGAAGAAGGAGAAGCATGCAACTCAAGCAAGCAGCTGAAGCAAACACGTCGTCCAATAGCTGCCTACTTTAGCAGCTTCTCTAGCCACCCATTAGATAGTATAATAATTGATTATTTTTAATAAAATTTAAGTTAAAGTTGAATTTGTGTTTGATTATATATTTCATAAAAGATATGTAGAGTTTGAATGTACTTTTCCGAGATACGATTTATACCTTTAATTTATAAAAATTAACAAAAATGATTTGTTTAAAAATTCACAATATACATATTTGCAATAAGTACAATAATTGATAATTCAAAATATTTAAAACATATATAAAACAAATTATAATTAGAAAAAGTATAACCAAACACAACTTCGCACAAATTCGAACAAGATGAAAACATATGGAATAAAGTAGAGCGTCGAATGAAAAAAATTGAAACACAATTAATTACTTTTTCTATTGTATTGATGAAGTATTACTACAACTTATAATTAAGTGCAGATTATGCATATAGCTTAAATAAATTACAAATATAAAATTAATATTATTCGATTCATGTGCACGGTATAAACTATTGATAACTAGTATCATAAAAATTTTGAGAAAGAACAATTTATATGATCTACTAAATAAATAGAGAAAAAAGTAAAGATGACTTATAATGCCATTTAAGCTCGACTTTAGTTTCATAAAAGTTCAAGATAAGATTAATTAATTTTCTTTTATTTTAATATTAATAATAATTATTCTTAAAGATTATAAATACCTCAATATAATAAGATAATGTTAGGATTATTTGAATATTAATAAAAATGAAATTTTAAATCATCTCTTAATTAATATTTTTAAAAAGCAGAAAAATTATGATTGATAATTTGAGATGGATAAAGTTAGGAGATGATTTGATGGCCATTGAGGTATCTCATAGGAACTTTATTTATTGCAATAATTATAATAATGACAATAAAATAATTGAGTATTCAAATTCAAATAAAATAATACTAAAAATATGAATGAGCAAAAGGGGATGCACATCCCATTTCCAATTCCAATCCAGGCAGCTTTAAGTAGATTCAAAGTTTCTCTCTCTCAACACACAATTTTGGCTTTTCCAATAAAGGTATCTCATTATTTTAAGAAAAATTTCACAACTAAGCAAATCTTTATCAATAAATTCGGAGAGAAATATTAAAAGAGTCCTCGAACTTGATATGAATTATTAATTTTGTCTTTAAATTATTGATAGACTTAAAAATACCCTTTAATTTGGCGAAGTAAAGCTTAAATACATCCTCAAACTTGACACGAATTATTAATTTCGTCCCTAAACTATTGAAAAGCTTAAAAACACCCCTCAGCTTCACGTTTATGTAGCTTATTAAATTTTGTAGATTTTCATTTGCTGTCATATTTTTACAATCTCAAAATCTTCTTACGAGATTGTCATCCGACCATGAAACTTTTAACATTCCTGGAAGTCTACATTGATAAAAAAAAATAATCATAAAATAAATAGGAAAAGAAAGATAATCAAGTAATTAAAAATGAGAATGAAAAAAATAGATCTTGCTTTGAGGTCACCATTAGCGAAGGAAAGGTTGAATGGGAAAAAGAAGGGTATTCTAGTAGTTGGTAATTAAAAATTGAAGGGAATTTTTTTTTTTTTAAAAAAAGAGAAAATTAAAGCTGGTGTGGTCTTTTTTTAACTTTTCACGCGTTTTAAATAAACTGTACTCACTTGTTACGTCATATGACATGAGGGGGTGTATCTAAGCCTAGTTTGTCAAGTTGAGGGGTGTTTTTAGGCCTATCAATAGTTTAAGAACGAAACTAATAACGCATGCCAAGTTCAAGGAAGTATTTAAGCTTAGTTCATCATATTAAGGTGTGTTTTTAAGTCTATCAATAATTTAGATACGAAACTAATAACTCGTACCAAGTTCAAAGATGTTTTTAGTACTTCTCTCATAAATTAATAAATATAACCACAGTTTAATATTATTATGATATTATTATGATTATTAGCCAAAGTTTTCTGAAATTGGCTATACAGACACGGACCCCACATTGGGATTTGTATAAACCTTTATCACTTACAGTCTAATTAGTAGAAATGTCTGAAGAAACTCCATCAATGAGGATATGAGAGGTATACGGTTGCATGCTAGATAGCGACGTACAAGATTTACTATCATTTTTCTTGGGTCTAACTCAAGCATTTGAAGGAATTGCAGGATCACTTACGATATCTAAGATTTATCAAAATATTAAATCCAAGCTTCGCAACAACCCAATCAAAATGCAACAATTAGAGAAGGAATTAAGTCTAAAAAAGAGCAGGAAGCAAAGGACGATGATTCGAAGCAGTTGCTGAATTCAAAAAAGAAAAGAAAATCAAAAGAAACTGATTCAAGTAGTAATAAATAAAAAACAACTGATGATGCTGATTCAGCCACAATGCATGCAAAACATGCCAAAGAAGATTGAGGTATTTTATATAATTCTCATTTTCTTATTATATAAATTTATTTTTGTCTCTTTCGGGATTTGTATTTCAAAACATTAACGAATATTTATATGTTTTCTCAATTTCGAAATTTGTATTTTTATTTCATAATATACAACTAATATTTTTATATATATTAGTTTGTATATGTCATATAATTTTTTGCATTTTTTATTTCAAAAGTTTTATAAAAATAATCACCTCTGTAACATTCATTGAATTTGAGTCATATACAAATGTATATACAACAAAACACTGTAATAGTTGCTTACACATTTATATACAACTAAAATATATACAAAAGTAGTTGACACATATATATGCATATTTGTATACGTGTATAATAATCCCATATATTCATGTATATGTCTATCAATATTGATTTAAAAAAAAATAAATTTAATGTGTGATATTTAGGAAGTTGAAGATATTCTAAAGGAGGCTTTGAAGTATGTCCCTCATATGTAGTATTGCACAAACTGTAATGTAATGACCGATTTAGCAAAATATCTATCCGAAAGTCAAATGGAGACGTTTTTGCGAAACAACTTATTTTTCTCACTTAACTATCATGCGTAAAAAAAAACTTTCAATGATAGAATTTAAAAAATAGGGTTTTAACTATTTATACTTATTGAAAATGAAGGAGGAACAAAATAAAATAATGAATACCAAATTTTAGGAGAAAATGATAATATATTCCCTAATTTTAAGGATATCTAGTAATCAAAATAACAACAACAACAACATACCCAGTGAAATCCCACAAGTGGGGTCTGGGGAGGGTAAGATGTACGCAGACCTTACCACTACCACATAGGTAGAGAGGCTGTTTCCTGGAAACCCTCGTCACAAAAACCCATCAGCAGAACACGCTAGATACGATACACAGGCAAAAGAGAAGAGCACATAATAATACCTAGATACAAGATAGTAAACATATAAAGGCAGATAAATAACATATAAAAGCCAGACAATTACCACTCCTTCCTATCCTCCCTATTAGCCTGCTACTCTAATTTTCGACCTCCACTCCTTCCTATCTAAGGTCATGTCCTTGGTGAGATCAAGTTTCACCATATCGTTTCTAATCACCTCCCCCCAATACTTTTTTGGTCTACCTCTACCCCTACGTATAGCTCCCAAATCTAATCTCTCACACCTTCTAACAGGGGCATCAGTACTCCTTCTCTGTACATGTCCAAACCATCGCAGTCTCGCTTCCCTCATCTTGTCAGCTATAGGGGCCACCTCTAGCTTCTCCCTAATGACCTCGTTCCTAATTTTAAGGATATCTAGTAATCAAAATATGAAAAAAAAAATCATAACTTTAGGAATGTCTATATCAATGAAAGAAATGAATCACTAATTTTAGAGATATGAGAGTTAAAGACATCCCTTCATAATTTTTCGAGATAGTGCCAAACTTTTTAGACTTAGAATTTGCTATTTACTACTAAAAATTGCTAATTTTATAAGAGATTTGTATCCATGTGTCAATTACTTTTAATTTTTCTTATCATTTTTTTAAAACTGCCTTTATCCGTTGCAAATTATATATTTTCAATAGATCAAGCTAAAAGAAGCACTCCTTTTCTTAGTAGGAAGTGTTTCTCTCCAAATAAAGTCTTAAGCGGCACAAATTCAAATAGTTGAACTTCGATAATCAATATGAATATCGAACACTGAATGAAAAACCTAAAATAGTTACTCCTTGAAAATAGAACCAATTGATTCGTTTTTGGCAAAATACATAACTTACTGTTTTTTAATTTGTACTATTTTTTCGTTCTTTTATTTATTTTATACTTTTTGTTATAAAAAAAAAATTGACAATCAATCAGCTAGGCTCAAATTCAAATTAGTGCATTTCAATGATAAATCAATTTGCACGTAATTAGCTTATTTATTGCTATTAAAATAATTAATTTTAAATAAATTTATTCATCAAAATTTAAGCAAATAACTTGCGTAAGTTTATAAAATAGACTTTAATTATTTGAATTAAGATATTTAATTTTCGTATGCAACTCACTCACTCAATCAGCCTATGAGGACAAAAATATTTTTACTTGTATATAAGAAAATTCATTATTTGATCCATTTATGAAACGACTTGAAATATTTTTAAAATTAATAATAAAATAATATTTTTATTATATTACTCATAATTATTATTCCAGATTTATCTAATATTACAAAATAAATTTGAAATAATTAAAGCATTAATAATAAATATAAAAGGGGTATTATAAATGATAAATTATCCCTTTTTTCAATTTAAACAAATAAAAATTGATTCATAATATAATAGACAAATAAAAATAAACGGAGTATAGAGGGAGTACTTAATATGTTTGTTTCTACAAAAGAAGTGTTCAAACATTTTCCTTAGAAATAATACATCAACGTATCTTTTAACTTAACTTCAGTTGATATCAATGTCATCTAATCGTCGTTATATATAAATAAACACACTCTTAAATTATTATAAAATTGAATAAATAAATACATATATTTTATATGATAAAGTCTTATGTAATTGACTACGACACATACATCTAACACGATTTGTCATGTAGAATGCGTGCATGTTTTTGTTCAATCATCTATTTGTGTACAATTATAGATGTCCGCTGAGAACAAATTAAATAATGCATTTATTAGTTTTCCTTAATCTAATATGGATAAACATTATATTAGTAGGACTAGATGTCGACGCCCGCGTCAGCACGGACCCAATATTTATTATTTTTGTGTCTCAATTTCTATGATATAGATATAATTTAGAAAGTCAATTAAATTTTAATATATTATTATTATTAATTATGCAAATTTATAGTAATTTTTACGTAGTTTTCTAATTAAATAATAGATGTTATTTCTTTTGTCCCCTTTTATAATTAATTTTTAAACTTTTTAAAAATCAATAGATTTATGGTAATTTTTACGTAGTTTTCTAAAATTAAATAATACATGTTATTTCTTTTTTGTCCCCTTTTATGTGACATTGTCAATTATGCAGATTCATAGTAATTTTTATGTAGTTTCCTAATAAAATAATACATGCTATTTCTTTTGTCTCATTTTATAATTAATTTTTAATTATTTTTTTAAAAATCAATAGATATATGGTAATTTTTATGTAGTTTCCTAATTAAATAATACATGTCATTTCCTTTTTGTCCTCTTTTATGTAAGTTATAGTATTTTTTATACTTATCTAGATTCATGGTAATTTTTATCGTAACCTCAGACAAATATCATGATCTATAGTATAACTTATATAGATTCATGATAATTTTTACGTAGCTTTACTGATTAAGTCGATAGATTAATTTCAATAATAAAAAAGTTTAAAATCAGGCAGCTGAAGCAGACACATCAATGAGCAGTTGCCTGCTTAAGCAAGCAGCTGAAGCGGGCATGTTGTCCACCAGCTGCCTGCTTCAGCTGTTTCGCTAGCCTTATCTAGATTCATAGTAATTTTTATTGTAGCTTCAGACAAATATCATGATCTATAGTATATTTTTTTATACTTATATAGATTCATGATAATTTTTACGTAGTGTCCTAATTAAGTTGATAGATTAATTTAAGTAATAATTTTTTTTAAAATCAGGCAGTTGAAGGAGACATGTCGTCCACTAACTGCTTGCTTCAGCTGCTTCGCCAACCTTATATAGTTTCATGATAATTTTTATCGTAACTTTAAATAAATATTATGATCTATAATATATTTTTTATTACTTATATAGCTTCATGATAATTTTTTACATAGCTTTCTAATTAAGTCAATAAATTAATTTTAATAATAAAATTTTTTTAAAATCAAACAACTAAAACAGACAAGTAAATGGCAGTGCCCGGCAAGCAGCTAACCTTCTATATGGAAAGAATTTTTGACTTTTTTGTGTTAATCCAAATCCAAGACACGTGTAAGTGGGTCCCAGGATATGTTCTAGGTTGTCTCTCTTGCTGACACAGAAACGTTACTCAACAAAACACTGCAAAATGAGAACAACTCTTGAAATTTGATAAACCCAAGAAGGAAAATACTAAATCAATCAAAAAAAAAAAAATGTCATCAATGATCAAATTCCCTTCTTCCATATTCTCTCTCTATTCATCTTCTTCCCTCAAATCATCAGTTTTTCCTAAATCCATCTCCTCTTCTTCTTGTTGCCCATTTAACAATTTCAAGAACCCTTTTTGGAGCTCTAGAACTCCAATGGAAAAAAAGAGTTTTTCAGTGTTATCTGCTTCTAAAGCTCAAGATGGAGCTGTAATTCAACATTCTTCTTTTCAGGTTAATTTCATCATACCCTTTGTGTATAATCATTGATGTATTGTTTGTTAATTATAGCATCATTTCATTTTGTTACAGACATCCCACCATTTTCTTTTTGTTGTTTTGTTTGTTTGAATGTGGTGTAGTGGTCTTTTTGTATGGTTTCATCTAGTAGCTGTTAAAAAGGAACAATCTTTTTCTTTATTTTAGCCTCTTAGGTCTGTAATAGTTTTTTTCACTAACTCCTACCTTTTTGCTCTTTGGGGTTGGGGAGAGGAGGAGAGTATGAAGACAGTTTTAGTAAACCTAAGAGAGAGAAAGCAATTTCGTGGTAACACCTTGTGCTAACCTCCACGGTGATGCAGTATTTATATTAAATAAAATAACACTGTTACAGAATACGCGGAGAATAATAAAATAATAGTACAGCCTAAAATAATAGGTTGACCGGCGAGATCATTAATATATAAAAAGTACATTTACATATTAATCAGGCTCCACATCCCAACAGAGGGTGCTAACCATCCGAGCAACCCCAGGTCTGTAATATGTTGCTTGATTGAGGAACTAATTCTTTTTGTGACCCAAGACTTTAGAGTTCTTTTTTTATTGTGGTTGTAGGACATAATGAAAGAAAAAAATTTGATCTATTGATTGTTGAGAATAAGTCTAGACCTATTAGAGAACTTCTAATATTATTACTATTATTGTTGTTATGTTATACGAAATGAGCTTAAATGAAGAAGCGGGACTGATATATATATAGCGGAGTTGGGACTGAGGCATAGTTGTTGTCATTTTGTACCAGTCGTAAGCCCGGAATCTAATTAGTTATCTTGAGCTTGCAACACTACTTTCATCTTCTGGATTTGATTATTTGATTATTCAGGGAGGTGAATCATTCTTTAGGAGTGTATTGGGGAACATGGAAGCAGTATATTTGAATAAAAACCCAACTGCTGAGGCTGTTTTGCAGCTCGTTCGTTCTGCTGATGGTGATCAGATTTGCTATGATCATTTTGCATTTAGGACATTTGGGGTATGATAATTCTTCTTTAATTGTAGGATTTGAGATAGAGCTCTGGTAAAACTTTGTTTATGTAAGCATACTAATAACTACAGGTTTTTTTGTGGTGTTGATTACTGCAGGTAAATGGTCATGGCATTGATTCTATGTCAAAGTTCTTCTTGGATTTTGGTTACGAACGACGAGAAGAGTTGAGATTCCCTGCTAAGAAGTTGAAAGCTTTCTGGTTTTCTCCTCCAAAGGTTTCAACTTCCTATCATAGCAGTGGGGTTAACGGACCATTGCCAAGAATATTTATATCGGAACTTCTTGTGGATCAGCTTAGTCCAGAAGCTCAGGTTTTTCATCAGCTTGTTGCTAATTTACATAATTTTTTGCATGTTTTTTGATGGAACAGTTTTGGTCTTATGGATGAATACACATTTCAAAAGTTTGGTGTTTTGCTGTATGATATTGCACATAAGTTTTTGCCCTTTTCTTCTCAAGTGTCGGTTTAATTGAATGGTGGACTTAAATCAGTTATAAGATTAAAATAAAACTAAGGGAGTATGCTTCAAAATGCTTTGTAAATCATAACTTTTCCAATGGAGGTACTGGTTTTACTTGTTAGTTTTTCTTGAATATGTTCTGAACTTCAAATATGATGTGATGTAGTGTATCACCCTCAGACCATTCAGTTCCTCAATATCTCTCAGAAGTAGAGGGAGAACTTTCATGTTTATCCTTACTAACATCTGTTTTCTCCGGTTCTTCACTTCTAAATAATCAATGGCTGATCGAATTTCGAATAGACATGATTCTTCTTCTTCGATTGCAGGATATAATTAAAAAATACACAGAGATATCTCGCTGCGGAAAAGAGTATGCAACACTTGCAAGTGCACTTGGGATTTTGACATGGGAGAAACCCTCGTATTCTGAATTTCAACAACTGGCTAGGTACTGGTCATTGTTCTCCACATTTTAATTGCGTGTTGTATTCTACATGTCTTGTGCTAGCTGATGGATCAAATTGAATAGTAACATTTCAATAGATTGTAGCTTACTGGTGTCATTTAGAGTGTAGAATTAGAACTTTTTTTACTTTCTTACAACCAACTGAGCTATTTAGATGCTAATTTTCATGAGCAGCATGTCAAATTAATTCTTTTGGTTCTTATGTGGTGACTGATGAATTATCAGGGAGAGCGAGTATGCTGCCTGGACCCTTGTCAATGGATATGCATTGAATCATGTTACTATATCTACCCATCGCTTGACATCAAATCTGAGAAGCATAGGAAATCTTAATCAATTTATCGAGGAAAATGGTTTCAACTTGAACTCTGAAGGGGGTGCTCTAAAAGGTTAGTACAAAGTGACTTCTATGTAAACTTGCAATAGTAATATTGCATGCTCAACTGCAGCTGCATCATATCAGAAACACTGTTTATTTGCTTGCTTTACTTGATGGGTTCGCAGTATGTTCAGCATTTATCAGTCCACCAACTGTCTGAAACCAAGATCTCGTAAACTCGATAAATGTTAGTTCACCAGAGGTGGAAGTTTTTCCCGCCTGCTATAACTGCAGTTTACTGATTTCCTCCTCCAAAAATGTAGACCTGGTGTTTGGCTTTTTAAAGACTGATGTTTTAAATACTGGACAAGACAACCATAAGGAGGCCCCTTATGTCTCTTAATTCTGAAGGGGTACATTTTTATTGGATACTGCATGTAAGACATGATCCAATTTAAGATAATATCAACAGTTCATGATCAGTTTAAGTTCTGATGCTTGACCGGTGTGAAACTTGAGCTTTTAGTTTATTACTTACTTTTCAAATCTGAATTCTAGGTCTATCAGAATCAATGTAAATTAACAGAAGTAGGAAGACTACAGCTCTTACTTTAATAACCATTATGCTGTGATCTCCAAATTTTATGGAGTTGATGGGGGCTTTAAAGGACAAATTATTGTGTTAGTCATGACGGCTTTAAAGGACAAATCTGTGTCTGTTTGGTCCTTCAATGAATGAACTCCAGGTTGAGGAGCTTTTCAGTGCTGTGTTCAGTTACTTCTTTTTGCCTAAGTTATTGCGCATCATATTTTTATATATTTAGAACATGAACTGATGCTGGGTAAAATCTGAATTAACCGTGGTGCACTTGTGGGAAACTCCTTGCCGAGGGCCTGTGCACCCCGGGATTAGTCGGGGCTCAAAAGAGACTCGGACACCCGGTGCAAATCAAAAAAAAGAAACATGTACTGATGCTATATTATTCATTTTCGTCAATGGGAATCTCTTGATTTTGAAATCTCTATCTTTTAAGAGATAACTATAATATTTATAAATGGTCACCGGATATTGCAAAGAAGTTCTGATTCATTCTCTTCCTCACCAGTGAGCCCTGATGGTCTTTTGCTGCAAAGTTCAACCGTAGCAGATTCTACCTCCTTCGAATTTTCAGATGGCATTACAGAAACAGTACCTTGTTCATACATTGAATTTGCTGAGCGACTTGTACTACCGCAATATAAAGATTTACCCACAGAAAAGGTTAGTTCCAATTATCCCTCAGTTCTCTTGCATATTTCTGTCATAAAAGCAATAAATCTTTCAATTGGACTTGGTCCTTCCAACACCTGTTTATAACCATAGCAGAGTCTTCCTACACCACGCACTGGATGTACCATTTATGGCTGTTCAAATTCTTAATTCTTAAATTTTAAAATGGAAAACATTTGTCTGTTGAGTTAAAGAAGTTTTGTGATTGGATTCGGACACGTGCTTATTAAAATCCTTAATTCAAAGTGGTCTTGATATTTAGGTTCTATGCTTTGGGCTTGACTAAATTCACCGTGTTGCATTTTGTGTAGTTTAAATGCATTCATACTACTTCCAACCATATGGGATATAAGACTTTACGCTTTCTTTGGTGAAGCGCCTCTTTGATCGACTATATTTTGATACTTTCTTAGGTGGAGGAGTTTCATAGGCGGGATGGGTTTGAAGTTGGAAATGCTGACAAGATATTCGAGAGTACATACAGGGATCAGTTAAGCCGTCGTGCTGCGTGAGTGCGCGCCCTAAGCAGTTGGATGTTTCGACTGTGTGAAGCTGATTCCTGACATGTTCAGCTGGATGACTACTCCAGAGATTCTACTGTGAGAAGATTATATATTGTTATTGTAGCTCTAAAAGTGTATTTTCTGCAATCACAAATTTCCTCTGGCATATACCTTATATGTTACAGAAATTACTTTGGATGATAAGTAGATAGATGGACTAATCAAAACACCAATACAGTGATGTATTCAGAGCAAGGATAAAGTTGTTAATGCAATCCATCTTATGATTTTATCTGACAAATTCAGTTCTTGAAAAGCACAAATATATATTAAGATATGCATATGCATGATCAGCAGATTAAGGATGCATTGGTTTTTGACCAACTTTTCTCTGTCTTGTTTTTATTGGTTTATATAGCCAAAGGGAATAGCTCGCACCTAAAATCATCCCAAGCGCTGCTAATGTGGCTACTAAGTTATTTCTTTCGAAAGCTCCTGCTAAGATGAGAAATTCTCCGATAAAGTTGATAAAGTTGCCAGTATTCGATATTTCTTTCGAAAGCTCCTGCGAACTCGATAAAGTTGCTAGTATTCGGTATGGTGCTCACTGAACTTCCGTAATTTCTGATAAATCGAGTCTTATGTCGGTCATATAGAACACCGTAAAATGCTACCCCCAATTCCCTGTATGTTCGATAGAGCCAATGATTGCCCCCTCCAAAATTACCCTTCATTTTTTCCATCAGTTACAGAAATTGAAGACTTCCTTAGGTAGTTGTTATGTGATTAAAGAAATAGTATGGAGTATGATAGACTTTATTGCATACATCATTTCTCTTAATATTTATGGACCTTTAAAATCATGACCTCCTTATGATAAAATATTAAAACCACATTCAAAATTTTGAAAGCTACCCCAGACATATGACAAGGTTGAAAAAAAAAATATGAACAAACATTAAACCTGAAATTTAACATTGTCTGGAAGGATAATTGATTAATTTCCCAACAGTTACATTTGCACAACTAAAAAGTGGAACAAGATCAAAATATAAGGGCAAAATAGGATATTCGCAAAAATCAGCTGAGGAAGAGGTACATTTGACACAATATTTACTCCATGGACTTGAGCTCCACTCACAGTACATTCTTTTCAAGTGGGAGTTCAGCATTTTCAAAGATCACAACTTAGTTAATTGTGCACTACTTCCCTTTTGCCAGTTCGTCCAACGACAAAACAGGAGGCGGCCAACAAAATATATTCATAGCTAGAGAGGAATAGAAAAGAATGGTAGAAACAGATAACTTATCAATCCAAGGATACTAAGTTTTGCCATTTGGTTTTGGTGAATTCTGAGGAAACTGATGATGGTATGGAGAAGCATGAGAACCATTTGGGATTGAAAGACTTCTAGGATGTTGTTGTCCATTCCTCGAGAACGATCCCTGTGTTCTAACGCCATTTTTGGTACTTGGACTTGATCCAACGCGGTCTGTTTGCATTGTCTGGAAATAGTAGGATGAGCTGGCCATGTCTTTAAGATTTGGTAATGGCTTCAAGGCTTCAACCACTTCACTCATCATAGGCCTAGATTTGGGATCACGGCTGAGGCAACGAGCAGCCAACTGTGCAGCTTTCTGAGCACCTTTTATTGAAAAATGGCCTTCAAGTCTAGGATCTACCAATCTGTAAAACCTCCTTCTTTCACCAAGATGAGGCCGTGCCCATTCAACAAGGTTGTGTTCCCCATTTGGTCGGTTCTTGTCCATCGATCTCCTACCTGTTATCATTTCAAGTAGAACTACACCAAAACTGTACACATCACTCTTTGACGTCAGATGTCCTGAAAGAAATGAGCAGTACAAATTAAAGTCAGTAAAGAGGTCCTTATCAGCCATTCTATGGAAGTTTTAATCAGCAAACATCTAACACATTGAAATTTCAAAAGCAAGACAAAACCAGTATGTAAATGATTTGGTGTTCTGAGCAGAATAGTCTGCAACTAGGTTAGACTTGAAGTGACAGATAAAATTGAGTCAAATAAGGTGACTATTGTAGGAATTACGAGAACAACCACGCTCTAAACGCTACCTGTCATCACATATTCAGGAGCTGCATAGCCATACGTTCCCATGACACGAGTGGAAACATGCGTCTTGTCACCCTCAGGACCATCTTTGGCAAGGCCAAAATCAGAAAGTTTGGCATTGTAATCCTGAGAGAAGAGTATTCAGGAAAAAAAAAAAACTCAAAAGGGGAAGGGGTCTTTCTTTTTTCCAATGTACTGAAACATACCGCATCCAGTAGAATGTTGGATGTTTTGAAATCACGGTAAATTACTGGTCTTTCTGCTTCCTCATGAAGAAAAGCAAGACCCTTTGCAGCGCCCAGAGCTATCTTCATGCGGATAGACCAAGGAAGAGGCATGGATCCTGCACATGAAAACTTTATTAGCAGACAATATGATGAACATGAAGATTTTCTGCAGAAAGTACAATATAAAACATAAAGATTTGCACTAAAATTTCACTCGACTATTGCACTATCATTCCACTCAATTCGGACAGCATTCTAAGGGGGAAAAGGTACACTTATAAAAGCCTTGATCTTTTGATTATTCTAATGAGCATGCTCTAACACAAACCAGGAAATAAGTATGATATCATTTATCTTCCCCATGAAACACCATCCCCTCCCCGCAAATTCACTTTTTCCTTTCCAGTCCAATTAAACTGATGACTGCATAGAAATTGAAATCGGTGTATTATGTATTGTTGTAGTACAGAATCTTGAAGCCTGGGATCAGGTCTGAGTTCAAGTATTACAATCTCCCAAAGAATCAGAAATTGAATCTGAACTTGTGGGCTCAGTTATATACAGCAAGCATCATCACTTAAAAGTTTTGATTGATATTTTTACTGTAGAACTTAAACATATTTCAAGGAGGAACCTCAAGTGTGTCTCACTATTTAAGCATTATTTATACTTGATTTGCAGACAGTTAATACTCTAAAGCACCACATTTGACTAGACACACTGTGTAAATGTTTTTAAGGGAAAAAGAAATACAAGAGTGAGAGTAGCACAATCACTTCAAACCACTCCAGGATCTTACTCCACTGAGGGTTTAGAAGAATTGATCACATCCCCAATAGAACACCGTGCCATCTAGGGTCAATTAACATTAGAGGGATGGCCATCATCAAGAGTGTGTAGGTGAAACAACTATGTACATCCTCTCTGAAGGCAGGATACACTTGCTAACTAAAAAAATGAATAGCCTCTTTGGTGGGTTAGGTGTACAAAATAAGTAAAGATGCAAATACATATATAGATATTAGTATATTACATTGAAAAACACACCTCTTTTGGGCATATGACTAGATTTATGGGCTGATACCTGTTTGAAGGTTATCACAGAAGTCGATGACATTAGTGAGACAGTTGCTAATAGCATCAGATGACAGTCCCGTATCTTTGATTATTTTTTTTTGACAGGTAATGAAATTATATGAATGTAAAAACAGCACTGAGATGGTGTGTCAAAGATTACAAAGAGTGCAAGGCCTCAATCATATCTAGCATGTTATCTACTTCATTCACAAGGGCCATGTTACACCAAAAGGTAGCAAAGATATATAATTTTGTTTAAGGCTATGTATGTTGCTATGTTTGCCTTTAAAAATTCTATTGTTTCTTTCCATCCAAGTTGTCCGCCAAATGACGATGGGGATAGTATTTCAAAGCTTGTGAGTCTTCCTATTTAGACAATCTCTTCTCTAGATATGTAAGAAATCCAAAATGGAGCGAGACATTGTCCATGACATGTCCAAAATGGCAAAAAACAGGCTCCAATTCCAATAGGTTATCTTACAGAAAGAGCAACATATAAATTCCAATAAAAGATTTTCTACCATTTTATGGGACCAAAGACTAGAAAACAGGAAAAATCTTCAATCAAGTTTCTATATCCTACCAAATCAACAAGGACATATTATTCTTCCTGTCTTGAAGAAGTGGTAACTGACCCACCAAATGTAATGTAGGACTAACAGAACTGATAAATTTCCAGAAGCAAATAACAAAGGCAAGCTATAAAATTTATTCCTTAGAATCATGTATCTCATAGGTCCTTGATTATCCATGGCTTTAATCTGGCATTAACATGTGCAAGAATATCAGACAACTCCAGTAACATTTATATGCAAATCCTGCATCACCTCAATCTGGGAACAAACAATAAGTAATGACCTAATTTTCACATCAGTGGTCGCCCTGCTAATGAAGAGGTCCCATATACCATTTGGATTATAAAATTTACACGGCTTAGTTACAGTAGATCATAGTAAATCTACTATTAAAGAAATAAATTTATCACATGCTACAATAGCTATAGAGCTTAAAGAGAATTCAAGTTTTATTCCACAGGAAGCGACCTTATGGAACTTACGCAACACTAACAGATGATACCAACAATATGCATGTTAATAGTTGGTGTTTCCACTTACCCTTTTACCCATGCAAGATTAGCTAGTGCATTTAAAAAATTCTCACTAATATGGACAACAATGAAGTTGGTCTTTCCACTATCAATGGTTTTTTTTCTTTTCAAAAATACTGATATCTAACAAATATATCCAAAAGTACAAAAATGAAGAGTCAGTCACATACTCCTGAACAGATGATTTTCCAAGCTTCCTCGGGGCATAAATTCATAAACTAACAGTCTCTGATCATCTTCAATGCAGTAACCAATCAGTTTAACCAAATTAGGATGAACAAGATCACCCAGAAAATTCACTTCAGCCTGCCAAATGGACGACACTTAATACAAAACCAAAAATGAAAGGGAAAAAAAAAGAAGATAAATAGAAAATTAAGGTTTTATAAATAAAATAAGAGAGCAGCAAACCAGCCATTCTTTGTGACCCTGAAGTCCATCATGATTTAGAGTTTTCACAGCAACAGTCAGCCCTGTCCCTGGTTTAACAGGTGCCGTGCCATTCTCCTCAATCCACCCCTTGAAAACACATCCAAAACCCCCTTCACCAAGAAGGGACTCTGGTCTGAAGTTTCTTGTTGCCAACTTCAAATCGTTAAATGCAAACTTTCGAAGCCGAGAAGAAACTTTAAGCTCCTCTTCAAGTTTGGAGGTGGATGAATTGCTTTCTGCATTGCTGGTAGTCGTAGATGAGATAATTGGTGCAACAGGTTGGTCTCTGCTTGTGTCATTCGTAGATTTACTTTCTGCTAAAGCAATGCAAGAACTTAGAACATAGGCAGATTTATCTTAAGTGAAAAAATAAGAAGTTAAAACTGGTTTAACAAAAATAAAGGGTTTAAACAGGCAAAAATTTAACAGCTTGTGTTCTAATAGTTAATTGCTTTTTTCTGCTAGTTGCTTCTGAGTTTCAATTAGATAGCAAATTGTGATATTTTTGCTATGGCTGTGTAATAATTATCCTTGGTGATTGATAAAATGTTAGTTGCAAAAAGAAAGGGGTTTAAACAACTCCAAGCAATCAAGCAAAATGCATACACGATGTTAGTATTGACATAATAAGAGCTACAAGTGCACAAGTAGTCCAACAGGAAACAAGCCCACAATGTCATCAATTATTTATTGATATGTTATCATGTCAAGAGATCTATGACTATTGACTTCAACATAGTTATTTTGTAAAATATTTTGTTCATTCTTATGTCATTAATAGTCTCTCTTATATATGTCAAATTCATCGTATTTATATACTATCATGTGCTTTTCGTTATTAGTCGTTCTTCCTTTTTCTTTTCCTTTTCCCTTTTTTTCCATATCTAGTTTAATCTGCTTATGGGTTTTTGAGACGAGGTTTTCCGGAAACAGTCTCTCTACCTCTGTGAGATAGTGGTAAGATTTGGCTACATTTTACCCTCCTCAGACCCCATTTGTGGGATTCTACTGGGTATGTTGTTTTTGTTTGTTCAGTCATAAATAGATAATTCAGGTGATAAAAAAAGGACATTGAGCCTGACTCAATCTTAAAAGCTAGTTCATAAGGTGAGTGTTATCTAAGACAAATATAAAGAGACAACACCTGCTCATGCCAAGAATTGGACATTATTAGGATGGACATAACATGGGTACCCAACATTGGAAAATTAAAAAAAGGGTGAAAGGTGTGGCGCTGATACCATGATAAGAAAACGGACCTTGAACCTAACTCAACCCAGAAAGTTAGCTCATATGGTGATAACTATAAAAGGATAACAGTTCAACAATGTAACATCCACAAATAGATTTGCATTTTTTTATGCTAGAATATTTCTAATTTATATTACTGAAACAAGCAACATAAAGGGAAAGATATTAACCTCTATTGCAACCAAAATACTGTACTTATACAGTGAACTAGAGTTAGCAATCATTAACTTCTCTCTCTTTGTATGATTGTTCAACTAGACTTGGAAACACCCGCATGAACACCAAAAGACAGGAACCCAGGGACTAAATACGAGATGGGTGCTAATCAACGCTAAAATCAGCTGGAAATTCTCTTGTTT
The DNA here is from genome assembly GCA_029948455.1 of Solanum rostratum. Taxonomy (NCBI): domain Eukaryota; kingdom Viridiplantae; phylum Streptophyta; class Magnoliopsida; order Solanales; family Solanaceae; genus Solanum; species Solanum rostratum. The sequence continues at coordinate 9,149,099 of CM057046.1, forward strand.
TGTCAGATAAATGCTACCCATGCCAGAAAGTCATGTTCACAAAAAGTAAGGATGGTGATGGTACATAAAAGAACCCAGTACTGTTTAGGTGATCGCAAATTAAGTTGCTCGATCAGTTTAACATTATACAAGTTAATTCTTAACTTGGCCATTGAATTAGGCCTACCACATGCAAACATACAAGTAAAGAAAACCAACCACAGCGACAGGAATTAACTGCTCAGTTGCACCAACATCTTGATGTGAATACTGACATTATCACCCTAACAAAAAATGTGCCTTAGCAAATGGATGTTCAAGAAAAGTTTTCGAGTTTACTTGGGAAAGGCCTGAAGCAATTTCCAAATTCAGCCTCCATCTTGAATTACCCCATTATTACCCTTTGATTAACATAATCAACTACTACCGGTACAAGAAATATGTGAAATCCAACTTTCCACCTCTACTTATAAACAAGTGATTGCATAGCAACTGACCAATTTCAAAAAGGCAGTTCAGTAGATAAAAGCATGAGACTAACACTTCAATAACCAAAACACTAGACATATTGTGCTAATTGGACCATGTGAACTACAACATGCCTTTGATGCTATAAGATAAATTTCTCCAAAGAATCCAAATAACAGAAGGCAATTAGACTTTCAAATCATAACATTTTTCATGCAACTTTTATTCAAAGTTAGCAAAGAGTTACCACAATGAGTGCTGATGCCACTGATGGAGCTATCAACTTTAGATCTTGAAGAAATACAGCTACCAATAAACCACAACTTAGTCCAACATCCAGTCTCCTCTTCAGAAACCTCTTTCTTCTTCTTCCCCTTTGATTTCTCTACATCCCAAGACTCCCCCTTTACATCATCACCACCTAATCCCATATTTTGCAATACCTAAAATCAAACACAAATATCATGAAAACCCCACTAAGAACCCAACTTTCAACCCCACCTCCCTCCCACCCACCCTCATCAACCTCCTCAACTCCACAAAATGTCAACTTTTCTCTAACCTGTACCTTAAAATCACCAAAAACCCCAAAAATCAAAACCCCAAGTTTCCTAAATCACTCAAAAGAATGAAACACACAAAGGGGCAAAAGAAATTTCCCAGAATATCATCCCCACTTCTCCAAGACTCAATCTTTCAAGCACCCCAGAAGAAGAAAAGCAGAAAACAGATGAAATAGCTCAGACCCAACTGAAGAAAATCAAGAGAATATGTCATTCAAAGTCTCAAAAAAGAGGTAACTTTGATTCAGATCACATGCTTTCTTGTCTTGACCTTACAAAGCAGAAAACTTGGAAGCACCAAACACTGTGGAAACAAAGCTGGAATCAGATAATCCCACTTCAAAAAAAGTGCAACCCCCAAAAATGTCTGCTCCCTCAAAGATATTGAAATCTCAACAAAAGACTCAAATATTCTGAGTGCTGACCAGTTCTTGGCTTCTCACAATAGGAAAAAGTAAAAAAGGAAAAAAGAAAAATACAAAAGAAATGATATTTTATTTTTATATTTCACCACAGTATATATATATATTTATTTATATACCTAATGTGGAATATATGTTTGTGTGTGGTATATTATTATAACAAAAGTTATCCCATATTGCTTATCCATTTTTCTTTTTACACCTCTTTACAAAATTGTAAAAATATACTAACATATTCTTACTCTTAAATTTTTTCTAAAAATTCATAAGCACAATAAATTAGATATAGAGAAAAAGGATAAAAGTTAATAACGAAAAATACACGATAGTATGTAAATATGATAGAATTTATATATAAGACGGATAATGACAACATAGAATATAAAGACACGCATTTTATAATATAAAAATTACTTGAAAACTCTATGTTCTCCCGTCCCATGTTAACTTAATTTATGAGACAACCCATACATATTAAGAAAAATATTCAAACACTAAATTTAAATTATACTTTCCACTATTACAATTATGTAGTGTAATTTATCTCCTAAAAAATATAAAATTTCAATAAATAAAAGAACAAATATGAAAAATATTTCAAACATTCATCTTCAACTTTCAACAATTCAACTATTTTAAATATTGAAAAAAATCTCAAAGATTAAGCTAATTTGAGATGGGGAGAGTAATATAATTTCAAAAAAATTAACTTGAGAACAAAATGCTAATTTTATCTTAATTACATACAGTATTAATAATAACAACAACACACTCAATAAAATTTCACTAACTGAAATCGGGAGAGGATAGAATATATTCATGTCTTATGGCTATCTTCTAGAAATAGAGATATTGTTTTCAAAAGATATTCAATTCAAATAGATGGTAATATTATTTTCGAAAGACGCTAGATCAAAGTAAATAATATTCAAATTTTTATTAACATGAATTAAAAATATAAAACTAAAGTAATAATTGAAAAAGTGAAAATAAATAAAATAAAATAAAACTTAGTATGAATTATCGGCGCTCTTTTTCTTTATCTTGCAATAGAATCGAAGACCGAGAAAAGCAAAATGGGAGAGCTGACCGGGAAATACGGTCAGGAATGGCCATGTGGAAGTTGACGGTATTTAAGGAGGGAGTATTTGGAATGAGATTAAATGTTTTTTATTAAAATATATTTTACCATGAAAAGCATCTTATCTTATAAAAATATTTTATTTCATTAGTTTAGTAATTGGTAGAAGTTGAAGACGTGTAACCTTTATTCTGTTCAAATTTATGTGACGATATTTAATCGAAAATGTTTAAACATGTTTAGATATGCTTTTATATAGTATTTTATTATTTTTATTATTATTTTTTACCTATTTCAAAGTGATTTTTTATCGATTGAAGTGTTAAATGAAAAAAATTCTTAATATCTTTAGATAAAAATAAGATTTATGTATATTTTATTTTTGTATTCTTTATTTATAAAATTATACTTAAATATATTATTGTTATTGTATTTTGAATATTAATAGTAATGCTAAAGTGATGGTGGAAAATAAGATTTGTGATATTTTAACATATTAAAGAGGTTTGTTCACAAGTGAAAAATTAAATTTCTTCTTTGTTCTAGCCATTTCGTATTGGTACCCATTAGAATGTAATTTTTTTTTATTTAGAGCGTTGTGACAAAAGATTGAGTTTTTCGATAGGTAAATTCAAATGTTTATTGGTTTCAAAATATGAAATACTAAGACTTTATTTATTTGTATTTAATGGAGATGTAAAGTGCATTTGTTAAGATTTGAAGTACTTAATTGATCCAAATAGATTTTAGTCAAAAGGATCAAGAACAGAGTCTTGATATCATTAAAAGGTACTTTTTATTCACCATCACTTTCACCTCCTTCCATCACACCCAATACACTCACTGTCATCACCCATTATCAACCATTATTACTATCGTGTATTACTAGCCACCTCTGCCATCACCATTGCCAACCATCAGCTATCTCTGGCATCACTATTGTCAACTATCATTATCATCGTCTATCACCAACCACCTCTGCCATCATAACAATTGTTGTTGCTAATCAAAACTGTAAGCTACTACCACATTTATCTCCTTCATCATTATCATTATATAAATTGCCATCCCCATCTATGTAGTTGCCGCTACCTTCACCACCATTATCACCACTACAGTCAATTTCTACTACCAACAAACTATGTTATCACAACTAGCACCACCACCAACTAGCATCATATATTCTCAGGTCATGACCATCACCACTGCCATCTCTACTACTATTACTACTTACTACCGTCAATGTGGTTAATCTCTGCTATCAACAATCTTCATTATCATAGCTAGCATCATTACCAACTACCTGAAACACGTAATTATCAACCACCACACATTCTTTAGTCATCATTATCAACTACTAGCTTTACTATTACAACCAACATCATTACTTATCATCGCCCCGATGATGGTCACTGCAACACCAGCCATCTTCATTGCCTCAACTATCACCGTTATCATTACTAGCCACTAACAAAAATTATTACTATCAACACCACTACAAAATATCTCCATCAATCACTAGCAAGCATAAATATTTTTTTCATATATAATTAACTTTTATTTAAATTATATTTTATCATATTTATTTAAAATTATAGATATTCAAATGTTAAAAAATCAATTATCTTAATCATTCAGGTTCACAGGTCTAAATTTTAATGAAAATAAATAAACCGAATTCAAAAGAAAAAAATATTTGGCCCTTTTTAAAACAAAAGTACAAAAAGGGTAGTTGAAAATAAAGGTGATTTGAGTGGTAATTTAGGTATTTCCAATGCCTATTGGAAGCGGAAATGTTGGGGCAGCTAATAGTAGGGCAGGAGAGAGAATGTGACGGTGCGGGACCCACTTGTTGACGTGTCAATTCACTGCTTCCCAACTCAACGTGCTATATTTTTTATTTTTTATTTTTTTGGGAGGTGGATATATTAGAAAAAAAATAATTTGATAAATAAATAATTTTAGAATAACAAATGTTATTCTTAATACATTAAATAACATAATAAAATAAAAAATATAACTCAACATTTTTAAAAATTACTATAAATATATTATTATAGTTATTTTTAATATTATTAAAATGTCTTATTTAATAATATTATTTATGTCCCTATCAAACAAACTTCTTTCTTTCTAAATTTTTTCTTTAGAGGATTTTATTAATAATAAATTATTTACTCTTATATACTCCTTCAAAAAGATTTGGTTTTAGGGATATCTTTAATTTGGATTATTTCTTCTTATTTAATTAATCATTTGATTAAATCAATGATTCTCTTAATCACATATTGTATTTGAGTAAGCCCTAATGACTTATAATTTAATCACCTAATGTTTTTGTTTTAGTTATATAAATTTGAAACTTCATGAATATGCAATGTATATACTTCACTAATCATTAGATCACTCCCTCGCTATTCAATATCTTTTTGTAGTTGATATTTGAATATAACGGGTTCAATAAATTGCATATGGGAATTGATATAACCAAACCTTATTAATTTTGAAGTTGAAGTGTATTATTGATATGATTGTTACGTATTAATAAAATTTTAAAACAATAATTTTTTTACTTTTTAAGGTAGGGATAAAATTTGAATACACATCACTTTCTTCAGACATAATTTGTAGAAATATACTAAATATATGTTTTGTTGTTGTTTTACGGAATACATAATTGACGAGGAAATAATCTCTTATGATCAATTATAAATAAAAATATAAAAATTGTATAAATAAAAAGACTCCCGTAAAAACAACATAAAACTAAATATAATTTGCCTTCTATTGTAGTGAAGCTTTCGTTTTAACCAGTATAATTTCTTGAAAATATCTTATTTAAAAAATAATTCATATCCTAAATAAGTGGCTAATTGTGCCCCTCAAAAAGGACAAGAGAGATAAAGCAATTATAGCCAAATTCCAAAAGTACTATGTTGGATAAAATATTCCAACTCATCAAATTAAACTTAGTATCATATAAAGGAGGTAAAATTAGTCAATCGCTATATAACTCGTTCAATTCGTTTAAATTTAATTGATAATTGATTCAATATTTATTAATTTAGTTCATAAAAAAAGAGTTAATATGTAGACTAAATTGGTGAAACAATTAAAATTTATTAAAAATTAGATGAATTTGATTATGATCTGTATTTTAATTCATTTTTGTCGAATTAACTTTTAATCATGTTAATAACCTATTAATTTATTACTTAACTCATTTTAACCTACTCAAATTTTATCTGACTCGTTCATTTGACACTAATAGTATTATATATGCTTTAGTATTAGTTTAAAAGTTGGGAAATAAGTATTAAGATTATTATTTTATTATTTGTAAATTAGTAATTTTCACTATTTAATCTTCAAGTGAAATATTGAAACTACTAATCTAAAAGTGTATTTTATATACATATCAATTCGTCATAACTATCATAATTATACAATAACAAATATATATATATATAATCTTATTCGTAATAATAAATTAAATATTTTTATATTAATAAAAAATATAAAAATAACGATAAATATATAAAATAACGAGCTCGTTAAAATTTTCGAAATTATCTTTACCATAATTTTCTTTAACATCATCAACTCAAATACGCATCGAAAATGCCTAACTTATGTTTCAACAAATTCAAAGCATTAGCTAAGTGGTCAAGCTTCTAGAATATAAAATCATTAATCGTACACTACTTGATAAGCTTATAAATTAGGTCAATATTGTTTTTTCCTTTCTTGGTACAATGGAAAATATTAAAGATTACAACCCCATATCATTTCATATTAGCAATATTTCTTAATATTTAGTAAAAAAAAAACATCTAAATATATATTTTATTTTATTATAATCTCTAAAAAAAATTATCATTTAAAAAACTCCTCTGGGATACATCATTCTCCTCTATCACTGATATATCCCTATTTTCCTCTCAGATACATTTTTCTCCCTCTTTGATACATAAATCTCCTCTCTAATATATACATTCCTCCCCTATGTATCCAGATGTTCAAAGACTTCCTTTTGACTCGAAATCCTCTATTTATCACACGTATCTTGCTTTCGCGTCTTCTTTTTCATCTCCGATTACTCGATAATTTCCACAAGCTTTGCTATGTATACGAATGTCTAGTGATGTAACCGGAAGTTCAGACTGTCCAGTGATGTATCTCAAATTCATAAATTATAAGAATTTTTGTAATTTTTTTAAAAAAAGTAGAAAAATAATGTAAATTAACTTTTAACAGTATGAGATTTATGTAATTATACTAATATTACGATCTTCAATTATTTACCTGAAAACCTTCTCTTTTAACGATGAATAATATTCGTCTCGATGACTTCAAACAAATATATATCTATACAATCTTTAATTAGGTCAATATTAGTATGAGTACCTAAAGGCCATGTCTACAAACAAGGATAATAATTTAATTAAAGAATTAAGAAAGTTAACCTAAAGTATGAGAAGCAAATATATCAATATAAGAAGACCATTTTTATTTTTTTACAATAAAATTATGTGTGACATATATAGCCACTTCAAAATTCTTATTAATTTAATTTAATTATGTGACACATGACACATATGTATATACTACTTTTAATGGTGCGGCTAATTGTCAACTCTTTTATGTTCCCATTACTTTTGTCTTAGTTTCAAACAGTAATAATCTTCAACAATAACCTAACATCATTGACAACTTAGTACTAATTATATCATGATCTGTCCTTTTAGTTGTCAACAATATAAAGGAAATTAATGCCTCATGGATATATATAAAACGCAAGCTCGGTATACTAAAGTTTTTCTTATGCACAGAGTTCAACGAAGGATTCAACCATAAGGATCTATTGTATGCAACCTTATCTTGCATTTCTGGCAGGGTCAGTTTCCAAAAAAAAAACAATAATTTAGTGTAATATATTTACAACAAGGTTTTGTGAGAAATGAAGTTCGGTATACTAAAGTTTCAGTTATGCACAGGGTTCAGGGAAAGGTTTGACCATAAGAATCTATTGTACGCAATCTTACTTTGCATTTCTGGCAAGGTCAATTTCCAAAAAACAATAATTTAGTGTAATATATTAACAAGGTTTTGTGAGAAATGAAGTTGGAATCCATAATTTGCAAGGGTGTTACATATAATAAACATTATATAGTAAGTGCCCACTAATTAAGACTTCTTGTGCAATTAATCATCTTGCATGTAGTGTTTTAAAACATGATTTTGAATAATTTTCTTCTTTTGAGCTTAGTTTTTAAAATTGAATTAGTTTCGAGATTCATTTCTTTGCATAGCGTGACATTATTAATTGCCTTTTGAGACAGGTGATGAAAATCTCATGGGTTTTTAAAAATTTTAAAAATTAAATATAAATTATAAAAAAATTATTAATTTGTGAAAAAAGATTATAGATTATTTGTTAAAGATTGTATAAAATTCGAAAGAAAAAAGATCAAGAAAAATTAGGTGTGTTTTAATCACTTATACATAGGGGGGAGAGGGGAACGGTGGCAAACTTATTAGGCTAAAATATGAGGCACATGAATATATAATTTTTTCGTAAAATTAGATATTTCATTTAGTACTATATATTTTTTTAATATTGATATATTTTTGTTGATATTCATACTGTTTGTATCGTTTTAATTTTATCCAACGTTCATAAAGGTACGAAAAATCGACTTAAGTAGGTCAAGTGCTTGTCTACCACTCTACTTCTGGCCCAATTAGCTTTTCTTGTGATGCATAGGTCAAATTTAATTTTATCCCTTCTTGATCCACTAAATTTGGTACGGCAAGTGTAATATCTCAAAAGAAAAAGATGTCGATTAGGAAATGATTCTTTCAAATCATGTCCGTCCCATCAAGCTTATTTAGTGCAGTTCATATCTCTCATATGATTTCATACTATTGTCTATAAACGGATTTACACAATTTACACCTGAAGAATAGCGATAACAAATTTTTCTGAAATTTTTGGAAAAGTAGAAAAAGGAGAAGAATTTGAACGACTATAATGAATGATAAAATTAAAATGTTCACTCTATATAAGGGAAATCAGGAAAATGAAAATGGAACCATTTTTTATTCAATATTTGACTAAAATTAGATTAAATATGTTTTTCGTAAATATATTTAATTATTTCGTTCTAATTAAAACGTCTATTATAGTGAGTTTTAGTTCTAATTATCTATTTTGAAAGTTGAATCAGAATATGAAAACTAATTGAGAATAATTACAAACGAATAATATATATTTATTAATATCAATGATACTTTATGCTTGATTCAAAATTATCATAACATTAAATTATTTCGTTCGATTGACTTGTCTATATAAATTATAAAAAAAATGAATAATTCGAATAGAAGTTCAAAATAGATTTATTTCAAAATTTAAATTAATAATATAACATTAAAAACCTCAGTATCCTGAATCCGCCTCGAGTGAATGTAGCATAAGATAATGTGCCCTAAATATTAATTTTTACGAGGCTTTACGTGCCTTTATAGAAAGCTAAGACTTGTAGTTCAACAACAATGAATAAAAGGAAAAATAAATTATTTTGTAACATTTTCTTTTGTTAGGTGTGTGGGGTTGGAAGTGCTTTTCTTTTTGTTAGTTGGAAATAAAAAAACTTTTCGATAAAGTATGGTTTAATTATCTAGTTAACAATAATAACAGTATATCTAATTTAATTCCATATATGAGATTTAAGAAAATTTATTTGTATGTAAGGGTATTTTTGTTTTGAGAAAGTACATAAGTTGTATGTATGTAAAATGAGATGTTTATATTAAGCAAATGAATACACGAAATGTGTATGTATATACATAATTGTATTGTAATCTTGATTAATTCATGCATATTTTACTTTATCAATTATTGTAAATATTTTATACGAATAAATAATATTTATCACCGAATTCAATATTTCTTTTTAGAAATATCCATTATGTTTATTCTGAATCTTTTTTTACATAGTAAAATGTGTAATTCGTCCGTTGTTTCATTCAGTTACATTTGATCCTTCAATAAATATACCAGCGAGAGGCAATCCACCCATACTACTAGCGTGTAGCTAGGATCACCCGGGGGGGGGGGGGGGGGGGAGATCCCTTTTGGTAGCATATGAAACAAATTACTCAAATTACTCTTGATAAACTCTTCCTTTGCATCGTAGATTTTCGGAGCTGGTCTTGAGAATATCCTAAAAGCTTCTTTCTTTTTACTGTAACTTTTCGGAGTTGGTTCAGAGAATATTCTAAAAACTTCTTCCTTTTCATTATTTGTAGCTTTTCGAAGCTGGTTCTGAGAATATTTTAGAAGCTTCTTCCTTTTCATTGTAGCTTTTCAGAGCTGATTCTGAGAATATTCTAAAAACTTCTTCCTCTCTTGAAGTTGTAGTCGCCAATGATACTCTCACTGAAGAAGCATAGCCAAGAACAAGAGATAGTGTGAGAATCAAGCAAATGAATTTCCATGGAGAATAGTTATTAGTGGTAGAATAATAAGCCATTGGGAATAATGTTTCTTGAAATTGATCTTCTAGGGTTTATGTTATCAATAATTGATAGGAATTTACATGGGGATATTTATAGATTACTATAGTGCATGAATAAAATGTGCATGAGAAATGTTTGTCCTAATTTTTAGGATAGTGAAGTGGGTAGGAGTGTAGTGTTTGTCCTTTGAATTCTATTACTACATGTTATTTTTTGGTTTTGACTATTGTATTATTTCGTTGTCGTATTATTATGTTCAATGACAGAGCTAGAATTTTTATTAAGGAGTGTCAAAGTATAAAGAGATAGATTCACAAAGATATCAAGAAGTATCAATATATATATATATATATGTGAAAAAGTATATTTATCTAACTACAAGTATAATTTTCGATGAAGGAGCGTCGGTTGACACCTCCGTCATTAATTGTGTTACTAATGGTTGTTTCATTACTATCTGTTGTTTCTTGTACTTTCATTTTTTTTTTTGATTGCTTTTTTCTTGAGCCGGGGGTCTATCAGATCTCTACCTATGAGGTCAGGGACTGAGTTTCGTAGGACCGACATGAACCTTCCATCAGTGAAGAATTAAACTATATTTATATATGATTAAAATTATTTTTTAATATATATATAATAAATGTTGAACGACCTCTAGTGCGGCTTCTTCATATGTTTTTTTTATATATATATTTTGAATCTACTTAGTGAAAATTCTAACTTTTTTGCTTTTTGAGGTAGGATAAAGTTTGCATACAACATACATTACGTTCTCCGAAAATTCTATTTTGTGAGATTATATTGAGTAGGTTGCTATTGGGGTGGTGAAGTGGATCACACTGGAAAGCACTCTCTATACATTGACTTCTGAATTAAATTTTAAGGATGATGTTAATTCCTTTCTATCTATGTTTTAATAGTAATTTTTTTTAATTATATTATATTAATCTAGAGGATTCCCTATACGTATGTGATATAGTTAATGTGTAACTTTGAATTTTTTTCCTTTGTATTTTGGTAAAATAAGACTATATGAATTTTAATTCTAGTAAAGGCACAAGGAAAATATATCTCTAAATTAATTAACATACGAAATTTTATATTTTAAATTTAAACGTCTTAATCTTAATAAAACAAACGAACTCAAGATTTAGTATTGAAGTAGTACCAAGTTGAATAGTTGTATAAATCCATTATATTTATTTTTGGAAAAAAACAAACATGCATCTCATGTCTCGAAAGAATAAAATGTTTAACTCTCTAGTTATTTCATTCAATTATATTTGTTCCTTTTATCAAAAATATTTTTTTCGTGTTAATTTGAATTTTCATATGCATATAAAGTTATAAACTCAATAAAATTGTAACTTGTAAGTACTAGAGATCGATATGAATTATAATTTGTTCAATAACTATATATAATAAAATCACATATAGGCTCTTCAATCATTCCACAATAATATTATATATATATATATATATATTATGAAAATATTAATCCAAATCAAACTATATATCATAACATAATTCTTAATTAGCAATTAATTAATTCACTTTTAAGGATTAGAAGAGTTTCCACCACCTTTTATTGTGCCTACGTGATGGTCCAGAAGGAGGAACAGGAATGCCTTTTGGTAGCATATGAAATAAATTACTCTTGACAAACTCTTTCTTTCCGTCGTAGCTTTTTGGAGCTGGTTCTGAAAATGTTCTAAAAGTTTCTTCCTTTTCATTGTAGCTCTTCGGAGCTGGTTCTGAGAATATTCTAGAAGCTTCTTTGTTTTCAACGTAGCTTTTCGGAGCTGATTCTGAGAATGTTCTAAAAGTTTCTTCCTTTTCATAGCTTTTCGGGGCTGGTTCTGAGAATATTTTAAGAGCTTCTTCCGTTTCATCATAGCTTTTCGGTTCTGAGAATATTCTAGAAGATTCTTCCTTTTTATCGTAGCTCTTCGGAGCTGGTTCTGAGAATATTTTAAAAACTTCTTCTTTTTCATTGTAGTTTTTCGGAGCTGGTTCTGAGAATATTCTTAAAGCTTCTTTTTTTTCATTATTGTAACTTTTCGGAGATGGTTCTGAAAATATTCTAAAAGCTTCTTCCTCTTTCGATGTTATCGTCACCGACGGTACTCTCATTGAAGAAGCATAGCCAAGAACAAGAGATAGTAGAATCAAGCTCATGAATTTCCGCGGAGAATAGCTAGTGGAATAAGCCATTGGGAATGTTTTTTGGAAATTGATCTTCTAGGGTTTATGTTATGAATAATTGATAGGGATTTACGTGGGGGGTATATATAGATCATAATGCATGCATAAATGTGCATGGCAAGTGATTAAAAGGTTTGGAGAAATGTTTTTCTTTTTTTGGGTGGTTGGGGTGGGGGTGGGGTGGGGTGGGAGTGTTGTTCATCGTAATATTATTCTTTTAGTTTTTCATCCTTCGATTTTTATTACTATCTGTTATTTCCTGTACTTCGATGATTGTATTATTTTGTCATAGTAATGTTCTGTTACTATATGTCACAACTAGAAATAAAGATTTTTCTCACCACGAATCAGTAAGAAATTTGTGTCATGATTTTTTCACTCATTTTCCATAGAACCAACTCATTTGGGAGGATATGTGCATGATGAGAAATATGGATTCTCACTAAAATAATAGAAATTTCCTAATTATCCAAATGAAAATATGTACTATTTTTATTTTCCACCGATTCAATTTAAATATGTGAGAGTAGCTACTAAACATTTTTCAGTAGGAAAATATTTTTTTTTTCATAGTATTTGTTTCTTGTACTTCTATTATTTCCTTTTGTCCTGACTATTTTTTTTTATCCGAAGGTCTATTAGAAATAATCTTTCTATCTCTGAAATAGATATAAAATCTACGTATACTCTACTCTCTCATATCATATTTATATTGAATATGTTGTGGTTGGGATGGTGAAATGGATCATATGGAAAGGACAATATACATTGAATTTTGAAAGAAATATTAAGGATGATGTTAATTCTTTTCTATCTATGTTTCAGCAGTAATTTTTTTTATTATATCAATCTAGAGAATATTAATTCCTTATATGTATGTGATATAATTAATTTTTTACTTTAATTTGAATTTTTTTTTCTTTGTAGTTTGGTGTAAAGCAAGACTATAGGAATTTTATTTTTCTAGTAAAGGTGCAAATTGATTATTGCTAAATATGTACAAGGAAAATAAACCTCTAAATTAATTGACATGCTAAATTCTATAATATTTTACTAAAAGAACTTGGTCTTTTTAAGTGATAAGTTTATTTATTTTGATTGTGATTATATGAGATGGAATCCATCAACTTGAAATTTAAATTTAAAATTAAATTTTACTATTTTGTAGATTTAAGCTTTAAAAATAAGAGAAAATATTATCCAATCACTACATAATTGAGTAGAAATAAGTTTCAAATATCTATTATGAAGGAAAATCAACATTTTCCGTTGAAAAAAATATATCATACAATTACTTATTTAACTTAACAAACAATTTTATCCGAAATTAGTTAGTATTATTAATTAAAATCAAGAGTTACGCGTGAAATGTTCTTTTAAAATGGTGGTGTTTAAAAGAGAGTGTTTTATTTTTCTTTTTGATCTATTTAAAAAATAATGATTCATTTTCTTTTTTGATAAATAACTGACGAGGTCAAAAATACCAACTTTTAGTTAAGTTAGAGGATCAAAACAACTCAAGGTAATACTTAAAGGGTCATTTGGTTTGAAACAAATTATTCCGAGATAACTGATTTTGGGATAAGTTATTCGTATAATTATTCCACCATGTATTTGGGATAACTTATCCCATCACTAAGGTAAAAATAATGAGATAAATAATTAAAGGATTATCTAATATCTTTAACCAAACGTGGGATAAAATAACCCTACATTTTATCCAGAGATTATTTTACCATATACCTCACACCAAACGACTCCAAAAAAGAATTATTTTGAACCTACTGCCACAGCTAAGGTACCACTTGTCTTTTTTCTTCAGCCTGTTTGTTACTGTTCTCATTCACCTTTCATACACAAAATTTAATAGTCTTCCTTTTTTCTTTTCAAATTGAACATAAACATCATCTACAATAAGGTACAGTCACAATTTCTCCACATAATCCATTCTCTCCATTTAGTTTCACATGCCATTCCTAAAGGCTAGCATTTTATAAATCTACACAAAATCATCACACCAAAGGGACTCCTCAAATTTACATCCGATTCGCGTATCATCTACGTAAGACACTAGCACTATGAGTATCTTTCTGTCCACTTAAGATCGTTCGAAACCTGTAAATAGTTACCTCAGATAATTCCAGTGGAAATGCTTGAAGTTGCATTAATCTTCAGAGAATGCTCAGGAACATATGTCACACCTGCCAATGCAGAGTATTTGTCTCAGTTAATTCATTCTCTTACATTGACTTTCAACTTGTTCAGGGCTCAAATGATCACCATGAAGAAATTCGACAAGCAATATCAACAAGATGAACAAGCAGATAGTAGTACATACAAAAGAACATTGCCGCAGCATGTTTTTAAAAACTATACATGACACATGCACCATAGGAAAGGTTCGCTCATACTCTACTCATAAATAACTCCAATTAGTTCGCAAATGCACCATAGTTCATAAAAGATAACACAAATTGCGTTAAATCTAATTATATCAAGGGCTTAGTCTGGTTATTGCAGTCTACCCAACAGAAAGGGTGTAAATGGAAGAAGAATGAAAGAGACAGATTGAGATAATTAATGACGCCACAGAAGTTCAACATTTTTTTCCCGCCAGAAATTGGGGAAAAACCATAGCTCAATAAGTTATAATTTTCATCCACCAAATAGGGTCTTTTCTCCATTTTGATACACATGAGAAGAGTATTACTGACATGTCATGCAATCCTCTGTTCTCCCATCACAAAACTAAATATGGAAAGAACTCGTACATTTTCTTTCCCTACTTTATTTTCCTCTTAACTGATCGCATCTCTGTTCTTGTCAAGGTGCGTAATTCATACCTTGTGCTAATTTTAGAGTAATAATTCAAGAGCGGAGCCAAGGTAAATATGATTTTCATGTAAAAATGCTTCAGAAAAAACTCATCCATATCCAAACTTTGGCAAAAAACAGCATCACCAGGAAGGACCTGTGAATTCATAATTCACAAGGTATTGAGGAGGTTAGGCATTAAAAGACCCTCCCTATCCGTTGGTGCATTTATTTTGAAGGATACTCATACATAGGCAGGGGTTGATGTCAAGTCCTTGTTGCCATCTCAATGTGGATTAAATAATGAAGTGGCAGAAACAAATTTAACAAAGTGAGCTCTGCTAATACCTTTCTCCTTAACATCAATCTGTAAAGAATCAAGTGTGATTATACCATCTGTCAGGGGAAGTAATTCAAGTTTGATGGTTGCTGTAGATTGAGCGGGTACACATCTGAAACCACCAAGAAGGGGTGTAAGATTAAACCTAAAATGTGAGACAAAGATAATTTGGAAAGAAATTATTACCCTAAGGGAACTCTGCTCTGCAACCATAGATGTGTACAACCTAAATCGCCACGTGGAAGCACATCAGGTATGGGAGCGGCCCTCTCACTAAATGAAACTGATTGAGAAAGATTTTTCCCTTCCTGTGCTTGATTCACTGATACCAAGCTATTGGTCTGAGCAGCACTAATTTGCTTATCAATACTCACTCTCTCCATAAAATCAGAAGAACCGATGAAGGGACTCATTGGTGATGTCGGTGAAGTACTCAATGACACCACAGAAGGTGGGGAAGTAAAGGAAGCAGGAGCAAGCACTGTCATTGTCAGATCTTGTGAAGTCAGATTTGATGCCTGAAGAGTTAAGACCTGACAAATTGAACATAAGATAAGCACTCAAGATGTTTAAAATAAGTAAAAACTATTCTCACATCATGTACAACCTGTGCTGGAAGCTGAGCACCTCCTTCAAAAGATCCAAGGGTTTGTTTTGTCATTTCAGAAGCAACAGAGATCATAAGATCCCTAGAAATTCGTGGTCTCCAGCTTGTTGGCTGCTTGAAGAATAACTTTGATTCTACAAGTATCCAAAAAACATCCGAGAACTTTAAAAAAGTGCAAGACCTCATAAGTATTTCCAGATACACGTATGTAGAAGGAATTCCTTTTTAAACAGTACCTACCTGTGTAATTGCATCGACATGATACCAGAACTGCATATTTATCAGTAGGTGACCCAATATTTCTTTCCTCAATATTGGGAAAATGGTGCCATGTTGATGATGCACTTCTAGAATGTACTCGAGAAGATCGAAAAGATTTTCCACTGTGACCATTGGAACTCTTCAAGATGGGATTGACTGGTCTGAGAATGAAAGAATGTTCTTCACCTCTCCTGCAAAGAGCATATTGCAGTTAATCTCTTCGCACTTGCAATCCAGCAATTATAACAATTTACAATCACAACAAAAAGTTAGGCCTATACTGGAATTGAAGCTAGCAAGAAAAATAATACCATTAAAGCCTGTATGTCCAAGCTGCAAAAATTGCTTATCTTTAGCACTTCTGTCATAATAGCTTTTCAAAGAACTACTTTTGGAGAAAGTTGCTTGTGTTTCACCAATTCGTCTAAGAAGTGTTCTCTTTTTTCAGTATATGTGACAAGCTGTTTGTGTTTAGCCAATACTTTTTAAGTATTTTTGAGTGTCAATTTTTTTTTTTAAAAAAAAAAGGTACTAGGTTCATTATACAATTAGGATTACTTCGACAGAGAAACAATAAGAGACATAATTTTTGTTTCTGAGGTTCTACCAGTTCCATATTTTGGGGATTCTGCCATAGCCTATCCTTCCACATCATCTCCTATAACTCCATCTTCTTCCTCCACACCTCAACCTCTATTAACCTATCATCATTGTCCGCGCCCAGATGATTCACGCCCGCCACCAAAATCTTTGCCTGCTAAGGACTTGTCTACGTAGAGTCCTCCCATTGCCACTCGAAAAGGTAATCCCTCTACTCGTAACCCTTTATCCCATCTACACTTGTTTGAGCTATCATCATTAGCCATTGGCCCATTCTGCCTTTTTATCATCACTATCATCTATGTCTACTCCTAAGACTTAGAGGTGAAGCTCTTTCTCATCTGGGCTGGCAAAAAGCTATGATTGAAAAGAGGTCTGCATTACACTCAAGTGGTAACTGGGAGCTTGTTCCTCTACCTCCAGATAAATCTAAGTTGGTTGTCATTGGGTATATACAGTGAAGGTTGGCCTTGATAGATAGATTGACCGCCTAAAAGCTCGACTAGTAGCCAAGAGCTATTAACAGATTTTTGGTCTTGACTATGACATTTTCTCCTGTGGCCACGATTGCTTCAATCCGTCTCTTTTTATCCATGGTTGCAGTTTGTCATTGGCCTCTCTACCAATTGGATATTAAAAATGTCTTTCTTCATAAAGATATCGAAGATGAGATATATGTGGAGCAATCACCTGGTTTTGTTGCTCAATGGGAGTCTAGTAACATAATATGCAGACTATGACGAGCACTCTATGGCCTGAAGCAGCCTCCTTGATCATGGTTTGGAGAGTTTAGCATGGTTATTCAGGATTTGGCATGGTAGAAGTGAAGCTGATCATTTCGTGTTATATTGTCACTCTGCTCCCAATTTATGCATGTAATTAGTAATGTATGTTGATGACATAGTTATCACAGGCAAGGATGGTGAGCGAATTGTCAAATTGAAACATCACCTTTTCCAGCATTTTCAGATTAAGGATCTTGATCGATTGAGGTACTTCTTGGGCATTGAGGTAGCTCAATCCAAATTAGGAATTGACATTTTACAATTTACAAAGTATGCATGCATTTGACATTCTGAAAGAGACAGGAAAATGTAGGCCTGGGGGTGTCAAACGGGCGGGTTGGGTTGAAATTGAGAATGTGAAAATGAGTTGAAATAGAAATTGGGTTGGGTTATGATCCGCCCAAATTTACTTTGGCCTCAAAGGATTGGGCTCAAAATGGGCTAAAATTCGAGTTGGGTCATGACCTGCCCAATTTGACCCGCTCAATCTCAATAATTATAACATATTATTATTTATTTTTTATAATCAAAATTTGCATTTCAACTCAAAAAATAAAAACAAAAAGTTACAAATTGATAGATAATTGATAGAAAATATAAAATAGATAGTAAACATACATTATATCAATGCAAGTAAAGAGCCTTAGAACGGGTTGAAATTGGAGATTAAATTAAACCCAATTGCAAATTCTTTTGATATGGGTTAAGGCTTGAACGGGTTGCCATTGAACCCAATTAAAATTATCTTGAGCCCAACCCATAAAAGTTTGGGCGGGTTATCTATGTTAGGGCTCATTTTTGACACCCTTATGTAGGCCTATTGATTCTCCGATAGATTGAAATATCAAGTTCCTACCAAGCCGGGGGAGCCTCTTAACAATCCAAGAAGATATAGAAGACTAGTAGGAAAGTTGAATTATCTCATAGTGACTCGACCTGATATTACCTTCTCGATTAGTGTCATAAATTTTTTTTGAATTCTCCTTGTGATGTGATTGGAAGGCAGTTATTTGCATTGTTCGATACATGAAATCTACTCCAGGGAAAGGACTACTTATGAAGACCAAGGAGATGAGAAAATTGTTGGATATTCAGATGCAAATTGGGCAGGGTCACCTTTTGATAGACGATCAACTTATGGATATTGTGTTCTAGACTTCTAGTTGGGAGGAATTTGGTGTCTTGGGAAAGTAAGAAACAAAATGTGGTTGCTAGATCTAGAGCAAAAGCAGAATATCAAGCTATGACAGTGGCAACATGTGAACTCATCTGGATCAAGCAACTACTGAAGGAGTTGAAATTTGGAGATACTTAAAGAATGGAACTTGTGTGCGATAATCAAGCTTCACATTGCATCAAATCCAATATTTCACGGGAAAAACACAGAGATTGATTGTCATTTTGTCAAAGAAAAGGTACTCTCAAGTTACATCGTCACAAGGTTCTTGCGATCAAGTGATTAGTTTGCAGACATATTTACTAAGTCCCTAGCCGATCCCAGAATAAGTTACGCAAGCTTAGTACATATAATTTGTATGTACTAGCTTGAGAGAGAGTGTTAGAATTCCAGGAATATTCTATAGCATATGCGTAAATATAATAGATAGCTTGATTTATGCCTATTTTAATTAGGTAGTGATTTGTATTGATTAGGTGTTGATTCCTTTCCTTTTTAGGCCATGTATACTCAGCTATTTAAACCCCAATAGCTTGTGGGAATAATCAAGCTAAGTTCTCTCTCAAATTCTTGTTTTCTCAGATAATCTTTGCACATATCTTATTAATAAGACCTGCCCCAATAAAAGGAGTGCTTTTGTTTCTGATGATGGTTAATATACATTCCATTCTCTTGATTAAAAGAAGAACAAACACAAACAAATGTAGATTAGAGAAACTTCAATCATTATATAACACTAGACCCCATAAATGATGCCACTAGCACTATTCATAATGATTAGATGAAGATAAACCACTTATTATATAGAGATAAGAAGTTAAACCGAATTAAACCTGAGGGCCAAATTTGGCAAACTATAGTCTTCACCAGCTTCAATACATGCAATTGGCAATGACAAAGGAGGCCCACTTTTTGACGCTTCTTCAAAAATGATTGTTATGGCATCTATGTAGACAACAATATCAGGTGCATGTGTTGGACAGACATTCTGCAAAAGAATGCTGCTTTCATGTTAATCGTCTAGACATGCCCAAGCCGTAAGTACATTAAATTCCTAGCTACATACATATATCCAATAACAGGTTTAAATACCAAAAACTACGAAGGAGTTGATGAAGTTACTCAGGCTAATGAATAAAACCCACCCTGATCTGGACACAAAGAAGATCATCTGTATTGCAGTCAGCTGCAAAAGAAGTAATTTCTACTGGTTGAATTATTTCAATTTTCCTCCTCCATCTCCTTCCAGGAATGAAAATACCTTCTAAACCACAACGAACTGAAAATCTTTCTGGCTCAAGAGATACACCTCTAAAAGATAAAAGTCCTTCATTCCCCGTCTTTTCACTCTTCAATGACCTTTGAAATGAAAAGCGTTCCCAATCTTCTGGATTAAAACTTGGTCCAGTAGTGGAGGTTGTAACAGATGGAGGTGGTGCAGTATTTGGTGGAAGTGAAGACATGGAGTAACTTCTAAAGTTACCGAAAGAAAAGAGTTGTGATCCAGAAGATCCAGATACGATGGGCTTGGTGGATGTGCTACGAATGCTCGCACTGGAACTTAATTGAGGTGGAGATAAAGGTCGTGCAGAGGGTGGAATAGAATTATCTATAGGAAGTAGCCATTTCAACAGCTCACCACAGGGATCCTGCTTTGCATAAATCAAATTCTCCTCATTCAAAGACGACAAACTCCTCTCTTGATACTTCTCAAATTGAAGAATTTCAAGCACAGGATCTCTCACAAACTCAATACCGACATTTACTTGTAAAAGTACCTGCATCCTTCCAGACAAGAAAATTGTATCTACATCAGTTGTTCTCCAGGAAAAAGTAAAAATATGTAACTAATAAGTAATAAAATTAAAATCCTATAAGCATCCGAAAGAGCAGGACAACAACAACAACATACCCAGTGGAATCCCACAAGTGGGGTCTGGGGAAGGTAGACTGAACGCAGACCTTACCACTATCTTAGAAAGAGCAGGACAATATGTACTATGTTTCATACTCTGATTTACATGTTCAACAACAACATACACAGTGTAGTCCCACAAGTGGGGTCTGTAGAAAGTTGTGTGTATGCAGCCTTAACCCTACCTCATTTAAATGTTCACACCACTAAAACAACACTTGTCTGACATCTGTAGTTATGAGTGCCTTCAGTAGAAGTTATAGAGATTAAATAAGGATAATATAAAACAAGATCTGCAGAATCTAGTTGTCAACCTGCACTACATTAAACAGTAAGATCATACTTCTAGAAATAACACTAAAGAACCCATTATAGCCAGGAGAGAAACCCAAACTTTTCTAGCCATACCATTCCGCACCACAACAACCTACTCCTGGACCCTGATACAGCTATCTCAAGAAAAAACACTCTAAATCCGGTATTACTCCTCCAAGAACCCTTTTACAAACAACCTCCATCCCCGCAAGAAGCTTATGTATGACGGCTGAACACCATCTCCACATCTAAGCTATTGTTTTGACAGAAACAACAAATTTTTGCCTCATCTGAAAACTCAAGCTAATATGGTTTCTTTCAACCGCATCAATCCTCTGTCACAGTGGACATTTCGCACAATTCAGAGACTATGTTTCTTTTGGATCTTCTAACTACATGCTAAGTAACGGGAAACAGGTTCATGCAGGCATAAGCTCAATATAGGAACAGAAACACAAAAGCAGATACCAATGTCAACACTAATGCCTTTGTACAATTTGAGTAAAATGTAATGGTATTTACTTTGATTTGTATACATTTCACTGAGATTGGGTGTAACTGTCAACACTACAATTTTTGCGGAACATACCACTATGTCTCCATTTGGAAGGGCACAACACTTGACAGCATTTCTTGCCACTCCGCCAGAGGTTCTAGCATCAAAGTTTCCCTTATCAGTGGAAGCACTCAAAGATAGCTTCTTTTTAAGTGTCTTCGCTGTTTCTGAGCCATCTGCTCCAATCATATCAGATACTTCCTCCATAACTTTTCTTTTTGACCATAGAGGCTCATCTGACTCAGCAATTCGAGCGAAGAAGTGAGAACTGTTAAACCTTTGTACTAGTGATTCAGTTTGTCTTTTGTAATCTTCCAATCTCAACAGATTTTCACCAGCCGAAATCTCCTTTTTGGAATCAATATTTGCATTACCATTCTCACTCACACTACTATCATCCACTGCTTCTCCAGGGGAAACAGGTCCGGAACTAATCCCTGTGTTAACATTTTGTTTCTGGTTGATTTGTCCAATACCATTTTTATTCATGACGGCTGCCACTTTAAAAGGTGTAATAATTTCTGTATCCTGCTTACAGGCTGAGAGGCATGCAAGTATATGGACCTGCTCACCTATAATAGATGAAAAATTTAGCAAGAAATAAATGAGGGAACCTGAAAAGAGGTGGAAGATGATAGAAAAAGAGGGGGAGAGGTGGAGAGAATAAGAATAAGAGATTAACAATAGTAGCTACCAGGTACCACAAAGAAGCGGTCCGGTGAGCATAAGGAAGATATATCTGGTGCCTCACTCCAGTTATCAGGAAGTTTATCTGGAAAGGCATGTCAACAATTGATAATTAGTTCATTGAGATAAGAGTTTGGAATTACTGGAGTCTGGACAAACATTTTGACCATCAAACACTATCTTTGAAGCAAAAGGCAGCTAATAAAAAAAACACGAACACACAACTTAGATTTCATCCAAGACTTGACAAAGTATTCCATAAATATATTAGCATTCAGAATATGAAGAGAATAATGATATTATGTGAAAAGATATAGACGGATTCGGGACTCTTTGATTTCCTTCTGCACGCCCAAGTTTGAAAAGTATCAGTGCTTACATAAAAAGTAGAGATGAAATAGAAGACAACAGAAGTACTCTTCATGATGCATCTTTTCAGCATTGTTCCTCAATATTAGAGATAAAAAAATAAAATTTAAGATCCTCGACCAATGGTTTAATCCATAGCTAAAAATCATTGCCAAATGTAAACCACAGCTCAGAATAAAACAGACTTCCCTAGTATAAAAAGTTTGAATGCTTGATCTATAAAGGACATTAAGAAATTAGGCACAAAGCTATTATTCCAACCAGTACCGGAGATTTTTGAGCAATAAAATTACTAAGTTTATAGATACATGACTCCAGAGAGACTCTCAACTCATCCAGACAGTGAGTAAAAGGAGTCCATACAGCTAAGGAAATAACAATTTCCTGCAGATGTTGAACAAAATCCCACTCCTTAGGGGTCCCAATCCAGGTTACTCTCCCTTTCTGACAACTAATGCATATGATGTATCAATATTGGCCAAGTGTGATGCAGCACATTTATCGGTAAAAAGCATACAGATACATATAACAAACATCAAGAACAAGGCAGGAAACAAAAAAGAAAAAGATACACTTTCAAGCAAAGGAGAAAAGAAAAGGAAATGTTACTCTTTGGAATAGTTATCCAGCCTTCATCCTCTTTAACATCAATGTGGTTGGCAACAAATTGCGAGTTGGTTTTCTCATTTGTGTCAACAAGATGTTCATCCTGATTCCCAAATTCATCACCCTGACCGTCATGTTTCTCACTCTCTGTAAAAGGCTCCTCAGAAATAAGGCCCTCTAATGTAGTAGTTGGTTTGGCAGCATGATTTGACACTGACTGAACTTCCCGAGCAGGTGAGTGCTCGGAAGCTGCAGTCTGATTAGACCTCAGCATCAGGAAGTTCATTATTTCCCCTGTAACTCCCTACAACAATAAAATCTTAACTTTCACTATCCAAACTTAATCCACGAAACCAAAAACAAAAACCTAAATATACATGTGTGCCTTTATTTTCTATGCACAAAATAGAGTTCCAGTGAGGCATTGGATGCATGAATACTGGATCTACCTCTTCTCAAAGCACTGCATTTCCTACTCAATTATGACCATATGCTTGTAATCAAACTCATCAAATTGTACTAATTTGAAGAAAAAAATAAACGTAGCATTCGTGTTTGTGCTTCGAATAAACAACTACATTTAACTAATAAACACGACAATCCTTAGTAAATATAATACATATAATGTCGAAGATAGTAAAAGCTATATAATGAGAAAGTTATAACTCCAAAAATCAAGAGAAATCGGAAAATGGTGAAGCGATAGAGATCCAGGCTTTTTGAGGTATTTGATCGGTAATGGAGAAAGAGAAGGATGAAATGAAATCGGAAAAATACCTGATCGGAGAAGTCGCCGGAGAAGAGAGTCAGAGAGGTTGGGCGATCGGGAATACGACGGCGGACCGGTGGTAAGTCGGGCCGGAACTAATCGGAGCTGTGTTGTAGGCTTCGGGATCTGTGTCAGATCTTCAGTTTTATTGAAATGTTCGATTTTTACTCACAAGTGATCGCTTGCGGTTTTAGCACAAATTTACACTTTAATGAAAATCATTTGTATAATAGCCAATTTAATCAAGCTTTGAAATTTGAATTGATTTTTTATATATAAAAAATATTTTAATTCATTAAATTGAAATGTATGATTATTGTTTTTAAATAAAAAAAAATTAGTGTCAAAATTTATAATTTTTTTAAGGTTGAAAACAAGTATTTTTTTTCTTTGAAAATATCTTTTAAACTTGATCAAGCTTAGCACATATTATTGTCCAATTTATGAAATAATTAATAGGTATGTAAGTTATATATATATATATATATATTCAAAATATACCACTCACGTGATGTATTATATTATAACATCATATACAATGTGATTAATCTACTTTTATTGTAACATTCATAACTATTTTACTATAATTTGCATTAAGGACGAATTTTGTAAATTGGAACTATCATAAAATTCGTGATGATCAAGAGATAGTTTTACCTCATAATCAGATCTTATCATGTTATTTAAGTTACATTCAATTTTTTTAAAATTAGATGTAATTGATAATCAACAACAACAAGAACATATCCAGTGATTTGGGGAGGATAGAATATACGCAGGCTTTATTACTATCTTATAAAAGTAGAGAGATTGTTTCCTGAAAACTCTGTAATTGATAATCGATTTTGATAAATTTTAATTAAAACTATCGTACCCTGCTTCTTCTTTTGTGGCTCAATAAATCCATTTGTTGAACTTTGTGTATTTCAGTCCCAATTTTCATAAAGTTTGGGAGGGGTAATAAGCTCTGCAGATACAAATAGCAAACAATACAACCTACTTGGGCCATGCACTTCATGGGCCCTTACTAATAATATTGGGCCGGATGGTAGATAGTTCCGGCCCAAGTATAATATGTGCGTAGTGGCATATTCTCCTGCATTTTTGTTTTAAATTACGTATTCCTTCGCTCTCAAATTATTTATCGTAACTTTTATCATCAATTTTCTTTATCTCTTTATCTAAAGTAAAGGAAGGGCTCAGAAGAGCCAAGAATATTAAGAAAAATAAAGAAGACCCCTTTTATTTGTCTTGATTTTGTTCGAACAGGATTAGATACTTTTGCGGGAGCATAATCTATTTTCTGGTTAAATACATTACGAGATGTTTTTCCATACTTTCCGCATTCAATTCTACCTATTTCTGCACCTTCTATGACTTCTAAAAATAATTATCAAAAACTATTTATCATTTAGGAGATTAAGAAAAATTAATTATTTCATTCTGTTTCATCCTTAATAGTTTACCTGTTTTGAAGACTATAATCATCTCAATAGATTAAATATTTAACAAACAATCATATTAAGTAAAATTTTATAAAATATAATCCCAATAAATTATAATATACGCAAATCTTACTCGAAAAAAAAAAAACCGGTTCTCTTTGTCAAAGTAGTAGTGCTCCTTAATTAATTCAAATAAATCATTGTCACAAAATAGGTGGCTGTTTACACGTCATTTACATTTTTTTTCAGTTTTAATTTCTCATTTTTTATCACTTCCTCGTGCTTCACAAAAACAAGTTTTATATATATATACTTCCTCTTCCTCCATGTCAATTAATATTGGCTTAACTCATATACAGACACTTAAATTTATTTTTATTTTTCACTTAGACATCTAAACTAAGACAAGTTTCTAATAGACACCCCAACTGCTAAAATATTTTTGGACCGCAACTATTTATTTTTGGCTGAAAAATAAAAAAAAAGTACAATTAACATGAAAAAGGACTATGGAGAGTGCCACGTAGGATAGAAGTGTTTAATGGATCAAATCTTAGCAATTGAGGTGTTTATTAGGAACTTGTCTTAGTTTAGGTGTCTAAGTGAAAAATGAGGACAAGTTTAAATGTCTCTTTATGCGTTAAGCCATTAATATTCATATCAAAATTCGATTAAAGTTAAATTTAATTTATATTTTTTAATTAAAAATAAAAGAAATTTATCCATTTCATCGTAATTTACGTTGATGATATGCTTTGTCCTAGTTATACTTTTCCACATATACAACTAACTATAAAACCAACAAAAAAAATTAAATTATTCTACTCTGTCTGCTGCCCAATTTATACTAATTTTTTTTCTAACATTCTTATCCATCCAAATATGTCACGTCTATAACAGTCATCACCAAGTCACACAATTTAGTTGGTTTTAGAAATTGTTTTTTAAAAAAAGATTATTTTTTCATAATCTAGGTGTATGATTAGTATATACGAATATCGAATAATTATGTGTATCGTTTATGGGTTGTTGAGACAAGGATTTTTAAGAAACAATCTCTCTATTTCTATGAGGTAGTGGTAACGTCTGCGTACATTCTATCCTCTCCAGACCCTACTTGTGGGATTTCACTGAATATGTTGTTGTTATTGTTGAGTAATTATGTGTATCAATATTTGGACGTGATAAATTTCAACCTAATTTATGGATCATTAAATCTCTCACAAATAGAAATTTTATGCATTACCATGTAAAAATAATTTAAAAATGAATTACAATATAAATAAATAAATACACGTAATTATATATAATAAAAAAAAAAAAAGATTTTTCAACATAAAATAAGGGAAACTTACATAGATATAAATGGTAAAGAACTTCTGAGTTATGGCGGAGGACAAGCCTTTGAAAAACGAGCATATTATCAGTGGCGGAGCAAAATTTTTTTTATTAAAAAATATTAAAATATAAAGAAATAAATTCATGGAAAAGTCATAAAGTGTCAATATTATATAATATATGTATATATAAATAATATTTTTATCCAACTATACAATATAATTTTTCAATAAAAAGATATCGATTGACACCTCTCAACAACATATGCTAGATTGGTAGGATAGGGGACTAGAAATCCTCGTTCTAGTCCAGATTGGTAGGCACCCCAGTCCAGTGGTTTGAGAAAGAAAGACGAGACATTAAAGAGAAGGTTATGACATTTCAAAAATTATAATATTGCATATTATAAATGAATACCCGTATCAAAATTGAAACCAAAATATAATTAAAGACTTTATAAAAATGAGTTCAAAGTTAAACATTAACATACTTTTTAAATTAAAATCTAAGAAATAAATTCAATTTAGAATTATTACAGTCTCACAAAATAGTGATTTTTTTTTTTTTTTGCGTGGCAATACAACAAAGACATTAAAGAAACATGGAGTCCCCACATAAATTATGACCTCATAATAAATTAATATTACTAAATATTTTGGGAGATATGATATAAATTATAATATATGACTATGTTTTACATTTATAATTCTTTTACTCTTTGAAATACAATATCTCTCTGATAATGAAAACGACCCTTTGGAAGTTTTGAAAAAGTCTAAATTCAGCTATGCATATTTTTAAAATACAATTTATAATATAATTTATCTTTTCCATGGACAACTTGTTTGGATTGTTGTTAGTCTATTGTGTTGCGTTATCAAACTATAATATTTATTTTTATTATTATTATTATTATTTAAATATTATTATATCATATTATTAAATTTATCATTATCAAATAGCATAAAGGTCTCATTTTATGAATCGATTGATCTAGAAGAATGATCAACAAGTTTTTAACTTCTAGCATAGATTTTACATATATCTATTTATATTTATGAGGGCGTATTATTTTTATATATAGAGAGAATAATATAAATATAACAAAAAAAAGAATATTCATTGGACCACACTAAAATCGAAAAAAGGAGAATATTCCAAAATTAGATATACGTGTAAATGCGTCTATTTTATAACAACCGTTGTTTATAAAAAGGTAGAAATCCAAAATCAGGAAGCAATTTACAACTTAAATAATCTCATCCACTGCAGCATATACTTTGATGATGATAAAAATAATTTATGTCTATTTAAGATAGACGAAATTTATTTTCTTCCCAGCTTATCTTGTTCTCCTATTTAAATGTGTGTGTTTTTTAAAATAAATTATAAATTTGAATAAAAGGAAGGGACACAAAAATATATCCTCTCAAAATATTTCCAAGATCAATACTCGAAAACTACACCTAAATACTTGCAAACAATTAGTATGATCTAATTCGAACAATTATTTATTTTTATAAAATAGAAAAGTTATTATTTATATTATATAACATATATACACAAATAATGTAATGATTGTCTTGTTATTTTTGATACAAATGTGTAGTTTTTTCGAAATACATGATTTTTTTTTCTAATTTTCTCAAAAAAAAAAAAAAAAAAGAAGAGAACTTTAAAAACACTCCTGAATTTGTCTTAAGTTATTAGTTTCATCCCCGAATTATTGACATTCTTAAAAGTACCCCTGTACATGATTAGTTTTAACTAAAATACACCTCCGAACTATCACAAGTGACTAAAACACCCCTTAATATGATAAGAATTCAGGAGTGTATTTCACTCTTGTTACAAAATTAAAGGTGTATTTAAATTCAATTAGTTAAGTGAAAAACTATCGAGAATGAAACTAATAATTCGTATCAAATTTAAGAGCGTTTTTAATATTTTTTTTAAAAAAAAGAAGGGTTGATCACGTGGATGGATAGGAATATTCAACCACACCAAGACAAGTTTGGACGGTTGGATTGGCTCAAAACTTAATGCAATTATTTTATGTATTACATTTATTATTATTATTTATTTTTATTATTATTATTATTTATTTCTATTATTATTATTATTATTAAATTTATGACCTTATATTAAAAAATTCAATAAACTTGTGTTCATCACACTCCTGGTCCTCTCATGCATACATCTGTCCAACAATAATTCGTGCCAAAAATCAACAAGAATAAGAGGGGGAAAATATATAAATATATGAAATTTTAGGAATTAATTATTTTTTGTTATATAGAGATTAATTTATGTAAATAAATGTGATGGTATTAATAATAATAATAATAATGATTAATAATAATTAGTAGAAGTTATTAACAAGACTACACACTATTTTCAACTCATAGGTATTACCTATATGTATTTTTTTTATGGTCCTACTATATATTTCACAAAATAAAAACAATTAAAAAGAAACAAAGGCCAATAGGCATTAATCAATTATTACTACTACAATTTTATAATATTTCTTTACTTAAATTAGCCATAAATGATGCTAAATGGTAGGGCTAAAAGTCTTTGCCTTTTTGCTGCATATATTTATTTATTTACTATAAAATAAATGGTGATGAAAATTGTACTTTCTTTGTCTATAAACCACTTCTTTGACAAATTGTCTCTTTCTTTTCCTTCTACATTTGTCCAACTTAAAATGGACAAGCACAACTCAACCAAATAGATACAATTACTTCATATCAGCTTTCGCACATTTTGATTAATTTCACGAAATATATATTAATTTTTACATATTTTAATTAATTTTACTAGATATAATTTATCTTTCATTAGTAACAAATATACAAATAAAATTAAATATGAGATCACATGATGCTCAACTCACATCGAGCCAAAATTTTAGATGCAATAGTCTACTTTTGAAATGATCAAACTAGCATATATTTACTTTTAAAGTTAAAAAGATGAAGAAAATTTCCTCAACAGTTAAGAGAATAGTTCAAGAACGTCAATAAGAAATGGAAAAATAACATAATTAGGCAGACATATGATACGTATTTACATTATACAATTATAGTTTAAAAAAATTATAAATTATAGCTATAGTTAGGATTTTGTTGTTATAGTTGGGGTTTTGTTGCTATTTTATCTCTTCTCTCTTGCGTCTCTCCTCCCTCTCTTCAATTTCTTGCAAATATAAAATTACAAATATATACCAGCTGCATATATACAATTATTTTGATAGATATACATAGTCAATTCGCCTCTCCCCACTCTCGCTCACCTCTCTCTTCCTTCTCTCGATCTCGCTTGCCTCTCTCCTCTCAATTTCGCTCACCAGATATACAAATATATATGCATATAATTACACATATACAATTATTTGATAAATATACACATACAATTTTACAAAATACATATACAGTTCGCCTTTCTCCTCCCTCTCTCGATCTTGCTCGCCTCTCTCCTCCTTTCCATGTCACATAGCTAAGGTTATATTGTGTAATTATGTAAAATATAGTTATTTGACCATATTGAGTTTTAAGGCTAGAGTATTTATGGAAGCTCCCCTAAGAAATTAATTATGAGAAATTCTAAGAAAACTACTTCTTCTTTTTCTTTTTTTGCCAGATGGAAGAAAATTATTGGACTAGCCAAGAAGCCATGAGACATTAAAAATAATGAATGGACGTCGACTTACAAAAGTATTGCTTCTTGGATATTTCAATAATTAGCTATACAAAATATATAAGAAGTTTTAACTTAATCTATTCCTAAATTTTTGAAAATTTATATTTAAATATTTATTTGATCATAAAATTCGAAATTTATCTTCAAAATATTTTAAAATTAAATTAGTTTTTTTTTTAAATCACTTTTACTAATAAAATTTTAATTCTTTTCCATATAAAATACATATCTAACTATAGTTCACATTTCAAAATTTTAAATTTTCAAGTGTCAACTTTAGAATTTTATACACTAAATAGAAAAAGTAATAGTAAATTTGATCAATAATTTGTATAAAGATCCCCAAATTTAAGTCTTTCACATTTCTAAACCACAAATGGAAATACAGAAATAATATCCATATATATACTCTAAGTAAAAATCTGCTACATGAATGACTATTTCAAGACTTTGTTCCTCTTTCTCTCTTTCCAATCACATTCGATTCCTTCTTACTATAATAATTCACTAACCAAAAATTGATTGATGGACATACCCTAAATTCTTCTTGTTCATTCAATACCTTAGATATTTTCTTCCATGTAAGTTCTTATCTCTCATGACAGTATTGTGATCATCTTGTCATGATCAGTCTCTCGTAGAAATGCAAGATTTTGTATTTTAATAGATCTCGTGTATAACGAGAGTTTTAGTGCATAAGGACAGCTTTAGTGCAGTGACAATTTTTTTTTTTTGTGTGTTGTTTATTCATTCTATGTGCTATTTCTATGGTCTTTCTTGTTTATTGATGATTTCTTTGTTCTTGTTTTGTCTATGGGTTGAAGCTGAAGTTCCCAATTATACTAGCTGACAGTTGACACATGGGATTGGGGTTAATCTTTGCTGATAAAGTTACAGTCTTTGAGCCAAAACAAGTTGAATCAGTATGGAATCACAACTGGGTTTGATTGAAAAATCATTTAATGTTAAATACTCAGATGGGGTTAGAGAAGCTCTTGATGAATTGCCTGATAGTTTTACAATTACTGATCCCTCTATTTGTGGTCACCCTATTGTTTATGCCTCAAGGGGTTTCTTGAAAGTTTTTGGTTATTCCGAGAATGAGGTTATAGGGAGGAGTGGAAGGATGTTTCAAGGGCCTAAGACTAGTAGAAGATCAGTTATGGCGATTCGAGAGGCAATTCGAGAGGAGAGGGCCATACAAATTAGTTTGTTGAATTATAGGAAGGATGGGACACCCTTTTGGATGTTGTTTCATATGTGTCCTGTTTATAGTGAGAAGGATGGGAGGTTACTTCACTTTTTGGGAATTCAAGTGCCTATTTTGAGGAGGAGAAACTCATTAGGTGGTGGAATTGGGAGACATGGAGGAGTATGCCATGATGGAGGTAACTGCAGGGAGTATGTCTTAAAGTGTTGTAGGAGGGAGGTGTGCTCGAATTCGATCATGGAGGTGGACAGAGCATTATCGGTTGATTCAGTTTCAGGGTTGGACCATTCAGGTATGTTTCTATTCATTATGCTTCGTGAAAGTTCTCAATTTTTGTTTTATTTATTGTAGTGGGCGTGTTGTTTGATTTTCATAGTAAATATGCACATTAAGATTTTTGGGATTTCGTCTCTATCGTACTTGCCACATGATTTTGAGATTGGTTGCACTAATCTCCAATCATTTGAGTATTGAAGTCTTTAGCTTAAGGTCCTAATTTCTTTTTAATGGTTGCCATCGCTCATTGAAGCACTGATAAAGTTGTCTCCGTGTGACCTACAGCTCATGGGTTCGAGCCGTGGGGCTGTCTACATCACACCTCTTGGGGTGTGACCGTTCCTTGCACCTTGCTAAGACGGGATGCTTTGTGCATCGAGCTGCCCTTTTTCTCTTTTAAGCTTAGATTCTTGTTTTGAGTCAATTTCTTCAGTTGCTTGAGTTAAGACTTGGTCATGCTTTGAGGTGCATACACCTTCCACATTACTTTGTGCTGGAGTTTCAACGTGCAAATTAGCAGTCCTAGTCAGTTTGTATAGATCATAAAAATTCGTCCAGCTACCTTGTACTGCACAAGGGACTTCGTTTCCCATTTTTGTACACTTGGATTATCTCTGTTCAGTTTCATTCGTAAATCCTAGTGTAGAGTTACCTAGTCTAGTTGCTTGAGGTTCATTTCATTGGATTCCTTTCATAAGGCTTATTTATCACAGAAGTAGACGTTGAAGGACCTTGTGAAGCAAGTGATCAAGAGAAGACAAAAGCCAGTGTTGCTGTCAACAACATAATGTCTGTGTTGGCAAACTACAGTGAGTTGAATGGCAAACTGGTCAGCGACAAGAGATGTTGTCAATCGGGAACGAATCTGCTCTGTGCATCCTTAAATATATCTTTTGGTAGAATAAAACAAAGCTTTGTATTGTGAGTTTTTTTTGAAATTCCTAATTTTGTTGTTTTGATGACCCATATGATCTGCTCTTGGATGGGCTTAACACTTTGTCTTGGAATATCTTTCTGAAACGTGCAGAACTGACACGCAATTACCTGACATGCCAATTGTTTATGCAAGCGATGCCTTCCTAAAATTAACAGGTGCTAAAGCTGTAGCTAATTTACACTAGTGTAAACTGTTGCTCATTCAATGGGATGTTGTCATTTTTTATTGGTTTGGGAGGGCGTGCATAAATCTATTTTGTCTGTTCATAGAAAGAGCATGAGGGCTTACTCTAACTAATATTGCTAACAGGAACCATTCTTTTCTTCAATAGGCTTCTTGAGACATGAAGTATTGGGTCGTAATTGTCGGTTTTTAAGCGGGGAAGATACAGACAGAGGTACACAATTTCAGGTAACTTTTTCTTCCC
Source organism: Solanum rostratum (assembly GCA_029948455.1). Taxonomy (NCBI): domain Eukaryota; kingdom Viridiplantae; phylum Streptophyta; class Magnoliopsida; order Solanales; family Solanaceae; genus Solanum; species Solanum rostratum. The sequence continues at coordinate 9,182,483 of CM057046.1, forward strand.
AGGTCTGCTCTCATTTGCTTAATTTCGTTTGTTGCATTTGCTAATTGCTACTTCTTGGGATAAGAGATTTGGTGCCTTTTGTGAGATTAAGATTTTCTCTAGTGGGGGAAGTGCTAAGGGAAGGTCTGTGGTTGAGCAGATGATAGTAATCCTCATTGCCTAGTTTCTCTCTTTGCAGATAAAACAATGCATCCAAAATGAACAACCATGTACTGTACATATCTTAAATTACAGGTTGGTTCCAGTTATTGCATAACATTCAGATGAGACTTGTTTCCTTATTCTTTAGGCTCAATCTCTTGGTGGCTGCATGTTTCCTTTCAGAAAAGATGGAACCCCATTTTGGAATTTTCTTCACATTTCGCCGGTCCGGAGTGCTTCAGGAAAGGTAATATCTTTTAGCTAATAGTACATATTTACCAGAATTGTTGTATGTTGGCCAGTTAAAAATACCTACGTTCAGAAGATGAATGTAGCAGTGATGAGGATGCCAAGATGGATGTGTGGGCATACTAAGAGAGATATGATTAGGAATAAAATTGTATGGGGCAAGTGGGAGTGACCTCTACGGCGAACAAGATGGGAAGCGAGACTGAGATGGTTTGGGCATATGAAGAAAAGGTGTGCAAATACGCCAGTTAAGAGATGTAAGAGGTTGGGTCGGCCAAAAAGAACACTGTAGGGTGGGTGGGGGACAAAAGGTAATTAGATAGGAGATGATCCATCTTAGCTTACTGAGAACATGACCCTTCTATGGCAAGAGTGGTTTTTGTGGCAGACAAGATGCGAAAAGTGAGACTGAGATTGTTCGGACATGTGAAGAGGAGGTTCGCGAATATGTCACTTAAGAGATGTGAAAGGTTAGGTAGGCAAAAAAGACCTTGTGGGTGTGACGAAGATGATTAGACAGATAATAATACATCTTTAGCTTACTGAAGACATGATCTTAGGTATGAAGATTAAGGATTAAGTAGAAAGTTAGTAGGTAATTGAGTATGGTTGCCAGTTAGGTGGGAGGGGGGGGGGCTTGCCACATTATCTTTTTCTCCTTATTAGTAGTATTTAGTAATCACGTATTTTCTTATTCTTCTATGTGTTTCTACTTTTTAATATCTATTGCTTCATTTTGCTTTCTATCTTGATACTTGGTTGTCATTTTTTCTTCTTGCAACCGTTCTATGAATAGCTTCCCTTAAAGCTAGGGGGTATTAGAAACAACCTCTCTACCCCTCAAAGGTAGAGGTTACGTATGCATACATCTCGCCCTTTTCAGACCCTATTTGTGAGTTTACACTGGGTTTGTTGTTGTCGTAAGCACATATTTACCACCCTTTTATTTTTATCTTGTATAGTGTTGGCCTATGATGAATTTAAAAAGGGAACATGGTCAATGAGGATTCATATAAGCCACTCCAACTAGTTTGAGATTGAGCATAGTAGTTTTTATAGTTGTGGTAGGTACACATATAACAAAGCTATCTTTTGATATGTAACTATATGAAAGGAACAAAAATGCCCTCCATTTATAGTTTGGTCAAAAATAGCTCACAAACCACGCAGGAGATTTAACCCGTACGAGGCAAGTCCGGTGCGAAGAGCTCGACCCAGAAGGCAAACCCTTCGCTGGAAGGGGTTTCGAACTTAAAAACCACTGGGCCGCCCCGAAAGGTGTTATGAAATAGAAATTTATCGGTTACCTTTTCATACATTATGTTTATTTGAGACATCCATTTGAAGAGTTCATGTCGTGAGAGATGCTTCTATTAAGATCCGAGATGTGAATTGGTTCTCAGGCATCAAGAGTAATGGATGGACTAAAATTCTTCTTTGCTTTATATTAGGAGATGTAGACCTGGATTAATTCAATGTCCTCCTGAATAACAAAAGATTTTGAGTTTTTGTCCATAGATTAACTAATTGTGATGCTCTCACACACACAAAAAAAATCTGTAATATTCTAAAGAAGAAATGGGAAAGCTGATATGGTTTTCATATGTTTCCTTTATCTAGTTTGTGGTGATTAATGCTAGCCATAATGTTCAAAGAACTTAGCGAAAAAATGGAAGTAGGAAGTGAAACCGGTTGTTAATTGCTATGTTTAGGTAGGGAATCAAGCTGGTGGTTATGTTGGACAAAGTCGATTGATACAAGTTAACGTAACGAAGCTTGGTCTCAATCCACTTTTCAATATTGGATTGAGACAGGTCTGAATGAAGCGACATAGACAATGAGGATGCACATAGCCGACCCCAACTAGTTTGCAATTGAGGCGTAGTCGTCCTTTTGTTGTTGGAGTTCAGTGACAAGTCACATTAGACATTTTCTATGACAAAACTTAGGCTACTTCTACCTGCTGCTGCTACTTGAAAAATTTAGTCCTACTTGTGCTAACTCCTTGTTGCATAGGTTGCATATTTCGTTGGGATTCAGATTGAAGATACTAACGAAGCTCGGGAGAAACAAGGGTTAAATCTGGAGATGAGGCATCGCAGCGTTGTTGCTGCTGTAAAGGTTGCTGTAAGAGGTTGGTCAATGGGTGCAAGCACATCCTAGTTCTTGAAGAAATTGTCTTTCCTTTTTTGTTCTCATAAAAACACTGTGACATTGTTAAAAAGATGTAGTACTCTATAGCTCATTGGTACCAGAAAAAGAAAAAAGAGGGAAAAAAAAAAAACCATAAACAGTTTGTTATGTTAATTAAACTTCAATATTTTCTTTGCCATATATTTGAATGCCAGGGTGGCATTTACGAGGAAATGATCTTTTATGACCGCTTACAAATTGAACAGAAGAGAATAGTCTATAGTCTTTTTCAGATAGGTGTAAAAATAAATAATAAAATGTAATTATTATGTTCAATCACTATAAAGATTAAGAATCTTGTAGTTGCACTATTGATCTCAATTTTCATGTGTCTAATTTAACTATACTTGGTTGATTTTAGTGCATTAAAAATATGAAAATGATCATAATATTCTCATTCCTCAAGGGTAACTTTCTTTATGGGAAAATACTTTTGACATACCTTTTTCCTTTTTTTTTTCTCAACGGGGTATAGTATTCCTATTGAAGTCTTGATTAATTTATATTTATACTGTGAAAAAAATATTTAATAGAAAAATGACTCGTAACAAGGTTTTTTATGCACAAGATTAGAATAAAACCTTTATTTAAGAGTGGATTACTAATTTTTTTGTAGCAAGTCATGTAGCTATGCGATTTGATCGATTAGTTTAATCATATTTATCTGATGATAAGCTCTAATTTAATTGATCAAACGTATTATATATACACTTGGCATAATTTGATTCTCACATAATTTTAACTTGTGACATGCTTCTAGGAGCTCATTTATTTGACTTGGACTGTCAAATCATTTGATACGTGGCATGAGCCTAAATTCTAAAGTGGGCTTATAGTTATTTAGATCTTGGGCTATTAAATTAGGCTTATCATTTGGAGTCCAATTATAGTTTGACTTAAGACCGGAGAACAACTAGACACTCAAGAACTTAGAACTCAGTAATGATCCCAGTTTACGTCTTAACAACAATGAAACTCCAAGATATCCAAAATTTCATTTATTCACATTTAGGGTGTTTAGGTATGAAGGAAAATATTTTCAATTTTTTCATGTTTTGTTGGGTTAAATATTTGGAAAATATTTCTCAGATCAACTCATATTTGTCAAATTTAAGGAAAATGACTTTCTTCCCAAGATTGGGGAAAATATTTTTCAAAACTCTCCTCCAACCTCAAATTACAATGTTTTTTTTCTTACTCCACCTCTACTACGACCACCTCTCCGAAAAAAAAATTAAATTATAAAATTTCTTTTAAAAATATTTATTTTTTACTCCACCTCTACTTCTCCCTCGCCCAGCACCCCTCCCCCCCTCTAAAAAAAGAATTTAAAAAATATTTCAAAATTTGAAAACAAAGTTTTATTTTTACCCCATTCTTATGCCCCCCAGCCGAGAACCCCCCACTCCCCACCCCACAAAATTATTATTTAAAAAACAAATAAATAATTTGAAAGTTAGGTTTGGAGTTGAGTGTTGTTGTATTTCGGTTCAAATGTCAGGGTCGAGTCTAAATTTGAAAGTTGAATCTTGTATCGGAAATAGAGTTGGATCTCACATCAGGTGTCTGAGTTGGATTCAAAATCGATTACTGGAGTTGATTTTCATGTCAAAAACTAACTTTCTAAAAATATTTTTGTAACGATTATATTAGCTTAACGTATAAGTTTTAAATTAAATAATTTCACTATAATTTCCAAACATGTTCTACCAATGTCCAAATTCTTTACATTAATTTTGTGTAAATAAAATCAGCAAAAATAAAATAATTACTTATTAAGAATATGGTTTAATTGCTGCATGTCTTGCATTTAATTCAAGCATTTTAATAACCATAATGCTGACAGACAAAATATTTAAAGTTTGCAGTGGACCCTTGTAACAAATTAATTACCACTAGTTGACTTTGACTGTCAAAATTAATTATGCCCTTCTGGATTTCTAAAAAATTATTTAAACCTCCAGAAATGTAATAAATATCATACTCTCTCCATCTAATAATAATTAAATAATAAATATAATTTTATCAAATTATACTATTTGATAACACGGATAAAATAAATATAAAATAATAAATTATTCATTAATTTTATAAACTGGACAAATATTGTTACACATTACAAAATAATATAATGAACATGTAAAGATGAACGAAAGGAATAAATAAGTTAGGTAGTCGAAGAAGAGTTGAAGGCCTCGAATATTATTAAAAATCAGTATCAAACTTTATTTTGTTTTTCAGAAGTTATTTAATTTTATTTAAATATTTCCTTCGTTTTATATTACATTGATTTATGTTGACATAATACATCCTTACAAAATTCTTAGACTAATTTTATTAATGATGTTTTGGAACTATGAATTTGATTATTACTATTTTATGTAGTTTTTAATATTAAGTGTAATTTAAAGAAAAATAATAAAACTCTCTTAATTTATTAAAATGAACGAGTTAAATAAAATGTGTATTTTTAATATAGGAGTCAAGTAAAATAAAATTAAAGGAGTAATTTTTATGGTCATCCACTTTGTTTGATTAACTTTAATGATCATTTAGCCAATAATACAATTTCTATTACCTATTTGGATGCCTTTTGAAAGATACATTAGTAATTAATTACTATAAATTGAGTGAACACTTAAACATTTAACTCCAAAAAGTTCTCTAGATTTTAATTTATGGGTTCATGAGAATTATTAATTAATGTTCAAATTTACATGTATATTAAAAAACTCACTAAATATTTATAAATATTTTACTTTAAAATCAATTAATTACCAGCAAAGATCGTGGTGAAATGATAATTACTTATATATTCTTAATCAGAAATTTCAGATTAGAGTTTAACATAGAGACCCTTTTCATTACTAGGAAAATATTTACCTCCGAAATATGAAACTTCTCAGCATGAACTGAAATTTAATCTGACGCGACATGAGTTTTCTTTTTTTAAAAAAATATTGTTATAAAAAATTATTAATTTGAAATTAATCTTAAATCTCCCCCTAGTCCAAAACTTTTTTGATTGTGAAAGTTCACAAGTGCACAACTTTAACTTATGACTCTTGTGGAAATATCATCTAAAAATAGCTTTCGTGCTCGTGTGAGCATGGACAAGAGATGTCATCATGGTTGCTTTTATCATGGGATATTTTATGTTGCTTAATGGAAAATAAATACTACATTGAGTTATTAATTCCTTCCTCCGTCCAACAATAGTTGTCTACTATTGATTTCTCGTAGGGATTAAGAAGCAGTAAATAATAGGAATAATTTTACCGAATTATCCTTTAAATATATAAATATAATGTCGTGAAAATATAATGGAAAGATGATTAGATTTAATAATAAAGGTGAATTAGGAATTAAGTGTAAAGTTATCTCTTGATTTTATAAAGTTGACAAGTATTGTTGGACATTTATTATTATGACGATGGATCATTAAAGATTTTAGTATAGTGGACAATTAAAGATAGATGGAAGGAGTAATAGAACTCCGACAAGAAACCAAAAGCAATGAGAAACCAAAAATGACTATAGTTTATGGGTTATAATATTTCTCTAGCTATATTTATGATAATTACTAAATATAGCTATATATTATATGGGAAAAAAATACAAAAATATGTGTAATTTAATTTAGTATTTAAAAAATATTAGTATATACTATCTGTATGTTATTAAGAAAAGGACTAACCATTTTTTTCAAAATAGCAACAACAATTACATTAATTAGCTTATTCCCATTTTTGAGTTGTCAATCTTCCCTTAATTATTATTAAATACAAAATCAACTGAAATTTGATCCGAGATATGAATATACATGATGATCTGGATATACTTAATCACACTTTAATGCCTGAAATCAATCAAAAATCGTGAAATAGAAGATGAAATCAAACAAAATCACCAAAAAATCGGGTGTAATGAGAAGAAAACAACACAAATAAATGTATACAAATAAAATCTTTGATATGAAAATAGTGATTTAGAATATATCCACACACCAAGAATCTCACATTCTCTTCCCAAAATAATCCTGTGAAAGTGATGAACCGGAGACAATCATGCTGGTGATTATTAATGAAAGTGAGACAATCATGTTGGTGATTATTAATGAAAATAGGAAAAAAAAATTAATCTTGAAAATAATGCATGCTTTAAACATTGAAAGAAGTAGCGTGTATTGGGACTAACGTGTATAGGTATTATTACCGTATATACCCCTAAAAAGAAGGTAATTAGGTTGTAGAGTATATTTGCTATTTAATACTAGTATTTTTGCTATTTAATGTATATTATATCCATATATAATAAATAAAATACAGTATAATTATATTGACTATATATTTGTCATAATTTGCTATCTGGTGTAGTTTTTTCTTTTTTATTTAACCATTTGATATCTAGAACTTAGTAAATTGGTCGATCCAAATTGTGTCATGCATGATTTATTTAAGAAAAAAAAGTGTTTTTCTCTATTTTAAAACTTAAATTTGAAGCGTTTGATTAACCTATTAATAGAGGCAAAGTCAAGATTTATTAAACTTTATGGATCTTGAAATCTAGCATAATGATATCAAAGGTTAGTAATAGATTTTATGTTTGATATTTTGTATATATTTAATAACTTTTTTAATACAATTATAAAGTGAGAATTAATTAAAATTATTGAATTAGACCAATTCATACTTTAAATAGTAATATTCTCATTCCCATATATAGTTTAATTGGGAAGGTGAAATGTTAAATCAAGTACAATAAGTTCTCTTTGTTTCATCCAAATCAAACAGCTAGCATTGTACTACTATTATTCAAGAAAATAAAATTGGCAGTACTTAATTAAAGGCAACCAACTAGAGTAAATGGTAACTTACAAGTACTATATTAAAAACCTTATTATAATAGTTATTTGTTATAATAATATCATATTATTCATTTTTATAACAATATTTTACCTATAACGATAATAATAACATTCATTATAACGTCACACTATTTGTAGAATTATCCTTATATAATAGTTATTTCTAAAAGTTATGTAATTATTCGAAATATGTTATCTAGGATTAATATATTTATAATAATAATTATTAATGTTATTCACATAGTAAATTTCAAATATGAACATCTAAATAAAAAAAAATTATAGTATATATGTACACACACCACCTCATTATAACAAGCACAATATTTTTAAATAAACTTAGGTAAAATACATAGGTAGATAAAAGTAAATTAATAAAAGTTCATTTAAGGAAATAAAGATTATCTAAAGAGAAAAGGATTCATGTTCTTTTTCTTTAAATAAATATATTCTCCGTTCACTTTTATTTATCGCTTTTAACATATTAATTTTTTTAAATTTTGAATATTAATTACTTATTTTTAGATGAATTTTCAACTCCCAAGGCTTAAAATTAGTACATCAATTAATCAGATATTATAATAAAATACTCATATATTTTAAATAAAATGAATAAATAAAAGTGAACAGAGAAAAGAGACAGTAACACTCATATAATAATTTTTGGTGCAAGACAAAATAATTATAGACCAATATAAGAAATTCCTCTTTGGCTTTCCATATATTTAGCATCAACTCACATTACTTTCTCCCAATCTGCTGCCCTGCTCTCTTTAGTCTTTTTCACTTTCTTACACAATTCAACTTTTAAATTTCACACTAATTAAATTAATTTTATGTTTTTTTTATCTCTCACTCGGTGTTTGGTATTTGTATTGAAGTTCGATTATTGTGGATTCGTGCCTCTCTATCTCTATGAGATAGTGGTAAAGTCTGTGTACACTTATCATTCCCAGACCCCACTTGTAGAATTTCACTGAGTATGTTGTTGTTGTATTGCAGATTCGTGCTGCGTAGGGTCTATTTGGGAGGAACCACAGTCTATATCCGGGGCTCAAACCCGAGAGCTCTGATTCAGGGAGAAACAATCTCATCCACTGCATCACATCCTTCGATGGTAATTTCATTCCTCAAACAAATCTATCAACCTACTACTAGTATATAATATTCCCTTTATTACTTATTCACTCCCCACTCCCCCCCCCCCCCCCCCCCCTTTTTTTTTTTTTGTTCTTTCTAAAATCCCCTCAAGAAAATCAAACACATAAATAATTTGAACTTCAAGAAACACTCCCTCTTGTTATTATGGCATTCAATATTGTATCTTTTTCTTTCTTTTTTACTCTTTTCCTTCTTTTCCCTCTTTCATCTTCATCTTATTCATCACACAATTCACATGATAATACTAGCAAAAAAAGCCACCACCGACAACATAGTTCATCACTTCATAGTATTATTCAACAACAATTGGACCAAAAAACCTCAGATCATACAAAGGGTAAATGGATTCTTCTTCACAAATCTATTGGTGTCTCTGCCATGCACATGCAACTTCTACACAATAATAAGGTTGTCATTTTCGACAGAACGGATTTCGGTTCTTCTAACCTTTCGCTTCCTCAAGGAAAATGCAGGTACGATTATTGAATTGTCTGATCATCTTATTCAGTCAGTTGAAAACTCAAATTGTGGCTCGTAGATGAACAATTAATTATTTGCAAATCGATGTTTGTGTGTTTGGAATTTTGTTTAGTATAAACACTTTTTATCAACTTCTTTATTTACTTAATTATATTTTCAACAGATATAATGACGAAGCTCTTAAAGTAGATTGCACTGCTCATTCTATCCTCTACGACATCCACACCAATACTTACCGTCCACTCATGGTACACACGGACGTTTGGTGTTCCTCAGGTGCCGTTAACTCTAACGGCACCCTTATACAAACGGGTGGATACCACGCCGGTGAACGTAAAATACGATTATTTTCACCTTGTACTAATGAAGAAATTTGTGATTGGACGGAACTTTCACAGAATCTCACCGTTAAAAGATGGTATTCAACTGATCACATACTTCCTGACGGACGTATTATAATCATAGGAGGAAGAAGTGCTTATAGCTACGAGTTTTTTCCCCAAAATTCAATGGATAAGGACGTTTTTCACCTTCCGTTTTTGAAGGAAACAACTGATCCTAAAGAGGAAAACAATTTGTACCCGTTTATATATCTTTTGCCAGATGGAAATGTGTACGTTTTTGCTAATCAACGGTCGATAATATTGGACTACGTGAAAAATAGAGTTATTAGAGAGTTCCCAATAATTCCAGGTGAGAAAAGGAATTATCCAGCGACTGGATCATCGGTAATGTTACCGATGAAATTAGTCGCTGGTGATTTATATCCGGTGGTGGAGGTGATGGTTTGCGGTGGTGCTAGTGGTGGCGCTTTTTTACAAGCGGAAATGGGTGGATTTATGCCGGCTTCGAGAACATGTGGGAGGATTAAAATAACGGATTCGGATCCTAAATGGGTCATGGAGGATATGCCTTTGGGTCGGGTCATGCCGGATATGTTGTTGTTGCCGAGTGGAGATGTGATTATATTGAATGGAGCATCAAAAGGGACAGCCGGGTGGGAAAACGCGATTGACCCGGTATTGAACCCGGTTTTATATGAGCCGAATCAACCCGACCGGAGTAAGAGATTCAGTGTACTCAACCCCACAAGCATTCCAAGAATGTACCACTCATCAGCGACATTATTGCCAGATGGCAGGATATTAGTGGGTGGAAGTAATCCACATATAAGGTACAACTTCACAGGCGTAACGTATCCCACGGAATTAAGCTTGGAGGCATTTATGCCACCATACTTGAGCCCACACCTCTCTCATCTACGCCCATCAATCTTGACCGTAGAAGGACCCATATCGTACGGTCAGAAATTCTCCATCACATTTACCCTCGAGCTTTCTCAAGAGCTCATGGTAACAATGGCTGCTCCCTCATTTACCACACACTCGTTCGCCATGAATCAACGACTGTTGATTTTGGAGATCGATGAAGTTCAACAACTATCTACCTTCTCCCAGAAAATTCTGGTGTATGCCCCTCCATCGCCTAACATTGCACCTCCGGGTTATTATATGGTGTTTCTGGTTCACAAAGGCGTTCCTGGACACTCCGTTTGGGTAAAAATGGAGTAGCTCCATTATTATTTGGGGCGTTGGAATTGGTTGGGTAGAATCTAATTATTTCACTAGAGGTAGTTGAAATAGGAATTTAATTTTTTTCCCAAAGAGGAAAAAAAGAATATATTGGAGAAATTTTTATTTTTTTTGTTGGTTGGTATTGTTTAGAATACAAAGAATAAGGTAGGGCATGTACCTAATCTCAATACCCAATAATGAGAAGGAAAATTCCTTCTTTCTAGCAATTATGTTGCAATATAAGATGTAAAGTTTTTGATGTATGATTATTCCTTTGATTGATTATTATGTGCACAAATTCTTGTCAAAATGTATTAAAAATGAGATCTCTCAGTAAGCGCTTGTCTTTTTTCAAAATGAAAAAGTAAACTACCTTAGTAACCTAGCTTTGGTTGCTAAGCAAGCCGGGCACTACGCTAGGACGCTGATGGCTCTACTACTCCCCATTGTTGGGAGTGGTACTGTGAAAGAAAACTTGATTGATTATTATGTGCACAAATTCTTGTCAAAATGTATTAAAAATGAGATCTCTTAATAAGCGCTTGTTGACATATTGAGTGCTATTGAATATACTGATGCAAAGAGTTAATAGGTTAGTAGGGGTAGGTCGATAAACGATTTTGTGATAGTAGGTTAGTAAGAGTAGTGATGTCTTTACATCGTATGTTGTCATGATTAGTCATGTATTTGTTTACTTTTAGCATATGCATGTATATCTTGTGTTGTCATTTTCTGTTTTTGATTTGTAATTTTAGGGTCTTTTTGTTCCCTTTCTTTTCCTTACCTTTTTCATTTCTAGTTTATTCTGCCTATTAGTTTTTGAGACGAGGGTTCACAGGGAACAACCTTTCTACCTCTATGAGGTAATGGTAAGGTCTGCGTATACTACCCTCCCCAAACCCCACTTGTGGGATTCTACTGGATATGTTGTTGTTGTTGTAAAGAGCGACGAAAATTTAGTAGTTCAGTTGGTTGATTATCTCAATTACTTTTATCTTATTAATTAGATCAGATTCTCATCAATAATTCCTCTCCTCTATCGCAAAAGAAGAAAAAAGAAGAAGCAAATAGATTTATGGAAAAACATCCTCAATTATCATACTTATTGCATTTGACTCGAACTATATATAAAGTGTATATTTACAATCATAGAAATGTTTGATGCAATAATGCAAGCTTAGCCGGCTTGAAGTTTTAATTTATATGATAATGTTTCACAGAATGCGAAATTTTCAAAAGAATGAACAACTTTTAAAATTTGTGATCTTAAATGATTATAGACAAGTGTAGTTATAAATAAAATTTTCAAAATAAAATGAGAATTTCACCATTAAATTATTTTTAGATGAAAAAAGAATGATACTTTTGTTGAAATAAATTAAAACGAAAAATACATCATATAAATTAAGACAAAAATAATAATTTTGTATTAATATGAAAAGAAAAGAGATATTGACACTTATATGAGATCATATTCACATGCTAGAGTAGTTATAACATAATACATTATATGAGATCATATTCACATGCTTGTGTAGAATCTTTCCTTTCGATGTCATATTCGTGTGTTAAATTTTCTAAAAATAGGTTGATTTAAATTCAACATGCATTCACTATGTGATGGAGCGGTAACTATTTCTTCATTCTTCATAAAAAATTTCCAATCTAAATCCTTTTGGACAATGGCAGAACTAGGATTGTTACTAAAAGGGTTCAAAATATAAAAAATAGACACACGAACTAGTCGAAGAGAGTTCAACATCTATTATATACATATAAATAATTATTTTAACCATATATAAATAATATATTCTTTTATCAAAGAATCAAAAGGTAACTCTACTTCTACTTTTGAGTATGACTTAAATTTAGTTAGACTTCAATACGAGTTGAGCATGAAACTTTAACTGGCTGATAAAATTAATGAGTAAGTTGTAAAGCAGGTGGAGAAGGGACCCATTAGATTAAAAACACAAATTGGGAGTCCCCCATCTTTGTTTTGTATTGGATAGTACAATTGTCAGAAGCCAAATGCCCCTATTGGACCATTTTAAACAACCCTTTGTGATTTTGTGGTGGCCACAGCCCACAAGTGATGAACAAAGGAAGGAAAAGATTATACTCAACCCCCAACCCCACAAGTAGCAAAAGAATTGAAGCAAAAAATTACCCCCACCCCCCAAAGGAAGGAAAAAGTCTATACTCATTACTTATGTGAAATAAGGGGTCGTTTGATTGATGTGACAGATAAAAATAAATAATTATAGAATAAAAAAATAATAAAAAGATAAGATTTTGATAATTTGATTGGTTGTCAAGTTTGGAATAACTTATCCCACCATTTATATTATAGTGATGGAATAAGTTATCCCACCATGTATACGAGATAACTTATCCCAGAATAGCTAATCACAAAATAATTAATCTTGGAATAAGTTATTCTCAATCAAAAGACCTCTAAGTGCTTTACAAAAGAATATTCGTTGAGTTTAAGAGTTTGGACAAATAAATTAAAATCGATCAAGTTCATTTTCTTGGACTAAAATGACAAGAGCATGGTTTAATATAAGAAAAGTAACTTCTACATAAAAGAAAATAGTACAATTAAGGTTTGACTCCGCCACTAGTTATGGTGTGATTAACTTTTTTTACTAGATTTGATTTTGCCTCATACGATAAATAATAATTTATGTGTAACTATAAATCATTTTATTAAAGACATAATATATAATTTAAAATTCAAATTAAAGAGTGACACATTAATTGCGTATAAATATTGATGTAGCTATTAGCTAATTTAATATAGGTAATAGAAATATTAAAATCAAATTATTATTAAATATTTTTTGCCACAGTTAAAAAAGTTTGACAAATAAATTGACGATACAACGATCTCATTTTTCTTCTCATATTTGGAAAGATTTATATTAATTCTCTTTGCGAGCAGAGTGGTATACCAAAAAAAAACAAAACGATTATCTTAAGCAATTATCGGAGAAAACCTAAAAGAACAAAAAGAGATAAAACATAAAATATTTTACTCTTCAAAATGAGACTTTTTGACATGAACCAAAATTAGTCGAGTCTCAAAATCAATATCAGACACCATATGATAAATCAAACAAATAAAAAGAGGGGAAAGGTTTATCAAACATATAGGGAACATGAAGGATTTATAAAAGAGTGGAGATGCGGGGTATCGATCCCCGTACCTCTCGCATGCTAAGCGAGCGCTCTACCATCTGAGCTACATCCCCATGTTGACTTAAACTTTTAAGAATATTAATTAATATAATATTAGAAATTGTCAGAAACCTATGATATACCTGTATATAAATGATGATTAGAAAATCAATTGTGTAATCATTGTAATTAGTTAAATCAATTTAACTAAATGTTTGAAAGACTGTTTGAATTGATTGATTAATAGTAATTGATAAATAATTATGTACTTAGATAAAAGTGGTAAAAGAGACAATTAATAGTTAAAAGGTCATTTGACTTGAATCAATTATGAAGGGAATTGATAATACAGTAGATACCAATCATGAAAAAATTAGTAATATAGGAACTGCATTTCATCAATTAGTAATGTAAGGATTATAATAAAAATTATTTTTAATTGGACGGATTAAGAATATAGAATGTCCTTGACATATACACTGCGCATGAGCTATCAAACTACAAAACAAAAATATCCCCTTTTATTTTTCGATCTAATATTAGTCTTTTACAGAGAAATTCAATCCAAATCCAAGTCTTTTTGGCTCAATGATAAATTTATAATCGTAATGCTTAAATCAGTTAACAAGTAAATTGTACGTAAATATTGGACAAACTATTTTTTTAAACCTATAATTCAATATCAATAAACAAAGAAAAAACTATTTAATTACACAAACATTTCAATTATATTTATCGATTTCCCTTGTAGGTTGAAATAATTATATATTGTCTCACAAATTAATAGTTTCATACTAGATCTCAAGTCAGATATACTTATATACATATATTTTTGCGACCAAGTATACTCTGAAATTCACATACATAGAGAGAGAGGTGAGCAACAGAGGAAGAGAGACGAACGAGAGAGGAGAGAGATGAATGACAAAATAAGTTTATCCTTGATTTTGAAAATATAGAAACAAAGAAATTTTACGATCGAACTGTCGAAAGAAAATAGAATGGATTATAAATAGGATTTCTAAATGATTCATTTTGAATTGCTTTTCACAACTAAGTTTACCTTTCTAATATGTATTACGTATTCAAATTCATTTGAATGAGGGGAGAAAAAAAAAGAGGAGATAGAATCCAATTCTTTTAGAGACTTTATGTAAGAAACTCTATCCATCTTGGTATCTTCCTCGAGGGAAACGCTACATCTAGTATCGGATCGATGATTTAGATAACATACCATATAAATCACACAAGATATATATATTTTGAAAATCAGATACATTTTGAAATACACAAACATAGAGAGAGGCGAACAAAGAACCATCCCGAACTTGGTGGTTAAACTCTATTGCGGTGACGATACTGTATGCGAATTCACTTGAATACCATGTATCTATAATAAATTATACCTAATTTTGATTTTATGTATTCGAGATACATGTATGTTAACACATCAAGTACATGTCTATAGGGATCAAAATTTGACATAAAATATAATTTCGAAAACTCACGAAAAGACACATAATTAGACCCTAAACTAGTGAGGTTTGTATGGGTTGATACAACATTTGGTTATATTTGGACTACCTATGTGGATAGTCCATTTGTCCATTTTAAAACCCAAATCATCCAAAATTCAAATTTTTGCATCAATGGGAGCCATTTTCTGCGGCTTCCGTCATGAGAGCTCCTCCGGCGTTCCTCTCGACGCCTTTGCAATTTCACCCTCCGGAGCTCTTCCGATTCACGCTATTTCACGTTAACGTAAGGTAACTCAATATACTAATTTTCTGCTTCATTTTTACCCCATTCGTAATCCATCGCATTTCCTTCCAATTTCATCATTCAAATGGAATCCTCTGATTCCTTGTCTCTATGTACAGTCTGTGTTAACTCTCAATTATTAAGGACTTCACTGTATTTTTCTATTTTTCGGGATACTGGTTCACTCATTAGTGCGAAATCGCACATCAATAACCTACTGAACGGCGTAACTTGCCGGAGCTATTAAATAAGTCTAGTGAGTTTTGTAGAAAAATCATAAGTTTGATGAATACATTTGAGTGAATAACTAATTATGTCCAAAATAAACCTATAAACTTTACATTCTCTTCCAAATTTGGCCATACCTCATATCTGTAGTCTATGTTGCTCGGACTCTTTAAGAATGTTACTAAGTGAGTGCCGAATCCTTCAAAAGAAGTGCATTTTTGGAGAGTCCGAGTAAGTTAGTCTGTAGTTACAATAATAAATTATGATTTTACGATCATTAGACAAGCAGATGTTGCAAAGGCGAAGAGGAGCATTTTGATAACCTTTAGATGTTATTATACGAAATGATTTGAAGAAAAACCAAGCCACAAAACACACTGTGAAGTGGTGTGAGATATAAGATCAATTGATCAAAAGCTAGTTCTATTTTGACCTCTTTGCTGGCCTCAATCCAGCAATTCATCAGACACATTTACATTTAAGTCTAGAAAGACCATATATTAAAACTACGAAAGTTTCATTATGCGTCTCTATTCCAAACTTCTACTTGCTAGAAGTTACTGATCTATACTTGTATTTTGTAGCCCAAAATAGGTAGTGAATAAAGTTTAATGCACTGATTATGCACATTAGCCAGTAGAACCTCTCCAAATGGTAGTGATTCAAGTTTCTACCCGAGAGCCACGGTTTGTGCTTTGAAATGCCTGTCACTCTATTGACGATAGATACTATTACTGAGCTCAGATAGTAGCCTATGGCTAAAGAAGCCCATGAGAGAGATGTTGCCAATGATCTCATACTGACTGGTGCTTCTGAGAAGCAGAATTCTAGTAGCCCTGCTAGAACGAAAAGATCGGCTGATCCAAGAAACAAGTACTGAAATGCGATCCAAAAGAAAGTTATGGGGAGTGGTTTGGAAGAATCGATGAGTCCTGAGTCAGTAACTACTCCTTTGCGCTTGATTTCAACAAGGGCTGCGACTGCCATAGCCACAATGGAGAGGAACAAACCGATACCAATGCGTTGGAGGTGAGAGATGCCCATTTCTGTTTTGGTTGCTCTACGAGCGAATGGGATGATGAAGTAGTCGTAAACTGGTGCTAGGATCATAATGAATACTACAGGGAAAACGGGGAGCGAAGCTGGAGGGACTTTCAAGGAGCCTAGTTTTGTGTCCATTGTGGCTGCTTGCTGGACTGAGAATGTATTTAGTTGAGCTAGACAACAGTTGATTATGATGGTGCAGGCAAAAATTGGGAAAAGTTTCATCACAATCTTGACTTCTTCCACTTGTTGGACTGAGCATTTTAGTGCGCTACAAGCTGGTGTGTCTGAAACAGCCCGGTTAAGAAAGCTAAGACTTCTTGATGGAGTGTCGATTGATTCTACATCTTTGCAGTTTGTATCTTGGCCACCTTCCTTGCCAGTTGGAATTGAAGGAGAAGGGCTTGAAGCCATACTTGCAATGACAGCACCTGAGTTTCTCGTTGAACTAGAATTTAGTAATGCTGCAATTAGAACCTATGCATGATAACATGGGATTAGTTGTTGAGCAAAGATAACACTCAATGCGTGCTTGTGTAGTACATTTTAAAATGCTTATGAAATTAAAACAATTAGGTAAGATGGAGGTTTTATGAAACTCGAACCTTGCTGATTGTTGTAAGAGGACTTCCACAAGGTATCTTGTTCCTATAGAATGGTGAGCCAGCAAGGAATATCAAGATTGACAAAAATATAGCCAAAGTTGCAATTCCAAATCCCCATTGCCAACCCTTATTGTCTTCCACCCAGACCACAAATGTGACAGCAATGAGACCTCCAAAGGACAGGCAGAACACAAAGTAGTTGAAAAAAGTTGATCTCTGCTTTCTTCCTCGTGGGGTTTCCTCATCGAACTGTTCAGCACCATGGGGTGGCAGTGACCCCTTTATACCTCCTACACCCAATGCTACTAGGTAGAGTCCTATGAATAACATTGCAGCTTGTGCACCATGAACTTGTTCACACGGCATGTCAGGCACTCCTAGTTCACATTTTGGTGGCTTCAGTGAACTGGAACGAGCTTGTATGGTGAGTATTATCAGTCCCTGTTTTCACTCAAAATTTCAGAAACAACTACTTCATAATGGAAGTTTAAGGCATGTTCTATCGAATTGTTGTAGGTGAAGTATGTTGTAATATCCGTGATATATTTGCTGTAAGAATGCTGATCTAGATGAATGTTCTGTTATACATGATTAGACAAAATAAAAGATGATCACATTCACTAGAAGGCAAAGTAACATTCAAGGAGAGGACATCACTCGAGATGGTTTGATCATATCCTGCATCGACTTCTAGATGCATTGGTTTAGAGGTGTGGAATCATGATATTGCAGGTTAAATGGGACTAAGAACCAACCTAAAATCACATGGTAGGAAGTTGTCTGGAAAGACCTATAATCTCTGGAAATCCATGCTGATCAAGCAAACACTAGAGCACATGGGGGAAAGGATCTATATAGGTGACACTGGTAGATTAGATTTAATTGAGTCATACTATTACTTTTGTTTCAGGTCCAATATTCACTAGAAAACTTTAGTCGTCGTCATCGACTTACTTTCCAGTAGAAAATATATTAAATTTTTAGTGTTGGAGAAACTGAACTTATTTAGTATTGAACTAAGATGCTTAAATGGAGATACATGACTTACCCCAACTTGTTTGGGATTGAGGAATGGCCCTAAAGAGTTCAAAATTTAGGCATAAAAAAGTGAGGAAAAAGTTTCTCTAGCTGTCACGGGAATAAAGAGTCTCTCTTCTTTAAGTCCATTTTTTAGTATTCAAAATTCAGGTTAGCTTATAGAATTCCTTGTTAAGTGTATTTAAATCACCTAGCTGCACATAGAATCTTTTGAATTGATTAGAAAAACAAATAGTTAAAAAGATAACGGAGAAAAAATGAAAAGGAGAATCTAATAGGTTTCTAGAGTTGTAACCTTTAAACTATTTTTGCATGGACCATTGACCTACTGCTACGTAAATAACCTCTTTACCTTCACAAGGTAAGATAAAGTAAAGTTTACATATATACCATTTTTTCTAAACTTTATAAAATTATACTGAATATATTGTCGTTGATTGTTGACCTACTACAACTGTCCTCTACAAGAGAGATAAAGAGAAAGAGTTCACTAACCAAAATTAATTGTAATGACCAAAAGATATGTATATATATATATATATATTGTTCATACTTAACCAAAAAGTTGTCGCAACACAACCATGGTTGTTTCTGGTGGTAACTGTAGTGGGTTGAGAATGATAGAGATTTTCGATTCAAATTTTAGTAAAGGCAAAAAATTTAGGCGATTTTTCCCCTTATGTTAAAGCTTCAGTGCACAGAGTTATCCAGTACTTATGTTGGTGGAAAGTAAGTACCTTGTGGAATTAGTTGAGTGTGTGCCATGTTTATAAAAAAGGATATTGCCACACTTGTGTAAGATTAAAAAAAAACCTTATCTAGCCCTCTATGTGTAATTAGAATTTCATGAGTCAATCAAGTTTTTCTTTGATTGAAATCAAAATTTCTTTATATATATTTTAAATATTTTATGTCATCAATTACTGTAATTTATAATATTTTTATTTAGTTTTAAATATATAAATTTCATTTTCTAAAAAAACAGAATGCTTCTATGTCCAAATTTAGGTTAAAGATTAGGAGTTCACATCTCGAATTTTTAACTGCGCCACATAAAATAAGATTAAAAAAAAGTATCATTTTAAAGGATCAACATACACCCATTAATATTTTTAAAAAATTCAAGCAATATATACACACGCAAGAAAGAAAAAACTAGGATAAAAAAAAAAATTGCACCCATCGGCAAATAATTCAAGCCACTATTTTTTACATGACATGCAACAAAGACAAAACTAGGATCTGGTAAAATCAAAAGATAGGGGATAAGTGGCCATCTATAGTGGCCATTATTCATGAGATTGTGACATATACAAATAAATGTAAACTATTCTAGTGCACATTTTCTTCTTTTGATAGGTGTATGTATTAGTGTATAATATAATAATGCTGTGCTTAAGTCTATGTTGTTGACATGTGCCCTTTTCTAACAAAAATAGAATGTTTCCTGTGGACATTCTTTCTTAATTAAAAAGTTTGTGGCTATTTAAAGAAATCCATAGATCTGCCACATTCCCAACCACCACACACCTGTGTCATGCTCCTAGTAAAATACACTTCATTATTATATTTTTATCACCATTTTGGTTAATATTCCCTTGGCCTTACACATAAAAAGAAGAAACCCCTTTAGCTCTTTGGCACTTTACATGCCATTTTGTGCAAATCTTCTATTTTAAAATCTCAAAAAGTTATGTTGCTTATGAGTTGTTAGAATTATTTGTTCCATGTCCATTGGAATCATTTGCTAGGTCAAAGTAGATAGTATCTTTTTTGTTTGATATCTTAAATCTTGCTATCCACGTTATACACACAAAGAAAAATCAGTTAGCGGTGACCATTTAATAGGTTTCTTTGGCTTGAGTTGGGTTAAAAGCACGGAATGTATTTGCACATCACTGTCAATGCATTGTAGAATACTCGAAAGCTTTTTTTTTTTTTTTAGTCTACAAAAGTGGTCCCTAGACCCCACTTGTGGGATTCCACTGAATATGTTGTTGTTGTAGTCTAGAAAAGTGGTAAACATAAAATCAAAAAGCAGAAATAGAAATGAGACTACTGAAATTAGCAATGAACTTAGTTGCTAATTTGTCGCTAGTTTACTTGTAGCTAACAGGATTTTATTCTAATCCGCCATTAAGTAGAATCAGCAATAGATTATATTGTTTATCTATAGAATTTATTCATCTCTAATTTCTGATTGTTAACAAAATTGGTGTGGCATAAAGCAAAATACCCCTAAATCTCACCCCCCAAAATAGAAAAATAATCCAAAATTTGGATTGGTCCTACCATCTTACGACCATTAGTACCAAAGATGATACAACAGGCGTTAACAAACAAGAAAAAGAAACATGAAAAGGTCAAACAAAAACAGAATATGAAATGTGTGTATAACGTAAGAAGAGAACATGAACTGGGTGAAATTTGGACAAACATTAATTGCTAATAGAGGCCATTTATATTCAATTTTCTCAACTTCTGCCTACGCTTCTTACGAAATAAAATTTGAGTCTGTGTGAATCCATTGCTGATTCTTTGAGTTTGCTGAAAACTACAAGAGTTTGAGGTACAACTATTTTTATAGTAGTTAATCTATTTTATCTGGGAGGAAATAATCCACAAATCTCGGATACAGTGAGGGGATTAAATTCCTTAAGGACACATTCTGTGGATTTTTCGTTTTAGATTCTATTTCCTACATTGCTATTAAATACAGGACGAACAAGTAAGTCATTATATTCCACGCATCTCATCTTCGTGCGAGCCTACACCCAAACAGTATCACTAGCGAACTAAGTTGTAATATTAGAGCTACTCTACACGCAAGCTTTAAAGATGGCGTCACAAACTTTCGCGAGGGTGCTTACTCCCTATGGTGGGTGTATGTAACACACTAACACCATACCCTAGACGAATTTCACATAAAATGGATAATATCATTAGCAGATTGAGCTATTACATGTATCCTATATGTATCTCATTGTTAATCCAAAGAACCAAACATCTACCTATATATTACATTTTTACTAAATAATTATTTTATTATTTAATTCTAGTATGATAATCTCCACGAAACTTTTAAAGACAAAATTACCCCTAACTAGTTAGTTGCACGAGTGATGTGGTCGAGGGTAGATTGGTATAATCCTTCCACTAAAAATGTGTCTAAAATGTAATTCTAACTTGATAATAGACCACCTATGACCATTGCTTTTCATCCTACAACAATGTTTTCCACGATGCCACAACTTTTATTCACCAAATCGAATCATATCAAAATTTCAGGGGGTTCATTTAATGGGTTCAAAAATCATTGGACAAAAACAAACCCCAGAAAAACAAGTGGTCACTTTTTTTACTGCCTTTATTCACATTTTACTGCTTTCTTTCCTACGGTTCAGCTGAATTCAGTAGATTTTACTTAAACATGTACAAATATTAAATTTAGAACCCTTAACCAAACCAATTTTGTAATTCAAA
Source organism: Solanum rostratum (assembly GCA_029948455.1). NCBI lineage: Eukaryota > Viridiplantae > Streptophyta > Magnoliopsida > Solanales > Solanaceae > Solanum > Solanum rostratum. The sequence continues at coordinate 9,204,490 of CM057046.1, forward strand.
ATTGAAATGGAAAATTTTACCAGAAATTCGATGATTGCACTGATGATATATATGTAATAAGTAGTGAAGAAGGCATCAGATAAGAATCCACCAAGAAGTGCCAGTAAAAAAGCTGTTCCCATAAAATTAGTCACAGAATTTGCTGATTTTGATGGTGAGAAATGCATGTATTCTGAAAAGTAGAGCACCAAGTTGCTTGCATTTGCCAAATATGCCAAGTTCTCCAACACCTCAACACCTGATCATAATAAATTTTCATCAAAAAAAAAAAAATCAATTACTCCAAAATTTGGAAAAAAAAAAATCTTAACAAGATCTTTATCATAAAACTATATGAGGATTTTTTCAAGAATTAGAAAAAAAGAAAAAGCAATTCGGTGCAGTAAGCTTTTGCGAGCGTAGAGTTGATATATAAGGACCGGAGACCGGACCATAAAGATTTATTATATCTAGCCTTAAGTCTGCATTTCTGCAAGAGACTATTTACACAGTTCGAATTCATAACCTCCTAATCACATGATATCAACTTTACCAGTCGTGCCAAACCTTCCCTTTCTCTATTCTTTTTTCAAGAATGGTGCTAGTAATTTATTTACCTAAGACAAAGGAGGCAGCAAGCAAGCCACCATGGTGATTGGTGATTATTGCTGGTCTATTTTTCCAATCAACATAGCCATCCCACCTTTGCCTATCTATTTCCTGCAACACAAGCCAAAAACAAGAAGTTGGTAGTTAGTTAGCAAAGCAAAGAGGAAAAAAGAAAGAATTTTTTTTGTTTTTTAGAGAAAAGAATAGGAACCCACCATTAGTTAAGTTGAAAGCAAGTGTTGAGGAGATTTAAGATCAAGAAATAATGGTGTTTCTTGTTAAGAGTTTGGAGAAGGTGAGAAGAAGAGAGGAAGATATAAATAAGATTTTGAAATAATTAAGACAAATGGAAAGAATTTAAAAATATTTTCCTTTTGTATTGTAATATAAATAAAAATTATGACATAGTTAGGCACTAAAGTCCCCTCTTTTTGAGGGGGAATGAAAAGGAGAAAGATGGATATGATGTTATCTAGGATTTGGTTGCTTACAAATAATTTTATTTCCATAAAAGTAGGAAGAGAAAAAAGCACTTAAATAAAATAAATATAAAGTCTAAAAGAGCATAAAAAAACCTCATAAGTCATAACCAATTAATAATATCCAGTCTTAATTTATATGATGCAATTAGGTTGGATAGAATTTAAGGAACAAAGGATATTTGAAATTTATATTGTAAAATAAATTATAGATATTTACATGCGATAAATTATCTCATTAAAGATAGAATGAGTATTTTTAAAGTTTACAAAATAAAGAAGGCTGATTGAAAATAAAAATATATATGTTATATAAAATGAAATAAAGGAAGTAAATAAGAGAGAAATAAAAGAGATTTTTTTTAAAAGTTTTATGTGAAAATAATATAGAAAATATTTATATTATCAGATTACTTGTCGATAAAATTAGGACATGTTTGGGAGGATGTGTCAAAATTATATTCAATATTTGAAGTAATTGAACTTTGAGATCACATTTCGATACAAATTTAAAAGACTAGTAAATTTAATATAGACAGAGTCAAGATTTTAGAAGTTTGGTTAATGACTTCAATCTAATAATTGTTGAACTAAAAAAATAAGAAACAAATATCGATATTCAATATTTGAAGTAACTGAACTTTGAGATCACATTTCGATACAAATTTGAAAGAAATGAACGAATATATCACATTTTTATGAGTGAATTTTACCATGCTAAATTGCAAGTGATGAGAAGGTGTCTATATCTCAAAACTAAATTTGCTGTTAAATTGCATAAAAAGACCTTTTCTTTTCACTGCAAAAATTCTAACAAAAATGAAAAATTTAATTTAATTGGTTAACTTACGAGATGTGTTTTATAAGGAAATCGCGGTTGTTGACGACTTTTTAGATTCTAATTCTTTTATAAAATTTTATATTATAGGTGAAACTTCATTATAATGTTATGACAGTTATGGTTAAATTTGAAACTCAATACCCACCTACCTTCTTCATTAGTGGCAATGTAAAATTGTCGATTTTTGACATATAAAATTGCAGTTGAAGACTATAAATAAAATTCTAAAAATGAATTTTTTAACAATCGTCCTCATATAAAGAATATTTTCTAGAAGACAATGAGTACTTTTAACAACCAAATACCATGCAAATATTTGGGAAACAAAATATGTACATAATGTATAGATAGTGAAAAAAAACTAGATACTTACACATAACTTAATTGTAAAATTATTAATTATATTTTTTATTGTCTATAATAAATATCTCATTATTATTATTTCAGCGAAAAACTCATGTATTTACTTCTATTTTCTTTAATTTTTATTTATAATATTTTTTTTATTTTAGCTAAAAATTCATATAACTATTTCATTTTCTTTGTAATATATATAATCTTAATAAATATGTTTAACACTCTTCAAATCTAGCTAGTGTCATTTAGAAGATTTGCTGGCTAAACAGGGACCAACATCACCCTCATAAGTAGAAATAACTTCAACTAATCATTGTTTTATATATATATATATATATATATAAATTATCTTTGAAAACTTATCATTATTATTACAATATTTGAAATCTCATTTACAGTGATAGAGCTAAATTGTTCATTAAAGAAATTTAAAATATGAAGAAAAATATACAAAAAAAATAAAAAAGAGTTCAATAATTACTACTATATAATATATAAAATATTATTAATCATGTATAAATAATAGTATATATAATATTCTGCAGAAAGTGATTCGAATGAACTGCCTCAACCCTACTTGATTCTACCCCTACTCACAGGCGAAATTCTATCGGGGGCGGAGTCACCTTATTATTAGGGGCTCATCCGTACCCCTTTTGACAGAAAATTATAATATTTATATAGTGTTAATTTACATATATAATAGATATTGAACCCCTTTCGATTAGTTTGTGTGTTTACTTTTTAAGATTTTGAGCCCTCGTTAATTGAAATTCTAGCTTCGCTACTGAATCTCATGATAATTATTTTTCAATTACTATAAAGTTGAAAAATGACTATTTATAAATTTTACTCATGATATTTTTTTTTTGATTTTTCATTCGGTGTTCGCAGCCCATGGAGTCTTTTTTTTTATTGCACTTTTTTTTTTAAAAAAAAAAATTGTTTTAATTTACATGGCTGAAATGAGTCAATACCTACCTTGTTAGTGGAAATGAAACTCCCTATCCACCTTCCAAATCTTTTATCCAAACACACATAACACCGAAAGTACATTCCTTATTCAAAATTAAATATTTACTTAGAAAAGAAAAGAGAAGATAATCTTTTAAATATAAATTCTAAATTTGAGTGTTATATTCTAGAACCATAGAAAGAGCGTTTCTTTTTTAGAAGAATATAATTATTCTTTTTAGGTTGACCTTTTAGATTCACTCAATTCATAATTATTATCCCAGAAAGTCATATCTAAAGACGAAATCCAATTATATTTGAAATAAACAGAATTAGGTATTTATATATACCTATAATATATATGTATTAGATATAGATAGAGTTTATAAGCAACAAATTGTCCATGTTTAATGAAGTTTTTAGATGTAAAAAATTGTTCATTCAAGGATTGCCACAAAGATTTTGTTTCCAAGTTAGGTAAAAAAATTGATTAAAGAATTGTTTGGGTTTTATTCATCCTTAAAAGCTCATGTTGGATGCGCAATCCTTAAATTAAGTAGATTGCGATATTCTAGATAATTAGACTACAAGTGTTATGTTGTTTGAATTCATCAAAAATATTTTTACATATATCGTATATAGCTTAACAATTAGTACCATTAACGTTACTTTCTTATGGAGTGGTTTCAAGATTTAAATTGATGAATCCTCTATTGAACTATTAAAATTATCAATTCGAAATATATTATTATCTAAATATTATTCTGATTTTTCACATATGTGTTTATGTTTCATTATTTTAATCTCTGTTTGTTTGAACTTGTATCTAGATGTATCAATCGAGCGAGTTGGAGTGAATTAGCGCGGGGTAAAATGGACGAAGTTAATAGATGAACAAATTATTGATCCGTCCAAAAGTTTATTGGACTAAAATGTATCATCACTCAACCTAACCCGCTCAATTATTATTAAGTTTTAGCTATTTTATTAATTTTTTTTTATAAATTTTAGTACTTAATTGAATAATTTTTTATATTATCGCTAGGTAATATATCAAATAAAAATATTTTTTTTAATTAAATAACCTTATATATGGACAAATCAATAATTAATTCAAATTTAAATTATATTTTCATAAACTAATTTTGTCACGAGCCTTACTATTAATAAGTTACAACCGCCAGCCTTTGCTCTCTTACTCCTATTTTATTTTAATTATTTAATCTGATATTTTATGTTATATTTTTCTATGATGCCTATTATTATAGTTTAAGGGAAAATGTGGATATGTTAGCATTTTTGACTAAAATAAAAGAGTATTTTCCCTAATAAAATTAATTTCCAGCTAGATATTTTTACATCAGCAAATAGTTGGATAATTAATCCAAGTTATATTATTGTTACACAATATTTGTCCTTTTCTTTAAACAACTTCCATACTTTGTGTTGAATAATTGGACTTGACAATTGGCTTTTTAATTTATTAAAATTACTCTTCATCCCCTTATTCTGTTCATATCTTTATTATTAATTAATCTTTATTATTAATTAATTAAGGCATTTTTAATTTCATTTTTAACAATTAAACAAAAAATTAGAAAAGATAGCACTAAGTCTATATGTGATATTGCTAGCTAGAAGTTAAAACAATAACAACATCAGCATTTACAGTGTAATATCATGAGTGAGATTTGGAGAATATGATACTATTTCGATAGACCTCGACCTAAATAAATCAATATACATTCAAGTATATATAATAATGAAGAATCCATTTGATTGTATGCTATAAAAACATTACATTTAGATTTGAATTTCACAATTTTATCATCGTCTATTTGATTTATCAGGTTCAAAATGTATTATATTTTATTCATTACAAAGTTTAAGTTAAAATTACTGAATTCATATCCGGTATGTTACACAATATGCGTAATAATCCATCTTTTGATAAAAGTTCCATATCAGCAGAACACCGAAAGATGGTTTCAGAGCCACTCCTGCGTCAACCTTGTTGATGTGGGCCAAAGTTCAATTGATTTTAAGCAAATCCCAATAAGGCGGGACAAACCTCAATGCTGAGTCTTGGCGAATCCCATAGGGTGGGACAAATATCAGCGAAGACACTGAGTCCATGGAGAGAAGGTATGTAACATCCCATCTTTAGATATAAATTTCGTATCGACAAAGATGCTGAGTATATAGGTAAACAAGTCTTACCTATCAATTACGTGTTTTAAAATCATACGAATTTAAGCCCAAAGAGAACGATATCACTAATGATCTGGACCATTACAATATCGTATCACGTCTAAATGCAACTTACCTTAAGGATTCTTTGGTATATATACAATTGGTGGCCAAATTTCTGGTTACTATTTGGTGTCTTTGCCACATTATGTGGAGCAGAATAATAAGTTGATAGACATAAGATGCTCAAAGTAGTTATCTTCAAGCAAGTTCTAGTTCCAAGATTTTAAAGCTAGATATATACAAACAATGAATATAATTTTTCAAACATAAAACTCTCGAATCAAATCATATCTTTTTTTTTTAATTATTATTATAATATATATAAATAAATAAATAATAATAAAATTGTGTCTTCATGGAATTAAAGATTTATTCTTCCAAAGGTGAGGTTATGAAGTCATGGACGTTTGACAAAAAGGAAACATACATTTTATTTTTGGATACACAAATAATTCTAAAGAGAATACATATAGAATATGAATGTTGAGACAACAAAATTTAGAAGGATAGAATTAATAAACTTATTCTTCAATTTTGTGGCTCTAAAATAAGAAGATAAAATTTGTTGTCTAGCTTAGAGCAAGTACCAAATGGAAAGTGAAAATAAAAGAGAGAATTTAGTAAAAGTAACACTAAAATATTATTCAAAGTAATTGGCGCCGCATATAAAATTCTTTTTCCACCAAACATAGAATTAAAATAAATAGTTAAACTAACATGGATGGCAGTACGATGAAGCTGCTTTATCCTTAATTGAATATCTGAAGTTAAAACTTTGGATATAGAAAAAATTCAATTGAGAGTGCTACTATAAATGAACCCTGCAATATGCTATCCAAGTTTAATCGAGGCTCTAATATAGATTCTAGTGTAATAACGAAGTCCCACATTGGTAAAACACAAAAGAAATGTTGGGTATGTAAATAAACATGTTTTACCTACTAATGACGTCTTTTAAAGCCATGCGGGTCTAAGCCCAAAGCGGACAATATCACTAGCAAGTTAGGCTGTTACAGATGATATCGGGGTCATTCATGTGTCAGCCTTGTCGATGACAAAATTCAACTGAGTTTAGGCGAATCTCGACGAGAAGTTCCACATCTGCAAAACACATGAGAGATGTTGGGTATATAAATATACAAATCTTTTCTACTAGTAATGCATTTTAAAGCCGTGCGGACCTAATTCCAAAGAGGAATAATATTACTAGCGGACTGAGCTATTACATTCAAATACCGTCTAGAAAACTAAAAAAATTGTTAATTCAATGTACAACAAGAGATTGTATAGTAATAATTGATTTTAAAAATATTAAATTTTGCCAAAAAATATTATATTGAATAATTAATTTAAAAATAAATTATTTTTATATATGGAATAACTAATAACAATGCTTAAGATCATTCTTAGGGTAATGGGCAATGTGACTTAGGTTGGAATAATGTTGGAATTTGTAGGCTCAAGCTTTGTTGTTCTCTTATACTTTTCTTTCAAAATATTCACCTTTCCCCAAACAAGCCATGTGTTAAAAACTAGTAGATTCCAAAAAAATAAAAAAATAAACCGACTTTGATAGTGGTAATTGTTGGAAAATTTTTAAATAATGTAAATTATTAGACATGAATACTAATTTAAAAATAAAAAAAAGAATCGACTTTGTTCCATTGAGAGAAACTTATCAAAAATAATTAAAATTTTCTAAATCTTGCTTTCAATTTATTGTTTCTTCTAAAGATAGAGTAGAAAGAAAAAACATAATTCTAACTTAGAGGCCCAATTCTTATATAATATGTTTAAATACCTTTCAGATTTAAATAATTAGTTTTTCATAAGCCTCCATTATACTTAAGAAAAGATTCATAAGTTTTCAAATGATCTAAATTAAATCCATAACAATAGATGTTTATTTGTAAGACCCAAAACATATACTTTATTAAATCGTATAATAAATTATTTTAATAATAATAATAATAATATATTTACATATAATCTATACTATATTATAAGATTGAAGACCTTTAGAAATATTGTTTGAATTTTTTGCCTTCACTAAAAGACTTTCCTTTATACAAAATCGTCTTTTTATTATTTTTTAATTTATTAAGTATTTACTCTTTTATTTATTTAGTTTCAAGATTCATTTTGAATTAGAATTTCTTTATATTAAGATTTTACTCTACATTTAAGACTATTTTATATGAATAATTGTTTAGACTGCGAAGATAAGGAAAATATTACTATTATATTAATGAAAATTTTGAATTATCAAATATTGTGTTAATAAAAATATGTATTTTAGGACTATTTTACATAAATAATTGTCTAGACTACAAAGACAAGGAAAAATATTACCATTATTTTTTGTAATGTTTCGTCTTTTAAAATTAATTAAAATTTAGATTATCAAATATTTTGTTAATAAAAATATGTAATATAACAAATTTAAAAAAGAAAAAGAGTAATTAAAATTACTTTGAAAACATTAAACTATTCATTTTATATTTAGGAGTCTTTAGCAATTAACTCAAAATATTCTTCAAAACTTTTCTCTTTCCTTCTAACAACCCTGATCACAACTTTTTGAAAGAATATTACTCCCTCCTCTCATTTTTATTTATTCACTATGCTACAAATAAAGTGAGGAAAATAGCATTTAGAGACTGATATAGGATTGAATTCGATCTCAAACGATGTGGATTGAGTATAGGAGGGGAAAAAATAAGAATGCCCCGTATTAAAAATTGAAAGACAATACGGAGATTGGGCAAGTATGTGATATAGATTTGTTTCATTTTAGTTCATTTTCTTCCAAAATGCATTAACGACAAGCGTTTATGAAAGAAAGCATAAATTGCACTCAAGAAATGTGTTTTATATACAATAATGTAAATCATACTTATGGAGTATGTTTTATATTCAAATAGCAAAAATAAACTATGCTGGGCGCAGACCTATTCTGCACTCTTTCAAATTCTTTGACAAAAAATTTCACCAAAACCATTTGGACATATTTTGAACCCTTTTTCAATCAAAAAGGTTTGGGATGATATATTATGTGCACGATCTTTAGTTAGGTACTATGGATGGTAGGAAAGAAACCGTAGACTATTTCAAGGAAAGACACGAAACACAAAAGTGATTATAAAACTCATCATTTTGGATGTTCATGGACGAGGTTCTATGTATCCTAGGTTGGGTTATCGATTAGGAGACTTGAATATGTACTCTTGAAGAATCAATTTACAAAGAGATTTAGTTAGTATTTGATGAAACAAAGCTTGGAATTGTCTGTCCAAGCTTGTTTTCCCTGATTTGTAAAGAGTTACTAGGTAAATAAAATATTTCACTTATAACAAAAAAATCAAGAATCAATTATAAAAGTTTCATATTTTCCAACTTTACAAAACCTAAGTTTGATTATTCCAACTAAATCCCTAAATTTCTTTTATAATAAAAATAACTCAAATCCTTCGTATCATGAAAATTACTAAACTATTTTTTATAATAAAAAAGTCATTAATTCAAATTTACTGAAGTATCATCGAAAGTCATTAGAATAAAACAAATTAAAAGAGAATGTTACATAATGCTTAGGAAAAGCTCGATTTCTTTGTAACAAATGCAATAGTTGAGTGATCATATGAAACGAGATGAACGGAATGAGAGTGACATATATTTTTATCACTAAATTATTCTTAATTAGCGCACTTTTTTTTTTACCTAAAACCTTCCAAGATTTAGTAACCACGGTCGAGAAATAGGTAGATAATCAAGTTGCTCCTCTATCCCTCTTCACTTAAATTTTATATATTGTTTGATGCAAACACAAACGTACAAATCACGAGTTATGCTCTTACCACTGGTACACAATCATGAGTATATCATGAACTTGGTTGATTCTCATTTTTAATTAATTAAATCTAAATCATTAATCTCATAAATTGCTCTTCTTTACACAATTATAGAGACAAAAATTGGTAGTTGGACATTCTTGAATCTTTTTGGAATTCCTGCTAAAAGTTCTTTACAATGAAGTTGCAGAATAATGCATGTTTACTTGCCACAAGTTACTCATCTGTACTTGTATTTTGTAGCCCAAAATATGTAGTGCATGAAGTTTAATGCACTTAGTATGCACATTAGCCAGTAGAACCTCTCTAAATGGTAGTGATTCAAGTTGTTACCTGAGAGCCATGGTTTGCTGGTTGAAATGCTCGTTACACGATTGACAATAGACACGATAACTGAGCTGAGATAGTATCCGATGGCTAAAGAAGCCCACGAGAGAGATGTTGCCAATGATCTCATACTTACTGGTGCTTCTGAGAAACAGAATTCTAGTAGCCCTGCTAGTGTGAAAAGATCAGCTGATCCGAGAAACAAGTACTGAAACGCGATCCAGAAGAATGTTATAGGCAACGGTTTGGCAGAGTCGATGAGTCCTGAGTCAGTCACAACTCTTTTGCGTTTGATTTCAACAAGGGCTGCGATTGCCATTGCCACTATGGAGAGGAATAAACCGATACCAATGCGTTGGAGGTGAGAGATGCCCATTTCTGTTTTGGTTACTCTACGAGCGAATGGGATGATGAAGTGGTCGTAAACTGGTGCTAACATCATGATGAACAGGACGGGGAAAATGGGGAGTGAAGCCGGTGGGACTTTTAAAGAACCAACCTTTGTGTTCATAGAGGCTGCTTGCTGGACAGAGAATGTTGAGAGTTGAGCAAGGCAGCAGTTTAGCATGATGGTGCAAGCGAAAATCGGCAGGATTTTCATCACAATCTTCACTTCTTCAATTTGTTGTACTGAGCATTCTAATGCACTACAAACCGGTGTGTCTGAAATAGCTCGATTAAGGAAGCTTAGACTTGTCGATGGAGTCTGAATTGATCCCACGTCTTTTCTGTTTGAATCTTTGCCACCTTCCTTGTCCGTTGGAATCGGAGGAGAAGGGCTTGAAGTCATACTTGCTATAGCACTAGCTGAGTTTCTTGATAGAACAGAATTTACCAAGGAAGCAATGAGAACCTACACCAAGACACAAGCAGTATTTTCGAAGAGTCTGAACAACATATAATATGAAACGGATGATGAAAGATTGGAGCTTTATGAAACTCTATACCTTGCTGATTGTTGTTAAAGGGCTTCCAGAAGGTATCTTGTTCCTATAAAACGGCGAACCAGCAAGGAAGATTGGGATCGACAAAAATATAGCAAATGTTGAAATTCCGAATCCCCATTGCCAGCCCTTATTGTCTTCCACCCAAACCACAAATGTGACAGCAATGAGAGCTCCGCAAGCGAGGCAAAACACAAAGTAATTGAAGAAAGTTGATCTTTGCTTTCTTCCTTGTGGGGTTGCTTCATCAAACTGTTCAGCGCCATGGGCCGGGAGTGATCCCTTTATACCTCCTACACCCAATGCCACTAGGTAAAGCCCTATAAACAACATCGCAGCTTGTGCACCGTGAACTTGTTCACAAGGCACATTTGGCGTTGCTTGAAGGTCGCACGTTGGTGGCTTCAACGACCCCGAACGAGCCTGTATGGTGAGCACCACTAGCCCCTGCAAAATGATGCATGAATTATGCATGTAAATTTTGTTTAAAGCAAAACTCGGATTAGACAAGAATCTCATTTTTAGGTAGTTTGAAGGGGGAATTGGTCCAAAATTGGCGGTTCAAGATCGTTGTCAAGCGCAGACAGCTAACTCAAGTGCCTCCCGAATGGGGCTATTACATGACTCACTAACTCTGCCTCGGGTATAGGTACCTATTATTCGTCAGCATGAATATACAAGGGAAGGATATCTATTTTCAAATGATATTAGTGCGTGCTAAGACCTAAGTAGGATTAATCAAGGGCGGAGCTAGAGCTTCGGTCAAAAGTTCGGCCAGACCTAGCAATTTTAGTTCAAACTTTGTATTTGTATTAAAAATTTGAATGAGTACAAATTATTAATTTAGAACCCAATAACTTTAGTCCCGAACCTATAAGCTTCAAATCTTACCTATGTTTATGAGACTAATTAAGATAGGAGTGAGTCTAAAGAGTTGAGAATTCACACATACAAAAGTCATGCAAAAGTTTCTCTAGCTGTCACAGGAATAAAGAGACACTCTCCTCCTTTTAAGTCCACTTTTTGACATTCCAAATTCAGATTCTAACTCTACATATTAATTAAATCTATCAAAATTTTGTTCTAATACCTACCAACAATAGAATTTTTCACATTAAACTCTTAATCTGAGGTCTCAGGTTCCAGTACTACGAGGAATGAAGTCACCTTCGTTAGATACTGTTTTATCCTCAAATATGAGACTTCTCGTGCAAATCCTATTTTAGGCCGGACATCAATATAATGTGAGCATGGAACACCGATGAAACCAACCCCCCCACCCACCCACCCACCCACCCTACCCCCACCCAAAAAAAAAGGCATGCAAACAAGGGAGAATTAGGATTTAATTGGCTAGGTGACCCCTTATAATTTGGGCTACTAAAAAAACAAAAATTAAACTATTATACTTCACATTTTTACCTTTTTATAGGTGTATAATCAAGCATTAATAATTTGCTTATAGTGTCATTTTGCACTTTTCCCAAATTAATAAAAAAATTGACATTACTAAAAACCACACACCTGTTACATAGGGCCTCCTAAATTTCCCATAAAGTTAAACCATAAAAAAGCAAAATACTATTTCAATATGTCACTTTATATTCCATTTATGTAAATTTTCTAATTTAACATTTTCCAAAGTGATATGCTTGTGGATTGTAAAGTTGTAAAATATTGCTTATATTTGAGTCTCCATTGTAATTTGTATGTAGTAATTTGAAAGGTCAAAAGAGAACAACATTTCAAAATTCATAAAATAAAGTCATGGATGACCACTTAGATAAATTAAACATGGCTTCCATGCTACATAGAGAAAATAAAAAACATTATCGTTTTATATTTAGAAATAATTGGTCGCTTTGGACTCTGTTTTTTCTTCTTCTTCTTTCGTTTTTTTTTTTTGAGTTATCAGAAACAGTTTCTCTATCAGATAGGAGTAACGTCTGGTTATGTTTTATCCCCCCTATACCTTAATTTGTGGGATTAACACATTGGTATATTGTTGTAGTCGTAGAATATGACCCTTTTAGTTAACCTAATTTGGATGTTCATGATTTCTAGATAAAATCATCTACCATAATATAAATCAAAACTATTTTCAAAATCCAACTACTAGTCTATTTTATTTTTGGTAAATTTTTTGTAATTTTTTTTTTCTAAAACAAATAGACCTTAGGAGTTGAACAAAAAAAACTTTACCACACTTTCTATTGCAGTACTAATTACCACCAAGGGATGTGGTACAGTGGATGAAACTACTCATCTCTTAACCAGATGTCCCGAGTTTGAACTCTGAATATGAAAAAAGACTCAATAGAGAATGCTTTCCCTCTATATGGGGCCTTACGCGACACAAATTCAAAATAGTTGAAATTAAAAAAAAAAGTAATAATAATTGATGAATTATTTATGATATTGATTGTACTTTCAATCCACGTCATATAGTTAACAAAAAATTGGTATTGCCACCAAAAAGGAAAGTGTCAATCCAAAACATGCATTGGCCCTACCACTATTAACACCAAAGGTGATGTAGTAATAAGGTTAACAAAATAAGAACAATCAAACCAAAACTCACCCAAAAAAATTAAATAAATTAAAATTAAAATAAAAGGAGTAATAACAAATATGGGGAGGTATGGTGTTGGTGGAAAATAGCATACATATACTAAGGGTGTGTTTGGTATGGATGAAAATATTTTTTGAAAAATATTTTTAATTTTCTCATGTTTGATTGGCTCAAAAATATTTTTCAAATCAGCTCAAATTTCTTTCTTAGATTTAAGGAAAATGATTTCCTTCCAAAAACTAAAAAAAAAAAAACATTTTCAAAAACTCTCCTCTAATCTCAAATTAAATTTTCTTTTTTAACTATCCCGACCACGATCATCCCCCCCCCCCCCCCCACATAAAATAATTTTATCTATATATACTTTCTCCGTTTAAAAAAAGAATGACTTATTTTTTATTTTAGTCTATTTAAAAAAATGACTTTTCCCCCTTTTTGACAACATTTTAATTTCAACTTTTGTGACATGTTTAGACCACAAGATTAAAGAACATTTTGGTACATTTAACATAACTTTAATTTACAACCACAAAATCAAAAAATCTATTTTATTTTCTTAGAGTTTGTGCCAAATAAATCGAGGTCATTATTTTTAAAACGAGGGAGTAATTTTCTAACAAGAATGAGATCCAATCGAACCCCTTCTATTGGCACATGTGCCACTAATTGTTTTTTTTTTTAAAAGGACATCGACATACGTATGATAATATGTGAGATGTGAAGTTGGTATTTGTTACTTCCTCCGTCTCATTTTAATTAAATTTGTGAGACAATGAACACATATTAAGAAAAGCATTCAAGGATAAAATTTACACCATACTTTCCACTATTGTCTTTTATAAAATCATAAATATATAATGTAATTTTTTTTAAAAAAAATATAAAAATTTAATAAATAAAAGGATAAATATGAAAAACGTTTCAATATTCACCGAGTATTTTTTTTTCTTTTCTTAATTAGAACCGACAACTTGATTGCTAACAAACAATATTGTTACATTTCTTTCCCAACAAATTCTTTTATATGTTTGTATTTATAGTTTTTGTCTTTTTGCTAATTACCCCCTCATCAAATTCCAAAATTCCGATTTCCAACAAATTTTTATCCCAAGCCGCCGCAATAAGTTCTCCATACAAATTTATCCATGATACTCCCTCCGTTCACTTTTAACTATCAAATTTTGACTTGATATATTTATTAAAAAATAACTATTGACATAATAAATTTATTAATTTATTTCTATTAATTGGTAGAATCTCATACATTACTTCATATATTTTTTAAAAAATATTAACTCAATAATAATAAAGTAAAAATACACCCCCTCTATGGACTCAGCGTCCTCGCTGAGATTTGCACCATATGGGATTCACCTAGACTCAGCACTGAGGCTAACACAGGAGTGGCTCTGATACCATTTGTAACGACCCACCCGCTAGCGATATTATTTACTTTGGGCTTAGGCTCGCATGACTTTAAAACACATCACTAGTAGATAAGACTTGTTTACTTATATACCTAGTATACTCCATGTATTCTGCCAATTTAGTTGTTACATGATCCAATAAGGAAAAGCTGCCTAGTGGCAAATATCTTTTCTACTCCATAGCTTGATAATCGAGAAATTTTTCAACGTTAATTCACGCGATTCGAAATTCAATAGATTATATATTTAATTTGCTATATTTTTCACTTTAATATACGATTGTTAAACAGTCGAATTCAAACTCACGACATGCATTCAGGATCCTACCTTTTCCATTAGGCCAATTAAGTCCTAGGGGCAATACATTGTCTATTGTCACCATACATTACATAGTGACAAACGTAAAGTATGGGAAAAATAAAAAAGTAGTTAAAATCCAAATGAAAAAAAGGGTTATGTATTTAATGGGTCCCTAGAAAATGCAAACTCAAAACTAGATACGTTGCATGAATACTATATGTGGGGAAGGTTGGATTCTTAATATGATCTTCCACTTAAAAAAAAATAATTGTACAATCTAAAAATCGATTCTAATTCGACAAAGATCTTTTCATCCTATAAACTTTAATTGTCCATGATGCCAAAAATTTATTTATTTTTAAGAAAATAAAAACAAATCGAATCATATCAAAGTGGTTTCTTTTCAAAGTCATGGTTCATGGGATTTCTTTTGGAATTTTAAAGAATAAGAATGACCAAGAAAAAGGTCCATTATGGGGTCGATATTAATTTTCCATATTTTCTTCATTGATAAGTTTGGTCTTTAGTTTGATGGATGGGACTATGTTTAGGTGGGGTTGGGAGGGAGGGAGGCAGTGACAGAACCAGAATTTCAATTAAGGGGTTCAAAATCTGAAAGACAAATACATAAACTAGTCAAAGGGGGTTCGATACTTACTATATATCATAAAAAATAAATTTAACACTGTAAAAATAGTATAACTTCCCGTCGAAGAAGGTTCAGATGAACCTCCTAGCGATAGGTTGGCTCCGCCCCTGGTGAGGGGTCGGAGGTGTGGGCAGGGACAGTCAAAATTTCAATTACGGCTTCAAAATCTGAAAAAGCGAACACACAAATTTGTCGAAGGAGGTTCGATATCTACTGTATATACATAAAAAATAATTTTAACACTGTAAAAATGATATAACTTTTCATCGAAAAGAATTCAAATAAACCCCCAAGCAATAAGATGGCTCCGTCCCGAGTGAGGGGTGGGGTGGGGGGAGAAAAGAAGCAGACAAGAGAAGATAAAAAGAAGAAGAGCAACCAATTTCCAAAGTATCTTTTGTCAAACTAATTGTCAACTTGCATCACTTTGCAAGCAAGTTGCATGGCCTTGTTGCAATTTTAACACTAATTATCATTACTATCTTTAGGATACCTTTCCCTAAAAATAAATAAAACTAAGTACCATATAATGAGTGATGACTAGGACATAGTCATTCTTGATTTCTCAAACATTGTTTAGGTCCCAACTAATCTGAATTCGCATCTATAAAATTCATTAGTAGAAAACAATACATGACTCATTAAGATCTTTCGAATTCAGAATTTTTGATTAAGAACAGAGAAATCTCATTCACGTCAACTCAACTCTTAACTCTCAGTGCGTCAGCTCAACTCTTAACTCTTAGTGGTCATTATATATTTACTAATGTATGTTGTTGTAGTTGTATATTTGATTAAGTATATTTGATTTTTAATTAATTAAAAAATTAAACAATGTTACTATAGAGTATAATGAAAGTCTTTAAGACGAAGAAATTGGAAACGTAGAATTATGAAAGTGCAAAAATTTAACAGTAAAAAAACATGATTTTTTTTTTTACTTCAAAAGTTATTTGACTTTTTTTCCTCTCCTTTTGTGTTTGTCAAAGTACTATATATTAGAAGTGGCAAAAGGAGTAGTAGCTGTTATTTATTTATTTATTTATTTTATTTATTATAGTTTTTAAAAAAATAATAAGTATTATAAGTTACAATAGGTAACAGTTTAAAATATTTAGAAAATATATAAAAACTTCAGTTGACTCTCAAAATTTTATCAGTATCAAATAAATTGAAACATAAAAAGTAACGCATTATATGAAATATCGTACAAATTATTATAAGTAATAATAATAATAATAATAATAATAATAATAATAAACTTAAAAATTAAAAGATATAAAAAAATTTAAATGATTCTCGAGGTTCTATTAATACCACATAAATTAAGACAAAAAGAGTAACATATAATATTGAAAAACTATGTGAAAAATATTATAAATTACGATAATTAATAATTTAAAATAATTAAAAGATATACAGGAAATTTTGATTAACCATCAAAATTTTATCAGTTTCACACAAATTGAATATATTATTTGAAAATGATATTTAAAAAAATTAAAATATTTTAAATCACAATAATTAATAATTAAAAAATATAAAAAACAAAATAAAAATGATTGACTCTTGAATTCGATCAGTACTACATACATTGGTACTAAAAAATAACATATATTATTTAAAAATTACATAAAATTACTATAAATCACAATGAACAAGTTGATTAACTCTCCAAATTTAATTTGTATCACATTAATTAAATCGCAAAAATATATGAACGGGCTCCAAATCTGATTTATTTATGAAACGGTTTAAGTGTTATTATTTTGAATACTCCATAAGAATTAGAAAACAATGAACTTTTTTTATTAATAGAAGAAAAAATAAATATTCTAAAATTATACTCCCTCTTTTTGATTCGTTCCAAAAAGAATATAATTTTATACCATAAATTTTTAAAATTCTTCTTTTTTTTCTTAAACACCGTGCCAAGTCAAAGGATGACACTTAAGGATGAGGGAGTAATAATTATTATTTTATTTTATTAAAAAAAGTGCATAAAAAATGTGGCAACATTACTGGCTTTGATCACATTTCCCAACTTTGTTTCATTCAATATTGGCTGCATTTGCCTTAATTTCTGCTAATTTTATGTCTTACACAATTAAAATCCACGTGCCTGCTCTTCAGTCAGTTATAAATAACCCTCATACGTGGTAAATATTTAATATCAAAATTATTTCATTAAAAAATAAAATAATAATTTTAAAATTAAATTACATCTAATTATAAAAATATCAGATCGTGGTGAAATAATAAATATTTCTTTCGTTTTTAATGGAAGGTGTCGGATTCCAGGCGAAGTCAACTTTCTTTACTAGAGATAGATCGCTAACCCCAATGCGATACACACAATTTAGTTCCATTTGGAGTCTGATACAGATATCGAATATCGAGTGAAAAATAATCGTATAAATTTTGAAAATGGAAATGGAAAATTTACCAGAAATTCGATGATTGCACTGATGATATATATGTAATAAGTAGTGAAGAAGGCATCAGATAAGAATCCACCAAGAAGTGCCAGTAAAAAAGCTGTGCCCATAAAATTAGTCACTGAATTTGCTGACTTTGATGGTGAAAAATGCATGTATTCAGACATATACAGAACCAAGTTGCTTGCATTTGCCAAATATGCCAAATTCTCCAACACCTCAACAACTGTTAAATTATCACAAAAAAAATTAAACAAAATCAAATTCTCCAAAATTTTAACATGCAAGAACAAAACACAGTCTAGTCTGATTTGTGGGGTTCAAAAAAAAAACCTCTCGACCACAAGGTCTGGTGGCCTCGTGATCACATGACAATAAATTTATCAGTTACGTCAAAAAGTATAAAAAAAAAATTCCAAGATTATAGTTTTTACCTAAGACAAAGGAGGCAGCAAGTAATCCACCATGTTTCTTATTAATTGCAGGTCTATTTTTCCAATCAACATAGCCATGCCAAGAGCTTAACTCACTTTGGCTCTCTGTTTCCTGCTATATAAAACAGAGTTGATGAAAATATAGAACAAAAATCAACTAAAAAAAGGATAAATAAAGGGAAAGAAATAGGAACTTACCATTATTTAATTTATTTTTCTTGTAACTTTAATCTCAATATGGTTATTTAGAGGTTTAAATTGAGAGGTAAAGATTTTTAGGAATTTAGAGGAATTGAGATGTTGAAATGAGAGTAATCAAAGTTTGGGGGTATTTAAAGAGTTAGAAAAGAAGGGTGTGGACCCTTTAGTAAGAAACTTACTAATAAAGCATTTGGGGGAAAAGCAAAGGTTAAAAAGATGCGGAATCAGAATTTTTAATTTATGTATATGTTAAATTAGACGAGAGTTTTCAGGAAACAGTCTCTCTATCTTTGTGAGGTAGTGGTAAGGTATGCATATATTTTATCCTCCCCAGACTCCACTTGTGAAAATTCATTGGATATGTTGTTGTTGTTGTACGCATATGTTAAATTATAGATTTTTTATTTAGCTTAAAATATAATATTTTATATTTTCTTCATTCACTTTGGGGAAAAGCAAAGGTAAAAAAATGCGGATTCAGAACTTTTTAGTTTATTTATATTGAATTATGATATATTTTATTTGATTCAAAGTATATTATTTTATATTCTCTCTATTTATTTTTAATTGTAATTTTTTTTAATTTAATTTTAATTTTTACTTGTTATTTTTTATAAAGGAAAATAGAATAATTTTTTTTTATTGTATCCTGAATTTATTTTCATTGAGTTAATGTCCCTTGAAAAGTATAATGAAAAAGTATGTATGACACTCTATCAACTAATAGTGGCAAAATGGTAAATGTATGATATCAATAATTATTTTTTTAATAAGTGTGGCAAATCAAAATTTGTCAATTAAAAATGAATGAAGTATATTAATAATTTTGCAAATATAACTTTGAATGCAAGCCAAAATTATTAGATTTTTTCGAGTTAAAATTGGCTTCGTATGTAACAAAAGATTCCGAAATTATTTACTCGTATTCTATATATACATAAAATCAATAAATACGACGTATCTTTTATATACTTAAATGATTTAGTGTAACATTTATTTATTTTATCCTTTGATGACTCAAACCAATAATTATACTCCTCTGTTCTATTTTATGTAACACCCTTTCATTTTTTGTCTGTCCAAAAAAAAATTATCACCTTACTTTAATTAAAATTTTTCTTTTATTCTTAATCATATAAATATCTAAGAAAATTATAAATCATAAGTTCGTGCCAAGTCAAAGAATATAACATAAAATGAGACGAAGATAATATAATATTAAGGTGGAAGTATTTATCACATGAGCTATTTCTTTTATATACTATTTTCATTTTAACGTAATAAAATTAAATTGATGGATTTGATTTAAGTGTACGTATACCAAAAAGTCATACTAGTCCTATAGAATAATTAAATGAATTTTTTTTTCTTGCATTTATTTATTTTCTATTTTTAAACTCCAAAATTATGACACAATTTCCTCTTAGGCACTTGACTTCCCCTCCACCCCGCCCTTTTTCACGGGAAAATGTTTACTTGGCTGTGATTTGTTGCTTTATACATTAAGGAATCATTTAATTAATAAAAAGAGGAAGTCCGGTGTATTAAAGCTCTCGTTATCTGCAGGGTTCGGGGAAGGGCCCGACCACAAGGATCTATTGTACGCAGCCTTACCTTGCATTTCTGTCAGAGGCTGTTTCTAAGGTTTGAACCCTTGGAATAAAGATAATTAATTATTTCTTTAATTGTTTGAATAAACGATAGCTCGATATATTAAGTTTTTACGATGCCTAAAATTTGGAGAGTAAAAAATACGATCATAAAGACCTATATATTAATATCTCATAATTTGTGTATTTTGTTTGGTTGCAATTTTTTCTCTTTTTATAAATAATATGTCCTTATATTAATAATTTATGTTTCAATTTTGCTTTTTATGTTAAAATATTCTTTTATTATCTATTTTAATAAATTATTTTATTTTATAATATTATGTGTTTTATTATTAATAACCGTATTAAAGTATTAATAGTTAAATTTAAATTTTCAAACATAATTAATTAGGTCATATGCTTATTAATAAAATGAAACAAGAGGAAGTACTTGTTGAATTTGATATAGATATTTGTTGATATGAATAAATATTTAGCCTTAACCTCCAAAACTTAGCCATTTTTATCTACACATATAGTACAAAGAATAAATACTTTTACTATTTTTAAAAATATAATCTCTTCTATATTTGATTACTATTTCCTTAGAGGTACCTTCTCATACCCAAACACAATATCATCACAATGTAGCCTTTTAAAGAGTTTTGTTTGTGGAAAGATTTTAGCTCGACAATTTTTATATTTCTTATTACATTTTAAATATGTAGGCTAATTGACTAAATTCATATAATAATATTAACTTTTATCACCTAATTTTACATCAATGTGATTCGCAGTTATAAACTTTTGCATGATGTCCTGATTCATCTGAATCGAATAAATAAATAGCGATCTTGATGGTATATCAGTAACTTTGCCTTTTATCATGTTGAACTCACAACTCATCTTAGTTATTAAGTTATGTTTACAATTACATATTTTTATACATTTGTCTTAACATATGCAAATGTTGTTTTTCCTTTTCAAAAGAAAAAAGGGATTGATTTTTTTGTTGAAAGAATCATTTTTTTTTTCATTTTTGTTATAAGAAATCGACTAGATCACTGGTCGCGACTTGTTTCTTTAAAAACATGCCGCTGTTTTATAGTAACAACCTTATATCCTGTGGACGGTCTATTTATTAATAACTTACCTCATTTTTCCAATATTATATTGACTCAAAATTAATGGATCTTAAATGGATATATGAATCAAGTTGTTTCTGTTATGTAAATTTGTCTTTAATTTAACAAATTAGCTTCCATGCTTTGACTTTGAATAATGGAACTTCCTTATGCTATCATTTTTTTATTTTTCTTGTCCATATTGTGATAATGTCAAAATATTAAAATTTGGGATTATAATAAACAAGTATACGTATTTATCCAAACTGACTAAGCCAACTGCCTAAACAACCTCCACGTATGTTTTATATTTCCACTATTTTAGGTCACCCCTTTTTAGTCAACTTTCGATATTTTTTAGTCACTATATAATATGTTCATATCCCAAATTTAAAAGTTGGGATTAGCAAATTGTCAATTAGATAAATAATTTTAGCCATTTTCAACAAGTGCTCACTCACTCAATTGGACATTATGAGGAAATAATATCACATCACATCATAATCGGAAGAGTTAAAGAAATTCTACGTGGGAAATGAGATTGTGGTGATACCTTTTTTTTATAAGAAAATGAGATACCTTTCAAAATTTTGACCACGAGCTAGGTGGCAAGGAGTATGAGATAATGGTATTATGAGTCATTGACCATGAGCTAGGTGGCAAGATAGTTGATACATTGTGTTTGAGGTATATGATCTGCAAAACTCCATGGATCTTGTATGGTAGCTCAACGCAATATGTGTACACGATAGGTTGTGCGGCAATCTTGATTCTACTAGTACCATCCATGCATTGTATCCATTCCATATCAATGCATCGCATGTTGTGTGCCTTGATTTGCTGGATAACCTGATGATATTGGAGTGTGTCTGTACTTGGGTGTTTACTTTATTCACGCCATTATATATATATATATATATATATATATATATATATATATATATATATATATATATATATATATATATACCGATTGCCGGTATCGATGCCGGACATGGTTTTCCTATAAGCTGGTACGTGGAAGCGTTCGTAGTTTGTTTTATAACTTAATCAATTCCTAATATCTAGTCGGTCAAATCTACTGGATACATGTGAATTGTACTCACCCTTAATCCTGT
The DNA here is from genome assembly GCA_029948455.1 of Solanum rostratum. Taxonomy (NCBI): domain Eukaryota; kingdom Viridiplantae; phylum Streptophyta; class Magnoliopsida; order Solanales; family Solanaceae; genus Solanum; species Solanum rostratum. Next base: position 9,226,939 of record CM057046.1, read on the forward strand.
GTCCCCTTGAATGCAGATTTTAGTAAGGATCATCCACGTGATAGTTGATCATTCCCGCGGTTATCTATTCCAGATTTAGTGATGAAATTCATGGCGGAATTTGATTTTATTATACTTTTCATAAGCTAAAAATTTATCAAAAATATCTCTTTATCTTTACAAGCTAAAACCAAAAAGATATAAATATCATCATTCTCAGACTTCATTTACGAACTTTGAGCACTTAGAGGTGGAATGGAAAGTGATGATTATAGGGGCCATGAGTTGATTGAGTAGGTATAATAAATGTAAGTTGGAATGGAGGAGTGAGACGTGCGTAGAAATAGGGAAAGACATCTTCTAATAACGTAAGATATAAAGACCCCAGTCATAGTATAAAGAGGCATCCTCTTTTTCCTAACATAATTTCCCCCCTTTACTTTATTTCTAGGTATAAAAAAGGGACAATTAGCATGGTGGTTCAGCCAAAATAATCATGTATAGTCGGTGTATATTTTATCTATAGTTAAGCTATATTCAATTTTTGAGTGTATCGTAATGTATATTTATTATATAGCGCATGTATAAGTAATCTATATTGTATAGTCAATGTATACTTTTTATGATTTTTGGCAAGTTATATTGTATAGCCATGGATATTTTCTACGATTTTTGACTTTTTTTTATATAAATAAAAAAATGCTATATTTATTATAAATTAATTAGTTTATTCCATATATTTGAAATTATCTTTTAAAAAACTCTACTTCATTTTTTACGTATTTATTATACTAAAACATTATTTTTCACATGATACTTTAATATATTAAAAGAAAAAAAATGTTTTCCATATCAGTTCTCAAAAGGTATGATAAATGAACGTGTCACTTAACTTGATCTCAATTGATATTTATGTCCTACAATTATAGATATGTATAAGTAGACACTTAAACTTGTATAAAATTGAACTCATACATTCTGCATGACGTCCTTCGTAGGATGTGTGTTTTTATTGATGCAAACCCAAAATTGGAGGGTGTAGATGTAGCACCGGCCAAATTTATGAGTGCACTTATGTATTTTGCATTCTCAAAATCTAAGACTAAATATCAATTAACATGGATAAAATGATAAGATACTCATGTAAATTATTATTCTATAAAAAGCGAGCAAAGTTTAAAATGGACCATAAAAATGCACAAAGAGTAATTATTTTATTATTACACTTTTTGTATTTTCTTTGTCTCATATTATTTATCAAGATTATTAAAAATATTTCTTATTATAAAATTAATTAATTGTATTTTAAATTTTTTCTTCTTTAAGATTGAAAATAAATAATACTATTAGTTACAAACGTAGTTTAACAATATTATTCTTGTAATTTATTACAATTTATCTTCATCGTTAGCCTTTTGTTTAAATAAACCATTTGCCCTAACGACATCAAGAGTGCAAGCAAAGTACATATATATAAAGATCTTTTATGTGATTTGACATTAGTGATCTACGATCATTCTTTCTCTAAGAGAATAAATATATTTTTATCATATTATTATTCAATATTTATATCAGAGTTCAACTAATTTAAATTCATATTGCATAGAGTTCAGTTAAAATATATAACCTTTTACAAAATTTCATATCAAAAATTTGAAACCGAGAGCGATTAAAATATATAGTAAAATAGTATGACTCTGACTTCCGTTTTATGAATCTTGGCACGTGAGAGTCCCATGGACAGGCCATAAAGCACCATGCTCAACTACATCCACATTTTTTTAAAATATAAATTTATCCTGAAAAATATATCATTGATATTTAAAAATAATTTAATTGTTTTAGGTATTCATTTTACTATTGATAAAACAATTTATATAATATATTATAAGTTTTTTTTTAGAAAAAAACATTTCTTTCTTAAACTTCATACCTATCAACCGTTCGCATAAACTATGACAAAGAAAATATTATAATCATGTCTTATGATCTTTCTTGATTCCTTGAAAACTATCAAAAAATTCGAATTCGAGCTTGAATCAAGAAAATATTTTTAATAAGGAATGCTATTTATTAAACAAAAAAATATTTTGATACAAATATAAATTAATCAAACTTATAAAATAAATATCAGATATCGAATGAAAAATCAGAAACGATCCTTGTGGTTAAAAATAATGTGACTAGAGGTCCACAAAATAGGTATAGTTATCCAAGATAATTGGCGCCGAAAAATAAAAATTCTTTATTCGACAAAAACATAAAATAAAAAAATGGATTCTTTTATGTGCTAAGGTTGGAATAATGTTGAAATTTGTCCCACCAGATTTTTTTTTTATTCTTATCAATTAAATTTCTATCCACATTTGATCTTTTAACAAACAAATTTTGCCTTAAAAGCTTGTTGTAATAATAACAATTAATTTTCTTTTACTTTGACTCATTAATTTGCTTTTAAAGAATATTCTCTTTATTTTAACTTGCTTAATAAATGTAATTTAATCAAGCATGGAGTTCTAAAAAATAATTAGAATTTTTTAAAATTTATATAATCAAAAGTAAATATTTATATAGTTATATCAGTATATGGACAGCTATCTCTCGAGCATAGATTTGAGTTCGGTCTCAATGGGAAAATAAAATGGAGCACCAAACAACACATCTTCACAGACCAAGAACTACGAGATCACACCTTTCAGTCTAGGGTGATGGAGGGATCGTACCATTCGAGCCGTTTTTTTCTTGACTCGAAATCAAAATGGGAGTGGCAAGATTTTTACAGATATTATGTAGCTGATGCATCGAGAACCTTCGCAAGACAGATATAGGATATATTCGGCTAGGTTTTGCTACGAATCCACTTAAACTCCCTAGGCTTCCACAACCTGATTAACAATAAAATAAATATTTATTTATAAAGGGTATATTATTACAATAATACCTATAAAAATGTGTCTTTTTTGGGACAAACGTAACACAAAAGAATTTTAATTTATATCTATGATTTCAAACAAAAAATCACATGTTGTTTGGCGTTGTTATTGTTGTTGTTGTTATTATTTATTTATTTCTAAATCCAACCTATATTGGCTAGATATTAGCAATAAGAGTTGACTAATAGTGAGGAGAAATTATTAGAAATTTATTGGCCAGACGTGCTAGTAATAACAACCCTGCTAGATTTCAGAAATTAATTGGGCAGCTCATTAAGTAGATTAACAAACAATATTAATAAATTTAATTATGTTGATTTTGTTTGATGGTTTAGTACTGTTGGGGAAATTTAGGTTTAATTAACAACTACTAAAGTTTAATAATGTTCAAGTCAACTAAACAAGGTTTCAGGATTACGAGAGTTATCCTTAAGATATACACACCTGAATTATTATTTAATTAGTGAGTAATTAAACCAACAGCCAGCTTGTTTGCTTTAATTAATCAATGATTATATCGCTTAATTATCTTTGCTTAACTGTGGAAGTTTGCATGCCTCACTTCCGAAATAAGTGTCGCTTTAGAAATTCAAGATAATATTTTCAACTATAAACTTATATTGTCTTCGTATATTTTTAGTTGTTAAATTTTGATTTGACACACTTATTAAGAAAATAATTATTGATATAGTAAGTTTATCATTTTACTCCTATTAATTAATAGAGTCCCAAACATATTTACTCTTCAATGGCAACATATTGAGGGTATATAGGACGAAAAAATATTCTTGAGATAATAAATTAAAAAAAAAAATCTATCGTCACAAAATGTTTTTTATGTTATACTGCCTTCTTCCTTAATAGTGCTCAATCCTCAAGAAACAACTAATCGATAAGAATAAGATAATAAACTATACCTTGCATTATTATGAGCATGAAATGAGTTAAAAAGACACTTATTTTGAAACAAAAAAAGAAATCGTTTTAGCTCTCAAAAAAATACTTAAAACTATAATTAATATTAAAAAAACCACTCACTTCGTCTCAAATTATCTATCGTAACCATGAAACTTCAGACACTATTGAGAACCACGCTAGCATCTTGCACTTTTTTTTTCTTTCAAATTTAAGATAATGAGTATCTATCCTTTTTGTTTTTACTCTATAATATTCACTTTACATAATACAAAAAAAATTCTTATTGTTGATCATGAAAGGAATAATTATTACCAACTTAAATTTATAAAAAAAGAAAAAGAGTCTTCACTTTATCTAAATTAATTGTAATATGCATATTTTTCTATGGATAATTATGACATGAAATCGTCATTTCTTCTGACCTATTTATCCTATATCTGATAAGGATATTATTGTGACAAGAATTTACATTTATATTCCAAAAATAGAATAAATAGATTACAAATTATTAAGTGTATTTGTATTTTTATAAATTTGATAGGTTAGTGGATTTGAATAAGTCTCAATCAATTTTAAATAAAGTTTTGAAATTATTAAAAGGCTATTAAGAGGTTTTCTTTTTCTCCAATATTAAAGGTGTATAAGAGTTAAAAAGAAATATTGACTTGAGATCAATATACGAACACATTAATATCAATTTATATATTCATCTTTAACACAAAAATGGCCTTTCACAAATGGTCTTACCATAACCATTAACGTCTATCACTCCACAATCACTATAATAATTGCTTACCATCACTGTCACCAATCACCACCATATATATCAAATTACTATCAACCATATATATATATATATATATTCATCCAAATCACCACCGGCTACTATTACTTTCGACCATCATTCTACATCTAATCACTTTCACTATTACAACTATATATTTCACTATTTGTTATTTACTATCACCAACAACAACGTCAAATAGGACAACCCACTACCATCACTATTAATTGCTAGCTTCGACTATCACCAACATCACTATCACACGCCATGACCACCAATTAACCACTTACATTATCATCACAATCATATTCATTATACTACTATCAACAACCACCATCATCGACAATAACTACCAACTCCCAGAGTCATAAATCAGTACTGTCAATCGTTTCTACTATCCTATTCATCACTATATACCATCACCATTATCAATTACCAGGGGCATACCCAAGGGGATCTCCAAGGTTCACTTGAATCTAAGTTCCCCTTCCTAGATCATATATACTAGTGTTATATTTTTAAAAAATTAAATACGTAAATATAAATATGTAAACCCCTGCTTAAAATATCATATAATACTATAATGATTGGGTGCATTTCTTTAAGTAATCGGAGTTAGAAACTTAAATCTTAAATGGTTATTGGTAGCATCTTTTGCATTTTAATTAAATTTTTCTTTGATGTTTTTCAAAATTTTCAAGTCCTTTGGACTTATAGTTTAAAGTTTAACAGGTTCAATAATAAAAACCTACAAATAATCAAATTTATCTATTACATTCATCTTTTCGTAATAGTGCACTCATTCTTTTAAATTCTTGGATACAGACCTCTACCAATAACCATCATCACATTTCACTTATTATGTATAATAATATTTTGATACTAATAATTAAGGTTAAGATATTTAACTATATGTAGAACTTTTTCATTGTTAATAAATAAACATCAAACACATTCAAAAAACATACTTGAATGCTCCTACTTTTGGAAAATAGAAATGTTATGACCATAACAAAAAGGTTCTGGTCCCTTAAAAAAATTTCTAGATCACCAAAAATTGCAAAACATTTGTCATATTATCAACACATGTTTGAAATAATAATACCAAAATATAAGTGTTGCATCATTATGTTGTAAATTAAAGTAGATGATTTGAGAAAATGACATGAAGATATTCTTACTTCATGGGTAGCCTGATATACTTTCACGATCCGAAATCGAATGTAATAGTACTTGATCAGAATAAGTCAATTTAAATTTAACGATAAAATAAAAATAACATGCAGAAATAATAATTAAGTAGAGTAAATAACTAAAAAGAAAAATCTTATCAAATTTCAATATCACCCAAGGATTGATTGTCACATATATCAGCCACTATCAATATACAGAAAATTAAAATAAGCACAAGTTTAAAATGTCTTTTTTCTTAAATAAAATAAATAATTAAATAAAAAAACAAAAATAAGAGAGTCTGCCGAATGATAATTATATATATATATATATATATATATATATATATATATATATATATATATATATATATATATATATATATATATATATATATATATATATATATATATATATATATATATATATATATATATATATATAGGTAGGCATCATTTGATAGAGATTGGATCACTAATCAACAAAATGTAAAACTAAAAGTAGAAAAAAGTTTTAAAATTATTGTAAGTGGAGTTTGAATGTGAGGGCCACATTGAAAGTGCAAATTATTAAAAATGTACTATTATTTATACATTTTTTTAAATATAAACCAAAGTATATTCCATTTAATGCCAATATATTACAACCCTCACATTAAAATTATTTTTATTACTCATTCGACGTTCAATATTCATACTTAGATCTGTGCGAGAATCGCTTCCTATAAAAAAAAATTAAATATTTAAAATTTGAATTCAAAATTTCTAATAAAGAGTAAAATGTCATATTCATCTTAAATGTCATATTTTATTTATGATTTATAAATGGATTATGTATGGCTGTTGTGATAGGTACATAAATTAGTGGAAAATCTAACATGATAACAAAGTAGGATTAACAAAGATTTAGAGAAATATACTTCTGGTCAACAAATGTCCAGATGGTTCCTTTTTCTATTTTATTGATAAGGATTTAGTATTATAAATTATTTTTCTTTATCTTTAATTCCCATTGTATGCCAACCAAATTTGAAGTATATATATTATATAAAAAAAATTACGCGGATAAAAAAATGATATACTAGTTAATTAGTTAATATGGTTATAGTTTGAATTAATTATGGCGCGCGGCAAACATCTAGCTGTAATTACAGATTTGAGTTTTGTATAATTCGCACAATTTATACAAACGTTGTGCACGAATTGAATTGTATAGCAGAACATACAAACACTGTGAATTGTATATCGAATTATACAAATATTGTACAGTAATTATATAGCGAAATATACAAATGTTATACAAAACTATGAATTGTATAGCGAATTATACAAATGTATACAAATGTTGCGCGAATTATACAAATACTATTATTATTATAGTTACAAAATGTAATTACTCAAACTACAGCTATAACGTATTTTTTAATGGCTATATTCGAAAATTCCTCTGTTATATATCTGAACCAAAAAAGGGAGGAAAATAAGCAAACACCCAATATCAATTTCAAAGGGTCACCCACATATTGATTTGGGGTGTATGGATGGACATTTTAGTGGGCTCACATGAATTCAATTTCCACTTTAGAATTTTTTAATTTTAATTTTTTTAATATATATTTTAGTGTTTATGATCCAATATCGAGGGATAAGTTACAAATATATATAGTTCGTCAACTAGTATATCAATATGGTCAAATATACATAGTAATATTGATTTTGTATAGGTAAATATATTAGCATAAGAATACATAATCTGTATATTTGGTAAATTAGTTGGTCGAAGTGTTTAGAGTCGTAATAATCTCCTCTTTCATTTTGTTGTTCTTTTCCACCCCCAAACTTTATACTTCCTTAGTCCCATTTTACGTGACACTCTTTGACTCAATATAATATTTAAAAAAAAAGGAAGAATTTTAAAACTTCAGAAAAATTTAGTGGCACTCACCTGAATTCAATTCCCACTTTTTCGAATTTTAATTTTTTTTTTTATGTTTTAGTGATTACGATCCAATATCGAGGAATAAGTCACAAATATTTATAATTTGGCCAACTAATTTACCCTTTTGATGTTTTAGTGATTACGATCTAATATCGAGGGGTGTATATATAGTTTGGCCAACTAATTTACCATTTTGATGTTTTACTGGTTACGGTCCAATATCGAGAGGTAAGTTACATATATATATATATATAGTTTGATCAACTAATTTATCAAAATGGTCGTGTATATATATACATATACATAACCTATATATTTGATAAATTAGTTGGCTAAAATGTTTAGAATCATATCTCGCCTCTCTCATTTTGTTGATTCCACCCCAAACTTTATAGTAGTACTTGACACATTTATGTTATTTGAAGGGAAAAAAAATTAATATGTTTGTTAAAACTAATGATACTTCCAACAATTTCAACACAGAATAAACAATTTGATAAAATCTTACCAAATTGGATGCATGCCATTTAGTTCTGAATAAACAATTGAAGGTCTTATTTGTCATCTCTTTCACACATTGAGATAAGTCATAATCAATTAATTAATTATTGTCATCACTTTGGCAGGTCAATTAAAAAAAATGATAAATATCCTGATTAATCTTTAATTAAGATTATTTTCCTCAGTAAACTATAGTAAACGCGGTTTGTTGAAAAAGGTCAGAAACTGAATTTCCATGGAAAGGTTTTGTTGGTTTGGTACTTGGTAGTAACGTAACACTCACACTTATATATATTAGATGATAAAATTCTATCGGAAATTCTTGTTTTTTAAAGTTATAGTATATATTTACTTATCATAAACAATCGCTTGAAAATAAAAATTTTAGAATCTCATTTCAACATACAAGCTAAATTGTGAAAATAAGTCGATACTAATTATACTATGGAGCACAAAAATATTAATTGAAAATCTAGCAAATGACTATATAAGATGTCCATAACGTGGGATGTATACACATTAAAAAAAATAATAGAAAAAGCATATATACTGCTAACTCACTTTTGGAAAAATATGAAATACATTTGTGAAATAAACATGGGTGTGTGTATATTTCTATTATAAAAGATAAGAAAAGTTATTTATTTATCACCTTATATCTTTTGTAATGCAATATAATGAATGAACCGTACGTGAATTTTATCAATATTTTTAATGATATGTTTCTTTGTGAGATTTTAATCCAATTAATAATATCTAACAAGTGGTTGAAGCAGGTAGCTGTTGTACGATATGCCTGCTTCAGCTGCTAGTTTGAGCTATCTGCTTCTCCTTCTCCTTGATTACCTGCGGTTTAATCAAAATATTCTGTCGACTTTGACGTGTCTGCTTTATCTATTTCTCCTCCTCATTTATTACATGCGGCCCAATCAAAATATTTCATAGATTCTTCAACTATGATTTTACAATACTATCCCTATTAAGATATTTTTATTGGGCTCGTGCTGGCGCGGACGCTTAATGTATAGATGCTATAAATGATAAATATTTTTTAAATATGGTATTCCTAGATAATAAATAAAAATATATATTTAAAAATAGTAAATATTTTATAAAAGAAACTCAAAAAGGTAATTATCCCTACTAATATCTATGGACTATAACCTTTATTACATCATTGGAAATTCTAAGTCAAATTTAAAATAATATGTTAAAACGATAAACTATATATATAATGATGTCAGGTTGGTTTTTTAAAATTAAAATCAAACCAACCCACATATAGTCGGGTTTTTTTTTAAATACCAAACCAAGTCAAATCAAACCACTAGTTGGATTTTTTTTCTCGGGTTGACTTGGTTTGCGGTTTAATTTGGTTTTCGGTTTGATTTTGTTCACCACTACAATTCGTGCACAACGTTTGTATATTTTCTATACAATTCACAGTATTTGTATATTTCGCTATACAATTTTATTCGTGCACAACTTTTGTATAATCGCGCATAGTGTTTGTATAAATCGCGCGAATTATACAAAATTAAAATGATAATTACAGCTAAATATTTTTCACGAGCCGTATTTATTCAAATTATTGTTATGTTAGCTAATTAACTAGTATATGTATGGTTATTCACGTAAGTTTTTCAAAAAAATTAAGTTGAAGGAAAGGTAGTGGCTGTATCTTGACTCATTGGACCAGAATCTTGGTGGGCCTAGAAAGCATGGCCCAGTATTGCATTTGGGCCCAAATCCTACTGACATCTGGCCCATTGGGCCGTAAATATAGCAAAATATTACAATAAATAACATAAAGCACATTACTGTGTTAATTACTTGTTGAAATAGCAGTTTTTCAAAATTATATTTTTTGTCAGACATGTATCTGATGAAACAAATACAGGTATCTCAGAATAATTAGGTTAAATTAGGTGTAATTTGTTTCAAATATAATAAATTCAAGAATGATTCGTATTTGGAATATACTAACCCAAATTTTATGTATCTGTATATCTTGTATCAATTTCATCCAATATATTTGATCAATTTTACGCAGTGCATCCAATATTAATATTTTGTTTGAGTATTGTGATATAAAATATCTAGTGTATTCGTTGCATAGATACATGTATCCAGTATTATCATATGCATTGGTAAATTCAGTGGAACTGCCATCATCACCGAACAGAAAGAGACAAGCAGAGACAGAGAGGGGGGGGGGGTGAGGGAGCGAGGGGAGAGAGTAGAAAGATGGGAAAGAGGAGAAAAAGGACGAGATTATATAATTATTTTTAAAGTATAGTGAAATTTAGTAAATATGACATGAATATTTGTTTTATTAGATAGTTCTTGAATATACTAATATTCTTCACATTTCAAATAGCGGAATATTTGTATTCTCATTTTTTAGGAGTAGTTTGGTGACCAAATTATATCAGAATTATAACAACAACAGTGTCATATCGCCAAACGAAGTGTGAGGAGAGCAGAGTATACGTTAACCTTATCACTATCTCGTGAAGGTAGAAATGTTATTTCTAAAAAACCCACAAATCAAGTGCAACAAATTCAATGACAGAAAAAATACAACAACTAACAAGGGAAGCAATGCGAAGCCAATAAAAACGATTCTCCCTAGAATTATAAGACGTAAATTAAATGATAATTTAATTAGTTGATTAATATTTTAACTACCATATCCTTTTCTCACCCTATTTTTATTTATTTTTTAAATGTGAGAAAATCTTTACAATGATAGTCATTTGTTGTTTTATTACGGCATAAATAAATAATTTAAGAATTGTTATTTCACGTAGAAAGTGGTAGAATTTTTATGATATCCTATCATGTGGCATTTTTTCCCAATTTCATTCGAAAAAAATTACCTTACTATAACTAAAAGCATTTTAATTTTGAAATTTTCTATTTATCTTAAATAAAATGATTTATAATAATAAAAATATTTCAAAATTATTTTAGATCATAAATTTAAAAAAAAATTAAATACTATGCTACGTAAAATAAGAATGAGGAAATAATTAATTTTAAAATTATTAATCCCGACATGAAAAATTAAAACAAACAGATGACAAAATAATTACACTCAATGAGTAGGTTTTAAAAGTAATTATTAACAAATGTCTTTATTAACAAGAAACAGTAGTTTGTAGAGACGAAATAATTATTTTATTTTATTTTAGAGAATTAATAATAAAATTAATATATTTTTTATTTTTTTAGAATTTACTAAATATATTATTGTTAGTATTGTTGTATTGTTGAATAGTCGTTACATGGATTTCTCATTCATATTTTTCTGTCTATTATTGTACCAGAGTTTAATTTTCACTTGTATCCTAATTTCCAAAAAAAAAAAACTTAGGATGAATCCATTTTTGCTTGTGTCATCATGAACGGGAGCTACCTCTTTGTTAGGGGGTTGATTTTATATATAGCTAAAATAATTTTTTATATGTATATTGTAAATGTCAAACCCTCTTCGATTAGTTCGATTGACGGATAGGGCAAATATTGAAAAAATTTCAAACATTCATCTTGAATTTTGAACGTTGAAAAAAGTCTCAAGAATTTAATTAGTTTGGGATGGAGGGAGTATGAATTTACAAATTATAATACTCCCTCCGTCCTATTTTATGTGGCATCCTTTGACTTGGCAAGGTGTTTAAGGAATAAAATGAAGACTTTTAAAACTTGTGATCCAAAATCATTGTGTGGTTGAGAATCATTTCATTAAAAGTAAAAAAAAAAATTTAAGATTAAATTATTTCTAAAAATAACCTGTTTCTTTTTAACAAACGAGTGTCACATAAAATGAAAAAGTATCCGAAATTAAAAGTATCAGAGATTCACAGTAGAAGTTACTGTTGTTGTGGCTGAAAAATAAAGCAGAAATGGGAGGCAGAGGATTCTGAAATTAGAGTAATTTTATTATATATATATATATTATAATGAAAACAAGATCTGATATTCTATTAATGAGAGGTATGAAATATGGGAGGCAAAATCTGTCTCTTTCTTAAATTCATCAAAATCTATAACTTCCGTGATCCACAGCAACAAATAAAAAGTTTTATCATAATTATTTAACACATAATATAATAATTTTAGTACTATTATTACAATAACAACATATTCAGTGAAATATATGCAGATCTTACTACTATCTCATAGAGATAGAGAAGTTGTTTTCGGAAAACTTTTATCTAAAAAATCAAGGTCGATAAGCGGAAGATACTAGATATAGAAAAAACAAAAAGAAATGAAAAGGAAAAAATGACTAATAATGAAAAGCAAATGATAGTATGTAAATACAATAAAAGTAACAAATATAAAATAGATATTGACAACACAGGATATAAAGACACGACTAATTCTACTAACCTACTATATCACAAGACCAGACATCAACCTGTCCCTGCTAGCCTATTAGCCTTAATACCCTAATCGCGACCTACACTCTTTTCTATCTAAGGTCATGTACGTTCTCGGTGCGATGAAGTTTCATCATATCTTCTCTGATCAAACCTCCTAATACTTTTTCGATTTACCTCTACCCCTCAGTGTAACCCCTAAATCCAACATCCCCTACCTCTTAACAGGAGCATCAATACTTTTTCTCTTCACATGTCTAAACTATCGCAGTCTCGCTTCCCTCAACTTGTCAGCCACAAGATCCACCTCTAACTTCTCCCGAATGATCTTATATTATATTTAGTACTAACAATAAATACTATTAAAGATTTTAATAATTTTTAATATAATAATATTAATTAAATTATTTTTAATTATTTTTGTGACAAATAAATATATACTAAATAAATTTATTATCACTAAACATATCTTTTCATTACGATGTTTATTCTAATATATCATTCAAAAATTCACGTTTTTTTATAGCCCCGACGATTCAAATTATGTTTTATATTACAGCAAAAGATGATTGAACTGTGATCATCATTTACAATTTAATTGGGAAAATTAGATTTTCAAAAAATTCTATATAAAAATGAAAGAGAAAATTTAGCTAAATTATGAACACACACATTTAATGTACAGAAAAATATTAAAAAATGATGGTTTAATTTTACAAATTTTATTTTCAATCAAACACTTTTACATAAATAACGGTGGATTAAATAAATTTTATAATAGTAAAGTTGTATTAAAAAGTTTGTAAATAAAAAAAAAATTAAAGGCAGACCAGAGTAGTGAGTCATCAACCTTATGAAAATGATTGATTGGATATATAAATTTTTTATTTTCTTCTTCTCCACCTTCTCATCTCTATTTTCTCCCTTATTTACCCTTTTGTCCTTTCAATTTTTTTTAATTCCATTAAAATTGTTTTCTTTCTAAAAATAACACTAATAGGGATTTTGGTATTATATATTTTGGAAATTGAGAAGACTTTCCATTTGGGAAAAGGAAAAAAAATTAGAAGAAGCTATTATTTTTTGGGAATTTAGCCATTAATTGAGAATTTAAAATTTAAATTTAAGACTTTTAATAGTAAATTTAAAGTTAAGATTTTATATGTTGATATCATAAATTATGAGTTCAAATAAATTCGTAGATAAAAGGCTACATTCATCCATTTAATTTGCAATACTGATAATTCAATAATATTAATTAAAATGTTGAGGCTTTTTTTATTATTCGAAAAAATTAAAATGTTCAAAGCTCAGTTAATATAGAATAAAAAGAGGAATACCATATTTGGTGAGAATTCTAAAATTTGCTTATTTTATGAGTTAAGTTTTAAATTTTTAAACAAATTAAATTCACAATTTGAAATTTTAAATCATACATAAATTGAAATTAGATTTTTCTTCATATTTTTATAAATAAATGTCGAATTCATATCAAATTTTACGACTAAATGGTTCGAGTGTATTATTGCATCACGTACATTTCAAACTTGTGGAAAAAATAAAAAACTTTATTTGTTCATATTAATTTTATAGTAGCAAATTAAATTACTACTATAAAAGTTTATACTTTTTTCCTTTTTCTAATTGTTAGGTCCTAACGTGTTGTGTACACATCAAAATCTTCCTCCCCAAAAAGTTGTAGACCAAAAAATTATGTGTGTATATATATTTTTTTAATTTTAAAATATTTATCGTATCTTTTATTTATATATAGATTTAAAAATATTACTTTAAAGGAAATTTGATTATTTTATTTTTTTAAGTATTTAATAATTATTAGTATTACTCCCTCTCCTTTCATCTTTGTCATATCTGGTCTAATTCGCCTATAGATTGAGACGAGGGTTCTCAAATAACCACTTAGTATGTTGTTGTTGTTGTTTTACGCCCTAGATTTAATAATACTTGTACACTATTTCTTTTGCACACTTTTTAAAAGTATGAGTTTTGTTTGAAAGTGGTACGTAATTAATTTTGTAATAATTTTTTTACTTTTCAATTTTGACATTTTCCTAGCTTTCAATATTTTCTAGAGCATAAGAATCACTTGATGATAAAGAGCTATTTTTGTAATGAAAAATTATACGAGTAATAATAATACTTCAATTACTATACTCTATCATATGAGTCTTAATTCTATTTTAGAAATATTTTTACTTCTTCTAAAATAGTTTTAAAAGTTTATGTAACAAGTGACTTAATTGAAAATTTTAATACTAAAATCAATAACAAATTTACGTACAATTTAAACATTTGTGATATTATATGGCGTAGAATAATTTATATGTAACTACTAATGTTCTTATAAATAGTAACATGGATTGTTCTATTAAAAACAATACTTATCAAAATATAATTAACTGTTATGTATTTAAGCAACTATGAGAATAAACATAAAATAATATTGAGGTCTTTTGTTAATTTTAAAAAATGACTTGTTTGCTTTAGAGGAAAAATCAGGACAAAATGACTTGATTTAAAGGAAAAATCAAGAAATCAATTAAAATCATATAATCGTAATTCACTTTGTTCATTGTCATTATGGATAACTCTTTAGGTGGTTGTTTTTCTGTAAATTTATGATCATTTAAATGTATATGCTTGTTCTTGTCAAATATTAGCTTCTACGTTAACTCATTTGGTTCAAATTTGTCTCAAGTTTTATTGTTATTATCAGAGGTTTAACTCGCTGATTTACCTCCCTTTTTCTCTATCTCTTGTTTATCTAATGTCGAGTTTAATGAAATAATTTGTGTTTGTCTTTCTTGCCATGTGTTTTCATAAGTTCTATACTATTCTCATCTTAAAATGATTTGTTGGGTAAGGAGGTAATTTGTAACTCATATTAAGTTTAACTTAAATATAGACTTACAAATCAATGTAGATTGAGATATGAACACAAATCAATGTAAATTGGGTATGAATCAACTGATGTAATTTAATCTCTTCAAAAAATTCTTCATTTCCAAAAGGATCGAGGTGACTATGAATCCAACAGTTTATCGGCAGACACTTTAAAAGTACCTTTGGCGGGATTCAGTTTCACGTTATATCGGCGTAGACGATCCGAACTCTCGCGGGACTTGATGATAACATCATCCACATACACGTCGATCTCTTTGTGAATCATATCATGAAAAAGAGTTGTCATAGCCCAAGTAGCTCCAGCATTTTTGAGACCAAATGACATTATTCAATGCACATCGCAAGTGTGATAAAAACTATCTTTTCTACGTCTTCTTCATCCATTAAAATCTGGTTATGAAAAGTGGTAATTAAACGTGACAAAATCATCAGCAGTTATAAAATAAAGATTACTTAAAATTTGAATTTTAAATGTCAATATTTTTAAAATTTTGATTTTAAAACTCCTCTTCTGAATCCCCATAGAGAGGAGTTTCTGGAAAAAGAAATTTGAAAATGATGGATCTCAACCATAATTTTTTGAGGCAATTACAAAATCGTTCTAAATATGTACTAAAATAGTTTAATGGTCGAATAAATATCAAAATATCAAAATATACCAAAAAGAGTTTGATTTTTTAAACCAAAATGTTGTTCACCATTTTCTCAATAGATTTTTATGTTTCTTTTTTCGAAATATACAAATTATATTAATAATACTCTATCTATTCACTTTTACATTGTCTACTATTAGAAAATAAATAACATTTTTATTTTTAGTTGTCATTTTAACATATGAAGAAAAAATAATTATTTTTTTTTATATTTTATTCTTAGAACATTTTTCAATACCTAATATTAAATATTAATTAATAAAAATAGTGTAATAAATTATATATTATATATTTTCTTAATTAATGAATATGCTAAATACAAATGTAACAAGTAAAAATGAACAAATGAAGTATATTTTCAATACTCCTTCTGCGCAATAATAATTATCCACTATTGACTTGACATAGGGATAAAGAAATAGTAAATGATGCCTACTTGAGAAGCTAGTTGCAAGGAAATAAGCGAGGAGGAAGCGAAGCTGTCTACGAACTTTGCTTCTCCCCTATGTAGTTGTAATACTTGGCTTGTCGCTACTTTGATTCAAAAAATAACCAATGGTTCCCCACTTTCTCCGCTTTCCGCAATCATAACCACTTGTCACTCCGATTACTTCATCCTTTGACTATAATAAATACAATATCTTAAAAAATGTAATGGAGAAATAACTACAATTAATGATAAAGATAAATTAGAAACTAAATATAAAATCATCTCTTAATTCCATAAATTGAATAAGTATTATTCAATATCTATTTTTAGTATAACAGACAACTAAAAATAAAAGAAGAAAGTATAATTTATTTATTATTTAATTTATTAGTATCCTATTGTTACATTCTGAATGATATCCTGCTATTTACTTCTTACGAGATAGTGGAAAGGTCTGTGTACATTTCTATCATCTTCAGACCCCACTTATAAAATTTAACTTGATATGTTGTTATTGTTGTATCCTGCTATTTCAATTTTAATATAATTCCCATGATAATAAATATGAAAGAATAAAAAATAAATAGAAGATATTTTTGTATTCAATTTAGGAAACTGAAATTCTCATGAATAGGGCACAAACTTTTTTGCCAACTTTTTTTAAAATAGCATAGGACAGGTTGAGATCTTGGAAATCAACCACACAATTCAGCCAATGAATGATATGATCTTTTAGCAGTTCAATGAATTAGTAATTCAAATCATTTTCTAATTCTTTTTTTTCCAATAATAGTACAAAAATGTCGGCAAAATCTTCTGAATTTTGAAAGCTGGATTTTTCTTTACCAAATGTTTTAGTGGATATTTAATTTGCACCCTCTCTTATCTACCATTCTTTGTATTTTTGGTTAGGTTTTTTTTTATGGAAATGTTTTTTAGGCATATGCAACTTTCTTTCCTTGCTAAATTTTGCTCCTTTTCCTCTTTTGTTTGGCACAATGACTTTAATGTGTGATATTATTTTTAACTTAATGGACGACGAGAAAGTGTTGTTCGAATAGTAAGTATTGTTCATCTTTAATTTTAAGATTGTAGATTTGAGTTATCATCAGAGTAAAGAGATGGAAAGTTCTAGAGAGGAGTTAAAAAAAGTGTCAAAATGACACAACGAAACCTTATTTGAGGTATTTAAAATAAGCTCTGTCAATAATTTTCGTTCGTAAAAAGAAAATTATTCAAAGAAGAAAATTATTGATCGGAAAATTATATTATATGGAGAGACGATGGAATTCAAGAATTAAGAGTGTAGGGGGGCACTACTATTTTTAATATAGACATGTTTGTTAGTTTATCTTCGAATAATATAAATATGTCAATTACTTGCTAAAAAGTTTGGGATGGAACTCTTAAAAAATCGAAAAAAAATTGAGGTATAACTAGTAAAATATGAAAAGAAATAAAATTAGGAAAAATGCTAAATTAATAATCAAGCTTCACAATTACACACACATATTTTAGGCATATAAAGATTAATAGTAATATATAGTAATAGTAGAGTTTATAATCAAATCATACCCCCCACCCCTACTGTATTTAGACAGTAGTCACTATCTTGTACTTATGCATATTAAAAAGTCATAACATATTCTTCTTTTGTACCAAAAAAAAAATATGTATTCATATTTTCGAGATTGCCCGTAACACCTCTACCCTAAGGGTAGGTCCATCTCTGGTTGTACATATATATAAAGTCGATTTTTTCCATGTATCTATAGAAGATGAAAAATCACTAAGTGAAAATCGTATTTCTACTAATGTCATGAGTGAGATCTCTACACTTTTAATTATAGGTCAAGAGTTAAACCCTAAATTGACTAGTGGAAATATGATCTCTTGCAAGGAATTTTTTTGATTAAAATACTTATCAAATAAATAGTTATCGATTTAAAGTTCGATCGCATTCGTCGCACGAATTTGCCTAATGCAATTTATTTTTTTAATGTGATTCACATATTATCACATTAAAGTGAGGTTTATTTGATGCGCATATGAATAATAGCAATCGTAGTTCTCTTTTGAACAACAAAGAAAAAAAAAATGAAAAAAGAATCATGTTATAATAGAGGATTTGCATTGACTAACAAGTTTAGGAAACCTATAGACTAATGGCTACGTAATGTTACTAGTAAAATAAAGCAATAAAGATTGTATGTATAGATAATGTATACATCACATCAAATAAAAATTTTAAAAGAATATTAGTTCAACAAAAATTACTTGACGTATGATATTCTAACACATAAATTGACCTTTTCTTTATGGTGATGAGAAGCCCTAATCGATTACATACATAATTCACAATTTTGGATCACTAATCATATCTTTGTTTTTTTTATTTCCATTGTTATTTGGTATTTATTTTATAAAATTCGATTAGACTGGATTCGTAATCTCACTTTAAGAGTAAAACATCTCCTATCAAAGATAATTCCATATCAAAATAATTCAAATTTTAGATCTTAATTTCAGAATGAAAGAATACTTATTTATTTTACCGTGCTATTCTTTAGTGGTGCCACAAATTTTATTACTCAACAATTTGCATGTGACAAAACTAAAGCTTTCTTGATTTAACATAACTTAAGAATAAAAAAAATTCTAACTAATCACAATTTGACAAATGCACCTCGCCCTTTATTAATCATTGCTTAAATTAAAGTTAAAATAGTATTTTTCTTCAATAATTTGACAAAATGTACCTTCAAATTATTAGTTTGACTTTGTTATACATCATCATATAATAAGTACGTTGTTGTTATCCAATGTTTTATCATGGTTGTAAATAGAAAAAATGAAATGTATTAATCATTTAATATGAAACCATTGGTAAATTATTCAATTTCGATTCTCATATTATAATTTCACCTTCTCCTTTTTCTCTTACTCTATCTGATGTAACAAGAAAATTATTTATTTGTATTTTAAAAAAAGTTTGGTAATATTTATACTCACATTACGTACTTCTTTTCACACGTACATTAGCAAAGAATTGCCCCTCACACTAGATGTGTCAATGGTTTCTTAAAAAATATCAAAGTCAAATTTTATCAAATTATATATAAATTTCTTTTAGGTGAATTTTAGATTTTGATTTGAGTTTATAGCTATATCAAATAATTTATATGTTGAAATCAACATGGACGATAATGGAATGGTGGAGATTTCTTCAATTTTTATTGTTACCAGGTTATATCACTCACATTCATTTGTTTTAATTTGTATTCACACATCTACCGTCTAACTACAATTTTGAAAATCACGTTTATCGATTTGTATCACGTGTATTCATTCACTTTAATTTTTCTATTATTCATTAGCTCCACTGTATTAATTTATATCAATTTGTATCACTCACATTTATTTACTCTCTATTGGTTATATCAACTCATAAAATTCTGATGGAGGCAATTACGATAGATTATATGCATTCACTTAATTTTCTTGTTATCAACGCATACAATCACAATGGCATATATGTCCTTGCTCAACAAATTGTATTCTCTCTTATACAATGAGATACAGTGAAAACATTCATCTAATAGTTGTTTAAATGCATACGGTCTTGATGGATATAGTTACAATAAGTTATATGTGTTCACTAAATTTTGTTATGCCAAAGGTATAATCATGATAAGTTGTATGTATTCACTTAATTTCATTGTACCAATGCATATAATCACGATCGTTTGTATGCATGCATTCACTCAATAGATAATATCTCTCTCCGATACAATAAAATATAGTAAAGATACATTTAAAAAAAAAGAAGATTACCCATTGAAAATACATACAACTTACTCCAATCATCATTGTACATATTGTATTTATACAGAATAAGATCAATTTTTAGACATTATTCTCTCTACATAAAGGGAAGAGAGTATGAACAAAGCAGAATGAATTGAAATTTTGCTATGAAATGAAATGAGTAGCTAGGATTTGTAATTATTTAAAAATTGATGACTTATATGCTCTCATGCTCAACATCCAAACTAAAAATAACAGAAAGTAAAAAGACACAAAAAAATTTATGTGAAAATCTAAAAAATCATGATCTATCCCACAAGATTTCAAACTGAACTTCATTTTCATCGAGGAGTAACAAATGGTTACAAACTCTTGCAATTAAGGATTAAATTCTTAATCTCTTCCCCCTTGCTATGATAATTCGATAACTCTAGCACCTAAGCAACAATTTTGTTGCCCACTAAACTAATCAACTTTGATCAATTTCGACTTCAAGACACGACATAGCTAACTCTAGCTGAACTTCCCATAACTTAAAGATTAGAACAAGCACCCAATTCCTTTATAGATCAGGATTAGATTCACAACGTAAGAGCTATATATATTACTAAAAAACAACTCAAAACTAAGATGACATTCTACAGATCCAGCACATTGCCGCTTCTTTGTTTGATATTTTCTTGGAGAATAATTTTGCTTTTCTGATTGTGAAAGTGATGAATAGCAAAAATGTGATTTTATCAATGTTATTAGACATAGTATAAGATGACCATATCTTGCTAGAACAATTCTATTGACCAAGAGGCTTGCCACACTTACACATCTCGAGTACTCACAAAAGTCATTATTGATAGGGTACTTTTTGCTACTGTCACTTTCAACTAAACTAAATGATTTTATCATGAGAACATGTCCCATACTAAATCTTAGTTTGTCAAATTATCAAAATTACAATATAACAAAAATGTATCTATGTACGACAAATATATGTTATAAGTTAGTTACATCATGTAATTATTCAATGCAAAAACCATGTTAGGAGTGTTGTTCTCATAATAAGTCCATAAATATGTGAATTCAAATTTGATCAAATCTCAATAAGAATATCAAATACGAGTAAGTTTCGATTGGCACGAAAGGCATAACAATCTGGGTATTGTCTCAGAGAGAGGCTTGTGGAATGAAAATGTCAATGAAGATGCGGACCACCTGCATCTGAACAAAACGGGCATGAAGAGATTAACCATACTTTTTTTTTTATCTTTTGTGTTGTTCAGTTAGACCGATTCTCGGATCTTTTTCCCACTAAAGGTAATGAAAAGAATTCAACAAAGTCAGTTGATTAGGATAAATCGTATCCTTAGAGATTGATGATGGAGAAAGAGAATTTTTGGTTTAGTTTTCCACCTTCAACGACAGAAAATATAGTTCACTGAATTCTATGATGAATCTATTAACTGAATTCTATGATGAATCTATCTATCTATACCATATTAAAAGCGTGAAGACCCTTAAAAAATGTTGTTTGAACTTTTTTCCCTTTATTAAAAGACTTGTTTTAAATTAAATCGTCTTTTCAATTTAAAAAAATTATTATTTAATTATATTTATAACATTAACTTTTAAAATATACGGAAAGAACTGATAAAATAAGGACTTCTAACCGTGGAAAGACTCTTAATTTTTTCTTATTTATAAACTTCTACTCCTTCCTCATTTGAATCAAGATAATACCCTGCTGCATAAAATTCTATTTTAACCATAAGTTGTAATTAGTGATAAAATAATTATCCAAATAATTATTTATAAATAAATAATTTATTAAAATTATTTTTATAAATTATTTATAATTTTATAAATTTATCATTAAATTTAATTTTCTCGCTTTGGTCACACGCAAAAAATAAAATGCGGGTACAGGCAGAAAACCAGAAAGAAGAAAAAAATAAAGTTGGAAAAAGAAAAAACCAGCTACAGGGGTAAAATAGGAAATTCAAAACCATCCCGTCTTCCATTGCAAGAAGAAAGCTCTGCTTACCACTTTCAGCTAGCTTGTTTATATACCCCATCAATCTCCGCTTCCCAAGGAAGAATCTCTTTTTTCTCTTTAACTTATTTCCTCTTTCATCTACTCATTCACATACTTATTTTCTTCACTTGAGTCTTTTTTCCCTGGATTATGGTAGTGACCCTTGTTCATTGTTCCCTTATGACATAACCTTTTTTGTTCAAATTTCAAGATTCAATCAAGGAACCCCATTTCCCACTGCTTAATAAAGAAACCCCACATAGTTTCTTTTCACAATTTGTGAATCCCAGAAAACTTCTTGAAAGAATAAAGATATGGAAGTTGGAAGGGTTATTAATGAAAGTTCTGTTTTGCTTCCAAGTGAAAAACTTTCTCATTGTCTTTGGATGTCCAATTCTTCCCCCTCTTTCCATGGTAAAGAATTCTTCTCCATCCTGCTAAAAATATGTTCTTTTTCATGTAAGCTTATCAGGGTTGGATTCATGGTTTTAAATTTATGGTCTTTGGTATGTTGTTGTTGTTGGACGATAACCCTTTTTGGTTAAGTGGATTTTTTATACAAATATGGAGTCTGAACTAAGATATGTAGATCAAGGTTATAGTACTTAGCCTTTTAGTTTATTTCAGCTCAAAGGTTGAGTCTTTGATGTCAAGTGTATAGTTTGTACATAATTGGTAGTTTCTTACTAACATTATTTAACTCTCCAACTTTTCCTAGAAAAGTTCAGATTTTGCTCAATTCAATGTGTGGAATTTGGACACTTGTTTTGTACAATTTTCTGTCAAAGTTTGAATTTTTGAGCTTTAGAAGTAGAATTACTCTGATTTCGGGAGTTGATTTCTCGTATGATCACTCAACTAATACTTTTATTATCTTAAAAATTCACTTTCTTTGTTGGAAAAATTGGAATCAAGAAAAAAGAAAGTAACTTTCTGAGTGAATGACCATATGAGAAATGAACACTACATGGTTAAAAGTAAGTGTATTTTCAAGTTTTTGACACATTAGTGACCTTGTTCTTTGTTGATTTCTCTGTTTCAGGTTCTGCATCAATGGTTAATTTCGAAGATGTTGGCCGAGGAGAAGTCAACAAAGAGAGGCCATTTTTCCCAGCAATTGACAAAGAAGAAACTAGCAATGATGATTATGATAGTTGCTATCACCAGCCAGAAAAGAAGAGAAGACTTTTGCCTAATCAAGTGCAGTTTCTTGAGAAGAGTTTTGAGGTAGACAACAAGCTTGAACCAGAGAGGAAAGTTCAATTGGCAAATGAACTTGGCTTGCAACCTAGGCAAATTGCTATTTGGTTCCAAAACAGGCGTGCCAGATACAAGACTAAACTACTTGAGAAGGACTATGATGTTTTGAAAGCTAGCTTTGATAAACTGAAACATGATTATGACACCCTTTTCAAAGAGAGTGAAGATTTGAGAAATGAGGTATCTTGAAATTCCTTATAAAACCAGCATTCTTCATTAGGCATCAGAACTTCCAAGGGGTTTGTTAAGTGTCCTTTGTTAGTCGAAGAAATGAGACGGTGTTGTCTCATCACGTTATTAGAGTCAGACTCATCTGTATTCTTGGATTATCCACAGGCGTGGCGGGGTGTTGAAAGGTTAAGTGTATAGTTTGTTGTCTCCTTAATGGTCTTTGGACAATCCTCACTTCACGAGCTAGCTTCTGGATTAAGTTAGGTCTCAACTTCATTTCCTTAACATGAAATTGGTGGAGTCAGACTCATTCGTATTCTTGGTTTATTCATAGGTGTGCAAGGTGTTAATAAAAGTTAAGTGAATAGTTTAGTGGTCTTTGAACGATCAGGATCTAGCTTTTGAGATTAAGTTAGGTCTCTGCGTCATTTCCTTGATATTGTATTGGAGTCAGACTCATTCGTACTCTTGGTTTATCCATAGGTGTGTGAGGGTGTGGGGTGTCAAAAGATAAGCGAAGAGCTTGTTGTCCCCTTAATGGTCTTTGAACAATCCTCACTTGAGAGGAAGCTAGCTTCTGGGATTAAGTTAGGGTTCGGCTCCATTTCCTTAACATGGTATTAGAGTCGGACTCATCTCAGAGTGTTCAAAGTCAAGTGAATAGCTTATTGTCTCCTCAATGGTCTTTCAACGATCTTCACTTCTAGAGATAGCTTCTGGGGTTGAGTTAGGCATTAACTACACAAGGTCCATTTTCTTAGCACGATTTCTTATATATCGTTTTATTTTGTTGAATAGGTTAATTTGCTGACGGAAAAATTGCATAGGAGGGAACAAGAGAAGAAAAACTCAGAACAAAGTGAACCAATTAGTCCAATAAATGCACAAGAAACTCAAAAAGCAACTCCAATTGTTGTTACCTCAAGTATACCAAAACTAGTGTGCAAACAAGAAGATGCAACTTCAGCAAAAAGTGATGTTATTGATTCAGATAGCCCACATTATACTGATGGCAATCATTCATCAAATATATTTGAACAAGAGCCATCTGATTTTTCTCAAGATGAAGATGACAATCTAAGCAAGAGCTTTTTATGTTTCCCAGAAATTGGAGATCAAATTCAAGCTAATTCATGCAATTTGAGTTTCCAAATTGAGGATCAGCCTTGTTGGTTCTGGCAATATTGAGTTTTTAGTTTTCAAGATTTGGCACAATCTTATTAAGTCACTATAATCTCACAAGTGGGTCTGAGATCTTAGACTATGTGATGTGTAGACAGTCGAGTCGTATTTTTATCTTCTACCGATAGAGAGGTTGTTGCTGATAGATGCTCGTGTAAAAAAGGATATAGTGGTCCAAGGCATTTCTAAATTTCTTTGAACAATAATATGTTGTACATAGGATTACCAAGTACTACTACTAGTTTGACTAAATGAGGTGTCTTTAGACTCTTTATTAGCTTTGTTCCAAAATAAGTTGTGATTGGCCTTTTTTCTTTAGGTTAAAAATAAATGACACTTCCTCCGTTCACTTTTACTTGTTATTGTTTTATTTTTCGAAGTTTAACTTGACTAAACTTCAAGGTTAAATTGAAGTAGATAAACTTAATATTTAAAATCTAAAATTTAAATGGTTGGAAACTATGTGAAAAATATTATAAGTTACAACCTCTCTCATATCAATAAGATATGATGAAATAATGATCAGTAAAAGTGGACAGTATTGCCTTTCCCCCTTTCTTTTTTAGTTGATTCTACTGAATTATACACCTGTACCGCAAGTGATTCAGTTTGTTACTTTGTTTTTACTACTGATTTTTCTTTAAAAAAAATTTAAAAAGTTAAAATATATTGTTTTTATTTGGAAAAGTTAAATGATGACAAGTCATTTTCTAGGATATGTACAAAAGTAATTAAAAGCATGTGCATTTTCCTTCTAGTGGGATAGAACCTGTGGGAAAAACCACTGGATTATTAGGTGTATAAAAGAGTATAGTACATTTTTATTTTATTAGGTGTCAAGAATCTGAAAAAAGTTTTTATAAAAAAATATCATTAGAATTTGTAATTTTAATCACGTTTTGACATTTCTATGATTATACAAGCATATAAGTGAAGTTGAAGAGAAAGAAAATGAAAAACCTATTGACAAAAAATTAATTCTGAATATGTCAAGATATTTTTATGATTAAAAAAAATTTAAAATATAAAAACACGTTAGTCTTGAATAAACTAAAAAAAAGAAAAAATCATACAACATGAGATGAAAAAAATAAAATTTTTAATTTTTTTCCTAAACCTTTCAAGCGTGTATATATCATTTAATTTCTAGAAACAGAAAATACCAAAAAGAAACTAAAGACAAAGCTAACAACAACAATATACCCAGTGGAATCCTACAAGTGGAGTCTGGGAGCTCTCGTCACAAAAACCCATAAGCAGAATAAACTAGATATGGAAAACAGGAAAGGAAGAGAAAGAGAAAGTGAACAGGAATAACGATTAATAACGAAAAGCACATGATAACAAGTAAATACGAGACAATTAACATATATAAGGCAGATAAATACGATACCGGACAACTTTATTGTATTTCATCTTTTATATGATATAGTAATTTTACCTTTTTAATATAAACAAAACAATTTGAAAATTAATTATAAATTTTATTTTAAAATTATTATTTTATTCCATATCATTGAAAAAAAAAAGGGGGCAATACCCTCTTAAAGTCAAATTTTGTGGATTATTGGATTCAAAAGTTTATTTCAATAGGCAATGACTTTTTAGCTAGATGTTGACAATTTCTTTTCTTTAAATTAACTTTATAAATTGGACGTTGTGACACACCCCATCACTTTAAATATTTTTTTAATTGAAGGAATCAAAGTTTCTTTTTTAATTATTAATTAATAATATGAATATCTTTGCTGATGTATTTCTTGTTACATGTTAACATGTGTAATTTGTATTATAATTTGTGAACATATTTTAATTATTATTTTTTGGGTGTGTTGGGGGGTGGGGTGGTAAGAAAACATATTTAATTGCTAAAATTTAATCGTGGTGTTTATTTTAATCTTTTTTGTTTTATTTTTAAAGATAGAAAACAAGTAGCTTTGAAGGAACAAATCAAATGAAATATTTATATTCTAAAGTTTGTTAACTTCTTTAATGTAATTTTTAATTAACTAATCAGCTAGTAGGGGTAAGATGTTGTCTTGTCTTGCCTTGTAATGTAGTAGGTTAGTCAAATTAGTTGTGTCTGTCTATATTGTGTCGTTACTATCCGTTATTTATTTGCTACTTTTATTGTATCTATAAAATTGTCATATGCTTTTTATTCTAGTCGATATTCTATATCTAATATTTTTCTACTTTGAGGTTTGATATATTTGATTCTAAGAGTCTTTTGAAAACACCTTCTTTATCTATATGGGGTAGTTGTAAGACTTGAGTACATTTTACTCTCCCTAAACCCCACTTATAGGATTTCACTGAGTATGTTGTTGTAATTTTTAGTTAACCGCAAAGTTGGAACTTGAGGGGTGAATAGGAGGATTAAATTGAATTCGAACAGATTAAAAATAAAATTAAATTGCCGAATGGACATGTTGGATTGAATTTGGACAAATCAAAATGAGTTTAGTAAATAAATAAACAAATTATTAACTGTCCAAAAGTTATTTGTGCGGGCGCATGACTCAATCCGTTTAATTCTTTATAAGTTTTTAATTGTTTTTTATTATATTTTCTCATTTATAATTTTTTTTACCACATAAAACCTTTTATTTTCTCTATTATCACAATATGTAACATATTAAATAAAACAAAAATAACAAGTTTTCTCATTGATCAATTTACATCAATATTACATCCAAACTTCAAAAGAAGTATATTTTTTATGAGATAATTTTTTCACTTCTAATTATAACCTAACCAAACACTAGCTTGTAGTGTTAAGTTCTTGAGGAATCAAGTTTACTTTTAGATAAACCAACCAATAATTTAGAGACAAATAACACAATAATATATAGTTGTCTTTAAGATTCTATCATTACTTTTATTTTAAGGCTTCTTTCTATTTATTTTTGCCCAGTTCTTATATCCGATTACACTCGATATGAATCAAGGTGACTTAAGGATAAAGCTGGTGAAGCAACAACTTTAGACCCCTAATTTAGGGGGAGTCTTTTTTAGTCATCATTATCTATATATATAGGTCTCCTATTGATTATTCTTTTGATAGAAAAATAATTTATAGAGAAAAAATTATTACTGTTTTACTATTTATATTAAAAATTGATTGGACAATTACTTTTAATTATTTTGTCTAATGTCTACTTTTTCTTTTTTACTTTGCCAATTTTTCTTCTTATTTATTTAATATTTTCTTTTTTACATTACAAACTCTTTCTTATTTATTCATTGAGTTTTATACTCCTATATTATGCACTAACAGAAGTCTACATTTACTTTTGATTATTTTGTCTAACGTTACTTTGTCTTGCCAACTCTTTCTTCTTATTTATTTAATATTTTTATTTTATTTTATCAACTTTTTCTTCTTATTTATTCATTGAGTTCTATTGTGTTTTAATAAAAGATGAAAAGAAAGTAAGAAAATATTGTGAGTGTTTGTGTACAATTTATTTTCTCTTTCTCAAATTTCAAACTTTGAGACAAGTATTTCAAAGAATCAATTATAATATATCTTGGAATCTCGTCTTTAAATTTTTTATCAGGTTTGATTATTTCAACTTTTCAATTTTATTTTTCAATTTTTATCTTGTATTTGTTATTTTTATTATTATATTGTACTTGTGGTTATCTTTTAATTATGTTGCCTCAGCTGAAAGTTCTCTCAAGAGAGATTGAATGTGTTAAGTATATTATCAATTGAAAAAGAATTATTTGAAGAAATTGATTATAAAGCAATTATTCTCAATTTTGCATCTCAAAAAGTTAGAAAAATAAATTTTAAATAAGGCCTCTCATTAAAGTTTCACTTTAGGCCACGGATAGTGTTGAGTCGCCCCTGAACATGAAACGGAATTAATTGTATTTATGAGAAAATTAATAAAAAAATTAAATTTCTTTTACAATAAAAAAAATGAATAAATCTCAAAATAAAAATCTAAAAATGGTAGATGATATAAAGAAAGAAAACGCTTGTTACGAGATATTATTTTCATATGTTCTCATACTCTAATCAAATTATGACATTTTGTACTAAGGGTAAAAGCATGAGCAAAAAGATATTTAAATTTTAAACCCCTTCATCGAAAAATTATATAAGATTATATTTTTGTGTATATATTCCAAATATATAAATTTTCTTTGTCAAAATTCTCCCTTCGTCCGTGGTGGAGTGTTTAAAATCTGAAGAAGTAGACTCACAAATTAATCAAGGGGGGTTTGACATCTATAATATATATGTAAAAAATTATTTTAATCATATATAAATAGTATAATTTTTCATCAAACAGAATTCGAATGAACCCAATCAGGTAATAGAGTGAAACATTAAAGATACTATGACTAGTGTCACCTCTCTAATGTTGGCTTAAAAAGTGAAAAAATATAGGAAGATGAAACCATTAAATGGGGTAGGAAAATGCAACAATTTGATGACACTTGCAACTCATGATGACAACTTGCATTAGGCATATATCATTTTTCTACTTTTATGACAAGTCATTGTTGGTATTCAAATTATGTGTCTCTTAAGTTACTAATTCATGAAGCAAATTAAGACATTTATTAATTGCATTTTGCTTACTTCAAATCAAGAAATTATATCTTTCTTTGTGGATGCAAGTTTTGTGGATGAGGAACAACTTAGTGCTCCCTCTGTTTACTTTTACTTGTCATTGTTTCATTTTTTTGAGGTCTATTTGGCTAAACTTCAAAGATAAATGAAGTAGCAAAATTTAATATTTAAAATGTAAAATTTAGATCGTTGAATATTATACAAAAAATCCTAAAAGTTGTAATTTTTTCATATTAATATAAAGAAAAAATACATTTTAAAATATGAATCAAAATTCATATAATTTGACCTAATGTACTAATTTGCTTATTCAAGAAGAGCCGCCTTTATGCGCTTGCGTAACTTAAAGAATCATGAAATGTCACTTTTGGCTTCATGTTCAATGAATTTCTAGACCATGTGGAATTGAAATAGAAATTGAAGCTAATATTTATCAGGATCTGAAAAAGGACTGCACCTGAAATAATAACTTGAGAAATCTAAATAGAACATGTGTGATGATCTCAAGATGATTCTCTTTACTCGATTGATTAAATACAGTTATATGAAAAAGATAATCTAACGACTTTCGAATAAATCATTCATAGAGTTAATTTTTCAGATGATTTTTCAACAATAATTAAATATTGTTTCGAAAAGGGACATTTCCTCTTTATTTCAATTTTTTTTTTCAATAAAGAAAGTGTTTTTCTATTGATAAAAGTTGTTATTTCTATCCAAATTTATATGATACTTTTTTATTTTTAGACTATTAAAAAGAGTGTTATATTTTTGTTAATATCAAAAATTAATCTTGAAATTTCTTTTTTACCCTCAATAAAATAATTTATAACCCCAATTGTGTTAGATCGAAACTTCAAAAGTCTTTTTTTTGCTCTTAAATTTTGTGTCAAGTCAAACAATGTCACTTAAATTAAGACAAAAATAATATTAGAAGAATGATCATCTAAAAAATTGACTTATTATTTATATATAAATAAATATTTTAATATAATTATAACATTTTGTTGAATTCATAGTCAGAACTTTCAATAAAATAATTTATAGCCTGAATTGTGTCAGATCGAAACTTCAAAAGTCTTTTTTCCCTTTTATATTTTGTGTCAAGTCAAATAATATTACTTAAAATTAAGACAAAAATAGTATTAGACGAATGATCATCTAAAAAATTGACTTACTATGAATATATAAATAAATATTTTAATATAATCATAACATTATGTTGAATTCATAGTTAGAACTTTTAACTCTAAAGAAAAAAGATATTTTCACTTTCAAAAACATTCAAGTTAAATTATCTCTTGAAGTTAGTTAGTGCAAACATAATAATAATAATAAAAATAATAATAATTTTTTATAGAAAAAAAAATTGAAGGTAGGGGAAGGAGAAATGGGAAGAACCCTTACTAATAAGGTGAGAATTCAGATAGTCAACCGACTAAGCTACTAAAATTCTCTTAACAATAAAAAAAATGGATCGCACATATTTTGGGTTAGACTTTAGGACACAAGTCAAAGTGAATTTTCTTTAGTTTCTGGAACCTTGTGTAGTTAGCCAAGATGCTAAAAGTTAAATTATATGAATTTTGATTAAATATTTAAAAATATATTGTTGATATTATAATATGGGAATAATTATAAATATAATATTTTTATATAATTTTTTAATATATTAATTTCCAAATTTAGTTGAACTAATTTTTGTAAAGTAAAAACATAATAAATAAAAATAATGACAAAAATAACAAGAATAAAATCTCACTAGTTAAGCTATTATTCGAAAAAATAATATTTTTATTTATATATATTCAATAAAATTTTAATACAAATATATAAAATCCGTTTTTAGATCCTCATTGGGCAAAAAACCAAATATCTGATACTTTGTAGGAGACAAATGAAATATCGAAAAGTGGAAAAAAAAAGTCGGCATCAGGATCTTACACGTGTCCGGTAAAATCCACTCTTTTCGTCAAATAAATGTCACGTAAACAAACAAAGCCCAATGGGCCCATTACAAGATGCCTGACTTGATGTTGATGGGCCGAGCAACGTGGCGGGTGGAATGCGGAGATAATGGGCCCATTGGAGCCCAAGTACGTCGCTTTCAGTTATCACGGCGATGTGGATAAGCATCTACTCCCATCGTTTTTTAATTTATTTAATTTTTATATCATGTAAAAAATTAAAATTAAAAATTTTTTTTATACGATATTACAAACTAGGCCAAACAAAATAAATAATATATTACTTACTCTATTTTAATTTGTTTGATCTATTTTTGTCAGTCGTTTGTAAAAATAAGATCCTTTTCTTTCTTTAATAATAAATTATTTAAGATTATAAAATTAAAAAATATTTTAGTAGATTTGTATGTTTTTGATCTATGACACAAAATTGAATAGTATAAATTTTTATTGGAAAAAATATGCGGTTAAGAAAACACATATCATTTGATTCGCTAACATAGCTGTAATTCAAATTAATTACGGCTTGCAATAAACATCTAGCTGTAATTACAGTTTGAGTTTTAGTATAATTCGCGCGATTTATACAAATACATTGCGCGAATCAAATTGTATAGCGAAATATACAAAAACTGTTGATTATATAGTGAATTATACGAAAGTTATGCATGAATTGTATCGCAATATATACAAGTTCTATATAAAATTGTGAATTATATGGTGAATTATGCATACAAATACAACATGAATTATACAAACACTGCTATAACTATAATTACGAAATATAATTACTCAAACTATAACTATGAAGTATAATTAAAATAATTTTAAATAATTATACGCGAAAATTTCTTTTTTTTATTTTGCTGGATTTTGTGTCAAATTAAAACAGATCGCGAAGGGGGGGGGGAGGGTTGGGCTTTTAGTTTTGACAAGACGGGAAAGTATCCAAAAGTTGAAGGGGCCTATTTTAATGAAGTCACACGTGTAAGGTCGTTCTCGTGGGACACCACTACGCACGTGCGTACCACATGTCGGAAAACGAAATAGAATTTAATCAAACGCACAGTATTTTGCCGTTTCGTGTGTTCATGAGCTCATACTCTTTTGTCATTTTAAAAGAACCTGCTCTAGTCAACATCATTTATGAAAAAATCCTATATTTTTTTGTATATATTTGATTGATTAAGTGTGGTTTGGTGTGATACAAAATTTAAAACATTATTTTTTGAATTTATGATTTTTTATGCTATAAATTATTTTATTAATCAAATCAAATTGTTATTATCACGTGATATTTGAACTAGGTAAAATGTAAAGTGTGTTACAAATTTAGATGAGAAGAGTTTAATATTATTCTGCTTTTTGTCATTTTGGTTTTAAAGTTCATTTTCCTTTTCCATCCAAGTGTTGAATATTGAGCTTATCTTTGTTCATGAGAGTCCATTGACATCTTTTTCATCAAAAAATCAATGATTCCTCCTTTTGAAAAAAATGATTTTTTGGAGGTTTATATAAAAAAAAAATGATTCATTCTTTTCGGTAAAATTTTAATTTCAGTTTTTTACATAGCATATTTGAAATTGTAAGATTAAAAGATATTTTGTTATATTTGACATAACTTTCATGGAACGGATTAACTATTTCCTCGTATTTTGATATATTTGTACGGAGGTGATCTTTGCAAGTTTAATTAAAGAATTTCTAACTAAATTAACCTTTCGAGTGGCAAGAGGAACCAAAGTCAGTAAACTGTGGCATATAAATCATGATAGATTGATATAATTTTATATTATATTTTATTTAATTATCATGTTAGACTAGTTGTGAATCGTATTTGATGATTATTTTTTTAAAGCTATAAACAAAGAAAAGGGAAAATATATCTCAGAAATAAATGTAGTATGCAAATTAAATCATGACAAAATCGATATGATTTCATAATATATTCAGCAAAGATCTCTTTCGATTACTCACAGATATTGGATCGTCATAATTTAAAGCTACAAATAAACAAGATGAAAAATTAGGCAAGAATTATGGTATACAAGTCATGATAAACTAATACGATTTCACGATATATTCAACATAAATATCCTTGAATTACTCGGAAATCATATCGAATCTTGTACTAGTATATATGTTATAAATTATATTTTTTAACTTTCTTTAATTAATATCTTGATTTCGCCACTAATATTTCACATTACGGCATGCTTCTTTTGACTTGAATCACATATGTTTACCATGCAATATGTTTAAGATTCGCTCTAAATTTTGAATTTGCCTTTCATCAAAAACTATAAAAGCATGACCATGTATTAACTTCCATGTGTCTACTTTTGATATCTTGATTCATCTAATTGGACTTGTATGTTTATTTGGACTCACATATGTTACAACAAGTTATATTAGGTGGAGGAAGCTTTTTAGACTTTGTATTGATGTTGCCTTGATGCAAGTCCATACCATTACCTTTCGATAGGCTGTTTTCGAATGACTCTTGCCTCGAACAAATTACAGCAGTAAGAAAATGGAAAAGATAATGAGGAGAAACAAGATAACTAATAGCAAATCAATGCGACACATAGTCAAAGTGCGATAGACTTGAGCAAGAACTCGATGTACCATGCAGGGACGAATTTTCAAGAACTCGATGAAAAATATCTGTATATGTTATAAACATATACAAATATTAATTATAAAGGTCACTTATGAATCTCTTCATAAGTGAAGAGGAAAACAAGATGGTGCAACCTCAATCTTTTTTCACCTCAAATCTAACCAAGTCAATCCTTCTCTTATAAAGCAACCCCTGCCATGATCTCAACACTCACCACACAAAAAGCTAGAAGCACAAGGTGGCTGTTATCAGGTCCTTGATTTAGTTTATACAGATGATACATATAAAGAACAAACATACAGTAGGTTACTAGGTTGTGTGAGATACCATCTGCAATTTTATCGAACAAAGAGTTTACCACGTCTGTTATTGTTACCATGGGGTCCTCAAACACAACGAGATTTTACTCTAAATTTCTGCCAAGCTACATGAAACAGATCAATTTAGATATTTGTACCCTGTCGAAGTTTGACAAGGAACCATGGCATATATGTTTGGAATAGATCCCATTATTTCATGAGCAAGTTGTGAATAAACTTTTATGCCCTGGATAAACCTCAAAACAAACTCTATGCTTGTTCAATAATCTTGCAATCCACAATATGCATACTTGTAAAATTTGTCTCTGTTAGAAATCTAACATCATTTCTACATGGAAGATGGAGGATCTTTTAAAATGATCCAACTAAAAGCATGCCAATTGCAAGGATACTTTATTACGGTACCAGTTGGTTCCGTAGTTTTAGAGTTTTGTTGGTCCAAAGTACTCCATTACTATCATTAAATATACAAACTAAAGAGGAAAAAGCATAACCAGAAGAATTGTGTGATCATTAAATATACAAACTAAAGAGGAAAAAGCATAACCAGAAGAATTGTGTGAGATAACTGAATTTATCTTGGAGGCATTCTTGATTGAAGAGATAATAAGAAGGATTCCAATACAAATATTAGCAATATGTGAAAAAACAGGTTGTAATAATGATCGATTAAAGAAAGAAAAAGGACCTCTCTATCTCTTCTCCATTTCTGTTTTATCCATAATGGGTTTGTAGTTTATACTGATCACCTCGAAACTTCAATAGGATTTGATATCAGCTTGATGAGCTCAGAGATTTTTTTAGACTTCGAAGGATACTCCACATGAATGTCGAAATAATGAATAGTATTATGCCGGTTATAACGGCATACTTGAGTCCAAGATTCACCAACAAGTTCACTAGAAGGCCAGCCAAGACAACACCAACAAAGTTTGCTGAAACAGCCGACCAGAAAGGCATGTCGAGCACAGAAGCTATGATGGCTCCTGTCCAAGCTCCGGTTCCAGGAAATGGAACTGCCACAAAGAGCATTAAACCAAGCCATTGAAACTCTTTCACCGGACCTGCCTTGTCTTTCGCTCTCTCAAACAACAAATCCAAAAGCTTCGATGCTGACTTGTTCGTTCCAGCAAGGAAAATTGCTAACTTCTTTAAGTAGAGCACAATGAAGGGGACAGGAACCATGTTCCTGCAGATGGAGCACCAGTTCTTGATTATTAACAAACAGAAAATGAGACACACTCCAAGACCCAAGTGCTACCTTCCCACTCATGTAAGATTAACATGGTCACTATGGCTTCTGAAGTGTAACTAACGTAAAACAATGGCCATAGAGATTGTTTGATAGTTATTATACTTCTCACCAGATATGCATTACATGTTGCGTTGCGTGTATTAGTATTCCTCATAGGCACATAAGATTTGAACTGTATCTCTCACTTGTAAATAGATTTGTATTGTATTTATCAGGTCATTGGTTGGTGCTTATTCTTCTCCTTCATGTTTCTCACAGAAATCAGACTTCCAAAATTATGTTCTGGCAAATGCAACACCAGCTTGATTATCAGCTCAAAATGGTCACAATCGGATTCAATTGTTAAGTGCCCCTATCGGAAACAGGATTGACTTACAAGTCTGAAGGTACTGAAGTTACATCTCTTTTCACTCTCATGTAAGATTACATAGATCCGATAGCTTCTGAAGTCTAAACTATCAAAAACAATCATCAATAGACATCAGTTACACCGAAATTGACACTCCAAATACCAGTATTAATAACTGGATGCTTATTTCTATATGCACTTCCAATATATAACATCTAAAGCACCAGTAGATAACATTCAAGTTACAGCACCACAACATTCCTA
Source organism: Solanum rostratum (assembly GCA_029948455.1). Lineage (NCBI taxonomy): Eukaryota > Viridiplantae > Streptophyta > Magnoliopsida > Solanales > Solanaceae > Solanum > Solanum rostratum. The sequence continues at coordinate 9,263,379 of CM057046.1, forward strand.
TAAACTGCAAGCAACATAATTCAAACTGCAGAACAACACGAAAAAAATACTAAACAAACATTCAATTCAACAACAACATACCTAGTGTACTCCCACAAAGTGGAGTCCGAGATGGTAAAGTGTACACAGACCTTTATCTCTATCTTAAAGACAGAGAGATTGTCTCTAATAGACCCTCAGCTCGAAACGGACATTCAATTCAACAACAGCATACCCAATGTACTCCCACACAAAGTGAAGTTTGGGAAAAGGATAGAGTGTATGCAAACCTTATAGAGCATAAGCTCGAAACAGACATCCAATTCAAGGACTTAAAATCAGGACAGTGTAGCAAATATGCAATCTTTCTTCCAAATCACTGAGTTATAAGTGAAAGTGAAACTCACCCAAGAATTGATAAAACAGTCAAGACAGTAGGCTTGAGTTGCAACCAATAACCAACAGGAATCGCCCCACGAAGCTCAATTACAGGAAGTGTTGCCAAAGCAAACACAACAGCCTCATCAGGCCAGCCCGAACCCCTCAAAGCAGTAGCAACTTTCACACCAAACCCCGAAGCCCGAATAGAGTCAGCAGCAGCTTTTGCATCCCCAGAAACTGCAAACAAACCAACAGATACAGACGCCCATAACAACACCCAAAAGAGGAATTTCAATGGTTTCTCCTCAGTTTCCAGTAAAACCTCTTCCTCTTCAATTGCTTCAAGAAAACTGTCAGAAGAACCTCTTGATAACCTTTGAACACGACCCAAATGGCTAAAACTTCGAAATATTGGAAAAGATTGAGTCTTTAAGCAAATTTGTCGATTTTGATGCAAGAAAGAGTGAATCTTGGGAAATGACAAAGATGGGTTAGACTTTCTGTAGGAGAAAGTCAATAACTGTGGAGAGTAGGATAAAGAAGTGGACATTTTAGGGGTGGAAATTCACTAAAATACAGAGATTTTAACTCATTTGTTTGAGCTCAACACACTATTGAGGTGCATTTTCATGGTGAAAGATTAAGAGGAGGAGAAATTTAGGATGGGATTTGTGAAGATTAATTGATAGTGAAAAGAAGAAAGTCGGATAAGATTTTTGATTTGGTATTTTAATAGGGTTTTGGAGATTTAAGTACATTTTGATATGGCTGGATTAAGCATAGGAAACACCAATAGGAGAAGTAAACAAAGTGTTTACTCTTTATACATTAATTGGTCAAATTTCATACAAATAACCTAAGTTTGTTTTTTGTTCTCCTCACGTGGTGTTCGTTAGTATCGGTGGAGAGAGTTTACATGGATTTCCTTGGTAATGCTATTGATTTTGCTATTGATTTAGAGTGGAATATTCAATTTATTTTTATTCCGCCTATCGAACGATGACAAAAAGTTTTTTCTTATTGGACGTGTATATTTGTACTGCAAATTTGAATTTGCATCACAAAATTCTATATTGAGAGTAGAGTTTTTCAAAAATTGAGATTTTATACGTAAAATTCAAATTCAAAATTTCTAATTAAAAACGAATAAAAGTTCCCACCTTGATTACTCTAAGTCGAGTTGAGTTCCACTGAGTTGAGTTGAGTTGAATTGATGAGGTTTGAGTTATTGATGGATCATTTATCTACTCTTTATTCTTGCTTTAGATAGATATTTGACATTGTGATTGAGTCTTACATTGAATTGATATTGTTTCTATATTATTTTACCTGATTCTATTTCACTCAGTTATTTTACATACCAGTACATTCCAAAAATTGATGTTCCCTTTTGAACTGCATCATAAAATGATGCAGAGACAGGTATCAGAGATTATCAACAGGCGCTTCGTTGAGGACTTATTCGCATTCAACTGATCGGCGAGACCTCCTTTTTTTCGGAGGATTTCCATATTATTATTATCTAGCTTGAGTTAGTACTTTATTTTCCTTGAGTTGGGTAACCATGGTCTGCCGTGGTACCATCCAGCTTGAGTTAGTACTCTTCTTTATTGGAAATTAACTTTTTATATAGACTTGATTACTTTAATAACATTATAGTCTTTACCTTGAGTATGTTTCTTCCGCTGTTGAATATGAGGTGACGATGAGGCTAAGTGGTTCGCTCGGGGACTAGCAATAGTCTCTGAGTGCCGACCACGCCAAGGGTACCCTCCTGGGGGGTGACATTCATATTATCCCAACTCTTTTAAAAGATTACAAAAATTCATTAAATGATACAAAACTACAACACTTATTGATACAAATTACAATCCCTACTTCTCCATATATTATAATTAAAATTTCTTAATGCTCCTATATTTTCGACATGTATTACTGGTTTCGTTTTCTATATCCGAAAGAATAGAATTTTGTTAGTTTTAAAAAAAGTTAGTATTAGTTGTTATTAACTCAAAAAAGTATGGAATTTGTGTAAAACCAAAACCAAAACCAAAACCAAAACCAAAACCAAAACCAAAACCAAAACCAAGATGTAAAAGGATTTTAGAGTAATGAAAAAAAGAATAAATAGTCCAAATTTCATACTAAAGCCCAAAATAGAACCCAAAATCATGGGCCGCAAGAGAGACAGAACGCATTTCAATCGCCACGTTCCCTACTCCTTCCCCAAGCGCCGCCGTCCAACGCCGGCCTCCGACGATCCTTTGCCGGTGACGGAAGACAATTCATCGTCCACAAAGCAACAACAACCGGCCACTGTGGTGGTTATTGGGGTTCCTTCTGAATGCTCTGTGCTCGACATTAAATCTCGTTTTGAGATCTATGGATCCATCTCTCGAACTCGTATGGAACCTAATGGTCTCGCTCATATCACTTTCCGTTCCAATGATTCTGCTCAATCTGCTGTTGAAGCTGCTGGAGATTCATCTTTCCCCATTACTCTCCACTCAAAGCCTGTACGTTCCTTTCTTCTCTTCTTTTTTTAGTATCATGTAATAGTAGAAATTATTGTCAAGATTGCTTATTTTTGAATCTATGGGTCTGTTTGATGTTTGCGAATTCAACCAAAGATGTGGCCCATTGGTTGATGAAAGTGGTCAAGAGTCACGAGGGTCTAGTGGAGGCAAAAAACACTAGGCGATTCTTTCCATTTATGTTAGTATTAGTGGACAGAGTTACTCGAAACCTGCTGTTGTTGGGAGGTGGCAGCGGTCATCAGAAAAGAAAATTGTGATGTTTGGAATTTGTTTTTTTTTTTTGTGATTTTTGGAATTTGAACTTGTATTTGGACATTATCTGGAAAAAGATTGAACTTTTGTGAGCGGAAGTTGTAAAAATTAAAAATTTTGGGAAGTGGAAAATATTTGAAGATCAGATTCAAATTTCATGATCAAGCTATTCCCAAACGCTAGCTAAATTCTTGGTCTTAGCTTGCCAAGAAATTTGGTATGTGGGTGTTACTTCAGCTGGTACAGTTGATTTAGATAATGTATGGATAATGTGATTAGTTTTTGCACTATCAGTGTAGTACAACAGGTTGTAGGATGTATACGCATACAGTGTGTAATTTTTGCACAACCAAGGCAGAAAAATATAATGTAGCATGTTAATTGCTTGACAGCTGATGTAATGTGGCTTTTCTTTTGTTGTGGATGACAGGTTCAGGTAATATGGGCAACTGACCATGCGTCACAGTGGAAAGAAGGCGTGATGCGGAAGGATGAAGTATCCACATCAACGGTTGCATCGAAGCTAGTTAAAGCAGAGGTGCCACTAAGTAGACATGGAAGAGGTAATCGACTGGGATCAGCAATTGTGAACCCTAGAGATGAGGATAATGATAATGCTGGTAGTAATGTTCGTGCACATGTGAGTACCAGGCTGGTTGAGCCCTACAAGGGTAGGGAAATTGTTGCCTATGATGATATTTTGTAACTTATAGTCGTAGTTTGAGGGATTGCCTCACTTGTAACATTAGCAATCTGGCTTTCTATAGTAGCGATAGAGCTTTTATATATGAGGTTAGGTAAATGTGGAGTTTTTACTGCAGATGGAGTGATTTTCAGTTCTAGTTGTCTTAATAAGGTTCCTATCTTGTTTGTATTTCTTCTTTTGTAATATGAGCAGTAAAAAAATGATCATGTACGTAAGATTATTTTTTTCCATTTGAGTATGTAATTTATGAAGGGGAGCCTTGGAATAACTTTACTTGCTACCATGTGACCGGAGGTCAAGGGTTCAAGTTTTGGAAACAGCCTCTGGCAGAAATGCAAGGTAAGACTGTGTACATTAGACCCTTGTGGTCGGGCCCTTCCTCGGACTCTGCAATAGCAGGAGCTTAGTGCACCGGGCTTGTCCTTTTTTTTGAGTATGTAATTCATGTATGATTCTGTCTCAGCAAATAAGATACTGTTCCTTGATTTGGATTTTGTCGAGAAGATAGATATTGTTACTATACTTGGGTTCCTCAATACTTGTACTTGCAGCATACCACTTGGAAGAAGTTGGGAGCATTGATGAATTTTCACATTACATTATTAGGATTCTCACACACAAAGGGATGTAAAAAAAATCTGCTTTTCCTGTCATGGCTTTTAGCTTGTGTCATATATAGAAGGCAGGTGCAATTTGGAACAAGCAGCCACATGCCACATATTCTTGTGGAGCTAATTCACCCTGTGTTAATTATCTTATATGGTAAGTACTGATGGTACTCGTGATAGGACATCTATATGACTATTTTGGAGACATGCAACTATGACAAAAAGTTGTTATATGGATTATGAAAGTTGTGCGTGATGGCGGTAAATGTTGAGTCTGATGTTTGTGGATGATGATATTGTCTTGAGGTTTAACAGCAGTTACTAGTAATAATGCACTTCACTGTTATTGTGTGGTTACAAGAGTTGGAGCAATTGTATTTAGTTCTTGAAATTGTACATCTAAGAATGAGAAGATGATCATCTTTGAATCCTAGCAACAGGAGCTACCTTGAATTTCCTACACTCATTTTTTGAACAGTGTCATGTATTATATGATGTAAATGAAGATGATGCTTGCTTACAGGCTTCTTGTAGCTCGAGTATGGGCCTCTCGCTCCCAGCTTCATGCTTTGTCGCTAGTTTGGTAATCTGTCTCTCATCCATTGTAAGAAATGTCATTGTTTCAAGCATGAATGATTTTTTTAAAATATTTTCTTAATACTATCCTGCCGCAACAGTACCAATTTAGCTGAGAAGGTTCATTGCAAGATGACTTGAAAAGAGGAATATCTAATCTCACTGGCTCTATTCTATTGCAGATTTGCTATTTGTCTTTTGCAAAATTTAACAGAGAATGATTTGCATTAACATCGAGTAGAAGGTATCACGGTAAATCCCTGTTCATCCTTTGCTCAACAGGAATGGTATGATCAACACAAGACATTCTCTGGGAATGAACCAGAGGATCAGGGATAAGAAGGCGTCAAGGTAAAGAAGTTACTTTTGAGCAAATACCAATCGTACTTAACCTGTAAGACAATGAGAATGAGATGATAATAGATGTTGATGTTATTTGACCGTTTTGTGCTAAGACTGAGGGGTTTATAAGTTTTGCTCTGGCAAACTAGAAGTTCTTTCCATTTGTTTGAATTATCCTGTATCAGTGCTAGTGGGGAGGTACCTGGTATTCAGTGGAATAGTCGAGGTATGCGTAACTGACATAGAAAACTTGGTTATCAGAAATAAAAGAGATTAATGTTGCTTCATCAAAAAAAGGAAAACAAAGGAATGTAAGGTTAGGAGGACTAGTAATCTCCGGCAACTTCTACTGATGGTGGGAGTTTGTGCCTTATTTTTCGTATATCGTACTCTCTTAATAGCTCTTTCTTCCTATTTCTTTCTCAATGATATCCGATGATCAAGACAATGTGAAACTCTTTCATTTCATAGAAGTTCATTCTTATTCTTATGAAGCAAATAGCATTTCCTATTGATTTGTCCCCTGGACTGGACTTTTCTGATTCTGAATTATCCGGCCCTACGCTGTTCCCAAGGACTAGCAAAATTTTACATGTTTAGACTAGTTCTTAGGGAGGATTTTTCGGTTAATTACAAAAATGATTCTTATACATGAGTTTTCATGGATGTTTCAATTTATTAAGGAATCTCGCACGTTTTAATTAATTTCTGCAGTACCCTTTTCTTAAAATTGAATAGTAATGGTTCTCTTACTAGGTGATAGAGTAGGTGTCCCCGCAGCCCCTGCAAGGTTACTTTAGATAGAGGTATTTTCTGTATAAGATTGGCATCCCCATTCTAAGATTGCTTAGTACTTAGATCGTGAGTTCTGATCTTAGCAGGGATTATGTACATACAAGTACAATTTCATATTTCTCACATTCATTTTTATCATGTTAAGGGCGCTGCACTTACAATGCAGGTACAGACACAGGTTGGCGGACCATCTCACTAGCATTCATCTTGCTTCAACTGTTTAGTTTGTGATCTCCACTTCTACCTGGACCTAGGTTGACTCTAGTACTTTTTCGATGTATTTATGAATAGTATGAGTAGCTCAGAGGCCCTATCGCGACAAGTATGCCATATGTATAGTTATTAGATTCTAATAGAGGCTTCATAGACCTATGGTAAGGTACTTGTGAAGTAGTGACACTAGTTTTTTGGGGTCATATCGACTATTTCTGCATTATATTCAGTTTAAGGTTGTTTCACTTAATAGTATCACTTTATTATGTTATGGCATCCTTGTATCATTGTTATTACAATATTGGTTCACATGATGGTTGGGTTAAATGGCAATAAAATCTCTTGCTAGGATTACAAGGTAATAGGATTTCTCTCATGTCGACTATCGACTACTTTCTTGCAATACACTGATATCACTCGAGAAATCAGAAAAAGAACAGGATGATTATCAGAAATATTGTTGATTATTGCCTCATGTTATGAAGTTAAATGAAGTAATGTTTATATATATTCTAGAAAGAAAAAAAAAACAATCAAAATTACATGATTTCTAGGAGTAAGATCAATTTAATTAGTCCTCACTGATACATATTATATCCATGCACACTCATAACCAAGACATTTACAAATTCACCAGATGTGTCTATTTATACTAAGCTACAACACATGGTTGATTTTTCATGTTTCCCCTGAAAAACTGCAAACTAACTTATATTTGCAAATAAAATTAAACCTTCAATATCTAATTATCAGTGAAAAAACAAACTTCAAAAACTATATGTTTCTATATTTTCTACTTAAGGGGGGACCTGACAACCCAAAATAGTCTGATGGACTTTCATCCTGCTTTAAATAAAGCATATAGACATGCATATTAAATGTATAGGCATGTATATGCATATTAGTATAAAGCATATACTGCCTATACGCTGTGTACATATTCTGCAACTAGATGGCCCAAAGATATTGGACTGTAATTTTCTCTTCAAGAAAAAACAGAACTCAAACAATAGAAGTGAACATTAGTCTTTTTGGAACCTTCAATTGATCCTTCATGTAACACTGAATTTGTAGTAGGTAAAGAATAGAGCTAACTTTTCCCCTTAATTTGCCATTTGGTCTCACCAGCAATTTAGGTACTGGAGATCTACATTTTCAGTGTCAGGACACTCACTTTCAAAGATATGAACACCAATCACTGATCAAGATGTCAAAGGCTTTGTAATTCAATATCACGATAATTATGCCATTTTTGGTATCTCTGATGACCTGTCAGCACCGGCCTAAGTCGTTTTGCAGATGTGCATTGAATACAGCAGCATCCCCTCAAATGTTTCACGCAGCCTGAACAACATCTGCACAAAACCAATCTAGGATTAGATCGAATACAAAGTACTGACTTTCATTTAATGTATGTGTTAGTGTTTATACAACTGAAGCAAAGCACATACAGGAGCAACCTACGCTATGACTTGAGAAGGAGATAGAAAAGTGAGAAAAGTTTTACAGTAAAGAATCTGTTCCGAGAAATATCAACTTCTTTCTCCTATTGACTTGGAGGAAAGTTGATGCCAATAGCTAAGTCTTTCCAATTCCTCATCTAAATTAGGCATTTGTGTAAAGTGGAAATGGGATTAGCTGGAGTATCCCTAGATATGTGACCTGTGAAAGACGAATGGTGATATCTCAAAGAATCATGTGCTATTGTGAGTGAGAAAGACGTGAGAACGCAACTGGGCTAAGACAAAAACAGATAAATGTAGACACACATATGATCACTGATGGTGGGGGAATAGTTGGAGGTCACCAAAGTAATATGGTGATGGCTTTTGCCTATTCTTTTGAGTATGGCAGTATTAACTATGTTAATAGCGCAGCTTTATTGGGATTGATGTGGTTCAAGGAGAATAGATTTGATCAGGTTATTCTGGAATATGATTCATTGATGATCATTGAAATGCTGAAAGGCAACTTAATTCATTATGACACTTACAGCAGGTAATGGAGGAAGCATGATAGATAATAAGTCAGCTTACAAAATCGACTCAGCACTGTTTCGAGAAGGTATGGAAGTTTTAGCTACGGGGAGCACTGGCATGGGGGAGTTCTTATTCCATCAGCCTAAGTACCTGCCGAAGGAATCATAGGCCTTTATAGGTTGGACAAATTTCAAAAGCCTCCCATTAGACACGAAAAGATGAAGAATGCATTCACATGGCCACTGGCAAGTTTCTAATAATGTGCATTTCCTGGCAGAATATTTCTTGTGAAATATCTTGCTCCTCTTCACTATGTACAGATTTTGGAGCCTTCTCGTAAGGGATGAGAAGCTACATTGTTTTTGTAAAATGGGTAGATAGATGAATGTACATGAATTATTTTGTACATTGAATGGGTATGTCCATCCATCAAAGGGTTGTAAGGAATGGCAGATTAGCTCTTCTATTTTGTTGTAATATTTTTCTTACTAACATATGGAATATTTCAATCTTAAAAAGTAACAACATCACCCAAAGAGTCTCTCATTAACTGACTTTAGGAAGGAGAACAAATCATATATCCACAACACAGGCTTGAGAGTGCAAATATAATGTTAATTATGAAATGCTTCGTCTTACAGGAAAAGTAGGTTGCAATCCAGGTTTGCACAATTGCGGTGCCTCAACTCAGAGACTTGTGAACCACAGATGTAACATTTTGCAAATGAGTCATCCAGAGAGCCTTCTAGCACTGTGCTTGCTTCGACCTCCACCGAAGGCTTGTAAGTAGAAGGTTGCAGAGAAAGACGGGCATCAAATACAAAGAGATTTCCAACCCATCCTACAGAACCTTCACTCTCAAGATAGTGAGAAACACCCCCCTTCAAGGTGTATAATCGTTTAAAACCTCGCTTTCTGTAGTAAAAAATACTGTCAGCTGTGAACTAAGATGACATTTTCACGTAAAATTGAAAGGTAAATGTGAACACCAGATGATGCAATGCATAAATGAAGAGCCCAATTCTAGTGATGGTACAATTGCTTGCTCCTATGTATTAAGATCAATAATTTATGTTGAGCAACTGAATATCCATTTGATAGTCGTACACAGCTTAGGCACATAATCCTCAACCTAATATAAGTTTCGAGAAGTTTATGACAATAGGTTTTAGCTCAAAACAATGTTTATATTGCATTTGAGAGATCCTATTGCTCTTGCCTACAGAGAAACTTATCTACTAATTCACCTAGAACTCGTATCAAGTCGAAGCTTGAACAATTTCCACTTAGTGCATGCTACTATCACCAAGCCAGAGAAGCCTGATTAATAAATTGACTTCCAGTGAGGGTAACATAGCTCATCTAACCAACAGATGATATTTGCAGAAGGGGCAGTATGGAAAGTACAAACACCCTTACAGAAGATAGATATTCTGTCCACTCAAAAGTCTGTCATAGGAAAGAAACTATTGGAAGGTAACTGCTTTTTGTGGAGGGTGGACGACAAGAAATTTTACATTCAAAGTACTTTAACCAGGAAAAGCTGAAAACTGGATATCTTATGGTGTCGCTGAAGAGATTGCTCAAAGTTCCAATATCTCACACATTTATGCTCTAGCACATAAGAGAAAGAGAGAACATAACACATACCGTAGTATAGCAGAATATACATCACAGCGGATACCTCCAGTGCAGTACATTAATATATCAGTTCTCTCTTTATCAACGGCTGCTAAAGGATCTGAGGCAATCACCTGCAAAACAGGATAGCAAGATATAGTCATATTTACAGGGGAAAAAGCATATTCTGGATATTCTAATGCAGGAGAGGATAGTTTCTATGTTTTATGTTAAGCATATCAATGACAGACAACCAAGTAAAAAGCAACATGCAGCAGTGCAAGTATGAATGATAATACAAAGTGGTACAGTAATACCCGGATATTATCCCAGCAATTACTAGTTTTGATATCTCATCCCAATATCACGATTTTAGTCAGATACATAATTCATAAATACAACAACATACCCAGTATAATCCACAAAGTAGGGTTTTGGGAGGGTAAAGTGTACGCAGACTACTTAGGTAGAGAGGTTGTTTTCGATAGACCCTTTGCTCAACAGAACAAGTCCAAAACAGTCCAGAAAATGAAGTAACAAAATACAGGAAATAGCAGATAGTGTAAACGGAAGGTAGCCAAGTGGTTCTCCTTCTTCAAAAAACTCGAATTTGCTGCCACCAACTGAAAAGCTCTTGTGAAATCCAAAAGTGCAACTCCTCTTTCATTTCGATCCCCAAAACCAAAACTTCCATGCGCAACCCTTGGAGGATGTCGAATGTGGCCATTGAAATCCCCTCCTACAGATAGCATTTCAACGGGCAGGATTCTTCTCACAGCCTCATCCAAATCCTCCCAAAAATGTTTTTTGACTTCCTCATCCAAGTCTCCTTGAGGCGTGTAAGCGCTAATAATGTTCCACCTAAGCCCTCCCATGACTAACTAAACCGACATAATCCTATCATTAACCCACCCGACCTCTATCACTTGCTTCCTAAAATCCCTATCAACTAAAATGCCTACTTTGTTCCTATTCCTTGCCTCTCCTGAGTACCACAACTTCAACCCATCCACATCCCGAGCCATAGTCCTGATCCACTTAGTCTTCTAGACATATCTATGCTAATCTTCCTCTTCCTAAGGATCTTTACTACCTCTATGAATTTCTCCGACAATGACCTTATGATGCACGACCCTATTCTCAACCTGGACGCTCTCTGAACCCACTTACTGCCCCTGACCCTTGCCTCGGTCCCCGACTTGCAACATAACCCTAGTGTACCATCGCCAGAAGAAGGAAGTGAAGGAACTAAAGAAGGAAGTTATATATGCAATGAGGGATTACAGGAAAGAATCAACATAATAATACACGTAGGCAGACAAGCAAACAATTATCAACAAGAAGAGATAGATACAAGAAAGGGCAGAGGAGAAAAGTGTTTTCCTGCGTTGTACTATGATTGACATGCAAAACTAAGATATACAAATCAGATAAATATATATTTGTAAATTTATTTCACATGTTTTAGAGAAAGACCTGTGATACAGTTACAATTATGCTTTTGAACTGCAGTTACTTCATTTTACAGCTTTAGCCTTTTGAAAAATGTTAGTTAATGGTTGGTTAGCTGGTATTTTCCTATTTATTACTCCCTCTGTTTCAAGAAGAATGGCCTGATTTGACTTGACACGGAGTTTTAAAAAAAAAAAAGACTTTTCAATTTTGTGGTTCTAAACTAAAATTATGTCAAATGTACCAAAAGGCCATTTAATCTTATGGCCTTAAACATACCACGTGGAAAGCAAAAATTAAAATGTTGCCGAGAAAGGAAACAAGTCATTCTCTTTTTAAAACTAAAATGGAAAGGAGGTAATTCTTTTTTAAAATTGAGGGAGTAATAATTAGTTGTTAAGATATATTTTGCAAAGATGTATCTCTGGGCTAGTTTATCATTATCTTTTTAGGGCTTTTGTTCTGATAAAGGTAGAGTTCAACAAAGTAAACCAAAACAATTCTCATTTATAGTATTTTTCTCTCATTATTCTTTCTATTATTTTTCAATTTCTTTGCTAAAAACACAACAGATACTTACAGATTTTGGTCAAGCAATGGGATCAGAGAAAAGCAAGCACTTCACATTATGCAAAAGTTACAAAAATAACATTTACTAGATTAGCTTGGACAACAAGACAGAAAATTCAGCAATAAACTGCTAAAACCTCCGTATCAGATTGCCCAAATGAAGTGGCCCGGAAACAATCAACATCCGGCCGCTGAGCGCCTTGAAAATGCCCAACATCCCATTCATAACCTTCAAGAAAATCAAACTAGAATAGCTTAGCAAATTGTACTTCTTTTATAAAATGATCCATACACACACACACGGTTTGAAATTTCACGAGATACTCTATAACTCTTATTTTAGAGGCAATACTTGGCCAAAAACTCTCAAATAATAAGTTACGTCTCATGGGAAAGAGTTGATACTGTCTTTTTGTGTCTTAATTTATGAGATGCTCTATAACTTTTACCTTCGAGGCAAAACTTAGACCAAGAACTTTACAAGTTACGCGCTATGAGCAAGACTTGACACTACTGCATTGTGTCTTGATTTATCATATGCTCTTTAACTTCTTGTTTGAAAGTCCTTGCAAGAATCGACAATATCACATTGTATTTTGATTTATGAGATACTCTATAATTATTGTCCTAGAGGTAAAAATTGTTAGTCCAAGGACTTCCAAACAAGTTAAAGCCCCATGGGCAAGATGTGCTCTGCATCATGTATTAATATATTAGATGCTCTATAACTCCTGCCTTAGAGGCAAGACTTAGCCCAAGGATTTCAAAGAAAAAATTGCTCATGGGCAACATTTTACACCTTTTTATTAAGTCTAACTTATGGGGAAACAAATTAACTTTTGCCTTGGAGGCAGAACACAGCTCAGGGATTAAATTTCGTGTAACTTTTGCCTTCGGTCGCGGCAACCCATATACAAATTTTGGGTGATTTTTGTTCGTTCCTCTTTCTTCTGATGAGGTGAAAGCTTTTTCTAGTTATTTTCTCTTTTAGATGATTATTATAACATACGTTTATTTCCAAAAACTCTAAAGGTGATGCTGCGGCTTTCTCGGGTGACAACTAGGGACAGGACATCTATTTCCAGCGACTATTTGGACTGCATCACACCTTTTTTCCTCTTTTTGGTGACTGTTACAACAACAGAACACAGATTCCAGTGAACACAGCTTCTTCCAACCACTATTCCTACCATTATTTTGATAGAAACTTTATGATGAGAGTTTGGTGACTTTCCTACAAGTTATAGCAACTATTAGTTTATCTGTGTTTTCAAATAAGAGAACTAAGGGCGGTTATCCCACATTGCATCTGAGGAGACACGTTTGATGCAAAGTTAGTACATTAGGATGTTAAGAGTTAAAGGTCATAATAAATTAGTTCCTCATGGGTTAAATATAAGAAGTTGTTTGAGTCTCACATCGACTTATAAGTGTGCTTTGCATTCCATGTCCTTCAAGCGTCTCTTCTCTTCTCTTATCCCACATGGTCCCTTCTCCCCAGAAGAATATCCCTCACCAGTGGGTTAAAACAATCCCATGGGGGAGGGTGGAAGTATTTGTAATTTATTTACTTTGAGCAGGGTGAAACTTTGAACGAGCAGCACAAAAGTAGGCCACATTACTTAATCAGACCAACCCCATAAATAAGTCCAGAAATGTAACAAGAAACTGAAAGAAGGATACTTACCATTTCTCACGTCAAGAAGTATACAGCTGGGATTGAAATTTTCATGTGATGAATTATTAATGTTATTTACAGCTTCCAATCTCTTCCTCCATTCAGATGGTGCCAAAGGAGCTGCTCTCATTGATGGATCAAGTAAAGGTAGGTGAGAAATCCCTCCTTCCAACTGTTGACCAAATGTTAAAATATCATCCTAAGCTCTAAAAGCAATAGAAAAAGATATTCATTAGGCATATATGCCTGTTCTCTATAAGTGGATAAGCTTTCTACAACTCGTAAGATAAAGTGAAAAGCCCCTCAAGCCACATCAAACCACTACTTAAAAGATGCTAAGACATGCCCGTATGAACTAATATGTACCCTTGCTGAACTTAAAGTTTCATTTAACATCTAACATTCTCCAAATATTAATAAAGATGTGGTAATTACTAAATGCTCGTGCAAACTTCTCCAAGACCAATCTGAATATATAGTGTGTCCAATATCTACCTCCTCTACAGTTAATCTCAAATTGAAATACTCTGCCAAGCTTACTTCTGACATGATCAGCCTTAAAGTGGGTTATTCTGCTGAGCTACTTCAAGTTTCTATTGATCACTTGAGAAAACAACATCTTGGGGAAGCTTAGCAGATATACTACTAAGTTACATCACTTCATTTTGCTCTTTTTAGAAAAGATATTTCCTATAGCTGGCCTAAGGGTATTAAATCATATGAATTTTACTAACCAAAAGACGTTGCTAAAATTTCCAAGCACATAATTCCATTCATGAATACGCCCTAAGGACTCATTTAAATCTAGAAAACCAAACTAAAATCCAATTAATTTTTACACAGTTGACCAAGGTTTGAACTATCTATAACTAATGAAGACCTCAAAGGAACATCAAACTAGGAGCTTTTGAGGTTATATGCTTCCTAGTGTAAATTTATTTATTCTTTTGATAAGGTAAAATTGTGTATTTATTAAGCACAAAACACTACATGAGTAGTACTAAAACATTACATACAAGTGACCAAAAGTAAGCAAAAATCTACCTTCCCCACAAGAACCTCATGTATCAAGGATAGATATTTATCTTAGATTCTATTTTTTTTTTTTGAGAAAGGTAGACTTACCTTCCGGGCAGATTTGGTAGCACCAAAATTAGAAAAGTATAATACAGTTGAGCTTGATCTGATGCATTATATTGCTGTTGTTTTCAAATCACCTAGAATTCCTTCTCTCCAAATCGTCCACCAAATGCATGCAGGGACCATCCTCCATCTGCCTCTATCATCTACTCCCAACTTCAGCTACTTCCCAAATAAAGAGAGCTTCAGTAATCTTTCAAGGAATTGTCCGCGCTATGCTTGTGAGATTAATGATGACCTTCCATAACTGATCAGTTTCATTACAGTGCAAAAATAGAAGTCCCACTGTCCTCCTTTTGACCTAAAAAATATCTTGAGTAGAGAGTCCACTTCCTCTTAATTAAATTTTCATGAAAGTGCACCACTTCCTATGCTAGTAACCATGTGAACCTTGCACCTCATATGGTATTTTGGAAGAATGCCACCTTATATGGTATTTTGGTCTTCCAAATTTTCCAGGGCCAATTGATGATCATTTTCTAAGCTACATTAATGCAGAATTGTCCACTGCTATTTCCCTGTCATTTCAGGGGGTGTTCAGATTGGCTTTTTTTTAAGTGGCTTATAAGTTAAAAGCCAAAAGCCATAAGTTGGGAACCCCCAACTTTTGGCTTTTGGCTTTTTTGGGGGGGTACTTTTTCAGCTTTAGAAAAGTGCCTAAAAGCACTTTATTGTGTTACCCAAACACTTTCAAAATTTAAAAAGTGCTTAAAAGCCAAAAGCAAAAAATAAAAGACAATCCAAACACCCACTCAGTGTATCATCTCTCTCTTGAAATCCTGTGGAATTTTCCATCTGCTTGAAAAACTCAATCATTCAATTCATCTCCCAATCATTCAGGTCTTTTCTCGTTATCAGTTCCTAACATTGAGGAGACTACATTCAGATACAGATCTATGTTGATGTTAAGAAGAGAGGAGACTGCACTTTAGCTATAGATCTCTGTTGTTGTTGAGCTAGAACAAATATATCAGAAAGAAATCCTTTGAAGCTTCATTCCCCAACCAATTACCACTCCAGAATGATTTACTGCTACCATTTTGTACTTTTATGGAGACTTGAATCTTAAGAGCAGGCCATAATACCCTGATAGATATCCAAAGAGTCACATCATAAACTGAATTAACTTGTTTGGTCATATAGTTGTCTTTTGCTTCATATTTAGATTTGATCACCTTGCTCCATAAGCTCTGAGTATCTTGATGATACCTACATGACCATTTCAAGTTGAGTGTTCTACTCTGATTCTTCAAGTTTCTAATTCCCAGTCCACCTTGAGCCTTATTGAGAATTACGTCTTTCCACTTTATCGGATGGTACGCCTTTTTTTCTGCATTGCCTTGCCACATAAACTTCCTTCTTATTTTGTCCTGCATTTGAATGACTCCCATAGGGGTGGGAAAAAGGGACATCATATATCTTGGCAAAGAATCTATTGTTGAATTTATCAGAGTGAGCCTTCCTCTCACGGACAAGTATTGACACTTCCATCTTGAAAGTTTTTTCTCACATTTATCCGATATATTTTTCCAGATTCCTAAAGATTTTGATTTTGGACCCTAATGGCATGCCAAGATAAGAAGTAGGCAGGGCCCACACTTCTCCGCCCAGGACCATTGCCTAAGCCTCCATATTTGTAACTTTGTTAATTGAGAAAATATGGCTCTTTTTCCATTTAATATGTAGCCCAGAGATAACTTAAAGAGAACTAAAATAATTCTCAAAATTCTCAGTCACTCCACCTCTGCACCACATATGATCAAGGCGTCATCAGCATATTGGAGATGGGTAATATACTGACGGTTTTTTTCAATTAATGGCAACCTCAAAGCCATTAATTCACCCACTGAGTTAAGCATTCTTAACAATAATGTTAAAACCTTCCATGACAATTTTTTTTTAAAAAAAAAAAGGAGACAAAGGGTCCACCTGCCTGAGACCTCTTTGAGCGGAAAAGAAATCTTCTAGGGAACCATTAGTGATTACTGAGAATCTACAACAACAACAACAACATACCCAGTGAAATCCCACAAGTGGGGTCTGGGGAGGGTAAGATGTACGCAGACCTTACCACTACCACATAGGTAGAGAGGCTGTTTCCTGGAAACCCTCGTCACAAAAACCCATCAGCAGAACACGCTAGATACGATACACAGGCAAAAAGAGAAGAGCACATAATAATACCTAGATACAAGATAGTAAACATATAAAGGCAGATAAATAACATATAAGAGACAGACAATTACCACTCCTTCCTATCCTCCCTATTAGCCTGCTACTCTAATTCTCGACCTCCACTCCTTCCTATCTAAGGTCATGTCCTTGGTGAGATCAAGTTTCACCATATCGTTTCTAATCACCTCCCCCCAATACTTTTTTGGTCTACCTCTACCCCTACGTATAGCTCCCAAATCTAATCTCTCACACCTTCTAACAGGGGCATCAGTACTCCTTCTCTGTACATGTCCAAACCATCGCAGTCTCGCTTCCCTCATCTTGTCAGCTACAAGGGCCACCTCTAGCTTCTCCCTAATGACCTCGTTCCTAATCTTATCGCTCCTGGTGTGACCACACATCCATCGTAACATCCTCATTTCTGCGACCTGCATTTTCTGAACATGTACATTCTTTATTGGCCAACACTCCACCCCATACAACAAAGCAGGTCTAACCACCATTCTGTAGAACTTACCTTTGAGTTTAGATGGTATCTTCTTATCACACAATACTCCAGAGGCCAACCTCCATTTTGTCCAAGCCGCCCCAATACGATGTGTGACATCATCGTCGATATCCCCACTACTCTGGATGATAGACCCCAGATACTTGAAGCTTTCCTTTTTGGGGATAAGGTGAGCTGCAAGTCTCACATCAATGTCTGCTTCCTCCCTCGCTACACTGAATTTGCACTCCAAGTATTCTGTTTTGGTCCTGCTCAGTTTAAATCCTTTAGTCTCCAAAGCGTGTCTCCAAACCTCCAACCTATCATTAACTTTGGTCCGGGTCTCATCAATCAGTACTATGTCATCTGCAAACAACATACACCATGGGACTCCCTCCTGGATAGATCGCGTCAGCTCATCCAACACCAAGGAAAATAAAAAAGGGCTTAGCACAGATCCTTGGTGAAGTCCCATCTGAACAGGAAAATATTCAGAATCTCCTCCCACCGTTCTTACCCGAGTTATGGCCCCGTCATACATGTCCTTTATCACTCTAATATATGCCATTGGGACGCCTTTCATCTCCAAACACCTCCATAGGACATCCCTCGGGACTTTGTCATAGGCCTTCTCAAGATCAATGAACACCATATGAAGGTCCTTCTTACTTTCCCTGTATTTCTCCACTAATCTCCGAACAAGGTGGATCGCTTCAGTAGTCGACCGTCCTGGCATGAATCCAAACTGGTTTTCTGAGATAGAAACTACTTTTCTCACCCTCATCTCCACCACTCTCTCCCATGCCTTCATAGTATGACTCAACAACTTGATACCCCTGTAATTATTACAACTTTGAATATCACCTTTGTTCTTGTACAGTGGGACCATTGTACTCCTCCATTCCTCCGGCATCTTAGCCGTCTTCATGATAGTATTGAACAGTCTAGTCAGCCACTCTATGCCATCCTTGACCATGCTCTTCCAAAAATCTATCGGAATCTCATCCGGTCCGAGCGCCCTCCCTCTCTTCATCCTACTAATAGCCCTTCTAACCTCCTCAACTCTGAACCGCCTGCAATAACCAAAGTCTCGATGACTTTCGGAATATGCTAACTCGCCCAGCTCAATATCACTATCTCCTTTTTCATTTAAAAGTTTATAAAAGTAAGCTTGCCACCTTTGTTTAATAGAAGTCACATCCACTAACACTTCCCCCTCCTCATCCTTGATGCACTTCACTTGATCCAAGTCGCGAGCTTTCCTTTCTCTCGCTTTAGCAAGCCTATACATTCGCTTGTCCGCGCCTTTATCACTTAACTATACACAATTTCATTCATTTGATCCATTTCACTCCGAATCTCATTTGTTGTAGCATGCTTAAGAAGTTCCTATTCACATCGTCATATGCTTTTCCAATATTTAGCTTGCAAAGAATACCAGTTTTTTTCTGTTTCTGTCATGAGTCCACTGCTTCATTGGCTATCAGTATGGCGTCCATTAATTGCCTTCCTTTTATGAATGTCATCCGCTAGGAGTCTACCAATTTTTCCATAACCCTTTTTAGCCTCTCAGACAGGACTCTTTCTATAATCTTGTAAATTCTGCCTATAAGACTTATAGGTCTGAAATCCCTCATTTCTTTTGCACAATTCTTCTTAGGAGAAAAATCAATGTAGGTTGCATTGAGACTTTTCTCAAAGAAAGCATGAGTGGAAGTTGTGAAACACCCAATGATGTCCTGCTTGAGCACCTCCCAATATTTGATAATGAATCCCATTGTAAATCAGTCTACATGGCGAGGGCAAAAGTTTCCAAGGTTCAGTCATGTGTATTAGAGCTAAACCATCAGGCCTAGAGCATAATCCACAGCACACGTTTCAAACACACCAAAAGTTCTTGTTCTTCAAATCTGTTTTGCAAAAGATCCTTTCCTTCCTTATAAACTGATGGACAGTTCCCAAAATTGATTGTTGGTCTCCATTCTACAGTCTTAGCATAGAGTTTTTTCCATAGAAATCCGCCATCTCATTATCGATTTTCTGAGGCTCTGAGAATAATTCATTTTGGATCAATAAATGATAAATGTTGTTGCATGTTTTGTGGGCATTAACATTTTAATGAAACGACTTTGTGTTTCTTTCTCCTTTCCTCAGCCAAATGACCTTGGATCTCTGCCTCCTTGCCACATCCTCATGTTTCAGCAGTTCTTCATACTTCATCAGCAAGGATGCCTTCTCCACAATTTCCCCCTCAAATAAAGTTGTCTTCCAGTACATTCTTTGAAGGAGAGATTGTTTGATGTTGCTAAAGCTTTTATCCCGCTCTTCAAGAATCAAGATTCTGTCAGTTCTTGAGGCAGTAATATATGTATCCCCTCTGTACCAAGTATAAGCATCTCCCTCTAGCTGAAGATCAATAGCACTCATGTCTTCTATGAAGTCTGAGAAGTTCACCACATCCATGGACCTTCTCTTGCAATTTTTTTTTCTTGTAGTAAATCTAATTATATCGAAATCCCAACAGATTGCCATGGGCCCTCCATCGGACCCCTTACAGCACTTATTTCCTCCCATATCTCTCCTCTTTCATTGTCCCAATTTGGAGCATATACTCTTGTAATATGGCAATCAAAGTCCTGCAACTGACCTTCAAATCTGCCGGTCAAAGTATGTATCCCAATTTGAAGAGCCTCCCCTTTCCATACCCTCCTATCCCATATCATCAAGATTCCCTCTCTGGTTCCACTGGTCTCTAGACAGGCATAACTTGCCCTTCTTCCTCCCAAAGTTACTTTACAATGTCTTCTACATCCCCCTCCAACCTTGTTTCCTGCAAACATACAAAATTTGCACCCCAGTCAAGTAAAGAACTCTTCACTGGCCCCTTTTTATCCATGTTACTAAATCCCCTCATGTTCCACTTGACTAATTTGATCTTCATTGATAATTAAAGTCAAAGCCCTTCCCCTGCCCCTGTTTCCATTGCTTTTGAATTTTACGTCAAAAGGACCAACCCTTTCAACTTTTATGTCCCCTTGAACTTCTTTTTTTTTTTTTTTTGATAAAGGTAAAGTTGTATTCGTCAGCAATATGGGAATGCTGGCAACCATCAAAAATATTTACAATCCTATACCAGCAGAATAATAACGCTGCTGCTAGATTTACAGATTAGAAATAAATTCTAGTATCTGGCTATTATCCACTGTGTCCTCCTCCTTGCACCAGAAAAAAAAGGTCTTCATACAGGTCCACTTGATCTTTAGCAAAGGCACTGCAGTGTTTTCCATACATCTGTTGTTTTTTCCCTCCAAACAGTCCACCATATGCATGGAGGTATTAAGTTCCACCATCTCTTTTGAGTCTTGTTGCCCCCTATCCTTCCCCAGCAACTAATTAGGTCAGCAGTATGCTTTGGCATTGTCCAGTTGGTGCCTGTTCTTCCTAGGAAAATTGTCCATAATTGAGCAGTGAAACTACAGTGTAAAAAGAGGTGGTTGTTGGTCTCAGCTGCCTCATTGCACAGATAACATCTGGAGACAATTTGGAAGCCCCTTCTTTGTAGCTTCTCCTGAGGGAGGCATGCTCTCCTAACCACCAACCATGAAAAGCATCTGATCTTAGTAGGTACCTTGTTTTTCCATATCTTTTTCCAGGGGCCAGGACCTGCACCTATCATTTCCTTCACCCTTTTCTTGTACAATCTGTTAACTGTGATTTTACCATCTTGATTATACTTCCAAACCATTGTATCTGCCTCCATGTTTGTGCCCCTAAAGTCATCTAAAGCTTTAAGTAACTCAGCAACTCTACTCATCTCCCAGTCATTTAAAGATCTCCTGAACCCTAGGTTCCAGCCTTGCTCAGACCAGACCTCCTTTACCATGGCATCTGGCACAGAACTGATAATATATAGGTCTGGAAAAGAAGACATCAAAGGTTCTTGGCCACTCCAATGGTCTTTCCAGAAAAGAACCCTGGTTCCCTCCCCCACTTTGAATTTGATGGACTGATGGAAATGACCCCACAGATTCCGGGTGGCTCTCCAGACAGCTGTTCCATATGTGATGCTCACCCCATTCGAAAGCCAAGAGTTACTCTGTCCATACTTGTTAGTAATGACCTCTTTCCAAAGTGCTTGATTCTCATTTCCATATCTCCACAACCATTTCGTCAGTAGACACTTGTTCTGCAGCCCTAAATGTTTGACCCCTAGCCCCCCTGAATTTCTGCTTAGGACCACTGTTTTCCAGTTAACAAGATGTATTCCTTTGCTTTCCTTATTCCCAAACCAAAGAAAATCCCTCCTTACTTTGTCAAGTCTTGCTTCCACTCTAGCAGGCATAGTAAATAGAGATATGATATAGGTAGGTAGAGAATCCAGGACAGAGTTGTTCAGGATGCTTCTTCCCCCCAAAGATAGATATTGGGCCTTCCAGTATGCCAATTTCTTCTCAGCTTTCTCAATTATACCATCCCATATCCCTTGCTCTTTGTGATTTCTTCCAAGTGGCATACCAAGGTATACAGTTGGAAGTCTTTCAATTCTGCATCCCAAGATGTTTGCCAAATCCTGAATCTGTGTTACCTCCTTGATTGGGAATATACTGCTTGTTCTCCAATTAACTTTCAGGCCAGAGACTGCCTCAAACACTATCAAAAGCATTCTGCCTCAAACTTCTTTTTCTTGATAATACTCTTTGATTCCATCCTCCTTGCATGTCTGCTGCTATCAATCTGCATTAGTAGTTCCATGGCTTCTTCCTCATGTCCCCAGAAATCAACTCCAAAAAAAATTTGCTTAATTTGACCAAATATTGACGGACCCATATAGACGTATGCCCTTTTTTCCTGAGCAATTACCTTGTTGCCGAACCAAAATTGGTTTGGAATCTTCAAATTCCCAGATTTCCCCAGCATTCACAGATCTAATTGCAAAACCTAATTATGATCTTCAATGTCGCAGTGAATCTTTGGTTCCTCTATTACGGCAAGAAACATATTACCACTAGTGTTCGTCATTTGCGCATCTTCCTTACACTCAAGTTTTTTCTTCTTCTGCATGCAGACTATTTGTCGAGTCAATTCTCATCAAGTCCACTGGTTACTTGCTAGAAATAGGAGTAGAAGGAGATGATTGTCGTTGCAACACTTTGATGGGTGTGCTGCTGTATCCTCTTCCTCCATCATAGTTCACATCTCAGAAAAATTATTATCTTGAGCTTTATACCCATAGAAATTTGATCCTGCAATTTAGTTGATATTCGTTGTTTGCTTGAACTTGTATCTCCAGAAGGTCTGAGTCATTGGGCATTAAATAATCACGCTTGGACAAGTTCTGCAATATTGGGGCTCAATTCCTTATTTTGGCCTATTGCTTTCAACTGAATGAAAACTTCTGACCCCAACTGCCCAGCTTGCATGTCACATGGTTGATATTTAAAAACCACACCCACGTGGACTACGACCTCTGTCTCCATTAAAAGACCCTGGAAAGTATTCTCCTATATAGGTAGTGATGCCCTCTTTATCCAGCGGTCCTTCACTTGCACCATGGACGATCTGCTTCTTCTTCTTGCTATCGCTGAAATCTTGCACCGAATTGCGGTTTTGGTATATGAATCCATCACATTCCAACTCTTATCTCTTGTGGTACAGCTATTCCATCTCCTTTAATCTTGATTCTTGCCCAGTGGAGATGGTTTCTTCTATGGTTCCAATCAGCCACTGCACATGTCGCTGACTCGTTTGAATGTGGTTTGAGACCATAGATTCACAGGCAACCCTAGAGACGAATCCAGACCCAATTTCTGGGAATTTCATCAGGCCAGCACCTTGAAGAAGGTGACTACTATAGTAGAGATTGTAGAGTCATTTTGAGCTTGTTCCAACTCCACCACCCCTGTAGAACATGCATGTTGTGACTGGTGCCTCTTTCCTGGACGGCATCTCGAAGGGGATATGAGAGTCGTTTGTTCCATAAACATTACCTTTATGGGAGGATCTCCAATTGCTGCTTGTGTATCTTCAAATGTTGTTCAAAGTCAGTGTTTCATGGTTGGGGGCCGAGAGACTTCCGACTATGCATTTTCCTAGTACATCCTCTTCTGAAGGCACCAAGCTTCCAAAAAATAATGATTCTGGTATCGATGCTTCGATCATTGGCTTATTTATTCCTTCTGTTGCCCATCTGTTGCTCATGGATACCTGGCTACTGTATTAACTTACTTTCTTCTGGAGCATTTGATAAAACAACATACCTAGTGGCCTCTGGAGCATTGATAAATTTAAATATTTTCTGTTATATCCCCCAAACCAGCTCTTAATGTAACTTTAGGTGTGATAATATCTGACCTGTTTCCTTGTAAAGCAATGAAAATGATGTACCTACCATGTTCATTGTATTTAAGAGTACAGAAGAATTCTATGTCATGGTCTTTTAATTTCTATCTCCTAACTGTCTGTTTTTGCTCCTTGGAGTAAATACCAGGATTATCCATTTCATGACTTTAATGCTTATAGCAGCTTTCCTCATCAAATGTCTGTTGCGTACTGTCCATTCAAACCAAGTTTCTGACCTTGAACTGTACTTAGAGATGCTGTAGAATTCAAAACCAGCATGATAGTAAATCCTATAAGAAAGAAGAGAAAGGTAAGAAGTGAGAAAAGAGTGGTTACAATTGAGTTGAGAAGAACAAAGAAAGAATTTCCGGTAGAAAAGTCACCGGAAAAGGTGTTCTACAATCCTAGGAAGTAGGAGAGAGAATTTTTGGAGAATGTGTCTGGGAGCATTACCCAATTTTTTCTTTTCTCTTTTTTCGTGGGAAGCGAGGTTGAGATGGTTCGGGCATGTGAGGAGGAGATGTTTGGATGCCACAATGTGGAGGTGTGAGAGGTTGGTTATGGATGGATTCAAGAGAGTTAGAGGTAGACCAAAAAAATATTAACAATAAGTGATCAGACAGGATATGACGCGATTGCAGCTTACCGAGCACATGACCTTAAATAAGAAAATGTGGAGCACACAAATTAGCATAGAAGGTTAGTATGTAGGAGTGTGTCGCAACTAGTAGGTAGCAGTCTTGTGCCCTTACTAGTAGTCAAATGATTACACTTGTAGTTTCTTGTTCTTCGATTTCTGTGACCATCTATTATTTTGTGCAGTTTGTTTAAAGTAGTATTTTGTTATTATACTGTTATGTTACTATATGTTGTTTTGTTACTATCTATTGTCTATAGTACTCCATGATGTCTATCCCTAAACTATCTTTGTCTTGAGCCGGGGGTCTATTGGAAACACACTCTCTACATCACCTCTGAGGTAAAGATAAGGTCAACGCACATACTACCCTCCCAGACTCCATTGTGTGGACTACATTGGATATGTTGTTATTGTTGTTATTATTTTTGCTCTAGTATTTAGGCAATTAAAAAAGACCTTAGAGTAAATTTTAGAGATAAGTAACTCAGAAGCAGCGGAAAAACAGGAAGCGGTTTTGACCAAATATTCATATTTGCTTTAGTACTGTAATTGCTATGAAAAAAAATCCAGAAGTCAAGGAGTTTCATGCCTGCCTGCAAGAACGCATAATCCTGGGCCTAAGAGTTATATCAAAGCGCAAAGTTCAAATCTGAAGTAATAAGCATGTTCTTACTATACATAATAAGAAAATTTTGATTATTGGTTGGGAGTTAACCTCTAAATTCACATGTCCTGAAGAAAAATATCCCTCGAGTTATTATCCATGAAATAGTTGGTGAGCCAGACAAGCACACAACAGCATGCATGATGAACATGACTTGCCTGTACAAGAGAGGGCTTATAACGCAGCTTCAATCTTGGAAAGGCATGCCCATTGGATGCTGGCGAGATCTGGACAAGTACATCAGAAAATCTGCTGTCTTGCCTTACCCAATTAACATAAGCAAGGGCGTCCTTGTTTGGTCCACTGTACTGCACCAACAGGAAGTATCAGAAGACAGAATAACTTTGTTTGACTTATAGCCAGCAGGGATTATTTACTATGGCATGTAGCAACAGTGGGCTGGTGATATAAATAAATTTTAGATCTTAGGAAAAGATATACTTTGAGGACCATGAGGCATGCTAATCATTAACCTGTCTTTTCTGTGCTCATTTAAGGAAAAATGCACCAACTTTTGGGTGGATTACATGGCAGCTTCCTAAAATTTCTTTACCACAGGTATGTTTTATCTTGTTCATATCACTCTCTAGCCTAGATTGGATTGGCTAGGTTTCCTTTTCTGTCTGTGCCTAAAATTATAACTCTCTGAAAAAATTTCAAAATATAAGTACATAATTTTTTTTTACTACTTAAACAAAAACTCAAAAAACTAACTAATGGCCTCCATTTGCTCCCTTCCACCAAACATTAAACAACCAACATTTTGAACTCTCCAACTGAATAGTAATACCAAGTAGAACCATGAAACTCAAACTTTTGATTAAACAATGGAAAAAGCCCAAAGCACAAAAGACCAGGGTACAAACAATGGGATAGTAAAAAAAAAGGTCCTACCTGTGCATTAATTCCCTGTTCATTTAAATATATGCGGCCATGTATATCTCGTCCCTGCAATCAAAGGACAATATATGCTATAATAACCTGACTGAAAGAGTACTTGGACATATATTCAGCTCACTAGTATACATACTAGGGTGTGTAGTTAAAAACCTTCAGAACTGGAAAGCCATCAAAGAGTTGGATCCAAATAATTTTTACAGAGACATTATGATATGAAGTAAAGTGATCACAATGGAAAAGTACAAATTACCACCAATATTAGAAATCAAAGCCAGTAATAGTTGATGATTTCTGAATGCAACATATTCCATGATCACTTAAATTATTTTTTCAAGGTTAGAGATCAACTGTAATGCTTGTTTTGGAATTCATATGGCAGGATCAAAATTCAAAGCATCAAAATTTAAAAAGAAAATATACTGTGTAAAATAAGTCAATATCTTCTACTACACGGTGAATGAAACTGTAAACTATGTCTTCCACCAAAATTGGATGATATAGTAAATGCCTCCACCAAAATTGGATAATATAGAAAATGAACACCATTTGTCCTAGAGTAACGAACATTATAGAAGCTAATAGAACTATACAGAAGTAAAGAGGACATACAAAATAATAAGGAAAACATGACATAACATATCAAAGAGGAGCACCAACCATAATCAACTAATGTGATAACTGGACCACAATAAATAACAAGGACTAACAAAAGCCATAAGATAGGCCAACTACGAGACAGATGCTACTACTGCTGTTAAAACATAAAACTCGGGAAACAGATACGCTGCACCGACCTATCATGCTCAGAAATGAGACAATGCTCAACTATCTATTAACCTACTACCCAAATTCGCGACCTCCTTAACTTTCTAAGCTCATGTCCGCGAAAAGTTGGAACTGCATCATGTCCTGTATAATCACCTCACCCTAATTCTTCTTCAGCTTACCTCTTAAATTTTTTAGAACCCATTGTGGCCAACCTTTCACACCTTTTCTGCACACACCCTAACCATCTTAGTTTCACTTCCCTTATCTTGTCCATGAAGGCCACTCTCATCTTGTCCTGCATATCTTCATTTTTAATCTTTCTCTCCTAATATGACTATATATCCACCTCAACATCCTCATTTCTGCCACTCTCATCTTTTGAACATGCGAGTTTTTAACTAGTCAATACTCTACTCCGTAAAGCATAGTCCGCTAATCACCATTCTAAAGAACTTCCCTTTTTTAAGTTTTGGTGGAACATTCTTATAGCACGGGACTCCCGAGATGAGCCTCCATTTCACCCACCCTGCACTAATACGATGTGTGACATCATCATCAATCTCTTCATTTCCCTAAATTAGAGATACAAGATACTTGAAATTGTCCCTCTTGGGGATGACTTGCGTATCTAGTCAAAGTAAAAACATGTATGTAATGCAAAATAATAATAATAATAGATTCATTTATAACATTTTCCTTAACAACTGAATATATCTCTTTGGTTGATTATATTTATTATCTAGTGACACTTCAAAAAAAAAAACATGGGCAATGAGGTACATGCTTAGTCCCTTGTCTTCACTTACGCACAACTTAAGTAGGGGAAGTATCATGCCTGAGCTTTTCTGAGCTTCAAGGCTTAAGTGCGCTTTAAATTGGCTTTTGACAACACTGATTGACCAGTTCTATAGAATTCAAACCAAATAAAATGAAAAGTGTATCTAAGAGAAATCACGTGAGTTGGAGTACTTTCCAACCAGGTACAGTTAAATGTATTTCTAGCACTAAACCTTTTCTTGTTCGAGAAAGCTTGACTATATTCCAAGAGTAGACCATGCAGATTTTATGATTCCTAACCTGAAATTTATCAACCAGAAATTGGAGCTACCATTTTGGAATTTATCAACCAGGATTTTGCCTATTCTGTGTAGTTCATATAAGCATACATATACAGACAATTACTTGTGCTACTCACACGAAGGCTGAGCATTGAGCATGGTATGATACAGAAATATTACTATACTCACCATGACCTATGTTGCTCAGGCTTGTCAAAAGTGTCAACGGGTGCATGTTGGATTCTCCAAAAGTAGTATATTTTTGGAGAATCCAACAGGGTGTGGCATTGAAATAAATAGCCCGTGCAACTTAAGCATGACTAACTTGTAAATAAACAGCAAACTTGGGCTTGTTGAAGAGGGTTTGATTCCCCACCTTATAATCCCCTCACTCCTTTCCCCTTCACTCCCCAGTCCCCCTGGAATGGATATGAAAGATACACTCCCTCTGTCCTATTTTATATAGCGCCATTTTCTTTTTCATTCGTCCCATAAAGATAATTAGAAACAATTTGTTATAAAATTTCATGAAATGATTCTCAATCACAAATATCTAAAAATTATTTTATACTGCAAAATTCAAAAGTCTTCCCTTTTTTCTTAAATATTGTGCCAAACCGAACCAAAGGGTGCCTCATTTTTCCAATATTCATTCCTTACTCAAATAGGAAGGCGGCAGTCACAATCTGGCGGCGTGGAGATAGAGTGAGTATATTTTAAAGTGAAAAGGCACTACCTTATTCATAGTTCCACTCCATTCCTTCCTTTCCATCATAACTAAACCTTACTTCGTGTATAAAAACCTTCTCCTTTTAAACTTTTCAAGTCACAAAGACAAAAAGAAGTCTTGAATTAAAGCATATATGATAAGAGCACAAGTATAAGAAATTACCTCCATAAAGAAAAGGTGCTTGCTGACCTCCGCTTCTGGGTCTTCAACGAAAACAAAGCGGTAGAAATTTACCACTATAAACTCTTCCTCATCGTCAATTTCTTTAGGAACTTCCAACAAATCCCTATTTAAAGACAAAGACAAACTTTTACACCTTAATGGCAAAACCCTCTTCCTATTATTCAAGGTAGTAGTAGTAGCAGCAGCAATTTTTGGGTGTGAGTGTGGAGTAACAAACTTTGGAAAAAATGTAGTTGATTCATTACAAGCAAGTAGAAATGGCTTTGCCACATTCACCATTGTAAACGACCTCATCGCATCACCAAATGCTACTTCAATTCAATTTGGGATGGGAGACAACAATGGATAACACCAGTAGTTTTAAAAAAAAAAACATCATTTTTCTGGGGGCCAGTTATTTTTAACTTTGATCCTCCCTTAATTTGAGATTAAATTATTGGAAAATGATCACAAATACCTTTAATAAATTATAGAAAAAAGTTTATAAATATGTGTAATGCGGGTCGAAATGAATTTCTATTATTATCAACTATGTTATAGCTAATATCACTTATTAGTATTATCCAAAATGACTTTTGAAATTTTGTACAGTTATTACACCTATTAGGTTGTCATTTTTTTCGGTTCACACTCATATATATGGCTAATATTTATTTTTGCAACAACTATCATACACTCTTATAAATTATTGTATAGTGTCAAAGTATATAACAATGCCCTTAAATGTCTCTAACTATTCAATCAAACTTTTTTTACAATTTTCAACTACTGCCTTTGTTAAAAGAAAAAGGTCAAATACATAAAGAGACACTTAAATTTGTCCTCATTTTTCACTTAGACACCTAAACTAAGACAAGTTCCCAATAGACACCTCAACTGCTCATATTTGATCCCATTAAACACTTTTATCCTACTTGGCACTCTTCGATATTTTTTTAAATTTTTCAGCCAAAAATAAATAGTTGCGGTCTAAAAAAAATTTTTTTTTCAGAAAAAGTAGATTCTAAAAATTCTCAGTTAACCATGTGCAAAAAGATTTTATTTAAAATTGTAATAATTTTTTTTCGCATATGGTTAACGGAGAATTTTGAGAACCTACTTTTATGGAAAAAAATTTTTTTGGATAACTGAGAATTTTGAGAACCTAATTTTATGAAAAAAAAAAATTTTTTGGACCGCAACTATTTATTTTTGGCTGAAAAATTTAAAAAAAGTACCGGAGAGTGCCAAGTAGGATAAAAGTGTTTAATGGGATCAAATCTGAGCAGTTGAGGTGTCTATTAGGAACTTGTCTTAGTTTAGGTGTCTAAGTGAAAAATGAGGACAAGTTTAGGTGTCTATTTATGTATTTGGCCAAAAAAAACAATCAAAATTTACATCAAATGTTAGCCAATTTATCATGAAAGGTAAAAAGGGATAAAGGAACCGTATGTTGGTTGTCCTGTAAATATAAGTTGTCCCGCTCCTATTAACATAGGGACGGGAAGTGGAATGAAAGATATGATCCACGCATATTCATATGTATGTTCCATAAAAAAGATTTGAATTCTTAATTAATTGTTTTCGATTCACCGGATCTTACCTCTTATGAAAGGAGTCAATAAAAAGTAAAAATATGGACTAACTTAAACTAATTTTAAACTTAAATAGAATTTTCTATTCTTACTTACATAGAGTCTTTGCTAAATACTTCAACTATTGAAATTACGAAGTTACAATTGGTCAAATTCAAATTTTGTAGACAATCATATTGAAGAAATTTAAATGGCAGTCACTTCTAATTGTTCACAAAAATGATATTTAAAATTTAACTCTATTTATTTAAGTGTGTTCTACTATGATAGATATTATATTTCTAAGGTAATTTGCATTATGCTTACAAAAAGTAGTACTCTAATTTTTCAAGGAATTCTACATATTTTTGTTGTAATTGAAAATATAGTGATAATCCTTTTGTGCGTATTTATGTTATGGAGCATTAAAGAAGAGATATTTTGTCATTATGATAGCAATTGGTAAATTTAGTTTTTCTATATATTTATTTCTCTATGCAACATTTTTAAAAAAAAATACATGAAGAAAAAAGTGAAAGAGAGAGGATAAATAAAGTAAGGACTATAAAATCTCCATCTTAGCCACTCTAGATATGAAAAAACTAGATGAACTACTCTTTTCAAATAAACATTCATAGTGTTTTGATAGTAAAATGAAGAAAAGACAAAAATTTGAAAATAGTACGTTTATACAAAATTCATTGTTGTAAAATATTATAAACTTGGTTGTACCTTGGGTCAATATTTTTATGAAACTTGTAGCCCTTGCTTCCTGAAATGCTAAACCCTCGAAGAAATCTTCCCAATTCTTTTTATTATTATTTTGCTATGATTGATATGTGATGACTCGAAAAGTGAATGAGATATATAGTAATAGTGTTGGATTCAATATAACTCCGCTCATCTTTGTATCTGATCTTTTGTTGCTAATACATACAATACAAGATTTGATTTTGTGTGGAAAAGTGAAATGGTGAATTCATATGATGTTTATGTTTATAAATAGTGGTGTTAAGAATTTAATTTAATTATGAAAAATCTTTTCAAATTCTGCAATTAATCTATGTATGCATATATAAAGTTATAATGTAAATTAAAAATGAGTATTTATTATTATATAGTAACTAAAATGTTATTTAAGTGTTTTAAAGAATGAAAAAATTAAATAGAAGAAAAATATTAAGCAGAAAGCAATGATGAAAATTTGGTTAAGAATAAATGAATAGAGTAAGAAAGAACAAAATAAATTCACTGCGTGAATTTTGACCATTAAAATGTATCAATATTTATAATTTTTTAATCAATTTTTTTTTTATTTTCATTAAACATGTATTTACTTCTTTATACCTAAATATTATTAAAATAGTGGTTAAGTTGGCTGCTGGCTGCTTTACTTTCTGTTGGCTGCTTTAAGTTCCTTTTGAACAAACTAGTTATCCCATAAAGTAAATACAAAAACACATCAATTAAATAATGTCATTGTTAACAGGTCTAGAAAAATTGTTACCTAGAAAATTGAGAATGTACTCGTACAAAAATTGGCAAGGTTTAGAAAGTAAGCACAATTGTTATCTATGGAGAAAGGAGAAAACTAGACTTTCTACAAAAAAAAGGGGTCTAGTGTTGTACTACTTCTGCAGCACAAGTTGAGATGCCTTTCTGTAGTAACAGCATGACTAAGTGGTAGTCATTATTCTAAACTGATACGTCGCATCTTGCAGACAAGGTTCGCAGTAGGAAGATCAAGCTGATTCCCTGAATCTGATTTTATAAGATCCTTGAGCTGATCTTTAGGTGTTGAAAAACATGTCTGGAATGTAGCAAGACATGGAGGAATTGGCATTGATAGAGCTGAAAGCACATTGCTTAGATACTCAATATCAACAGAAAGTTGTTGTGCTCCACGATCCGTTATATACTGGATCCCTCGAAGCTGTTCCATGTAAAGTGCGGTGGCACCTTCAGCAACCTTTTCAAAACAAAAATAGGCAGGGGAAAAATAGTCAGCTTATAATTGTGAGAAGAAATGGACTTGGAGACACGATTCCTAGAAAGAAAAAAGAAAGCACTGCAAGTAGTTCCTAACCGAACCCTGCTTCTACTTGTTGCCTCCTGATATTTTCTTCTAAATTTTATCCTAGTTTCAGGCTTTGCCGTTGTAGAGATTTCTTATTGAGTATTATGGTTGGAGTGTCGGTGTTGCTGACAGGTAGAATAAAGCTCAGTTGATAAAATAGATACTTGTACGTAAATGCTCAACACTTTCATCATAAAAATTTTAACTAAAACATATATACCTTGAACATCCATTCAGTTGCAAAGTACTGGGCCTCATCAGCATTGGGATCGCTGTTGGAAATATTCTCTACAAGTGGCTCTAGCTGTTGGGGTAAAGTGAGGAGATATTCACCAACACCAGTCACATAAGACTGGGGGTACGCACTGAAGGTCGGGAGGGGCCTTGCACTATGCTCTTCAATAGATGACCATATGGGCAGCCGTGACAGATCATTGAAGTGTCGCCGTATTTTTGATATGAGAGCATCATAAACTAGTTCATTGACTGCGTCTGTGAAAGCTGTAACTCGCTGTGAAGCTACTGGAAGTGCATGGAACCTGGGATCTTTAGACTGCAGAAGGCATAAAAAAGAAGTCAATGTAAGATCAAATTAGAAGATTGGCAAGGATGCATTGAAGGAATAGGAAAAAGGATAGAATTGCTAAGGAATTCAGAGAAAAGATGAACTTGCAGATATGTGTAACTATTGTGGGAGGCACTGACCTGCTCCAATAAATTAAGAAGCTTCCGAGCCTTTTCAGGAATATCTACCAATCTCACAGCTGCCACATCCAAGGCAGCCTTTCGAGCCACAGATAATTGCCCATTTCCATCATCATTGACTACATCTGGCTTGTTCTGATCAATACTTAACCCAAAAATTGAGAGAGAGAGGCTTGTACTCAACCTAGCAAGAGTAGCCTTGAGGGAAGCTTCAAAGACTGAAGATCTTTTGGTTAAACAATCAGCAACTGTGAGGATCTGCAGTGCACCTTGAACAAATGACCACTCCTCCTCACTTGATATGAAGTCAACTTTACGTGCATTTGAAGCTGCTTCCCTTCTTTCTGCTCCTGTATCTTTCTTTGTAATAGCATCTGCATCCAGTCCACAAACAGCTCTCAATGATTTCACGTTCTCCTGCAAAGTGGAAATATACTGTAGCATGACATCATCCAGCACAAGAATCAACTCATCCATCTCAGAACCACCAGTAAAGTTGATGCATCTTTCAACTGCTGCTTCAAGAAGCAAAATGACTTGCGGAATTGACTCTTCCATCCTTCGTACAGTTTCACTTAGTTCGACTCCCTGGACTCCCACAAGAGTAACAGCAGCTCCTCTGAGATCAAGTCCTGAAATCTCACCAGAGAGAACTGCACGCTCCATCTGTCCATATCTAGATCACAAATTTAGAAGCATTTAGGGTACAAATACTTGATACTGAAAAGCAGATGACCTTGCAATTAAAATCCAGATCCTCCCGTGACACCAACGTACTTGAAAACCATGCTCAACAGTCTATAAAACCACCCAATGTTACCTTTACATGTAAATAGTCAAGTCGTCTGATCGAACCAGGATGATAATATTTAAGCAGGAAACCTCAAGTTAATTGACCTACAAGTTGATACTTATTTATTACAACCAGCTCCAGCTATGCTTCATCTAGCATAAGGTCAAGGATGCGAGAGAGAAAAGAGAGTGATGTAATATCGCATATCACAAGATACTAAGTAATCATTATTCCCAAAAACACTTGCAGAAAAGAATGAAAGAAGCATCAACTGATCAATATTGCTACCCTCATCAAAAGCACTAAATTTTTGCAACTCAATCACCTAGAAGGCAAAGAACTTCTCCAACTCAATAATCCAAGAGTTGAAAGGATTAAGGCTATATATACAACTTACATGATGATGATACTCAACTCAATCACACCACATAAATGCATTTCAATCAAATAAAAGACTTTGTGTGAGGATAAGTGTACTGCTCCTCAAAAGGAAGCATCAAGAAAAATGAATAGAAAAAAATTGGTATCTGGACAAGGGGATGTCATATGCAGCAGACGAAAAATGTGAATTTGCGAAGTCAAAAGGATAAACAAGAAATTTACTTGTTGTATGCTTACCGCCTTTTGAAAGATTCGTAAGGGAAGTACACTGCCTTCAGAGCATCCAAAAAAACTTGAGGATCAACATCTGAAAACAGGTGTTGAATGTTCCTAGCAAAGCTCCCTGTTGTATTATGAAGTTCAATTAGGACTTCCAAATGTTTAGTCTGAATCTTGGCACCTTTTGGCAAATCTCCATTTGAAATGTCAATTATACCTGAAATTCAAGGCAAAATTTGAGGCAGAATGGATGGAAAACATCCAAGAACTTCATCATCCAAGTATAGTGATAGTGACATCCAAAAAAATAAAATAGGGAAATTAGAGCTGAATCTTTCCATGCATAAAGTGGTGACTGTGACATCCAAATGGCTGATTTACATGCTCAAAAATTCAACTTCAGTCCTCCATGTGTATAACTACTTTTAAGCCATTTATATGCTTGAGAACTAGTTGGACACCGATTCTTCAGAATGTTTGATGAAACAGAGCGGACAGCATCATAATAGAAAGATCAGAAAACATGATAAACTTATGCTTCGATGAAACTACATGCAACTGTGCAAGAGAACAAGAAGTTTATGCCTAGATCATGGTTTTCAAAAACTCCTAAAGAATAATAAAACCTCACCTTTGGCCAAGGCTTTTGTCTCAGGAACAGCATCCGCAGAGGCAAGGTTGATCTGTGATGCAAAGCTCACACCAATAGTCGACATTGTTTCGATTAGTAGGTTTGGCACAAGAGTTCTGTATTCTTCTGGAAAGGCTAACAGACACCTGCAACAAAAAAAATCTATTGTTCACTAGAGGACTATCTAATGGAGATATCATAGATTGTCTGCTCTTTCTCTTTTATATTTTCTTGACACACACAACCCCTTTTTTTTTGGTGTGTGCGCGTGGGGGTGGGTGTTGAGATTGGGTGGTAAAGGGCATGGTTGGGTTATAAAGCAAGAGGTTGGTTGGTATTGCATCAAGACGCATTTTCCTCATAAATCGAGACTAGCAAAGCTAGAAGAATCCCTCTCCTCCTCCTCATAAAAAGAACATGCAATGGAAATGAAGCCACAAAAGCAATCAGAAAGATCGAGCAGTTTTTTTTTCCACTTCATGCTCTTTCTTTCTACACCTCCACATATTGATCAGGTCCGAAAACATCAGTGTCGATAATCTACCCACCAACGGTAGAGCAGATAGACTTGCACTGAGTTTATAGGAGCATTTCAACCCTGGGACCTCCAGGTTCTTACTCCCATGCCTAAACCCACCCAACAACTCCTTTTGGGACGTTTATCCATTTCATTCTTCTGATAGTGATTTTTCTCATTCCTGAGCTGTACTCATATCAGAACCAATATCTAGATGTTAGCATATAAGCATGCTTAATCAGTGACCTCAATCAAGACAACATTAAAAAATCTGAAAGCAAGAGAGCATATGACTTCCAATATCTAGGAGGAAAACAAAGTAGATTTGTTTTTTCTTTTTTGATAACCAAAAATCCCAAGTGAGTTAGCTGGCCCAACATTAGTTGGTCCATAATTCAAAACCCAGAGAATATAGCTTCCCCCTATAACCTGCTTTCACTTAAATTCCAGGCTACTAGTCAGTGGCAGGATTCTAACTTGTGATGTGCGCCATTTTCACGTCTCACGTTGTCCCCTTCCACTGAACCAAAGCCCTAGGTGCAAAACTAAGTACAATTATCGAAAAAAAAAAGTTGCAGAAAGCTATTTGTACCACTTCCACTCTTGTTCAAGATAAAGCAACAATTCATCGTAGAAATTAGTCAGCCAACTTGAAAATGATATCATGGACGATTGAAAATCCTGAGAATTTGGTAGTCTGTCCATTTCACTTTTCTCATTTGCAACTTTGTTAGCCTGCTGCCTCAAGTCAAAATCTTCCCAAAGCCGCTTTATTGACTTGAGGTGGACCATGGTGTAGTGCAGCTCTAATGACTTGAATCTCCCAATTCTAAGTAGAATCGCACGCATTTCTTGGGCAACATCAACCTATGAAATAGAAACAAGGGTTTTTACAGTTCCCTTACTGGTCCATGGTGGAAATATGCATTCATTTGGAAACATAAAATATAACCTTTAGAAAAGGATTACAAAGGAGAAAAAGAGAGCTAAAGTCACCTTTCGATTACTTAGAGCATCTATTAGTCGAGGTTGGACCACCGAGTCTAGTCTATCTTCTAAAACTTCAAGTTGCCTTCTAATATTGGCAAATTCAGCAACCTGAAAATTGAAGGAGACTTAATAAAGCAAGAACTATTTCACTACCCATATCACACACATTGGCATGTTATGTAAAAAAAAAGCAAGTCGAAACCCACCTCTCCAACAGCAGATAAGCAATGCCTCATATTAGCCAGAGTTTCTGCAGCTCGTGGAAGGTCGCCACTAGCAAATACTTCCTCCACTGTTGAGCTTAATTGAGTCAAACCAGCAGCATCCTTCAAACAAGAAAATTCAAGTATTTAGAGGTCATAAAAACAGAAATTAGCAGGAAACTGCAATAATTGCTAGTGTAGCCTTTAAATACAGGTAATTTTTTTTATCTAGAGTTATGATTTAGGTTAAACGTTACTTCAACAAAAGTATTACCTGCAATGTCTCATGAGCAGCTTCCATTCTCCGCTTGACAGTATCAACTTTTGCTAGTGTAGCTACGGATTCAGCAGATGCTCCCTCAGCCTGCAAAGGAATCAAAGTTGTGAGAGAGGGAATGTGTCATTGCTTTAATTTCTGTGAAGCCTCATTACAAATTCTACAGAGCGCACACACTTCTATCTGGTAAAACCCATAATTATTGGAGAGAGAAGATACATGGCAACTTTAGTTTGACAATAAATTACTCTGTCGGCAATGATATATGATACTGAATGCAGGCGCTAAATCATCCACAAGTGTCACAAAGATGTGGATGCTAAGATCGACGTGTGGTTATACAAGATTAGATAAGATAAAAGATGGCCCTAAAAGGTTCAGGTAATATACATCGAGGCAAACATGAGAGAAAGTTTGATAGCATTCATGGTGGCATATCTCCGTAAGGACTTGAGTGAAGCTCTGGAAGTTGATGAATAGAACACAAGGTTGCTAAGCTTCAATGGGAAATCAAGAAGATATTTATCATGGAAGATGAACCCAAGAATTATAGGAGGGGGCTAAGTGGTACACGTATTTCATGGTCCAACTAAGTCCAAGAGGAGGAGGATTAGGAGCAACATGGAGTAGGGCAATTCAAAACCAAAATGAAAAAAAGTTATAGGCTTATCAGTAATGGATTATTAGTTTATCGGTTTCAAAAACGGTTTTGATTTTTTTATATCAATTCTTAACAGTTTGAAGTTTTTTCTTAACGAGTTAACCCATAACCCGATAGTAAATTGATAAATTATATTTACATTAAAATCCTTGACTTAGGGGTTGTTTGTTTGAAGACAAGTTATGATGGAATTTGTTATGCTAGGAGTAGTTATACTAGAATTAATTATGTTGGGATTATTTATGCCAGAATTAGTTATCCAGGTATTATTTCTAAATGAGTGTTTGGTTTGTTGTATTAAAAATTTTATGCATTATATAATTTCTAAGAATAAGTTATTTGTTTAGAAAAATTCACTCCAAGTGTAAAGGATGTGAAAATTGATGTATAAAAAGGGTTTTGAGGGGGTATTTTAGTCATTTTAACCATTTATCTCGGGATGGGTTATCCCATGATTATTATTCCACCCAGAGACAATGATTACTTATCCCACTACTAATTATTTATCTTGAATAAGTTATCCCAAACTTTGTAAACAAACAAGGGATTACACATTGTTTGGATGGTTGTTACCCTTTGTATTATAATTGTATTGTTAGTTTAAAAGCAATATTTGCTGAGTTCTACCTCGTACCCTACAATTTCTGTAACACCCCAAAAATTTTGAAAGTGAAACAGGTTATTAGATCTGGTTCTACAAGGTTTACAAGCCGTAGACCGGCGGACGGCCCGTAGACCAAGTCGTAAAAGGTGTTCCAGAGTTGAAAATTTTGATTAAGTATAAAAGAGGTTTTACGAGAGGGAACACGACCCGTAACATATTCCACAAGTCGTCTGTCAAGTCGTGGAACAAGATTCAGAAACCTGTAATTTTGGTCCAGGTTCTACGAGAGGGAATACGACTCGTAATATGTTCTACAAGTCATCTGATGGATTGTAGAATGTGAATCAGAAATTGATAATTTTGATCTACTTTCCACGAGAGGATCACAACCGTAACCTGTTTCATGTGCCGTAAAAGGGTTTCGTGGTCCATTTCGGCAGCTTTTCTTGAGGGGTAATTTTGTCTTTTCCCATCCCTTTTAATTAAAACCCACGACGTTTTGGACTTATTTTAGACCCCTTATCAGTACCCTAAGGGTATTACTCCTCAAAACAACTTAGAAATTCTAGAGAGCATCGAAGGAAGGGACAAAACTAGGGTTCTAGGCACGTGAGTGGAGATTCTTTGAGAAGTTGATTGTTCTTCTATCTCCAGGTATGTAAGGCTAACCAAAACATGGACTATGTTCTTCCATGTGCCCCATACCTCGAATTGATGGAATTGTGAGTGAGTCTCCAATGCATGTTTCTTAAGGGTTTTCTTAAATTCTAATGTACTTTTACCTTGTTTTGCATGAATTACTATTTTACGAATTAAATACTGAAAATAGATGATTTTGCCATATTGCATTAATCCTAGCATGAATTCTTAATATTTTTATAAATTGCATTTAATTGAGCATGCATGAGTATGATTTGAGTCTAGAGAGTCTATGAAATCCCTAAGAGCTTTAACTCCACTTTTGTTTCATGAATGCTATGAGTTAGTATGATGCATGATAGAGTCTTTATGAGCCAAGAGTTGAACCCTAAAAGAATGTAACCAAAGAGTTGATAGTTGATGTGATGATTTGAGTTGACAAATGTCCAGATGACACTAGTTGATTGAGAATGATTGTCTTATGAGCATTGAGTCTTGGGAGGAGTATTGAACACCGAAATGAGTAAGAGTAAGCTCAACTCGAACTCATTAACTACGTCGCCAAGCATAGGTGAGGATTGAACTGTTAAATTAGACGTTCCCTCTTGATTAGAAGTCCCTGAAAGAATAGTGGACTTGATTGACCGGATCCATAATGGATTCGATTTTCTCTTTACCATGGCAATACTGAGCGGCTATGGCAACATCAGCAAGATTGTTACACAATCACTGGCTCATAAGTGATCGTTGTTGGATAAGAGAAACTCCCAGATAAGTCCCAAGCTGATAGTATTCTGACTTGATTGGATCGGATTGATTTGGATTGGTATTGATGGGTCATTGTCTATTCTTTATTCTTGCTTTAGATAAACATTTGACATTTTGATTGAGCATCTTTGAGATTTGTTCTTCTATCTATATCTGTTTCACTCAGCTATTTTACATGCTCGTACATTTCAGGTACTGACGTCCATTTGGGCCTGCATCTTTTCATGATGCAGAGATGAGTGTTAGAGATCATCAGCAAGCACATCGTTGAGGATCTAATCGCACCCAGTCGATTGGTGAGTCCTCCCCTACAATTGAAGGATGCTCATTTAGATTTCATCTAGCTTGAGTTAGTACTTTATTTCCTTTGATTTAGGTAGCCATGGCCTGTCATGGTACCATCTAGACAGTTTAGCTAGAGGCTTCATAGACTAGATTCGAGATTGATGATTTGGATATTGTCTAACTAATTTCTTTCACACTAGTCCTGTTGATTTGTCATGATTGTCTTTATTTGAGATTGTCCACCTTTATTCATCTTTAGTCTTCCGCATATGATAATTGTTGACTGAATGAATGTGATGAGGCCAGGTGGTTCGCTTGGGGCTAGCAATAGTCTCTGAGTACCGTCCACGTCTAGGGTACCCTCCCGGGGCGTGACAATTTCTTGTAGGTGATTATTCAAATTATTACTCTGTGACACTATATAATGACAATGAATGATATAGTTTATACAAATATTGTATGCATCAAAACAATACAGTACGATAAAATACTACATAATATAATACGATACATTATGAAACAATACATAACAACCATCTAAACAAGTAAAGGGGTACTAGAATTTATTTTTATTTTTTTTAATGACAAGGAAAACCGCTAGCCACTAACTTTTGAGTGCGCACAGAGTAAAATCCTTACTCCTAAGAATTTATCCCGAAGACCATCTCTATTTATTCATCATACCAAACGAGTCCTTAGGATTTAATTTCACACTTTCATTTCTGGTTGTCGAAAATTCTATTATTCTACAAGGTGTCAATGTTTGATTCAACAAAGATGCAAGCTGTCAACTCATGTGCATGGTTCATTTGGTTTTTCACCTTGTCTCTAAGTGATTCTCGATGTTTTTTTGTGTGTGAAATCTTGACAATCAAACCAATAACAATTAATAACTGATAAATTGATATTTTAATAATTCTATAATAGTTTAGTATGTCTACAAAATTATAACCGATAAGCTGAATCAATAAATTTCAAAACCAAACTGAACCAACCAATACGCAACCCTATCATGGAGTCTAGGAGGAGCACAAAAGAGAGCTAAAATTTCTACCTAGAGTGGGATGATTTGCACGACATGGGAAGATTTACATGCCCCAAAGGGTTGATTTACATGCAAGTCCATGTGCATTTGAGTGCAAAAATTTGTGACTCATTCCCTTACTTGGTTAGGTAGTTTTCGGAAGAAGTGTGATAATTTTACATGTTTAAGAGCTCTCTAATTCAAAGTTACCTAGTTAGGTTTTACTATTTACCATGTCTTCTTCCCATAAGAATAGAATTCGAATCCCATATTATTTGGGATAGGGTTGGTCAAAAATTCCCTCGTGTATAGGACTGGATTAGTTAGTTTTTACAACATCATTATCGATATTACTTGGAGTTCATTTTCTATACCTTTGTGTATTGGCTACTTAGGAGTTATCTTACAACCTCACTAGAATGATTTCTTTAAGAGTTAAGATTAGTTTTGTGCTTGATACTATGGTTCTTACTCGAACTAATTGGAGAAGGTAATCAGTCCTATACTAATCATCGTCTATAATTATTCAATCAGGGGATTAGATCACTGTTATCGAAGTTCTTGAATTGAATCTGATATATGATTAGCCACAGTCCCCTAATTAGATATGATCCTACTCAATTTGGACTAGCATAAAACAGTGTCTTTTACGTAACACATTTTCCTTTCATCTCTGAACTACATTCTCATAATACTTGTAAATTCTCAGGATTACAAATTCACCAAAAAAGAAAAGGATAACACTGAA
Source organism: Solanum rostratum (assembly GCA_029948455.1). Classification (NCBI taxonomy): domain Eukaryota; kingdom Viridiplantae; phylum Streptophyta; class Magnoliopsida; order Solanales; family Solanaceae; genus Solanum; species Solanum rostratum. Next base: position 9,305,226 of record CM057046.1, read on the forward strand.
ATATTTCACATCTTCACTACAGCAACAATAAATTTAAAAAAGATGTAAATGTAGGGAAAAGAGAGAACCTTTTTAAGCTTTTGGAGGATGGCAGAGAGAGAGGAGCGAAGGGAGAGAGCATCGTCACGAAGGCGAATGACATCCCGAGTGGCGCGGGGGACGCGTAGGAGTGCGGCGGCACTTTGCTCCTCAAGGGAGGCGGCGATCTCTTCGGACACCATCTGAAGCTTCATTTCCAGATTTATCAGGTGTTTTTCCAGTGGATCCTGTGGGTGTCGTGACTGACACGCTGAGTTTATCCATTTTTTGGGGTCAAATTTCTGATCGGAGAAGGAACTCAGATCCACCATTGCCGTCGGAGAACCGCTGGAAAAAAGTGCTACTGCCGTCGATCAGCTGCGAAAGAGCTCTCTTCAAAGATCACATTAAGGACCTGTTTGGAAAGCGGATTGGGATTTTGATTTAATTGGATATAATTAGAGACATATTTAAAAGATGAAAGAATTAATTATATCATGTAACATAAAATATTTTAGCATTATTTTCTTCCTTTTATTTCTTTTATATTTTGTTGCTTTAATTTATTTTTATATGTATTATTTTTATTATTATAATATTTTTTACTATATGCATTTCAGAGTTGGGGAAGTTAAACGTGCCATTAGTAAGATGAGTAGAGGCATGCGATTTCGATGAAATTCTAGAAGACCACTATCAAGCATGGTATTGAGTGGTTGACTAAGCTATTTAATTCTATTTTGAAAACGGTTAAGATGTGAGGAGAAATACAATAGTTTTATTATACAAGAATAAGGGTGATATTCAAAATTGTAATAATTACAGGAGTACCAAATAGCTGAGCCACACTATAAAAGTTTGAGAGAAAGTGATGGATATGAGGATGATTTCAAAGAATCAATTCGGATTCATGCTGGGTAATCGACTACTGAAGCAGTCCATCTTGTTCGGAGACCGATGGATAAATGATTGGAAAAGAAAAATGAACCTTCATATGGTATTCGTTGATCTTGAGAAAGCCTTTGATAAAATTTCAGGGAATTGACACTTATGCATTATTCTTATCAAATCATAAAATTATTGAAATATTTGGAAAAAAAAAAAGAAATTTTATCAAGTATAACTAAAAAAAAAAAAGGAATTGCAATGTCAAACATCAATTTAATACCACTAAAATAAATCAACCGAAAATATAATATAAATTCAAAATTGAAAACAAGAAATTTAACATAAAGAAGAGTATGAGGGGCAGCGATAATAAGAAGAATTCACATTCTTGTCATGTTTCTTATGGTCAAGTTTAACATAATGTACATAAATATAATTTAAAAGAAAAAATATCAGTGTATAACCTTATTTAATGAATTTTATTTTAATTTAAAAATTAGAATACTAGTAAAATTATCACAAAACATAATAATGAAAGTTGTGAATATTATTATACATGAAATTAAAAATGATGTGAATATACATAAATGTAAAAAATAATATATAAACAGGTTTAAAGAATTTTATTTTTATTTTACCTATTTTATTTTGAAATAAATTATTTCAAAATCCACCGTATATTAATTATTAATCCCGAATAAATAATTTTGTCATTTTACCAATTTGTTTGTAATTTTTTTTTCATGGCTTACGCACTCCAAATAATTTTCTACCATCTTTTGTGCTTTATCATAATCATCTCATTTACAGCAAATTCAGAGATGATAAAAGTACATGATTGATGAGATTACCAAAGTGATGGAAAGAATTAAAAGCAAAGAAATAGAAGAAGAAGAAGAAGAAATATGGAGCTGGGGAGCAGGAACAGAGGGACAATTAGGAACAGGAAAACTCCAAGATGAACATAAACCTCAACTCATCCATTCTTTTTCTTCTTTTGGTCCTATTTCTCATCTCTCTTGTGGTGGAGCCCATGTCATTGCCCTTAACCCTGGTATGCTCTTTTAATCTGCACTCAAAACTTAATTTACATTCTTGATGGGGTTTATGGCTTTGCAGTAAAGATGACAAATTTTTCTTCCCTGATTCAATCTGTATATATGTGATGGGGTTTGATTTTTCTCTTTTGGGGTGGGGTTAGGAGAAGGGGAAATGGGAAAAGAATTATAAGGTGGAGAATTGAACCCAAAGTTGCAACTAACTAAGATTTCCTGGGGTTTAAGGTTTTGCAGTAAAGATGACACCTTTTTTGTGTGAGATTCAATCTGTGTATTTATGTGTTCTCTACTTGATGGGGGTTTAAGTTTTCTTTTAGGGGTTTGGGGTGGGTGGGATTAGGAGAAAGGGAAATGCAGAAAGAATTACTAGTGTAGAATTGAGCACTCACCAACAAGGTAAAACTTCATTTGGGCAACTCACTGAGCTACTACAATTTCCTGGGGTTTTAAGGTTTTGCAGCAAAGTTGACACCTTTTTCGTGTGAGATTCAATCTATGTGTTTTTTACTTGATGGGGTTTTAAGTTTATCTTTTTAGGGATAGGGGGAAGGTGGGGTTAAGAGAAGTGAAAATGGGGAAAGAATTACATGATGGAGATTTGAACCCTCACCAATGAGTTGAAAGTTTATAAAGGCATCTGATTGAGCTACTAAGATTTCCCGGGGTTTAAGGTTTTTCCATAAAGATGACACCTTTTCCATGTGAGATTCAAATTCAATGAAAAGATATTTGACTATTTTAAGAAGGAAAAATGAAATTGATAGTGTCTAGCAGTTAAGATGACACCTTTTTGGTGTGAGATTCAAATTCAATGGAAAAATACAGGTGTTTTTTTTTAAGAAGGAGAAAATGAAAACATTGATCGAGTTTTGTAGTAAAGATGACAGAGTATTTGGAGTTGAGCTTCAATGAAAAGATTTTATCAGGAAAACAAAGAGATCTTGATGGGCTTCTGAAGTAAAGATGGTACCATCTTGGTGTGAGCTTCAATTGAAAAATTGTTGCTTAAAAAAATTAATAAAAAGGAAAATACTTGATGGGGTTTAGATGAATTTTCACAGAAAGGGAAACAGAGAAGGAACAAGCTTGTGGGGTAAAGATATCATCTTCGGTGTTGGATTCAATAGAAAGATTTTTACTTTTCAAATCGAAATACATGTTTGTTGGGGTTTTGCAGGTGGAAGGGTGCTAACATGGGGGAGAGGTACTTCTGGTCAGTTAGGCCATGGGGAGATGGTTAACTGCATACACCCAAAGTCAGTAGAGTCTTTGGAAGGCATCTTTATTAAACATGCTTCTGCTGGATGGAATCACTCAGGATTTGTTTCAGGTTTGATTCATTCTGCTTCAGCTATGAATCTAATGTGATATTGTATTATTTCATACTAACGGTTTTTGGTTATGAAATACTTTATTTCAAGTTATCCAGTTGGTCGTATTTGGATATTTATTTAATTATGTTGTAATTGAAAGTCCATGCATTGATATTTCAGTTATGTTCCATTAGATTTCAGTTATGTTTTCGTATTAATTGACTTGTCTTCTCCACTGCCATATTTCCTTTTTTCATAACTACTTTGATTTGCTCCACTTGAGCTGAGGGTCTTTCAGAAACTGTCTCTTTACCTCCACGAGGTAGGGGTAAGGTTTGTATACACTCTATCCTCCCCAATTCCACTCGTGGGATCACACTAGGTATGTTGTTGTTGTTGCACTTCTCAAGTTAAAAGTGAACTCCTGACGCTTAGGGATGACTACAGCAGAAATTCTTATGTTCTTGATAGAAGCAATTCTGGGAGGATCTCTTTATGCACTAGGTTAATCGTAAAGTTCTTTTCCTGATGATAACTGAAAGCTTTTGGGAAACAGGTGATATGAAATTTTTCTGTGACCATTAAAAGGGGGAAAAAGATGATATGAATTTCTGTTACAACTTTTTGGTTTACTATATTCCGGAATGTTTTATGTTCTCTTGCTGCAATTCGACTCTGCATAATTGTGGTATGTATCTGGTGGAATCTTGTTTAGCGGAATACCTGTTTTAACTTGCCTTTGAGTGTAAATGTTTAACAATTACCAGATACTGGTTACGTATTCACTTGTGGAGATGGTTCATTTGGTCAGCTCGGGCATGGAGATTATATCTCAAGATGTTCTCCTGTACAAGTGCTGCACTTCAAGAGTAAGCATGTCGATCAAATTGCTTGTGGTATGCGCCATTCACTTGTCTTATTAAAAGGTAAAGCAGCCAAATATTGCACTTTTTGAATCTGGTTATATCAACAAAAGTGCTGCTTTCTGAGAATGTTGTGTGCTTTATATCTGTTGTCATTTGTATAATTGGTCAAAGACTCATGGTTTTGGCGTTTTCCATAATAGTTTGACACTTCTGTAAAATTCTCTTAAAACTTTCGCTAGCACTATACAGCTATAATTTCGAGGGGTAACTGCCACGAGCTTGAAAATGGAATTGAATTGTTGTGACTAGTCACAGCAATCACACGTGTAACATAAGAAAACTCCAGGGATTACTGCATGCTGAATCAGTTTGAGTATGCCAATAGTTTCTTTCTCGTCTTAATCACAATGAAACTGTAATGAATGTAGTTTCAAATTCTGCATTCTCTCTTACAGCTCAATAAACAGTTAAGGAAAATGAAGTTCTTCAAAAGCTAGTTCCACACTAGCCTTAACATCTGTTCTGCATCATTGTATCATTGTATACCAAAATATACTAAGCCTTTAAAAATATCTTAAGTGAATCTTGTGCAGCATAGTTTACAACACAACTCAAGAACAGATTATTCGTTATCTTTCCATTTTTGACAAAAACTTTAAATGGGTTATATCAGTACTTCGTGGTCTTTTTGTGTCTGTGTTGTTTGATGGGTAATGATCTCGGCTGTTAAAATTCAATCTGACATACATTCAATTTCAAGGGTGGATCCAACATTATGGTACATGGTTCATCTGAATATAGTACTTTTGATGTGGAGCATAAATTTATGTGTAAAAGTTCATCAAAATTACAACAAATACTATACATGAACCCATGACTTTAAAATATAATGGGTTTAATACTAAGAACCTTAAGAATTGAACCCATAGAATTTAAATCTTGGATCTGCGCCCTTGCATGAATTTAGGAGACTTATTGCAGCTTGTTAACTGACAAGCTACAAGTAATCTCGAAAAAAGTTCTTTCTGGTGTGGAAATAACTGATTGTTAGTGGTAATATTCCTAAGAAATGGTACATTATCACCTCGCAAGGACAGAAAAAACAGATTGGTTAGAATTTTTCTTAAAGATCATAACCATCATTATGGAGGCAAGTAAAATTACCCTAATGCTCATCCATGCACTTGTCTGTACATACGCACGTATATTGAATTTGGTGAAGCTGATTTTCACTTCACTTAATTTCTGTAGGCGATACTGAGGATGTTATATATGGATTTGGATCTGGAAAACGTGGTCAACTTGGTATATCTGATGACAAACAGAAGTCAGTTAGCACTCCTCAGGTTACTTTGGGTTTTGAAAATGTCAAAATCAGGAGTATCACTGCAAATGGAGATCATAGTGCAGCAATATCCGGTAAGTTTCTGAGTACTCCATTATAAAATCCAATACTGATGATTGATGGCCCAACCGTTATCTAGTCGAAGCATCCACTACTTGGAGGCTATGTTTGTCGGACTTTTCAAAAATGTTGCCACATCCATGTCGGATCATTTAACAAAGCACTGCTTTTGGAGGATCGGACACACATCCATCAACATTTTTGAAGAGTCCAAACAACATAGCTTGGGGCTTGTAGCTTCATCCCATTAGTGAATGATGATCTTATCAAGTTGGTAGTGCTTTTACCTGTTAAATATTGCTTAGATTTTTATGTTTTGTTTTAAGGGAATGGGAATTTATATGTATGGGGAAGAGCATTCTCTGGATCGCCAGATGTGTATAGGCCTCAGCTTGTTACTGCAGACTTATATTTCAGCCAAGTCGCTTTAGGATGGAATCATGCTCTTGTATTGACTGGTATGCTAGGCTTTAGATCTTTATTTTGATCAATGTTAGTATACATGAAGGAAATATTACAAGGTATATAAAACTTAAAGACGTCCTCTTTACCATTTTAATAGGTGATGGGGAAGTATACATGCTTGGCAGGTACAATTACAATGTTCCTACTAATACTCAGAAAGCAAGCATGATGAAGCATATATCTGGTATGATCTTCGGTTACCTTTCCGTGTGAACTTTTATAAAATTTATGAAGCTCAAGTCTCTTTCTCTTGCTTCTTGAGACTTATTTCTGACAATGATGGCTTTTACTCTTACCTTGATTGAATCCTTGCATGAAAAAAGTAGATCTAGCTCTCTTAATTAAGTTGAAAGTTGAAAATGATGCTGAAAACACTTGATAAAGTATCTAAACTTCTTATAAAATCATGTGACTCTATGTGGTCACAAGTTGTCATACTGACCATCCATTTGCAAATCCCTGTCCCGGTACCTTGCTTTCTAGCCCATTTTGGTAATGTGTCGTTGTGTCAAGGGTCTATCGTTAACAACCTCTCTAACTCACTAAGATAGTGGTAAAGGCTGCGTACATCCTGCCTTCCTCAGACCCCACTTATGGGACTACTCTGGATATGTTTTTGTCCTTTTGCCCTATTAATTTGACCTCTATAAGTAATAAACATACAGGAGAAACAAAAATACTCATGTGAAGCATCACTCTGGTGACTTTTTAGCTAAATTCTTTTGGCACCCCTACTTCAGAACAGTACTGACTGCAGTATTTTATCAAATGCCACTAGAGGGGAAAAGTAGTTTTCCATTTATATGATGGAAAGAATATCAGATACATTCAGAAGTCTAATAGAAGTGTTAAGGTTATCTATGTCTAGTAAATATTTGAAGAGGAAAAAACATTAGACTTCTTAACTTGAAAAGGAAAAAATATTGGTTGATGACCCAAAAATCTAGTAAAAGAATTGGTAAATGTTTTCTGAGTCTACTGAACTCAGTTGCGAAAAATTTGCTAAGTGGAAGTCAACCATCCAAAACACAATGTCAAGCCTCAGTTATTGGACACGAACTTGCAGTTCTCATCCTCTTAAATGTCTTTTAGATTTGTTATCAAATTGGTAATCTATGATTTTTGCTATTTGACGGTGTAATTAGTCAGTCAATTAGGTCTCAATCACAAACTAGTTGGGAACGCCTATATGAATCTTCCATATGTATTCCATTTTAATGGATCTTTTTCATTTTAATACCGGCAAATACTAAATAGTTCTTGGGCAAATTTGGGCCCCCTAACTCTGACACTTATTGTTACCAAGACCTAATGTAAGGTAAAGACAATGATTAAGCCTAACAATTTAATGGTTTATTCTATTTGAAATTCCAAATCATATTGTAACAAGTATCTGCCTGCGGCTCCATCACTACACAATTTGCACTCTTGAAGCTGAACACAACTTTGTCTCATTTCCACAGAAGATAAAGGTGTCATGCAAAGAGTCCTCGACTTCAATAGCACAAAGGTTATCCAAATTGGTGCAGGAGCTGAGCACTCTGCTGTGGTAACAGGTGAGGATCCAATGCAAAAGTTTATTGTAAGAAACAATTAATTGCATATTCACCCGTCTTCACTTCTGTACTGTTTTAACTTTTCAACAGATGACGGATCAGTAATGACATGGGGTTGGGGTGAACACGGCCAGCTTGGTTTAGGAGATACAAATGATCAAACTGGCCCTCATGTTGTAAGCTTATGCAACGAACCGTCCAGGAAACCATGTGTTGGTAGAGTTTATTGTGGCAGCGGTTTTACATTTGTTATCAGGACGTATACTGTGAATTCCAGTTCCTAATACAGTGGTGTTCAGGATTTGAAGTGTAATGGTTCACAATGTTTGTTATCAAAATAATTGTTGGCTATTATATAGCAGTCTTGCCACTAGAGGATTCATATAACCAACCCCAATCCTATATCATTATTTAAGCAGGACAAAATTGGTATGTCAGCTTATTTAGGGGAAGCTTCCCTGCAAATCCTGGTGGTATGGTCACAGGATATCAAGTGGAACACAAGCAAGTATAGTCATTTCCTTTATCAATTGCCTTGTTGCCGCCAGCAATGGCAATTATTGTATCCCTTGCTATGCATAATCTATTTCCCATCCTCGAAAAATCAGCAATAAGACAGCTTATTACAATAACATACCCAGTGTAATCCCACAACTACAAGTGGGGTCTAGTGAGGGTAGGTCATATGTAAACTTACCTGCTTGACAATCTGGCTAAATATCTGCAGTAAATAAATGGGAAACATGATACACAAAGGAATATCACCACCTTCAAAGAATAGACCAAATCAACTCAGATATTTGGAACAGATGCTCCACTTTACATTGCTGGGAATCAGATTCTGTACCAGTGGTGGGTGTCAAAGAATGGAAGGAAACTACAAAATTCTTCTATGGAACCTACTTTTACATCATCATCAATCATATTCTTGAGCAACATTTGCTGCTTGGAGCAATTACAAGACAACAACTCAGTCGGGTTTCTTAACCACATAGGATCAGATCAGCTAATGATCTATCAGTGTCTAGAGCAACATTTCTGCAACTTGCTGTTATGTGACAATGAGAAGATTATTTTCATGTCCGCTGCTGTGAACAACGGGCCTCAAAGGATCAACCTTCCATACGCCATCAACAATGAATTTGATCTGCAACAAGAAGAATGAGATGACACCAACTACTTCAAAGTTCAAAGTTCAAAGTTCAAGTATACTAATATTGTATATTAAGTTCATTACACTACAAGGGTTAAACACACCTCATAGCTGCCTGGGTACAACTTTAGGCTTAAAGTAAAAACACCAGTGCGTGATTTCTCCATCTTCCTCTGCAAGTCAATGAAACATATCATTCTATTAACCAAGGACGAAGCCCATTGAAACTATTTACCACAATTTATTTTTGGTTTTATGTTTTGTGAAAGGGGGTTTATAAAACTGCAGGGTTTTCAATATAGGAGACAAAAGTGGTTTAAAAATTAATTAAAAAAGCATACTATTTGGCTCTTGTACAGCATATTGTTTAGTAATTAGGAGGAGCATAGGCTCAAGGATGGACAGTTGAACACCATTAACTAGACAATTATACAATGTATATAGGTCAATTTTTACTTCTTATATATGTGTGTGTGTATGTGTGTGCGTGTATATATATATATTAAATCCTGAATGCCCCTAGTAAAATTTGCCTCCTATTTCGTATCACATATGGGGAAGTAAGATCAAACCTGAGTTGTCCATCCATCAAATGAGCCTGCTAGAAGAACCTCCGAGGCAGAGTTATGCCAAACAATCTGAGTGGTACGAAGAAACTGTAAAGCTTTGTTAGCACGATCAATCCTCTTCTGCTTCTTTGCCAACAACTTCTCTGCATCGCTGAAAGAATAGGATGTGAAAATTCAGTAGTGGTGGGTATATAGTATAAAATGAGTAATAAAGGAATGAGAAATGATACAGACGTCAATGTTAACGCCAATTTGCCCTCAAGTATTGCAAGTTTTGCACGTATGGACCGCAATTTTTTCTGAGCATTTATGACATCATTCTCCTGGAACTCTCGTGCATCAGAAAGCTTCTGCAAATCACTAGGGGATCTTCCACGAACCTGAGGAAACAAGTATTCTTAACAGTGATAAGAGGGTCATCCCACAAAGATACCAACAGACAGAAAACTTCAAATGTAAAACTGATTTAACAGAAGTAAGCAACATCTCTGGCAGGAGTGAACTCCATCTGCTCTAAGAAGTCCTATAAGAAAATATCTAGAGGTAGAACAAGAACTGAGCAGATTTAAACTGATTTAACAGAAGTAAGCAACATCGATGGTTTGGGTGGAACAATCGCATTACAGAAACAAACACAGCTAGCCAAGTCCCCCATGCTACATACAATATAGAACATAAAAGCATATCATAGTAGGAAAATTAACAATACAATGCATGACTAAAGGAAGACGCAATTCTGAACAAACAGGAGATACAGATTTCTACCTCTTTTGAACTGAGCTCTTGGCTCTTGGATCTCAAGGAGAGAAGTGTTGAGGATAGCTCAAGCTCTAAATGTTGAAGACGCGTCCTTATCTCATTATGGTTGTTATACATCCATCTTTCCGGAGCTTCATTACTAGTCTCTTTGATGGTAAATACCTCATCTCTTGAAGTTTCAGTTTTACCTCCATTCGGTCTCTTATCAAAATCTACCTCACCAACTGTACATAGCAAGGGTCCAATTGAGGCTACAAACTATGAATATGATTAGATTCAGGGAGGCAAATACCTTCAAACTCTGTGCCTTCCGGGCATGCACGTTGTGTGCTCCATGATCTCCACATATCTGGCGTGTATTTGTGGTTGAGCTGACCTCCTGAATCACTTAAACCCCCTTTCTTGGGGCTACATGTCGTGAGGCTTCCATTTTTTCCCAGGTCAGTCCTGTCTTTTACAATGCAACAGAAATGGAATCTGATGTTTTAGGGTCCAATAGTTTAAAGGCAAACCACTAACTTGAAAAATTTTCAGTCTAACATATTAGTGAAAGCGTCAGGTTTCAATTATCATTAAAGCCATCAATAATGTGGTGCAAAAAAAAGGCCTTGATGATTAATTGTCAACTAAACATATTTTAACAGGTTTGTTGCTAGGATGCCATCCCACTGTCAAACTAAAAGAGAGGAGAGAGAGAGGGGGTTAAACCCTACCTGTAGTAGTGGTTCCAGAGCTTCTGTCATCAATGTTATCCTTACTTGAATGATTAGCGACATATCCATGTTTGCTCGTATTAATTCCAAGAGATGAGATCCTCTCTTTCTCTAATCGGTTCAATATCCCTTCAATCCCTTCAATCCCACTATCTTCCTCAACCACAGCTTCTCTGTTGCAAGGACACAGGAAACTAAGACACTAATACACTTAACAAATTTTCAACAACATACCCGGTATAATCCTATAAAGTAGGGTCAGGAAAGAATAAGATATACATAAACCTTACCACTACCTTAGAGGTAGAGAGACTATTCGGCTCAAGAAAGAAATGTCCATAGTATAGAGAAAGAAATAACGAAAATGAAGATAGTCATGGCAAAATACTACAAACAACTTGACAAATCATTCTAATAGTCATAACAAGATAAATGATAATCAAAATGTAAAAAAACCACAATAATAACCAAACTTAGAAGAACAATGGTCAACTAACTAACCCACCCTCCTACCCTAGTATGTGTTCTCTATAACCGCTTATCTAAAGTCCTGCCCTTGATAAGCCGAAACTGCATCATGTCATGTGTAACCACCCCTCCTCAATACTTCTTTGGTTATATGCCATATTAGATTTATTTTTGGCTCAAAGTAAAAGATTTTCTACTAATAGCAAAATCCTTAGACACACTAGAACCAAGATAAACTAACTGATTAAAGAGAAGAAACACAATAACAACAACATTCCCAGTAAAATCCCATAGGGTCTGCGGCCGAAAGAGCCTTGGTTGAAGCAAATCAAGGCAGTAATCAAAGGAAAAAACATGACAACTGTGCGGAGCAAATATGCAAGAAACAAGAAAGTGTGGTCACCAAAACATAGTAAACCATAGATAAACAAAGCAAATTTGGCAAGGAGGAAACCTCACAGTGATCTACCAGAGGAAGAAGCTGGCTGAGAAGAATCCCCAAATGAAAAATCAGAACCAGAATCACTTTCTTGATATTTCACAACTCTTCTTCGCAACTCCTCAATATCAAAATCCATTTCCTCAGCCTCTGTGGGTTCCTCTTCGGAGTCCCAACCAAACGAATACCACCCACCCCTATTCCTTATAGCCTCAATCAAATCAACTCTTCCTGCTTTTTCCAAATCTTTCCTCGTTGGAAATGCTTCTGGGTTCTGAGATTTCTCCATGAAGGCTAAAATTTCCGCCTCTAACTTCCTATCAGCTTCACTTTGCGACCCTTCTCCACAGCAACAACAACACATACTGTGCCCTTCTTTTCCTTTTCTAATTAGCTCAATAAACTTCAAAGAACACATTTCTTTACCCAAAACAAGTTCAAAACCCCCAAATTTTCTCCTGAAATGAAGTCTTTTTCTTGGGTTTAGGACAAAAAAATTACAAGGGCTAGCAGGTAAACTCAAGAAAGAGCAGAAATTTTGAGTTCTTGAAAACTGGGTCAAAACCATCGTTCAGGCATTTCTTCAAACAAATGGTGAGCAAAACAATCCCAATAAAATCATAACAAGAAAGAACGAAGGAATAACACAGCACAAGAAAGAAGTGAAGAAAGAACAATGCAACAGTAGCAGAACATGCGTAAAATACAAACAATTGAGAGAGTTAACAGCTGTGAGCTACACAATTTATATATAAAAAAAGATTCTTTTCCACACTTCCCCAAAACAATATGTGAGATACCCAAGATCCCAATTCTGACCAGTATTTTCAAGATTTGGTTTGTTGGGGTAAGGCTAGTGTCCCCTAATGATGAGAAGGAAACAAGTGAAAATAGAAACTTAACATATGCTACTACCAGTCTATGGCCTTTTGGCATCTATTTGGATTCAGATAGTGTTCACTTTTATAGTACATGCTAATTTGGGGAAAACTCTAAAAAGCATTTTTTTAGTAGCTATGGGGTTGAGAAAATATTTTTGGAATACAATATAATGTTGTATTATTAATTTTGTTCTAAAACATTTGTTTAGTGACTATCCTACAATAACAATAACATACCCAGTGAAATCCCACAAGTGAGGTCTGGAGAGGGTAAAATGTACGCAGACCTTACCACTACCACACGTAGAGAGGTTGTTTCCTGAAAATCCTCGTCACAAAAACCCATCAGCAGAATAAGCTAGTGATTATCCTACATAACAAGATATTTCTTATTTGAAATTGGGGAATGGCTATAGACTTGACTTGAAATTGGTTTATGTGACACATTACAATAAGCTACAAAAGTATTCATCATCTGTTTCATGTTGGGCTAGTAGAGGAGTTGAAAAAATCTTTTCAAAGCTAATAGAGGACCTAAGAGAGATGCATGAAAAGTGTTGATGCATTGTTGTCTGAGGCTACCTTGATTGCCTACATAAATTTTGCCCTTCCTTTTGAGAATGTAGAAGAAAAGACCAACTGCTTGGACCATATTGGTTCATTGTGACCCATACAATAAGCTCAAAGACTTATACATTACCTTAGTTATTATTTTTTTAGTTTTCTATCTTGTGCTTTCTATAAAGGATTTTTTCCATATTAAAGACTCAAACCTGAGACCTCTAGTTAATAGCCTCATTCATTGCAACACATTCAACAACGAGAAAACTCTGATGTAGAGCAAAACACTGAACTAGGAAATGCTCCGCTAATCTCCTCCCACCATTTTAACTCGAGTCTTTGTTTCATCATACATATTTGTTACCACCTTAATATGCACCTTTAGAGAACATCACTGGGGGCTTTGTTATAGGCCTTTTCAAGGTTATGAATATCATATGAAGGTGCCTCTTTCTTTTCTCATACTTTTCAACCAGTCTCCGTACAAGGTAATGCTTCAGTAATTAAAAGTCCAGCATGAATTTAAATTGGAATCTAGAAAATGGACACTTCTCTCCTCAACCCCATCTTCACCACTCTTATTCAAACCTCTATAGTATAACTTATTAGTTTGATATCCCTGGAATTATTACATACTGGATATCACCCTTATTGTTGTACAATGAAACAATTGTACTCCATCTTTTTACGTCAGATTTTTTTTCATCATAAAAATAGCATTAAATAATTCAGTCAACCACATGACACCTGCTTTTTTCGTGTTCTTCCAGTATTCCACCAAGATCTCATTGGATCTGGACACTCTTCCCATGATCATCCCACTAACAGCACATCTAACGGCCTCATCGACCCCAAAACCTACAATATCCAAAGTCACTGAAGTCTTAATGTTTTTTCTTTTTTACATATTTCCTTCTTTATTAAACAATACTCACATCAAGTTATCGATAATTTATGTATTATTTGATATACAATAAAAATGTGTATTAACAATATAGATACAAATTATTTAAAAATAAAAATATTCTTAGAATTGATAATTCCAACATAACAACCATTATTTATTAAACACTAATAATTTCATGATAAAATGAAAACACAAATATTCCTTCATGATTATTTATCTCATAAATAATGACTATCATATTATATAGATACATATGTCCTCTTTTTTTCTCATATTTGATTTGATATTCAAGATACTTAGGTCCTTAAGATTTAATTTGATTTGATTCATGAATTCATGATTATCAAGGGCCAAAAGCTAAAGGATGTTCCCAAAAAGCTTTTGAGTTTGAAAGCTCAAGCATTGCATATCTTTTTCAAAAAAATCCTTTAAATAAGTAGCTCCTATAACAATAATCATTCTATATTAATTTTGACATTATTAATTTCTGCGCAATTAATCTTAGTGTTTTGTGGTTTAATAGTATTGGTGTTGAAATTGAGAAAAACAGGTATGAATGAAAAGAAATAATCAATCGATAAAAGAAAAATAAAATTAATTTCTTTTAAATCTCGATCTTATTAATTCCTACGTAATTAACCCTAAGACTTTGTGATCTTATAATATTGGTATGAATAAGCGTATGAAAGTTTTCAATGAGGTCCTAAGTGATTTCATTTTTCTCATCGAGTGTAGAGAAATACCAAGAATCTTGAGTGAAAGATTCTATAGAATAATTCAAAAGATAAAGAAGGATCATTAATCTCTTTATGTTATTAACCAAATCAATTGAAAAAACAATGAATTCACTATTTATAAACTCGTTAAGAATGATATGATTCAATCAATGAAGACGGAATAAGTATAGTTTAAAAAGAAAAAAATTACAACTCAATAACCAAATTTGAAATAACAAAAAATTATCAATATTTCATTAGCATTTTTTCTCGACCTTCCTATATTATCATGAAAAAAAATGTGAAAAAAGAGAAGAAAAAAAAAGAATAATCTTCACCGACATAAATCAGAGGTCATCATGTGATTCATCAGTAAGAGGAAATAAGTGCCATTGCTATCATTTGCTTCAAAAACTTTTTAAAAAAACGTATAACTCGTGTCAGGCATAAGATATAATAATTTAAAAAAAAATATTTTATTATGTTCTTGATTAAAAGTATTAGAGAGTTACGAAATTAATTATTTAATTATTTATAATTTATTAATAATAAGATAATTTATTCTATAATAATTTATTATGAAATAATTAATTTAAAAATAATTCACTTCCAATCAAACGATACCTAAGAATGTCCAAATATGAAAAAGGTATCTTAAATTTAATATTATTAATTTAAAAATAATTCACTTCTAACCAAACGACACCTAAGGATGTCCAAATGTGACAAAGGTATCTTTAAGTTTAATATTTGCACGATTTTATCGTGTAAGTTTAGTTACAGAAAGAAATTATATTCTAATCCACAATAATTGAAAGTCTTTAATTACCTTTTAAGTAAATTTTTGTCAACAATAATTAATCCCCTATAGACTCCAAAGTCAAAGGGAAGTTCTATTATCATCTAATAATAGTGGTCAAGATCGTGCGTCGTACGGGTTCAATATATGTAAAAAAAAATTAATTTTTGTGATTTAGATAAAATTTGAAGAGTCAATAGTTTTAATATATTTTCATTTTTTTTAATTATTTGAATTTATAATATTTTTAAATAGTTTTTAAATAATACATATTACTCCTACACGGAAAAATAATTTATTACGGGTAATATAGTAATTTCATAGTTGAAGTAAATGAAGAAATAATTAAATAATAATTAATAAAAATAACATAGTAAAATTAAGTAGACACGTTAAGAGTCATCGTAAAACGTTATAATCAGGCACAAAAAAATAATTTATTATGGATAATATGTAATTCCATAGTTGAAGTAGATGGGAAAATATTTAAATAATAATTAATAGAAATGACATAGTAAAATTAAATAGACACTTTAATAGCCACTGCAAAAAAGGTAGACACATTATAATTTCATTGTTGAAGTAGATGAAGAAATAATTAAATAATAATTAACAGAAATGACACAGTAAAATAAGTAAACACTTTAATAACCACCGTAAAATTATGCAGACACGTTATAGTCACCTGCCTGCTTGCTTCACGACGACCCTAAGATGCTCAAAATAGCCGTCTATTATATAAGAGAATATGTCCATTCAATATGTGAGAACAATTGTAATATTTCCTCCGTCCATCTTTATTTAGTTACTATATTAAAAATAAATATTTAATAATTTTTATTTTGATAAAATTAAGAGATAATTTTACACTTAGTTTTTAATTTATCCTTATCATTAATTAAGGTCATATTCCTATTACATTTCTTAAGACATTATATTTATTATATTCAAAGGATAATTTGGTAATACTATCCCTATCATTTACTACTTTTTAATCTCTATGTCAAGTTAATAATGAACAATAATTATTAAAATTTTAATCTCTATATCAAATTAATA
Organism: Solanum rostratum; assembly: GCA_029948455.1. Classification (NCBI taxonomy): domain Eukaryota; kingdom Viridiplantae; phylum Streptophyta; class Magnoliopsida; order Solanales; family Solanaceae; genus Solanum; species Solanum rostratum. The sequence goes on from CM057046.1 coordinate 9,321,819, forward strand.
ATGGACAATTATTACTGAACGGATAGAATATTACTATATTGTTTTGTTTTTCAACACAGAAAGTTAAAAAGATTATCTTTTAGGATTAAATAGTTTAACGGCAGGGACTTTCCATTTTTGTCTTAATAAAAATACGTATAAAGCTATACTTTTCTTTAAATTATCTATCATATTTATTCTTCATTTAATAAAGTTGTTAACTATTTTATATTTTCTAGAAAAATAATTTGAAAATAATCAAAAAGGATAATAGTGAAAAATAATTTTTAATTTATTTGCTTAAGTTTTTTTTTTTTTTTATGAAGTGGCGTGTCATATCCCAACAATTCCTTTAATATTAACTAAAGCGAGAATTAATTAGAAGTTTCTTTTTAAAAAATAATTTTATTTTTGTTTATCTTAAGATATAATCATTTTTATTAAATATTTACTACTGAAGTGTTTATATTCTTCAAGAACTTATTACCAAAAAACATGAATTTTTTTTATCTTGAACTTCTAAAGAAATAAATAATTTAAAATAATTATTTTTAAAAATCAGATCAGATAATTTAAAACAAAAATACAATTGATTGATAGGGAAATGTTTGTATTCTTCAAGAACTTACTAGCAACAAACAATAAAATCTGTTTTCTTGTTATTTTCAGCCATGATCACTACTTTCTCAAATGGATATTATTTGGCTGCCTAAATGGAAGTTGATACGCTTATTTTAAGTGGTATCTTTTAATTTGATACGATATATAAGAAAAAAAAATTTATAATCTAAAATAATGTTTGCTTGAGAATCATTTTATTAGACATAAAAGAAGAATTATAAAGTTAAATTATATCCAACTATAGTGAAATAACATTCTTTTCGGAACAAATTAGAAAAAAATCACATAAAATGAGATTAAAAAATAATTTTTTTTTAATTTATACATAAATACTCCTTTAAAAAAAAAATTTACTCACCATTTAGAAATAAGAAGTGTTTTCCCTAAATTACCCCTAACCAATGTTTGCATGAGCATTGAAATTTGAAGGTATTAAATAAGAACAGTAAGCGCTAGGAGAAGTAGTAGTAGATCGAAATAGTACTGGGGAAAGGTGACAGTAAGCGCTAGGAGAAGTAGAGGTAGACCGAAAAAGTACTGGGGAGAGGTGATTAGACAAGACATGGCGAGACTTGATCTCACCGAGGACATGACCTTAGATAGGAAGGTGTGGAAGTCGCGTATTAGAGTAGAAGGCTAACAGGTTAGCAAGGTTAGGTTGATGTCTAGCCGTGGGGTAGTGTAGGGTGTTGTTTTTATTTGTTTTATGTGTATTAAATTTGTAGTATTTGCATAATGTTATGTGCTTTTCAGTAGTAGTCGGTCTTCCTATTCCTTTCATCTTTATCATATCTAGTCTAATCCGCTTATGGGTTGTTGAGACGAGGGTTCCTAGGAAACAACCTCTCTACTTCTATGAGGTAGTGGTAAGGTCTGCGTACATTCTGCCCTCCCCAGACCCCACTTATGAGATTCAACTGGGTATGTTGTTGTTGTAAATAAGAACAGTAAAGCATTGAAGTACATGTGCTTTGAAAGGGTAGCAATAACTTCACTCCTGTTTTTTTTACTTATTCACTATATTATTTTAAAATATTTAATAATACTTATTCAATTTATGAAAATCAAGAGATTATTTTATACTTTGTTTCTAATTTAGCCTTATCTTTAATGATATATTTTTCAAGATATTATTTATATTCAAAGCGTGATTTGATAAATTAGCCCAATCATTTGCTATTTTTTAATCCCTATACCAAGTCAATAAGGAACAAGTAAAGATGGACGGAGAGAGAAATGGGGACTCATCAAAAAGTCCTTAAATTTGAGACTAATTTTTATTTAAACACTTTAAATAGATCTTATTATTTTAAATGTTTCGATTAAGGCGTGTTGTGTCATTTTGACATTTATATCAAACCAAAAGGAGTATGTTTAAACACACACTTATTTAAATATGGAAAAAATTCAAAAAGAACTATTAGTATATTTTTATTAGAGAGGAATATTAAAAACACTTTTGATTATTAGTTTCTTCCCCAAATTATTAATAATCTTAAAAATATGTCATGCACATAAACGTGTTATTCACCCGATGTAGCATATACATGGATATGTTATATGATACGAGGGGAGTGTTTTGAAATTTAGTTAGCCAAGTAAAAGGGTATTATTTAAGGCTATCAATAGTTTGAAGACGGAACTAATAATTCGTACCAAGTTCAAAAAAAATTTAACGCTTCTTCCTAAAAAATATAGTGGGGGAGAAAATGAAATAGAATCGAATTTCGAAGCATTCTTTGTTCTATAGCGTTAACTTTTACATTGCCTTTCTTACGCTGTCATAAATCTTATTATATACATTTTCAGATATATCACGGCTACGTTGAAAAGACAATTATCTCGCTTGCATGCAAATATATCTGGATGAAATTAAATATATGATAAGGGTACTCAATATTGTGATCATCGTTGATCAGCACGAAGGAATATACGGCCCTGCGAGAGTGTATTACTTTAGAAATTTTTACAAATTATGATTCTTATATCGCAGATATTTCAATTCGAGCGAATGATGACATCCGATTTATACATTCTCTTTCGATCACTCTTGGTAGAATTTGTGAAATTCACACATTTTTTGTCTTATTGATTAAAGAGAGTTTCTTCATGATGGACCCTTTTGATAATGATGGATCATAAGATATTTCTTTATTATCACATTCTTGTGAGTCCTGACAAAAACCATAACAGTACTCGTGAAAATACATCATAAGAGTAATTGCAATTATCAAAATCACTGTATATGATGTATGGACTATGGTTAAAAAAATCAAATCGAAGCGTAATTCAAATCAAATTACAACAACAACAACAACATACCCAGTGCCAAATCAAATTAATTAGAAAAAATTAATATTTGATTAGGGTTGGTTAGGTTTGATTTTTAAACTTTTGAAAATTGTTTTGATTTTGATTTTATTAAAAAAATCCCACAAAAATAACCAAATCAAATCGAAAAATTATATATATAAATTTTATAATTATTTATATAGTATTCATAAATAATATATGAATATTTTATTAGATTTTAATCAACTTAAATCTTTAACTTTATCATTTATATTTGGAAATTCTCTTGTTAGTGATTTGGTATATAATTTTCCTATACTCCTTCTCTCAAATAGTTATATGATCGTTGAATTTGGTTTTTTTTCTATAAAGATTTAATCTTCGGCGTATAATGACTTTAGTATTGCTTAACTAAATCACTTTATTCGTGTATAATAAATTTAGTACTGCTTAACTAAATCACTTTGTTCGTATTCTAATAACTCTAGTACTATTGCTTAATTGAATGCATGGTAGCTTTCTGCGGATTGTTTATGTATTAGGTGTTTGTATCTATTGAGATGTGTATGCTCTCAACAAACATATTACTTTCAAACTGAAAAAAATAAAAAATAAAAAACCAACCAAATCGACAATAACCAAACTAATGGTTTTTTTTTTGTTTGAATCTAAAAATTTAAAATCGACTAAATTGATTTGGTTATGATTTTAACCAATCCAAACCAAACCATTTGAATTGGTGTTAATCATGGAATTTTATTGTCTGTTATAAATACTAATAAATGACGGATTAAATGTTACTAATAATATTTAATAATTGTCTATATATGTCAATTTCCACCAAACCCAATGGACCAAAATCCTAAGCCCATTAATAGAAAGCCCATTTGTGACTTGTTGGGCATCTTGCATTGTTGGCCCACTTTGAAAGGAGGAGGGTGTAGCTGAGGTAACCAAGTTATTCAAGGATTAATTATTCGGGAAAAGTTATTTTACCATTTATATAAAATAATTATTTCATCACTGCAGTATAAATCTTGGGATAAATAATTTCAGTATTGCCCTATACCTCCAACCAAAAACAATCCTACATTTTATCTCTTGAATTATTATACCTTATACCTTAACACCAAACGACTCTCAGAGTTTCGAGCCCATGATGAAAAAGGTAAAAAAACTTAGTGTTCCACGTAAATTGGAACATGGGAGAATGAAGATGTCCAAAATCGATCAATGCAATCATGTGATTTAAGTTAGAATTAATTTTTGTATGTGCGTGTATATACAGTGTAACTTGCTACGTTTAAACAGATGATGTTGGTACATTTTTAAAACTAAAATAAAATCTCGCTATCTATACACCTCATCTATCTTAATTTATATGATACACTTTTTTTAGTCGGTCTAAAAAAGAATGACATATTTCTACATTTAGCAAGGATTTTACTTTAAAATATTCGTTTTAACCCTAAATGAGATAATTTATCGTCACACAAACATCTATTACTTAACTTACAAACTTAATAAAACTTTCATTTTTTCTTAAATTGCTTGATAGATTAAATAACATCACATAAACTGAGACAGAGAGAGGAAATTAAGACGGGTGCTAAATAGCACTCCTTGTGAAATTTTCCCTAAAATCTTTTAGTAGAATAAGTTGAAGCCATCAATTGGGCTCTCTGATATTGTGTAAATCGGAAAATTGGATAGTTGGGCTAAATTGATTTGGTCATCAATTTTTAAGAGGCCCAATTATTTAAATGATATATTGAGCAAATTTCATAAATAGTAAAGAAAAATAATTTAATTGTGTTTTTTAGCTATAATTTATCTAATTATGCTTTATAGCCATAGTTCATTTGCATATGAATATTTTTTGAATGGGCTAACTGTGGATATGATGCCGGAAATAGATCGATTTTATATCACCCTTCAATTCGAATTAGCCAAAGCAATGTCTCCTTGCATAATATGGATTCCAAACATTCATGATCTGGATGTGAATGAGTCAAATAACTTATCCCTTGGTCTATTAGTGAACCATCTCTCCAGGGATTGTGAAAGATAATTTTGTATCACAGTATAAAGGCGGGCGCAGATCTATGAATAGGAGACGTTGTACTAGTATCTACAGGCCCTAAATTATCAACAGGCTCTTCGAGCACGTTAAAAATTCGTCCCAGAGTCACTCTCCCGACTGGAATACTTATAGGAGCTCCCTTTGTCAATCACTTTCATTCCTCTCGTTAGACCGTCTGTAGCACTCATAGCTACAACCCTAACTCGATTATTTCCTAACAATTGATGCACCTCACTAGCCACATTAATTGGTTGACCAACACTATCTCGACCTTGAACTACCAGAGTGTTATAAATATTTGGCATCTTGCCAGGGGGAAAGGCTACATCTAGTACCGGACTTATAATTTGGAGAACATGCCCCAGGTTTTTTTTCAAGCGTGGAAACCCTAGAACCAGAAGTAGTAGGATTGATTCTCATAATAATAAAATAAATAAATATGTCGAAATGTTTTTTTTAAAATTCTCGAATTCAAAATAAATGTCCGCTAGCACATTGATTGATTAATTCAATAAAATGGGAATTAGCACTCGATTTCGTCGGCACCATGCAATTGAACCATTCCAGTTGTTCACTTGCCAATAAACAAACAAGGTAAGTATACATAAATTCTATTTATACAGTTATGAATTTTTTTATAACTTGTTACTTATACGAATCAAATGTATCAAAAAAAAGTCTATATAAATAGGTAACAATTATGAATTTTTTTTTTAGCTTATACATATCAAACGTATCAACAAATTATATACAAATAGCTAGGATAAGTATATACAATTTCTTGATTTATACAAATTAGGAATCAAATTATATAAATCCTAGGAAAATTAATCAAACTGTAGCTGCATTCAATAATTAATCGAAACTATAACTGAAGTACTTAATAACTATTAAATATTTTTCATTTCACATAATTTTTTCTATATTATATAACATTAATTACGAATTTGGATACAAGCTCTATTCTCTCTATAAATATTTAGTTATACGTTTCTTATCCAAAAAAATAGTAATAAAAAAAATACACACTCTCTCCCCCTCTTTCTCCCTCAATTGTGAAGACTACATTTTTTTGGAATATATGAAAATATGATTTTTTTTACATTATCAATGAAAAGAAATAAATATAAACTATAACTGTAATATATTTCGAATTCATGACATTATATATATTATAGGCATTTTTCACTGCACGTATGAATATACCTCTGCACAATTATCAATTAGACATTATACATATTATTATAGGCATTTAGAAATCATCATAAAAGAGAAAGAAAAATAGATATGAAAATATTTTTTTTTTTATGAAAATATATATTTTTTTAAAAACATATATTTGAAAAAGTAGCATATTTGGACGATCTCCAAAAATAATTAATATCACATAAAAAAAAAGACATTGATTATGCATACATATGCATATCCTATAGGGTGTGTGCATCGGCCGTTTAATTTGGATTTATACATTATCGATTTCATTTTCTTTTATTTTTAAATATGCTAAATTAATAACAAATTAATAAAATAATTTTTATCAGTTTCGATTTATTGATTTAAGTCTTTAACCGTTCGATTTTCGATTTATCCGATAACAATGATAATGAGAATTTGCTTTAATAAAAACAGGTGGAGTGCGAAGACTATGTTTACAAACTTGCAAAAGCTATAATTAGTTAATAACAAACTAAAATTAAAGCTAAAATCGAGTTGTCCAAATAGGTAAAGTACCGCTATAGTGTCCTATAGTGTCCTATTAATATTTACAAAAAGGGTAAAATAGTAAATTATTATAATCTTATTGGGTTATCGATTTACCTAATAACCCAATAGTAAAAATCAATATTGAATCGATAACTCAATAATTATTTTCTTGAAAATCATTAAAAACCTGACAATTTAATAACCCAATAACGTTTTTATCAGTTCGATTTATCCATCAATTCGATTTTTGCATAAAGATTTAATATACATATATTAAATATTATTTTGTTGGATGACTGTACAATGCACAATTAAAATTGACTTTTTAAAAAATAAAATAAAATAAAATTGTGACTTATTTCATATTAATTCTATAGGCCAACTATTACTCCTGACGTTAAATCAATTAGAGAGAGAGAAACTTTAAATATTATAATTACTTCACATGAATAAGGGATAATAATATATATTATTTTTGGCCTTGACTGGTGTGCCTAGTTTGGATAATATATACATGCATGAGAAATATCATAAAATTCAATGAATTTATAACATTATGCTTCCGTCCATTATATTTACTTTTATTTAGTCATTTTTTATTTTAAATATCATAAAATTAAATAATTAAATAAAAAAAGATAAAGTGTGAGAATACGATATAATTAGTTAAAAAATATAAGAGGTAGGTTATAGCATAAATTAGATGAGATAGAAGTAAGTCGTAGAGAATTGAGGGAAGGTGATATGATACAATTTCAGTTGGCTAAGGACATAATCTTACAGCTTGTTTGGATGATGGTTTTCCGTAGTATGGTATGGTATGGTTATTAAGAGAACGACGTTTGTTTTGGTTGTTTCATTAATTATATGGTATGGTATGGTTCTATTTCATGGTTTTGTAACCATGAAAACCCCCACTTTTTGAAACCACCAATTTGGTGGTATCCCATGGTTCTCTTATTTATTTTTTTCAATTATACCCTTATTTAAATTTAAATAATTCTAATTTATCCTTTATTCTTTATTAAACTTTACCCTAACATATGTTTTTTTTATTACTTATTTCCTTCCGCATCAACTTTTGAAACTTCTTTTCCACTTTCCGTCTTTTCTTTCACGTTTTAGTATATTTTTTTGAAGTTCGTTTATATAAAAGTTCTTACTTTTTTTATTTTCTTGTGTTGTTTGTGTAGAATGAAGATATATTAGCTTGTATGTTTCCCTATTCGATTCTATGTATTTATTTTTTTAAAAAGTTATTAAAAACTATTAATAAATTTAATATTTATAATAATTAAGGATATTTTTGTAAATTTATAAGTTACGATACAGTACCATACAGTCAAATCAAACAACAAATTATTATTAAATAATAGCAACCCGTACAGTCTATCCAAACATTGTATGGTACGGTATTGTACGATACCATACCATACCATACAGTACCATACATTATGAAACCATGGCAAACCACCATCCAAACAAGCTGTTAAGATACAAAGAGCAAGGGGGGTCGAGAATTAAGATGTTAGTAGATAGTCGTATGTTATCGTACTTCTAATAGTATGATTTACGTATCGTGTAATTTTTTTCTCTAATATGTATTAATGTTTGTTGCTACACTATACTAAAAGTTGTTACTTCTAAAAAGTGGAGAGTGAAGTGTCCTCTACACACTTCACCAATTTTTAAGTTGCCCCGTCCATTCATTTGTTCCCTTGCTATTTCGGGATGACCACACTGGGGATTGATATTTTTTTATGCTACTTATTAGACTCGACGTTAAATGTGAGCATTCTTTGATTGGTGGACTTTTGCTAAAATTATCTCCACTTGTTTCACTTTTTTGTCCTAGCTCCGATGTTGCCTCTTTCCTTTTCCGATGGTCCTTCTTCTCCGCCAGTTCCTCTGCGTATTGCTGCTTTGGATTTGCTTTTCACTACTCCGTCTGTTGGCTCATGGTAAGCTTCCTTTCCCTTCTTGTTTTAATTTATGAACTCTCCTTATTCCGTTATCTTCAAAGTTGTCCTCCAAACCCTTAAGGACCATGAGTTGTATGCAAAATTCTCAAAGTGTGAATTCTGGCTTAAGTTAGCGGCTTTCGTAGGCCATATTATTTTCGGTGATGGTATTCGAGTGGATGCCCAAAAGATTGAAGCGGTAAAGAAATGGCCCAGACCGACCACTCCGACTGGCATTAGGAGTTGCTTGGGGTTGGCAGGCTACTACCGCAGATTTGTGGAGGGATTTTCTTCCCTATCCGCGCCATTGACTAAATTTACTCAAAAAAAGATCAAGTTTTAGTGGTCTGAGGAATGTGAGAAGAGTTTCCAAGAATTGAAGACAAGGTTGACTACTGCGTCGGTCCTTACCTTGCCCGAAGGGACAGAGGACTTTGTGATTTACTGTGATGCTTCGAGGGTTGGATTGGGATGTGTACTGATGCAGAGAGGGAAGGTGATAGCCTTTGCTTCCAAACAACTCAAAGTTCATGAAAGGAACTATCCAACCCATGACCTCGAGTTGGCAGCAGTGGTATTTGCACTTAAAAAATCTAGCGCCACTACTTGTATGGAGTGTATGTGGATGTGTTTACCAATCACAAAAGCTTGCAGTATGTTTTCAGTCAAAAAGAGCTCAACTTGCGATAGAGGAGATGGTTGGAGTTGCTCGAGGATTATGACATGAGCATTCACTACCACCCAGGTAAAGCTAACGTTGTTGTTGATGCTCTTAACAGGTTGTCAATGGGTAGTACAACCTATGTGGAGGAAGGAAGAAAGGAGCTAACCAAGGAAGTGCATCGGTTGGCTCAAGTGGGAGTTTAACTTGAGGAGAATGATGAAAGGGGATTTAATGTGTAGGATGGGTCTGCTTCATCCTTGATTGTAGAGGTGAAAGAGAAGCAAGACTAAGATCCTGTCATACTCCAGCTGAAGGAGGCTGTGCACAAACAGAAAGTGATGGTCTTCTCCAAAGAGGGAAATGGAGTGTCGGGTATCAAAGTAGGTTGTGTGTTCCAGATGTTGATGGCATTCGAGATAAAATCATGGGGGAAGCCCACAACACTAGGTATTCCATTCATCCAGGCTCTACCAAGATGTACCACGACTTGAGAGAAGTCTATTAGTGGAGCGGAATGAAGAGGGATATTGACAGAGTTTGTTTCGAAATGCCCAAATTACCAACAAGTGAAGGTTGAACATCAAAGGCCTTATGGATTAGCTCAGAACTTTGAGATTCCGGAATGAAAGTGGGAGATGATTAATATGGACTTTGTTACCGGTCTTCCAAGGTCCTGAAAGCAACATTATTCGATATGGGTGATCGTGGATAGAATGACTAAATTGGCTCACTTCTTGGCAGTTAAGACAACAAACACTACGGAGGAGTACGCCAAGTTATACATCCAGGAGATTGTAAGGTTGCATGGGATTCCCTTGTCCATCATCTCGGACAGAGGAGCTCAATTTACCTCCCAGTTTTGGAGATCATTCCAAAAGGGATTGGGTACTAAAGTGAACCTGAGCACAACTTTTCATCCGCAGACAGATGGTCAGGCAGAGCGTACAATTCAAATACTCAAGGACATGCTGAGAGCTTGTGTTCTTGACTTCAAGGGAAGCAGGGATGGTCACCTACCATTGATTGAATTTGCATATAATAATAGTTTTTATGCAAGCATTTAAATGGCTTCTTACGAATCCTTATATGAGAGGAGATGTAGATCACCAATTGGGTGATTTGAGATTGGAGAAGCAGGGTTGATTGGGCCTGATCTTGTTCACCGATCGATGGAGAAGGTCAAGGTCATTAGAGAGAGGTTAAAGACTTTCCAGAGTCGCTAAAAATCTTATACCGACGTGAGGAGAAGAGACTTAGAGTTCGAGGTAGATGATAGGGTGTAGTTGAAAGTATTGCCTATGAAGGGTGTCCTAAGATTTGGGAAAAGGGGAAAGTTGAGTCCACGTTATGTTGGACCATATCAGATTGTAAAAAGGATTGGGAAGGTTGCTTATGAGTTAGAGTTGCCTTCCGAATTAGATGGAGTATATTCGGTGTTCCATGTGTCGATGTTGAAGAAATGCTTGGAGATCCTGCCTTAGTGATCCCTGTTGATAGTATTGGAGTGAAAGATAGCCTATCTTACGAAAAAGTTCTGGTGCAAATCCTTGATCGTCAGTTTCGTAAGTTGAGGAACAAAGAGATAGCCTCAGTCAAAGTCCTGTGGAGGAATCAATTCTTTGAGGAAGCCACATGAGAAGCTGAACAAGAGATGAAGGCTAAACTAAAAACGGGATTGTTCTCTCATGTGCCCCATAGAGGTCATAGATGAGTTGATGGTTGAAGAGTCTACATGCATGAATACTTGATGGTTTTTCTTGAAAGATTGATTTGAAATTACATGTTTTCTATGATTGATGATCATCATACTATTTGTTTTCTCAAATTGAACATTTTCATCAGAATTTGCATAACCCTACATGACTAATTTGAAAAGCATGCATAATGAACTTGAGAATTGAGTCTAGAGCCTTGAGTTGAAATTGTTGATTGTGATGAGAGCATGATGATGAGTTGATAGAATTTGATTGTCTTATGAGTCTCTACAAATGAACTCTACCGATGTGTCTATTCAATCGTTTCCTAATGATTGTTCTAAATCTTGAGTCTTCGATTGAATTGATTGATGAGAGGGCTAAAGTCCCTATGAGATGTTGATTGATGAGAGGGCTAAAATCCCTATGAGACGTTGATTGATGATAAGGTCAATGTCCCTATGAGTTGATTGATTTGATTGGGTTGATGGTTTTATGAGCATTGAGTCATGGGAGGAGTATCGAGCACCGAAAGAGTGAGAGTTAGTCCGACTTGAACTTGTCAAGCTACGTCGCCAAACGTAGGTGAGGCTTAGAACCATCATATATATTGTGGTTCCCTCTTGATTAGAAGTTCTTGAAATAATAGCGGACTTATTGACGGCTGACTCCATATTGGGTGAGCTGATATGGTTTCGACTCGTTCCCTACTTGGCAAGTTTGGAACGACTGTGATAACATCAGCGTGATTGTTGTACATTCATGGCTCATTAGTGATTGTTGTAGGATAAGAGAAACTCCCATAAATTTTTTACCTTGAGTACTCCGAGTCTGAGATGAGTTTTGAGATGAGAGGAGAGGAGGTAAGCTCCTCTGAGATGAGATGAGACGAGAGGAGGTGAGTTCCTTTGAGATGAGTCTGAGATATTTGATGAGTTTGAGTTATTGATGGGTCACTTATGTACTCTTTCTTCTTGCATAGATAGATATTTGACTAATTGATGAGATTTGATGTTTATTTTGAGTCGATGTTATTTCCATATTATTCTACCTATTTCTGTTTCACTCAGCTATTTTACATACCAGTACATTCCAAGTACTGATGTCCACTCTGGATTGCATCGTTTATGATGCAGGGACAGGTACTAGAGATCGACAGCAGACGCTCCGTTGAAGATCTGAGATTCGAAGCTAATTTGGTGAGCCTCCCTTACTCCGGAGGACCCACTACATTTATTTCATCATGCTTTGGAGTTAGATTGGACTATCTCCTTTATTTTGATTTGGGTAGCCATGGGCTGTCATTGGCACCACATGAGTAGTAATAGAGGCTTCATAGACGATGATTGAGCGTTGATGTTGAGACTTGTGAGCTAGTTCTTTCTACTAGCCTTTATTGCTATCTATTTATTATGAGATTTTAGACGAAATGTGCCCATGTACCGACTTATACTTTTCGCTAGTTCATTAGAGTTCATTGATTGGATGATGTGATAAGGCTAAGTGGTTCGCTTGGGGACTAGCAATAGTCTCTGAGTGCCGGCCACGCCTAGGGTACCTTCCTGGGACGTGACACAATCTTAGTTATCCCAATATTATAAACATTATTATTATTTGTATCAAGAAATATTTTCAGATTTATATAAAGCATGATTGAGATTTTTTGAGTTTTATTAAATTTTTTAAAGGTTTACCATATAAGGTTTCTACATGCATGCTAAAGTCTTCAGATGAATGAGTCAGCCAGGTCAAGCATTCGTTTGGGGACCAATAATGATTTCTGAGTGCCGATCACATCCAGGAGGTAGGCTTGGTGCGTGACAGATACTTCGACGATATATATCATACCGGTATCATATAGAATGAGTTTAATCCTTTGTAATACTCTGACGGTATATCGATACCCAATTGGTATTATATAAGATTATGATTTTTTAAGAAACAAATAAAAAATTATTAAATTAAATTTAGTAAAAAGTATATTTGTTGTGATACTTTGTCAGTATAGTAAGACCATATGGATATCGTATAGGACAAAATTATTAAAGGTACAAAATCATTTATTAAACTCTAAATTAGTAGAAATTATATTCTTGGAATACCTTGTCGGTATATTATCGGTGTCATATAATTTTGAGCTCTTTTTTGATAAATAAAATAATTAAGAGAAAATTATTTAAAGTTACAAACCTATTTACTAAATTCTAAATTAGTAGAAAATATATTCTTTGTGATACTCTATCGGTATACTGATACTATATCAGTATCATACAGGACTGAGTTTAATCCTCTATGATACCTTGTCGGTATATGTATACCCTATTGGTATATTATACAAGGTGAGTGCTGACATCAACATGACGTTAGAGCAACAATTTTAATATTAGGGGGGCATAAAATGTAAAGGGTATATGAATGTAAATAGTTTGCTTTTAAGAGACACAAATTTAGTTTTCCCAAAGTAAATTATATACAACATAAAAAGGTATTATATATATGTGATATAATAAGGATAAAATGGTTAATGCATAAGATAAATGAGGGGTTTTTATTATAGTTCAAAAAGGGAGTTTGATTTTAAAAGTGAAATTGAGGAGTGAAAATAATTTTCACCCAATTACTTTTTATAATTTAAAGATAACATATCAATTAATATAATTATTATGATGTTGTTTTTATTTAAATAAAAACAAATAGGAAGGTGGGACTGTATTAGTTGTAACACCATTCCAATTTCCAATGGCAAAATACATTTACTGATATATACAACTCTCCAAGCAAATGATTTAAGTTATAACCACTAACAATACCAAGTAAATTTTGACTTTTATAGGAGAGTAAGATTTTCATCGAAAAGAAATAAATATAAGAGTAATGAATATAAAAAAAATAAAAATGAATGAGGTTTAAAATATAAATTTCATCCATCAATCTTTAAATAATTTAATTTTCAAATAAATCTAAAACGTGTGCTCTAAAACTTAAATCTGTGTACATTTAATTATGAATTTATTTAAATTATATTAACTTTCTTTAATTTTTAGTTAGCGAAATAAGCACATTTTTTAAATTTAAAATAATTTTGTATTTTTCTTACAACATTAAAAATAAAATATTGAATTTTTTACAACTTTTTTTTTAAATATAATGACCAAATATTATATAAATATCAAATGATATTATAGCCTTGTATTATAGTCAAGCTATATAACAACAATAATATTATATCCAATAAAATTCCACAAATAAAATATGAAAATAATATAAGGATAATTAAAGCACATGACCTTTCGATCAAAATAATTTAAAAAAAATAGTCATTTATCGTATAAGAATGTATAGTCAGTGTATATTTCATGTATAGTCAAACTATATTCAGTTTTTGAGTGTATCTAAAATACATGTTATAAGTAATGTATATTGTATATTCAGTGGATACTTATCATGTATATTTTCTATGATTTTTGACACAGATATATAGATAGAAATAGATATAGAGTCTTACCTTCGTCAAAAAATAGAAAAATCGTTTCCGATAGATAAAAAAATACAAGAAAAAGTGGTCTTAAATATCAATTTACCTTACACAACATGTGTAAGCCACACATTCATTTATCTCCATACATATATTGTACCTTCCACATGTCTAAAAATCATACACGCCATTGAATTCTTACAATCAATAATGCATGTTATTGTCTCATCAAATAAAGATTTTGTCTATAAATACCAATACATGAAATAAGTCATTAATTCAAAGAAGAAAAGTTTTATAAGTTATAATATATCATATATTATGGAGGACAAGAAAAATAATAAGTCTTCAATATCTTTATCTTTCTCCTCGCCGGAAAATGGTGTCTACGACGAGGAAAAACACACCTCCGGCAGTGATTTTCCGGCCAAAACATGCCGGAGACAGCCCGGTGGATGGAGGGCTATGCCTTATGTTTTAGGTGATTATCATTTGCTTCCTTTTTTTTTTTCTGTTAATAATAATAGTGGTGTCTGAATTAACTTACATGTATCTCGATTATTTATATGAACATAGCTAAGTATGTTTAGAAGTGTTCAAAAATAAATTTCTTTTATGAAAAGATTACACTATATAAATCATATGAGTTTCTTCTTCTTGTTCTTTTTCTTTTATATATATAGATAATATTTTTTTTTCAATGTATGTAGGAATTATTGATCGAACCACCTAGAAAATTAGGTGTATTCACTCACAATGCAAGTTTGCATTTTTTTTATTCTTCAATTTTTTTAAATTAAAATTTCAATTTCATTGTTCAGTAGCGATAACTTTATCCATCAAGGCTTAAGCAGATGAGCTTGAAACTTTCAAAAATTCCGTATAAAACATGCTCAGATTATTGTTTATATCAATGTTTTAAAAGGCAGGACTGTGAGGCGAGGCATTTTACATAATTCAAAAGAAGGCATAAGCTTCGAAACACAAGATGTATATACTCCCTCTATTCACTTTTCCTTGTTACTATTTTACTTATCGAGGTCAAACTATATGAACTTTGATCAATATTTTAAGATGTATTTTTTCATCATATTAATATGAGAAGGATTGTAAGTTATAACATTTTTCGTATTGTTTTCAACCATCTAAATTTTAGATTTCCAGGTGAAATAAATGCTGAGTCATTAATTACGTTTTTTTTTTATTTTTTTTTTCAGGAAATGAAACATTTGAGAGGTTGGCATCAATAGGTCTATTGGCAAATTTCATGCAATTTTTATTAACAGTTTTTCATATGGACCAAGTATCTGCCTCCAATGTTCTTAATATATGGTCTGGAATTACTAATTTCATACCATTGCTTGGTGCCTTTATTTCCGATGCATATATTGGTCGCTTTTGGACGATTGCGTTTGCCTCGGTTTTCGAAATCATGGTACGTTATATTACGTATTTTTACTTCTTCAGTATTGACTTTACTATTCTTTCATCTATTTTTATTTGTTCACTATACTATTTTGGAATGTCTAACAATACTTGTTCAGTTTCTGAATTTTCAAGAGATAATTTTATACCTAGTTTCTAATTTATTCTTACCATTAGTTAGTCATTTTCCTATTATGTTTTTCAAGATATTGTATTTATTATATTTAAAGGGCAGTGATTTGATAAAACTATCCCTATCATTTACTACTTGAGAGAACTATTAAAAATACCCTTAAAATTGACGCAAGTTGGTAGTTTTATCAAGGACTATTGACAGTTTTAAAAACACCTGACTAACTTAACTAAAATACGCCCTCGAACTATCAGAAGTGTGAAAAGCACTCCTTAACTTAGCAAGAAAATACTTGTCGCTTTACTACTTAATTCTTATGTCAAGTCAACAGGGGACAAGTAAAAATAGACGAAGTGAGTACATACAGAATATATTACATTCAACGTTTTTGGAAAATGATTATAGTTTTATTAATAAGAGTAAACTAGAAATTTAGTATCAAATTATCTCTTAATTTTTTAAACTAAATTGAATAATTTTTTTTTATTTTTTTATATGGTTTTCTAAAATCATGTTTGGATATATAATTGTTACAATTTTAATTGCATTCTAAATATCCCAAATTCAGAAAAACTCCAAGTAGTCATTTTCACATTTCTCACTTTAAATCATTCTCAAAAATTCTAACTTTTTTTTTCAATTTCTGTTCATATTACCATTTTTCAACTTTTCCTTTTTCAGAAATTGCTAACTTTACAAATTTCACGTTTTTTTTTCCATCTAAAAGCTTACCTAAAATATACTGTAAATTATAATAATTAATAATTTTAATATTTAAAAAATATTTTAAAAATTATAATTAACTAAAATATAATTTTTTTTTAATTTCTAAATAGAAACCAAGATACATAAAGTGAAATGATTTTGAGTAATATTAACTTTATATTATTTCTCAAATAATTTCAAAGTGATGAGCTGATGACGTGCGCCTTTGCAGAAGATAAGGTTACGTACCAAAATGTCCGTTTCCCCCAAAAAAGGGCAAAAAAGCCAAAAAGATTTTTCAATTGCTACAATTATTAAAAGTATATGCTTTTCATTATTAGTTTGAAATATGATGCTAGAATTATTAGTATTAATTTTAATTTAATATGCGATAGCAAGTTAAGTTATTATTATTATTACATATTAAGAAAAATATTCAAAGGCTTAATTTACACTATACCTTTCAGTATTATCCTGTATAAAATCGATAAATATGTAGTGTAATTTTTCTCTTCGAAAAGATAAAAGTTTATTAAATGAAAGGGCGAATACGGAAAAAATTTCAAACATTCACTTTGAGCGTTGAACAATTCAAATATTTTGACCATTGAAAAAAATATCAAAAATTCAATTAATTTGAGACGGAGGGAGTATTACATAGGGAGATTAACCTAGGCAATATAATATCTATTTCGTCTCTTTCAAGAGCAGAAACACTGAATGCAAGGGATTGAAGTACACAATTAAGCTTCCAAAAGTATGTAGCTCACATTCGTTCTAGGCTGAATATCTTCGCAACTCCATAAACTTCTCGATATGCATATATATATATATGATGCAAGAGGCAGGATTTTAAATAAGGGGTGTCAAAAAAAAAATATATATGTTATTACTAAAGACAGAATACACGATCTCAAGCAATATTTGCAACGACTTAACCACTATGCTAAACGTTTAGCTAGTGTCAAGAGGTATCAATATTAGTATAAATATTTATTAAATCAAATTTTGACCTACATACACAATGTAATTTTTTGATGAAATGGTGTCACTCGACACTCCTAGGTGGCTCCGCCCTTGTATATATCTATATATATATGCTTGATTGATGTCCTTTTTACTTTAGACAATAGGTAGGTGGCTCCGCCCTTGTATATATATATATATATATGCTTCTATATATATATTTGTTGCATAATATATTCCCATATGTAAGTAATTTTCTTGCCATATCATATTATAGCTAATTAGTCACTCAAAAATCTTTTAATTTATGTGACAGGGAATGTTGACATTGACCTTGATACCTTGGTTACCTAAACTACACCCTCCTCCTTGCAAAGTGGGCCAAGAATGCAAAAGGCCCAACACATCACAAATGGGCTTTCTTGCAATGGGCCTAGGATTTTTATCCATTGGGTCTGGTGGAATAAGGCCTTGTAGTATCCCATTTGGTGTGGACCAATTTGATTCAACAACAAATGAAGGAAGAAAAGGAATTGCTAGTTTCTTTAACTGGTATTACACATCATTTACAGTGGTCCTAATTATTGCAGTTACACTTGTGGTGTACATTCAAGATTCTGTGAGTTGGGTACTTGGATTTGGTATCCCTACAGTACTCATGTTCCTGTCTGTCATATTATTTTTCATCGGGACGAAAGTCTACGTCTATGTGAAGCCCCAAGGGAGTGTTTTCACGAGCATTGTTCAGGTTTTTGTTGCGGCTCATAAGAAACGTAAACTCAAGCTTCCTGATGAACATGAGAGTAACGGGGTCTTTTATGATCCGTTGTTACCGGAAGGGTCCATCGTGAAGAAACTCCATTTAACCAATAAGTACAGGTGATACATTATCTCTAATGTTTATTGGCTTTACATTTTATTTAATTTGTTACTTAGATTCATCTTTTAAAATGTTTTTAAAGTTAGGAAAAAGAGCTTGATACGTAACCCTTTAACTTTGTCATTTAGGGGTCGTTCGATTGGCAACATGTTATCCCAGGATAACTAATCTCGGGATAAGTTAGCCTTCTAACCAAACATGAGATAAAATAGTCCTACATTTGATTCCCGGGATTATTATAACTTATACTCACACCAAACGACCCCTTAGAGCGGATATGTGACTCACGCATACTCCTATTGTTACAAAAATTATGAAAGTTGTTAAAAGATAATATTGACGTAAACGGATTTAGCTCCTAATAAAAGAAAAAAGATTGAGGAAATGCTGAAAGGGACATTTGCTAGTATCATTTTTTTGGAGTTACTGCCAACACATAGCATCCAAAACTGGAAAACTATACTTTTGGCTTCTTTGTTTTGTGCTTGTTGTCATTTTGGACACTTTTTAGTTATTTGGGTGTTTCTTGTTATTGAAATTGGTTAAATGGTGGTCCATATACAAAATTGGAAATACTAGTAGACTCAATATGTGCAACGCATGCATGCATGTACATACTAGAAAATTGACTTTAGGTCACCAGTTCTATTGAGCCGCACATGCCAGCTAGCATAAAAAACTAGAAAATCACACTCGACTTCTTTGTTTTAAGTTCTAAACTATTTTTCTTTTTTCACTTAGGTCCTTGAACAAAGCAGCTATAGTGATGGAGGATGAAGTTAACACTGATGGTACTTGTTCAAATAAATGGAGACTATGTAGTATCCAACAAATTGAAGAAGTCAAATGCATACTCAAAATAATCCCAATTTGGACAACAGGTATTATCTGTTTCACTGCCATGGCACAACAAGGTACATTCACAATATCACAAGCACTCAAAATGGACCGTCACCTCGGACCTAACTTCCAAATCCCACCTGGTTCCCTCTCTGTTATATCGATGATCACCGTAGGTATATGGCTACCAATCTACGATCGATTCATCGTGCCATCAGCCAGAAAAGTCACAAGAATAGATGGTGGGATCACATTGTTACAAAGAATTGGAATTGGCATGGTTTTTTCCATCCTATCGATGGTTGTAGCAGGGGTAATTGAAAAGGTACGAAGAAATTCCGCGATAACACACAACAGTCCTGATGGAATTGCACCTATTACAGTCATGTGGTTAGCTCCACAACTAATACTTATGGGATTTGCTGAGGCATTTAACATTCTTGGACAAATTGAGTTTTACAATAAGGAATTCCCAGAAAATATGAGCAGTGTGGCTAACTCTCTATTTTCTTGCACAGTGGCTAGTGCAAGTTATTTAAGCAGTTTATTAGTGAACATTTTACATGCAACTACCGGAGGACATGGACATCCAGATTGGTTAACTAAAGATATTAACAAGGGTCGAATAGAGAATTATTACTATCTAATTGCAGGATTAGGTGTGTTAAATTTGTTTTACTTTCTATACGTTGCTCGTCGATATCAGTATAAGAGTAGATTAGTAGTTGATGATGAGATTAAGGCTTATTCTGATGTTCATGAACTTCATGATATGAAGTATTAAGCAATTTGTGTTTAATTAGTTGCATATTAGTGCATCTAATTAGTACTTAATTAGTATATAGTAGTACTTAGTTGATTTATAGATAAGAGATGTATGTACAAATAAGAGAATAAGGAAGGGAAAAATGATCTACTTAATGAAAAGTAAGATATGGTTTTTTTCTTTGTATTGGACTTGTATATATAGTAGTACTTAATTGATTATAGATAATGATCTACTTACTGAAAAGGATGACTTAATAGAATTGGTGGCCTAAAGTCGATTTTTAAAGTAAATATTTTGAGTCTATATTGAATAAAATTAGTGCAGGGCACGTATGGTACATGTGCATTTTGGACCATCTGACATGCATCTTGTGTCATGTTGTTAAACATGCACTTGAAGTAAACAACAAACTAAAAATTATGATTAGTGCAAAGCTTAAAATGATGAAGAATGAGTTTATGTCAACGATTTGATAGATAAACTCAAAATTATGGAATATTATTTAAATTTATAAATAGAATAATCATAAATAAAAGTAATTTAACGCCTATTTATGAGATGAGACTTAAATTGATTATGGAGAAAAATAATTAGATGAAGGTGTTAGATTATACTAACAGGTGAGAGAGAGAAAAAATCATTACTCCCTTCGTTTAAAAAGAAGGATCTAATTTGACTTGACACAAAATTTAAGAAAATAAAGAAGATTTTTTTATTTTGTGATTGTAAATTAAAGTTATGTCAAATGGACCAAAACATCATTTAATCTTGTGGTCTTAAACATGTCAGGTGGAAAGTTTAAAATTAAAAAATTGCAAAATAAAAAAATAAAAAAAATAGATCTTTTCTTTTTTAAACAAAGTAAAATAGAAAGTATGTCTTTTTTTTTAAACGAAGGGAATAGTTATTATTATTAATATATTATTATTAATACACAAACAAAAGATATATATAGAGACACACATTGAGGTTAGAATTTGATTAATATCTTGTCCAATTTGGCAGGTATTTTAGTTCATTTTTAAATAAAACTACAAGTAAATCTTCCCTATCCGCCTAACTAGCTTTTTTCTTTTCTTTTTCACTTTAAAAGCCTAACATATTTTGGTTTACTTAATGTACCAACTTTCAATTAACTTGCACCAAATTTTAATTTTGTTATTTTATGGAATGAAGAGTATCAAATTAAAGATCTCAATTATCTTGATTAGAAATAGTAATTTCACGAGTGAGCTCTAAGAGTGTGGTGTGTATATATCCTCACTTTTATTTTGTGAAGATAGAAACTTTCGATAGGTGACTGATTCAAATAAAACATATAAAAGAATAAGTATGTCAAGCAAATGTATACGGTGACAAATAAATCACACTAAAAACAATAAAAAAGAGATAATATCTATAATAAAATAATACGATAATCGAACCAAATGAAAATAATCAATATGTTAGATATCAATCAAGTTAATCCCAACTTAGATTAGGCTAGTAGGTACAGTGACAACATACCAGATTAATCAAATGCAATATCAACACTAAATCCTTCATTCTCTAACTTCCACTATTTTCAAAAGCCAATGCTTTTATAAAAAGATAATTTGGCTTCAATCCTACGTGAATATTTTTTTTTAAAAAGCGTATTAATTATGTGGCAGAAAAATAAGAGAAGCGAGACTATGATGGTTTAGGAATGTGCAGAGAAGAAGTGATGACGCTCTTGTTAGAAGGTACGAGAGGTTGGATGTAGGGGTTATGCGGAGGGTAGAGGTAGACCGAAAAATTATTGGGGGAAGTGATTAAACAGGATATGGCGCAGTTTCATATCACCGAGGACATGACCTTAGATAGAAAGGAGTGAATGTCGCATATTAGGGTAGAAGGTTAGACGACTAATAGGGGTAAGATGATGTCTGGCCTTGTGAGATATAGTAGGTTAATAAAGGTAGACATGTCTTTATATATTGTGTTGTTATTATCCGTCATTCATTTTGTTACTTTTATTGTCTTTACAAATTATCATTTATTGCTTTCCATTCTAATCGTTTGGTTTCATATCTAGTATTTTCTGCTTTTGGGATGATATTTTTTAGATGATCCTCTTTCGGAAACAACCTCTCTATCTCTATGAGATAGTGGTAAAGTCTACTTACTTTTTATCTTCTCCACACCCATATTTATTCAAAACCTAATAAATTATTGTGGTAGAATTTCAAACTTGTAATATTCAAATTCTAAATTTGTTCCTGATTTGAAGAGTACTCAAAGTTTAAATATATGATGATGTTGGATTATATTCAGAATGAAACAACTTAGTTTTTTCAAGAATTATAGTCAGAATAATTGGCTCATATGAAAGAGATATTTTCCATTTACTTTTTTTTTAGGAGATATAGAGTGAAATTTTCTTTAATTGTTTGTCTTTTAGGATAAATTGAACTTGTAATGCTTGGGACAAAAAATTGATGTAAAAGCATTTGAGCAAGACTTGGAAATTGTTTAGTTGTTTTCCAAATGTATATTATTGCCCAATATATTAGAAACAATTTTTTTTTTTCCTATCGTGAATCGATGAAAAATTTATATTATAAAACATAATTTTTTTTCATTCATTTTTTACTGAATCATCTCAGTGAGAAAACGTATGAACAAAATAGATTCTTATTGAAATATTATGACGCTTCCTCGTTTTTCGTATAAAAATAGATTTTTTTCCATTTCGAATCAATGACAAATTTATATTATAAAAAATAATTTTTTATTTATTTTCTATCGAATCATCTCACTGAAAAAATGCATGGTAAAAAAAGATTTTCTCTTTAATACTAGGATGCTTCCTCATTTTGCATAGATTCTCTCTGAAATACTAAGGCGCTTCCTTATTTTCCATATAAAAACAAAACAAAAAAAATTATTTCGAATCAATGAAAGATTTATATTATGAAACATGATTTTTCATTCGTCTTCTATCGAACCATCTCACTGGAAAAATATATGGTGAAAATAGAATCCCACTGAAATACTAGGACGCTTCCTCATTTTCCGTATGAAAACACTATTGTGAAAATAGATTCTCACTAAAATACTAGGACGTTCCCTCATTTTTCGTATAAAAACACTATAGTAAAAATAGATTCTCACTAAAATAATAGGACGCTCTCTCATTTTTCGTATAAAAACAGAATTTTTTTTCATTTCGGATCAATGAAAAATTTATATTATAAAACATGATTTTCATTCGTCCTCTATCGAACCATCTCACTGAAAAAATGCATGGTAAAAAAAGATTTTCTCTTTAATACTAGGATGCTTCCTCATTTTGCATAGATTCTCTCTGAAATACTAAGATGCTTCCTCATGTAAAAACTATAAAAAAATATCATTTCGAATCAATGAAAGATTTATATTATGAAACATGATTTTTCATTCGTCTTCTATCGAACCATCTCACTGGAAAAATACATGGTGAAAATAGAATCCCACTGAAAAACTAGGACGCTTCCTCATTTTCCGTATAAAAACATTATTGTGAAAATAGATTCTCAGTGAAATACTAGAACGTTCCCTCATTTTTCGCATAAAAACACTATAGTAAAAATAGATTCTCACTGAAATACTAGGAGGCTCTCTCATTTTTCATATAAAACCAGGAATTTTTTTCATTTCTAATCAATGAAAAATTTATATTATAAAGCATGATTTTCATTCGTCCTCTATCGTACCATCTCACTAAAAAAATGCATGATGAAAATAGATTCTCACTAAAATACTAGGACGTTTCCTCATTTTTGTATAAAATTATTATAACTTTTTCTTTTCTCATAATTTAATCATAATATTTTTTAAAAATAGTCAACAAATATTTTTTAACAAAAAATTCAACATAAAAATAGTGATTTTTTTTTTCAGTGGTGGACTAGCCACAGTAATTTGATTGATCACCATTCATTTCAAACTCACTTGACTAAATTTTAAGACTAAATTGTATTATTAAAGCGTACGTAAATATTAGTTTCCTAAAATTATATCCACCTTCGCTAAATAAGTACCAACTTCTCATCCTAAATGTGTGTTCAAAAGTGATTTTATACACTTATTTTTTTATCGATACATAAATAAAAAATATTATCTTAAAAATATTTTACGAAATCTAGTCAAATATAATAGAAGGTAGAGTTGGAACATAGGGGTTTGGGGGTGGTGGGGATGGTTAGGCTACAAAATCGGAGAATCATTTTTCTTATTTTAAAAAAATATATTTTTAAAATTTTCGATCAAAACTTTTTCGAAAAATATTTTGTTCCCAACCGAACACCCTTAGTATACCAATTTCTTATTTCAAATCCACATCAATCCAAAAGCTAAAATATATCCTACCTAAATGAGAATTGGTCATTTAAAAATTATTTTTCATATAAGAATAGGGAGTTGAGTTTCTCAAGCAAGCAGCAAATCGACATATTTGTTTGAACAACTTGAGAGTATAGCTGTAATTTCTCGATCGTTCGTCCATTTTAATTTACTTGTCTTATTCTTAGTATTTTATATATTTAGAAACTGCATTTAAAAACTATTAATCATGATGATTGACAATAGTTTTAAAACGCATGTTATGTAAAAGTATAAAAAAAAAATAGTGTAAATCATTATAATTGACCACTTAAAATATTTTAGAAATAAATAAAAAATTCAATTAATTATTGAAATTAATCTATCGACATAGGACAAAAGAAATAACATATATCATTTAATTAGGAAACTATGTAAAAAGTACTGTGAATCTAGATAATGAACAATAGTAATATATCCATATATAAAAATTAAATAAAAAAAACTATAAATTACAAGAATTAACAATTTAAAATATTTGAAAGAAATATGAAAAGTTCAATTAATGCGTGAATCAGTGTCACATAAATAGAGCTAGATGAATAAAATATATTGTTTAAAAATGACGTGAACGTAATATATATCACAATAATTAAAAAAAGTCATAAAAAATTTTGACTTTCAAAATTTTATTAGTGCCACGTAAAATAGAACAAGGAGAATGACATGTGTTATTTAAAAATTACGTAAATATACTATAATTAATAATTTAAAAATTATATTAAAATTTAATTAAAAAATAAAAATAACAAATTTTGGTCCCGTGCTGGTACGAGCATCGATGTCTAGAAATAATAATAATGAGACATCTTATTTTGTTTTCAAATGTATTGTCTTATTCCTTATAATAAAATTCTTACGAGTTGAAAATAATTTTCACACCTGAATAAGTACATTAATATAAAAACAAATTGTAAAGGCTCATAAATGACAATTCACAAAACAACTTGCCAAATGCTTTTTTATTTTCTACTTAATTTCTACTCTTTTTTTATTTATGGCTTAGAGTGATAATGAAGCATTCACATTTTATTTGATGATTAATAGAGACTAAATGAAAGCTAATCAATCAAATTCTAAATATTTTCCAGATTTTAAGGGATTGAATTTTAATCAATAAAGTTTTAATATATCACTTAGTGAAAATTCATATAAATATTTGTATTTTAGATACAATTTTTTCGGTGTAAAGATGCAAGAAGGTTAGGTGTTTAAGTAAAGATAATACAAACAGTGACTAAGGGCACTTTTCAATTAAATTAAATTTTATTTGATGCTCGATATTTGTGTTAAAGCTCGATTAATTTGAATTCACATAGTGTAAGCCATTCGAAAGAAGTACTTTTTACCAGATATTTTTTTCATATCCAAAATTTAAAATCAAATGTACTAGATTCTTCAACACAAGAATGAAAAGTATTGATATAAAAAGGAGAGTTAAAATATAATCTCCCCGTCTCATTTTATGTGATACTTTTTTTTAAATCTGTTCTAAAAAGAATATCACCTTATTTTAATAAAATGATTCTCAATTATAAATATATCTAAAAATTATCTTAAACCACAATTTTTTTTTTTAAATATCGTGCCAAATAAAAAATATCAGAGTAATTTCTTGTGTGGGTCTAATGTCTTGAAAATTTGAATTTGTCTTCCTCATTGTTGTACGTTGGGTGAGATTTTCACACGTGAAAATCACATATAAAACAAATGACAAGTTACAAGTCGTGTATAGGTCTTCATTAACATAAACATCTTGTCAGATTTCTCGAGATTTGATTTTGTAGTTCTTTTATAAATTTATATAGATTATTATTTTTATCAATATTTTTCTACGATTCTGTTTGGTCCCAAGTATTCTCGAGAAAAAAATTAGAGTAGGGTGTTTGGCCAAAAAATTTGGCGAATGATTATTGGAAAATTCCCAACTTCCCAAATATTAGAAAAAAAAATAGTATTGAGAATTTAGGAGATACTTAGAAAGTTTTGAATATTTGAAAATTACCCTAAATTTTTTATGTTTTTATAAAAAAAACACCTATGATTTATCAAATTAAATATCCATCCATCAATTTACTCCATAAACATAACCAACCAATCTATTTACAGCTTTCAGAAAAAATAGTTTGAGTGAGAACATTGGAGAAAAGAATAATTTATTTTTAATGCAATTAATGTCTTGATCTTACCCATATTGTTATTTTGTTATTGTTGATTGTTATCAATAATGTTATAAGGTTAGTTTTTTCACGAAACATGTTCATTATAGAATGATAAGATAAACTTATGGGGCTGTTAAAATAATTTTTAGAACTTGTGGGTATAAATTATATTATTTGAAATAGCCAAATATTCTTGGAAAATCAAACTTCACATGAATGAGACCATCACTATACAATATTTTGTCTGTTTACTGCACTATGTGAAGATGAGAATGTGGTGGGATGAATGTGATCTTCTATCTGTCTTTAGTTTAGAGGTTTTGATTTTGAATTTTAAAAATTAAAAAAAAATTATAAAAGAAATGTTTTTCTTCTTTAATATAATATTATATGATGCAAATTAAAATTAATTGAATCCGCAGATGTTCTTTGCTTTCAAATTATCCATCGTGATTTTTTAAAAATATTTATTTTAAAGTATTTGTCATTTTAAAAGGACAAAGATAAAATAAGTTATTTTTTTTTCATATTATCTTTAATAGCATTTTTTTTAAGATTACAAACATTTTAATTATAAAATGATGACACATGAATAAAATAAATATTTAATTAAAAATAATATTTTAAAATATAAACAAAAATAAAAATATCAAATATTTTCTTGATTAATATTTTATAAAATACATATAAAAAAATACGACAAATAATTTTAGACGAAATAATATTTTGTAGTAATCTTTTCAGATTCACGTCATTTCTTTAGTTCAGTGCCCCATTTAACTTATTGTGTACAGCCAAAATTTGCACCACATTTGATTACTCAGTCTTACATATAAGACAAAAATAATTCATTAATATTTTCTCGACTTCTTTTAATTATTATATTTGAATTATTTGAAAGTTAATTTGATTAATTTTTAAATTAAATTAGATTATATTAATTTAATAATTTAAAATAAAATTTTAGATGCTCAAATTTATATGAAAAGTAGTATAAATTATAATTTTTTAATATAAATATATTTTAAAATATTTGTAAACGATCTGATTCTCAAAAAAAAATTATGATAACTAAAAAATAATGGCTGCTACTTGTCTCATGCCACCTTACATGTACTGTTCCACTTGGCATTTGCAACAATGAATGTAGTTTGAATTACAGTACCAAATTAAATTGTAGAAGTAAAATCTAAGTTATCATTTGATTGAGTCGAGGCTTTTTCAGAAAAAGTTTCTTTATATTCATAATTTAAGCGTAAGATTTGTGTACATATGGTGTTTCTCTACCCCAAAGAAGTTGGAGTGATTTGAGTCGATATCATAATGGAACATGATATTTGTTTTGGGAAGTTAGTTAAAAAATAAAGTTATGTATTTACTAATAGCTATAACTTTTCATAGAACGTTGATGATCGATCCTAAAAGTGATATCGAATCAAGATAACGAGTTCAATTCCCAACATGTTGCACGAGACAAGTGTTGAGAGGAGAATTGTTGGATAATATCAACATCCTACATGAAGCGGTTGGAGCGCCCCAAGTTGAAGTCATGATCGAACATACAGTGTTTACTTGGTGATCTAGGGCTGGTTTTTCGATAGGGAAAGAGACAGGGAAGGGGGAGTTGGCTGTAATTGAGACATCAGAATACGATTAACCAACATGTTAAAGCTGTATCTTAACATCTACATGATTTTTTTCATATTTTCTTCGAGTTGCTAACTCAATAAGAAATAAAGTTGTATCCTAAAATCGTAAGTGTCACGTATCGTCTAAAATCATAAAATACTTTGGTTTAAAGGAAATTAAAGATGTACGTTTGCTTATTGCATTTGGCACTATTAGTGCTCCCAAATATTCTTCATCTTAAGCCTACGTTTTTCACTTGAATTCTCATACCGCCCCACTTCATAAACTAACCAATAAAAATGGAATTATTTTTTCTAGTGGATTAATTAGCTTTCAAAGTTTCATTGAAAATGAAATCTTTGAAACCTTTTTGACCAAAAAAAAAAAACTTTTCTTTTGTTATTAACCACTTGTTTTAGTATATGTCAACATCAAATTCCAGTAAATTCTTGAATATTATTGTGTCTTTTTCAATTTTTTTCTTAGTACTATTTTGATTTCCTTGAAAAAATGGCAATCATATGGTAGGTTAATGAGGCATGCACATGATGAGACTTATAATTGCTAAGCTGTTTTCCAATTTTGAAATTGACAACTATTGATGTTTATTTTGATCCATCGATAGCAGAGTTATCGAGGAAATCGAGTGAATGACCTTAAAGATTGCTTTAGAAATAGCGCTTTATTAGCGTGATGATTTTTTTTTCTTTTAAATAAACAACGCCATAAATTATGGAATTTCTTTTGTATATTATGTGTATGATAATATGATAAATCAAGTTAATTAAATATTTCCTTTGTTCTATAGTAATTGTTTACCTTATTATAAAATAATTATCTTAAATTATTTATTAATTTATAAAACTAAGATAGAATAAGTTAAAATTTTCTCATTTTATCCTGATAGTTTTTTTAAAAAAAATTGTAAATAATTTTGTAAAATTCCAAAAATATTTTTTAAGGATAAAGTCAAAATTTCTTATTTATGATTTCTTAAACAATATGTATAAAAAAATGTGGACAATTATTATGTAATCAAAAGAATGTGATTTATTATTTCTCTGCCTGGCTATGACATACGTATTACCCATTTACTTATTTTTTTCTTCTCCAAATTTACCAAAACTTACAAACTCATAATAGAGATTTAAAAAGTGAGGGAACAAATATTTTTTATCATATTTATTAATTTTCATAGAATTTGAAATAATTATATTTTATATTATTAAAGCGAGATTTGTCTATGTATCGTAGATACAAGTGAATTACAACGAGAGAAGAGAGAGGTAACGAAGGCGAGTAAGATTTATCTATGTTTTTCAGATACATATGAATTCATTTGGATATAGTGTACACCTAATTTTGATCCCAGGACATATCTAAATGTATCAAAATTTGATAAGATTCATAATACTATAAGTTAGCATGTATCTAAGTAATTAGTTATTAAACCAGTGAGATTTCTATAAGTTGCCCCCGAAAAAAGTTGTAATTGATAATTATTTAGGAATTCAAAAATTAGTCCAATTAATTCAAATTTACATTAAATAAAATTTAACAAAAATAAAAATACTTTCTATTAGAATTTCTTCGGCTAAACTTGAATTCGAAACATTTGATTAAATACGTCAAATCCATCCGATGATGAGCTGATAATTGCTATTTGAATATTAATGAAAATGATGTTTTTGTGTCCTTTCTTTTTCTTAATTAAAGCTACACCATAAAAGATGGAATTTCTTGTTTGTATTGTCCGTATAAAATCAGGTTAATCAAATAGTAATTTTTTAATTTGATCGGGTTATAATTATTATTTTATTTAATTTTATTTTATAAAGTAATCAAAATTTATATCGTGCAAAATTCATTAAACGATAAAATGCTCCTCGTTAAGATATTTCCACTAAACTAACTTGAATTTGAGATTTCTGTTTAAAAATGAAAAGATCTAATTCATTTAGCCAAACAACTTTACACGTCTATAATTGACTTCTAACATAATTTTATTGGGTATAATTATTTTACATTTTCAATATGATTTTAAACTCGTAAAATTGGACCCTAGAATTGTGATAGTAACATTAACTATAATGTAACAACCCATCTTGAGATGAGATGTCCCACATCGGCAAAACACAGGAGAGATGATGGGTATATAATTAAAGGACTGGTCCATATACTGTGAGGCGCCTTTTGGGGTGAGCCCAAAGGGACAAATCCGTGATGGGCTAGGCCCAAGAGCGGACAATACTTCACAGTGTTGGGTTAGGTCGTTACATATAATTTAGGGACTTTTTTAGAACAGGTTCGAGTCAAATAGCAATGATTTGAAGCACTTCTTTTTACACTATTTCGAAAACTCAAGGAATAAAATGCCAATTAAATTTGATTATTTGTCGCGAGCTATTACGATTCCCGGTGTATATGGAAGTGTATATATCAAATTATAAAATTTTCAAAAAAAAAAAAAATATCTAATTTGATTAAGATTTAATAATAAGTACTTAATAGACCCATATATTAATGAAGAGTCTAAACTCAATTTATCCACATCTCTCCTCTTCTTCTTCTTCTTTTTTTCATAGTGATCGATAATTTTATATTGAAGATTTGAATCTGAGACTTTAAACAAAGAAAGGCAAAGATATTTACTACTTTACTAGAATTGATTGTTCCTTACCAATTGTGTTGTTTAATTTGTCTAGCTCTCTTTTTAAGATGGTTGATCGATTCAATTATTTACTTCCGATAAAAAAGATTTGAATAAACACTAGAAGATAAATCAAGTGGAGTGAAACATTCAAGTGGCCAGTTACTTACATGACAAGAAATATTAATGTTACTTCCATTTCATTTTATGTGACATTCACTCTTTTTTAGAACATATCTAAACAATATTATCATACTATAATGAGTAATAATCTAACTTTAGAATTTCACTTTTACTCTTAATGAAATGATTTACAACCAACAAATAACTAAGAATTGTTTTAGACCACAAGTATTAACAATCTTTTTTTTCTTAAACACCGAGATCTGAAGATCTTCATCAAAATCTTATTAAATAGTTGTCATTCAATGTTTAGCATCTTCTAGCAGAGCACCAACGCCAGCCCTATGAGTTAACTTTTCATTTTACTGCAACGAGCAATCAGCCCTATGAAAATCAAAGTCATCCGTTGTCATTTTCGTTGGATATGGTAGATAGGCTTGAGAAAGTGGACAATCCGTCAAATCAAAATGCATCATATAAAATAAGATGAAAGAAATATAAAAATATAACTCGATTGTGAAGGAGAATGATAAAGGTTAATATTTGCTAGTTGGTAATGTGATGTTTGGGTTAGAGTGTTTTTGTTGGAAACATCATCATTTGTGGAAAGCCACCCCAGAGATGTCAAAGGCCCAAAGGAACTAAGGAGAAAGTCCACATAGAAAATTTAGGCCCAAGTGAGAGGTTTTTTTTTTTTTTAGTTGCAAATATAGACATGATTAGATTTGGGGGCAAGTAAATGTTGAAACCCTCCGCCCCGTCCGACTTCTTCATACGTTTACTATTTCATATTTTGAACTCCGTCAATGTTGATTACAAAGAAAAAGCTTCATCATCAAGAACATGAATTCGAATAAATGATGGCGAAACCAAAGCTATAAATGGACTTCAAAACACATAAAACTTTAAACATACCAAATCGTTTACTAAACTATTCACTCTGAGTATGTAATTTGATAATAGTCCTAGAAAACATAAACTTCAAAAAGTAAAAACTTATTTTATTACCCCACCCCCACCCCTCTCAATTAGACATATCGTGTTTGTTTTTTGTGAGGTTATACTTTTTTTTTTGTAACGACGATAAATTATCATTATCAAAACCTTCAAAATGACTCTAAATAAAGAGTACGAACTCTTGATCACCCTAAGAATGATGTCAAGCAGTCAAGCCTTAGAAAAATCCAAACTAGAAGCTACTGACTCAGTCTATATATGAATTCTCTACAACTATGTGCTTTCTTTGATGCGCTAAATATTTCTAATCTGATTTTTATATATGAGATTTCACTTAATATATAACATATCATTGCTAATTAAATAAAGGTAAATTAAATAAAATGACCCTTCACTCATTGTAATAACAAAATATGGCCCAATTATTTCTTTATTACTATACATAACCATATAACTTTATTTTCCTCTTTGTTTTCTGTTTTATTCTCCTTTTCTTCTCTTCCTTCTTTGGTCTTTTTCCAACCATTAGTGACTATTTTTCTTCCTTTTTTAGTTTTTTTCCCCTTATTTTTTTGCTACTTTTTCCTCTTCTTTCATTTTTCTCTTTCTTCCAAGTCCAAAGCTTGTTGCTTGAAAATAAAAATTGATATGCTTCAAATATGAATCTTTTCGAATGAATGATATATCAAAATGCTGGAGCACATATTTAAATTTTGGAATGTTTAGAGTTGGTTGGGATTGAGAAAAATTGATCTGGAATATTTATTTTATTATATCAATAATGTATACGTTATTGTCTCAACGATATATATAAATGTATAGACATCTTTGATTATAGTTATACATCTAATGTATACGAGTATACATTGTTTATATTATGTCGATATATATATATACATATTGATACATTACATATACGTATGATCATTTTGTTGAAATAAATTTTGCTACCTGTACGTACGTATATCACCAATTTTGAGTTATTTTTTATATAAATAAAAAATTGCTATATTTGGTGCAAATAAAATTACTTTACTGTATATTTATAAATTAGGTAACATAAAGGGATAATTTCAAATATATACAATCGACCAATTATTTTAGCCATGTTTTATTTACATAAAAAATAGCCAAATCATAGAAACATACAAGATTATACAATATAACTGGTCAAAAGTTATAAAAAGTATACATTGACTATAGTAAATTACTTATACATGAGCTATACATTATGATACAGAGAAAAAACTAAATATAGCTCGACTATACATGAACTACACTTACAATACATGTCTATACAATAAATGACCATTTCTTTATATTTATTTTGATCGAATGTTCATGTACTATAATCATCCCAAACTTAAATGACACTAAGCATGCTTGCAATTCATGTGACCCGCGTATCAGACTTAACCGCACAATATGAGTTGTATACAATGTCACTTAACTTATCGTTCAATCATGAAAATTATTCATAGCTTTTTAAAAATTATCTTATTTTTAAATCAGTGTTTGATCACAAAAATTTTAAATATAATTTGAAGTTGTATATGAGAATTTGAAAAACACACAAAGACTGTATTCACTTTTTAAACCTTTATTATATTTTTGTTTTTCAAACTTTACCCTATAACTTAGATAAGGCATAACTTAAAAGTATTTAATAAAGTGTATTAATAATGCATAGATTAATAATACTGAGATTAGTTATGTTAGTATTATTTTTTTTATTGAAAATTTAATTTGTTGTATCAAAATTAAAATAGTGCTCAATAAATGTGTTAGATAAGAAAAAGGTTTGGCATTTTTAATGCCATGTCTAAATATATAATATTGAATACTATAATATATAATTAATAAGTATATTTAATTATATATATGTTAAGAACATTATGAAATAAGAACTTAAATAATATCAAAGCTAATATGAACTTTAGTTGCTCTATAAAAACTAGGGCGTTTACGATTTGCTTAAAACACGAGAATCGAACCAAATTAATTGTATAAATTAATGTTTATTTGATTTCGATTTGATTTGGTATATTTTAAAAATTAATAATATTTGATCTGATTTAATTTTATTGAAAATAGATTGAATAAAAAAAATTAAACCAAATTGATATACACAAGTTTTATAATTATTGGATAGGCAATGCCTGTGACAGGCCCAATATGTTGGTTTTTTATGTATTTTTCTTTTGATAAATACGACTAAAATAATTAGACTAAACTCGGTTGAAGACCTTCATTCTAATATAACATAATATAATAATTAGACTAAACTCAATCAAAGGCCTCCATACTAACATCACAACACATGTCATCTATGTATACAATGTGTGAAATAGATCGCAAGAACACTTATGCACATCATTATTCATATATAATAGGATTCTTTCATCTGCAATACGTGCATAAGGACATTTGAATTCATCATTTCCTATAAGTAAGAGTTGTAGTCATCAGCTTGACAGACAACTTTTTTATCATTCTAGAACCATCATGTGAAGAAATTTAGGATGAATATCTACAAAAGGGAAGTAAATAATAATTAATTAAAATATCGTAATGGATACCAAACTATTCTAAAAGTATTGTAAGCCACAACATAATATTATTTTTTTAACGTGACAATGGAGGGGAGGAGAACAAACAATACTTTACTAATTGAAAAAAACATAATGCTAAAAATACGATATGCAAAACTAATAAGAATTTCAAATATTTATTCAAATTACCAATCAAAAAAGATGATCCAATTGTATAAAGTAGGGTATAAAAGTCTTGTACCTAAAAAATTTCAACCATTGAAAACTCAAAAAATGCTCAAAACTTGCATTATAACTGTT
Source organism: Solanum rostratum (assembly GCA_029948455.1). Classification (NCBI taxonomy): domain Eukaryota; kingdom Viridiplantae; phylum Streptophyta; class Magnoliopsida; order Solanales; family Solanaceae; genus Solanum; species Solanum rostratum. The sequence continues at coordinate 9,356,766 of CM057046.1, forward strand.
TTAGTTTCTCTATAATCTAGGAATAAAAAAGAAAATATAAAGATTAAGTCTTTTGTGTGATTTAAAAAACATAAAGATTAAGACTTATGTGTGATTAAACTCATAGATTCTAATCTAATTCTAAAACTTCGCTGATAAGCCAACTCGCCATTATGCATAGTTAAGAGCCTATTACAAAGAAAATGAAGTAGGTACATAGATTTTTAACTGAAATAAAGAAATATTGTAAATGAAAAATAAAGAAAATAGAAGTAGGTACATGGATTTTTAGCTGAAATAACAAGAATGAGATATTTATTATAGATAATAAAAGAATACAACTGATATTTCTAGAATTGAATTGTGTGTAAGTGTCTTGTTTTTATTTTTTTTATTTTTATAGAATAGAAATTCGGATTGAGCTAATCAGTAGATATTTTATTGTTGAGTTCATGACATACCAATTTCAAGGAGATGTCAAAATATGATAGTGGTCTCATTGAATTTTTGAGTTATCTATTGTCTTATTAAGTTTCTTGTACATAAAAAAAATGTATTAATGATGCTTATGTATTTAATTTGAATATATTTATGCATTATTTTAAATTGAGATTGGTGGTCATATTTGTATGTTGAGCAAAGATAATTTTAAATTAATTAAATATATTTTATTGAGTTTGCGTGAACATGAGTCTTTCATATACTTTTAACTTTATACATATAGTATACATAGGTTATTAACATCAATATACATATACTTTTAACTTTATACATATAGTATAGAATTTTCAACTAAAGCAATACATAGGTTATTAACATTAATTATATACATATAATTTTTACTTTATATATATAATGATATTTCAGTAAGATTTAGATAAACCCCTCGTCCTCTTTTAACTTTCTCCAAGTAAATATAAGTGGGGCGGAGGTGTTGAAACCTAATGATCCCCATTGACCCATTTCTTCATGAAAGTCATAAGTAGTATGACTTAAGTGTATCCCAGCTAGTAACCAATATATCTGGCTTCTTCTTTTCTTTTTTATTATGTAATATTTGACAATGGCACTAGTATCTTTTTTTTTTTCTTTCTATCCCCATTGAAAAATCATAGGGACTCAAGAGTATTTTATTTAAATTTTATGTATTGACAATGTATATCTTTTATTATAGAACATATGTAATTTTGACTTTTATAGAAAATTGTTATCATTTTTATGAGATTATTAATTAATAGTTATTAATGAACTTTTTCATGTGTAAATTGCAATGTGATGTTCTTTTATAATATATTCGGTCATTAAAAGTTATTTTTTAGTAAGAAGTGTTAATTTTTTGATAAAAAATTATGTCGATTTTCAAGGGCTTCCATGTATATAAGATGGATTTTATTTTTAGTTATTATTTTTATTCATATTTATTCGTTACTAACACTTTTACTAAGTGTTTTTACAGGTACACAGAGTTAGTTTTTATTTGTTTATTTACTTATTTATTTATACATATATTTTATTCATTATTGTGTGTATTGTTGATGTTAGAAAAATATTAGGTCATCTTTTGTAGTATTATTTACTTTATTCTTTGTGTATATTTCGTGATTATTATATTTGTATTATATTACTTATCTCCTCCTTAATTTGAAAAAATGAGTTCAGTCGAAACCTACGGTGGTGGATTCTGAAGGGTGTTAATACCTTTCCTTCGGAATGACTTGAACCTTACTCGGAATTTATTTGGTTCGCAGACTTTTTTGTAAATAATTAATTGATTTCCTAATTATCTTTAAAATTAGGTGGCGACTCCAAACCAGACTAATTTTTTCCTTAAATTCTTTAATTTGATTTAATTAATTATTTTTTACGAGTTAGCACGATGTTGTGCCTTCGTGATGTCAACAATAACTTTGAGAAATATATATTTCAGAAGAAGAAAAAATTAACCTATATACATAGTTTTAGTATATATAGTTACCATGTATATACAAGGTAATATTTAATTTGAAATTATATTTTAATTTTTACCATTTATATATATGGTAGTTTAAATAATTTTTCTTTTTTTTCTCGTTTTCTTTTCTTTTTTCTTTTATTATTTGTTTACTATTATTTTTATTTATGCTATCGTTTTAAAAGGAAAATGAAGTTAACGTAGAACTCTTTCTAATGGCCTAATATTTCTAAATTTAAATTTATTAATTATTTATTAGTTTTGCATTAATAATTACTAAGTGACTTTTCTAGAGCTTGCCATTTGACTTAACCACATTGCAAGCTATTCTCCTTTATTATATATTTATGTGTTTATATATATATATATATACCGATTTTCTTCTTTTGTTTGTTTTTTCTATTATTTTTATTTATGTTATCGTTTTAAAGGAAAATAAAGTTTATGTAGAACTCTTTCTAATAGCCTAATATTTTCAAATTTTTCTATAGCTTGCCACTTGACTGAATCACATTGCAAAATACTCCTATTTATTATATATTTATACATAGCGATAAGATCGATTGCCTTATTCCACCTCTCCAGAGTTTTGTACATGGTAAATAATTTCTCACGATGTAACGAGGGAGCAAAAATATCAATCCAAAAAATTTTATTTACTCCATTTTCATTTGATACGGTGCTTAAAAAGCAAAGAAAATTTTTGAATGTACATCAAACAAATTAAAACGAAAATATTTTTTTTTTCTATCTGTTGTAGGAAGCTTTTGAAGTCTAAGGAAAGAGACGAGAAAGAAGAAGAAAATAGAAAGTATCCAAAACCAACTAAGTTTGATTAATGATATTAATCTTAATTTAAAGCTTTATATGAATTAGTGCATGCAACATTAATAACTTTATTTGCATACCTTTTTCCCACTAATTTTGAAAGTTATTGCATGTCAGAGAACATGGGAGGATAGCACTTTAGATTATCATGGTGCATATAATAATATTGACTTTGTTTGGGTGGGGAGAGTTGAATTATGGACCATTATTCCAACTTTTTGTTTTATCCAATATCAATTAATGTATTGGTAGTGGTATATAAATGGCATCCATTTGTTCCAAAATGACATATGAATTAGCAGTTGCAAAAATGAGAAAATATGAGTTGTTTATGATGATATTATATATTGATGGATGTAATGGTGAGTGGAGGGTTGTTTGATGATTTGAGAATGGATTATTATTACTTGATGAATTGCCCATTTGCAGAGGGAATAGTAAAGAACACTGTAGGCATTTGCAAGCTGAACCTACTCTTGCTGTTGTCCTTGTCAGGATGCACTTGCATGATTGCTTTGTTGAGGTTACTTGATTAATAAATTTAGGATGAATATTTGCAAAAGGAAGTAAATAAAATCAATTAAAATATCAAAATGGATATTAAATTATTCTAAAAGTATTGTAAGTCATAACATAATATAATTTTTCCAACATAACAATAAAGGAGGAGGAGGACTAATAATGCTTTACTAATTGCAAAACACACTATTTAAAAAAATACGATATGCAAAACCAATAAGAATTTTAAATATTTATTCAAATTATCAATAAAAAAAGATGACTCAATTGTAGAAAGTGAGGTACAAAGGCCTTAGCTTGCACCTAAAAATTTCAACCATTGAAAACTCAAAAAAAAAATTGCTCTGTGGACTTTAATCCAGGAATCAAACAGAAAATATAAAGATTAACCCTTTAAAGTTGTTTAAAAAATATAAAGATTATATCTTATATGTGATTAAGCTCCGTATGTGAATAGATTCTAATCTAATTCTAAAACTTCACTGATAAGCCAACTCACCATTATGCATAGTTAAGAGCCTATTACAAAGAAAATGAAGTAGGTACATGGGTTTTTAGTTGAAACAAATAAATATTGCAAATGAAAAATAAAGAAAATAGAAGTTGGTACATGAATTTTTAGCTGAAATAATAAAAATGGGATATTTATTATAGACAATAAAAGAGTACAACTGATATTTCTAGAATTGAGTTGTGTGTAAGTGTCTTGTTTTTGTTTTGTTTTTAAAATTTTAGAATAGAAATTTGGGTTGAGCAAATCAGTAGATATTTTATATGGATATTTATCATTTACCCTTGTATGATAAGTATAATTATAAATTTGTAATGATGTTTCTAGAATTAATTTGTGTGTGTCTTCTCTTGAAAAAAAAATTTTAGAATAGAAATTTGAGTGAGAAAATCAATAGATATTTTGTATGGCTATTAATCATTTACCCTTGAATGATGAGCATAATTACAGGACCTTTTTTTTAAAAGAAAACTGATTATATCTTACATTATCTTTCCCTAAATAATTTTGAGAAATATGTATTTTAGAAGAAGAAAAAATTATCCTATATACATAGTTCTAGTATATATAGTTATCATGTATATACACGATCATATTTAATTTGAAATTATATTCTAATTTTTATGACAGTAGTTTAAATAATTTGCCTCTGTTTCTCATTTTCTTTTCTTTTTTCTTCTTTTGTTTGTTTACTATTATTTTTATTTATGCTGTCATTTTAAAAGGAAAATGAAGTTGACATAGAACTCTTTCTTATAGCCTAATATATCTAAAATTTAAATATTTTAATTCAAATCTGTTAGATATATTAGCTTTGTCTTAATAATTAATCAAGCAGCTTTTCTATAGTCTGCCACTAGACTTAACCACATTGCAAACTATTCTCCTATATATATATATATATATATATATATATATCAATTTTCTTCTTTTGTTTGTTTACTATTATTTTGATTTATGTTATTGTTTTAAAGGAAAATGAGGTTGACGTAGAATTTTTTCTAATAGCCTAATATTTTCAAATTTAAATATTTTAATTCAAATTAATTAGTTTTATTTTAAAATTACCAAGTGATTTTTCTATATCTTATCATTTGGCTTAACCACATTGCAAATTACTCTCATTTATTATGAATATATAGAGATAAGATTGATTGCCTTATTCCACCTCTCTAGAGCTTTGTACATGATAAATAACTTCTCACGATGTAATAGGGAAACAAAAATATCAATCCAAAAAAAAATTATTTTCTCATTTTTATTTAATATGGTGCTTAAATTAAAAATATGTGAGATGTATCAAAATATCGTTTAATTACGTGTTCTTAAAAATATTATTTGAAAAATTGAAATTAAAGAGTTGCTTAAAAAGAATTGAATAAATGGACTAAAAAGAAAAAATAAATCAAACAAATTAAAATGAGACTATTTTTTTTTCTCTCTTTTGTAGGAAGCTTTTGAAGTCTATGGGAGGAGGGGAGAAAGAAGAAGAAAATAAAAAGTATCCAAAACCAACTAAGTTTGATTAATGATTTTAATTTTAATTTAAAGCTTTATATGAATTAGTGCATGCAACATTATTTACTTTATTTGCATACTTTTGTCCCACTAATTTTGAACATGGAAGGTCAGCACTTTAGATTATCATGGTGTATATAATATTGAGTTTGCTTGAGTGGGGAGAGTTGAATTATGGACCACTATTTCCAACTTTTTGTTTTATCCAATATTAATTAATGTATTGGTAGTGCTATATAAATAGCATCCATTTGTTCCAAAATGACATATGAATTAGCTAGCAGTTGCAAAAATGGGAAAATATGAGTTGTTTATGGTGATATTATTGATGGATATAATAGTGAATGGATGGAGATTTGATGGAGGAGGAGGAGGATATGGTTTGGTTGATGGTTTGAGAATGGATTATTACTTAATGACTTGCCCATTTGCAGAGGGAATAGTGAAGAACATTGTGAATAGGCATTTGCAAGCTGATCCTACTCTTGCTGCTGCCCTTGTCAGGATGCACTTCCATGATTGCTTTGTTGAGGTTTACTTGATTAATTTTTATTCTTTTTATTTTAAAAGAAATTATTGCAGTAATTAATATAATATATTCAACATTTTTATCGTTGATAGGGATGTGATGCATCGGTGTTGATAGATTCAACAAAGGGTAACAAAGCTGAAAAAGATTCGCCAGCAAATTTGAGCTTGAGAGGGTATGAAATCATTGATGAAGTGAAAGAAGAGATCGAAAAACAATGCCCTGGAGTCGTCTCCTGTGCTGATATTCTTTCCATGGCTGCAAGGGATGCTGTCTTCTTTGTATGATATATTAACTCATTTCCAAATATGTATACTATCTACTAATTAATGTAATTACTTCATGAATAAAGTAAATGTAATGTTATCCTAGGCTGGAGGTCCTGTGTATGACATACCAAAAGGAAGAAAGGATGGAACAAGATCAAGAATTGAAGACACAATCAATCTGCCTTCCCCTACTCTCAACAGTTCAGAGCTAATCAAAGTGTTTGGCCAACGTGGCTTCACTGCTCAAGAGATGGTGGCTCTATCTGGTATACACATATATATATGTTTGATGTTTTTTGTCCCCTTTTGTCCCCTGTCTGCGTACATTCTACCCTTGTCAGACCCCACTTATGAAATTCCACTGAATATGTTGTTGTATATGTGACAAATAGGTGCACATACACTAGGAGTGGCGCGATGCTCATCATTCAAGCACAGACTAAGTAACTTCGACTCAACACATGATGTAGACCCAACTCTAGATTCCCAATTTGCCAAGACTCTATCAAAAAGATGCAGTGACAATTCTGAGCAGCCATTTGACACCACAAAAGACACTTTTGATAATGACTACTATAATGCTTTACAAAGGAAGACTGGTGTCTTATTCTCTGATCAAACTCTTTTCAACAACCCAAGAACTAGAGGCATTGTGAATGCCTATGCCTTCAATCAAGCCATGTTCTTCCTTGATTTCCAACAAGCCATGGTTAAAATGGGTTTACTTGATGTCAAAGAAGGTGGCAAGGGGGAAGTGCGGGCCAACTGCCGTATCATCAATTGATTATTGGCATTCCTATACATGTAAAGTGTGTTGCTCCCACTTTTTACTTTATATATAACTACATAATTTAATGTACTATTATTTTGTCTATTTGAAAAAATTTGTAAACTATATTACATAGTAATCTGACCTATATTTTGTTGATATTAATTATTGGAACAATGTGAAATTTTTATGATTTATCACTTAATTTATTTTTTACCATTACGTGATGACATAAATTTATCAGAAACCGAAGTTAATCTATTTATTAGATTGAATTGAATTATATAATAACCACAATTTATTGTGTGTTCATTTCAAAGATCAACATAAATTACAACCAAGAAACGCAAACATAAATTTCGGCATATGATATATCTTAATTGATAACAAAAAATTATTTGCACATATAATATTTATTTATTCTTTTTTTATGTAAAATAATATCTACACTTCTAAAAAAAAATATGAAATTAGCTATTAATGCATCACTAATTGTTAGTAGCTAATTTTTTTTTTTGTTAGTAGCTAATATAAATTCATCGCTATATGGGTTCAGCGACGAATCTTACTGTTTAGCCACAAAATTTATCTGACGCTAAATTTAAATTTTTTAGTAGTGATCGTTACTAAGTATTTCTATCATTTATGTTAATATAATTAAAATATTACATATAGATTCAAATTATAAGTGTATTTTAAACTTCTCTATTTAGTATTAAAATTTTCAATTCTCTTATAAAATTTTCTACATATATAATATGTATATTCATTTTTTGTCCTATATATTTTTATTTTATTTCAATATTTTTTCTTTCGCTGTTGATTGGTTATCTAAATTTAAATTATAACTATGCATTTGTCACTTTTATCATTTTTTAATTACTATATGTGTAAATTTATTTATTTCTATTTGCTAATAACTAATAAGTTATGTGTTCAAAACATATTTAATGTAATAATTCACTTTTTGTATTCAAAATTATTTTTTATTAATATTTTTCACAAATATAATATTTGTAAAAAATTAAATTCCCCAAATATAATATTTTTGTGAGATTTATTAATACAAAAAAGGAGATAAATTGTTAGAACGAAATTATTTTTTCATTCTTATCTAGACAACAACAACATATCCAGTGGAATCCCACAAGTGAGGTCTGAGGAGGGTAGAATGCATGCAGACCTTACCACTACCTCATAGAAGTATAGAGGTTATATCCTGGGAACCCTCGTCTCAATCCATAGGCGGATTAGACTTGATATGACAATGATGAAAGGAAAGAAGGGAATAGGAAGAGCGATTACTACTGAAAAACACATAACATTATGCAAATACTATAAATTTAACACACATGATACTGATAAAAACAACACCCTACGCTACCCCGCGGCTAGACATCAACCTAACCTTACTAACCTATTAGCCTTCTACTCTAATACGCGACTTTCGCTCCTTCCTATCTAAGGTCATGTCCTCGGTGAGATCAAGTCTCTCTATGTCCTATCTAATCACCTCTCCCCAATACTTTTTCGGTCACGTATTATTGTTCTTATCTAGACAAAAGAACAATAATATTAATCTAACTTGAACAATAAAATAAGTAATCTAATATAATTAATTAATTTTTTTAACTTAAGTAATGTTAAAGTAAACTAATATTATAGTATATTTTAAATATACATAAATTAGGTTAAGAATAGTTTTTTTGTTAATTAAATTTGGTTGAACAACTTTAAATTTAAATCAAAGTTAATATTTAAATTAATATGTTTAAAATCAAATAAAGTACAAACATGATTATACATTTAAAATAAGAATTATTTTTTTAATTTAATAAACATTTATAGTTTACTTTAAATGCAAATATTTCATCCTTCATTTTATTTATAAAGCTATTTTTTTACAATCTCATATATATATATATATATATATATATATATAAATTTTAAAATAATAAATTTTTTATATTTTTAGTATACATAACAAATAGAAAAAGTATTAAGGATGATTTTTGTATCAAAGATGTTCAACAATTAATATATATCAAAATATCTATATTTAACCTATATATTCGAAAAAGTTTCCTGATAAAAGATATTCATCTGACCATTGTTGAGTGAATATAACTCCACGAATCTGAAATGCAATTGTTTTGATTTTCCTACGAATCTGAAATAAAACTCCAAAGGCTTTTTACAATTACGTCAAACGTCTTTATTAGTAGAGATTTTAAGTAGTTTGTCTATACAGAAATTTTGATCAAGAATTTATGTGATTTTCTATGTTTTCTGTATGTAAGCCAAGTCAAAATATAATAATTGTATCTCAATTTGCATGACCTTTGCTTTCTTCTATTCCTGTTTCTATATATATATATATATAAATCTGATTTGATAATAATTAAAAAATTAATTAAATTTATTTAAATTTAATTTTAACTCAAATCGATCCAAAACGAACCACCAATATTATTGACACGTGAATACCATTACCACACCAGGCCCGTGACATCCATTATAAGTTAAAAACTATTTGTGCAAAGGTGATTGGTTTTTCCATATATTATTCAACACCTAAGTTTGCAAAATCCTATGACAAATTTGGCGTCTTCTAAAACAAATCCATCCAATAACAAAACTACAACATTTGTTCCATATAAATTAAACAACGAAAAATGGTTTAAAATATTTTAAAACAATTGAAAATGTTATAAAATTGTCTTTCGTCTATCAATTGAATTTAAAATATCTTTGTCATTTATTTATTGACCCTAAAATATTCTTTTCATTCATTTTTGAGGTAAAATATTGACCTTTTTTTTAAACAGGATGTTAATTAAATATTTTTTTAAAATACGTAGCGATAATCTATAAATCATAATTTAATTATTTAAAATTAATTATAAATCAAAATTGACTCGCCTCAAATTTAGCTAAACCCGACCTTTAAATCCTAACCCGCCCCAAAATTAACCTCTTCCCATTAATTAAATTAAAACGAATAGAAGAGAATTTCACTTTACATTTCTCCACCAATTTTTGGCCTTATCTTCTTTGTTTTTTACCAAAAAATTCGATGGTAATAATATCTTTAATAGAGAAAAAAATAAAAAGATAAGGCCATTTTTTTTGGGGTGGGGTGGGGGGGATAAAATGTTAATTTTGGGGCAGATTAAGGTTAAGTGTTGGATTTAGCTAAATTTGCGGCAAATCGACTTTGGTTCATGATTAATTAAAAATAATTAAATTGTAACCAATAGATCGCCGCCATGTGTTTAAAAAAATTATTTAAATTATTTATTTAATATTTCGTTAAAAGAAAAGGTCAATATTAGACTCAGAGATGGATGACAAAGAGCATTTTGGACCCAACAAATGGATGATAGAGATATTTTAAACTCAATAGGTGGATGAAGGACATTTGTGTACCATTTTCAATAGTTCAATAACATTTTAAGCTATTTTCCGATAAAAAGAAAGATTATCGAAAAAAAAAATCACACATCTCATAAAAACCTCTCATGTATTAAGGTATTTTACATCAAATTAACATACTTTTTTCATTAATCATTACGTATTTTAACTTCATGAAATCACTTAATGATGGTGAGTTAGTACTAATATATTTGATATTATGATAAGTTTTTTTCGATTAATGTTTAATTTGTCGTTAATGGAAGTGTCAAGTATAGTGGAATCATTTGATTTTGATATTTGGTTAAATACGTGTGTTAGAAGTGCGCACCTTAGAATTTGCCTATTCGTTTGGAACAGGTTGGATGACCTGTTTCAATCATGCAGAATTCAAACCTTGAACACAGTGATTTTACGTGGAAACACCTAGCTCACAATAGGTGTAAAAACCACGACCTGTACACTACAGGAATTTCTCCAAATTTATTAAAATCAACGTGAGCCTTCAAAAGTTAATTACAACACGTAACAACTTTTACTTCTACAACTTCACCTACAATCTACTCACAATCCTCCCAAGGATTGTATCCCAACTTATCTCCTTGTTAGCTCTAACTTGAAGATAAAAACTACTCTCAGTTTAGAATCTGAGAATTACAATTTCCCTACGAAACACAAGAAAAACCCTAGACTTGATTTAGCTCTATCTTACGCTTCGTTTTTCTCTCTTTCTCCACACCTCCGTTTGTGAGTCTTGAATCTGGTTTTATAGCTGTAAGCATGTTCTATCTCCCACTTCTTCTCGAATTACTCTTCTTAATCCGTATCTCCCTCTTCTTGGCAAAACTTTCCTTCTTTGCGACCTTCTTCTTTTAGGATTTTTAGTTGAGATAGTATTGCTTGTTTTCCTCCTTATTTCCAGTGCCAGCTATTTGTATGTCGGTAATAATAATATATTGTATTTTTTCTTTTATACCGTGTTGTGCTTTTCGTTGCTGCGCCATCGTTTCTACAGTGGAATGGACCTGATACATATTGCTGTTTCATTTACCTGTTTCATGTACTTTGTTAATCATCAAAATTTCTTGTCCCAACAAATTCCCCCTTTTTGATGATGACAAAATTCCTGAGTTGATACCATCCTTTTTCGCACCAATGAAACAGTAAGTATAACTATATGCATTTCAACTTCTTCCCCCTTTTGACATCATCGAAAAGAAAAAGTGAGAATTATAAGGAAGGAGAATCAAGCATGTATAACCAGACAGTAGAACAGAAACGGAGAACGTCATTTATATACAGGAGCATACAGTAGGTAAGCAACAACAAGGAATAACAGATCTACCACCAGTGACAACAACCTGCCATGCAAACAAAAGACAAACAACTTAAACAAGGCACAGACAAAACACAAAGGCTGGAAAGAGAGGGCGAAGTTTATGGGATGAGCTTGGTAAGGGCATGAACAATGTCAGTGTGTCGAGCTCGCTCCTTCATGAGAGTCTCCTCTAGTTCCGTGATTTTGAGAGTGAGGGCCTGTTTTTCTTGCTGAAACCTTTCTCGTTCCTGGGTCAATTCTGCATCCTTAGCATTGAGCGCCATCTGAAGACGATGCAGAGGAGTGCCTGGTCGCTGCATTGAACCAGGTAAAACCTGATGGTCCACCTGTCCGATCACATCTTTAGTGGTCTGCATGGTCCAGACCTGGACTGGGACAGAAGAGGCTTCAAAGATGGTAGCCAACCAAAATCCATAGGGAAGAGCATGCCCCTTTTTATCCTGAACCAGAACCCGCTGAATGTGCTGCAGCATGAGAGCAGGGAGGTTGATTGGAACACCTTCATCAAGAAGTTCCATCAGTGTTAGGTCCAAATAGCTCGCTTCAGAGCGACGCTCCTGTCGGGGAATGATGATCTTATGGACCACATCAAAATAGAGCCGGTGAAGAGCCGACATCTCCTTGCGTTGAACACGTCTATGGTGGGTGAGAGAGGGCTTCCCAGCAAATTTCCGGGTAATTTCCAAGGCTGATGGCAAACGGTCTAGAGGAGGCCACTCGTGACGGACATAGTGCGCCCAACCAATAGCAGGAATTTGTAGAAGACGACCAAGGTCAGATGAAGAGAGGCGGAGAGAAACCCCTCGAACAGTTGTGGAGAGAACAGAGTCACGCACACTTCCTTGTGCGTAGAATTCTAGCATTTCATTTTTGGCCACCTTTCTTTGGCCAGAAGTTTGGAGGAGGAGGGCAGACCACCCTTGAAGCTCGATTTTGGTGAGTAAAGTGGTCATTTCAGGGCCACCCACGCCTGTGATGACACGGCCTCGAAGAAGAGAGTGCCGTTGAAAATGAGAAAGACTAGAAGAACTGGGCTCGGAGGGGGCAACTGGTGTGGGGGTGTACTCACTATCTGAGGAAGAAGCTACGATGGAACAGGTGGAGGAACCCGTTTCTTCCTTGTGGTGGTTCGGGGTTTTGTGGTGGGTTTTGGAGCAGGTGGGGGGTATGCTGTGGAGGAGGAGGAGATGGAGGCGAAGAAGGAGAGGATGGAGAGTCAGGAGGAGTAACTGAGGGAGAAGGAGGCAAAGGTTTCCTAGGGGCCTTAGGAAAGATATGTTTACGCCTGTTCCTTCGAACTTGACGCAGAAGAAGGTCCCTAGGGGCAGAGACAGAGCAAGTAGCTTTGGGTTTCTTGCTTTTGTGGAGGGCTTCTTGAAGAGCCGCTTCAGCCTGACGCTTCTGGTTGCGAGTATGAGGAGGCCGAATGGGGGTAGAGGAGGTGCCCTTGTCTGGGGATGGGTCATTTTCAGAGACGGAAATTGGGGCAGAAGTGGTGGGAGGCGGACTCTGGGTGGGTGGAGGGGAAGACGGAGAGGGGAGATCAGAAGTGGAGGGTGACGTGGTAGGAGGAGGGGAGGGAACCTTGTTCGAAGAAGAGGAGGCAGTGAAGAAATGGGCAAGGTCCTCCGTAGAGCCCGACCAACGAAAAAAGTGAGAGAAATCAAGGCGGAGAGGAGTGGGTCTGTTGGCAGTTGGATGCACAATTAGGGCCATTGTTGATTTTGGAGAAGATGCCATTGTTGGGTATAGGAAGATGAGGGAGATCAAGGGAGGCGTTTCAATAAAAGAGGTAGGAGAGGATGAAGATGAAGAGATGGGGGTTAAATATAGGAGGAGAGAGAAAGGTGAAAAGACAGTATAGTTATGTCATTGGGAAGAGAATGGGTGATGGAGGGGAAGGAGGTGAAGAGACGGTTTGGGCGGCAGGGCTGACAGGGTAATGATGAAGGGAACAGGTTGAGTGTGCCTGGTTTAAATATTTGACTTAATAATAAGTAAACTTTTGCACAGCAAGTGTTACCTGGTGAATGAACCTGTTCCAACCATTGATGCATGTTGCGATAATACTCCAGCATATAAGACCACATCCTCACATTAATTTCTACAAGATTAAAGGATATACATGAGATAAGGAAGTATCTGAATCACTCCAAAACTTATAAAACATAACATGATATTTTGAGTCAGTCAAGAAGAGGTTTTATGTGATTTTGACCATCCCCAAGTCTAGCCTGATTTGTTCAAAACGGTCTCTACTCAATGCCTTAGTAAAGATGTCAGCGATTTGATTTTCAGTGGGACAAAACATGATTGATATCAGCCCTTTGTCTACACAATCACGAAGAAAGTGATGTCTTATGTCGATATGTTTAGTCCGTTTGTGTTGGACTGGATTTTTTGCAATGTTGATGGCGCTCGTATTGTCACACAAGATTGGAACAGTTCCAACATCTATTCCAAAATCAAGCAATTGTTGTTTAATCCAGAGTAGTTGAGCACAGCACGAACCAGCAGCTACGTATTCAGCTTCAGCAGTGGATAATGCTACAGAGTTCTGCTTCTTGGTGGACCAGGAAATTAAACATGTTCCAATGAAGTGAGCCATACCAGATGTGCTTTTTCGATCAACAAGGTGTCCAGCATAATCAGCATCAGTGTATCCTATGAGATTGAAGTTACTACCTTTGGAGTACCATAGTCCCAGGTCAGTGGTGCCTTTGAGATACCGAAGAATTCTTTTAACAGCTTTGAGATGTGATTCCTTTGGATTGGCTTGAAAACGAGCACACAATCCTACGCTAAAAACAATGTCAGGTCTACTTGCAGTAAGATATAATAAGGAACCAATCATACCTCGATAGAGCTTTTGCTCAACAGTTGAACCTGTTTCATCTACCTCCAATTTTGTGGCAGTGGCAATAGGTGTATCAGTTTCCTTGGCATCTTCCATTTTGAACCGTTTGAGAAGTTCCTTGACATACTTACCTTGGTGGATCAGGGTTCCATGGGGAGTTTGCTTGAATTGAAGACCCAAGAAGAAATTTAGTTCTCCCATCATGCTCATTTCAAATTCTCCATTCATTAGTTTGACAAACTCATGAGTCATGACCTCATTTGTAGACCCAAAGATGATATCATCTACGTAGACTTGGACAATAAGAAGATCAGGGCCTTGAGCTTTTAGGAATAGGGTATTATCAATTTTTCCTCTAGTGTGACCGTGATATAGGAGAAATTTTGATAGCCTTTCATACCATGCTCTTGGAGCCTGTTTCAGCCCATACAAGGCCTTATCGAGCTTAAAGACGTAGTCGGGATGCTCCGTACTTTCAAACACCGGAGGTTGTTTCACATAAACTTCCTCCTTTAAATATCCGTTTAAAAATGCACTTTTGACATCCATTTGATATAGAGTGATCTCTTTGAAGACAGCGAAGGCGACAAGAAGTCTAATGGCTTCAAGCCTTGCTACAGGTGCAAAGGTTTCATCGTAGTCTATTCCTTCTTCCTAATTGTATCCTTGGACCACTAGTCTTGCTTTGTTCCTTGTAACTGTTCCATGTTCATCTAGTTTGTTTCGAAAGACCCACTTAGTACCAATGATAGTCCTTCCTACTGGTTTTGGTACTAAGTGCCATACTTTGCATCTCTCAAACTGACTGAGTTCTTCTTGCATGGCAAGAATCCATTTCTCATCTTGTAGTGCTTCCCCTATCCGTTTTGGTTCCATTAGTGAGACAAAAGCTTGAAAGGCACAAAGGTTTCTTATTCCAGATCTCGTAGTGATTCCAGAATTCAAGTCTGTGAGAAGGTTATCAAGAGGATGTGAATCTTGATATTTGTAGTTTCTTATCACCAACCCTTGGTTCAGTTCGTTTAGTGATTGGGCTGATGGATTGGAGTCTGAGTCTGTCTGTTGGCTTTCAGATTCTGCTGTTGTTCCCCCTGTCTGTATGCTCTCATCCTTTTCAGTGAGTGGAACAGGTAAATTAACCTGTTCTTTTGATTGAAGTTCACGTTCATCAACATCCTGCAAGTTATTCTCAGGAGCACAAATAGTTTCATCAAATATAACATGAATGTTTTCTTCAACACAATTTGTTCGTTTGTTTAGGATCCTATAGGCTTTACTGTGTAGTGAGTATCCCAAGAAAATTCCCTCATCACTCCTAGCATCAAATTTTTCTAAATTATCTTTACCATTGTTATGGACAAAGCATTTGCAGCCAAATGTTCTAAAGTGGGAGATGTTAGGTTTTCTTCCTTTGAGTAATTCATAGGGTGTTTTATTCAATAAGGGTCTAAGCATACATCTCTTGAGTATATAGACAGCAGTGTTTACTGCTTCAGCCCAAAGATTTCTAGCTACGTTACTAGCTATCATCATTGTTCTAGCCATATCCTCTATGGTTCTATTTTTCCTTTCTACTACTCCATTTTGTTGAGGGGTTCTTGGGGCGGAGAAGTTATGGTCAATACCATTTTTCGAACAAAATTCTAGGAATCTTATATTTTCAAATTCGGTTCCATGGTCTGATCTTATGGATATAAGGGAAGTTTCCAATTTCTTCTCCATTTTCTTGACGAAGATTGAGAAGACATCAAAAGATTCGTCTTTAGTGGTTAAGAAAAAAGTCCAGGTATATCTAGAGTAATCATCAACTATAACAAACATATATCTTTTACCTCCTCTGCTTTTTACCCTCATAGGTCCACATAAGTCCATATGGACCAGTTCCAAATACTTGGTTGTACTTACCTGGTTCTTTGATTTGAAGGATGTTCTGACCTGTTTCCCTTTAGCGCAAGCACTACATATTTTTTCTCCTTTGAGTCTGGCTTTTGGTAACCCTTCGACCAGGCTCTTGGATGAAAGTGTGTTTAGTTGTTTCAAACTAGCGTGTCCAAGTCGTTTGTGCCATAGTAATGGGTCTTCTGTTATTGCACTAAGACATTTAAGTTTTACTCCGGCCATACCCATTATGTCGGCTTTGTATACATTCTTGTATCTATTTGCCGTTAGAACCACCTCTTTTGTTTTTTGATTTTTGACTTTGCAGCTCTCCGAAGTGAAGGTGACTTTGTTACCTTTGTCACATAGTTGAGAGATGCTCAAGAGATTGTGTTTTAGTCCGTCTACATGATAGACTTCTTCTACAGCTTTGGATTCTTCTCGTCCAATTTTTCCAATGCCAATGACAGTCCCCTTCTTGCCATCTCCGAAGGAGACTTTTCCACCATCCAGTGGTGTTAGTGAAAGGAATTTGTGTCTGTCTCCAGTCATGTGTCTTGAGCAAGCACTATCCATGTACCAATGTTTGCTTCCTTTCACTGTAGCCTGTAAAATAAATTAGGGGTTAGTTTTAGGAACCCAGACTAGCTTGGGTCCTTTTCTGTTATAGAAAGGATGGATAAGATCTCTTTTTGCCCATTGGGGCAACACATTTTGTGATCTGTTTCTTCCGTTTACCCCAGCCTTTGTCTTGTGCATATGAGCAATGTTTCTGTTTCTAGCTTTTATAGCAACAGGACATTCAGTGGTTGGGTGCCCAGTTTTACCACATAGATAGCATAAGTCAGTGGAGGTGGTTTTTCCTTGAAAGAATCCTATTCCAGCCTTCTCATTGTAATTTTTGTTACCTAGGTGATTGACTATCCTAGAAGACTTGGTCCAACGATTTGCCTTTTCTAGGTCTAGTTTTATGGTTGCTATTTCGTGGTTGAGTCTTCTTACTTTTTCCTTTTCTTGTATTAATTCGACATTGCTGTTTTCAAGCTTAGTTTGTAAATTCTTAAGACTTAAATTAATCTCACTTGTTTTTCTGTCAACAATAGTAAGCTTTAAGATTTCTGACTTTAGACTTAGTACAAGTGAATCAAGTTGTTTGACCTGTTTCTTTAAGTGGTTATTTATCTTATTTGCTTCATCCAGACAGTTCTTAATTTCAAGGTTTTCAAATTTTTGGTCTGAAAAGTCTTTTATTAATTGATCTTTTTCGTTTTCAATTTCTTGAAAATTGTCTATTAGTCCTTTCATGAGAACAATCAGTTTATCTTTTGTGAAACAGTGTAATTTTTCTTTCAACTCAGAGAAACTTACCTCAGATTGAGTCTCCTCTTCTAAGTCTGAATCTTCTGCCGCCATGAGAGCAGTTTCATCAGCATCCTCTGTATCAGAATCTTCCATTTCTGATCCCCATGCAGCCATCATTGCATAGTTCTCCTTCTCCTTTTGCTTGGCAGCTTTTTCTTTGATTTCTCTTTCAGCCCTTTCTTTTCTCCATTCAATTTCCCATAGAGGGCATTGTTTGATGTGATGGTCGGTTTTTCCACACTTATAACATCCAGAATTGCCTTTGTCGTCGGACCACTTCCTGTTACCTGTGTCATCGGACCACTTCCTATTACCTGTTTCTTTCTTATCCTTCCCTTTCCTGTTCCTTAGGAATTTTTTGAAGTTTTTTGCAAGGAAGACAATTTGATCTTCCTCCTCATCTGATCCTTCGTCATCAGAGGTAACCTTGAGGGCCAGTGTCCTTTCATCCACTTTTGTTGGTTTCTTTGAATCTTCCATATTCATCTCGTAAGTTCTAAGATTTCCAACCAGTTCGTTTAGGGTCATGGTTTCAATATCCTTTGCTTCCCTGATTGCAGTAACCTTGACATCCCACTTGGCTTTTGGAAGGATCCTTAGAACCTTGTCTACCTGTTCTTCAGAGGTGAGAGTCTTTCCCAGAGATGCTAACTCATTTATGAGCAAGGTTAGTCTGGCCATCATCTCGTTCAGTGTTTCATTCTCTTTCATCTTAAAGGTTTCATATTCAGTAAATAGCATGGCGACTCTGAATTTTCTAACCTGAGCAGTTCCCTCATGAGCAATTGTGAGTGCATCCCAAATCTCTTTGGCAGATGAACAGTTTGAAATTCTGTTGTATTCCTCGGGACCTAAGCCACAGACCAATAGATTTTTGGCTTTGGCATTTTTCCTCATGGCTGTTAGATCGTCAGCATTGAATTCACTCCTTTCCTTTGGAACTTGTCTGCCTTCCACAATTCGTGTGGGGATAGTTGGTCCCATGATGATTCGATCCCAGAGTTCATAATCTTCTCCTTGGATAAAATCTTCCATTCTGGCTTTCCACCATGCGAAGTGTGTTCCGTTAAAAAGAGGGGGTCTAACGGCAGCCTGTCCTTCTCCGTGTCCAAGTGGTGGTGCGGTGTTCATGATGATCGTTTCTTAGGTATTAGCCTTTAACAAGAAAACCTGCTCTGATACCACTTGTTAGAAGTGCGCACCTTAGAATTTGCCTATTCGTTTGGAACAGGTTGGATGACCTGTTTCAATCGTGCAGAATTCAAACCTTGAACACAGTGATTTTACGTGGAAACACCTAGCTCACAATAGGTGTAAAAACCACGACCTGTACACTACAGGAATTTCTCCAAATTTATTAAAATCAACGTGAGCCTTCAAAAGTTAATTACAACACGTAACAACTTTTACTTCTACAACTTCACCTACAATCTACTCACAATACTCCCAAGGATTGTATCCCAACTTATCTCCTTGTTAGCTCTAACTTGAAGATAAAAACTACTCTCAGTTTAGAATCTGAGAATTACAATTTCCCTACGAAACACAAGAAAAACCCTAGACTTGATTTAGCTCTATCTTACGCTTCGTTTTTCTCTCTTTCTCCACACCTCCGTTTGTGAGTCTTGAATCTGGTTTTATAGCTGTAAGCATGTTCTATCTCCCACTTCTTCTCGAATTACTCTTCTTAATCCGTATCTCCCTCTTCTTGGCAAAACTTTCCTTCTTTGCGACCTTCTTCTTTTAGGATTTTTAGTTGAGATAGTATTGCTTGTTTTCCTCCTTATTTCCAGTGCCAACTATTTGTATGTCGGTAATAATAATATATTGTATTTTTTCTTTTATACCGTGTTGTGCTTTTCGTTGCTGCGCCATCGTTTCTACAGTGGAATGGACCTGATACATATTGCTGTTTCATTTACCTGTTTCATGTACTTTGTTAATCATCAAAATTTCTTGTCCCAACAACGTGGATCTTTGGTACTTTACTACTTTATCTATTCCTTCTCTATATACATTTTGGTAGTGGATTCCAAATTTGAGAAACATTGTACCTTTATCCTCCCGACCAACACCTTAAATTTCGTAAAAATGAAAAGTTACGACTTTTCAAAATTTAAAAAATAAATTAGAAGGGACTTTTAAATTTATGATTTATTCTTCGTCTATTTAATTCACGATACTTCATTCCTTGATCATCTTATTTTCGCCATACTCAAACCTCATTCTCCATTTCCACCCCACTCTTTGACTATCTCGTTCTCGCTACTCCCAACCTCATTTGTCAATTGTCATTGCCGACCTCCATTGACCATCTCATCCTACCACTCCTAAATTTCATTCTCCATATGATTCTCTCATCCCTATTTAGTGACAAAATCACGATTTTGATTAAGAGGTTTAAAATTAAAAAAAAATATACACGAATTAGTTGAAGTGAGTTTCCACATCTACTATATATACATAAGAATTATTTTAATCACATATATATAGTAGTATAATATTTCATTGAAAGAGTTTAGATTCCCATATGATTCTCTCATCCCTATTTAGTGACGAAATCACGATTTTGATTAAGAGGTTTAAAATTTTAAAAAAATATACACGAATTAGTTGAAGTGAATTTCCACATCTACTATATATACATAAGAATTATTTTAATCACATATATATAGTAGTATAATATTTCATTGAAAGAGTTTAGATTCCATGCCCTCCCCCCCAACCAAATGGTTGCTTTGCTTCTTTCCCCATCACTCCCAAACCTGATTCACTATCCTTCGCTCTTGAGTTAATATTATAGATAATCACTCAACTATGGACTTTTTTGCACAAAAGATTACTCAATTTTTTTTAATTCTAAAGTCACTTTGTTTTGATTTTTAACCCAGAAGCCACTCAACTATGATTTTTTTCCTCAGAAAGTCACTTTGCTTTAATTTTTAACCTAAAAGTCACTCAACCTATTTAGTTAATTTTTATATCAATATTTTAAGAATTAAAAATATCTCCATTTTAAATCATTAAAGATCCGACCCACTTGCCCTGACCCACTAAAATACAATATGGACCCAATTATTTAATTTTTTTGAATCAAATAATTTTTCATGAAAAAAAATATAATATGGACACATAGTTAGAGTTTTCATATTATATCTATAGCAAAAAAAAGTTATTTGATTTGAAACATTAAATAATTGGGTCATATTATATTTTTAATGGGTTGGATCATTAAATGATTTTAAATGGATATGTTTTTAATTTTTCAAATGTTGATTAAAAATAAAAATTAATTAAATAGGTTGAGTATCTTTGAGAGTCAAACATTGATAGTCAAGTAACTTTTCGAGAAAATAACTCATAATTGAGCGATTTTAGAATTAAAATTCAAAGCAGAATGACTTTACGTGAAAAGAATCTATAGTTGAGTAACGATCTCGGTGATATTAACTGATCCACTCTTTGAACATCTCAATCCTCACCACCCGACCCTCATTTTTTCATCTCACTTTCACAATATTTTGCTTAATTATATATAAATATTTTTAAAATAACATCTACCCACCCCACCCCACCCCGCACGCCCACCCCCACGCCCAAACTTTTTTCAACATTTTTCATGAAGTGTTAACACTGTCACGCGGCCAATCGTGGGGGTTTACACAAAATTAGAACTACAATAAATCCAGAATTAACTTAAACTTAAACCTTATGAACTGAAAACCCTATAAAACCCCCAAAACGTTAAGCACTTCTACAAATCCTCATTTGCTTTCTTCAATAAACCAAAAATGGAGCCATGGTTATATCCTTCAGCTTCTCAAATGCAACTCGCCATAGCAGCACTCTTCGGAGCTTCCGTGATGGCTATCTCCGCCTTCTACCTCCACAAACGCAGCGTCGACGAAGTTCTCGAACACCTCATCAAGCTCCGCCGGAAACGTCGACACAGTTTCCCTACTTCCGATTCCGAACCCGAAGCTGAACCTGAACCCGAACCTGAAGATTTTGATTTCAATGAAGATGACATTGAGAACATTAGTAATAGGAATGTTTACGGCGGTAGCTTATCGACGTTGATTGATAATGTTGATGATGATTACGATGATAATGATGGTAATGTGTTGGGAAGTTACAGAGTTTCATCGTCAATGCCTAATTTTCGTGTATCGAATGAGTGGATGAATGAGGATTCGAGTTTTGATCGTACTGATAGGAAACTTATGTCGAATTCGAATTCCGTGGAGAAGCTCAATTTGATTCCTTCGAGTTCATCATCTCCTCGATACAAAAGCAAGAGTGGTACATGCCTTTGAACTCAGATTTTTTTTAAAAATTATTTGCTTTTTACTCTTATATACTCGAGGTTGTGTGAGTTCGCGTTGAATTGCATTATCTAATCCAGGATGAGGTTGATCGCCAGCCTAGGACTACTTAATTTATGATGGATCTTTTACAATCATTACAATATATAATATGCTGAGGATGTGTTGGGATGAGATGGATTGAGACTGGTCATATTTCAGTTGAAGATTGATATGTGAGATATTCATTATATATTCCAAATATTGTGACGTTTCAGGTGAAGAAAGAGTTTTGAGTAGCTTGAATCCAATGATGCGAGTGGAATCTGTTGGGAAGCCAATGACTCCGAAACTTTCAGGTGATTGTGCATTTGAAAGTGTTGGCAACTCTAATGAGGACAAACGTGAGTTTGCTGTTGCTGCAGAGGATGTTGTTTCCTCCTACGAAAATGTAAATTTTTGAACTTGATGCTCAACTTTAAATTCTGACAAACTACTTCTATTTTAATGTATATATGCATATCTAAATGTAATCTAACATTCTCTTCCTGACACCCAATGCCATTTTGGCATTTACATATTTAATTACTGACATTTTATGTTGATTAGAAAAGCTTGAAATTCTAGGTATATGAATGTGAAGTTACACTTCACTGGATTTATAGGTTAAATAATTTTATTCACAAAGAATCAACTTGAACTTTCCATTTTATTCACAAAGAACCACAACGGCAATGGGCTCCGAATTTATTCAAGGAGTATAACTAAATTCAGTGGTTTGTTTCTAAACCACTGAATTTAGGTAGTGTCGCAGGTGTGTTTCATGTGATTAAGATTAGAGAGGATTTTTTTTTACAAGAATGTCAATCCATTCTCTATATTGTGTGGCATGTGTACATCAATGCATAATGAGAATTGTTTAATGTATTTGCTAAAAGAATACTAGAGGAAGAGAGAGAAAAGACTGCATATGGTATATGTTATCCTGACCAAATTGCTATTTGAGCTACTTCCAATCAATGTAGCATTCTCTCTGATTTCTCAAAGTTTCTGAACATTCTACTTATATTTTCTTCCTTGCCGTGGATATTTAGATACTCATCTCGATTGATCAAATGTTAGGTTGCATGTCATTGGTTTCACCAACTTTTGGTGATTGTTTTATTCAGCTTATTGACTCAAGATAGTTCAGCCGCATTGGATTGCTATCCTCCCAACAGCCTTTATGGTTTTAAGATTAGTATAACTAGATATTTTTAAACTAACATCTCTCATGAAGTTACTTCTTTGCTCCGATTACTTTGTAGGATATCGGTCCACCCAAAGAAGAATTTTCTGTCCCTGCCTTGACTGAAAGTCATATTCATCTTCAGCATAAAACAGCCGCACCTGAGGCAAGATCTAACATATATGGTGTTAGAGAGGTAGACAAAGAATCTATGCACATGGTGGAAAATGATCCCAGTTTCTTCAACAACATTTTACCCCTGCCAGCTACGACACACGGTATTCTCATCTTCTTGTTCTCTACGGGGTTTGGTAGACTATGTCCTCTAGCAAGTGTTGCTTTTGAATCTCATAATAAATTGTTTTCCTTGATAATCAAGGTGAAACATGTATAATTCGTAATAAGTGTGATTATCCATTGCACGAGTATCATTGTCTCAACCCAAAATTCCAATAAGCCGTAACTGATACCTACATGCTGCAACCCCTTGTCCAGCGAATAGTCCTTTGACATAATCCACACATTCATAAACATTATCCAACAACAGTAGTGTAATATCCAACACAATAACCCGATCTCAAATACGTACCTAAACAACTAAGGTCTAAGCCCATCAACTGACTTAGGAGTATC
Organism: Solanum rostratum; assembly: GCA_029948455.1. NCBI lineage: Eukaryota > Viridiplantae > Streptophyta > Magnoliopsida > Solanales > Solanaceae > Solanum > Solanum rostratum. Next base: position 9,380,654 of record CM057046.1, read on the forward strand.
TAAAAGTACAAATGGGTCATAACCCGACAACCTGATATAGAAAGGATAACCTAAAGATATCCTAGGTATCACAGAACTAAAATGGTTGGTTCACCAGTGGAACAACTATCAAGTCTTAATTATGATCAACCATGAGGCCCACTGGTACTCGATTATGTCTTTGAAACAAAAGAAGGGATAGGAGCCGTGAGTCATATGTCCAACCACCAAAAGGGCCGCAGCAAGACTTTACAAAATAGTGAATAGTACAATGCATGACTAATTTGCATCCTACAGTATATAACATAATACATTGAAGTCACAAATCATATTAGTCATGTCATGTCAGGTGAACTCTTTGGGGTGGCCCGGTAATTTGGGCTTGGGACTTCCATGTTGGAGGTCTCAAGTTCGAAACTCCTTGCCTGCGAAAACATGGTTTGCCTTTTGGGTCGAGCTTGTCGCATCGGGCTTGCCTAGTGCGGGTTACCTCTCGTATGTGGTTTGCGTGCTATTGCATAGGAGCAGGGGTTTACCTTGTGCGCATCCAAAGGGTAGCGGCTGCAGGTTCCCCTTGTTATAAAAAAAATAAAAATTAGTCATTTCAGGTAACATCAAACGCTAATATAACAATTAACATCACGAAAAAGAGATGAGCACACAGGGGTACAAGTAAAAAATGCACCAAAGGCATGTCACTCCCAAAGGGTCCTCTATGGTTAGTGACTCATGAGGGAGGATCCTGTCCACACGCAATGCCCCAGCTTGCATAGGGTGAACATTGTGGAAAGAAAGGAATCAAAGGTGATTTGAGGGCAATAAGAACAACTTAAAGATGAATTGTCTAACTCTTTATGATTTTGGTTTGTGTGTAAACAGGAAGTAGTACAGGTAGAAGACTTGTTTGATATTTTAGACTAGTTGTGACAAAAAGCATAGATAGAGTCTGATAGATTGTAATACGTTTTGGAAATTGATGTAGTATACCCGTGGATACATAGATGAAAAAGTTACCATTTTTCAAATAAATAAATAAAAAAAATCAACCCAAATAGCAACTCAGTCAAAAGTGGTTCAAAGCTTTAATTTTCCAGTTCAGGAACTAAGGGGTCGTTTGGTTGGCAACATGTATTTATCCTGGGATAAGTTATCCCACCCTATATATGGGATATCCCATCACTAAGGCAAAAATGGTGGGATAAATAGTCCAAGGATTACCTTCTATCTCCAACCAAATATGGAATAAAATAATCCTACATTTTTTTCCGGGATTATTATAACTTATACCTCACACAAAACGACCCCTTAGGAGTCGGTTGCTGGTTAGAGTGGAGTTATTCATGCAATAAAACTAACATAACTTCTGTTTGGATAGAGTGGAAATTGGGCATTTTGAAGAAGGAAGAGAAGATGTAGGGAATGAGATGTTGCTCCTCCAACACTTGTGTGGATCATATGACTAGAGAGGAATAGGAGAGTTTCTTAGGGATAGCCTATTTTCCATTATTTTTGTTTAGTGCACCTATAGGATTCCTACATGTATAGATGTATGGGGTGTTACTTGTAAAGAACCATGTCCGCTTGTAAGGTTTTCTATTTTTGATATACTTCTTGTATACAGGCAAGCTTTTGCCCTTCTCTAATGATATTTATTACTTCACCATAAGAACAAAATGATCCCCACATAGAATCTTGCATAAGTTATATGATGTTTGGTTGGTTTTTTTTTCCACATAAAACATAGCATTGATGTTACGCTATTTGTTTCATGTTTTTTCTTTTCCGCATAACTTATATGGATAACTAATACATGTACTAGGAATTTATATATTATTTTGTGTTGGGTAGAAGATGGAATAATTAACCCTACATAACTAATACCTGGATTACTGAGTGCCGCATAACTCAAACCAGCCACCAAATGACCCCTTGGAGCTCAATACCAGAATTCCACCCATTAAATCTTCTTGATTTGGATGTAAAAATGCACACATGATCATGTAATGAACTCTAAAAAAATGAGTTAGAATTGTTGCCTTTGGCTAATTAGTGATTCCCTCTCTTAGAATAACTCAAATTCGTAGCTGAGAACTCCAATTTTTGAAGAAGAAAGTTCTGTCCTGTTACTCTTAATATTCATACCAGAGTTTATGTGACCCTAACTAACTATTACCTGGATTACTGAGTGCTGCATAACTCAAACCAGCCACCAAATGACCCCTTGAAGCTCAATACCAGAATTCCACCCATTAATCTTCTTGATTTGGATGTAAAAATCCACACATGATCATGTGATGAACTCTAAAAATGAGTAGGAATTGGTGACTTTGGCTAATTAGTGATTCCCTCTCTTAGAATAACTCAAATTCGTAGCTGAGAACTCCGATTTTTTGAAAGAGAAAAGTTCTGTCCTGTTACTCTTAATATTCATACCAGAGTTTATGTGATCGCGGAACCCCCTGCTGCTATTGTGGAGCCAGATGAGCCAGGCTCTTGGTGCCATCACAGTCCCTGCTTTGCGATCATGGATGAGGTTCTCTAAGCCCTCAGTCCTCTTTTCCGTGCTTGCAGCCTTGTGCTTTGTGATCACGGTTGCACCTTGTCCGATCCTAAACTGGTCCGAACAAGCCTGAACCCCCTTGGGGTTCACACCAACAAGTCATAAACAATTTAGGCAACATATTAACACATTTGATACATGCTTTGGAGCACAAAAACATAAGCAGGGAGGGTCGGGTTTGTTATGATGTATTCTCATGCAATAGTATGTGGTAGACTAATGAGGGATGTGTCAACTACTATTAGTGAGACCTCTCAAATTTAAGAAAGTCTTTGTGCTATCGTGATCTTATTCATATTCTTATTCTTGCAATTGCTATCATTTTTCCTGCAGATCCTGTAAATGTTGAGGAGGAAGAAGTACTGAAGTTGATCCGTGAATGTTTAGATTTGAGAGAGAAGTATGTTTACAGGGAAGAAATTGCTCCATGGATGAAAGAGACTATTAGTGAATCAAAAGCGTCGGATAAGAAACATGATCCATTTAGCTTTGGCCAATTTGAAGCAACTTCTGTGAGTTGTGATCCTCAATTATTTATGACCGTGAAGGGTTTGATTTTTAGGTTGCCTTATTCCCAATATCTCAAATAATGGATGTTGTCGCAAGCACGATTTTTATTAATAATACTTCTTCAATTGCACACAGCACCATTTTAAGATGGAAGACGGAGTTGTACGTGTTTATGCTAGTGAAAACGGTAAGTTTGGTTTCAAAAGTGGAGCACATTTGATTGTATGTAGTAGTCTGACATTGTTTCATCATAAATATTCGTCTGCCTTCTTCATGGGATCTTCACGTCCTGCCTTGTATGTTGTAGATACGGAAGAGCTGTTCCCTGTTGCTAGCGCAACAACATTTTTCACTGATATGCATCATGTCCTCAAAGTAATGGCTGTAGGAAATGCTCGTTCTTACTGTCATCATCGTCTGCGATTTCTTGAGGAGGTGATGGGTTTGGCAATTCTCTTTAATTTTCCCCCTTTGTCCAATTTTCTTGATATTGTACATTTTCTTGATATTGTACCATTTGTTAATTCTCTTGTTTTTTCATAGCATTTACCTGATATTGTACAGAAATTTCGCCTCCATTTGCTAGTAAATGCTGATCGGGAATTTCTGGCTCAAAAAAGTGCACCTCATCGCGATTTTTACAATATCAGAAAGGTTGATACCCATGTACATCATTCTGCTTGCATGAATCAGAAGCATCTCCTGCGGTTCATCAAGTCAAAACTGAGAAAAGAACCTGATGAGGTAGGAATATTATTGCTTCCAGGGAATATGCTTTCACTTGCAGATTTCTGTGGGTATATAGGCATGCCTATTTTTTTGATCTTAATCACAGGAGTCTTCGCAAAACAGGTAGTCATATTTCGGGATGGACAGTATCTTACACTGAAGGAAGTCTTTGAGAGTTTGGACTTGACAGGGTTTGCATCAACCTTTCCCCTGCTCTATTTCATTGTTCTGCATAAGTTCTAATATTCTGCTATCTGTGCCCAGGGTGGGAGGTCTGCTGTTTATTCTTTCTCTTCTAAGCACTTTATTTGCAGGTATGATATGAATGTTGATCTATTGGACGTACATGCTGATAAGAGTACATTTCACCGGTTTTGACAAATTCAATCTCAAATATAATCCTTGCGGACAAAGTAGACTCAGAGAAATCTTTCTAAAGCAAGACACCTTATCCAAGGTGTGTTCCTTGAAAACACAACTTTTAACTGTGAATTACCTATCCTACAGATTGTCATTTGACATCAAAGCAAACTTATTTTCTTTAATTTTATCTTAAAACTCCTGTAACAGAACTGTCATAAACCGTATGTTATGAATTTATTTGATTTTCATTGAACACATTTTGCAGTGATTAACTTCTACTTTGGTTCAGTTAAAAATATTTGCAGTGTGATTTTATTTGGAACCTCCATCAAGGCAACTGTTACCATACTGTTAAAACTGCACTTCCTTTTCTGTTGACAGCTGCTGGATGACACCTTCTAATAATTCTTTTGGATATTCACCAAAAAACAAAAAACAAAAAAAAGAATTAGCTGGATATGAAAAATATTCTTTAATTTCACAAAAGCGTGCATATGAAGTATCTGCTTCCTTCTTTGTGGAACATATTTTCTACTCTCATTGTCACTGACACACATGATATCTAAAATTGATGTGTAGTGTGTAAGGACCAAAATAATAAGGGTTCAGAACAATAGGGATAATAGACTTACTGGGAGAACCAATTCATTTTTTGCTAGCTTTATTTGAAGTGAGGTTACATGGGTTTGAGTGGATAATGATGTATATGGCACCTTGTCAAGTTTTTCTGTCCTTGTGGAGTATCACCTTCTTATATATCTGTGGGTATATCCTGATCAATGTTAAGTGTACCTGGTTTGCTCCATGTTAACACTGTATACCCTTGCTGACATTTTCAGTTATAAATCTGTTGCTGTTGCATATACTTCTTAGATGTGGTTTTAGTTACTATAAAATATGTTTCTTCAGTTTCAAATATTGTCCTATTCAGGTCGCTTCCTGGCTGAAGTCACTAAGGAAGTCTTGCAAGATCTTGAAGCAAGCAAATACCAGGTACAAACAACATACCTTAATATGCTTGAAATAGTTTCTTACACTTCTCTTTTTTCTTCTTTTTAGAATCAATTTGATGTAATTGTTTTGCTCTTATGTGATTTCTTTGATTATTGGCAATATTTGGAAAATTGACATTTTCACAAAGGATTAGAATGATGGTAACGCTCAAGGGGACTGTTATACAATCCAAAAGCAGTTTAAACATAGGATATCTCATTTTCCTAGAAGCTCCCCAAAATCTTAAAATAGTGGCATGTGGCCTTTCAGCCTCTATGGTTGCCCCCCCCCCCCCCCCCCCCCCCCCCCCCCCTTTTTTTTTTTTTAAAAAAAAAAACAGGTAAGTTTCCTTTTTGTACATTTAGCTACTTATGAAAACTCAACTTTGTTAGCTAACTAATTGATCCTTGCTCATGTTGGGCCTAAAGTTTTCTTGTTTTACATATAGTATGGGAAGATGTATTACTGCAAGATTCTACCCTAACCAAGGGGGGGAAACCTAGGAAAAGTAGGAAAGTGGATCATTGTTCATGAGCAGAATTGACAAACTGATGCAAAGCTAAGGGTCACAGCCTCATCAATGAATCTAAGTGACCTTAGAAGCATGTTGCTTTTGTGAGGTGCAAAGCCATCCAAGTGAGAAGTGATCGCTTCTTTGATTCTGACTCGAAGATGAAAAAGGAGTCCCGAGGATGGTTGAGTGATCGAGGCATAAGAGTAACAACATAAAGATCCAGTTCAAATTCAAGATTCAAAAATCAGTTGAGTCCATCTATTTCTGTATTGATGGACATATTGACACTTGTGTCGGTAGGGTTATAGCAGGCTGTCCGATTGATTAATGGAGGTGTGCGTAAGTTGGTACAAACATTACCTTCATCTAAGAATAAGATGAGAAAAGGGTATGTAGGAACACAATAGAGACTTCTTCCATCTGAGTACTAGGAATTATTTACCCTCATTTCTGTTCTCAATTTTTTTCGCTGATGTTATAAACTGTTTTTCTTATAACAAGGGGAACCCGCAGCTGCTACCCTTTGGGTGCGCACGGGGTAAATCCCCGCTCCAATGCAATAACTCGCAAACCACATAGGAGAGGTATCCTGCACTAGGCAAGCCCGATGCGACGAGCTCGACCTAGAAAACAAACCCCTTGCTTTCGCTGGCAAGGGGTTTCGAACTTGAGACCTCCAAAATGGAAGTCCCAAGCCCAAACCACTGGGCCACCTAGAATGGTATAAACTGGTTGTTCAAAATATAACAAAAATGACATTTGCAATTAAAGCTAACTATTGGTACAGTTGCTAAAGCAATTGGATATGAAAGTCAATATTGGAAATCAATGCTTTTCTATGGGTGATTAACTGAAACCTGATAAAAGATTTTTCTAGTGTTTTTTTTTTATACTGAAGTAAGAGGTTGTATTAAAAGACATCAAGGAGATGCAAGATCGTTACAAAGAAAATAGGTGATATCTCCAGAACCGCAAAAGATAAAAAAAGAAATAGTAATTGAGATCTGGGAGTTTAAATCTATAGCAAAAACTCAAAGTTGTTGAGCTAATTAAATCTACAAGGGAAATCACATCATTTTTATAATGGAATAGTTTCTCCAGCTGTAAAGATTCACCTAAACTTCTGGATTTCAAAGAGCAGTTGGGAGTTGAAGTCCCATCAAAACATCTGTTGTTTCTCTCAATCCATATACTCCAAAATAGGTGATTTTTCTAGTGAAGTTATGTGGAAGTTACATCTTTAATGATATTTAGTTCGAGTTATTGGGATTACTGTTGTCGTTGCTGTACACCGAATGTCTGAAATTAATGATATTCATGCAATTTTTATGTCATAAATTATAGTAATTACTAAATTCCAATCTGTTTGGTAATTTTTGTATTTTCTGTAAATTGAGCTTCACTCCGCTTAAAGCCGCATGAGGCTTGTCGACTTTTTGTGTTTTCACTCTTGAAAACATTGATCATGAGTTTTTGGTTCTTAGCATGGTAGAGTTGACTCATTTTGTAAGAATTTCTTCGCTTAGGTTCTTGTCTGCTTCTATTCTAGGGAAGCCACTTAGAATGACAGTGATGTGGATTTGAATCTACATCTAGTGGAATTTGTGTTGGGCTCCTCTTCTTTGTCATTTCAAGTTGCCAACAAGAAGCGAATGATTTCACTGATTTGCGGAGTACTACTTTCATGGTTCAGTATGGTGATAATTTTCCATAATAATGTATGACATAATCCTTTCGTCTTTTTCAGTTGGCTGAATACAGAATCTCCATCTACGGAAGGAAACAAAGTGAATGGGACACACTGGCGAGCTGGTTTGTGAACAATGAACTTTATAGCCAAAATGCTGTATGGTTGATCCAGGTGGGTAATTATGCTGATCATGTAATATTTGTGTAAATTAAGCCCTTCTTTTCTTTTTATATTTTAGTATTTGACTGGGTGCGGAGTGTAAGATGTTGACTTTTTTATTCTGCTAGCAGTAGTGGAAGAAAATGTTGAAGTTATTGGTGAATGTTGAGTACCTATTTTATAGTGAAAAAATTAGTTCAAAAATTTGAAATTTGAGTTGTTAGAACTTTTGAAACTTTGTACAGAGCAATATTATACATCATAGATTAAGAGTTTGATGCCTTTGAAGTTGGGTCACAATCTACTTAATGTCTTTAACCATAAATTCAAACTTTTCTCGATTTACTCCTCTTTACATTTGACAATTTATTTCAGAAACTTCTTCTTTTATGATCCATAACTCTCCAACTACTGGCCATTCTTCTCCACTTCCATTACCAAGTGTAGCAGGCTGAGTATTGTGGTTGCAATAGGCTTGTGTGCTCTGTTATTGTGGTGCATGTTTATCGTTATTACAGTATTATATTGGTAATTCTCTTCTGTTTCTGGCCCATTTCACGATGTGCTAATGCCTACTGCTACCACATGAAAAAGAGATTGATGGCTGGAGAATATATCGTAAACGTGATAGCACCCTATCTCTACTATGTTAACTTGGTTTGCTTTTCTTTTGGGTTACTGTCTTTACCACCTTCAGCACCTACATAATTATGATAAATTAGATGAGTTTTACAGATTTGTAAAAAATTAGAGAACCCTTATGAATACTTGCATAAACATGTATAGGACCTCCCATCACTTTCTCTTCCCTATTTTGCCTTGTGGACTCATTGCTTTCCATATCACTGCCAGATCCATCCTTTGCTTTGTCGACTCTCCAATTTCTTACACATTTCTGTTCCTCGGGTTTCAATATAGAAATGTGTTAGTAGGTGGGGCATGTTCTAGAAATTTTTCTAGAGGGAATTGATATTTGCTTGAAGTATAAGCTATTTTTGAAGTGCTTAAGTGGAGGACCCAATGGTTGACACTGGTAGCATGGTTATGGTGATGGTCTAATTGAGAGCATGGTTAGCGTAATATTTGGTGTCAATTTAATTGGTTCAGATATGATGTTGGAATATTTGGTAATTTGCTTGATAAAATGAGAACCAAAATGGAGTTGAGATGCTGAATGAGATAAACTTTCCCTTCCCAACATGGGAATGTGGATGAGGGGAAAAGGAATAGGTAAGGAGGAAAGTAAGCAGATGTTTGGAGGAGAAATGATGGGGCTGCTGCTCTGTTATCTTTCCTTGGGTCTTTTGATTTCTATGTATATGTGTTGAAAAGTTAAATATGTACCAATAATAGATTCTGAACCTAATAAATATGACGAAGGTGGTAAAATTACAAATCTGAAACCCAGAAAGTTAAAATCCTAGACCCTCCTCTGGCTTACAGGGATTTATATGGTCTGTAAATTTACTTGTAGTTGTGACTGAGAATATGTGGCCTTATAAGGTAAATGATCCTGCCGATGTCATGTGTTCAGTTGTCTTTGGAGAAGTGGCAGGTAGAATTTTTCATCCTCTCTATTTGCACGTGAAAATATTCTATGATCAAGGAATGTGGTACTGGTAAATAATTTCTTCTGGAACTGTTCCTTGTGTTTATTTCAATTCCTTTTGGAACTCTCTTAAACTTGGAGACTGCAGGTGAAGAGTATTTTTTTATTTGTTGATTCCATACATTTGTCTGGCCAACTCCTATGTACTTGTCAACTATTAATGTTTTCAAACCCAATACTTGAAGTAGCCTGTCCAAAATACCCCTCTCTGTGATCTAAGACACTGCACCTATCCCTTGTGCTTCAAGTTCATGTCTTAGTGCAGCAATTTCTAAGTTCTGCTTAAATGGAATATTTAATCATAAAATTGATTCTCCTAGTTAATTAAATCCTTCCAGTGATTATGTCTGTATAATTGCTTATGGATATATGACACATTTTGCACTTTATACTCTGCAGCTCCCACGGTTATACAATGTGTACAGGAGTATGGGAACTGTTACGTCCTTCCAGAATATTCTAGATAATGTGTTCATTCCACTATTTGAAGTCACAGTTGATCCAAAGTCTCATCCTCATTTGCATCTGTTCTTAATGCAGGTTACATTTCCTTTCTGATCTTTTATAGTTATGTTGTTTACCCTAAACGTCAAAGCTATATTTTGAGATTTTCTGATTCCTCTTTTATAATCTGTCAATTTCAATTTTGTGCATACAATAAGCATTTCCTTTGCCCCTCATTTCTTACTTATCTTTTTCTGATTTGCTACAAATTGTTTTCCGTGAAGTTTCTCCAAAATAACATCTGATATGGACCTGCACGAAACTCATAAGGGCTTAATGCAACACTGTATGGCCTCACAATATGAATCTTGGGAACAAGAATTTTAACGATCGTAACTATGGAAGTACACATATGTATTTTCGGTTGTCCTATATGAATTATGAGGTTCTCTGTGATTTCTATTTCTTGGGATAAGTTAACATGCATCTCATATGCCCAAAGGTAAGTTGTGGCAATTGCTTGCTTAACAGGTAAAATGCATTGGTAAATCTTAGTTTAAGATAGCCATGTCATCTTTATCCATGATGCATCAATTAGTATAGTTACTATTGGGTCCTTTAGAGATGGTCTGGAAACTACTAGAGACTTTCATGTGACATTGTCTTTTACGGAGGTCGACAATGTTTAACAGTCCTATGAATAGGACGCGGTGTTGGTTGATCAAGTAATTAAAACTTAGGTTTCATGTTCTGTCTGTCTAACAAACTTATCAGAAACTTCTACATCTATTGCTTTGTTGTCTTCTAGGACCCTCCCCCCTTTAATTAAAATAAGCTTGTAATTGCTGTCTGGAATCTGTGACATGCGCTGTAAGACCATATTTTGTTTTGAACATTCTGGATGTATTCCGGTTTACAATTAGTTCTTATGATTTAGTGATATTTGTGAATGGGGAACTTGATAAAGCTCAACTATTTACTGACATGATCTTCAATGGGCAGTTGCCCAATGTGTTTACTTACAATGCCATTCGTGGGCTCTGTTCGACTGAGAAATTTGATGAGGCTGCAATGTATTTATACAAAGTGATAAAAAGTCGAGTTAATTGGTTTGGTTTAACAATTGAATAAACAACTTAATTTTTTTTTTTTTGAAAAAAAAAACCAAAAACCGAACCATGAACACCACTACTGCCAACTATTGCTAACAGTATTATGATATATTGTAAGGTTTTGATAGTTTCATGCCTCAGAAAAGGGCAAAGGTTTTACATTGTGTCCCAACTAAGTTTGTGCAATAAAGAATCTACTACCATTTCCCTACACTGTTTTCAATTGAACAGATCCCTTGCTTCAAAGGTCACTTCAATGCCATTATTTTTGAATTATTTTTTACGTCTTTCATCGACAATATCATTAAATGAGATACCTTAAAACATCCATCCACCCTCACCTAGATTGACACTTAGTAATGAAGAAGTTCTCCCCTAATTATGATACAAATCATAAGCAAGGTGTGTGTAGAAAAGCTAGATATTATATTGATCTTTTTTCTCCATAGCTGCTTTAGGCAAAAGGTCCATTGTTTGAGTTAAGAACTTATTTGGAGCAGAGAATGTATGACAAGTAATATTTGATGTTGATAATTGGTTGATCTCTCAGGTTGCACAGTCCCCTCAGCGATAGTGTTAGTCAGACATATCATTACCTCCTGGCAGTTCTTGTTGCTGAATCTTCCTTCAAGGGATATGAAAGCAGATATCCCAATTGATGCATCTTATTGAATTTCTTCTCCTGATAGTGTTTTTCATTCATATTCCGCTATAACTCAAGTTGTAATCCTTTTGAATAAGCTTAGTCCCCTTCAGCGTTTACTTTAACTTCTCTGAGGGAATCTGATGTCAGCGAGGTGCAGCCTGCTATGTGCTTATGGTTGTGCAATCCCAATCAATATTTTCCTCTATGCCTCTACAGACGCAGTTGTATATGCTGTGTTAAGATAAATCAGATTGATATTCGCTGATAACCAAAAGTTCTACTGATGGCCAAATTCGTCAAGTTCTATCAAAGATAGACCAATATCATTTTGTTATTTGGGTTTTGAGTTCACTTATGCACCTATCAGATGTGAGGCTAAATGCTAGCTAGCCAAGTATTTGCCAACTCTGACTGGGTCTCCTGAAACTTTGAGGGCTGGGTATTCTGAAAGCATTACCCATAGTGATCTTAAACTATTAAAGAATCCTCTTCCCATCAGTAGTTATTATTATAGGTACCACTTGCTTTGAGTTGCAGTATTTTTCTTATTTTCGGAAATAATTTGAATCCACTTGAATTTTAATGTCTATATCTTCTTATGTGTAGATTATTCTTTCTCATGAAGGCCATCCTTTTCCATATTTCTTGTTATTCACTTCTAGACTGCCATCATAAAGGAATCAATTTATTCAATACATTCTGTGTTTGCATACCATTAGAAATTTTTAGCCAGTTGAAGTAGCCTAAAGTTCTATTATTTTGGTGACAGGTGGTAGGCTTTGACATGGTAGATGATGAAAGTAAACCAGAGAGACGTCCTACCAAGCACATGCCGAAGCCCGATGAATGGACAAATCAGTTCAATCCAGCATATTCTTATTATGCTTATTACTGTTATGCAAACTTGTATACACTCAATAAGGTCAGTGGTGCATCACGATTCCAAATATTAGCAGTGCTTACATCTGCAATGCACTCATCAAATTTTGTCCTTATCCTGCCTAACTGTGTTCCGGTGAAAATTATCTGTTCAAAAGTTGGAACTGTAGAAATTGACCATCTTAGGGATGGCGATGGAGCATAGACAGATTAAAAATATTCGATAAATTTAATTAATGCCGAAACCTCTTCTTGTTGAAAACTCAAGAAATAAGAGAGAGATTTGAATCCAATTTGGCCGAGACACTTAGTGAATGTATGTACAGAGCATTTCTATACCCAGATGGTCACTCTATTTTACCTGCATACTGGTTTTTTTCAGTTCTCCTCTTTTTTTTTCATCTCTTTTCTTATTCTTCTTTCTCTCTGTTTCAAATTTATCCATGAGCAAACTGTTCTGTGTTATTCATTCCTTCCCAATAAAAAGAACAAATGTTCCAGATGTGACACATGCTGTCAAAAGCTTGATATGAAGGGTAGAAGAGGGTTGATCAATTATCCACCGGGTTTTGAACTATGGCCAGTCACCCTCAGGAATATGTTTGTTATCAAAAAAAAAAAAAAGGAAAGAATAAATGTTGTCAGTAAATTGATAGTGCAAGAGGTGTTTACATAATTTTATTTGCTGAACGGTGTTATGCTAAAGAATTCCAATCATGTTCGTTGAAGTTAAAGTTGGTTGTTCAGTAACTTAACAAAGACTAGGAGTCTAGGTCAAGCTCATAATGGTCTACCTAGCAAAGATATCAGTGGCCGAGAGCCTTGAGGCTTTCTTTGCTTCAAAAAGTGTCCCCCTATGAATTCTACAAGAAATATCAATGCCCCTCACCCACGGAGTTTGTTTGTGGGCAAAAATTCCCCAAACAATCTTTGCTAGAAGCTGATAAAATAAACGACTTTACTTTTGAAGCAAATGCTTACAACTTTCTCATGTGATGTTCACCAACCCCTTTCAGTATTTATGTTTGCTAGCATGCATTGAGCTCTCTTCCTGTCTACTGCTGGCCTTTTTTTCCTTGTAAGGTAGAGGACATTTTTCCTAAAGATTGTATGGACTGTTTGTCTTTCTTTCCGGAGCAAGATTATATCTTATGTACTTACTATTTTTTTTATGTCCTTAGCTCCGCGAATCAAAAGGGTTGCCAACAATCAGATTAAGACCACACTGTGGGGAGGTTGGTGTTCTCTTCAGCTGATCTTTTTGTTAGCTACATACAAGTGCGCCAAATTTATGTTCTCAAATTCATGCAGGCCGGTGATGTTGATCATTTAGCTGCTGGATTTCTTTTATGTCATAACATTTCTCATGGAATCAATTTGCGGAAGACCCCTGTACTGCATTACCTTTACTACCTTGCTCAGGTACTTCACTTTACTACCTTTACCTCATTAACTGATATATGCAGTGAGCTTTGTTTAGATCTAATTTGAATTCCCTGCAATTAGATGACATTACTAAATCATATAGTGTGGTCTAAGGAAGATTGTATACAAATGCATACAGTGAAGGGCTGTAATGACCTAATGGGTGCTTGTTGAAGTTTATGAAGCATTGCTAATATGATTAAATTTCAAATTTTAGAGGGTGTAAAAGAGGAATTCACACACTGGATTCAGAAACATCACGACAAAAAAAGGATAAGAAAATGTACCGGCAATTTAACTACTACTATTTGATACAAACTGTAAATCGAGTCAATAGAGTAAGCAAGTTTTTCCATAAACATTGAAATAGAAAATGTTTCTCTAGAATAGTTCCTAACTGTTCTTGCTATATTGCATGTTCACTTTGTTACACATTCTCCATAAGTTCTGCATCTAGCTTTGGCCTGGGACCTATCTTCATCTTATTTCTATACTTTTCTGAACAAATCTGATCTTTATCTTATTGATGTACACTAAGATGGCAGTAGGTGTGCAATACAATATTTTATTTATTCATTATGCAGTGCTTTATATGTACAATTAATAACTTCCTATAAATTTGGTCCATCTGATGATTTGATTTATTATCATGTTACATTTGTAATGTTAAGCTATGCAGAGATGCAATCATATTTTACTACAGAATATGCCTTTTGAAGTCATCCTTCTATTTACATATTATGCATTGCTCTCAGCCCCCCCCCCCCCTCCCAGCGCCCAACCCCCGCACTTTCTTTTCCCTGTGTATTCACTTTATTGTCACTGTCTCCATAAAACTATTCAGGTTGGATTGGCAATGTCTCCCCTGAGCAATAATTCACTTTTCCTTGACTATAATCGGAACCCTTTCCTTATGTTCTTCCACCGTGGCATGAACGTCTCACTCTCTACTGATGATCCCTTGCAAATCCACTTGACAAAAGAGCCCCTTGTGGAAGAATACAGTGTGGCAGCTAAGGTTAGTCCATCTTTTTTTTTCCCCAATCAATAAAATATCGATATGTCCTTAACCAACTTGTATATTTCAGGTATGGAAGCTGAGTTCTTGTGACCTTTGTGAGATAGCTAGGAATTCTGTCTATCAGTCAGGATTCAATCATGCAGACAAGGTGAGTGATTACAGCATTCAGGCCTGATTTATATGCAACTAACTCTCTTAGAGATCTTGTGCGTGGCCTAAGTAATTTTTCTTTGGTTGAAAAATCACAAATTTACTGGTAATTATAACTTTATAGCTGTGGTTTCTGATAATTCTGGTTCTTGAATTTCATTGGTTATAAACTTCTATAGGATTTTTAGCTTATTCATGGTTAAAGGGTATTCTAGAGAGCACTCTTAAAACTCAATGCTAATTTTACTTCCTATGGTAAATGTTGCAGATGCATTGGCTTGGCAATAAATACTATAAGAGAGGTCCTCAAGGAAACAATATTCACAAAACAAATGTACCCAATACTAGGATTTCCTTCAGACATGAGGTAAGCTTTGCTTGTGATCCCTTTTGTGTTTTCTCCCGCTAAGATGATAACGTGCAAGATTTTAGTGTTATTGGAACTCTGGAAGTTGCTCCTATAGATAATCAGAGTAACTAGTAGCACCATGGTCTGTACTATAGCAATAATGTAATGTATAAAATGACGCCTGATGTGCTGCAGACATGGAAGGAAGAGATGCAGTATGTTTACAGAGGAAAAGCAATCCTTCCTGAAGATGTAGAACATTGATCAAAATAGTATCAACAATCTCAATCTCACTCGGGCACATCATGATTCAGGTATCATCCTTGTTCTTCACAGATTATTCTCAAAGAGAATGATGACTAAGTGTGTGCATGTGTGTGTGTGAATGAGGCGTTGCTCACCGTTTTCCTGTGCATGCACAGATATTAAGAAGTGATGCTCCTGAAGTGGCGCGATTTAAGAACAGCGAAGATGTGGTTCCATCAAATATTGCTGGTTAATTTATGCCTAGGTCGAAGCATGTATGCTTTTACCGGTCTGCTCACCTTCATGGTGCAAATTTAGTGCCTTCATTTCTAGTTCTATTAAATCTTCACCTGGAGATTTAGGCAAAATCGAAAGAATGTAGCTGGCTTATTGCTGATTGCTCTTGTAGTAACACCAGGTTTTATACTATCAGAAGCAACCTTTACCCCATAATGTCTAGGTGAACCATAATGCTTTTTATTCTCTTTCATTTTGCATCCACATTGCGTTAATGTATGTTACAATTCCAGTGCAAGTAGTGTTAGAAGTTGGGATTTTCACTAATTAAAGAATTTATGGAAAAAGAAAACTGAACACCCTCTCTAACTCTATGGGGCAGTGGTAAGGTTTGCATACATTTTATTCTCTCCAGACTTCACTTGTGGGATTATACTGGATATGTTATTGTTGTTGTTACGGAAAAAGAAGACTAAGTTGGAGAAATTTTTAAAGATGATACGTAATTAGAAAAGGACAATATCATGAAAGTAGGGTATATTTCTATAATATCAATCTTTTTTCCTTTAATTAACATCCTACCCAGAAAAGAAAGTTTCCAGAAAGAGACCATACTGTAATTAACCAGTTAAAGATTGAAAGAATCATTGTCGAGGGGCTAATAACAGGCGATAAAAAAAAGAATGGGGTTATTTTTGGCTTACTGCTTATGTGAGCTGTTAGTTGATACAAAAATAAAATAACATAGGTTTTTACTTTTTACAGCTAAAATACAAAAGAAAAATGTGTTGGAGGATTATATATTTTGTTTTCATGTAGCGCACTAGTTTAGTGCATTGTACAAGTTTCGTCGATCATAATGGTCATTAAGTTTGGCCAATTAATGGATCTTATACAACATAATAAATTAGTGCGCTACATGTTGTTTTTGTCAATTTTTATGTTATTTTGATCACTTATCTTTTTTCATCCATTATTTAGATTTTGGATTCCTCTATCCCTACCACCAGGTCTTCCTTTCATATTTATCTATCTAAATCATATACAATTAATTTTAAAATTATATATTTGCTTCTTTGTCGAACATAAGGAAATAAATAAGAGATTGACTTATTTTTTCTAAACATTTCTTTCATACCTTATAAATTTATCTTTTCTTTATTATGTATATATTAGGTTATATATAGGTAAGTTCATAGAGCTAGTGAAAATTTTCAAGAAGAAGATTGAGATAACTTGTATCCAAAAGATCAAGCGAGTAGGTTTAAAGGCTCGGGATGCGAATGGATTTAAGTTGTAATACCTAGGAGCTTGAAGAAGAGGCATGAGAAAGGCATTTTGGTAGACGAGGAGCTTAGGGAGCTGGTGGTGAAAATTAGGAGAATCGTATGTGGTATTAATGGTCAAATTAGTCATCGAATGGCTTACTTTGAGCATGATTAGTGCATACATGCCACAATTGGGTCCGGAGGAAGAGGTCAAAAACTGCTTCTACGAAGATTTGGATGAAATGGCTGAAATTTCAATAGCCACATCGCATTAACCACTAGCAATTTTGATTGTATTTTATGGTGTTGATTTTGGAGTTAGGAACAGCGGAGGAGCTTCGCTTCTAGATTTTACTAAAAATTTTGAGTTGTAAAAAATTCATGTCTTCCCTCTCCCTCCCCCCTACCCCCCCCCCCCCCCCCCAAAAAAAAAAAGGCCTATTTGATTACATTTTGTAGTATGGGGTCAGGTTTTGAAATTGATTGCTTATTGATTTGTAAGGTGATAGACCTTTTTGTAAGGATTATAAGGTCTTTCAGAGTGAGAATCTTACTATTCAACGTAAATTTTTGGTGATGTTATTTGTTATTTGCAGATGAAATTATTTTGATCAAAGAGACACAACAAAATTAACGATAAATTAAAGGAATAGA
The DNA here is from genome assembly GCA_029948455.1 of Solanum rostratum. Lineage (NCBI taxonomy): Eukaryota > Viridiplantae > Streptophyta > Magnoliopsida > Solanales > Solanaceae > Solanum > Solanum rostratum. The sequence goes on from CM057046.1 coordinate 9,398,191, forward strand.
GTTAGACTTTAAACTTCAAAAGGGTTCATGTTGAGTAGGATGAAGACAAAGTATTTAGAGTGTAAATTCAGTGATGTGACACATAAGACAAGTGTAAAAGTGAGACTCGTTACTCAAGTTTTCTTCGAGATAGATAGGTTTAAGTATATGGGGTCTGTACCACGGTAAATAAAAGAACGATGATGATATGATACATCATATTTGTGTGACATCAATGAAGTGGAGGCATGCATCCTATGCCTTGTGTGACAAGAAGGTACCACCAAAACTTAAAGTCAAGTCTTATAAAGTGGTGGTAGACAAACTTTGTCGATAAGACACAATATTAACCATTCAAGAACTACTAAGTTCAGAAGAAACAAGTGGCGAGCATAAAGATGTTGAGAAAGATGTACAGATATATCAAGAGCGAGATGATTAGAAATGAAGATATCTAAAACAAATAGGGAGTGGATTCTATAGTAAGCAAGATGACTAAAGAGGGTCTGAGATGATTTGGACATGCGATAAGGAGAAGTGTTGATGCCCTGAGAGGTTGGATATAGGGGATTAGAGAGAGATAGATGTACGCGAAAGAAATACTGAAAAGTGATTAGGTAAGATATCACATATCTTTAGCTTAACGAGGACATGACTTTAGATATGAGATACAAAGATCACAAATAAAAGCAGAATGTTAGTAGGCAATTGAAAATTGTTTATTTCTAGCCTACTCATGCCTTTAGCTGGTTGGGAGTATAAAGCTCCATATTGATCTTAGTATTAACATATACATATAGTCTTTGACTTTTGTTATTTAATTTTATTTAGGTGACCGCACCTTATTGTTGTTATAGTTCTTTGCATATTTGCTCTATGCTGCCTTACTATTAGGTGTATATTTTTCTTTTAGTTATGGCTCAATTCACTATGCTGCCTTACTATTAGGTGTCATATTTTTCTTTTAGTTATGGCTCAATCCACTTGAGCCGAATATCTTTCAAGAATAATCCCTCTACATCAATAAGATAGAGATGCGTATACACTCTAATCTTGAAAGTTCACTCAATATATTATTACTATATTTAATACATTTATATAAAAAAATTTAAGGCTATATATCAGATAAATTATATTTTTATGGACTAATTTTATTATTCCCAATATTTTTGGCCCATTTTCATTTTTTCCATTTGTTACTTAAAGAGGAAAGCGGAAAAACCGAGGAAAGTGGAAAAATCAGTCCTCTCTGTCAACAATCCCAATTCCTCTCCTTAAACCCAAACTCTTCCCCTCGCCGTCGTTCACGGCGGCGTAATCCCTTCATTTTCTTCTCTTCTTCCTGTCCTTCGCTCTAACCTCATTTCCCGATGAAGGCTGCGGCGGCGTCTGGAGCCTCCGTTGGACCTGTCCTGACCGTGATCAACAAGCGCCTCCGAGCCCTCCGCAAGAAGTATAACCGCATTCTCCAGATGGAAGAATCTCTTTCTAATGGAAAAACCCTGAACAAGGAACAAGAAGAAACTTTCCGTTCAAAACCCAGCGTGGTTGCTGCCATAGACGAGCTCGAGAGACTTCGTAAGCCACTAGCTGCTGCTGTAACTGAAGAAATCAACCTAGCTAGTCAACACTATCTCGCCTCTGCTGCGGATTCCCCATATGAGAAATTACCTGGAAAAGACGATAACAGTTGTGTTGAGGATTTGCTCAACATTATTTATTTTGGTAATATGTTTAATCATGCGAATTGGGGGAACATTGACTTTGTTTCAACTATGTGGAAAAGGGCTATGCATGAGAAGGCTTGTTGTTTGAACTATGATTGTATGCCGGAGGATGAGTCCTCGGATGTGATGGATTTGTTGTCGGAGAAGGACTTGGATTTGATCGTCATGCTCAGTAAGCTGCTCATTTGTCGTCCTGTTAACTCTACTCTGTCACACAAGCACGCCCTTCAGACTTGTATTAAACATGCCAAGCTGTGGATAACAAAGTCTGATCAGCACATTGTACCAGAATCAGATGCTACTTGTGAGTGTAAATTTTACTCCTTTCACCTCATTTATTTCGTTGTTATTGCTGTTTCTTTTCTCTGAATGCTCTGTACTGATTTTCTTATTAATTTGATTTGCTGCACTTGAGCCAATCTCTCTACCTTCATGAGTCAGTGGTAAGATATGTGTATACACTCCTTAGATCCCACTTGTGGGCTTACATTGGGTATGATGTCGTTCTTATCAATGGATGAAAAGATAGCTTGATAATAAAAAAAACTTTAATATCTCATCAAAAAATTTAATCTTCTTAACAGTTACATAATATATTTGTATTCTTGAAAATTGTATAGAAATGAGATAATGTGAGACATTTTGGAACATGGAAACGAATGTGGTATAGATTGAGAATGAGGGGAGTCTACTTATAGCAATATCCCCTTTTTATTTAAGATTGAGATGGTCGTTTTTAGATACTTATATTTTTGTTTTGTTGCAGATGCTGGTTTGCGATCCAAGTTGAACAAGATCATGTCTTCATTGTATTTTACCACCGAACCTGTTTTTAGAGCAGAGCAGGCTTTTGCACAGGATGAGTCTCATCCGGTGCCTGTCAATGTGGCCGTACATGTGGAGAGTCCAGTTGTGCTTTATCAAGAGAAGGTAAACTCTACTTTAAGCTACCTCTAAGATAGAATATCTAATACTGACTCTCAAAGAATGTGAAGTTGTAAACTTTTTGATGATTACCCATGTTTGCTTTAACTATTTCCTATGGTGTTGCAGTAATAGCAGTTAGGTGATGTTTTTTTTGAAATAAAGGTAACTTTGTATTCACAAAAATTCATCATCAAATAGATGATGAATTGGAAACTTACATCCCATAGTGTGATGGGCACACTCCCACAAGGGTAAACAGATTACAAGTTTCCTAGGAATTCAACTACTTCTGCCACCTCCCCCACCAGATCTTGTTTACACCAAAAAAACAGAAGACTAATACAGTTTGCTTTAATCCTCTGAAAAGTAATTTTCTGTCCTTCGAAGCACCTAGTATTTCTTTCCTTCCATATGGACCACCAGGTACATGTTGGGATGATCTTCCACCATTCTTCCTTTTTGCCTCTGCTTCCAATTCCTGGCCAACTGTTTAGGAGCTCCAGAGTAGTCTTTGGCATCACCCAGCTGACCCCCAAAATGCATAAAAACACATTCCACAAGCTGGCAGCTATTTGGCAATGTATGAATAGGTGATTGTTCACTTCAGCTTCCTGTTCGCACATAAAACATCTTGAACAAATTTGCATGCCTTTTTTCTGTAGGGCCTCATGCGTGAGACATGCCTTTCTGATAAGTAGCCAAGCAAGACATGAGACCTTCACTGGACAGTTCACCTTCCAAAGGAGTTTCCAGGGCCATCTATCAGTCATACAGACATTATTGTTCATCTTCCAGTAGCATGACTTCACTGTATAGACACCTTTGTTGTGTATCTTCCATATTGGCTTATCAGACCTCTGAGAAGTACCTGGAAAATTATTAAGCGTCCCTAATAGCATAGTAACCTTCTCAATTTCCCAATCATTCAGTGCTCTTCTAAACAGTAGATTCCACCCCTGTTGACTCCATATTTGTGCTACCTTATCATGCTTCCGCAGACTCAATGAGTATTGGTGAGGGAATATGTTTCTCAAACTGTCCTCTCCTATCCATACTTCATTCCAGAACTCTGTTTTCATTCCATCCCCAACAAGAATGCGTGTGTTTTTTTCGAACTGTGGCCATAGTCTTCTGATGGTCTTCCAGAAGCTGCATCCAAATGCACCCTTAACCTCTTCAGTTGTCCACTGGTTAATAATACCATACTTTCCTGCTATAAATCTCCTCCATAAAGCTCTATCCTCAGTACAAAATCTCTAGAGCCATTTTTGGAGTAGACAACTGTTCTGGAAACTTCGGTTCTTGATTCCTAAGCTTCCTTGTTTTCTGCTTAGTGTGAGGGTGTCCCATTTCACCAAGTTGTAACCTCCTTTTTCCTTGTTGCCTTGCCAAAGAAAGGATCTTCTAAGCCTATTTATTTTCTTCTCAATGCTCTTGGGGATTGGAAATAGGCTCATCATATACGTAGGCAATCCATCCAGTACCGACTTGATGAGGGTCACCCTGCCGCCCAGTGACAAATATTGGCTTTTCCATCTGGTTAGTCTCTTCTCACACCTCTCCAACACCGTATTCCATACTTCCAGCGCTTTGTTCTTGGCACCCAAAGGTAGTCCCAGATACTTTGCTGGTAGTGCATCTATCTGGCAGCCCAATGTCTCAGCTAGTACAAGCAGATTTTCGACTTGGTTGATAGGAAAGAGATGACTCTTCGACCAGTTGACATGGAGGCCTGAGAGGCCCTCGAATATAGTGAGAATAGCCCTTATGTGTCTAATTTGTGCCTCCTATGCCCCACAAAATATAAGAGCATCATCCGCATAGAACAGATGTGTGATCTCCACCTCCTCTCCTCTTCCTGCAGGTGCACCAAATCCTCTCACCCATCCATTATTCTTTGCCTTCCTGAGCATATGATTCAGTCCCTCCATGGCTAATAAAAATAGGAAAGGAGACATAGGGTCTCCCTGTCTAAGACCTCTCTCAGACTGGAAGAATCCTTTAGTGTTTCCATTTATGAGTAGAGAAAACTTCACACTTGAGATGTAGTATTTGATCCAACCAATCCACTTGCTACCAAAACCCATGTCCTTCAGAATTTTTAGGAGGAAATTCCAATTGACATGGTCATAGGCCTTTTCAATGTCTAGCTTGCATAGAATCCCTGGTCTCTTCTGTGTTATCCTGGAGTCTACCAATTCATTTGCCAACAGTGCTGCATCCATTATTTGCCTACCTCTCAAGAAAGCCATTTGGTGTTCATCAACCAATTTCCCTATCACTGTCTTCAATCTCTCAGTCAACAACTTGGAGATGATTTTATAAACGACTCCTATCAAACTGATAGGTCTGAAATCTTTTAGCTCGACTGCACCAGGTTTCTTAGGGAGTAAAGCTATGAATGTACTCTGTAGCATTAAAAGACTTCTCAAACACACTCCTTTGATGGAAATTTTGTATACTCAGCATCAAGTCTTCTCTCAAAATACCCCAGCATTTCTTAAAGAAATCCATAATGAAGCCATCAGGGCCAGGTGCTTTGTCCCCATCACACTGGTTGATGATGGATAACACCTCCTCTTCTGTAAATGGTCTTTGTAGCCATTCATTTTCTTCTGTAGAGACTTTTGGACATCCTACAAAATCAAAAGAAGGCCTCCAAGGTTCAGGTTCTGAGTAGAGTCTGACATAAAAGTCTATCATGGCTCCTTTAATTTCTGCATGATCCTGTATCTCCTCCCCCCTTACCACCAGTTTGTCGATCGTGTTGTATCTCCTATGAGCAGTTGCTAACCTTTGATAGAATTTTGTATTCTTATCTCCTTGTTTCAACCACAATACTCTTGATTTTTGTCTCCATCTGTCTTCTTCTTGCTTGGCCAGTACTTCTAGTTCAGCAAGGACTGTTGCTCTTATCATCATTTCCTCTTCCTGCAGTGTTCTATCATTTTGAGTTCTGTCAGTTCAGCTAATTCTTCAAGCAGGCAGTTTTTCCTGTGAGCTAGATCAGAAAAGTTCTTCTTACTCCATTCTCTTAGCTTTTGTTTGAGCATCTTTAGTTTACTGCTAAGCTTGAAGTCTGGGCACCTTTCTACCACAAAGCTGCTCCACCACTCCTGCACCATATTGTCGAAGCCATCAACCTTAAGCCACCAATTTTCAAATTTGAAATAAGGTTGTCTGTGTTTCCAGTTACCACTGTCCAGCATGATAGGATTATGATCAGACCCGGCTCTAGGGAGAATACTTTGCTTGATGCTTTTGAAGTTCTCCTCCCACTCCATAGAATATAAGAATCTATCTAGTCTAGCTGCACTTTGATGGTTGTCTCCCCTGAACCAAGTAAATTTCCCCCCTATGAGACTAGGGTCGTGTAGCTCTAAGTCTTCAATCCATCTAGAGAAATCATTCATGATATTTGTGACTCTGTTGCATCCCCTTCTTTCCACCATGTGCCTCACCGTGTTGAAATCTCCTCCTGTGACCCAAGGTCTTCCACACAACTCTTTCATGGCAGCTATCTCTTCCCAACACTCTAACTTCTCGTTTCTTCTATGTGGTGCATAGACTCCAGTAAAATACCAGGACAAGTAGTTATGCGTAGACTCAAATTTGTAGGTGATGGCGTAGGTCCCTTCCTCCACCTTGGTGCCCGTCCAAATTCTACTGTCCCACATAAGAAGTAATCCCCCCTGCTTCCATCTGCCTCAATGAATCCAAGTCTCATCCATCTGCAAGGCCACAGTTGATATGCAATCCCCTCAATTCCTTTGTTCACCTTGGTTTCCTGTAGACAAATCACATCTGCTTTCCATTTTTGTAAACACGTCTTAACCAGGTTCTTTTTGGTGTTATTGTTAAGACCCCTCACGTTCCATGAGATTAGTTTAATATTCATTAAATGACAGATTAAGAACCCTCCCCCTGTTTCTAACACCTTCAACCTCTTTGTGGAGACTAGAGTGAAGCTTCTTCAATTCATTCTTACCTTTGCCCTTGCTTTTTGGGGAGGAAACATCCTTCCCCTGTCTCTTGTTCTCCAACTCTGTTTTCCTTTCATCAATTCTCAAGAGTAATGCAAGTGTCTCCTTTTCAAATCCTTCAAATGCTGCCCCATACGTGTTGCTCAGCTCCAAAATATGAGAGTGGACCCAATTTGATGCTTCTGTCTCGGCCAGATCTTCCTCTTCCACATTCTGCATGGCCAATGGTTCTGCATCAGGGACTTGTTGCAGCCTGGTTCCGTCTGGTTTAGATCTTTAGTCGCAATCTCTTCTTCAGAATGTTTGCTCGTGCTACCCAATTCGATAGTCTGATTTGGTTTTAGAGCTTGCATGTCTTTGTCCTCCCCTGCTGCTCTTCCTCCCTCTATTTTCTCCTTCGTAATTCCCTCTGCAGATTTTTTCCCATGCTTTGAATGCATTTAAGAACTGAGAAGCTAGAGACTTAATGGCTGAAAGCCCATTCATGTCTTTAATTAGGTCCTCTTGGGCCTTTACTTTTAAACCCTCAAGGGTTTCAGAATTCCCTTTTTGTCTCCGGCCCAAAGTGGTTGTAGGCCCAAAACAATTTTCCCCTGATCCTTGGGCCTGTTTCTCTCCTTTAAATAAATCCACTATGTGGTCCCCAGGTGTCCAGGTTGACGCATGTGATTCTTCACATGTCCCTGACACCTTTTCCTTTTGTACTTCTTCTGTAACACATCTTCTTTTGTCCAGTGGATTTTCTTGCATGGACTGCTGGACTATAGATTTGGTCAAACCAATTGTTCCGGTAAATACCCTCGCCGGAGCTTCCACCCAGGTTCCTCTATTTTCGATCGACACCTCCTTTGGGATACTACTTCCATCACCATGAACCTTGATTCTAGCCCAATTGATATGATTCTGTAACGTGGTTTCTTCCTCTGTTTTTGCCCAGCCACCGCAATATTCTCCGATGATCTTGAAGATTCTTTGGGACCAGAGATGGAGTGGAAGACCGACAATCCTTACCCATGTCGTTTTGGGTCTGTTTGACGCCTTTGATGCTCCGATGGCAGGGCTCCACCATCGTAGTTTTATTGGGCTTTTCTTCCAGTTCCATTCTCCTTCCATGACCTGCTCTGCTATGAATTTAGAAGAGAACTCCAATAAAAAGAGACCATTCCCCATCTCATAAATGCTTAGACCCTGGGCTTGTTTCCAATTGTTGCCGCACCACCTTCTGACCTCAGTTAGGGTTGCAGAGGTATTGAAAGCTCCCACCAGACTCCTTTTCAACACCTCGTTTTGATTTATTAAAGAGTCATTAATGCTGATGGTTCCTCCACTCTTGATTATGAAGTCTGTCTCTGTTTCTTTCCCATCTCTGCTTTCCCATTTAAAGCAGTTAGGTGATGTTGAATTAGGCCCTATACTGATTCTGAATATTCCAAAACACACTTCAGCACAGTGCTAATATTTGTACTTCAAAAGTCCAAACCTTCACTTTTTGGTTTGTGGGAAAGAGAGTAAGACTTTTATTTAGGACAATCTTTTGATTGGTCAGGTTTTTGGGACCTGATCCATGCTATTTTTGCGTGCTTCTCCCCTTTTTTGGTTTTATTTGGGAAGTGTTAGGACTTATACCTTTAACACAACACACCTTCCCTTTTGTTTTGCTAAAATAATTGTGCTTTGTATTATTAGTTGTGTGATAAAGAGTTCATAAACTTATATTGATGAGTGGTGTGGACTTTGGTGCTGTACTTTTATTGTGGGTGAAAAAGTGAGTCTTTTGGTAGTTTAGATACCAAGAATACCATCTTGAACAATAAATAAATATATAGTGAAATAAAAACGATTACTTCAACTGTTAATTAGAAGTGATTGTTAAACACTATGTTTAAGTAGAAGAGTTGGTTGATACCATTAACTAAACTAAATAGCCCAGTGTACTGAAACAAGGTAACCATATTTTTGGGGCGACATGGACTAGGGTTGAAAATGACTGGGTTGGTAGCTCTGACTGCATTTGGTTAGATATTTAATGTGTTTCACGGAAGATACTTTTGTGGAAAATGTTTCATTTGTTTGTTCTAGATCGGTTTAGGTGTTTGACTGTGTGTCAAGGTAGTTCTTAAGGCCTGTGAGTTGTGTCATGATGATAATTGTATCAACATTTTTAATGGGTCAAAGCAAATATCATGGTTTAAGAGTGAAGTCGGCACTAGAGGAAAATGAATTATATCCTTCAATGACGCTAGTCATTTATGCTTCAGTTTTGGATTCTAGCTTTAAATAAGTTAGGTGAGCATACCTACTCCAGCCTTGTAGGGTTTACCAATCATGGACTAATTTAGTTTTTCCTTTTGGTTTATATGCTATTCTCTTTGCCCAAAATTGACTATCCTACACCCTGATCTGTTGTCTTCATATCCGTATGCCCTTTAATAATTTTAGAATAGGAGTTAATAGTATTTTAAGGCTTGTTTTGAGATCCACTGGGGTGGTTCGGATTATGCATTTTTCTTCTGTTTTTTGGAAACATTGTTGTTATTTGGTGCACATGGGAAAAAATTAGTACATTTCTGAGGTTGTAGAAGGGACCAAATGAAAATTTGTGGTTCGACTCCCACAAGTGTTTTACAATACAAGATAGGTATAAAAGCAAGTAATAACATGAAATGATGCAAACATTGGGATTCCAGATAAACAGTGGATGCACTCTTGTTCTAAAAAAGGATGATACCACTATGCATAATTTCTGTTATCAGGACACATTATAAACATGGGAAGTCGTCAATAAGACAATTCAAATGTTTTATAAATTGCTCATAAGTTGAACCTAAAGTTGCTTCAAGCATGCTCACGTAGCTAAAATCTATCTATATATTAGTAAGAGAGTAAATCCGAGTGTCTTTTCATAACGTGGAGTCTGGGCCTGCTTGTAAGCACTTCAACTATTTCATCAGGCACCGATTGCCTACTATGTCCTACCTACAGAAAAGAAATCATCTAATGTTTTCTTGCCTCCGCTTGGATTTGACCTTGGACCTCATGATTCTTCTCCCTAGTGGCGAAGTCAAAAATTTCATTCAGGGCGTTAGATTTAATATTTATGTATGAAAAATAATTTTTGACCTATATAATTTATTTTTTATATACATAATATAACTTGTTGATGAACTGTATTTGACTGGCCACCTGTCACTACATATGGCTAAGCCACTGCTTCTCCCAACATCCACCACCGACCATACTCTTGGGTTGCAAGTGATCAGAGTATTTCACTAGAAGGAAACATAAACTTAATTGATGTTGCTATATAAAGGATATAAGTTACTTGTTGCTTGCTATCTTCTGCCGTTATCAATCTTTTTGACCCAACAAGACACCAAAGGCAGCCTTTGAGACTTTCCTGTTCCTTCTTCATCTGCATCTTTATTTAAGCCAAGACCCATTTTAAATTTTCGCTCAAAGGTATGTATTCTTCTTTCCTTTAATTTCTCTTTCTTGTTTTAGGAATTTGTTGAGAATATTTGAACAGGCCTAGTGTTTTGATTTATGTTGGAAGTTGGCTTTATTTATGAATTTGCCTTTTGGGTCTTCGTGGACCAGTGAATTCGGGATTCTGGATCATATTATTCTGAGATTCTTCCTTCTTTCTTAGGTTTCCTAGAAAGAAGCTATACCTTTTCTACATTTCTTGGTTCTCAACTTTTGGAAAAGAATCATTTTCTTGTTTCTATGTGTTTCATTGGCCTTGAAATATGGAACTTTTGGAGTTTCTCACTGAAATATATCAAGAAAGTTTGTATTTTTAATGCAAATCCTGAAGCAAGCTGCTTTTGCTTTGAAGTTTATTTTGTCCCTCTTTCTAGACATTAGCTTATCCTCTTTGCATTTGTTTCTGGAATACTGTCTTGAAGTGATACTACAACTTAAGCTATTGTTTGACCAGCTGCATTTTGATGGGATCTGTTTCTGATTAGCTGCAATAAGGTTTAGATTGAGGATCTCTCGCTCGCACACATACGTGTGCCCACACCGAGACAAATGTCTTTGGTCATTGATTGTTCAACATTTCTTTGTTTTTTGTTCAGTCTCACCTTCTTTAATCATTTCCTTGAAGTATAGTACTCTATTTTGACCTCTTTAATTTATGTTGTGCCCTGATTCTCCCTCCTCCTCCTTAAACAAATAACAGAACTAAATAAATGATTCTCCCACCTCCTCCTTAAACAAATAACAGAACTAAATAAATAAACTTGTGTTTTTTGTTATTCCATTTCTGTTTCTATTTAGTTTTTCTTGCACTTCGACTATGCTTCCTTAATTTTTTTTAGAAGTCTCCCTTGTCATGCTGTAATTAGCGTATTGTCTTTTCTTATTCTCTCCCATTGTTTTCTCATTTCGAATTGCTTTTACTTGATCCGAGGACCTATTGGAAACGACCTATCTCCCAAAATGGGGGTAAGGTCTATGCACACACTACACTCCTTAGATCCCCACTTGTGGAATTACACTGATATGTTATTGTTTGCTATCTTCTCTGTAAACACTAATTTCACTATATGCGGAAAGGATAGTAAAACTTATTAACCGTCAATGTGGAATATTCTATCTTTACCGGCTTCTTTTTGAAGATCTATTTGTATAAGGTAGCTGGTAAACTACACATTCTCTTCTCCAAACCACTACACATTGTCGCTTCTCCAAACCACTGTTATCACCATCTAAAGAAGGATAGTCTATTGACTCTTGACTGTCTTTTGGGCAGCACTATCTGAAAACAGAATATTTTGGTCTTTCCCCATGTGTTTGGAGAGAATTTTGATGTCTTATGTTCTTTTTCATGTATTCACTACTTCTGATATATTGATGTGTAAAAGCTAGAATTTTATCAATTGTCGTGCTTCTAATTTCTTGTCTCTGAAATAAATATGGTGGGATACTTGTGTGTTTTTAGTAATGATATTAATTCGTCTAATGACTATGCATAGGTACACTTTTTTAGCACTTCTTTTCTAATTTTTCTTGTTATTTTAGAAGTCCTTGCTGTAGCTTCTAGTCCTACATCATCCAACTTCATTTATTTATTTGTTTCCCAGGAGGAGGAACATTCTCAAGCTGATAGATCTAGTGAAATGCATGCTAGCTCCGCAAAAAAACTCCACCAGGTATGTATGTGTGTTTCTTAGAGAACACCTTCTCAAGTTGAATGTTGTCATTCACGAGATACCTTGTAAGGCTATTCATTTAATTTTTCCAATGAATAAATTACTTTGATGGGGAACAACAGGAGAACTTGTCCGAGCAATGTATTGAACCAGAAGAAGTTGGACATGAGGGAGAAGGTGTTGAGGATCCAAAGGATGCAAATGTTGATAATCAACAATCGGTTCCTTGCAGGTCCCATCAGAATTTCAGGGGTAATCGTGGTGGTGGTGGTGGTGGTCGTCGTGGATACTCCAATGGCCGTGGAGGTCGTCGTAGATACTCCAATGGCCGTGGAGGTCGTGGCAGAGGTCGCTCTTACCATGATGACTGCAACCCATTCTATGATCAACCTGGTAATTATTACCCCAGGAATCATCCTAATTATCGGGGAAGGGGTGGTGGTAGGGGTAGCCGTGGTGGTGGGAATTATAGCCACTATGCTTTAGGTGATCAATCTAGAAATGTCCCCAGCTTTTTCATGATTGTTTAGATTAGCATATGCTATACCTTTTTTATCGGAAGGTAATTAAGCTATTTCCCGATTAACGTGAAGCACTAAATCTGTCCAAACTGTTTTTGCTTGTGTTAAGCCCTACCAGAGGAGCATTGTAAAAATGGTTAAGAGTAGTAACTTTTTGAACTTTACAACTTGCAGACCAATTTGAGTCTTAAAAGAGTACTACTAGTTTGATCTCAAGTGAAATTGTATGATACGTCTGCTATGCTCTCAGTGAGTGAAAGCTGCCTGCTGTTATATAACATCCAGAAGTGTGATATATCCAGATGTGCCTTTTTAAGGCTTCCTTAGTTGGATTTTATACCTCGTTTCAAACATTGTGCGAATATAGCCTTTGGGAAATTATTCTGCCCTATGTTGCTCGGACTCGGGTGCGGGTGTTCGATACGAGTGCGGATCTAGAGGTCAGATCCTTCATGGTCTAATTTTTAAGATCCGGGGATATAGATCCATGTATGGATACGGGTGCGGGGATTCGCCTAAAAATAATTAAAATATCTAAAAATAGAGTGATAAAACTACATTGTGAGATATTATGTGGAAAACATGAAGAGAATTTTGGAAGGAGATTAAAGAAAATGCGTGACGTAGAAATTTCTATAGAATAGGTATTCCATTTTCTTCAATTTCATCTTAGCTTTTGTATTGATTACATAAATCTTTAAAACCGTCCAAACTTTCCCCATCGATTTTGGCCAAAGTACCAAAATCGGTTGATCAAATCGGACACAGATCCCACACCCACACCCATGTCGTGTCGACACGGGTGCAACACCAAAAGTGAAGAGTCCGAGCAACTTAGATTCTCCATGGCAATGTTTGATTTGGCTCTTCAGGTCTAGTGTTTGCTAATATATTACTTAACCTTGTTGACAACATTATGATTTAACGTTTATCTAAAAGGAATTTTCAGTTTGGTCAAAATAAATCTTTTGGTTGTAGTCGCATGAAGATCTATATATTGCAAGAAAAATAAAACAGTGTTATTAGTAATAAATAGCTACTTGAAGAAAGAAATGCAACTTTTTTTATGACAAGAAAAACCGACAATAGTTATCCTTTGAGTGTGCACAAGGTAAAACCCTCGCTCCTATGCAATAGCTCGCAAATCACATCGGAGAGGTAATCCGCACCAAGCAAGCCTGGTGCGACGAGCTTGACCCAAAAGGCAAACCTCTTGCTTTTGCTGGCAACTGGTTTTAAACTTGAAACTTCCAACATGGAAGTCCCAAGCACAAAGCACTAGGCCACCCTGAAGTGTAAGGAAATACCACTTGTTCCTTATCCTTATGCAGTTGATAGTTCAATGTATGTCGTGGTTCGCATTAGATTAGATATTGCATGGTATTATTAGTTACTTTGTTTTAAATTCAAGAAATGAGCTGAAAGTCACTTGATTATATGGGAAGGAACATTAAAATTAGGCAACATGGATATTTAAGATATCTATAAAGTTCTACCAATTTGAAGTTGTGGTTTGGTGTGGGGTCTTAATGAGAAAGTACAAATGACGTTAAATCTTACCATACTAATTCTAGTAAAAGGAGGGGCGTTTTGAATGGAGTGATTGTGCATATTTATTTTTTGGAATAGTAGTGCCTCATATTTATTTACTACAGAATATGCCTTTTGAAGTCATCCTTCTATTTATATTTATATATATTATGCGCTGCTCTCGGTCCCCCCACCTCCCCACCCCACCCCACCCACCCACACACTTTTTTTGGTTTTCCTGTGTATTCACTTTATTGTCACTGTCTTGGTAAAACTATTCGGATTGGATTGGCAATGTCTCCCCTGAGCAATAATTCACTTTTCCTCGACTATAATCAGAACCTGTTCCTTATGTTCTTCTACCGTGGCAGGAACGTCTCATTCTCTACTGATGATCCCTTGCTAATCCACTTGACAAAAGAACCCCTCGTGGAAGACTACAATGTTGCAGCTAAGGTCAGTCCATATTTTTTCCGATTAGTAAAATATTGACTTGTCCTTGACCAACTTGTATATTTCAGGTATGGAAGCTGAGTTCTTGTGACCTTTGTGAGATAGCTAGGGATTCGGTCTATCAGTCAGGATTCAATCAGGCAGACAAGGTGAGCGATTACAGCAGGCCTGATTTACATGCAACTAGCTCTCTTAGAAATCTTGTGTGTGGCCTAAGTAATGTTTCTTTGGTTGAAAAATCACAAATTTACTGGTAATTATAACTTTATAGCTGTGGTTTCTCATAATTCTGGTTCTTGAATTTTGTTGTTTACAGTGATATTGATGTCTTTATTTTGTTTCCACTTGTGTCAAATCTCACATCTCTGAGGAACTTGTATAGTTAAATATTATTAACCTAGCCCAGAAGTTGAAGGTGATTGAAATTCAAGTGACGTAGGCTTTAGAAGTTAATGGAAACGCTTGAGATGCAACTGACTGCACCCTAGCATATGATGAAAAGGATTTTTAGCTTATTCATGGTTAAAGGGTATTATAGAGAGTGTTTTGTAACCTCAATGCTAATTTTACTTCCTATGGTAAATGCTGCAGATGCATTGGCTTGGCGATAAATACTATGAGAGAGGTCCTCAAGGAAACGATATCAAACGTACCCAATACTAGGTCAGACATGAGGTAAGCTTTGCTTGTGATCCCTTTTGTGTTTTCTCCTGGTAAGATGATAACTGGCAAGATTTTAGTGTTATTGGAACTCTGAATGTTGCTCTTATAGAAAATCAGAGTAACTAATATAGCACCATGGTCTGTACTACAGCAATAATGTAATGTATAAAATGATGCCTGATGTACTGCAGACATGGAAGGAAGAGATGCAGTATGCTTACGAGAAAAAGCAATCCTTCCTGAAGATGTAGAACATTGATCAAAATGGTATCAACAATCTGTATCTCACTCGGGCACATCATGATTCAGGTATCATCCTTGTTCTTCACAGATTGTTCCCAAAAAGAATGATGACTAGTGTGTGTGTGTGTGTGTGTGTGTGTGATGAGGCATTGCTCACTGTTTTCATGCGCTTGCATAGATATCCAGAAGTGATGCTCCTGTAGTGGCGAGATTTAAGAACAGCGAAGATGTGGTTCCATCAAATATTGTTGTTTAATTTATGCCTATCTCGAAAGATGTTTGCTTTTATGGGTCTGCTCACCATCATGGTGCAAATTTAGTGCCTTCATTTCTAGTTCTATTAAATCTTCACTTGGAGATTAGGGAAAATAAAAAGAATGTAGCTGGCTTATTGCTGAATGCTCTTATAGTAACACCGGGTTTATACTATCAGAAGCAACCATTGTCCTATATGTCTAGTTGACCATAATGTTTGTATTCTCTTTCATTTAGCATCCACATTGCGTTAATGTGAGTTACAATTTCCGTGCAAGTAATGTTAGAAGTTGGGTTTTAAACTAATTATAGAAATCATGGAAAAGGAAAATTAAGTCAGAAATTTGTAAAGATGATACATAATTAAAAAAGTAGAGTGTCATGGAGGTAGGATACATCTCTATAATATCTGTCTTTTTTCCTTTCATTAACATCTACTAAGAAAAAAGAATTTAGTTTCCAAATAGAAATCATACTGTAATTAACAATCGAAAGAATCATTGCTGAGGGGGTTAAAACGGGCGAAATTTAGTTTACAAATAGAAATATACTATAATTAATTGGTTAAAGATTGAAAGAATCAGTCGAGGGGCTAAAAAGGGGTGAAATTTAGTTTCCAAATAGAAAATATAGTATAATTAATTGGTTAAAGATCGAAAGAATCAGTCGAGGGGCTAAAAACAGGTAACATTTTTTAGTTTCCAAATAGAAGTTATTCGAGGGGCTGTATTTGGGGTGAAATTTAGTTTCCAAATAGAAGTTAGTTGAGGGGCTAAATCGGGTGAAATTTAGTTTCCAAACAGAAATCATACTGTAATTAATCGATTAAAGATCGAAAGAATCATCGTGAAGGGGCTAAAATGGGTTATTTTTGGTTTATTGCTCTTAAGCCTAAAATACCAAAAAAAAAAGTGTGTTTGGAGATCATATATTTTTTCATGTAGCGTACTAGTTTAGTGCGTTATATAACCCCTTATTTCGATGGTTGTTACCTGTTGTATTGTATTGTTAGTTTAAATACGATGTTTGTTTTGATTGTTACTTAAAATTCCATTGTATTGTATTGTATAAATCCATCGTTAGGTAACAACGAAAAGACCCATTTTATGTTACTATCGATTTGGTGTGGTTGTGTCGTCACTTTTATATCTTCTTTCATTTTTGACTTTATTTATTTGTTAATAATTTTATTTATCATTTACCTATTTTTTTATGGCAGCTGTACCATATACCCTACAATTTTTTGTAGGATTATCATTCAAATTATGGATGTATGACATTATGAAACAACGGATAACAATACAATCTATCCAAACAAAGTGTAAGTTTCATTGACCAGTCAGTCCCCCCCCCCCCCCCCCCCCCCCACACACACACACACACACACACACACACACCCACCCACCCACCCCTCTTCCCTTCATATTTATTTATCTAAATCATATACAATTAATTTTAAAATAATATGTTTGCTTATCTGTTTAACACAAGAAAATAAATAAGAGAGCGACTTATTTTCCTAAAGATTTCCTTCATACAATATGAAAACCTGTCTAAATTTAAAAAAAAATATATATATGCTCATGTGCTCAATCAAGTAGAATACTCAAATCATCTCATTTAGTCTCATTAGACTTTAAGCTAATACATCAATCTCATCTCAAAACATCATCATCATCTTTCATGAAATTTATACTTTAAAATCATTTATATTGTCATCAAAACTCTTTCTTAAAACATCATATAACTCAATGAAACTTGCATCGTCTAAGTTTGAAAATAATACTTTGTTTTATACGTGAAAATCATCGATGAGGGTTCCCAGGAAACAACCTCTCTACCTCTATGAGGTATGGTAAGGTCTGCTTACATTCTACCTTCCCAAGACCCAACTTGTGGGATTCCACTGGGTATGTTGTTGTTGTTGTTGATATGTGAAAATCATCAATCTCATCTCAAAATAATACATGAAAATCTAAAGTTTTGGCTCAAAATAATGCATAGTGAAATCATGATCATCATCTCAATTAGGGTTCATGGAAAAGTAGCCGCGAACATTTATTTCAAAAACTTAATAGATAGAACAATGATAATTTCAGTGCATAATTATAAGACTCAATAGAAAAAGAATTTACTCAATTGGAATTCAAGAAACTAGTTTAACTCAACTCAATCAAAACGGAATTTAGATGTTGAACGTGTGGACGAACTCAATCCGATGCAATGATAGTCTTACATACCTGGAAGAATTAGAGTCTCAAAGAACTTTGAAGAACTCGATGAATACTCTTGAAACCCTAGCTTTTTTCCTCTTCAACTTGCTCTCAAAATATTCTAGTGATAATGAGAGAAAAGACTTATAAAGGTCTTATTTTAGTCCTAAAACATCAAGATTTAGACTTGAAAAGGGTGGAAAAAGATCAAGTTGACACTCATTTATATTTTTCCAAAGTTGTCTACAAGGCCATCTATGGTCCGTAGAAACTTCTGCGGGCTGTAGAAGCTAATCTGTAGAAACTTGGTTGAATTATAAGGTCCTGAACAGTATTTCACATGCCCAAGTTACGACTCATAGAAGTTTCTACATCTTGCAGTTAGGTTTATATGAATTTGGACCCAAAATTTAACCTTTAGGATTTTTTCTACGAGTCAACAGTACGGGTCGTCAACCCATTTATGACCTGTAGTTCAGGCGTAGTAGAAACTGATCTAAGACAACTTTGCTCTCGTAGTCTATGGTAAAATGTTCATAACATTTTACTTCGAACTCATAATGAGGCAAGCTTGGTGGCATAGGAAAGAGGATTCAGAGTCCTTTAATTTGGTAGGTTATGGACCACCTAATTCTTCATATTCTAGGAGATATGGTCGTTTGAAGTTGACCCTTCTATGTACTCATGCCAAAACCTAGTCAATGGAATTTTTTTGGACTTGGCTTGATGTATAATATCCCTTATGACTGTAAACAACATGTGATATACTTTAAATACT
Organism: Solanum rostratum; assembly: GCA_029948455.1. Lineage (NCBI taxonomy): Eukaryota > Viridiplantae > Streptophyta > Magnoliopsida > Solanales > Solanaceae > Solanum > Solanum rostratum. Next base: position 9,416,622 of record CM057046.1, read on the forward strand.
TAGAAATGAATCCAAACATATCTAAATACAATTTGAAGTCATTGGATTACCTAATTTGTATAGAATCTTATATCAAATCTCAATCGGTAAGGAAGTTTTTAACTCAAATTTATGCTAGAGGGTTCTTGTGATCTTAATTCATCTCCAATGTATTCCCACACTAAAGAATTGAATTTAACACCTATGGTGAATTAGGAATTATCCAATATAATCTTATACACTATGAAGGATGGCTCGATGTTACGATAGAAAATCATTGGAGTGTTACAATTCAGTGATGTGATACATGAGATAGATACAAAAATGAGATGAGATACTCAAATTATGTTCGAGATAGATTTAAGTATCTGGGGTTTCTTATATATGGTAAATGAGAGATTGATGATGATGTCACATATCGTATTGGTGTGACATGAATGAAGTGAAAGCTTGCATCCGCCATCTTGTGTGACAAGTTGGTACCACCAAAACTTAAAGTTAAGTTTTATAAAGTGGTGATTAAAGTAGCTTTGTTGATAAGGCCCAATATTGGCTACTCAGGAACTCCCAATTTTAGTAGATGCAAGTGGCAAAAATAAAGTATCGAGATGGATGTGCGGACATACTAGTAGCAATATGATTAGGATTGAAGATATTTGAAATGCAATGGGAGTGGACAAGATGATGAAGAGAGATTGGGATGATATGGACACGTGAAGAGGAGAAATATGGATGCCCCGAAAAGAAGTTTGAGAGGCTGGATATAGGAGATTAGGAAGAGAGGGATAGAGGCCGAAGAAGTATTGAGAAGAGGTGATTAGGCAAAATATCGCATATCTTCAACTTATCGAGGACACGACCTTATAGAAGAGTATATAGATTACGACTAAAATTACAATATTATAGATAGTTGAAAATTGTGTATTACTAACCTATTTATGTCTTTAGTTGTGTGGGAGAATAGAGCTCCATGTTGATCTTAGTATTAGCATATACATATAGTCCTTGACTTTTGTTATTTAACTTCATTGGTGGTTTATTTAGGCGACTGCACCTTCTTCTTATTGTTGTTATAGTTCCTTACATAATCACTCTACTCTGTACTGCTTTACTATTAGGTATCATATATTTTTTTAGTTATTGCTTAATCCATTTGAGTCGAGGGTCTTTCGAAAACAATTTCTTTACGTTAGTAAGGTAGAGATCTGCATACACCCTAACTTTGAAATTTCACTGTGTATGTTGTTATTACATATGAAAAAAATTATATAAGTCTATTTAGGCTATATATCATATATATTTGGTTACTAGACGATAACAGTTGTATTGAGGATTTGCTTAACGTTATTTATTTTGGTAATATGTTTAATCATGCGAATTGAGGGAAAATTGACTTTGTTTCAACTATGTGGAAAAGGGCTATGCATGACAAGATTTGTTGTTTGAACTATGATTGTATGCAGGAGGATGAGTCGACGGATGTGATGGATATGTTGTCGGAGAAGGACTTGGATTTGATCGTCATGCTCAGTGAGCTGCTCATTTGTCGTCCTGTTAACTCTACTTTGCCACACAAGCACGCCCTTCAGACTTGTATTGAACATGCCAAGCTGTGGATAACAAAGTCTGATCAGCACATTGTACCAGAATCAGATGCTACTTGTGAGTGTAAATTTTACTCCATTCACCTCATTTTATTTCGTTGTTATTGCTGTTTCTTTTTTCTGAATGCTCTGTACTGCTTTTCTTATTAATTGTGTAAGCATTTTGATTTGCTGCACGTGAGCCAATCTCTCAACCTCCATGAACCAGTGGTAAGATATGCGTATACACTCCTTAGACCCCACTTGTGGGATTACACTGGGTATGATTTTGTTATCAATGGATGAAAAAGTAGCTTGATAATTAAAAATGTTTAATATCTCATAAAAATTTAATCTTCTTAACAGTTACATATATTTGTATTCTTGAAAGTTGTATAGAAATGAGATAATGTGAGACATTTTGGAACATGGAAACAAATGCGGTATATATTGAGAATGAGGGGAGTCTACTTATAGCAATATCCCCTTTTTATTTAAGATTGATGGTCGTTTTTAGATACTTATATTTTTGTTTTGTTGCAGATGCTGGTTTGCGATCCAAGTTGAACAAGATCATGTCTTCATTGTATTTTACCACCGAACCTGTTTTCAGAGCGGAGCAGGCTTTTGCACAGGATGAGTCTCATCCGGCGCCAGTGAAAGAGACGGTTTTGCCTGTCAATGTGGCCATACATGTGGAGAGTCCAGTTGCGCGCTATCAAGAGAAGGTAAACTCTACTTTGAGCTACCTCTAAGATAGAATATCTAATACTGACTCTCAGAGAATGTCAACTTGTGAACATTTTGAGTTTTTGATGATTACCCATGTTTGCTTTAACTATTTACCTATGGTGTTGTAGTAATAGCAGTTAGGTGACGTTGACTTAGGCTCTATACTGATTCTGAATATTCCGAAACACACAACCTTCACTTTTGGTTTATGGGAAATAGAATAAGACTTTTATGTGGTTTTGTTTAGGACGATCTTTTGACTGGTCAGGTTTTTGGGACCTGATTCTCCCTTTTTTTGGTTTTATTTGGGAGGCGTTAGGACTTATAACTTAAACACAACATACCTTACCTTTTGTTTCGCTAAAATAATGGTGCTTTGTACTTTTAGTTGTGTGATAAAGAGTTCATAAACTTTATTGGTGAGTGGTGTGGATTTTTGTGTTGTACTTTTATTGTGGGTGAAAAATTAAGTCATTTGTTAGCTTAGATACCCAGAATACCATCTTGAACAATAATACATATATAGTGAAATAAAACAGATTACTATAATTGCTAATTAGAAGTGATTGTTAAACACTATGTTCAAGTATAAGAGTTAGTTGATACCATTAACTAAACTAAATAGCCCAGTGATTGAAACAAGGTAGCCATATTTTTTGGGTGACATGGACTAGGGTTAAAAATGATTGGTTTGGTAGGTTAGATATTTAATGTATTTCATGGGAGGTACTTCTGTGGGAAATGTTTCATTTTGTTGTTCTAGATCGGTTTAGGTGCTTGGCTGTGTATCAAGGTATTCCTTAATGCTTGTGAGTTGTGTTGTTGGTGATAATTGTATCAACATTCTTAATGGGCCAAAGCAAATGTCATGGATTAAGAGTGAAGGTTGTAGTAGGGGCAAATGAATTATGTCCTTCAATGACTCAAGTCATTTCTGATTCAGTTTTGAATTCTAGCTTTAATTAATTAGGTGAGTATATTTGCTCTGGCCTTGTAGGGTTTGCCAATAATGGTCTAATTTAATTTTTCTTTTTGGTTTATATGCTACTCTTTGCCCTAAATTAACTATCCTACACCCTTATCTGTTGTCTTCATATCTGTATGCCCTTTGTATATTCCCTTTAATAAAATTAGAATAGGAGTTAATAGTATTTTAAGGCTTGTTTCGAGATCCACTGAGGTGGTTCGGATTATGCATTTTTCTTCTGTTATTAGGAAACATTGTTGTTATATTTGGTGCATATGGGGGAAAAAATAGTACATTTCTGAGGTTGGAGAAGGGACCGAATGGAAGCTTGTGGTTCGACTCCTGCAAGTGTTTTACAGTACAAGATAGAGATAAAAGCAAGTAATAACATGAAATGATGAAAACATTAGGATTCCAGATAAACAATGGATGCACTCTTGTTTTAAAAAAGGAGGATACCCACTATGCACAATTTCGGTTATCCGGACACATCATAAACTCAGGAAGTCCTCAATAAGACAATTCAAACGTTTTATAAAACTCTCATAAGTTGAACCTAAAGTTGCTTCAAGCATGCTCACGTTGCTAAAATTTATTTATATATTTGTAAGAGAGTAAATCCGAGTGTCTTCTTATAATGTGGTGTCTGGGCCTGCTTGTAAGCACTTCAACTATTTCATTAGGCATTGCTTGCTTGCTATCTCCTACCTACAGAGAATAAATTATCAAATGTTTTCTTGCCTCCGCTTGGATTTGACCTTGGACCTCATGATTATTCTCCCTGGTGGCGAAGTAAAAAATTTCATTAAGGGCGTTCAAGATTTAATATTTACGTATGAAAAATAATTTTGACATATATACTTTGTATAATTTTTTTATATACATGCTATAACTTTTTGATGAACTGTGTTTGACTGGCCATCTGTCATTACATATGGCTAAGCCACTGCTTCTGCCAACATTCGCTACCAAGCCATACCCTTGGATTGCAAGTGATTAGAGGATTTCATTAGAAGGAAACATAAACTTATTTACATTCACTGTTAAAACGTGTTTTTCTTTTTCCTGCCTCTTTGTAAGTTACTTGATGTTGCTTTATAAGAGACGTAAGTTATCAATTAAAGAGGCAGGAAAAAGAAAAGCATTTTTCAGCAGTGAAGGTAAATAAGTTTATGTTTCCTTCTAGTGAAATACTCTGATCACTTGCAACCCAAGAGTATGGTCGGTGGTGGATGTTGGGAGAAGCAGTGGCTTAGCCATATGTACTGACAGGTGGCCAGTCAAATACAGTTCATCAACAAGTTATATTATGTATATAAAAAATAATACAAATTATATAGGTCAAATTATTTTTCATACATAAATATTAAATCTTGAATGCCCTGAATGAAATTTTTGACTTCGCCACTAGGGAGAAGAATCATGAGGTCCAAGGTCAAATCCAAGCGGAGGCAAGAAAACATTAGATGATTTCTTTTCTGTAGGTAGGACATAGTAGGCAATCGGTGCCTGATGAAATAGTTGAAGTGCTTACAAGCAGGCCCAGACTCCACGTTATGAAAAGACACTCGGATTTACTCTCTTACTAATATATAGATAGATTTTAGCTACGTGAGCATGCTTGAAGCAACTTTAGGTTCAACTTATGAGCAATTTATAAAACATTTGAATTGTCTTATTGACGACTTCCCGTGTTTACAATGTGTCCTGATAACAGAAATTATGCATAGTGGTATCATCCTTTTTTAGAACAAGAGCGCATCCACTGTTTATCTGGAATCCCAATGTTTGCATCATTTCATGTTATTACTTACTTTTATACCTATCTTGTATTGTAAAACACTTGTGGGAGTCGAACCACAAATTTTCATTTGGTCCCTTCTACAACCTCAGAAATGTACTATTTTTTCCCATGTGCTCCAAATAACAACAATGTTTTCAAAAAACAGAAGAAAAACGCATAATCCGAACCACCCCAGTGGATCTCGTAACAAGCCTTAAAATACTATTAACTCCTATTCTAAAATTATTAAAGGGCATACAGATATGAAGACAACAGATGAGGGTGTAGGATAGTTAATTTCGGGCAAAGAGAATAGCATATAAACCAAAAGGAAAAACTAAATTAGTCCATGATTGGTAAACCCTACAAGGCTGGAGCAGGTATGCTCACCTAACTTATTTAAAGCTAGAATCCAAAACTGAAGCATAAATGACTTGCGTCATTGAAGGACATAATTCATTTTCCTCTAGTGCCGACTTCACTCTTAAACCATGATATTTGCTTTGACCCATTAAAAATGTTGATACAATTATCCTCAAGACACAACTCATAGGCCTTAAGAACTACCTTGACACACAGTTAAACACCTAAACTGATCTAGAACAAACAAATGAAACATTTTCCACAAAAGTATCTTCCATGAAATACATTAAATATCTAACCAAATGCAGTTAGAGCTACCAACCTAGTCATTTTCAACCCTAGTCCATGTCGCCCCAAAAATATGGTTACCTTGTTTCAGTACACTGGGCTATTTAGTTAATGGTATCAACCAACTCTTATATACTTAAACATAGTGTTTAACAATCACTTCTAATTAGCAGTTGTAGTAATCGTTTTTATTTCACTATATGTTTATTTATTGTTCAAGATGATATTCTTGGTATCTAAACTACCAAAAGACTCACTTTTTCACCCACAATAAAAGTACAGCACCAAAGTCCACACCACTCATCAATATAAGTTTATGAACTCTTTATCACACAACTAATAATACAAAGCACAATTATTTTAGCAAAACAAAAGGGAAGGTGTGTTGTGTTAAAGGTATAAGTCCTAACACTTCCCAAATAAAACCAAAAAAGGGGAGAAGCACGCAAAAATAGCAAGGATCAGGTCCCAAAAACCAGACCAGTCAAAAGATTGTCCTAAATAAAACCACATAAAAGTCTTACTCTCTTTCCCACAAACCAAAAAGTGAAGGTTTGGGCTTTTGAAGTACAAATTTTAGCACTGTGCTGAAGTGTGTTTTGGAATATTCAGCATCAGTATAGGGCCTAATTCAACATCACCTAACTGCTATTACTACAACACCATAGGAAATAGTTAAAGCAAACATGGGTAATCATCAAAAACTCAAAATGTTCATAACTTGACATTCTCTGAGAGTCAGTAGTAGATATTCTATCTTAGAGGTAGCTCAAAGTAGAGTTTACCTTCTCTTGATAGCGCGCAACTGGACTCTCCACATGTATGGCCACATTGACAGGCAAAACCGTCTCTTTCACTGGCACCGGATGAGACTCATCTTGTGCAAAAGCCTGCTCCGCTCTAAAAACAGGTTCGGTGGTAAAATACAATGAAGACATGATCTTGTTCAACTTGGATCGCAAACCAACATCTGCAACAAAACAAAAATATAAGTATCTAAAAACGACCATCAATCTTAAATAAAAAGGGGATATTGCTATAAGTAGACTCCCCTCATTCTCATCTATACCACATCCGTTTCCATGTTCCAAAATGTCTCACATTATCTCATTTCTATACAACTTTTAAGAATACAAATATATTATGTAACTGTTAAGAATTTACACAGGCATACCTGGTGGAGTTCTTTCGCGGAGCTATCACGAATTTCATTAGATTTGTCAGCGGGAGATTTTACACGTTGCTCGGACAAGTTCTCCTGTTGTTCCCCATCAAAGTAATTTATTCATTGGAAAAATTAAATTTATAGCCTTATAAGGTATCTCGTGAATAACAACGTTCAACTTGAGAAGGCGTTCTCTAAGAAGCACACATGCATACTTGGTGAAGTTCTTTTGCGGAGCTATCATGAATTCACTAGATCTATCAGCTTGAGAATTCACATGTTCCTCCTCCTTGGAACAAATAAATAACTGAAGTTGGATGATGTAGGAACAAAAGCTACAGTAAGGACTTCTAAGATAACAAAGAAAATTTACAAAAGAAGTGCTAAAAAAGTGTACCTTTGCATAGTCATATAATGAATTAATACCATTACTAAAAGCACACTAGTATCCCACCATATTTATTTCAGAGACAAGAAATTAGAAGCACGAGAATTGATAAAATTCTAGCTTTAACACATCAATATATCAGTAGTAGTGAATACATGAAAAAAACATAAGACATCAAAATTCTCTCCAAACTCTTGGGGAAAGACTGTAATATTCTGTTTTCAGATAGTGCTGCCCAAAAGATTGTCAAGAGTCAATACATTATCCTTCTCTAGATCTAAGTTGCTCGGACTCTTCACTTTTGGTGCTGCACCCGTTTCGACACGGGTGGGGGTGTGGAATCCGTGTCCGATTTGGTCCACTGGTTCCGGGTACTTTGGCGAAAATCAAAAGGGAAAGTTCAGAGTAATCAATACAAAAGCTAAGGTGAAATTGAAGAAAATAGAGTACCTTTTATATAGAAATTTCTATGTCATGGTTTTTCTTTCATCTCCTTTTAGGATTCTCTTCAAGTTCTTCACATAATATCTCATAATTTAGGTTTTATTACTCTATTTTTTTTAAATATTTTGATTATTTTTAGGCGAAACCCCGCATCCGTATCTATACATAGATCCATATCCCCTAATATTAAAAATTAGATCATGAAGGATCCGTACCCGTATTGGACACCCGCACCCGAGTTCGAGCACTTTAGCCCTAGATGGTGATATCAGTGGTTTGGAGAACAGACAATGTGTAGTTTACTATCTACCTTATACAAATAGACCTTTAAACAGAAGTTGGTAAAGATAGAATATTCCACATTGATGGTTAATAAGATTTTCTATCCTTTCCGCATATGGTGAAATTAGTGTTTTCAGAGAAGATAGTAAACAATAACATACCAGTGAAATTCCACAAGTGGTGGTCTAAGGAGTGTAGTGTGCACACAGCCTTACCCCGATCTTGGGAGGTAGGTCATTTCCGATAGGCCCTCGAATCAAGTAAAAGCTATTCGAAATGAGAAAACAATGGGAGAGAAGGAAAAAAAGACAAAACGCTAATGACAACATGACAAGGCATACTTTAAAAAGAAAAGGAAGCATAGTCGAAGTGCAAGAAAAACTAAATAGAAATGGAATAACAAAAAAAGCTGATAAATCTAATGAAATTCATTATAGCTCCGCAAAAGAACTTCACCAGGTATGCATGTGTTTTTCTTAGAGAACACTTTCTCAAGTTGAATGTTGTTATTCACGAGATACCTTATAAGGCTATAAATCTTACTTTTTCCAATAAAAAAATTACTTTGAGGGGGAACAGAAGGAGAACTTGTCAGGGCAACGTGCTGAACCAGAAAAAGTTGGACATGAGGGAGAAGGTGTTGAGGATCCGAAGGAAGCATATGTTGATAATCAACAATCGGTTCCTTGGAGGCCCCATCAGAATTTCAGGGGTAATGGTGGTCGTTGTGGATACTCCAATGACCGTGGAGGTCGTGGCGGAGGTCACTCTTACCATGATGACCGCAACCCATACTATGATCAACCTGGTAATTATTACCCTAGGAATTATCCTAATTATCGGGGAAGGGGTGGTAGGGGTAGCCATGGTGGTGGGAATTATAGCCACTATGCTTTAGGTGATCAAGTTAGAAATGGCCCCACCTTTTTCATGATTGTTTAGATGAGCATATGCTATACCTCTTTTGTCGGAAGGTAATTTAGCTATTTTTTTACTATTAATGTGAAGCACTAAATCTATCCAAACTGATTTTGCTTGTGTTAAGCCCTACCAGAGGAGCATTGGGAAAATGGTTAAGAGTAGTAACTTTTTCGACTTCACAACTTGCAGACCTATTTTGAGTCTTAAAGGAGTACTACTAGTTTGATCTCAAGTGAAATTGTATGATATGTCTGCTATGCTCCGAGTGAGTAAAAGCTGCCTGCTGTTATATAACATTCAGAAAGGTGATTTATGCAGATGTGCCTTTTTAAGGCTTCCTTAATTGGATGTTATCCCTCATTTCAAACATTGTGCAAAGATAGCCTTTGGGAAATTATTCTCCCAGACAATGTTTGTTTCGGGTCTAGTGTTTGCTACTTCCTCCGTCCCATTTTATGTGGCACCCTCCTTTTTAGTCTGTCCCAAAAAGAATGTCACCTTACATGAATTAGAAATTATTTTAAGTTAAAATTTCCTTTTTACCCTTTATGAAATGATTTTCAATCACACAAATATTTATGGATGATTTTAGACCACAAGTTTCAAAAGTCTTCCCGTTTTTCTTAAACACTGTGCCAAGTCAAACGGTGCCACATAAAATGGGACGGAGGGAGTAATATATTATTTAACCTTGTTACAACATTACAATTTAACGTTTATCTAAAAGAAATTTTCAGTTTGTTCAAAAGGAATCTTTTGGTTGTGGTCGCATGAAGATCTATAGATTGCAAGAAAAATAAAAGAGTATTATTAGTAATAAATAGCTACTTGAAGAATGAAATGCAACTTCTTTTTATGACAAGAGAAATCGGCAACCGCTGTCCTTTAGGTGAGCTAAGGTAAAACCCTTGCTCCTATGCAATAGCTCACAAATCAGACTAGAAAGGTAGTCCGCACTAAGCAAGCCTGGTGTGACGAGCTTGACTCAAATGGCAAACCTCTTGCTTTTGCTGCCAAGGGGTTCCGAACTTGAGACTTCTAACATGGAAGTCCCAAAGCACAAAGCACTGGGCCACCCCAAAGTGTAAGGAAATGCCACTTTTTCCTTGTTCAGTTGATAGTTCGATGTATGTCGTGGTTCGCACTAGATTAGATATTGCATGGTATTATTAGTTACTTTATTTTAAATTCAAGAAATGAGTTGAAAGTCACTTGATTATATGGAAAGGAACAATAAAATTAGGTAACATGGATATTAAGATATCTGAAAAGTTCTACCAATTTGATGTTGTGATTTGGTGTGGGGTCTTATGAGAAAGTACAAGCGACGTTAAATCTTACCTTACTAATTCTAGTAATAGGAGGGGCGTTTTGAATGGAGCCATTGTGCATATTTATTTTTTGGAATAGTAGTGCCTCATATTTATTTACTACAGAATATGCCTTTTGAAGTCATCCTTCTATTTGTATATTATGCGCTGCTCTCGGTCCCCCCATCTCCCCACCCCACCCCACCCCCCCCACGCATTTGTTTTTGTTTTCTTGTGTATTCACTTTATTGCCACCGTCTTGGTAAAACTATGAAGGTTGGATTGGCAATGTCTCCCCTGAGCAATAATCTACTTTTCCTTGACTATAATTGGAACCCGTTCCTTATGTTCTTCTACTGTGGCATGAACGTCTCACTCTCTACGGATGATCCCCTGCAAATCCACTTGACGAAAGAGCCCCTCGTGGAAGAATACAGTATTGCAGCTAAGGTCAGTCCATAGTTTTTCCGATCAGTAAAATATTGACATGTCCTTAACCAACTTGTATATTTCAGGTATGGAAGTTGAGTTCTTGCGAGCTTTGTGAGATAGCTAGGAATTCGGTCTATCAGTTGGGATTCGATCAGGCTGACAAGGTTAGCGATTACAGCATTCAGGTCTGATTTATATGCAACTAATTCTCTTAGAAATCTTGCATGTGGCCTAAATAATGTTTCATTGGTTGAAAAAGCACAAATTTACTGGTAATTATAACTTTATAGCTGTGGTTGCTGATAATTCTGGTTCTTGAAATTCGTTGTTTATGAAATTCTACAGTGGTATTGATGACTTCATTTTGTTTCCACTTGTGCAAATCTCACATCTCTGAGAAACTTGTATAGTTAAATATTATTTACCTAGCCCAGAAGTTGAAGGTGATTGAAATTCAAGTGACGTAGGCTTTAGAAGTGGAAACGCTTGAGATGCAATTGACTGCACCCTAACATATGATGAAAAGGATTTTTAGCTTATTCATGGTTAAAGGGTATTCTACAGAGCACTTTCTAACCTCAATGCTAATTTTACTTCATACGGTAAATACTGCAGATGCGTTGTCTTGGCAATAAATACTATAAGAGAGGTCCTCAAGGAAACGATATCAAACATACCCAATACTAGGTCAGACATGAGGTAAGCTTTGCTTGTGATGCCTTTTGTGTTTTCTACTGGTAAGATGATAACTGGCAAGATTTTAGTGTTATTGGAACTCTGAATGTTGCTCCTATAGAAAATCAGAGTAACTACTATAGCGCCATGGTCTGTAACTATAGCAATAATGTAATGTATAAAATGATGCCTGATGTACTGCAATCCTTGCTGAAGATGTAGAACATTGATCAAAATGGTATCAACAATCTCAATCTCACTCGGGCACATCATGATTCAGGTATCATCCGTGTTCTTCACAGATTATTCTCAAAGAGAATGATGACTAAGTGTGTGCATGTGTGTGTGTGAATGAGGCGTTGCTCACCGTTTTCCTGTGCATGCACAGATATTAAGAAGTGATGCTCCTGAAGTGGCACGATTTAAGAACAGCGAAGATGTGGTTCCATCAAATATTGCTGGTTAATTTATGCCTAGGTCGAAGCATGTATGCTTTTACCGGTCTGCTCACCTTCATGGTGCAAATTTAGTGCCTTCATTTCTAGTTCTATTAAATCTTCACCTGGAGATTTAGGCAAAATCGAAAGGATGTAGCTGGCTTATTGCTGATTGCTCTTGTAGTAACACCAGGTTTTATACTATCAGAAGCAACCTTTACCCCATAATGTCTAGGTGAACCATAATGCTTTTTATTCTCTTTCATTTTGCATCCACATTGCGTTAATGTATGTTACAATTCCAGTGCAAGTAGTGTTAGAAGTTGGGATTTTCACTAATTAAAGAAATTATGAAAAAATAAAACACAATAATGGTCATTAAGTTTGGTCCGTTAGTGGATCTTGTACAACACAATAAATTGGTGTGCTGTATGTAGTTTTTATCTTTTTTCATCCATTATTTAGGTTTCGGATTCCCCCATCCTGTCTCTTCCTTTCATATTCATTTATCTAAACCATATACAATTAATTTTAAAATAACATGTTTGCTAATATGTTTAACACAAGAAAATAAATAAAAGCCGACTTATTTTCCTAAACATTTCCTTCATGCAATATAGAACACCCTGTCTAAATTTTTTTATTTTTTAAATAAAATTTAAGTACCTTATAAATGTATTTTCTTTTATTATGATTATATATAATATATGGGTAAGGTCATAGAACTCGAGAGGCTCGAGGGATAGGAATGGAATAGGCATTTTACTTGCAAGGAGCTTAGATAGCAGATGGTGGAAGTTTGGAGAATTAGGCAAGATATTAACGATTAAGATAATCATCGAATGACTTATTTTGAACATGATTAATGCATACATGTGGCAAATGGATTTGGAGGAAGAGGTCAACAAGTGCTTCTAGGAAGATTTGGACAAGGTGGTGAGGGATATACCACATTCTAATTTATTGGCTGAAATTCCAATGCCCACATCACATTAACCACTGACAATTTTGATAGTATTCATGGAGGTGATAATTTTGGGGTTGGGAACAGAGGAGGATTGTCACTTCTAGATTATACTAAAAATTTTGAGTTGGTGATAGAAAATTCATGTTTTTCAGAAAAATAAAAATAGAAGGTCCACTTGATAACCTTTTAGTGTGAGGTTAGACTTCAAATTGATTACTTATTCATTCTAAAGGGTGATAGAGGTTTTTGTAAAAATTGTAAGGTCATTTCGAGTGAAAACCTTACTACTCAACATAAATTCTTGATGATGAATATGAGAATTAACATGGAGGAGAAAAAGATATTGTTGTATTACCAATCAAGGTTCAAATGGGATGACTTAACCTCTACATGAGCATGGGAAATGGGGGAGAAATTGGAGGCAATAAAGACTTGGGGAAGTAGTGGAGACTTGGAGCACTTTCTAATCGAAATGGCCGGGATGCATTGGGAATCTGTGTTGAGTTCAATTTTTATTTGCCTTGTTGATGGATAATTTGATGTGGCATACTAAAGGTGAAGTGCCTTTGTGTTTGTCATTTGCAGATGAAATTATTTTGATAAAAAAGATTCACATAAGAGTTGATGATAAATTAAATGTGTAGAAACAAATTGTGGACTCCAAAAGGGTTCATATTAAGTAGGACCAAGACAGTGTTTACAGTGTAAATTCATGTCACGCTCCGAGAGAGCACCCTAAGTGTAGCCTACACTCAGAAATCATTGTCAATTTCCAAGCGAACCACTTGGCTTAATTCATTTATTGAATTGGCAAAAGACTCAAAGAAACAAAAGAAAGTATTTAGAATGCATTTAAAATAGTTTCAAGATATCTCTCATTAAAATAACTTAATGCTTCAATTCAAATAAATAATAATAGTTTTCAAAATTGAGTCTGAAACGAAAATAGACTCTACTTTAACTCTATCTGACTCAGTGTATAAAGCCTCTATCAACTCATAAGAAGGTGTCAAGACAATTTAAAATAGTTTCAAGATATCTCTCATTAAAATAACTCAATGCTTCAATTCAAATAAATAATAATAGTTTTCAAAATTGAGTCTGAAACGAAAATAGACTCTACTTTAACTCTATCTGACTCAGTGTATGAAGCCTCTATCAACTCATAAGAAGGTGTCAAGACAATCCCAAGGCTATCTTAAAAGAACGAAAAAAAAATCAAAATAAAAAATGATTCCTCTAAATGCAGGGAGATACCACCACTGCTCTAGAATGAATGGACCTTTAACGATATCTCCAGAGGATCTCTAATAGCTATATCAGCATCATAAAATGATGCAACATTCAGTGATGTCAGTACGTAGAATGTAGTATGTAAGATGACTGAGTTTGTACCCAAATAAAGAAAGAATGAAGCTTAATTCAACTCAATATAATGTGCAAGTTTAAAAATAAATAGTACTTTCAACAATCATAATTATATATGCAACTCATTTCTCTAACCGGCACTTATCACCTATGAGCAAGTGATGGTACAACAAGCTCGTTTTGGTCGTCACAACCATCCAATACTTGCTATGGTAAGAGACGCTTAACCTTTTTAGATCCAACAGTAAAAGTCCTCTTTTCAGAACTAAGGAGTCACCCGAATTAACTATACAACTATCCTGTGCTGGTTACGTAGTCTATGGAACTTGAGTTATCTCTGTTCTAACTCTTACCCAAATCGGTGTTCAACACTACTCCTAAAACATATATATGCTCATTTGCTCAATCAAGTAGAATACTCAAATCATCTCATTTAGTGTAATTAGACTTTAAGTTAAAACATCAATCTCATCTCAAAAAATCATCATCATCTTTCATGAAATTTATACTTTAAAATCATATATATCGTCATCAAAACTCTTTCTCAAAACATCATTTTCATCCAAAACACTTAAAACTTGCATCGTCTTAGTTTGAAAATAATATATTATTTTATACGTAAAATTCATCAATCTCAACTCAAAATAATACATGAAAATCATAAGTTTTAGCTCTAAATAATGCATAATGGAATCATGATCATCATCTCAATTAGGGTTCATGGAAAAGTAGCCGCGAGCATTAATTTTAAAAACTTGATAGATAGAACAATGATAATTTCAGCGCATGATTGTAAGGACTCAACAAAAAAGAGTTTCTTCAATTGGAATTCAAGAAATTAGTTTAACTTAATTCAATCCTCAATCAAGACGGAATTTAGATGTTGAACGTGTGGACGAACTCAATCTGAGTCAATGATAGTCTTACATACCTGGAAGAATTAGATTCTCAAAAAACTTTGAAGAACTCGATGAATACTCTTGGAACTATAACTTTTCTCCTCTTCAACTTGCTCTCAAAATATTCTAGTGATAATGAGAGAAAAGGCTCATTGGTACTTATAAAGGTTTTATTTTAGTCCTAAAACATCAAGATTTAGACTTGGAAAGGATGAAAAAAAATCAAGTTAACATTCATTGATATTATGCCAAAGTCGTTTACGAGGCCATCTATGGTACATAGAAATTTCTGTGGGCCGTAGAAGCTGATTTGTAAAAACTTGGTTGAATTTTAAGGTCTTGGACAATATTTCACATGCCCAAACCATAACTCATTGAAGTTTCTACAACCTGTAGTTAGGTTTGTATGAATTTGGACCCAAACTTTAACCTTTAGGATTTTTTTCACGAGTCGACAGTACGGGTCGTCAACCCATTTACGACCTATAGGTCATGCATCGTAGAAACTGATCTAGAAAACTCTGCTCTTATAGTCTGTGGTAAAATGTTCATAACATTTTACTTCGAACTCATAATGAGGCAAATTGGTGACATAGGAAAGAGGATTCAGAGACCTTTAATTTAGTAGGTCATGGATCACCTAATTCTGTATTTAGGAGATGTGGTCGTTTAGAGTTGACCCTTTTATGAACTCATACGAAAACCTAGTCAATAGATCTTTTTTGGATTTGGTTTGATGTATAAGATCCCTTATGACCGTAAACAACATCTGATATACTTTAAATACGTAGAAAATGAATCCTAACATATACAAATACAATTTAAAGTAATTGGATTACCTAATTTGTATGGAATCTTAAATCAAAACTCAATCGGTAAGGAAGTTTTTAACTCAACTTTATGCTAGAGGGTTCTTATGACCTCAATTCATCTCTAAATGTACTCCCACACTTAAGAATTGAATTTAACACCTATGGTGAATTAAGAATTATCCAATATAATCTTATACACATATGAAAGATGACTCGATCATACCATAGGAATCTTTGGGGTGTTACAATTCAGTCATGTCATACATGAGAAAGGTATAAAAGTGAGACGAGATACTCAAATTATGTTCGAGATAGATAGATTTAAATATCTAGAGTTTCTTATATATGGTAAAATGAGAGATTGACGATGATGTCACACATTGTATTGGTGTGACATGAATGAAGTGAATACTTGCATCCGCCGTCTTGTGTGACAAGATGGTACCACCAAAACATAAAATTAAGTTTTATAAAGTGGTGATTAAAGTAGCTTTGTTGATAAGGCCCAATACTGGCTACTCAATAACTCCCAAGTTCAGTAGATGCAAATGGCAAAAATAAAGATATTGAGATAGATGTGTGGACATATTAGTAGCAATATGATTAGAATTGAAGATATTTGAAATGGAGTGGGGGTGGGCAAGATGATGAAGAGAGATTGGGATGATATGGACATGTTAAGAAGAGAAATGTGGATGCCCCAGAAAGAAGTTTGAGAGGCCAGAAATAGGAGATCAGGGAGAAACAAATATAGGACGAAGAAGTATTGAGAAGAGGTGATTAGGCAAAATATCACATATCTTCAATTTATCGAGGACATGACCTTATAGGAGAGTATAAAGATCACGAATAAAACTACAATGTTAGTTTTTTTTTTTTAATTACAGGCCTATTTATGTCTTTAGTTGGGTGGGAGAATAGAGCTCCATGTTGGTCTTAGTATCAGCATATACATATAGTCCTTGACTTTTGTTATTTAATTTCATTGGTGGTTTACTTTGTTTAGGTGACTATATCTTCTTCTTATTGTTGTTACAGTTCCTTACTATTAGGTGTTATATATATTTTTTAGTTATCACTTAATCCACTTGAATTGAGGATCTTTCAAAAATAATTTCTCTGCGTCAGTAAGATAGAGATCTGCATACATTCTAACTTTAAAATTTCACTGCTGAGTAAATTATTATTATTATATTTGATAAAATTTATATAAGTCAATTTAAGCTATATATCATATATATTTAGTTACTAGACGAGCCGTAGTAAGTTGGAATAAGCTAATAAGTAAATAAATTAAAGACCCATTTAAATTAAAATAAATTAGACTAATTATATCTTTATGGGCTAATTTTATCATTCCCCATATTTTTGGCCCATTTTCATTTTTTTTTACTTAAAAGAGGAAAGTGGAAAAACCAGTCCTGTCAACAACCCCGATTCCTTTCCTTAAACCCCAACTCTTCCCGCCGCTTCACTTCTCAAACCCTTGCTCCTCCCCCACCCCTCCGCCGCCGCTGTCGCCGTCGTTCACGGCGGCATAATTTCCTCATTCTTCTCTTCTTCCTTTCCTTCGCTGTAATCTCATATCCCGATGGAGGCCACGGCGTCGTCTGAAACCTCCGATGGACCTGTCCTGAGCGTGATCAACAAGCGCCTCCGAGCCCTCCGCAAGAAGTACAACCGCATTCTCCAGATGGAAGAATCTCTCTCTAATGGAAAAACCCTTAACAAGGAACAAGAAGAAACTTTCCGTGCAAAACCAAGCGTTGTTGCTGCCATAGACGAGCTCGAGAAGCTTCGTCAGCCACTCGCTGCTGCTGTAACTGAAGAAATCAACCTAGCTACTCAACACCATCTCGCCTCTGCTGCGGATTCCCCAGATGAGAAATTAGCTGGAAAAGACGATAACAGTTGTGTTGTGGATTTGCTTAACATTATTTATTTTGGTAACATGTTTAATCATGCGAATTGGGGGAAAAATGACCTTGTTTCAACTATGTGGAAAAGGGCTATGCATGAGAGGGCATGTTGTTTGAACTATGATTGTATGCCGGAAGATGAGTCGACGGATGTGATGGATTTGTTGTCGGAGAAGGACTTGGATTTGATCTCCATGCTCAGTGAGCTGCTCATTTGTCGTCCTGTTAACTCTACTTTGTCGCATAAGCACGCCCTTCAGACTTGTATTGAACATGCCAAGCTGTGGATAACAAAGTCCGATCAGCACATTGTGCCAGAATCAGATGCTACTTGTGAGTGTGAATTTTACTCCTTTCACCTCATTTTTATTTACTTCTTGTTGCTGTTTCTTTTCTCTGAATGCTCTGTACTGCTTTTCTTATTCATCGTTTAAGTATTTTGATACACTCCTTAGACCCCATTTGTGGGATTACACGTGGTATGGTGTTGTTATCAATGGATGAAAAGATAGCTTGATAATAAAAAAGTTTAATATCTCATCAAAATTTAATCTTCTTAACAGTTTACATAATATATTTGTATTCTTGAAAGTTGTATAGAAATGGGATAATGTGAGGCATTTTGAAACACGGAAACAAATGTGGTATAGATTGCGAATGAGGGGCGTCTACTTATAGCAATATCCCCTTTTTATTTAAGATTGAGGTGGTCGTTTGTAGATACTTATATTTTTCTTTTGTTGCAGATGCTGGTTTGCGATCCAAGTTGAGCAAGATCATGTCTTCATTGTATTTTACCACAGAACCTGTTTTTAGAGTGGAGCAGGCTGTTGCAGAGTATGAGTCTTATCCAGTGCCAGTGGAAGAGACGGTTTTGCCTGTCAACGCCACCATGCAGGTGGAGAGTACAGTTGCGCGCTATCACGAGAAGGTTAACTCTACTTTGAGCCACCTCTAAGATAGAATATCCATACAAATTCCTAGAGAATGTTAAGTTGTGAACTTGTTGACATTTTGATGATTACCCATGTTTGCTTTAGCTATTTCCCTATAGTATTAGAGTAGTTAGGTGATGTTGAATTAGGCCCTGTACTGATTCTTCGTACTCCAAAACACACTTCAGCACAGTGCTAAAATTTATACTTCAAAAGCCCAAACCTTCCCTTCTTTTTGGTTTGTGGGAAATAGAATAGACTTTTATATGGTTTTGCTTTGGAAGATCTTTTGAATGGTGAGGTTCTTGGGACCTGATCCTTGCTATTAGGTCGCGTGCTTCTCCCCTTTTTTGGTTTTATTTGGGAGGGGTTAGGATTTGTACCTTTGAAACAACACACCTTCCCTTTTATTTTGCCAAAATAATGGTTGTTTGTATTATTAGTTGTGAGATAAAAAGTTCATAATTAATGTCTAGTGAAATAAAAAAGGTTACTACAGTTGCTAATTAGAGGTGATTGTTGAACACTATGTTTAAGTATACGAGTTAGTTGGTACCATTAACTAAACCAAATAACCTAGTGTTGACAAAAGCTAGCTCTGTTTTTGGGGTGACATGGACTAGGGTTGAAATTGACTGCGTTGGTAGCTCGGACTGCATTTGATTAGATATATAATGTATTTCATGGAAGATACTTGTGTGGAAAATGTTCCATTTTTTTTGTTTTAGATCGGTTTAGGTGTTTGGCTGTGTATCAAGTTAGGTCTTAAGACTTGTGTGTGGTGTCTTGGTGATAATTGTATCAACATTCTTAATGGGTCAAAGCAAATGCCATGATAGTAGAGGAAAATGAATTATGTCCTTCAATGATGTAAGTCATATCTGCTCCTGCCTTGTAGGGTTTATCAATTATGAACTAATTTAATTTTTCCTCTTGGATTCTTTTTGCCCTAAATTAACTATCCTACACCCTGATGTGTTGTCTTCATATCTTTTTGCCGTTTTCTAAATTCCCTTTGAATATTTTAGAATAGGAGTTAAAAGTATTTTAAGGCTTCTTTCAAGATCTAATGGGGTGGTTCGGATGATTACATTTTTCTTCTGTTATTGGGAAACATTATAGTTATTTGGTGCGAACGGGGAAAAATAGTACGTTTTTGAGGTTGTAGAATGGACTAAGTGGAAATTTGTGGTTCGATTCCCACAATTGTTTTACAATACAAGATCGAGATAAAAGCAAGCAATAACATGAAATGATGAAAACATTAAGATTCCAGATAAACAATCGATGCACTCTTGTTCTGAAAAAGGATGATACCCACTATGCACTATTTTTGTTATCCGGACACAAAAGTCCTCAATAAGACAATTCGAACTTTTTTTATAAATCGCTCATAAGTTACGTTTTGCTAAAATATATCTGTATATTATTAAGAGAGTAAATCTGAGTGTCTTTTTATGATCTGGAGTCTGGGCCTGCTTGTAAGCGCTTCAACTATTTCATCAGGCACCGATTGCCTGCTATCTCCTACCTAGAAATAAGAAATCATCTAATGTTTTCTTGGCTCCGCTTGCATTTGACCTTGGACCTCATGATTCTTCTCCTTAGTGGCGAAGTCAAAATTTCATTAAGAATGTTTCAACACTTAATATTTATGCATGAAAAATAATTTTTGACCTAATTTAACTTTTTGAGGAACGGTGTTTGGCTGGCCACCTGTCACTACATATGGCTAAGCCACTACTTCTCTCAACATCTATCACCAGACCATGCCCTTGGGTTGCATGTATCTGAGTATTTCATTAGAAGGAAACATAAGCTTATTTACATTCACTGCTGAAAAATGTTTTTCTTTTTCCTGCCTCTTTAATTGATTTGCTATATATAAGCTATAAGTTACTTGTTTGCTATCTTCTGCCGTAATCAATCTTTTTGACCCAACAAGACACCAAAGGCAGCCTTTGAGACTTTCCTGTTCCTTCATCTTCATCTTTATCTAGGCCAAGACCCATTTTAAATTTTCGCTCAAAGGCATGTCTTCTTCTTTCCTTTAGTGTCTCTTTCTTGTTTTTGGAATTTGTTGAGGATATATGAATAGGCCTAGTGTTTTGATTTATGTGGGTAGTTGGCTTCATTTAGGAATTTGCCTTTGGGTCTTCGTGGAACAGTGAATTCGGGATTCTTAATCGTATTATTCTGAGATTCTTCCTTCTTTTTGAGGTTTCCTAGAAAGAAGCTATACTTTTTCTACATCTCTTGGTTCTCAACTTTTGGTAAACCATCATTTTCTTGTTTCTATTTGTTTAATTGGCCTTCAAATTTGGCCTTTTTTTGGAGTTCCTCTCCAAATATATCAAGAAAGTTTGTATTTGTAATTCAAATCCTGAAGCAAGCTGATTTTGCTTTGATGTTTATTTTCTCCCTCTTTTTAGACGATTAGCTTATCCTCTTTGCATTTGTTTCTGGAATAGAGTCTTGAAGTGATACTACAACTTAAGCTATTGTTTAACAAGCTGCATTTTACTGGGATCTGTTTCTGATTAGCTGCAATGAGGTTTAGGTTGTGGATCTCTCGCTCACACACACACACGTGTGCGCACACCGAGACAAGTGTCTTTTGGTCATTGATTGTTCACTATTTCTTTGTTTTTAGTTCAGTCTCACCTTCTTTAATCCTTTCCTTGAAGTGTAGTACTCTATTTTGACCTCTTTAATTAATGTTGTGCCCTGATTCTCCCCCCTCCTTAAATTAATAACAGAGCTAAATATATAAACTTGTGTTTTTCGTTATTCCGTTTCTATTTCTATTTAGTGTTTCTTGCACTTTGACTATCATATTATTTTTTTAGCAACTAGTTCTCTCTTTTTTTTTAAGTATGCCTAGCATTTTGTCTTGTCTTCTTCTCGCTCATTGTTTTCTCTTTTCGAAATGCTTTTACTTGATCCTTGCTTATCGGAAACAACCTATCTAATTTGCAAGATGCAGCTAAGGTCTGTGGACACACTACCCTCTCTAGACCCCACTTGTGAAATTACACTAGTATGTTACCGTTATTTGTTGTTTACTATCTTCTATGAAAACACTGATTTCACCATATGCAGAAAGGATAGAAAAACTTATTAACCGTCAATGTGGAATATTCTATCTTAACCAGCTTCTTTTTGAAGGTCTATTTGTATAAGGTAGATTGTAAACTACACATTGTCTCTTCTCCACCACTGATATCACCATCTAAAGAAGATAGTGTATTGACTCTTGACAATCTTTTGAGCACCTATCTGAAAACAGAATATTAGGTCTTTCCCCATGTGTTTGGAGAGAATTTCTGTCATATGTTCTTTTTCATGTATTCACTACTTCTGATATATTGATGTGTAAGAAGTAGAATTTTATCAATTGTCGTGCTTCTAATTTCTTGTCTCTGAAATAGTAATGGTGGGACACTTGTGTGTTTTTAGTAATGGTATTAATTCGTCAAATGACTATGCATAGGTATACATTTTTAGCACTTTTCTAATTTTTCTTGTTATTTTAGAAGTCCTTGTTGTAGCTTCTGTCCCTGCGTCATCCAACTTCAAATATTTATTTGTTTCCCAGGAAGAAGAACATGATGATTCTCAAGCTGATAAATCAAATGAAATTCATGATAGTTCCGCGAAAGAACTAAACCAGGTATGCATGTGTACTTCTTAGAGAACACTTTCTCCAGTTAAATGTTGTTATTCACAAGATGCCTTGTAAGGCTATAAATTTAATTTTCCAATAAAAAAATTACTTTGATGGGGAACAGCAGGAGAACTTGTCCGAGCAACAAGCTGAACCAGAAGAAGTTGGACATGAGGGAGAAGGTGTTGAGGATCCGAAGGATGCAAATGTTGATAATCAACAATCGGTTCCCCGAAAGTTCCATCAGAATTTCAGGGGTAATCGTGGTGGTGGTGGTGGAGGAGGCCGTCGTGGATATTCCAATGGCCGTGGAGGTCGTGGCAGAGGTCGCTCTTATAATGATGATCGCAACCCATACTATGATCAACCTGGTAATTATTACCCTAGGAATTATCCTAATTATCGGGGAAGGGGTGGTAGGGGTAGCCGTGGTGGTGGGAATTATAACCACTATGCTTCAGGTGATCAAGCTAGAAATGTCCCCGCTTTTTCATGATTGTTTAGGTGAGCATATGCTATACCTTTTTTGTCGGAGGGTAATTAAGCTATTTCCCGATTAACGTGAAGCACTCAATGTGTCCAAACTGTTTTTTCTTGTGTTATGCCTTTCCAGAGGAGCATTGGAAAAATGGTTTAAGAGTAGTAAATTTTGAACTTTACAACTTGCAGATCAATTTTGAGTCTTAAAAGAGTACTACTGGTTTGATCTCAAGTGAAATTGTATGATATGTCTGCTATGCTCTGAGTGAGTAAAAGCTGCCTGCTGTTATATAACATTCAGAAGGGTGATATATCCAGATGTGCCTTTTTAAGGCTTCTCTAGTTGGATTTTATCCCTAGTTTCAAACATTGTGCAAACATAGCCTTTGGGAAATTGTTTTCCCAGACAATGTTTGATTCTGGTCTAGTGTATGCTCATATATTGCTTAACCTTATTGAAAAGATTATGATTTAACCTTCATCCAAAAGGAATTTTCAGTTTGTTAAAAAGGAATCTTTAAGGCTGTGGTTGCATGAAGATCTATATTTTGCAAGAAAAATAAAAGAGTATTATTAGTATTAAATAGCTACTTGAAGAAGGAAATTCCACTTTTTTTTGGGCGATGAGGGAAACTCACAATCGCTATCTTTTGGATGTGCAAAAGGTAGAATCAAGGGTTCTTGTACATTAGTTCACAATAGCTATCTTTCAGTTGTATTTGTTTAGCAACTGCTGAACTTATTTCATGGATCTGATATAATAGATGCTGAAATATGTGCATCAGTTGCTGTAATTATTGCAATTTCAATACACAATTGTTCAGACGAACATATAATGAATTCAATATATGTAGATTTATCTTCTTCTTTTTTTTAAAAAAAAGAACAAGAATATCTTACTCCATCTATGAAATTTAACACATCCAAATATACGGAGGTTTCAAGAACCATATCTCTTATTTGATTGAGGTGATCATTAAACTCATATGTACTATATGTTTTTGTTGCTTTATTAAATTGATAAATGATTTTTTTTCACTCTGAAAAGTATCTCATATATTTTCTCCGAAGTATCTCATGCAACAAACATAATAGGACGAAGAAAAGACAATTTTAACCATTTTTTTAATGCTTGGACGTTTATCAGGATTAACATATAATTTAGGATATTATTCACAAAGCTACTCATCTACTCAAAAAAGTATCGATAGGAGGCATCACATTTAGTGTTAATTACACAAAAAACCATCAGAAATATGGTTCTTTGTATCTTGTGCTATGGCTGACAACAACTCTCCTCTGTATTTACTATTCAAGAATATTACATCTACATCTATGACTTTTCGAATATGTCGAAAACCATGAATAAAAGTTCAATAGAGAAATAAAAACACCTTAAATGTACCATTTTCATCAAACATCAAATTATCAACATAAACATGATAATACGGATCGATCTTTTGATGCACTTCAAAATAAATTATTTTTAAATCTTTTCAAGAATCAAGCATAGTTATTTTGATAAATCAATAAAGTGTATCAATTTGTTTAAGAAAACTTCATTAATTTTTGTTAGTGGTGTTGGGAATATCTATAAAATGATTAATTATACTGACAGAGAATAAAACATCATGTTAAAGCATATTTCTTAAAGTTCAAAAATTTAATAATTAAAGTTTAATGATACCAAAAAGTGAAAAAATGGACTTCTTTTATATGAAGAAAAGACTTTCCTAAAAAAAAAAAAATCAATATGCTTCTTTCTTGGTGTATAATAAGTTGGTTAAAAATAAAATAAAATAAAATAAAATAAAATAAAACTTGTGGTAGCCGCATATAATGAACGGTAATTAAAATTTAGCCATAAAAGTTATTTTACGAGCATCAACTTTTTATCTTGATAATAAAGATCATCTTTAGGTGTTTAATTATATTATATTATAAATAAAGAGGAACATAATTTATTGACTTTTTTTTTTTAAAAAAAATTATAATCTATCAAAAGCAAATTCCTTATCCCAATCACAGTAAAGATTGTATTTATAAATATAATTTATTATACTTTTTTATAAAGATGAATGTCAGATTATAACTTACATCTTATATGAATTTAAGTTCATAAAGGGTAAGTTATTCTCTTTATATTTGTTTTAATGAAAGGTAAAATTTATTCATAATTAGTGCATATACGGTACACTAATTTAATATGTGTGTCATATGTTTAAATTTAGAGTTCACTTTACTTAATTTTGATTAATTAATACGTATTTGACATCATTAAAATACCTAACCGTAAAAAAGTACATTAGTTTGGTGTATATACCAAGTGGGGTTATGTTTTTTTTTTTTATTTATGTTAATCTATTTTTTTAGTTTGTTTAAAAAAATCATTTATTTAGAAAAAATTTATTTAATTTTGTCTTGAGTGATAATTTTTTATATTCATATAAATAATATAACATTTTCGACTATAAATTTTGTAAAAACTTTATTTTTCCTACTTTTTGTGTGCGGCTTATAATTTGTGAAACTTTTGAAGAAAATGAATATGTGTATAAACAGAATAAGATAAATTGATAAAGTATGAAAAATCAATTTAAAGCGAAAGAATAAAATTTCAAAATCAATTTATCTGTCAATTTTTTTCCCCATATATTTATCTCTTTTTATGAATGAAAGCAGAGGGCTCAATAGTATTGGTGGCGTAAAATCGTTAGAGATATTATTTTTTTTAAAAAATTATTTTATAAAAGAAAATAAGTAATAATTGTAGTGTGAAATTTGCAAAAATTTGACGATTTATATTATATTATATTATACTATACTATGTATTTGTCAACTATTTTTAATATAATCAGTTGGATAAACGACTATTTAAATTAAGGTTGTGTTTGGTATAGAGGAAAATGTTCTCCAAGGTTGGAAAATATTTTCTTGAAAAATAAGTTGGTTTTTATTCATTTTTTCATGTTTGGTTGGTGATTGGAAAATATTTTTAAGTAAAATATGTTCTATTGTTTGGTTAGTGAATGGAAATATTTTTTAGAAAATATTAAATAGTAAAATAATTTTTAACATGAAAATATTTCATAATTAAAAATATTTTTTAAAAATAAATATTTAAATTTTTGGAGGGTTTGGGGTGTGTGGCCATGGGGGTGTGTTGGGGGGGGGGGGGGAGTAAAAGAAACGAAAATTTTAAAATATAAATTTCTTAAAAAAATAAATTGTAAATTTTTTGTGTATGTTTGGGGAAGGGGAGGTTGGGCCGAGGTAGAGTAAAAGTTAAAATTTTTAAATAAATTTTAGTTTTTTGGTTGGGGTGGCGGAGGGGAGGTGGAGTTAAAAATTAATATTTTGAAAATTTAATTTTGTAAAATAAATTTTTATTCTTTTTGTATTGTTTTGGGGGGAGGGGGTGCCGGGTGTTGGGGGCGGCATGGATTAAGAAATTGAAGTTGTCAAAATTTGAATTTTTTTTAAAAAATAAATTTTAAAAGGGGCTGGGGTTGGAGTAATGGAGGCCTTGTAAGAGTTTTGAGGGGTAAGGGTGAGGGGTAGGGATAGAGGTACGGATGGCAAAATAAATAAATTTTTTAAAATTTGTATTATTTTTAAAATAAATTTTAAATTTTTTTGTGGGGTGGTGATAGGGATGAGATTAAAAAGAATTTAATTTGAGAAGAATGAGAGTTTTCAAAATGTTTTCCTTAATTTTTCGAAGGAAGTTATTTTTTTTTTAAATTTGTGAAAAATGAGTTAATTTATAAAATATTTTTTAAAACATTTAAGCCAATTAAACACGAAAAATTTAAAAAAATATTTTCTCCGTACCAAACTCACCCTAATTGTTGTCGGTTTTCCTATCAACTTGCTCCTATTTAAATCGTATATTTTCACGTGCCTTATGCTATATCTGAGTCTTGTATAGGCTCCACTCATTTTCCTAAACTTTAAATTTGGATGAAGTTGAGACGACATACATGATACCTTTATTTATTCCTTAATCCTTAGCACACAATAGAACAAACCTGGGACATTTTATCAACTTTCCTCTAATCAAATCCTAAAAAATGTTACTTTTTGCTCGTTTTAATTTGTTTGTCCTGCTTTCATTCCATATGATATATTTGGGCTTGGTGCATTGACATATCTTTAATTTAAAACTATAAAATCAAAAGTTCTTTTTTTTTAAAAAAATAAAAATTTTAAGCTTCGTGTCAAGTCAAAATAGAACAAATAAATCGAAACAGGGGGAGTGTGTGTATATATACAGGGGCTCACCTAGGGAGGGGTGAGGGTTGAAAACTTACACTATATATATAAGGTAAATTTTCTATATTTTCATATATATATATATTGAACTTGAACCCCCTAAAAAATAAGCAAAGTCTAGCATAATGGTAGGTCTCCTTTTACATGAACCCTTATACTCAAGGTTTGAATCCCACCTAAAGGATTATTTTTTTAAGCTTTTCTTAATTATTCCTTTGAAAATTGTATTTTGTTGATTTATTCGCACATTTATACTTTTGTTATATTTCGAGCCCCCTGAGTTAAAATCCTAAATCCGCCACGATATATATAAAAGTAACACATTCTTCACCACAAACATCTTGGTTGTGCGTATGAAAAGGACCTCTTTGGATTCTTTTGTTCTTAGACAATGCATGCACATATGGAGTTGTGAATGAACCACACAAATTAAAAAAATTCATTGGAAATGGATCTTGTGGGGATTAAAATTCCATATGTTAACATCATTTCAAGTATAATTTTCCATTTGGCTTGTGAATGTTTCCTAGGCATCTTTGTGTTTGTGCACAATGACCATTACATATTTTAAGAAGAAAACTTTATAACTACCTCAATGGATTCATTTCTCATATAATATCATTCTATATTTCTTTTTTCCAATACACGGAAATATTATATTTTATAGTGACGATCAGTGAGATTCAAATTCAAAACTTCTAATTACGCTCTCTCTATATAAATTGTATAAATCCATTTTGATGACATAACATTTATTTATTTAAGTAGGTCTTAATTTGTAGATATCATAAATGATACAATTTGAGCTAATTATTTGATGCTAGCCAGGGTGTGATTAGTTAAATGTTCCTTTGAACAGGAGAAGTTGGTTTTATATCCAATAAATTCACTTTATAAAGAGCATAACTTCCCATGATCAAATAAGAATAGAATTTGTCATCTTCTAGTACGAAATGATATCCAACTTTTTAGGTATGAAAGAATACATGGATAGACATTTAAATTTGATCTCAACTATCAGATGAATATTACAATTGACTAAATGATCATCTAAACATCTTAACTTGTAATTTTTACTCTATCTTGTGGACATATGATGCTGACATGACAAAATATATTTCTCTCAAACAAATTTGAGCATGTGAAAATTATGAAAATTATATTTCAAAACAAGTAAAGATTCGTCAAATTTAGTTTTTGAATTTCAAGAAAAATATAGTACATTGATTTCAGCAGGAGAAACAACTCCTAATTAAATCATTCGAATCAAATAACCAACATCTAAAGATTAATTGTGTTGGCTTGTTAAATGAAAGAATGGGACACCAAAAAGGGGTTTGAAAAAGTCTCTCAATTGATTGAAATGCTTTCAATGGCTTTCAACGATTTTATTAAGCATTGATGAGCTTTAAATAGCCAACATAAAATAAAAATCAGCATAATTTGAAATTCAAACTAACCTAAAATATCTCAACAACTTAACTAAAATTCAAAATTCAAATTCATCTTAAACTAAATAATTTATTTTGCTAAAAACTACTGCAGTAACTAAAAGCAAATCTCAACAAATTCCTTTTTTTTTTTTTGAATCAATGAAAAGGAGCAACATGCTTCTAGGTAAACAAGTTTTTGAACAAAGGGTATACATGATATGATACCTTAGACATATCTCATATCGAAAAAAAGAAAAGAAAAAAGTGAAGTACCATATAAGAGAAATAACACGTTGACGAAACTCACATATTTTTGAGCTTCATAATAGTATAGACCAAGATACAAATCCATTAGTCCGCTTGAACTTTGACAAATGTAGTCCATGGCAAATTAGATATGTCAAAGTCAGACTCCCGTAATATGATCATATTGATAGAAAAATCTCAGTAAGGATGCTGAGTTCCTAAAAGAGGTGCATACAACCCCTATGTTAGAGGACAAGCTGATGAAGGTGAGTCAAAGGTCAAAATGAAAGACCGAAGACTTCTAGGTTGGCAAATTTCATAAAATAAAATGAATCCACATAACACCTTAGACAAATTTCACCTCGAAAAGTAAGAAAAAGAAGGGCTTATAGAAAACAAAACATGAGTTTACATGAAATATATTTTTGAGCTTGATGATGATGTAACCCAAATAGAAGCAATCAATTAGTTCTATTGGGCCAAAACATAGAACATGTGCAATGGTTATTGGGTTATCACACCTTATAGTGTAACAATTTTTTTGTTATTTCATTAGTGCATAAAAATTAAACTCAAGTTTCATAAATACCATACTGTTTATTCATAATTTCTAGTTTTCTCGACTCTTTTAAAAATTATCAAAAATCCCAATTTTTTCTGTGTCGGCTGATACCTTTGATACCTTAATATGAATTTAAATCTGTTACGTTAAATAAGGAAAAAAATCTTACAATTAAAAGGTGATTCCTTAATTTTAACACAGTTATTTCTTTCCTTTTCAAATTTTTCGCTCCTTTTCAAAATTATTTTCACACAATTATTTCTTTCCTTTTCAAAATTTCCTTTTCATTCTTTGTTCCAAAGTTTTTCCTAAACTGATTTTGTCCATTTGATCAACAAAAATTTACAATGGATTCTCAAACAATAAGCGACAATGCCAGCACCATCAAGATGAGTCCATTGAAGAGGCTTCCCAAGAAGAGATGGAGGTCATCAAGAATATATCTTCAACTTCAAAACCCAAAGTCCCAAAATGACATGTAAAAAAGGGGGAAAAAGGAAAAGTTCATTACCATTTGCCTTTTGTTGCCGAAAGTTTGATTCTTCAACATAGTTTTTACAATTTCTTCATTGTTGAAATAATGTAGGATACCATTTTCTTTACTTGTTTGTGTGTGGGGTTTTTTTTTACATTTTTTTCATGTATCAAATTTATACTATTTGTTTTTGTGTGTGTCTTTCTGTATGAATTTTGTGAATTAATACACAAATTTCATATTATTTACATATTGATACGTGAAAGCACACCAGGTATTTGTGAAAATGCAGTTGGGGATTCCAAATTTGAAAAATCATAATTCAAGTATCAAATATACTTTTCATGTACATTAAGTCAAATATCAAGTATCTACAACACAAATAATCTAAAATGTTGTCCAAGAATCAAATAGACGGAGTATCAAAACCTTAAATTAAGTACATAAATTCAAGTATCAAATATAAAAAGAGTAATAATCTAAAATTTTATTCGACTATCAGAAGAAAAAAATAAACAAATGATACCTTGTTGATTTTGAATCATATAAAGTTCTTATAAACCAAATATCAACACATAATAAAACATTATAAACCAAATATAAAATCGTAATAAAGCATTATAAATCAAGTATCAAATATCATTCTTTTTGAAGCACAAAGCTTTCAGTATGGCAGATCAAGATTGAGACATTCATAATTAATTAATTTTTTTTTTTGGAGACAACAAAGAAACTAAAAATATCATCTTTTTTTTCAAATCTTAAATGGAACAAAGAATGAAAAAGAAAGAAATATTTGTGTGAAAATAATTTTGAAAAGGGGCGAAAATTTAAAAAGAAAAGAAACAATTGTGTTAAAATTAATTATGGATTAGGTTTAATTTGAAATTAATTATGGATAATTGGCTAGACAACTAAGTGGATTCTAAAATTGAAAATAGCCATAATAATAGGCTAGTAAAAATTGAGTGGGGAAAGTTAATGCTAAAGTATCATATGGGAGGAGAGAATGTAAAAAAATGAAAATTTTGTAATTTTTTCAAATGGTAAGAAATTTTAAAAATTATGATAAAATAAGTTGTGTATTTATATAATTTTTCCTTATACTGAAATAGAGGTAATGATCCTATATTGGACCAAGTCAATATAGCATCAAATCTCTCTTTGTATAATGGAAGGTTGACACAATTGAGGAACATATTCTGTACATCAACAACTACTATAAAAAGGGTTCAAGCAGAACTCTAAATTCCAACATCAAGCCAAAGAAAATTTACCAAAAACCATAAGTTGAACAACAAAAATCTTTTACTCAACAACAAAAAAAGAAGAAAAAATGGGTGCTAACTATTCAGCTACTTTGCATGAAGCTCATAATATGCCAATTACACCACAAATCAAGAGGTCTCAAGTCATTGCTTTCCACTCTTCAACTAAATGGAAGCTCCATTTTGATTCTTTGAAACATACAAACAAATTGGTAACCATTTTGCTTGAACTAATTTTATGCTAGTTTCTCTAATGAGATATTGTATATGCTTTTGACTTAGACTTTAAGTTATCTATATCGTCAGTATAAGAAATTTTTACTTCATCAGGTCATCTTTACCTATTGTAGCAGGTAAACTGCTCTACTTTCAAAATTTCTAACCCCACATTAAGGAAGCTTACGTGTAAATATTCTTTAGATGATCTGATGGTGTAAATTTTTTTTTTTTACACTCTCGGTGTGTACTAAACTCTTTTAAAACTTATGGTATCACTTTATTTTAACTGTCTTATTTTTCACATGCGTTATCTCACTTCTTATCAAAGTTACATGTAAATATATAATTATCTTTTTGTGATCCAATAATATAAATGAATCTTTTTACACTGTCAGTATATAAAAGTTAAACTCATCGTATATTAGAAGGCACTAATAATTGAATATTTTTGCTCTGTTGTTACTAGGTTGTCATTGACTTCACAGCTACATGGTGTGGTCCTTGCAAATACATGGAACCAGTTCTAAATGACTTTGCTGCAAAATATACAGATGTTGAGTTTGTCAAGATTGATGTTGATGAATTGGCTGTATGAATTCTTAACATCACAATCCTTTTCTATTTTCTTATGTACTCGTTGTGAATTGACTGTTAAGTTGAGTGACTATATGAGAAATCAACCCCTACTTGTCTGACATCTCAAATCATGGTTGAATTGTAAACAGGACGTAGCTCAGGAATATGGGGTTGAAGCGATGCCAACGTTCATGCTGATAAAGAAGGGGAAGGTTGTTGACAAGATTGTTGGAGCAGATAAAGATGGACTAAAGATGAAAATTGAGAAACACAGAGTTATGTTCATCTAGGAAAATTAAACCAAAGTGTTGAGCAGAGTTTGCTGGACTGACAGAGGATTAATGATTGACACTTACCCTGTAGAATAAAAATCCATATATTTGATGCATTTTGATTGAAAAAACTAGCTTATGAGTACTCATTACTGGTTCTTGCTCACTTATTATTGTAAACTTCACTTAAAGAGGCTGATTAAAGCACTAATGTTTCACATTTACTTGGTTTGAAGAAGTAATTAAGTGTATTTCTGAGTTTCGTGTTCTTATAATGTTCTTTTCCCAAATCGAACATCCTATATCACACACGCAAAATCAAAGTTTAAACTTTATGAGTTCGATATACAACTAATCCTGCTAACCATTTGTATTATTGGGTTCTAAAAATTTAATATGTTTACATATTTAGCAGATTTTTTAACACACAAACAAAGTGTCAGCCAAAACTATTGAATTCATCTAAACTCATAACTCAGACTCCATCTATTCAATTTGTTTGTCTAGCTTTAATTTGACACAAAATTCAAAAAAATAAAAAAGATTTTCGAATCTTGTGTTTAAAACTAAAGATATGCGGAATGTACCAAAATCTTTTATAGTCTCAAAGATATCGCATGAGATTAAGAAGTTAAAAAGCAAGAAATAATTTTTTTCCAAATAAACTAAAAAAAAAAAGTAAGACACACAAATTGAAATCGATCCCCCCCAAACCTCATAAAAATATATGCATCCACCCATTTGCTTTTTTTTTTTTTTTGGAAGCTCTCTCAAAATTATTCTTATGCGATGAAATCTTTCAAAGACAAATGTTAATAATCAAGGAATACTCCAGAGTTCCTTTATTTATTTATAGATAATGAATAATAATTTCTCTTAAAGTCAAAATTGACTCTGAATATAAATAAAATTGAAATTAAATTTCAAATAGGATTGAGAATCAAAAGAGAATATGAACGAAAAACCGAACAAACTCTCCCTCCAGGTAAAGGGCCAAATGGATCAGCAAGTGGAGGAGCTATGTGCACAAGCTTCATGCTTGCTAAAGTTCTACAGTATATATGCTTATATGTAACTAGAGGTGGCAAATACGTGTAGTGGATCGAATTTAGATGGATTGAGCCAAAATGGATTGGATCACAATCCATTCAGATAAAATATAGGTAAATATGAATTTGGTCAAATATGGTTTGGGTAAAAATGGTTCCAACCCACTTTATTCTTTTGAAACCAAAAAAATTAGATAATTTTTTTAAATTTTTTTTTTCTATTTCCATACCCTATCACCCACCCACTCCCAACCTTCATCTTCACCTTACCCGCACCTCTATCACCCCCAATTTTAAATTAAAAAATATCAAGAAAAATTTGTCCACCCTACCCGTCCCTACATCCCACCCTATCACCATTTAAAAAAAAAATATTTCATCCCCAAACCCCTCCAGACCCCCTACGCCCAAATACTTAAAAAAAGAAAATAAAAAAGAAAGTTAAATTTCAACCCCAAGTCCCACCGGACCTCAATTTTTTATAAAGAAAAATTTCATAGAAAAGAATTCATTCCACCTCCCCATTTTCATTGTAACCCCCTCCCCCGACTCGCTACCACCACCTAGGGGTGGCATTTGATTCTTCGGTTCGATTTTAGTTCGGTTCTTCGGTGCACCAAAGTTTTGAGACCCCTACACTGAACACCAAATTGAAGAATTGAACTTTTGAATAAAGAACACCGACATCGCACTGAAACACCGAAATAGTTTGGTTCGGTTCGATGTTTTGATTTTTCGGTACTTATGCCCACCCCAATAAAATATTAAAAAAAGTTATTTTTTTTTCGCCACTTCCCCTCCCCCCCCCCCCCCCCCCCCACATTTCCATCCTACCCCCATCCCCTTACCCCCACTCTTGGCCTCAAAAATTTTTTAAGAGAAGAAAAAATTCACGCATATAAAAATTCTTTTTAGTGCAATTAAGAATTTTTCATTATGAATGGGGGATCTATGGATCTATATGAGTACCCATATTTTCTTCATTTTGATCATATTTGTATGAGCTCTTAAAATAGATCAATCCATATTTATCCATTTAAAAAATATGAGTGATCCATTAAAATAAATATGGATGAAATGGACTCATTTTACCTTATATGTATTTAAATTGTCACCCCTATATATAACAAAGTCGGAGGCTAGATTTGAGGTTTATGGATTCAAATAGAGATGAGAAATGATCAAATCGAGTCAAATATGAGCGGGTTGAAAATGAATTGATAAATATAAAAACATATCCGATCCACCTATATTTGATTTGGATAAAAAAAAAAATGAGAGACCAACGAATAAATGCATATTTATATTATATGTTGCTTCTTATTATGTAAAAGGGTTAAGTACTCCTAAATTAAAAACATTTTTTGTTTGTAATATATTATAACCTCAGTTGGAAACTCTAGCATGCAACTCAATCAAAGCATATATGCACGTTTAGGGAGTTTCTCTAACCGACAACAATCACATATAAGCTGATGATGATATAATATTTGCACTGTCATTGTCACAACCGCCCAATTCTTGCCAAGGTTAAGGGCGACCAACCAATCTTGGATCCACAATCAATAACTGTCAAACTTTTGGGACATGAGAGGCATGACATTTATCCTGCGCTAGCAATGTAGTTTATGGGTTAGAGTTGTTATTTACTCACACCCATATGGATGCTCAATACTCCTCCGGGGACTCAATATGTTCATATCAATCAAATTCAATCAACTCTTCATATTAGTTTTATTTCGACTCCATTCAATCAATCAACAAATCTACCAATCAACCATGTCCACCTCAATTTGAAGATCCATTTGTTTCTATTAATTTTATGTTGAGTGAATTTCGTAAAGTTACTTCTCTCGATATTTTATACTCTCTTTTATAAAATAGACTACTTTTATCTCTTATAGATATAAGTCAACTGATCAAATCATGTTTAAGTATTGTGCTTCTTTTGATATATCACTCTTTTATTGTCTAATTTATCATCTTTCGATAATTATTTTACTAACTTTTGTATGACACCCGATTATTTCAATGAGCCTTTAATGATAATGAACTTTAAACAACATAGATGAAAGGGTTATTCTTAGCACCCAAAGTCAAATAGAAACTACATTCCATCAACTTTTTGGGTACAATTAAATAATAATTAAAAAAATGATTTACAAAATATTTTTCATTGTTAAAAATGTTTTTCACGACAAACATTTTAATTAATACCTAAAGAATCTTAATGGAACAAATGTTAAGAAAGTGGCAGACTTCACTTTAATTATTTAATTCTGCTATGCATGTCTTTTAGACGCTTTTGTGTTTTTGCACAAGTACAATTACATATTCTAATAACTCAACTTAAATTCCCAATTCCTAATTCGAATATTTACATGTTGAATTAAATGAATCATTTTTATCTAAAAATTTAAATCGTTAAAAGATATAGTTTTTATTTATTTAGGTTCTCAATAATTCCTAGCTTGTTTTAAGTGACAGATTCAAAATTTTGAATTTATAGATTCTTAATTTGCGCACATGATAACTTATGGTACTGTATGGTATAGTATGATATCGTACAATACAACACCATACACAATATTTGGATAGACTGTATGGTTGCTATTATTTATGACAATTTGTTATTTGATTTGATTGTATGGTATTGTATCGTAACTTATAAATTTACCAAAATGTCCTTAATTATTATAAATATTAAATTTATCAGTATTTTCTTAATAATTTTTTTTTAACAAAATAAATACATAGAATCAATTAAAAAAATATACAAGCTAATATATCTCCAATATTGTAAGTGGACGTTTTGATGTTTTACAAAGTTTGGATTGAAACTCAGTTCATTTTCTCAACTTTAGGGATTCAAATTTCAACTTTCTCTAATCAAATAATGATTAATTAAGTTAATAAACTCAAATAATCATGGAAAATCATAAAAATAAAATATTAGACTATAAAAATCAAACTCATTATACTAAAGTGGCCGGTAATAAT
The DNA here is from genome assembly GCA_029948455.1 of Solanum rostratum. NCBI lineage: Eukaryota > Viridiplantae > Streptophyta > Magnoliopsida > Solanales > Solanaceae > Solanum > Solanum rostratum. The sequence goes on from CM057046.1 coordinate 9,452,793, forward strand.
CCTGCATAAGAAATATTGGAATAAGATACCAAAGCAATATAGCATCAAATCTCTCTTTGTATAATGGAACGGTCAAAATAATTGAGGAACAACCGAAATAGGTTGTGGTGAAGTGGCGGGACTATTTTACTTTAACTAAAGGTTTCGGAATTGAGCCGTGAATATGAAACAATTCTGTTAAGAATGTCATCTCCGAATGAACCCTGTAATGCGTAATTCGAATTTAGTCGAGCTTCAATGCAGGCTCCAAACACTAGATGGAAAAATAAAATAATTGAGGAACATATTCTGTGTTAGTTTTAAGTTGTTTACACGTTTGAAAAAAAGCAAAATTTTAGTACATCAGCAACCAATATAAAAAGGGTTTGAACCTCTAAATTCCAACATCAAGCCAAAGAAAATCTACCAAAAACCAGAAGTTGAAGAGCAAAAATCTTTAAATCCACAGAGAAAAATGGGTGCTAACAACTCAACTACTTTGCAAGAAGCTCATAATCTGCCAATCACACCACAAATCAAGAGGTCTCAAGTCATTGCTTTCCATTCTTCAACTAAATGGAAGCTCCATTTTGATTCTTTAAAACATACAAACAAATTGGTAACTTTAGTGTTAGTATATAAAAAATTAAACTCATTGTATGTCAGAAGGTACTAATCATTTTGTTCTGGTGTTACTAGGTTGTTATTGACTTCACAGCTACATGGTGTGGTCCTTGCAAATACATGGAACCAGTTCTTAATGACTTTGCTGCAAAATATACAGATGTTGAGTTTGTCAAGATTGATGTTGATGAATTGACTGTATGAATTCTTAACATCACAATCCTTTTCTATTCTGTTATGTACTCGTTGTGAATTGACTGTTAAGTTGAGTGACCATATGAGAAATCAACCTGACGTCTCAAATTTTGGTTGAATTGTAAACAGGACGTAGCTCAGGAGTATGGGGTTGAAGCGATGCCAACGTTCATGCTGATAAAGAAGGGGAAGGTTGTTGACAAGATTGTTGGAGCAGATAAAGATGGACTAAAGATGAAAATTGAGAAACACAGAGCTATGTTCATCTAAACAAATAACTTAAAACCAAAGTGTTTTCAACAAATGTTTTGAGCAGAGTTTGCTGGAATGACAGAGGATTAATGGTTGATACTTCCCCTGTAGAATAAAACTTTCATATCTTTATCACATTTTGATATTATTCATCTCCAGTTATTATTCACTTATTATAATAAACTTCACATTGATGAAGCTGATTAAAGCACCATTTGGTTTGAATAAGTGTATCAATGAGTTTTATGGTACGTAGTTATAATGTTATTTATTCAAATCCAACATCCTATAGTCATATACGCACATTTAGAAGTTCGGCAATTACAATAATTTCAAAGATTTTTCCTAATTTTATCCGTGTCAACAAACAATTCGAAATACTTCCACTTCAATTTCACCTCCCTAACCTATCTTAAAGGGAAGATGGTTGGTTATCTTCTGAAGGAATTCAAACCCAGAGAGATAGAAGTTAGAACTCTTTTCCAGAAGAGATAAGGCATTAGGCAATCTTTTCTGTCATCGATTGACTCCTATTACTACTTCCTGGGAATGGAGGCCAGTTGACTGTAAGGAGAGGAGCTGCTGTGAAACGGCGATCCCCCTTTTCCATTGAAGTAGTGAGGATCTCCTTTCCCACCATTCCTGTCTATTATTGATAGGAATTTTATCGATTTGATTGTTTTACCGAGAAGGTCTACGTTCAGAGTCCATATAGCTCTAAAAAAATAAAAAATGCAAAATTCTTTTTATATGATTTTCATTTTTCGTTATTATTTCTTGCTTGAAACTAAGTGAAATCCAATTATTTTTATAAGTTTACTCACGACAATCGTTTAAGTAGATGAAAGAAAAAGTGCACATCAATGAATCCAATGAATAATTTTTGCGATTGCAGATAGACAAACCAACCTTTTGTCATTAATCTTCAGAGCATACCACTAAGCTTACTAACCATTTGCATTATTAGGCGCGAAATTTAATATTTTTACATATTTAGCATATTTCTTAACACACAAACTGTTGAAAAAGATGATTTTAGTATGTCAAAAATATATTTTCATCTAATATTATTTTTCACCATCTTAATATATTATTAATAATTAGTCTTAAATGGATGATTAATAAGAGAATATGAATGCCCTCTAAATGTTATTTTGACAATATAAATGTGTCATTATACTCTCTCATAATTGTATACATTTATTCTTGAATCCATTTATTTTTTACACAAGGACAAAAAAGTGAAGTCTTCTCTCTATATATATAGTGATATCCATATCAATTTCATTTAACATATCCAATAACAATTTTATTTGTTGTACTATTCAATATCAATTACATCCCGTGTATCCATATTCAATATCAATTTCATATATCCATTATCAAATATATATGTGCTGATGTATCTAGTGTATCAAATGTGCTCTAATACATTTGTCAAATAATCTGGTATTGATTATCCACTGATGTATCACATGTATATTTGCATTATATAGAAGAAGATGATGATAATACACTCAAAATTGCCTAGATTCACTACAACAATATCAATGAAATTCATTACAAATTTGGGGTAATAACAATAATTTCATCTTTTTTGACTTTTGAAAATAAGTACCTCACTTTAATATCCAACTTAATCATTTGAATCTTGACTTGCAACTATATATATTTAATATCTAGAGACGGCGTCTGTTGCTTTTATGGTTTGTTGGGATAGTTGTTATGTACAACAACAACATACCCACTGGAATCCCACAAGTGGGGTCTGAGGAGGGTAGAATGTACGCAGACCTTATCACTACCTCATGGAAGTAGAGAAGTTGTTTCTTGGGAACCACTAGCAAGAGAGGCCGATTTGTGAAAATGACATATGAATTTGTATTTTTTTTTAATTAGGAATGTTTCCTTAATTATGTAATTTTTTCTTAAATTTAAACCTTGGTGGTCATCCTTTTAACTTTGGTCAATCTTTTAACAATAAGAAATTAGTATAAAATTATTTTTAAGAAATTCTAAAAAAAAAAAATGGACTTCATAAATTTACCCCTCGGGTTATGTCATCATCCAACTTAAAAACATGTGTAGAATATGAACTCATCCAATATCATATAAAGTTTTTTGATATTTTCTCTTATTCCTATATAAAATATAACAATTTGTCTTCAGAAACTTGCTAGCCAGACGCCTTATCACTTTTGGCCCTCCCTCATGGTCATCACAAAAACATTTAATTTGGATGAACTTAGACTACAAAGAGGAAAGGATTATTCCTTAGCACCCACAACTCAAATAAAAGACAAAGAGGAACCAAATTCCATCAACTTTGGATTCAATTAAATACTAATCAAACAAATGATTTACATGATGCTTTTCATTATAAAAATATTTTTCATGACAAATATTCTAGTTGTACTTAAAGGACCACAATGGAACAGATGTTAAGAAACTGGCTGACTTCACTTTACAATTCAATTGGATTCTGGACAATGAATATATATGAAGTTGTAATTGAACTGCACACCATTTCCATTGGAAAATTCTCTAGTGAAAATGTCTTTTAGATGCTTTTTGTGTTTGTGCACAAGTTCAATTACATTATTCTAACAATACAACTTTAAAATCACCCCATGGGATTCTTTTCTCACAAGTACCATTATATATATATATATATATATATATATATATATAATATATATATATATATATATAGGCAAGTTTGGTCTACTAAAGTTTTTGATATGTGCAGGATCCGAGGAAGGGCCAGACCACAAGGGTATATTATACACAATTCATGACCTCCTGATCACATGACAACAACTTTACCAGTTACTCCAATTCATATACTATTCAATATATATATATATATATGAATTCATTTTATATGAAAGTTTAACTGTTAAGGATATATTCTTTTATTTATTTAGGTCCTTAATATTTCCTATCTTGTAGTAAGAAGTTGATTCAAGATTTTTAATTTATGAATTTTAGATTGCATGACAACTTATGAGTTCATAATAGATTATTTCTACCTGTTATGAGTAACTTTTGTAAACACAATTACACGTTTTAAACAAAAATTATTGAGTTCTGTTGAACTCGTCAAAAATGACGTAGATATGCCTCTTGTTTGTTTTTGGGTGCATCAAATGGAGCAAATTTAGCTTAAATAAATCAGATGAAATTAAATTCAGTATCTTTTTTATATGGATCATAAAAAGTCAGACAGTTAAGTTTTAATTCTAGATTCGCTTTCAAGTTGGCACTACCAACAAATGTTAATTATCTAACTCTCAATTTTCAAAATATTTTAATTGGTAAGTACTATATCATGTGATGTGAAGTTTTTAACTCTTTAATTATTTGATGTTAACCAAGGTAGTTACTAATTAATTAGCTAATTGTTCCTTTTCAATGATTTTTCTTTTTAGGAGCATAATAACTTTGCATGATAAATAAGCATAGAATCTGTTATCTTCTTGTATGAAATGCCATCCAGCTAATTTCCCTAAATTAAAATTGAACTTTATATATGCTATTTTTCATCTTATAATTAATAATAATATTCTTATTTGGAAATAAAATAGGAACCAATACTTTAGAGAACATTGTTTCTATCACCAATAGCAATATTCTGAAATAATGTTCACTCCAAGTATTGGTTCCTGTTATTTTCAGATATAAAATTACCAGATGAAGAATATAACTAATAAAGTAATAGTGAAATAAATAATAAAACTATTTACTAATTATAAATATAAATAATAATAAACAACTTAATTCCAGGTTGACATTGTGGTAAAAACTAACCTCACATAGTATTTGCATAAAATTAATACATACATGCATGTTATTTGTTTGAATATATAATATTTTTACGTAATCAATAATTAATTAATATATATATTTACTTTATTAAATTACGTAATTGTGGTAAACTATATATGCTTTCTTTGTTTTAATTTTATTTATGGTACTTTTACTTTTTTGTTTGTTTAATTTTTTTTGACAATTTATTTGATTTTAACTTTCTCTGCATAATATTGTGCAGGTCGCAGAGATGAGGATATTAAGATGGATGTGTTAACATACCATTGGTGATATGATTAGAAATGAGACCGTTCGGGAGAAGCTAGAGGTTGCCCATGTGGCGGCTGACAAGATGATGGAAGCGAGACTGTGATGGTTTGGACATGTAAAGAGAAGAAGTGTCGATGCTCCTGTTAGGAGGTGCGAGAGGTTGGATTTAGGAGTTACACGGAGGGGTAGAGGTAACCGAAGAAGTATTTGGGGGAGGTGATCATACAAGATATGGTGAAACTCGATCTCACCGAGGACATGACCTTAGATAGGAAGGAGTGGAGGTCGCGAATTAGAGTAATAGGTTAATAGGTTGGTAGGTTAGATTGATATTTGGTAGTGGGGTAGAGTAGGGTAGTAGGTCTAGTCATACCTTTATATCTTCTGTGTTGTTATCCATCTTATATATGTTAATTTTATCGTATTTTGTATATTATAATGTGTTTTTAGCTATTAATCGATCTTTTTATTTTCTTTTCTTTCCTTTCAGTTTTTCCATATCTAGTTTATTCTGCTTATGGGTTTTTGATACGAGGGTTCTCAGGAAACAGTTTCTCTACCTCTATGAGGTAATGGTAAGGTCTGCGTACATTTTACCCTCCCCAAACCCCACTTATGGGATTCCACTGGGTATGTTGTTGTCGTTGTTCTGCGTAACATGTTTAAGACCACAAAGTAAATGGTATTTTGGTACATTCTACACATCTTTAGTTTAAAACCATAAGGTTTAAAGGTTAACTATACTTTCTTAAACTCCATGCTAAATCAAAATAAGTCAAATAAATTTGAAATAAATTGGATATTAATTTCAAATTTTCCTGCAGTAATCTTCTAGATGACCTTGATAGCGTAATATTACGTTTTATTATTAGTGTATAGAATTTGAAATACATTAGAATAAAGTGATAATGACATTGCTTTAGAAATAATTGGACCAAAGGAGACCATTACCAAAAAGCAATTAGCATCAAAAACTTCTTTTTTATATAAATAAAATCTATTGGTCCGACACAATGATGAAGTCAGCATTTTCATCAAGAGTGTCCATACTTTTCGAACATAGGTGGTGATTTTTGTATCAAAAGTGTTCAACAACTAATATATATCAAAATATCTATATTTAACTTAGATGTTCGAAAAAAATTTCGACGAAAAGTGTTCATCTGACCACCTTTGGATGAATGTAGCTCCGCCCCTGATCTGACATAATGAAGAATATATACTTGTTTTTACATTTTAAGAAAGAAAAGCTTGTACATTAGCAACTCTTATAAATAGGGTCCTTGCAAGACTCTAAACTCCAACATATCTAAGTCAAAAACATCCTTTCACAAACTAGAAGTTAAAAATAGAGGGAAAATCTTCAAAAAAAAAAAAAAAGAATTTGAAGAAAAATGGGTTCTTACTACTACTCAACAAGTTGGCATGAATTTAACAAGCCAATCACACCACAAGTCAAGAGGTCTCAAGTCATAGCTTTCCACTCTTCAACAAAATGGAAGCTCCATTTTGATTCTTTGAAAGACACAAACAAATTGGTAATCATTTTTCCACTATTTTAACTTATAGAGTCTATTTCGATTAGCTGATGATAAATAGCTGATAAGTTTTAAGTATTTAAAATCATTTTTAAGTGTTGAAATTGATTGATTTTATAAATAAGCAGCTACATATTTTGGTAGAAGTGTTGAAACTAGTAATTATTTTGATTCTTTGAAAGATACAAACAAATTGGTAATCATCTTTACACTATCACTCTATTTTAACCTACTAATAAAGCCTGTTTCGATTAGTTGATGATAAATAGCTGATAAGTTTTAAGTGTTGAAATTGATTTTATGTATAAATAGTAACGCATTTAGATAGAAGTGTTGAAATTGGTTACTATTTTGATTCGTTGAAAGATACAAACAAATTGATAATAATTTTTACACTCTATTTTAACATGCTACAGAGCTGATTTCGATTAGTTGATGGTAAATAGTTAAAAAGCTATAAGTGTTGAAAATCAGTTTTAAATATTGGGATTAATTTTATAAATAAGTAATTACATATTTAGATAGAAGTGCTAAAACTAGTAATTACTTTAATTCTTTGTGAATGCAAACAAATTGATAATCATTTTACGCTATCACTCTATTTCAACCTACAATAGAGCCTGGTTCAATCATCTAATAGGATTCAAGTGTTGAAAATCTTTTCTAAAAATTGATTTTATAAATAAACAATTACGTATTTAAATAGAAGTGCTAAAACTGATAATCATATTAATTTTTTTCCTCTCTAGTGAGATATATATTGTAAATTATTATATGGTACTAATGATTTTCCCTGTTTATACTAGGTTGTTATTGACTTTACAGCTACATGGTGTGGTCCTTGCAAAAATATGGATCCAATTATCAATGACTTAGCTACCAAATATACAAATGTTGAGTTTGTCAAGATTGATGTTGATGAATTAATTGTATGTGCTTATTCTCTTCAATTCACAATCCTTTTCTTTTTTTTCGAGAGAGAATTTAAGTTTTATAGATTAACGTATACTAATTACTCGAATCTTGAACGATTGAAAATAGGATGTTGCTATGGAATACGAGGTTCAAGTGATGCCAACGTTCGTGCTGATAAAGAAAGGGAAAGTTGTTGACAGAATTGTGGGTGCAGATAAAGATGCACTACAAAAGAAAGTTGAGACACACAGAGCAAGTTCATGCTAAGCAAACCAAAGGGATTTTTGTGTTGAATAAAATTCATGACTTTATGCGAATTTTCAAGTGGATGAAATCGATCGAGTTGTGTTAGTTATCAACTTATCATTTTTTGACTGATACAACTAGCTTTTTATTGCTCATTTCTGATTGTAAAATTCAAAGAAGCTGGTTAAAGAACTATATTTTGTTACATTTGTTTGAATAAGAAAATGTCTTATCTGATTTTTGTGTTCATAGGTCTTTTCCACATAATTATTGATATGGTCGATAAATGTTACTTTCTTTATCACAATTTATATAATTGTCACGTCTCGGGAGGGTACTCTTGGCGTGACCGGTACTCAGAGACTATTGCTAGTCCCCGAACGAATCACTTGGCCTCATCGTCACCTCATACTCAACAACGGAAGAAAAATATTCGAGGAAAAGACTATAATGTAATTAAATAACTAAGTCTTTATATAAAAAGTTAATTTCCAGTAAACAAGAGTTGGAAAAGAAGCAATACTCAACATCTTCTACTCAGCAATACTCAACATCTTCTACTCAATGTTTATGAAGCCTCTACCTCTAACATCTAGATGGTACCATGACCGGCCATAACTACCTAACTCAAGGAAAATAAAGTACTTAGTGAAAGTAAAAGGGCTCCTCTGAAGGCAAGGAGGGCTCACCAACTCTGGAAGCACGGGTCTGAACTTCAACGGTGCGTTTGCTGAAGTCCTCTAATAATTGCATCTATATCATAAAACGATGCAGACCCAAATAGGTGCTAGTACGTGGAATATACTAGTATGTAAAATAGCTCAAGAAAACATATAAGGACTGAAGACTCAACTCCTCATCTCATGACTCAACCCAGATAAATGATGCAATTTTAAAGTTTGAAATCATGCTTTAGAATTAGACTCAATGTTTAATACAACTCAGTTTAAAAATCATGATATGCTCAATTCAAGTGTTGCTTGGAAGTTTCTCTAACCGACATAACTCTCCCCACCACCATGAACTTAGTGATGCACGACAAAAAGACGTTGTTGTCATGCCCTTCCTAAACTTGCCAAGGTAAAGAACGTCAACCTCTCCCTCTCTCTCGGATCCAAAGAGAATGGCCATCTATTGGGACATGAGCCGTCAGAGTTAACTGCACGACTATCCTACGCGGGCAACGTAGTTCTGGCAAGTATGGAACGACTGTGGCAACATTCAGCGGGATTGTTGTATAATCACTGGCTCATAAGTGATTGTTGTCGGATAAGAGAAACTCCCAGATAGATCTCACACTAATAGTACTCTGAGTTGAGTTGAGTTGAGTTGAGTTAAGTTGAGTTGAGGTGAGTTAATTGATGAGTTTGGATTGGTATTGATGAATCATTTGTCTACTTTTTTTTCTTTCTTTAGATAGACATTTGACATCCTGATTGAGTATCTTATGAGTTGAGTGATTCTATATTATTCTGCATATATCTGTTTCATTCAGCCATTTTACATACTCGTACATTCCACGTACTGGCATCCATTTGGATTGCATCTTTTCATGATGCAGAGACAGGTACTAGAGATCGTCCACAGGCGCATCGTTAAGGATCTATCGCAGTCACCAGAGGTAGTGAGCCTCCTTTACTTCAGAGGATCATTATTTTATTTTTATCTAGCTTTCTAGAGTTAGACTTGATTTAGCTTTATTTTGTTTTGAGGTAGTCATGGTATGTCATTGGTACCAATTGATAGTGATAGAGACTTCATACACTAGAGTCGAGTTGTGGAGTTGAGATTCTGTTGAGCTAGCTTCTTTCAGACTAGCCTGTTTTACATAAATATTTTTGAGACTTCCACCATTTATTATCTTTAGTCCTCCGCTGAATTGTTATGAATGTTGAGTGAATGAATGTGATGAGGCCAAGTAGTTCGCTTGGAGACTAGCAATAGTCTCTGGGTGCCGGCCACGTCTAGGGTACTTTCCCGAGGCATGACACTGTTTCCAATGGTTAAACCCGTGACCTCCTAGTCACATGACATCAACTTTACCAGTTACTCAAAGGCTCCCCTTCGTAGAAACTAGAAAGTATTGATTGAAGATTATCTCTCCCTTGTACAATCTGAAATATTGTTATTCTTCAAATTCTGCTTTAAGTCGTTGGCCATGAATTTATTGAACTTGCACATATTTTTACAATGACATTTTTTTTCTTCTTCTTGAACTTAATTTTCTTGCTTTTCAACCATCACAGGCTTTAAGTTTGTAACAATATTCTTGTCTTGTTAATTGGAAGTAATTTTGTAACTTTTCTTTTCAAACAGAAGATATTTATGCTTGTGCATTGTAAAATTGCTTTCTAGTTTTATTTGGAGGAGCAGTGTATTGAAAATCATTTAGACAGACATATATCATTATAGCTTTAGATAAAGTTGGTGAAGTAGTTGAATGACTTCAAAAAAATTTAGAAGATGTTTCATTGTTTTTCAAATCATTGGCTTTTATATGGAAAGTCTTGTCACTTGCAACAAAAATATAATACTATTAGACAATTAATTTCTAATGAAACTATCACAATTGACTGCATAAAATCAAGAAATAATGTGTTAGATTTGCTTATAAAAGGCTTAATTAGAGAGGTGGTTGAAAGATCATAGAAGAAAATAAGATTATGGCCGAGGGCACATCCTCGTATTGATATCTCCACCTAGAAAACTAGAGATTCCAAGATCTAGGTTCAAGAAGATTAAAAAAAATCACTAAGGTCAGTTCAATATTGTCAAAAGATCTTTTTGATCCATTCTAGTGATGAGACATTTTCTGAACTCCTTCATATTTTATATTTTCTTATGAACAAAAATATAGAGTTCTTTTTTTTTGCGATTTGTTACTTACTTTGAACTCAACGAAATTATTAACGTTTAAGGTACCACTACATCAATAAGAAGTATATCCATTTACCCCAGAGAAATTAATTCATAACCTCAGAGAAAGTGAGGGAATTAAATTCTTTACAGACAAATAATGCATTATCTGGCATCAAATATTTTACATACAAAAGATTTTACTTTCTATTTTTTCAATTTATTTTGGAAATCTGATTTACTGTTTTTGATGCTGTGCTACAACCGATAGAAGGAAAAAGATTATTCAGCAATTGCGGCAAAAAAAAAATCATAGAACTTCAACGAATTCAAGTAATGGAATAACTCACACGATACTCACTTTATTTTCGAAAATGATGCAGAAATGAGAGGACAAAATTTGAAAATATTTAGATAATGAAAGGATGAGATGGAAAGGAGCAATTCAAATGGTATCTTCTCTCATTTTTCATTCACACAATAAGTTTATATGTTAACGTTGCCGCAAACGATGAGTGTTCGCACATGGTTTATGCGGATCAGGGGCTCAGCTAACGCGTGAAACACTCCACCTGGAGAGTATGGTCGCAAGATCAAAACTCAAAGGAATTGACGTGGGCTTGCACAAGCGGTGGAGCATGTGGTTTAATTCGATACAACGAGTCTAGAATTCCTGAAAAATTCGCTTTTTATGTTCAATGACGAGAGAGGATGGATTGAGCCCACTAGCGCGAAAGCTTTCGCGCTCTTCCTTTTCTTTCTTCTTTTTTAGGTATCTTTGTCCAGGCAGATGAGTCAAAAGTTGTTGATAACCCGATGACTGCTTCAGAGCTTTAGATGCCAACCAGTCGGCCGCGACCTTACCTTCTCTCTTCTCTATGAGTATGCTTACAAAAGCACTACCAATCCCTTTGAATATAGATTCGTCTAGTTTTTATATCAAATCAATACATAAATCTCATCTACTTGTATATAAACTTATTTCACTTAAATATGATTAACAAATTCATATGTTCATTAAATTAAATCACTCAATCATGATAAGTTAATCTGACATAAATACCTGATAGGGATGAGTATTTACAGTAAACTATTGCATAAGAGATTGGGTTGATTGACATATATCAACTTCGCATGAAAATAAAATGGGATGTAACAAGTTACTCTGATAGACCCTTGTTTTCGGCCCTTCCTCGAATCCTGCCGCATATAGCGAGAAATTAGTGCAATTGAACTATTTTTTTAAGTTGTTGTGACAGTAGGAATGAATGAACAAGTTACACCATCTACCCTTCAGCATGTAAATTCAATTTAACTCAAGTTATTTCAAGATAGTAGGAATCAATAATTGAACAGAACATTGTTTCCATCAATAGCAGCAACATTTGACTTCTTAAAGCTAATAATAAACTAGTCGTGATAAACAGCTTTCTTGCAGGGTGAAAATACAGAGTATGAGAATAAAGTGGTAATAATCCAGCATTTAAAATAACTGCAAAATGAACCAACAGAAACAAAAGATGCATAGCATCAAATCCTCCAATATATGATGGAATGATCTACACCATGAAGAACATATTCTGTACTAGTTTTAAGTTTCTTTTACATTTGAAAAGAATAAGATTTTGTACATCAGCAACCAATATAAAAAGGGGTCTAAGCTCCAATAATAATCCAAAGAACATCTTTCAAAAACCAAAAGTTAAACAGCAAATTTGAAGAAAATGGGTGCTAACTATTCAGCTACTTTGCATGAAGCTCATAATATGCCAATCACACCACAAATCAAGAGGTCTCAAGTCATTGTTTTCCACTCTTCAACTAAATGGAAGCTCCATTTTGATTCTTTGAAACATACAAACAAACTGGTAATGAGATATTGTATATTGAATTTAGTCGTCACCCTATAGTGTATAAAGTTTGTTACTAGTGTTATAGAAGTCAATCAGATGGTACTAATCAGTGGTATCTTTTGCTCTGTTGCTACTAGATTGTTATTGACTTCACAGCTACATGGTGTGGTCCTTGCAAATACATGGAGCCAGTTATCAATGACTTTGCTGCTAAATATACAGACGTTGAGTTTGTCAAGATTGATGTCGATGAACTAGATGTATGCCCTTCAACTTCACAACCCCTTTTTTTCCTGTTCTTTCGATATTTAAACAGATATTAATTTCTCAAATCTTGGATGAACGGTAAACAGGATGTAGCTCAAGAATATGGGGTTCAAGCAATGCCAACGTTCGTGCTGATAAAGAAGGGCAAGGTAGTTGACAAGATTGTTGGAGCAGATAAGGATGGGCTACAGAAGAAGATTCAGAAACACAAAGCCATCTTCTAAACAAACCAAAGATAGTTATATAATGAGCAGAGTTTACTAGGATGATAGGTCTCTGTGTAGAATTAAGTCATTATTGTCACTAAGAAATAGTTATGTACTTATCTATGGTTCTTTCTCACTTCTGATGGTAAATTTCAAAGAGGCTGGTTTAAGCACTAATGTTGGTATATTGATTTGAATAAATAAAAACTCTCTCTGGTTATTGTGTTCATGGAATATCTTTTTCCATATTCAACGGCGTATCACATGCCCTTGAAGTCACCTTAAGAATATAAAATAAGAAAATACAAAAGTAACCATACAACGTCTTTATCACAGAAAATCTGTAGAATGTAAGTAAAAGACATTTAGTCGGTGCACCTTGCGAGTAAACCTGTCATCCTGATTGAGCTAGCTGATGAGGAGCTAAATGAAAAGGGAAATCTTTCTGCAATGCAAATATACTCCCAAGAAAAATCCAAAGGAGAGATTTCGTCCATACCGATGCTACAAAAGAACCAAGGCAATATAGTCATCAAAGGTCTACCATAGATGGAATACACAATAAGAACAGAGTGCCACTACTCACAACTACAATACTTGATATATAGAATCTGCCTCCAAATCAAACAACACGGCTATTAAACCACTTAGTCCTTCTATATCCAACAAAATAAAATATAAGCAGCTAAAGTGGCAGCTACATTAGCTCCTCTTTTAGTGCTTACTACTTGTAAATGTTGGAAGGCATCCTTAAGATTATATCCTAATATGCACAATTTCATTTCTATAGAAAACTTGTTAAATATTTACATTCCGCAGCACCTCCAAGATAGTGTTAGTGACACCTCAAGTTAAACATAGGACTAGTCAATGCTCCTGCACAGCACCCTTCTGAGATCAGATTTCTGATCTGCACTTAGCCTTGATGGAAATTTAATGTCAAACTTGATCTTCAAATTCCCTTTTTTGCCATGTTCCTTTGATATTGGCATTCCCTCATTTGGGATTATCAGCTCCTGTCCTGGTTTAACAATATCTTTGATTGGTATTGTGAGTTCCCTTCCATCCAAAGTAGTCAAGCAGATAGTTTTCCCAGTGAGAGCATCTAGTAAGGAAATTTTCTGATTGATGACTAGATCATTTCCATCCCTCTTGAAGACAGCATGTGGCTTTTCATCTATCACAAAAATGAGATCACCAGGGGCAGCTCCATATTCATAGTTCCCTTTCTCTGGAAAAGTTATTTTTGTGCCTTTCTTCCAACCTGGTTTGATGTGTATTGCTAAGACCTCTTCAACAGTTGTTGGCTTACTGCAAAAACAATTTTACACATGGAAGAAAAGTGATTACAACAGAACTTGAGGTAAGAGCCATTGAGTGGAATAATTGAGTGAAACTTCATAATGTAATACATTCATGGCTTGTAATCCGCATATTCACAGAACTCTATTGTCAATATTGGCCATTGTTTTGCTATCCCCACCCTCACCCTGACCCTCCAAAAACGAAATATTGCTTTCAGTGGCTAAGATTTTTCCTCCCATTGACTATAGCTTTTAAAGTAGTTCTATCATTGCACAAGGGAATCAAAACTCAGCATACCAAGGTGATCATAAGCTCTATCTATAAAGAAAATGGGCCTTGAACTTCACTCAACACTAAAGTTAGTTTATGAGGTGAGGATTACCAAATGCCATATGCATAAAACTAGACATTTGGAGTGTGGATAATATAACATTGGGATCCAACATTGGGTAAATCAAGAACAAGGATAGGGTTGGCTCAAATACAATGTAAAGAAAATGGAATTTTTGGTCTGACTTGACACTAAAAGCTTGCTTATGATGTGAGACGGCTATATAAGAAGACACTCATTCATTCTCCTCTACCAATATGAGACAATTAATATTTTGAGGGGAATTGCAACATTCATGAGATCCATCTACCTCTGGGGTGATAATAAATAAATCTTAAGCAACAGGGACTTTGATATACATCTGTAAATTGGGCTGGGTTCTAGAGCTTTTGATCCCTAATAGAAATAATCGCCATGTATTTTCTCTAAAACAATCACACATCTTTTTCAACCTTTTAGACTTATTAAGTAACAAAGAAATGACAAAACTACATGCTTTGCCATTGTACGAATGGATAATGAGCAAAAGCACAAGAGTTACGAAAATAAATATCGAGTACACTCAAATAAGCTTAAAAAAACCATTTGGTGAAGATGTGTTTAAGATATTATTCTCACTAACAGATATTTTTGTAAGTGATGGGCACACAAACGACTTTGTAGTACGTTGAGTGCCAGTGTAAAACTAGTTAACTAGCGTAGAGTTTGTTTACAGATTTGTATGTCAGTAGAAATTGAAGAGAACTTCTAGTATCAGAGAACCAAACTATAAAGTAGTGGAATGAAACAGGTTCAATCAGAGTGAAATGGGTATTGATCCAGTCGTCAGCCTCAACTAATAATCGTAGTGTAAGAAAATAACTTTACCCAAGTGAGTTTCATCTTTAGCAACAAAACTTAACACTAACGTAGGATAATGATCCAACTTCACCCTCAATTCTATCAAATAGGTTTGCTGCAACACTAAGGTGTTCTAACCTTACTGCCAGTCCAAAGCATATTCTTTATAGCTATGTCAAGCAAAATCCTGGTTAATACACATTGGGATGGCAAAGAGCTATCAAACTTCTACCATACATATTGGGATGGCAAAGAATTACTGGGAATTTTACCCATTGAACCAGGTAACAGAGTGAATCTTCACCATTAACGACTACGAATCTATAACGATAGAAGCATAAAGAGCCTGAGTTCCCCAGAAACACACCAAAAGAATTGATAAACAGTTCAGCTGTTAGCAAATTCAGCAATTGAATAACATAACTTCTACCAAAATTTGCATTCAATATCAGCAATTTGATGATTTAAAAATAAAAATGCATCCCAGCTACAGAACAATTTTGATTCGGTCAATACGTGAGAAGAAAAGGAAATTAACTTATTGCTTCAAAAGAAGAAAATTGACTATAAATAAACAAATCAATGCTACATTAAAAAAATATTTTCATTTATCGAAATCATCAAACACAATTAATATAGAAACAATGATGTGCAATTACGTATTTAACGATGACGCACAAAAATACTTGATAATATGCGTACAATTTAAGGTATACCTACCCAGATTCATCAAGAAGAATCCTTGAGATCTTCATTTTCCTTCTAGATCCCTTGTAAAGCTCCTCCAAGCTACACGGAAGTTTATTCTCCACCGGCGCGGCTTTCCGACCTACTCCGGCACCAGAACCACTACTATACCCTTCCGATCCACCGAAAAACTCAGCAAAAATATCCTCCGCATCACGAGTATTGAACCTAAAACCTCTACCGCTACCAGTACCACTACCAGCACTAGTCGGCGATGCTGAAGCAAATTGACCGGACTTCAACGCATCCTCACCGTACAAATCATAGATCTGACGCTTCTGAGGATCACTAAGCACATCATAGGCCTCAGATATCTGCTTGAATTTTGCTTCTGCTTCTGCTTCCTTGTTGTTCTGACTGTTCTTATCTGGATGCCATTTCATCGCTAATCGCTTGTACGATCTCTTTAAATCTTCTTCACTTGCATTCCGAGATACTTTCAGTATGTTATAGTAATCCACTCCCATGACAGCCGTCTGAAGAATCACCGGCGGTCGTGAAATGGCGCAGGGTAGATGAAATGGTTGATGTTGTGCTAAGATACGCAATAGAATGAGAGATTTTTGTATTCGAATTTTGTTAAGATGACTGCGCTGTTACAGAATGATAATGACTAGCTCAAAGGGATAAAAGCTGACATAAAAAGAAGAGATGAAGAATCATGGTACCAACATGCATACCTTTTTTCTATTTTTTAAGATTTTTTTTAAAAAAATTACTTTTATTATTGTGATTGAACTTGAAGTATGGAGGTTAAAATAATATTATTATTTTTTTTGTGTAATTTGAATATATGGGATAAGATAGATATCAATTATTAAATGTTGTACATTTTTTTTATTAAATTATAAAAATTATTATTTTTTTATTAGAAATTATCAACTATTTCTAACTAATAATAAAACTTGAGATCGCATCTTTTTGATTAGGTTCCACATTTTTACTCTGAAGTGTTATTAAATGGATACATTAACACTTCTGATTTTCAATAAAAAGACCATTAACTGGCATAACACTCTAATAAGTAGCATAATTTGCCTAGTATTCTTAATTTGATAATGGAATAATAAAATTTGACCGAAAACTAGAGGTTGATATAAATAAAGTTTTGATAAAGTTGAAACTTTAGAATATTAAAACAAGTTCATTATTTAAGGCTAATGAGAAGATTTAAATTATTTTAATTTAGGGGAGAAAGAAATCCGAAGTGAAATTATATAAAAATCAAGAAACACGAAAACAATTATTATTTTCTTATTAAATAAATACGTTTTTTATTAAATCGATATATATTTATATTTCATTAAAATATATTTGATATAAATTACATGTAAATATTAAATTGATATCAATTTAGATTTCATTAAGATAATTTAAATACTAACTTTATATTTAGTTTATGTGTATTAAATCAATATAAATGTGAATTTCATTAGAATTTTAAAGAACTAATTTTATGTTTGAAGAAAGTATAATAATTGATGTTTGAAAATGATTTTATATGTGTATTAAATTAATATTTCATAAAAATAACATTAAATAGATGTATGCAAATATGTTTTGTAAAAAAGATAAAATAAAATTAAAATAAAAAAGAGGAAAAGTCCTAATAGGACTAGTAGGTGACAAACAGGAAAAATAAATAAATAAATAAATTTTAGTATTTAACAAGAAAATAATAATGCATTTAACAAAAGGGGTGAACCTCATTATCACTCTGTTTATTATATTTTAGTAATTCTTGCATTTCTATTATGATATTATTATATTATATATAATTTACTATTTTTTAAATATATTTTATTATACTTTTTTAGCATTATATCTTAACTTTTTCTCAATTGTTCATTTTCTTTTTTTCAAACTATTTTCTTTTGATAATCAATTCATTAGCAGCCTTTTTGAGTAGATAAATATAATTCAGGAATAAAGGATCCCAAAAATTTAGGTGATTGTTCCATGAAAGCATGACGAATTCATTAATAATCATTTAAGTTTACGTCAACTTTAATTTATATATCTCAAGTAAATTTGATGACACTTAAGTGGAGAGTCATCTGATCCCATTTCACAGAAAATTAAATTATTTATATATAATTAAAATTATTTTTTATTTATATAATAAATATCGAACTTTCTAAACTAATTCAAAAATTTATTTTTTCAAATTTTAAATCTCTTAAGTGAAATCCTAACTCCATCGACGTATACTTCTTCATCTTTTCAAATAAAAATCAGTGAGCTCTATCACCATCACAAGACGATAACCACCAATTGCCAAATAATTGATTTTTCTAGATATTCTTTATCACAAAATTAGACAACCTTTTTATTATCAACCATCAAAATAAATATATATATTATTACAAATTTTTACACAACTTAACAAAAAGTTACAAACCAATAATAATAATAATAATTAGTTATTCTTTAACATAATCCTTTCTTATAATACGAATAGCTTCCACATGTCGAGTACAAATTATTTCTACAAGACTAAAATAATGTGAACTTTTTTTCTTGTATAAAAATAAAATGGAATGCATGAACTTGTAGATAAAACATACTTTCTTCGCCCTATTTTATGTGGTGCTCTTTCGTTTTTTGTTTATCTCAAAAAATTATCTTCTTAATTTAATTAGAAATAATTTACTTTTAAAATATTTTTATTACCCTTAATGAAATGATTCTCAACCATATAAATATCTGAGAATGATTTTAGATCATAAATTTAAAAAAAAATTCTTTTTAAACATCGTCCTAAGTCAAAGGATGCACCTAAAAAGGAACGGAGGGAGTACAATTTAAAATTTCAAATCCTGGATTTTCTTAATTTTTTTTTTAAGAATTTGAAATTTGAAAATATTTCCCCAATATTAAAAGTATCCACATGGCGGAATGTGATTGGTTGTAAAAAGGCTTTGATGAGGAAGCTGTTTTATTGTTAAGAGAAGGTGCAGGCGATTAAAGAGAGAGTGGGGACCACAGACAGTATCTTCAGTGTCACACCCCTGTTTTTCCCCGCGTGGTATTTTGAAAAAAAGAGTTTTTCCAATTAAAGTGACATTTTGAAAAGAGATTATTTATTTATTTAGAGTCGCCACTTGGAATTGAGTTTTGGTGTTCCAAGTCACCTTTTTTTTTTTATCTCTAATCAAAAGGAAATATTTTTTATCTGCAAACCAGAAATTCGGGTAAGGAATTCTATTGACCGAGAGGAAGGTGTTAGGGAGTCCCATGGTTCTAGCATGGTTGCTTTATTGATTTATGTATGACTTAATCTAATTTTGAAAATATTATATTTCTTGGTTTTGCAAAAATTTATTTACCTATCTTCTTCAATTTATCTGAAATTTATTTTAAAAAAAAGTCATATTTTATTAGCTCGTGGTGTATTGATAGCAGCGCTTTCCAATCTTGCCACGAATTTAGTTATCTCTTTGTTTTTTACTCTTCCAGATTTAAATTACGTTACATTTTGATTTATATATATATTTTGGAATGACATGAGAAGAATTATAATTTTTAAATACTTACCTATAATTTTCAAGATTTAAAATTTAAGTTAGTCCAACCAATTCTTGCCGTAACTTATATTAGAATACGACAAACAAACAAACAAAACATGAAAGATCAATATAATTAAGTTCCACCATCAATATTCCAACTTAATTTCGTTTAATTGTATATTATTTTTGTCTTATCTATAAATTAAAGCAAGCTAATCTAAAGAAAGAAAAATAAAATTAAATACTCTTATTCAAACATATGCACACTCAAATAATATAAACACTCATTTGAATAACTTTATGCATATTTTGATTGACAATAAAAGTTAAGGAGAATAAATAAATAAAATTCAAGCAAGAACCTGTGTGATGAACTAGCTAAAGGAGAAACCGGAAAACTCGAACAAGAACCAAACTCAACCCTCCAAATTTGGCAAATTTTCTTCTTCCTTTTCTTTTCTTTTTTCTCTTAATTCTCTTACTTTTTTTTTTCAGCTTTTCCACTCCTTTCTTTTTCTTTTTCTCCTCTCTTTTCTTTACTTTTTCTCCTTTTTTTTTCACCCCCTTTCTTGCTTGTGTGTGTGTGTATTTATAGCCAAAAAAATGGAAGTTGTAGTGTGTCATGTTGTGTAGAAGTGGGGTGATTTTGTGGGTTAGTTGGGTAAAATATGGGGGAGTGGGGTTTTGTGGGTAGTTTTAAGAATTATTTTAGTTTTTCTTTTTATTTTATTATTTTATATTTTTTTTGTTTTGTTTTTGGTTTTTGAAAAGAAAAGAAAATGTTAGAAAATTACTATAAATAAAAATAAATAAGTAAATAAGAAAAATTAACTAGCTAAAACTAAAATATAGTTAACAAAGTACTAACAATGCTAGATTATACATTAAAACCAAAATTAAAAGAAAACATATATTTTTTAGAAATTTCTTTTCTTTAAAATAAAATTTACATCAAAAAGTTATTATAGATAAAATAAAAATAGCAATATTTAATTCAAAATATTTAAACACTAAAAAAATATATAATTTAAGTTTGGTCCAAAATTAGGTGTTAACAGGATGCCCCTCTTTTCTTGAGAACATGAAGAGTTTTCAAGCAAAGAAGTTAATGTGCCTAATTTTGGCCTAACCATTATTAAAAGGTAAGGAAAAAGAATGGGGGAAAAAGAGTAAGCAAGAGTGACCGAACCCTGGTTTTGGGCAGCCTACATATCTCGGGTTGTAAGAGAATCAGGTCACGTGTAGTTCAAATAGTTGCAAAGATGGATAGATGGATTAGAGAGTTGAGTCTAGTCCCATCGAGATTCCGGCTCGTGATTCCTATTATTACATTGAAGACAATAACACTAAAAGAAACGATACAAGATCTATTCAATTCTACTTGGCTCGACTCTCTTTTCTTTCATGTCTTCCCTTGCATCTTCAGTTATCACCTTGCCTTTTCCTGGCGGGTATCTTGATCTCAAAATCTAATCTTGAAGTTTGTGTTTGAGGCTTGAACTTGAAATCTCAATTGAGTTACCGATGCCTCTCCAGAAGAAAGTTAGTACACTATTCGTGTACACTTGTTTCCTGAAATGAAGTTCAGAAGCAGAATCTTGATATGTTGAGCTGCTACATGGGTCCGAATCGACTCTTAATGTTATTCTTCACTTCACCAATCGAACAAATGTCACTCCGATATTGATGTCCAAACTTGTGGTCGCAGAGGGACCTGCCTGCACTCAAAAAAACAACAAAGCAAAATTTTTCTGCCCCAGTTTGTGCTAAGAAAAATTTTGTAGGTTATTCTGCTTGACTTGAACATAATATTAAACAAAAATAATAAAATGATTAAAACAAAGAAAAAAAAAATGAATACTCCATTATTGAATGAAATTAGATTTTATGCGTTATGGAAAATAAGAATGGGGGCTATCATGCCCTATGATGATATGAACGAATATTATGAGGGTTCGTGCCCTGAGCGAATATTATGAGGGTTCGCGCCCTGAGCGAATATTATGAGGGTTCGCTCTCTAAGCGAATATTATGAAGGTTCGCGCCCTAAGCGAATATTATGAGGGTTCGCACCCTAAGCGAATATTATGAGGGTTCGCGCCCTAGCGAATATTATGAGGGTTCGCTCCCTAAGCGAATATTATGAGGGTTCGCTCCCTAAGCGAATATTATGAGGGTTCGCGCCCTAAGCGAATATTATGAGGGTTCGCGCCCTAAGCGAATATTATGAGGGTTCGCGCCCTAAGCGAATATTATGAGGGTTCGCTCCCTAAGCGAATATTATGAGGGTTCGCACCCTAAGCGAATATTATGAGGGTTCGCGCCCTAGCGAATATTATGAGGGTTCGCTCCCTAAGCGAATATTATGAGGGTTCGCGCCCTAAGCGAATATTATGAGGGTTCGCGCCCTAAGCGAATATTATGAGGGTTCGCTCCCTAAGCGAATATTATGAGGGTTCGCACCCTAAGCGAATATTATGAGGGTTCGCGCCCTAAGCGAATATTATGAGGGTTCGCGCCCTAAGCGAATATTATGAGGGTTCGCGCCCTAAGCGAATATTATGAGGGTTCGCTCCCTAAGCGAATATTATGAGGGTTCGCACCCTAAGCGAATATTATGAGGGTTCGCTCCCTAAGCGAATATTATGAGGGTTCGCTCCCTAAGCGAATATTATGAGGGTTCGCGCCCTAAGCGAATATTATGAGGGTTCGCGCCCTAAGCGAATATTATGAGGGTTCGCGCCCTAAACGAATATTATGAGGGTTCGCTCCCTAGACGAATGAATTATTTTTATTTTACTTTTTTTTTTTTTTAATTTTTTTTTTTTATTTTAAAAATAAGATGAAATAAAATATGCCCCAGTTTTGAAACTGAGAAATTTTGAAACCCTTTTTTTTTTTTTTTTTTTTTTTTAATCGCGAATTTTTATTTATTATTATTACTTTTTTTTTTTTTTTTTTTATAAAAATAAAAAAAATGCCCCAGTTTCGACTAGGAAAACAAAGGTCCTTTTTACGGATTTCTGATATGAATTAACAATAATTTTACTATGCGCACATTGGATCGCACATAAAGATTTGAGAACTTACCTTTGATGCTCGTCTCTCAAAACTATTTACAGGATTTGCTCATACCTGTTTAATCAAAGAACAATTTGTTAGTTTTCCTAACTGGTGGTTGATTTGTGGCCTTGATCCCGTGGAGTTTGATTTGTCATGCAATCCACTCGGCTTGGAAGATTGACTTTATTGGTGATTGATCAAATTGCTTGAAAGCTCTTAAAAGTCAATCCTTATCTTTTCGGATGCGCGCATTGAATGCTTCGATCGAATATTGATTTGTGCGTATTGCGTGGATCATCTTGTTTCAGAAAGCATTCCCTTGCCTTAGTGATCTTCCCCTATGTAGACTTGCCAAAAATTTTCTTTTTCTTTATCTTAGCTAGTCCACAAATGTGTTTCACCGGTTGTGTATGCCCCTCGCTCTTCAACTGAAAAACTGTTAGTGAATTTTGCAACTTTTCCTTTAACACTTGACACAAGATTTTGAGAGCAGAGACTCAACACAAGTACGATGGGGGTGACGCAATGGATCATAACTTTACGAGAGAAGGTTATCTCTTAAAGAGGGGACAAGGAAAAGAAAGAAATAAAAGAATCAAAGAATTTATATGAACGTACATACCGATTTTAAGGAATCATGACATGCATTTCGGCTCATACGTTTCGATCCATCCAAATAGTCTAAATCTCATAAAACAATGTTGTGCCTTTCAATTTAGAGCTGACCTCTCTTTCATTTTTCTTTACCGTCGTCTTATGGTGTCGTAGGGCTCTCACCTATAAGACTCTCACCTTTGTAAAATCACACATCTGTGACACCGTGCTTTGAAGCTTCTTGAAGAGTGATTGAGAAGTCTTTTTAAGGCATGTGAGAAAGGCTTTTTAGAAAGATTTACAACTTTGGAACCATTAAAGTGTGCCTCAGCTTTGAACACGCCAAAATATATATATATATATATATATATATATATATATATATATATATATATATATATATATATATATATATATATATATATATATATTTTTTTTTTTTTTTGGTCAGACCGAACCCCAAGATAGGGTTGCCTACGTATCCTTTTAGGAATCAGGTCGCACGTAGTTCGATAAAGGATTGTCTTTTTTTTTTGTTTGTTTTTTTTTTTTGTTTTTTTTTTTCTTTTTTTTTTTTTTTCTTTTTTTTTTTTTCTCTTTTTTTTTCGCGGTTCCAAAGAGGGAAAATTTCGAAGAGGTAGACGGTGTTCGAACAGAGGTCATCTTATCTTGGGAACACCAGTCACGCCGGTGTCGAACCAAAAATATTAAACATAATATCTTTTGACCGAGTCGGCATTAACCATTATATCGGCTACCTTTTCCTCCATATCTGCCAATTGCAAAACTCCTTTTGGTAATACTCGTTTAACGATATAAGGGCCTTGCCAATTTGGGGAAAATTTTCCTTTAGCTTCTTTTTGGTGGGGAAGGATGCGTTTTACAACAAGCTGACCGACCTCAAAATTTCGGGGGCGTACCTTCTTATTATAGGCTCGAGCCATCCTTTGCTGGTACAACTGGCCGAAACAGACTGCCGTCAATCGTTTTTCATCTATTAATACTAATTGCTCCAACCTTTTCTTCACCCATTCTGTGTCATCAATTTGTGCTTCAACAATGATTCGAAGCGAAGGGATTTCAACTTCTGCAGGTATAACAGCCTCAGTTCCATAGACTAATAAGTAAGGAGTCGCACCGATTGATGTACGGGTGGTCGTGCGATATCCCAAAAGAGCAAAAGGTAATTTCTCATGCCACTGTCTGGATCCCTGGACCATTTTCCTAAGAATCTTCTTGATATTCTTATTTGCTGCTTCTACAGCTCCATTTGCTTTGGGTCGATAAGGGGTTGAATGGTGATGAGTAATTTTAAATTGCTCACAAACCTCCTTCATTTGGTGGCTATTAAGATTTGCCGCATTGTCTGTGACAATGATCTTCGGCATGCCAAAACGACATATGATATTGGAATGGATAAAGTTCACCACTGCTTTCTTGGTGACTGCTTTTAATGTAACAGCTTCTACCCACTTGGTGAAGTAGTCAATGGCGACCAGAATAAATCGATGCCCATTAGAAGCTTTTGGCTCGATTGGCCCAATAACGTCTATGCCCCAAGCAACAAAAGGCCAAGGAGCAGACATAAAGTGTAACTCTGAAGGGGGTGAGTGAATCAAGTCACTATGAATTTGACACTGATGACACTTTCGAACAAAACGAAAGCAATCTCTTTCCATGGTCAACCAGTAAAATCCTGCCCGAATAATCTTCTTTGCTAAGACATAACCATTCATATGCGGGCCGCATACCCCCGAATGTACTTCAGCCATGATCATTTCTGCTTCTTGAGAACTCACACATCTTAATAAATTCAAGTCTGGGGTTCTTTTATATAAAACCTCCCCGCTTAGAAGGAAACCACTGGCAAGTCGCCTAATAGTCTTCTTTTGATCTCTATTGGCATGCAGTGGATATTCTCTTTCTTTTAAGAACCGTTTGATGTCATGATACCATGGTTCACCATCTGGCTCCGCTTCAGTTATATTACAATAACCATGCTCATCCCTGATTTGAATTTCTAGGGGATTGATATAGGTGTTGCCTGGGTATGGAAGCATTGAGGCTAAGGTGGCTAAAGCATCAGCCAACTCATTGTGGGACCTGGGGATATATCTGAACTCAATGGACTTGAACCTTTTGCTAAGGTTCTCTAAACAGTGCTTGTATGGGATGAGCTTAATATCCCGAGTTTCCCATTCGCCTTGAGCTTGTCGAACAAGCAAGTCGGAGTCCCCCAAAACCACTAGCTCGTGCACATCTAAATTTATTGCCATATTCAATCCCATAATGCAAGCTTCGTATTCTGCTGTATTATTGGTACAAAAGAACCGAAGGCGTGCGGTGGCAGGATAATGGTGTCCAGTTGGTGAAATAAGGACTGCTCCAATTCCCACTCCATTGACATTGACAGCTCCATCAAAATATAACTTCCATATCTGGCTATCCCTTAGCCCTTCTTCCTCAGCAATGTTAACCTCTTCATCTGGGAAGTATGTGTCTAATGGCTGGTATTCATCATCAACTGGATTTTCTGCTAGATGATCAGCCAATGCTTGTGCTTTCATGGCAGTACGAGTAACGTACACTATGTCAAATTCCGTAAGTAAGATCTGCCACTTTGCCAGTCTACCCGTTGGCATAGGTTTTTGAAAAATATATTTCAAAGGGTCCATTCGAGATATGAGATAGGTTGTGTATGACAAAAGGTAGTGCTTCAATTTTTGAGCCACCCAAGTTAAGGCGCAACATGTCCTCTCTAAGAGAGTGTATTTCTCCTCATACTTTGTGAACTTTTTGCTCAAATAATAAATTGCTTGTTCCCTTTTGCCTGTGGCATCATGTTGACCTAGAACACAACCGAAGGCATTATCCATCACTGAGAGATATAAGAATAAAGGTCTTCCGGGCTCCGGAGGGACTAATACTGGAGGGTGCATTAGATATTCTTTGATCTTGTCAAAAGCTTCTTGACACTCACTCGTCCATTTGACAGCGGCATCTTTTTTCAACAACTTGAAGATTGGCTCACATGTGATGGTAAGCTGCGCGATGAACCGACTGATATAATTCAGTCTCCCTAGGAGGCTCATGACTTCTGTCTTATTCCTTGGAGGAGGTAATTCTTGAATAGACTTTATCTTGGCAGGATCTAGCTCAATGCCTCTTCGACTAACTATGAAACCCAGAAGCTTTCCTGAAGGTACTCCAAATGCGCATTTAGCTGGATTGAGCTTAAGGTTGTACTTTCGTAATCTTTCGAAGAATTTCCTTAAGTCACGTACATGATCTGCTTGTGTTCTAGATTTAATAATGACATCATCAACATATACTTCAACTTCCTTGTGCATCATATCATGGAATATGGCGGTCATAGCTCTCATATAAGTTGCCCCTGCATTTTTAAGACCAAATGGCATGACCCTATAACAGTAGGTCCCCCAGGGGGTAGTGAAAGCAGTCTTCTCTGCATCATTTTCATCCATGAGGATTTGGTGATATCCAGCATAACAGTCCACAAAAGATTGAATCTCATGTTTGGCACAATTATCAACTAGAATGTGAATGTTGGGCAATGGGAAGTTGTCCTTTGGACTCGCTTTGTTTAAATCCCTATAGTCGACGCAAACTCTGGTTTTCCCATCTTTCTTTGGCACTGGCACCACATTGGCCAACCACGTAGTGTATTGCACAACTCTAATCACATTTGCATCTAGTTGTTTCATAATTTCCTCTTTTATTTTGTCACTCATGTCTGTCTTGAACTTTCTTTGCTTTTGTTGGACAGGTGAGAAATCAGGATATGTGGGTAGTTTGTGAACTACCAGATCAACACTCAAACCTGGCATGTCATCGTAGGACCAAGCAAAGACATCTCTATATTCGAATAGAACTTGAATTAGTTCATCTCGGGTCTTTTGTTCGACATGAATACTTATTTTTGTCTCTCGAGTTTCCTCTCGAGTTCCCAAATTGACTGTCTCAGTTTCGTTTAAATTGGGCTTAGGTTTATTCTCAAATTGGTCCAATCCCTTTTTAATTTCTTCATATGCTCCATCTTCATCATATTCTTCAAGGTCTTGATTTATTGTTTTGAGATCAGACAATTTTTCAGGATCTAGACATAAACTCCGCATGCATGTCATGTTATTAAAGTCGGTATTAACGTAACTGAAATGAAAATAAAACAAAATCAGAAAAGCGAAAAGACGTGATACGCTTTTATTAGGGAAATTGGAACTTCATTAAACTGGATTAAAATGATAGAGGACTAGCATGGAATAAGAACAACTAAGACATTTAGATTACAACCCTAAAAATAGTGCAAATGTAGGAAAAGCTGCAAAATAAACTACCAAAACTCCTTCCTGCTAGGGAGAGGAGTGACTTCCCAATTGTTGAGTTGGACATTGGGGCCGATGAATTGCACATCTGCATGACTGGGGCCCTCGTCCATATGAGCCATGTTCACTTCATAAAACATCTCCTTAAGACCTTGACAGATTTCATCTGTATCATTTTGGACAGATGGGTTTGGACTCTCCTCACGTTGAGATTTAGTGAAAGACTCAAGAATATGAGGAATCGGCCTTGGCAAGCTCCAAGCCTTGTTTTTGTGCTCCTTTGCCCATTTTCTGTCAACTCTAGTTGGTTTAAAACCCAACCCAAATGTTTCTTGATTGCCCATTGGATTGATTGGATCTACCCTTCCTTGCAATGACAATCCCAGTCCCTTTCCAGGCTCATAACCATTATGTATCATTTGAGCTACCACCATGAACGAAGTAGGAGAGAGATGAGGATTTGGTATAGGCTTCCCTTCCATAAGCTGATTGACTGCTACTATCTCGAGGGCCTGATAATTGAGGAATTCATATTCTTTTTTGGCCTCTATGCATGGTGTGGAAGGATCTCGATATATCGGGAGGTCGTCTTCACCATGGACAATGATTTCTTGTTTGTCATGTTCAAATTTGACCATCTGATGCAAAGTAGATGGTACGGCCCTGGCCATGTGGATCCATGGCCTTCCCAAGAGTAGGTTGTAAGAGGTGTTCATGTCAATTACTTGAAAGGTAATTCCAAACTCCACCGGCCCAATTGTCACGATCAAGTAAATTTCACCAACTGTATCTCGTTTTGCTCCATCAAATGCTCGTACACACACATTGTTAGTGCGAATTCTATCAGTGTTAATCTTCAAGCTTTGTAATGTAGAAAGAGGACAAATGTCGACACCTGATCCCCCATCAACCAGGACCCTCTTCACATAATGTTCTTCACATTTCACGGTTAGATGTAGAGCCTTGTTGTGCCCGGACCCTTCCAAAGGCAATTCATCATCCGTGAATGCGATTCTATTTACCTCAAATATCCTGCTGGCTATCTTTTCCACGTGACTTACCGTGGTATTTTCGGAAACGTACGCCTCATTTAAAATTTTAATTAATACTTGACGATGCTCCTTGGAGTGTAGGAGCAATGATAGCAAGGAGATTTGGGCAGGGGTTTTTCTTAACTGATCGATAATAGAATAATCTTGAGCCTTTATCTTTTTCAAGAACTCTTCGGCTTCTTCTTCAGTGATAGGCTTTTTCACCGGCAGCTGGCTTTCTTTTGCGTGCTTGGCTCCTCTTAGTTCCTCTGGGACATAACACCGTCCAGAACGAGTCATACCGCCTGCTTCATTAATCTCTTCGGCGAGCTCTTTCCCTTTGTATGTCACAATGGTTTTGTTGTAGTTCCATGGGACAGTTTTCATGCTTGTGATCGGGAGTTGTTTTGCAAACTTTATTACAACTGGCTCCTCTGTCTTTCTTAAACCGTCTTGGGTTAAATAGGCACTTGAAAATCTTCCGGGAACATATAGTTTTGGCCCATTTAATGGTATTTCTCCTTTAATAGCCCCAGGGACATACAATACTGGTTTTCTTAAGCTCTCAGGAGTTGAATTTGCACCTTTCACAATCAATGGTCCCCTTTGCATAAGTTCTAAGACCATGCTTGACTCTTCTTCTGGGGGCCTACCTTCAATGTTCTCTCTATCTGTTGGTTCACTTTTCATATGAGCGCTTATCATTCCAACGACACGCTCGTTGTTGTGAGCAGGAAGTGGATTGTTGGTGACATTCGGAGCTTCCTCATTACGTATCACAATTACTTTGTCATTGATTAGCTTCTCGATAACCCTCTTTAAGGTCCAACAATTTTCGGTGCTATGACCAGGGGCATTAGAGTGATACTCACACGTAACTGTTGGATCAAAGCCTCTCATATTTGGGTTGACCTGATAAGGAACGATAGGTTCAACCAGTCTTAATTGCATTAATTTCCGCAATAGGCTAGTGTATGACTCTCCAATTGGGGTGAAAGTTTCCTTTTGACCTTGTTCCTTTGCATAATCCGCCCTTGGACGTGGATTATAAGGTGCTTGGAAGCTCTGTTGTTGGGGCCGAGAGCCTTGTGGGGCAGGTGCCCGCCATTGTCGGTGTTGAGGAGGTCGGGCATATGCTTGAGTGTTGAAAACTGCATATGGCGGTGGATAATAGTGTTGAGGTACAACAGGTTGTCCTTGTTGGACTTGCACATGAGGGTAGTTTGTCCTCCTTTGCGTACCTTTTGATCCTGAAACCATCATGGACCCTTCTTCCTTCTTCTTTCGGTTCCCAAAACCACCTGATCCACTTTGTATTGCTTGTGTGGTGGCTTTGATAGCTGCTTGACTCACAATTTTTCCCGACTTTATGCCATTTTCCACTATTTCTCCAATCTTGATTGCTTCAGTGAAGGGCTTTCCCATTGCGGCAAGCAAGTAGTGAAAATAATCAGGTTCTTGGGCCTGGAGAAAAACATCAATCAACTCCTGATCTTTCATTGGTGGCTTGACTCTAGCTGCCTGTTCTCTCCATTTTATGGCATATTCCCTGAAACTTTCAGTTGATTTCTTTTTCAAGTTAGCGAGGGAATTGCGATCTGGGATGATGTCAATATTATACTGAAATTGTTGAACAAAATCTTGAGCCATGTCATCCCAAACATGCCAACGAGAAATATCTTGATCAATGAACCATTCTGAGGCCAACCCCGTTAGGCTCTCTCCAAAGTAGGCCATAAGGAGTTCTTCTCTTCCTCCTGCTCCCCTTAGTTGATTACAGTACTTCTTTAAGTGAGCCACGGGATCACCATGGCCACTATACTTGTCAAATTTTGGGAGCTTAAACCCATCAGGCAAGTGAACATCAGGGAACATACACAAGTCCTTGAACGAGACACTTTTATGTCCTCCTAATCCTTGCATGTTTTTTAAGTTCTGTTCCAGACTTCTCATCTTCTTAGCCATTTCTTCATGTTCCTCATTCTTGGTTGTTTTCTCAACTTCTATGGGGGAATTATACTGATGAGTTTGGTAGTAGGCATCTGGAATTTTAATAGTCATTTCAGGGGCATATCCTTGACTAGGATAGGCCTTGGACAAAGGATCATCATTGAATTTGGGGACCAATTTGGGCTGAGGGACTGTATTGGTTTGTGCGGCTGGCATGAAAAGTGGATTACTTATCATAGGCGTATTCAGAGGGCGCACAGTGGAAGTCTCACCAGCATTGGATGTGTTAACATATGGGCCAAACCCAGGAGGGTAGAGTGGATCACTCGTTGGGGGCGGCATAGCTGTATTTAGGTACTCTGGGATTGAAGGTGGCGGGGCTTGCCCGCTCATCCAAGCCTGGTACATTTCAGCCATTTGCTGCCTTAGCATCCTTACTTCCTCCACTGGCACTGATTCTTGTTGAACTATCGAGTTTTGGATATCCTCATTATCCGATTCTGTTCCGTCTTTGCGGGTCATCTTCTTTTTTCCCTTTGACCTTGTGTTGTATGGATGAGATGCCAGTTTAACCACAAATCAACCACCTTAAAGCTTTCTCTCTCTTTAACAAAACAACACGTGTTAGGGTTTATAACTTTGCAGATATCAATCACACATTGTATGTTATGCTTCCTAAATCATTTCTATAGTGGAGACGGCTTTCATGCTTCATCCCGGCTTTTAGGTGAATTTGTTTTTTTTTTTTTTTTTTAGCGATATTTTGATCGAACCCATTGAGGTTGCCTACGTATCATGTTAAACATGAATCATATCATTACGTAGTTCCTGAAAAAAAATGCTTTTTTTTTTTTTAATAACATAAAGAAAAACACAATTTTAAGTAACTAGAAAAATAACTTTTCATTTGTGCCCAAAAGGTTCTGAATACAAATAACCCAAAATAAAACTAAGACTTGAAGTTATAACAGATTTGACAAAAAGTAAAATAAAAGAAAGGGAAATAACAATAATGAAAATGCTTTCTTGGAATGTCTTGGATTTCAGTCACTTCTCAGGTCTGAATAAATTTTGAACAGTGCTTTCGGCAGGTGTGGTGCCAGTTCCCGTGCTTGTCGGCCCAAGGTCTCATCATCTCGATGAAGATAACTGCCATATACATCAATTAGGTCTTCAGCAAGCTGAACCACGTGTCCTTTGGCTTCCTCCATGTTTTCATGACAATTCTACAGCCAATCTTGAGTGGTATAGATCTCACGGTTCAAATTGTCTTCTTGTGCCTGAAGCTCTTTTACTTGGTTAAGAAGTCCATTCCTTTCTGCAATCCATTGGTTCCTTTCACTCTCGACCTCTGCCTGGTAAACCGTGAAACGCCTTGCTATGTTTTTCTCCCGCTCCATAGAGGCTCTCAACTGAGCTTGCAACCTAGTCTGTGTCTGTACCATTAGGGCCTTTTCCCTTTTAAATTCTTCTTCTTGTTGCTCCATGGCGCCTGTGGTAATGCCCAGGTCCTCACGCAAAGACTGAATGGTGGCTTGGTGCTCTTTTTCTACCCTCTTTCGAATCAATCTCACTCGAGCCTCGACTGTTGCCTCGTGTTGTGCCAGTTCTTCTCGGACATTCTTCAAAGCATTACTTAAGCCATCAAGAGTGGACTGATAACTCCTCTCAACTTCGAGGCGGGCTTGCTTAACTTTGACCTCGGTTTCGGCTATATAATCTATGGGTCCTCTTGCCGATCTTTCGGGCATGGCCTTAAGCGGGGGCTGATCATAAAACCATACCAAGTATGACTGGTCCACCTCACCTTTGCTACGATCTGTCACTCTTTCCTGGGAGCTCGAGAGTATGCGCCCTCCCCAAATCTTGAATATCTCTGACTCTCTAAGAGGAATATCGGGATGAAACTCATACATAAACTCTCGCATGTCTTCACATCGGGGAAGACACTGTCGTCGACCCAGTTGCCTCATGACCCTGAGTGGTGCATAAGGTTGGACACCACGGAGACCCATTAGGACAATGAATGGTCGAAAGGAGGACATGTATATTATCTCTTCTGACGGGAACCAGTGATAATTCCATACAATCTTATCGGCAGTTAACTCGTTAAGATACCTTCTCCAAGCTTTGATGCCCTCAGGGAGAACCTGATCTTCAATCCTTTCTTTATGACCGCCGATGTAATCATTCCATTCTACCTTGAAGTCTATTGCATAGGGGTGATATCGGATGTGTTCGAGCATCCATATTTGTAACAAGATATTACATCCCTCAAAGTAGTCTTCACCATTTTTGCACCTTGTCAAGGCGCGGTAGATGTCAGCTAGAACCATTGGTACAAGGGTAATATTAGGCCTCTTCTCAAAAGCTGGAAGGACAGCGGCCAAGTTTATGTCAATCTTTTGCCCCCTTCTTGGGAATACCATAGTTCCTAAGAAAGCCACTATAAATGCCTCGTAACTGTGCTTCTCCCAAGTCTGGCGGCACCCCTTGTTACAGAGTTGTTTTCCATAGACCTCAAATCCATCTTGTCGGCCATATCTTTTGTAGAGGAAATCTAAATGAACCCAACCCTGCTTTAAACAATCCATCTCCATTTGTTTAATGTGCATCAGTTCTAAGAATCTCCTTGCACCAATACGTTTGGGCATCATAGGGTCTCCTTTGTGAAGGTCCTTGCCCGTACCCATAAATGCTCCTATTTCTTCTAGAGTTGGAGTAAGTTCGAAATCAGCAAAACGGAAGACATTGTTCAACGGATCCCAAAAAGAGACTAAAGCTTCTATCACATCCCTTCGCGGCTCAACATACAAGAGACTTCGCAAGTATCCTAGGCACTTAAATACCTCCCCTTTTCCATAATTTCCCATATTTTCATACCATGCCTTCAAATACACCGGAGCCTTGTCTAATACCATAAACTGGGGTGGCTGGTCATCTCTAGGCCTCTTATCAGATCTCCCCATTGAGCTCATTTTGTCCCTATAGGGTGATGGCAAATTAGAGAAAAAAAAAATTGACACTGGTGACATCAAGAGGAATTATTGATGCGTTTTGAAACAGAGGGCAGACTCATCGAGAAAATGAGATGAACATGATTTTTTCAAGACATTATGTTTTTTTTTTTTTTAAAAAAAATAAAAAAATAAAAAAAAATGAATAAATAAAATCTTAAAGTCTATACTTTAGGAAAAATTGACGATTTTTTTACTATTTATTATTATTTATTATTTATTTATTTATTTTTAAAAAAAAACTTAGGTCTGACGAACTTTACGACACCAAACTAGAAAAAAAAAAAATCTATTTTCACTTTAAACCCTATATATAAAAAAAAATTTTTAGGTGAATTATGAAAATTAAAGCGTCTTTATTTTCTTAAAGGAAAGAAAGAGAGAAGAAAAAAAAATCTTTAGTTTTTTTTTTCGAAGAAAGAGTAACACAAAGTTATCTTATTTTCAATTCTTCTAAAAGCCGGTCAACATTTGATATAGCCCCTCTGATGATGCAACAAGTAGCATAGAGAATGTGCATGATAGTCTTAAAATTGGGTGCCTGTCCTAGACGGACTCGACCCCAGTGTCGAGCCCCACTAAGTCAAATTTCATGATGCAAACAAAGCGTACCCTAAGACTGGTTCAGCTAGGTTTTAAACCCTAATGTACTTGGTATCTAGACCGGCTGTAAAACGAGTGGACAACTCGAGTTTGGGAAGTAACAGCTTACCGGTAGCAGGACTTTCCGGCCTCACTGTCTGGAACTTCCCATCCTAAAACTTGTGTTAACTAAATTCCTTCCCAGGAGCGTAAACGCATCTCTGGTATCTCAAAGAAAGTTTCGGGAGCGTAAATCGCATCTCCGAATAAAATGGACTCTCAGAAGACTCAGATGGGTGTGCGCGAGAGAGGATAATTTATATATTTCAGATAATATTGAGGCAATAAATAAAAAGACAAATAGCACATTAAACCAACAAAAATAATAAATAAATAAATAAAGTCATGCATAAATCAATATTTCTTTAAGCCTGAATTCTGGTTAAGTCCCCAGCAGAGTCGCCACCTGTCACACCCCTGTTTTTCCCCGCGTGGTATTTTGAAAAAAAGAGTTTTTCCAATTAAAGTGACATTTTGAAAAGAGATTATTTATTTATTTAGAGTCGCCACTTGGAATTGAGTTTTGGTGTTCCAAGTCACCTTTTTTTTTTTATCTCTAATCAAAAGGAAATATTTTTTATCTGCAAACCAGAAATTCGGGTAAGGAATTCTATTGACCGAGAGGAAGGTGTTAGGGAGTCCCATGGTTCTAGCATGGTTGCTTTATTGATTTATGTATGACTTAATCTAATTTTGAAAATATTATATTTCTTGGTTTTGCAAAAATTTATTTACCTATCTTCTTCAATTTATCTGAAATTTATTTTAAAAAAAAGTCATATTTTATTAGCTCGTGGTGTATTGATAGCAGCGCTTTCCAATCTTGCCACGAATTTAGTTATCTCTTTGTTTTTTACTCTTCCAGATTTAAATTACGTTACATTTTGATTTATATATATATTTTGGAATGACATGAGAAGAATTATAATTTTTAAATACTTACCTATAATTTTCAAGATTTAAAATTTAAGTTAGTCCAACCAATTCTTGCCGTAACTTATATTAGAATACGACAAACAAACAAACAAAACATGAAAGATCAATATAATTAAGTTCCACCATCAATATTCCAACTTAATTTCGTTTAATTGTATATTATTTTTGTCTTATCTATAAATTAAAGCAAGCTAATCTAAAGAAAGAAAAATAAAATTAAATACTCTTATTCAAACATATGCACACTCAAATAATATAAACACTCATTTGAATAACTTTATGCATATTTTGATTGACAATAAAAGTTAAGGAGAATAAATAAATAAAATTCAAGCAAGAACCTGTGTGATGAACTAGCTAAAGGAGAAACCGGAAAACTCGAACAAGAACCAAACTCAACCCTCCAAATTTGGCAAATTTTCTTCTTCCTTTTCTTTTCTTTTTTCTCTTAATTCTCTTACTTTTTTTTTTCAGCTTTTCCACTCCTTTCTTTTTCTTTTTCTCCTCTCTTTTCTTTACTTTTTCTCCTTTTTTTTTCACCCCCTTTCTTGCTTGTGTGTGTGTGTATTTATAGCCAAAAAAATGGAAGTTGTAGTGTGTCATGTTGTGTAGAAGTGGGGTGATTTTGTGGGTTAGTTGGGTAAAATATGGGGGAGTGGGGTTTTGTGGGTAGTTTTAAGAATTATTTTAGTTTTTCTTTTTATTTTATTATTTTATATTTTTTTTGTTTTGTTTTTGGTTTTTGAAAAGAAAAGAAAATGTTAGAAAATTACTATAAATAAAAATAAATAAGTAAATAAGAAAAATTAACTAGCTAAAACTAAAATATAGTTAACAAAGTACTAACAATGCTAGATTATACATTAAAACCAAAATTAAAAGAAAACATATATTTTTTAGAAATTTCTTTTCTTTAAAATAAAATTTACATCAAAAAGTTATTATAGATAAAATAAAAATAGCAATATTTAATTCAAAATATTTAAACACTAAAAAAATATATAATTTAAGTTTGGTCCAAAATTAGGTGTTAACATTCAGTTTTAAACAGAATCTCTTCTGGCGTCGCTATGTGGCAATTTGGCGACTTGACGGCGGACCACCCTATCAACGACGTCGTATTCTTTTTAACTCCCTTTCAAAATATTTACTTCTTTCGTTAAAAAAAAAAGACCTAATTTAACTAAACACGAAATTTAAGAATATAAAAAGATTTTTAATTTTTAAATTAAAATTATATTAAATTTATTAAAATGTTCTTTAATCTTGTGATTTGGGATGTGCAACGTAAAAAGTTAAAATTAATTTTTTTTTAAAGTTATTTTTTTTAAATAGATCAAAAAGGAGATTAAATCATTCTTTTTAAACGAATGGAGTAATATATTAGAAAATATAATGCTACATATATTAATGCTACTTGTATACTTTGTTAAGTTATGTACAATACATGCTTTAATGATTTTACTAATATAGTTAAACATATAATTGCTTTCACAAACATAACTTTTTTTCTCACTTTTACGTGGCACTTTTTTTAAGTTTGTTCTATAATATTTTATTTTAATTTTTTTTATTTTTAATGAAATAATTTACAATCACATAAATATTCAAGAATTGTATGATACTATAAATTTTAAAAGTCTTCTTTCTTTTTAAAATATTGTGTCAAGTCGAATAGCCACGTAACATGATATGAAAAGAGTATTAATATATTTAAATATAAATATTAATATTTTTTTATATATTTATTGTTATTCTTGCACACCGTACCAACAATCATGTTACGTGTGCAAGAATAACAATAAATACGGTGTTTGGAAAAATCGAACATGTTTGGACCTATTAATGGATTAGAAAGAAGGAAAAATTATGGGACGAACACTTTTTAATAAATAATTATTAAGTTTAGTAGTATTTTTTATTTATTATCATTTATAGTAATACTATGAAAAAACTACATCTGTATTACAATTGAATTATTCATGCAATATAACTTCACTATAAGTGCTTATCAATATATTGTACTCATTTGATAAGAAATTAATACAATATATATTAAAATGTACGATAACTATATTATTTACCAAATAAAATTTATATCATATATGTTTTATAAATAATTCATTAAAATATGTATTAAAAATATATTATAAGTATTCAACGATTTTTATTATTATTATTATAAATAATAAATCTTTTTTAAAAAAAATATAGTGTATCAATGTAAGTTAGTGTGGGCCATATTATTTAAGATATAAAATGGTGGTGGTTTTAATTCTAGTGGCCCAATTTGAATTATAATTTGGCCCACTTACCAAGAGGTCTCTTTACAATTACAAATGAGATGGTACCACACCTAACGTAAACGCCAATTCTCAATTATTAGAGCACATGAGAGATGTAAGGCACAAAATTTGAACCTTGATTTTTTTTTTTATTTGAGAAAAAAAAATAAGCATAAAAACTTGGTTGGCCTAGGTGAGAAGCGGGCATGTCGATAAATAGTGTCTGTTTATGATTAAATTGAGCTTTATATATTTTGAGTAAATTATTCTTAACTGCATGCATATATGTCGTTCAAGATTTGTATGCTTAGTGTTTTTTATAAGATAGTAAATCTAAAAGGAAAATTAAAATATAAATTGATAAACGATAAACTTGTTCGAAGAATTAAATTTTATTTGAACTTGCTAGATTAAATAACTAGTTTAGTTAGGAAACAAATCCAAATCCAAATCCAATATATAGTTGTAATGATAGAGTACTTCTTTCCCTTGAAATTTGGGCTCATGGCCCTTTTATTAATAGCTCAGCATGACACTGGCCCAAATGTTAGACTCAGCTCAAAAGTGAACGCCTCAGATGAAATATATAAGACCCTAAAAAGTACAATTTTCTAATTGCCACACTCATTGTATCTTTGTACCACCTCCAAACATGTTCGATTTTTCCTCCCTCCTCCGACTTTCTTCTTCTTTTGTTGTGGATCACCAATCTCGTCCCTCTTTAATTGTTTTTGATGGAGGCTGCTCACCATGCAGAAGTATGCCTTCTTTCCGTCAATACTTCCTTTTTTCTTTTGCTGCTCTTTCCTAATCTCTTTTTTAGTGTATAATCCCTTGGACGAATCAAAGCTTCTGTGGAGAGAAGAGTGCCGATAATAGTCGTTGAAATTTATAAGATGTTCAAAACTCCAAAAATTAACCCTATTAGATTCTTTCACTCTATATGATTCAAAACAATAACTTTTAACTAAGTGACTTAAAATGGATTAAGAATACAGAGGAATTGTATATGTGAGGTAACTAGTACCGTATAGCCATATAGGACCACTTAGGCTATTATGTGAAATTCTCTATAATTAGCTCCCTATTAAATGTAATTGTTGATTATGTGAATTCATAAGAGCTCAAATATATTAAAATAATTAATTGTATATTATATATTATTATAAAGATTACAAACGATTATTTTTCAATTGTTAAAATTAAAAATCAAAATCTAATCAAACCAAATCAAGCTAAAAAGTTTCAATTTTCTATTGGTTCAATTTTTCAATTTTCCATGAACACCCTTACTAAGAACTATATTCAGCTTTTAATTTATCCTTTATGTTGCATATACGTATGCAAGCTTTGTGAATAGAGTTTTCAATATGGGTAGGCCAAGTTCATTCGTGCTAGCTCAAATGAGCTTTGAATTTGACTGATCAAATTGGATTGATTCATTATTTTGATGGATTAGAAAACATCAAGCCGAATCAATCACTATGTGGATTGCAGATCGCATCGGGTGAATTCATTTTGTTTAAAAAATATTTTTTAATAATTTTTAGTCTAATTTAATTTTAAAATGTTAACATACATATCTACTAGACAATATTACATGGTGATACTATGCAAATATCACATGTATAATTGTACAAGAAAATGATCTCGAACATTATGAAACTAAATAACTTTTGACATGATACTGCTCGAATCAAATAGAGATATTAATAAGCAAACTAAACTGTTAATGTGTAATAAATATAACTAGCTAAATTGAAATATTAACTATTGTAACATTTATATAGGATAGTTTAAGTAGATTTTATATTTTGATTCCTCTGGTGATTTACTTACTTTTGGTATTCTATTTTATTTTTATTTTTTAATTACTTTTTGTTTGGTCTACGTATCGATCCAACCCATATTGCTTAAGCTTCACAGGTCAACAAGCTTATTCACATTGGGTTAAAAAGCCTTATTCTTAAACGGGCTTAAGAAATTTTTAGTCCAACCTTATCAAATTAACACTTAAATCAAATCAAGCCAAACTAAGCCAACGAACTTGGCCCATATTGATGGTTCAATTTATGACCTAAAAAATGACAACATAATTTTTTAATACATCAGATTTTAAATTTCTTACAATAAAATGTAAATAATAAACACTAAAAAAATTAAATTTGTTTCCATCCTCACCTTCCAAAATGTTAGTCAAATTCCTTTTGTCACTTACTATACACATTCAAAAATCAAAATTCAAAAGTCAAAAGTCAAAAGTCAATCGTAAACATGTTAAACAATAAGGTAAGTTTTTTATTGCACCACCTATATATATTGTCACATGATATCTAGTACATTCACATACAAATCAAATTAAAAAAAAAAAATCATAACATATAGAAAATGGAGAAGATAACAAAAATTGTGTTCTCTCTTACTTTCTTGTTCATTTTGTTTGGTAAGGTTTCTCTACTTTCTCTCTTTATTCTTTAATAAGAGTCTTTCTTTATCATTCAAGATATAGGATAAATTGAATGTCAGTAATATTTGTGTAATATTTATAATTATTTTGAGTTATAGCTTTATTCCATTGAATGTTTCGTAATATTTGTGCAAATTTATAATTTCTTTGAGTAAAAAATAAAAAATATATGAAGAAAAGAACTTTAATTATGATATCTCAATAGACCTCTTCACATCAGATTTATGAGAAAAAATGAGATTATTTATTACCACATAAATATATATTTATAATTTATTTTTAGAACAAAAATTTAAAATCATTTAATGAATATATATCATAGTAAAATTTATCAATATTGATAATATTTATTGTGTATTTATTTTATATTTAATGAGACTGATTTAATATCATTTGATTAACAACATTTTAAAAAAATAAATTTATAAATAGATATTGAACCCGTACACGACACTAATTTTTTTTGTAATTAGTACTATCATTAAAGTGGAATCTCTAAATGATAAATTCTTAAGTATATAAATAACTTCTTAAAATGATAAAAATATAAATTTGATTCCATTCCCAACTACCTTCAATGAAGTTGATTAATTTCCTTTTTTTGCTTACTATACATTTATTTTACCATTTTTGGAGTGCATCAATTAGGCAAGTAATTATTGGACCATCTATATATTTCTATCTAGAACATATGTTATGCACATTCATATACAAAATAAAAGAAAAACTATCACTCAAATATTATAGAAAAAATGGAGAAGTCATCAAGCATCTTATTCTCTCTTATTGTTGTGTTCATTTTGTTAGGTTAGATTTTGTTCATTTTTCTCTCTATTTTTTTTCTTCTTAAAGGAGGTGTTTGATGGGAGAAATATATTTTTCATAAATTATTTTTAATTTTTTCATCTTTGTTGTTTAAATACATTTTGAAAAAATTATTTTTTTAGGAAAACAGATTCCTTCAAAATTAGAAAATTATTGATTGGACCTCTGAACTCAGTAATGAGAGCGGGGATTTGTTCCTTTGGTCTATGTGTACTTCATTTTACGACTTATATAAGATCTACATATATAGATATCATCATCTGAATCTTGAAAGTTGTATGGTTCGGAAGAAGCTTGTACAGTTTGGGAAGGATTTCAATAGATTAAAAAGAAGAATTTGCTTCAATTGACATGTCCTTAAAAATGGATTTCATAGGAGAATGAAAAGTAAATTTTGCAAGTGACATTCCACGCTAATTATCTCCTCTCCGCCCTTCGACCTCAAATACTACCTCCAAGATATATACATTTTTAATTTTCTATTTCTTTAAATTTGAGAAACTCCTCTTAAAGCACAAGATATCAATAATTTCAACATGTTTATTTTCTATATATTTTCAATGAATTTAATTCTTGATCTAATTATTTTCTTTTTATTGTTTCTTATATAGGTTCACCTTCATGTATGGTGTTGGGACAAGAGAACACATGTCACAGTGTTAAAGATTGTTATAACATGTATTGCAAACGTGAACATATTGTTTGTTTTGAAGGACATTGTATATGCAATTCCCCACCAAAAGAAATTGATGATTCTTGCAAAAGTGATGCTCATTGTAAGAACCATAATAAGTAAGATAATTGTAATAAGTACCATAGTATTTATGGTACAATCCTTAGTACCTGAAACTCTATTAGTAGATGCAATACTCTGTCACTTTTTTGTACTGATGCATATTAAGTAATATCAATATATTACCTTATTTATCAAAAAAAGAACAATATTATTATTTGAGTAAATCAGATAATAAGTAGTCATTATCGTTTTCTAATGTCTCTCCATTCTCTTTCTTGATAACTTTACATGATTAGTTATTTTAATGTATCCTAGAAGGTAAATATTTCATTTTTCATTTACTAATTTCACTTATTATGCTCGATAACTTTTGAGTGGTAGCTAGAGTGTGGAATTAGAAAACAGTAGTAGTTTATGAAATTCGATGGTTAATCTTATCTAATTTTATTTTTTGAAGAAATAAGAATATTATTAATAAAATAATATGGGTACAATGTCATTTCTTTCTTGATTCTTCTCCCTCATGAAGAGTTTTTTGTGATTCGAGGGCCGTTGGTGGCGTATTTCTCGAATTAGGACGATATGTACCTCCTTGAAATTTATTTGATCTCCACTGATCTTTATGAATATCCTAGAATTTGCGAAATATTCGAGATCTTGATCTTTATGAATAACCAAGAACTTATGGAATATTGAGAGATTCAAAAATATATAACTAGTGTTCAGAATAGATGAGTATAATTATCGATTTCTTGAAATAATGCTAAAGTAAGTATTATAAATCATTTTTTTAATAGTTAAATGTATTTAAAATAAATCTTAAAAAAAAAAACCATCAGTCACATAAAAACTAAAACCATAGATGTTGTAGGTTCTTAATTTTGAGATGCAGGGAATGACTAATATTGGGTAATTAATTTTCTGTTCTCCTGATATTTGATTCTTCTATTGTGATACGACTAAATCTAAATTTGTGCCAATTAATTTTAGTTTGTTTAACAAACAAAAGATTGTTTTTTTCTAAGTATTTTTTTTAAAAAATTATGTGCACCCAGAATACATGTCTTTAATTTGACTTTCATTGATTGATTCGATAGTTGACTATAATCTTCTTTGTTGTCATGTGCATGACTTGATAAAACAATCTTGCTTTCAATGTACTTTTATCAATTCATCAATTATTAATAAGATCGATGTTAGGACATCGTAATACCATCACTCAGTAATTACATCATGTTATTTGAAATTAAATTTTACTTAGAATTTTATATTTAAAATTAGTCATAACAGTAACACCCCAAGCTATTCTAGCTAAGTTCGGACTTGAAAATCAAAATAGATCAAAAAATATGTATAAAAATAGCTTGGGTGAAATTTTTGATCAAAAGATTCAAAAGATAA
Organism: Solanum rostratum; assembly: GCA_029948455.1. NCBI lineage: Eukaryota > Viridiplantae > Streptophyta > Magnoliopsida > Solanales > Solanaceae > Solanum > Solanum rostratum. Next base: position 9,495,826 of record CM057046.1, read on the forward strand.
TTTTTCATGGCAAAGTTGCTTAAATAGAAGAGTACGTGATACGTTCGCACTGCGGACCCGCCCCAGCTTTGGTATGACTCGAAATCAGTGTGATGTCACTTACCTTTAACCAACCGAGGCAAGTCAACCTAGGCAGGAAAACAACTAAATAAAGCGGAAGGTAAAATAATAATTCAGTCTTAGTATGGAAAGTTAGTAGAGAAAATAGGAAACATAGTCCTAAAATCATCCCAAAATTAGTGTCATATGTACAAACCATTACTTTAACAAAATTCGAAGAAATTTATATAAGTCTTAATGTCTTTGCTTCTCAAATAAAATAAAAATAGTATGTAAATAGAAGTATGAAGGTCCACCGAAAAGAACTAACTGCTACTTTTCAAATTGTCTCAAAGCTCGGATCGATAGGAAATGAAGAAATCAGGAGGTACCGGACTCAATTCTTATACAATTGCAGAAGCAAGGGTGAGTACCCAATAACATGATACCCAACAAATAAAGCAGTGAAGAATACAAACACTTCTTCCATTACAACCACATACCTCTGGAACTACAATCCCGCACGCAGAAAAATCCAGCACTCACAATATAAACAAATATATATACATATTCATTTATATAGTTCAATCAGTACCATAATTTCAAGGAATACAGTTAACAAGAGCAACAATTCAGGACATACATATATACATATCAACATTTAACTCAATATTTTACTTATAATCCAAACTACACAACAGTGAAGTGCAGAATGATGCAATACAACAACACATAATCTTGATACATGTCTGTCCTACGATACACATCTGCTGATCAACTCATGCTTGAACCCATGGAGGTCCCATATGAACCATGTATCTGTCGGAAAAGAACATGGCAATATCACATGCCGGAATATGACCTCGGCAACATTATTCACAGGAATATAACCTTGGCAATATCCACGATCGGTAAAAACCTTGGTTCTAAATATTAATATCTCAGCCATCAACCACAATCGGTAGATACTTCGGTCTCAACTATCAATATCACTCTCTTATCTCATGTCCACAATCCAATTTAAATAAGCATATACATAGAGAATGTGAGAATGACATACGAACATATAATACCACACAAATAAGGCTAAACAATTTATATTTAATGAGACCGTTTTAATGTCATTTGATGAACAACACTTTAAAAATAAATTTATGAATAAATATTAAACTCGTACACGGCGAAAATGTTTCGTAATTAGTACTATCATCTAAAGTGGAATCTCTAAACGATAAATTCTTAAGTACATAAATAACTTCTTAAAATGATTAAAATATAAATTGATTCCATCGCCAACTAACTTAAAAGAAAATCGATTAAGTTCCCTTTCTTGCTTGCTCTACATTTATTTTACCATTTTTAGAAAGTGCATCAATTAGGTAAGTTGTTATTGGACCATCTATATAGTTCTATCCTAGATCATATGTTGTGACTTGTGCATATTCATATATAAAAGAAAAGAAAAACCATCACTCAAATATTATAGAAAAAATGGAGAAGTCATCAAGCATCTTATTCTCTCTTATTGTTGTGTTCATTTTGTTAGGTTAGATTTTGTTCATTTTTCTCTCTTCTTTATCATAAAGGAGGTGTTTGTTGGGAGAAATATATTTTTTAGAATTATTTTCAATTTTTTCTTGTTTGTTTTTCAAAAATTTTTGAAAAAAAATTATTTTTTTAGGAAATGAAATTCCTTCAAAATTAGAAAATTATTGATGGGACCTCTGAAATCAATGATGAAGGAGGGGATTTGTTCCTCTTCGGACAATTGGTCCATGTGTACTTTATTTTACGACTTATATAAGATCTACATATACAAATATCATGTAGATCTTGAAAGTTGTATCGTTCGAAAGAAGCTTGTACAGTTTGGAAAGAATTTCGATAGATAAAAAGGAAGAATCTACTTCATTTGATATGTCCTTAAAAATGGATATCATAGGAGTATGAAAAATAAATTTTGACCTCCAACATATATTTCATTTTTAATTTGCTATTTATTTGAATTTGAAAAACTCCTCTTAAAGCATAATATATCAATAATTTCAACATGTTTATTTTCTATATCTTTTCAATGAATTTAATTCTTGATCTTAACATTTTCTTTTTATTGTTTCTTGTATAGGTTTACCTTTGAATTCATGTATGGTGTTGGGACAAGACAACACATGTCAAAGTGTTAAAGATTGTTTTAACATGTATTGCAAATATGAACATATTGTTTGTGTAGAAGGACATTGTATATGCAATTACTCTCCAAAACAAGATTTAGATCCTTGCAAAAGTGATGATGATTGTGGAATCATATGTGGTCCTGAATGGTCTTCATTTAAATGTATTGATGGAATTTGCAATTGTATGAAACCATAATAAGATAATTGTAATAAGTACCATAGTACTTATGGTGTAATCCTTAGTACCCCAAACTCTATTAGCAGATGCTACACTCTATCACTTTTTGTAATAATGCATATTACATAATATGAAAATATTATCTAGTTTACCAAAAAAAATAAAAATAATATTATTATTTGAGTAAATTAGATAATAAGATAAGTAGTCATTATTATCATCATCATCGTTTTCTAATGTCTCTCCATTCTCTTTCTTGATAATTTTATGTAATTGGTTATTTTACTTATCGTAGAAGGTAAATATTTCATTTTTCATATACTAATTTCACTTTATCATGCTCGATAACTTTCGAGTGGTCGCTAGAGTGTAGAATTAGAAAATCGTAGTAGTTTATGAAATTTGATTGTTAATCTTATCTTATTTTATTTTTGAAGAAACAAGAACATTATTGATAAAATAATATGCGTACAATTTCATTTCTTTCTTGATTCTTCTCTTGCGTGAAGTGTTTTCTGTGATTCGAGGGCCGTTGGTGGCGTATTTCTTGAGTTAGGACGATATGTACCTCCTTGAAATTTATTTGATCTCCACTGATCTTTATGAATATTCTATGAATTTGTGAAGTATTCAAGATCTTGTCTTTATGAATACCCAAGAACTTATAGAATATTGAGTAACTAAAAATATATAACTAGTGTTCAGAGTAGATGAGTATAATTATCAACTTCTTGAAATAATGCTTATGTAAGTATTATAAATAATTTTTTCTACAGTTAAATATATTTAAAATAAATCTTAAAAAAAAAAAAACATCAGTCACAGAAAAATTAATAACTAGCCAAATAGAGATGTTATAGGTTCTTCATTTTGAGATGCAGGGAATGACTATTATCGGATAATTAATTTTCTATTCTCCTACTTGATATTAGGTTCTTCCATTGTGATACGACTAAATTTGAATTTGTGCCAATTAATTTTAGTTAGTGTAGCAAACAAAAGGTTGTCATTTTCTAAGTTTTTTAAAAAAAAAATATTTATGTGCACCCAAGATACATATCTTTAATTTGACTTCTATTCATTGATAGTTGACTAACTTTCTTTGTACTTGTCATTTGCATGCCTTGATCACGTCGTAGTACCATCAATCAGTAATTACATCATGTTATTTAAAATTAAATTTACTCAAAATTTCGTATTCAAAATTAGTATCATAACAGTAACATTCCAAGCTATTCTAGCTAAGATCGGGCCTGAAAATCAAAAGGGGTTAAAAGATATGTATAAAAATAGCTTGTGTGGAATTTTTGGCCAAATGATTTAAAAGATATTTTTTTTTTGGCAAAGTTGCTTAAACAGAAGAGTACGTGATAGATCCGCATTGTGGACCCACCCCAACTTTTTCACGATATGAAATCGGGCATGATGAAACTTGCCTTTAACCCACCGAGGCAAGTCAACCTAAATAGAAAAATAACAAAATAAAGCGGAAGGTAAAACAAAAATTTAGTCTAAGTATAGAAAGTCAAGCATACGAAACACGAGCCATATTCTAAAACCATCCCTAGATTGGTGTCACATGTACAAGCCACTACTTTAACAGAACTTGAAGAAATTTATGTAAAATTAGGTCTTGGGCCAAACTCACACCCCAAAAGCTAGCTCAAAGGGAGAAGGATTGTCCAAGCCTTTAAAAGAGTCCATCCATCTCATTAACCACCAATGTGAGACTTTTTCATTTTTCAACAATTTATACAAGTCTTAATGTCTTTGCTTCTCAAATAGAACAAAAACATGTAAACAAGTCTGAAGGTCCACCGAAAAGAACTAGCTACCACCTTTCAGTCTGTTTCAAAGTTCGGAACGATAGGAAATGAAGAGATAAGGAGTACCGGGCGCAATACCTACACACGTGTAAACAAGTCCCAGCAAATGCATTCTAGACCTAAGTAAAGTAATGAAGAATACAATCATCCTTCCATCACAATCACATACCTTTAAAACTGTAACCCTGCACGCAAAAAAATCCAGCACAAACAACATATCCAAATATATTAATATTCATTTATACAGTTCTATCAATGCCATAATTTCAAGGAATACACTCAAGAAGAGCAGCAATTCAGGACATACATATATACATATGAACATTTAATTCAATATTTCACTTATAATCAAAACATGAGTTAAGTGCAGAATGATACAATAATAATAGCATATAATCGTGATACATGTCTGTCCTACGATACATATCTGTTGATCAACTCCAGACGAAATCCATGGGGGTCTCACATGAACCATGTATCTGCCGGAAAAGACCTCGACAATATCACATGCAGGAATATGACTAGCATATCACACGTCGGAAGAGACCTCCGCCGTCGAAATATGACCTTGACAATATCCATGATTGGCACAAACCTTAATTCCAAATATCAATATCTCTTTCATTAACCACGATAGGTAGAAACCTCGATCTCAATTATCAATATCACTCTCTTATCTCATTTTCACAATCCAATACAAATAAATATATACATAGAGGATGAGTTGAATGAGATATGAACACATAATACCACACAAATAAGGGTCAACAATTTATATTTAATGAGACTAATTTAATATCGTCTCATTAACAAAATTTTAAAAATAAATTTATGAGTAAATGTTGAACTCGTACACAACACAATTTTTCGTAATTAGTACTGTCACTATAATAATCAAAATGGGTTAGCCCAGCCCCATCCAGCTGAAGCCTTGCGGGCTAAGAAATTTGGAGGGCTGGGATGGGCCGACCCTTCATTTGAAAGGGTCTTGAAATGATCGGCCCAACCCAATTCTAATAGGGCCGCGGAATGAGACCGGCCAACCCTTATTTCTTTTTAATAATTTTTTCTTTTCAATCTAAATTTAAACTTGAAATTCCGTCAATATATTAAGATTTTTGACATGCCTAACAAAATTATATGAAAGAAAATAATAATTATAATCATAATATGCATTATGAATATGATTAATTGTGCTTTTAATTACAATCTCATATCCAAAATATAGAACATCGAGAAATGAGAAGATTTTAATGATCATATTTGAGTCATACTACGACTAAAATACTAATCTTTTTTTACAAAAAATAAGTAAAGAAAATTTGAAAAAATAAACTTATAAACTAAAAAATAATTACGCCTTACAATTTTAGTTATTTTAATTCAAATTAAATAATCATTTTCGTCCATGGGTCGATCCCAACCAGGCCTCTGTTAAGATTCAAGGGCCAAGGGCTTAGTTGGGCTGGGCTTAAAAGCCATGGTTCAAAATGGGCTTGAAAAATTATATCCCAACCCTATCTCAATAACAGTAGGGCCAGGCCAGCACCATGGGCTACACCTATTTTGACGGCTCTGTCACATAAAGTAGAATCTCTAAATGATAAATTCCTAAGTGTATAAATAATTTCTTAAAATGATAAAAATATAAATTTGATTCCATTCCCAATTACCTTCAAAGAAATTGATTAATTTCCCTTTTTTGCTTACTATACATTTATTTTACCATTTTTGGAGTGGACCAATTAGGTAAGTTATTATTGGACCATCTATATATTTTTATCTAGAAAACATATGTTGTGCACATTCTTATACAAAATAAAAGGAAAACCTATCACTCAAATATTATAGGAAAATGGAGAAGTCACCAGGCATCTTATTCTCTCTTATTGTTGTGTTCATTTTGTTAGGTTTGATTTTGTTCATTTTTCTCTCTTGTTTTTCTTAAAGGAGGTGTTTGATGGGAGAAATATATTTTTCAGAAATTATTTTTAATTTTTCATGTTTGTTGTTCAAAACTTTTTGAAAAAAAATATTTTTTTAGGAAAAGAAAATCCTTCAAAATTTAAAATTATTTATGGGATCTCTAAACTCGATGAGAGTAGGGTTCTGTTCCTCTTCAGACAGTTGGTCCATGTGTACTTCATTTTACGATTTGTATAAGATCTACATATATAGATATCATCATCTAAATCTTGAAAGTGGTATGGTTCAAAATAAAGAAGCTTGTTCAGTTTGGAAAGGATTTTGATAGATCAAAAAGAGGAATCTACTCCAATCCAGATGTCCTTACATATGGATTTCATAGGAGCATGAAAAATAAATTTTGCAAATGACATTCCACGTCATTTGTCTCCTCTCCATCATCCGATCTCAAATTTATTTGAATTTGAAAAACTCCTCTTAAAGCACAAGATATCAATAATTTCGACATGCTTATTTTCTATGTCTTTTCAATGAATTTAATTCTTGATCTTAACATTTTCTTTTTATTGTTTCTTATATAGGTTCACCTTCATGTATGGTGTTGGGACAGGCCAACACATGTCAAAGTGTTAAAGATTGTTTTACCATGCCTTGCAAACATGAACATCTTGTTTGTTTACAAGGACAATGTATATGCAATGAGAAAGAAGAATTAGATCCTTGCAAAAAAGATGATGATTGTAAAGCCATATGTGGTCCTGAATGGTCTTCAATTAAATGTATTGATGGAATTTGCTATTGTAAGAACCCATAATAAGTAAGATAATTGTAATAAGTATCATAGTACTTATGGTATAATCCTTAGTACCCCAAACTCTATTACCAGATGCAACACTCTGTCACTTTTTTGTAATGATGCATATTAAATAATATCAATATATTATCTTATTTACCAAAAAAAGAATAATATTATTATTGAGTAAATCAAAAAATAAGATAAGTAATTATTATTATTATCATCATTATCATTGTCTTCTAATGGCCCTCCATTCGCTTTCTTGATGATTTTACATAATTAGTTATTTTAATATATGATAGAAAGTAAATATTTTATTTTCCATTTACTAATTTCACTTATAGTATGCTCGATAACTTTTGAGTGGCAGCTCGAGTGTGGAGTTAGAAAACCGTAGTAGCTTATGAAATTTGATTATTAATCTTACTATCATTTCTTTCTTGATTTTTCTTCCTCTTGAAGAGTTTTTTTTTGTGATTTGAGAGTTGTTAGTGACACATTTCTCGAATAAGGACGATATGGACCTCCTTAAAATTTATTTGATCTCCATCGATCTTTGTGAATATTCTACGAATTTGTGAAATATTAATATTTAGGCTTAATATTTGAGATATTTATGAATATCGAAGTAGGACGATATGGACTCCCATGTGGTGGTTGATCTTACTTGAGCGGAGTTTTCTTATCTTTTCCAGACTACAGTGGGAGATTTAGACTTTGGGTCGCTGTAGTACTATTGAGCCTTTCTTGTTGTTCTTCGAATCAAAACTTGTATTTTCTTTATCAGGCAGTTTGTATCTACTCTTTCATACTATGTAGAAGCACTTGTACTCATGACTCCATATTTTGAGATTTTCAATTTAAATATTATGGTTGTTTTGTTTTGCTATTTCTTCCTTCAGTTGCGATCCAATTTTGGGCCATGACATGTTCCATGATAGGGTCGGGCTTGCCTACCAGGAGTAAGGTAGGCACAATCATGACCGTATGGTCGGGTTGTAACAAATACATTATCAAATTATTAATTTCTTGATAGTCAAACAATTCTTTCTCTTTCAGTAATTAAATTTGATATTTTCCAAAATTAAATAAAAAGTAGAGATACATCATTTTTAAGACTATTTTAATAATTAAGATATGAACTTTAGTAGTGGTCATATATATTATGTAACTTAAAACCAAAAATATGGTTACACAGTAATCCTTAAAAAGCATTGTTAGGAGCAAAAAATGAACTATTTAAACACATTATTTTTAATTTGTTCAAAATTTTCTTTCTAAAATATATCTAAACAAGCTTAACATTTATTATTGTTTGCGAGAAGTTAACTAATAGAAACTATTCATTTTAACACAATTACAAAAATATCCTTATGGATCCATAACAAAAGTAAAAATATATATGGATTCTTCTAGATTTTTATTTTGACCAATAATTATACAATTATTATTTTTGACCTTAAATAAAGTTAAAATTCATTTTAACACAATTGTACAAATATCCTTATGGACCCATAACAAAAGTAACGATATGCATGGATTCTTCTAGATTTTTATTTCGGTCATTAATTATACAATTATTATTTTTATCCTTAAATAATGTTAAAATTCATTTTAACACAATTACAAAATATATTTATGGGGCCATAACAAAAGTAATTTTTTCTAGATTTTTATTTTTACAATTAGTTATACAATTATTATTATTTTCCTTAAATAAAGTTAAAATTTATTTCAACATAATTACAAAAATATCCTTTTTGGCCCGTAAATAAAGTAAAAACATGTATAGATTCTTCTGAATTTTTATTTTGACTAATAATTATATAATTATTATTTTTACCCTTAAATAAAGTTAAAATGACTAAAATATTATTGATCGTCCTTCCCATGGCTCTTCTATATAGTAGAAATTATTATTTTTATCCTTAAATAAAGTTAAAATTACTAAAATATCATTGATCGTTCTTCCATGGCTCTTCTATATAATAAAAATGTTGTGGACATTCATATACAAAACAAAAGAAAAACTATCAGTCAAATATTATAGAAGAAATGGAGAAGTCATCAAGCATCTTATTCTCTCTTATTGTTGTGTTCATTTTGTTAGGTTAGGTTTTGTTCATTTCCTCTCTTCTTTTTCTTAAAGGAGGTGGTTCGTGGAAGAAATATATTTTTCAGAAATTATTTTTGATTTTTTCATGTTTGTTTTTCAAAAAGTTTTGAAATTTTTTCTTTTTTAGGAAAAGACATTCTTTCAAAATTAGAAAATTATTGGTTGGACCTCTGAACTCATCAATAATGAGAGTAGGGATTTTGTTCTTCTTAAGACAACTGGTCCATATGTGCTTTATTTTACGACTTATAGATATCATCATCTAGATTTTGAACGTTGTATGATTTGAAAGAAGCTCGTACGATTTGGGAAGAGTTTGGATAGATCAAAATAAAGAATCTAGTTCAATTGATATGTCCTTAAAAATGAATTTCATAGGAGAACGAAAGAAAATTTGCAAGTGACATTCCAGGCTAATTATCTCCTCTCCATCCTCCGGCCTCAAACCCTACCTCCAAGCTATATACATTTTTAATTTGCTATTTCTTTGAATTTGAATAACTCCTCTTAATAAAGCACAAGATATCAATAATTTCAACATGTTTATTTTCTCTGTCTTTTCAATGAATTTAATTCTTGATCTCAACGTTTTCTTTTTATTGTTTCTTATATAGGTTCACCTTCATGTATGGTGTTGGGACAAGACAACACATGTCAAAGTGTTAAAGATTGTTTTACCATGCCTTGCAAACATGAATTTCTTGTTTGTTTAGAAGGACATTGTATATGCAATGACAAAGAAGAATTAGATCCTTGCAAAAAGGATGATGATTGTAAAGCCGTATGTGGTCCTGAATGGACTTCAATTAAATGTATTGATGGAATTTGCTATTGTAAGAAGCCATAATAAGTAAGATTATTGTAATAAGTACCATATTACTTATGGTATAATCCTTAGTATCCCAAACTCTATAAGCAGATGCAACACTCTGTCACTTTTTTGTAATGATGCATATTAAGTAATATCAATATATTATCTTGTTTACCAAAAAAGAACAATATTATTATTTGAATGAATCAAATACTAAGATAAGTAGATATCATTATCATCGCCGTTGTCTTCTTCTATTGTCCCTCCATTCGCTTTCTTGATAGTTTTACATAATTAATTATTTTAATATATCGTAGAAGGTAAATATTTCATTTTCAATTTACTACTTTCACTTATCATGCTTGATAACTTTTGAGTGGTAGCTAGAGTGTGGAATTAGAAAACCTTAGTAGTAGATGAAATTTGATCGTTAATCTTATCTAATTTTATTTTTTGAAGAAACATGACTATTATTGATAAAATAATATGGATACAATTTCATTTATTTCTTGATCTCTTCTCCCTCATGAAGGGTTTTTTGTGATTCGAGGGCCATCATTGGCGTATTTCTCAAATTAGGACGATATAGATATTTTTGAAATTTATTTGATCTCCACTAATCTTTGTGAATATTCTATGAATTTGCGAAATAGTTAAGATCTTTAATCTTTAGTGGTTATTGAGTAAAAAAATATATATATAACTATTGTTGAGAATAGATGAGTATAATTATATATCAATTTGTTGAAATAATGCTTATGTAAGTATTATAAATCTTTTTTTTTATAGTTAAATATATTTAAAATATATCTTTAAAAAATCACCAGTCACAGAAAAACTAATAACTTCCCAAATAGAGATTTTGCAGGTTCTTAATGACTAATATTGGGTAATTAATTTTCTATTTTCCTGCTTGATATTTGGTACTTGCATTGAAATACGACTGTGGGACGTCTTTTTCGAATTTTGCCAAAATTTTTAAGTTAGTTATTGCTAACTCATATTTCTCGAGGAGGGAAAATCACTTGATTACCTTTCATAGTACGCTAGCTAAGACTCAGATTGATTACTTACTCCTCCGAAAGGGCGATAGAAGCCTTTCTAAGAATCGTAAGGTTATTCTGAGTGAAAATATTTCCACTCAACATAGGCTTCTAGTGATGGATTTAGAAATTAAGAGGGAAAAGAAGAAGGTCATATATGCCCAACTGAGGATTAGATGGGGAGGCCTGACTCCTTCCCTTGCTCGGGAGATGAGAGAAAAGTTGAGTAGTTTAGGATCTTGGAGTAGTAGTGGAGATATGAACACCATATCGGACACTACTGCTGGTTGCACTAGAAAAGTAGCTATCGAGGCACTAAGAGTAGTTTCGTGAGGGACCTTTGATGGACGTCATGGTGATTGGCGGTGGAATAGAGAAATTCAAGGCAAAGTGAAAGCTAAAAAAATTGCTTATATGAAGTGGTTGGAGTATACAGATGAAGATGAAAAGTGTAGGCTTAAGGATAGCTATAAGACAACGAAGACATAAGCGAATATAACAGTGATGAGTGCAATGACAACAACGTTTGAGCACTTGTATGTGGAGCTAACTGATAAAGGCAGGGGCAAGAGATTGTATAGGCTCGCAAAAGACAGAGAGAGAAAAGCTTGCGACTTGGACCAAGTGAAGTGCATCAAGGATGAGGAGGGTGAGGTGTTGGTGGTTGAGACTTCCATTAAGCTAAGGTGGCAAGCTTATTTTCAAAAACTCTTAAACAAAAAAGAGGATAGAGATATTGAGCTGGGGAGGTGAGTCGTGCAATCAGTAGGATGAAGAGAGGGAGCGCGCTCGGTCCCGATAAGATTCCGGTGGATTTTTGGAAGAGCATTGTCACGTCTAGGGAGAGTACCCTTGGCGTGGCCAGCACTTAAAGAACCATTGCCGATTCCCTAAGAGAACCACCTAGCCTTATCATTATATCAACTCAACAGCTGAAAGAGTACTCAAATGAAGCAAGCATCATACGAAAGAATATAGCTTCACTAAAATATAATTCCCAATTAAATAAATTTGGAAATAATAATACTCAATAAATCCTCTGTTCAATGTCTATGAAGCCTCTACTCAATAATCTTGATAGTACCATGATAGCCCATGGATACCCAAATCAAAGAAAGAAAATACTAGATCAAAACGGAAGATAAAGGGCTCCTCTAGAAAGCAAGGAGGGCTCACCAACTCTGGGGAATGCACTAATCCGGACCTCAACGATGCGCAGGCTGAAGTCCTCTATCATCTATATCTATATCATGAAAGATGTAGGTCCAAATGGATGTCTGAACATGGAATATGCTGGTATATAAAATGGCTCGAGAAAGTAAAACTCAACTCATTCACCTCGACTCAAACAACTTATGCTCAACTCAATATATGCAAGTTTAAAGTAAATCATGCTTTTAAAATAGACTCAATAGAAAAACTTAGTTTAACATATCATGCTCAATCGGTGTTTGCTTAGGAGTTTTGCTTAACCGACATCCAATCGCGCCATCTTTAGTTTGGTGATGCACAATGAAGGCGACATTATTCCACGCCCATCTAAATTTGCCAAGGTAAAAGATGATCAACTCTCTTATGGATCAATAATAAACATCTATCTTTTAGGACTTGAGTTGCTAGAATGTGTTGTACGACTATCCTACGCTGTAACATAGTTTTGTGGGTTAGAGTAGTTATTTATTCGCTCCTAGGTCGGTGTTCGATACTTCTTCCAAGACTAAAACATGCTCAACTCATCAATCAACTCAATCCTCAATGCTCAGTCAATCAACTCAAATCTAAACCTTGTTAGGTTATATCATCTAAGCTCATGTCAGTTTCTCATCAACCCAGCCAATTAATAAAGGCAATTAGACTCAACTCAGGCTTAAATAGTCATTCAAACTCACTCAATTAGACTCATCATATAATGCAAGCAAGAATACATAATAGTGTATGTGATTAAATGAAACATGTTTTTCATGCTCCATGATGCTCAAGTTACTCAACTCAAATAATCAAACTCAAATCTCAACTCCGTCCATGCATAGAATTTCATAGAATTATGCAATTTAGGGTTCATGTTATCAAGTATAAAACTTTACCTCAATTTTATATTAGTAAGTATGCAATGCAGCAAGTACCTCATAAACTTAAGGGTAAGTTTTATAGAATGGTGGTTACACCGTCTTTGCTGTATGGGATGAAGTGTTGGCCAATAAAAAACTCACATGTTAAGAAGATATATGTCACGGTAATGAGGATGTTGAGATGAGTGGGTGGACACACCAAGAGTGATAAGAGTAAGAAGGAGACCATTCGGGAGAAGTTAGAGGTGGCCCCTATGGCTGACAAGATGAAAGAAGTGGGACTGTGATGGTTTGAACATGTGCAAAGAAGAAGTATCGATGCTCCTATTAGGAGGTCTGAGAGGTTGGACTTAGGGGTTACTTGAAGGGGTAGAAATAGACTGAAGAAGTATTGGAGGAGGTGATCAGATAGGATATGGCGAAACTTCATTTCACCGAGGACATGACCTTATATAGAAAGGAATGGAGGTTGCATATTAGGGTAGAAGACTAATAGGCTAGTAGGGGTAGGTTGATGTCTAGCCATGTGTTATAGCATGCTAATAGGATTAGTCATGTATTTATATCCAGCGTTGTTATTATCTATCTAATATTTGTCACTTTTATCGTGTTTACATATTATCATTTGCTTTTCATTAGTTGTCATTTTCCTTTTTTTCTTTTCTTTTTCCTTCTTTTCTATATCTAGTATCTTCTACTTATGGGGCTTGATTTTTGAGATGAGGTTTTCGAAAATAGCCTCTCTATCTCTATGAGACAGTGGTAAGGTCTTTGTACATTTTTACCCTCTCCAGACCCCACTTATGGAATTCCACTAGGTAGGTTGTTATTGTTTGCATTGAGATTCGACTAAATCTAAATTTGTGCCGGTCAATTTTAATTTCTGTAATAAACAAAAGGTTGAGTTTTTCTACCTTTTTTTGTATGCACCAAGGATACATGTCTTTAATTTGACTTCCATTGATTGATTTAATAGTTGACTATAATCTTTTTTACACCTGTCATGTGCATGCCTTGATCAAATAATCTTGCTTTCAATGTATTTTTATCGATTCATCAATTATTAATAAGATCGAGTTAGCACATCATAATACCATCACTCAATAATTACATCATGTTATTTGAAATTGAATTTTGCTTAGAATTTTGTATGCAAAACTAGTCATAATAGTAATACCCCAAGCTCTTCTAACTAAGATCGGGCCTGAAAATCAAAAGGGGATAAAAATATGTATAAAAATAGCTTTGGTGGAATTTTTAAACTCGGTAAACTTACCAAAATATCCCTAGAGGAGAGACGCTTACATAATGCATCTTCCCAAGATTTTTTGACAAATCTGAGGCTGGAAATATGATCAACACAAAAAATTATGTGGAAAAATAATTTCGGTTAATTTTTAGATCAAAAGATAATTTTTTGATGCGAAAACACATTCCAGAATAAGTGTGCGATAGGCCCTCGACGTGGACTTATCATGGATATAGACTTAGATGTGATCCCAATATTTTCTACGGGATTAGAAAGCTCGATCGAAATTTTTTTAGCGAAAAGCCCTGAAAAGTACCAAAGTCCACGACACAAACTTGGTTCCCAAAAGTATATTTTTTCAGTTTTTCGTGAGGGGCATTTCAGAAAATTTTCAACTCCTCTTAAACTTAAAAAACGATCAATATAGGTCATTTTGAGCGTAAAAAGGGTTTTTATACCCATTCCTAAGCCTTTCCGAACATTCTAACAAAAGACCTAGGGCTAAAGAGAAGAGAGAAGAGTGAGGATTCGAGGAATTCAAGCCGTCTTCGTGCCAAGTTGATTGTCTACCTTTATTCCAGGTATGTAAGGCTACTCATAGCGTTGGATTGAGTTCATCCACGTGCTCCACATGTTAATTCCTTGAAATTGAGTTCGAGCAAAGGTTTACTCTGAATTCTTGAATTAAAATTCTAAGTTTTCTATTGTCTTAATGAGTTTCTTGTACACAAAAAAAATGTCTTGATGATGTTCTTGAAAAGTTGAGTATTTGGTTGATTGTATGTTCATGTCTTCATTCACATGAACCCTAATTGAAGACTATGTTTGATTTTATGCTTATTTCGAACTGAGGTTGATGGTCATATTGAGCATGTTAAACACAAATGATTTTTTGAATATTTTATTGAGTCTGCATGAATACGAGTTTTGAGCATAAATAATGATTTAGAAAGAGTCTTGATGAGACGATGCATGTCTTACTGAGTTTTGATGAAATTGAGCATTTATTTTAAATGATGTTTTGAGTAAATATTTGATGAGGTTGTATATTAATTTTTAAAATATATTTATTGATAGAGTTTGAATGAGTTTTTAAAAGGATGTTTTGGGAGTAGTATTGAGCACTGAGTTGGGTAGAGTATGAGTGATTCGAACCCCATAACTACGTCGCCAACGTAGGATATTTGTGCAGTTAAATTTGGCAACTCCTATCCCAAAAAGATGGATGGGGATGATGGATCCATGATGTTCATGTTGGCGTCCTTACCCTGACAAGTAATGTACGGGTGAGCAACGATGACGTGTTTGTTGTGCACCACCAAAGAGGGTGGTGGGATGACTGTCGGTTAGAGAAACTCTCTAATTTTGCATAATTGATTTGATTGAGTTGCATATTCTTGAGTTATTTTCAAAGCATGACTATATTCTTAAACTTGCATGTTTTACTGAGTTGAGATGAGTTGAGCCTCTTGAGTTGAGTTCTTTGATTTGAGCATTTTTTATTATATCGATCTATTCCTTTCAAGCCATTTTACATACCAGTATATTCCATGTACCGACGTCCATTTGGAATGCATTATTTTATGATGCAGAGATAGGTATTAGAGGTCATCAATAGGCGCTTCGTTGAGGATCTTATCTTTCTACAGCTGTTTGGTGAGTCCTCCCCCGCATTTGGAGGATACCACTTATATCCCCTGTGTTTTGAGTTATTTTTATTTCCTTTGAGTTGGGGTAGCCATGGCCTGTCATGGTACCATCTATACATGTAGAGGTAGAGGCGTCATAGACTAGAAGATGATGAGTTGATGTTGAGGTTCTTCTTTTCTTGAATTGAGTTTCTTTAAATCTACTATTATGTCACAGATGTTAAGTAAGACTTTGTTGTCCTATGACCCTTATTCATTGAGTTAGTATGTTGATTGAGTTGCCCATCACAATGTCACCCGCTGATTTAAACGATTGAATGACTTTCACGACGCCAAGTGGTTCACTTGAGGACTAGCGATAGTGTCTAAGTGCCGGCTACATCTAGGGTACCCTCCCGGGGTGTGACAGGAATTTTTGTCCAAATGACGCAAACGATAAGTTTTCATGGCAAAGTTTCTTAAACAGAAGGGTACACGATAGGTTCGCATTGCCAACCTGCCCCAACTTTATCACGATAAAAAATCGAGTATGATGACACTTGCCTTTAACCCATCAAGGCAAGGCAACGTAAACATAAAAACAACTAAATAACGCGGAAGGTAAAACAATAATTCAATCTAATTATAGAAAGTTAAGCATACAAAATAAGAACCATAGTCTAGCACCATCCCAAGATTGGTGTCACATGTACAAGCCACTACTTTAAATTCAAAAAAATTTATACAAATTTTAATGTCTTTGCTTCTCAAATAGAACAAAAACAGTATGTAAACAAAAGTCTGAAGGTCCACCAAAAAGAACTAGCTGCTACCCCTCATACTGTCTCAAAGCTTGGAACGATAGAAAATCGAGATCAAGAGGTACCAGGCTCAATATCCACACAAGTGTAAAAGCAAGGGTGAGTATCCAACAACATGGTATCCGGCAAATGTACTCTAGATCTAAGTAAAACAATGAAGAATACAAGCATTCCTTCCATCACAACCACATACCTCTGAAACTACAATCCTTAATGTACTCTAGATCTAAGTAAAACAATGAAGAATACAAGCATTCCTTCCATCACAACCACATACCTCTGAAACTACAATTTTGCACGCAAGAAAATTCAGCACACATAACATACACAGTATATACATATTCATTTATGCAGTTCAATCAGTATCACAATTTCAAGGAATACAGTCAACAAGAGCAGCAATTCAAAACATACATATATACATATCGATATGTAACTCAATATTTCACTTATAATCCAAACATGATTGAAGTGCATAATGGTGCAATGTAATAGCATATAATCATGATACATGTCTATCCTACGATACACATCGCTGATCAACTCAGATCGGAACCCATGGGGGCCTCACATGAACTATGTATCTGCCGGAAAAGACCTCAATAATATCACATGTCAGAATATGACCTCGACAATATCATGCGCTGGACGAGACGTTGGCTATCGGAATATGACCTCGACAATATCCACGACTGATAGAAACTTCGATCCCAAATATCAATATCTGTACCATATCTATCACGATTGGTAGAAATCTTGGTCTCAATCATCAATATCACTCTCTTATCTCATTTCTACAATCCGATGCAACTAAACATGTACGTAGAGGATAAGTTGAATGAGATATGAATACATAATACCACACAAATAAGGTCAACAATTTATGTTTGATGAGACTGATTTAGTATCGTTTAAATAACAAAATTTTAAAAATAAATTTATAAGTAAATGTTGAACTCGTACACGACACAAATTTTTCGTAATTAGTACTGTCATATAAAGTGGAATCTCCTAATGATAAATTCTTAAGTGTATAAATTACTTCTTCAAATGATAAAAATATAAATTCTTAAGTTTCTTGCTTACTTGACATTTATTTTACCATTTTTGGAGTGCATCAATTAGCTAAGCTGTTATTGGACCATCTATATATTTCCTAGAACATATGTTGTGCACATTCATATACAAAACAAAAGAAAAACTATCACTCAAATATTATAGAAGAAATGGAGAAGTCATCAAGCCTCTTATTCTCTCTTATTGTTGTGTTCATTTTGCTAGGTTAGATTTTGTTCATTTTTTCTCTTCTTTTTCTTAAAGGAGGTGGTTCATGTAAGAAATATATATTTTCAGAAATTATTTTGAATTTTTTTATGTTTGTTGTTCAAAATATTTTGGATTTTTTTTTAAGAAAAGAAGTTCCTTCAAAATAAAAATAAATAAATTATTGCTTGGAGCCTTGAGCTCAATTAGAGTAGGGATTTGTTTCTCTTTGAGCAACTCATCCATGTGTACTTCATTTTATAATTTATATAAATAATTACACGTATAGATATCTTTTAGATCTTGAAAGCTGTATGCTTTAGAAGAAGTTTGTATAATTTGAGAAAAGTTTTGATAGATCAAAAGAAGAATTTACTTCAAAATCGAAATACCCTTAAAAATAATTTCTACATGTTTATTTTTTATATACTTTCAATGAATTTAATACTTGATCTTAACATCTTCTTTTTATTATTTGTTATATAGGTTCACCTTCATGTATGGTGTTGGGACAAGACAACACATGTCAAAGTGTTAAAGATTGTTTTACCATGTCTTGCAAACATGATGAACATCTTGTTTGTTTAGAAGGACAATGTGGATGCAATTACTCACCACAAAGAATTGGTTTACCTTGCCAAAATGATGAGGATTGTAAAGATAAATGTAGTCCTGGATCGAAATCAATTCTATGTATTAAAGGAGTTTGCTTTTGTTTTTAAACCATAATATATCAGATAATTATAATAAGTACCATATTACTTATGGTATAACCCCTACCCCAAACTATATTGCGACTGCTCTGTAATGATGCATATTAAGTAATATGAATATACTTGCCTGCGTTTTGTTCGGTGGTAAACTATTTTTATTAGCTTACACATAATCGTGCGATAATATTTGTCTTTTGTGTTTGTAGTAAAAAGTAGTTAGTTTATCGAAATCAAAGTAAATAAGATAATAATGGTCTTTTTTTTGGTCATCGAAGATCGAATTGTAGAAAGAATTAAAACTAAAGTTGAGTATAACTCTTTTTTTACTTATATTTATATTCCTGATTATGAATCGAGAAGTCTTTATCACCAAGAGTGACTGAATCCATTCGATTTCTAAAAAGAATTACTATATATAAAAAAGCTACGGACAACGTTGTTTTTATCCGTCTCTTTTTGCGTTTTTTTAATAGTGATAACACGTTTAAGAGATTCAAGAGGGCATATTATCAACAATGAGTAAGCATAGTATAAAGGAGATATTATACGCTAACAAAATAATGTTTAGTTTTAATTGGCCATTTGTTGTATTTTATTGATATATAAAAATTGTAAATAAATCTTGCTTCATATATCAAGATAATTAATGAAAAGTTTACTTAATAACGAAGGGCATATGAATTGACATCACTTCCTCACTATGGAATTGTTTAGGCTTCCAAAAGTATTAATTATAGGGTAAAATGAAAAAAAATTATCTTGATTTCAGTAAGTGGAGAAGTTACATATACTCTTCCCGTCTATCTTTACTTGTCTACTTTATTATTTTGGGATGTTTAATATTTACTCAGATAATTTATCAATTTGTGTCTATTTTACCATTGTTTTAAATAGTATTCATTTTTCAAATTTTAAACGACTTATCTATACTATATTAAAAAAGTGAAGACCCTTAAAAAAATTATTTGAACTTTTTATCCTTCATTAAAATACTTCGCTCTAGACAAAATCTCTTTTTCACTATTTTTTTGATTTATTATTTTATTTTTTTTATTTAATTTCAAGATTCACTTTTGGATCAGAATTTTTTTATATTTAGGATTCACTTTTGATTTAGGATCGGACTATTCCATGTAAATAATTAACTAAAATTTTGATTATCAAATATTTTTTTAATAAAAGTATGTAATATAGCAAATTTAGAAAGAAAAAAAAAGAGTAAGTAAAATTGTGTTGAAATATTAAACTACTCCTTTTGTATTTGAAAAAAAATAAACTCCTTTTATATTTTAAGTTTCTTTTTTAAAATTAAATTTTAATCAATTAATTATTTAACTCCTAATTGTTCTACCCAAATTATTAGTTTATGTATTCATAAACTATTAATGTATCTCTATATTATAAACAATTGAATTGATTTTCTCATCTTTGCCCGTTCACAGTAAATTGCATCAAATTAATAACATTTATTTAATTTTGTTTGTATGAATATTGTATTTATTTTAAAGGCAAATACTTTTTATATATAATTTTTAGATTGATATGATACATACGTGCAAAACACGTTCAATAAACTAGTTAAAGTTGA
The DNA here is from genome assembly GCA_029948455.1 of Solanum rostratum. NCBI lineage: Eukaryota > Viridiplantae > Streptophyta > Magnoliopsida > Solanales > Solanaceae > Solanum > Solanum rostratum. Next base: position 9,516,066 of record CM057046.1, read on the forward strand.
AATCTTAATACGTGCAAAGCACGTACAATAAACTAATTAAAGTTAAAATCCTAAATACTAGTAAAGATAAATTTATTTGTTCCTATTTCCATTTTCCGAAATTATAAGTTAGCTAATTTCATTTACTCAATTTATTTTGAATCCTATATATATTTGAGGCAAGTTGTTGCACCATCTCTCTCAATGTATATATTTCTCCCACTACATTGCATACAAGTACACAAAGGAAAAAAAAACCATTATCTATTGTGATATAGTATACAAAATGGAGAAGACATCAATTGTTTTGCTCTCACTTATTGTCTTGTTTGTTTTGTTAGGTAAGGTTTCTCCCCTCCCTATCCTTACCCAGGTATAAGATAAAGTTGTACACCGTGGCAAAGACATGATTATCATGAAGAGAGTTTATTGTCTATTATACATACACATACATATTCATTTTAACAGAATATAAATTTTTTTATATTTGTATATATCAAATGTAATTTTTTTTATACGAAGGGAATTCAGATAAACCCCTTATACCGAAATTCTTTAATTTTGCCACAGAAAATTTGATTACTCCAAATCCTACTTTGAATCACAAGGAAACAGAGTAAGATATTACAAACAAAATGTTTTTTGGGGTAAATGTTATTCTTGAAAACACAAGAGTTTTCTTTTCCTTTTTCTGTTTCCCACTTTGTTTTGTCGTTCCTCTTTCTCGTTGTTTCTTTGAGGAAGAAAAATCATCTTTATAGAAAAAAAGGTTGAGAGTAGTTTACCAATTACATGGTAATTATTCCCTTTCTCTTTTTCAAAAAATGTGTTAACTTGGTCTTAACTCCTTATCGAAAATTTGTATTGCATCAAATCAAATCGTTCACATGGACGATCATGAACCCATGACCCATGACCCAAGAGAAAACTTACACAATTGTCTTGAATTAGATTAAAGAGGACTTGTTGTGATACTAAAAGTAGAATTAGAATTCAGGGGTATCAAATGGGCAGATTGAGTTGAAATTGAAAATGTTAAAAGAAAAATTTACAAAAATACCATTGTGTAAAGGGAAAATTTAAAATTGTCTCCACCTTTTTCATAATTACAGAAATCCCTTGAAAATAGGTACTTTTTGATACATTGGAAACACAAGTGGTGATACCATTTTAAAAGTAGGCTCCATAAAGTAGCCCCTTGGAAATGATGATTTGACGGTTGTCCAAAAAAAAGTTTAGTATTCTTGTTGAAAGAGTGATGGATGTTTAATCATTACTAAAGCTACTTAATGTATAGACACCTATTTTTAATTTATTTATTTTTAAATATTTCCTTTCTGAAAAGAGATTTTAAAAGTATAATACATTTTAAGAGCAAGCTTTTTCTTACATAAATGTTCCTGAAGAGAAGTTTTACAGAACAAAGCGCGAAAATATTTTCAAAAAACACAGAAAAATCAAAGAAGTTGTAGGTGATTCGCAATGAATATCTGAATTTTGTTGAGGCATTCTAGAGTTTGGGAACGAGATGTTTATTACTCAAGATACAACAGCGATGGAATAGTGGATCAAAAGAGCGATTTATAATTAGTTGCAGACACAAAAATCAATTAGTCGCAGAGAAAGAGCAATGAATGTTTGTAAAGAGATCTGATACTAACAGGTATGTAACTATTTTATCGCAAATTCATGCGAAGAAAACTGAGGTATTCCATTTCTCCTTTTTCTTTGTCAATTTTGTTGTTCATCATTGTTAAATATGAATTCTAATCCATAGTCTAATTTTAGGTCTGAGTTTCTCATGAAGTTATTCATCTCTTGATTTCTTCATCTTTGTTTCATATTTTAACATTCTGAAATTGAAGGGTTCGAGGCGTGATTTTTAATATTCTGAAACTAAGGGTTTGAAGCAATCAAGGTGAAGATGCTTTGAGGCGCGATTTTTTGATTTGGACGAGGAAGGGTTTCATGAAAGAAGATTCAAAATTATTGATGATCCATTGTTAATGGAGATTTATGAAAAAGACAAAATCGAAGGATCTTCTTCATGGTTTATTGAGTTTATTATATGACTTATTGTACTACGTATTGTTATATCGGTAAGTATCGTGTATACCCAATGATCACTGCAATGCTCATACGTTTGTACAACCCATGTATCCTTCTTAATGATTCATTTAACTTATTGTATGACTTATTATACCGTGTATCACTATATCGATAAGTATCGTGTATACCCAATGTATCATTCTCAGTGATTCATTTAACTTATTGTATGACTTATTGTACCATGTGTTGCTATATCAATAAGTATCGTGTATACCCAATGATCATTGCATTGCTCATATGTTTCTACAACCCATGTATCATTCTCGATATTCATTTAATTTACTGAATGACTTATTGTGTCATGTATAAATGTATCCTTCTATATGAATCATTATATAATTGGGTTACAGTAAGTTAAATGAATCATCGAGAATGATACATGGGTTGTACAAAACGTATGAGCAATGCAGTGATCATTTGGTATACACGATACTTACTGATATAACGATACATGATACAAATACGATATTAATGGTAACCCAGATGAAAATGATGATCAAGATTTTGCTTTTGATATCAATGTGCAAAAAATTCCCAAAGAAATTGTTCAAGGAAACATTTTCCTTGAACCATTTGTCATAGCTTTACAAAAATATAGTCGAACAGAGGACTTACAAAAGATTTACAAAATGTGAAGAAATCAGAATCTTGAGAAGAGAAAAGAATTGAGAGTATTCGAAAAAAATTCGCCTCTATAATTTCTTCTTCGTCATCTTCTTCCTCTTCTTCGTCTTTTTCAGTTTTGAATGGAACTTACAAACTCAAGAACAAGTTTGAACAAAATTTTTAAAAAAAAGAGATGTGTTCATTTGAAGGTTTCAAAATTGAGAACAAGTTTGAAATCAAACAAAGTTAATGAGTAGAACAAGTTTGAACAAATGGAACTTATCAATTGTAGAACAAGTTTGAACAAAAATAAAAAAAGGAGATGCGTTCGCTCGTAAGCTTCAAGATGGAAATTACAAAATTAATGAGTAGTGATTTCCTAGAATTGACAATTAATGAGACCAGTTCCAAAAAAAAATTTGGACTGAATTCGAAGCAGGAAAATAGACATATAGGGGTATAATTGATGTGTCAGATGGAAAAGAAGAGGAATTGATATGTATCACTTTTAGTTCAGAAAAGAGACCAAAAGAGGGATTTTCGTAATATTTTAAAACGGGTGTGATTTATTGAGAATATGAAAACATAAGTGGTGTAGTTTGATAAAAATTCCATGTTAAAATGGCTTGAAATAGATTTTGAGTTGAGTTATGACCCACCCAAATTTACTTTGGGCCCAAATGGGCTAAAATTCGGGTTGCATCATGACCAACCCAATTGGACCCGCTCAATCTCAATAATTTTAACATATTATTATTTACTTTTTATAATCACAATTTGAATTTTAACTAAAGAAAATAAAAATAAAAAGTCACAAATAGATAGATAAATCATAAAAATATAAAATTAATAGAATACATACATTACATTAATGCAAGTAAAGAAATGAAAGAAATGAGTCAATTCCCGACTAAGACATTATTCTGGCCTAAAAAGTACATCGCAATCGCGAGCCAATAACACCGCGATTGCAAAAGTCTCGAAGGGATATGCATTGTGATCACGTGGACTCCGCCCGCGATCACAAAGCATTGCCGGAAGGCTTCATCGCGATTGCGAAGAGGAAAGGTTAGCGCATCAGATATCAGATTTGGAAATAAACAGATGAGAAGAAAATTTAAAATTTGAATTATTTGAAGTTGTTACCATTTTAGGAGATATTGATATCAATTTATTTTGTATGGTCTATGGAACTGATATTTAATCTCATATCTTTTCCTTATTTAGCGCAAATACTAATAAGGTAATGTATGAACAAACTGTGTATCAGACTATACTAGAAGATGTATTCGAAATCCATCAATTTTAAGAGTTTTTCTTTTGTAATTTAAAAAATAAAAAATAAAATATAATTAACTTTTAACACTATAAGATTTATGTAAATTATCTCATTCTTATATAAGCACTAAATAATAAATACAAGTATTAATAAAATTTCCCTTTTCAACTAATGCATTTAATTTGTTCTTGACCATTTCAACAGATTGTCATGCCATATCTATGTTATATATATATATATATATATAAATCAGGACTTGTGTTGTGAATCAGTATACAAATTAAAAAAAATTATTATGAGATTGGAGATACAATAGAGTTGTGTTGATGATGAAAAAAGAATCAATCATTGTGTTCACTTTTATTTATGTGCTTATTTTACTAGGTAAAGTTTCTTTTCTTTTTTCCTTCCCTTTTCTTTTCTCTCCCTCTCTCATTTACTATTTATCTGACATTTGTGATTTGTTATATGTTTATCAATTTTTCTACGAAAATTCAAATTATTATTGTAGAGACACTACTGGGTGGGGCTTCCTCGATCACAGCTTCTCGCTTAATAATAATTTTTTCTATCATAGAAGAAGGGGTATGTTTCGATAGCGGAAGCCATGGAAGGGTATTTTTGACCTTTTATAAATAATCGAGGATATGATTAGATCTCTCTATAATTGCTCAAGGGCATGCATCAAATAAAATATTACAAAAGATATGTAAAAGTTGATTTTATTATAGCTTAGGGCAAATTTGGATCTTTGGATTGACTATGTGGATCCACCAAGGGAAATATCATATCCAAATTCTTATGTGTGCAAACATATGATATGTATTTACATTATACCGCTATAGTTTAAGAAAATTACAATTTATAGCTATAGTTAGAGGTTTTGCTGCTATTTCTCTCTCTTCTCTCTCTGCAATCTTTTGGCAGATATACAAATACATATGTATACTAGTTGCATATGTACAGTTATTTGACAGATATACATATTCAATACGACAGATATACATATACAATTCACCTCTCTCCACTTTCTGCCCTCTCTCAATCTCGTTCGCCTTTTTCCTCCCTCTCCCAATCTCGCTTGCCAGATATACAAATACATATGTATATCAATTACACATATATAATTATTTGACAGATATACACATACAATTTGACAAATATAGATATACAATTCATCTCTCTCCATTCTCTACCCTCTCTCGCTCGCTTCTTTCCTCCCTTTCTTGATCTTGCTCGCCTCTCTCCTATAATATGCAGCTACAAATCGTAATTTTAGCAAATTATAACTATTTTTCGCCTTATTATGTTTCAAATGTTTGCTCTTTTTGAAAAAAATATACATGATATTAATAGATAGAATTGGTATAATAAGCATAATGCAGTTGTAACTTGAAGAAAATATATATGTTTAATTTCTATGGATTGTCAATGAATTGTTCCTAACATGTATTTTTTTTAATATATAGATTCAACATCATGTATGGCATATTGGGAAACTATCAAAAGTGTGAACCTGAAAAAGATTGTACTCTTGCATCTTGCAACCCACTTATTTTGTTTTGTAAAAATAAATGTCCTCCTAAATGTAAAACAGAAAAATGTTCCTCAGGAATTTGCTTTTGTACTGAATGTATGGATAAAAATTAAGACATGTTTGAGATATAAAATAACAAGTTAATCTTATTATAACAAAAGTTTAATCATCCAAATTCATGATATATTTCACTTCAATCTCTTCAATTAATGGAGGGATGTATTTAAATGTTGGTTACACATTTATATGAATTTAGATGATTTAATATGTCAGTCTCCCTCTATCAGTTTTGTTTTTGTTTTTTTTTTTTTAAATTTTGGGCAATTATATTACATATAATTCTTTAGAATTTTTGTATTTGTGACTTTTAGATTTTAGAGATATAGTTTATTACTTTTTGTGCTTAGTAGCTACAACATATACTTCCTCTGTTTAAGAAAAATGATCTCCTTTCCTTTTTAGTTTGTTTAAAAAAGAACGATCTGTTTTTTGTTTTTTTGGTAACATTCTAGCTTCAGTTTTATATATGACATGTTTATAATCACAACATTAAAGGACATTTTTTTTACATTTAACATAAATTTTTGCACTTTGTAGCTACAACATTGGGTTCCCCTAGTTGCATTGGTGAAACAATTAGCTGGGGAAAAACCGGAGGAGTGAAGGGAAAACATTGGGTTGCATGGGAGTCCATGTGTTACCCTATCAAAGAAGGAGGGATTGGATTAAGATCACTATTTGATGCTATATTTGATGTTGCTTAAGGGAGGGGTGGTTCACATGTTTGGAAGAAATTAATTGAGATGAGGGAAGAAATTGAAAATAATGGCAGAAAGAAAGAGTAAAATTTTTAAAAAATAAAATAAAAGAAAAAATAGAAAAACAATAGGAGCAAAACAATATAAAAATTATAAGCAAATATTAGGATAAAAAGGTAAAATTATTGGTCAAACATAAATAGTTTTCAAGCCAAAAAGAAAAAATAGGAGGAGACCAACTTTTAACTTTGACCTAATAATAAGGTGGTCAAAGTAGTCCTGACTTCTTTGACTCACTTTATTTTGGATCCCATGAGTATTTAAGGTAAGTTGTTGCACCATCTCTCTCACTATATATATCTCCCACTACATTGCATACAAGTACACAAAGGAAAAAAAATAATAACATTATCTATTGTGATATAGTATACAAAATGGAGAAGATGTCAATTGTTTTGCTCTCACTTATTGTCTTGTTCGTTTTGTTAGGTAAAAGCAGGATTTTCATCAGGAGGGTTCATTATTTATATACACATATATGTTCATTTTAAAAGAATTTATGGAATTTAATATTTGTTATATAGAATGTGATTTTCTTACACGAAGGGAATTCAGATAAATCCCTCATATCCCTGGTTGCAGCTTTTAAAACACAATTCTCATTAACGACATGTACATAGTTTTTATTTGGATTATATAGCGATCAATGATAATAGATCGAACATTTTGGATAAATATAGTAGTAGCATGAAAGAATTCTACATTACTAATTTCGAAATACTTTTTATGAATTTAACTATTGATCTTTGTATTTGTTTCGATTTGGTAGGTTCACCATCATGTATGGTGTTGGGACAACAATCACAGTGTGAAACTTCAAAGGATTGTAATCCTACAGCTTGTGGAGGTCAAAGTATGAAATGTGTTGCTGGAGTTTGTTTGTGTCCTCCTCAAATAAGCAAGAGGACTGTTTGCATTAGAGATCGTGATTGTGTACCCTTTTGTCCTATTACATCTAGAGCAAGATGTAGGAAATCAGAATGTATTTGTTAGAGCCAAAGCCAAGTCCTAGTAAGACATGTTTGAGTTATAAGCAAACATTTTTTATATATCGTTCTTTACGGGCCCACATGAATCTCTTAAGTTTTGTTCAGGTTTTATATTATGTATGTTATGTCCGCTAATCATAATACTATTCTACTATATTGAAAGGGCAAAGCTTCAAAATGCAAAATTAAATTAAAAAATAATTAATAAAATTATTTATAATCTCAAACTCTATACTCTTCCTTCCAAGTTCTATTAAAAGGAAAGCAAAACTATGACTTCAAGAACTTGAATGAATAGAGGCTACCAGCTCGACTATTTCTTTTTGTTCTTTATAATGCTTACATACATTAAGATAAAACTATTCAATGTATGGTTAATTGGTTATTCTTACAAAGGTACTTTTTTAAGTAGTGTTCGAAAACTTGCTCTACCTCAACTATTTCATCTAATATCTGCAAGCATAAGATGAATGTCAATGTGGTCCAACCTCATTTTCCACCCAAAAGCAAAGTGGTCCAACCTCATTTTCTAGCCAATGTAAATCATAGGAATGTCAAACTTACTTGACTGACTGATGATCTATTGTAACGATCCAAGCTAGGCCCTTGGCGTGACATGACAATTAGGATTTTCGAGGAAAGCCTAACCAAGTCTTTTAGCGTACGTATCATAAGCATAAATAAGGTAAAAACATCAATCAAGCTCTTGAAGAAAGCGAAAATAGGTCTCAATCAACAACTCAATAGTAAGAAGTAAACAAGGTCAATGAGAGACGACATAGATTCCATACCTAATCCAACATTTCTCTACATAGTCTAATCCAGGTGAGGGTTAAGGCATGTTCTTAGCTCACCCTCAAAGGAAAGTAATACAAAAAGTAATCTCATAATATCCCAAAAAGCCAAATAAAAAATGGTAGAGTAATGTTAGGCTTCCCCTCGAAACATGAGAATCCACCACAAGTCTTCAAAGCAAGTGCCAGAATCTAGCCACGAAAGTGAGGTGAGGAAAGATCGTCCGCGATCCCTACATTGTGATATAATGTAGGCAAAGAAGTATGAATTAGTATACTTGAATATATTAAGTATGTAGGCAATGCAAGTAATGTAAAAAATGTAGTGCAAAGATTAAGTAAAGATCATGATATGTAGGAAATTTAAAAGCGAAAGTAAGCACATTATCAACATGATCAATATTGTAAATTGATCACGATTGGTAATTTACAATATTGTAGTGGAAAGTCACATAATACGTTTAAGATTTAAACATTCACAAAGGGTTATTATCAACAATGAGTAAACATAGATGTTTGCAATTCATTTTTTCTACTTTCGTATTTAACATAGAAGCTGTTATGAGCACACTAAAAATAAGCAAGATACAAGATATGATAGTTAAACTTGTGGAAGAAGATGAAGTTGGTGAAATATGGAGTTTCTGGATAAAAGGATCATATTGGTTGCGACATGATAAAAAGGAAGGAGATTGATAAATGAGAATACTTGGATGGTTTGTAGCAATCTGCAATGGTGTTTTATGCAACTTCAAAGCCAACGTTCCAAGATCGATCCTTCCTGCAAGTTTGCAGATGGTTAGGAGGAAATCTTTGGTGTGTGTGTGATATTTGGAGCGTTCAAAGGCATTTGTGTTGATTTTGTGATAGCGTTGGAAGTGGCGGAAGAGAACTTCTAAATGTGTAGATTTTGATCTCTATATGAATTTCAATTAAAAAAAAATTTGCATATTTACTGCAGTACTCCCTTGATCATCTCATATTAATTGATTATTTTTTATTTTATATGATGTTAAAAATTATAAATAAAATAGTTTAATTTTATTAATATACTCTTTGTTCATATTGACGAACATCAAGATAATTAATGAAAAATTTACTTAATAACTTAGGGTATATGAATTGATATCATTACTTCCTCACATTGAAATTGTTTAGGCTTCCAAAAGTATTAATTATAGGGTAAAATAAAAAAAAATTTATCTTAATTTAATAAGGGGACAAGTAACATACTAACATATACTTTCTCCGTCCATCTTTACTTGTACACTTTACTATTTTGAAAATTTTAACAACATTTATCTAGTTTATAAAACAATGAATAGTTTATCATTTTGTGTTTATTTAGAGCTGTTAATACGGGCTGACCTTTCCCATCCGGACTAGCCCATACAAACTTTAGAATTTGACGGGCTAGGCGGGATGACCCTTTTTTTGTGAGTCAGAAAACAACTAGCTCAGCCCATCTATACGTGGGCCACAAATCAACAAGCTTATTCGGGCTAGGCTGAAAAACTCGTTTTTTAAATGAACTCCAAAAATCTTAGCCCAACCCTACTAAATCATGGGTTAGGCCAAACTAGCCCAACGGGCATAGCCCATATTGACAGCTCAATTTACCGTTAATAAATGATATTCATTTTTTAATATTTAAATGACTTATATTTAATATGAGTGATTTGTTGAGTTATCTTTATCATTTTCTGTTTCATAATCTCTATCAAGTTAATAGTGAACAATTATTATTGGACAAAAAGACTACTTTTAGTAAGATTACCAACTAATATGAAACTGATAAAGTAATAAAAGATCATATAGACCATTGAAACCAATTGCCAATTAAGATAGATTTAATTTATCAAAACAAATTTCGAACATGTAGTATAATGTCATAAAGACCAATAAAACCAATTATCAATTAGGAAAAATTTCCTCTACCAAGAGCCCGTGTGGATTGGCGGAAAAAAGTGGCTTTTAAAAAAAGTACTTCAAACGCATTTTTAATGTGCTGAAACTTATTTTAAAAATAAGTAATTATATATTTGGTTAAAATTGTTTAAACTGAAAAAAATTTATTAATTTCTTTTTTGGTAAAATTGTGAATTACCATTAACAACCAAGAACAATACGATCGAAGAACACCTCGTCCACCACAACTAGTGATGGACCTCAGGCCTCAAGGGAAAAACAAGAGAATTACCTACATACAAATTTTTGCCAAAAGGTCCTACTCCTATAAGCACGCGTTGAATGCTTAAAAAACTCTATTCTGTTTATAATTTTCAGTTTTACTTTCTCTATTATATCACTTCTTTGTACACTAACTCCTTTGTATAATCTCTAATTTCTAGCCCTCCAAGTGTGGTATATCAGACCTCCCAGAATTGTTGTCACTATTTCCTTTCAAAATTTCTTCCAATGCCTTCTTGTGATTATTTCCAAGACTTGTTTAATTCCTCCAGATGGTACAACTACTCTAAACCATTGGAATACTTCATCTCTTGATGAGCCGAACCATTGACAGGATTGAACAGGTGATGGATTGTCTCTAATTCTTGTACATTACATAGGAAGCATGGCATACTTTCACCATGTATATTCATATGAGCTAACCTCCTCTTAGTAAGTAGCTTTTGACGCACAATTACCACATAATAAACCTAAGCTTGGGAGGAGAGGCATTGTTCCAAACAAGTTTAGCAACATCCCACTTTACCTGCGGTCCTGCTAGTGTCATGTAGCTTTTTGATATAAAGTAGGCTCTTATTACAGTGAGGTTATAACGTACTTGTGTATACCACTCTTTCATTCTGTTTCCAGTGTGTTCAATTTTCTCAAATACGGGCTACTATCCAATGGGGCCTTGTGATTCCATATCACTCATAGAATCTTCTTTTAAAACGAACTGCCAAAGAAGTTTGCCAACTGAAGCTACATTCCAATTTCCACATCCTTTAATATTAAGGCCTCCATATATCTTTGATATGCATACTCTATCCCAAATACTGATGCCACTTTTTTTTTTATCTGTTATAATCTTCCAAAGATACTCCCTACACTTCTGATCCACCTCTTTCACAACTTTCTGAGGTAAGATGAACACAGATCCCCAAAAGCTATGAATGGAGAAAAGATCACCAGTAGCCTTCCAGCATAAGAAAGTTGCCTTGCATAAGTAGTCACTACTGGAAATTAGGCCTATGATAATGATATTTATGGCAACGGTTCACAAACCGTTGCCATAGAAGCTCTACGGCAACGGTTATACGCGTTGTAGAAAGTATATTGATTTTACTACCACCTCTTTTGCAATTGTTCAAATAACTGTTGCCATAGGAAGCTTATTACAACGGGTTTGTACAACCGTTGCAATAAATATTTATGGCAATGGGTCTATTTCTATTACGGTTATATAATTCCCTCCACAATTTTCATTATTCCGCCAATCATAATATACACTCCCCTCCATGTATTATTCCTAACAAAAAGAAATTAAAATACATATGCCAGAAGTTCTCCCAATTCCATTTTCTTCTTCTTTTCCAAAAATGTTTTCTTCTCTTCTCCTAAATCGTCTTCTTCTTCAAATACCGATCTGCTTACTCCAAACTCGTTTTCTTCTTCAAACTCCTTCTCTAAGTTCTCGTAAAATACCTTTTTCAGTATCTTCACTTTCCACAAAAATCCTAAATTTCTTTACTTCGTTTCAATCAAGTAAGTTGATCTTCATCTGAAATCTCCAGTCGGGTTTTGGCTTTTACCCGATTTTGGGTTTCGAATGGCGTTTTTTTGTGAATTTTTTTCGATTTATTTGGTTCAAAAACAGATTATTGTGTATTGGAATGAATTAGTTAAAATAATTTAGCCGATTTTGCTGTTTGAAACATTTTGTGATTATATTTTGTTGTTTTTTGGATGTATTTGGATTAAAAGCAGATTATTGAGTATTGGGTGAATTAGTTGGAGTAGTTTAGTTGATTCCAAGTTTAGTTTCTCAAAACTTGAAGCACTTTTTGGGATTTCGAAAGCATTTGTTTCATTTTTATTTTTAAGTTACAGTTTCAGTTTCCTTTGTTGTAATTTTTGTTGTATGCAGTATGCACACCAGTTGTTTGACGAAATGCTTAGCAGAAGTGTCAATCTCTTATGTCAATCAGCTTTTTCCTTTTAGTTTCATAAATCTTTGTGAATTGAAGTTTTAATTTGTGGATGTATTAAATTGATTGCTAAAGTAGAAAAAAAATTAAGATGGAAAGAAAAAAATGCGATCTTTGCTATCATAGAGGGGGATTCTTGACAGTATAAGATTTTGCTATAAACTCCAGCCCAGTGCGTGATAGTGTGTATTATGGTAGCACATAGAGTGATTTTACACGTGAAAGTATTAATGAAGTGCTGAAATTTGTAAATAAAATTATGTGGAATCATAAGATAAAAATAGTAGAGTTGTGGTAGAAACATTTTCTTTGTTCTTCTCTTTAATTTAGGTTTATTACGCTTTTTGTATACAAAAAGTGCTCCCGTTTATTCAAATTCTTTTTATTTACTTCATAATTTGAACACCCTTAACTCATTCTCGGCCTCGCCACTGCTATACATGATGTCTTATTTTGATAGTCTATTTATACTTGGAATTGACGGTTTAGAAAGAGATAATCTCTATGTTTCGTCAAAATTCTACTTAGATAAGTTCGTATGATACTGCTAAAATTTCATTAGCTAGCAATACCATATGATTTGAAATTCTTACAACATGATTGAACTTGATTTTGTTCCTTTTTTTGGTTCCTTCTTTTTACGAAGAACTGATCTATAAGAAGCTCCACGGCTTCAAGTAGACCCCGTGATGGCAGTTTTTTTTGAAACATATCTAGTGCAGCTACAATTCAGATTCCTGGAGTTAAGCTTGGTCCAAATGGCACATCATTTCTTTCTTTAGGCATACCAGATCTTGACGGTAATTCCCTCTAGACCTCTTTTAGTGTCTTTTTTCTTTGTTTTCTTTTTCAGTACTGTTTCTCTTTCTATTATTACTAAGCATGAAATAAGTATGAACTTTTTTTTCTCGTTATATTGTCTTATAGAGATTTTGGGTGGTGGCTTTAATTTGGGAAGCCTAGTCATGGTTATGGAAGACGCTTAGGCACCTCATCGTATGCTTTTACTGAGAAATTTCATGTCTCATGGCCTGATTCACAAGTAACCCCTACTCTATGCCAACCCTGAAAGAGATCCACGAGGCTTTCTTGGAACTTTGCCTTGTCCAATGGCTTCTAAAGAGAAGAAGTCTCATGAACGACCCTCTGAACAGGTTTATACCTTGCGTTCCAGTATCTTAATATAATATTATACACTAACATACCATACATATAATGTAGACCTTGTTGTTTCCTAGAAGTTTGAACTTTAGGATCCATTTTAAATTACAGGACGCAAATTCGAGAATCGCTTGGCAATATAAAAAGTACTTAGGTGAAAAAAATTCAGAGTTCCAAAAAGTTACGGGCAGTTGACACCTTATTTTCTCAATTCATTCACTTTTGAACTCATAGGATGAATAATGATTAATTTTCCTAGAGATTGACTTCAGTTGATTAAGGTAATTATTTTCATGCAAAATCTAAGATCAAATTTATCTTGAATTGGTCTTTGTCATGTCAAGATGTGACTAAAAATATCTATGATATCATATTATTATTTACTGGTCAAAATGTAAAGAGGAAATGGATCTTGTTATGAGCCTTCTAAGGGATCCGTTGTGAGATTGACTCAATTATGTCCTAGGGGAACCAGTGGAAGAACCTCTATGTTATTGGTGAAATTTTCAACATAATGATGCTTTCTAAGTGACTATTTACTATTTTGCAGTTTGCTTAAAGCAAAGATATATGTTTCTACCCTTAAATAACTTTCAAGTACAACAACAATAACAACAACATATGCGGTATAATTCAACAGATTGGGGGCCGGGGAGGGTAGAGTGTATGCAGACCTTACCTCCTCTATCGTAAAGATGAGGTAGACAGTTTGTTTTCGATACTTAAACAACTTGTAAGTATGAATAGAAATTTCTATGTAGTTATCCTTTCAAGCAATATTGTGAAGGCACTGAATGTGGAAAACCTCTGGGACCAAGCTCTTTTACTGACTAGAACTTCCTGGCAGCTGAGACTTTCTTGTCTAGGATTTAGGTGGATTTAAAGAGTGGCGGTTTGAAGGCTTTGGGTGCTGTCAATAAGTGTTATAAGTGTGAGTCATGCTTCTCTAATCAAGTACTTTGTGCAGTGTTCTTTTTGTAGTTAGCCTCTCTCTATGTAAAAGACTTCCTATTCCTTTCTTTGAAATTATAGTTTTAATTGAGAGTGAGATTTATGCTGAGTCTGAAGATTAGCGTTGGCATTATATATGCACCTGGAAAGTTGAATTGCACTGTACTCTTGCCCCCTTGCTGCTGGCATCATGCTGAGTTCCTGAAGCCTCTCATTTTCTGCAATCTTTAATCTAATAAGGAATGCATTCTCCTGTTCCAAAAGAATTTCTCTCTTCTGCAAATTCTTAGTTTCAGCCAATATCATCTCATGCTTTTTGACCTGATTCTACTGATGTCTCGTTTAAATCTATTTTTCAACTGCTTCAGCTCTCTTACGTTCAAACATCTTAACCCTTCACCAACCAGATGCCTGTTTGAATTCTGCATCATTTATATCTGTTGGCGCAACTTTTTTTATTCTTGTTGTAAAAACTGAGCATTGAGCTTTTGATTTCATGATTTTTTCTTTTTATAAGACGATGAATGACATTATTTATTCTCTTTTGTAGGTGTCAAAAATGAAGAAAGGGATGAAGGCAATGCCGATGATGATCTTGATCTTACTTAAGATAATTTTTCATTTGTTGATGAAAATTCGAATTTCTTGCTATCAAATACTTTGATACTTATTGAAGCATGTAAAACTATTATCTTTTGGGTTTTGACATTTTGCTATGTATATTAAAAATGTGGTATATTATAATTAGTTAATTGTTAAACCTATGCATGTTGTACATGTTATATATATATATATGTATGTATGTATGTATATATATAAATTTGTGTTGTCGTTTATTTTTGGAACACAAAAGGATTATCATTACAATTGTAATTTTCTTTTATAATACAAATACTAATTATTGTTACATTAACGTTATAACACTAATTGCATTATGTTGCATAAGCGTTGCAATAGACTTAATGTCTATGGCAACGGCTATAAAGCGTTGCCATAGACTATTAATGTCTATGATGATGACTATAAAGCGTTGCCATTCCCAGATATTTTCGTCGTTGCCATAGGATGGTCTATGCCAACACTTTGTGACAACCGTTGCCATAGCTCTGTGGCCACGCGAACTGATGCAACGACTGATCAATCGTTGCCATAGGTCTATGACAATGGTCAATCTATTTATAGCAACGATTTTTCTTGCGTTGTCATAGGCCTAATTTCCAGTAGTGAATCTTTATTTTTCCAATAATCTTATCTATTAAAGCTTGACATTCCATCTTGCTCCATCTCTTAGAAGTCAAAGGCAGACCCAAGTATCTAATTGGATATATACCCTATGTGAACCCTGTCAAGTTGATCAATTTACCCAAGTGTTGTTAAAGCATTTTTTTTATTAAAATATCTGAAATACCTTTAAGTTGTTACACATTATAAAATGCTAATTAGTACACTAGATTTTTGTTTCTAAATTAAATTAAATTAAAAATAATTTATTTTGATTCATCTTCAATATAAATTGATTATATAAGTTAATTTATATGTCTAAGTTATTCTTAATTGTTAAAATATATAATTTTGATTAAAAAATACCTGAAATGTTTGAGATTTTTAAAATTATATTTATAATAAGTAATAACTATATTTCTTCTTTGCTATAAATAATTTATAAAAAAAATATGAAGAAAATAATTTAGAAGGAAAAAAAAAGAAAGAGCAAGAAGTAAAAAAAGAAATAGTAAAATTTTTTTAAAAAAGAAAAAAAGTAGGAGCAAAATAATATAAAAATTATAAGAAAATATTAGGGATAAAAAGATAAAATTTTTAGTCAAACATAAAGGGAAGACCAACTTTTAACTTTTGACTTTCTAAAACAATTTTAAATTTATTTTAAGTCATTTTATAATTTGTCAAACACTCCAAAAGCTAGAAAGAGCTTAAAAACAGATTTGACAAGCTTTTAAGCTCATCCAAACACCCTCTAAATCAAGTAAAAAAACGTTTGACCAGAAATTTGACCAAAATTAATACCATGTGATTCCTACAATATAAAACTAGTATTCATGTAATAATTTCATTTCAGCAAACATAATTGTTTTGACCAAATAATAAGGTGGTCAAAGTGGTCAAATTATTCATATAATTATTTCATTTACTCACTTACTTTATTTTGGATCCCATGAGTATTTGAGGTAAGTTGTTGCACCATCTCTCTTACTATATATATCTCCCACTACATTGCATACAAGTACACAAAGGAAAAAAAATATCATTACCAATTGAGATATAGTATACAAAATGGAAAAGATATCAATTGTTTTGCTCTCACTTATTGTCTTGCTCGTTTTGTTAGGTAAAAGCAGGATTTTCATCAGGAGGATTCATTGTTTATTATACATATATATGTTCATTTTAAAAGAATATATGGAATTTTATATTTTTTATATAGAATGTGATTTTCTTACACGAAGGGAATTCAGATAAACCCCTCATATCCCTGGTTATAGGTTTTAGAATACAATTCTCATTAACAACATGAATAATAGACGTGTACATAGTTTTTATTTGGATTATATAGCGATCAATGATAATAGATCGAACATTTTGGATAAATATAGTAGTAGCATGAAAAAATTCTACATTACTAATTTCGAAATACTTTTTATGAATTTAACTATTGATCTTTGTATTTGTTTCGATTTGGTAGGTTCACCATCATTTATGGTGTTGGGACAACAATCACAGTGTGAAACTTCAAAGGATTGTAATCCTACAGCTTGTGGAGGTCAAAGTATGAAATGTGTTGCTGGAGTTTGTTTGTGTCCTCCTCAAATAAGCAAGACTGATGCTGGTTGCATTAAAGATAGTGATTGTATACGCTTTTGTCCTCCTGATCAGATATTTAGTTGTGTGAATGGAGTTTGCATTTGTGCCAATAAATAGAGCCAAAGCCAAGTCCTAGTAAGACATGTTTGAGTTATAAGCGAACACTTTTTATATATCGTTCTTTACGGGCTCACATGAATCTCTTAATTTTTGCTCAGATTTTATATTATGTATGTTATGTCCGCTAATCACAATACTATTCTACTATATCGAAAGTGCAAAGCTTCAAAATGCAAAATTAAATTAAAAAATAATTAATAAAATTATTTATCTCAAACTCTATACTCTTCCTTCTAAGTTCTATTAAAAAGGAAAGCAAAACTATGACTTCAAGAACTTGAATGAATGGAGGCTACCAGCTCAACTATTTCTTTTTGTTCTTTATAATGCTTACATACATTAAGATAAAACTATTCAATTTTTGGTTTATTGGTTATTCTTACAAAGGTACTTTTTTAAGTGGTGTCCAAAAACTTGCTCCACCTCAATTATTTCAATTAATATCTGCAAGCATAAGTACCAGATAATCCTGTCCACCCAAAAGCAAAGTGGTCCAACCTCATTTTCTAGCTAATGTAAATCAAAGGAATGTCAAACTTACTTGATTGACTGGTGATCTATTGTAACAATCCAAGCTAGGCCCTTGGTGTGACATGACAATTAGGATTTTCGAGGAAACCCTAACCAAGTATTTAGCGTATCATAAGCATAAATAAGGTAAAAACATCAATCAAGCTCTTGAAGAAAGCGAAAATAGGTCTCAATCAACAACTCATTAGCAAGAAGTAAACAAGGTCAATGAGAGACGACATGATTCCATACATAATCCAACATTTCTCTACATAGTTTAACCCAGGTGAGGGTTAAGACATATCCTTAGCTCACCCTCAAAGGAAAGTAATACAAGAAGTAATCTCATAATATCCCAAAAAGCCAAATAAAAAATGGTAGAGTAATGTTAGGCTTTCCCTCGAAACATGAGAATCCACCAAGTCTTCAAAGCAATTGCCAGAATCTAGCCACGAAAGTGAGGTGAGGAAATTAAAGATCGTCCGCGATCCCTACATTGTGATATAATATAATGTAGGCAAAGAATTATGAATTAGTACACTTGAATATATTAAGTATGTAGGCAATGCAAATAATGTAAAACATGTAGTACAAAGATTAAGTAAAGATCATGATATGTAGGAAATTAAAAGCGAAAGTAAGCACGTAAATGGTCAATGCCCATGTAAATCGTAGATAAAGTCGTACAATACAATTGATTGGTAATTTACAATATTGTAGTGGAAAGTCAGATAATACGTTTAAGATTTAAACATTCACAAAGGGTTATTATCAACAATGAGTAAACATAGTGTAAAGGAGATATTATACACCAACAAAGTATTTAACATAGAAGTTGTTGTTTCATTGAGAACACTAAAAATAAGCAAGATACAGGATATGATAGTTAAACTTGTGGAAGAAGATGAAGTTGGTGAAATAATGATTGGAGTTTCTGGATAAAAGGATCATATTGGTTGCGACATGATAAAAAGGAAGGAGATTGATAAATGAGAATACTTGGATGGTTTGTAGCAATCTGCAATGGTGTTTTGTGCAACTTCAAAGCCAACGTTCCAAGATCGATCGTTCCTGCAAGTTTGCAGGATGGTTAGGAGGAAATCTTTGGTGTGTGTGTGATATTTGGAGCGTTCAAAGGCATTTGTGTTGACTTTATGATAGCGTTGGAAGTGGTGGAAGAGAACTTCTAAATGTGTAGATTTTGATCTCTATATGAATTTCAATTAAAAAAAAAATTGCATATTTACTGCAGTACTCCCTTGATCATCTCATATTAATTGATCATTTTTTATTTTATATGATGTTAAAACTTATAAATAAAATAGTTTAATTTTATTAATATACTCTTTATTCATATTGACGAACATCAAGATAATTAATGAAAAATTTACTTAACAACTTAGGGTATATGAATTGATATCATTACTTCCTCACGTCGAAATTGTTTAGGCTTCCAAAAGTATTAATTATAGGGTAAAATAAAAAAAAATTTATCTTTTTAATAAGGGGACAAGTAACATACTAACATATACTTTCTTCTGGACTTGTACACTTTACTATTTTGAAAATTTTAACAACATTTATCTAGTTTATAAAACAATGAATAGTTTATCATTTTGTGTTTATTTAGAGCTGTTAATACGGGCTGACTTTTCCCATCCGGACTAGCCCATACAGACTTTAGGATTTGACGGGCTAGGCGGGATGACCCTTTTTTTGTGAGTCAGAAAACAACTAGCTCAGCCCATCTATACGTGGGCCACAAATCAACAAGCTTATTCGGGCTGGGCTGAAAAACTCGATTTTTAAATGAACTCCAAAAATCTTAGCCCAACCCTACTAAATCTTGGGTTAGGCTAAACTAGCCCAACGGGCGTAGGCCATATTGACGGCTCAATTTACCGTTATTAATAAATGATATTCATTTTTTAATATTTAAATGACTTATATTTAATATGAGTGATTTGATGAGTTATCTTTATCATTTTCTGTTTCATAATCTCTATCAAGTTAATAGTGAACAATTATTATTGGACAAAAAAACTACTTTTAGTAAGATTACCAACTAATATGAAACAGATAAAGTAATAAAAGATCATAAAGACCATTGAAACCAATTGCCAATTAAGATAGATTTAATTTACCAAATCAAATTTCGAACATGTAGTATAATGTCATAAAGACCAATAAAACCAAGTATCAATTAGGAAAAAAGTGGCTTTTAAAAAAAGTACTTCAAACGCATTTTTTAATGTGCTGAAACTTATTTTAAAAATAAGTAATTATATATTTGGTTAAAGTGTTTAAACTGAAAAAATTATTAATTTCTTTTTTGATAAAATTGTGAATTACCATTAACAACCAAGAACAATATGATCGAAGAACACCTTGTCCACCACAACTAGTGATGGACCTCATGCCTCAAGGGAAAAACAAGAGAATTAACTGCATACAAATTTTTGCCAAAAGGTCCTACTCCTATAAGCACGTGTTGAATGCTTAAAAAACTCTATTATGTTTATAATTTTCAGTTTTACTTTCTCTATTATATCACTTCTTTGTACACTAACTCCTTTGTATAATCTCTAATTTCTAGCCCTCCAAGTATGGTATATCAGACCTCCCAGAATTGTTGTCACTATATCCTTAATTTCTTCCAATGCCTCGTGATTATTCCCAAGACTTGTTTAATTCCTCCAGATGGTAGAACTACTCTAAACCATTGGAATACTTCATCTCTTGATGAGCCGAACCATCGACAGTATTGAACTGGTGATGGATTGTCTCTACTTCTTGTACATTACATAGGAAGCATGACATATTTTCACTATGTGTATTCATATGAGCTAACCTCTTCTTAGTAAGTAGCTTTTGATGCACAATTACCACATAATAAACCTATGCTTGGGAGGAGAGGCATTGTTCCAAACAAGTTTAGCAACATCCCACTCTACCTGCGATCCTGCTAGTGTCATGTAGCTTTTTGATATAAAGTAGGCTCCTATTACAGTGAGGTTATAACGTACTTGTGTATACCACTCTTTTATTCTGTTTCCAGTGTGTTCAATTTTCTCAAATACGGGCTACTATTCAATGGGGCCTTGTAATTCCATATCACTCATAGAGTCTTCTTTTAAAGCAAACTGCCAAAGAAGTTTGCCAACTGAAGCTACATTCCAATTTCCACATCCTTTAATATTAAGGCCTCCATATTTCTTTGATATGCATACTTTATCCCAAAATACTAATGCCACTTTTCTTTTATCTGTTATAATCTTTCAAAGATATTCCCTACACTTCTAATCCACCTCTTTTACAACTTTCAGAGGCAAGATGAACACAGACCCCTCAAAAGCTATGAATGGAGAAAAGATCACCAGTAGCCTTCCAGCATAAGAAAGTTGCCTTGCATAAGTAGTCTTTATTTTTCCAATAATCTTATCTATTAAATCTTGACATTCCATCTTGCTCCATCTCTTAGAAGTCAAAGGCAGACCCAAGTATCTAATTGGATATATACCCTATCTGAATCCTGTCAAGTTGATCAATTTACCCAAGTGTTGTTAAAACTTTTTTTTTTAATTAAAATATCTGAAATACCTTTAAGTTGTTGCACGCTATAAAATGCTAATTAGTACACTAAATTTTTGTTTCTAAATTAAATTAAATTAAAAATAATGTATTTTGATTCATCTTCAATATAAATTGATTATATAAGTTAATTTATATGTCTAAGTTATTCTTAATTTTTAAAATATATAATTTTGATTAAAAATTACATGGAATATTTGAGATTTTTTAAAAATTATTTTTATAATAAGTAATGACTATATTTCTTCTTTGCTATAAATAATTTATAAAAAAATATGAAGAAAATAATTCAGAAGAAATAATGAAAGAAAGAGCAAGAAGTAAAAAAATAAATAGTAAAATTTAAAAAAAAATAGAAAAAAAAGTAGGAGCAAAATAATATAAAAATTATAAGAAAATATTAGGGATAAAAAGGTAAAATTTTTAGTCAAACATAAAGGGAAGACCAACTTTTAACTTTTGACTTTTTAAAGTAATTTTAAACTTATTTTAAGTCATTTTATAATTTGTCAAACACTCCAAAAGCTAGAAAAAGCTTAAAAACAGGTTTGACTAGCTTTTAAGCTCTTCCAAACACTCTTGACCATTAGAAATTTGACCAAAATTAATAGCATGTGATTCCTACTAAATAAAACTAGTATTCATATAATTATTTCATTTTACCAAACATAATTGTTTTGACCAAATAGTAAGGTGGTCAAAGTGGTCAACGTATTCATATAATTATTTCAATTACTCACTTACTTTATTTTGGATCCTATGAGTATTTGAGGTAAGTTGTTGCACCATCTCTCTCAGTATATATATCTCCCACTACATTGCATACAAGTACACAAAGAAAAAAAAATATCATTACCAATTGAGATATAGTATACAAAATGGAGAAGATATCAATTGTTTTACTCTCACTTATTGTCTTGATCGTTTTGTCAGGTAAAAGCAGGATTTTCATTAGGAGGGTTCATTATTTAGTATACACATATATGTTCATTTTAAAAGAATATATGAAATTTTATATTTGTTATATAGTACGTGATTTTCTTACACGAAGGGAATTCAGATAAACCCCTCATATCCCTGGTTGTAGCTTTTAGAATACAATTCTCATTAACGACATGAAAAATAGCTATGTACATAGTTTTTATTTGGATTATATAGCGATCAATGGTAATAGATCGAACACTTTGGATAAATGTGGTAGTAGCATGAAAAAATTCTACATTATTAATTCTGAAATACTTTTTATGAATTTAACTATTGATCTTTGTATTTGTTTCGATTTGGTAGGTTCACCATCATGTATGGTGTTGGGACAACAATCACAGTGTGAAACTTCAAAGGATTGTAATCCTACAGCTTGTGGAGGTCAAAGTATGAAATGTGTTGCTGGAGTTTGTTTGTGTCCTCCTAAAATAAGCAAGAATGCTGCTTGCAGTAAAGATAGTGATTGTGTAAGCTTGTGTCCTCCTAAAACTATAGCAAATTGTATGAAAGGAATTTGCTTTTGTAGCAATAATTAGAGCCAAAGCCAAGTCCTAGTAAGGCATGTTTGAGTTATAAGCAAACATTTTTTATATATCGTTTTTTATGGGCTCACATGAATCTCTTAATTTTTGCTCAGGCTCTAAATTATGTATGTTATATCCACTAATCATAATGTTATTCTACTATGTTGAAAGTGAAAAGCTTCAAAATGCAAATTAAATTGCTAAATTACCATCAAAAGTTGAACTAGCATTCAAAAAATAATTAATAAAATTATTTATCTCAAACTCTATACTCTTCCTTCCAAGTTATATTAAAAAGGTAAGCGGAAACTATGACTACAAGAACTTGAATGAATGGAGCTAGGTTACCAGCTCAACTATTTCTTTTTGTTCTTTATAATGCTTACATACATTAAGATAAAACTATTCAAATTATGGTTAATTGGTTATTCTTACAAAGGTACT
The DNA here is from genome assembly GCA_029948455.1 of Solanum rostratum. NCBI lineage: Eukaryota > Viridiplantae > Streptophyta > Magnoliopsida > Solanales > Solanaceae > Solanum > Solanum rostratum. Next base: position 9,539,439 of record CM057046.1, read on the forward strand.
TTTTTAAGTGGTGTCCGAAAATTTGCTCCGCCTCAACTATTTCAACTAATATCTACAAGCATAAGTACCAGATAATCCTATCCACCCAAAAGCAAAGTGGTCCAACCACATTTTCTAGCCAATGTAAATCATAGGAATGTCAAGCTTACCATAACGTAAATCTTATTTTCTGGGAATATGGACATTGACTAACTGGTGATCTATTGTTACAATCCAAGCTAGGCCCTTGGTGTGACATGACAATTAGGATTTTCGAGAAAACCCTAACCAAGCTTCTAGCATATCATAAGCATAAATAAGGTAAAAGCATCAATCAAACTCTAGAAGAAAGCGAAAATAGGTCTAATCAACAACTCAATAGCAAGGAGTAAACAAAGTCAACGAGAGACGACATAGACTCCATATATAATCCAACATGCCGCTACATAGTACTTCTAACATAGACGGGGGATAAGACATGTACTTAGCTCACCCTCAAAGGAAAGTAATATAAGAAGTAGTCTCATAGTATCCCAAAAGCTAAAACAACAATGGTAGAATAATGTCAGGCTCACCCTCGAAGCATGAGAAATCACTACAAGTCCTTAAAGCAAGTGCCGAATCTAGCCACGAAAGCGAGGCGAGGAAAAATCGTTCGTCCCTACATTGTGATATAATGTAGGCAAAGAAATTTGCATTAGTACACATTTGAATATACTAAGTATATAAGCAATGTAAGTAATGTAAAACATGTAGTGCAAAGACCAAGTAAAGATCATGATATGATAGGAAATTTAAAAAAGCAAAAGTAAGCATGTAAATGGTCAATGCCCAAGTAAATTGTAGATAAACTCATACGAAGTATCATAAAGGACCATACATATGTGGGATATAATTATAACTGACAGTAAGACCATACGAGCTAAACATGGAATTCTAATGTTGCTCTTACATCAGAAAAAGGAGAGTCTACTTGTCAAGGTAGAACTCTACCTCCCTAAGCGGGTGTCATGAACATGTGCTATGAGTGAATCCACTAGCTAGGCCATATTGACAAATAATCCTACAATGGCATATAGTTTTGGGACTAGAGATTTCTACTAAGGAGCCTTCGGGTTAAGTCCCCTACTCAAGCCTAATTCGGTGCTAAGTCAAAATCCCATAGAATATACTTGTCATAAAATCATATATATCATAAAGATCACACTCATCATGAATTCATGTGCTTGTCGTAAATTATAGTTCATAATTTTCATAAATTTTTCACGTAGGAAAGACAACTCAAACCAATCAATTTAATTAATAAAATCTTATTCATAGAGTAGCTCATTTTCATGTAACTTATGTAATGTGGGCGTAGGTTTTCTATCATTACATATTTTATCTCATTAGGGTCTAATAGAGTCTTAAGTAAAGTCATCCTTCTTCAAAAACTTGCTTGGACATTTGAAATTCCATAATCATGACTTGTAAGTGGAATTAGGGTAAACGCATGCGTCCCCACATAATTGACTTGAAGCCATGAAATTAGATTGAAAACATGTGTGATCATGTAAAACAATGATAATTGAATCAAATCCAAGAGAATACATAAGTAATTTCATAAACATGTGAGATCATGTAGCTTATAATAGAATTCACTTGAAAACCATAGGAATAAATGCAATTCATAAAAATTCATACATAAGTAAATAATTAAACATCATATAAATCATAATTCATTAAGTTAGGATTCAGATCATAAAATCCTCAAAATACATAGTTGATTTATGGATGAAAAAGAGAGGAATTTGTTGGGCTCCATAAGAGAAAAGGTCTCATGGATGTCGGGGCGGCTCAACAAATTTGCTGGCCTAAAGCCAAGTTTTAATATTAGGCTTTAATTATTACTTTTTAAAAGAAGAAAATTTATGATTCCACCCGTATATGTACTATGCAAAATTATTAATTATTTTTTTAATGTTCTTCTATTTCAATATTCTTTTAAATACATATCAATATTTCAATATACATATCAAAATAAAATCTCACATCTTTAATTTACTTGTAACACTAATTATTAAAATAATAAGAAAGATATGCAAGTTACAATATATGTTTGATGCGCTGTAACCTTTGTGTTTGACATAATAATTACTTATTTGGATAAAGGAGTAAATTTTTTGTAAGAGGGAAAAAATGAGAAAGTACAATTTGCGTCATTTAATTCAAACATGAAACTTAATGACTCAAAAAATTCATATGCAAAGATAAAGCAAGGAGAAAAACGAGTTATTATTTCTATTATCTAATGTTTTGGGGCTTTCACACAAGTATACCAAAAAAGATGATATTTATCGGACACTAACAACTTTTTAATAATTACCATTAAAATAGCAACATTATTTACAAAAGAAGGTAAGAGAAGAATTTTCTTTTACAAAAAGCAATCAAATCAATTTATTTGATTTGATTGCACAGTGACAGCCTTTTTGGCAGGCTGCATAGTGGCAGCCTTTTTAAAGAATGCATAATAGTCACCATGGGCAATACCATCAGGAATACCATTATGCAGTATAATATGATTTCATATTTAATAAAAAAATAATTAAAAAAAGGGATGACATCTGACATTCATTAAATGCTATGTCAGTATAGTTGGTGCTATTTTGGTAATTTGTGTGCTATTTTGGTAAATAAAAAATAAAGTGTAATTTATACTAATTGTATAGTTGTGTAAAAAAAATCATGTTTTCTCTCAACACTAAATATCGTTCATAATTTTAAAAGTCTTATTTTTTTATACTTTTTTCATCCCAAAAAATATGCTTGTTATATTTCATTTTTAAAGTGTTAAATTTTATACACTTTGCCTATATTTTTAAAATTATATTAATATGAGAAAATTATACTTTTCGTACAGTTTATGAGTGCCGAAATTTTAATTTAATAGTGACTTAATCTAATTTAGCTCCGAAGATTAATTAAATTAACTCTCCAAAAATAAAAAAAATCATTATTTTAGAATGAAAGGATTAAATATTTTGTAATTTCTACATTGTACTTTTCAATTTTTTTTAAAAAAGAATTAACATACACAAATACTATTACAAGAAAATGAATCCCCTCAAAACTTGGGGTCTAAAGCAATGACCTTAGATGCCTTACCCTCCAGCCGGCCCTACATGGATGAAGACCCACATACCTTGAGTAGTAACCTAGCTTGAAATCTTGACTTTAAGGATGGAAATTCCACAAAATCCTAGCCGCCCTTTCTGGAGCTTGAGAGAGAATTAGAGAAGACGACTTCGGTGAATTTGTTAGGAATGAGAAATAATTTGGGTTTGGGGTGAAGTAATAGAATAAGATTGATTATAGGTACTTTAATAGGGTCAAAATCATATAGTTTTGAGGTTAGGAGGGTAGAAAATATCAAAAATCCTCTCTATCAAAATCAGTCAGAGTGAACCACGAGAAGGGTCGATGGGCCGTAGACTCCTCTACGACTCGTAGAAGTGGTTTCGTGAAAATCAAGCCCAAAATCATGGCCTCTGAAGTTTACCTACAAACTCTTTTTTCACGGCTTGTGGTTTCTTTTACGAGTCATAATTATGCTTTGTGAAACTTGTGCACCAAAATTTTAGCAACTAAAAATTGCGCCTCAACCTACGTAACCAAACTTACGGTCCGTAATATTTTCTACGACTCATAAAGAGTCCTCATAGTTCCTTTCAACACTTAGTCAACTCTTCAAATTTTAGGACCCTATTCACAAACACCATTTTGACTCATCAATATGTCCACGATCCATAATGAGATTCTACCAGTTAAACCCAACTTTTCCACCTTCAGAAACTCAAACACAGGCTCGATCTACGAGCTATAACTCGTACAAGCCTTTCGAAAATCACTTTATTTTTCCAAATTTTTTTCCTAGTGTATGGGACATCCACAAAAGCTCATCTATGACCCATAAACCAAACCAAGAGTCGTAGATGGTGCTCGTACATCCAGACCTAGTTTAGATTTTTTTGCAATCCCTTCCTTATGCTGACCCTCCAGCTTACGGAGCAATACAATATCTTCCACTTAGGAATATTCGTCCTTGAATGAGATAAAAGCTAGCTTGAGTAGAATAAAGTGAATTTCTAACGACCCAACATATATACAATAATACAACTTAAAAATCAAATTAATTAAGTTTTCAAATCTTTACATAAAATATCATTCAAAATTAGTTTCATTCAAATTTTTTCATTTAAAACAAGTTTTCAAATCTCTTTCATATATGTTCCTCAAAAACTATCTCAAAACAATTATTTGACTCAAAATAATCATGTTTCCAAAAGGTAAAATTTTAAAGACCCCTTCAACTCAACTCATGCTCAACTCACTCCTATTTGAAACAATCACAATTCATACTTTTAGACTCAATTCATGCATAAAAAGCAAATATAATCCTCAATTAGGGTTCATGTAAATGAAGATGTGAATGCATCCGAATCAAGTACTTAACTCGTGAAATCACCAATACGTATTTAAACAGACACAAGAAACTCAATATGACAATAGATAATTCAAGGATACCATTCAAGGAACTCAGAAACTCAAACTCAAACTCAACTTGAAGAACTCAGTCCAATGTTGTGTTAGCCTTACATATCTGGAAATCGAAGAACTATAGAAACCTGAAGGACAATTGTTAAACGCTTGGAATCGTAGCCTTTTCTCCACTCTTCATTCACTCAAAAGATACTATGTAATTAGGAGAAAATGGTCGTGGAGTACTATTAAGGGGCTTAAAATAATCCTAGAAAATGATAGGATTTCAATTAGAAAAAGATGGGAAGACTAAAGGGAAAAGAGGACTAAAGGGAAAAGAGTTTTTCCAAAGTTTGCATACTCCACCAACAACAAAGTCAATTATTGTTTTTATTTTTTATTTTTGCATTTTCTGTTAAATTTCAAAATCTACTTCTCTCTTCTTATAAAATCTTCTTACCATCTTAATATGTTTGTCAACCTTGTATCTATAAATTCAATGAAGGGATTGATGTACTTTTTTAAAAATATTTCACTATATTAACATCGTGTACCATAAAACACATTATGAAAGTATCAATACAACTCTATTAGGCTGAAGGATCACATCTTCAAGAACTTAAATATAATGACAGCAAGTATTTCTTAAAATACAATATATGCATTCTTCAATTTGCTAGAAGATTGAAAGAAAAACTTTTAACTTCTCCACTATATGTGTGTTCCTTTTCTAACAAAAACTTCCCCTTCTAGATAATGCAGTTTACACAAAGAGGAAAGTAAAACATAGAAATATTACCAGATTGCAATTATCACTCTCGAAGTCTAGGATTTTGACAACAATAATTTTATTCAGAGGATACAAAGAGAGCAATGGACCCAGACACTCGTTCCTTGCCCTAACTCCTTGTAGAGTATAATGAAGTAGGACTTACCTACAACTTGTTTGGATGGTGGTTTGTCATGGTTTCATAATGTATGGTACTGTATGGTATGGTATGGTATCGTACAATACAATACCATACAATGTTTGGATAGACTGTATGGGTTACTACTGTTTAATGATAATTTGTTGTTTGATTTGACTGTATGGTATTGTATCGTAACTTATAAATTTACAAAAATATCCTTAATTAGTATAAATATTAAATTTATCAATATTTTTTTTGAAAAAAAAATTTACACAGAATCAAGTAGGGAAACATACAAGCTAATATATCTCCAAATCATACAAACAACGTAAGAAAATAAAAAAAGTAAGAACTTTAAAAAAAAACTAACAAAATAGATTAAAACGTGAAAGAAAAAATGGGAGGCGAAAATTTTTTTTCAAAAGTTGATGCGGAGAAAAATAAGTAATACAAAAATAATATATACATTAGGGTAAAGTTTAATAAAGAATAAAGGATAAATTAGAACTATTTAAATTTAAATAAGGGTATAATTGGAAAAAAAATAAGGAAACCATGGGATACCACCAAATTGGTGGTTTAAAAAAGTAAGGATTTTCATGGTTACAGAACCATGAAACTAAACCATACCATAAACAAACATCGTTCTCTTAGTAACCATACCATACCATACATGAAAAACCACCATCAAAACAAGCTAGTTGAGGGAAGTTTAGGAATAATACAAGTAGTTAGGCGAGCTGTTAGTCAGTTAGGGAATCAATAATGTATATATACACCTCATGTTGTACAACAATCATTCAGTTAGAAAGAATAATAGAATATTCATTCTCTGAAATAATATTCTCTCCTTCTCCCTCTTACAACATCAACGTTCATCCATTAATGGTGAGCTTGGATTGATCGATTGGATGTGTTTTAACATGGTATCAGAGCTAAATACTCACATTATTGAGTGATTTAGAGCATAGCAGAGCTTTGACAATGGCGACTGTCAAGTTCGATCCCCGATACCACCGGTGCTCCTATCATTTCGATACAGCTAACAGGATCTGATAATTACTCTTTCTGGAGAAGGGCTATGTGCATTCAACTGATTGGGAAGAACAAGCTAGGAATCGTTGATGGCAGCCTGAAGAAGGAGGATTTCGGAGTCGAATCAGCGCATCAATGGGACTGATGTAATGCAATTGTTCAAGGATAGATAATGAGCTCAGTTACTCGGGATTTGCACATAGGCATAGTTTATGCATCAAGTGCAAGAGAAGTCTGGGAAGATTTATGGGAGCTTCGATAAGGTGAATGCTTCACGAGTTTATCAATTGCATAAAGTCATAGCCACGACAGTACAAGGTAATGATGGTATTCCAACCTATTTTTCTAAGCTACGAAATTTATGGGATGAATTTGCCAGTATCGTGCCTCCTTCTTGTCACTATCCTAATTCTAAGGAATTTGCTCTGCATATGGAGAGACAAAAATTGATGCAATTTCTAATGGGATTAAATGAGATTTATGAGCACTCGAGAAGCCAAATTTTGATGGTTGAACTTACTCCCACTATCAATAAAGCACATGCTATGCTTGTTGAGAGAGAGAGTCAAAGATCTGTAGCATCTTCCTCGAGCAGTAGTGAGGGTACAGATCTGGCAGCTCTAATGGCAGGGAAGGGCATGAATTATCGATCTGTGAACGGAGAAGGTGCGGGCATTTTTGGAGGACAGGTATCAGGAAAAGGAATACCTTATCGTTCTAACAAAGGCAACACTTCACAACATTATAATAAGGGAAAGAAGAATTGGGACCATAAGTGTGACCATTGCAAGTTACAAAGTCATATAGTAGATGAATTGCTATAAACTTCATGATTGCTATATACAGCTTACAATGTACAAGCTGACAACTCACCTCAACCAGCAAACCCAGGCCAAAGAGACACAAACGTGAATCATTTAATCCCAAGAGATCTACCAAGAGCACCTCAAATGACTGGTGATCAACATGGGCAAATCCTACAGATGCTTGAAGGAGATATTCCTTCCACCAATGTAATGGCAAACATGGCAGGTATAGCTCATACTCCCATATCTAAAATAGAGGATTTGAAATGGATAATAAATAGTGGTGCAACTAATCATATGGCTTCTAGCTTAGAGATGTTAAATGATGTGAAAGCCATTAAGGCTGATCAAAACAGGAAGGTGCATTTACCAAATGGAGGTGTAACTTTGGTGTCTCATACAGGTTCTTGTAAGCTTTCAGACACAGGAGTGCTACATAATGTTTTGTTTGTGCCAGATTTTCCCTATAGTCTGTTGTCTGTATCAAAGGTTGCCAGAGAACTCAATTGTTTTGTATCCTTTTACCCTGGATTTTGTTTATTCCAGGACCTTTCCAATGGGAGACTGAAGGGGATGGGTAAGGAGGATGATGGCCTCTATCTTTTGGTTCAAAGGATCTCTCTAAATCTAAGTGTAAAGACAATGACAATGTCAAGAGTTTTACTGCACATAGTGACAAGGAAGACATCATGTTATGGCATAGAAGACTGGCATATGCCTCAATAGGATCAATAAAGGACATGCTTGGCTCACACTTGATGACTGTACATCAGTTTTGAGTAACTGTGAGATTTGTCCGCTAGCCAAACATACTAGACTCCCCTTCTATAGTAGTAATAATAGATCTACTGAAGTGTTTACTCTGCTACATTTGGATGTATTGGGTCCTTATAATACAGAAACATTTGATGGAAATAAGTTTTTCCTCACTATTGTTGATGATTTTTCAAGAATTATGTGGATTTTCTTACTGAAATTCAAAAGTGATGTTTGGGTGACCCTTAAGCAGTTCCTTAAGATGGTGCATACACAGTTTAATACCACTGTTAAAGGTGTTAGGATAGATAATGGAGGAGAGTTTGTTAATAATAATATGCAGGACCTGTTTAAAGAATTGGGGATCATTCACTGTAGAACTTGCGCTCATACTCCTCAGCAAAATGGGGTTGCTGAGAAGAAGCATAGACATCTTCTTGAAGTAGCTAGAGCTCTAAGATTTCAGGGTCACATTCCACTTAAATTCTGGGGGCATTGTATTCTTACAGCAGCCTATATCAATTATAGGTTGCCCTCCCACACTTTGGAAGGGATATCACCTTATGAGTTGTTTTATGGAAAGAAACCATGTCTCACTCATTTGAGAACACTTGGTTGTTTGCGCTTTGCTAGCACACTGCCTAGGACTGATAAATTTGCTCCCAGAGCAATAAGATCAGTGTTCATGGGTTATTCTAGTATCACCAAGGGCTATGTTTGTTTTGATCTCCAACATCAAAATTTTTTTGTCAACAGAGATGTGGTATTTCAAGAAGATCAGTATCCCTTCAAAAACATCTACCCAACTACTAGTTTATCTCCTCATCATATTACTACTCTGCCTGAATTGTCTATTGCTGATGATACTCTTATTCACATCCCTGAACCTGTTACTGATTTGCCACTACCATCAACTCATACTCATACTCCAGATGATACCACTTCTCCAGCACCAGTACACATTCCTCCTGCTCAACCTCTTAGAAGATCCACCAGGCTCACTAAACAACCTCTTTGGTTATCAGAATTTGTTTCTAAACCTTCTGCCAGTAATGTTTCATACCCTCTTGCAGCTTATCTCTCTTATGATCATTTATCTCCACCATATCAAAAATATTTAAAGGCTTTTTCTGCAATTCATGGGCCCACTTCTTACCAGGAAGCTGTTTCAGATGCTAGATGGTAAGAAGCTATGCAATTTGAACTACAGGCTCTTCAGGATAATCATACTTGGGATTTGGTCCCTCTTCCCAAGGGCAAGGTTCCAATTGGATGTAATGGGTCTATAAAGTTAAGTTGAAAGCTAATGGTGATATTGAAAGGCTTAAAGCTAGAATGGTGGCCAAAGGTTATACTCAAAGAGAGGGTCTTGACTTTCATGAGACTTGTTCTCCAGTTGTTAAAATTGCTACTGTCAGGACAGTTCTTTCTTTAGCTGTTCAATATAACTGGTCCATTCATCAATTAGATGTACATAATGCTTTCCTGCATGGTGACCTTCATGATGAGGTATACATGCAGTTGTCTGAGGGTTTTGCAAGTCAGGGAGAGCATGGCCTTGTATGCAGACTTGTCAAATCCCTCTATGGGCTTAAACAAGCAAGCAGGCAATGGAACTTGAAGTTAAATGAAGCATTTCTGGAATTTGGTTTCACTCAAAGTACCTTAGATCACTCATTATTCATCAAGAAAGAGGGATCAGATATGGTGATAACTCTGGTTTATGTGGATGACATGTTAGTTATAGGAAGCAACCTAGTTCTTATAGAACAAACTAAAACCACTCTACACAAAGCTTTCAAATCAAAGACCTTGGTGATTTGAAGTTCTTCCTTGGTATGGAATTCAGTTGATCTGCAAAAGGTATTCTGATGAATCAAAGAAAGTATGCCTTAGAAATCATTTCAGACTTGGGACTGGGAGGTGCTAAACCAGCCTGGACACCACTTGAAACCAATATGAAGTTAACAGCCTCAAGAGTTGGATGATCTAATGGGGAATTCAGATGATGAATTATTTGAAGACAAACAACAATATCAGAGACTAATAGGCAAAATATTGTACTTGACCTTGACAAGATCAGATATTGCCTACTCAGTTCAAACACTCGGTCAATTCTTGCAACATCCAAAGATGTCACACTTGGATGCAGCTGTTAGAGTGATGAGATTCATTAAAAGAGAGCCTGGAGTTGGGATACTACTGAGCAGCAAAAGATCGAACAAACTGAGAGTGTACTGTGATGCAGACTGGGCAGCATGCCCCAATACAAGACGATCTGTATCAGGTTTTCTGATCAAACATGATGATACATTATTGTCCTGGAAATCCAAGAAACAGAATGTAGTATCTAGGAGCTCAGCAGAAGCTGAGTGCAGAAGCATGATCAATGCAGTTTCAGAGTTGGTTTGGATTACTGCTCTATTGAAGGAACTAGGAAGTGAGGTTGCACAACCAGCTGTGGTATACATTGACAGTAGAGCAGCCTTACAAATAGCAGCCAATCCGGTGTTTCATGAAAGAAAAAACCACATAGAAATTGACTGCCATTTCATCAGATAGAAAATACAAGAAGGGACTATGAGAATAGAACATGTAAGCTCCAAAGATCAACTTGCAGATATATTGACAAAGGGACTACCTAGAATACAACATGATGTTTATTTGGCAAGCTGGGTGTGCTGAATGTCTTTGCACCCTCCAGCTTGAGGGGGAGTAATGAAGTAGGAATTACTTGATTTGTATAAATAGTTAGTTGAGGGCAGTTTAGGAATAACGCAAGTAGTTAGGCTAGCCGTTAGTCAGTTAGGGAATCAACAATGTATATATATACCTCATGTTGTACAACAACCATTCAGTTAGAAAGAATAATATAATATTCATATTCTGAAATAATATTCTCTCCTTCTCCCTCTTACAACATCAATGTTCATCCATTAATGGTGAGCTCGGATTGATCAATGGTATGTGTTTTAACAAAGTACATAATGCTACGATCCAATCAGATACTTCTTTTTGTCCAATATTCAAAATTATCTCCTGAGCTAATTACACAAACACCTCAATACTGTTGAAGCAAACAACACAAAAACAAATATAGCTCACAGGCAATTTTGATAAAGTTGAATCTGAAATTCTTCACTAACCAAAGCATAACTCATTAATTTTTTTAGAAAGGAAAATCAAAGCGTATATAAACTGACCCGAACATGTTCAATCACATAAAAACTAAATCATCAAAATCAGAGCCTAGAACTATGGCTGCTCTCTATGCATAATTAATGAGCAGCTAGAAAAGAAAATTGACACTATGCAAAATCCTTCAAAACCTCCCAAAAGTAACTATGGCTGCTCTCTAAGTTTCAAAGGTACAGAGTAACAAAGATGCTATAAGTAAATGCCAATGTTTTGTATGCTGCATTATGCTTTGAAAGAGGGGATGTAACGGAGGATGAACATGTTGCATTCCTTACTATGTGGTTCTGCAAGTTCCTCTTTTGCAATGGTTCATTAAAAGTAACAATGGAGTATAGCAAATTAGCTATTGCTCTTGTTTCGGGCAGGATGATTGTCTTGGTTCCCTTTGTACTGTCTCATCTGTATCGAGGCTGTAGAAACTTAGTTACAAGAGGATTTGGTACTGTAGGTGGTCCCTTATGGATCCTACAGCTTTGACTGCAGTCTCATTTTCCAGAATACAGACCTTTCCCTTACAATTCAAAAAATTGTCCAACTTTTGGGATTACCCTGGCTCAAGGCAAGTTAAAATCGAACAACTTCCAGGAATCCTTTAAATTCTTCTATTCGTGCTCCTTCATAACTCCTAGCCAGTTCACTCCATATTCTCCTAAATGGCTAAGATTTCCATTGCATCATTCATCAAGTAACCAAGTGTTAAACGATATCTGGTCAAGTTTCCTTATTGCCCGAGACCTTCAGTAACTCAAGTCATTTTGCGCGTCAATTTGGCTTGACACAAACAGTGCCTCTCCCTCCTTATAAATCTGTCAATGCTTCGCCACTCAATACAATTGTCTTCGCTTCAGTAAAGTGTATTCATGAAGTGGATTTAAGATTTCTTCGATTGAAGAGAAATTTTCTTCTTGTCCAATTTCATGCTAATCCAAAATGTACGTCATCCTTTGAGTCCTGGTGGTCGACTTATATACATAATACTCGGACTGAATCAGCTGAGGAGATCCTAGATAGGACTAATACTTGGACTGAATCAGCTGAGAAACAATCAATAAAAGGAGGAAGAAAGGTACCGTATGAAACTTTTGTCTTCATATATAATATAGTCAAAGCTCGTTATAATGCAGACACAAGTTTCATACACTACCTTTCTTCCTCCTTTTCTTGATTGCTTCTCAGCTGATTCAGTCCGAGTATTAATCCTATCTAGGATCTCCTCAGCTGATTCACTCTGGGTATTACATATATAAGTCGACCACCAGGACTCAAAGGATGACATACATTTTGGGTTAGCATGAAATTGTACAACTGAAAAATTTCTCTTCAATCGAAGAAATCTTGAATACACTTTACTGAATAGAAGACAATTGTATTGAGTGGTGGAGTATTGACGGATTGATAAGGAGGAAGAGGCACTATTTGTATCAAGACAAACCGGTGCACAAATTGAATTGAGTTACTGAAGGTCTCGGCAATAAGGAAACTTGACCAGATATCGTTTAACACTTGGTTACTAGATGAATGATGCAATGGAAATCTTAGACATTCAGGAGAATATGGAGGGAACTGGCTAGGAGTTACGAAGGAGCACGAATAGAAGAATTCAAAGGATTCCTGGAAGCTATTCGGTTTTAACTTGCCTTGAACCAAGGCAATCCCAAAAGTTGGACAATTTTTCAAATAGTAAGAGAAAGGTCTATATTCTGGAAAATAAGACTGCAGCCAGAGCTATAGGATCCAGAAGGGACCCCCTGCAGTACCAAACCCTCTGGTAACTAAGTTTATACAACCTCGATACAGATGAGACAATACAAAGGGAGCCAAGGCAATCATCCTGCCTGAAGCAAGAACAATGGCTAATTTGATATAAACTCCAGTTTTACTCTTAATGAAACATTGCAAAAGAGGAACTTGCAGAGCCACATAATAAGGAACCCAACATGTTCATCCTCCGTTACATCCTCTCTTTCAAAGCATAATGCAGCATACAAATGTCTTTGAATTTTGGCCAAGTCTAATTTTATCAAGTATTTGATACTACTGCAATCCTTATAGTTCAAATACTTTGACAGAATTTCTCATCTCTTCTGTTTGACTTTGAGTTCATTCTTTTAGAGTCATTTATCTATTAATAAGATCTTTCTATTGTTTTTTACCAAGTCCTTCTAAGCTTCTTCAGATACAAGCATGGTAGTCTTTCTTAACGCCATTAGATGGGAAGATTGTTTCTCTGTATCTTCCTTTTCGAAAATCACATACAAATACTGTTGCAGCCTAATTACATTTAGCTTGACATCCGCAACTTCAGAGACAAAAGATTTTAAAATTTTAATGAAAGAAAAACTAGCATAACTTGTTTTCAATCACCTGACAACATCAAGAAGGAAACTTTGGCAACCGGTGATTCACAATGATAATAGACGATAATGTCATCATATTGAAAAATTTTGCCGCAAATAAAAGAGCATTGCTCACTTTTACTTGGATAAATGGCATCAAGTATGCAGTGATATTGTTAGTGAGCAGTGCTCCTATACTTGCTACCATTTTTGCCAAGTATAATGACATTACAGTTAACTGACATTATAAATGATCGGCTGCCTAAACTTTTCTTCTTGATATTGTTAGTGATATTGTCAGGCGGCTGAAAACTAGTTATGCTAGTTCTTCTTCCATTAAATTATGAAATCTCTTAATTCTAATATTGCGGATACTAATCTTAGTTAATTAGGCTGCAACAGTATTGGGATGAGATTTTTGAAAAAGAAAAATAAGGAGAAAAAGTCTTCAGATCTAATGGCGTTAAGAGAGCTATCATGCTTGTCTCTAAAGCAACTAAGGCGGACTTGATAGAAAGGAATAGAAAAGTCTTAGCAGCAGAGAAATGACTCGAAAAGGCCGAAAAACACTTGCAAGAGGCCCAAAGCAAAGCAGGAAAGGTGAAAAAGTCTGTCTAAGTATTTGAAATATTGGGTGGGAAGGTTTAGTAGACATCATAAAGGCTAAGGATTAAGCAAAATATTGACTGAATAGGTTGAATGAGCTTCTCTAGCCTGTAACTATTTTATCTCTATCACTTTTTTTTTTAATACTAGGACAGTTATCTTGACATAGCTATTTATGTGTCCAATTACATTTTTAAAAATTATGAATAATTATCGTGAAGTTAGCAAAATGGTGCATGACTAAATCTTAATTACACATAATCGTTGAATTTGATTCGTTTTATGAAAAGATGCCTATGTGCTGGATAGAAAGTTTTGATATGCTACAAAGGTATAAACCTAATAAGATGGAAGACTTCACATCCAGGATGGGTTAAATGTATCAAAGATGGAGCAAGTAAAGGAAATCCAGGCAAGAGCTCCTATGGATTTTGCATAAGAAATAAATAGGGAGATCTTATCTATGTTGAAGCCAACTACATAACGGAGGCTACCAATACAATTGCTGAAGCCAGAGCTATCATGGAAGCTCTAATTTTCTGTGTATCACAAGTTCTTGAGCATATTTTGTTGGAAACTGATTCATTAAGTCTGAGGAACATTTCCATGAGAGATAAAGGACTTGGTGGAAGAGATCCTAATGCTAATGGAAGATAGAGGCATACAAGTTGAACAAGTATTTAGAGAAGCTAGCTAATTAGCAGACTACATAGCTAATACAACAATCGACGGTGAGGAAAAGCATATATTCAGGTCATTCAATCATCTTCCTAGTATGGCAAGAAAATTTTTAAACATGGATAAGTATGACAACACAAATATTATCAAGAAGATTCAAAGCTAATTACATGGCTCATGAGTTTGAACAGAACATATATGTACAACATAGTAGATGGCCAAAGGAAAGTAATTTGCAAATCCTAACTAAACCTAAGCTAATCAACTGCCAAAAAGTGATACAAACTAGCAAAAGGGGAAGATCATGACCTGATAAGGAATCGGAGCATGCATCCACATTTAGACCATGTCAAAAGCCACGCGAGTAACCCGCTTTCTCCATTGGGATTTTTGACAACGAAAATATGATCAAAAGAGGAAGGGAAGTACAACAAAGTAGAGGAGGGTAACCAACAACACTCACATGGACTGAGAGATGGGGCCTTGACTCTTCAGATGAGGATTTTCCATCTGAGACGACACCTGGATAGAAAATCACAAGCATAGTGCTCTGCAGATTGGTGAAGAAAAATGAGAGAAGGGCTAAAACTTACCTTTAATAGCTGAACATTTTATACGATACAAGATGAAAATGAAGGAAGTTGGTTACCCAAAAACGGAGGAAGAGGAATCGCCTGATCGGAGTTCACAGGAGCAACAGATGCGGCGGGCAGATGAAAGTGAAGGAGTGGGAGTCAAAATTAGGAAATTGACTAGGGTTTCCTTTTATTGTACACAAGGTCGGTGTATTGACCGGCATTTGAACTCCTTTATACTAGACCTTGTTTATTGTGGGCTTCTTTTGAGCCCATCTGCTTTTGGAATGAAATAAAATCGAGTCATTGACCGAAAATTTGATTTTTTTTTAAAAAAAATCTTTTTATGAACATTACATTATGTGTACTATAGAATTTGTCATATATAAAAATTAACTGAATCTTCTTATATAATGCTATAACAACCTTGAATGAACGTAGTAATTAGCATCATATAAGTGTTTCTTGCCTCTTTCGACTTAAGGATACTTAGACTAATTCATTTCAAATTTAATAACTCAGTATTTTTTTAGAAAGAAAAAATCGAAGTACATACAAACTGACTGAACATGTTCAATCACTTAAAAAATAAATCATCAAAATCAGAGCCTTAGGAAAAAATGACGAGAACTTAGTACATGAAATCAGAAATACACAGCAAAGCTACTGAGGTTTGATGCAACACTTGGAATGCAATAAAATATGATGCAACACTTGGAATGATATAAAAAATGAGTGATTCAGTAAGTCATCTTCAAGAAAATATGTAACACTTGGAATACAAGAAAATACACAGCAGTGCTACTTAAAATGTGAGTGGACAGTTAAATCTAAGACTAGACTATTTTACTGAAGCTAGGAATTTAGTCAAACACTTGGAATCTAAGTTGCTCGAACTCCAAAAATGTTGCCGCACTTACGTCGGATCAGATCTTCAAACATACAGTATTTTTGGAGGATCCGACATGCACCTCCTGTCATTTTTGAAGAGTCTCATTAACATAGATTGATATATAAGAAAATCTGAGCAACATAGCTCGGAATGCAAGAAAATGTGACTTGTTTTTCTAATTTTAAATGATCCGGGGTTGTAACCTCGACATGGCATATCTGTTTCATGAATATCTTCCTTACATATATAGGATTAAAGATTATAACTCAATTGGAAACTACTTACAAGAATTTCCCTATTCTGGCAAGGTAAAATCTTCTTACCATCTTTAATATGTTTGTCACCCTTGTATCTATAAATTCAATAAAGGGATTGATGAGTGTTTTTAAAAAAAATACTTGACTACATTAACATCATGTACCATAAAACACTTTATGAAAGCATCAACACAGCTCTATTAGGCTGAAGGATCATATTTTCAAGAACTTAAATATAATCACAGCAAGTATTTTCTTATTTGATTAAATGATACAGAAACTACACTTTACTGAATCGAAGACAATTGTATTTATTGGTGGATCATTGACGGATTGATAAGGAGGGAGAGGCACTGTTTGTGTCAAGCTAAAATGCCGCGCAAATTGACTTAAGTTACTGAAGGTCTCGGGCAATAAGGAAACTTGACTAGATATCGCTTAACACTTGGTTACTAGATGAATGATGCAATGGAAATGTTAGCCATTCAGGAGAATATGGAGTGAATTGGCTAGGAGTTATGACGGAGCACGAATAGAAGAATTTAAAGGATTCCTGGAAGCTGTTCGATTTTAACATGCCTTGAGCCAAGGCAATTCCAAAAGTTGGACAATTTTCAAATTGTAAGGGAAAGGTCTGCATATTGGAAAATAAGACTGCAGTCAGAGCTGTAGGATCCAGAAGGGACCCCCTGCCCTACCAAATCCTCTGGTAACTAAGTTTCTACAGCCTCGATACAGATGAGACAGTACAAAGGGAGCCAAGGCAATCATCCTGCCCGAAGGCAGAAGCAATTAGAGCAATGGCTAATTTGCTATATTCCATTGTTACTCTTAATGAACCATTGAAAAAGAGGAACTTACAGAGCCACATAGTAAGGAATGTAACATGTTCATCCTCCGTAACATCCTCTCTTTTAAAGCATAATGCAGCTTAAAATGTCTTTGAATTTTGTCCAAGTTCTAATTTTCTCTAGTATTTGAAACTATGCAACCGTTATAGTTCTTCAAAGGCTCCCAAAACCCCAAAATATATCATTCAAACCATTATTAGTCCATTGATCACTCAAATGAGGCATGAATTTATCATTAAAAAGGTAAGCATGAGTTGGCAAATTAAAAATACCTGCTTATGAACTCCTGCAAACTTAAACCTTTGCTTGGTCCTCAAGCCAATTCGACTAAGCTCAAGCTAGCTAAATACATTCTAGATTTATGAGAATGATCAGATACTCAAGCCAATTCGATTAAGCTCAGCCACAACCAAATTACAACCCAATATAAGCACAAATCTCATAACTTCAGTCGGTACCACCATCTAATCTGAAAGGATATGAATTATTGCAATTTTTTGAAAAGTTTTTTCTCAATATTTCAAATACTTTGAAAGAATTATTCATATCTTCTATTTGACTTTGAGCCTCTTACAAGCATCTTTCAATCTTTTAGAGTCATTTCTCTATTACTACTATCTTTCTATTCTTTTTACCAAGTCCTTCTTAGTTGCTTTAGAGACAAGTATGGTAGTCTTTCTTAACGCCATGAGATGGGAAGACTTCTTCTCCATATCTTCCTTTTTGAAAATCTTATACAAATATTGTTGCAGCCTAATTATATTAAGCTTGACACCCACAACTTCAAAGCAAAAGATTTCAAAACTTTCAAAGAAAAGATTTCAAAACTTTAATGAAAGAAAAACTAGCATAACTAGTTTTCAATCACCTGACAACATCAAGAAGGAAACTCTAGCAGCTGGTGGTAGCAAGTATAGTGACATTACAGTCAAATGTCATTATAAATCATCCGCTGCCTGAGCTTTTCTTCTTGATATTGTTTGGCGGCTAAAAACTAGTTATGCTGATTCTTCTTTCATTAAAGTTATGAAATCTCTTATTTTGATATCTGGGATGCTAAGATTAATTAATCATGCTGCAACTGTATTTGGATGAGATTTTTGAAAAAGAAAGATACAGAGAAAAAGTCTTCTGATCTAATGGTGATAAAAGAGACTATCATGCGTGTCTCTAAAGCTACTAAGGCGGACTAGATAGAAAGGAATAGAAAAGTCTTAGCAGCAGAGAAACAACTCAAAAAGGCTGAAAGACACTTGCAAGAGGCCCAAAGCAGAGCTGGAAAGGTGAAAAGGTCTGTCTAAGTATTTGAAATATTGGGTGGAAAGGTTTAGCATGCATCATAAAGGCAAAAGATTAAGCATAATATTGACTAAATAGGTTGCATAAACTTCTCTAGCCCGCAACCATTTTATCTCTATCACTCTTTTTTTTTGAATTACTAGGATGGTTATCTTGACATAGCTATTCATGTGTCCAGTTACATTTTTAAAAATTATGAATAATTATCGTGAAATTAGCAAAATGGTGCATGACTAAATCTTAAATGTACATAATGGTAGAATTTGATTCTTTTTATGAAAAGGTGACTATGTGTTGGATAGATAGTTTTGATATGCTATTTGATATGCTACAAAGGTATAAACCTAATTTAGAGGTTAGCATCACAAGATGGAAGGCTCTACATCCAGGATGGGTAAAATTTAACACAGATGGAGCAAGCAAAGGGAATTCAGGTAGGAGCTCCTATGGATTTTGCATAATGGATAAATAGAGAAATATTATATATGTTGAAGCCAACTACATAGGGGAGGCTACCAACACAATTGCCGATGACACAACCATTAGAGATGCTCTAATTTTCTGTGTATCACAAGGTTTTGAGCACATTTTATTGGAAACTGATTCATTAAGCCTAAGGAACATACTTCAAAAAGTATGAAAAATTCCACAGGAGATAGTGGACTTGATGGAAGGGATCCTAATGCTAATGGAACATAGAGGCATACAAGTTAAACATGTATTTAGAGAAGCTAACCAATTAGCAGACGACATAGCTAATACAACAATCGACAGTGAGAAAAAGCGTATATTCAGGTCATTCAATTATTTTCCTAGTATGGCAAGAAATATTTTAACATGGATAACCATGAAATACCTACATTAGCATTAAGTACAAGGAGCAACACAAATATTAGCAAGCAGATTCAAAGCTAATTACATGGTCCACGAGTTTTCACAGAACATATATTTACAACATAGTAGATGGCCAAAGGAAAGTAATATGCAAATCCTAACTAGACCTAAGCTAATCAGTTCCCAATAAGTGATACAAAACTAGAAAAAGGGGAAGAGTCATGACAAGATAAGGAATCGCAACATGCATCCACATTTAGACCATGTCAAAAGCCACGTGAGCACCCCGCTTTCTCCATTGGGCTTTCTGACATCGAAAATAGGATCAAAAGAGGAAGCGAAGTACACCAAAGTAGAGAAGGGTAGACATACACAACTTACATAGACTAAGATGAGAGATGGGGCCTTGACTCTTCAGATGAGGATTTTTCCACCGGAGACGATACCTGAACAGAAAATGACAAGCTTAGTGTTTCGCAGATTGGTGAAGCAAAATGAGAGAAGGTCCCGAAACTTACCTTTGATAGTTGAACATTTTATGTGACACAAGTTGAAGATGAAGGAAGTTGGTCACCCAAAAATGGAGGAAGAGGAATTGCCTGGTTGGAGTCCACAAGAGCATCAGATGCGGTGGACAGAAGAAAGTGAAGGATTGGGAGTCAAAATTAGGATATTGATTAAGGTTTCCTTTTATTGTACACATGTTCGGTGTAGTGACCGGCCTTTGAACTCCTTTGTACTGGACCTTGTTTATTGTGGGCTTCTTTTGAGCCCATCGGCTTTTGGAATTAAATAAAACCGAGTCACTGACCCAAAATTTGATTTTAAGAAAAAGATTCTTTTTATGAACATTCACATTATGTGTGCTATCGAGTTTGTCATATAAAAAAATTAACGGAATATTTTGATGTAATACTATAACAACCTTGAATGATTGTAGTAATTATCATTATAAGTGGTGTTTCCTGCCTTTTTCTACTTAATGAATATTTGGACTAATTCATTTCAAATTTGATAACTCAGTATTTTTTACAAAGAATAAATCAAAGTACATACAAACTGACTCAAACATGTTCAATCACTTAAAAAATAAATCATCAAAATCGTAGCCTTAAGAATAAAAGACGAGATCTTAGTACATAAAATCAGAAATACACAGCAAAGCTAATGAGGTTTGATGCAACACTTGGAATGCAATAAAATATGATGCAACACCATTGAATGAATCGTAGAGGGTACATATATAACTCATTCTGAGAATTCCAAAGACCGCGGGCTCTTCAGTTTGGACAGATTCTTATAACCTATATTTCGCCCTTAAAAATTGCATGATTCAATCATAAAAGAGCACACCAAGAAAGCTAACATCATATTTGCGACATGTTGGAATAAAACATAAATAATTCAGAATACCACATCACCAATTATTCAGAACTATTGAAGCTTGAAAAATTCATTCTTGTTCACCTTCATTTGAGCACAACTTCTATTCCTTCTCAATCCAAAAATTCTAAGCATGTTCATCTCCCCAAACTTTAGGCAATCAAGCATACCAATATTTAAAGTCCCTTCTCACTTTTGTTCAATCAAGACAATTAGAAGGATAAACAATAGGTGCAACAAAAGATCGCTAATACCTCTACTTGAATCTGTTCACACATTTTGACAAGCAGTTGGTGTATACAACTTAATCCTACTCAAGTCACAAAATTAAAGTGCTCCAACACTCCCCAAACATAAGCAATCAAGAAACAATGGTAGAATGAATAATACCTTACTCAAGATTTCTCCTTTAAATCAAACTTTTAGTGATGCTCATGGGGTGGTGGTAGGTTTGTAAGAGAAAAGGCCAATACTTGTATTTCGAATTTTGTACTTTTTGTCATTAAATGACGAATTTTGTACCTTAAGGGAAAAAAAGGAGGCAAAAAACATTAGATGCAATGTTCAAGATGTTATAACATTCCCACATAAAATCTATCTAGCTTTTGATATATGACAAACTTGACACCGCACAAAATGTGAATGTTCACAAAAAGAGTAAAATGTCACCATCATGTATAAACAAGTTCAACCATGTGTCCTCTTGTCAGCTTTGTGATGATGATCCATAATTTTCAAAATGTCTTGACATAGACAAGCTATGTCAAGATAACTATCATGATGTTTAGAAAAAGTAGTAAGGATAAAACAATTGTGAGATACAAAAGCTCATGCAACTAACTCAACTAATATTGTGCTTAATCTTTAGTCTTTATGATGTCCTGCTAAAATTTTCACCCAATACTTCAAATACTTTGAAAGAATTTTTCATCTCTTCTACTTGACTTTGAGCCTCGTGCAAGCATCTTTCAACCTTGGTGAGTCATTTCTATGTTACTACGATTTTTCTCTTTTTTACCAAGTCCTTATTAGCTGCTTTAGAAACTAGCATGGTAGTCTTTCTTAATGCCATAAGATAGAAAGACTTTTTCTCCATCTCATCCTTCCAAAAAGCTCATACAAATATTGTTGCAGCCTAATTACATTAAGCTTGACATCCGCAACTTCAGAGACAAAAGATTTCAAAACTTTAATAAAAGAAAACCAGCAAAACTAGTTTTCAGACACCTAACAACATCAGTAATAACATCAAGAAGGAAACTCTGGCAGCTGGTGATTCATAATGATAATTGACAGTAATGTCATCATATTTGGCAAAAGATGGCAGAAAATAGAAGGGCACTGTTCACTTTTACTTGGATAAACAACATCAAGTATGCAGTGATGTTAATAGTTAACAGTGCTCCTACACTTGCTACTATTTTTGCCAAGTATAGTGACATTGCAGTCAAATGTCATTATAAATCATTTGCTACCTGAGCTTTTCTTCTTGATAGTGCTAGTGATGTTGTCAAGGGGCTGAAAACTAGTTATGCTAGTTCTTCTTCCATTAAAGTTATTAAATCTCTTATTTATAATATCGTGGATACTAAGCTTAGTTAATTAGGCTGCAACAGTATTTGGATGAGATTAATGGCATTAAGAAAGACTATCATGTGTGTCTCTAAAGCAACTAAGGACTTGATAGAAAGGAGTAGAAAAGTCTTAGCAGCAGAGAAACGACTTGAAAAGGCTGAAAGGCACTTGCAAGAGGCCCAAAGCTGAGCAGGGAAGGTGAAAAGGTCTGTCTTAAGTATTTAAAATGTTGGGTGGAAAGGTTTAGTGGGCATCATAAAGGCCAAGGATTAAGCACAATATTGACTGAATAGGTTGAATAAACTTCTCTAGCCCGCAACTATTTTATCTCTATCACTTTTTTTGAATACTAGGATGGTTATATTGACATAGCTATTTATGTGTCCAGTTACATTTTAAAAAATTATGAATAATTATCATGAAGTTAGCAAAAAAGTGCATGACTAAATCTTAATTGCACATAATGGTAGAATTTGATTCTTTTCATGAAAACGTGCTTATATGCTGGATAGAAAGTTTTGATACGCTACAAAGGTATAAACCTAATTTAGAGGTTAGCATCATAAGATGGAAGGCTCCACATCCAGGATGAGTAAAATGTAACACAGATGGAGCAAGTAAAGGGAATACAGGCAGGATCTCCTATGAATTTTGCACAAGGGATAAATAGGGAAATCTTACATATGTTGAAGCCAACTACATAAGGGAGGCTTCTAATACAATTTTTGAAGACAAAGCCATCAGGGAAGCTCTAATTTTTCGTGTATTACAAGGTTTTTAGCACATTTCGTTGGTAACTGATTCATTAAGTCTGTGGAACATATTTCAAAAAGTTTGGAAAATTCCATGGGAGATAGTGTACTTGGTGGAAGAGATCCTAATGCTAATGGAAGATGGAGGCATATAAGTTGAACATGTATTTAGAGAAGCTAACCAATTGGTAGACTACATAGCTATCGGCAATGAGGAAAAACATATATTCAGGTCATTCAATCATCTAATTCCTAGTATGGCAAGAAAAATTATTAACATGGATAAGCATGAAATACCTTCATTACCATTAAGGACAAGGAGTAGCACAAATATTAGCAAGAAGACTCAAAGCTAATTACATGGACCACGAGTTTGCATGTATTTACAACATAATAGATGGCCAAAGGAAAGTACTTTGCAAATCCTAACTAAACATTAGCTAATCACCTTCCAAAAAGTAATACAAAACTAGCAAAAGGGGAAGATTCATGATCAGATAGGGAATCAGAGCATGCATCCACATTTAGACTATGTCAAAAGCCACACTAGCAACCCATTTACTCTATTGGGCTTTCTGACAACAAAAATAGGATCAAAGAGGAAGGGAAGTACAACAACGTAGAGGAGGGTAGGAAGACACAACTCACATGGACTGAGATGAGAGATGGGGCCTTGACTCTTCAGATGAGGATTTTTCCACTAGAGACGACATCTGAACAGAAAATGACAAGCTTAGTGCTCCGCAGATTGGTGAAGCAAAATGAGAGAAGGACCAAAAACTTACCTTTGATAGATGAACACTTTATGCGAAACAAGATGAAGATGAAGAAAGTTGGTTACCTGGAAACAGAGGAAGAGGAGTCGCCTGTTCAGAGTCCACAAGAGCGTCGGTTGCGGCAGGCAGATGAAAGTGAAGGAGTTGGAGTCAAAATTAGGAAATAGACAAGGGTTTTCTTTTATTGTACACAAGGTCGATGTAGTAACTGCCTTTGAACTCCTTTGTACTGGACCCTGTTTATTGTGGGCTTCTTTTGAGAATTGTATTTGCTTTTTATGCATGAATTGAGTCTAAAAGTATGAATTATGATTGTTTCAAATAGGAGAGTTGAGCATGAGTTGAGTTGAAGGGATCTTTAAAATTTTATCTTTTCTAAACATGATTATTTTGAGTCAAATAATTGTTTTTGAGATAGTTTTTGAGGAATATATATGAAAGAGATTTGAAAACTTATTTTGAATCAAATATGACTAATGTTTTTCCTAGGAATGAAATGTAAATCTAATTATCTCAGACATCATAAAAAAGGACAAAGAAAATCAGAGAAGATATGTTTATGAAGAGGGGGTGAGAGTGGCCAATTCAAAATTTTAGCTCAATGGGTTTAACTCTTGAGGTTCTTAGCATTGAACTCATTATATTTATAAAATTATGGGTTCATATATATTATTTCATTTTATTAATATATTTTACATATAAATTTATATCGTATGAAAAATATTAAATTTTAATAAACTTACTGTGTGAAAGTTGCATTTTCCCCTGGGGTGGGGGCTCTAGTCTCATTATTCTTTTTCTTTTACAGTGTGTTGAAGGAAGAAGTCAAGTTCTAGAATAAAAGGTTATCAAATTTGAATTGAATTAGTCCAAGTTTACTTAAATGCTAATTACTATAATCATTCAAGGTTGTTATAGTATTACATAAAAATATTCAGTCTAATTCTTTTATATGAGAAACTCTATAGTACACATAATGTGAATGTTAATAAAAAAATGATCTTTTTTAATCAAATTTTGGGTCAGTGACTCGATTTTATTTCATTCCAAAAGCAGATGGGCTCAAAAGAAGCCCACAATAAACAAAGTCCAGTACAAAGAGTTCAAAGGTCGGTCACTACACCGGCCTTGTATACAATAAAAGGAAACCCTAGTCAATTTCCTAATTTTGACTCCCACTCCTTCACTTTCATCTGTCCGCCGCATCTGATGCTCCTGTGGACTATAACCCGGCGATTCCTCTTTTTTTCTTTCTGGGTAACGAACTTCCTTCATCTTCATCTTGTGTCTCATAAAATGTTCAGCTATCAAAGGTAACTTGCTGGCCCTTCTCTCATTTTGCTTCACCAATCTAGGGAGCACTAAGCTTGTCATTTTCTGTTCAGGTGTCATCTGCGGTGGAAAAACCCTCATTTGAAGAGTCAAGGCCCCATCTCTCATGTTAGTCCATGTGAGTTGTGTCTGTCTACCCTCCTCTACTTTGTTGTACTTCCCTTCCTCTTTTGATCCTATTTTCGTGGTCAGAAAGCCCAATGGAGAAAACGGGTTGCTCATATGGCTTTTGACTATATTACGATTCAAAGTTGATCATTTGTATAAACTTGTACTAATTTTTCATTTATAATTATTTTACTAATATTAATACTATTATTTTGTAAAAATATATACTACATGACTAGACATTTACGTACAAAACACGTATCGTGAAACTAGTATGCTAGAAAAAGGTGAAAAGTTGTAATTTTCAAAGATGATTTAATTTTTTTTCATATATTAGAGGGTGAGGTTTTATATTTACGGGTGATTTTTAAAGGAAAATTAATTTTTTCAATGTTTGTAGGCTAGAACAATGATTTTAACTGCTCCTTTATGTGCAAAGTTAAGAAGGGAAAGAAGAAAGAATGCCGCAAAAAGGTTTAGGAAGAAAAAAATAATCATTTTTCAATTTACTTAACCCAATTTATATATCACATAAAGCTAGGCATTTATGTGACCTCCAATTGCATCCCCCCCCCCCCCCCCACACCCCCTCCTTTTTTTAGGAACTTTTTTTCTTGACATTGATCTACTTTAAAGTATTCTTAAAACTATTTTATTTAAAGAATCAATTTCATAACTCACCTCTTCGCTTTCATAATTTCTTGCCTAATATTCATTTGTTTTGTGTCATCAACTCACACATTTCTATTTTCTTAACTCATACTTTTAGTAATCTTCATTATTCTTATGTCTTTACAAATTCATAACTCCAAATAACAATATTATTTTAGGTTTGATTTCAAAATTATCTTTATGAATTTAATGTAAATGGACATGATTGAATACTTATTATGATATTCATGGGACAAGAACGTGTTATTCATTTGATTGAATTCAATATCAATGTCATATTCATTTTAAAAAAGAAACACGCAGAAGCTTAATACATTTGAATATTATCTTCATAAAAAATTATGTATTACTCACTCCTCTCTATCTCCATGAGGTAGTGGTATGGTATGTGTACATTTTAAACAGATATGACATAAAAACCAATACGTATTTAAACAGACACAAGAAACTCAATATGACAATATATAATTCAAGGATACCATTCAAGGAACTCAGAAACTCAAAATCAAACTCAAACTCAACTTGAATCAATAAAGTGAATGGGGACTTGATTAACTCAGTCCAATGTTGCGTTAGCCTTACATACTTGAAAATCGAAGAACTATGGAAACGTGAAGGACAAGCGTTAAACGCTTGGAATCGTAGCCTTTTCTCCTCTCTTCTTTCGCTCAAAAGATACTATGTAGTTAGGAGAAAATGGTCGTGGAGTACTGTTAAGGGGCTTAAAATAATCATAGAAAATGATAGGATTTCAATTAGAAAAGAATGGGAATACTAAAGGGAAAAGAGTTTATTCCAAAGTTTGCAAACTCCACCAACAACAAAATCAATCATTTTTTAATTTTTTTATATTTTCATTTTCTGTTAAATTTCAAAATCTGCTTCTTTCTTCTTATAAAATCTTCCTACCATCTTAATATGTTTGTCACCCTTGTATCTATAAATTCAATGAAGGGATTGATGTGTTTTTTAAAACATATTTCACTATATTAACATCATGTACCATAAAACACATTATGAAAGTATGAACACAACTCTATTAGGCTGAAGGATCACATTTTCAAGAACTTAAATATAATAACAACAAGTATTTCTTATTGGATTAACAATGCAGAAAATACAATATATGCATTCTTCAATTTGCTGGAAGATTGAAAGAAAAACTTTTAACTTCTCCACTATATGTATGTTCCTTTCTAACAAAAACTTCCCCTTCTAGATAATGCACTATACACAAAAAGAAAAGTAAACCAGAGAAATATTACCAGATTGCAATTATTACTCTCGAAGTCTCGAATTTTGACAACAACAATTTCATTCAAAGGATACAAAGAGAGCAATGGACCAGACACTTGTTCCTTGCCCTAACTCCTTGTAGAGTATAATGAAGTAGGACTAACTTGATTTGTATAAATAATTAGTTGAGGGCAGTTTAGGAATAACACTAGTAGTTGGACCAGCTATTAGTCAGTTAGGGAATCAACAATGTATATATACACCTCATGTTGTACAACAATCATTCACTTAGAAAGAATAATAGAATATTCATATTCTGAAATAATATTCTCTCCTTCTCCCTCTTACAGCATCAATGTTCATCCATTAATTGTGAGCTCGGATTGATCAATGGTATGTGTTTTAACAGAGTACATAATGCTACGATCCAATCAGATACTTCTTTTTTTCCAATATTCAAAACTATCTCCTGAGCTAATTACAAAAACATCTCAATACTATTGAAGCAAACAACACAAAAACAAATATAGCTCACAGGCAATTTCAAGAAAGTTGAATCTGAAATTCTTCACTAACCAAAGCATAACTCATTAATTTTCTTAGAAAGGAAAATCGAAGTGGATATAAACTGACCCGAACATGTTCAATCACATAAAAACTAAATCATCAAAAATCAGAGCCTAGAACTATGACTGCTCTCTATGCATAATTAATGAGCAACTAGAAAAGAAAATTGACACTATGCAAAATCCTTCAAAATTTCCCAAAAGTAACTATGGCTGCTCTCTAAGCTTCAAAGGTACAGAGTAACAAAGATGATATAAGCAAATGCCAATGTTTTGTATGCTGCATTATGCTTTGAAAGAGGGGATGTAATGGAGGATGAACAAGTTGCATTCCTTACTATGTGGCTCTGCAAGTTCCTATTTTGCAATAGTTCATTAAGAGTAACAATGGAGTATAGCAAATTAGCTATTGCTCTTTCTTCGGGAAGGATGATTGTCTTGGCTCCCTTTGTACTATCTCATTTGTATCGAGGCTGTAGAAACTTAGGTACCAGAGGATTTGGTACTGCAGGGGGTCTCTTCTGGATCCTACAGCTTTGACTGCAGTCTTATTTTCCTAAATACAAACCTTTCCCTTATAATTCAAAAAATTTTCCAACTTTTGGGATTGCCCTGGCTCAAGGCAAGTTAAACCGAATAGCTTCCAGGAATCTTTGAAATTCTTCTATTCGTGCTCCTTCATGACTCCTAGACATTTCACACCATATTCTTCTGAATAGCTAAGATTTCCATTGCATCATTCATCTAGTAACCAAGTGTTAAACGATATCTGGTCAAGTTTCCTTATTGCCCGAGACCTTCAATAACTCAAGTCATTTTGCACAGCAATTTGGCTTGACACAAACAGTGCCTCTCGCTCCTTATGAATCCGTCAATGCTCCGCCACTCAATACAATTGTCTTCGCTTTAGTAAAGTGTATTCATGAAGTAGATTTAAGATTTCTTCGATTGAAGAGAAATTTTTCCTGTTGTCCAATTTCATGCTAATCCAAAATGTACGTCATCCTTTGAGTCCTGGTGGTGGACTTATATACATAATACTCGGACTTAATCAGCTGAGGAGATCCTAGATAGGACTAATACTCAGACTGAATCAGCTGAGAAACAATCAAGAAAAGGAGGAAGAAAGGTATTGTATGAAACTTTTGTCTTCATATATAATATAGTCAAAGCTCGTTATAATGCAGACACAAGTTTCATACACTACCTTTCTTCCTCCATTTCTTGATTGCTTGTCAGCTGATTCAGTCCGAGTTATTAATTCTATCTAGGATCTCCTAAGTTGATTTAGTCCGGATATTACGTATATAAGTAGACCACCAGGACTCAAAGGATGGAATACATTTTGGGTTAGCATGAAATAAGACAACTGAAAAATTTCTCTTCAATCGAAGAAATCTTAAATACAAGTTTCTTGAAAAATCAAACGAGAGGGCCCGCAAGAGGCCTGGCAAGAGGCCCAGCAAGAGTGCCATGGTGCCCGGTGGGGTTGGATGAGGCCTGGTTGGATTTTAAGGGCCAAGGAAGTGAAAACAGGCGATTTTGGCTCATTTCTATGGGTGTTAGCCCATGGATTCTGACGCTGCATGGGGTTTCGGCGCATGTTTCTTGAAAAATCATACAAGGGGGTTTGCAAGAGGCCCGACAAGAGGGCCATGGTGCCCAGCGGGGTTGGATGAGGCTTGGTTGTATTTATGGGGCAAGAAAGTGGAAACAGGCGATTTCAGCTCATTTATATGGGTGTTAGCCCATGGATTCTGGCGCTGCATGGGGTTCCGGCGCAAGTTTCTTAAAAAATCATACGAGGGCGTCCGAAAGAGGCACGACAAGAGGGCCATGGTGCCCTATGGGGTTGGATGAGGCCTGGTTGGATTTTATGGGCCAAGGAAGTGGAAACAGGCAATTTCGGCTCGTTTATGTGGGAGTTAACCCACAGATTCTGGCGCTGCATGGGGTTGCGGCGCAAGTTTCTTGAAAAATCATACGAGGGGGACCACAAGTGGCCCGACAAGAGGGCCACGATGCCCGACGGGGTTGGATGAGGCCTAGTTGGATTTTATGGGCCAGGAAAGTGGAAACAGGCGATTTCAGCTCATTTCAGTGGGTGTTAGCCCACGGATTCTAGCGCTGCATGGGGCTCCGGCGCAAGTTTCTTGAAAAAGAATACGAGGGGGTCCACAAGAGTCCCAAGAAGAGGGCCATGGTGCCTGGCGAGGTTGGATGAGGCCTGGTTGGATTTTATTGGCCAAGGAAGTGGAAACAGGCGATTTCGGCTAATTTCTGTGGGTGTTAGCCCACGGATTATGGTGCTGCATGGGGTTCCGGTGCAAGTTTCTTGAATAATCATACGCGGGGTCCGCAAGAGTCCCGGTAAGAGGGCCACACTGCCCGGGGTTGGATGAGGCCTGGTTGAATCTTATGGGCCGAGAAAGTGGAAACAGGCGATTTCGACTCATTTCTATGGTTGTTAGCCACGGATTCTGGTGCTGCATGGGGTTCTGGCGCAAGTTTCTTGAAAAATCATACGAGGGGGTCCGCTAGAGACCCGACAAGAGGGCCATGATGCCCGGCGGGGTTGGATGAGGCCTGGTTGGATTTTATGGGCCAAGGAAGTGGAAACAGGCAATTTCGGCTAATTTCTGTGGGTGTTAACCCACGGATTCTGGCGCTGCATGGGGTTCCGGTGCAAGTTTCTTTAAAACTCATACGAGGGGGTTCGCAAGAGGCCCGACAAGAGGGACATGGTGCCCTGCGGGATTGGATGAGGCCTGATTTGATTTTATGGGCCAAGGAAGTAGAAACAAGCGATTTTTGCTCATTTCTGTGGGTGTTAGCCCACGGATCTGGCGTTGCATGGGGTTCCGGCGCAAGTTTCTTGAAAAATTATAAAACGGGGTCCACAAGAGGCCCGACAAGAGGGCCATGGTGCCCCGCGGGGTTGGATGAGGCCTGGTTGGATTTTATGGGCCAAGGAAGTGGAAACAGGCGATTTTGGCTCATTTCTGTGGGTATTAGTTCACGGATTCTTACGCTGCAAGGGGTTACGGCGCATGTTTCTTGAAAAATCATACGAGGAAGTCCTTTAGAGGCCCGGCAAGAGGTCCATGGTTCCTAGCATGGTTGGATGAGGCCTGGTTGGATTTTATGGTCCAAGGAAGTAAAAACAGGCGATTTCGGCTTATTTCTATGGGTGTTAGCCCACGGATTCTAGCACTGCAAGGGGTTTCGGCGCAAGTTTCTTGAAACATCATACGAGGGGGACCATAAAAGGCCTGGCAAGAGGACCACGGTGCCCGGCGGGGTTGGATGAGGCCTAGTTGGATTTTATGGGCCAAGGAAGTGGAAACAGGCGATTTTGGCTCATTTCTGTCGTTGTTAGCCCACGGATTCTGGCGCTGCATGGGGTTCCGGCACAAGTTTCTTGAAAATTCATACACAGGTGTCCGCAAGAGGCCCGGCAAGAGGGCCACAGTGCCCGACAGGGTTGGATGAGGCCTGGTTGGTGTTTATGGGCCAAGGAAGTGGAGACAGGCGATTTCGGCTCATTTCTGTGGGTGTTAGCCCACGAATTCTGGCGCTGCATGGGGTTCCGGTGCAAGTTTCTTGAAAACTCATACAAGGTGGTCCGCAAGAGGCCTGGCATGAGGGCTACGGCGCCCGGCGGGGTTGGATGAGGCCTTGTTGGATTTTATGGTCCAAGGAAGTGGAAACAGGCAATTTCGGCTCATTTCTGTGGGTGTTAGCCCACGAATTATGGCGCTGCATGGGGTTCCGGTGCAAGTCTCTTGATAAATCATACGAGGGTATCTGCAAGTGGCTCGGCAAGAGGTCCATGGTGCTCGGTGGAGTTGGATGAGGCCTAGTTGGATTTTATGGGCCAAGGAAGTGGAAACAGGCGATTTTGGCTCATTTCTGTGGGTGTTAGCCCACGGATTCAGGCGCTGCCTGGGGTTTCGGTGCAAGATTCTCGAAAATTCACACAAGGGGGTCCGCAAGAGGCCCGGCAAGAGGTCCATGGCGCCCGGCGTGGTTGGATGAGGCCTGGTTGGAATTTATGGACCAAGGAAGTGGAAACAAGTGATTTCGGCTCATTTCTGTGGGTGTTAGCCCACGGATTCTGGCGCTGCATGGGGTTCCGGCGCAAGATTCTCGAATAATCATATGAGGGGGTCTGCAAGAGGCCCGGCAAGAGGTCCATGGTGCCCGACGGGGTTGGATGAGGCCTGGTTGGATTTTACGGGCCAAGGAAGTGGAAAAAGGCCATTTCGGCTCATTTCTGTGGGTGTTTGCCCACGGATTCAGGCGCTGCCTGGGGTTCCGGCACAAGATTCTCAAATAATCATACGAGGGGGTCCGCAAGAGGCCCGACAAGAGGTCCATGGCACCCCACGGGGTTGGATGAGGCCTGGTTGGATTTTATGGGCCAAGGAAGTTGAAACAAGCGATTTCGGCTCATTTCTGTGGGTGTTAGCCCACGGATTCTGGCGCTGCATGGGGTTCCGGCGCAAGATTCTTGAAAATTCATACGAGGGGGTCTGCAAGAGGCCCAACAAGAGGTCCATGGTGCTCGGCGGGGTTGGATGAGGCCTAGTTGGATTTTATGGGCCACGGAAGTGGAAACAGGCGATTTCAGCTCATTTCTGTGGGTGTTAACCCACGGATTCTGGCGCTGCATGGGGTTCCGGCGCACGATTCTCGAATAATCATATGAGGGGGTCTGCAAGAGGCCCGGCAAGAGGTCCATGGTGCCCGACGGGGTTGGATGAGGCCTGGTTGGATTTTATGGGCCAAGGAAGTGGAAAAAAGCAATTTGGGCTCATTTCTGTGGGTGTTTGCCCACGGATTCAGGCGCTGCCTGGGGTTCCGGCACAAGATTCTTGAATAATCATACGAGGGGGTCCGCAAGAGGCCCGGAAAGAGGTCCATGGCACCCGACGGGGTTGGATGAGGCCTGGTTGGATTTTATGGGCCAAGGAAGTGGAAACAAGCGATTTCGGCTCATTTCTGTGGGTGTTAGCCCACGGATTCTGGCGCTGCATGGGGTTCCGGCGCACGATTCTCGAATAATCATATGAGGGGGTCTGCAAGAGGCCCTGCAAGAGGTCCATGGCACCCGACGGGGTTGGATGAGGCCTGGTTGGATTTTATGTGCCAAGGAAGTGGAAAAAGGCGATTTGGGCTCATTTCTGTGGGCGTTTGCCCACGGATTTAGGCGCTGCCTGGGGTTCCGGCACAAGATTCTCTAATAATCATACGAGTGGATCCGCATCAGGCCCGGCAAGAGGTCCATGGCACCCGACGGGGTTGGATGAGGCCTGGTTGTATTTTATGGGCCAAGGAAGTGGAAACAAGCAATTTCGGCTCATTTCTGTGGGTGTTATCCCACGGATTCTGGCGCTGCTTGGGGTTCCGGCGCAAGATTCTTGAAAAATCATACGAGGGGGTCCGCAAGAGGCTCGACAAGAGGTCCATGGTGCCCGACGGGGTTGGATGTGGCCTGGTGTGATTTTATGGGCCAAGGAAGTGGAAACAGGCGATTTCGCCTCATTTCTGTCGGTGTTAGCCCACGGATTCAGGCGTTGCATGGGGTTCCGGCGCAAGATTCTCAAAAAATCATACGAGGGGGTCCACCAGGGGCCCGGCAAGAGGTCCATGGTTCCCGGCGGGGTCGGTTGAGGCCCTGTTGGATTTTATGGGCCAAGGAAGTGGAAACAGGCGATTTCGGCTCATTTCAGTGGGTGTTAGCCCACGGATTCAGGCGCTGCATGGGGTTCCGGTGCAAGATTCTCGAAATATCATACGAGGTGGTCCACAAGACGCCCGGAAAGCGCTCCATGGTGCCCGATGGGGTTTGATGAGGCCTGGATGGATTATATGGGCCAAGGAAGTGGAAACAGGCAATTTCGGCTCATTTCTGTGGGTGTTAGCCCACGGATTCTGGCGCTGCATGGGGTTCTGGCGCAAGATTCAAGAAAATTCATACGAGGGGGCCCGCAAGAGGCCCGGCAAGAGGTCCATGGTGCCCGGCGGGGTTGGATGAGGCCTTGTTGGATTTTATGGGCCAAGGAAGTGGAAACAGGCGATTTCGGCTCATTTCTGTGGGTGTTAGCCCACGGATTCAGGCGCTGCATGGGGTTCCGACGCAAGATTCTCAAAAAATCATACGAAGGGGTCCAGAAGAGGCCTGGCAAGAGGTCCATGGTGCCCAGCAGGGTTGGATGAGGCCTGGTTGGATTTTATGGGCCAAGGAAGTGGAAACAGGCAATTTCGGCTCATTTCTGTGGGTGTTAGCCCACGGATTCTGGCGCTGCATGGGGTTCCGGTGCAAGATTCTCGAAAACTCATACGAGGGGGTCCAGAAGAGGCCCGGCAAGAGGTCCATGGTGCCCGGCGGGGTTGGGTGAGTCCTGGTTTGATTTTATGGGCCAAGGAAGTGGAAACAAGCGATTTTGGCTCATTTCTGTGGGTGTTAGCCCACGGATTCAGGCGCTGCATAGGGTTCCGGCACAAGATTCTCAAAAAATCATACGAGGCGGTCCGCAAGAGGCTCGGCAAGAAGTCCATGGCGCCCGGCTGGGTTGGATGAGGCCTGGTTTGATTTTATGGGCCAAGGAAGTGGAAACAGGCGATTTCAGTGCCCACGGATTCTGGCGCTTCATGGGGCTCCGGCGCAAGATTCTCAAACATTCATACGAGGAGGTCCGAAAGAGGCCCGACAAGAGGTCCATGGCGCCCGACGGGGTTTGATGAGGCCTGGTTGGATTATATGGGCCAAGGAAATGGAAACAGGCGATTTTGGCTCATTTCTGTGGGTGTTAGCCCATGGATTCTGGCGCTGCATGGGGTTCCGTCGCAAGATTCTCGAAAAATCATACTAGGGGTTCCACAAGAGGCCCGGCAAGAGGTCCATGGTGCCCGACGGGGTTGGATTAGGCCTGGTTGGATTTTATGGGCCATGGAAGTGGAAACAGGCGATTTGGGCTCATTTATGTGGGTGTTAGCCCACGGATTCAGGCGCTGCATGGGGTTCCGACGCAAGATTCTCAAACAATCATATGAGGGGGTCCGCAAGAGGCCCAGCAAGAGGTCCATGGCGCCCGACGGGGTTGGATAAGGCCTGGTTGGATTTTATGGGCCAAGGAAGTGGAAACAGGCGATTTTGGCTCATTTCCGTGGGTGTTAGCCCACGGATTCTAGCGCTGCATGGGGTTCCACGCGCAAGATTCTTAAAAAATAATACGAGGGGGTCTGCAAGAGGCCCGGAAAGAGGTCCATGGTGCCCGGCGGGGTTGGATGTGGCCTGATTGGATTTTATGGGCCAAGGAAGTGGAAACACGCGATTTCAGCTCATTTCTGTGGGTGTTAGCCCACGGATTCAGGCGCTACATGGGGTTCCACGCACAAGATTCTCAAAAAATAATACGAGGGGGTCTGCAAGAGGCCCGGAAAGAGGTCCATGGTGCCCGGCGGGGTTGGATGTGGCCTGGTTGGATTTTATGGGCTAAGGAAGTGGAAACACGCGATTTCAGCTCATTTCTGTGGGTGTTAGCCCACGGATTCAGGCGCTGCATAGGGTTCTGGCGCATGATTCTCAAAAGATCATACGAGGGGGTCCGCAAGAGGCCCGGCAAGAGGTCCATGGTGCCCGGCGGGGTTGGATGAGGCCTGGTTGTATTTTATGGGCCAAGGAAGTGGAAACAGGCGATTTTGCCTCATTTCTGTGGGTGTTAGCCCACAGATTCTGGCGCTGCATCGGGTTCCGCGCACAAGATTCTCGAAAAATCATACGAGGGGGTCCGCAAGAGGCCCAGCAAGAGGTCCATGGTGCCCGGCGGGGTTGGATGAGGCCTGGTTGGATTTTATGGGCCAAGGAAGTGGAAACAGGCGATTTCGGCTCATTTATGTGGGTGTTAGCCCACGGATTCAGGCGCTGCATGGGGTTCCGGCGCAAGATTCTCGAAAAGTCATACGAAGAGGTCCAGAAAAGGCCCGACAAGAGG
The DNA here is from genome assembly GCA_029948455.1 of Solanum rostratum. NCBI lineage: Eukaryota > Viridiplantae > Streptophyta > Magnoliopsida > Solanales > Solanaceae > Solanum > Solanum rostratum. Next base: position 9,575,373 of record CM057046.1, read on the forward strand.
TCCATGGCACCCAGCAGGGTTGGATGAGGCCTGGTTGGATTTTATGGGCCCAGGAAGTGGAAACAGGCAATTTCGGCTCATTTCTGTGGGTGTAAGCCCACGGATTCTGGCGCTGCATGGGGTTCCGGTGCAAGATTCTCGAAAACTCATACGAGGGGGTCCGCAAGAGGCCCAGCAAGAGGTCCATGGTGCCCGACGGGGTTGGATAAGTCCTGGTTTGATTTTATGGGTCAAGGAAATGGAAACAGGCGATTTCGGCTCATTTCAGTGGGTGTTAGCCCACGGATTCAGGCGCTGCATGGGGTTCCGGCACAAGATTCTCAAAATATCATACGAGGCGGTCCACAAGAGGCTCGGCAAGAAGTCCATGGCTCCCGACGGGGTTGGATGAGGCCTGGTTTGATTTTATGGGCCAAGGAAGTGGAAACAGGCGATTTCGGCTCATTTCTGTGGGTGTTAGCCTACGGATTCTGGCGCTGCATGGGGTTCCGGCGCAAGTTTCTCAAAATATTATATGAGGGGGTCCGCAAGAGGCCCAGCAAGAGGTCCATGGTTCCCGGCAGGGTTGGATGAGGCCTGGTTGGATTTTATGGGCCAAGGAAGTGGAAACAGGCAATTTCGGCTCATTTCTGTGGGTGTTAGCCCACAGATTCAGGCGCTGCAAGGGGTTCCGGCGCAAGATTCTCGAAAAATCATACGAGGGGTCTGCAAGAGGCCTAGCAACAGGTCCATGGTGCTCGGCGGGGTTGGATGAGGCCTGGTTGGATTTTATAGGCCAAGGAAGTGGAAACAAGCGATTTCGGCTCATTTCTGTGGGTGTTAGCCCAAAGATTCTGGCGCTGCATGGGGTTCTGGTGCAAGATTCTCAAAAGATCATACGAGGGGGTCCGCAAGAGGCCCAGCAAGAGGTCCATGGTGCCCGGCGGGGTTGGTTGAGGCCAGGTTGGATTTTATGGGCCAAGGAAGTGGAAACAGGCGATTTCGGCTTATTTCTATGGGTGTTAGCCCACGGATTCAGGCGCTGCATTGGGTTCCGACGCTAGATTCTCAAAAAATCATACGAGGGGGTCCGCAAGAGGCCCGGCAAGAGGTCCATGGGACCCGGCGGGGTTGGATGAGGCCTGGGTTGATTTTACAGGCCAAGGAAGTCGAAACAGGCGATTTCGACTCATTTCTGTGGGTGTTAGCCCACGGATTCTGGCGCTGCATGGGGTTCCGGTGCAGGATTCTCGAAATATCATACGCAGGTGTCCGCAAGAGGCGCAACAAGAGGTCCATAGTGCCCGGCGGGGTTGGATGAGGCCTGGTTGGATTTTATGGGCCAAGGAAGTGGAAACAGGCAATTTCGGCTCATTTCTGTGGGTGTTAGCCCACGGATTCTGGCGCTGCATGGGGTTCCGGCGCAAGATTCTCAAAAAATCATACGAGGGGGTACGCAAGAGGCCCGGCAAGAGGTCCATGTTGCCCGGCGGGGTTGGATGAGGCCTGGTTGGTTTTTATGGGCCAAGGAAGTGGAAACAGGCGATTTCGGCTCATTTCTGTGGGTGTTAGCCCACGGATTCTGGCGCTGCATGGGGTTCCGGCGCATGATTCTTGAAAAATCATACGAGGGGGTCCGTAAGAGGCCTGACAAGAGGTCCATGTTGCCCGGAGTGGTTGGATGAGGCCTGGTTGGATTTTATGGGCCAAGGAAGTGGAAACAAGCGATTTCGACTTATTTCTGTGGGTGTTAGCCCACGGATTCTGGCGCTGCATGGGGTTCCGGCGCAAGATTCTCGAAAAATCATACGAGGAGGTCCGCAAGAGGCCCGACAAGAGGTCCATGTTTCCCGGCGGGGTTGGATGAGGCCTGGTTGGATTTTATGGGCCAAGGAAGTGGAAACAGGCGATTTCGGCTCATTTCTGTGGGTGTTAGCCCACGGATTCTGGCGCTGCATTGGTTTCCGGCGCAAGATTCTCGAAAAATCATACGAGGGGGTCCGTAAGAGGCCCGGCAAGAGGTCCATGTTTCCCGGCGGGGTTGGATGAGGCCTGGTTGGATTTTATGGGCCAAGGAAGTGGAAATAGGCGATTTCGGCTCATTTCTGTGGGTGTTAGCGCACGGATTCTTGCGCTGCATGGGTTCTTTCGCAAGATTCTTGAAAAATCATACGATTGGGTCCGCAAGAGGCCCGGCAAGAGGTCCATGTTGCCCGGCGGGGTTGGATAAGGCCTGGTTGGATTTTATGGGCCAAGGAAGTGGAAACAGGCGATTTCGGCTCATTTCTGTGGGTGTTAGCCCACGGATTCTGGCGCTGCATGGGGTTCCGGCGCAAGATTCTTGAAAAATCATACGAGGGGGTCCGCAAGAGGCCCGGCAAGAGGTCCATGTTGCCCGGCGGGGTTGGATGAGGCCTGGTTGGATTTTATGGGCCAAGGAAGTGGAAACAGACGATTTCGGCTCATTTCTGTGGGTGTTAGCCCACAGATTCTGGCGCTGCATGGGGTTCCGGCGCAAGATTCTCAAAAAATCATACGAGGGGATCCGCAAGAGGCCCGGCAAGAGGTCCATGTTGCCCGGCGGGGTTGGATGATGCCTGGTTGGATTTTATGGGCCAAGGAAGTGGAAACAGGCGATTTCGGCTCATTTCTGTGGGTGTTAGCCCACGGATTCTGGCGCTGCATGGGGTTCCGGCGCAAGATTCTCGAAAAATCATACGAGGGAGTCCGCAAGAGGCTCGGCAAGAGGTCCATTTTGCCCGGCGGGGTTGGATGAGGCCTGGTTGGATTTTATAGGCCAAGGAAGTGGAAACAGGCGATTTCGGCTCATTTCTGTGGGTGTTAGCCCACGGATTCTGGCGCTGCATGGGGTTCCGGCGCATGATTCGCGAAAAATCATACGAGGGGGTCCGCAAGAGGCCCGGAAAGAGGTCCATGTTGCCCGGCGGGGTTGGATGAGGCCTGGTTGGATTTTATGGGCCAAGGAAATGGAAACAGGCGATTTCGGCTCATTTCTGTGGGTGTTAGCCCACGGATTCTGGCGCTGCATGGGGTTCCGGTGCAAGATTCTCGAAAAATCATATGAGGGGGTCCGCAAGAGGCCCGGCAAGAGGTCCATGTTGCCCGGCAGGGTTTGATGAGGCCTGGTTGGATTTTATGGGCCAAGGAAGTGGAAACAGGCGATTTCGGCTCATTTCTGTTGGTGTTAGCCCACGGATTCTGGTGCTGCATGGGGTTCCGACGCAAGATTCTCGAAATATTATACGAGGGAGTCTGCAAGAGGCCCGGCAAGAGGTCCATGTTGCCCGGCGGGGTTGGATGAGGCCTGGTTGGAGTTTATGGGCCAAGGAAGTGGAAACAGGCGATTTCGGCTCATTTCTGTGGGTGTTAGCCCACGGATTATGGCGCTGCATGGGGTTCCGGTGCAAGATTCTCGAAAAATCATACGAGGGGGTCCGCAAGAGGCCCGGCAAGAGGTCCATGTTGCCCGGCGGGGTTGGATGAGGCCTGGTTGGATTTTATGGGCCAAGGAAGTGGAAACAGGCGATTTCGGCTCATTTTTGTGGGTGTTAGCCCACAGATTCTGGCGCTGCATGGGGTTCCGGCGCAAGAGGTCCATGTTGCCCGGCGGGGTTAGATTAGGCCTGATTGGATTTTATGGGCCAAGGAAGTGGAAACAGGCAATTTCGGCTCATTTCTGTGTGTGTTAGCCCACAGATTTTGGCGCTGCATGGGGTTCCGGCGCAAGATTCTCAAAAAATCATACAAGGGGGTCCGCAAGAGGCCCGACAAGAGGTCCATGTTGCTCGGCGGGGTTGGATGAGGCCTGGTTGGATTTTATGGGCCAAGGAAGTGGAAACAGGCGATTTCGGCTCATTCCTGTGGGTATTAGCCCACGAATTCTGGCGCTGCATGGGGTTCCGGCGCAAGATTCTCGAAAAATCATACGAGGGGGTTCGCAAGAGGCCCGGAAAGAGGTCCATGTTGCCCGGCGGGGTTGGATGAGGCCTGGTTGGATTTTATGGGCCAAGGAAGTGGAAACAGGCGATTTCGGCTCATTCCTGTGGGTGTTAGCCCACGGATTCTGGCGCTGCATGGGGTTCCGGTGCAAGATTCTCGAAATATCATACGAGGAGGTCCGAAAGAGGACCGGCAAGAGGTCCATGTCACCCGGCGGGGTTGGATGAGGCCTGGTTGGATTTTATGGGCCAAGGAAGTGGAAACAGGCGATTTCGGCTCATTTCTGTGGGTGTTAGCCCACGGATTCTGGCGCTGCATGGGGTTCCGGTGCAAGATTCTCGAAAAATCATACGAGGGGGTCCGTAAGAGGCCCGACAAGAGGTCCATGTTGCCCGGCGGGGTTGGATGAGGCCTGGTTGGATTTTATGGGCCAAGGAAGTGGAAACAGGCGATTTCGGCTCATTTCTGTGGGTGTTAGCCCACGGATTCTGACGCTGCATGGGGTTCCGGCGCAAGATTCTCGAAAAATCATACGAGGGGGTCCGCAAGAGGCCCGACAAGAGGTCCATGTTGCCCGGCGGGGTTGGATGAGGCCTGGTTGGATTTTATGGGCCAAGGAAGTGGAAACAGGCGATTTCGGCTCATTTCTGTGGGTGTTAGCCCACGGATTCTGGCGCTGTATGGGGTTCTGGCGCAAGATTCTCGAAAAAACATACGAGGGGCTCCGCAAGAGGCCCGGCAAGAGGTCCATGTTGCCCGGCGGGGTTGGATGAGGCCTGGTTGGATTTTATGGGCCAAGGAAGTGGAAACAGGCGATTTCGGCTCATTTCTGTGGGTGTTAGCCCACGGATTCTGGCGCTGCATGGGGTTCCGGCGCAAGATTCTCGAAAAATCATACCAGGGGGTCCGCAAGAGGCCCGGCAAGAGGTCCATGTTGCCCGGCGGGGTTGGATGAGGCCTGGTTGGATTTTATGGGCCAAGGAAGTGGAAACAGGCGATTTCGGCTCATTTCTGTGGGTGTTAGCCCACGGATTCTGGCTCTGCATGGGGTTCCGACGCAAGATTCTCGAAAAATCATACGAGGGGGTCCGCATGAGGCCCGGCAAGAGGTCCATGTTGCCCGGCGGGGTTGGATGAGGCCTGGTTGGATTTTATGGGCCAAGGAAGTGGAAACAGGCGATTTCGGCTCATTTTTGTGGGTGTTAGCCCACAGATTCTGGCGCTGCATGGGGTTCCGGCGCAAGATTCTCGAAAAATCATATGAGGGGGTCCATAAGAGGCCCGACAAGAGGTCCATGTTGCCCGGCGGGGTTGGATGAGGCCTGGTTGGATTTTATGGGCCAAGGAAGTGGAAACAGGCGATTTCGGCTCATTTCTGTGGGTGTTAGCCCACGGATTCTGGCGCTGCATGGGTTTCCGGCGCAAGATTATCGAAAAATCATACGAGGGGGTCCGCAAGAGGCCCGGCAAGAGGTTCATGTTGTCCGGTGGGGTTGGATGAGGCCTGGTTTGATTTTATGGGCCAAGGAAGTGGAAATAGGCGATTTCGGCTCATTTCTGTAGGTGTTAGCCCACGGATTCTGGCGCTACATGGGGTTCCGGCGCAAGATTCTCGAAAAATCATACGAGGGGGTCCGCACGAGGCCCGGAAACAGGTCCATGTTGCTCGGCGGGGTTGGATGAGGCCTGGTTGGATTTTATGGGCCAAGGAAATGGAAACCGGCGATTTCAGCTCATTTCTGTGGGTGTTAGCCCACAGATTCTGGCGCTGCATGGGGTTCCGGCGCAAGATTCTCAAAAAATCATACGAGGGGTCCGCACGACGCCCGGCAAGAGGTCCATGTTGCCCGGCGGGGTTGGATGAGGCCTGGTTGGATTTTATGGGCCAAGGAAGTGGAAACAGGCGATTTCGGCTCATTTCTGTGGGTGTTAGCCCACGGATTCTGGTGCTGCATGGGGTTCCGGCGCATGATTCTCGAAATATCATACGCGGGGGTGCGCAAGAGGCCCGGCAAGAGGTCCATGTTGCCCGGCGGGGTTGGATGAGGCCTGGTTGGATTTTATGGGCCAAGGAAGTGGAAACACGCGATTTCAGCTCATTTCTGTGGGTCTTAGCCCACGGATTCTGGCGCTGCATGGGGTTCCGGCGCAAGATTCTCGAAATATCATACGAGGGGGTCCGCACGAGGCCCGGCAAGAGGTCCATGTTACCCGGCGTGGTTGGATGAGGCCTGGTTGGATTTTATGGGCCAAGGAAGTGGAAACAGGGGATTTCGGCTCATTTCTGTGGGTGTTAGCCCACGGATTCTGGCGCTGCATGGGGATCCGGCGCAAGATTCTCGAAAAATCATACGAGAGGGTCCGTAAGAGGCTCGGCAAGAGGTCCATGTTGCCCGGCGGGGTTGGATGAGGCCTGGTTTGATTTTATGGGCCAAGGAAGTGCAAACAGGCGATTTCGGCTCATTTCTGTGGGTGTTAGCCCACGGATTCTGGCGCTGCATGGGGTTCCGGCGCAAGATTCTCGAAAAATCATACAAGGGGGTCCGTAAGAGGCCCGGCAAGAGGTGCATGTTGCCCGGCGGGGTTGGATCAGGCCTGGTTGGAATTTATAATCCAAGGAAGTGGAAACAGGCGATTTCGGCTCATTTCTGTGGGTGTTAGCCCACGGATTCTGGCGCTGCATGGGGTTCCAGCGCAAGATTCTCGAAAAATCATATGAGGGGGTCCGCAAGAGGCCCAACAAGAGGTCCATGTTGCCCGGCGGGGTTGGATGAGGCCTTGTTGGATTTTATGGGCCAAGGAAGTGGAAACAGGCGATTTCGGCTCATATATGTGGGTGTTAGCCCACGGATTCTGGCGCTGCATGGGGTTCCGGCGCAAGATTCTCAAAAAATCATACGAGGGGGTCCGCAAGAGGCCCGGCAAGAGGTCCATGTTTCCTGGCGGGGTTAGATGAGGCCTGGTTGGATTTTATGGGCCAAGGAAGTGGAAACAGGCGATTTCGGCTCATTTCTGTGGGTGTTAGCCCACGGATTCTGGCGCTGCATGGGGTTCCGGCGCAAGATTCTTGAAAAATCATACTACAGGGTCCGCAAGAGGCCCAGAAAGAGGTCCATGTTGCCCGGCGGGGTTGGATGAGGCCTGGTTGGATTTTATGGGCCAAGGAAGTGGAAACAGGCGATTTCGGCTCATTTCTGTGGGTGTTAGCCCACGGATTCTGGCGCTGCATGGGGTTCCGACGCAAGATTCTCGAAAAATCATACGAGGGGGTCCGCAAGAGGCCCGGCAAGAGGTCCATGTTGCCCGGTGGGGTTGGATGAGGCCTGGTTGGATTTTATGGGCCAAGGAAGTGGAAATAGGCGATTTTGGCTCATTTCTGTGGGTGTTAGCCCACGGATTCTGGCGATGCATGGGGTTCCGGCGCAAGATTCTCGAAAATTCATACGAGGGGGTCCGCACGAGGCCCGGCAAGAGGTCCATGTTTCCCAGATGGGTTGGATGAGGCCTGGTTGGATTTTATGGGCCAAGGAAGTGGAAACAGGCGATTTCGGCTCATTTCTGTGGGTGTTAGCCCACGGATTCTTGCGCTGCATGGGGTTCCGGCGCAAGATTCTCGAAAAATCATACGAGGGGGTCCGCAAGAGGCCCGATAAGAGGTCCATGTTGCCCGGCGAGGTTGGATGAGGCCTAGTTGGATTTTATGGGCCAAGGAAGTGGAAACAGGCGATTTCAGCTCATTTTTTTGGGTGTTAGCCCTTGGATTCTGGCGCTGCATGGGGTTCCGGCGCAAGATTCTCGAAAAATCATACGAGGGGGTCCGCAAGAGGCCTGGAAAGTGGTCCATGTTGCCCGGCGGGGTTAGATAAGGCCTGGTTGGATTTTATGGGCCAAGGAATTGGAAACAGGCGATTTCGGCTCATTTCTGTGGGTGTTAGTCCGCGGATTCTTGCGCTGCATGGGGTTCCGGCGCAAGATTCTCGAAATATCATACGAGGGGGTCCGCAAGAGGCCCGGAAAGAGGTCCATGTTGCCCGGCGGGGTTGGATGAGGCCTGGTTGGATTTTATGGGCCAAGGAAGTGGAAACAGGCGATTTTGGCTCATTTCTGTGGGTGTTAGCCCACGGATTCTGGCGCTGCATGGGGTTCCGGCGCAAGATTCTCGAAAAATCATACGAGGGGGTCTGCAAGAGGCCCAGAAAGAGGTCCATGTTGCCCGGCGGGGTTGGATGAGGCCTGGTTGGATTTTATGGGCCAAGGAAGTGGAAACAGGCGATTTCGGCTCATTTCTGTGGGTGTTAGCCCACGGATTCTGGCGCTGCATGGGGTTCCCGCGCAAGATTCTCGAAATATCATACGAGGGGGTCCGCAAGAGGCCCGATAAGAGGTCCATGTTGCCCGGCGGGGTTGGATGAGGCCTGGTTGGATTTTATGGGCCAAGGAAGTGGAAACAGGCGATTTCAGCTCATTACTTTGGGTGTTAGCCCACGGATTTTGGCGCTGCATGGGGTTCCGGCGCAAGATTCTCGAAAAATCATACGAGGGGGTCCGCAAGAGGCCCGGCAAGAGGTCCATTTTGCCCGGCGGGGTTGGATGAGGCCTGGTTGGATTTTATGGGCCATGGAAGTGGAAACAGGCGATTTCGGCTCATTTCTGTGGGTGTTAGCCCACGGATTCTGGCGCTGCATGGGGTTCCGACGCAAGATTCTCGAAAAATCATACGAGGGGGTCCGCAAGAGGCCCGGCAAGAGGTCCATGTTGCCCGGTGGGGTTGGATGAGGCCTGGTTGGATTTTATGGGCCAAGGAAGTGGAAATAGGCGATTTTGGCTCATTTCTGTGGGTGTTAGCCCACGGATTCTGGCGATGCATGGGGTTCCGGCGCAAGATTCTCGAAAATTCATACGAGGGGGTCCGCACGAGGCCCGGCAAGAGGTCCATGTTTCCCAGATGGGTTGGATGAGGCCTGGTTGGATTTTATGGGCCAAGGAAGTGGAAACAGGCAATTTCGGCTCATTTCTGTGGGTGTTAGCCCACGGATTCTTGCGCTGCATGGGGTTCCGGCGCAAGATTCTCGAAAAATCATACGAGGGGGTCCGCAAGAGGCCCGATAAGAGGTCCATGTTGCCCGGCGAGGTTGGATGAGGCCTAGTTGGATTTTATGGGCCAAGGAAGTGGAAACAGGCGATTTCAGCTCATTTTTTTGGGTGTTAGCCCTTGGATTCTGGCGCTGCATGGGGTTCCGGCGCAAGATTCTCGAAAAATCATACGAGGGGGTCCGCAAGAGGCCTGGAAAGTGGTCCATGTTGCCCGGCGGGGTTAGATGAGGCCTGGTTGGATTTTATGGGCCAAGGAATTGGAAACAGGCGATTTCGGCTCATTTCTGTGGGTGTTAGTCCGCGGATTCTTGCGCTGCATGGGGTTCCGGCGCAAGATTCTCGAAATATCATACGAGGGGGTCCGCAAGAGGCCCGGAAAGAGGTCCATGTTGCCCGGCGGGGTTGGATGAGGCCTGGTTGGATTTTATGGGCCAAGGAAGTGGAAACAGGCGATTTTGGCTCATTTCTGTGGGTGTTAGCCCACGGATTCTGGCGCTGCATGGGGTTCCGGCGCAAGATTCTCGAAAAATCATACGAGGGGGTCTGCAAGAGGCCCAGAAAGAGGTCCATGTTGCCCGGCGGGGTTGGATGAGGCCTGGTTGGATTTTATGGGCCAAGGAAGTGGAAACAGGCGATTTCGGCTCATTTCTGTGGGTGTTAGCCCACGGATTCTGGCGCTGCATGGGGTTCCCGCGCAAGATTCTCGAAATATCATACGAGGGGGTCCGCAAGAGGCCCGATAAGAGGTCCATGTTGCCCGGCGGGGTTGGATGAGGCCTGGTTGGATTTTATGGGCCAAGGAAGTGGAAACAGGCGATTTCAGCTCATTACTTTGGGTGTTAGCCCACGGATTTTGGCGCTGCATGGGGTTCCGGCGCAAGATTCTCGAAAAATCATACGAGGGGGTCCGCAAGAGGCCCGGCAAGAGGTCCATGTTGCCCGGCGGGGTTGGATGAGGCCTGGTTGGATTTTATGGGCCATGGAAGTGGAAACAGGCGATTTCGGCTCATTTCTGTGGGTGTTAGCCCACGGATTCTGGCGCTGCATGGGGTTCCGGCGCAAGATTCTCGAAAAATCATACGAGGGGGTCCGCACGAGGCCCAGCAAGAGGTCCATGTTGCCCGGCGGGGTTGGATGAGGCCTGGTTGGAATTTATGGGCCAAGGAAGTGGAAACAGGCGATTTCGGCTCATTTCTGTGGGTGTTAGCCCACGGATTCTGGCGCTGCATGGGGTTCCGGCGCAAGATTCTCGAAAAATCATACGAGGGGGTCCGCAAGAGGTCCATGTTGCCCGACGGGGTTGGATGAGGCCTGGTTGGATTTTATGGGCCAAGGAAGTGGAAACAGGCGATTTCGACTCATTTCTGTGGGTGTTAGCCCATGGATTCTGGCGCTGCATGGGGTTCCGGCGCAAGATTCTCGAAAAATCATACGAGGGGGTCCGCACGAGGCCCGGCAAGAGGTCTATGTTGCCCGGCGGGGTTGGATGAGGCCTGGTTGGATTTTATGGGCCAAGGAAGTGGAAACAGGCGATTTCGACTCATTTCTGTGGGTGTTAGCCCACGGATTCTGGCGCTGCATGGGGTTCCAGCGCAAGATTCTCGAAAAAACATACGAGGGGGTCCGCAAGAGGTCCATGTTGCCCGGCGGGGTTGGATGAGGCCTGGTTGGATTTTATGGGCCAAGGAAGTGGAAACAGGCGATTTCGACTCATTTCTGTGGGTATTAGCCCACGGATTCTGGCGCTGCATGGGGTTCCAGCGCAAGATTCTCGAAAGATCATACGAGGGGGTCGCAAGAGGCCCGGCAAGAGGTCCATGTTGCCCGGCGGGGTTGGATGAGGCCTGGTTGGATTTTATGGGCCAAGGAAGTGGAAACAGGCGATTTCGGCTCATTTCTGTGGGTGTTAGCCCACAGATTCTGGCGCTGCATGGGGTTCCGGCGCAAGATTCTCAAAAAATCATACGAGGGGATCCGCAAGAGGCCCGGCAAGAGGTCCATGTTGCCCGGCGGGGTTGGATGATGCCTGGTTGGATTTTATGGGCCAAGGAAGTGGAAACAGGCGATTTCGGCTCATTTCTGTGGGTGTTAGCCCACGGATTCTGGCGCTGCATGGGGTTCCGGCGCAAGATTCTCGAAAAATCATACGAGGGAGTCCGCAAGAGGCTCGGCAAGAGGTCCATGTTGCCGGCGGGGTTGGATGAGGCCTGGTTGGATTTTATAGGCCAAGGAAGTGGAAACAGGCGATTTCGGCTCATTTCTGTGGGTGTTAGCCCACGGATTCTGGCGCTGCATGGGGTTCCGGCGCATGATTCGCGAAAAATCATACGAGGGGGTCCGCAAGAGGACCGGAAAGAGGTCCATGTTGCCCGGCGGGGTTGGATGAGGCCTGGTTGGATTTTATGGGCCAAGGAAGTGGAAAGAGGCGATTTCGACTCATTTCTGTGGGTATTAGCCCACGGATTCTGGCGCTGCATGGGGTTCCAGCGCAAGATTCTCGAAAGATCATACGAGGGGGTCGCAAGAGGCCCGGCAAGAGGTCCATGTTGCCCGGCGGGGTTGGATGAGGCCTGGTTGGATTTTATGGGCCAAGGAAGTGGAAACAGGCGATTTCGGCTCATTTCTGTGGGTGTTAGCCCACAGATTCTGGCGCTGCATGGGGTTCCGGCGCAAGATTCTCAAAAAATCATACGAGGGGATCCGCAAGAGGCCCGGCAAGAGGTCCATGTTGCCCGGCGGGGTTGGATGATGCCTGGTTGGATTTTATGGGCCAAGGAAGTGGAAACAGGCGATTTCGGCTCATTTCTGTGGGTGTTAGCCCACGGATTCTGGCGCTGCATGGGGTTCCGGCGCAAGATTCTCGAAAAATCATACGAGGGAGTCCGCAAGAGGCTCGGCAAGAGGTCCATGTTGCCGGCGGGGTTGGATGAGGCCTGGTTGGATTTTATAGGCCAAGGAAGTGGAAACAGGCGATTTCGGCTCATTTCTGTGGGTGTTAGCCCACGGATTCTGGCGCTGCATGGGGTTCCGGCGCATGATTCGCGAAAAATCATACGAGGGGGTCCGCAAGAGGACCGGAAAGAGGTCCATGTTGCCCGGCGGGGTTGGATGAGGCCTGGTTGGATTTTATGGGCCAAGGAAGTGGAAAGAGGCGATTTCGACTCATTTCTGTGGGTGTTAGCCCACGGATTCTGGCGCTGCATGGGGTTCCGGCGCAAGATTCTCGAAAAATCATACGAGGGTGTCCGCAAGAGGCCCGGCAAGAGGTCCATGTTGCCCGGCGGGGTTGGATGAGGCCTGGTTGGATTTTATGGGCCAAGGAAGTGGAAACAGGCGATTTCGGCTCATTTCTGTGGGTGTTAGCCCACGGATTCTGGCGCTGCATGGGGTTCCGGCGCAAGATTCTCGAAAAATCATACGAGGGGGTCCGCCAGAGGCCCGGCAAGAGGTCCATGTTGCCCGGCAGGGTTGGATGAGGCCTGGTTGGATTTTATGGTCCAAAGAAGTGGAAACAGGCGATTTCGGCTCATTTCTTTGGGTGTTAGCCCACGGATTCTGGAGCTGCATGGGGTTCCGGCGCAAGATTCTCGAAAAATCATACGGGGGGGGGGGGGTCCGCAAGAGGCCCGACAAGAGGTCCATGTTGCCCGGCGGGGTTGGATGAGGCCTGGTTGTATTTTATGAGCCAAGGAAGTGGAAACAGGCGATTTCGACTCATTTCTGTGGGTGTTAGCCCACGGATTCTGGCGCTGCATGGGGTTCCGGCGCAAGATTCTCGAAAAATCATACGAGGGGGTCCGCACGAGGCCCAGCAAGAGGTCCATATTGCCCGGCGGGGTTGGATGAGGCCTGGTTGGAATTTATGGGCCAAGGAAGTGGAAACAGGCGATTTCGGCTCATTTCTCTGGGTGTTAGCCCACGGATTCTGGCGCTGCATGGGGTTCTAGCGCAAGATTCTCGAAAAATCATACGAGGGGGTCCGCAAGAGGTCCATGTTGCCCGGCGGGGTTGGATGAGGCCTGGTTGGATTTTATGGGCTAAGGAAGTGGAAACAGGCGATTTCGTCTCATTTCTGTGGGTGTTAGCCCATGGATTCTGGCGCTGCATGGGGTTCCGGCGCAAGATTCTCGATAAATCATACGAGGGGGTCCGCAAGAGGCCCGGCAAGAGGTCCATGTTGCCCAGCGAGGTTGGATGAGGCCTGGTTGGATTTTATGGGCCAAGGAAGTGGAAACAGGCGATTTCGGCTCATTTCTGTGGGTGTTAGCCCACGGATTCTGGCGCTGCATGGGTTTCCGGCGCAAGATTCTCGAAAAGTCATACGAGGGGGTCCGCAAGAGTCCCGGCAAGAGGTCCATGTTGCTCGGCGGGGTTGGATGAGGCCTGGTTGGATTTTATGGGCCAAGGAAGTGGAAACAGGCGATTTCGGCTCATTTCTGTGGGTGTTAGCCCACAGATTCTGGCGCTGCATGGGGTTCCGGCGCAAGATTCTCGAAAAATCATATGAGGGGGTCCGCAAGAGGCCCGGTAAGAGGTCCATGTTGCCCGGCGGAGTTGGATGAGGCCTGGTTGGATTTTATGGGCCAAGGAAGTGGAAACAGGCGATTTCGGCTCATTTCTGTGGGTATTAGCCCATGGATTCTGGCGCTGCATGGGGTTCCGGCGCAAGATTCTCGAAAAATCATACCAGGGGGTCCACAAGAGGCCTGGCAAGAGGTCCATGTTGCCCGGCGGGGTTGGATGAGGCCTGGTTGGATTTTATGGGCCAAGGAAGTGGAAACGGGCTATTTCGGGTCATTTCTGTGGGTGTTAGCCCACGGATTCTTGAGCTGCATGGGGTTTCGGCGCAAGATTCTCGAAACATCATACGAGGAGGTCTGCAACAGGCCCGGCAAGAGGTCCATGTTGCCCAGCGCGGTTGGATGAGGCCTGGTTGGATTTTATGGGCCAAGGAAGTGGAAACAGGCGATTTCGACTCATTTCTGTGGGTGTTAGCCCACGGATTCTGGCGCTGCATGGGGTTCCGGCGCAAGATTCTCGAAAAATCATACGAGGGGGTCCGTAAGAGCCCCGGCAAGAGGTCCTTGTTGCACGGCGGGGTTGGATGAGGCCTGGTTGGATTTTATGGGCCAAGGAAGTGGAAACAGGCGATTTCGGCTCATTTCTATGGGTGTTAGCCCACGGATTCTGGCGCTGCATGGGGTTCCGGCGCAAGATTCTCGAAAAATCATACGAGGGGGTCTGCAAGAGGCCCGGCAAGAGGTCCATGTTGCCCGGCGGGGTTGGATGAGGCCTGGTTGGATTTTATGGGCCAAGGAAGTGGAAACAGGCGATTTCGGCTCATTTCTATGGGTGTTAGCCCATGGATTCTGGCGCTGCATGGGGTTCCGGCTCAAGATTCTCGAAAAATCATACGAGGGGGTCCGCAAGAGGCCCGGCAAGAGATCCATGTTGCCCAGCGAGGTTGGATGAGGCCTGGTTGGATTTTATGGGCCAAGGAAGTGGAAACAGGCGATTTCGCCTCATTTCTGTGGGTGTTAGCCCACGGATTCTGGCGCTGCATGGGGTTCCGGCGCAAGATTCTCGATAAATCATACGAGGGGGTCCGCAAGAGGCCCGGCAAGAGGTCCATGTTGCCCAGCGAGGTTGGATGAGGCCTGGTTGGATTTTATGGGCCAAGGAAGTGGAAACAGGCGATTTCGGCTCATTTCTGTGGGTGTTAGCCCACGGATTCTGGCGCTGCATGGGTTTCCGGCGCAAGATTCTCGAAAAGTCATACGAGGGGGTCCGCAAGAGTCCCGGCAAGAGGTCCATGTTGCTCGGCGGGGTTGGATGAGGCCTGGTTGGATTTTATGGGCCAAGGAAGTGGAAACAGGCGATTTCGGCTCATTTCTGTGGGTGTTAGCCCACAGATTCTGGCGCTGCATGGGGTTCCGGCGCAAGATTCTCGAAAAATCATATGAGGGGGTCCGCAAGAGGCCCGGTAAGAGGTCCATGTTGCCCGGCGGAGTTGGATGAGGCCTGGTTGGATTTTATGGGCCAAGGAAGTGGAAACAGGCGATTTCGGCTCATTTCTGTGGGTATTAGCCCATGGATTCTGGCGCTGCATGGGGTTCCGGCGCAAGATTCTCGAAAAATCATACCAGGGGGTCCACAAGAGGCCTGGCAAGAGGTCCATGTTGCCCGGCGGGGTTGGATGAGGCCTGGTTGGATTTTATGGGCCAAGGAAGTGGAAACGGGCTATTTCGGCTCATTTCTGTGGGTGTTAGCCCACGGATTCTTGAGCTGCATGGGGTTTCGGCGCAAGATTCTCGAAACATCATACGAGGAGGTCTGCAAGAGGCCCGGCAAGAGGTCCATGTTGCCCAGCGCGGTTGGATGAGGCCTGGTTGGATTTTATGGGCCAAGGAAGTGGAAACAGGCGATTTCGACTCATTTCTGTGGGTGTTAGCCCACGGATTCTGGCGCTGCATGGGGTTCCGGCGCAAGATTCTCGAAAAATCATACGAGGGGGTCCGTAAGAGCCCCGGCAAGAGGTCCTTGTTGCACGGCGGGGTTGGATGAGGCCTGGTTGGATTTTATGGGCCAAGGAAGTGGAAACAGGCGATTTCGGCTCATTTCTATGGGTGTTAGCCCACGGATTCTGGCGCTGCATGGGGTTCCGGCGCAAGATTCTCGAAAAATCATACGAGGGGGTCTGCAAGAGGCCCGGCAAGAGGTCCATGTTGCCCGGCGGGGTTGGATGAGGCCTGGTTGGATTTTATGGGCCAAGGAAGTGGAAACAGGCGATTTCGGCTCATTTCTATGGGTGTTAGCCCATGGATTCTGGCGCTGCATGGGGTTCCGGCTCAAGATTCTCGAAAAATCATACAAGGGGGTCCGCAAGAGGCCCGGCAAGAGGTCCATGTTGCCTGGCGGGGTTGGATGAGGCCTGGTTGGATTTTATGGGCCAAGGAAGTGGAAACAGGCGATTTCGGCTCATTTCTGTGGGTGTTAGCCCACGGATTCTGGCGCTGCATGGGGTTCCGACGCAAGATTCTCGAAAAATCATACGAGGGGGTCTGTAAGAGGCTCGGCAAGAGGTCCATGTTGCCCGGCGGGGTTGGATGAGGCCTGGTTGGATTTTATGGGCCAAGGAAGTGGAAACAGGCGATTTCGGCTCATTTCTGTGGGTGTTAGCCCACGGATTCTGGCGCTGCATGGGGTTCCGGCGCAAGATTCTCGAAAAATCATACGAGGGGGTCCGCAAGAGGCCCGGCAAGAGATCCATGTTGCCCAGCGAGGTTGGATGAGGCCTGGTTGGATTTTATGGGCCAAGGAAGTGGAAACAGGCGATTTCGGCTCATTTCTGTGGGTGTTAGCCCACAGATTCTGGCGCTGCATGGGTTTCCGGCGCAAGATTCTCGAAAAGTCATACGAGGGGGTCCGCAAGAGGCCCGGCAAGAGGTCCATGTTGCTCGGCGGGGTTGGATGAGGCCTGGTTGGATTTTATGGGCCAAGGAAGTGGAAACAGGCGATTTCGGCTCATTTCTGTGGGTGTTAGCCCACAGATTCTGGCGCTGCATGGGGTTCCGGCGCAAGATTCTCGAAAAATCATATGAGGGGGTCCGCAAGAGGCCCGGTAAGAGGTCCATGTGGCCCGGCGGAGTTGGATGAGGCCTGGTTGGATTTTATGGGCCAAGGAAGTGGAAACAGGCGATTTCGGCTCATTTCTGTGGGTATTAGCCCATGGATTCTGGCGCTGCATGGGGTTCCGGCGCAAGATTCTCGAATAATCATACGAGGGGGTCCACAAGAGGCCTGGCAAGAGGTCCATGTTGCCCGGCGGGGTTGGATGAGGCCTGGTTGGATTTTATGGGCCAAGGAAGTGGAAACGGGCTATTTCAGCTCATTTCTGTGGGTGTTAGCCCACGGATTCTTGAGCTGCATGGGGTTTCGGCGCAAGATTCTGGAAACATCATACGAGGAGGTCTGCAAGAGGCCCGGCAAGAGGTCCATGTTGCCCGACGCGGTTGGATGAGGCCTGGTTGGATTTTATGGGCCAAGGAAGTGGAAACAGGCGATTTCAGCTCATTTCTGTGGGTGTTAGCCCACGGATTCTTGCGCTGCATGGGGTTCTGGCGCAAGATTCTCGAAAAATCATACGAGGGGGTCCATAAGAGGCCCGGCAAGAGGTCCATGTTGCCCAGAGGGGTTGGATGAGGCCTGGTTGGATTTTATGGGCCAAGGAAGTGGAAACAGGCGATTTCGGCTCATTTCTGTGGGTGTTAACCCATAGATTCTGGCGCTGCATGGGGTTCCGGCGCAAGATTCTCGAAAAATCATACGAGGGGGTCTGCACGAGGCCCAACAAGAGGTCCATGTTGCCCGGCGGGGTTGGATGAGGCCTGGTTGGAATTTATGGGCCAAGGAAATGGAAACAGGCGATTTCGGCTCATTTCTGTGGGTGTTAGCCCACGGATTCTGGCGCTGCATGAGGTTCCGGCGCAAGATTCTCGAAAAATAATACGAGGGGGTCCGCAAGAGGCCCGGCAAGAGGTCCATGTTGCCCGGCGGGGTTGGATGAGGCCTGGTTGGATTTTGTGGGCCAAGGAAGTGGAAACAGCGATTTCGGCTCATTTCTGTGGGTGTTAGCCCACGGATTCTGGCGCTGCCTAGGGTTACGGCGCAAGATTCTCGAAATATCATACATTGGGGTCCACAAGAGGCCTGGCAAGAGGTCCATGTTGCCCGGCGGGGTTGGATGAGGCCTGGTTGGATTTTATGGGCCAAGGAAGTGGAAACAGGCTATTTCGGCTCATTTCTGTGGGTGTTAGCCCACGGATTCTGGAGCTGCATGGGGTTTCGGCGCAAGATTCTCGAAACATCATACGAGGAGGTCCGCAAGAGGCCCGGCAAGAGGTCCATGTTGCCCGGCGGGGTTGGATGAGGCCTGGTTGGATTTTATGGGCCAAGGAAGTGGAAACAGGCGATTTCAGCTCATTTCTGTGGGTGTTAGCCCCCGGATTCTTGCGCTGCATGGGGTTCCGGCGCAAGATTCTCGAAAAATTATACGAGGGGGTCTGTAAGAGGCCCGACAAGAGGTCCATGTTGCCCGGCGGGGTTGGATGAGGCCTGGTCGGATTTTATGGGCCAAGGAAGTGGGAACAGGCGATTTTGGCTCATTTCTGTGTGTGTTAGCCCACGGATTCTGGTGCTGCATGGGGTTCCGGTGAAAGATTCTCGAAAACGCATACGAGAGGGTCCGCAAGAGGCCTGGCAAGAGGTCCATGTTGCCCGGCGGGGTTGGATGAGGCCTGGTTGGATTTTATGGGCCAAGGAAGTGGAAACAGGCGATTTCGGCTCATTTCTGTGGGTGTTAGCCCACGGATTCTGGCGCTGCATGGGGTTCCGGCGCAAGATTCTCGAAAAATCATATGAGGGGGTCCGCAAGAGGCCCGGTAAGAGGTCCATGTTTCCCAGCGGAGTTGGATGAGGCCTGGTTGGATTTTATGGGCCAAGGAAGTGGAAACAGGCGATTTCGGCTCATTTCTGTGGGTGTTAGCCCACGGATTCTGGCGCTGCATGGGGTTCCGGCACAAGATTCTCGAAAAATCATACGAGGGGGTCCACAAGAGGCCTGGCAAGAGGTCCATGTTGCCCGGCGGGGTTGGATGAGGCCTGGTTGGATTTTATGGGCCAAGGAAGTGGAAACAGGCTATTTCGGCTCATTTCTGTGGGTGTTAGCCCACGGATTCTTGAGCTGCATGGGGTTTCGGCGCAAGATTCTCGAAACATCATACGAGGAGGTCTGCGAGAGGCCCGGCAAGAGGTCCATGTTGCCCGGCGGGGTTGGATGAGGCCTGGTTGGATTTTATGGGCCAAGGAAGTGGAAACAGGCGATTTCAGCTCATTTCTGTGGGTGTTAGCCCACGGATTCTTGCGCTGCATGGGGTTCTGGCGCAAGATTCTCGAAAAATCATACGAGGGGGTCCGTAAGAGGCCCGGCAAGAGGACCATGTTGCCCGGAGGGGTTGGATGAGGTCTGGTTGGATTTTATGGGCCAAGGAAGTGGAAACAGGCGATTTCGGCTCATTTCTGTGGGTGTTAGCCCACGGATTCTGGCGCTGCATGGGGTTCCGGCGCAAGATTCTCGAAAAATCATACGAGGGGGTCCGTAAGAGGCTCGAAAAGAGGTCCATGTTGCCCGGCGGGGTTGGATGAGGCTTGGTTGGATTTTATGGGCCAAGGAAGTGGAAACAGGCGATTTCGGCTCATTTCTGTGGGAATTAGCCCACGGATTCTGGCGCTACATGGGGTTCCGGCGCAAGATTCTCGAAAAATCATACGAGGGGGTCCGCAAGAGGCCCGGCAAGAGGTCCATGTTGCCCGGAGGGGTTGGATGAGGCCTGGTTGGATTTTATGGGCCAAGGAAGTGGAAACAGGCGATTTCGGCTCATTTCTGTGGGTGTTAGCCCACGGATTCTGACGCTGCATGGGGTTTCGGCGCAAGATTCTCGAAAAATCATACGAGGGGGTCCGCAAGAGGCCCGGCAAGAGGTCCATGTTGCCCGGAATGGTTGGATGAGGCCTGGTTTGAATTTATGGGCCAAGGAAGTGGAAACAGGCGATTTCGGCTCATTTCTGTGCGTGTTAGCCCACGGATTCTGGCGCTGCATGGGGTTCCGGCGCAAGATTCTTGAAAAATCATACGAGTGGGTCCGCAAGAGGCCCGACAAGAGGTCCATGTTGCCCGGCGGGGTTAGATGAGGCCTGGTTGGATTTTATGGGCCAAGGAAGTGGAAACAGGCGATTTCGGCTCATTTTTGTGGGTTTTAGCCCACGGATTCTTGCGCTGCATGGTGTCCCGACGCAAGATTCTCGAAAAATCATACGAGGGGGTCCGTAAGAGGCCCGGCAAGAGGTCCATGTTGCCCGGCGGGGTTGGATGAGGCCTGGTTGGATTTTATGGGCCAAGGAAGTGGAAACAGGCGATTTCGGCTCATTTCTGTGGGTGTTAGCCCATGGATTCTGGCGCTGCATGGGGTTCCGGCGCAAGATTCTCGAAAAATCATACGAGGGGGTCCGCAGGAGGCCCGGAAAGAGGTCCATGTTGCCCGGCGGGGTTGGATAAGGCCTGGTTGGATTTTATGGGCCAAGGAAATGGAAACAGGCGATTTCGGCTCATTTCTGTGGGTGTTAGCCCACGGATTCTGGCGCTGCATGGGGTTCCGGCGAAAGATTCTCGAAAAATCATACGAGGGGGTCCGCAAGAGGCCCGGCAAGAGGTCCATGTTGCCCGGCGGGGTTGGATAAGGCCTGGTTGGATTTTATTGGCCAAGGAAATGGAAATAGGCGATTTTGGCTCATTTCTGTGGGTGTTAGCCCACGGATTCTGGCGCTGCATGGGGTCCCGGCGCAAGATTCTCGAAAAATCATACGAGGGGTCCGGAAGAGGACCGACAAGAGGTCCATGTTGCCCGGCGGGGTTGGATGAGGCCTGGTTGGATTTTATGGGCCAAGGAAGTGGAAACAGGCGATTTCGGCTCATTTCTGTGGGTGTTAGCCCACGGATTCTGGCGCTGCATGGGGTTCCGGCGCAAGATTCTCAAAATATCATACGAGGGGGTCCGCAAGAGGCCCGGAAAGAGGTCCATGTTGCTCGGCGGGGTTGGATGAGGCCTGGTTGGATTTTATGGGCCAAGGAAGTGGAAACAGGCGATTTTGGCTCATTTCTGTG
This sequence comes from Solanum rostratum, assembly GCA_029948455.1. Classification (NCBI taxonomy): domain Eukaryota; kingdom Viridiplantae; phylum Streptophyta; class Magnoliopsida; order Solanales; family Solanaceae; genus Solanum; species Solanum rostratum. The sequence goes on from CM057046.1 coordinate 9,596,125, forward strand.
GGTGTTAGCCGACGGATTCTGGCGCTGCATGGGGTTCCGGCGCAAGATTCTCGAAAAATCATACGAGGGGGTCCGTAAGAGGCCCAACAAGAGGTCCATGTTGCCCGGTGGGGTTGGATGAGGCCTGGTTGGATTTTATGGGCCAAGGAAGTGGAAACAGGCGATTTCGGCTATTTCAGTGGGTGTTAGCCCACGGATTCTGGCGCTGCATGGGGTTCCGGCGCAAGATTCTCAAAATATCATACAAGGGGGTCCGCAAGAGGCCCGACAAGAGGTCCATGTTCCCCGGCGAGGTTGGATGAGGCCTGGTTGGATTTTATGGGCCAAGGAAGTGGAAACAGGCGATTTCGGCTCATTTCTGTGGGTGTTAGCCCACAAGCGCTGCATGGGGTTCTGGCGCAAGTTTCTCGAAAACTCATACGAGGGGGTCCGTAAGAGGCTCGGCAAGAGCTCCATGTTGCCCGGAGGGGTTGGATGAGGCCTGGTTGGATTTTATGGGCCAAGGAAGTGGAAACAAGCGATTTCGGCTCATTTCTGTGGGTGTTAGCCCACGGATTATGGCGCTGCATGGGGTTCCGGCGCAAGATTCTCGAAAAATCATACGAGGGGGTCCGCAAGAGGCCCGGCAAGAGGTCCATGTTGCCCGGCGGGGTTGGATGAGGCCTGGTTGGATTTTATGGGCCAAGGAAGTGGAAAAAGGCGATTTCGGCTCATTTCTGTGGGTGTTAGCCCACGGATTCTGGCGCTGCATGGGGTTCCGGCGCAAGATTCTCGAAAAATCATACGAGGGGGTCCGCAAGAGGCCCGGCAAGAGGTCCGTGTTGCCCGGCGGGGTTGGATGAGGCCTGGTTGGATTTTATGGGCCAAGGAAGTGGAAACAGGCGATTTCGGCTCATTTCTGTGGGTGTTAGCCCACGGATTCTTGCGCTGCATGGTGTCCCGGCGCAAGATTCTCAAAAAATCATACGAGGGGGTCCGTAAGAGGCCCGGCAAGAGGTCCATGTTGCCTGGCGGGGTTGGATGAGGCCTGGTTGGATTTTATGGGCCAAGGAAGTGGAAAAAGGCGATTTTGGCTCATTTCTGTGGGTGTTAGCCCACTGATTCTGGCGCTGCATGGGGTTCCGGCGCAAGATTCTCGAAAAATCATACGAGGGGGTCCGCAGGAGGCCCGGAAAGAGGTCCATGTTTCCCGGCGGGGTTGGATAAGGCCTGGTTGGATTTTATGGGCCAAGGAAGTGGAAACAGGCGATTTCGGCTCATTTCTGTGGGTGTTAGCCCACGGATTCTTGCGCTGCATGGTGTCCCGGCGCAAGATTCTCAAAAAATCATACGAGGGGGTCCGTAAGAGGCCCGGCAAGAGGTCCATGTTGCCCGGCGGGGTTGGATGAGGCCTGGTTGGATTTTATGGGCCAAGGAAGTGGAAACAGGCGATTTCGGCTCATTTCTGTGGGTGTTTGCCCACGGATTCTGGCGCTGCATGGGGTTCCGGCGCAAGATTCTCGAAAAATCATACGAGGGGGTCCGCAGGAGGCCCGGATAGAGGTCCATGTTTCCCGGCGGGGTTGGATAAGGCCTGGTTTGATTTTATGGGCCAAGGAAGTGGAAACAGGCGATTTCGGCTCATTTCTGTGGGTGTTAGCCCACGGATTCTGGCGCTGCATGGGGTTCCGGCGCAAGATTCTCGAAAAATCATACGAGGGGGTCCGCAAGAGGCCCGGCAAGAGGTCCATGTTGCCCGGCGAGGTTGGATGAGGCCTGGTTGGATTTTATGGGCCAAGGAAGTGGAAACAAGCGATTTCGGCTCATTTCTGTGTGTGTTAGCCCACGGATTCTGGCGCCGCATGGGGTTCCGGAGCAAGATTCTCGAAAAATCATACGAGGGGGTCCGCAAGAGGCTCGGCAAGAGGTCCATGTTGCCCGGCGGGGTTGGATGAGGCCTGGTTGGATTTTATGGTCCAAGGAAGTGGAAACAAGCGATTTCGGCTCATTTCTGTGGGTGTTAGCCCACGGATTCTGGCGCTGCATGGGGTTCCGGCGCAAGATTCTCGAAAAATCATACGAGGGGTCCGTAAGAGGCCCGAAAAGAGCTCCATGTTGCCCGGAGGGGTTGGATGAGGCCTGGTTGGATTTTATGGGCCAAGGAAGTGGAAACCGGCGATTTTGGCTCATTTCTGTGGGTGTTAGCACATGGATTCTGGCGCTGCTTGGGGTTCCGGCGAAAGATTCTCGAAAAATCATACGAGGGTGTCCGTAAGAGGCCCGGCAAGAGGTTCATGTTGCTCGGAGGGGTTGGATGAGGCCTGGTTGGATTTTATGGGACAAGGAAGTGGAAATAGGCGATTTCGGCTTATTTCTGTGGGTGTTAGCCCACGGATTCTGGCGCTGCATGGGGTTCCGGCGCAAGATTCTCGAAAAATCATACGAGGGGGTCCGTAAGAGGCCCGGCAAGAGGTCCATGTTGCCCGGCGAGGTTGGATGAGGCTTGGTTGGATTTTATGGGCCAAGGAAGTGGAAACAGGCGATTTCGGCTCATTTCTGTGGGTGTTAGCCCACGGATTCTGGCGCTGCATGGGGTTCCGGCGCAAGATTCTCGAAAAATCATACGAGGGGGTCCATTAGAGGCCCGGCAAGAGGTCCATGTTGCCCGGCGGGGTTGGATGAAGCCTGGTTGGATTTTATGGGACAAGGAAGTGGAAACAGGCGATTTCGGTTCATTTCTGTGGGTGTTAGCCCACGGATTCTAGCGCTGCATGGGGTTCCGGCGCAAAATTCTCAAAAACTCATACGAGGGGGTCCGTAAGAGGCTCGGCAAGAGCTCCATGTTGCCCGGAGGGGTTGGATGAGGCCTGGTTGGATTTTATGGGCCAAGGAAGTGGAAACAAGCGATTTCAGCTCATTTCTGTGGGTGTTAGCCCACGGATTCTGGCGCTGCATGGGGTTCCGGCGCAAGATTCTCGAAAAATCATACGAGGGGGTCCGTAAGAGGCCCGGCAAGAGGTCCATGTTGCCCGGCGGGGTTTGATGAGGCCTGGTTGGGTTTTATGGGCCAAGGAAGTGGAAACAGGCGATTTTGGCTCATTTCTATGGGTGTTAGCCCACGGATTCTGGCGCTGCATGGGGTTCCGGCGCAAGATTCTCGAAAAATCATATGAGGGGGTCGGCAGGAGGCTCGACAAGAGGTCCATGTTTCCCGGCGGGGTTGGATGAGGCCTGGTTGGATTTTAAGGGCCAAGGAAGTGGAAACAGGCGATTTCGGCTCATTTCTGTGGGTGTTAGCCCATGGATTCTGGCGCTGCACGGGGTTCCGGCACAAGATTCTCGAAAAATCATACGAGCGGGTCCGAAAGAGGCTCGGCAAGAGGTCCATGTTGCCTGGCGGGGTTGGATGAGGACTGGTTGGATTTTATGGGCCAAGGAAGTGGAAACAGGCGATTCAGCTCATTTCTGTGGGTGTTAGCCCACGGATTCTGGCGCTGCATGGGGTTCCGGCGCAAGATTCTAAAAAAATCATATGAGGGGGTCCGCAAGAGGCCCGACAAGAGGTCCCTGTTTCCCGACGGGGTTGGATGAGGCCTGGTTGGATGTTATGGGCCAAGGAAGTGGAAACAGGCGATTTCGGCTCATTTCTGTGGGTGTTAGCCCACGGATTCTGGCGCTGCATGGGGTTCCGGCGCAAGATTCTCGAAAAATAATACGAGGGGGTCCGTAAGAGGCCCCGCAAGAGGTCCATGTTGCCCGGCGGGGTTGGATGAGGCCTGGTTGGATTTTATGGGCCAAGGAAGTGAAAACAGGCGATTTCGGTTCATTTCTGTGGGTGTTAGCCCAAGGATTCTGGCGCTGCATGGGGTTCCGACGCAAGATTCTCGAAAAATCATACGAGGGGGTCCGTAAGAGGCCCGGCAAGAGGTCCATGTTGCCCGGCGGGGTTGGATGAGGCCTGGTTGGATTTTATGGGCCAAGGAAGTGGAAGCAGGCGATTTCGGCTCATTTCTATGGGTGTTAGCCCACGGATTCTGGCGCTGCATGGGGTTCCGGCACAAGATTCTCGAAAAATCATATGAGGGGGTCCGGACGAAGCCCGGCAAGAGGTCCATGTTGCCCGGCGGGGTTGGATGAGGCCTGGTTGGATTTTATGGGCCAAGGAAGTGGAAACAGGCGATTTCGGCTCATTTTTGTGGGTGTTAGCCCACGGATTCTGGCGCTGCATGGGTTCCGGCGCAAGATTCTCGAAAAATCATACGAGGGGGTCCGCAAGAGGCCCGGCAAGAGGTCCATGTTGCCCGGCGGGGTTTGATGAGGCCTGGTTGGATTTTATGGGCCAAGGAAGTGGAAACAGGCGATTTTGGCTCATTTCTATGGGTGTTAGCCCACGGATTCTGGCGCTGCATGGGGTTCCGGCGCAAGATTCTCGAAAAATCATATGAGGGGGTCGGCAGGAGGCTCGACAAGAGGTCCATGTTTCCCGGCGGGGTTGGATGAGGCCTGGTTGGATTTTAAGGGCCAAGGAAGTGGAAACAGGCGATTTCGGCTCATTTCTGTGGGTGTTAGCCCATGGATTCTGGCGCTGCACGGGGTTCCGGCACAAGATTCTCGAAAAATCATACGAGCGGGTCCGAAAGAGGCTCGGCAAGAGGTCCATGTTGCCTGGCGGGGTTGGATGAGGACTGGTTGGATTTTATGGGCCAAGGAAGTGGAAACAGGCGATTCAGCTCATTTCTGTGGGTGTTAGCCCACGGATTCTGGCGCTGCATGGGGTTCCGGCGCAAGATTCTAAAAAAATCATATGAGGGGGTCCGCAAGAGGCCCGACAAGAGGTCCCTGTTTCCCGACGGGGTTGGATGAGGCCTGGTTGGATGTTATGGGCCAAGGAAGTGGAAACAGGCGATTTCGGCTCATTTCTGTGGGTGTTAGCCCACGGATTCTGGCGCTGCATGGGGTTCCGGCGCAAGATTCTCGAAAAATAATACGAGGGGGTCCGTAAGAGGCCCCGCAAGAGGTCCATGTTGCCCGGCGGGGTTGGATGAGGCCTGGTTGGATTTTATGGGCCAAGGAAGTGAAAACAGGCGATTTCGGTTCATTTCTGTGGGTGTTAGCCCAAGGATTCTGGCGCTGCATGGGGTTCCGACGCAAGATTCTCGAAAAATCATACGAGGGGGTCCGTAAGAGGCCCGGCAAGAGGTCCATGTTGCCCGGCGGGGTTGGATGAGGCCTGGTTGGATTTTATGGGCCAAGGAAGTGGAAGCAGGCGATTTCGGCTCATTTCTATGGGTGTTAGCCCACGGATTCTGGCGCTGCATGGGGTTCCGGCACAAGATTCTCGAAAAATCATATGAGGGGGTCCGGACGAAGCCCGGCAAGAGGTCCATGTTGCCCGGCGGGGTTGGATGAGGCCTGGTTGGATTTTATGGGCCAAGGAAGTGGAAACAGGCGATTTCGGCTCATTTTTGTGGGTGTTAGCCCACGGATTCTGGCGCTGCATGGGGTTCCGGCGCAAGATTCTCGAAAAATCATACGAGGGGGTCCGCAAGAGGCCCGGCAAGAGGTCCATGTTGCCTGGCCGGGTTGGATGAGGCCTGGTTGGATTTTATGGGCCAAGGAAGTGGAAACAGGCGATTCAGCTCATTTCTGTGGGTGTTAGCCCACGGATTCTGGCGCTGCATGGGGTTCCGGCGCAAGATTCTCAAAAAATCATATGAGGGGGTCCGCAAGAGGCCCGGCAAGAGGTCCATGTTTCCCGACGGGGTTGGATGAGGCCTGGTTGGATTTTATGGGCCAATGAAGTGGAAACAGGCGATTTCGGCTCATTTCTGTGGGTGTTAGCCCACGGATTCTGGCGCTGCATGGGGTTCCGGCGCAAGATTCTCGAAAAATAATGCGAGGGGGTCCGTAAGAGGCCCCGCAAGAGGTCCATGTTGCCCGGCGGGGTTGGATGAGGCCTGGTTGGATTTTATGGGCCAAGGAAGTGAAAACAGGCGATTTCGTCGGTTCATTTCTGTGGGTGTTAGCCCAAGGATTCTGGCGCTGCATGGGTTTCCGACGCAAGATTCTCGAAAAATCATACGAGGGGGTCCGTAAGAGGCCCGGCAAGAGGTCCATGTTTCCCTGCGGGGTTGGATGAGGCCTGGTTGGAGTTTATGGGCCAAGGAAGTGGAAGCAGGCGATTTCGGCTCATTTCTGTGGGTGTTAGCCCACGGATTCTGGCGCTGCATGGGGTTCCGGCGCAAGATTCTCGAAAAATCATACGAGGGGGTCCGCAAGAGGCTCGGCAACAGGTCCATGTTGCCCGGCGGGGTTGGATGAGGCCTGGTTGGATTTTATGGGCCAAGGAAGTGAAAACAGGCGATTTCGACTCATTTCTGTGGGTGTTAGCCCACGGATTCTGGCGCTGCATGGGGTTCCGGCGCAAGATTCTCGAAAGATCATACGAGGGGGTCCGCAAGAGGCCCGGATAGAGGTCCATGTTGCCCGGCGGGGTTGGATGAGGCCTTGTTGGATTTTATGGGCCAAGGAAGTGGAAACAGGCGATTTCGGCTCATTTCTGTGGGTGTTAGCCCACGGATTCTGGCGCTGCATGGGGTTCCGGCGCAAGATTCTCGAAAAATCATACGAGGGGGTCCGCAAGAGGCCCGGCAACAGGTCCATGTTGCTCGGCGGGGTTGGATGAGGCCTGGTTGGATTTTATGGGCCAAGGAAGTGGAAACAGGCGATTTCGGCTCATTTCTGTGGGTGTTAGCCCACGGATTCTGGCGCTGCATGGGGTTCTGGCCCAAGATTCTCGAAAACTCATACGAGGGGGTACGCAAGAGGCCCGGCAAGAGGTCCATGTTGCCCGGCAGGGTTGGATGAGGCCTGGTTGGATTTTATGGGCCAAGGAAGTGGAAACAGGCGATTTCAGCTCATTTCTGTGGGTGTTAGCCCACGGATTCTGGCGTTGCATGGGGGTCCGGCGCAAGATTCTCGAAAAATCATACAAGAGGGTCCGCAAGAGGCCCGGCAAGAGGTCCATGTTGCCCGGCGGGGTTGGATGAGGCCTGGGTTGGATTTTATGGGCCAAGGAAGTGGAAACAGGCGATTTCGGCTCATTTCTATGGGTGTTAGCCCACGGATTCTGGCGCTGCATGGGGTTCCGGCACAAGATTCTCGAAAATCATACAAGAGGGTCCGCAAGAGGCCCGGCAAGAGGTCCATGTTTCCCGGCGGGGTTGGATGAGGCCTGGTTGGATTTTATGGCCAAGGAAGTGGAAACAAGCGATTTCGGCTCATTTCTGTGGGTGTTAGCCCACGGATTCTGGCGCTGCATGGGGTTCCGGGGCAAGATTCTCGAAAAATCATACGGGAGGGTCCGCAAGAGGCCCGGCAAGAGGTCCATGTTGCCCGGCGGGGTTGGATGAGGCCTGGTTGGATTTTATGGGCCAAGGAAGTGGAAACAGGCGATTTCGGCTCATTTCTGTGGGTGTTAGCCCACGGATTCTGGCGCTGCATGGGGTTCCGGCGCAAGATTCTCGAAAATCATACGAGGGGGTCCGCAAGAGGCCTGGAAAGAGGTCCATGTTTCCCAGCGGGGTTAGATGAGGCCTTGTTGGATTTTATGGGCCAAGGAAGTGGAAACAGGCGATTTCGGCTCATTTCTGTGGGTGTTAGCCCACGGACTCTGACGCTGCATGGGGTTCCGGCGCAAGATTCTCGAAAAATCATACGAGGGGGTCCGCAAGAGGCCCAGCAGGAGTTCCATGTTTCCCGGCGGGGTTGGATGAGGCCTGGTTGGATTTTATAGGCCAAGGAAGTGGAAACAGGCGATTTCGGCTCATTTCTGTGGGTGTTAGCCCACGGATTCTGGCGCTGCATGGGGTTCCGGCGCAAATTCTCGAAAAATCATACGAGGGGGTCCGCACGAGGCGCGGCAAGAGGTCCATGTTGCCTGGAGAGGTTGGATGAGGCCTGGTTGGATTTTATGGGCCAAGGAAGTGGAAACAGGCGATTTTCGGCTCATTTCTGTGGGTGTTAGCCCACGGATTATGGCGCTGCATGGGGTTCCGGCGCAAGATTCTCGAAACATCATATGAGGGGGTCCGCACGAGGCCCGGAAAGAGGTCCATGTTGCCCGGCGGGGTTGGATGAGGCCTGGTTGGAATTTATGGGCCAAGGAAGTGGAAACAGGCGATTTCGACTCATTTCTATGGGTGTTAGCCTACGGATTCTAGCGCTGCATGGGGTTCCGGCGCAAGATTCTCAAAAAAGCATACGAGGGGGTCCGCAAGAGGCTCGGCAAGAGGTCCATGTTGCCCGGCGGGGTTGGATGTGGCCTGGTTGGATTTTATGGGCCAAGGAAGTGGAGAAAGGCGATTTCGGCTCATTTCTGTGGGTGTTAGCCCATGGATTCTGGCGCTGCATGGGGTTCCGACGCAAGATTCTCGAAAAATCATACGAGGGGGTCCGTAAGAGGCCCGGCAAGAGGTCCATGTTTCCCGGCGGGGTTTGGATGAGGCCTGGTTGGATTTTATGGGCCAAGGAAGTGGAAACAGGCATTTTCGACTCATTTCTGTGGGTGTTAGCCCACGGATTCTGGCGCTGCATGGGTTCTGGCGCAAGATTCTCGAAAAATCATATGAAGGGGTTCCGCAAGAGGCTCGACAAGAGGTCCATGTTTCCCGGCGGGGTTGGATGAGGCCTGGTTGGATTTTAAGGGCCAAGGAAGTGGAAACAGGCGATTTCGCTCATTTCTATGGGTGTTAGCCCACGGATGCTGGCGCTGTATGGGGTTCCGGCGCAAGATTCTCGAAAAATCATACGAGGGGGTCTGGTAAGAGGCCCGGAAAGCGGTCCATGTTGCCCGGCGGGGTGGATGAGGCCTGGTTGGATTTTATGGGCCAAGGAAGTGGAAACAGGCGATTTCGGCTCATTTCTGTGGGTGTTAGCCTACGGATTATGGCGCTGCATGGGGTTCCGGCGCAAGATTCTCGAAAAATCATACGAGGGGGTCCGCACGAGGCCCGGAAAGAGGTCCATGTTGCCCGGCGGGGTTGGATGAGGCCTGGTTGGAATTTATGGGCCAAGGAAGTGGAAACAGGCGATTTCGACTCATTTCTATGGGTGTTAGCCTACGGATTCTGGCGCTGCAGGGGGTTCCGGCGCAAGATTCTCAAAAAAGCATACGAGGTGGTCCGCAAGAGGCCCGGCAAGAGGTCCATGTTGCCCGGCGGGGTTGGATGTGGCCTGGTTGGATTTTATGGGCCAAGGAAGTGGAGAAAGGCGATTTCGGCTCATTTCTGTGGGTGTTAGCCCATGGATTCTGGCGCTGCATGGGGTTCCGGCGCAAGATTCTCGAAAAATCATACGAGGGGGTCCGTAAGAGGCCCGGCAAGAGGTCCATGTTTCCCGGCGGGTCTGGATGAGGCCTGGTTGGATTTTATGGGCCAAGGAAGTGGAAACAGGCATTTTCGGCTCATTTCTGTGGGTGTTAGCCCACGGATTCTGGCGCTGCATGGGGTTCCGGCGCAAGATTCTCGAAAAATCATACGGGGGGTCCGCAAGAGGCCCGGCAAGAGGTCCATGTTGCCCAGCAGGGTTGGATGAGGCCTGGTTAGATTTTATGGGCCAAGGAAGTGGAAACAGGCGATTTCGGCTCATTTCTGTGGGTGTTAGCCCATGGATTCTGGCGCTGCATGGGGTTCCGGCGCAAGATTCTCGAAAAATAATACGAGGGGGTCCGCAAGAGGCCCGGCAAGAGGTCCATGTTGCCCGGCAGGGTTGGTTGAGGCCTGTTTGGATTTTATGGGCCAAGGAAGTTGAAACAGGCGATTTCGGCTCATTTCTGTGGGTGTTAGCCCACGGATTCTGGCGCTGCATGGGGTTCCGGCGCAAGATTCTTGAAAAATCATACGAGGGGGTCCGCAAGAGGCCCGGCAAGAGGTCCATGTTGGCCGGCGGGGTTGGATGAGGCCTGGTTAGATTTTATGGGCCAAGGAAGTGGAAACAGGCGATTTCGGCTCATTTCTGTGGGTGTTAGCCCATGGATTCTGGCGCTGCATGGGGTTCCGGCGCAAGATTCTCGAATAATCATACGAGGGGGTCCGCAAGAGGCCCGGCAAGAGGTCCATGTTGCCCGGCAGGGTTGGTTGAGGCCTGGTTGGATTTTATGGGCCAAGAAAGTGGAAACAGGCGATTTCGGCTCATTTCTGTGGGTGTTAGCCCACGGATTCTGGCGCTGCATGGGCTTCCGGCGCAAGATTCTCGAAAAATCATACGAGGGGGACCGCAAGAGGCCCGACAAGAGTTCCATGTTGCCCGGCGGGGTTGGATGAGTCCTGGTTGGATTTTATGGGCAAAGGAAGTGGAAACAGGCGATTTCGGCTCATTTCTGTGGGTGTTAGCCCACGGATTCTGGCGCTACATGGGGTTCCGGCGCAAGATTCTCAAAAAATCATACGAGGGATTCCGCAAGAGGCCCGGTAAAAGGTCCATGTTGCCCGGCGGGGTTGGATGAGGCGTTGTCGGATTTTATGGGCCAAGGAAGTGGAAACAGGCGATTTCGGCTCATTTCTGTGGCTGTTAGCCCACGGATTCTGGCGCTGCAAGGGTTCCGGCGCAAGATTCTCGAAAAATCATACGAGGGGGTCCGTAAGAGGCCCGGCAAGAGGTCCATGTTGCCCGGCGGGGTTGGATGAGGCCTGGTTGGATTTTATGGGCCAAGGAAGTGGAAACAGGCGATTTCGGCTCATTTCTGTGGGTGTTAGCCCATGGATTCTGGCGCTGCATGGGGTTCCGGCGCAAGATTCTAGAAAAATCATACGAGGGGGTCTGTATGAGGCCCGGCAAGAGGTCCATGTTTCCCGGCGGGGTTGGATGAGGCCTGGTTGGATTTTATGGGCCAAGGAAGTGGAAACAGGCATTTTCGGCTCATTTCTATGGGTGTTAGCCCACGGATTTTGGCGCTGCATGGGGTTCCGGCGCAAGATTCTCGAAAAATCATACGGGGGGTCCGCAAGAGGCCCGGCAAGAGGTCCATGTTGCCCCGCAGGGTTGGATGAGGCCTGGTTAGATTTTATGGGCCAAGGAAGTGGAAACAGGCGATTTCAGCTCATTTCTGTGGGTGTTAGCCCACGGATTCTGGCGCTGCATGGGGTTCCGGCGCAAGATTCTCGAAAAATCATACGAGGGGGTCCGCAAGAGGCCCGGCAAGAGGTCCATGTTGCCCGACAGGGTTGGATGAGGCCTGGTTGGATTTTATGGGCCAAGGAAGTGGAAACAGGCAATTTCGGCTCATTTCTGTGGGTGTTAGCCCACGGATTCTGGCGCTGCATGGGGTTCCGGCGCAAGATTCTCGAAAAATCATACGAGGGGGTCCGCAAGAGGCCCGGCAAGAGGTCCATGTTGCCCGGCGGGGTTGGATGAGGCCTGGTTGGATTTTATGGGCCAAGGAAGTGGAAAAAGGCGATTTTGGCTCATTTCTGTGGGTGTTAGCCCACGGATTCTGGCGCTGCATGGGGTTCCGCGCAAGATTCTCGAAAAATCATATGAGGGGTCCGCAAGAGGCCCGGCAAGAGGTCCATGTTTCTTGGCGGGGTTGGATGAGGCCTGGTTGGATTTTATGGGCCAAGGAAGTGGAAACAGACGATTTCTGCTCATTTCTGTGGCTGTTAGCCCACGGATTCTGGCGCTGCATGGGGTTCCGGCGCAAGATTCTCGAAAAATCATACGAGGGGGTCCGTAAGAGGCCCGACAAGAGGTCCATGTTCCCCGGCGGGTTGGATGAGGCCTGGTTGGATTTTATGGGCCAAGGAAGTGAAAACAGGCGATTTCGGCTCATTTCTGTGGGTGTTAGCCCACGGATTCTTGCGCTGCATGGGGTTCCGGCGCAAGATTCTCGAAAAATCATACGAGGGGGTCCGTAAAAGGCCCGGCAAGAGGTCCATGTTGCCCGGCGGGGTTGGATGAGGCCTGGTTGGATTTTATGATCCAAGGAAGTGGAAACAGGCGATTTCGGCTCATTTCTGTGGGTGTTAGCCCACGGATTCTGGCGCTGCATGGGCTTCCGGCGCAAGATTCTCGAAAAATCATACGAGGGGGACCGAGAGAGGCCCGGCAAGAGGTCCATGTTGCCCGGCGGGGTTGGATGAGGCATGGTTGGATTTTATGGGCCAAGGAAGTGGAAACAGGCGATTTCGGCTCATTTCTGTGGGTGTTAGCCCACGGATTCTGGCGCTACATGGGGTTCCAGCGCAAGATTCTCAAAAATTCATACGAGGGATTCCGCAAGAGGCCCGGCAAAAGGTCCATGTTGCCCGGCGGGGTTGGATGAGGCGTTGTCGGATTTTATGGGCCAAGGAAGTGGAAACAGGCGATTTCGGCTCATTTCTGTGGCTGGTAGCCTACGGATTCTGGCGCTGCAAGGGGTTCCGGCGTAAGATTCTCGAAAAATCATACGAGGGGGTCCGCAAGAGGCCCGGCAAGAGGTCCATGTTGCCCGGCGGGGTTGGATGAGGCCTGGTTGGATTTTATGGGCCAAGGAAGTGGAAACAAGCGATTTCGGCTCATTTCTGTGGGTGTTAGCCCACAAATTCTGGCGCTGCATGGGGTTCCGGCGCAAGATTCTCGAAAAATCATACGAGGGGGTCCGTATGAGGCCCGGCAAGAGGTCTATGTTGCCTAGTGGGGTTGGATGAGGCCTGGTTGGATTTTATGGGCCAAGGAAGTGGAAACAGGCGATTTTGGCTCATTTCTGTGGGTGTTAGCCCACGGATTCTGGCGCTGCATGGTGTTCCGGCACAAGATTCTCGAAAAATCATACGAGGGGGTCCACAAGAAGCCCGGCAAGAGGTCCATGTTGCCCGGTGGGGTTGGATGAGGCCTGGTTGGATTTTATGGGCCAAGGAAGTGGAAACAGGCGATTTCGGCTCATTTCTGTGGGTGTTAGCCCACGGATTCTGGCGCTGCATGGGGTTCCGGCGCAAGATTCTCGAAAAATCATATAAGGGGGTCTGTAAGAGGCCCGGCAAGAGGTCCATGTTTCCCGGGGGGTTGGATGAGGCCTGGTTGGATTTTATGGGCCAACGAAGTGGAAACAGGCGATTTCGGCTCATTTCTGTGGGTGTTAGCCCACGGATTCTGGCGCTGCATGGGGTTCCGGCGCAAGATTCTCAAAAACTCATACGAGGGGGTTCGCAAGAGGCCCGGCAAGAGGTCCATGTTGCCTGGCGGGGTCGGATGAGGCCTGGTTGGATTTTATGGGCCAAGGAAGTGGAAACAGGCGATTTCGGCTCATTTCTGTGGGTGTTAGCCCACAGATTCTGGCGCTGCATGGGGTTCCGGCGCAATATTCACGAAATATCATACGAGGGGGTCCGTAAGAGGCTCGGAAAGAGGTCCATGTTTCCCGGCGGGGTTGGATGAGGCCTGGTTGGATTTTATGGGCAATGGAAGTGGAAACAGGCGATTTCGGCTCATTTCTGTGGGTGTTAGCCCACGGATTCTGGCGCTGCATGGGGTTCCGGCGCAAGATTCTCGAAAAATCATACGAGGGGGTCCGCAAGAGGCCCGGCAAGAGGTCCATGTTGCCCGGCGGGGTTGGATGAGGCCTGGTCGGATTTTATTGGCCAAGGAAGTGGAAACAGGCGATTTCGGCTAATTTCTGTGGGTGTTAGCCCACGGATTCTGGCGCTGCATGGGGTTCCGGCGCAAGATTCTCGAAAAATCATACGAGGGGGTCCGTAAGAGGCCGGCAAGAGGTCCATGTTGCCCGGCGGGGTTGGATGAGGCCTGGTTGGATTTTATGGGGCAAGGAAGTGGAAACAGGCGATTTCGGCTCATTTCTGTGGGTGTTAGCCCACGGATTATGGCGCTGCATGGGGTTCTGGTGCAAGATTCTCGAAAAATCATACGAGGGGGTCCGCAAGAGGCCTGGCAAGAGGTCCATGTTGCCCGGCGGGTTGGATGAGGCCTGGTTGGATTTTATGGGCCAAGGAAGTGGAAACAGGCGATTTCGCCTCATTTCTGTGGGTGTTAGCCCACGGATTATGGCGCTGCATGGGGTTCTGGTGCAAGATTCTCGAAAAATCATACGAGGGGGTCCGCAAGAGGCCTGGCAAGAGGTCCATGTTGCCCGGCGGGGTTGGATGAGGCCTGGTTGGATTTTATTGGCCAAGGAAGTGGAAACAGGCGATTTCGGCTCATTTCTGTGGGTGTTAGCCCACGGATTCTGGCGCTGCATGGGGTTCCGGCGCAAGATTCTCGAAAAATCATACGAGGGGGTCCGCAAGAGGCCCGGTAAGAGGTCCATGTTGCCCGGCGGGGTTGGACGAGGCCTGGTTGGATTTTATGGGCCAAGGAAGTGGAAACAGGCGATTTCGGCTCATTTCTGTGGGTGTTAGCCCACGTATTCTGGCACTGCATAAAGTTCCGGTGCATGATTCTCGAAAAATCATACGAGGGGGTCCGCAAGAGGCCCGAAAAGAGGTCCATGTTGCCCGGTGGGGTTGGATGAGGCCTGGTTGGATTTTATGGGCCAAGGAAGTGGAAACAGCCGATTTCGGCTCATTTCTATGGGTGTTAGCCCACGGATTCTGGCGCTGCATGGGGTTCCGGCGCAAGATTCTCGAAAAATCATACGAGGGGGTCCGTAAGAGGCCCAGCAAGAGGTCCAAGTTGCCCGGCAGGGTTGGATGAGGCCTGGTTGGATTTTATGGGCCAAGGAAATGGAAACAGGCGATTTCGGCTCATTTCTGTGGGTGTTAGCCCACGGATTCTGGCGCTGCATGGGGTTCCGGTGCAAGATTCTCGAAAACCCATACGAGGGGGTCCGCAAGAGGCCCAGCAAGAGGTCCATGTTGCCCGGCGGGGTTGGATGAGGCCTGATTGGATTTTAAGGGCCAAGGAAGTGGAAACAGGCGATTTCGGCTCATTTCTGTGGGTGTTAGACCACGGATTCTGGCGCTGCATGAGGTTCCGGTGCAAGATTCACAAAAAATCATACGAGGGGGTCCGCACGAGGCCCGGCAAGAGGTCCATGTTGCCCGGAGGGGTTGGGTGAGGCCTGGTTGGATTTTATGGGCCAAAGAAGTTGAAACAGGCCATTTCGGCTCATTTCTGTGGGTGTTAGCCCACAGATTCTGGCGCTGCATGGGGTTCCGGCGCAATATTCACGAAATATCATACGAGGGGGTCCGTAAGAGGCCCGGCAAGAGGTCCATGCTGCCCGGCGGGGTTGGATGACGCCTAGTTGGATTTAATAGGCCAAGGAAGTGGAAACAGGCGATTTCGGCTCATTTCTGTGGGTGTTAGCCCACGGATTCTGGCGCTGCATGGGGTTCCGGCGCAAGATTCTCGAAAACTCATACGAGGGGCTCCGCAAGAGGCCCGACAAGAGGTCCATGTTGCCCGGCGGGGTTGGATGAGGCCTGGTTGGATTTTATGGGCCAAGGAAGTGGAAACAGGCAATTTAGGCTCATTTCTGTGGGTGTTAGCCCACGGATTCTGGCGCTGCATGGGGTTCCGGCGCAAGATTCTCGAAAAATCATACGAGGGGGTCCGCAAGAGGCCCGACAAGAGGTCCATGTTGCCCGGCGGGGTTGGATGAGGCCTGGTTGGATTTTATGGGGCAAGGAAGTGGAAAAAGGCGATTTCGGCTCATTTCTATGGGTGTTAGCCACGGATTCTGGCGCTGCATGGGGTTCCGGCGCAAGATTCTCAAAAAATCATACGAGGGGGTCCGTAAGAGGCCCGGCAAGAGGTCCATGTTGCCCGGCGGGGTTGGATGAGGCCTGGTTGGTTTTATGGGCCAAGGAAGTGGAAACAGGCGATTTCAGCTCATTTCTGTGGGTGTTAGCCCACGGATTCTGGCGCTGCATGGGGTTCCGGTGCAAGATTCTCAAAAAATCATACGAGGGGGTCCGTAAGAGGCCCGGCAAGAGGTCCATGTTGCCCGGCGGGGTTGGATGAGGCCTGGTTGGATTTTATGGGCCAAGGAAGTGGAAACAGGCGATTTCGGCTCATTTTTGTGGGTGTTAGCCCACGGATTCTGGCGCTGCATGGGGTTTCGGCGCACGATTCTCGAAAAATCATATGAGGGGGTCCGCAAGAGGCCCGGAAAGAGGTCCATGATGCCCGGCGGGGTTGGATGAGGCCTGATTGGATTTTATTGGCCAAGGATGTGGAAACAGGAGATTTCGGCTCATTTTTGTGGGTGCTAGCCCACGGATTCTGGCGCTGCATGGGGTTCCGGCGCACGATTCTCGAAAAATCATATGAGGGGGTCGGCAAGAGGTCCATGTTGCCCAGCGGGGTTGGATGAGGCCTGGTTGGATTTTATGGGCCAAGGAAGTGGAAACAGGCGATTTCGGCTCATTTCTGTGGGTGTTAGCCCACGGATTCTGGCGCTGCATGGGGTTCCGGCGCAAGATTCTCGAAAAATCATACGAGGGGGTCCGCAAGAGGCCCGGAAAGAGGTCCATGTATCCCGGCGGGGTTGGATGCGGCCTGGTTGGATTTTATGGGCCATGGAAGTGGAAACAGGCGATTTCGGCTCATTTTTGTGGGTGTTAGCCCACGGATTCTGGCGCTGCATGGGGTTCCGGTGCAAGATTCTCGAAAAATCATACGAGGGGGTCCGCACGAGGCCCGGCAAGAGGTCCATGTTTCCCGGCGGGGTTGGATGAGGTCTGGTTGGATTTTATGTGACAAGGAAGTGGAAACAGGCGATTTCGGCTCATTTCTGTGGGTGTTAGCCCATGGATTCTGGCGCTGCATGGGGTTCCGGGGCAAGATTCTCGAAAAATCATACGAGGGGGTCCGCACGAGGCCCGGCAAGAGGTCCATGTTGCCCCGCGGGGTTGGATGAGGCCTGGTTGGATTTTATGGGCCAAGGAAGTGGAAACAGGCGATTTCCGCTCATTTCTGTGGGTGTTAGCCCACGGATTCTGGCGCTGCGTGGGGTTCCGGCGCAAGATTCTCGAAAAATCATACGAGGGGGTCCGTAAGAGGCCCGGCAAGAGGTCCAAGTTGCCCGGCAGGGTTGGATGAGGCCTGGTTGGATTTTATGGGCCAAGGAAATGGAAACAGGCGATTTCGGCTCATTTCTGTGGGTGTTAGCCCACGGATTCTGGCGCTGCACGGGGTTCCGACGCAAGATTCTTGAAAACCCATACGAGGGGGTCCGCAAGAGGCCCGGCAAGAGGTCCATGTTTCCCGGCGGGGTTGGATGAGGCCTGGTTGGATTTTATGGGCCAAGGAAGTGGAAACAGGCGATTTCGGCTCATTTCTGTGTGTGTTAGCCCACGGATTCTGGCGCTGCATGGGGTTCCGGCGCAAGATTCACGAAACATCATACGAGGGGGTCCGCACGAGGCCCGGCAAGAGGTCCATGTTGCCCGGAGGGGTTGGGTGAGGCCTGGTTGGATTTTATGGGCCAAAGAAGTGGAAACAGGCGATTTCGGCTCATTTCTGTGGGTGTTAGCCCACGGATTCTGGCGCTGCATGGGGTTCCGGCGCAAGTTTCTCAAAATATTATACGAGGGGGTCCGTAAGAGGCCCGGCAAGAGGTCCATGTCGCCCGGCGGGGTTGGATGACGCCTGGTTGGATTTTATGGGCCAAGGAAGTGGAAACAGGCAATTTCGGCTCATTTCTGTGGGTGTTAGCCCACGGATTCTGGCGCTGCATGGGGTTCCGGCGCAAGATTCTCGAAAACTCATATGAGGGGGTCCGCAAGAGGCCCGACAAGAGGTCCATGTTGCCCGGCGGGGTTGGATGAGGCCTGGTTGGATTTTATGGGCCAAGGAAGTGGAAACAGGCAATTTCGGCTCATTTTTGTGGGTGTTAGCCCACAGATTCTGGCGCTGCATGGGGTTCCGGCGAGAGATTCTCGAAAAATCATACGAGGGGGTCCGCAAGAGGCCCGGCAAGAGGTCCATGTTGCCCGGCGGGGTTGGATGAGGCCTGGTTGGATTTTATGGGCTAAGGAAGTGGAAAAAGGCGATTTCGGCTCATTTCTGTGGGTGTTAGCCCACGGATTCTGGCGCTGCATGGGGTTCCGGCGCAAGATTCTCAAACAATCATACGAGGGGGTTCGCACGAGGCCCGGCTAGAGGTCCATGTTTCCCGGAGGGGTTGGATGAGGCCTGGTTGGATTTTATGGGCCAAGGAAGTGGAAACAGGCGATTTCAGCTCATTTCTGTGGGTGTTAGCCCACGGATTCTGGCGCTGCATGGGGTTCCGGGGCAAGATTCTCAAAAAATCATACGAGGGGGTCCGCAAGAGGCCCGGCAAGAGGTCCATGTTGCCCGGCGGGGTTGGATGAGGCCTGGTTGGATTTTATGAGCCAAGGAAGTGAAAACAGGCGATTTCAGCTCATTTCCGTGGGTGTTAGCCCCCGGATTCTGGCGCTGCATGGGGTTCCGGCGCAAGATTCTCGAAAAATCATACAAAGGGGTCCGCACGAGGCCCGGCAAGAGGTCCATGTTGCCGGGCGGGGTTGGATGAGGCCTGGTTGGATTTTATGGACCAAGGAAGTGTAAACAGGCGATTACGGCTCATTTCTATGGGTGTTAGCCCACGGATTCTGGCGCTGCATGGGGTTCCGGCGCAAGATTCTCGAAAAATCATACGAGGGGGTCCGCACGAGGCCCGGCAAGAGGTCCATGTTGCCCGGCGGGGTTGGATGAGGCCTGGTTGGATTTTATGGGCCAAGGAAGTGGAAACAGGCGATTTCAGCTCATTTCTTTGGGTGTTAGCCCACGGATTCTGGCGCTGCGTGGGGTTCCGGCGCAAGATTCTCGAAAAATCATACGAGGGGGTCCGTATGAGTCCCGGCAAGAGGTCTAAGTTGCCCGGAAGGGTTGGATGAGGCCTGGTTGGATTTTATGGGCCAAGGAAATGGAAACAGGCGATTTCGGCTCATTTCTGTGGGTGTTAGCCCACGGATTCTGGCGCTGCATGGGGTTCCGGCGCAAGATTCTAGAAAACCCATATGAGGGGGTCCGCAAGAGGCCCCGCAAGAGGTCCATGTTGCCCCGCGGGGTTGGATGAGGCCTGGTTGGATTTTATGGGCCAAGGAAGTGGAAACAGGCGATTTCGGCTCATTTCTGTGGGTGTTAGCCCACGGATTCTGGCGCTGCATGGGGTTCCGGCGCAAGATTCACGAAAAATCATACGAGGGGGTCCGCACGAGGCCCGGCAAGAGGTCCATGTTGCCCGGAGGGGTTGGGTGAGGCCTGGTTGGATTTTATGGGCCAAAGAAGTGGAAACAGGCGATTTCGGCTCATTTCTGTGGGTGTTAGCCCACGGATTCTGGCGCTGCATGGGGTTCCGGCGCAAGTTTCTCAAAATATTATACGAGGGGGTCCGTAAGAGGCCCGGCAAGAGGTCCATGTTGCCCGGCGGGGTTGGATGACGCCTGGTTGGATTTTATGGGCCAAGGAAGTGGAAACAGGCGATTTCGGCTCATTTCTGTGGGTGTTAGCCCACGGATTCTGGCGCTGCATGTGGTTCCGGCGCAAGATTCTCAAAAACTCATACGAGGGGGTCCGCAAGAGGCCCGAAAAGAGGTCCATGTTGCCCGGCGGGGTTGGATGAGGTCTGGTATGATTTTATGGGCCAAGGAAGTGGAAACAGGCGATTTCAGCTCATTTCTGTGGGTGTTAGACCATGAATTCTGGCGCTGCATGGGGTTCCGGCGCAAGATTCTCGAAAAATCATATGAGGGGGTCCGCACGAGGCCCGGCAAGAGGCCCATGTTGCCCGGCGGGGTTAGATGAGGCCTGGTTGGATTTTATGGGCCAAGGAAGTGGAAACAGGCGATTTCGGCTCATTTCTGTGGGTGTTAGCCCACGGATTCTGGCGCTGCATGGGGTTCCGGCGCAAGATACTCAAAAATTCATACAAGGGGGTCCGCACGAGGCCCGCCAAGAGGTCCATGTTGCCCGGCGGGGTTGGATGAGGCCTGGTTGGATTTTATGGGCCAAGGAAGTGGAAACAGGCGATTTCGGCTCATTTCTGTAGGTGTTAGCCCACGGATTCTGGCGCTGCATGGAGTTCCGGCGCAAAATTCTCGAAACATCATACGAGGGGATCCGCAAGAGGCCCGGCAAGAGGTCCATGTTGCCCGACGGGGTTGGATGAGGCCTGGTTGGCATTTATGGGCCAAAGAAGTGGAAACAGGCGATTTCGGCTCATTTCTGTGGGTGTTAGCCCACGGATTCTGGCGCTGCATGGGGTTCCGGCGCAAGATTCACGAAAAATCATACGAGGGGGTCCGTAAAAGGCCCGGCAAGAGGTCCATGTTGCCCGGAGGGGTTGGGTGAGGCCTGGTTGGATTTTATGGGCCAAAGAAGTGGAAACAGGCGATTTCGGCTCATTTCTGTGGGTGTTAGCCCACGGATTCTGGCGCTGCATGGGGTTCCGGCGCAAAATTCTCGAAAAATCATACGAGGGGGTCCGTAAGAGGCCCGGAAAAAGGTCCATGTTGCCCGGCGGGGTTGGATGACGCCTGGTTGGATTTTATGGGCCAAGGAAGTGGAAACAGGCGATTTTGGCTCATTTCTGTGGGTGTTAGCCCACGGATTCTGGCGCTGCATGGGGTTCCGGCGCAAGATTCTCGAAAACTCATACGAGGGGGTCCGCAAGAGGCCAGGCAAGAGGTCCATGTTGCCCGGCGGGGTTGGATGAGGTCTGGTTGGATTTTATGGGCCAAGGAAGTGGAAACAGGCGATTTCGGCTCATTTCTGTGGGTGTTAGCCCACGAATTCTGGCGCTGCATGGGGTTCCGGCGCAAGATTCTCGAAAAATCATTTGAGGGGGTCCGCATGAGGCCCGGCAAGAGGTCCATATTGCCCGGCGGGGTTGGATGAGGCCTGGTTGGATTTTATGGGCCAAGGAAGTGGAAACAGGTGATTTCGGCTCATTTCTGTGGGTGTTAGGCCACGGATTCTGGCGCTGCATGGGGTTCCGACGCAAGATTCTCGAAAAATCATACGAGGGGGTCCGCACGAGGCCCGACAAGAGGTCCATGTTGCTCGGCAGGGTTGGATGAGGCCTGGTTGGATTTTATGGGCCAAGGAAGTGGAAACAGGCGATTTCCGCTCATTTCTGTGGGTGTTAGCCCATGGATTCTGGCGCTACATGGGGTTCCGGCGCAAGATTCTCGAAAACTCATACGAGGGGGTCCACAAGAGGCCCGGCAAGAGGTCCATATTGCCCGGCGGGGTTGGATGAGGCCTGGTTGGATTTTATGGGCCAAGGAAGTGGAAACAGGCGATTTCGGCTCATTTGTGTTGGTGTTAGCCCACGGATTCTGGCGCTGCATGGGGTTCCGGTGCAAAATTCTCGAAAAATCATACGAGGGGGTCCGTAAGAGGCCCGGAAAAAGGTCCATGTTGCCCGGCGGGGTTGGATGAGGCCGTGTTGGATTTTATGGGCCAAGGAAGTGGAAACAGGTGATTTCGGCTCATTTCTGTGGGTGTTAGGTCACGAATTCTGGCGCTGCATGGGGTTCCGGCGCAAGATTCTCGAAAAATCATTTGAGGGGGTCCGCATGAGGCCCGACAAGAGGTCCATATTGCCCGGCGGGGTTGGATGAGGCCTGGTTGGAATTTATGGGCCAAGGAAGTGGAAACAGGCGATTTCGGCTCATTTCTGTGGGTGTTAGCCCACAGATTCTGGCGCTGCATGGGGTTCCGGTGCAAGATTCTCGAAAAATCATACGAGGGGGTCCGCAAGAGGCCCGGCAAGAGGTCCATGTTGCCCGGCGGGGTTTGATGAGGCCTGGTTGGATTTTATGGGCCAAGGAAGTGGAACAAGGCGATTTCGGCTCATTTCTGTGGGTGTTAGCCCACGGATTCTGGCGCTGCATATGGTTCCGGCGCAAGATTCTCAAACAATCATACGAGGGGGTCCGTAAGAGGCCCGGCAAGAGGTCCATGTTGCCCGACGGGGTTGGATGAGGCCTGGTTGGATTTTATGGGCCAAGGAAGCGGAAACAGGCGATTTCAGCTCATTTCTGTGGGTGTTAGCCCACGGATTCTGGCGCTGCATGGGGTTCCGGCGCAAGATTCTCGAAAAATCATACGAGGGGGTCCGTAAGAGGCCCGGCAAGAGGTCCATGTTGCCCGGCGGGGTTGGATGAGGCCTGGTTGGATTTTATGGGCCAAGGAAGTGGAAACAGGCGATTTCGGCTCATTTTTGTGGGTGTTAGGCCACGGATTCTGGTGCTGCATGGGGTTTCGGCGCACGATTCTCGAAAAATCATATGAGGGGGTCCGCAAGAGGCCCGGAAAGAGGTCCATGTTGCCCGACGGGGTTGGATGAGGCCTGGTTGGATTTTATGGGCCAAGGAAGTGGAAACAGGCGATTTCGGCTCATTTTTGTGGGTGTTAGCCCACGGATTCTGGCCTGCATGGGGTTCCGGCGCAAGATTCTCGAAACATCATACGAGGGGATCCGCAAGAGGCCCGGCAAGAGGTCCATGTTGCCCGACGGGGTTGGATGAGGCCTGGTTGGTATTTATGGGCCAAAGAAGTGGAAACAGGCGATTTCGGCTCATTTCTGTGGGTGTTAGCCCACGGATTCTGGCGCTGCATGGGGTTCCGGCGCAAGATTCACGAAAAATCATACGAGGGGGTCCGTAAAAGGCCCGGCAAGAGGTCCATGTTGCCCGGAGGGGTTGGGTGAGGCCTGGTTGGATTTTATGGGCCAAAGAAGTGGAAACAGGCGATTTCGGCTCATTTCTGTGGGTGTTAGCCCACGGATTCTGGCGCTGCATGGGGTTCCGGCGCAAAATTCTCGAAAAATCATACGAGGGGGTCCGTAAGAGGCCCGGAAAAAGGTCCATGTTGCCCGGCGGGGTTGGATGACGCCTGGTTGGATTTTATGGGCCAAGGAAGTGGAAACAGGCGATTTCGGCTCATTTCTGTGGGTGTTAGCCCACGGATTCTGGCGCTGCATGGGGTTCCGGCGCAAGATTCTCGAAAACTCATACGAGGGGGTCCGCAAGAGGCCAGGCAAGAGGTCCATGTTGCCCGGCGGGGTTGGATGAGGTCTGGTTGGATTTTATGGGCCAAGGAAGTGGAAACAGGCGATTTCGGCTCATTTCTGTGGGTGTTAGCCCACGAATTCTGGCGCTGCATGGGGTTCCGGCGCAAGATTCTCGAAAAATCATTTGACGGGGTCCGCATGAGGCCCGGCAAGAGGTCCATATTGCCCGGCGGGGTTGGATGAGGCCTGGTTGGATTTTATGGGCCAAGGAAGTGGAAACAGGTGATTTCGGCTCATTTCTGTGGGTGTTAGGCCACGGATTCTGGCGCTGCATGGGGTTCCGACGCAAGATTCTCGAAAAATCATACGAGGGGGTCCACACGAGGCCCGACAAGAGGTCCATGTTGCTCGGCAGGGTTGGATGAGGCCTGGTTGGATTTTATGGGCCAAGGAAGTGGAAACAGGCGATTTCCGCTCATTTCTGTGGGTGTTAGCCCATGGATTCTGGCGCTACATGGGGTTCCGGCGCAAGATTCTCGAAAACTCATACGAGGGGGTCCACAAGAGGCCCGGCAAGAGGTCCATATTGCCCGGCGGGGTTGGATGAGGCCTGGTTGGATTTTATGGGCCAAGGAAGTGGAAACAGGCGATTTCGGCTCATTTGTGTTGGTGTTAGCCCACGGATTCTGGCGCTGCATGGGGTTCCGGTGCAAAATTCTCGAAAAATCATACGAGGGGGTCCGTAAGAGGCCCGGAAAAAGGTCCATGTTGCCCGGCGGGGTTGGATGAGGCCGTGTTGGATTTTATGGGCCAAGGAAGTGGAAACAGGTGATTTCGGCTCATTTCTGTGGGTGTTAGGTCACGAATTCTGGCGCTGCATGGGGTTCCGGCGCAAGATTCTCGAAAAATCATTTGAGGGGGTCCGCATGAGGCCCGACAAGAGGTCCATATTGCCCGGCGGGGTTGGATGAGGCCTGGTTGGAATTTATGGGCCAAGGAAGTGGAAACAGGCGATTTCGGCTCATTTCTGTGGGTGTTAGCCCACAGATTCTGGCGCTGCATGGGGTTCCGGTGCAAGATTCTCGAAAAATCATACGAGGGGGTCCGCAAGAGGCCCGGCAAGAGGTCCATGTTGCCCGGCGGGGTTGGATGAGGCCTGGTTGGATTTTATGGGCCAAGGAAGTGGAACAAGGCGATTTCGGCTCATTTCTGTGGGTGTTAGCCCACGGATTCTGGCGCTGCATATGGTTCCGGCGCAAGATTCTCAAACAATCATACGAGGGGGTCCGTAAGAGGCCCGGCAAGAGGTCCATGTTGCCCGACGGGGTTGGATGAGGCCTGGTTGGATTTTATGGGCCAAGGAAGCGGAAACAGGCGATTTCAGCTCATTTCTGTGGGTGTTAGCCCACGGATTCTGGCGCTGCATGGGGTTCCGGCGCAAGATTCTCGAAAAATCATACGAGGGGGTCCGTAAGAGGCCCGGCAAGAGGTCCATGTTGCCCGGCGGGGTTGGATGAGGCCTGGTTGGATTTTATGTGCCAAGGAAGTGGAAACAGGCGATTTCGGCTCATTTTTGTGGGTGTTAGGCCACGGATTCTGGTGCTGCATGGGGTTTCGGCGCACGATTCTCGAAAAATCATATGAGGGGGTCCGCAAGAGGCCCGGAAAGAGGTCCATGTTGCCCGACGGGGTTGGATGAGGCCTGGTTAGATTTTATGGGCCAAGGAAGTGGAAACAGGCGATTTCGGCTCATTTTTGTGGGTGTTAGCCCACGGATTCTGGCCTGCATGGGGTTCCGTCGCACGATTCTCGAAAAATCATATGAGGGGGTCCGCAAGAGGCCCGGCAAGAGGTCCATGTTGCCCGGCGGGGTTGGATGAGGCCTGGTTGGATTTTATGGGCCAAGGAAGTGGAAACAGGCGATTTCGGCTCATTTCTGTGGGTGTTAGCCCACGGATTCTGGCGCTGCATGGGGTTCCGGCGCAAGATTCTCGAAAAATCATACGAGGGGGTACGCAAGAGGCCCGGAAAGAGGTCCATGTTGCCCGGCGGGGTTGGATGAGGCCTGGTTGGATTTTATGGACCAAGGAAGTGGAAACAGGCGATTTCGGCTCATTTCT
Organism: Solanum rostratum; assembly: GCA_029948455.1. NCBI lineage: Eukaryota > Viridiplantae > Streptophyta > Magnoliopsida > Solanales > Solanaceae > Solanum > Solanum rostratum. Next base: position 9,621,202 of record CM057046.1, read on the forward strand.
ATGGGTGTTAGCCCACGGATTCTGGCGCTGCATGGGGTTCCGGCGCAAGATTCTTGTAAAATCATACGAGGGGGTCCGCACGAGGCCTGGCAAGAGTTCCATGTTGGTAGGCGGGGTTGGATGAGGCCTGGTTGGATTTTATGGGCCAAGGAAGTGGAAACATGCGATTTCAGCTCATTTCCGTGGGTGTTAACCCACGGATTCTGGCGCTGCATGGGGTTCCGGCGCAAGATTCTCGAAAAATCATACGAGGGGGTCCGTAAGAGTCTTGGCAAGAGGTCCATGTTGCCCGGCGGGGTTGTATGAGGCCTGGTTGGATTTTATGGGCCAAGGAAGTGGAAACAGGCGATTTCGGCTCATTTCTGTGGGTGTTAGCCCACGGATTCTGGCGCTGCAGGGGGTTCCGGCGCAAGATTCTTGAAAAATCATACGAGGGGGTCCGCAAGAGGCCCGGCAAGAGGTCCATGTTTCTCGGCGGGGTTGGATGAGGCCTGGTTGGAATTTATGGGCCAAGGAAGTGGAAACAGGCGATTTTAGCTCATTTTTGTGGGTGTTAGCCCACGGATTCTGGCGCTGCATGGGGTTCCGGCGCAAGATTCTCGAAACATCATACGAGGGGGTCCGCACGAGGCCCGGCAAGAGGTCCATGTTGCCCGGCGGGGTTGGATGAGGCCTGGTTGGATTTTATGGGACAAGGAAGTGGAAACAGGTGATTTCGGCTCATTTCTGTGGGTGTTAGCCCACGAATTCTGGCGCTGCATGGGGTTCCGGCGCAAGATTCTCGAAAAATCATACGAGGGGGTCCGTAAGAGGCTTGGCAAGAATCCCATGTTGCCCGGCGGGGTTGGATGAGGCCTGGTTGGATTTTATGGGCCAAGGAAGTGGAAACAGGCGATTTCGACTCATTTCTGTGGGTGTTAGCCCACGGATTCTGGCGCTGCATGGGGTTCCGGCGCAAGATTCTCGAAAAATCATACGAGGGGGTCCGCAAGAGGCCCGGCAAGAGGTCCATGTTGCTCAGCGGGGTTGGATGAGGCCGTGTTGGATTTTATGGGCCAAGGAAGTGGAAACAGGCGATTTCGGCTCATTTCTGTGGGTGTTAGCCCACGGATTCTGGCGCTGCATGGGGTTCCGGCGCAAGATTCTCGAAAAATCATACGAGGGGGTCCGTAAGAGGCCGTACAAGAAGTCCATGTTACCCGGCGGGTTGGATGAGGCCTGGTTGGATTTTATGGGCCAAGGAAGTGGAAACAGGCGATTTCGGCTCATTTCTGTGGGTGTTAGCCCACGGATTCTGGCGCTGCATGGGGTTCCGGCGCAAGATTCTCAAAAAATCATACGAGGGGGTCCGCAAGAGGCCCGGCAAGAGGTCCATATTGCCCGGCGGGGTTGGATGAGGCCTGGTTTGATTTTATGGGCCAAGGAAGTGGAAACAGGCGATTTCGGCTTATTTCTGTGGGTGTTAGCCCACGTATTCTGGCGCTGCATGGGGTTCCGGTGCAAGATTCTCGAAAAATCATACGAGGGGGTCCGTAAGAGGCCCAGCAAGAGGTCCATGTTGCTCGGCGGGGTTGGATGAGGCCTGGTTGGATTTTATGGGCCAAGGAAGTGGAAACAGGCGATTTCGGCTCATTTCTGTGGGTGTTAGCCCACGGATTCTGGCGCTGCATGGGGTTCCGGCGCAAGATTCTCGAAAAATCTTACGAGGGGGTCCGTAAGAGGCCCGGCAAGAGGTCCATGTTGCCCGGCGGGGTTGGATGAGGCCTGGTTGGATTTTATGGGCCAAGGAAGTGGAAATAGGCGATTTCGGCTCATTTCTGTGGGTGTTAGCCCACGGATTCTGGCGCTGCATGGGGTTCCGGCGCAAGATTCACGCAAAATCATACGAGGGGGTCCGCAAGAGCCCCGGCAAGAGGTCCATGTTGCCCGGCGGGGTTGGATGAGGCCTGGTAGGATTTTATGGGCCAAGGAAGTGGAAACAGGCGATTTCAGCTCATTTCTGTGGGTGTTAGCCCACGGATTCTGGCGCTGCATGGGGTTCCGGCGCAAGATTCTTGAAAACTCATACGAGGGGGGTCCGTAAGAGTCCTGGCAAGAGGTCCATGTTGCCCGGCGGGGTTGGATGAGGCCTGGTTGGATTTTATGGGCCAAGGAAGTGGAAACAGGCGATTTCGGCTCATTTCTGTGGGTGTTAGCCCACGGATTCTGGCGCTGCATGGGGTTCCGGCGCAAGATTCTCGAAAAATCATACGAGGGGGTCCGCAAGAGGCCCGACAAGAGGTCCATGTTGCCCGGCGGGGTTGGATGAGGCCTGGTTGGGTTTTATGGGCCAAGGAAGTGGAAACAGGCGATTTCGGCTCATTTCTGTGGGTGTTAGCCCACGGATTCTGGCGCTGCATGGGGTTCCGGCGCAAGATTCTTGAAAACTCATACGAGGGGGGTCCGTAAGAGTCCTGGCAAGAGGTCCATGTTGCCCGGCGGGGTTGGATGAGGCCTGGTTGGATTTTATGGGCCAAGGAAGTGGAAACAGGCGATTTCGGCTCATTTCTGTGGGTGTTAGCCCACGGATTCTGGCGCTGCATGGGGTTCCGGCGCAAGATTCTCGAAAAATCATACGAGGGGGTCCGCAAGAGGCCCGGCAAGAGGTCCATGTTGCCCGGCAGGGTTGGATGAGGCCTGGTGGATTTTATGGGCCAAGGAAGTGGAAACAGGCGATTTCGGCTCATTTCTGTGGGTGTTAGCCCACGTATTCTGGCGCTGCATGGGGTTCCGGCGCAAGATTCTCGAAAAATCATACGAGGGGGTCCGTAAGAGGCCCGGCAAGAGGACCATGTTGCCCGGCGGGGTTGGATGAGGCCTGGTTGGATTTTATGGGCCAAGGAAGTGGAAACAGGCGATTTCGGCTCATTTCTGTGGGTGTTAGCCCACGGATTCTGGCGCTGCATGGGGTTCCGGCGCATGATTCTCGAAAAATCATACGAGGGGGTCCGCAAGAGGCCCGGCAAGAGGTCCATGTTGCCCGGCGGGGTTGGATGAGGCTTGGTTGGATTTTATGGGCCAAGGAAGTGGAAACAGGCGATTTCGGCTCATTTCTGTGGGTGTTAGCCACGGATTCTGGCGCTGCATGGGGTTCCGGCGCAAGATTCTCGAAAAATCATACGAGGGGATCCGCATGTGGCCCGGCAAGAGGTCCATGTTGCCCGGCGGGGTTGGATGAGGCCTGGTTGGATTTTATGGGCCAAGGAAGTGGAAATAGGCGATTTCGGCTCATTTCAGTGGGTGTTAGCCCACGGATTCTGGCGCTGCATGGGGTTCCGGTGCAAGATTCTCGAAAAATCTTACGAGGGGGTCCGCATGAGGCCCAACAAGAGGTCCATGTTGCCCGGCGGGGTTGGATGAGGCCTAGTTGGATTTTATGGGCCAAGGAAGTGGAAACAGGCGATTTCGGCTCATTTCTGTGGGTGTTAGCCCACGGATTCTGGCGCTGCATGGGGTTCCGACGGAAGATTCTCGAAAAATCATACGAGGGGGTCTGCAAGAGGCCCGGCAAGAGGTCCATGTTGCCCGGCGGGGTTGGATGAGGCCTGGTTGGATTTTATGGGCCAAGGAAGTGGAAACAGGCAATTTCGGCTCATTTCTGTGGGTGTTAGCCCACGGATTCTGGCGCTGCATGGGGTTCCAGCGCAAGATTCTCGAAAAATCATACGAGGGGGTCCGTAAGAGGCCCGGCAAGAGGTCCATGTTGCCCGGCGGGGTTGGATGAGGCCTGGTTGGATTTTATGGGCCAAGGAAGTGGAAACAGGCAATTTCGGCTCATCTCTGTGGGCGTTAGCCCACGGATTCTGGCGCTGCATGGAGTTCCGGCGCAAGATTATCGAAAAATCATACGAGGGGGTCCGTAAGAGGCCCGGCATAAGGTCCATGTTGCTCGGCGGGGTTGGATGAGGCCTGGTTTGATTTTATGGGCCAAGGAAGTGTGAACAGGCGATTTCGGCTCATTTCTGTGGGTGTTAGCCCACGGATTCTGGCGCTGCATGGGGTTCCGGCGCAAGATTCTCGTAAACTCATACGAGGGGGTCCGCAAGAGACCCGACAAGAGGTCCATGTTGCCCGGCGGGGTTGGATGAGGCCTGGTTAGATTTTATGGGCCAAGGAAGTGGAAACAGGCGATTTCGGCTCATTTCTGTGGGTGTTAGCCCACGGATTCTGGCGCTGCATGGGGTTCCGGCGCAAGATTATCGAAAAATCATACGAGGGGGTCCGTAAGAGGCCCGGCATCAGGTCCATGTTGCTCGGCGGGGTTGGATGAGGCCTGGTTGGATTTTATGGGCCAAGGAAGTGGAAACAGGCGATTTCAGCTCATTTCTGTGGGTGTTAGCCCACGAATTCTGGCGCTGCATGGGGTTCCGGCGCAAGATTCTTGAAAACTCATACAAGGGGGGTCCGTAAGAGTCCTGGCAAGAGGTCCATGTTGCCCGGCAGGGTTGGATGAGGCCTGGTTGGATTTTATGGGCCAAGGAAGTGGAAACAGGCGATTTCGGCTCATTTCTGTGGGTGTTAGCCCACGGATTCTGGCGCTGCATGGGGTTCCGGCGCAAGATTCTCGAAAAATCATACGAGGGGTCCGTAAGAGGCCCGTCAAGAGGTCCATGTTGCCCGGCGGGGTTAGATGAGGCCTGGTTGGATTTTATGGGCCAAGAAAGTGGAAACAGGCGATTTCGGCTCATTTCTGTGGGTGTTAGCCCACGGATTCTGGCGCTGCATGGGGTTCCGGCGCAAGATTCTAGAAAAATCATACGAGGGGGTCCGCAAGATGCCCGGCAAGAGGTCCATGTTGCCCGGCGGGGTTGGATGATGCCTGGTTGGATTTTATGGGCCAAGGAAGTGGAAACAGGCGATTTTGGCTCATTTTTGTGGGTGTTAGCCCACGGATTCTGGCGCTGCATGGGGTTCCGGCGCAGGATTCTCGAAAAATCATACGAGGGGTTCCGCAAGATGCCCGGCAAGAGGTCCATGTTGCCCGGCGGGGTTGGATGAGGCCTGGTTGGATTTTATGGGCCAAGGAAGTGGAAACAGGCGATTTCGGCTCATTTCTGTGGGTGTTAGCCCACGGATTCTGGCGCTGCATGGGGTTCCGGCGCAAGATTCTCAAAAAATCATACGAGGGGGTCCGCAAGAGGCCCGACAAGAGGTCCATGTTGCTCGGCGGGGTTGGATGAGGCCTGGTTGGATTTTATGGGCCAAGGAAGTGTGAACAGGCGATTTCGGCTCATTTCTGTGGGTGTTAGCCCACGGATTCTGGCGCTGCATGGGGTTCCGGCGCAAGATTCTCGAAAAATCATACGAGGGGGTCCATAAGAGGCCCGGCAAGAGGTCCATGTTGCCCGGCGGGGTTGGATGAGGCGTGGTTGGAATTTATGGGCCAAGGAAGTGGAAACAGGCGATTTCGGCACATTTCTGTGGGTGTTAGCCCACGTATTCTGGCGCTGCATGGGGTTCCGGCGCAAGATTCTCAAAAAATCATACGAGGGGGTCCGCAAGAGGCCCGGCAAGAGGTCGATGTTGCCCGGCGGGGTTGGATGAGGCCTGGTTGGATTTTATATGCCAAGGAAGTGTGAACAGGCAATTTCGGCTCATTTCTGTGGGTGTTAGCCCACGGATTCTGGCGCTGCATGGGGTTCCGGCGGAAGATTCTCAAAAAATCATACGAGGGGGTCAGCATGGGGCCCGGCAAGAGGTCCATGTTGCCCGGCGGGGTTGGATGAGGCCTGGTTGGATTTTATGGGCCAAGGAAGTGGAAACAGGCGATTTCGGCTCATTTCAGTGGGTGTTAGCCCACGGATTCTGGCGCTGCATGGGGTTCCGGTGCAAGATTCTCGAAAAATCATACGAGGGGGTCCGCACGAGGCCCGGCAAGAGGTCCATGTTGCCCGGCGGGGTTGGATGAGGCCTAGTTGGATTTTATGGGCCAAGGAAGTGGAAACAGGCGATTTCGGCTCATTTCTGTGGGTGTTAGCCCACGGATTCTGGCGCTGCATGGGGTTCCGACGCATGATTCTCGAAAAATCATACGAGGGGGTCCGCAAGAGGCCCGACAAGAGGTCCATGTTGCCCGGCGGGGTTGGATGAGGCCTGGTTGGATTTTATGGGCCAAGGAAGTGTGAACAGGCGATTTCGGCTCATTTCTGTGGGTGTTAGCCCACGGATTCTGGCGCTGCATTGGGTTCCGGCGCAAGATTCTCGAAAAATCATACGAGGGGGTCCGTAAGAGGCCCGGCAAGAGGTCCATGTTGCCCGGCGGGGTTGGATGAGGCCTGGTTGGAATTTATGGGCCAAGGAAGTGGAAACAGGCGATTTCGGCACATTTCTGTGGGTGTTAGCCCAGGATTTTAGCGCTGCAGGGGTTCCGGCGCAAGATTCTTGAAAACTCATACGAGGGTGTCCGCAAGAGGCCCGGCAAGAGGTCCATGTTGCTCGGCGGGGTTGGATGAGGCCTGGTTGGATTTTATGGGCCAAGGAAGTGGAAACAGGCGATTTCGGCTCATTTCTGTGGATGTTAGCCCACGGATTCTGGCGCTGCATGGGGTTCCGGCGCAAGATTCTGGAAAAATCATACGAGCGGGTCCGTAAGAGGCCCGGCAAGAGGTCCATATTTCCCGGCGGGGTTGGATGAGGCCTGGTTGGAATTTATGGGCCAAGGAAGTGGAAACAGGCGATTTCGGCACATTTCTGTGGGTGTTAGGCCACGAATTCTGGCGCTGCATGGGGTTCCGGCGCAAGATTCTCGAAAAATCATACGAGCGGGTCCGTAAGAGGCCCGGCAAGAGGTCCATGTTTCCCGGCGGGGTTGGATGAGGCCTGGTTGGAATTTATGGGCCAAGGAAGTGGAAACAGGAGATTTCGGCACATTTCTGTGGGTGTTAGGCCACGAATTCTGGCGCTGCATGGGGTTCCAGCACAAGATTCTCAAAAAATCATATGAGGGGGTCCACACGAGGCCCGGCAAGAGGTCCATGTTGCCCGACGGGGTTGGATGAGGCCTGGTTGGATTTTATGGGCCAAGGAAGTGGAAACAGGCGATTTCGGCTCATTTTTGTAGGTCTTAGCCCACGGATTCTGGCGCTGCATGGGGTTTCGGCGCAAGATTTTCGAAAATTCATACGAAGGGGTCTGAAAGAGGCCCGGCAAGAGGTCCATGTTGCCCGGCGGGGTTGGATGAGGGCTGGTTGGATTTTATGGGCCAAGGAAGTGGAAACAGGCGATTTCAACTCATTTCTGTGGGTGTTAGCCCACGGATTCTGGCGCTGCATGGGGTCCCGGCGCAAGATTCTCGAAAAATCATACGAGGGGGTCCGCAAAAGGCCCGGAAAGAGGTCCATGTTGCCCGGCGGGGTTAGATGAGGCCTGGTTGGATTTTATGGGCCAAGGAAGTGGAAACAGGCAATTTCGGCTCATTTCTGTGGGTGTTAGCCCACGGATTCTGGCGCTGCATGGGGTCCCGGCGCAAGATTCTCGAAAAATCATACGAGGGGGTCCGCAAAAGGCCCGGAAAGAGGTCCATGTTGCCCGGCGGGGTTGGATGAGGTCGGTTGGATTTTATGGGCCAAGGAAGTGGAAACAGGCGATTTCGGCTCATTTCTGTGGGTGTTAGCCCACGGATTCTGGCGCTGCATGGGGTTCCGGCGCAAGATTCTCGAAAAATCATATGAGGGGGTCCGCAACAGGCCTGGCAAGAGGTCCATGTTGCCCGGCGGGGTTGGATGAGGCCTGGTTGGATTTTATGGGCCACGGAAGTGGAAACAGGCGATTTCGGCTCATTTCTATGGGTGTTAGCCCACGGATTCTGGCGTTGCATGGGGTTCCGGCGCAAGATTCTCGAAAAATCATACGAGGGGGTCCACGAGGCCCGGCAAGAGGTCCATGTTGCCCGGCGGGGTTGGATGAGGCCTGTTTGGAGTTTATGGGCCAAGGAAGTGGAAACAGGCGATTTTGGCTCATTCAGTGGGTGTTAGCCCAGGATTTTAGCGCTGCATGGGGTTCCGGCGCAAGATTCTTGAAAACTCATACGAGGGTGTCCGCAAGAGGCCCGGCAAGAGGTCCATGTTGCTCGGCGGGGTTGGATGAGGCCTGGTTGGATTTTATGGGCCAAGGAAGTGGAAACAGGCGATTTCGGCTCATTTCTGTGGGTGTTAGCCCACAGATTCTGGCGCTGCATGGGGTTCTGGCGCAAGATTCTCAAAAAATCATACTAGGGGGTCCGTAAGAGGCCCGGCAAGAGGTCCATGTTGCCCGGCGAGGTTGGATGAGGCCTGGTTGGATTTTATGTGCCAAGAAAGTGGAAACAGGCGATTTCGGCTCATTTCTGTGGGTGTTAGCCCATGGATTCTGGCGCTGCATGGGGTTCCGGTGCAAGATTCTCGAAAAATCATACGAGGGGGTCCGCAAGAGGCCCGACAACCGGCGGGGTTGGATGAGGCCTGGTTGGATTTTATGGGCAGAGGAAGTGGAAACAGGCGATTTTGCCTCATTTCTGTGGGTGTTAGCCCACGGATTCTGGCGCTGCATGGGGTTCCGGCGCAAGATTCTCGGAAAATCATAAGAGGGGGTCCGGAAGAGGCCGTACAAGAGGTCCATGTTGCCCGGCGGGGTTGGATGAGGCCTGGTTGGATTTTATGGGCAAAGGAAGTGGAAACAGGCGATTTCGGCTAATTTCTGTGGGTGTTAGCCCACGGATTCTAGCGCAACATGGGGTTCCGGTGCAAGATTCTCGAAAAATCATACGAGGGGGTCCGCAAGAGGCCCGGCAAGAGGTCCATGTTGCCCGGAGGGGTTGGATGAGGCCTGGTTGGATTTTTTGGGCCTAGGAAGTGGAAACAGGTGATTTCGGCTCATTTCTGTGGGTGTTAGCCCGCTGATTCTGGCGCTGCATGGGGTTCCGGTGCAAGATTCTCGAAAAATCATACGAGGGGGTCCGCAAGAGGCCCGACAAGAGGTCCATGTTGCCCGGCGGGGTTGGATGAGGCTTGGTTGGAGTTTATGGGCCAAGGAAGTGGAAACAGGCGATTTCGGCTCATTTTTGTGGGTGTTAGCCCACGGATTCTGGCGCTGCATGGGGTTCCGACGCAAGATTCTCGAAAAATCATACGAGGGGGTCCGCAAGAGGCCCGACAAGAGGTCCATGTTGCCCGGCGGGGTTGGATGAGCCCTGGTTGGATTTTATGGGCCAAGGAAGTGGAAACAGGCGATTTCGGCTCATTTCTGTGGGTGTTGGCCCACGGATTCTGGCGCTGCATGGGGTTCCGGCGTAGGATTCTCGAAAAATCATACGAGGGGGTCTGCACGAGGCCTGGCAAGAGGTCCATGTTGCCTGGCGGGGTTGGATGAGGCCCGATTTGATTTTATGGGCCAAGGAAGTGGAAACAGGCGATTCCGGCTCATTTCTGTGGGTGTTTGCCCACGGATTCTGGCGCTGCATGGGGTTCCGGCGCAAGATTCTTGAAAAAAAATACGAGGGGGTCCACACGAAGCCCGGCAAGAGGTCTATGTTTCCTGACGGGGTTGGATGAGGCCTGGTTGGATTTCATGGGCGAAGGAAGTGGAAATAGGCGATTTCGGCTCATTTCTGTAGGTGTTAACCCACGGATTCTGGCGCTGCATGGGGTTCCGGCGCAAGATTCTCGAAACATGATACGAGGGGGTCCACACGAGGCCCGGCAAGAGGTCCATGTTGCCCGGCGGGGTTGGATGAGGCCTGGTTGGATTTCATAGGCCAAGGAAGTGGAAATAGGTGATTTCGGCTCATTTCTGTGGGTGTTAGCCCACGGATTCTGGCGCTGCATGGGGTTCCGGCGCAAGATTCTCGAAAAATCATACGAGGGGGTCCGCAAGAGGCCCGGAAAGAGGTCCATGTTGCCCGGTGGGGTTGGATGAGGCCTGGTTTGATTTTATGGGCCAAGGAAGTGGAAACAGGCGATTTCGGCTCATTTCTGTGGGTGTTAGCCCACGGATTCTGGCGCTGCATGGGGTTCCGGCGCATGATTCTCGAAAAATCATACGAGGGGGTCCGTAAGAGGCCCGGCAAGAGGTCCATGTTGCCCGGCGGGGTTGGATGAGGCCTGGTTGGATTTTATGGGCCAAGGAAGTGGAAATAGGCGATTTCGGCTCATTTCTCTGGGTGTTAGCCCACTGATTCTGGCGCTGCATGAGGTTCCGGAGCAAGATTCTCGAAAACTCATACGAGGGGGTCCGGAAGAGGCCCGGCAAGAGGTCCATGTTGCCCGGCGGGGTTGGATGAGGCCTGATTGGATTTTATGGGCCATGGAAGTGGAAACAGGCGATTTCGGCTCATTTCTGTGGGTGTTAGCCCACGGATTCTGGCGCTGCATGGGGTTCCGGCGCAAGATTCTCGAAAAATCATACGAGGGGGTCTGCACGAGGCCCGACAAGAGATCCATGTTGCCCGGCAGGGTTGGATGAGGCCTGGTTGGATTTTATGGGCCAAGGAAGTGGAAACAGGCGATTTCGGCTCATTTCTGTGGGTGTTAGCCCACGGATTCTGGCGCTGGATGGGGTTACGGCGTAAGATTCTCGAAAGATCATACGAGGGGATCCGCAAGAGGCCCGGCAAAAGGTCCATGTTGCCCGGCGGGGTTGGATGAGGCCTGGTTTGATTTTATGGGCCAAGGAAGTGGAAACAGGCGATTTCGGCTCATTTCTGTGGGTGTTAGCCCACGGATTCTGGCGCTGCATGGGGTTCCGGTGCAGGATTCTCGAAAAATCATACAAGGGGGTCCGCACGAGGCCTGGAAAGAGGTCCATGTTGCCCGGCGGGGTTGGATGAGGCCTGGTTGGATTTTATGGGCCAAGGAAGTGGAAACAGGCGATTTCGGCTCATTTCTGTGGGTGTTAGCCCACGATTCTGGCGCTGCATGGGGTTCCGATGCAAGATTCTCGAAAAATCATACGAGGGGGTCTGTAAGAGGCCCGGCAAGAGGTTCATGTTGCCCGGCGGGGTTGGATGAGGCCTGGTTGGATTTCAACGGCCAGGGAAGTGGAAATAGGTGATTTCGGCTCATTTTTGTAGGTGTTAGCCCACGGATTCTGGCGCTGCATGGGGTTCTGGTGCAAGATTCTCGAAAAAATCATACGAGGGGTCCGCAAGAGGCCCGGCAAGAGGTCCATGTTTCCCAGCGGGGTTGGATGAGGCCTGGTTGGATTTTATGGGCCAAGGAAGTGGAAACAGGCGATTTCGGCTCATTTCTGTGGGTGTTAGCCCACGGATTCTGGCGCTGCATGGGGTTCCGGCGCAAGATTCTCGAAAAATCATACGAGGGGTCCGTAAGAGGCCCGGCAAGAGGTTCATGTTGCCCGGCGGGGTTGGATGATGCCTGGTTAGATTTTATGGGCCAAGGAAGTGGAAACAGGCGATTTCGGCTCATTTCTGTGGGTGTTAGCCCACGGATTCTGGCGCTGCATGGGGTTCCGGCGCAGGATTCTCGAAATATCATACGAGATGGTCCGCAAGAGGCCCGGCAAGAGGTCCATGTATCCCGGTGGGGTTGGATGAGGCCTGGATGGATTTTATGGGCCAAGGAAGTGGAAACAGGCGATTTCGTCTCATTTCTGTGGGTGTTAGCCCACGGATTCTGGCGCTGCATGGGGTTTCGGCGAACGATTCTCGAAAAATCATACGAGGGGGTCCGCACGAAGCCCGACAAGAGGTCCATGTTGCCCGGCAGGGTTGGATGAGGCCTGGTTGGACTTTATGGGCCAAGGAAGTGGAAATAGGCGATTTCGGCTCATTTCTATGGGTGTTAGCCCACGGATTCTTGCGCTGCATGGGGTTCCAGCGCAAGATTCTCGAATGTTCATATGAAGCTGTCCGCAAGAGGCCCGGCAAGAGGTCCATGTTGCCGGCAGGGTTGGATGAGGCCTGGTTGGATTTTATGGGTCAAGGAAGTGGAAATAGGCGATTTCGGCTCATTTCTGTGGGTGTTAGCCCACGGATTCTGGCGCTGCATGGGGTTCCGGCGTAAGATTCTCGAAAAATCATATAAGGGGGTCCGCAAGAGGCCCGGCAAGAGGTCCATGTTGGCCGGTGGGGTTGGATGAGGCCTGGTTGGATTTTATGGGCCAAGGAAGTGGAAACAGGCGATTTTGGCTCATTTCTGTGGGTGTTAGCCCACAGATTCTGGCGCTGCATGGGGTTCCGGCGCAAGATTCTCGAAAAATCATACGAGGGGGTCCGTAAGAGACCCGGCAAGAGGTCCATGTTGCTCGGCGGGGTTGGATGAGGCCTGGTTGGATTTTATGGGCCAAGGAAGTGGAAATCGGCGATTTCGGCTCATTTCTGTGGGTGTTAGCCCACGGATTCTGGCGCTGCATGGGGTTCCGGCGCAAGATTCTCGAAACCTCATACGAGGGGGTCCGCAAGAGGCCCGGGAAGAGGTCCATGTTGCCCGGCGGGGTTGGATGAGGCCTGGTTGGATTTTATGGGCCAAGGAAGTGGAAACAGGCGATTTCGGCTCATTTCTGTGGGTGTTAGCCCACGGATTCTGGCGCTGCATGGGGTTCCGGAGTAAGATTCTCAAAAAATCATACGAGGGGGTCCGCACGAGGCCCGACAAGAGTTCCATGTTGCCCGACAGGGTTGGATGAGGCCTGGTTGGATTTTATGGGCCAAGGAAGTGGAAATAGGTGATTTCGGCGCATTTCTGTGGGTGTTAGCCAACGGATTCTGGCGCTGCATGGGGTTCCGGTGCAAGATTCTCGAAAGATCATACGAGGCGGTCCGCAAGAGGCCCGGCAAGAGGTCCATGTTACCCCGCGGGGTTGGATGAAGCCTGGTTGGATTTTATGGGCTAAGGAAGTGGAAACAGGCGATTTCGGCTCATTTCTGTGGGTCTTAGCCCACGGATTCTGGCGCTGCATGGGGTTCCGATGCAGGATTCTTGAAAAATCATACGAGGGGGTCCGCACGAGGCCTGGCAAGAGGTCCATGTTGCCAGGCGGGGTTGGATGAGGCCTGGTTGGATTTTATGGGCCAAGGAAGTGGAAACAGGCGATTTCGGCTCATTTCTGTGGGCGTTAGCCCACGGATTCTGGTGCTGCATGGGGTTCCGGCGCAAGATTCTCGAAAAATCATACGAGGGGGTCCGCAAGAGGCCCGACAAGAGGTCCATGTTGCCCGGCAGGGTTGGATGTGGCCTGGTTTGATTTTATGGGCCAAGGAAGTGGAAACAGGCGATTTCGGCTCATCTCTGTGGGCGTTAGCCCACGGATTCTGGTGCTGCATGGGGTTCCGGCGCAAGATTCTCGAAAAATCATACGAGGGGGTCCGCAAGAGGCCCGGCAAGAGGTCTATGTTTCCCGGCGGGGTTGGATGAGGCCTGGTTGGATTTTATGGGCCAAGGAAGTGGAAACAGGCGATTTCGGCTCATCTCTGTGGGCGTTAGCCCACGGATTCTGGTGCTGCATGGGGTTCCGGCGCAAGATTCTCGAAAAATCATACGAGGGGGTCCGCAAGAGGCCCGACAAGAGGTCTATGTTTCCCGGCGGGGTTGGATGAGGCCTGGTTGGATTTTATGGGCCAAGGAAGTGGAAACAGGCGATTTTGGCTCATTTCTGTGGGTGTTAGCCCACGAATTCTGGCGCTGCATAGGGTTTCAACGCAAGATTCTCGAAAAATCATACGAGGGGGTCCGCAAGAGGCCCAGCAAGAGGTCCATGTTGCTCGGCGGGGTTGGATGAGGCCTGGTTGGATTTTATGGGCCAAGGAAGTGGAAACAGGCGATTTTGGCTCATTTCTGTGGGTGTTAGCCCATGGATTCTGGCGCTGCATGGTGTTCCGGCGCAAGATTCTTGAAAAATCATACGAGGGGGCCCGAAAGAGGCCCGGCAAGAGGTCCATGATGCCCGGCGGGGTTGGATGAGGCCTGGTTGGATTTTATGGGCCAAGGAAGTGGAAACAGGCGATTTCGGCTTATTTCTGTGGGTGTTAGCCCACGGATTCTGGCGCTGCATGGGTTTCTGGCGCAAGATTCTTAAAAAATCATACGAGGGGGTCCGTAAGAGGCCCGGCAAGAGGTCCATGTTGCCTGGCGGGGTTGGATGAGGCCTGGTTGGGTTTTATGGGCCAAGGAAGTGGAAACAGGCGATTTCGGCTCATTTCTGTGGGTTTTAGCCCACGGATTCTGGCGCTGCATGGGGTTCCGGCGCAAGATTCTCGAAAAATCATACGAGGGGGTCCGTACGAGGCCCGGCAAGAGATCCACGTTGCTCGGCGGTGTTGGATGAGGCCTGGTTGGATTTTATGGGCCAAGGAAGTGGAAACAGGCGATTTCGGCTCATTTCTGTGGGTGTTAGCCCACGGATTCTGGCACTGCATGGGGTTCCGGCGCAAGATTCTCAAAAAATCATACGAGGGGGTCCGCAAGAGGCCCGGCAAGAGGTCCATGTTGCCCGGCAGGGTTGGATGAGGCCTGGTTGGATTTTATGGGCCAAGGAAGTGGAAACAGGCGATTTCTTCTGTGGGTTTTAGCCCACGGATTCTGGCGCTGCATGGGGTTCTGGCGCAAGATTCTCGAAAAATCATACGAGGGGGTCCGTAAGAGGCCGGGCAAAAGGTCCATGTTACCCGGCGGGGTTGGATGAGGCCTGGTTGGATTTTATGGGCCAAGGAAGTGGAAACAGGAGATTTCGGCTCATTTCTGTGGGTGTTAGCCCACGAATTCTGGCGCTGCATGGGGTTCCGGCGTAAGATTCTCGAAAAATCATACGAGGGGGTCCGCAAGAGGCCCGGCAAGAGGTCCATGTTGCCCGGCGGGGTTGGATGAGGCTTGGTTGGAGTTTATGGGCCAAGGAAGTGGAAACAGGCGATTTCGGCTCATTTTTGTGGGTGTTAGCCCACGGATTCTGGCGCTGCATGGGGTTCCGGCGCAAGATTCTCGAAAAATCATACGAGGGGGTCCGCAAGAGGCCTGACAAGAGGTCCATGTTGCCCGGCGGGGTTGGATGAGCCCTGGTTGGATTTTATGGGCCAAGGAAGTGGAAACAGGCGATTTCGGCTCATTTCTGTGGGTGTTGGCCCACGGATTCTGGCGCTGCATGGGGTTCCGGCGTAGGATTCTCGAAAAATCATACGAGGGGGTCTGCACGAGGCCTGGCAAGAGGTCCATGTTGCCCGGCGGGGTTGGATGAGGCCCGATTTGATTTTATGGGCCAAGGAAGTGGAAACAGGCGATTCCGGCTCATTTCTGTGGGTGTTTGCCCACGGATTCTGGCGCTGCATGGGGTTCCGGCGCAAGATTCTTGAAAAAAAATACGAGGGGGTCCGCACGAAGCCCGGCAAGAGGTCTATGTTTCCTGACGGGGTTGGATGAGGCCTGGTTGGATTTCATGGGCGAAGGAAGTGGAAATAGGCGATTTCGGCTCATTTCTGTAGGTGTTAACCCACGGATTCTGGCGCTGCATGGGGTTCCGGCGCAAGATTCTCGAAACATGATACGAGGGGGTCCACACGAGGCCCGGCAAGAGGTCCATGTTGCCCGGCGGGGTTGGATGAGGCCTGGTTGGATTTCATAGGCCAAGGAAGTGGAAATAGGTGATTTCGGCTCATTTCTGTGGGTGTTAGCCCACGGATTCTGGCGCTGCATGGGGTTCCGGCGCAAGATTCTCGAAAAATCATACGAGGGGGTCCGCAAGAGGCCCGGCAAGAGGTCCATGTTGCCCGGTGGGGTTGGATGAGGCCTGGTTTGATTTTATGGGCCAAGGAAGTGGAAACAGGCGATTTCGGCTCATTTCTGTGGGTGTTAGCCCACGGATTCTGGCGCTGCATGGGGTTCCGGCGCATGATTCTCGAAAAATCATACGAGGGGGTCCGTAAGAGGCCCGGCAAGAGGTCCATGTTGCCCGGCGGGGTTGGATGAGGCCTGGTTGGATTTTATGGGCCAAGGAAGTGGAAATAGGCGATTTCGGCTCATTTCTCTGGGTGTTAGCCCACGGATTCTGGCGCTGCATGAGGTTCCGGAGCAAGATTCTCGAAAACTCATACGAGGGGGTCCGGAAGAGGCCCGGCAAGAGGTCCATGTTGCCCGGCGGGGTTGGATGAGGCCTGATTGGATTTTATGGGCCAAGGAAGTGGAAACAGGCGATTTCGGCTCATTTCTGTGGGTGTTAGCCCACGGATTCTGGCGCTGCATGGGGTTCCGGCGCAAGATTCTCGAAAAATCATACGAGGGGGTCTGCACGAGGCCCAACAAGAGATCCATGTTGCCCGGCAGGGTTGGATGAGGCCTGGTTGGATTTTATGGGCCAAGGAAGTGGAAACAGGCGATTTCGGCTCATTTCTGTGGGTGTTAGCCCACGGATTCTGGCGCTGGATGGGGTCACGGTGTAAGATTCTCGAAAGATCATACGAGGGGATCCGCAAGAGGCCCGGCAAGAGGTCCATGTTGCCCGGCGGGGTTGGATGAGGCCTGGTTTGATTTTATGGGCCAAGGAAGTGGAAACAGGCGATTTCGGCTCATTTCTGTGGGTGTTAGCCCACGGATTCTGGCGCTGCATGGGGTTCCGGCGCAAGATTCTCGAAAAATCATACGAGGGGGTCCGCACGAGGCCCGGCAAGAGGTCCATGTTTCCCGGCGGGGTTAGATGAGGCCTGGTTGGATTTCATGGGCCAAGGAAGTGGAAACAGGCGATTTCGGCTCATTTCTGTGGGTGTTAGCCCACGATTCTGGCGCTGCATGGGGTTCCGATGCAAGATTCTCGAAAAATCATACGAGGGGGTCTGTAAGAGGCCCGTCAAGAGGTTCATGTTGCCCGGCGAGGTTGGATGAGGCCTGGTTGGATTTCAAGGGCCAGGGAAGTGGAAATAGGTGATTTCGGCTCATTTTTGTAGGTGTTAGCCCACAGATTCTGGCGCTGCATGGGGTTCTGGTGCAAGATTCTCGAAAAAATCATACGAGGGGTCCGCAAGAGGCCCGGCAAGAGGTCCATGTTTCCTAGCGGGGTTGGATGAGGCCTGGTTGGATTTTATGGGCCAAGGAAGTGGAAACAGGCGATTTCGGCTCATTTCTGTGGGTGTTAGCCCACGGATTCTGGCGCTGCATGGGGTTCCGGCGCAAGATTCTCGAAAAATCATACGAGGGGTCCGTAAGAGGCCCGACAAGAGGTTCATGTTGCCCGGCAGGGTTGGATGATGCCTGGTTGGATTTTATGGGCCAAGGAAGTGGAAACAGGCGATTTCGGCTCATTTCTGTGGGTGTTAGCCCACGGATTCTGGCGCTGCATGGGGTTCCGGCACAGGATTCTCGAAATATCATACGAGATGGTCCGCAAGAGGCCCGGCAAGAGGTCCATGTTGCCCGGTGGTGTTGGATGAGGCCTGGATGGATTTTATGGGCCAAGGAAGTGGAAACAGGCGATTTCGTCTCATTTCTGTGGGTGTTAGCCCACGGATTCTGGCGCTGCATGGGGTTTCGGCGCAAGATTCTCGAAAAATCATACGAGGGGGTCCGCACGAGGCCCGACAAGAGGTCCATGTTGCCCGGCAGGGTTGGATGAGGCCTGGTTGGACTTTATGGGCCAAGGAAGTGGAAACAGGCGATTTCGGCTCATTTCTATGGGTGTTAGCCCACGGATTCTTGCGCTGCATGGGGTTCCGGCGCAAGATTCTCGAAAGTTCATATGAAGCTGTCCGCAAGAGGCCCGGCAAGAGGTCCATGTTGCCCGGCAGGGTTGGATGAGGCCTGGTTGGATTTTATGGGTCAAGGAAGTGGAAACAGGCGATTTCGGCTCATTTCTGTGGGTGTTAGCCCACGGATTCTGGCGCTGCATGGGGTTCCGGCGTAAGATTCTCAAAAGATCATATGAGGGGGTCCGCAAGAGGCCCGGCAAGAGGTCCATGTTGGCCGGTGGGGTTGGATGAGGCCTGGTTGGATTTTATGGGCCAAGGAAGTGGAAACAGGCGATTTCGGCTCATTTCTGTGGGTGTTAGCCAACAGATTCTGGCGCTGCATGGGGTTCCGGCGCAAGATTCTCGAAAAATCATACGAGGGGGTCCGTAAGAGGCCCGGCAAGAGGTCCATGTTGCCCGGCGGGGTTGGATGAGGCCTGGTTGGATTTTATGGGCCAAGGAAGTGGAAATCGGCGATTTCGGCTCATTTCTGTGGGTGTTAGCCCACGGATTCTGGCGCTGCATGGGGTTCCGGCGCAAGATTCTCGAAACCTCATACGAGGGGGTCCGCAAGAGGCCCGGGAAGAGGTCCATGTTGCCCGGCGGGGTTGGATGAGGCCTGGTTGGATTTTATGGGCCAAGGAAGTGGAAACAGGCGATTTCGGCTCATTTCTGTGGGTGTTAGCCCACGGATTCTGGCGCTGCATGGGGTTCCGGAGTAAGATTCTCGAAAAATCATACGAGGGGGTCCGCACGAGGCCCGACAAGAGTTCCATGTTGCCCGACAGGGTTGGATGAGGCCTGGTTGGATTTTATGGGCCAAGGAAGTGGAAATAGGTGATTTCGGCGCATTTCTGTGGGTGTTAGCCAACGGATTCTGGCGCTGCATGGGGTTCCGGCGCAAGATTCTAGAAAGATCATACGAGGGGGTCCGCAAGAGGCCCGGCAAGAGGTCCATGTTGCCCCGCGGGGTTGGATGAAGCCTGGTTGGATTTTATGGGCCAAGGAAGTGGAAACAGGCGATTTCGGCTCATTTCTGTGGGTCTTAGCCCACGGATTCTGGCGCTGCATGGGGTTCCGGCGCAAGATTCTCGAAAAATCATACGAGGGGGTCCGCAAGAGGCCCGGCAAGAGGTCCATGTTGCCCGGCGGGGTTGGATGAGGCCTGGTTGGATTTTATGCGCCAAAGAAGTGGAAACAGGCGATTTTGGCTCATTTCTGTGGGTGTTAGCCCACGGATTCTGGCGCTGCATGGGGTTCCGGCGCAAGATTCTCGAAACATTATACGAGGGGGTTCCGTAAGACGCCGGGAAAGAGGTCCATGTTGCCCGGCGGGGTTGGATGAGGCCTGGTTGGATTTTATGGGCCAAGGAAGTGGAAACAGGCGATTTCGGCTCATTTCTGTGGGTGTTAGCCCACGGATTCTGGCGCTGCATGGGGATCCGGTGCAAGATTCTCGAAAAATCATACGAGGGGGTTCGCACGAGGCCCAACAAGAGGTCCATGTTGCCCGGCGGGGTTGGATGAGGCCTGGTTGGATTTTATGGGCAAAGGAAGTGGAAACAGGCGATTTCGGCTCATTTCTGTGGGTGTTAGCCCACGGATTCTGGCGCTGCATGGGGTTCCGGCGCAAGATTCTCGAAAAATCATACGAGGGGGTCCACAAGAGGCTCGGCAAGAGGTCCATGTTGCCCGGCGGGGTTGGATGAGTCCTGGTTGGATTTTATGGGCCAAGGAAGTGGAAACAGGCGATTTCGGCTCATTTCTGTGGGTGTTAGCCCACGGATTCTGGCGCTGCATGGGGTTCCGATGCAAGATTCTCGAAAAATCATATGAGGGGGTCCGGAAGAGGCCCGGCAAGAGGTCCATGTTGCCCGGCGAGGTTGGATGAGGCCTGGTTGGAATTTATGGGCCAAGGAAGTGGAAACAGGCGATTTCGGCTCATTTCTGTGGGTGTTAGCCCACAGATTCTGGCGATGCATGGGGTTCCGGCGCAAGATTCTCGAAAAATCATATGAGGGGGTCCGTAAGAGGCCCGGCAAGAGGTCCATGTTGCCCGGCGGGGTTGGATGAGGCCTGGTTAGATTTTAAGGGCCAAGGAAGTGGAAACAGGCGATTTCGGCTCATTTCTGTGGGTGTTAGCCCACGGATTCTGGCGCTGCAGAGGGTTCCGGCGCAAGATTCTCGAAAAATCATACGAGGGGGTCCGCACGAGGCCCGTCAAGAGGTCCATGTTGCCCGGCGGGGTTGGATGAGGCCTGCATGAGTTTTATGGGCCAAGGAAGTGGAAACAGGCGATTTCGGCTCATTTCTGTGGGTGTTAGCCCACGGATTCTGGCGCTGCATGGGGTTCCGGCAAAAGATTCTTGAAAAATCATACGAGGGGGTCCGTAAGAGGCCCGAAAAGAGGTCCATGTTACACGGCAGGGTTGGATGACGCCTGGTTGGATTTTATGGGCCAAGGAAGTGGAAACAGGCGATTTCGGCTCATTTCTATGGGTGTTAGCCCACGGATTCTGGCGCTGCATGGGGTTCCGGCGCAAGATTCTCGAAAACTCATACGAGGGGGTCCGCAAGAGGCATGGCAAGAGGTCCATGTGTCCCGGCGGGGTTGGATGAGGCCTTGTTGGATTTTATGGGCCAAGGAAGTGGAAACAGGCGATTTCGGCTCATTTCTGTGGGTGTTAGCCCATGGATTCTAGCGCTGCATGGGGTTCCGGCGCAAGATTCTCGAAAAATCATACGAGGGGGTCCACAAGAGGCCCGGCAAGAGGTCCATGTTGCCCGGCGGTGTTGGATGAGGCCTGGTTGGATTTTATGGGCCAAGGAAGTGGAAACAGGCGATTTCGGCTCATTTCTATGGGTGTTAGCCCACAGATTCTGGCGCTGCATGGGGTTCTTGCGCAAGATTCTCGAAAATTCATACGAGGGGGTCCGCAAGAGGCCCGACAAGAGGTCCATGTTGCCCGGCGGGGTTAGATGAGGCCTTGTTGGATTTTATGGGCCAAGGAAGTGGAAACAGGCAATTTCGGCTCATTTCTGTGGGTGTTAGCCCACGGATTCTGGCGCTGCATGGGGTTCCGGCGCAAGATTCTCGAAAACTCATACGAGGGGGTCCGCACGAGGCCCGGCAAGAGGTCCATGTTGCCTGGCAGGGTTGGATGAGGCCTGGTTGGATTTTATGGGCCAAGGAAGTGGAAACAGGCGATTTCGGCTCATTTCTGTGGGTGTTAGCCCACGGATTCTGGCGCTGCATGGGGTTCCGGCGCAAGATTATCGAAAAATTATACGAGGGGGTCCGCAAGAGGCCCGGCAAGAGGTCCATGTTGCCCGGCGGGGTTGGATGAGGCCTGGTTGGATTTTATGGGCCAAGGAAGTGGAAACAGGCGATTCCGGCTCATTTCAGTGGGTGTTAGCCCACGGATTCTGGCGCTGCATGGGGTTCCGGCGCAAGATTCTCGAAAACTCATACGAGGGGGTCCGCAAGAGGCCCGGCAAGAGGTCCATGTTGCCCGGCGGGGTTGGATGAGGCCTGGTTGGAATTTATGGGCCAAGGAAGTGGAAACAGGCGATTTTGGCTCATTTCTGTGGGTGTTAGCCCACGGATTCTGGCGCTGCAGGGGGTTCCGGCGCAAGATTCTCAAAAAATCATACGAGGGGGTCCGCACGAGGCCCGGCAAGAGGTCCATGTTGCCCGGCGGGGTTGGATGAGGCCTGGTTGGATTTTATGGGCCAAGGAAGTGGAAACAGGCGAATTCGGCTCATTTCTGTGGGTGTTGGCCCACGGATTCTGGCGCTGCTTGGGGTTCCGGCGCAAGATTCTCGAAAAATCATACGAGGGGGTCTGCACGAGGCCCGACAAGAGGTCCATGTTGCCCGGCAGGGTTGGATGAGGCCTGGTTGGATTTTATGGGCCAAGGAAGTGGAAACAGGCAATTTCGGCTCATTTCTGTGGGTGTTAGCCCACGGATTCTGGCGCTGCATGGGGTTCCGGCGCAAGATTCTCGAAAAATCATACGAGGGGGTCTGCAAGAGGCTCGGCAAGAGGTCCATGTTGCGCGGCGGGGTCGGATGAGGCCTGGTTGGATTTTATGGGCCAAGGAAGTGGAAACAGGCGATTTCGGCTCATTTCTGTGGGTGTCAGCCCACGGATTCTGGCGCTGCATGGGGTTCCGGCGCAAGATTCTCGAAAAATCATACGAGGGGGTCCGCAAGAGGCCCGGCAAGAGGTCCATGTTGCCCGGCGGGGTTGGATGAGGCCTGGTTGGATTTTATGGGCCAAGGAAGTGGAAACAGGCGATTTCGGCTCATTTCTGTGGGTGTTAACCCACGGATTCTGGTGCTGGATGGGGTTCCGGCGCAAGATTCTCGAACAATCATACGAGGTGGTCCGCAAGAGGCCCGGCAAGAGGTCCATGTTGCCCGCCGGGGTTGGATGAGGCCTGGTTGGATTTTATGGGCCAAGGAAGTGGAAACAGGCGATTTTGGCTCATTTCTGTGGGTGTTAGCCCACGGATTTTGGCGCTGCATGGGGTTCCGGCGCAAGATTCTCAAAAAATCTTACGAGGGGGTCCGCACGAGGCCCGGCAAAAGGTCCATGTTGCCCGGCGGGGTTGGATGAGGCCTGGTTGGATTTTATGGGCCAAGGAA
Source organism: Solanum rostratum (assembly GCA_029948455.1). NCBI lineage: Eukaryota > Viridiplantae > Streptophyta > Magnoliopsida > Solanales > Solanaceae > Solanum > Solanum rostratum. The sequence continues at coordinate 9,643,526 of CM057046.1, forward strand.
GTGAAAACAGGCGATTTAGGCTCATTTATGTGGGTGTTAGCCCGCGGATTTTGGCGCTGCATGGGGTTCCAGCGCAAGATTCTCAAAAAATCATACGAGGGGGTCTGCAAGAGGCCCGGCAAGAGGACCATGTTGCCCGGCGGGGTTGGATGAGGCCTGGTTGGATTTTATGGGCCAAGGAAGTGGAAACAGGCGATTTCAGCTCATTTCTGTGGGTGTTAGCCCACAGATTCTTGCGCTGCATGGGGTTCCGGCGCAAGATTCTCGAAAACTCATACGAAGGGGTCCGCAAGAGGCCCGGAAAGAGGTCCAAGTTACCCGGCGGGGTTGGATGAGGCCTGGTTGGATTTTATGGGCCAAGGAAGTGGAAACAGGCGATTTCGGCTCATTTCTGTGGGTGTTAGCCCACGGATTCTGGCGCTGCATGGGGTTCCAGCGCAAGATTCTCGAAAAATCATATGACGGGGTCCGCGAGAGGCCCGACAAGATGTCCATGTTGCCCGGCGGGGTTGGATGAGGCCTGGTTGGATTTTATGGGCCAAGGAAGTGGAAACAGGCGATTTCGGCTCATTTCTGTGGGTGTTAGGCCACGGATTCTGGCGCTGCATGGGGTTCCGGCGCAAGATTCTCGAAAAATCATACGAGGGGGTCCGCAAAAGGCCTGGCAAGAGGTCCATGTTGCCCGGCGGGGTCGGATGAGGCCTGGTTGGATTTTATGGGCCAAGGAAGTGGAAACAGGCGATTTCAGCTCATTTCTGTGGGTGTTAGCCCACAGATTCTGGCGCTGCATGGGGTTCCGGTGCAAGATTCTCGAAAAATCATACGAGGGGGTCCGCAAGAGGCCCGGCAAGAGGTCCATGTTGCCCGGCGGGGTTGGATGAGTCCTGGTTGGATTTTATGGGCCAAGGAAGTGGAAACAGGCGATTTCGGCTCATTTATGTGGGTGTTAGCCCACGGATTCTGGCGCTGCATGGGTTTCCGGCGCAAGATTCTCGAAAAATCATACGAGGGGGTCCGCAAGAGGCCCGGCAAGAGGTCCATGTTGCCCGGCGGGGCTGGATGAGGCCTGGTTGGATTTTATGGGCCAAGGAAGTGGAAACAGGCGATTTCGGCTCATTTCTGTGGGTGTTAGCCCACGGATTCTGGCGCTGCATGGGGTTCCGGCGCAAGATTCTCAAAAACTCATACGAGGGGGTCCGCACGAGGCCCGGAAACAGGTCCATGTTGCCCGGCGGGGTTGGATGAGGCCTGGTTGGATTTTATGGGCCAAGGAAGTGGAAACAGGCGATTTTGGCTCATTTCTGTGGGTGTTAGCCCACGAATTCGGGAGCTGCATGGGGTTCCGGCGCAAGATTCTCAAAAAATCATATGAGGGGGTCCGCAAGAGGCCCGGCAAGAGGTCCATGTTGCCCGCAGGGTTGGATGAAGCCTGGTTGGATTTTATGGGCCAAGGAAGTGGAAACAGGCGATTTCGGCTCATTTCTGTGGGTCTTAGCCCACGGATTCTGGCGCTGCATGGGGTTCCGATGCAGGATTCTTGAAAAATCATACGAGGGGGTCCGCACGAGGCCTGGCAAGAGGTCCATGTTGCCAGGCGGGGTTGGATGAGGCCTGGTTGGATTTTATGGGCCAAGGAAGTGGAAACAGGCGATTTCGGCTCATTTCTGTAGGTGTTAGCCCACGGATTCTGGCGCTGCATGGGGTTCCGGCGCAAGATTCTCGAAATATCATACAAGGGGGTCCGCACGAGGCCCGGCAAGAGGTCCATGTTACCCGGCGGGGTTGGATGAGGCCTGGTTGGATTTTATGGGCCAAGGAAGCGGAAACAGGCGATTTCGGCTCATTTCATTGGGTGTTAGCCCACGGATTCTGGCGCTGCATGGGGTTCCGGCGCAAGATTCTTGAAAAATCATACGAGGGGGTCCGCACGAGGCCCGGCAAGAGGTCCATGTTGCCCGGCGGGGTTGGATGAGGCCTTGTTGGATTTTATGGGCCAAGGAAGTGGAAACAGGCAATTTCGGCTCATTTCTGTGGGTGTTAGCCCACGGATTCTGGCGCTGCATGGGGTTCCGGCGCAAGATTCTCGAAAAATCATACGAGGGGGTCCGCAAGAGGCCCGGCAAGAGGTCCATGTTGCCCGGCGGGGTTGGATGAGGCCTGGTTGGATTTTATGGGCCAAAGAAGTGGAAACAGGCGATTTTGGCTCATTTCTGTGGGTGTTAGCCCACGGATTCTGGCGCTGCATGGGGTTCCGGCGCAAGATTCTCGAAACATTATACGAGGGGGGTCCGTAAGACGCCCGGAAAGAGGTCCATGTTGCCCGGCGGGGTTGGATGAGGCCTGGTTGGATTTTATGGGCCAAGGAAGTGGAAACAGGCGATTTCGGCTCATTTCTGTGGGTGTTAGCCCACGGATTCTGGCGCTGCATGGGGATCCGGTGCAAGATTCTCGAAAAATCATACGAGGGGGTTCGCACGTGGCCCGACAAGAGGTCCATGTTGCCCGGCGGGGTTGGATGAGGCCTGGTTGGATTTTATGGGCAAAGGAAGTGGAAACAGGCGATTTCGGCTCATTTCTGTGGGTGTTAGCCCACGGATTCTGGCGCTGCATGGGGTTCCGGCGCAAGATTCTCGAAAAATCATACGAGGGGGTCCACAAGAGGCCCGGCAAGAGGTCCATGTTGCCCGGCGGGGTTGGATGAGTCCTGGTTGGATTTTATGGGCCAAGGAAGTGGAAACAGGCGATTTCGGCTCATTTCTGTGGGTGTTAGCCCACGGATTCTGGCGCTGCATGGGGTTCCGGCGCAAGATTCTTGAAACATCATACGAGGGGGTCCGTAAGAGGCCCGACAAGAGGTCCATGTTACACGGCAGGGTTGGATGAGGCCTGGTTGGATTTTATGGGCCAAGGAAGTGGAAACAGGCGATTTTGGCTCATTTCTATGGGTGTTAGCCCACGGATTCTGGCGCTGCATGGGGTTCCGGCGCAAGATTCTCGAAAACTTATACGAGGGGGTCCGCAAGAGGCATGGCAAGAGGTCCATGTGTCCCGGCGGGGTTGGATGAGGCCTGGTTGGATTTTATGGGCCAAGGAAGTGGAAACAGGCGATTTCGGCTCATTTCTGTGGGTGTTAGCCCACGGATTCTAGCGCTGCATGGGGTTCCGGCGCAAGATTCTCGAAAAATCATACGAGGGGGTCCACAAGAGGCCCGGCAAGAGGTCCATGTTGCCCGGCGGTGTTGGATGAGGCCTGGTTGGATTTTATGGGCCAAGGAAGTGGAAACAGGCGATTTCGGCTCATTTCTATGGGTGTTAGCCCACAGATTCTGGCGCTGCATGGGGTTCTTGCGCAAGATTCTCGAAAATTCATACGAGGGGGTCCGCAAGAGGCCCGACAAGAGGTCCATGTTGCCCGGCGGGGTTAGATGAGGCCTTGTTGGATTTTATGGGCCAAGGAAGTGGAAACAGGCAATTTCGGCTCATTTCTGTGGGTGTTAGCCCACGGATTCTGGCGCTGCATGGGGTTCCGGCGCAAGATTCTCGAAAACTCATACGAGGGGGTCCGCACGAGGCCCGGCAAGAGGTCCATGTTGCCTGGCAGGGTTGGATGAGGCCTGGTTGGATTTTATGGGCCAAGGAAGTGGAAACAGGCGAATTCGGCTCATTTCTGTGGGTGTTGGCCCACGGATTCTGGCGCTGCTTGGGGTTCCGGCGCAAGATTCTCGAAAAATCATACGAGGGGGTCTGCACGAGGCCCGACAAGAGGTCCATGTTGCCCGGCAGGGTTGGATGAGGCCTGGTTGGATTTTATGGGCCAAGGAAGTGGAAACAGGCAATTTCGGCTCATTTCTGTGGGTGTCAGCCCACGGATTCTGGCGCTGCATGGGGTTCCGGCGCAGGATTCTCGAAAACTCATACGAGGGGGTCCGCAAGAGGCCCGGCAAGAGGTCCATGTTGCCCGGCGGGGTTGGATGAGGCCTGGTTGGATTTTATGGGCCAAGGAAGTGGAAACAGGCGATTTCGGCTCATTTCTGTGGGTGTTAACCCACGGATTCTGGTGCTGGATGGGGTTCCGGCGCAAGATTCTCGAACAATCATACGAGGTGGTCCGCAAGAGGCCCGGCAAGAGGTCCATGTTGCCCGCCGGGGTTGGATGAGGCCTGGTTGGATTTTATGGGCCAAGGAAGTGGAAACAGGCGATTTTGGCTCATTTCTGTGGGTGTTAGCCCACGGATTTTGGCGCTGCATGGGGTTCCGGCGCAAGATTCTCAAAAAATCTTACGAGGGGGTCCGCACGAGGCCCGGCAAAAGGTCCATGTTGCCCGGCGGGGTTGGATGAGGCCTGGTTGGATTTTATGGGCCAAGGAAGTGAAAACAGGCGATTTAGGCTCATTTATGTGGGTGTTAGCCCGCGGATTTTGGCGCTGCATGGGGTTCCAGCGCAAGATTCTCAAAAAATCATACGAGGGGGTCTGCAAGAGGCCCGGCAAGAGGACCATGTTGCCCGGCGGGGTTGGATGAGGCCTGGTTGGATTTTATGGGCCAAGGAAGTGGAAACAGGCGATTTCAGCTCATTTCTGCGGGTGTTAGCCCACAGATTCTTGCGCTGCATGGGGTTCCGGCGCAAGATTCTCGAAAACTCATACGAAGGGGTCCGCAAGAGGCCCGGAAAGAGGTCCAAGTTACCCGGCGGGGTTGGATGAGGCCTGGTTGGATTTTATGGGCCAAGGAAGTGGAAACAGGCGATTTCGGCTCATTTCTGTGGGTGTTAGCCCACGGATTCTGGCGCTGCATGGGGTTCCAGCGCAAGATTCTCGAAAAATCATATGACGGGGTCCGCGAGAGGCCCGACAAGAGGTCCATGTTGCCCGGCGGGGTTGGATGAGGCCTGGTTGGATTTTATGGGCCAAGGAAGTGGAAACAGGCGATTTTGGCTCATTTCTGTGGGTGTTAGGCCACGGATTCTGGCGCTGCATGGGGTTCCGGCGCAAGATTCTCGAAAAATCATACGAGGGGGTCCGCAAAAGGCCTGGCAAGAGGTCCATGTTGCCCGGCGGGGTCGGATGAGGCCTGGTTGGATTTTATGGGCCAAGGAAGTGGAAACAGGCGATTTCAGCTCATTTCTGTGGGTGTTAGCCCACAGATTCTGGCGCTGCATGGGGTTCCGGCGCAAGATTCTCGAAAAATCATACGAGGGGGTCCGCAAGAGGCCCGGCAAGAGGTCCATGTTGCCCGGCGGGGTTGGATGAGTCCTGGTTGGATTTTATGGGCCAAGGAAGTGGAAACAGGCGATTTCGGCTCATTTATGTGGGTGTTAGCCCACGGATTCTGGCGCTGCATGGGTTTCCGGCGCAAGATTCTCGAAAAATCATACGAGGGGGTCCGCAAGAGGCCCGGCAAGAGGTCCATGTTGCCCGGCGGGGCTGGATGAGGCCTGGTTTGATTTTATGGGCCAAGGAAGTGGAAACAGGCGATTTCGGCTCATTTCTGTGGGTGTTAGCCCACGGATTCTGGCGCTGCATGGGGTTCCGGCGCAAGATTCTCAAAAACTCATACGAGGGGGTCCGCACGAGGCCCGAAAACAGGTCCATGTTGCCCGGCGGGGTTGGATGAGGCCTGGTTGGATTTTATGGGCCAAGGAAGTGGAAACAGGCGATTTTGGCTCATTTCTGTGGGTGTTAGCCCACGAATTCGGGAGCTGCATGGGGTTCCGGCGCAAGATTCTCGAAAAATCATATGAGGGGGTCCGCACGAGGCCCGGGAATAGGTCCATGTTGCCCGGCGGGGTTGGATGAGGCCTGGTTGGATTTTATGGGCCAAGGAAGTGGAAACAGGCGATTTCGGCTCATTTCTGTGGGTGTTAGCCCACGGATTCTAGCGCTGCATGGGGTTCCAGCGCAAGATTCTTGAAAACTCATACGAGGGGGTCCGCAAGAGGCCCGGCAAGAGGTCCATGTTGCTCGGCGGGGTTGGATGAGGCCTGGTTGGATTTTATGGGCCAAGGAAGTGGAAACAGGCGATATCGGCTCAAGTCTGTGGGTGTTAGCCCACGGATTCTGGCGCTGCATGGGGTTCCGACGCAAGATTCTCGAAAAATCATACGAGGGGGTCCGCACGAGGCCCGGGAAGAGGTCCATGTTGCCCGGCGGAGTTGGATGAGGCCTGGTTGGATTTTATGGGCCAAGGAAGTGGAAACAGGCGATTTCGGCTCATTTCTGTGGGTGTTAGCCCACGGATTCTAGCGCTGCATGGGGTTCCAGCGCAAGATTCTCGAAAACTCATACGAGGGGGTCTGCAAGAGGCCCGGCAAGAGGTCCATGTTGCTCGGCGGGGTTGGATGAGGCCTGGTTGGATTTTATGGGCCAAGGAAGTGGAAACAAGCGATATCGGCTCAAGTCTGTGGGTGTTAGCCCACGGATTCTGGCGCTGCATGGGGTTCCGGCGCAAGATTCTCGAAAAATCATATGAGGGGGTCCGCAAGAGGCCCGGCAAAAGGTCCATGTTGCCCGGCGGGGTTGGATGAGGCCTGGTTGGATTTTATGGGCCAAGGAAGTGGAAACAGGCGATTTCGGCTCATTTCTGTGGGTGCTAGCCCACGGATTCCGGCGCTGCATGGGGTTCCGGCGCAAGATTCTTGAAAACTCATACGAGGGGGTCCGCACGAGGCCCGGAAACAGGTCCATGTTGCCCGGCGGGGTTGGATGAGGCCTGGTTGAATTTTATGGGCCAAGGAAGTGGAAACAGGCAATTGCGGCTCATTTCTGTGGGTGTTAGCCCACGAATTCTGGAGCTGCATGGGGTTCCGGCGCAAGATTCTTGAAAAATCATACGAGGGGGTCCGCACGAAGCCCGGCAAGAGGTCCATGTTGCCCGGCGGGGTTGGATGAGGCCTGGTTGAATTTTATGGGCCAAGGAAGTGGAAACAGGCAATTGCGGCTCATTTCTGTGGGTGTTAGCCCACGAATTCTGGAGCTGCATGGGGTTCCGGCGCAAGATTCTTGAAAAATCATACGAGAGGGTCCGCACGAGGCCCGGCAAGAGGTCCATGTTACCCGACGGGGTTGGATGAGGCCTGGTTGGATTTTATGGGTCAAGGAAGTGGAAACAGGCGATTTCAGCTCATTTCTGTGGGTGTTAGCCCACGGATTCTGGCGCTGCATGGGGTTCCGGCGCAAGATTCTCGAAAACTCATACGAGGGGGTCCGCAAGAGACCCGGCAAGAGGTCCATGTTGCCCGGCGGGGTTGGATGAGGCCTGGTTGGATTTTATGGGCCAAGGAAGTGGAAACAGGCGATTTCGGCTCATTTCTGTGGGTGTTAACCCACGAATTCTGGTGCTGGATGGGGTTCCGGCGCAAGATTCTCGAACAATCATACGAGGTGGTCCGCAAGAGGCCCGGCAAGAGGTCCATGTTGCTCGCCGGGGTTGGATGAGGCCTGGTTGGATTTTATGGGCCAAGGAAGTGGAAACAGGCGATTTTGGCTCATTTCTGTGGGTGTTAACCCACGGATTTTGGCGCTGCATGGGGTTCCGGCGCAAGATTCTCGAAAAATCTTACGAGGGGGTCCGCACGAGGCCCGGCAAAAGGTCCATGTTGCCCGGCGGGGTTGGATGAGGCCTGGTTGGATTTTATGGGCCAAGGAAGTGAAAACAGGCGATTTAGGCTCATTTATGTGGGTGTTAGCCCGCGGATTTTGGCGCTGCATGGGGTTCCGGCGCAAGATTCTCGAAAAATCATACGAGGGGGTCCGCAAGAGGACCATGTTGCCCGGCGGGGTTGGATGAGGCCTGGTTGGATTTTATGGGCCAAGGAAGTGGAAACAGGCGATTTCAGCTCATTTCTGCGGGTGTTAGCCCACAGATTCTTGCGCTGCATGGGGTTCCGGCGCAAGATTCTCAAAAACTCATACGAAGGGGTCTGCAAGAGGCCTGGCAAGAGGTCCATGTTGCCCGGCGGGGTTGGATGAGGCCTAGTTGGATTTTATGGGCCAAGGAAGTGGAAAGAGGCGATTTCGGCTCATTTCTGTGGGTGTTAGCCCACGGATTCTGGCGCTGCATGGGGTTCCGGCGCAAGATTCTCAAAAACTCATACGAGGGGGTCCGCACGAGGCCCGAAAACAGGTCCATGTTGCCCGGCGGGGTTGGATGAGGCCTGGTTGGATTTTATGGGCCAAGGAAGTGGAAACAGGCGATTTTGGCTCATTTCTGTGGGTGTTAGCCCACGAATTCGGGAGCTGCATGGGGTTCCGGCGCAAGATTCTCGAAAAATCATATGAGGGGGTCCGCACGAGGCCCGGGAAGAGGTCCATGTTGCCCGGCGGGGTTGGATGAGGCCTGGTTGGATTTTATGGGCCAAGGAAGTGGAAACAGGCGATTTCGGCTCATTTCTGTGGGTGTTAGCCCACGGATTCTAGCGCTGCATGGGGTTCCAGCGCAAGATTCTTGAAAACTCATACGAGGGGGTCCGCAAGAGGCCCGGCAAGAGGTCCATGTTGCTCGGCGGGGTTGGATGAGGCCTGGTTGGATTTTATGGGCCAAGGAAGTGGAAACAGGCGATATCGGCTCAAGTCTGTGGGTGTTAGCCCACGGATTCTGGCGCTGCATGGGGTTCCGACGCAAGATTCTCGAAAAATCATACGAGGGGGTCCGCACGAGGCCCGGGAAGAGGTCCATGTTGCCCGGCGGAGTTGGATGAGGCCTGGTTGGATTTTATGGGCCAAGGAAGTGGAAACAGGCGATTTCGGCTCATTTCTGTGGGTGTTAGCCCACGGATTCTAGCGCTGCATGGGGTTCCAGCGCAAGATTCTCGAAAACTCATACGAGGGGGTCTGCAAGAGGCCCGGCAAGAGGTCCATGTTGCTCGGCGGGGTTGGATGAGGCCTGGTTGGATTTTATGGGCCAAGGAAGTGGAAACAAGCGATATCGGCTCAAGTCTGTGGGTGTTAGCCCACGGATTCTGGCGCTGCATGGGGTTCCGGCGCAAGATTCTCGAAAAATCATATGAGGGGGTCCGCAAGAGGCCCGGCAAAAGGTCCATGTTGCCCGGCGGGGTTGGATGAGGCCTGGTTGGATTTTATGGGCCAAGGAAGTGGAAACAGGCGATTTCGGCTCATTTCTGTGGGTGCTAGCCCACGGATTCCGGCGCTGCATGGGGTTCCGGCGCAAGATTCTTGAAAACTCATACGAGGGGGTCCGCACGAGGCCCGGAAACAGGTCCATGTTGCCCGGCGGGGTTGGATGAGGCCTGGTTGAATTTTATGGGCCAAGGAAGTGGAAACAGGCAATTGCGGCTCATTTCTGTGGGTGTTAGCCCACGAATTCTGGAGCTGCATGGGGTTCCGGCGCAAGATTCTTGAAAAATCATACGAGGGGGTCCGCACGAAGCCCGGCAAGAGGTCCATGTTGCCCGGCGGGGTTGGATGAGGCCTGGTTGAATTTTATGGGCCAAGGAAGTGGAAACAGGCAATTGCGGCTCATTTCTGTGGGTGTTAGCCCACGAATTCTGGAGCTGCATGGGGTTCCGGCGCAAGATTCTTGAAAAATCATACGAGAGGGTCCGCACGAGGCCCGGCAAGAGGTCCATGTTACCCGACGGGGTTGGATGAGGCCTGGTTGGATTTTATGGGTCAAGGAAGTGGAAACAGGCGATTTCAGCTCATTTCTGTGGGTGTTAGCCCACGGATTCTGGCGCTGCATGGGGTTCCGGCGCAAGATTCTCGAAAACTCATACGAGGGGGTCCGCAAGAGACCCGGCAAGAGGTCCATGTTGCCCGGCGGGGTTGGATGAGGCCTGGTTGGATTTTATGGGCCAAGGAAGTGGAAACAGGCGATTTCGGCTCATTTCTGTGGGTGTTAACCCACGAATTCTGGTGCTGGATGGGGTTCCGGCGCAAGATTCTCGAACAATCATACGAGGTGGTCCGCAAGAGGCCCGGCAAGAGGTCCATGTTGCCCGCCGGGGTTGGATGAGGCCTGGTTGGATTTTATGGGCCAAGGAAGTGGAAACAGGCGATTTTGGCTCATTTCTGTGGGTGTTAACCCACGGATTTTGGCGCTGCATGGGGTTCCGGCGCAAGATTCTCGAAAAATCTTACGAGGGGGTCCGCACGAGGCCCGGCAAAAGGTCCATGTTGCCCGGCGGGGTTGGATGAGGCCTGGTTGGATTTTATGGGCCAAGGAAGTGAAAACAGGCGATTTAGGCTCATTTATGTGGGTGTTAGCCCGCGGATTTTGGCGCTGCATGGGGTTCCGGCGCAAGATTCTCGAAAAATCATACGAGGGGGTCCGCAAGAGGACCATGTTGCCCGGCGGGGTTGGATGAGGCCTGGTTGGATTTTATGGGCCAAGGAAGTGGAAACAGGCGATTTCAGCTCATTTCTGCGGGTGTTAGCCCACAGATTCTTGCGCTGCATGGGGTTCCGGCGCAAGATTCTCAAAAACTCATACGAAGGGGTCTGCAAGAGGCCTGGCAAGAGGTCCATGTTGCCCGGCGGGGTTGGATGAGGCCTAGTTGGATTTTATGGGCCAAGGAAGTGGAAAGAGGCGATTTCGGCTCATTTCTGTGGGTGTTAGCCCACGGATTCTGGCGCTGCATGGGGTTCCGGCGCAAGATTCTCGAAAATTCATACGAGGGGGTCTGCAAGAGGCCCGGCAAGAGGTCCATGTTGCCCGGCGGGGTTGGATGAGGCCTGGTTGGATTTTATGGGCCAAGGAAGTGGAAAGAGGCGATTTCGGCTCATTTCTATGGGTGTTAGCCCACGAATTCTGGCGCTGCATGGGGTTCCGGCGCAAGATTCTCGAAACATCATACGAGGGGGTCCGCAAGAGGCCCGGCAAGAGGTCCATGTTGCCTGGCGGGGTTGGATGAGGCATGGTAGGAATTTATGGGCCAAGGAAGTGGAAACAGGCAATTTCGGCTCATTTCTGTGGGTGTTAGCCCACGGATTCTGGCGCTGAATGGGGTCCGGCGCAAGATTCTCGAAAATTCATACGAGGGGGTCTGCAAGAGGCCCGGCAAGAGGTCCATGTTACCCGGCGGGGTTGGATGAGGCCTTGTTGGATTTTATGGGCCAAGCAAGTGGAAAGAGGCAATTTCGGCTCATTTCTGTGGGTGTTAGCCCACGGATTCTGGCGGTGCATGGGGTTCCGACGCAAGATTCTCGAAAACTCATACGAGGGGGTCCGCAAGAGGCCCGGCAAGAGGTCCATGTTGCCCGGCGGGGTTAGATGAGGCTTGGTTGGATTTTATGGGCCAAGGAAGTGGAAACAGGCGATTTCAGCTCATTTCTGTGGGTGTTAGCCCACGGATTCTGGCGCTGCATGGGGTTCCGGCGCAAGATTCTCGAAAAATCATATGAGGGGGTCCGCACGAGGCCCTGCAAGAGGTCCATGTTGCACGGCGGGGTTGGATAAGGCCTGGTTGGATTTTATGGGCCAAGGAAGTGGAAACAGGCGATTTCGGCTCATTTCTGTGGGTGTTAGCCCACGGATTCTGGCGCTGCGTGGGGTTCCGGCGCAAGATTCTCGAAAAATCATACGAGGGGGTCCGCACGAGGCCCGACAAGAGGTCCATGTTACCCGGCGGGGTTGGATGAGGCCTGGTTGGATTTTATGGGCCAAGGAAGTGGAAACAGGCGATTTCGGCTCATTTCTGTGGGTGTTAGCCCACGGATTCTGGCGCTGCATGGGGTTCCGGCGAAAGATTCTCGAACAATCATACGAGGGGGTCCGCAAGAGGCCCGGAAAGAGGTCCAAGTTACCCGGAGGGGTTGGATGAGGCCTGGTTGGATTTTATGGGCCAAGGAAGTGGAAACAGGCGATTTTGGCTAATTTCTGTGGGTGTTAGCCCACGGATTCTGGCGCTGCATGGGGTTCCAGCGCAGGATTCTCGAAAAATCATATGACGGGGTCCGCAAGAGGCTCGACAAGAGGTCCATGTTGCCCGGCGGGGTTGGATGAGGCCTGGTTGGATTTTATGGGCCAAGGAAGTGGAAACAGGCGATTTCGGCTCATTTCTGTGGGTGTTAGGCCACGGATACTGGCGCTGCATGGGGTTCCGGTGCAAGATTCTCGAAAAATCATACGAGGGGGTCCGCAAGAGGCCCGGCAAGAGGTCCATGTTGCCCGGCGGGGTTAGATGAGGCTTGGTTGGATTTTATGGGCCAAGGAAGTGGAAACAGGCGATTTCGGCTCATTTCTGTGGGTGTTAGCCCACGGATTCTGGCGCTGCGTGGGGTTCCGGCGCAAGATTCTCGAAAAATCATACGAGGGGGTCCGCACGAGGCCCGACAAGAGGTCCATGTTACCCGGCGGGGTTGGATGAGGCCTGGTTGGATTTTATGGGCCAAGGAAGTGGAAACAGGCGATTTCGGCTCATTTCTGTGGGTGTTAGCCCACGGATTCTGGCGCTGCATGGGGTTCCGGCGAAAGATTCTCGAACAATCATACGAGGGGGTCCGCAAGAGGCCCGGAAAGAGGTCCAAGTTACCCGGAGGGGTTGGATGAGGCCTGGTTGGGTTTTATGGGCCAAGGAAGTGGAAACAGGCGATTTTGGCTAATTTCTGTGGGTGTTAGCCCACGGATTCTGGCGCTGCATGGGGTTCCAGCGCAGGATTCTCGAAAAATCATATGACGGGGTCCGCAAGAGGCCCGACAAGAGGTCCATGTTGCCCGGCGGGGTTGGATGAGGCCTGGTTGGATTTTATGGGCCAAGGAAGTGGAAACAGGCGATTTCGGCTCATTTCTGTGGGTGTTAGGCCACGGATACTGGCGCTGCATGGGGTTCCGGTGCAAGATTCTCGAAAAATCATACGAGGGGGTCCGCAAAAGGCCTGGCAAGAGGTCCATGTTGCCCGGCGGGGTTGGATGAGGCCTGGTTGGATTTTATGGGCCAAGGAAGTGGAAACAGGCGATTTCAGCTCATTTCTGTGGGTGTTAGCCCACTGATTCTGGCGCTGCATGGGGTTCCGGCGCAAGATTCTCGAAAAATCATACGAGGGGGTCCGCAAGAGGCCCGGCAAGAGGTCCATGTTGCCCGGCGGGGTTGGATGAGTCCTGGTTGGATTTTATGGGCCAAGGAAGTGGAAACAGGCGATTTCGGCTCATTTATGTGGGTGTTAGCCCACGGATTCTGGCGCTGCATGGGTTTCCGGCGCAAGATTCTCGAAAAATCATACGAGGGGGTCCGCAAGAGGCCCGGCAAGAGGTCCATGTTGCCCGGCGGGGCTGGATGAGGCCTGGTTGGATTTTATGGGCCAAGGAAGTGGAAACAGGCGATTTCGGCTCATTTCTGTGGGTGTTAGCCCACGGATTCTGGCGCTGCATGGGGTTCCGGCGCAAGATTCTCAAAAACTCATACGAGGGGGTCTGCACGAGGCCCGGAAACAGGTCCATGTTGCCCGGCGGGGTTGGATGAGGCCTGGTTGGATTTTATGGGCCAAGGAAGTGGAAACAGGCGATTTTGGCTCATTTCTATGGGTGTTAGCCCACGAATTCTGGAGCTGCATGGGGTTCCGGCGCAAGATTCTCGAAAAATCATACGAGGGGGTCCGCACGAGGCCCGGGAAGAGGTCCATGTTGCCCGGTGGGGTTGGATGAGGCCTGGTTGGATTTTATGGGCCAAGGAAGTGGAAACAGGTGATTTCGGCTCATTTCTGTGGGTGTTAGCCCACGGATTCTAGCGCTGCATGGGGTTCCGGCGCAAGATTCTCAAAAACTCATACGAGGGGGTCCGCAAGAGGCCCGGCAAGAGGTCCATGTTGCCCGGTGGGGTTGGATGAGGCCTGGTTGGATTTTATGGGCCAAGGAAGTGGAAACAGGCGATTTCGGCTCATTTCTGTGGTTGTTAGCCCACGGATTCTGGTGCTGGATGGGGTTCCGGTGCAAGATTCTCGAAAACTCATATGAGGGGGTCCGCAAGAGGCCCGACAAGAGGTCCATGTTGTCCGGCGGGGTTGGATGAGGCCTGGATGGATTTTATGGGCCAAGGAAGTGGAAACAGGCGATTTTGGCTCATTTCTGTGGGTGTTAGCCCACGGATTTTGGCGCTGCATGGGGTTCCGGCGCAAGATTCTCGAAAAATCTTACGAGGGGGTCCGCACGAGGCCCGGCAAGAGGTCCATGTTGCCCGGCGGGGTTGGATGAGGCCTGGTTGGATTTTATGGGCCAAGGAAGTGGAAACAGGCGATTTCGGCTCATTTATGTGGGTGTTAGCCCACGGATTCTGGCGCTGCGTGGGGTTCCGGCGCAAGATTCTCGAAAAATCATACGAGGGGGTCCGCACGAGGCCCGACAAGAGGTCCATGTTACCCGGCGGGGTTGGATGAGGCCTGGTTGGATTTTATGGGCCAAGGAAGTGGAAACAGGCGATTTCGGCTCATTTCTGTGGGTGTTAGCCCACGGATTCTGGCGCTGCATGGGGTTCCGGCGAAAGATTCTCGAACAATCATACGAGGGGGTCCGCAAGAGGCTCGGAAAGAGGTCCAAGTTACCCGGAGGGGTTGGATGAGGCCTGGTTGGATTTTATGGGCCAAGGAAGTGGAAACAGGCGATTTTGGCTAATTTCTGTGGGTGTTAGCCCACGGATTCTGGCGCTGCATGGGGTTCCAGCGCAGGATTCTCGAAAAATCATATGACGGGGTCCGCAAGAGGCCCGACAAGAGGTCCATGTTGCCCGGCGGGGTTGGATGAGGCCTGGTTGGATTTTATGGGCCAAGGAAGTGGAAACAGGCGATTTCGGCTCATTTCTGTGGGTGTTAGGCCACGGATACTGGCGCTGCATGGGGTTCCGGTGCAAGATTCTCGAAAAATCATACGAGGGGGTCCGCAAAAGGCCTGGAAAGAGGTCCATGTTGCCCGGCGGGGTTGGATGAGGCCTGGTTGGATTTTATGGGCCAAGGAAGTGGAAACAGGCGATTTCAGCTCATTTCTGTGGGTGTTAGCCCACAGATTCTGGCGCTGCATGGGGTTCCGGCGCAAGATTCTCGAAAAATCATACGAGGGGGTCCACAAGAGGCCCGGCAAGAGGTCCATGTTGCCCGGCGGGGTTGGATGAGTCCTGGTTGGATTTTATGGGCCAAGGAAGTGGAAACAGGCGATTTCGGCTCATTTATGTGGGTGTTAGCCCACGGATTCTGGCGCTGCATGGGTTTCCGGCGCAAGATTCTCGAAAAATCATACGAGGGGGTCCGCAAGAGGCCCGGGCAAGAGGTCCATGTTGCCCGGCGGGGCTGGATGAGGCCTGGTTGGATTTTATGGGCCAAGGAAGTGGAAACAGGCGATTTCGGCTCATTTCTGTGGGTGTTAGCCCACGGATTCTGGCGCTGCATGGGGTTCCGGCGCAAGATTCTCAAAAACTCATACGAGGGGGGTCCGCACGAGGCCCGGAAACAGGTCCATGTTGCCCGGCGGGGTTGGATGAGGCCTGGTTGGATTTTATGGGCCAAGGAAGTGGAAACAGGCGATTTTGGCTCATTTCTATGGGTGTTAGCCCACGAATTCTGGAGCTGCATGGGGTTCCGGCGCAAGATTCTCAAAAAATCATACGAGGGGGTCCGGACGAGGCCCGGGAAGAGGTCCATGTTGCCCGGTGGGGTTGGATGAGGCCTGGTTGGATTTTATGGGCCAAGGAAGTGGAAACAGGTGATTTCGGCTCATTTCTGTGGGTGTTAGCCCACGGATTCTAGCGCTGCATGGGGTTCCGGCGCAAGATTCTCAAAAACTCATACGAGGGGGTCCGCAAGAGGCCCGGCAAGAGGTCCATGTTGCCCGGTGGGGTTGGATGAGGCCTGGTTGGATTTTATGGGCCAAGGAAGTGGAAACAGGCGATTTCGGCTCATTTCTGTGGTTGTTAGCCCACGGATTCTGGTGCTGGATGGGGTTCCGGTGCAAGATTCTCGAAAACTCATATGAGGGGGTCCGCAAGAGGCCCGACAAGAGGTCCATGTTGCCCGGCGGGGTTGGATGAGGCCTGGATGGATTTTATGGGCCAAGGAAGTGGAAACAGGCGATTTCGGCTCATTTCTGTGGGTGTTAGCACACGGATTTTGGCGCTGCATGGGGTTCCGGCGCAAGATTCTCGAAAAATCTTACGAGGGGGTCCGCACGAGGCCCAGCAAGAGGTACATGTTGCCCGGCGGGGTTGGATGAGGCCTGGTTGGATTTTATGGGCCAAGGAAGTGAAAACAGGCGATTTCGGCTCATTTCTATGGGTGTTAGCCTGCGGATTTTGGCGCTGCATGGGGTTCCGGCGCAAGATTCTCGAAAAATCATACGAGGGGTCCGCAAGAGGCCCGGCAAGAGGACCATGTTGCCCGGCGGGGTTGGATGAGGCCTGGTTGGATTTTATGGGCCAAGGAAGTGGAAACAGGCGATTTCAGCTCATTTCTGCGGGTGTTAGCCCACGGATTCTTGCGCTGCATGGGGTTCCGGCACAAGATTCTCGAAAACTCATATGAGGGGGTCCGCAAGAGGCCCGGCAAGAGGTCCATGTTTCCCGGCGGGGTTGGATGAGGCCTGCTTGGATTTTATTGGCCAAGGAAGTGGAAACAGGCGATTTCGGTTCATTTCTGTGGGTGTTAGCCCACGGATTCTGGCGCTGCATGGGGTTCCGGCGCAAGATTCTCAAAAAATCATACGAGGGGGTCCGCAAGAGGCCCGGCAAGAGGTCCATGTTGCCCGGCGGGGTTGGATGAGGCCTGGTGTGATTTTATGGGCCAAGGAAGTGGAAACAGGCGATTTCGGCTCATTTCTGTGGGTGTTAACCCACGGATTCTGGCGCTGCATGGGGTTCCGGCGCAAGATTCTTGAAAAATCATACGAGGGGGTTCGCAAGAGGCCCGGCAAGAGGTCCTTGTTGCCCGGCGGGGTTGGATGAGGCCTTGTTGGATTTTATGGGCCAAGGATGTGGAAACAGGCGATTTCGGCTCATTTCTGTGGGTGTTAGCCCTCGGATTCTGGCGCTGCATGGGGTTCCGGTGCAAGATTCTCGAAAAATCATACGAGGGGTTCCGCAAGAGGCCCGGCAAGAGGTCCATGTTGCCCGGCGGGGTTGGATGAGGCCTGGTTGGATTTTATGGGCCAAGGAAGTGGAAACAGGCGATTTCGGCTCATTTCTTTTGGTGTTAGCCCACGGATTCTGGCGCTGCATGGGGTTCCGGCGCATGATTCTCGAAAAATCATACGAGGGGGTCCGCAAGAGGCCCGGCAAGAGGTCCATGTTGCCCGGCGGGGATGGATGAGGCCTGGTTGGATTTTATGGGCCAAGGAAGTGGAAACAGGCGATTTCGGCTCATTTCTGTGGGTGTTAGCCCACGGATTCTGGCGCTGCATGGGGTTCCGGCGCAAGTTTCTCGAAATATCATACGAGGGGGTCCGTAAGAGGCCCGGCAAGAGGTCCATGTTCCCCGGCGGGGCTGGATGAGGCCTGGTTGGATTTTATGGGCCAAGGAAGTGGAAACAGGCGATTTCGGCTCATTTCTGTGGGTGTTAGCCCACGGATTCTGGCGCTGCATGGGGTTCCGGCGCAAGATTCTCAAAAAGTCATACGAGGGGGTCCGCAAGAGGCCCGGCAAGAGGTCCATGTTGCCCGATGGGGTTGGATGAGGCCTGGTTGGATTTTATGGGCCAAGGATGTGGAAACAGGCGATTTCGGCTCATTTCTGTAGGTGTTAGCCCACGGATTTTGGCGCTGCATGGGGTTCCGGCGCAAGATTCTCGAAAAATCTTATGAGGGGGTCCACAAGAGGCCCGGCAAGAGGTCCATGTTGCCCGGTGCGGTTGGATGAGGCCTGGTTGGATTTTATGGGCCAAGGAAGTGGAAACAGGCGATTTCGGCTCATTTCAGTGGGTGTTAGCCCACGGATTCTGGCGTTGCATGGGGTTCCGGCGCAAGATTCTTGAAAAATCTTACGAGGGGGTCTGAAAAAGGCCTGGCAAGAGGTCCATGTTGCCCAGCGGGGTTGGATAAGGCCTGGTTGGATTTTATGGGCCAAGGAACTGGAAACAGGCGATTTCGGCTCATTTCTGTGGGTGTTAGCCCACGGATTCTGGCGCTGCATGGGGTTCCGGCGCAAGATTCTCGAAAGATCATATGAGGGGGTCTGCAAGAGGCCCGGCAAGAGGTCCATGTTGCCCGGCGGGGTTGGATGAGGCCTGGTTGGATTTTATAGGCCAAGGAAGTGGAAACAGGCGATTTCGGCTCATTTCTGTGGGTGTTAGCCCACGGATTCAGGCGCTGCATGGGGTTCCGGTGCAAGATTCTCGAAAAATCATACGAGGGGGTCCGCAAGAGGCCCGGCAAGAGGTCCATGTTGCCCGGCGGGGTTGGATGAGGCCTGGTTGGATTTTATGGGCCAAGAAAGTGGAAATAGGCATATTCGGCTCATTTCTGTGGGTGTTAGCCCACGGATTCTGGCGCTGCATGGGGTTCCGGCGCAAGATTCTCAAAAAATCATACGAGGGGGTCCGCAAGAGGCCCGACAAGAGGTCCATGTTGCCCGGCGGGGTTAGATGAAGCCTGGTTGGATTTTATGGGCCAAGGAAGTGGAAATAGGCGATTTCGGCTCATTTCTGTGAGTGTTAGCCCACGGATTCTGGCGCTGCATGGGGTTCCGGCGCAAGAATCTCGAAAAATCATACGAGGGGGTCCGCAAGAGGCCCGGCAAGAGGTCCATGTTGCCCAGTGGGGTTGGATGAGGCCTGGTTGGAATTTATGGGCCAAGGAAGTGGAAACAGGCGATTTCGGCTCATTTCTGTGGGTGTTAGCCCACGGATTCTGGCGCTGCATGGGGTTCCGGCGCAAGATTCTCGAAAAGTCATACGAGGGGGTCCGCAAGAGGCACGGCAAGAGGTCCATGTTGCCCGGCGGGGTTGGATGAGGCCTGGTTGGATTTTATGGGCCAAGGAAGTGGAAACAGGCGATTTCGGCTCATTTCTGTGGGTGTTAGCCCACGGATTCTGGCGCTGCATGGGGTTCCGGCGCAAGATTCCCGAAAAATCATGCGAGGGGGTCCGCAAGAGGCCCGGCAAGAGGTCCATGTTGATCGGCGGGGTTGGATGAGGCCTGGTTGGATTTTATGAGCCCAGGAAGTGGAAACAAGCGATTTCGGCTCATTTCTGTGGGTGTTAGCCCACGGATTCTGGCGCTGCATGGGGTTCCGGCGCAAAATTCTCGAAAAATCATACGAGGGGGTCCGCAAGAGGCCCGGCAAGAGGTCCATGTTGCCCGGCGGGGTTGGATGAGGGCCTGGTTGGATTTTATGGGCCAAGGAAGTGGAAACAGGCGATTTCGGCTCATTTCTGTGGGTGTTAGCCCACGGATTCTGACGCTGCATTGGGTTCCGGCGCAAGATTCTCGAAAACTCATACGAGGGGGTCCGCAAGAGGCCCGGCAAGAGGTCCATGTTGCCCGACGGGGTTGGATGAGGCCTGGTTGGATTTAATAGGCCAAGGAAGTGGAAACAGGCGATTTCGGCTCATTTCTGTGGGTGTTAGCCCACGGATTCTGGTGCTGCATGGGGTTCCGGGCGCAAGATTCTCGAAAAATCATACGAGGGGGTCGCAAGAAGCCCGGCAAGAGGTGCATGTTGCCCGGCGGGGTTGGATGAGGCCTGGTTGGATTTTATGGGCCAAGGAAGTGGAAACAGGCGATATCGGCTCAAGTCTGTGGGTGTTAGCCCATGGATTCTGGCGCTGCATGGGGTTCCGGCGCATGATTCTCGAAAACTCATACGAGGGGGGTCCGCAAGAGGCCCGGCAAAAGGTCCATGTTGCCCGGCGGGGTTGGATGAGGCCTGGTTGGATTTTATGGGCCAAGGAAGTGGAAACAGGCGATTTCGGCTCATTTCTGTGGGTGCTAGCCCACGGATTCTGGCGCTGCATGGGGTTCCGGCGCAAGATTCTCGAAAACTCATACGAGGGGGGTCCGCACGAGGCCCGGCAACAGGTCCATGTTGCTAGGCGGGGTTGGATGAGGCCTGGTTGGATTTTATGGGCCAAGGAAGTGGAAACAGGCGATTTCGGCTCATTTCTGTGGGTGTTAGCCCACGAATTCTGGAGCTGCATGGGGTTCTGGCGCAAGATTCTCGAAAAATCATACGAGGGGGTCCGCAAGAGGCCGGCAAGAGGTCCATGTTGCCCGGCGGGGTTGGGATGAGGCCTGGTTGGATTTTATGGGGCCAAGGAAGTGGAAACAGGCGATTTCGGCTCATTTTTGTGGGTGTTAGCCCACGGATTCTGGCGCTGGATGGGGTTCCGGCGCAAGATTCTCGAACAATCATACGAGGGGGTCCGCAAGAGGCCCGGCAAGAGGTCCATGTTGCCCGGCGGGGTTGGATGAGGTCTGGATGGGTTTTATGGGCCAAGGAAGTGGAAACAGGCGATTTCGGCTCATTTCTGTGGGTGTTAGCCCACGGATTTTTGGCGCTGCATGGGGGTTCCGGCGCAAGATTCTCGAAAACTCATACGAGGGGGTCCGCACGAGGGCCCGGCAACAGGTCCATGTTGCTAGGCGGGGTTGGATGAGGCCTGGTTGGATTTTATGGGCCAAGGAAGTGGAAACAGGCAATTTCGGCTCATTTCTGTGGGTGTTAGCCCACGAATTCTGGAGCTGCATGGGGTTCCGGCGCAAGATTCTCGAAAAATCATACGAGGGGGTCCGCAAGAGGCCCGGCAAGAGGTCCATGTTGCCCGGCGGGGTTGGATGAGGCCTGGTTGGATTTTATGGGCCAAGGAAGTGGAAACAGGCGATTTCGGCTCATTTCTGTGGGTGTTAGCCCACGGATTCTGGTGCTGCATGGGGTTCCAGCGCAAGATTCTCGAAAAATCATACGAGGGGGTCCGCAAGAAGCCCGGCAAGAGGTGCATGCTGCCCGGCGGGGTTGGATGAGGCCTGGTTGGATTTTATGGGCCAAGGAAGTGGAAACAGGCGATATCGGCTCAAGTCTGTGGGTGTTAGCCCATGGATTCTGGCGCTGCATGGGGTTCCGGCGCAAGATTCTCGAAAACTCATACGAGGGGGTCCGCAAGAGGCCCGGCAAAAGGTCCATGTTGCCCGGCGGGGTTGGATGAGGCCTGGTTGGATTTTATGGGCCAAGGAAGTGGAAACAGGCGATTTCGGCTCATTTCTGTGGGTGCTAGCCCACGGATTCTGGCGCTGCATGGGGTTCCGGCGCAAGATTCTCGAAAACTCATACGAGGGGGTCCGCACGAGGCCCGGCAACAGGTCCATGTTGCTAGGCGGGGTTGGATGAGGCCTGGTTGGATTTTATGGGCCAAGGAAGTGGAAACAGGCGATTTCGGCTCATTTCTGTGGGTGTTAGCCCACGAATTCTGGAGCTGCATGGGGTTCCGGCGCAAGATTCTCGAAAAATCATACGAGGGGGTCCGCAAGAGGCCCGGCAAGAGGTCCATGTTGCCCGGCGGGGTTGGATGAGGCCTGGTTGGATTTTATGGGCCAAGGAAGTGGAAACAGGCGATTTCGGCTCATTTCTGTGGGTGTTAGCCCACGGTATCTGGCGCT
Source organism: Solanum rostratum (assembly GCA_029948455.1). Lineage (NCBI taxonomy): Eukaryota > Viridiplantae > Streptophyta > Magnoliopsida > Solanales > Solanaceae > Solanum > Solanum rostratum. The sequence goes on from CM057046.1 coordinate 9,665,043, forward strand.
GCATGGGGTTCCGACGCAAGATTCTCGAAAAATCATACGAGGGGGTCCGCAAGGATCCCGGATAGAGGTCCATGTTGCCCGATGGGGTAGGATGAGGCCTGGTTGGATTTTATGGGCCAAGGAAGTGGAAACAGGCGATTTCGGCTCATTTCTGTGGGTGTTAGCCCACGGATTCTGGCGTTGCATGGGGTTCCGGCGCAAGATTCTCGAAATATCATATGAGGGGGTCCACAAGAGGCCCGGCAAGAGGTCCATGTTGCCCGGTGAGGTTGGATGAGGCCTGGTTCGATTTTATGGGCCAAGGATGTGGAAACAGGCGATTTCGTCTCATTTCTGTGGGTGTTAGCCCACGGATTCTGGCGCTGCATGGGGTTCCGATGCAAGATTCTCGAAAAATAATACGAGGGGGTCCGCAAGAGGCCTGGCAAGAGGTCCATGTCGCCCGGCGGGGTTGGATGAGGCCTGGTTGGATTTTATGGGCCAAGGAAGTGGAAACAGGCGATATCGGCTCAAGTCTGTGGGTGTTAGCCCACGGATTCTGGCGCTGCATAGGGTTCCGGCGCAAGATTCTCGAAAAATCATACGAGGGGGTCCGTAAGAGGCCCGGCAAAAGGTCCATGTTGCCCGGCGGGGTTGGATGAGGCCTGGTTGGATTTTATGGGCCAAGGAAGTGGAAACAAGCGATTTCGGCTCATTTCTGTGGGTGTTAGCCCACGGATTCTGGCGCTGCATGGGGTTCCGATGCAAGTTTCTCAAAAAATCATACGAGGGGGTCCGCAAGAGGCCCGGCAAGAGGTCCATGTTCCCTGGCGGGTTGGATGAGGCCTGGTTGGATTTTATGGGCTAAGGAAGTGGAAACAGGCGATTTCGGCTCATTTCTGTGGGTGTTAGCCCACGGATTCTGGCGCTGCATGGGGTTCCGGCGCAAGATTCTCAAAAAATCATACGAGGGGGTCCGCATGAGGCCCGGATAGAGGTCCATGTTGCCCGATGGGGTTGGATGAGGCCTGGTTGGATTTTATGGGCCAAGGATGTGGAAACAGGTGATTTCGGCTCATTTCTGTGGGTGTTAGCCTACGGATTCTGGCGCTGCATGGGGTTCCGGCGCAAGATTCTCGAAAAATCTTACGAGGGGGTCCGCAAGAGGCCCAGCAAGAGGTCCATGTTGCCCGGTGGGGTTGGATGAGGCCTGGTTGGATTTTATGGGCCAAGGATGTGGAAACAGGCGATTTCGGCTCATTTCTGTGGGTGTTAGCCCACGGATTCTGGCGCTGCATGGGGTTCCGGCGCAAGATTCTCGAAAAATCTTACGAGGGGGTCTGAATGAGGCCCGGCAAGAGGTCCAAGTTGCCCGGCGGGGTTGGATGAGGCCTGGTTGGATTTTATGGGCCAAGGAAGTGGAAACAGGCAATTTCGGCTCATTTCTGTGGGTTTTAGCCCACGGATTCTGGCGCTGCATGGGGTTCCGGCGCAATATTCTCGAAATATCATACGAGGGGGTCTGCAAGAGGCCCGGCAAGAGGTCCATGTTGCCCGGCAGGGTTGGATGAGGCCTGGTTGGATTTTATGGGCCAAGGAAGTGGAAACAGGCGATTTCGGCTCATTTCTGTGGGTGTTAGCCCACGGATTCTGGCGCTGCATGGGGTTCCGGTGCAAGTTTCTTGAAAAATCATACGAGGGGGTCCGCAAGAGGCCCGGCAAGAGGTCCATGTTCCCCGGCGGGGTTGGATGAGGCCTGGTTGGATTTTATGGGCTAAGGAAGTGGAAACAGGCGATTTCGGCTCATTTCTGTGGGTGTTAGCCCACGGATTCTGGCGCTGCATGGAGTTCCGGCGCAAGATTCTCAAAAAATCATACGAGGGGGTCCGCAAGAGGCCCGGCAAGAGGTCCATGTTGCCCGATGGGGTTGGATGAGGCCTGGTTGGATTTTATGGGCCAAGGATGTGGAAACAGGTGATTTCGGCTCATTTCTGTGGGTGTTAGCCCACGGATTCTGGCGCTGCATGGGGTTCCGGCGCAAGATTCTCGAAAAATCTTACGAGGGGGTCCGCAAGAGGCCCAGCAAGAGGTCCATGTTGCCCGGTGGGGTTGGATGAGGCCTAGTTGGATTTTATGGGCCAAGGAAGTGGAAACAGGCGATTTCGGCTCATTCTGTGGGTGTTAGCCCACGGATTCTGGCGCTGCATGGGGTTCCGGCGCAAGATTCTCGAAAAATCTTACGAGGGGGTCTGAAAGAGGCCCGGCAAGAGGTCCATGTTGCCCGGCGGGGTTGGATGAGGCCTGGTTGGATTTTATGGGCCAAGGAAGTGGAAACAGGCGATATCAGCTCATTTCTGTGGGTGTTAGCCCACGGATTCTGGCGCTGCATGGGGTTTCGGTGCAAGATTCTCGAAAAATCTTATGAGGGGGTCCGCAAGAGGCCCGGCAAGAGGTCCATGTTGCCCGACGGGGTTGGATGAGGCCTGGTTGGATTTTATGGGCCAAGGAAGTGGAAACAGGCGATTTCGGCTCATTTCTGTGGGTGTTAGCCCACGGTATCTGGCGCTGCATGGGGTTCCGACGCATGATTCTCGAAAAATCATACGAGGGGGTCCGCAAGGATCCCGGATAGAGGTCCATGTTGCCCGATGGGGTTGGATGAGGCCTGGTTGGATTTTATGGGCCAAGGAAGTGGAAACAGGCGATTTCGGCTCATTTCTGTGGGTGTTAGCCCACGGATTCTGGCGTTGCATGGGGTTCCGGCGCAAGATTCTCGAAATATCATACGAGGGGGTCCACAAGAGGCCCGGCAAGAGGTCCATGTTGCCCGGTGAGGTTGGATGAGGCCTGGTTCGATTTTATGGGCCAAGGAAGTGGACACAGGCGATTTCGTCTCATTTCTGTGGGTGTTAGCCCACGGATTCTGGCGCTGCATGGGGTTCCGATGCAAGATTCTCGAAAAATCATACGAGGGGGTCCGCAAGAGGCCTGGCAAGAGGTCCATGTTGCCCGGCGGGGTTGGATGAGGCCTGGTTGGATTTTATGGGCCAAGGAAGTGGAAACAGGCGATATCGGCTCAAGTCTGTGGGTGTTAGCCCACGGATTCTGGCGCTGCATAGGGTTCCGGCGCAAGATTCTTGAAAAATCATACGAGGGGGTCCGCAAGAGGCCCGGCAAAAGGTCCATGTTGCCCGGCGGGGTTGGATGAGGCCTGGTTGGATTTTATGGGCCAAGGAAGTGGAAACAAGCGATTTCAGCTCATTTCTGTGGGTGTTAGCCCACGGATTCTGGCGCTGCATGGGGTTCCGATGCAAGTTTCTCAAAAAATCATACGAGGGGGTCCGCAAGAGGCCCGGCAAGAGGTCCATGTTCCCTGGCGGGTTGGATGAGGCCTGGTTGGATTTTATGGGCTAAGGAAGTGGAAACAGGCGATTTCGGCTCATTTCTGTGGGTGTTAGCACGGATTCTGGCGCTGCATGGGGTTCCGGCGCAAGATTCTCAAAAAATCATACGAGGGGGTCCGCAAGAGGCCCGGCAAGAGGTCCATGTTGCCCGATGGGGTTGGATGAGGCCTGGTTGGATTTTATGGGCCAAGGATGTGGAAACAGGTGATTTCGGCTCATTTCTGTGGGTGTTAGCCTACGGATTCTGGCGCTGCATGGGGTTCCGGCGCAAGATTCTCGATAAATCTTACGAGGGGGTCCGCAAGAGGCCCAGCAAGAGGTCCATGTTGCCCGGTGGGGTTGGATGAGGCCTGGTTGGATTTTATGGGCCAAGGAAGTGGAAACAGGCGATTTCGGCTCATTCTGTGGGTGTTAGCCCACGGATTCTGGCGCTGCATGGAGTTCCGGCGCAAGATTCTCGAAAAATCTTACGAGGGGGTCTGAAAGAGGCCCGGCAAGAGGTCCATGTTGCCCGGCGGGGTTGGATGAGGCCTGGTTGGATTTTTTGGGCCAAGGAAGTGGAAACAGGCGATATCAGCTCATTTCTGTGGGTGTTAGCCCACGGATTCTGGCGCTGCATGGGGTTCCGGTGCAAGATTCTGGAAAAATCATATGAGGGGGTCCGCAAGAGGCCCGGCAAGAGGTCCATGTTGCCTGACGGGGTTGGATGAGGCCTGGTTGGATTTTATGGGCCAAGGAAGTGGAAACAGGCGATTTCGGCTCATTTCTGTGGGTGTTAGCCCACGGTATTTGGCGCTGCATGGGGTTCCTACGCAAGATTCTCGAAAAATCATACGAGGGGGTCCGCAAGGATCTCGGATAGAGGTCCATGTTGCCCGATGGGGTAGGATGAGGCCTGGTTGGATTTTATGGTCCAAGGAAGTGGAAACAGGCGATTTCGGCTCATTTCTGTGGGTGTTAGCCCACGGATTCTGGCGTTGCATGGGGTTCCGGCGCAAGATTCTCGAAATATCATACGAGGGGGTCCACAAGAGGCCCGGCAAGAGGTCCATGTTGCCCGGTGAGGTTGGATGAGGCCTGGTTCGATTTTATGGGCCAAGGATGTGGAAACAGGCGATTTCGTCTCATTTCTGTGGGTGTTAGCCCACGGATTCTGGCGCTGCATGGGGTTCCGATGCAAGATTCTCGAAAAATCATACGAGGGGGTCCGCAAGAGGCCTGGCAAGAGGTCCATGTTGCCCGGCGGGGTTGGATGAGGCCTGGTTGGATTTTATGGGCCAAGGAAGTGGAAACAGGCGATATCGGCTCAAGTCTGTGGGTGTTAGCCCACGGATTCTGGCGCTGCATAGGGTTCCGGCGCAAGATTCTCGAAAAATCATACGAGGGGGTCCGTAAGAGGCCCGGCAAAAGGTCCATGTTGCCCGGCGGGGTTGGATGAGGCCTGGTTGGATTTTATGGGCCAAGGAAGTGGAAACAAGCGATTTCGGCTCATTTCTGTGGGTGTTAGCCCACGGATTCTGGCGCTGCATGGGGTTCCGATGCAAGTTTCTCAAAAAATCATACGAGGGGGTCCGCAAGAGGCCCGGCAAGAGGTCCATGTTCCCTGGCGGGTTGGATGAGGCCTGGTTGGATTTTATGGGCTAAGGAAGTGGAAACAGGCGATTTCGGCTCATTTCTGTGGGTGTTAGCCCACGGATTCTGGCGCTGCATGGGGTTCCGGCGCAAGATTCTCAAAAAATCATACGAGGGGGTCCGCATGAGGCCTGGCAAGAGGTCCATGTTGCCCGATGGGGTTGGATGAGGCCTGGTTGGATTTTATGGGCCAAGGATGTGGAAACAGGTGATTTCGGCTCATTTCTGTGGGTGTTAGCCTACGGATTCTGGCGCTGCATGGGGTTCCGGCGCAAGATTCTCGAAAAATCTTACGAGGGGGTCCGCAAGAGGCCCAGCAAGAGGTCCATGTTGCCCGGTGGGGTTGGATGAGGCCTGGTTGGATTTTATGGGCCAAGGATGTGGAAACAGGCGATTTCGGCTCATTTCTGTGGGTGTTAGCCCACGGATTCTGGCGCTGCATGGGGTTCCGGCGCAAGATTCTCGAAAAATCTTACGAGGGGGTCTGAATGAGGCCCGGCAAGAGGTCCAAGTTGCCCGGCGGGGTTGGATGAGGCCTGGTTGGATTTTATGGGCCAAGGAAGTGGAAACAGGCAATATCAGCTCATTTCTGTGGGTGTTAGCCCACGGATTCTGGCGCTGCATTGGGTTCCGGCGCAAGATTCTCCAAATATCTTACGAGGGGGTCCGCAAGAGGCCCAGCAAGAGGTCCATGTTTCCCGGTGGGGTTGGATGAGGCCTGGTTGGATTTTATGGGCCAAGGAAGTGGAAACAGGCGATTTCGGCTCATTTCTGTGGGTGTTAGCCCACGGATTCTGGCGCTGCATGGGGTTCCGGTGCAAGATTTTCGAAAAATCTTACGAGGGGGTCCGCAAGAGGCCCGGCAAGAGGTCCATGTTGCCCGACGGGGTTGGATGAGGCCTGGTTGGATTTTATGGGCCAAGGAAGTGGAAACAGGCGATTTCGGCTCATTTCTGTGGGTGTTAGCCCACGGTATCTGGCGCTGCATGGGGTTCCGACGCAAGATTCTCGAAAAATCATACGAGGGGGTCCGCAAGGATCCCGGATAGAGGTCCATGTTGCCCGACGGGGTTGGATGAGGCCTGGTTGGATTTTATGGGCCAAGGAAGTGGAAACAGGCGATTTCGGCTCATTTCTGTGTGTGTTAGCCCACGGATTCTGGCGCTGCATGGGGTTCCGGCGCAAGATTCTCGAAATATCATACGAGGGGGTGCACAAGAGGCCCAGCAAGAGGTCCATGTTGCCCGGTGAGGTTGGATGAGGCCTGGTTCGATTTTATGGGCCAAGGAAGTGGAAACAGGCGATTTCGTCTCATTTCTGTGGGTGTTAGCCCACGGATTCTGGCGCTGCATGGGGTTCCGATGCAAGATTCTCGAAAAATCATACGAGGGGGTCCGCAAGAGGCCCGGCAAGAGGTCCATGTTGCCCGGCGGGGTTGGATGAGGCCTGGTTGGATTTTATGGGCCAAGGAAGTGGAAACAGGCGATATCGGCTCAAGTCTGTGGGTGTTAGCCCACGGATTCTGGCGCTGCATAGGGTTCCGGCGCCAGATTCTCGAAAAATCATACGAGGGGGTCCGCAGGAGGCCCGGCAAAAGGTCCATGTTGCCCGGCGGGGTTGGATGAGGCCTGGTTGGATTTTATGGGCCAAGAAAGTGGAAACAAGCGATTTCGGCTCATTTCTGTGGGTGTTAGCCCACGGATTCTGGCGCTGCATGGGGTTCCGGTGCAAGATTCTCGAAAACGCATACGAGGGGGTCCGCACGAGGCCCGGCAACAGGTCCATGTTGCCCGGCGGGGTTGGATGAGGCCTGGTTGGATTTTATGGGCCAAGGAAGTGGAAACAGGCGATTTCGGCTCATTTCTGTGGGTGTTAGCCCACGAATTCTGGAGCTGCATGGGGTTCTGGCGCAAGATTCTCGATAAAAAAAATACGAGGGGGTCCGCACGAGGCCCGGGAAGAGGTCCATGTTGCCCGGCGGGGTTGGATGAGGCCTGGTTGGATTTTATGGGCCAAGGAAGTGGAAACAGGCAATTTCGGCTCATTTCTGTGGGTGTTAGCCCACGGATTCTAGCGCTCCATGGGGTTCCGGTGCAAGATTCTCGAAAACTCATACGAGGGGGTCCGCAAGAGGCCCGGCAAGAGGTCCATGTTGCCCGGCGGGGTTGGATGAGGCCTGGTTGGATTTTATGGGCCAAGGAAGTGGAAACAGGCGATTTCAGCTCATTTCTGTGGGTGTTAGCCCACGGATTCTGGCGCTGCATGGGGTTCCGGCGCAAGATTCTCGAAAAATCGTACGAGGGGGTCTGAAAGAGGCCCGGCAAGAGGTCCAAGTTGCCCGGCGGGGTTGGATGAGGCCTGGTTGGATTTTATGGGCCAAGGAAGTGGAAACATGCGATATCAGCTCATTTCTGTGGGTGTTAGCCCACGGATTCTGGCGCTGCATGGGGTTCCGGTGCAAGATTCTCGAAAAATCTTACGAGGGGGTCCGCAGGAGGCCCGGCAAGAGGTCCATGTTGCCCGACGGGGTTGGATGAGGCCTGGTTGGATTTTATGGGCCAAGGAAGTGGAAACAGGCGATTTCAGCTCATTTCTGTGGGTGTTAGCCCACGGTATCTGGCGCTGCATGGGGTTCCGACGCAAGATTCTCGAAAAATCATACGAGGGGGTCCGCAAGGATCCCGGATAGAGGTCCATGTTGCCCGACGGGGTTGGATGAGGCCTGGTTGGATTTTATGGGCCAAGGAAGTGGAAACAAGCGATTTCGGCTCATTTCTGTGGGTGTTAGCCCACGGATTCAGGCGCTGCATGGGGTTCCGGTGCAAGATTCTCGAAAACGCATACGAGGGGGTCCGCACGAGGCCCGGCAACAGGTCCATGTTGCCCGGCGGGGTTGGATGAGGCCTGGTTGGATTTTATGGGCCAAGGAAGTGGAAACAGGCGATTTCGGCTCATTTCTGTGGGTGTTAGCCCACGAATTCTGGAGCTGCATGGGGTTCTGGCGCAAGATTCTCGATAAAAAAAATACGAGGGGGTCCGCACGAGGCCCGGGAAGAGGTCCATGTTGCCCGGCGGGGTTGGATGAGGCCTGGTTGGATTTTATGGGCCAAGGAAGTGGAAACAGGCAATTTCGGCTCATTTCTGTGGGTGTTAGCCCACGGATTCTAGCGCTCCATGGGGTTCCGGTGCAAGATTCTCGAAAACTCATACGAGGGGGTCCGCAAGAGGCCCGGCAAGAGGTCCATGTTGCCCGGCGGGGTTGGATGAGGCCTGGTTGGATTTTATGGGCCAAGGAAGTGGAAACAGGCGATTTCAGCTCATTTCTGTGGGTGTTAGCCCACGGATTCTGGCGCTGCATGGGGTTCGGGCGCAAGATTCTCGAAAAATCGTACGAGGGGGTCTGAAAGAGGCCCGGCAAGAGGTCCAAGTTGCCCGGCGGGGTTGGATGAGGCCTGGTTGGATTTTATGGGCCAAGGAAGTGGAAACATGCGATATCAGCTCATTTCTGTGGGTGTTAGCCCACGGATTCTGGCGCTGCATGGGGTTCCGGTGCAAGATTCTCGAAAAATCTTACGAGGGGGTCCGCAGGAGGCCCGGCAAGAGGTCCATGTTGCCCGACGGGGTTGGATGAGGCCTGGTTGGATTTTATGGGCCAAGGAAGTGGAAACAGGCGATTTCAGCTCATTTCTGTGGGTGTTAGCCCACGGTATCTGGCGCTGCATGGGGTTCCGACGCAAGATTCTCGAAAAATCATACGAGGGGGTCCGCAAGGATCCCGGATAGAGGTCCATGTTGCCCGACGGGGTTGGATGAGGCCTGGTTGGATTTTATGGGCCAAGGAAGTGGAAACAGGCGATTTCAGCTCATTTCTGTGGGTGTTAGCCCACGAATTCTGGCGCTGCATGGGGTTCCGGCGCAAGATTCTCGAAATATCATACGAGGGGGTCCGCAAGAGGCCCGGCAAGAGGTCCATGTTGCCCGGTGAGGTTGGATGAGGCCTGGTTCGATTTTATGGGCCAAGGATGTGGAAACAGGCGATTTCGTCTCATTTCTGTGGGTGTTAGCCCACGGATTCTGGCGTTGCATGGGGTTTCGATGCAAGATTCTCGAAAAATCATACGAGGGGGTCCGCAAGAGGCCCGGCAAGAGGTCCATGTTGCCCGGCGGGGTTGGATGAGGCCTGGTTGGATTTTATGGGCCAAGGAAGTGGAAACAGGCGATATCGGCTCAAGTCTGTGGGTGTTAGCCCACGGATTCTGGCGCTGCATAGGGTTCCGGCGCAAGATTCTCGAAAAATCATACGAGGGGGTCCGCAAGAGGCCCGGCAAAAGGTCCATGTTGCCCGGCGGGGTTGGATGAGGCCTGGTTGGATTTTATGGGCCAAGAAAGTGGAAACAAGCGATTTCGGCTCATTTCTGTGGGTGTTAGCCCACGGATTCTGGCGCTGCATGGGGTTCCGGCGCAAGATTCTCGAAAATGCATACGAGGGGGTCCGCACGAGGCCCGGCAACAGGTCCATGTTGCCCGGCGGGGTTGGATGAGGCCTGGTTGGATTTTATGGGCCAAGGAAGTGGAAACAGGCGATTTCGGCTCATTTCTGTGGGTGTTAGCCCACGAATTCTGGAGCTGCATGGGGTTCCGGCGCAAGATTCTCAAAAAATCATACGAGGGGGTCTGCACGAGGCCCGGGAAGAGGTCCATGTTGCCCGGCGGGGTTGGATGAGGCCTGGTTGGATTTTATGGGCCAAGGAAGTGGAAACAGGCGATTTCGGCTCATTTCTGTGGGTGTTAGCCCACGGATTCTAGCGCTGCATGGGGTTCCGGCGCAAGATTCTCGAAAACTCATACGAGGGGGTCCGCAAGAGGCCCGGCAAGAGGTCCATGTTGCCCGGCGGGGTTGGATGAGGCCTGATTGGATTTTATGGGCCAAGGAAGTGGAAACAGGCGATTTCGACTCATTTCTGTGGGTGTTAGCCCACGGATTCTGGCGCTGGATGGGGTTCCGGCGCAAGATTCTCAAAAACTCATACGAGGGGGTCCGCAAGAGGCCCGGCAAGAGGTCCATGTTGCCCGGCGGGGTTGGATGAGGCCTGGATGGATTTTATGGGCCAAGGAAGTGGAAACAGGCGATTTCGGCTCATTTCTGTGGGTGTTAGCCCACGGATTTTGGCGCTGCATGGGGTTTCGGCGCAAGATTCTCGAAAAATCTTACGAGGGGGTCCGCACGAGGCCCGGCAACAGGTCCATGTTGCCCGGCGGGGTTGGATGAGGCCTGGTTGGATTTTATGGGCCAAGGAAGTGGAAACAGGCGATTTCAGCTCATTTCTGCGGGTGTTAGCCCACGGATTCTTGCGCTGCATGGGATTCCGGCGCAAGATTCTCGAAAAATCATACGAGGGGGTCCGCAAGAGGCCCGGCAAGAGGTCCATGTTGCCCGACGGGGTTGGATGAGGCCTGGTTGGATTTTATGGGCCAAGGAAGTGGAAACAGGCGATTTCGGCTCATTTCTGTGGGTGTTAGCCCACGGATTCTGGCGCTGCATGGGGTTCCGGTGCAAGATTCTCGAAAAATCATACGAGGGGGTCCGCACGAGGCCCGACAAGAGGTCCATGTTGCCCGGCGGGCTTGGATGAGGCCTGGTTGGATTTTATGGGCCAAGGAAGTGGAAACAGGCGATTTCGGCTCATTTCTGTGGGTGTTAGCACACAGATTCTGGCGCTGCATGGGATTCCGGCGCAAGATTCTCGAAAAATCATACGAGGGGGTCCGTAAGAGGCCCGGAAAGAGGTCCATGTTGCCCAGCGGGGTTGGATGAGGCCTGGTTGGATTTTATGGGCCAAGGAAGTGGAAACAGGCGATTTCGGCTCATTTCTGTGGGTGTTAGCCCACGGATTCTGGCGCTGCATGGGGTTCCGGCGCAAGATTCACAAAAAATCATACAAGGGGGTCCGCAAGAGGCCCGGCAAGAGGTCCATGTTGCCCGGCGGGGTTGGATGAGGCCTGGTTGGATTTTATGGGCCAAGGAAGTGGAAACAGGCAATTTCGGCTCATTTCTGTGGGTGTTGGCCCACGGATTCTGGCGCTGCATGGGGGTCCGGCGCAAGATTCTCGAAAAATCATACGAGGGGGTCCGCAAGAGGCCTGGCAAGAGGTCCATGTTGCCCGGCAGGGTTGGATGAGGCCTGGATGGGTTTTATGGGCCAAGGAAGTGGAAACAGGCGATTTCGGCTCATTTCTGTGGGTGTTAGCCCACGGATTCTGGCGCTGCATGGGGTTCCGGCGCAAGATTCTCAAAAAATCATATGAGGGGGTCCGCAAGAGGCCCGGCAAGAGGTCCATGTTGCCCGATGTGGTTGGATGAGGCCTGGTTGTATTTTATGGGCCAAGGATGTGGAAACAGGCGATTTCGGCTCATTTCTGTGGGTGTTAGCCCACGGATTCTGGCGCTGCATGGGGTTCCGGCGCAAGATTCTCGAAAGATCATATGAGGGGGTCCGCAAGAGGCCCGGCAAGAGGTCTATGTTGCCCGGCGGGGTTGGATGAGGCCTGGTTGGATTTTATGGGCCAAGGAAGTGGAAACAGGCGATTTCGGCTCATTTCTGTCGGTGTTAGCCCACGGATTCAGGCGCTGCATGGGGTTCCGGCGCAAGATTCTCGAAAAATCATACGAGGGGGTCCGCAAGAGGCCCGGCAAGAGGTCCATGTTGCCCGGCGGGGTTGGATGAGGCCTGGTTGGATTTTATGGGCCAAGGAGTGGAAACAGGCGATTTTGGCTCATTTCTGTGGGTGTTAGCCCACGGATTCTGGCGCTGCATGGGGTTCCGGCACAAGATTCTTGAAAAACCATACGAGGGGGTCCGCAAGAGGTCCATGTTGCCCGGCGGGGTTGGATGAGGCCTGGTTGGATTTTATGGGCCAAGGAAGTGGAAACAGGCGATATCGCCTCATTTCTGTGGGTGTTAGCCCACGGATTCTGGCGCTGCATGGGGTTCCGGCGCAAGATTCTCGAAAAATCATACAAGGGGTCCGAAAGAGGCCCGGCAAGAGGTCCATGTTGCCCGGCAGGGTTGGATGAGGCCTGGTTGGATTTTATGGGCCAAGGAAGTGGAAACAGGCGATTTCGGCTCATTTCTGTGGGTGTTAGCCCACGGATTCTGGCGCTGCATGGGGTTCCGGCGCAAGATTCTCAAAAAAACATACGAGGGGGTCCGCAAGAGGCCCGGCAAGAGGTCCATGTTGTCGGATGGGGTTGGATGAGGCCTGGTTGGATTTTATGGGCCAAGGATGTGGAAACAGGCGATTTCGGCTCATTTCTGTGGGTGTTAGCCCACGGATTCTGGCGCTGCATGGGGTTCCGGCGCAAGATTCTCGAAAAATCATACGAGGGGGTCCGCAAGAGGCCCGGCAAGAGGTCCATGTTGCCCGGCGGGGTTGGATGAGGCCTGATTGGATTTTATGGGCCAAGGAAGTGGAAACAGGCGATTTCGACTCATTTCTGTGGGTGTTAGCCCACGGATTCTGGCGCTGGATGGGGTTCCGGCGCAAGATTCTCAAAAACTCATACGAGGGGGTCCGCAAGAGGCCCGGCAAGAGGTCCATGTTGCCCGGCGGGGTTGGATGAGGCCTGGATGGGTTTTATGGGCCAAGGAAGTGGAAACAGGCGATTTCGGCTCATTTCTGTGGGTGTTAGCCCACGGATTCTGGCGCTGCATGATGTTCCGGCGCAAGATTCTCGAAAAATCATACAAGGGGGTCCGAAAGAGGCCCGGCAAGAGGTCCATGTTGCCCGGTAGGGTTGGATAAGGCCTGGTTGGATTTTATGGGCCAAGGAAGTGGAAACAGGCGATTTTGGCTCATTTCTGTGGGTGTTAGCCCACGGATTCTGGCGCTGGATGGGGTTCCGGCGCAAGATTCTAGAAAAATCATACGAGGGGGTCCGCAAGAGGCCCGACAAGAGGTCCATGTTGATCGGCGGGGTTGGATGAGGCCTGGTTGGATTTTATGGACCAAGGAAGTGGAAACAGGCGATTTCGGCTCATTTCTGTGGGTGTTAGCACACAGATTCTGGCGCTGCATGGGATTCCGGCGCAAGATTCTCGAAAAATCATACGAGGGGGTCCGCAAGAGGCCCGGCAAGAGGTCCATGATGCCCAACGGGGTTGGATGAGGCCTGGTTGGATTTTATGGGCCAAGGAAGTGGAAACAGGCGATTTCGGCTCATTTCTATGGGTGTTAGCCCACGGATTCTGGCGCTGCATAGGGTTCCGGCGCAAGATTCTCGAAAAATCATACGAGGGGGTCCGTACGAGGCCCGACAAGAGGTCCATGTTGCCCGGCGGGGTTGGATGAGGCCTGGTTGGATTTTATGGGCCAAGGAAGTGGAAACAGGCGATTTCGGCTCATTTCTGTGGGTGTTAGCACACAGATTCTGGCGCTGCATGGGATTCCGGCGCAAGATTCTCGAAAAATCATACGAGGGGGTCCGCAAGAGGCCCGGAAAGAGGTCCATGTTGCCCAGCGGGGTTGGATGAGGCCTGGATGGATTTTATGGGCCAAGGAAGTGGAAACAGGCGATTTCGGCTCATTTCTATGGGTGTTAGCCCACGGATTCTGGCGCTGCATGGGGTTCCGGCGCAAGATTCTCAAAAAATCATACGAGGGGGTCCGCAAGAGGCCCGGCAAGAGGTCCATGTTGCCCGGCGGGGTTGGATGAGGCCTGGTTGGATTTTATGGGCCAAGGAAGTGGAAACAGGCAATTTCGGCTCATTTCTGTGGGTGTTAGCCCACGGATTCTAGCGCTCCATGGGGTTCCGGTGCAAGATTCTCGAAAACTCATACGAGGGGGTCCGCAAGAGGCCCGGCAAGAGGTCCATGTTGCCCGGCGGGGTTGGATGAGGCCTGGTTGGATTTTATGGGCCAAGGAAGTGGAAACAGGCGATTTCAGCTCATTTCTGTGGGTGTTAGCCCACGGATTCTGGCGCTGCATGGGGTTCGGGCGCAAGATTCTCGAAAAATCGTACGAGGGGGTCTGAAAGAGGCCCGGCAAGAGGTCCAAGTTGCCCGGCGGGGTTGGATGAGGCCTGGTTGGATTTTATGGGCCAAGGAAGTGGAAACATGCGATATCAGCTCATTTCTGTGGGTGTTAGCCCACGGATTCTGGCGCTGCATGGGGTTCCGGTGCAAGATTCTCGAAAAATCTTACGAGGGGGTCCGCAGGAGGCCCGGCAAGAGGTCCATGTTGCCCGACGGGGTTGGATGAGGCCTGGTTGGATTTTATGGGCCAAGGAAGTGGAAACAGGCGATTTCAGCTCATTTCTGTGGGTGTTAGCCCACGGTATCTGGCGCTGCATGGGGTTCCGACGCAAGATTCTCGAAAAATCATACGAGGGGGTCCGCAAGGATCCCGGATAGAGGTCCATGTTGCCCGACGGGGTTGGATGAGGCCTGGTTGGATTTTATGGGCCAAGGAAGTGGAAACAGGCGATTTCAGCTCATTTCTGTGGGTGTTAGCCCACGAATTCTGGCGCTGCATGGGGTTCCGGCGCAAGATTCTCGAAATATCATACGAGGGGGTCCGCAAGAGGCCCGGCAAGAGGTCCATGTTGCCCGGTGAGGTTGGATGAGGCCTGGTTCGATTTTATGGGCCAAGGATGTGGAAACAGGCGATTTCGTCTCATTTCTGTGGGTGTTAGCCCACGGATTCTGGCGTTGCATGGGGTTTCGATGCAAGATTCTCGAAAAATCATACGAGGGGGTCCGCAAGAGGCCCGGCAAGAGGTCCATGTTGCCCGGCGGGGTTGGATGAGGCCTGGTTGGATTTTATGGGCCAAGGAAGTGGAAACAGGCGATATCGGCTCAAGTCTGTGGGTGTTAGCCCACGGATTCTGGCGCTGCATAGGGTTCCGGCGCAAGATTCTCGAAAAATCATACGAGGGGGTCCGCAAGAGGCCCGGCAAAAGGTCCATGTTGCCCGGCGGGGTTGGATGAGGCCTGGTTGGATTTTATGGGCCAAGAAAGTGGAAACAAGCGATTTCGGCTCATTTCTGTGGGTGTTAGCCCACGGATTCTGGCGCTGCATGGGGTTCCGGCGCAAGATTCTCGAAAATGCATACGAGGGGGTCCGCACGAGGCCCGGCAACAGGTCCATGTTGCCCGGCGGGGTTGGATGAGGCCTGGTTGGATTTTATGGGCCAAGGAAGTGGAAACAGGCGATTTCGGCTCATTTCTGTGGGTGTTAGCCCACGAATTCTGGAGCTGCATGGGGTTCCGGCGCAAGATTCTCAAAAAATCATACGAGGGGGTCTGCACGAGGCCCGGGAAGAGGTCCATGTTGCCCGGCGGGGTTGGATGAGGCCTGGTTGGATTTTATGGGCCAAGGAAGTGGAAACAGGCGATTTCGGCTCATTTCTGTGGGTGTTAGCCCACGGATTCTAGCGCTGCATGGGGTTCCGGCGCAAGATTCTCGAAAACTCATACGAGGGGGTCCGCAAGAGGCCCGGCAAGAGGTCCATGTTGCCCGGCGGGGTTGGATGAGGCCTGATTGGATTTTATGGGCCAAGGAAGTGGAAACAGGCGATTTCGACTCATTTCTGTGGGTGTTAGCCCACGGATTCTGGCGCTGGATGGGGTTCCGGCGCAAGATTCTCAAAAACTCATACGAGGGGGTCCGCAAGAGGCCCGGCAAGAGGTCCATGTTGCCCGGCGGGGTTGGATGAGGCCTGGATGGATTTTATGGGCCAAGGAAGTGGAAACAGGCGATTTCGGCTCATTTCTGTGGGTGTTAGCCCACGGATTTTGGCGCTGCATGGGGTTTCGGCGCAAGATTCTCGAAAAATCTTACGAGGGGGTCCGCACGAGGCCCGGCAACAGGTCCATGTTGCCCGGCGGGGTTGGATGAGGCCTGGTTGGATTTTATGGGCCAAGGAAGTGGAAACAGGCGATTTCAGCTCATTTCTGCGGGTGTTAGCCCACGGATTCTTGCGCTGCATGGGATTCCGGCGCAAGATTCTCGAAAAATCATACGAGGGGGTCCGCAAGAGGCCCGGCAAGAGGTCCATGTTGCCCGACGGGGTTGGATGAGGCCTGGTTGGATTTTATGGGCCAAGGAAGTGGAAACAGGCGATTTCGGCTCATTTCTGTGGGTGTTAGCCCACGGATTCTGGCGCTGCATGGGGTTCCGGTGCAAGATTCTCGAAAAATCATACGAGGGGGTCCGCACGAGGCCCGACAAGAGGTCCATGTTGCCCGGCGGGCTTGGATGAGGCCTGGTTGGATTTTATGGGCCAAGGAAGTGGAAACAGGCGATTTCGGCTCATTTCTGTGGGTGTTAGCACACAGATTCTGGCGCTGCATGGGATTCCGGCGCAAGATTCTCGAAAAATCATACGAGGGGGTCCGTAAGAGGCCCGGAAAGAGGTCCATGTTGCCCAGCGGGGTTGGATGAGGCCTGGTTGGATTTTATGGGCCAAGGAAGTGGAAACAGGCGATTTCGGCTCATTTCTGTGGGTGTTAGCCCACGGATTCTGGCGCTGCATGGGGTTCCGGCGCAAGATTCACAAAAAATCATACAAGGGGGTCCGCAAGAGGCCCGGCAAGAGGTCCATGTTGCCCGGCGGGGTTGGATGAGGCCTGGTTGGATTTTATGGGCCAAGGAAGTGGAAACAGGCAATTTCGGCTCATTTCTGTGGGTGTTGGCCCACGGATTCTGGCGCTGCATGGGGGTCCGGCGCAAGATTCTCGAAAAATCATACGAGGGGGTCCGCAAGAGGCCTGGCAAGAGGTCCATGTTGCCCGGCAGGGTTGGATGAGGCCTGGATGGGTTTTATGGGCCAAGGAAGTGGAAACAGGCGATTTCGGCTCATTTCTGTGGGTGTTAGCCCACGGATTCTGGCGCTGCATGGGGTTCCGGCGCAAGATTCTCAAAAAATCATATGAGGGGGTCCGCAAGAGGCCCGGCAAGAGGTCCATGTTGCCCGATGTGGTTGGATGAGGCCTGGTTGTATTTTATGGGCCAAGGATGTGGAAACAGGCGATTTCGGCTCATTTCTGTGGGTGTTAGCCCACGGATTCTGGCGCTGCATGGGGTTCCGGCGCAAGATTCTCGAAAGATCATATGAGGGGGTCCGCAAGAGGCCCGGCAAGAGGTCTATGTTGCCCGGCGGGGTTGGATGAGGCCTGGTTGGATTTTATGGGCCAAGGAAGTGGAAACAGGCGATTTCGGCTCATTTCTGTCGGTGTTAGCCCACGGATTCAGGCGCTGCATGGGGTTCCGGCGCAAGATTCTCGAAAAATCATACGAGGGGGTCCGCAAGAGGCCCGGCAAGAGGTCCATGTTGCCCGGCGGGGTTGGATGAGGCCTGGTTGGATTTTATGGGCCAAGGAGTGGAAACAGGCGATTTTGGCTCATTTCTGTGGGTGTTAGCCCACGGATTCTGGCGCTGCATGGGGTTCCGGCACAAGATTCTTGAAAAACCATACGAGGGGGTCCGCAAGAGGTCCATGTTGCCCGGCGGGGTTGGATGAGGCCTGGTTGGATTTTATGGGCCAAGGAAGTGGAAACAGGCGATATCGCCTCATTTCTGTGGGTGTTAGCCCACGGATTCTGGCGCTGCATGGGGTTCCGGCGCAAGATTCTCGAAAAATCATACAAGGGGTCCGAAAGAGGCCCGGCAAGAGGTCCATGTTGCCCGGCAGGGTTGGATGAGGCCTGGTTGGATTTTATGGGCCAAGGAAGTGGAAACAGGCGATTTCGGCTCATTTCTGTGGGTGTTAGCCCACGGATTCTGGCGCTGCATGGGGTTCCGGCGCAAGATTCTCAAAAAAACATACGAGGGGGTCCGCAAGAGGCCCGGCAAGAGGTCCATGTTGTCGGATGGGGTTGGATGAGGCCTGGTTGGATTTTATGGGCCAAGGATGTGGAAACAGGCGATTTCGGCTCATTTCTGTGGGTGTTAGCCCACGGATTCTGGCGCTGCATGGGGTTCCGGCGCAAGATTCTCGAAAAATCATACGAGGGGGTCCGCAAGAGGCCCGGCAAGAGGTCCATGTTGCCCGGCGGGGTTGGATGAGGCCTGATTGGATTTTATGGGCCAAGGAAGTGGAAACAGGCGATTTCGACTCATTTCTGTGGGTGTTAGCCCACGGATTCTGGCGCTGGATGGGGTTCCGGCGCAAGATTCTCAAAAACTCATACGAGGGGGTCCGCAAGAGGCCCGGCAAGAGGTCCATGTTGCCCGGCGGGGTTGGATGAGGCCTGGATGGGTTTTATGGGCCAAGGAAGTGGAAACAGGCGATTTCGGCTCATTTCTGTGGGTGTTAGCCCACGGATTCTGGCGCTGCATGATGTTCCGGCGCAAGATTCTCGAAAAATCATACAAGGGGGTCCGAAAGAGGCCCGGCAAGAGGTCCATGTTGCCCGGTAGGGTTGGATAAGGCCTGGTTGGATTTTATGGGCCAAGGAAGTGGAAACAGGCGATTTTGGCTCATTTCTGTGGGTGTTAGCCCACGGATTCTGGCGCTGGATGGGGTTCCGGCGCAAGATTCTAGAAAAATCATACGAGGGGGTCCGCAAGAGGCCCGACAAGAGGTCCATGTTGATCGGCGGGGTTGGATGAGGCCTGGTTGGATTTTATGGACCAAGGAAGTGGAAACAGGCGATTTCGGCTCATTTCTGTGGGTGTTAGCACACAGATTCTGGCGCTGCATGGGATTCCGGCGCAAGATTCTCGAAAAATCATACGAGGGGGTCCGCAAGAGGCCCGGCAAGAGGTCCATGATGCCCAACGGGGTTGGATGAGGCCTGGTTGGATTTTATGGGCCAAGGAAGTGGAAACAGGCGATTTCGGCTCATTTCTATGGGTGTTAGCCCACGGATTCTGGCGCTGCATAGGGTTCCGGCGCAAGATTCTCGAAAAATCATACGAGGGGGTCCGTACGAGGCCCGACAAGAGGTCCATGTTGCCCGGCGGGGGTTGGATGAGGCCTGGTTGGATTTTATGGGCCAAGGAAGTGGAAACAGGCGATTTCGGCTCATTTCTGTGGGTGTTAGCACACAGATTCTGGCGCTGCATGGGATTCCGGCGCAAGATTCTCGAAAAATCATACGAGGGGGTCCGCAAGAGGCCCGGAAAGAGGTCCATGTTGCCCAGCGGGGTTGGATGAGGCCTGGATGGATTTTATGGGCCAAGGAAGTGGAAACAGGCGATTTCGGCTCATTTCTATGGGTGTTAGCCCACGGATTCTGGCGCTGCATGGGGTTCCGGCGCAAGATTCTCAAAAAATCATACGAGGGGGTCCGCAAGAGGCCCGGCAAGAGGTCCATGTTGCCCGGCGGGGTTGGATGAGGCCTGGTTGGATTTTATGGGCCAAGGAAGTGGAAAACAGGCGATTTCGGCTCATTTCTGTGGGTGTTAGCCCACGGATTCTGGCGCTGGATGGGGTTCCGGCGCAAGATTCTCTAAAAATCATACGAGGGGGTCCGCAAGAGGCCTGGCAAGAGGTCCATGTTGCCCGGCGGGGTTGGATGAGGCCTGAATGGATTTTATGGGCCAAGGAAGTGGAAACAGGCGATTTCGGCTCATTTCTGTGGGTGTTAGCCCACGGATTTTGGCGCTGCGTGGGGTTCCGGCGCAAGATTCTCGAAAAATCATACGAGGGGTCCGAAAGAGGCCCGGCAAGAGGTCCATGTTGCCCGGCAGGGTTGGATGAGGCCTGGTTGGATTTTATGGGCCAAGGAAGTGGAAACAGGCGATTTCGGCTCATTTCTGTGGGTGTTAGCCCACGGATTCTGGCGCTGCATGGGGTTCCGGCGCAAGATTCTCAAAAAAACATACGAGGGGGTCCGCAAGAGGCCCGGCAAGAGGTCCATGTTGTCGGATGGGGTTGGATGAGGCCTGGTTGGATTTTATGGGCCAAGGATGTGGAAACAGGCGATTTCGGCTCATTTCTGTGGGTGTTAGCCCACGGATTCTGGCGCTGCATGGGGTTCCGGCGCAAGATTCTCGAAAAATCATACGAGGGGGTCCGCAAGAGGCCCGGCAAGAGGTCCATGTTGCCCGGCGGGGTTGGATGAGGCCTGATTGGATTTTATGGCCAAGGAAGTGGAAACAGGCGATTTCGACTCATTTCTGTGGGTGTTAGCCCACGGATTCTGGCGCTGGATGGGGTTCCGGCGCAAGATTCTCAAAAAACTCATACGAGGGGGTCCGCAAGAGGCCCGGACAGAGGTCCATGTTGCCCGGCGGGGTTGGATGAGGCGTGGATGGATTTTATGGGCCAAGGAAGTGGAAACAGGCGATTTCGGCTCATTTCTGTGGGTGTTAGCCCACGGATTCTGGCGCTGCATGATGTTCCGGCGGCAAGATTCTCGAAAAATCATACAAGGGGGTCCGAAAGAGGCCCGGCAAGAGGTCCATGTTGCCCGGTAGGGTTGGATAAGGCCTGGTTGGATTTTATGGGCCAAGGAAGTGGAAACAGGCGATTTTGGCTCATTTCTGTGGGTGTTAGCCCACGGATTCTGGCGCTGGATGGGGTTCCGGCGCAAGATTCTAGAAAAATCATACGAGGGGGTCCGCAAGAGGCCCGACAAGAGGTCCATGTTGATCGGCGGGGTTGGATGAGGCCTGGTTGGATTTTATGGACCAAGGAAGTGGAAACAGGCGATTTCGGCTCATTTCTGTGGGTGTTAGCACACAGATTCTGGCGCTGCATGGGATTCCGGCGCAAGATTCTCGAAAAATCATACGAGGGGGTCCGCAAGAGGCCCGGCAAGAGGTCCATGATTGCCCAACGGGGTTGGATGAGGCCTGGTTGGATTTTATGGGCCAAGGAGTGGAAACAGGCGATTTCGGCTCATTTCTATGGGTGTTAGCCCACGGATTCTGGCGCTGCATAGGGTTCCGGCGCAAGATTCTCGAAAAATCATACGAGGGGGTCCGTACGAGGCCCGACAAGAGGTCCATGTTGCCCGGCGGGGTTGGATGAGGCCTGGTTGGATTTTATGGGCCAAGGAAGTGGAAACAGGCGGATTTCGGCTCATTTCTGTGGGTGTTAGCACACAGATTCTGGCGCTGCATGGGATTCCGGCGCAAGATTCTCGAAAAATCATACGAGGGGGTCCGCAAGAGGCCCGGAAAGAGGTCCATGTTGCCCAGCGGGGTTGGGATGAGGCCTGGATGGATTTTATGGGCCAAGGAAGTGGAAACAGGCGATTTCGGCTCATTTCTATGGGTGTTAGCCCACGGATTCTGGCGCTGCATGGGGTTCCGGCGCAAGATTCTCAAAAAATCATACGAGGGGGTCCGCAAGAGGCCCGGCAAGAGGTCCATGTTGCCCGGCGGGGTTGGATGAGGCCTGGTTGGATTTTATGGGCCAAGGAAGTGGAAAACAGGCGATTTCGGCTCATTTCTGTGGGTGTTAGCCCACGGATTCTGGCGCTGGATGGGGGTTCCGGCGCAAGATTCTCTAAAAATCATACGAGGGGGTCCGCAAGAGGCCTGGCAAGAGGTCCATGTTGCCCGGCGGGGGTTGGATGAGGCCTGATGGATTTTATGGGCCAAGGAAGTGGAAACAGGCGATTTCGGCTCATTTCTGTGGGTGTTAGCCCACGGATTTTGGCGCTGCGTGGGGTTCCGGCGCAAGATTCTCGAAAACTCATACGAGGGGGTCCACTCGAGGCCCGTCAAGAGGTCCATGTTTCCCGGCGGGGTTGGATGAGGCCTGGTTGGATTTTATGGGCCAAGGAAGTGGAAACAGGCGATTTCGGCTCATTTCTGTGGGTGTTAGCCCACGGATTCTGGCACTGCATGGGGTTCCGGCGCAAGATTCTTGAAAAATCATATGTGGGGGGTCCGCAAGAGGCCCGGCAAGAGGTCCATGTTGCCCGGCGGGGTTGGATGAGGCCTGGTTGGATTTTATGGGCCAAGGAGCGGAAACAGGCAATTTTGGCACATTTCTGTGGGTATTAGCCCACGGATTCTGGCGCTGCATGGGGTTCCGGCACAAGATTCTCGAAAACTCATACGAGGGGGTCCGCAAGAGGCCCGAAAAGAGGTCCATGTCGCCCGGCGGGGTTGGATGAGGCCTGGTTGGATTTTATGGGCCAAGGAAGTGGAAACAGGCGATTTCGGCTCATTTCTGTGGGTGTTAGCCCACGGATTATGGCGCTGCATGGGGTTCCGGCGCAAGATTCTCGAAAAATCATACGAGGGGGTCCGCAAGAGGCCCGGCAAGAGGTCCATGTTGCTCGGAGGGGTTGGATGAGGCCTGGTTGGATTTTATGGGCCAAGGAAGTGGAAACAGGCGATTTCGGCTCATTTCTGTGGGTGTTAGCCCACGGTATCTGGCGCTGCATGGGGTTCCGACGCAAGATTCTCGAAAAATCATACGAGGGGGTCCGCAAGGATCCCGGCAAGAGGTCCATGTTGCCCGACGGGGTTGGATGAGGCCTGGTTTGATTTTATGGGCCAAGGAAGTGGAAACAGATGATTTCGGCTCATTTCTGTGGGTGTTAGCCCACGGATTCTGGCGCTGCATGGGGTTCCGATGCAAGATTCTCGAAAACTAATACGAGGGGATCCGCAAGAGGCCCGGCAAGAGGTCCATGTTGCGCGGCGGGGTTGGATGAGGCCTGGTTGGATTTTATGGGCCAAGGAAGTGGAAACAGGCGATTTCGGCTCATTTCTGTGGGTGTTAGCCCACGGATTCTGGCGCTGCATGGGGTTCCGGCGCAATAATCTCGAAAAGTCATACGAGGGGGTCCGCAAGAGGCCCGGCAAGAGGTCCATGTTGCCCGGCGGGGTTGGATGAGGCCTGGTTGGATTTTATGGGCCAAGGAAGTGGAAACAGGCGATTTCGGCTCATTTCTGTAGGTGTTAGCCCACGGATTCTAGCGCTGCATGGGGTTCCGGCGCAAGATTATCGAAAACTCATACGAGGGGGTCCGCAAGAGGCTCGGAAAGAGGTCCATGTTGCCCGGCGGGGTTGGATGAGGCCTGGTTGGATTTTATGGGCCAAGGAAGTGGAAACAGGCGATTTCGGCTCATTTCTGTGGGTGTTAGCCCACGGATTCTTGCGCTGCATGGGGTTCCGGCGCAAGATTCTCGAAAAAATCATACGAGGGGGTCCGCAAGAGCCCGACAAGAGGTACATGTTGCCCGGCAGGGTTGGATGAGGCCTGGTTGGATTTTATGGGCCAAGGAAGTGGAAACAGGCGATATCGGCTCATTTCTGTGGGTGTTAGCCCACGGATTCTGGCGCTGCATGGGGTTCCGGCGATTCTCGAAAAATCTTACGAGGATGTCCGCAAGAGGCCCGGCAAGAGGTCCATTTTGCCCGGCGGGGTTGGATGAGGCCTGGTTGGATTTTATGGGCCAAGGAAGTGGAAACAGGCGATTTCGGCTCATTTCTGTGGGTGTTAGCCCACGGTATCTGGCGCTGCATGGGGTTCCGATGCAAGATTCTCAAAAAATCATACGAGGGGGTCCGCAAGGATCCCGGCAAGAGGTCCATGTTGCCCGACGGGGTTGAATGAGGTCTGGTTGGATTTTATGGGCCAAGGAAGTGGAAACAGGCGATTTCGGCTCATTTCTGTGGGTGTTAGCCCACGGATTCTGGCGCTGCATGGGGTTCCGGTGCAAGATTCTCGAAATATCATATGAGGGGGTCCGCAAGAGGCCCGGCAAGAGGTCCATGTTGCCCGGTGAGGTTGGATGAGGCCTGCTTGGATTTTATGGGCCAAGGAAGTGGAAACAAGCGATTTCGGCTCATTTCTGTGGGTGTTAGCCCACGGATTCTGGCGCTGCATGGGGTTCCGATGCAAGATTCTCGAAAAATCATACAAGGGGGTCCGTAAGAGGCACGGCAAGAGGTCATGTTGCCCGGCGGGGTTGGATGAGGCCTGGTTGGATTTTATGGGCCAAGGAAGTGGAAACAGGCGATTTCGGCTCATTTCTGTGGGTGTTAGCCCACGGATTCTGGCGCTGCATGGGGTTCCGACGTAAGATTCTCAATAACTCATACGAGGGGGTCCGCAAGAGGCCCGGCAAGAGGTCCATGTTGCCCAGCGGGGTTGGATGAGGCCTGGTTGGATTTTATGGGCCAAGGAAGTGGAAACAGGCGATTTCGGCTCATTTCTGTGGGTGTTAGCCCACGGATTCTGGCGCTGCATGGGGTTCCGGCGCAAGATTCTCGAAAATTCATACGAGGGGGTCCGCAAGAGGCCCGGCAAGAGGTCCATGTTGCCCAACGGGGTTGGATGAGGCCTTGTTGGATTTTATGGGTCAAGGAAGTGGAAACAAGCGATTTCGGCTCATTTCTGTAGGTGTTAGCCCACGGATTCTAGCGTTGCATGGGGTTTCGGTGCAAGATTCTCGAAAAATCATACGAGGGGGTCCGCACGAGGCCTGGCAAGAGGTCCATGTTGCCCGGCGGGGTTGGATGAGGCCTGGTTGGATTTTATGGGCCAAGGAAGTGGAAACAGGCGATTTCGGCTCATTTCTGTGGGTGTTAGCCCACGGATTCTGGCGCTGCATGGGGTTCTGGCGCAAGATTCGCGATAACTCATACGAGGGGGTCGGCAAGAGGCCTAGCAAGAGGTCCATGTTGCCTGGCGGGGTTGGATGAGGCCTGGTTGAATTTTATGGGCCAAGGAAGTGGAAATAGGCGATTTCGGCTCATTTCTGTGGGTGTTAGCCCACGGATTCTGGCGCTGCATGGGGTTCCGGTGCAAGATTCTCAAAATATCAAACGAGGGGGTCTGCAAGAGGCCCGGCAAGAGGTCCATGTTGCCCGGCGGGGTTAGATGAGTCCTGGTTGGATTTTATGGGCCAAGGAAGTGGAAACAGGCGATTTCGGCTCATTTTTGTGGGTGTTAGCCCACGGATTTTGGCGCTGCATGGGGTTCCGGCGCAAGATTCTCGAAAAATCATATGAGGGGGTCCGCAAGAGGCCCGGCAAGAGGTCCATGTTTCCCGACGGGGTTGGATGAGGCCTGGTTGGATTTTATGGGCCAAGGAAGTGGAAACAGGCGATTTCGGCTTATTTCTGTGGGTGTTAGCCAACGGATTCTGGCGCTGCATGGGGTTCGGACGAAAGATTCTCGAAAAATCATACGAGGGGGTCCGCAAGAGGCCCGGCAAGAGGTCCATGTTGCCCGGCAGGGTTGGATGAGTCCTGGTTGGATTTTATGGGCCAATGAAGTGGAAACAGGCGATTTCGGCTCATTTCTGTGGGTGTTAGCCCACAGATTCTGGCGCTTCATGGGGTTCCGGCGCAAGATTCTCGAAAAATCATACGAGAGGGTCCACAAGAGGCCCTGCAAGAGGTCCATGTTGCCCGGCGGGGTTGGATGAGGCCTGGTTTGATTTTATGGTCCAAGGAAGTGGAAACAGGCGATTTTGGCTCATTTCTATGGGTGTTAGCCCACGGATTCTGGCGCTGCATGGGGTTCCGGCGCAAGATTCTCAAAAAAGCATACGAGGGGGTCCGCAAGAGGCCCGGCAAGAGGAACATGTTGCCCGGCGGGGTTGGATGAGGCCTTGTTGGATTTTATGGGCCAAGGAAGTGGAAACAGGCGATTTCGGCTCATTTCTGTGGGTGTTAGCCATCGGATTCTGGCGCTGCATGGGGTTCGGACGCAAGATTCTCAAAAAATCATACGAGGGGGTCCGCAAGAGGCCCGGCAAGAGGTCCATGTTGCCCGGCAGGGTTGGATGAGGCCTGGTTGGATTTTATGGGCCATGGAAGTGGAAACAGGCGATTTCGGCTCATTTATGTGGGTGTTAGCCCACGGATTCTGGCGCTGCATGGGGTTCCGGCGCAAGATTCTCGAAAAATCATACGAGGGGGTCCGCAAGAGGCCCGATAAGAGGTCCATGTTGCCCTGTAGGGTTGGATGAGGCCTGGTTGGAATTTATGGGCCAAGGAAGTGGAAACAGGCGATTTCGGCTCATTTCTGTGGGTGTTAGCCCACGGATTCGGGCGCTGCATGGGGTTTCGGCGCAAGATTCTCGAAAAATCATATGAGGGGGTCCGCAAGAGGCCCGGCAGGAGGTCCATGTTGCTCGGCGGGGTTGGATGAGGCCTGGTTGGATTTTATGGGCCAAGGAAGTGGAAACAGGCGATTTCGGCTCATTTCTGTGGGTGTTAGCCCACGGATTCTGGCGCTGCATGGGGTTCCGGCGCATGATTCGCGAAAAATAAAACGAGGGGGTCCGCACGAGGCCTGGCAAGAGGTCCATGTTGCCCAGCGGGGTTGGATGAGGCCTGGTTGGATTTTATGGGCCAAGGAAGTGGAAACAGGCGATTTCGGCTCATTTCTGTGGGTGTTAGCCCACGGATTCTGGCGCTGCATGGGGTTCCGGCGGAAGATTCTCAAAACTTCATACGAGGGGGTCCGCAAGAGGCCCGGCAAGAGGTCCATGTTGCCCTGCGGGGTTGGATGAGGCCTGGTTGGATTTTATGGGCCAAGGAAGTGGAAACAGGCGATTTCGGCTCATTTCTGTGGGTGTTAGCCCACGGATTCTGGCGATGCATGGGGTTCCGGTGCAAGATTCTCGAAAAATCATATGAGGGGTCCGCAAGAGGCCCGGCAAGAGGTCCATGTTGCCCGGCGGGGTTGGATGAGGCCTGGTTGGATTTTATGGGCCAAGGAAGTGGAAACAGGCGATTTCGGCTAATTTTTGTGGGTGTTAGCCCACGGATTCTGGCGCTGCATGGGGTTCCGGCGCAAGATTCTCGAAAAGTCATACGATGGGGTCCGCAAGAGGCCCGGCAAGAGGTCCATGTTGCCCGGCGGGGTTGGATGAGGCCTGGTTGTATTTTATGGGCCAAGGAAGTGGAAATAGGCGATTTCGGCTTATTTATGTGGGTGTTAGCCCACGGATTCTGGCGCTGCATGGGGTTCCGGCGCAAGATTCTCGAAAACTCATACCAGGGGGTCCGCAAGAGGCCCGGCAAGAGGTCCATGTTGCCCGTCGGGGTTGGATGAGGCCAGGTTGGATTTTATGGGCCAAGGAAGTGGAAACAGGCGATTTCGGCTCATTTCTCTGGGTGTTAACCCACGGATTCTGGCGCTGCATGGGGTTCCGGCACAAGATTCTCGAAATATCATACGAGGGGGTCCGCAATAGGCCCGGCAAGAGGTCCATGTTGCCCGGCGGGGTTGGATGAGGCCTGGTTGGATTTTATGGGCCAAGGAAGTGGAAACAGGCGATTTCGGCTCATTTCTGTGGGTGTTAGCCCACGGATTCTGGTGCTGCATGGGGTTCCGACGCAAGATTCTCGATAACTCATACTAGGGGGTCCGCAAGAGGCCTGGCATGAGGTCCATGTTGCTCGGCGGGGTTGGATGAGGCCTGGTTGGATTTTATGGGCCAAGGAAGTGGAAACAGGCGATTTCGGCTCATTTCTGTGGGTGTTAGCCCACGGATTCTTGCGCTGCATGGGGTTCCGGCGCAAGATTCTCGATAACTCATACGAGGGGGTCGGCAAGAGGCCCAGCAAGAGGTCCATGTTGCCCGGCGGGGTTGGATGAGGCCTGGTTGGATTTTATGGGCCAAGGAAGTGGAAACAGGCGATTTCGGCTCATTTCTGTGGGTGTTAGCCCACGGATTCTGGCGCTGCATGGGGTTCCGGTGCAAGATTCTCAAAATATCATACGAGGGGGTCTGCAAGAGGCCCGGCAAGAGGTCCATGTTGCCCGGCGGTGTTGGATGAGGCCTGGTTGGACTTTATGCGCCAAGGAAGTGGAAACAGGCGATTTGGGCTCATTTCTGTGGGTGTTAGCCCACGGATTCTGGCGCTGCATGGGGTTCCGACGTAAGATTCTCAATAACTCATACGAGGGGGTCCGCAAGAGGCCCGGCAAGAGGTCCATGTTGCCCAGCGGGGTTGGATGAGGCCTGGTTGGATTTTATGGGCCAAGGAAGTGGAAACAGGCGATTTCGGCTCATTTCTGTGGGTGTTAGCCCACGGATTCTGGCGCTGCATGGGGTTCCGGCGCAAGATTCTCGAAAATTCATACGAGGGGGTCCGCAAGAGGCCCGGCAAGAGGTCCATGTTGCCCAACGGGGTT
This sequence comes from Solanum rostratum, assembly GCA_029948455.1. Lineage (NCBI taxonomy): Eukaryota > Viridiplantae > Streptophyta > Magnoliopsida > Solanales > Solanaceae > Solanum > Solanum rostratum. The sequence goes on from CM057046.1 coordinate 9,693,129, forward strand.
GGATGAGGCCTTGTTGGATTTTATGGGTCAAGGAAGTGGAAACAAGCGATTTCGGCTCATTTCTGTAGGTGTTAGCCCACGGATTCTAGCGTTGCATGGGGTTTCGGTGCAAGATTCTCGAAAAATCATACGAGGGGGTCCGCACGAGGCCTGGCAAGAGGTCCATGTTGCCCGGCGGGGTTGGATGAGGCCTGGTTGGATTTTATGGGCCAAGGAAGTGGAAACAGGCGATTTCGGCTCATTTCTGTGGGTGTTAGCCCACGGATTCTGGCGCTGCATGGGGTTCTGGCGCAAGATTCGCGATAACTCATACGAGGGGGTCGGCAAGAGGCCCAGCAAGAGGTCCATGTTGCCTGGCGGGGTTGGATGAGGCCTGGTTGAATTTTATGGGCCAAGGAAGTGGAAATAGGCGATTTCGGCTCATTTCTGTGGGTGTTAGCCCACGGATTCTGGCGCTGCATGGGGTTCCGGTGCAAGATTCTCAAAATATCATACGAGGGGGTCTGCAAGAGGCCCGGCAAGAGGTCCATGTTGCCCGGCGGGGTTAGATGAGTCCTGGTTGGATTTTATGGGCCAAGGAAGTGGAAACAGGCGATTTCGGCTCATTTTTGTGGGTGTTAGCCCACGGATTTTGGCGCTGCATGGGGTTCCGGCGCAAGATTCTCGAAAAATCATATGAGGGGGTCCGCAAGAGGCCCGGCAAGAGGTCCATGTTTCCCGACGGGGTTGGATGAGGCCTGGTTGGATTTTATGGGCCAAGGAAGTGGAAACAGGCGATTTCGGCTTATTTCTGTGGGTGTTAGCCCACGGATTCTGGCGCTGCATGGGGTTCCGGCGCAAGATTCTCGAAATATCATACGAGGGGGTCTGCAAGAGGTCCATGTTGCCCGGCGGGGTTGGTTGAGTCCTGGTTGGATTTTATGGGCCAAGGAAGTGGAAACAAGCGATTTCGGCTCATTTCTGTGGGTGTTAGCCCACGGATTCTGGCGCTGCATGGGGTTCCGGCGCAAGATTCTCGAAATGTCATACGAGGGGGTCTGCAAGAGGTCCATGTTGCCTGGCGGGGTTGGATGAGGCCTGGTTGGATTTTATGGGCCAAGGAAGTGGAAACAGGCGATTTCGGCTCATTTCTGTGGGTGTTAGCCCACGGATTCTGGCACTGCATTGGGTTCCGGCGCAAGATTCTCGAAAAATCAAACGAGGGGGTCCGCAACAGGCCCGGCAAGAGGTCCATGTTGCCCGGCGGGGTTGGATGAGGCCTGGTTGGATTTTATGGGCCAAGGAAGTGGAAACAGGCGATTTCAGCTCATTTCTGTGGGTGTTAGCCCACGGATTCTAGCGCTGCATGGGGTTCCGGCGCAAGATTCTCGAAAAATCATACAAGGGGGTCCGCAAGAGGCCCGACAAGAGGTCCATGTTTCCCGGATGAGGCCTGGTTGGATTTTATGGGCCAAGGAAGTGGAAACAAGCGATTTCGGCTCATTTCTATGGGTGTTAGCCCACGGATTCTGGCGCTGCATGGGGTTCCGGCGCAAGATTCCAAAAAAATCATACGAGGTGGTCCGCACGAGGCCCGGCAAGAGGTCTATGTTGTCCAGCGGGGTTGGATGAGGCCTGGTTGGATTTTATGGGCCAAGGAAGTGGAAACAAGCGATTTCGGCTCATTTCTGTGGGTGCTAGCCCACGGATTCTGGCGCTGCCTGGGGTTCCGGCGTGAGATTCTCGAAAAATCATACGAGGGGGTCCGCAAGAGGCCCGGCAAGAGGTCCATGTTGCCCGACGGGGTTGGATGAGGCCTGGTTGGATTTTATGGGCCAAGGAAGTGGAAACAGGCGATTTCGGCTCATTTCTGTGTGTGTTAGCCCACGGATTCTGGCGCTGCATGGGGTTCCGGCGCAAGATTGTCGAAAAATAATGTGAGGGGGTCCGCAAGAGGTTAGGCAAGAGGTCCATGTAGCCCGGTGGGGTTGGATGAGGCCTTGTTGGATTTTATGGGCCAAGGAAGTGGAAACAGGCGATTTCGGCTCATTTCTATGGGTGTTAGCCCACGGATTCTGGCGCTGCATGAGGTTCTGGCGCAAGATTCTCAAAAAATCATACGAGGGGGTCCGCAAGAGGCCCGGCAAGAGGTCCATGTTGCCCGGCTGGGTTGGATGAGGCCTGGTTGGATTTTATGAGCCAAGGAAGTGGAAACAGGCGATTTCGGCTCATTTCTGTGGGTGTTAGCCCACGGATTCTGGCGCTGCATTGGGTTCCGGCGCAAGATTCTTCAAAAATCATACGAGGGGGTCCGCAAGAGACCCGGCAAGAGGTCCATGTTGCCCGGCGGGGTTGGATGATGCTGGTTGGATTTTATGGGCCAAGGAAGTGGAAACAGGCAATTTCGGCTCATTTCTGTGGGTGTTAGCCCACGGATTCTGGTGCTGCATAGGGTTCCGGCGCAAGATTCTCGAAAAATCATACGATGGGGTCCGCAAGAGGCCCGGCAAGAGGTCCATGTTGCCCGGCGGGGTTGGATGAGGCCTGGTAGGATTTTATGGGCCAAGGAAGTGGAAACAGGCGATTTCGGCTCATTTCTGTGGGTGTTAGCCCACGGATTCTGGCGCTGCATGGGGTTCCGGCGCAAGATTCTCGAAAAATCATACGAGGGGGTCCGCATGAGGCCCGGCAAGAGGTCCATGTTGCCCGACGGGGTTGGATGAGGCCTGGTTGGATTTTACGGGCCAAGGAAGTGGAAACAAGCGATTTCGGCTCATTTCTGTGGGTGTTAGCCCACGGATTCTGGCGCTGCATGGGGTTCCGGTGCAAGATTCTCAAAAACTCATACGATGGGGTGCGCAAGAGGCCCGGCAAGAGGTCCATGTTGCCCGACGGGGTCGGATGAGGCATGGTTGGATTTTATGGGCCAAGGAAGTAGAAACAGGCGATTTCGGCTCATTTCTGTGTGTGTTAGCCCACGGATTCTGGCGCTGCATGGGGTTCCGGCGCAAGATTCTCGAAAAATCATACGAGGGGGTCCGCAAGAGGTTAGGCAAGAGGTCCATGTAGCCCGGTGGGGTTGGATGAGGCCTAGTTGGATTTTATGGGCCAAGGAAGTGGAAACAGGCGATTTCAGCTCATTTCTGTGGTTGTTAGCCCACGGATTCTGGCGCTGCATGGGGTTCCGGCGCAAGATTCTCGATAACTCATACGAGGGAGTCCGCAAGAGGCCCGGTAAGAGGTCCATGTTGCCCGGCGGGGTTGGATGAGGCCTGGTTGGATTTTATGGGCCAAGGAAGTGGAAACAGGCGATTTCGGCTCATTTCTGTGGGTGTTAGCCCACGGATTCTGGCGCTGCATGGGGTTCCGGCGCAAGATTCTTGAAAAATCATACGAGGGGGTCCGCAAAAGGCCTGACAAGAGGTCCATGTTGCCCGGCGGTGTTGGATGAGGCCTGGTTGGACTTTATGCGCCAAGGAAGTGGAAACAGGCGATTTCGGCTCATTTCTGTGGGTGTTAGCCCACGGATTCTGGCGCTGCATGGGGTTCCGATGTAAGATTCTCGATAACTCATACGAGGGGGTCCGCAAGAGGCCCGGCAAGAGGTCCATGTTGCTCAGCGGGGTTGGATGAGGCCTGGTTGGATTTTATGGGCCAAGGAAGTGGAAACAGGCGATTTCGGCTCATTTCTGTGGGTGTTAGCCCACGGATTCTGGCGCTGCATGGGGTTCCGGCGCAAGATTCTCAAAAATTCATATGAGGGGGTCCGCAAGAGGCTTGGCAAGAGGTCCATGTTGCCCAACGGGGTTGGATGAGGCCTGGATGGATTTTATGGGCCAAGGAAGTGGAAACAAGCGATTTCGGCTCATTTCTGTAGGTGTTAGCCCACGGATTCTGGCGTTGCATGGGGTTTCGGTGCAAGATTCTCGAAAAATCATACGAGGGGGTCCGCACGAGGCCTGGCAAGAGGTCCATGTTGCCCGGCGGGGTTGGATGAAGCCTGGTTGGAGTTTATGGGCCAAGGAAGTGGAAACAAGCGATTTCGGCTCATTTCTGTGGGTGTTAGCCCACGGATTCTGGCGCTGCATGGGGTTCCGGCGCAAGATTCTCGAAAAATCATACGAGGGGGTCCGAAAGAGGCCCGGCAAGAGGTCCATGTTTCCTGGCGGGGTTGGATGAGGCCTGGTTGGATTTTATGGGCCAAGGAAGTGGAAACAGGCAATTTCGGCTCATTTCTGTGGGTGTTAGCCCACGGATTCTGGCGTTGCATGGGGTTCCGGTGCAAGATTCTTGAAATATCATACGAGGGGGTCAGCAAGAGACCCGGCAAGAGGTCCATGTTGCCCGGCGGGGTTAGATGAGTCCTGGTTGGATTTTATGGGCCAAGGATGTGGAAACAGACGATTTCGGCTCATTTTTGTGGGTGTTAGCCCACGGATTTTGGCGCTGCATGGGGTTCCGGCGCAAGATTCTCGAAATATCATACGAGGGGGTCCGCAAGAGGCCCGGCAAGAGGTCCATGTTGCCCGACGAGGTTGGATGAGGCCTGGTTGGATTTTATGGGCCAAGGAAGTGGAAACAGGCGATTTCGGCTCATTTCTGTGGGTGTTAGCCCACGGATTCTGGCGCTGCATGGGGTTCCGGTGCAAGATTCTCGAAAAATCATACGAGGGGGTCCGCAAGAGGCCCGGCAAGAGGTCCATGTTGCCTGGCGGGGTTGGATGAGGCCTGGTTGGATTTTATGGGCCAAGGAAGTGGAAACAAGCGATTTCGGCTCATTTCTGTGGGTGTTAGCCCACGGATTCTGGCGCTGCATGGGGTTCCGGTGCAAGATTCTCGAAATATCATACAAGGGGGTCTGCAAGAGGCCCGGCAAGAGGTCCATGTTGCCCGGCGGGGTTGGATGAGTCCTGGTTGGATTTTATGGGCCAAGGAAATGGAAACAGGCGATTTCGGCTCATTTCTGTGGGTGTTAGCCCACGGATTCTGGCGCTGCATTAGGTTCCGGCGCAAGATTCTCGAAAAATCAAACGAGGGGGTCCGCAACAGGCCCGACAAGAGGTCCATGTTGCCCGGCGGGGTTGGATGAGGCCTGGTTGGATTTTATGGGCCAAGGAAGTGGACACAGGCGATTTCGGCTCATTTCTGTGGGTGTTAGCCCACGGATTCTGGCGTTGCATGGGGTTCCGGCGCAAGATTCTTGAAAACTCATACGAAGGGGTCCGCAAGAGGCCCGGCAAGAGGTCCATGTTGCCCGGCGGGGTTGGATGAGGCCTGGTTGGATTTTATGGGCCAAGGAAGTGGAAACAGGCGATTTCGGCTCATTTCCGTGGGTGTTAGCCCACGGATTCTAGCGCTGCATGGGGTTCCGGCGCAAGATTCTTGAAAAATCATACAAGGGGGTCCGCAAGAGGCCCGACAAGAGGTCCATGTTGCCCGGCGGGGTTGGATGAGGCCTGGTTGGATTTTATGGGCCAAGGAAGTGGAAACAAGCGATTTCGGCTCATTTCTGTGGGTGTTAGCCAACGGATTCTGGCGCTGCATGGGGTTCCGGCGCAAGATTCCAAAAAAATCATACGAGGGGTCCGCAATAGGCCCGGCAAGAGGTCCATGTTGGCCGGATGGGTTGGATGAGGCCTGGTTGGATTTTATGGGCCAAGGAAGTGGAAACAGGCGATTTCGGCTCATTTTTGTGGGTGTTAGCCCATGGATTCTGGCGCTGCATGGGGTTCCGGCGCAAGATTCTCGAAAAATCATATGAGGGGGTCCGCACGAGGCCTGACAAGAGGTCCATGTTGGCCGGCGGGGTTGGATGAGGCCTGGTTGGATTTTATGGGCCAAGGAAGTGGAAACAGGCGATTTCGGCTCATTTCTGTGGGTGTTAGCCCACGGCATCTGGCGCTACATGAAGTTCCGGTGCAAGATTCTCGAAAAATCATACGAGGGGGTCCGCACGAGGCCCGGCAAAAGGTCCATGTTGATCTGCGGGGTCGGATGAGGCTTGGTTGGATTTTATGGGCCAAGGAAGTGGAAACAGGCGATTTCGGCTCATTTCTATGGGTGTTAGCCTACGGATTTTGGCGCTGCATGGGGTTCCAGCGCAAGATTCTCAAAAACTCATATGAGGGGGTCCGCAAGAGCCCCGGCAAGAGGTCCATGTTGCCTGGCGGGGTTGGATGAGGCCTGGTTGGATTTTATGGGCCAAGGAAGTGGAAACAGGCGATTTCAGCTCATTTCTGTGGGTGTTAGCCCACGGATTCTGGCGCTGCATGGGGTTCTGGCGCAAGATTCTCGAAAAATCATACGAGGGGGTCCGGAAGAGGCCCGGCAAGAGGTCCATGTTGCCCGATGGGGTTGAATGAGGCCTTGTTGGATTTTATGGGCCAAGGAAGTGGAAACAGGCAATTTCGGCTTATTTCTGTGGGTGTTAGCCCACGGATTCTGGCGCTGCATGGGGTTCCGGTGCAAGATTCTCGAAAAATCATATGAGGGGGTCCGCAAGAGGCCCGGCAAGAGGTCCATGTTGCCCGGCAGGGTTGGATGAGGCCTGGTTGGATTTTATGGGCCAAGGAAGTCTAAACAGGCGATTTCGGCTCATTTCTGTGGGTGTTAGCCCACGGATTCTGGCGCTGCATGGGGTTCCGGCGCAAGATTCTCAAAAAATCATACGAGGGGGTCTGTAAGAGGCCCGACAAGAGGTCCATGTTGCCCGGTGGGGTTGGATGAGGCCTGGTTGGATTTTATGGGCAAAGGAAGTGGAAACAGGCGATTTCGGCTCATTTCTGTGGGTGTTAGCCCACGGATTCTGGCGCTGCATGGGGTTCCGGCGCAAGATTCTCAAAAAATCATACGAGGGGGTCTGTAAGAGGCCCGACAAGAGGTCCATGTTGCCCGGTGGGGTTGGATGAGGCCTGGTTGGATTTTATGGGCAAAGGAAGTCTAAACAGGCGATTTCGGCTCATTTCTGTGGGTGTTAGCCCACGGATTCTGGCGCTGCATGGGGTTCCGGCGCAAGATTCTCGAAAAATCATACGAGGGGGTCCGCAAGAGGCCCGGCAAGAGGTCATTGTTGCCCAGCGGGGTTGGATGAGGCCTGGTTGGATTTTATGGGCCAAGGAAGTGGAAACAGGCGATTTCGGCTCATTTCTGTGGGTGTTAGCCCACGGATTCTGGCGCTGCATGGGGTTCCGGCGCAAGATTCTCGAAAAATCATACGAGGGGGTCCGCAAGAGGCTCGGCAAGAGGTCCATGTTGCCCGGCGGGTTTTGATGAGGCCTGGTTGGATTTTATGGGCCAAGGAAGTGGAAACAGGCGATTTCGGCTTATTTCTGTGGGTGTTTGCCCACGGATTCTGGCGCTGCATGGGGTTCCGGCGCAAGATTCTCGAAATATCATACGAGGGGGTCTGCAAGAGGCCCGGCAAGAGGTCCATGTTACCCGGCGGGGTTGGATGAGGCCTGGTTGGATTTTATGGGCCAAGGTAGTGGAAATAGGCGATTTTGGCTCATTTTTGTGGGTGTTAGCCCACGGATTCTGGCGCTACATGGGGTTCCGGCGCAAGATTCTCGAAAAATCATACGAGGGGGTCCGCACGAGGCCCGACAAGAGGTCCATGTTGCCCGGCGGGGTTGGATGAGGCCTGGTTGGATTTTATGGGCCAAGGAAGTGGAAACAGGCGATTTCGGCTCATTTCTGTGGGTGTTAGCCCACGGCATCTAGCGCTACATGGGGTTCCGGCGCAAGATTCTCAAAAAATCATACGAGGGGGTCCGCACGAGGCCCGGCAAGAGGTCCATGTTGCCCGGCGGGGTCGGATGAGGCCTGGTTGGATTTTATGGGCGAAGGAAGTGGAAACAGGCGATTTCGGCTCATTTCTATGGGTGTTAGCCCACGGATTTTGGCTACATGGGGTTCCGGTGCAAGATTCTCGAAAACTCATACGAGGGGGGTCTGCAAGAGGCCCGGCAAGAGGTCCATGTTGCCTGGCGGGGTTGGATGAGGCCTGGTTGGATTTTATGGGCCAAGGAAGTGGAAACAGGCGATTTCAGCTCATTTCTGTGGGTGTTAGGCCACGGATTCTGGCGCTGCATGGGGTTCCGGCACAAGATTCTCGAAAAATCATACGAGGGGGTCCGCAAGAGGCCCGACAAGAGGTCCATGTTGCCCGGCGGGGTTGGATGAGGCCTGGTTGGATTTTATGGGCCAAGGAAGTGGAAACAGGCGATTTCGGCTCATTTCTGTGGGTGTTAGCCCACGGATTCTGGCGTTGCATGGGGTTTCGGTGCAAGATTCTCGAAAAATAATACGAGGGGGTCCGCACGAGGCCTGGCAAGAGGTCCATGTTGCCCGGCGGGGTTGGATGAGGCCTGGTTGGATTTTATGGGCCAAGGAAGTGGAAACAGGCGATTTCGGCTCATTTATGTGGGTGTTAGCCCACGGATTCTGGCGCTGCATGGGGTTCCGGCGCAAGATTCTCGAAAAATCATACGAGGGGGTCCGCAAGAGGCCCGACAAGAGGTCCATGTTGCCCGGCGGGGTTGGATGAGGCCTGGTTGGATTTTATGGGCCAAGGAAGTGGAAACAGGCGATTTCGGCTCATTTCTGTGGTGTTAGCCCACGGATTCTGGCGCTGCATGGGGTTCCGGCGCAAGATTCCTGAAAAATCATACGAGGGGGTCCACAAGGGGCCCGGAAAGAGGTCCATGTTGCCCGGCAGGGTTGGATGAGGCCTGGTTGGATTTTATGGGCCAAGGAAGTGGAAACAGGCGATTTCGGCTCATTTCTGTGGGTGTCAGCCCACGGCATCTGGCGCTACATGGGGTTCCGGCGCAAGATTCTCAAAAAATCATACGAGGGGGTCCGCACGAGGCCCGGCAAGAGGTCCATGTTGCCCGGGCGGGGTCGGATGAGGCCTGGTTGGATTTTATGAGCCAAGGAAGTCGAAACAGGCGATTTCGGCTCATTTCTGTGGGTGTTAGCCCACGGATTCTGGCGCTGCATGGGGTTCCGGCGCAAGATTCTCGAAAAATCATACGAGGGGGTCCGCAAGAGGCCCGGCAAGAGGTCCATGTTGCCCGGCGGGTTTTGATGAGGCCTGGTTGGATTTTATGGGCCAAGGAAGTGGAAAAAGGCGATTTTGGCTTATTTCTGTGGGTGTTAGCCCACGGATTCTGGCGCTGCATGGGGTTCCGGCGCAAGATTCTCGAAATATCATACGAAGGGGTCCGCAAGAGGCCCGGCAAGAGGTCCATGTAACCCGACGGGGTTGGATGAGGCCTGGTTGGATTTTATGGGCCAAGGAAGTGGAAACAGGCGATTTCGGCTCATTTCTGTGGGTGTTAGCCCACGGATTCTGGCGCTGCATGGGGTTCCGACGCAAGATTCTCGAAAAATCATACGAGGGGGTCCACAAGAGGCCCGACAAGAGGTCCATGTTGCCCAGCGGGGTTGGATGAGGCCTGGTTGGATTTTATGGGCCAAGGAAGTGGAAACAGGCGATTTCGGCTCATTTCTGTGGGTGTTAGCCCACGAATTCTGGCGCTGCATTGGGTTCCGACGCAAGATTCTCGAAAAGTCATACGACGGGGTTTGCAAGAGGCCCGGCAAGAGGTCCATGTTGCCCGATAGGGTTTGATGAGGCCTGGTTGGATTTTATGGGCCAAGGAAGTGGAAACAGGCGATTTCGGCTCATTTCTGTGGGTGTTAGCCCACGGATTCTGGTGCTGCATGGGGTTCCGGCGCAAGATTCTCGAAAAATCATACGAGGGGGTCCGCAAGAGGCCCGGCAAGAGGTCCATGTTGCCCGGCGGGGTTTGATGAGGCCTGGTTGGATTTTATGGGCCAAGGAAGTGGAAACAGGAGATTTCGGCTTATTTCTGTGGGTGTTAGCCCACGGATTCTGGCGCTGCATGGGGTTCCGACGCAAGATTCTCGAAATATCATACGAGGGGGTCCGCAAGAGGCCCGGCAAGAGGTCCATGTTACCCGGCGGGGTTGGATGAGGACTGATTGGATTTTATGGGCCAAGGAAGTGGAAATAGGCGATTTCGGCTCATTTTTGTGGGTGTTAGCCCACGGATTCTGGCGCTGCATGGGGTTCCGGCGCAAGATTCTCGAAATATCATACGAGGGGGTCCGCAAGAGGCCCGGCAAGAGGTCCATGTTACCCGGCGGGGTTGGATGAGGCCTGGTTGGATTTTATGGGCCAAGGAAGTGGAAACAGGCGATTTCGGCTCATTTTTGTGGGTGTTAGCCCACGGATTCTGGCGCTGCATGGGGTTCCGGCGCAAGATTCTCGAAAAATCATACGAGGGGGTCCGCACGAGGCCCGGCAAGAGGTCCATGTTACCCGGCGGGGTTGGATGAGGACTGGTTGGAATTTATGTGCCAAGGAAGTGGAAACAGGAGATTTCGGCTTATTTCTGTGGGTGTTAGCCCACGGATTCTGGCGCTGCATGGGGTTCCGACGCAAGATTCTCGAAATATCATACGAGGGGGTCCGCAAGAGGCCCGGCAAGAGGTCCATGTTACCTGGCGGGGTTGGATGAGGACTGGTTGGATTTTATGGGCCAAGGAAGTGGAAACAGGCGATTTCGGCTCATTTTTGTGGGTGTTAGCCCACGGATTCTGGCGCTGCATGGGGTTCCGGCGCAAGATTCTCGAAATATCATACGAGGGGGTCCGCAAGAGGCCCGGCAAGAGGTCCATGTTACCCGGCGGGGTTGGATGAGGCCTGGTTGGATTTTATGGGCCAAGGAAGTGGAAACAGGCGATTTCGGCTCATTTTTGTGGGTGTTAGCCCACGGATTCTGGCGCTGCATGGGGTTCCGGCGCAAGATTCTCGAAAAATCATACGAGGGGGTCCGCACGAGGCCCGACAAGAGGTCCATGTTGCCCGGCAGGGTTGGATGAGGCCTGGTTGGATTTTATGGGCCAAGGAAGTGGAAACAGGCGATTTCGGCTCATTTCTGTGGGTGTTAGCCCACGGCATCTGGCGCTACATGGGGTTCCGGCGCAAGATTCTCAAAAAATCATACGAGGGGGTCCGCACGAGGCCCGGCAAGAGGTCAATGTTGCCCGGGTGGGGTCGGATGAGGCCTGGTTGGATTTTATGGGCCAAGGAAGTGGAAACAGGCGATTTCGGCTCATTTCTATGGGTGTTAGCCCACGGATTTTGGCGCTGCATGGGGTTCCGGCATAAGATTCTCGAAAACTCATACGAGGGGGTCGGCAAGAGGCCCGGGATGAGGTCCATGTTGCCTGGCGGGGTTGGATGAGGCCTGGTTGGATTTTATGGGCCAAGGAAGTGGAAACAGGCGATTTCGGCTAATTTCTGTGGGTGTTAGCCCACGGATTCTGGCGCTGCATGGGGTTCCAGCGCAAGATTCTCGAAAAATCATACGAGGGGGTCCGCAAGAGGCCCGACAAGAGGTCCATGTTGCCCGGCGGGGTTGGATGAGGCCTGGTTGGATTTTATGGGCCAAGGAAGTGGAAACAGGCGATTTCGGCTCATTTCTGTGGGTGTTAGCCCACGGATTCTGGCGTTGCATGGGGTTTCGGTGCAAGATTCTCGAAAAATAATATGAGGGGGTCTGCACGAGGCCTGGCAAGAGGTCCATGTTGCCCGGCGGGGTTGGATGAGGCCTGGTTGGATTTTATGGGCCAAGGAAGTGGAAACAGGCGATTTCGGCTCATTTCTGTGGGTGTTAGCCCACGGATTCTTGCGCTGCATGGGGTTCCGGAGCAAGATTCTCGAAAAATCATACGAGGGGGTCTGCAAGAGGCCCAACAAGAGGTCCATGTTGCCCGGCGGGGTTGGATGAGGCCTGGTTGGATTTTATGGGCCAAGGAAGTGGAAACAGGCGATTTCGGCTCCTTTCTGTGGGTGTTAGCCCACGGATTCTGGCGCTGCATGGGGTTCCGGCGCAAGATTCCAGAAAAATCATACGAGGGGGTCCGCAAGAGGCCCGGCAAGAGGTCCATGTTGCCCGGAGGGGTTGGATGAGGCCTGGTTGGATTTTATGGGCCAAGGAAGTGGAAACAGGCGATTTCGGCTCATTTTGCCCATGGATTCTGGCGCTGCATGGGGTTCCGGCGCAAGATTCTCGAAAAATCATACGAGGGGGTCCGCACGAGGCCCGGCAAGAGGTCCATGTTGGCCGGCGGGGTCGGATGAGGCCTGGTTGGATTTTATGGGCCAAGGAAGTGGAAACAGGCGATTTCGGCTCATTTCTGTGGGTGTTAGCCCACGGATTCTGGCGCTGCATGGGGTTCCGGCGCAAGATTCTCGAAAAATCATACGAGGGGGTCCGCAAGAGGCCCGGCAAGAGGTCCATGTTGCCCGGCGGGGTTTGATGAGGCCTGGTTGGATTTTATGGGCCAAGAAAGTGGAAACAGGCGATTTCGGCTTATTTCTGTGGGTGTTAGCCCACGGATTCTGGCGCTGCATGGGGTTCCGGCGCAAGATTCTCGAAAAATCATACGAGGGGGTCCGCACGAGGCCCGTTCTGAGGTCCATGTTGCCCGGCGGGGTTGGATGAGGCCTGGTTGGATTTTATGGGCCAAGGAAGTGGAAACAGGCGATTTCGGCTCATTTTTGTGGGTGTTAGCCCACGGATTCTGGCGCTGCATGGGGTTCCGGAGCAAGATTCTCGAAAAATCATACGAGGGGGTCCGCAAGAGGCCCAGCAAGAGGTCCATGTTGCTCGGCGGGGTTGGATGAGGCCTGGTTGGATTTTATGGGCCAAGGAAGTGGAAACAGGCGATTTCGACTCATTTCTGTGGGTGTTAGCCCACGGATTCTGGCGCTGCATGGGGTTTCGGAGCAAGATTCTCGAAAAATCATACGAGGGGGTCCGCAAGAGGCCCGGCAAGAGGTCTATGTTGCCCGGCGGGGTTGGATGAGGCTTGGTTGGATTTTGTGGGCCAAGGAAGTGGAAACAGGCGATTTCGGCTCATTTTTGTGGGTGTTAGCCCCCGGATTCTGGCGCAGCATGGGGTTCCGGCGCGAGATTCTCGAAAAATCATACGAAGGGGTCCGCAAGAGGCCCGACAAGAGGTCCATGTTGCCCGACGGGGTTGGATGAGGCCTGGTTGGATTTTATGGGCCAAGGAAGTGGAAACAGGCGATTTCGGCACATTTCTATGGGTGTTAGCCCACGGATTCTGGCGCTGCATGGGGTTCCGGCGCAAGATTCTCGAAAAATCATACGAGGGGGTTCGCAAGAGGACTGGAAAGAGGTCCATGTTGCCCGGCGGGGTTGGATGAGGCTTTGTTGGATTTTATGGGCCAAGGAAGTGGAAACAGGCGATTTCGGCTCATTTCTGTGGGTGTTAGCCCACGGATTCTGGCGCTGTATGGGGTTCCAGCGCAAGATTCTCGAAGAATCATACAAGGGGGTCCGCAAGAGGCCCAGCAAGAGATCCATGTTGCCTGGCGGGGTTGGATGAGGCCTGGTTGGATTTTATGGGCCAAGGAAGTGGAAACAGGCGATTTCGGCTCATTTCTGTGGGTGTTAGACCACGGATTCTGGCGCTGCATAGGGTTCCGGCGCAAGATTCTAGATAAATCATACGAGGGGGTCCGCAAGAGGCCCGGCAAGAGGTCCATGTTGCCCGGCGGGGTTGGATGAGGCCTGGATGGATTTTATAGGCAAAGGAAGTGGAAACAGGCGATTTCGGCTCATTTCTGTGGGTAATAGCCCACGGATTCTGGCGCTGCATGGGGTTCCGGCGCAAGATTCTCGAAAAATCATACGAGGGGGTCCGTAAGAGGCCCGGCAAGAGGACCATATTGCCCGGTGGGGTTGGATGAGGCCTGGTTGGATTTTATGGGCCAAGGAAGTGGAAACAGGCGATTTCGGCTCATTTCTGTAGGTGTTAGCCCACGGATTCTGGCGCTGCATAGGGTTCCGGCGCAAGATTCTAGATAAATCATACGAGGGGGTCCGCAAGAGGCCCGGCAAGAGGTCCATGTTGCCCGGCGGGGTTGGATGAGGCCTGGTTGGATTTATAGGCAAAGAAAGTGGAAACAGGCGATTTCGGCTCATTTCTGTGGGTAATAGCCCACGGATTCTGGCGCTGCATGGGGTTCCGGCGCAAGATTCTCGAAAAATCATACGAGGGGGTCCGTAAAAGGCCCGGCAAGAGGACCATGTTGCCCGGCAGGGTTGGATGAGGCCTGGTTGGATTTTATGGGCCAAGGAAGTGGAAACAGGCGATTTCGGCTCATTTCTGTGGGTGTTAGCCCACGGATTCTGGCGCTGCATGGGGTTCCGGGGCAAGATTCTTGAAAAATCATATGAGGGGGTCCGCAAGAGGCCCGGCAAGAGGTCCATGTTGCCCGGCGGGGTTGGATGAGGCCTGGTTGGATTTTATGGGCCAATGAATTGGAAACTGGCGATTTCGACTCATTTCTGTGGGTGTTAGCCCACGGATTCTGGCGCTGCATGGGGTTCCGGCGCAAGATTCTCGAAAAATCATACGAGGGGGTCCGCAAGAGGCCCGGCAAGAGGTCCATGTTGCCCGGCGGGGTTGGATGAGGCCTGGTTGGATTTTGTGGGCCAAGGAAGTGGAAACAGGCGATTTCGGCTCATTTCTGTGGGTGTTAGCCCACGGATTCTGGCGCTGCATGGGATTCCGGCGTAAGATTCTCGAAATATTATACGAGGGGGTCTGCAAGAGGCCCGGCAAGAGGTCCATGTTGCCCGGCGGGGTTGGATGAGGCCTGGTTGGATTTTATGGGCCAAGGAAGTGGAAACAGGCGATTTCGGCTCATTTCTGTAGGTGTTAGCCCACGGATTCTGACGCTGCATGGGGTTCCGGCGCAAGATTCTTAAAGAATCATACGAGGGGGTCCGCAAGAGGCCCGGCAAGAGGTCCATGTTGCCCGGCGGGGTTGGATGAGCCCTGGTTGGATTTTATGGGCCAAGGAAGTGGAAACAGGTGATTTCGGCTCATTTCTGTGGGTGTTAGCCCACGGATTCTGGCGCTGCATGGGGTTCCAGTGCAAGATTCTCGAAAAATCATACGAGGGGGTCTGCACGAGGCTCGGCAAGAGGTCCATGTTGCCCGGCGGGGTTGGATGACGCCTGGTTGGATTTTATGGGCCAAGGAAGTAGAAACAGGCGATTTCGGCTCATTTCTGTGGGTAATAGCCCACGGATTCTGGCGCTGCATGGGGTTCCGGCGCAAGATTCTCAAAAAATTATACGAGCAGGTCCGTAAGAGGCCCGGCAAGAGGTCCATGTTGCCCGGCGGGGTTGGATGTGGCTTGGTTAGATTTTATGGGCCAAGGAAGTGGAAACAGGCGATTTCGGCTCATTTCTGTGAGTGTTAGCCCACGGATTCTGGCGCTGCATGGAGTTCCGGCGCAAGATTCTCGAAAAATCATACGAGGGGGTCCGCAGGAGGCCCGGCAAGAGGTCCATGTTGCCCGGCGGGGTTGGATGAGGCCTGGTTGGTTTTTATGGGCCAAGGAAGTGGAAACAGGCGATTTCGGCTCATTTCTGTGGGTGTTAGCCCACGGATTCTGGCGCTGCATGGGGTTCCGACGCAAGATTCTCGAAAAATCATACGAGGGTGTCTGCAAGAGGCCCGGCAAGAGGTCCATGTAGCCCAGCGGGGTTGGATGAGGCCTGGTTGGATTTTATGGGCCAAGGAAGTGGAAACAGGCGATTTCGGCTCATTTCTGTGGGTGTTAGACCACGGATTCTGGCGCTGCATGGGGTTCCGGTGCAAGATTCTCGAAAAATCCTACGAGGGGGTTCGCAAGAGGCCCGACAAGAGGTCCATTGTTGCCCGGCGGGGTTGGATGAGGCCTGGTTGGATTTTATGGGCCAAGGAAGTGGAAACAGGCGATTTCGGCTCATTTCTGTGGGTGTTAGCCCACGGATTCTGGCGCTGCATGGGGTTCCGGCGCAAGATTCTCGAAGAATCATACAAGGGGGTCCGCAAGAGGCCCGGCAAGAGATCCATGTTGCCTGGCGGGGTTGGATGAGGCCTGGTTGGATTTTATGGGCCAAGGAAGTGGAAACAGGCGATTTCGGCTCATTTCTGTGGGTGTTAGCCCACGGATTCTGGCGCTGCATAGGGTTCCGGGGCAAGATTCTAGAAAAATCATACGAGGGGGTCCGCAAGAGGCCCGGCAAGAGGTCCATGTTGCTCGGCGGGGTTGGATGAGGCCTGGTTGGATTTTATAGGCAAAGGAAGTGGAAACAGGCGATTTCGGCTCATTTCTGTGGGTAATAGCCCACGGATTCTGGCGCTGCATAGGGTTCCGGCGCAAGATTCTCGAAAAATCATACGAGGGGGTCCGTAAGAGGCCCGGCAAGAGGTCCATGTTGCTCCGCGGGATTGGATGAGGCCTGGTTGGATTTTATGGGCCAAGGAAGTGGAAACAGGTGATTTCCGCTCATTTCTGTGGGTGTTAGCCCACGGATTCTGGCGCTGCATGGGGTTCCGGCGCAAGATTCTCGAAAAATCATACAAGGGGGTCCGCAAGAGGCCCGGCAAGAGGTCCATGTTGCCCGGCGGGGTTGGATGAGGCCTGGTTGGATTTTATGGGCCAAGGAATTGGAAACTGGCGATTTCGACTCATTTCTGTGGGTGTTAGCCGACGGATTCTGGCGCTGCATGGGGTTTCGGTGCAAGATTCTCGAAAAATCATTCGAGGGGGTCCGCAAGAGGCCCGGCAAGAGGTCCATGTTGCCCGGCGGGGTTGGATGAGGCCTGGTTGGATTTTGTGGGCCAAGGAAGTGGAAACAGGCAATTTCGGCTCATTTCTGTGGGTGTTAGCCCACGGATTCTGGCGCTGCATGGGGTTCCGGCGCAGGATTCTCGAAATATTATACGAGGGGGTCCGCAAGAGGCCCGGCAAGAGGTCCATGTTGCCCAGTGGGGTTGGATGAGGCCTGGTTGGATTTTATGGGCCAAGGAAGTGGAAACAGGCGATTTCGGCTCATTTCTGTGGGTGTTAGCCCACGGATTCTGGCGCTGCATGGGGTTCGGGCGCAAGATTCTCGAAAAATCATACGAGGGGGTCCGCAGGAGGCCCGGCAAGAGGTTCATGTTGCCCGGCGGGGTTGGATGAGGCCTGGTTGGTTTTTATGGGCCAAGGAAGTGGAAACAGGCGATTTCGGCTCATTTCTGTGGGTGTTAGCCCACGGATTCTGGCGCTGCATGGGGTTCCGACGCAAGATTCTCGAAAAATCATACGAGGGGGTCTGCAAGAGGCCCGGCAAGAGGTCCATGTAGCCCGGCGGGGTTGGATGAGGCCTGGTTTGATTTTATGGGCCAAGGAAGTGGAAACAGGCGATTTCGGCTCATTTCTGTGGGTGTTAGCCCACGGATTCTGGCGCTGCATGGGGTTCCGGCGCAAGATTCTCGAAATATCATACGAGGGGGTCCGCAAGAGGCCCGACAAGAGGTCCATGTTGCCCGGCGGGGTTGGATGAGTCCTGGTTGGATTTTATGGGCCAAGGAAGTGGAAACAGGCGATTTCGGCTCATTTCTGTGGGTGTTAGCCCACGGATTCTGGCGCTGCATGGGGTTCCGGCGCAAGATTCTCGAAAAATCAAACGAGGGGGTCCGCAAGAGGCCTGGGAAGAGGTCCACGTTGCCCGGCGGGGTTGGATGAGGCTTGGTTGGATTTTATGGGCCAAGGAAGTGGAAACAGGCGATTTCGGCTCATTTCTATAGGTGTTAGCCCACGGATTCTGACGCTGCATGGGGTTCCGGCGCAAGATTCTTAAAGAATCATACGAGGGGGTCCGCAAGAGGCCCGGCAAGAGGTCCATGTTGCCCGGCGGGGTTGGATGAGCCCTGGTTGGATTTTATGGGCCAAGGAAGTGGAAACAGGTGATTTCGGCTCATTTCTGTGGGTGTTAGCCCACGGATTCTGGCGCTGCATGGGGTTCCAGTGCAAGATTCTCGAAAAATCATACGAGGGGGTCTGCACGAGGCTCGGCAAGAGGTCCATGTTGCCCGGCGGGGTTGGATGACGCCTGGTTGGATTTTATGGGCCAAGGAAGTGGAAACAGGCGATTCGGCTCATTTCTGTGGGTAATAGCCCACGGATTCTGGCGCTGCATGGGGTTCCGGCGCAAGATTCTCAAAAAATTATACGAGCAGGTCCGTAAGAGGCCCGGCAAGAGGTCCATGTTGCCCGGCGGGGTTGGATGTGGCCTGGTTAGATTTTATGGGCCAAGGAAGTGGAAACAGGCGATTTCGGCTCATTTCTGTGGGTGTTAGCCCACGGATTCTGGCGCTGCATGGAGTTCCGGCGCAAGATTCTCGAAAAATCATACGAGGGGGTCCGCAGGAGGCCCGGCAAGAGGTCCATGTTGCCCGGCGGGGTTGGATGAGGCCTGGTTGGTTTTTATGGGCCAAGGAAGTGGAAACAGGCGATTTCGGCTCATTTCTGTGGGTGTTAGCCCACGGATTCTGGCGCTGCATGGGGTTCCGACGCAAGATTCTCGAAAAATCATACGAGGGTGTCTGCAAGAGGCCCGGCAAGAGGTCCATGTAGCCCGGCGGGGTTGGATGAGGCCTGGTTGGATTTTTAGGGCCAAGGAAGTGGAAACAGGCGATTTCGGCTCATTTCTGTGGGTGTTAGACCACGGATTCTGGCGCTGCATGGGGTTCCGGTGCAAGATTCTCGAAAAATCCTACGAGGGGGTTCGCAAGAGGCCCGACAAGAGGTCCATTGTTGCCCGGCGGGGTTGGATGAGGCCTGGTTGGATTTTATGGGCCAAGGAAGTGGAAACAGGCGATTTCGGCTCATTTCTGTGGGTGTTAGCCCATGGATTCTGGCGCTGCATGGGGTTCCGGCGCAAGATTCTCGTAAAATCATTCGAGGGGGTCCGCAAGAGGCCTGGAAAGAGGTCCATGTTGCCCGGCGGGGTTGGATGAGGCTTGGTTGGATTTTATGGGCCAAGGAAGTGGAAACAGGCGATTTCGGCTCATTTCTGTAGGTGTTAGCCCACGGATTCTGGCGCTGCATGGGGTTCCGGCGCAAGATTCTCGAAGAATCATACGAGGGGGTCCGCAAGAGGCCCAGTAAGAGGTCCATGTTGCCCGGCGGGGTTGGATGAGGCCTGGTTGGATTTTATTGGCCAAGGAAGTGGAAACAGGTGATTTCGGCTCATTTCTGTGGGTGTTAGCACACGGATTCTGGCGCTGCATGGGGTTCCGGTGCAAGATTCTTGAAAAATCATACGAGGGGGTCCGCACGAGGCCCGGCAAGAGGTCCATGTTTCCCGGTGGGGTTGGATGACGCCTGGTTGGATTTTATGGGCCAAGGAAGTGGAAACAGGCGATTTCGGCTCATTTCTGTGGGTAATAGCCCACGGATTCTGGCGCTGCATGGGGTTCCAGTGCAAGATTCTCAAAAACTCATACGAGCAGGTCCGTAAGAGGCCCGGCAAGAGGTCCATGTTGCCCGGCGGGGTTGGATGAGGCCTGGTTGGATTTTATGGGCCAAGGAAGTGGAAACAGGCGATTTCGGCTCATTTCTGTGGGTGTTAGCCCACGGATTCTGGCGCTGCATGGGGTTCCGGCGCAAGATTCTCGAAAAATCATACGAGGGGGTCCGCAAGAGGCCCGGCAAGAGGTCCATGTTGCCCGGCGGGGTTGGATGAGGCCTGGTTGGATTTTATGGGCCAAGGAAGTGGAAACAGGCGATTTCGGCTCATTTCTGTGGGTGTTAGCCCGCGGATTCTGGCGCTGCATGGGGTTCCGGCGCAAGTTTCTCGAAAACTCATACGAGGGGGTCCGCACGAGGCCCGGCAAGAGGTCCATGTTGCCCGGCGGGGTTGGATGAGGCCTGGTTGGATTTTATGGGCCAAGGAAGTGGAAACAGGCGATTTCGGCTCATTTCTGTGGGTGTTAGCCCACGGCATCTGGCGCTGCATGGGGTTCCGGCGCAAGATTCTCGAAAAATCATACGAGGGGGTCCGCAAGAGGCCCGGCAAGAGGTCAATGTTGCCCGGCAGGGTTGGATGAGGCCTGGTTGGATTTTATGGGCCAAGGAATTGGAAACAGGCGATTTCGGCTCATTTCTATGGGTGTTAGCCCACGGATTCTGGCGCTGCATGGGGTTCCGGCGCAAGATTCTCGAAACATCATACGAGGGGGTCCGCAAGAGGCCTGGCAAGAGGTCCATGTTGCCCGGCAGGGTTGGATGAGGCCTGGTTGGTCTTTATGGGCCAAGGAAGTTGAAACAGGCGATTTCGGCTCATTTCTGTGGGTGTTAGCCCACGGATTCTGGCGCTGCATGGGGTTCCGGCGCAAGATTCTCGAAAAATCATACGAGGGGGTCCGCAAGAGGCCCGGCAAGAGGTCCATGTTGCCCGGCGGGGTTGGATGAGGCCTGGTTGGATTTTATGGGCCAAGGAAATGGAAACAGGCGATTTCGGCTCATTTCTGTGGGTGTTTGCCCACGGATTCTGGCGCTGCATGGGGTTCCGGTGCAAGATTCTCGAAAAATCATACGAGGGGGTCCGCAAGAGGCCCGACAAGAGGTCCATGTTTCCCGGCGGGGTTGGATGAGGCCTGGTTGGTTTTTATGGGCCAAGGAAGTGGAAACAGGCGATTTCGGCTCATTTCTGTGGGTGTTAGCCCACGGATTCTGGCGCTGCATGGGGTTCCGGCGCAAGATTCTCGAAACATCATACGAGGAGGTCCGCAAGAGGCCCGGCAAGACGTCCATGTTGCCCGGCGGGGTTGGATGAGGCCTGGTTGGATTTTATGGGCCAAGGAAATGGAAACAGGCGATTTCGGCTCATTTCTGTGGGTGTTTGCCCACGGATTCTGGCGTTGCATGGGGTTCTGGTGCAAGATTCTCGAAAAATCATACGAGGGGGCCCGCAAGAGGCCCGACAAGAGGTCCATGTTGCCTGGCGGGGTTGGATGAGGCTTGGTTGGATTTTATGGGCCAAGGAAGTGGAAACAGGCAATTTCGGCTCATTTCTGTGGGTGTTAGCCCACGGATTCTGGCGCTGCATGGGGTTCCGGCGCAAGATTCTCGAAAAATCATACGAGGGGGTCCGCAAGAGGCCCGACAAGAGGTCCATGTTGCTCGGCGGGGTTGGATGAGGCCTGGTTGGATTTTATGGGCCAAGGAAGTGGAAACAGGCGATTTCGGCTCATTTCTGCGGGTGTTAGCCCACGGATTCTGGCGCTGCATGGGGTTCCGGCGCAAGATTCTCAAAAAATCATACGAGGGGGTCCGCAAGAGGCCTGGAAAGAGGTCCATGTTTCCCGGCGGGGTTGGATGAGGCTTGGTTGGATTTTATGGGCCAAGGAAGTGGAAACAGGCAATTTCGGCTCATTTCTGTGGGTGTTAGCCCACGGATTCTGGCGCTGCATGGGATTCCGGCGCAAAATTCTCAAAAAATCATACGAGGGGGTCCGCAAGAGGCCCGGCAAGAGGTCCATGTTGATCGGCGGGGTTGGATGAGGCCTGGTTGGAATTTATGGGCCAAGGAAGTGGAAACAGGCGATTTCGGCTCATTTCTGTGGGTGTTAGCCCACGGATTCTGGCGCTGCATGGGGTTCCGGCGCAAGATTCTCAAAAAATTACGAGGGGGTCTGCAAGTGGCCCGGCAAGAGGTCCATGTTGCCCAGCGGGGTTGGATGAGGCCTGGTTGGATTTTATGGGCCAAGGAAGTGGAAACAGGCGATTTCGGCTCATTTCTGTGGGTGTTAGCCCACGGATTCTGGCGCTGCATGGGGTTCCGGCGCAAGATTCTCGAAAAATCATACGAGGGGGTCCGCAAGAGGCCCGGCAAGAGGTCCATGTTGCCCGGCGGGGTTGGATGAGGCCTGGTTGGATTTTATGGGCCAAGGAAGTGGAAATAGGCGATTTTGGCTCATTTCTGTGGGTGTTAGCCCACGGATTCTGGCGCTGCATGGGGTTCCGGCGCAAGATTCTCGAAAAATCATACGAGGGGGTCCGCAAGAGGCCCGACAAGAGGTCCATGTTGCCCGGCGGGGTTGGATGAGGCCTGGTTGGATTTTATGGGCCAAAGAAGTGGAAACAGGCGATTTCGGCTCATTTCTGCGGGTGTTAGCCCACGGATTCTGGCGCTGCATGGGGTTCCGGCGCAAGATTCTCAAAAAATCATACGAGGGGGTCCGCAAGAGGCCTGGAAAGAGGTCTATGTTGCCCGGCGGGGTTGGATGAGGCTTGGTTGGATTTTATGGGCCAAGGAAGTGGAAACAGGCAATTTCGGCTCATTTATGTGGGTGTTAGCCCACGGATTCTGGCGCTGCATGGGGTTCCGGCGCAAGATTCTCGAAAAATCATACGAGGGGGTCCGCAAGAGGCCCGGCAAGAGGTCCATGTTGCCCGGCGGGGTTGGATGAGGCCTGGTTGGATTTTATGGGCCAAGGAATTGGAAACAGGCGATTTCGTCTCATTTCTGTGGGTGTTAGCCCACGGATTCTGGCGCTGCATGGGGTTCCGGCGCAAGATTCTCGAAACATCATACGAGGGGGTCCGCAAGAGGCCTGGCAAGAGGTCCATGTTGCCCGACGGGGTTGGATGAGGCCTGGTTGGTTTTTATGGGCCAAGGAAGTGGAAACAGGCGATTTCAACTCATTTCTGTGGGTGTTAGCCCACGGATTCTGGCGCTGCATGGGGTACCGGCGCAAGATTCTCGAAAAATCATACGAGGGGGTCCGCAAGAGGCCCGGCAAGAGGTCCATGTTGCCCGGCGGGGTTGGATGAGGCCTGGTTGGATTTTATGGGCCAAGGAAATGGAAACAGGCGATTTCAGCTCATTTCTGTGGGTGTTTGCCCACGGATTCTGGCGCTGCATGGGGTTCCGGCGCAAGATTCTCGAAAAATCTTACGAGGGGGTCCGCAAGAGGCCTGACAAGAGGTCCATGTTGATCGGCGGGGTTGGATGAGGCCTGGTTGGATTTTATGGGCCATGGAAGTGGAAACAGGCGATTTCGGCTCATTTCTTTGGGTGTTAGCCCACGGATTCTGGCGCTGCATGGGGTTCCGGCGCAAGATTCTCAAAAAATCATACGAGGGGGTCCGCAAGAGGCCTGGAAAGAGGTCCATGTTGCCCGACGGGGTTGGATGAGGCTTGGTTGGATTTTATCGGCCAAGGAAGTGGAAACAGGCAATTTCGGCTCATTTTTGTGGGTGTTAGCCCACGGATTCTGGCGCTGCATGGGGTTCCGGCGCAAGATTCTCGAAATATTATACAAGGGGGTCCGCAAGAGGCTCGGCAAGAGGTCCATGTTGCCCGGCGGGGTTGGATGAGGCCTGGTTGGATTTTATGGGCCAAGGAAGTGGAAACAGGCAATTTCGGCTCATTTCTGTGGGTGTTAGCCCACGGATTCTGGCGCTGCATGGGATTCCGGCGCAAAATTCTCAAAAAATCATACGAGGGGGTCCGCAAGAGGCCCGGCAAGAGGTCCATGTTGATCGGCGGGGTTGGATGAGGCCTGGTTGGAATTTATGGGCCAAGGAAGTGGAAACAGGCGATTTCGGCTCATTTCTGTGGGTGTTAGCCCACGGATTCTGGCGCTGCATGGGGTTCCGGCGCAAGATTCTCAAAAAATTACGAGGGGGTCTGCAAGTGGCCCGGCAAGAGGTCCATGTTGCCCAGCGGGGTTGGATGAGGCCTGGTTGGATTTTATGGGCCAAGGAAGTGGAAACAGGCGATTTCGGCTCATTTCTGTGGGTGTTAGCCCACGGATTCTGGCGCTGCATGGGGTTCCGGCGCAAGATTCTCGAAAAATCATACGAGGGGGTCCGCAAGAGGCCCGGCAAGAGGTCCATGTTGCCCGGCGGGGTTGGATGAGGCCTGGTTGGATTTTATGGGCCAAGGAAGTGGAAATAGGCGATTTTGGCTCATTTCTGTGGGTGTTAGCCCACGGATTCTGGCGCTGCATGGGGTTCCGGCGCAAGATTCTCGAAAAATCATACGAGGGGGTCCGCAAGAGGCCCGACAAGAGGTCCATGTTGCCCGGCGGGGTTGGATGAGGCCTGGTTGGATTTTATGGGCCAAAGAAGTGGAAACAGGCGATTTCGGCTCATTTCTGCGGGTGTTAGCCCACGGATTCTGGCGCTGCATGGGGTTCCGGCGCAAGATTCTCAAAAAATCATACGAGGGGGTCCGCAAGAGGCCTGGAAAGAGGTCTATGTTGCCCGGCGGGGTTGGATGAGGCTTGGTTGGATTTTATGGGCCAAGGAAGTGGAAACAGGCAATTTCGGCTCATTTATGTGGGTGTTAGCCCACGGATTCTGGCGCTGCATGGGGTTCCGGCGCAAGATTCTCGAAAAATCATACGAGGGGGTCCGCAAGAGGCCCGGCAAGAGGTCCATGTTGCCCGGCGGGGTTGGATGAGGCCTGGTTGGATTTTATGGGCCAAGGAATTGGAAACAGGCGATTTCGTCTCATTTCTGTGGGTGTTAGCCCACGGATTCTGGCGCTGCATGGGGTTCCGGCGCAAGATTCTCGAAACATCATACGAGGGGGTCCGCAAGAGGCCTGGCAAGAGGTCCATGTTGCCCGACGGGGTTGGATGAGGCCTGGTTGGTTTTTATGGGCCAAGGAAGTGGAAACAGGCGATTTCAACTCATTTCTGTGGGTGTTAGCCCACGGATTCTGGCGCTGCATGGGGTACCGGCGCAAGATTCTCGAAAAATCATACGAGGGGGTCCGCAAGAGGCCCGGCAAGAGGTCCATGTTGCCCGGCGGGGTTGGATGAGGCCTGGTTGGATTTTATGGGCCAAGGAAATGGAAACAGGCGATTTCAGCTCATTTCTGTGGGTGTTTGCCCACGGATTCTGGCGCTGCATGGGGTTCCGGCGCAAGATTCTCGAAAAATCTTACGAGGGGGTCCGCAAGAGGCCTGACAAGAGGTCCATGTTGATCGGCGGGGTTGGATGAGGCCTGGTTGGATTTTATGGGCCATGGAAGTGGAAACAGGCGATTTCGGCTCATTTCTTTGGGTGTTAGCCCACGGATTCTGGCGCTGCATGGGGTTCCGGCGCAAGATTCTCAAAAAATCATACGAGGGGGTCCGCAAGAGGCCTGGAAAGAGGTCCATGTTGCCCGACGGGGTTGGATGAGGCTTGGTTGGATTTTATCGGCCAAGGAAGTGGAAACAGGCAATTTCGGCTCATTTTTGTGGGTGTTAGCCCACGGATTCTGGCGCTGCATGGGGTTCCGGCGCAAGATTCTCGAAATATTATACAAGGGGGTCCGCAAGAGGCTCGGCAAGAGGTCCATGTTGCCCGGCGGGGTTGGATTAGGCCTGGTTGGATTTTATGGGCCAAGGAAGTGGAAACAGGTGATTTCGGCTCATTTCTGTGGGTGTTAGCCCACGGATTCTGGCGCTGCATGGGGTTCAGGCGCGAGATTCTCGAAAAATCATACGAGGGGATCCGCACGAGGCCCGGCAAGAGGTCCATGTTGCCCGGCGGGGTTGGATGAGGCCTGGTTGGATTTTATGGGCCAAGGAAGTGGAAACAGGCGATTTTGGCTCATTTCTGTGGGTGTTAGCCCACGGATTCTGGCGCTGCATGGGGTTTCGGTGCAAGATTCTCGAAAAATCATACGAGGGGGTCTGCACGAAGCCCGGCAAGAGGTCCATGTTGCCCGGCGGGGTTGGATGAGGCCTGGTTGGATTTTATGGGCCAAGGAAGTGGAAACAGGCAATTTCGGCTCATTTCTATGGGTGTTAGCCCACGGATTCTGGCGCAAGCATGGGGTTCCGTCGCAAGATTCTCGAAAAATCATACGAGCGGGTCCGCAAGAGGCCCGTCAAGAGGTCTATGTTGCCCGGCGGGGTTGGATGAGGCCTGGTTGGATTTTATGGGCCAAGGAAGTGAAAACAGGCGATTTCGGCTCATTTCTGTGGGTGTTAGCCCACGGATTCTGGCGCTGCATGGGGTTCCGGCTCAAGATTCTCGAAAAATCATACGAGGGGGTCCGCAAGTGGCCTGGCAAGAGGTCCATGCTTTCCGGCGGGGTTGGATGAGGCCTGGTTGGAATTTATGGACAAGGAAGTGGAAACAGGCAATTTCGGCTCATTTCTGTGGATGTTAGCCCACATATTCTGGCGCTGCATGGGGTTCCGGCGCAAGATTCTCGAAATATCATACGAGGGGGTCTGCAAGAGGCCCGACAAGAGGTCCATGTTGCCCGGCGGGGTTGGATGAGGCCTTGTTGGATTTTATGGGCCAAGGAAGTGGAAACAGGCGATTTCGGCTCATTTCTGTGGGTGTTAGCCCACGGATTCTGGCGCTGCATGGGGTTCCGGCGCAAGATTCTCGAAAAATCATATGAGGGGGTCCGCAAGAGGCCCGACAAGAGGTCCATGTTTACCGGCGGGGTTGGATGAGGCCTGGTTGGATTTTATGGGCCAAGGAAGTGGAAACAGGCGATTTCGGCTCATTTCTGTGGGTGTTAGCCCACAGATTCTGGCCCTGCATGGGGTTCCGGCGCAAGATTCTCGAAATATTATACGAGGGGGTCCGCAAGAGGCCCGACAAGAGGTCCATGTTGCCCGAAGGGGTTGGATGAGGCCTGGTTGGATTTTATGGGCCAAGGAAGTGGAAACAGGCGATTTCGGCTCATTTCTGTGGGTGTTAGCCCACGGATTCTGGCGCTGCATGGGGTTCTGGCGCAAGATTCCCGAAAAATCATACGAGGGGGTCCGCAAGAGGCCCGGAAAGAGGTCCATGTTGCCCGGCGGTGTTGGATGAGGCCTGGTTGGATTTTATGGCCCAAGGAAGTGGAAACAGGCGATTTCGGCTCATTTCTGTGGGTGTTAGCCGACGGATTCTGGCGCTGCATGGGGTTCCGGCGCAAGATTCTCGAAAAATCATACGAGGGGATCCGCAAGAGGCCTGGCAAGAGGTCCATGTTGCCCGGCGGGGTTGGATGAGGCCTGGTTGGATTTTATGGGCCAAGGAAGTGGAAATAGGCGATTTCGGCTCATTTCTGTGGGTGTTAGCCCACGGATTCTGGCGCTGCATGGGGTTCCGACGCAAGATTCTCAAAAAATCATACGAGGGGTCCGCAAGAGGCCTGGCAAGAGGTCCATGTTGCCCGGCGGGGTTGGATGAGGCCTGGTTGGATTTTATGGACAAGGAAGTGGAAACAGGCGATTTCGGCTCATTTCTGTGGGTGTTAGCCCACGGATTCTGGCGCTGCATGGGGTTCCGGCGCAAGATTCTCGAAAAATCATACGAGGGGGTCTGCAAGAGGCCCAACAAGAGGTCCATGTTGCACGGCGGGGTTGGATGAGGCCTTGTTAGATTTTATGGGCCAAGGAAGTGGAAACAGGCGATTTCGGCTCATTTCTGTAGGTGTTGGCCCACGGATTCTGGCGCTGCATGGGGTTCCGGCGCAAGATTCTTGAAAAATCATACGAGGGGGTCCGCAAGAGGCCCAGCAAGAGGTCCATGTTGCCCGGCGGGGTTGGATGAGGCCTTGTTGGATTTTATGGTCCAAGGAAGTGGAAACAGGCGATTTCGGCTCATTTCTGTGGGTTTTAGCCCACGGATTCTGGCGCTGCATGGGGTTCCGGCGCAAGATTCTCGAAAAATCATACGAGGGGGTCCGCAAGAGGCCCGGCAAGAGGTCCATGTTCACCGGCGGGGTTGGATGAGGCCTGGTTGGATTTTATGGGCCAAGGAAGTGGAAACAGGCGATTTCGGCTCATTTCTGTGGGTGTTAGCCCACGGATTCTGGCGCTGCATGGGGTTCCGGCGCAAGATTCTCGAAATATTATCCAAGGGGGATCGCAAGAGGCTCGGCAAGAGGTCCATGTTGCCCGGCGGGGTTGGATTAGGCCTGGTTGGATTTTATGGGCCAAGGAAGTGGAAACAGGTGATTTCGGCTCATTTCTGTGGGTGTTAGCCCACGGATTCTGGCGCTGCATGGGGTTCAGGCGCAAGATTCTCAAAAAATCATACGAGGGGATCCGCACGAGGCCCGGCAAGAGGTCCATGTTGCCCGGCGGGGTTAGATGAAGCCTGGTTGGATTTTATGTGCCAAGGAAGTGGAAACAGGCGATTTTGGCTCATTTCTGTGGGTGTTAGCCCACGGATTCTGGCGCTGCATGGGGTTTCGGTGCAAGATTCTCGAAAAATCATACGAGGGGGTCTGCACGAGGCCCGGCAAGAGGTCCATGTTGCCCGGCGGGGTTGGATGAGGCCTGGTTGGATTTTATGGGCCAAGGAAGTTGAAACAGGCAATTTCGGCTCATTTCTATGGGTGTTAGCCCACGGATTCTGGCGCAAGCATGGGGTTCCGGCGCAAGATTCTCGAAAAATCATACGAGCGGGTCCGCAAGAGGCCCGTCAAGAGGTCTATGTTGCCCGGCGGGGTTGGATGAGGCCTGGTTGGATTTTATGGGCCAAGGAAGTGAAAACAGGCGATTTCGGCTCATTTCTGTGGGTGTTAGCCCACGGATTCTGGCGCTGCATGGGGTTCCGGCGCAAGATTCTCGAAAAATCATACGAGGGGGTCCGCAAGAGGCCTGGCAAGAGGTCCATGCTTTCCGGCGGGGTTGGATGAGGCCTGGTTGGAATTTATGGACAAGGAAGTGGAAACAGGCAATTTCGGCTCATTTCTGTGGATGTTAGCCCACATATTCTGGCGCTGCATGGGGTTCCGGCGCAAGATTCTCGAAATATCATACGAGGGAGTCTGCAAGAGGCCCGACAAGAGGTCCATGTTGCCCGGCGGGGTTGGATGAGGCCTTGTTGGATTTTATGGGTCAAGGAAGTGGAAACAGGCGATTTCGGCTCATTTCTGTGGGTGTTAGCCCACGGATTCTGGCGCTGCATGGGGTTCCGGCGCAAGATTCTCGAAAAATCATACGAGGGGGTCCGCAAGAGGCCCGACAAGAGGTCCATGTTTACCGGCGGGGTTGGATGAGGCCTGGTTGGATTTTATGGGCCAAGGAAGTGGTAACAGGCGATTTCGGCTCATTTCTGTGGGTGTTAGCCCACAGATTCTGGCCCTGCATGGGGTTCCGGCGCAAGATTCTCGAAATATTATACGAGGGGGTCCGCAAGAGGCCCGACAAGAGGTCCATGTTGCCCGGAGGGGTTGGATGAGGCCTGGTTGGATTTTATGGGCTAAGGAAGTGGAAACAGGCGATTTCGGCTCATTTCTGTGGGTGTTAGCCCACGGATTCTGGCGCTGCATGGGGTTCCGGCGCAAGATTCTCGAAAAATCATACGAGGGGGTCCGCAAGAGGCCCGGAAAGAGGTCCATGTTGCCCGGCGGTGTTGGATGAGGCCTGGTTGGATTTTATGGGCCAAGGAAGTGGAAACAGGCGATTTCGGCTCATTTCTGTGGGTGTTAGCCCACGGATTCTGGCGCTGCATGGGGTTCCGGCGCAAGATTCTCGAAAAATCATACGAGGGGGTCCGCAAGAGGCCTGGCAAGAGGTCCATGTTGCCCGGCGGGGTTGGATGAGGCCTTGTTTGATTTTATGGGCCAAGGAAGTGGAAACAGGCGATTTCGGCTCATTTCTGTGGGTGTTAGCCCACGGATTCTGGCGCTGCATGGGGTTCCGGCGCAAGATTGTCGAAAAATCATACGAGAGGGTCCGCAAGAGGCCCGGCAAGAGGTCCATGTTTACCGGCGGGGTTGGATGAGGCCTGGTTGGATTTTATGGGCCAAGGAAGTGGAAACAGGCGATTTCGGCTCATTTCTGTGGGTGTTAGCCCACGGATTCTGGCGCTCCATGGGGTTCCGGCGCAAGGTTCTCGAAAAATCATACGAGGGGGTCCGCAAGAGGCCCGGCAAGAGGTCCATGTTGCCCGGCGGGGTTGGATGAGGCCTGGTTGGATTTTATGGGCCAAGGAAGTGCAAACAGGCGATTTCGGCTCATTTCTGTGGGTGTTAGCCCACAGATTCTGGCCCTGCATGGGGTTCCGGCGCAAGATTCTCGAAAACTCATACGAGGGGATCCGCAAGAGGCCCGGCAAGAGGTCCATGTTGCCCGGAGGGGTTGGATGAGGCCTGGTTGGATTTTATGGGCCAAGGAAGTGGAAACAGGCGATTTCGGCTCATTTCTTTGGGTGTTAGCCCACGGATTCTGGCGCTGCATGGGGTTCCGGCGCAAGATTCTCAAAATATCATATGAGGGGGTCCGCAAGAGGCCCGGCAAGAGGTCCATGTTGCCCGGCGGGGTTGGATGAGGCCTGGTTGGATTTTATGGGCCAAGGAAATGGGAACAGGCGATTTCGGCTCATTTCTGTGGGTGTTTGGCCCCAGATTCTAGCGCTGCATGGGGTTCCGGCGCAAGATTCTCGAAAAATCATACGAGGGGGTCCGCAAGAGGCCCAGCAAGAGGTCCATGTTGCCCGGCGGGGTTGGATGAGGCCTGGTTGGATTTTATGGGCCAAGGAAGTGGAAACAGGCGATTTCGGCTCATTTCTGTGGGTGTTAGCCCACGGATTCTGGCGCTGCATGGGGTTCCGGCGCAAGATTCTCAAAAAATCATACGAGGGGGTCCGCAAGAGGCCTGGAAAGAGGTCCATGTTGCCCGGCGGGGTTGGATGAGGCCTGGTTGGATTTTATGGACAAGGAAGTGGAAACAGGCGATTTCGGCTCATTTCTGTGGGTGTTAGCCCACATATTCTGGCGCTGCATGGGGTTCCGGCGCAAGATTCTCGAAAAATCATACGAGGGGGTCTGCAAGAGGCCCGACAAGAGGTCCATGTTGCCCGGCGGGGTTGGATGAGGCCTTGTTGGATTTTATGGGCCAAGGAAGTGGAAACAGGCGATTTCGGCTCATTTCTGTGGGTGTTAGCCCACGGATTCTGGCGCTGCATGGGTTTCCGGCGCAAAATTCTCGAAAGATCATACGAGGGGGTCCGCAAGAGGCCCGGCAAGAGGTCCATGTTGCCCGGCGGGGTTGGATGAGGCCTAGTTGGATTTTATGGGCCAAGGAAGTAGAAACGGGCGATTTCGGCTAATTGTTGTGGGTGTTAGCTCACAGATTCAGGCGCTGCATGGGGTTCCGGCGCAAGATTCTCGAAATATTATACGAGGGGGTCCGCAAGAGGCTCGGCAAGAGGTCCATGTTGCCCGGCGGGGTTGGATGAGGCCTGGTTGGATATTATGGGCCAAGGAAATGGAAACAGGCGTTTTCGGCTCATTTCTGTGGGTGTTATCCCACGGATTCTGGCGCTGCATGGGGTTCCGGCGCAAGATTCTCGAAAAATCATACGAGGGGGTCCGCAAGAGGCCTGACAAGAGGTCCATGTTGATCGGCGGGGTTGGATGAGGCCTGGTTGGATTTTATGGGCCAAGGAAGTGGAAACAGGCGATTTCGGCTCATTTCTTTGGGTGTTAGCCCACGGATTCTGGCGCTGCATGGGGTTCCGGCGCAAGATTCTCAAAAAATCATACGAGGGGGTCCGCAAGAGGCCTAGAAAGAGGTCCATGTTGCCCGGCGGGGTTGGATGAGGCTTGGTTGGATTTTATGGGCCAAGGAAGTGGAAACAGGAAATTTCGGCTCATTTCTGTGGGTGTTAGCCCACGGATTCTGGCGCTGCATGGGGTTCCGGCGCAAGATTCTCGAAATATTATACGAGGGGGTCCGCAAGAGGCTCGGCAAGAGGTCCATGTTGCCCGGCGGGGTTGGATGAGGCCTGGTTGGATTTTATGGGCCAAGGAAGTGGAAACAGGCGATTTCGGCTCATTTCTGTGGGTGTTAGCCCACGGATTCTGGCGCTGCATGGGGTTCCGGCGCAAGATTCTCGAAAAATCATACGAGGGGGTCCGCAAGAGGCCCAGCAAGAGGTCCATGTTGCCCGGCGGGGTTGGATGAGGCCTGGTTGGATTTTATGGGCCAAGGAAGTGGAAACAGGCGATTTCGGCTCATTTCTATGGGTGTTAGCCCACGGATTCTGGCGCTGCATGGGGTTCCGGCGCAAGATTCTCAAAAAATCATACGAGGGGGTCCGCAAGAGGCCTGGAAAGAGGTCCATGTTGCCCGGCGGGGTTGGATGAGGCCTGGTTGGATTTTATGGACAAGGAAGTGGAAACAGGCGATTTCGGCTCATTTCTGTGGGTGTTAGCCCACATATTCTGGCGCTGCATGGGGTTCCGGCGCAAGATTCTCGAAAAATCATACGAGGGGGTCTGCAAGAGGCCCGACAAGAGGTCCATGTTGCCCGGCGGGGTTGGATGAGGCCTTGTTGGATTTTATGGGCCAAGGAAGTGGAAACAGGCGATTTCGGCTCATTTCTGTGGGTGTTAGCCCACGGATTCTGGCGCTGCATGGGTTTCCGGCGCAAAATTCTCGAAAGATCATACGAGGGGGTCCGCAAGAGGCCCAGCAAGAGGTCCATGTTGCCCGGCGGGGTTGGATGAGGCCTAGTTGGATTTTATGGGCCAAGGAAGTAGAAACGGGCGATTTCGGCTAATTGTTGTGGGTGTTAGCTCACAGATTCAGGCGCTGCATGGGGTTCCGGCGCAAGATTCTCGAAATATTATACGAGGGGGTCCGCAAGAGGCTCGGCAAGAGGTCCATGTTGCCCGGCGGGGTTGGATGAGGCCTGGTTGGATTTTATGGTCCAAGGAAATGGAAACAGGCGATTTCGCCTCATTTCTGTGGGTGTTATCCCACGGATTCTGGCGCTGCATGGGGTTCCGGCGCAAGATTCTCGAAAAATCATACGAGGGGGTCCGCAAGAGGCCTGACAAGAGGTCCATGTTGATCGGCGGGGTTGGATGAGGCCTGGTTGGATTTTATGGGCCAAGGAAGTGGAAACAGGCGATTTCGGCTCATTTCTTTGGGTGTTAGCCCACGGATTCTGGCGCTGCATGGGGTTCCGGCGCAAGATTCTCAAAAAATCATACGAGGGGGTCCGCAAGAGGCCTAGAAAGAGGTCCATGTTGCCCGGCGGGGTTGGATGAGGCTTGGTTGGATTTTATGGGCCAAGGAAGTGGAAACAGGAAATTTCGGCTCATTTCTGTGGGTGTTAGCCCACGGATTCTGGCGCTGCATGGGGTTCCGGCGAAAGATTCTCAAAATATTATACGAGGGGGTCCGCAAGAGGCTCGGCAAGAGGTCCATGTTGCCCGGCGGGGTTGGATGAGGCCTGGTTGGATTTTATGGGCCAAGGAAGTGGAAACAGGCGATTTCGGCTCATTTCTGTGGGTGTTAGCCCACGGATTCTGGCGCTGCATGGGGTTCTGGCGCAAGATTCTCGAAAAATCATACGAGGGGATCCGCACGAGGCCCGGCAAGAGGTCCATGTTGCCCGGCGGGGTTGGATGAGGCCTGGTTGGATTTTATGGGCCAAGGAAGTGGAAACAGGCGATTTCGGCTCATTTCTGTGGGTGTTAGCCCACGGATTCTGGCGCTGCATGGGGTTTCGGTGCAAGATTCTCGAAAAATCATACGAGGGGTCTGCACGAGGCCCGGCAAGAGGTCCATGTTGCCCGGCGGGGTTGGATGAGGCCTGGTTGGATTTTATGGGCCAAGGAAGTGGAAACAGGATATTTCGGCTCATTTCTATGGGTGTTAGCCCACGGATTCTGGCGCAAGCATGGGGTTCCGGCGCAAGATTCTCGAAAAATCATACGAGCGGGTCCGCAAGAGGCCCGTCAAGAGGTCCATGTTGCCTGGCGGGGTTGGATGAGGCCTGGTTGGATTTTATGGGCCAAGGAAGTGGAAACAGGCGATTTCAGCTCATTTCTGTGGGTGTTAGCCCACGGATTTTGGCGCTGCATGGGGTTCTGGCGCAAGATTCTCGAAAAATCATACGAGGGGATCCGCACGAGGCCCGGCAAGAGGTCCATGTTGCCCGGCGGGGTTGGATGAGGCCTGGTTGGATTTTATGGGCCATGGAAGTGGAAACAGGCGATTTCGGCTCATTTCTGTGGGTGTTAGCCCACGGATTCTGGCGCTGCATGGGGTTTCGGTGCAAGATTCTCGAAAAATCATACGAGGCGGTCTGCACGAGGCCCGGCAAGAGGTCCATGTTGCCCGGCGGGGTTGGATGAGGCCTGGTTGGATTTTATGGGCCAAGGAAGTGGAAACATGCAATTTCGGCTCATTTCTATGGGTGTTAGCCCACGGATTCTGGCGCAAGCATGGGGTTCCGGCGCAAGATTCTCGAAAAATCATACGAGCGGGTCCGCAAGAGGCCCGTCAAGAGATCCATGTTGCCCGGCGGGGTTGGATGAGGCCTGGTTGGATTTTATGGGCCAAGGAAGTGGAAACAGGCGATTTCGGCTCATTTCTGTGGGTGTTAGCCCACGGATTCTGGCGCTGCATGGGGTTCCAGCGCAAGATTCTCGAAAAATCATACGAGGGGGTCCGCAAGAGGCCCGGCAAGAGGTCCATGTTGCCCGGCGGGGTTGGA
Organism: Solanum rostratum; assembly: GCA_029948455.1. Classification (NCBI taxonomy): domain Eukaryota; kingdom Viridiplantae; phylum Streptophyta; class Magnoliopsida; order Solanales; family Solanaceae; genus Solanum; species Solanum rostratum. Next base: position 9,727,477 of record CM057046.1, read on the forward strand.
TGAGGCCTGGTTGGATTTTATGGGCCAAGGAAGTGGAAACAGGCGATTTTGGCTCATTTCTGTGGGTGTTAGCCCACGGATTCTGGCGCTGCATGGGGTTCCGGCGCAAGATTCTCGAAAAATCATACGAGAGGGTCCGCAAGAGGCCCGGCAAGAGGTCCATGTTGCCCGGCGGGCTTGGATGAGGCCTGGTTGGATTTTATGGGCCAAGGAAGTGGAAACAGGCGATTTCGGTTCATTTCTGTGGGTGTTAGCCCACGGATTCTGGCGCTGCATGGGGTTCCGGCGCAAGATTCTCGAAAAATCACACGAGGGGGTCTGCAAGAGGCCTCGCAAGAGGTCCATGTTGCCCGATGGGGTAGGATGAGGCCTGGTTGGATTTTATGGGCTAAGGAAGTGGAAACAGGCGATTTCGGCTAATTTCTGTGGGTGTTAGCCCACGAATTCTGGCGCTGCATGGGGTTCCGGCGCAAGATTCTCGAAAAATCATACGAGGGGGTCCGCAAGAGGCCCGGCAAGAGGTCCATGTTGCCCGGCGAGGTTGGATCAGGCCTGGTTGGATTTTATGGGCCGAGGAAGTGGAAACAGGCGATTTCGGCTCATTTCTGTGGGTGTTAGCCCACGGATTCTGGCGCTGCATGGGGTTCCGGCGCAAGATTCTCAAAAAATCATACGAGGGGGTCCGCAAGAGGCCTGGAAAGAGGTCCATGTTTCCCGGCGGGGTTTGATGAGGCTTGGTTGGATTTTATGGGCCAAGGAAGTGGAAACAGGCAATTTCGGCTCATTTCTGTGGGTGTTAGCCCACGGATTCTGGCGCTGCATGGGGTTCTGGCGCAAGATTCTCGAAACATCATACGAGGGGGTCCGTACGAGGCCCGGCAAGAGGTCCATGTTGCCCGGCGGGGTTGGATGAGGCCTGGTTGGATTTTATGGGCCAAGGAAGTGGAAACAGACGATTTCGGCTCATTTCTGTGGGTGTTAGCCCACGGATTCTGGCGCTGCATGGGGTTCCGGCGCAAGATTTTCGAAAACTCATACGAGGGGGTCCGTAAGAGGCCCGACAAGAAGTCCATGTTGCCCGGCAGGGTTGGATGAGGCCTGGTTGGATTTTATGGGCCAAGGAAGTGGAAACAGGCGATTTTGGCTCATTTCTGTGGGTGTTAGCCCACGGATTCTGGCGCTGCATGGGGTTCCGGCGCAAGATTCTCGAAAAATCATACGAGGGGGTCCGTAAGAGCCCCGACAAGAGGTCCATGTTGCCTGGCGGGGTTGGATGAGGCCTGGTTGGATTTTATGGGCCAAGGAAGTGGAAACAGGCGATTTTTGCTCATTTCTGTGGGTGTTAGCCCACGGATTCTGGCGCTGCATGTGGATCCGGCGAAAGATTCTCAAAACATCATACGAGGGGGTCCGCAAGAGGCCCGGCAAGAGGTCCATGTTACCTGGCGGGGTTGGATGAGGCCTGGTTGGATTTTATGGGCCAAGGAAGTGGAAACAGGCGATTTCGGCTCATTTCTGTGGGTGTTAGCCCACATATTCTGGCACTGCATGGGGTTCCGGCGCAAGATTCTCGAAAAATCATACGAGGGGGTCCGCAAGAGGCCCGGCAAGAGGTCCATGTTGCCCGGCGGGGTTGTATGAGGCCTGGTTGGATTTTATAGGCCAAGGAAGTGGAAACAGGCGATTTCGGCTCATTTCTGTGGGTGTTAGCCCACGGATTCTGGCGCTGCATGGGGTTCCGGCGCAAGATTCTCGAAAACTCATACGGGGGGGTCCGTAAGAGGCCCGGCAAGAGGTCCATGTTGCCCGGCGGGGTTGGATGAGGCCTGGTTGGATTTTATAGGGCCAAGGAAGTGGAAACAGGCGATTTTGGCTCATTTCTGTGGGTGTTAGCCCACGGATTCTGGCGCTGCATGGGGTTCCGGTGCATGATTCTCGAAAAATCAGACGAGGGGGTCCGCAAGAGGCCCGGCAAGAGGTCCATGTTGCCCGGCGGGGTTGGATGAGGCCTGGTTGGATTTTATGGGCCAAGGAAGTGGAAACAGGCGATTTTGGCTCATTTCTGGGGGTGTTAGCCCACGGATTCTGGCGCTGCATGGGGTTCAGGTGCAAGATTCTCAAAAACTCATACGAGGGGGTCCGTAAGAGGCCCGGCAAGAGGTCCATGTTGCCCGGCGGGGTTGGATGAGGCCTGGTTGGATTTTATGGGCCAAGGAAGTGGAAACGGGTGATTTCGGCTCATTTCTGTGGGTGTTAGCCCACGGATTCTGGCGCTGCATGGGGTTCCGGCGCAAGATTCTCGAAAAATCATACGACGGGGTCCGTAAGAGCCCCGACAAGAGGTCCATGTTGCCGGCGGGGTTGGATGAGGCCTGGTTGGAATTTATGGGCCAAGGAAGTGGAAACAGGCGATTTTTGCTCATTTCTGTGGGTGTTAGCCCACGGATTCTGGCGCTGCATGGGGTTCCGGCGCAAGATTCTCAAAACATCATACGAGGGGGTCCATAAGAGGCCCGGTAAGAGGTCCATATTGCCCGGCGGGGTTGGATGAGGCCTGGTTGGATTTTATGGGTCCAAGGAATTGGAAACAGGCGATTTCGGCTCATTTCTGTGGGTGTTAGCCCACGGATTCTGGCGCTGCATGGGGTTCCGGCGCAAGATTCTCGAAAAATAATACGAGGGGGTCCGCAAGAGGCCCGGCAAGAGATCCATGTTGCCCGGCGGGGTTGGATGAGGCCTGGTTGGATTTTATGGGCCACGGATGTGGAAACAGGCGATTTCGGCTCATTTCTGTGGGTGTTAGCCCACGGATTCTGGCGCTGCATGGGTTCCGGTGCAAGATTATCGAAAATTCATACGAGGGGGTCCATAAGAGGCCCGGCAAGAGGTCCATATTGCCCGGCGGGGTTGGATGAGGCCTGGTTGGATTTTATGGGCCAAGGAATTGGAAACAGGCGATTTCGGCTCATTTCAGTGGGTGTTAGCCCACGGATTCTGGCGCTGCATGGGGTTCCTGCGCAAGATTCTCGAAAAATCATACGAGGGGGTCCGCACGAGGCCCGGAAAGAGGTCCATGTTGCCCGGCGGGGTTGGATGAGGCCTGGTTGGATTTTATGGGCCAAGGAAGTGGAAACAGGCGATTTCGGCTCATTTCTATAGGTGTTAGCCCACGGATTCTGGCGCTGCATGGGGTTCCGGCGCAAGATTCTCAAAAACACATACGAGGGGGTCCGCAAGAGGCCCGGCAAGAGGTCCATGTTGCCTGGCGGGGTAGGATGAGGCCTGGTTGGATTTTATGGGCCAAGGAAGTGGAAACAGGTGATTTCGGCTCATTTCTGTGGGTGTTAGCCCACGGATTCTGGCGCTGCATGGGGTTCCGGCGCAAGATTCTCGAAAAATCATACGAGAGGGTCCGCAAGAGGCCCGGCAAGAGGTCCATGTTGCCCGGCGGGCTTGGATGAGGCCTGGTTGGATTTTATGGGCCAAGGAAGTGGAAACAGGCGATTTCGGTTCATTTCTGTGGGTGTTAGCCCACGGATTCTGGCGCTGCATGGGGTTCCGGCGCAAGATTCTCGAAAAATCACACGAGGGGGTCCGCAAGAGGCCTCGCAAGAGGTCCATGTTGCCCGATGGGGTAGGATGAGGCCTGGTTGGATTTTATGGGCCAAGGAAGTGGAAACAGGCGATTTCGGCTCATTTCTGTGGGTGTTAGCCCACGGATTCTGGCGCTGCATGGGGTTCCGGCGCAAGATTCTCAAAAAATCATACGAGGCGGTCCGCAAGAGGCCTGGCAAGAGGTCCATGTTGCCAGGCGGGCTTGGATGAGGCCTGGTTGGATTTTATGGGCCAAGGAAGTGGAAACAGACGATTTCGGCTCATTTCTGTGGGTGTTAGCCCACGGATTCTGGCGCTGCATGGGGTTTCGGCGCAAGATTCTCAAAAAATCATACGAGAGGGTCCGCAAGAGGCCCGGTAAGAGGTCCATGTTGCCCGGCAGGGTTGGATGAGGCCTGGTTGGATTTTATGGGCCAAGGAAGTGGAAACAGGCGATTTCGGCTCATTTTTGTGGGTGTTAGCCCACGGATTCTGGCGCTGCATGGGGTTCCGGCGCAAGATTCTCGAAAAATCATACGAGGGGGTCCGCAAGAGGCCCGGCAAGAGGTCCATGTTGCCCGGCGAGGTTGGATCAGGCCTGGTTGGATTTTATGGGCCGAGGAAGTGGAAACAGGCGATTTCGGCTCATTTCTGTGGGTGTTAGCCCACGGATTCTGGCGCTGCATGGGGTTCAGGCGCAAGATTCTCAAAAAATCATACGAGGGGGTCCGCAAGAGGCCCAGCAAGAGGTCCATGTTTCCCGGCGGGGTTGGATGAGGCCTGGTTGGATTTTATGTGCCAAGGCAGTGGAAACAGGCGATTTCGTCTCATTTCTGTGGGTGTTAGCCCACGGATTCTGGCGCTGCATGGGGATCCGGCGCAAGATTCTCGAAAAATTATAGGAGGGGGTCCGCAAGAGGCCCGACAAGAGGTCCATTTGCCCGGCGGGGTTGGATGAGGCCTGGTTGGATTTTATGGGCCAAGGAAGTGGAAACAGGCGATTTCGGCTCATTTCTTGGGGTGTTAGCCCACGGATTCTGGCGCTGCATGGGGTTCAGACGCAAGATTCTCGAAAAATCATACGAGGGGGTCCGCAAGAGGACCGGCAAGAGGTCCATGTTGCCCGGCGGGGTTGGATGAGGCCTGGTTGGATTTTATGGGACAAGGAACTGAAAACAGGCGATTTCGGCTCATTTCTGTGTGTGTTAGCCCACGGATTCTGGCGCTGCATTGGGTTCCGGCGCAAGATTCTCGAAAACCCATACGAGGGGGTCTGCAAGAGGCCCGACAAGAGGTCCATGTTGCCCGGCAGGGTTGGATGAGGCCTGGTTGGATTTTATGGGCCAAGGAAGTGGAAACAGGCGATTTCGGCTCATTTCTGTGGGTGTTAGCCCACGGATTCTGGCGCTGCATGGAGTTTCGGCGCAAGATTCTCGAAAAATCATACGAGGGGGTCCGCAAGAGGCCCGGCAAGAGGTCCATGTTGCCCGGTGGGATTGGATGAGCCCTGGTCGGATTTTATGGGCCAAGGAAGTGGAAACAGGTGATTTCGGCTCATTTCTGTGGGTGTTAGCCCACGGATTCTGGCGCTGCATGGGGTTCCGGCGCAAGATTCTCGAAAAATCATACAAGGGGGTCCGCAAGAGGCCGGCAAGAGGTCCATGTTGCCCGGCGGGGTTGGATGAGGCCTGGTTGGATTTTATGGGCAGGAAGTGGAAACAGGCGATTTTGGCTCATTTCTGTGGGTGTTAGCCACGGATTCTGGCGCTGCATGGGGTTCCGGCGCAAAATTCTCGAAAAATCATACGAGGGGGTCCGCAAGAGGCCGGCAAGAGGTCCATGTTGCCCGGCGGGGTTGGATGAGGCCTGGTGTTGATTTTATGGGACAAGGAAGTGGAAACAGGCGATTTCGGCTCATTTCTGTGGGTGTAGCCCACGGATTCCTGGCACTGCATGGGGTTCCGACGCAAGATTCTCGAAAAATTCATACGAGGGGGTCAGTAAGAGGCCCGGAAAGAGGTCCATGTTGCCCGGCGGGGTTGGATGAGGGCTGGTTGGATTTTATGGGCCAAGGAAGTGGAAACAGGCGATTTCGGCTCATTTCTGTGAGTGTTAGCCCACGGATTCTGGGGCTGCATGGGGTTCCAGCGCAAGATTCTCGAAAAATCATACGAGGGGTCTGCAAGAGGCCTGGCAAGAGGTCCATGTTGCCCGACGGGGTTGGATGAGGCCTGGTTTGATTTTATGGGCCAAGGAAGTTGAAACAGGCGATTTCAGCTCATTTCTGTGGGTGTTAGCCCACGGATTCTGGCGCTGCATGGGGTTCTGGCGAAAGATTCTCGAAACATCATACGAGGGGGTCCGTACGAGGCCCGGCAAGAGGTCCATGTTGCCCGGCGGGGTTGGATGAGGCCTGGTTGGATTTTATGGCCCAAGGAAGTGGAAACAGACGATTTCGGCTCATTTCTGTGGGTGTTAGCCCACGGATTCTGGCGCTGCATGGGGTTCCGGCGCAAGATTTTCGAAAACTCATACGAGGGGGTCCGTAAGAGGCCCGACAAGAAGTCCATGTTGCCCGGCAGGGTTGGATGAGGCCTGGTTGGATTTTATGGGCCAAGGAAGTGGAAATAGGCGATTTTGGCTCATTTCTGTGGGTGTTAGCCCACGGATTCTGGCGCTGCATGGGGTTCCGGCGCAAGATTCTCGAAAAATCATACGAGGGGGTCCGTAAGAGCCCCGACAAGAGGTCCATGTTGCCCGGCGGGGTTGGATGAGGCCTGGTTGGATTTTATGGGCCAAGGAAGTGGAAACAGGCGATTTTTGCTCATTTATGTGGGTGTTAGCCCACGGATTCTGGCGCTGCATGTGGTTCCGGCGAAAGATTCTCAAAACATCATACGAGGGGGTCCGCAAGAGGCCCGGCAAGAGGTCCATGTTACCTGGCGGGGTTGGATGAGGCCTGGTTGGATTTTATGGGCCAAGGAAGTGGAAACAGGCGATTTCGGCTCATTTCTGTGGGTGTTAGCCCACGTATTCTGGCACTGCATGGGGTTCCGGTGCAAGATTCTCGAAAAATCATACGAGGGGGTCCGCAAGAGGCCCGGCAAGAGGTCCATGTTGCCCGGCGGGGTTGTATGAGGCCTGGTTGGATTTTATAGGCCAAGGAAGTGGAAACAGGCGATTTCGGCTCATTTCTGTGGGTGTTAGCCCACGGATTCTGGCGCTGCATGGGGTTCCGGCGCAAGATTCTCGAAAACTCATACGGGGGGGGTCGGTAAGAGGCCCGGCAAGAGGTCCATGTTGCCCGGCGGGGTTGGATGAGGCCTGGTTGGATTTTATAGGGCCAAGGAAGTGGAAACAGGCGATTTCGGCTCATTTCTGTGGGTGTTAGCCCACGGATTCTGGCGCTGCATGGGGTTCCGGTGCATGATTCTCGAAAAATCAGACGAGGGGGTCCGCAAGAGGCCCGGCAAGAGGTCCATGTTGCCCGGCGGGGTTGGATGAGGCCTGGTTGGATTTTATGGGCCAAGGAAGTGGAAACAGGCGATTTTGGCTCATTTCTGGGGGTGTTAGCCCACGGATTCTGGCGCTGCATGGGGTTCCGGTGCAAGATTCTCAAAAACTCATACGAGGGGGTCCGTAAGAGGCCCGGCAAGAGGTCCATGTTGCCCGGCGGGGTTGGATGAGGCCTGGTTGGATTTTATGGGCCAAGGAAGTGGAAACGGGTGATTTCGGCTCATTTCTGTGGGTGTTAGCCCACGGATTCTGGCGCTGCATGGGGTTCCGGCGCAAGATTCTTGAAAAATCATACGAGGGGGTCCGTAAGAGCCCCGACAAGAGGTCCATGTTGCCCGGCGGGGTTGGATGAGGGCCTGGTTGGAATTTATGGGCCAAGGAAGTGGAAACAGGCGATTTTTGCTCATTTCTGTGGGTGTTAGCCCACGGATTCTGGCGCTGCATGGGGTTCCGGCGCAAGATTCTCAAAACATCATACGAGGGGGTCCATAAGAGGCCCGGCAAGAGGTCCATATTGCCCGGCGGGGTTGGATGAGGCCTGGTTGGATTTTATGGGTCCAAGGAATTGGAAACAGGAGATTTCGGCTCATTTCTGTGGGTGTTAGCCCACGGATTCTGGCGCTGCATGGGGTTCCGGCGCAAGATTCTCGAAAAATAATACGAGGGGGTCCGCAAGAGGCCCGGCAAGAGATCCATGTTGCCCGGCGGGGTTGGATGAGGCCTGGTTGGATTTTATGGGCCACGGATGTGGAAACAGGCGATTTCGGCTCATTTCTGTGGGTGTTAGCCCACGGATTCTGGCGCTGCATGGGGTTCCGGTGCAAGATTATCGAAAATTCATACGAGGGGGTCCATAAGAGGCCCGGCAAGAGGTCCATATTGCCCGGCGGGGTTGGATGAGGCCTGGTTGGATTTTATGGGCCAAGGAATTGGAAACAGGCGATTTCGGCTCATTTCAGTGGGTGTTAGCCCACGGATTCTGGCGCTGCATGGGGTTCCTGCGCAAGATTCTCGAAAACTCATACGAGGGGGTCCGCACGAGGCCCGAAAAGAGGTCCATGTTGCCCGGCGGGGTTGGATGAGGCCTGGTTGGATTTTATGGGCCAAGAAAGTGGAAACAGGCGATTTCGGCTCATTTCTATAGGTGTTAGCCCACGGATTCTGGCGCTGCATGGGGTTCCGGCGCAAGATTCTCAAAAACTCATACGAGGGGGTCCGCAAGAGGCCCGGCAAGAGGTCCATGTTGCCTGGCGGGGTAGGATGAGGCCTGGTTGGATTTTATGGGCCAAGGAAGTGGAAACAGGTGATTTCGGCTCATTTCTGTGGGTGTTAGCCCACGGATTCTGGCGCTGCATGGTGTTCCGGCGCAAGATTCTCGAAAAATCATACGAGGGGGGTCCACAAGAGGCCCGGCAAGAGGTCCATGTTGCCCGGCGGGGTTGGATGAGGCCTGGTTGGATTTTATGGGCCAAGGAAGTTGAAACAGGCGATTTCGGCTCATTTCTATGGTTGTTAGCCCACGGATTCGGGCGCTGCATGGGGTTCCGGCGCTAGATTCTCGAAAAATCTTACGCGAGGGTCCGCAAGAGGCCCGGCAAGAGGTCCATGTTGCCCGGCGGGGTTGGATGAGGCCTGGTTTGATTTTATGGGCCAAGGAAGTGGAAACAGGCGATTTCGGCTCATTTCTGTTGGTGTTAGCCCACGGATTCTGGCGCTGCATGGGGTTCCGACGCAAGATTCTCGAAAAATCATACGAGGGGGTCCGCAAGAGGTCCGGCAAGAGGTCCATGTTGCCCAGCGGGGATGGATGAGGCCTGGTGGATTTTATGGGCCAAGGAAGTGGAAACAGGCGATTTCGGCTCATTTTTGTGGGTGTTCGCCCGCGGATTCTAGTGCTGCATGGGATCCTGGCGCAAGATTTCGAAAAATCATACGAGGGGGTTCGTAAGAGGCCCGACAAGAGGTCTATGTTGCCCGGCGGGGTTGGATGAGGCCTGGTTTGATTTTATGGGCCAAGGAAATGGAAACAGGCGATTTCGGTTCATTTCTGTGGGAGTTAGCCCACGGATTCTGGCGCTCCATAGGGTTCCGGCGCAAGATTCTCGAAAAATCATACGAGGGGGTCCGCAAGAGGCACGGCAAGAGGTCCATGTTGCCCCGCGGGGTTGGATGAGGCCTGGTTGGATTTTATGGGCCAAGGAAGTGGAAACAGGCGATTTCGGCTCATTTCTGTGGGTGTTAGCCCACAGATTCTGGCGCTGCATGGGGTTCCGACGCAAGATTCTCGAAAAATCATACGAGGGGGTCCGCAAGAGGCCCGACAAGAGGTCCATGTTGCCTGGCGGGGTTGGATGAGGCCTGGTTGGATTTTATGGGCCAAGTAAGTGGAAACAGGCGATTTCGGCTCATTTCTGTGGGTGTTAGCCCACGGATTCTGGCGCTGCATGGGGTTCCGGTGCAAGATTCTCGAAAAATCATACGAGGGGGTCCGCACGAGGCCCGACCAGAGGTCCATGCTTCCCGGCGGGGTTGGATGAGGCCTGGTTGGATTTTATGGGCCAAGGAAGTGGAAACAGGCGATTTCGGCTCATTTCTGTGGGTGTTAGCCCACGGATTCTGGTGCTGCATGGGGTTCCGGCGCAAGATTCTCTAAAAATCATACGAGGGGGTCCGCACGTGGCCCGGCAAGAGGTCCATGTTGCCCGGCGGGGTTGGATGAGGCCTGGTTGGAATTTATGGGCCAAGGAAGTGGAAACAGGCGATTTCGGCTCATTTCTGTGGGTGTTAGCCCACGGATTCTGGCGCTGCATGGGGTTCAAGCGCAAGATTCTCGAAAAGTCATATGAGGGGGTCCGCAAGAGGCCCAGCAAGAGGTCCATGTTGATCGGCGGGGTCGGAAGAGGCCTGGTTGGATTTTATGGGCGAAGGAAGTGGAAACAGGCGATTTCGGCTCATTTCTGTGGGTGTTAGCCCACGGATTCTGGCGCTGCATGGGGTTCCGGGGCATGATTCTCAAAAAATCATACAAGGGGGTCCGCACGAGGCCCGGCAAGAGGTCCATGTTGCCCGGCGGAGTTGGATGAGGCCTGGTTGGATTTTATGGGCCAATGAAGTGGAAACAGGCGATTTCAGCTCATTTCTGTGGGTGTTAGCCCACAGATTCTAGCGCTGCACGGGGTTCCGGCGCAAGATTCTCGAAAACTCATACGAGGGGGTCTGCATGAGGCCCGGCAAGAGGTCCATGTTGCCCGGCGGGGTTGGATGAGGCCTGGTTGGATTTTATGGGCCATGGAAGTGGAAACAGGCGATTTCGGCTCATTTCTATGTGTGTTAGCCCACGGATTCTGGCGCTGCATGGTATTCCGGCGCAAGATTCTCAAAAAATCATACGAGGGGGTCCGCAAGAGGCCTGGCAAGAGGTCCATGTTGCCCGGCGGGGTTGGATGAGGCCTGGTTGGATTTTATGGGCCAAGTGGAAACAGGCGATTTCGGCTCATTTCTATGGGTGTTAGCCCACGGATTCTGGCGCTGCATGGGGTTCCGGCGCAAGATTCTCGAAAAATAATACGAGGGGGTCTGCAAGAGGCCCGGCAAGAGGTCCATGTTGCCCGGCGGGGTTGGATGAGGCCTGGTTGGATTTTATGGGCCAAGGAAGTGGAAACAAGCGATTTCGGCTAATTTCTCTGGGTGTTAGCCCACGGATTCTGGCGCTGCATGGGGTTCCGGCGCAAGATTCTCGAAAAATCATACGAGGGGGTCCGCACGAGGCCCGACAAGAGGTCCATGTTGCCCGGCGGGGTTGGATGAGGCCTGGATGGATTTTATGGGCCACGGAAGTGGAAACAGGCGATTTCGGCTCATTTCTGTGGGTGTTAGCCCACGGATTCTGCCGCTGCATGGGGTTCCGGCGCAAGATTCTCGAAAAATCATACGAGGGGGTCCGCACGAGGCCCAGCAAGAGGTCCATGTTGCCCCGGCGGGTTTGGATGAGGCCTGGTTGGATTTTATGGGCCAAGGAAGTGGAAACAGGCGATTTCGGCTCATTTCTGTGGGTGTTAGCCCATGGATTATGGCGCTGCATGGGGTTCCGGCGCAAGATTCTCGAAAAATCATACGAGGGGGTCTGTAAGAGGCCCGGCAAGAGGTCCATGTTGCCCGGCGGGGTTAGATGAGGCCTGGTTGGATTTTATGGGCCAAGGAAATGGAAACAGGCGATTTTGGCTCATTTCTGTGGGTGTTAGCCCACGGATTATGGCGCTGCATGGGGTTCCGGCGCAAGATTCTCGAAAAATCATACGAGGGGGTCCGCAAGAGGCCCGACAAGAGGTCCATGTTGCCCGGCGGGGTTGGATGAGGCCTGGTTGGATTTTATGGGCCAAGGAAGTGGAAACAGGCGATTTCGGCTCATTTCTGTGGGTGTTAGCCCACGGATTATGGCGCTGCATGGGGTTCCGGCGCAAGATTCTCGAAAAATCATACGAGGGGGTCCGCAAGAGGCCCGACAAGAGGTCCATGTTGCCCGTCGGGGTTGGATGAGGCCTGGGTTGATTTTATGGGCTAAGGAAGTGGAAACAGGCGATTTCGGCTAATTTCTGTGGGTGTTAGCCCACGGATTCTGGCGCTGCATGGGGTTCCGGCGCAAGATTCTCGAAAAATCACACGAGGGGGTCCGCAAGAGGCCCGGCAAGAGGTCCATGTTGCCCGGCGGGGTTGGATGAGGCCTGGTTGGATTTTATGGGCCAAGGAAGTGGAAATAGGCGATTTCGGCTCATTTCTGTGGGTGTTAGCCCACGGATTCTGGCGTTGCATGGGGTTCCGGCGCTAGATTCTCGAAAAGTCATACGAGGGGGTCCGTAAGAGGCCTAGCAAGAGGTCCATGTTGCCCGGCGGGGTTGGATGAGGCCTGGTTGGATTTTATGGGCCAAGGAAGTGGAAACAGGCGATTTCGGCTCATTTCTTTGGGTGTTAGCCCACGGATTCTGGCGCTGCATGGGGTTCTGGCGCAAGATTCTCGAAAAATCATACGAGGGGGTCTGTAAGAGGCCCGGCAAGAGGTCCATGTTGCCCGGCGGGGTTGGATGAGGCCTGGTTGGATTTTATGGGCCAAGGAAGAGGAAACAGGCGATTTCGGCTCATTTCTGTGGGTGTTAGCCCACGGATTATGGCGCTGCATGGGGTTCCGGCGCAAGATTCTCGAAAAATCATACGAGGGGGTCCGCAATAGGCCCGACAAGAGGTCCATGTTGCCCGGCGGGGTTGGATGAGGCCTGGCTGGATTTTATGGGCCAAGGAAGTGGAAACAGGCGATTTCGGCTCATTTCTGTGGGCGTTAGCCCACGGATTCTGGCGCTGCATGGGGTTCCGGCGCAAGATTCTCGAAAAATCATACGAGGGGGTCCGCAAGAGGCCCGACAAGAGGTACATGTTTCTCGGCGGGGTTGGATGAGGCCTGGTTGGATTTTATTGGCCAAGGAAGTGGAAACAGGCGATTTCAGCTCATTTCTTTGGGTGTTAGCCCACGGATTCTGGCGCTGCATGGGGTTCCGGCGCAAGATTCTCGAAAAATCAGACGAGGGGGTCTATAAGAGGCCCGGCAAGAGGTCCATGTTGCCCGGCGGGGTTGGATGAGGCCTGGTTGGATTTTATGGGCCAAGGAAGTGGAAACAGGCGATTTCGGCTCATTTTTGTGGGTGTTAGCCCACGGAGTATGGCGCTGCATGGGGTTCCGGCGCAAGATTCTCGAAAAATCATACGAGGGGGTCCGCAAGAGGCCCGACAAGAGGTCCATGTTTCCCGGCGGGGTTGGATGAGGCCTGGGTTGATTTTATGGGCTAAGGAAGTGGAAACAGGCGATTTCGGCTCATTTTTATGGGTGTTAGCCCACGGATTTTGGCGCTGCATGGGGTTCCGGCGCAAGATTCTCGAAAGATCATACGTGGGGGTCCGCAAGAGGCCCGACAAGAGGTCCATGTTGCCCGGCGGTGTTGGATGAGGCCTGGTTGGATTTTATGGGCCTAGGAAGTGGAAACAGGCGATTTCGGCTCATTTCTGTGGGTGTTAGCCCACGGATTCTGGCGCTGCATGGGGTTCCGGCGCAAGATTCTCGAAAAATCATACGAGGGGGTCCGCAAGAGGCCCGGAAAGAGGTCCATGTAGCCCGGCAGGGTCGGATGAGGCCCAGTTGGATTTTATGGGCCAAGGAAGTGGAAACAGGCGATTTCGGCTCATTTCTGTGGGTGTTAGCCCACGGATTCTGGCGCTGCATGGAGTTCCGGCGAAAGATTCTCGAAAAATCATACGAGGGGGTCCGCACAAGGCCCGGAAAGAGGTCCATATTTCTCGGCGGGGTTGGATGAGGCCTGGTTGGATTTTATGGGCCAAGGAAGTGGAAACAGGCGATTTCGGCTCATTTCTGTGGGAGTTAGCCCACGGATTCTGGCGCTGCACGGGGTTCTGACACAAGATTCTCAAAAAATCATACGAGGGGGTCCGCATGAGGCCCGGCAAGAAGTCCATGTTGCCCGGCAGGGTTGGATGTGGCCTGGTTGGATTTTATGGGCCAAGGAAGTGGAAACAGGCGATTTCGGCTCATTTCTGTGGGTGTTAGCCTACGGATTCTGGCGCTGCATGGGGTTCCGGCGCAAGATTCTCGAAAAATCCTACAAGGGGGTCCGCAAGAGCCCCGGAAAGAGGTCCATGTTGCCCGGCGGGGTTGGATGAGGCCTGGTTGGAATTTATGGGCCAAGGAAGTGGAAACAGGCGATTTCGGCTCATTTCTGTGGGTGTTAGCCCACGGATTCTGGAGCTGCATGGGTTTTCGGCTCAAGATTCTCGAAAAATCATACGAGGGGGTCCGTAAGAGGCCCGGCAAGAGGTCCATGTTGCCTGGCGGGGTTGAATGAGGCCAGGTTGGATTTTATGGGCCAAGGAAGTGGAAACAGGCGATTTCGGCTCATTTCTGTGGGTGTTAGCCCACGGATTCTGGCGCTGCATGGGGTTCCGGCGCAAGATTCTCGAAAAATCATACGAGGGGGTCTGCACGAGGCCCGGCAAGAGGTCCATGTTGCCCGGCGGGGTTGGATGAGGCCTGGCTGGATTTTATGGGCCAAGGAAGTGGAAACAGGCGATTTCGGCTCATTTCTGTGGGCGTTAGCCCACTGATTCTGGCGCTGCATGGGGTTCCGGCGCAAGATTCTCGAAAAATCATACGAGGGGGTCCGCAAGAGGCCCGGCAAGAGGTCCATGTTTCCCGGCGGGGTTGGATGAGGCCTGGTTGGATTTTATGGGCCAAGGAAGTGGAAACAGGCGATTTCGGCTCATTTCTGTGGGTGTTAGACCACGGATTCTGGCGCTGCATGGGGTTCCGGCGCAAGATTCTCGAAAAATCATACGAGGGGGTCCGCACGAGGACCGTCAAGAGGTCCATGTTGCCCGGCGGGGTTGGATGAGACCTTGTTGGATTTTATGGGCCAAGGAAGTGGAAACAGGGATTCTGGCGCGGCATGGGGTTCCGGCGCAAGATTCTCGAAAAATCATACGAGGGGTTCCGCAAGAGGCCCGGCAAGAAGTCCATGTTGCCCGGCGGGGTTGGATGAGGCCTGGTTGGATTTTATGGGCCAAGGAAGTAGAAACAGGCGATTTCGGCTCATTTCTGTGGGTGTTAGCCAACGAATTCTGGCGCTGCATGGGGTTCCGGCGCAAGATTCTCGGAAAATCATACGAGGGGGTCCGCAAGAGGCCCGACAAGAGTTACATGTTGCCCAGCGGGGTTGGATGAGGCCTGGTTGGATTTTATGGGCCAAGGAAGTGGAAACAGGTGATTTCGGCTCATTTCTGTGGGTGTTAGCCCACGGATTCTGGCGCTGCATGGGGTTCCGGCGCAAGATTCTCGAAAAATCATGCGAGGGGGTCCGTAAGAGGCCGGGCAAGAGGTCCATGTTGCCCGGCGGGGTTGGATGAGGCCTGGTTGGATTTTATGGGCCAAGGAAGTGGAAACAGGCGATTTCGGCTCATTTCTGTGGGTGTTAGCCCACGGATTCTGGCGCTGCATGGGGTTCCGGCGCAAGATTCTCGAAAAATCATACGAGGGGGTCCGCAAGAGGCCCGACAAGAGGTCCATGTTGCCCGGCGGGGTTGGATGAGGCCTGGTTGGATTTTATGGGCCAAGGAAGTGGAAACAGGCGATTTCGGCTCATTTCTGTGGGTGTTAGCCCACGGATTCTGGCACTGCATGGGGTTCCGGCGCAAGATTCTCGAAAACTCATACGAGGGGGTCCGTAAGAGGCCCGGCAAGAGGTCCATGTTTATCGGCGGGGTTGGATGAGGCCTGGTTGGATTTTATGGGCCAAGGAAGTGGAAACAGGCGATTTCGGCTCATTTCTGTGGGTGTTAGCCCACGGATTCTGGCGCTGCATGGGGTTCCGGCGCAAGATTCTCGAAAAATCATACGAGGGGGTTCGCAAGAGGTCCGGCAAGAGGTCCATGTTGCCTAACGGGGTTGGATGAGGCCTGGTTGGATTTTATGGGCCAAGGAAGTGGAAACAGGCGATTTCGGCTCATTTCTGTGGGTGTTAGCCCACGGATTCAGGCGCTGCATGGGGTTCCGGCGCAAGATTCTCGAAAACTCATACGAGGGGGTCCGTAAGAGGCCCGGCAAGAGGTCCATGTTTATCGGCGGGGTTGGATGAGGCCTGGTTGGATTTTATGGGCCAAGGAAGTGGAAACAGGCGATTTCGGCTTATTTTTGTGGGTGTTAGCCCACGGATTCTGGCGCTGCATGGGGTTCCGGCGCAAGATTCTCGAAAAATCATACGAGGGGGTCCGCACGAGGACCGGCAAGAGGTCCATGTTGCCCGGCGGGGTTGGATGAGACCTGGTTGGATTTTATGGGCCAAGAAAGTGGAAACCGGGATTCTGGCGCGGCATGGGGTTCCGGCGCAAGATTCTCGAAAAATCATACGAGGGGGTCCGCAAGAGGCCCGGCAAGAGGTCCATGTTGCCCGGCGGGGTTGGATGAGGCCTGGTTGGATTTTATGGGCCAAGGAAGTAGAAAGAGGCGATTTCGGCTCATTTCTGTGGGTGTTAGCCCACGGATTCTGGCGCTGCATGGGGTTCCGGCGCAAGATTCTCGGAAAATCATACGAGGGGGTCCGCAAGAGGCCCGACAAGAGGTCCATGTTGCCCAGCGGGGTTGGATGAGGCCTGGTTGGATTTTATGGGCCAAGGAAGTGGAAACAGGTGATTTCGGCTCATTTCTGTGGGTGTTAGCCCACGGATTCTGGCGCTGCATGGGGTTCCGGCGCAAGATTCTCGAAAAATCATGCGAGGGGGTCTGTAAGAGGCCGGGCAAGAGGTCCATGTTGCCCGGCGGGGTTGGATGCGGCCTGGTTGGATTTTATGGGCCAAGGAAGTGGAAACAGGCGATTTCGGCTCATTTCTGTGGGTGTTAGCCCACGGATTCTGGCGCTGCATGGGGTTCCGGCGCAAGATTCTCGAAAAATCATACGAGGGGGTCCGCAAGAGGCCCGACAAGAGGTCCATGTTGCCCGGCGGGGTTGGATGAGGCCTGGTTGGATTTTATGGGCCAAGGAAGTGGAAACAGGCAATTTCGGCTCATTTATGTGGGTGTTAGCCCACGGATTCTGGCACTGCATGGGGTTCCGACGCAAGATTCTCGATAACTCATACGAGGGGGTCCGTAAGAGGCCCGGCAAGAGGTCCATGTTTATCGGCGGGGTTGGATGAGGCCTGGTTGGATTTTATGGGCCAAGGAAGTGGAAACAGGTGATTTCGGCTCATTTCTGTGGGTGTTAGCCCACGGATTCTGGCGCTGCATGGGGTTCCGGCGCAAGATTCTCTAAAAATCATACGAGGGGGTTCGCAAGAGGCCCGACAAGAGGTCCATGTTGCCTGACGGGGTTGGATGAGGCCTGGTTGGATTTTATGGGCCAAGGAAGTGGAAAGAGGCGATTTCGGCTCATTTCTGTGTGTGTTAGCCCACGGATTCAGGCGCTGCATGGGGTTCCGGCGCAAGATACTCGAAAGATCATACGAGGGGGTCCGTAAGAGGCCCAGCAAGAGGTCCATATTGCCCGGCGGGGTTGGATGAGGCCTAGTTGGAATTTATGGGCCAAGGAAGTGGAAACAGGCGATTTCGGCTCATTTCTGTGGGTGTTAGCCCACGGATTCTGGCGCTGCATGGGGTTCCGGCGCAAGATTCTCGAAAAAGCATACGAGGGGGTCCGCAAGAGGCCCGGCAAGAGTTCCATATTGCCCGGCGGGGTTGGATGAGGCCTGGTTGGATTTTATGGGCCAAGGAAGTGGAAACAGGCGATTTCGGCTCATTTCTGTGGGTGTTAGCCCACGGATTTTGGCGCTGCATGGGGTTCCGGCGCAAGATTCTCGAAAAATCAAACGAGGGGGTCTGCACGAGGCCCGGCAAGAGGTCCATGTTTCCCGACGGGGTTGGATGAGGCCTGGTTGGATTTTATGGGCCAAGGAAGTGGAAACAGTCGATTTCAGCTCATTTCTGTGGGTGTTAGCCCACGGATTCTGGCGCTGCATGGGGTTCCGGCGCAAGATTCTCGAAAAATCATACGAGGGGGTCCGCAAGAGGCCCAGAAAGAGGTCCATGTTGCCCGGCGGGGTTGGATGAGGCTTGGTTGGATTTTATGGGCCAAGGAAGTGGAAACAGGCGATTTCAGCTCATTTTTGTGGGTGTTAGCCCACGGATTCTGGCGCTGCATGGGGTTCCAGCGCAAGATTCTCGAAAAATCATACGAGGGGGTGCGTAAGAGGCCCGGCAAGAGGTCCATGTTGACCGGTGGGGTAGGATGAGGCCTGGTTGGATTTTATGGGCCAAGGAAGTGGAAAGAGGCGATTTCGGCTCATTTATGTGGGTGTTAGCCCACGGATTCTGGCGCTGCATGGGGTTCCGGCGTAAGATTCTCGAAAAATCATATGAAGGGGTCTGCAAGAGGCCCGGAAATACGTCCATGTTGCTTGGTGGGGTTGGATAAGGCCTGGTTGGATTTTATGGGCCAAGGAAGTGGAAACAGGCGATTTCTGCTCATTTCTGTGGGTGTTAGCCCACGGATTATGGCGCTGCATGGGGTTCCGGCGCAAGATTCTCGAAAAATCATACGAGGGGGTCCGCAAGAGGCCCGACAAGAGGTCCATGTTGCCCGGCGGGGTAGGATGAGGCCTGGTTGGATTTTATGGGCCAAGGAAGTGGAAAGAGGCGATTTCGGCTCATTTATGTGGGTGTTAGCCCACGGATTCTGGCGCTGCATGGGGTTCCGGCGTAAGATTCTCGAAAAATCATATGAAGGGGTCTGCAAGAGGCCCGGAAATAGGTCCATGTTGCTTGGTGGGGTTGGATAAGGCCTGGTTGGATTTTATGGGCCAAGGAAGTGGAAACAGGCGATTTCTGCTCATTTCTGTGGGTGTTAGCCCACGGATTATGGCGCTGCATGGGGTTCCGGCGCAAGATTCTCGAAAAATCATACGAGGGGGTCCGCAAGAGGCCCGACAAGAGGTCCATGTTGCCCGGCGGGGTTGGATGAGGCCTGGTTGGATTTTATGGGCTAAGGAAGTGGAAACAGGCGATTTCGGCTCATTTCTGTGGGTGTTAGCCCACGGATTTTGGCGCTGCATGGGGTTCCGGCGCAAGATTCTCGAAAAATCATACGAGGGGGTCCACAAGAGGCCGGGCAAGAGGTCCATGTAGCCCCGCAGGGTTGGATGAGGCCTGGTTGGATTTTATGGGCCAAGGAAGTGGAAACAGGCGATTTCGGCTCATTTCTGTGGGTGTTAGCCCACGGATTCTGGCGCTGCATGGGGTTCCGGCGCAAGATTCTCGAAAAATCATACGAGGGGGTTCGCACAAGGCCCGGAAAGAGGTCCATATTTCCCGGCGGGGTTGGATGAGGCCTGGTTGGATTTTATGGGCCAAGGAAGTGGAAACAGGCGATTTCGGCTCATTTCTGTGGGAGTTAGCCCACGGATTCTGGCGCTGCACGGGGTTCCGACGCAAGATTCTCAAAAAATCATACGAGGGGGTCCGCACGAGGCTCGGCAAGAAGTCCATGTTTACCGGCAGGGTTGGATGTGGCCTGGTTGGATTTTATGGGCCAAGGAAGTGGAAACAGGCGATTTCGGCTCATTTCTGTGGGTGTTAGCCCACGGATTCTGGCGCTGCATGGGGTTCCGGCGCAAGATTCTCGAAAAATCCTACGAGGGGCTCCGCAAGAGCCCCGGAAAGAGGTCCATGTTGCCCGGCGGGGTTGGATGAGGCCTGGTTGGAATTTATGGGCCAAGGAAGTGGAAACAGGCGATTTCGGCTCATTTCTGTGGGTGTTAGCCCACAGATTCTGGCGCTGCATGGGTTTTTGGCTCAAGATTCTTGAAAAATCATACGAGGGGGTCCGCACGAGGCCCGGCAAGAAGTCCATGTTGCCCGGCAGGGTTGGATGTGGCCTGGTTGGATTTTATGGGCCAAGGAAGTGGAAACAGGCGATTTCGGCTCATTTCTGTGGGTGTTAGCCCACGGATTCTGGCACTGCATGGGGTTCCGGCGCAAGATTCTCGAAAACTCATACGAGGGGGTCCGTAAGAGGCCCGGCAAGAGGTCCATGTTTATCGGTGGGGTTGGATGAGGCCTGGTTGGATTTTATGGGCCAAGGAAGTGGAAACAGGCGATTTCGGCTCATTTCTGTGGGTGTTAGCCCACGGATTCTGGCGCTGCATGGGGTTCCGGCGCAAGATTCTCGAAAAATCATACGAAGGGGTCCGCAAGAGGCCCGACAAGAGGTCCATGTTGCCCGGCGGGGTTCGATGAGGCCTGGTTGGATTTTATGGGCCAAGGAAGTGGAAACAGGCGATTTCGGCTCATTTCTGTGGGTGTTAGCCTACGGATTCTGGCACTGCATGGGGTTCCGGCGCAAGATTCTCGAAAACTCATACGAGGGGGTCCGTATGAGGCCCGGCAAGAGGTCCATGTTTATCGGCGGGGTTGGATGAGGCCTGGTTGGATTTTATGGGCCAAGGAAGTGGAAACAGGTGATTTCGGCTCATTTCTGTGTGTGTTAGCCCACGGATTCTGGCGCTGCATGGGGTTCCGGCGCAAGATTCTCGAAAAATCATACGAGGGGGTTTGCAAGAGGCCCGGCAAGAGGTCCATGTTGCCCGACGGGGTTGGATGAGGCCTGGTTGGATTTTATGGGCCAAGGAAGTGGAAACAGGCGATTTCGGCTCATTTCTGTGGGTGTTAGCCCACGGATTCAGGCGCTGCATGGGGTTCCGGCGCAAGATACTCGAAAGATCATACGAGGGGGTCCGTAAGAGGCCCAGCAAGAGGTCCATATTGCCCGACGGGGTTGGATGAGGCCTAGTTGGAATTTATGGGCCTAGGAAGTGGAAACAGGCGATTTCGGCTCATTAATGTGGGTGTTAGCCCACGGATTCTGGCTCTGCATGGGGTTCCGGCGCAAGATTCTCGAAAAAGCAAACGAGGGGGTCCGCAAGAGGCCCGGCAAGAGGTCCATATTGCCCGGCGGGGTTGGATGAGGCCTGGTTGGATTTTATGGGCCAAGGAAGTGGAAATAGGCGATTTCGGCTCATTTCTGTGGGTGTTAGCCCACGGATTCTGGCGCTGCATGGGGTTCCGGCGCAAGATGTTCGAAAAATCATACGAGGGGGTCCGCACGAGGACCGGCAAGAGGTCCATGTTGCCCGGCGGGGTTGGATGAGGCCTGGTTGGATTTTATGGGCCAAGGAAGTAGAAACAGGCGACTTCGGCTCATTTCTGTGGGTGTTAGCCCACGGATTTTGGCGCTGCATGGGGTTCCGGCGCAAGATTCTCGAAAAATCAAAAGAGGGGGTCTGCACGAGGCCCGGCAAGAGGTCCATGTTTCCCGACGGGGTTGGATGAGGCCTGGTTGGATTTTATGGGCCAAGGAAGTGGAAACAGGCGATTTCAGCTCATTTCTGTGGGTGTTAGCCCACGGATTCTGGCGCTGCATGGGGTTCCGGCGCAAGATTCTCGAAAAATCATACGAGGGGGTCCGCAAGAGGCCCAGAAAGAGGTCCATGTTGCCCGGCGGGGTTGGATGAGGCTTGGTTGGATTTTATGGGCCAAGGAAGTGGAAACAGGCGATTTCAGCTCATTTTTGTGGGTGTTAGCCCACGGATTCTGGCGCTGCATGGGGTTCCAGCGCAAGATTCTCAAAAAATCATACGAGGGGGTGCGTAAGAGGCCCGGCAAGAGGTCCATGTTAACCGGCGGGGTTGGATGAGGCCTGGTTGGATTTTATGGGCCAAGGAAGTGGAAAGAGGCGATTTCGGCTCATTTCTGTGGGTGTTAGCCCACGGATTCTGGCGCTGCACGGGGTTTCGGCGTAAGATTCTCGAAAAATCATACGAAGGGGTCTGCAAGAGGCCCGGAAATAGGTCCATGTTGCTTGGTGGGGTTGGATGAGCCTGGTTGGATTTTATGGGCCAAGGAAGTGGAAACAGGCGATTTCGGCTCATTTCTGTGGGTGTTAGCCCACGGATTATGGCGTTGCATGGGGTTCCGGCGCAAGATTCTCGAAAAATCATACGAGGGGGTCCGCAAGAGGCCCGACAAGAGGTCCATGTTGCCCGGCGGGGTTGGATGAGGCCTGGGTTGATTTTATGGGCTAAGGAAGTGGAAACAGGCGATTTCGGCTCATTTCTGTGGGTGTTAGCCCACGGATTTTTGCGCTGCATGGGGTTCCGGCGCAAGATTCTCGAAAGATCATACGTGGGGGTCCGTAAGAGGCCCGACAAGAGGTCCATGTTGCCCGGCGGTGTTGGATGAGGCCTGGTTGGATTTTATGGGCCAAGGAAGTGAAAACAGGCGATTTCGGCTTATTTCTGTGGGTGTTAGCCCACGGATTCTGGCGCTGCATGGGGTTCCAGCGCAAGATTCTCGAAAAATCATACGAGGGGGTCTGTAAGAGGCCCGGCAAGAGGTCCATGTTTCTCGGCGGGGTTGGATGAGGCCTGGTTGGATTTTATGGGCCAAGGAAGTGGAAACAGGCGATTTCGGCTCATTTCTGTGGGTGTTAGCCCTCGGATTCTGGCGCTGCATGGGGTTCCGGCGCAAGATTCTCGAAAAATCATACGAGGGGGTCCGCACGAGGCCCGGCAAGAAGTCCATGTTGCCCGGCAGGGTTGGATGTGGCCTGGTTGGATTTTATGGGCCAAGGAAGTGGAAACAGGCGATTTCGGCTCATTTCTGTGGGTGTTAGCCCACGGATTCTGGCACTGCATGGGGTTCCGGCGCAAGATTCTCGAAAACTCATACGAGGGGGTCCGTAAGAGGCCCGGCAAGAGGTCCATGTTTATCGGTGGGGTTGGATGAGGCCTGGTTGGATTTTATGGGCCAAGGAAGTGGAAACAGGCGATTTCGGCTCATTTCTGTGGGTGTTAGCCCACGGATTCTGGCGCTGCATGGGGTTCCGGCGCAAGATTCTCGAAAAATCATACGAAGGGGTCCGCAAGAGGCCCGACAAGAGGTCCATGTTGCCCGGCGGGGTTCGATGAGGCCTGGTTGGATTTTATGGGCCAAGGAAGTGGAAACAGGCGATTTCGGCTCATTTCTGTGGGTGTTAGCCTACGGATTCTGGCACTGCATGGGGTTCCGGCGGAAGATTCTCGAAAACTCATACGAGGGGGTCCGTATGAGGCCCGGCAAGAGGTCCATGTTTATCGGCGGGGTTGGATGAGGCCTGGTTGGATTTTATGGGCCAAGGAAGTGGAAACAGGTGATTTCGGCTCATTTCTGTGGGTGTTAGCCCACGGATTCTGGCGCTGCATGGGGTTCCGGCGCAAGATTCTCGAAAAATCATACGAGGGGGTTTGCAAGAGGCCCGGCAAGAGGTCCATGTTGCCCGACGGGGTTGGATGAGGCCTGGTTGGATTTTATGGGCCAAGGAAGTGGAAACAGGCGATTTCGGCTCATTTCTGTGGGTGTTAGCCCACGGATTCAGGCGCTGCATGGGGTTCCGGCGCAAGATACTCGAAAGATCATACGAGGGGGTCCGTAAGAGGCCCAGCAAGAGGTCCATATTGCCCGACGGGGTTGGATGAGGCCTAGTTGGAATTTATGGGCCTAGGAAGTGGAAACAGGCGATTTCGGCTCATTAATGTGGGTGTTAGCCCACGGATTCTGGCTCTGCATGGGGTTCCGGCGCAAGATTCTCGAAAAAGCAAACGAGGGGGTCCGCAAGAGGCCCGGCAAGAGGTCCATATTGCCCGGCGGGGTTGGATGAGGCCTGGTTGGATTTTATGGGCCAAGGAAGTGGAAATAGGCGATTTCGGCTCATTTCTGTGGGTGTTAGCCCACGGATTCTGGCGCTGCATGGGGTTCCGGCGCAAGATGTTCGAAAAATCATACGAGGGGGTCCGCACGAGGACCGGCAAGAGGTCCATGTTGCCCGGCGGGGTTGGATGAGGCCTGGTTGGATTTTATGGGCCAAGGAAGTAGAAACAGGCGATTTCGGCTCATTTCTGTGGGTGTTAGCCCACGGATTTTGGCGCTGCATGGGGTTCCGGCGCAAGATTCTCGAAAAATCAAACGAGGGGGTCTGCACGAGGCCCGGCAAGAGGTCCATGTTTCCCGACGGGGTTGGATGAGGCCTGGTTGGATTTTATGGGCCAAGGAAGTGGAAACAGGCGATTTCAGCTCATTTCTGTGGGTGTTAGCCCACGGATTCTGGCGCTGCATGGGGTTCCGGCGCAAGATTCTCGAAAAATCATACGAGGGGGTCCGCAAGAGGCCCAGAAAGAGGTCCATGTTGCCCGGCGGGGTTGGATGAGGCTTGGTTGGATTTTATGGGCCAAGGAAGTGGAAACAGGCGATTTCAGCTCATTTTTGTGGGTGTTAGCCCACGGATTCTGGCGCTGCATGGGGTTCCAGCGCAAGATTCTCAAAAAATCATACGAGGGGGTGCGTAAGAGGCCCGGCAAGAGGTCCATGTTAACCGGCGGGGTTGGATGAGGCCTGGTTGGATTTTATGGGCCAAGGAAGTGGAAAGAGGCGATTTCGGCTCATTTCTGTGGGTGTTAGCCCACGGATTCTGGCGCTGCACGGGGTTTCGGCGTAAGATTCTCGAAAAATCATACGAAGGGGTCTGCAAGAGGCCCGGAAATAGGTCCATGTTGCTTGGTGGGGTTGGATGAGCCTGGTTGGATTTTATGGGCCAAGGAAGTGGAAACAGGCGATTTCGGCTCATTTCTGTGGGTGTTAGCCCACGGATTATGGCGTTGCATGGGGTTCCGGCGCAAGATTCTCGAAAAATCATACGAGGGGGTCCGCAAGAGGCCCGACAAGAGGTCCATGTTGCCCGGCGGGGTTGGATGAGGCCTGGGTTGATTTTATGGGCTAAGGAAGTGGAAACAGGCGATTTCGGCTCATTTCTGTGGGTGTTAGCCCACGGATTTTGGCGCTGCATGGGGTTCCGGCGCAAGATTCTCGAAAGATCATACGTGGGGGTCCGTAAGAGGCCCGACAAGAGGTCCATGTTGCCCGGCGGTGTTGGATGAGGCCTGGTTGGATTTTATGGGCCAAGGAAGTGAAAACAGGCGATTTCGGCTTATTTCTGTGGGTGTTAGCCCATGGATTCTGGCGCTGCATGGGGTTCCAGCGCAAGATTCTCGAAAAATCATACGAGGGGGTCTGTAAGAGGCCCGGCAAGAGGTCCATGTTTCTCGGCGGGGTTGGATGAGGCCTGGTTGGATTTTATGGGCCAAGGAAGTGGAAAGAGGCGATTTCAGCTCATTTTTTGTGGGTGTTAGCCCACAGATTCTGGCGCTGCATGGGGTTCCGGCGCAAGATTCTCGAAAAATCATACGAGGGGGTCCGCAAGAGGCCCGGCAAGAGGTCCATGTAGCCGGGCAGGGTTGGATGAGGCCTGGTTGGATTTTATGGGCCAAGGAAGTGGAAACAGGCGATTTCGGCTCATTTCTGTGGGTGTTAGCCCTCGGATTCTGGCGCTGCATGGGGTTCCGGCGCAAGATTCTCGAAAAATCATACGAGGGGGTCCGCACGAGGCCCGGAAAGAGGTCCATATTTCCTGGCGGGGTTGGATGAGGCCTGGTTGGATTTTATGGGCCAAGGAAGTGGAAACAGGCGATTTCGGCTCATTTCTGTGGGAGTTAGCCCACGGATTCTGGCGCTGCACGGGGTTCCGGCGCAAGATTCTCAAAAAATCATACGAGCTGGTCCGCACGAGGCCCGGCAAGAAGTCCATGTTGCCCGGCAGGGTTGGATGTGGCCTGGTTCGATTTTATGGGCCAAGGAAGTGGAAACAGGCGATTTCGGCTCATTTCTGTGGGTGTTAGCCCACGGATTCTGGCGCTGCATGGGGTTCCGGCGCAAGATTCTTGAAAAATCATACGAGGGGGTCCGCAAGAGCCCCGGAAAGAGGTCCATGTTGCTCGGCGGGGTTGGATGAGGCCTGGTTGGAATTTATGGGCCAAGGAAGTGGAAACAGGCGATTTCGGCTCATTTCTGTGGGTGTTAGCCCACGGATTCTGGCGTTGCATGGGTTTTCGGCTCAAGAATCTCGAAAAATCATACGAGGGGGTCCGTAAGAGGCCCGGCAAGAGGTCCATGTTGCCTGGCGGGGTTGAATGAGGCCTGGTTGGATTTTATGGACCAAGGAAGTGGAAACAGGCGATTTCGGCTCATTTCTGTGGGTGTTAGCCCACGGATTCTGGGGCTGCATGGGGTTCCGGCGCAAGATTCTCGAAAAATCATACGAGGGGGTCTGCACGAGGCCCGGCAAGAGGTCCATGTTGCCCGGCGGGGTTGGATGAGGCCTGGCTGGATTTTATGGGCCAAGGAAGTGGAAACAGGCGATTTCGGCTCATTTCTGTGGGCGTTAGCCCACGGATTCTGGCGCTGCATGGGGTTCTGGCACAAGATTCTCGAAAAATCATACGAGGGGGTCCGCACGAGGACCGGCAAGAGGTCCATGTTGCCCGGCGGGGTTGGATGAGACCTGGTTGGATTTTATGGGCCAAGGAAGTGGAAACAGGGATTCTGGCGCGGCATGGGGTTCCGGCGCAAGATTCTCGAAAAATCATACGAGGGGGTCCGCAAGAGGCCCGGCAAGAGGTCCATGTTGCCCGGCGGGGTTGGATGAGGCCTGGTTGGATTTTATGGGCCAAGGAAGTAGAAACAGGCGATTTCGGCTCATTTCTGTGGGTGTTAGCCCACGGATTCTGGCGCTGCATGGGGTTTCGGCGCAAGATTCTCGAAAAATCATACTAGGGGTTCCGCAAGAGGACCGACAAGAGGTCCATGTTGCCCAGCGGGGTTGGATGAGGCCTGGTTGGATTTTATGGGCCAAGGAAGTGGAAACAGGTGATTTCAGCTCATTTCTGTGGGTGTTAGTCCACGGATTCTGGCGCTGCATGGGGTTCCGACGCAAGATTCTTGAAAAATCATGCGAGGGGGTCCGTAAAAGGCCCGACAAGAGGTCCATGTTTCCCGGCGGGGTTGGATGAGGCCTGGTTGGATTTTATGGGCCAAGGTAGTGGAAACAGGCGATTTCGGCTCATTTCTGTAGGTGTTAGCCCACAGATTCTGGCGCTGCATGGGGTTCCGGCGCAAGATTCTCGAAAAATCAGACGAGGGGGTTCGCAAGAGGCCCGGCAAGAGATCCATGTTGCCTGACGGGGTTGGATGAGGCCTGGTTGGATTTTATGGGCCGAGGAAGTGGAAACAGGCGATTTCGGCTCATTTCTGTGGGTGTTAGCCCACGGATTCTGGCGCTGCATGGGGTTCCGGCGGAAGATACTCGAAAGATCATATGAGGGGGTCCGTAAGAGGCCCAGCAAGAGGTCCATATTGCCCGGCGGGGTTGGATGAGGCCTAGATGGAATTTATGGGCCAAGGAAGTGGAAAGAGGCGATTTCGGCTCATTTCTGTGGGTGTTCGCCCACGGATTCTGGCGCTGCATGGGGTTCCGGCGCAAGATTCTCGAAAAATCATACGAGGGGGTCGGCAAGAGGCCCGGCAAGAGGTCCATATTGCCCGGCGGGGTTGGATGAGGCCTGGTTTTATTTTATGGGCCAAGGAAGTGGAAACAGGCGATTTCGGCTCATTTCTGTGGGTGTTAGCCCACGGATTCTGGCGCTGCATGGGGTTCCGGCGCAAGATTCTCGAACAATCATACGAGGGGGTCCGCAAGAGGCTCGGCAAGAGGTCTATGTTGCTCAGCGGGGTTGGATGAGGCCTGGTTGGATTTTATGGGCCAAGGAAATGGAAATAGGCGATTTCGGCTCATTTCTGTGGGTGTTAGCCCACGGATTCTGGCGCTGCATGGGGTTCCGGTGCAAGATTCTCGAAAAATCATACGAGGGGGTCTAAAAGAAGCCCGACAAGAGGTCCATGTTGCCCGGCGGGGTTGGATGAGGCCTGGATGGATTTTATGGGCCAAGGAAGTGGAAACAGGCGATTTCGGCTCATTTCTATGGGTGTTAGCCCACGGATTCTGGCGCTGCATGGGGTTCCGGCGCAAGATTCTCAAAAAATCATACGAGGGGGTCCGCAAGAGTCCCGGCAAGAGGTCCATGTTGCTCAGCGGGGTTGGATGAGGCCTGGTTGGATTTTATGGGCCAAGGAAGTGGAAACAGGCGATTTCGGCTCATTTCTGTGGGTGTTAGCCAACGGATTCTGGTGCTGCATGGGGTTTCGGCGCAAGATTCTCGAAAAATCATACGAGGGGGTCCGCAAGAGGCCCGGCAAGAGGTCCATGTTGCCCGGCGGGGTTGGATGAGGCCTGGTTGGATTTTATGGGCCAAGGAAGTGGAAACAGGAAATTTCGGCTCATTTCTGTGGGTGTTAGCCCACGGATTCTGGCGCTGCATGGGGTTCCGGTGCAAGATTCTCAAAAAATCATACGAGGGGGTCCGCACGAGGCCTGGCAAGAGGTCCATGTTGCCCGGCGGGGTTGGATGAGGCCTGGTTGGATTTTATGGGCCAAGGAAGTGGAAACAGGTGATTTCTGCTCATTTCTGTGGGTGTTAGCCCACGGATTCTGGCGCTGCATGGGGTTCCGGCGCAAGATTCTCAAAAAATCATACGAGGGGGTCCGCAAGAGGCCCGGCAAGAGGTCCATGTTGCCCGGCGGGGTTGGATGAAGCCTGGTTAGATTTTATGGGCCAAGAAAGTGGAAACAGGCGATTTCGGCTCATTTCTGTGGGTGTTATCCCACAGATTCTGGCGTACATGGGGTTCCGGCGCAAGATTCTCGAAAAATCATACGAGGAGGTCCGCAATAGGCCCGACAAGAGGTCCATGTTGCTCGGCGGGTGGATGAGGCCTGGTTGGATTTTATGGGCCAAGGAAGTGGAAACAGGCAATTTCGGCTCATTTCTGTGGGTGGTAGCCCACGGATTCAAGCGCTGCATGGAGTTCCGGCGCAAGATTCTCGAAAAATCATACGAGGGGGTCTGAAAGAGGCCCGGCAAGAGGTCCATGTTTCCCGGCGGGGTTGGATGAGGACTGGTTCGATTTTATGGGCCAAGGAAAAGGAAACAGGCGATTTCGGCTCATTTCAGTGGCTGTTAGCCCACGGATTCTGGCGCTGCATGGGGTTCCGGCGCAAGATTCTTGAAAAATCATATGAGGGGGTCCACAAGAGGCCCGGCAAGAGGTCCATGTTGCCCGGCGGGGTTGGATGAGGCCTTGTTGGATTTTATGGGCCAAGGAAGTGGAAACAGGCGATTTCGGCTCATTTCTATGGTTGTTAGCCCACGGATTCTGGCGCTGCATGGGGTTCCGGCGCAAGATTCTCGAAAAATCTTACGCGGGGGTCTGCAAGAGGCCCGGCAAGAGGTCCATGTTGCCCGGCGGGGTTGGATGAGGCCTGGTTGGATTTTATGGGCCAAGGAAGTGGAAACAGGCGATTTCGGCTCATTTCTGTTGGTGTTAGCCCACGGATTCTGGCGCTGCATGGGGTTCCGACGCAAGATTCTCAAAAAATCATACGAGGGGGTCCGCAAGAGGTCCATGATGCCCAGTGGGACTGGATGAGGCCTGGTTGGATTTTATGGGCCAAGGAAGTGGAAATAGGCGATTTCGGCTTATTTTTTTGGGTGTTCGCCCACGGATTCTAGTGCTGCATGGGATTCTGGCGCAAGATTCTCGAAAAATCATACGAGGGGGTCCGTAAGAGGCCCGGCAAGAGGTCTATGTTGCCCGGCGGGGTTGGATGAGGCCTGGTTGGATTTTACGGGCCAAGGAAGTGGAAACAGGCGATTTCGGCTCATTTCTGTGGGAGTTAGCCCACGGATTCTAGCGCTGCATAGGGTTCCGACGCAAGATTCTCGAAAAATCATACGAGGGGGTCCGCAAGAGGCCCGGCAAGAGGTCCATGTTGCCACGCGGGGTTGGATGAGGCCTGGTTGGAGTTTATGGGCCAAGGAAGTGGAAACAGGCGATTTCGGCTCATTTCTGTGGGTGTTAGCCCACAGATTCTGGCGCTGCATGGGGTTCCGACGCACGATTCTCGAAAAATCATACGAGGGGGTCCGCAAGAGGCCCGACAAGAGGTCCATGTTGCCTGGCGGGGTTGGATGAGGCCTGGTTGGATTTTATGGGCCAAGGAAGTGGAAACAGGCGATTTCGGCTCATTTCTGTGGATGTTAGCCCACGGATTCTGGCGCTGCATGGGGTTCCGGCGCAAGATTCTCAAAAAATCATACGAGGGGGTCCGCACGAGGCCCGGCAAGAGGTCCATGCTTCCCGGCGGGGTTGGATGAGGCCTGGTTGGATTTTATGGGCCAAGGAAGTGGAAACAGGCGATTTCAGCTCATTTCTGTGGGTGTTAGCCCACGGATTCTGGCGCTGCATGGGGTTCCAGCCCAAGATTCTCGAAAAATCATAAGAGGGGGTCTGCACGAGGCCCGGCAAGAGGTCCATGTTGCCCGGCGGGGTTGGATGAGGCCTGGTTGGAATTTATGGGCCAAGGAAGTGGAAACAGGCGATTTCGGCTCATTTCTGTGGGTGTTAGCCCACGGATTCTGGCGCTGCATGGGGTTCCGGCGCAAGATTTTCGAGAACTCATACGAGGGGGTCCGTAAGAGGCCCGGCAAGAGGTCCATTTTGCCCGGCAGGGTTGGATGAGGCCTGGTTGGATTTTATGGGCCAAGGAAGTGGAAACAGGCGATTTCGGCTCATTTCTGTGGTTGTTAGCCCACGGATTCTGGCGCTGCATGGGGATCCGGCGCAAGATTCTCGAAAAATCATAGGAGGGGTTCCGCAAGTGGCCCGGCAAGAGGTCCATGTTGCCCGGCCGGGTTGGATGAGGCCTGGTTGGATTTTATGGGCCAAGGAAGTGGAAACAGGCGATTTCGGCTCATTTCTGTGGGAGTTAGCCCACGGTTTCTGGCGCTGCATGGGGTTCCGGCGCAAGATTCTCGAATAATCATACGAGGGGGTCCGCAAGAGGCCCGGCAAGAGGTCCATGTTGCCCGGCGGGGTTGGATGAGGCCTGGTTGGATTTTATGGGCCAAGGAAGTGGAAATAGGGATTCTGGCGCGGCATGGGGTTCCGGCGCAAGATTCTCGAAAAATAATACGAGGGGGTCCGCAAGTGGCCCGGCAAGAGGTCCATGTTGCCCGGCGGGGTTGGATGAGGCCTGGTTGGATTTTATGGGCCAAGGAAGTGGAAACAGGCGATTTCGGCTCATTTCTGTGGGTGTTAGCCCACGGATTCTGGCGCTGCATGGGGTTCCGGCGCAAGATTCTCGAAAAATCATACGAGGGGGTCCGCAAGAGGCCCGGCAAGAGTTTCATGTTGCCCGGCGGGGTTGGATGAGGCCTGGTTTGATTTTATGGGCCAAGGAAGTGGCAATAGGCGATTTCTGCTCATTTCTGTGGGTGTTAGCCCACGGATTCTGGCGCTGCATGGGGTTCCGGCGCAAGATTCTCGAAAACTCATACGAGGGGGTCCGCAAGAGGCCCGGCAAGAGGTCCATGTTGCCCGGCGGGGTTGGATGAGGCCTGGTTGGATTTTATGGGCCAAGGAAGTGGAAACAGGCGATTTCGGCTCATTTCTGTGGGTGTTAGCCCACGGATTCTGGCGCTGCATGGGGTTCCGGCGCAAGATTCTCAAAAACTCATACGAGGGGGTCCGTAAGAGGCCCGGCAAGAGGTCCATGTTTCCCGGCGGGGTTGGATGAGGCCTGGTTGGATTTTATGGGCCAATGAAGTGGAAACAGGCGATTTCGGCTCATTTCTGTGGGTGTTAGCCCACGGATTCTGGCGCTGCATGGGGTTCCGGCGCAAGATTCTCAAAACATCATACGAGGGGGTCCGCAAGAGTCCCGGCAAGAGGTCCATGTTGCTCGACGGGGTTTGATGAGGCCTGGTTGGATTTTATGGGCCAAGGAAGTGGAAACAGGCGATTTCGGCTCATTTCTGTGGGTGTTAGCACACGGATTCTGGCGCTGCATGGGGTTCCGGCGCAAGATTCTCGAAACATCGTACGAGGGGGTCCGCAAGAGGCCCGGCAAGAGGTCCATGTTGCCCGGCGGGGTTGGATGAGGCCTGGTTGGATTTCATGGGCCAAGGAAGTGGAAACAGGCGATTTCGGCTCATTTCTGTGGGTGTTAGCCCACGGATTCTGGCGCTGCATCGGGTTCCGGCGCAAGATTCTTGAAAAATCATACGAGGGGGTCCGCAAGAGGCCCGGCAAAAGGTCCATGTTGCCCGGCGGGGTTGGATGAGGCCTGGTTGGATTTTATGGGCTAAGGAAGTGGAAACAGGCGATTTCGGCTCATTTTTGTGGGTGTTAGCCCACGGATTCTGGCGCTGCATGGGGTTCCGGCGCAAGATTTTCGAGAACTCATACGAAGGGGTCCGCAAGAGGCCCGGCAAGAGGTCCATGTTGCCCGGCGGGGTTGGATGAGGCCTGGTTGGATTTTATGGGCCAAGGAAGTGGAAACAGGAAATTTTGGCTCATTTCTGTGGGTGTTAGCCCACGGATTCTGGCGCTGCATGGGGTTCCGGCGCAAGATTCTCGAAAAATCATACGAGGGGGTCCGCAAGAGGCCCGGCAAGAGGTCCATGTTGCCCGGCGGGGTTGGATGAGGCCTGGTTGGATTTTATGGGCCAAGGAAGTGGAAACAGGCGATTTCGACTCATTCCTGTGGGTGTTAGCCCACGGATTCTGGCGCTGCATGGGGTTCTGGTGCTAGATTCTCGAAAAATCATACGAAGGGGTCCGCAAGAGGCCCGGAAAGAGGTCTATGTTGCCCGGCGGGGTTGGATGAGGCCTGGTTGGATTTTATGGGCCAAGGAAGTGGAAACAGGCGATTTCGGCTCATTTCTGTGGGTGTTAGCCCACGGATTCTGGCGCTGCATGGGGTTCCGGCGCAAGATTCTCGAAAAATCATATGAGGGGGTCCGCAAGAGGCTCGACAAGAGGTCCATGTTTCCCGGCGGGGTTGGATGAGGCCTAGTTGGATTTTATGGGCCAAGGAAGTGGAAACAGGCGATTTCGGCTCATTTCTGTGGGTGTTAGCCCACGGATTCTGGCGCTGCATGGGGTTCCGGCGCAATATTCTCAAAAATTCATACGAGGGGGTCCGCAAGAGTCCCGGCAAGAGGTCCATGTTTCTCGGCGGGGTTGGATGAGGCCTGGTTGGATTTTATGGGCCAAGGAAGTGGAAACAGGCGATTTCGGCTCATTTCTGTGGGTGATAGCCCACGGATTCTGGCGCTGCATGGGGTTCCGGCGCAAGATTCTCGAAAAATCATATGAGGGGGTCCGCAAGAGGCCCGGCAAGAGTTTCATGTTGCCCGGCGGGGTTGGATGAGGCCTGGTTTGATTTTATGGGCCAAGGAAGTGGCAACAGGCGATTTCGGCTCATTTCTGTGGGTGTTAGCCCACGGATTCTGGCGCTGCATGGGGTTCAGGCGCAAGATTCTCGAAAACTCATACGAGGGGGTCCGCAAGAGGCCCGGCAAGAGGTCCATGTTGCCCGGCGGGGTTGGATGAGGCCTGGTTGGATTTTATGGGCCAAGGAAGTGGAAACAGGCGATTTCGGCTCATTTCTGTGGGTGTTAGCCCACGGATTCTGGCGCTGCATGGGGTTCCGGCGCAAGATTCTCAAAAACTCATACGAGGGGGTCCGTAAGAGGCCCGGCAAGAGGTCCATGTTTCCCGGCGGGGTTGGATGAGGCCTGGTTGGATTTTATGGGCCAAGGAAGTGGAAACAGGCGATTTCGGCTCATTTCTGTGGGTGTTAGCCCACGGATTCTGGCGCTGCATGGGGTTCCAGCGCAAGATTCTCAAAACATCATACGAGGGGGTCCGCAAGAGTCCCGGCAAGAGGTCCATGCTGCTCGACGGGGTTTGATGAGGCCTGGTTGGATTTTATGGGCCAAGGAAGTGGAAACAGGCGATTTCGGCTCATTTCTGTGGGTGTTAGCACACGGATTCTGGCGCTGCATGGGGTTCCGGCGCAAGATTCTCGAAACATCGTACGAGGGGGTCCGCAAGAGGCCCGGCAAGAGGTCCATGTTGCCCGGCGGGGTTGGATGAGGCCAGGTTGGATTTTATGGGCCAAGGAAGTGGAAACAGGCGATTTCGGCTCATTTCTGTGGGTGTTAGCCCACGGATTCTGGCGCTGCATGGGGTTCCGGTGCAAGATTCTCGAAAAATCATACGAAGGGGTCCGCAAGAGGCCCGGCAAAAGGTCCATGTTGCCCGGCGGGGTTGGATGAGGCCTGGTTGGATTTTATGGGCTAAGGAAGTGGAAACAGGCGATTTCGGCTCATTTCTGTGGGTGTTAGCCCACGGATTCTGGCGCTGCATGGGGTTCCGGCGCAAGATTTTCGAGAAATCATACGAGGGGGTCCGCAAGAGGCCCGGCAAGAGGTCCATGTTGCCCGGCGGGGTTGGATGAGGCCTGGTTGGATTTTATGGGCCAAGGAAGTGGAAACAGGAAATTTTGGCTCATTTCTGTGGGTGTTAGCCCACGGATTCTGGCGCTGCATGGGGTTCCGGCGCAAGATTCTCGAAAAATCATACGAGGGGGTCCGCAAGAGGCCCGGCAAGAGGTCCATGTTGCCCGGCGGGGTTGGATGAGGCCTGGTTGGATTTTATGGGCCAAGGAAGTGGAAACAGGCGATTTCGGCTCATTTCTGTGGGTGTTAGCCCACGGATTCTGGCGCTGCATGGGGTTCTGGTGCTAGATTCTCGAAAAATCATACGAGGGGGTCCGCAAGAGTCCCGAAAAGAGGTCTATGTTTCCCGGCGGGGTTGGATGAGGCCTGGTTGGATTTTATGGGCCAAGGAAGTGGAAACAGGCGATTTCGGCTCATTTCTGTGGGTGTTAGCCCACGGATTCTGTCGCTGCATGGGGTTCCGGCGCAAGATTCTCGAAAAATCATATGAGGGGGTCCGCAAGAGGCTCGACAAGAGGTCCATGTTTCTCGACGGGGTTGGATGAGGCCTAGTTGGATTTTATGGGCCAAGGAAGTGGAAACAGGCGATTTCGGCTCATTTCTGTGGGTGTTAGCCCACGGATTCTGGCGCTGCATGGGGTTCCGGCGCAAGATTCTCAAAAATTCATACGAGGGGGTCCGCAAGAGTCCCGGCAAGAGGTCCATGTTTCTCGGCGGGGTTGGATGAGGCCTGGTTGGATTTTATGGGCCAAGGAAGTGGAAACAGGCGATTTCGGCTCATTTCTGTGGGTGTTAGCCCACGGATTCTGGCGCTGCATGGGGTTCCGGCACAAGATTCTCGAAAAATCATACGAGGGGGTCCGCAAGAGGCCCGGCAAGAGGTCCACGTTGCTCGGCGGGGTTGGATGAGGCCTGGTTGGATTTTATGGGCCAAGGAAGTGGAAACAGGCGATTTCGACTCATTTTTGTGGGTGTTAGCCAACGGATTCTGGCGCTGCATGGGGTTCCGGCGCAAGATTCTCGAAAACTCATACGAGGGGGTCCGCAAGAGGCCCGGCAAGAGGTCCATGTTGCCCGGCGGGGTTGGATGAGGCCTGGTTGGATTTTATGGGCCAAGGAAGTGGAAACAGGCGATTTCGGCTCATTTCTGTGGGTGTTAGCCCACGGATTCTGTCGCTGCATGGGGTTCCGGCGCAAGATTCTCGAAAAATCATATGAGGGGGTCCGCAAGAGGCTCGACAAGAGGTCCATGTTTCTCGACGGGGTTGGATGAGGCCTAGTTGGATTTTATGGGCCAAGGAAGTGGAAACAGGCGATTTCGGCTCATTTCTGTGGGTGTTAGCCCACGGATTCTGGCGCTGCATGGGGTTCCGGCGCAAGATTCTCAAAAATTCATACGAGGGGGTCCGCAAGAGTCCCGGCAAGAGGTCCATGTTTCTCGGCGGGGTTGGATGAGGCCTGGTTGGATTTTATGGGCCAAGGAAGTGGAAACAGGCGATTTCGGCTCATTTCTGTGGGTGTTAGCCCACGGATTCTGGCGCTGCATGGGGTTCCGGCACAAGATTCTCGAAAAATCATACGAGGGGGTCCGCAAGAGGCCCGGCAAGAGGTCCACGTTGCTCGGCGGGGTTGGATGAGGCCTGGTTGGATTTTATGGGCCAAGGAAGTGGAAACAGGCGATTTCGACTCATTTTTGTGGGTGTTAGCCAACGGATTCTGGCGCTGCATGGGGTTCCGGCGCAAGATTCTCGAAAACTCATACGAGGGGGTCCGCAAGAGGCCCGGCAAGAGGTCCATGTTGCCCGGCGGGGTTGGATGAGGCCTGGTTGGATTTTATGGGCCAAGGAAGTGGAAACAGGCGATTTCGGCTCATTTCTGTGCGTGTTAGCCCACGGATTCTGGCGCTGCATGGGGTTCCAGCGCAAGATTCTCAAAAACTCATACGAGGGGGTCCGTAAGAGGCCCGGCAAGAGGTCCATGTTTCCCGGCAGGGTTGGATGAGGCCTGGTTGGATTTTATGGGCCAAGGAAGTGGAAACAGGCGATTTCGGCTCATTTCTGTGGGTGTTAGCCCACGGATTCTGGCGCTGCATGGGGTTCCGGCGCAAGATTCTCAAAACATCATATGAGGGGGTCCGCAAGAGTCCCGGCAAGAGGTCCATGTTGCTCGACGGGGTTTGATGAGGCCTGGTTGGATTTTATGGGCCAAGGAAGTGGAAACAGGCGATTTCGGCTCATTTCTGTGGGTGTTAGCACACGGATTCTGGCGCTGCATGGGGTTCCGGCGCAAGATTCTCGAAACATCGTACGAGGGGGTCCGCAAGAGGCCCGGCAAGAGGTCCATGTTGCCCGGCGGGGTTGGATGAGGCCTGGTTGGATTTTATGGGCCAAGGAAGTGGAAACAGGCGATTTCGGCTCATTTCTGTGGGTGTTAGCCCACGGATTCTGGCGCTGCATGGGGTTCCGGCGCAAGATTCTCGAAAAATCATACGAGGGGGTCCGCAAGAGGCCCGGCAAAAGGTCCATGTTGCCCGGCGGGGTTGGATGAGGCCTGGTTGGATTTTATGGGCTAAGGAAGTGGAAACAGGCGATTTCGGCTCATTTCTGTGGGTGTTAGCCCACGGATTCTGGCGCTGCATGGGGTTCCGGCGCAAGATTTTCGAGAACTCATACGAGGGGGTCCGCAAGAGGCCCGGCAAGAGGTCCATGTTGCCCGGCGGGGTTGGATGAGGCCTGGTTGGATTTTATGGGCCAAGGAAGTGGAAACAGGAAATTTTGGCTCATTTCTGTGGGTGTTAGCCCACGGATTCTGGCGCTGCATGGGGTTCCGGCGCAAGATTCTCGAAAAATCATACGAGGGGGTCCGCAAGAGGCCCGGCAAGAGGTCCATGTTGCCCGGCGGGGTTGGATGAGGCCTGGTTGTATTTTATGGGCCAAGGAAGTGGAAACAGGTGATTTCGGCTCATTTCTGTGGGTGTTAGCCCACGGATTCTGGCGCTGCATGGGGTTCCGGTGCAAGATTCTCGAAAACTCATACGAGGGGGTCCACAAGAGGCCCGGAAAGAGGTGTATGTTTCCGGGCGGGGTTGGATGAGGCCTAGTTTGATTTTATGGGC
Organism: Solanum rostratum; assembly: GCA_029948455.1. Lineage (NCBI taxonomy): Eukaryota > Viridiplantae > Streptophyta > Magnoliopsida > Solanales > Solanaceae > Solanum > Solanum rostratum. The sequence continues at coordinate 9,764,651 of CM057046.1, forward strand.
CAAGGAAATGGAAACAGGCGATTTCGGCTCATTTCTGTGGGTGTTAGCCCACGGATTCTGGCGCTAGATGGGGTTACGGCGCAAGATTCTCGAAAAATCATACGAGGGGGTCCGCAAGAGGCCCGACAAGAGGTCCATGTTGCGCGGCGGGGTTGGATGAGGCCTGGTTGGATTTTATGGGCCAAGGAAGTGGAAACAAGCGATTTCGGCACATTTCTGTGGGTGTTAGCCCACGGATTCTAGCGCTGCATGGGGTTCCGGCGCAAGATTCTCGGAAAATCATACGAGGGGGTCCGCAAGAGGCCCGGCAAGAGGTCCTTGTTTCCCGGCGGGGTTGGATGAGGCCTGGTTGGATTTTATGGGCCAAGGAAGTGGAAACTGGCGATTTCGGCTCATTTCTGTGGGTGTTAGCCCACGGATTCTGGCGCTGCATGGGGTTCCGGCGCAAGATTCTTGAAAAATTGTACGAGGGGGTCCGCAAGAGGCTCGGCAAGAGGTCCATGTTTCCCGGAGGGGTTGGATGAGGTCTGGTTGGATTTTATGGGCCAAGGAAGTGGAAACAAGCGATTTCGCCTCATTTCTGTGGGTGTTAGCCCACGGATTCTGGCGCTGCATGGGGTTCCGGCGCAAGATTCTCGAAAAATCGTACGAGGGGGTCCGAAAGAGGCCCGTCAAGAGGACCATGTTTCCCGGCGGGGTTGGATGAGGCCTTGTTGGACTTTATGGGCCAAGGAAGTGGAAACAGGAAATTTCGGCTCATTTTTGTGGGTGTTAGCCCACGGATTCTTGCGCCTCATGGGGTTCCGGCGCAAGATTCTCAAAAAATCATACGAGGGGGTCCGCAAGAGGCCTGGCAAGAGGTCCATGTTGCCCGGCGGGGTTGGATGAGGCCTGGTTGGAGTTTATGGGCCAAGGAAGTGGAAACAGGCGATTTCGGCTTATTTCTGTGTGTGTTAGCCCACGGATTCTTGCGCTGCATAGGGTTCCGGCGCAAGATTCTTGAAAAATCAAACTAGGGGGTCCGCACGAGGCCCGGCAAGAGGTCCATGTTGCCCGGCGGGGTTGGATGAGGCCTGGTTGGATTTTATGGGCCAAGAAAATGGAAACAGGTGATTTCGGTTCATTTCTATGGGTGTTACCCCACGGATTCTGGCGCAACATGGGGTTCCGGCGCATGATTCTCGAAAAATCATACAAGGGGGTCCGCAAGAGGCCATGCAAGAGGTCCATGTTGCCCGGCGGGGTTGGATGAGGCCTGGTTGGATTTTATGGGCCAAGGAAGTGGAAACAGGCGATTTCGGCTCATTTCTGTGGGTGTTAGCCCACGGATTCTGGCGCTGCATAGGGTTCCAGCGCAAGATTCTCAAAAACTCATACGAGGGGGTCCGCAAGAGGCCCGGCAAGAGGTCCATGTTGCCCGATGGGGTTGGATGAGGCCTGGTTGGAATTTATGGGCCAAGGAAGTGGAAACAGGCGATTTCGGCTCATTTCTGTGGGTGTTAGCCCACGGATTCTGGCGCTGCATGGGGTTCCGGCGCAAGATTCTCGATAAATCATACGAGGGGGTCCGCAAGAGGCCCGACAAGAGGTCCATGTTGCCCGGCGGGGTTGGATGAGGCCTGGTTGGATTTTATGGGCCAAGGAAGTGGAAATAGGCGATTTCGGCTCATTACTGTGGGTGTTAGCCCACGGATTCTGGCGCTGCATGGGGTTCCGGCGCAAGATTCTCGAAAAATCATACGAGGGGGTCCGCACGAGGCCCGGCAAGAGGTCCATGTTGCCCGGCGGGGTTGGATGAGGCCTGGTTGGATTTTATGGGCCAAGGAAGTGGAAACAGGCGATTTCGGCTCATCTCTGTGGGTGTTAGCCCACGGATTCTGGCGCTGCATGGGGTTCCGGTGCAAGATTCTCGAAAAATCATACGACGGGGTCCGCACGAGGCCCGGCAAGAGGTCCATGTTTCCCGGCGGGGTTGGATGAGGCCTGGTTGGATTTTATGGGCCAAGGAAGTAAAAACAGGCGATTTCGGCTCATTTCTGTGGGTGTTAGCCCACGGATTCTGGCGCTGCATGGGGTTCCGGCGCAAGATTCTAAAAAAATCATACGAGGGGGTCCGCACGAGGCCCAACAAGAGGTCCATGTTGCCCGGCGGGGTTGGATGAGGCATGGTTGGATTTTATGGTCCAAGGAAGTGGTAACAGGCGATTTCGGCTCATTTCTGTGGGTGTTAGCCCACGGATTCTGGCGCTGCATGGGGTTCCGGCGCAAGATTCTCGAAAAATCATACGAGGGGGTCTGCAAGAGGCCCGGCAAGAGGTCCATGTTGCCCGGCGGGGTTGGATGAGGCATGGTTGGATTTTATGGGCCAAGGAAGTGGAAATAGGCGATTTCGGCTCATTACTGTGGGTGTTAGCCCACGGATTCTGGCGCTGCATGGGGTTCCGGCGCAAGATTCTCGAAAAATCATACGAGGGGGTCCGCACGAGGCCCGGCAAGAGGTCCATGTTGCCCGGCGGGGTTGGATGAGGCCTGGTTGGATTTTATGGGCCAAGGAAGTGGAAACAGGCGATTTCGGCTCATCTCTATGGGTGTTAGCCCACGGATTCTGGCGCTGCATGGGGTTCCGGTGCAAGATTCTCGCAAAATCATACGAGGGGGTCCGCACGAGGCCCGACAAGAGGTCCATGTTTCTTGGCGGGGTTGGATGAGGCCTGGTTGGATTTTATGGGCCAAGGAAGTGAAAACAGGCGATTTCGGCTCATTTCTGTGGGTGTTAGCCCACGGATTCGGCGCTGCATGGGGTTCCGGTGCAAGATTCTCGAAAAATCATACGAGGGGGTCCGCACGAGGCCCGGCAAGAGGTCTATGTTTCCCGGCGGGGTTGGATGAGGCCTGGTTGGATTTTATGGGCCAAGGAAGTGAAAACAGGCGATTTCGGCTCATTTCTGTGGGTGTTAGCCCACGGATTCTGGCGCTGCATGGTGTTCCAGCGCAAGATTCTCAAAAACTCATACGAGGGGGTCCGCAAGAGGCCCGGCAAGAGGTCCATGTTGCCCGGCGGGGTTGGATGAGGCCTGGTTGGATTTTATGGGCCAAGGAAGTGGAAATAGGCGATTTCGGCTCATTACTATGGGTGTTAGCCCACGGATTCTGGCGCTGCATGGGGTTCCGGCGCAAGATTCTCGAAAAATCATACGAGGGGGTCCGCACGAGGCCCGGCAAGAGGTCCATGTTGCCCGGCGGGGTTGGATGAGGCCTGGTTGGATTTTATGGGCCAAGGAAGTGAAAACAGGCGATTTCAGCTCATTTCTGTGGGTGTTAGCCCACGGATTCTGGCGCTGCATGGGGTTCCGGCGCAAGATTCTCAAAAAGTCATACGAGGGGGTCCGCAAGAGGCCCGGCAAGGGGTCCATGTTGCCCGGCGGGGTTGGATGAGGCCTGGTTGGATTTTATGGGCCAAGGAAGTGGAAACAGGCGATTTCGGCTCATTTCTATGGGTGTTAGCCCACGGATTCTGGTGCTGCATGGGGTTCCGGCGCAAGATTCTCGAAAAATCATACGAGGGGGTCCGCAAGAGGCCCGGCAAGAGTTCCATGTTGCCCGGCGGGGTTGGATGAGGCCTGGTTGGAGTTTATGGGCCAAGGAAGTGGAAACAGGCTATTTCGGCTCATTTCTGTGGGTGTTAGCCCACGGATTCTGGCGTTGCATGGGGTTCCGGCGCAATATTCTTGAAAAATCACACGAGGGGGTCCGCACGAGGCCCGGCAAGAGGTCCATGTTGCCCGGCGGGGTTGGATGAGGCCTGGTTGGATTTTATGGGCCAAGGAAGTGGAAACAGGCGATTTCGGCTCATTTATATGGGTGTTAGCCCACGGATTCTGGCGCTGCATGGGGTTCCGGCGCAAGATTCTCGAAAAATCATACGAGAGGGTCCGCAAGAGGCCCGGCAAGAGGTCCATGTTGCCCGGCGGGGTTGGATGAGGCCTGGTTGGATTTTATGGGCCAAGGAAGTGCAAATAGGCAATTTCGGCTCATTACTGTGGGTGTTAGCCCACGGATTCTGGCGCTGCATGGGGTTCCGGCGCAAGATTCTCAAAAACTCATACGAGGGGGTCCGCACGAGGCCCGTCAAGAGGTCTATGTTACCCGGCGGGGTTGGATGAGGCCTTGTTGGATTTTATGGGCCAAGGAAGTGGAAACAGGCGATTTCGGCTCATCTCTATGGGCGTAGCCCACGGATTCTGGCGCTGCATGGGGTTCCGGCGCAAGATTCTCGAAAAATCATACGAGGGGGTCCGCAAGAGGCCCGGCAAGAGGTCCATGTTGCCCGGCGGGGTTGGATCTGGCCTGGTTGGATTTTATGGGCCAAGGAAATGGAAACAGGCGATTTTGGCTCATTTCTGTGGGTGTTAGCCCATGGATTCTGGCGCTTGATGGGGTTCCGGCGCAAGATTCTCGAAATATCATACAAGGGGGTCCACAAGAGGCCAGGCAAGAGGTCCATGTTGCCCGGCGGGGTTGGATGAGGCCTGGTTGAATTTTATGGGCCAAGGAAGTGAAAACAGGCGATTTCGGCTCATTTTTGTGGGTGTTAGCCCACGAATTCTGGCGCTGCATGGGGTTCCGGCGCAAGATTCTCAAAAAATCATACGAGGGGGTCCGCAAGAGGCCCGGCAAGGGTTCCATGTTGCCCGGCGGGGTTGGATGAGGCCTGGTTGGATTTTATGGGCCAAGGAAGTGGAAACAGGCGATTTCGGCTCATTTCTGTGGGTGTTAGCCCACGGATTCTGGCGCTGCATGGGGTTCCGGCGCAAGATTTTCGAAAAATCATACGAGGGGGTCCGTAAGAGGCCTGGCAAGAGGTCCATGTTGCCCGGCGGGGTTGGATGAGGCCTGGTTGGATTTTATGGGCCAAGGAAGTGGAAACAAGCGATTTCGGCTCATTTCTGTGGGTGTTAGCCCACAGATTCTGGCGCTGCATGGGGCTCCGGTGCAAGATTCTTAAAACATCATACAAGGGGGTCCGCAAGAGGCCTGGCAAGAGGTCCATGTTGCCCGGCGGGGTTGGATGAGGCCTGGTTGGATTTTATGGGCCAAGGAAGTGGAAACAGGCGATTTCGGCTCATTTCTGTGGGTGTTAGCCCACGGATTCTGGCGCTGCATGGGGTTCCGGCGCAAGATTCTTAAAAAATCATACGAGGGGGTCCGCATGAGGCCCGGCAAGAGGTCCATGTTGCCCGGCGGGGTTGGATGAGGCCTGGTTGGATTTTATGGGCCAAGGAAGTGGAAACAGGCGATTTCGGCTCATTTCTGTGGGTGTTAGCCCACGGATTCTGGCGCTGCATGGGGTTCCGGCGCAAGATTCTCAAAAACTCATACGAGGGGGTCCGCATGAGGCCCGGCAAGAGGTCCATGTTGCCCGGCGGGGTTGGATGAGGCCTGGTTGGATTTTATGGGCCAAGGAAGTGGAAACAGGCGATTTCGGCTCATTTCTGTGGGTGTTAGCCCACGGATTCTGGCGCTGCATGGGGTTCCGGCGCAAGATTCTCGAAAAATCATACGAGGGGGTCCGCAAGAGGCCCGGCAAGAGGTCCATGCTGCCCGGCGGGGTTGGATGAGGCCTGGTTGGATTTTATGGGCCAAGGAAGTGGAAACAGGCGATTTCGGCTCATTTCTGTGGTGTTAGCCCACGGATTCTGGCGCTGCATGGGGTTCCGGCGCAAGATTCTCGAAAAATCATACGAGGAGGTCCGCAAGAGGCCCGGCAAGAGGTCCATGTTGCCCGGCGGGGTTGGATGAGGCCTGGTTGGATTGTATGGGCCAAGGAAGTGAAAACAGGCGATTTCGGCTCATTTCTGTGGGTGTTAGCCCACGGATTCTGGCACTGCATGGGGTTCCGGCACAAGATTCTCGAAAAATCATACGAGGGGGGCCGCAAGAGGCCCGGCAAGAGGTCCATGTTGCCCGGTGGGGTTGGATGAGGCCTGGTTGGATTTTATGGGCCAAGGAAGTGGAAACAGGCGATTTCGGCTCATTTCTGTGGGTGTTATCCCACGGATTCTGGCGCTGCATGGGTTTCCGGCGCAAGATTCTCGAAAAATCATACGAGGGGGTCCGCAAGAGGCCCGGCAAGAGGTCTATGTTGCCCGGCGGGGTTGGATGAGGCCTGGTTGGATTTTATGGGCCAAGGAAGTGGAAACAGGCGATTTCGGCTCATTTCTGTGGGTGTTAGCCCACAGATTCTGGCGCTGCATGGGGTTCCGGCGCAAGATTCAATCACACGAGGGGGTCCGCACGAGGCCCGGCAAGAGGTCCATGTTGCCCGACGGGGTTGGATGAGGCCTGGTTGGATTTTATGGGCCAAGGAAGTGGAAACAGGCGATTTCGGCTCATTTCTGTGGGTGTTAGCCCACGGATTCTGGCGCTGCATGGGGTTCCGGCGCAAGATTTTCGAAAAATCATACGAGGGGGTCCGTAAGAGGCCTGGCAAGAGGTCCATGTTGCCCCGCGGGGTTGGATGAGGCCTGGTTGGATTTTATGGGCAAAGGAAGTGGAAACAGGCGATTTCGGCCCATTTCTGTGGGTGTTAGCCCACGGATTCTAGCGCTGCATGGGGTTCCGGTTCAAGATTCTCAAAAAGTCATACGAGGGGGTCCGCAAGAGGCCCGGCACGAGGTCCATGTTGCTCGGCGGGGTTTGATGAGGCCTGGTTGGATTTTATGGGCCAAGGAAGTGGAAACAGGCGATTTCGGCTCATTTCTGTGGGTGTTAGCCCACGGATTCTGGCGCTGCATGGGGTTCCGGCGCAAGATTCTCAAAAAATCATACGAGGCGGTCCGCATGAGGCCCGGCAAGAGGTCCATGTTGCCCGGCGGGGTTGGATGAGGCCTGGTTGGATTTTATGGGCCAAGGAAGTGGAAACAGGCGATTTCGGCTCATTTCTGTGGGTGTTAGCCCACGGATTCTGGCGCTGCATGGGGTTCCGGCGCAAGATTCTTGAAAAATCATACGAGGGGGTCCGCAAGAGGCCCGGCAAGAGGTCCATGTTTCCCGGCGGGGTTGGATGAGGCCTGATTGGATTTTATGGGCCAAGGAAGTGGAAACAGGCGATTTCGGCTCATTTCTGTGGGTGTTAGTCCACGGATTCTGGCGCTGCATGGGGTTCCGGAGCAAGATTCTCGAAAAATCATACGAGGGGGTCCGCAAGAGGCCCGGCAAGAGGTCCATGTTGCCCGGCGGGGTTGGATGAGGCCTGGTTGGATTTTATGGGCCAAGGAAGTGGAAACAGGCGATTTCGGCTCATTTCTGTGGGTGTTAGCCCACGGATTCTGGCGTTGCATGGGGTTCCGGCGCAAGATTCTCGAAAAATCATACGAGGGGGTCTGTAAGAGGCCCGGCAAGAGGTCCATGTTGCCCGGCGGGGTTGGATGAGGCCTGGTTGGATTTTTTGGGCCAAGGAAGTGGAAACAGGCGATTTCGGCTCATTTATGTGGGTGTTAGCCCACGGATTCTGGCGCTGCATGGGGTTCCGGCGCAAGATTCTCGAAAAATCATACGTGGGGGTCCCCAAGAGGCCCGGCAAGAGGTCCATGTTGCCCGGCGGGGTTGGATGAGGCCTAGTTGGATTTTATGGGCCAAGGAAGTGGAAACAGGCGATTTCGGCTCATTTCTGTGGGTGTTAGCCCACGGATTCTGGCGCTGCATGGGGTGCCGGCGCAAGATTCTCTAAAAATCATACGAGGGGGTCCGCAAGAGGCCCGGCAAGAGGTCCATGTTGCCCGGTGGAGTTGGATGAGTCCTGGTTGGATTTTATGGGCCAAGGAAATGGAAACAGGCGATTTCGGCTCATTTTTGTGGGTGTTAGCCCACGGATTCTGGCGCTGCATGGGGTTCCGGTGCAAGATTCTCAAAAAGTCATACGACGGGGTCCGCAAGAGGCCCGGCAAGAGGTCCATGTTGCTCGGCGGGGTTTGATGAGGCCTGGTTGGGATTTTATGGGCCAAGGAAGTGGAAACAGGCGATTTCGGCTCATTTCTGTGGGTGTTAGCCCACGGATTCTGGCGCTGCATGGGGTTCCGGCGCAAGATTCTTGAAAAATCATACGAGGGGGTCCGCAAGAGGCCGGCAAGAGTCCATGTTGCCCGGCGGGGTTGGATGAGGCCTGGTTGGATTTTATGGGCCAAGGAAGTGGAAACAGGGCGATTTCGGCTCATTTCTATGGGTGTTAGCCCACGGATTCTGGTGCTGCATGGGGTTCCGGCGCAAGATTCTCGAAAATTCATACGAGGGGGTCCGCAAGAGGCCCGGCAAGAGTTCCATGTTGCCCGGCGGGGTTGGATGAGGCCTGGTTGGAGTTTATGGGCCAAGGAAGTGGAAACAGGCGATTTCGGCTCATTTCTGTGGGTGTTAGCCCACGGATTCTGGCGCCGCATGGGGTTCCGGCGCAAGATTCTCGAAAAACGCAAACGAGGGGGGTCCGCAAGAGGCCTGGCAAGAGGTCCATGTTGCCTGGCGGGGTTGGATGAGGCCTGGTTGGATTTTATGGGCCAAGGAATTGGAAACAGGCGATTTCGGCTCATTTCTGTGGGTATTAGCCCACGGATTCTGGCGCTGCATGGGGTTCCGGTGCAAGATTCTCGAAAAAATCATACGAGGGGGTCCGCACGAGGCCCGACAAGAGGTCCATGTTGCCCGGCGGGGTTGGATGAGGCCTGGTTGGATTTTATGGGCCAAGGAAGTGGAAACAGGCGATTTTGGCTCATTTCTGTGGGTGTTAGCCCACGGATTCTGGCGCTGCATGGGGTTCCGGCGCAAGATTCCCCGAAAATTCATACGAGGGGGTCTGCAAGAGGCCCGGCAAGAGGTCCATGTTGCCCGGCAGGGTTGGATGAGGCCTGGTTGGATTTTATGGGCCAAGGGAAGTGGAAACAGGCGATTTCGGTTCATTTCTATGGGTGTAAGCCCACGGATTCTGGCGCTGCATCGGGTTACGGCGCAAGATTCTCGAAAAATCATACGAGGGGGTCCGCAAGAGGCCCGGCAAGAGGTCCATGTTGCCCGGCGGGGTTGGATGAGGCCTGGTTGGATTTTATGGCCAAGGAAGTGGAAACAGGCGATTTCGGCTCATTTCTGTGGGTGTTAGCCCACGGATTCTGGCGCTGCATGGGGTTGCGGCGCAAGATTCTCGAAAAATCATACGAGGGGGTCCGTAAGAGGCCCGACAAGAGGTCCATGTTGCCCCGGCGGGGTTGGATGAGGCCTGGCTGGATTTTATGGGCCAAGGAAGTGGAAACAGGAGATTTCGGCTCATTTCTGTGGGTGTTAGCCCACGGATTCTGGCGCTGCATGGGGTTCCGGCGCAAGATTCTCGAAAAATCATACGAGGGGTCCGCAAGAGGCCCGACAAGAGGTCCATGTTGCTCGGCGGGGTTGGATGAGGCCTGGTTGGATTTTATGGGCCAAGGAAGTGGAAACAGATTTTTGCTCATTTCTGTGGGTGTTAGCCCACGGATTCTGGCGCTGCATGGGGTTCCGGCGCAAGATTCTCGAAAAATCATACGAGGGGGTCCGCAAGAGGCCCAGCAAGAGGTCCATGTTGCCCGTCGGGGTTGGATGAGGCCTGGTTGGATTTTATGGGCCAAGGAAGTGGAAACAGGCGATTTCGGCTCATTTCTGTGGGTGTTAGCCCACGGATTCTGGCGCTGCATGGGGTTCCGGCGCAAGATTCTTGAAATATCATACGAGGGGGTCCGTAAGAGGCCCGGCAAGAGGTCCATGTTGCCCGGCGGGGTTGGATGAGGCCTGGTTGGATTTTATGGGCCAAGGAAGTGGAAACAGGCGATTTCGGCTCATTTCTGTGGGTGTTAGCCCACGGATTCTGGCGTTGCATGGGGTTCCGGCGCAAGATTATCAAAAAATCATACGAGGGGGTCCGCAAGAGGCCCGGCAAGAGGTCCATGTTGCCCGGCGGGGTTGGATGAGGCCTGGTTGGATTTTATGGGCCAAGGAAGTGGAAACAGGCGATTTCGGCTCATTTCTGTGGGTGTTAGCCCACGGATTCTGGCACTGCATGGGGTTCCGGTGCAAGATTCTCAAAAAGTCATACGAGGGGGTCCGCAAGAGGCCCGGCAAGAGGTCCATGTTGCCCGGCGGGGTTTGATGAGGCCTGGTTGGATTTAATGGGCCAAGGAAGTGGAAACAGATTTTGGCTTTTTTCTGTGGGTGTTAGCCCACGGATTCTGGCGCTGCATTGGGTTCTGGCGCAAGATTCTCGAAAAATCATACGAGGGGGTCCGCAAGAGGCCCAGCAAGAGGTCCATGTTGCCCGGTGGGGTTGGATGAGGCCTGGTTGGATTTGATGGGCCAAGGAAGTGGAAACAGGAGATTTCGGCTCATTTCTGTGGGTGTTAGCCCACGGATTCTGGCGCTGCATTGGGTTCCGGCGCAAGATTCTCGAAAAATCATACGAGGGGGTCCGCAAGAGGCCCAGCAAGAGGTCCATGTTGCCCGGCGGGGTTGGATGAGGCCTGGTTGGATTTTATGGGCCAAGGAAGTGGAAACAGGCGATTTCGGCTCATTTCTATGGGTGTAAGCCCACGGATTCTGGCGCTGCATGGGGTTCCGGTGCAAGATTCTCGAAAAATCATACGAGGGGGTCCGCACGAGGCCCGAAAAGAGGTCCATGTTGCCCGGCGGGGTTGGATGAGGCCTGGTTGGATTTTATGAGCCAAGGAAGTGGAAACAGGCGATTTTGGCTCATTTCTGTGGGTGTTAGCCCACGGATTCTGTCGTTGCATGGGGTTCCGGCGCGAGATTATCGAAAAATCATACGAGGGGGTCCGCAAGAGGCCCGGCAAGAGGTCCATGTTGCCCGGCGGGGTTGGATGAGGCCTGGTTGGATTTTATGGGCCAAGGAAGTGGAAACAGGCGATTTCGGCTCATTTCTGTGGGTGTTAGCCCACGGATTCTGGCGCTGCATGGGGTTCCGGTGCAAGATTCTCAAAAAGTCACACGAGGGGGTCCGCAAGAGGCACGGCAAAAGGTCCATGTTGCCCGGCGGGGTTGGATGAGGCCTGGTTGGATTTTATGGGCCAAGGAAGTGGAAACAGGCGATTTCGGCTCATTTCTGTGGGTGTTAGCCCACGGATTCTGGCGCTACATGGGGTACCCGCGCAAGATTCTCGAAAAATCATACGAGGGGGTCCGTAAGAGGCCCGACAAGAGGTCCATGTTGCCCCAGCGGGGTTGGATGAGGCCTGGTTGGATTTTATGGGCCAAGGAAGTGGAAACAGGAGATTTCGGCTCATTTCTGTGGGTGTTAGCCCACGGATTCTGGCGCTGCATGGGGTTCCGGCAAAAGATTCTCGAAAAGTCATACGAGGGGGTCCGCACGAGGCCCGGCAAGAGGTCCATATTGCCCGGCGGGGTTGGATGAGGCCTGGTTGGATTTTATGGGCCAAGGAAGTGGAAACAGGCGATTTCGGCTCATTTCTGTGGGTGTTAGCCCACGGATTCTGGCGCTGCATGGGGTTCCGGCGCAAGATTCTCGAAAAATCATACGAGGGGGTCCGCACGAGGCCCAACAAGAGGTCCATGTTGCCCGGCGGGGTTGGATAAGGCCTGGTTGGATTTTATGGTCCAAGGAAGTGGAAACAGGCGATTTCGGCTCATTTCTGTGGGTGTTAGCCCACGGATTCTGGCGCTGCATGGGGTTCCGGCGCAAGATTCTCGAAAACTCAAACGAGGGGGTCCGCAAGAGGCCTGGCAAGAGGTCCATGTTGCCCGGCGGGGTTGGATGAGGCCTGGTTGGATTTTATCGGCCAAGGAAGTGGAAACAGGCGATTTCGGCTCATTTCTGTGGGTGTTAGCCCATGGATTCTGGCGCTGCATGGGGTTCCGGCGCAAGATTCTCTAAAAATCATACGAGGGGGTCCGCAAGAGGCCCGGCAAGAGGTCCATGTTGCCCGGCGGGGTTGGATGAGGCCTGGTTGGATTTTATGGGCCAAGGAAGTGGAAACAGGCGATTTCGGCTCATTTCTATGGGGTGTTAGCCCACGGATTATGGCGCTGCATGGAGTTCCGGCACAAGATTCTCGAAAAGTCATATGAGGGGGTCCGCACGAGGCCCAGCAAGAGGTCCATGTTGCCCGGCGGGGTTGGATGAGGCCTGGTTGGATTTTATGGGCCAAGGAAGTGGAAACAGGCGATTTCGGCTCATTTCTGTGGGTGTTAGCCCACGGATTCTGGCGCTGCATGGGGTTCCGGTGCAAGATTCTCCAAAAATCATACGAGGGGGTCCGCAAGAGGCCCGGCAAGAGGTCCATGTTGCCCGGCGGGGTTGGATGAGGCCTGGTTGGATTTTATGGGCCAAGGAAGTGGAAACAGGCGATTTTGGCTCATTTCTGTGGGTGTTAGCCCACGGATTCTTGCGCTGCATGGGGTTCCGGCGCAAGATTCTTGAAAACTCAAACGAGGGGGTCCGCAACAGGCCTGGCAAGAGGTCCATGTTGCCCGGCGGGGTTGGATGAGGCCTGGTTGGATTTTATGGGCCAAGGAAGTGGAAACAGATTTTGGCTTTTTTCTGTGGGTGTTAGCCCACGGATTCTGGCGCTGCATTGGGTTCCGGCGCAAGATTCTCGAAAAATCATACGAGGGGGTCCGCAAGAGGCCCAGCAAGAGGTCCATGTTGCCCGGCGGGGTTGGATGAGGCCTGGTTGGATTTTATGGGCCAAGGAAGTGGAAACAGGCGATTTCGGCTCATTTCTGTGGGTGTTTGTCCACGGATTTTGGCGCTGCATGGGGTTCCGGCGCAAGATTCTCGAAAAATCATACGAGGGGGTCCGTAAGAGGCCCGGCAAGAGGTCCATGTTGCCCGGCGGGGTTGGATGAGGCCTGGTTGGATTTTATGGGCCAAGGAAGTGGAAACAGGCGATTTCGGCTCATTTCTGTGGGTGTTAGCCCACGGATTCTGGCGCTGCATGGGGTTCCGGTGCAAGATTCTCAAAAAGTCATACGAGGGGGTCCGCAAGAGGCACGGCAAAAGGTCCATGTTTCCCGGCGGGGTTTGATGAGGCCTGGTTGGATTTTATGGGCCAAGGAAGTGGAAACAGGCGATTTCGGCTCATTTCTGTGGGTGTTAGCCCACGGATTCTGGCGCTGCATGGGGTTCCGGCACAAGATTCTCGAAAAGTCAAACGAGGGGGTCCGCAAGAGGCCTGGCAAGAGGTCCATGTTGCCCGGCGGGGTTGGATGAGGCCTGGTTGGATTTTATGGGCCAAGGAAGTGGAAACAGATTTTGGCTTTTTTCTGTGGGTGTTAGCCCACGGATTCTGGCGCTGCATTGGGTTCCGGCGCAAGATTCTCGAAAAATCATACGAGGGGGTCCGCAAGAGGCCCAGCAAGAGGTCCATGTTGCCCGGCGGGGTTGGATGAGGCCTGGTTGGATTTTATGGGCCAAGGAAGTGGAAACAGGCGATTTCGGCTCATTTCTGTGGGTGTTAGCCCACGGATTCTGGCGCTGCATGGGGTTCCGGCGCAAGATTCTTGAAATATCATACGAGGGGGTCCGTAAGAGGCCCGGCAAGAGGTCCATGTTGCCCGGCGGGGTTGGATGAGGCCTGGTTGGATTTTATGGGCCAAGGAAGTGGAAACAGGCGATTTCGGCTCATTTCTGTGGGTGTTAGCCCACGGATTCTGGCGCTGCATGGGGTTCCGGCGCAAGATTATCGAAAAATCATACGAGGGGGTCCGCAAGAGGCCCGGCAAGAGGTCCATGTTGCCCGGCGGGGTTGGATGAGGCCTGGTTGGATTTTATGGGCCAAGGAAGTGGAAACAGGCGATTTCGGCTCATTTCTGTGGGTGTTAGCCCACGGATTCTGGCGCTGCATGGGGTTCCGGTGCAAGATTCTCAAAAAGTCATACGAGGGGGTCCGCAAGAGGAACGGCAAAAGGTCCATGTTGCCCGGCGGGGTTGGATGAGGCCTGGTTGGATTTTATGGGCCAAGGAAGTGGAAACAGGCGATTTCGGCTCATTTCTGTGGGTGTTAGCCCACGGATTCTGGCGCTACATGGGGTACCGGCGCAAGATTCTCGAAAAATCATACGAGGGGGTCTGTAAGAGGCCCGACAAGAGGTCCATGTTGCCCCAGCGGGGTTGGATGAGGCCTGGTTGGATTTTATGGGCCAAGGAAGTGGAAACAGGAGATTTCGGCTCATTTCTGTGGGTGTTAGCCCACGGATTCTGGCGCTGCATGGGGTTCCGGCAAAAGATTCTCGAAAAGTCATACGAGGGGGTCCGCACGAGGCCCGGCAAGAGGTCCATATTGCCCGGCGGGGTTGGATGAGGCCTGGTTGGATTTTATGGGCCAAGGAAGTGGAAACAGGCGATTTCGGCTCATTTCTGTGGGTGTTAGCCCACGGATTCTGGCGCTGCATGGGGTTCCGGCGCAAGATTCTCGAAAAATCATACGAGGGGGTCCGCACGAGGCCCAACAAGAGGTCCATGTTGCCCGGCGGGGTTGGATGAGGCCTGGTTGGATTTTATGGTCCAAGGAAGTGGAAACAGGCGATTTCGGCTCATTTCTGTGGGTGTTAGCCCACGGATTCTGGCGCTGCATGGGGTTCCGGCGCAAGATTCTCGAAAACTCAAACGAGGGGGTCCGCAAGAGGCCTGGCAAGAGGTCCATGTTGCCCGGCGGGGTTGGATGAGGCCTGGTTGGATTTTATGGGCCAAGGAAGTGGAAACAGGCGATTTCGGCTCATTTCTGTGGGTGTTAGCCCACGGATTCTGGCGCTGCATGGGGTTCCGGCGCAAGATTCTCTAAAAATCATACGAGGGGGTCCGCAAGAGGCCCGGCAAGAGGTCCATGTTGCCCGGCGGGGTTGGATGAGGCCTGGTTGGATTTTATGGGCCAAGGAAGTGGAAACAGGCGATTTCGGCTCATTTCTGTGGGTGTTAGCCCACGGATTATGGCGCTGCATGGGGTTCCGGCACAAGATTCTCGAAAAGTCATATGAGGGGGTCCGCACGAGGCCCAGCAAGAGGTCCATGTTGCCCGGCGGGGTTGGATGAGGCCTGGTTGGATTTTATGGGCCAAGGAAGTGGAAACAGGCGATTTCGGCTCATTTCTGTGGGTGTTAGCCCACGGATTCTGGCGCTGCATGGGGTTCCGGTGAAGATTCTCGAAAAATCATACGAGGGGGTCCGCAAGAGGCCTGGCAAGAGGTCCATGTTGCCCGGCGGGGTTGGATGAGGCCTGGTTGGATTTTATGGGCCAAGGAAGTGGAAATAGGCGATTTTGGCTCATTTCTGTGGGTGTTAGCCCACGGATTCTTGCGCTGCATGGGGTTCCGGCGCAAGATTCTCGAAAACTCAAACGAGGGGGTCCGCAAGAGGCCTGGCAAGAGGTCCATGTTGCCCGGCGGGGTTGGATGAGGCCTGGTTGGATTTTATGGGCCAAGGAAGTGGAAACAGGCGATTTCGGCTCATTTCTGTGGGTGTTAGCCCACGGATTCTGGCGCTGCATGGGGTTCCGGCGCAAGATTCTTGAAATATCATACGAGGGGGTCCGCAAGAGGCCCGGCAAGAGGTCCATGTTGCCCGGCGGGGTTGGATGAGGCCTGGTTGGATTTTATGGGCCAAGGAAGTGGAAACTGGCGATTTCGGCTCATTTCTGTGGGTGTTAGCCCACGGATTCTGGCGCTGCATGGGGTTCCGGCGCAAGATTATCGAAAAATCATACGAGGGGGTCCGCAAGAGGCCCGGCAAGAGGTCCATGTTGCCCGGCGGGGTTGGATGAGGCCTGGTTGGATTTTATGGGCCAAGGAAGTGGAAACAGGCGATTTCGGCTCATTTCTGTGGGTGTTAGCCCACGGATTCTGGCGCTGCATGGGGTTCCGGTGCAAGATTCTCAAAAAGTCATACGAGGGGGTCCGCAAGAGGCACGGCAAAAGGTCCATGTTGCCCGGCGGGGTTTGATGAGGCCTGGTTGGATTTTATGGGCCAAGGAAGTGGAAACAGGCGATTTCGGCTCATTTCTGTAGGTGTTAGCCCACGGATTCTGGCGCTGCATGGGGTTCCGGCACAAGATTCTCGAAAAGTCATACGAGGGGGTCCGCACGAGGCCCGGCAAGAGGTCCATATTGCCTGGCAGGGTGGGATGAGGCCTGGTTGGATTTTATGGGCCAAGGAAGTGGAAACAGGCGATTTCGGCTCATTTCTGTGGGTGTTAGCCCACGGATTCTGGCGCTGCATGGGGTTCCGGCGCAAGATTCTCGAAAAATCATACGAGGGGGTCCGCACGAGGCCCAACAAGAGGTCCATGTTGCCCGACGGGGTTGGATGAGGCCTGGTTGGATTTTATGGTCCAAGGAAGTGGAAACAGGCGATTTCGGCTCATTTCTGTGGGTGTTAGCCCACGGATTCTGGCGCTGCATGGGGTTCCGGCGCAAGATTCTCGAAAACTCAAACGAGGGGGTCCGCAAGAGGCCTGGCAAGAGGTCCATGTTGCCCGGCGGGGTTGGATGAGGCCTGGTTGGATTTTATGGGCCAAGGAAGTGGAAACAGGCGATTTCGGCTCATTTCTGTGGGTGTTAGCCCACGGATTCTGGCGCTGCATGGGGTTCCGGCGCAAGATTCTCGAAAAATCATACGAGGGGGTCCGCAAGAGGCTTGGCAAGAGGTCCATGTTGCCCGGCGGGGTTGGATGAGGCCTGGTTGGATTTTATGGGCCAAGGAAGTGGAAACACGCGATTTCAGCTCATTTCTGTGGGTGTTAGCCCACGGATTATGGCGCTGCATGGGGTTTCGGCACAAGATTCTCGAAAAGTCATACGAGGGGGTCCGCACGAGGCCCAACAAGAGGTCCATGTTGCCCGGCGGGGTTGGATGAGGCCTGGTTGGATTTTATGGGCCAAAGAAGTGGAAACAGGCGATTTCGGCTTATTTCTGTGGGTGTTAGCCCACGGATTCTGGCGCTGCATGGGGTTCCGGCGCAAGATTCTCAAAAAATCATACGAGGGGGTCCGCACGAGGCCCGACAAGAGGTCCATGTTGCCCGGCGGGGTTGGATGAGGCCTGGTTGGATTTTATGGGACAAGGAAGTGGAAACAGGCGATTTCGGCTCATTTCTGTGGGTGTTAGCCCACGGATTCTGGCGCTGCATGGGGTTCCGGCGCAAGATTCTCGAAAACTCAAACGAGGGGGTCCGCAAGAGGCCTGGCAAGAGGTCCATGTTGCCCGGCTGGGTTGGATGAGGCCTGGTTGGATTTTATGGGCCAAGGAAGTGGAAACAGGCGATTTCGGCTCATTTCTGTGGGTGTTAGCCCACGGATTCTGGCGCTGCATGGGGTTCCGGTGCAAGATTCTCGAAATATCATATGAGGGGGTCCGCAAGAGGCCCGGCAAGAGGTCCATGTTGCCCGGCGGGGTTGGATGAGGCATGGTTGGATATTATGGGCCAAGGAAGTGGAAACAGGAGATTTCGGCTCATTTCTGTGGGTGTTAGCCCACGGATTCTGGCGCTGCATGGGGTTCCGGCGCAAGATTCTCGAAAAATCATACGAGGGGGTCCGCAAGAGGCCTTACAAGAGGTCCATGTTGCCCGGCGGGGTTGGATGAGGCCTGGTTGGATTTTATGGGCCAAGGAAGTGGAAAAAGATTTCGGCTCATTTCTGTGGGTGTTAGCCCACGAATTCTGGCGCTGCATGGGGTTCCGGCGCAAGATTCTCGAAAAATCATACAAGGGGGTCCGCAAGAGGCCCGGCAAGAGGTCCATGTTGCCCGGCGGGGTTGGATGAGGCCTGGTTGGATTTTATGGGCCAAGGAAGTGGAAACAGGCGATTTCGGCTCATTTCTGTGGGTGTTAGCCCACGGATTCTGGCGCTGCATGGGGTTCCGGCGCAAGATTCTCGAAAACTCAAACGAGGGGGTCCGCAAGAGGCCTGGCAAGAGGTCCATGTTGCCCGGCTGGGTTGGATGAGGCCTGGTTGGATTTTATGGGCCAAGGAAGTGGAAACAGGCGATTTCGGCTCATTTCTGTGGGTGTTAGCCCACGGATTCTGGCGCTGCATGGGGTTCCGGTGCAAGATTCTCGAAATATCATACGAGGGGGTCCGCAAGAGGCCCGGCAAGAGGTCCATGTTGCCCGGCGGGGTTGGATGAGGCCTGGTTGGATATTATGGGCCAAGGAAGTGGAAACAGGAGATTTCGGCTCATTTCTGTGGGTGTTAGCCCACGGATTCTGGCGCTGCATGGGGTTCCGGCGCAAGATTCTCGAAAAATCATACAAGGGGGTCCGCAAGAGGCCCTACAAGAGGTCCATGTTGCCCGGCGGGGTTGGATGAGGCCTGGTTGGATTTTATGGGCCAAGGAAGTGGAAAAAGATTTCGGCTCATTTCTGTGGGTGTTAGCCCACGAATTCTGGCGCTGCATGGGGTTCCGGCGCAAGATTCTCGAAAAATCATACAAGGGGGTCCGCAAGAGGCCCGGCAAGAGGTCCATGTTGCTTGGCGGGGTTGGATGAGGCCTGGTTGGATTTTATGGGCCAAGGAAGTGGAAACAGGCGATTTCGGCTCATTTCTGTGGGTGTTAGCCCACGGATTTTGGCGCTGCATGGGGTTCCGGCGCAAGATTCTCGAAAAATCATACGAGGGGGTCCGTAAGAGGCCCGGCAAGAGGTCCATGTTGCCCGGCGGGGTTGGATGAGGCCTGGTTGGATTTTATGGGCCAAGGAAGTGGAAATAGGCGATTTCGGCTCATTTCTGTGGGTGTTAGCCCACGGATTCTGGCGCTGCATGGGGTTCCGGCGCAAGATTCTCGAAATATCATACGAGGGGGTCCGCAAGAGGCCCGGCAAGAGGTCCATGTTGCCCGCGGGGTTGGATGAGGCATGGTTGGATTTTATGGGCCAAGGAAGTGGAAACAGGCGATTTCGGCTCATTTCTGTGGGTGTTAGCCCACGGATTCTGGCGCTGCATGGGGTTCCGGTGCAAGATTCTCGAAATATCATACGAGGGGGTCCGCAAGAGGCCCGGCAAGAGGTCCATGTTGCCCGGCGGGGTTGGATGAGGCCTGGTTGGATATTATGGGCCAAGGAAGTGGAAACAGGAGATTTCGGCTCATTTCTGTGGGTGTTCGCCCACGGATTCTGGCGCTGCATGGGGTTCCGGCGCAAGATTCTCGAAAAATCATACGAGGGGGTCCGCAAGAGGCCCTACAAGAGGTCCATGTTGCCCGGCGGGGTTGGATGAGGCCTGGTTAGATTTTATGGGCCAAGGAAGTGGAAAAAGATTTCGGCTCATTTCTGTGGGTGTTAGCCCACGAATTCTGGCGCTGCATGGGGTTCCAGCGCAAGATTCTCGAAAAATCATACAAGGGGGTCCGCAAGAGGCCCGGCAAGAGGTCCATGTTGCCCGGCGGGGTTGGATGAGGCCTGGTTGGATTTTATGGGCCAAGGAAGTGGAAACAGGCGATTTCGGCTCATTTCTGTGGGTGTTAGCCCACGGATTCTGGCGCTGCATGGGGTTCCGGCGCAAGATTCTCGAAAACTCAAACGAGGGGGTCCGCAAGAGGCCTGGCAAGAGGTCCATGTTGCCCGGCTGGGTTGGATGAGGCCTGGTTGGATTTTATGGGCCAAGGAAGTGGAAACAGGCGATTTCGGCTCATTTCTGTGGGTGTTAGCCCACGGATTCTGGCGCTGCATGGGGTTCCGGTGCAAGATTCTCGAAATATCATACGAGGGGGTCCGCAAGAGGCCCGGCAAGAGGTCCATGTTGCCCGGCGGGGTTGGATGAGGCCTGGTTGGATATTATGGGCCAAGGAAGTGGAAACAGGAGATTTCGGCTCATTTTTGTGGGTGTTCGCCCACGGATTCTGGCGCTGCATGGGGTTCCGGTGCAAGATTCTCGAAAAATCATACAAGGGGGTCCGCAAGAGGCCCTACAAGAGGTCCATGTTGCCCGGCGGGGTTGGATGAGGCCTGGTTGGATTTTATGGGCCAAGGAAGTGGAAAAAGATTTCGGCTCATTTCTGTGGGTGTTAGCCCACGAATTCTGGCGCTGCATGGGGTTCCGGCGCAAGATTCTCGAAAAATCATACAAGGGGGTCCGCAAGAGGCCCGGCAAGAGGTCCATGTTGCTTGGCGGGGTTGGATGAGGCCTGGTTGGATTTTATGGGCCAAGGAAGTGGAAACAGGCGATTTCGGCTCATTTCTGTGGGTGTTAGCCCACGGATTCTGGCGCTGCATGGGGTTCCGGCGCAAGATTCTCGAAAAATCATACGAGGGGGTCCGTAAGAGGCCCGGCAAGAGGTCCATGTTGCCCGGCGGGGTTGGATGAGGCCTGGTTGGATTTTATGGGCCAAGGAAGTGGAAACAGGCGATTTCGGCTCATTTCTGTGGGTGTTAGCCCACGGATTCTGGCGCTGCATGGGGTTCCGGCGCAAGATTCTCGAAATATCATACGAGGGGGTCCGCAAGAGGTCCGGCAAGAGGTCCATGTTGCCCGCGGGGTCGGATGAGGCATGGTTGGATTTTATGGGCCAAGGAAGTGGAAACAGGCGATTTCGGCTCATTTCTTTGGGTGTTAGCCCACGGATTCTGGCGCTGCATGGGGTTCCGGCGCAAGATTCTCACAAAATCATACGAGGGGGTCCGCAAGAGGCCCGACAAGAGGTCCATGTTGCCCGGCGGGGTTGGATGAGGCCTGGTTGGATTTTATGGGCCAAGGAAGTGGAAACAGGCGATTTCGGCTCATTTCTGTGGGTGTTAGCCCATGGATTCTGGCACTGCATGGGGTTCCGGCGCAGGATTCTCGAAAAATCATACGAGGGGGTCCGTAAGAGGCCCGACAAGAGGTCCATGTTGCCCGGCGGGGTTGGATGAGGCCTGGTTGGATTTTATGGGCCAAGGAAGTGGAAACAGGCGATTTCGGCTCATTTCTGTGGGTGTTAGCCCACGGATTCTGGCGCTGCATGGGGTTCCGGCGCAAGATTCTCGAAAAATCATACGAGGGGGTCCGTAAGAGGCCCGGCAAGAGGTCCATGTTGCCCGGCGGGGTTGGATGAGGCCTGGTTGGATTTTATGGGCCAAGGAAGTGGAAATAGGCGATTTCGGCTCATTTCTGTGGGTGTTAGCCCACGGATTCTGGCGCTGCATGGGGTTCCGGCGCAAGATTCTCGAAATATCATACGAGGGGGTCCGCAAGAAGCCCGGCAAGAGGTCCATGTTTCCCGCGGGGTTGGATGAGGCATGGTTGGATTTTATGGGCCAAGGAAGTGGAAACAGGCGATTTCGGCTCATTTCTTTGGGTGTTAGCCCACGGATTCTGGCGCTGCATGGGGTTCCGGCGCAAGATTCTCACAAAATCATACGAGGGGGTCCGCAAGAGGCCCGACAAGAGGTCCATGTTGCCCGGCGGGGTTGGATGAGGCCTGGTTGGATTTTATGGGCCAAGGAAGTGGAAACAGGCGATTTCGGCTCATTTCTGTGGGTGTTAGCCCATGGATTCTGGCACTGCATGGGGTTCCGGCGCAGGATTCTCGAAAAATCATACGAGGGGGTCCGTAAGAGGCACGGCAAGAGGTCCATGTTGCCCGGCGGGGTTGGATGAGGCCTGGTTGGAATTTATGGGCCAAGGAAGTGGAAACAGGCAATTTCGGCTCATTTCTGTGGGTGTTAGCCCACGGATTCTGGCGCTGCATGGGGTTCCGGTGCAAGATTCTCGAAAACTCATACGAGGGGGTCCGCAAGAGGCCCGGAAAGAGGTTCATGTTGCCCGGCGGGGTTGGATGAGGCCTGGTTGGATTTTATGGGCCATGGAAGTGGAAACAGATTTCGGCTCATTTCTGTGGGTGTTAGCCAACGGATTCTGGCGCTGCATGGGGTTCCGGCGCAAGATTCTCGAAATATCATACGAGGAGGTCCGCAAGAGGCCTGGCAAGAGGTCCATGTTGCCCGGCGGGGTTGGATGAGGCCTTGTTGGATTTTATGGGCCAAGGAAGTGGAAACAGGCGATTTCGGCTCATTTCTGTGGGTGTTAGCCCACGGATTCTGGCGCTGCATGGGGTTCCGGCGCAAGATTCTCGAAAAATCATACGAGGGGGTCCGCACGAGGCCCGAAAAGAGGTCCATGTTGCCTGGCAGGGTTGGATGAGGCCTGGTTGGATTTTATGGGCCAAGGAAGTGGAAACAGGCGATTTCGGCTCATTTCTGTAGGTGTTAGCCCACGGATTCTGGCGCTGCATGGGGTTCCGGTGCAAGATTCTCGAAAACTCATACGAGGGGGTCGGCAAGAGGCCAGGCAAGAGGTCCATGTTGCCCGGCGGGGTTGGATGAGGCCTGGTTGGATTTTATGGGCCAAGGAAGTGGAAACAGGCAATTTCAGCTCATTTCTGTGGGTGTTAGCCCACGGATTCTGGCGCTGCATGGGGTTCCGGCGTAGGATTCTCGAAAGATCATACGAGGGGGTCCGCAAGAGGCCCGGCAAGAGGTCCATGTTGCCCGGCGGGGTTGGATGAGGCCTGGTTGGATTTTATGGGCCAAGGATGTGGAAACAGGCGATTTCGGCTCATTTCTGTGGGTGTTAGCCCACGGATCCTTGCGCTGCATGGGGTTCCGGCGCAAGATTCTCGAAAAATCATACGAGGGGGTCCGCAAGAGGCCTGGCAAGAGTTCCATATTGCCCGGCGGGGTTGGATGAGGCCTGGTTGGAATTTATGGGCCAAGGAAGTGGAAACAGGCGATTTCGGCTCATTTTTGTGGGTGTTAGCCCACGGATTCTGGCGCTGCATGGGGTTCCGGCGCAAGATTCTTGAAAAATCATACGAGGGGGTCCACAAGAGGCCCGGCAAGAGGTCCATGTTGCCCGGCGGGGTTGAATGAGGCCTGGTTGGATTTTATAGGCCAAGGAAGTGGAAACAGGCGATTTCGGCTCATTTCTGTGGGTGTTAGCCCACGGATTCTGGCGCTGCATGGGGTTCCGGCGCAAGATTCTCGAAAAATCATACGAGGGGGTCCGTAAGAGGCCCGACAAGAGGTCCATGTTGCCCGGCGGGGTTGGATGAGGCCTGGTTGGATTTTATGGGCCAAGGAAGTGGAAACAGGAGATTTCGGCTCATTTCTGTGGGTGTTAGCCCACGGATTCTGGCGCTGCATGGGGTTCCGGCGCAAGATTCTCAAAAAATCATACGAGGGGTCCGCAAGAGGCCCGACAAGAGGTCTATGTTGCGCGGCGGGGTTGGATGAGGCCTGGTTGGATTTTATGGGCCAAAGAAGTGGAAACAGATTTCGGCTCATTTCTGTGGGTGTTAGCCCACGAATTATGGCGCTGCATGGGGTTCCGGCGCAAGATTCTCGAAAAATCATACGAGGGGGTCCGCAAGAGGCCCGGCAAGAGGTCCATGTTTCCCGGCGGGGTTGGATGAGGCCTGGTTGGATTTTATGGGCCAAGGAAGTGGAAACAGGCGATTTCGGCTCATTTCTGTGGGTGTTTGTCCACGGATTTTGGCGCTGCATGGGGTTCCGGCGCAAGATTCTCGAAAAATCATACGAGGGGGTCCGTAAGAGGCCCGGCAAGAGGTCCATGTTGCCCGGCGGGGTTGGATGAGGCCTGGTTGGATTTTATGGGCCAAGGAAGTGGAAATAGGCGATTTCGGCTCATTTCTGTGGGTGTTAGCCCACGGATTCTGGCGCTGCATGGGGTTCCGGTGCAAGATTCTCGAAAAGTCATACGAGGGGGTCCGCACGAGGCCGGGCAAGAGGTCCATGTTGCCCGGCGGGGTTGGATGAGGCCTGGTTGGATTTTATGGGCCAAGGAAGTGGAAACAGGCGATTTCGGCTCATTTCTATGGGTGTTAGCCCACGGATTCTGGCGCTGCATGGGGTTCCGGCGCAAGATTCTCGAAAAATCATACGAGGGGGTCCTCAAGAGGCCCGGCAAGAGGTCTATGTTGCCCGGTGGAGTTGGACGAGGCCTGGTTGGATTTTATGGGCCAAGGAAGTGGAAACAGGCGATTTTGGCTCATTTCTGTGGGTGTTAGCCCACGGATTCTGGCACTGCATGGGGTTCCGGCGCAAGATTCTCGAAAAGTCATACGAGGGGGTCCGCTCGAGGCCCGGCAAGAGGTCCATGTTGCCCGGCGGGGTTGGATGAGGCCTGGTTGGATTTTATGGGCCAAGGAAGTGGAAACAAGCGATTTCGACTCATTTCAGTGGGTGTTAGCCCACGGATTCTGGCGCTGCATGGGGTTCCGGCACAAGATTCTCGAAAAGTCATACGAGGGGGTCCGCACGAGGCCCGGCAAGAGGTCCATGTTGCCCGGCGGGGTTGGATGAGGCCTGGTTGGATTTTATGGGCCAAGGAAGTGGAAACAGGCGATTTCGGCTCATTTCTGTGGGTGTTAGCCCACGGATTCTAGCGCTGCATGGGGTTCCGGCGCAAGATTCTCGAAAAATCATACGAGGGGGTCCGCACGAGGCCCGACAAGAGGTCCATGTTGCCCGGCGGGGTTGGATGAGGCCTGGTTGGATTTTATGGGCCAAGGAAGTGGAAACAGGCGATTTCGGCTCATTTCTGTGGGTGAACGCCCACGGATTCTGGCGCCGCATGGGGTTCCAGCGCAAGATTCACAAATAATCATACGAGGGGGTCCGTAAGAGGCCCGACAAGAGGTCCATGTTGCCCTGGCGGGGTTGGATGAGGCCTGGCTGGATTTTATGGGCCAAGGAAGTGGAAACAGGAGATTTCGGCTCATTTCTGTGGGTGTTAGCCCACGGATTCTGGCGCTGCATGGGGTTCCGGCACAAGATTCTCGAAAAATCATACGAGGGGGTCCGCAAGAGGCCCGACAAGAGGTCCATGTTGCCCGGCGGGGTTGGATGAGGCCTGGTTGGATTTTATGGGCCAAGGAAGTGGAAACAGATTTTGGCTCATTTCTGTGGGTGTTAGCCCACGGATTCTGGCGCTGCATGGGGTTCCGGCGCAAGATTCTCGAAAAATCATACGAGGGGGTCCGCAAGAGGCCCAGCAAGAGGTCCATGTTGCCCGGCGGGGTTGGATGAGGCCTGGTTGGATTTTATGGGCCAAGGAAGTGGAAATAGGCGATTTCGGCTCATTTCTGTGGGTGTTAGCCCACGGATTCTGGCGCTGCATGGGGTTCTGGCGCAAGATTCTTGAAATATCATACGAGGGGGTCCGTAAGAGGCCCGGCAAGAGGTCCATGTTGCCCGGCGGGGTTGGATGAGGCCTGGTTGGATTTTATGGGCCTAGGAAGTGGAAACAGGTGATTTCGGCTCATTTCTGTGGGTGTTAGCCATCGGATTCTGGCGCTGCATGGGGTTCCGGCGCAAGATTCTCGAAAAATCATACGAGGGGGTCCGCAAGAGGCCCGACAAGAGGTCCATGTTGCCCGGCGGGGTTGGATGAGGCCTGGTTGGATTTTATGAGCCAAGGAAGTGGAAACAGGCGATTTCGGCTCATTTCTGTGGGTGTTAGCCCACGGATTCTGGCGCTGCATGGGGTTCCGGCGCAAGATTCTCGAAAAATCATACGAGGGGGTCCGCAAGAGGCCCGGCAAGAGGTCCATGCTGCCCGGCGGGGTTGGATGAGGCCTGGTTGGATTTTATGGGCCAAGGAAGTGGAAACAGGCGATTTCGGCTCATTTCTGTGGGTGTTAGCCCACGGATTCTGGCGCTGCATGGGGTTCCGGCGCAAGATTCTCGAAAAATCATACGAGGGGGTCCGCAAGAGGCCCGGCAAGAGGTCCATGTTGCCCGGCGGGGTTGGATGAGGCCTGGTTGGATTGTATGGGCCAAGGAAGTGAAAACAGGCGATTTCGGCTCATTTCTGTGGGTGTTAGCCCACGGATTCTGGCGCTGCATGGGTTTCCGGCGCAAGATTCTCGAAAAATCATACGAGGGGTTCCGCAAGAGGCTCGGCAAGAGGTCCATGTTGCCCGGCGGGGTTGGATGAGGCCTGGTTGGATTTTATGGGCCAAGGAAGTGGAAACAGGCGATTTCGGCTCATTTCTGTGGGTGTTATCCCACAGATTCTGGCGCTGCATGGGGTTCCGGCGCAAGATTCTCGAAAAATCATACAAGGGGGTCCGCAAGAGGCCCGGCAAGAGGTCCATGTTGCCCGGCGGGGTTGGATGAGGCCTGGTTGGATTTTATGGGCCAAGGAAGTGGAAACAGGCGATTTCGGCTCATTTCTGTGGGTGTTAGCCCACAGATTCTGGCGCTGCATGGGGTTCCGGCGCAAGATTCTCGAAAAATCACACGAGGGGGTCCACACGAGGCCCGACAAGAGGTCCATGTTGCCCGACGGGGTTGGATGAGGCCTGGTTGGATTTTATGGGCCAAGGAAGTGGAAACAGGCGATTTCGGCTCATTTCTGTGGGTGTTAGCCCACGGATTCTGGCGCTGCATGGGGTTCCGGCGCAAGATTTTCGAAAAATCATACGAGGGGGTCCGTAAGAGGCCTGGCAAGAGGTCCATGTTGCCCGGCGGGGTTGGATGAGGCCTGGTTGGATTTTATGGGCCAAGGAAGTGGAAACAGGCGATTTCGGCTCATTTCTGTGGGTGTTAGCCCACGGATTCTGGCGCTGCATGGGGTTCCGGTGAAAGATTCTCAAAAAGTTATACGATGGGGTCCGCAAGAGGCCCGGCAAGAGGTCCATGTTTCTCGGCGGGGTTTGATGAGGCCTGGCTGGATTTTATGGGCCAAGGAAGTGGAAACAGGCGATTTCGGCTCATTTCTGTGGGTGTTAGCCCACGGATTCTGGCGCTGCATGGGGTTCCGGCGCAAGATTCTCAAAAAATCATACGAGGGGGTCCGTATGAGGCCCGGTAAGAGGTCCATGTTGCCCGGCGGGGTTGGATGAGGCCTGGTTGGATTTTATGGGCCAAGGAAGTGGAAACAGGCGATTTCGGCTCATTTCTGTGGGTGTTAGCCCACGGATTTTGGCGCTGCATGGGGTTTCGGCGCAAGATTCTCGAAAAGTCATACGAGGGGGTCCGCTAGAGGCCCGGCAAGAGGTCCATGTTGCCCGGCGGGGTTGGATGAGGCCTGGTTGGATTTTATGGGCCAAGGAAGTGGAAACAGGCGATTTCGGCTCATTTCTGTGGGTGTTAGCCCACGGATTCTGGCGCTGCATGGGGTTCCGGAGCAAGATTCTCGAAAAATCATACGAGGGGGTCCGCAAGAGGCCCGGCAAGAGGTCCATGTTGCCCGGAGGGGTTGGATGAGGCCTGGATGGATTTTATGGGCCAAGGAAGTGGAAACAGGCGATTTCGGCTCATTTCTGTGGGTGTTATCCCACGGATTCTGGCGCTGCATGGGGTTCAGGCGCAAGATTCTCGAAAAATCATACGAGGGGGTCCGCAAGAGGCCCGGAAAGAGGTACATGTTGTTCGGCGGGGTTGGATGAGGCCTGGTTGGATTTTATGGGCCAAGGAAGTGGAAACAGGCGATTTCGGCTCATTTCTGTGGGTGTTAGCCCACGGATTCTGGCGCTGCATGGGGTTCCGGCGCAAGATTCTCGAAAAATCATACGAGGGGGTCCGCAAGAGGCCCGGCAAGAGGTCCATGTTGCCCGGCGGGGTTGGATGAGGCCTGGTTGGATTTTATGGGCCAAGGAAGTGGAAACAGGCGATTTCAGCTCATTTCTGTGGGTGTTAGCCCACGGATTCTGGCGCTGCATGGGGTTCCGGCGCAAGATTCTCGAAAAATCATACGAGGGGGTCCGTAATAGGCCCGACAAGAGGTCCATGTTGCCCCGGCGGGGTTGGATGAGGCCTGGTTGGATTTTATGGGCCAAGGAAGTGGAAACAGGAGATTTCGGCTCATTTCTGTGGGTGTTAGCCCACGGATTCTGGCGCTGCATGGGGTTCCGGTGCAAGATTCTCGAAAAATCATACGAGGGGGTCCGCAAGAGGCTCGACAAGAGGTCCATGTTGCCCGGCGGGGTTGGATGAGGCCTGGTTGGATTTTATGGGCCAAGGAAGTGGAAACAGATTTAGGCTCATTTATGTGGGTGTTAGCCCACGGATTCTGGCGCTGCATGGGGTTCTGGCACAAGATTCTCGAAAAATCATACGAGGGGGTCCGCAAGAGGCCCAGCAAGAGGTCCATGTTGCCCGGCGGGGTTGGATGAGGCCTGGTTGGATTTTATGGGCCAAGGAAGTGGAAACAGGCGATTTTCGGCTCATTTCTGTGGGTGTTAGCCCACGGATTCTGGCGCTGCATGGGGTTCCGGTGCAAGATTCTCGAAAAATCATACGAGGGGGTCTGTACGAGGCCCGGCAAGAGGTCCATGTTGCCCGGCGGGGTTGGATGAGGCCTGGTTGGATTTTTTGGCCCAAGGAAGTGGAAACAGGCGATTTCGGCTCATTTATGTGGGTGTTAGCCCACGGATTCTGGCGCTGCATGGGGTTCCGGCGCAAGATTCTCGAAAAATCATACGAGGGGGTCCCCAAGAGGCCCGGCAAGAGGTCCATGTTGCCCGGCGGGGTTGGATGAGGCCTAGTTGGATTTTATGGGCAAAGGAAGTGGAAACAGGCGATTTCGGCTCATTTCTGTGGGTGTTAGCCCACGGATTCTGGCGCTGCATGGGTTTCCGGCGCAAGATTCTCTAAAAATCATTCGAGGGGGTCCGCAAGAGGCCCGGCAAGAGGTCCATGTTTCCCGGTGGAGTTGGATGAGTCCTGGTTGGATTTTATGGGCCAAGGAAGTGGAAACAGGCGATTTCGGCTCATTTTTGTGGGTGTTAGCCCACGGATTCTGGCGCTGCATGGGGTTCCGGTGCAAGATTCTCAAAAAGTCATACGACGGGGTCCGCAAGAGGCTCGGCAAGAGGTCCATGTTGCTCGGCGGGGTTTGATGAGGCCTGGTTTGATTTTATGGGCCAAAGAAGTGGAAACAGGCGATTTCGGCTCATTTCTGTGGGTGTTAGCCCACGGATTCTGGCGTTGCATGGGGTTCCGGCACAATATTCTCGAAAAGTCATACGAGGGGGTCCGCACGAGGCCCGGCAAGAGGTCCATGTTGCCCGGCGGGGTTGGATGAGGCCTGGTTGGATTTTATGGGCCAAGGAAGTGGAAACAGGCGATTTCGGCTCATTTCTGTGGGTGTTAGCCCACGGATTCTAGCGCTGCATGGGGTTCCGGCGCAAGATTCTCGAAAAATCATACGAGGGGGTCCGCACGAGGCCCGACAAGAGGTCCATGTTGCCCGGCGGGGTTGGATGAGGCCTGGTTGGATTTTATGGGCCAAGGAAGTGGAAACAGGCGATTTCGGCTCATTTCTGTGGGTGTTAGCCCACGGATTCTGGCGCCGCATGGGGTTCCGGCGCAAGATTCTCGAAAACTCAAACGAGGGGGTCCGCAAGAGGCCTGGCAAGAGGTCCATGTTGCCTGGCGGGGTTGGATGAGGCCTGGTTGGATTTTATGGGCCAAGGAAGTGGAAACAGGCGATTTCTGCTCATTTCTGTGGGTGTTAGCCCACGGATTCTGGCGCTGCATGGGGTTCTGGCGCAAGATTCTCGAAATATCATACGAGGGGGTCCGCATGAGGCCCGGCAAGAGGTCCATGTAGCCCGGCGGGGTTGGATGAGGCCTGGTTGGATTTTATGGGCCAAGGAAGTGGAAACAGGCGATTTCGGCTCATTTCTGTGGGTGTTAGCCCACGGATTCTGGCGCTGCATGGGGTTCTGGAGCAAGATTCTCGAAAAATCATACGAGGGGGTCCGCAAGAGGCCCGGCAAGAGGTCCATGTTGCCCGGAGGGGTTGGATGAGGCCTGGATGGATTTTATGGGCCAAGGAAGTGGAAACAGGCGATTTCGGCTCATTTCTGTGGGTGTTATCCCACGGATTCTGGCGCTGCATGGGGTTCCGGCGCAAGATTCTCGACAATTCATACGAGGGGGTCTGCAAGAGGCCCGGCAAGAGGTCCATGTTGCCCAGCAGGGTTGGATGAGGCCTGGTTGGATTTTATGGGCCAAGGAAGTGGAAACAGGCGATTTCGGCTTATTTCTATGGGTGTAAGCCCACGGATTCTGGCGCTGCATCGGGTTCCGGCGCAAGATTCTCGAAAAATCATACGAGGGGGTCCGCAAGAGGTCCATGTTGCCCGGCGGGGTTGGATGAGGCCTGGTTGGATTTTATGGACCAAGGAAGTGGAAACAGGCGATTTCGGCTCATTTCTGTGGGTGTTAGCCCACGGATTCTGGCGCTGCATGGGGTTCCGTCGCAAGATTCTCGAAAAATCATACGAGGGGGTCCGTAAGAGGCCCGACAAGAGTTCCATGTTGCCCCGGCGGGGTTGGATGAGGCCTGGCTGGATTTTATGGGCCAAGGAAGTGGAAACAGGAGATTTCGGCTCATTTCTGTGGGTGTTAGCCCACGGATTCTGGCGCTGCATGGGGTTCCGGTGCAAGATTCTCGAAAAATCATACGAGGGGGTCCGCAAGAGGCCCGATAAGAGGTCCATGTTGCTCGGCGGGGTTGGATGAGGCCTGGTTGGATTTTATGGGCCAAGGAAGTGGAAACAGGCGATTTCGGCTCATTTCTTTGGGTGTTAGCCCACGGATTCTGGCGTTGCATGGGGTTTCGGCACAAGATTCTCAAACAATCATACGAGGGGGTCCGCAAGAGGCCCGGCAAGAGGTCCATGTTGCCCGGCGGGGTTGGATGAGGCCTGGTTGGAATTTATGGGCCAAGGAAGTGGAAATAGGCGATTTCGGCTCATTTCTGTGGGTGTTAGCCCACGGATTCTGGCGCTGCATGGGGTTCCGGTGCAAGATTCTCGAAAACTCATACGAGGGGGTCCGCAAGAGGCCCTACAAGAGGTTCATGTTGCCCGGCGGGGTTGGATGAGGCCTGGTTGGATTTTATGGGCCAAGGAAGTGGAAACAGGCGATTTCGGCTCATTTCTGTGGGTGTTAGCCCACGGATTCTGGCGCTGCATGGGGTTCCGGCGCAAGATTCTCGAAATATCATACGAGGGGGTCCGCAAGAGGCCTGGCAAGAGGTCCATGTTGCCCGGCGGGGTTGGATGAGGCCTGGTTGGATTTTATGGGCCAAGGAAGTGGAAACAGGCGATTTCGGCTCATTTCTGTGGGTGTTAGCCCACGGATTCTGGCGCTGCATGAGGTTCCGGCGCAAGATTCTCGAAAAATCATACGAGGGGGTCCGCACGAGGCCTGAAAAGAGGTCCATGTTGCCTGGCAGGGTTGGATGAGGCCTGGTTGGATTTTATGGGCCAAGGACGTGGAAACAGGCGATTTCGGCTCATTTCTGTAGGTGTTAGCCCACGGATTCTGGCGCTGCATGGGGTTCCAGTGCAAGATTCTCGAAAACTCATACGAGGGGGTCGGCAAGAGGCCAGGCAAGAGGTCCATGTTGCCCGGCGGAGTTGGATGAGGCCTGGTTGGATTTTATGGGCCAAGGAAGTGGGAACAGGCGATTTCAGCTCATTTCTGTGGGTGTTAGCCCACGGATTCTGGCGCTGCATGGGGTTCCAGCGCAAGATTCTCGAAAAATCATACGAGGGGGTCCACAAGAGGCCCGGCAAGAAGTCCATGTTGCCCAGCTGGGTTGTATGAGGCCTGGTTGGATTTTATGGGCCAAGGAAGTGGAAACAGGCGATTTCGGCTCATTTCTATGGGTGTTAGCCCACGGATTCTGGCGCTGCATGGGGTTCCGATGCAAGATTCTCAAAAATTCATACGAGGGGGTCCGCAAGAGGCTCGGCAAGAGGTCCATGTTGCTCGGCGGGGTTGGATGAGGCCTGGCTGTATTTTATGGGCCAAGGAAGTGGAAACAGGCGATTTCGGCTCATTTCTGTGTGTGTTAGCCCACGGATTCTGGCGCTGCATGGGGTTCCAGTGCAAGATTCTCGAAAAATCATACGAGGGGGTCCGTAAGAGGCCCGGCAAGAGGTCCATGTTGCCCGGCGGGGTTGGATGAGGCCTGGTTAGATTTTATAGGCCAAGGAAGTTGAAATAGGCGATTGCGGCTCATTTCTGTGGGTGTTCGCCCACGGATTCTGGCGCTGCATGGGGTTCCGGCGCAAGATTCTTGAAAAATCATACGAGTGGGTCCGCAAGAGTCCCGGCAAGAGGTCCATGTTGCCTGGCGGGGTTGGATGAGGCCTGGTTGGATATTATGGGCCAAGGAAGTGGAAACAGGCGATTCCGGCTCTTTTCTGTGGGTGTTAGCCCACGGATTCTGGCGCTGCATGGGGTTCCAGCGCAAGATTCTCGAAAAATCATACGAGGGGGGCCGTAAGAGGCCCGGCAAGAGGTCCATGTTACCCGGCGGGGTTGGATGAGGCCTGGTTGGATTTTATGGGCCAAGGAAGTGGAAACAGGCGATTTCGGCTCATTTCTGTGGGTGTTAGCCCACGGATTCTGGCGTTGCATAGGGTTCCGGCGCAAGATTCTCGAAAAATCACACGAGGGGGCCCGTAAGAGGCCCGGCAAGAGGTCCATGTTTCCCGGCGGGGTTGGATGAGGCATGGTTGGATTTTATGGGCCAAGGAAGTGGAAACAGGTGATTTCGGCTCATTTCTGTGGGTGTTAGCCCACGGATTCTAGCGCTGCATGGGGTTCCGGTGCAAGATTCTCGAAAAATCATACGAGGAGGTCCGCACGAGGCCCGGCAAGAGGTCCATGTTGCCCGGCGTGGTTGGATGAGGCCTTGTTGGATTTTATGGGCCAAGGAAGTGGAAACTGGCGATTTCGGCTCATTTCTGTGGGTGTTAGCCCACGGATTCTGGCGCTGCATGGGGTTCCGGCGCAAGATTCTCGAAAAATCATACGAGGGGGTCCGTAAGAGGCCCGGAAAGAGGTCCATGTTGCCCGGCGGGGTTGGATGAGGCCTGGTTGGATTTTATGGGCCAAGGAAGTGGAAACAGGCGATTTCGCCTCATTTCTGTGGGTGTTAGCCCACGGATTCTGGCGCTGCATGGGGTTCCAGCGCAAGATTCTTAAAAAATCATACGAGGGGGTCCGCAAGAGGTCCATGTTGCCCGGCGGGGTTGGATGAGGCCTGGATGGAATTTATGGGCCAAGGAAGTGGAAATAGGCGATTTCGGCTCATTTCTGTGGGTGTTAGCCCACGGATTCTGGCGCTGAATGGGGTTCCGGGGCAAGATACTCGAAAAATCATACGAGGGGGTCCGTAAGAGGCCCGGCAAGAGGTCCATGTTGCCCGGCGGGGTTGGTTGAGGCCTAGTTGGATTTTATGGGCCAAGGAAGTGGAAACAGGCGAT
The DNA here is from genome assembly GCA_029948455.1 of Solanum rostratum. Classification (NCBI taxonomy): domain Eukaryota; kingdom Viridiplantae; phylum Streptophyta; class Magnoliopsida; order Solanales; family Solanaceae; genus Solanum; species Solanum rostratum. The sequence continues at coordinate 9,797,916 of CM057046.1, forward strand.
TTCGGCTCATTTCTGTGGGTGTTAGCCCACGGATTCTGGCGCTGCATGGGGTTCCGGCCAAAGATTCTCGAAAAATCATACGAGGGGGTCCGTAAGAGGCCCGGCAAGAGGTCCATGTTGCCCGGCGGGGTTGGATGAGGCCAGGATGGATTTTATGGGCCAAGGAAGTGGAAACAGGCGATTTCGGCTCATTTCTGTGGGTGTTAGCCCACGGATTCTAGCGCTGCATGGGGTTCCGGTGCTAGATTCTCGAAAAATCATACGAGGAGGTCCGCACGAGGCCCGGCAAGAGGTCCATGTTGCCCGGCGTGGTTGGATGAGGCCTTGTTGGATTTTATGGGCCAAGGAAGTGGAAACTGGCGATTTCGGCTCATTTCTGTGGGTGTTAGCCCACGGATTCTGGCGCTGCATGGGGTTCCGGCGCAAGATTCTCGAAAAATCATACGAGGGGGTCCGTAAGAGGCCCGGAAAGAGGTCCATGTTGCCCGGCGGGGTTGGATGAGGCCTGGTTGGATTTTATGGGCCAAGGAAGTGGAAACAGGCGATTTCGCCTCATTTCTGTGGGTGTTAGCCCACGGATTCTGGCGCTGCATGGGGTTCCAGCGCAAGATTCTTAAAAAATCATACGAGGGGGTCCGCTAGAGGTCCATGTTGCCCGGCGGGGTTGCATGAGGCCTGGTTGGAGTTTATGGGCCAAGGAAGTGGAAATAGGCGATTTCGGCTCATTTCTGTGGGTGTTAGCCCACGAATTCTGGCGCTGAATGGGGTTCCGGGGCAAGATACTCGAAAAATCATACGAGGGGGTCCGTAAGAGGCCCGGCAAGAGGTCCATGTTGCCCGGCGGGGTTGGTTGAGGCCTAGTTGGATTTTATGGGCCAAGGAAGTGGAAACAGGCGATTTCGGCTCATTTCTGTGGGTGTTAGCCCACGGATTCTGGCGCTGCATGGGGTTCCGGCCAAAGATTCTCGAAAAATCATACGAGGGGGTCCGTAAGAGGCCCGGCAAGAGGTCCATGTTGCCCGGCGGGGTTGGATGAGGCCTGGATGGATTTTATGGGCCATGGAAGTGGAAACAGGCGAATTCGGCTCATTTCTGTGGGTGTTAGCCCACGGATTCTGGCGCTGCATGGGGTTTCGGCGCAAGATTCTCGAAAAATCATACGAGGGGGTCTGCAAGAGGCCCAGCAAGAGGTCCATGTTGCCCGGCGGGGTTGGATGAGGCCTGGTTAGAATTTATGGGCCAAGGAAGTGGAAACAGGCGATTTCGGCTCATTTCTGTGGGTGTTAGCCCACGGATTCTGGCGCTGCATGGGGTTCCGGTGCAAGATTCTCGAAAAATCATACGAGGGGGTCCGTAAGAGGCCCGGCAAGAGGTCCATGTTGCCTGGCGGGGTTGGATGAGGCCTGGTTGGATTTTATGGGCCAAGGAAGTGGAAACAGGCGATTTCGGCTCATTTCTGTGGGTGTTAGCCCACGGATTCTGGCGCTGCATGGGGTTCCGGCGCAAGATTCTCGAAAAATCATATGAGGGGGTCCGTAAGAGGCCCGGCAAGATGTCCAAGTTGCCCGGCGGGGTTGGATGAGGCCTGGTTGGATTTTATGGGCCAAGTGGAAACAGGCGATTTCGGCTCATTTCTGTGGGTGTTAGCCCACGGATTCTGGCGCTGCATGGGGTTCCGGCGCAAGATTCTCGAAAAATCATACGAGGGGGTCTGCAAGAGACCCGGCAAGAGGTCCATGTTGCCCGGTGGGGTTGGATGAGGCCTGGTTGGAGTTTATGGGCCAAGGAAGTTGAAACAGGCGATTTCGGCTTATTTCTGTGGCTGTTAGCCCACGGATTCTGGCGCTGCATGGGGTTCCGGCGCAAGATTCTCGGAAAATCATACGAGGGGGTCCCTAAGAGGCCCGGCAAGAGGTCCATGTTGCCCGGCGGGGTTGGATGAGGACTGGTTGGATTTTATTGGACAAGGAAGTGGAAACATGCGATTTCGGCTCATTTCTACGGGTGTTTGCCCACGGATTGTGGCGCTGCATGGGGTTCAGGCGCAAGATTCTCGAAAAATCATATGAGGGGGTCCGCAAGAGGCCCGGCAAGAGGTCCATGTTGCCCGGCGGGGTTGGATGAGGCCTGGTTGGATTTTATGGGCCAAGGAAGTGGAAACAGACGATTTCGGCTCATGGATTCTGGCGCTGCATGGGGTTCCGGCGCAAGATTCTTGAAAAATCATATGAGGGGGTCCGCAAGAGGCCCGGCAAGAGGTCCATGTTGCCCGGCGGGGTTGGATGAGGCCTGGTTGGATTTTATGGGCCAAGGAAGTGGAAACAGACGATTTCGGCTCATGGATTCTGGCGCTGCATGGGGTTCCGGCGCAAGATTCTCGAAAAATCATACGAGGGGGTCCGCACGAGGCCCGGCAAGAGGTCCATGTTGCTTGGCGGGGTTGGATGAGGCCTGGTTGGATTTTATGGGCCAAAGAAGTGGAAACAGATTTTGGCTCATTTCTGTGGGTGTTAGCCCAAGGATTCTGGCGCTGCATGGGGTTCCGGCGCAAGATTCTCGAAAAATCATACGAGGGGGTCCGCAAGAGGCCCAGCAAGAGGTCCATGTTGCCCGGCGGGGTTGGATGAGGCCTGGTTGGATTTTATGGGCCAAGGAAGTGGAAACAGGCGATTTCGGCTCATTTCTGTGGGTGTTAGCCCACGGATTCTGGCGCTGCATGGGGTTCCGGCGCAAGATTCTTGAAATATCATACGAGGGGGTCCGTAAGAGGCCCGGCAAGAGGTCCATGTTGCCCGGCGGGGTTGGATGAGGCCTGGTTGGATTTTATGGGCCAAGGAAGTGGAAACAGGCGATTTCGGCTCATTTCTGTGGGTGTTAGCCCACGGATTCTGGCGCTGCATGGGGTTCCGGCGCAAGATTATCGAAAAATCATACGAGGGGGTCCGCAAGAGGCCCGGCAAGAGGTGCATGTTTCCCGGCGGGGTTGGATGAGGCCTGGTTGGATTTTATGGGCCAAGGAAGTGGAAACAGGCGATTTCGGCTCATTTCTGTGGGTGTTAGCCCACGGATTCTTGCACTGCATGGGGTTCCGGTGCAAGATTCTCAAAAGGTCATACGAGGGGGTCCGCAAGAGGCCCGGCAAGAGGTCCATGTTGCCCGGCGGGGTTGGATGAGGCCTGGTTGGATTTTATGGGCCAAGGAAGTGGAAACAGGCGATTTCGGCTCATTTCTGTGGGTGTTAGCCCACGGATTCTGGCGCTGCATGGGGTTCCGGCGCAAGATTCTCGAAAAATCATACGAGGGGGTCCGTAAGAGGCCCGACAAGAGGTCCATGTTGCCCCGGCGGGGTTGGATGAGGCCTGGCTGGATTTTATGGGCCAAGGAAGTGGAAACAGGAGATTTCGGCTCATTTCTGTGGGTGTTAGCCCACGGATTCTGGCGCTGCATGGGGTTCCGGCGCAAGATTCTCGAAAAATCATACGAGGGGGTCCGCAAGAGGCCCGACAAGAGGTCCATGTTGCCCGGCGGGGTTGGATGAGGCCTGGTTGGATTTTATGGGCCAAGGAAGTGGAAACAGATTTTGGCTCATTTCTGTGGGTGTTAGCCCACGGATTCTGGCGCTGCATGGGGTTCCGGCGCAAGATTCTCGAAAAATCATACGAGGGGGTCCGCAAGAGGCCCAGCAAGAGGTCCATGTTGCCCGGCGGGGTTGGATGAGGCCTGGTTGGATTTTATGGGCCAAGGAAGTGGAAACAGGCGATTTCGGCTCATTTCTGTGGGTGTTAGCCCACGGATTCTGGCGCTGCATGGGGTTCCGATGCAAGATTCTCGAAAATTCATACGAGGGGGTCCGCAAGAGGCCCGGCAAGAGGTCCATGTTGCCCGGAGGGGTTGGATGAGGCCTGGTTGGAATTTATGGGCCAAGGAAGTGGAAACAGGCGATTTCGGCTCATTTCTGTGGGTGTTAGCCCACGGATTCTGGCGCTGCATGGGGTTCCGCCGCAAGATTCTCGAAAAATCATACGAGGGGGTCCGTAAGAAGCCCGGCAAGAGGTCCATGTTGCCCGGCGGGGTTGGATGAGGCCTGGTTGGATTTTATGGGCCAAGGAAGTGGAAACAGGCGATTTCGGCTCATTTCTGTGGGTGTTAGCCCACGGATTCTGGCGCTGCAAGGGGTTCCGGTGCAAGATTCTCAAAAAGTCATAGGGGATCCGTAAGAGGCACATCAAAAGGTCCATGTTGCCCGGCGGGGTTTGATGAGGCCTGGTTGGATTTTATGGGCCAAGGAAGTGGAAACAGGCGATTTCGGCTCATTTCTGTGGGTGTTAGCCCACAGATTCTGGCGCTGCATGGGGTTTCGGCACAAGATTCTCGAAAAGTCATACGAGGGGGTCCGCACGAGGCCCGGCAAGAGGTCCATATTGCCCGGCGGGGTTGGATGAGGCCTGGTTGGATTTTATGGGCCAAGGAAGTGGAAACAGGCGATTTCGGCTCATTTCTGTGGATGTTAGCCCACGGATTCTGGCGCTGCATGGGGTTCCGGCGCAAGATTCCCGAAAAATCATACGAGCGGGTCCGCAAGAGGCCCGGCAAGAGGTCCATGTTGTCCGACGGGGATGGATGAGGCCTGGTTGGATTTTATGGGCCAAGGAAGTGGAAACAGGCGATTTCGGCTCATTTCTGTGGGTGTTAGCCCACGGATTCTGGCGCTGCATGGGGTTCCGGCGCAAGATTCTCGAAAAATCATACGAGGGGGTCCGTAAGAGGCCCGGCAAGAGGTCCATGTTGCCCCGGCGGGGTTGGATGAGGCCTGGTTGGATTTTATGGGCCAAGGAAGTGGAAACAGGCGATTGCGGCTCATTTCTGTGGGTGTTCGCCCACGGATTCTGGCGCTGCATGGGGTTCCGGCGCAAGATTCTTGAAAAATCATACGAGGGGGTCCGCAAGAGTCCCGGCAAGAGGTCCATGTTGCCCGGCGGGGTTGGATGAGGCCTGGTTGGATTTTATGGGCCAAGGAAGTGGAAACAGGCGATTCCGGCTCATTTCTGTGGGTGTTAGCCCACGGATTCTAGGCGCTGCATGGGGGTTCCGGCGCAAGATTCTCGAAAAATCATACGAGGGGGTCCGTAAGAGGCCCGACAAGAGGTCCATGTTGCCCCGGCGGGGTTGGATGAGGCCTGGCTGGATTTTATGGGCCAAGGAAGTGGAAACAGGCGATTTCGGCTCATTTCTTTGGGTGTTAGCCCACGGATTCTGGCGTTGCATGGGGTTTCGGCACAAGATTCTCAAAAATCATACGAGGGGGTCCGCAAGAGGCCCGGCAAGAGGTCCATGTTGCTCGGCGGGGTTGGATGAGACCTGGTTGGATTTTTATGGGCCAAGGAAGTGGAAACAGGCGATTTCGGCTCATTTCTTTGGGTGTTAGCCCACGGATTCTGGCGTTGCATGTGGTTTCGGCACAAGATTCTCAAAAAATCATACGAGGGGGTCCGCAAGAGGCCCGGCAAGAGGTCCATGTTGCTCGGCGGGGTTGGATGAGACCTGGTTGGATTTTATGGGCCAAGGAAGTGGAAACAGGCGATTTCGGCTCATTTCTATGGGTGTTAGCCCACGGATTCTGGCGCTGCATGGGGTTCCGGCGCAAGATTCTCGAAAACTCATACGAGGGGGTCCGCACGAGGCCCGACAAGAGGTCCATGTTGCCCGGCGGGGTTGGATGAGGCCTGGTTGGATTTTATGGGCCAAGGAAGTAGAAACAGGCGATTTCGGCTCATTTCTGTGGGTGTTAGCCCAGGGATTCTGGCGCTGCATGGGGTTCCGGCGCAAGATTCTCGAAAAATCATACTAGGGGGTCCATACGAGGACCAGCAAGAGGTCCATGTTGCCCGGCGGGGTTGGATGAGGCCTGGTTGGATTTTATGGGCCAAGGAAGTGGAAACAGGCGATTTCGACTCATTTCTGTGGGTGTTAGCCCACGGATTCTGGCGCTGCATGGGGTTCTGGCACAAGATTCTCGAAAAATCACACGAGGGGGTCCGTAAGAGGCTCGGCAAGAGGTCCATGTTGCCCGGCGGGGTTGGATGAGGCCTGGTTGGATTTTATGGGCCAAGGAAGTGGAAACAGGTGATTTCGGCTCATTTCTGTGGGTGTTAGCCCACGAATTCTGGCACTGCATGGGGTTCCGGCGCAAGATTCTGGAAAAATCATACGAGGGGGTCCGCACGAGGCCCGGCAAGAGGTCCATGTTGCCCGGCGGGGTTGGATGAGGCCTGGTTGGATTTTATGGGCCAAGGAAGTGGAAACAGGCGATTTCGGCTCATTTCTGTGGGTGTTAGCCCACGGATTCTGGCGCTGCATGGGGTTCCGGCGCAAGATTCTCGAAAAATCATACGAGCGGGTCTGCAAGAGGCCTGGCAAAAGGTCCATGTTGCACGGCGGGGTTGTATGAGGCCTTGTTGTATTTTTTGGGCCAAGGAAGTGGAAACAGGCGATTTCGGCTCATTTCTGTGGGTGTTAGCCCACGGATTCTGGCGCTGCATGGGGTTCCGGCGCTAGATTCTCGAAAAATCATACGAGGGGGTCCGCAAGAGGCCCGGCAAGAGGTCCATGTTGTCCGACGGGGTTGGATGAGGCCTGGTTGGATTTTATGGGCCAAGGAAGTGGAAACAGGCGATTTCGGCTCATTTCTGTGGGTGTTAGCCCACGGATTCTGGCGCTGCATGGGGTTCCGGCGCAAGATTCTCGAAAAATCATACGAGGGGGTCCATAAGAAGCCCGGCAAGACGTCCATGTTGCCCAGCTGGGTTGTATGAGGCCTGGTTGGATTTTATGGGCCAAGGAAGTGGAAACAGGCGATTTCGGCTCATTTTTGTGGGTGTTAGCCCACGGATTCTGGCGCTGCATGGGGTTCCGATGCAAGATTCTCAAAAAATCATACGAGGGGGTCCGCAAGAGGCCCGGCAAGAGGTCCATGTTGCCCGGCGGGGTTGGATGAGGCTTGGTTGGAATTTATGGGCCAAGGAAGTGGAAACAGGCGATTTCGGCTCATTTCTGTGGGTGTTAGCCCACGGATTCTGGCGCTGCATGGGGTTCCGGCGCAAGATTCTCGAAAAATCATACGAGGGGTCCGTAAGAGGCCCGGCAAGGGGTCTATGTTGCCCGGCGGGGTTGGATGAGGCCTGGTTGGATTTTATGGGCCAAGGAAGTGGAAACAGGCGATTTCGGCTCATTTCTTTGGGTGTTAGCCCACGGATTCTGGCGTTGCATGGGGTTTCGGCACAAGATTCTCAAAAAATCATACGAGTGGGTCTGCAAGAGGCCCGGCAAGAGGTCCATGTTGCTCGGCGGGGTTGGATGAGACCTGGTTGGATTTTATGGGCCAAGGAAGTGGAAACAGGCGATTTCGGCTCATTTCTATGGGTGTTAGCCCACGGATTCTGGCGCTGCATGGGGTTCCGGCGCAAGATTCTCGAAAACTCATACGAGGGGGTCCGCACGAGGCCCGACAAGAGGTCCATGTTGCCCGGCGGGGTTGGATGAGGCCTGGTTGGATTTTATGGGCCAAGGAAGTAGAAATAGGCGATTTCGGCTCATTTCTGTGGGTGTTAGCCCACGGATTCTGGCGCTGCATGGGGTTCCGGTGCAAGATTCTCGAAAAATCATACTAGGGGGTCCGTACGAGGACCAGCAAGAGGTCCATGTTGCCCGGCGGGGTTGGATGAGGCCTGGTTGGATTTTATGGGCCAAGGAAGTGGAAACAGGCGATTTCGGCTCATTTCTGTGGGTGTTAGCCCACGGATTCTGGCGCTGCATGGGGTTCCGGCGCAAGATTCTCGAAAATCACACGAGAGGGTCCGTAAGAGGCCCGGAAAGAGGTCCATGTTGCCCGGCGGGGTTGGATGAGGCCTGGTTGGATTTTATGGGCCAAGGAAGTGGAAACAGGCGATTTCGGCTCATTTCTGTGGGTGTTAGCCCACGGATTCTGGCGCTACATGGGGTTCCGATGCAAGATTCTCGAAAAATCATACGAGGGGGTCTGCAAGAGGCCCGGCAAGAGGTCCATGTTGCCCAGCGGGGTTGAATGAGGCCTGGTTGGAATTTATGGGCCAAGGAAGAGGAAACAGGCGATTTCGGCTCATTTCTGTGGGTGTTAGCCCACGGATTCTGGCACTGCATGGGGTTCCGGCGCAAGATTCTGGAAAAATCATACGAGGGGGTCCGCACAAGGCCCGGCAAGAGGTCCATGTTGCCCGGCGAGGTTGGATGAGGCCTGGTTGGATTTTATGGGCCAAGGAAGTGGAAACAGGCGATTTCGGCTCATTTCTATGGGTGTTAGCCCACGGATTCTGGCGCTGCATGGGGTTCCGGCGCAAGATTCTCGAAAAATTATACGAGGGGGTCTGCAAGAGGCCTGGCAAAAGGTCCATGTTGCACGGCGGGGTTGTATGAGGCCTTGTTGGATTTTTTGGGCCAAGGAAGTGGAAACAGGCGATTTCCGCTCATTTCTGTGGGTGTTAGCCCACGGATTCTGGCGCTGCATGGGGTTCCGGCGCAAGATTCTCGAAAAATCATACGAGGGGGTCCGCAAGAGGCCCGGCAAGAGGTCCATGTTGTTCGACGGGGTTGGATGAGGCCTGGTTGGTTTTTATGGGAAGGAAGTGGAAACAGGCGATTTCGGCTCATTTCTGTGGGTGTTAGCCCACGGATTCTGGCGCTGCATGGGGTTCCGGCGCAAGATTCTCGAAAAATCATACGAGGGGGTCCAGAAGAGGCCCGGCAAGAAGTCCATGTTGCCCAGCTGGGTTGTATGAGGCCTGGTTGGATTTTATGGGCCAAGGAAGTGGAAACAGGCGATTTCGGCTCATTTCTGTGGGTGTTAGCCCACGGATTCTGGCGCTGCATGGGGTTCCGATGCAAGATTCTCAAAAAATCATACGAGGGGGTCCGCAAGAGGCCCGGCAAGAGGTCCATGTTGCCCGGCGGGGTTGGATGAGGCCTGGTTGGAATTTATGGGCCAAGGAAGTGGAAACAGGCGATTTCGGCTCATTTCTGTGGGTGTTAGCCCACGGATTCTGGCGCTGCATGGGGTTCCGGCGCAAGATTCTCGAAAAATCATACGAGGGGGTCCGTAAGAGGCCCGGCAAGAGGTCCATGTTGCCCGGCGGGGTTGGATGAGGGCTGGTTGGATTTTATGGGCCAAGGAATTGGAAACAGGCGATTTCGGCTCATTTCTGTGGGTGTTAGCCCACGGATTCTGGCGCTGCATGGGGTTCCAGTGCAAGATTCTCAAAATATCATACGAGGGGGTCCGCAAAAGGCCCGGCAAGAGGTCCATGTTGCCCGGCGGGGTTGGATGAGGACTGGTTGGATTTTATGGGCCAAGGAAGTGGAAACAGGCGATTTTGGCTCATTTCTGTGGGTGTTAGCCCACGGATTCTGGCACTGCATGGGGTTCCGGCGCAAGATTCTCGAAAAATCATACGAGGGGGTCCGCAAGAGGCCCGACAAGAGGTCCATGTTGCCTGGCGGGGTTGGATGAGTCCTGGTTGGATGTTATGGGCCAAGGAAGTGGAAACAGGCGATTTCGGCTCATTTCTATGGGTGTTAGCCCACGGATTCTGGCGCTGCATGGGGTTCCGGCGCAAGATTCTCGAAAACCCATACGAGGGGGTCCGCACGAGGCCCGGCAAGAGGTCCATGTTGCCCGGCGGGGTTGGATGAGGCCTGGTTGGATTTTATGGGCCAAGGAAGTGGAAACAGGCGATTTCGGCTCATTTCTGTGGGTGTTAGCACACGGATTCTGGCGCTGCATGGGGTTCCGGCGCAAGATTCTCGAAAAATCATACGAGGGGTCCGTAAGAGGCCCGACAAGGGGTCCATGTTTCCCGGCGGGGTTGGATGAGGCCTGGTTAAATTTTATGGGCCAAGGAAGTGGAAATAGGCGATTTCGGCTCATTTCTGTGCGTGTTAGCCCACGGATTCTGGCGTTGCATGGGGTTTCGGCACAAGATTCTCAAAAAATCATACGAGTGGGTCCGCAAGAGGCCCGGCAAGAGGTCCATGTTGCCCAGCGGGGTTGGATGAGACCTGGTTGGATTTTATGGGCCAAGGAAGTGGAAACAGGCGATTTCGGCTCATTTCTATGGGTGTTAGCCCACGGATTCTGGCGCTTCATGGGGTTACGGCGCAAGATTCTCGAAAACTCATACGAGGGGGTCCGCACGAGGCCCGACAAGAGGTCCATGTTGCCCGGCGTGGTTGGATGAGGCCTGGTTGGATTTTATGGGCCAAGGAAGTAGAAACAGGCGATTTCGGCTCATTTCTGTGGGTGTTAGCCCAGGGATTCTGGCGCTGCATGGGGTTCCGGTGCAAGATTCTCGAAAAATCATACTAGGGGGTCCGTACGAGGACCGGAAAGAGGTCCATGTTGCCCGGCGGGGTTGGATGAGGCCTGGTTGGATTTTATGTGCCAAGGAAGTGGAAACAGGCGATTTCGGCTCATTTCTGTGGGTGTTAGCCCACGGATTCTGGCGCTGCATGGGGGTTCCGGCGCATGATTCTCGAAAAATCACACGAGGGGGTCCGTAAGAGGCCCGGCAAGAGGTCCATGTTGCCCGGCGGGGTTGGATGAGGCCTGGTTGGATTTTATGGGCCAAGGAAGTGGAAACAGGCGATTTCGGCTCATTTCTGTGGGTGTTAGCCCACGGATTCTGGCGCTACATGGGGTTCCGATGCAAGATTCTCGAAATATCATACGAGGGGGTCCGCAAGAGGCCCGGCAAGAGGTCCATGTTGCCCAGCGGGGTTGAATGAGGCCTGGTTGGAATTTATGGGCCAAGGAAGAGGAAACAGGCAATTTCGGCTCATTTCTGTGGGTGTTAGCCCACGGATTCTGGCACTGCATGGGGTTCCGGCGCAAGATTCTGGAAAAATCATACGAGGGGGTCCGCACGAGGCCCGGCAAGAGGTCCATGTTGCCCGGCGGGGTTGGATGAGGCCTGGTTGGATTTTATGGGCCAAGGAAGTGGAAACAGGCGATTTCGGCTCATTTCTATGGGTGTTAGCCCACGGATTCTGGCGCTGCATGGGGTTCCAGCGCAAGATTCTCGAAAAATCATACGAGGGGTTCTGCAAGAGGCCTGGCAAAAGGTCCATGTTGCACGGCGGGGTTGTATGAGGCCTTGTTGGATTTTTTGGGCCAAGGAAGTGGAAACAGGCGATTTCGGCTCATTTCTGTGGGTGTTAGCCCACGGATTCTGGCGCTGCATGGGGTTCCGGCGCAAGATTCTCGAAAAATCATACGAGGGGGTCCGCAAGAGGCCCGGCAAGAGGTCCATGTTGTCCGACGGGGTTGGATGAGGCCTGGTTGGTTTTTATGGGCCAAGGAAGTGGAAACAGGCGATTTCGGCTCATTTCTGTGGGTGTTAGCCCACGGATTCTGGCGCTGCATGGGGTTCCGGCGCAAGATTCTCGAAAAATCATACGAGGGGGTCCAGAAGAGGCCCGGCAAGAAGTCCATGTTGCCCAGCTGGGTTGTATGAGGCCTGGTTGGATTTTATGGGCCAAGGAAGTGGAAACAGGCGATTTCGGCTCATTTCTGTGGGTGTTAGCCCACGGATTCTAGCGCTGCATGGGGTTCCGATGGAAGATTCTCAAAAAATCATACGAGGGGGTCCGCAATAGGCCCGGCAAGAGGTCCATGTTGCCCGGCGGGGTTGGATGAGGCCTGGTTGGAATTTATGGGCCAAGGAAGTGGAAACAGGCGATTTCGGCTCATTTCTGTGGGTGTTAGCCCACGGATTCTGGCGCTGCATGGGGTTCCGGCGCAAGATTCTCGAAAAATCATACGAGGGGGTCCGTAAGAGGCCCGGCAAGAGGTCCATGTTGCCCGGCGGGGTTGGATGAGGCCTGGTTGGATTTTATGGGCCAAGGAAGTGGAAACAGGCGATTTCGGCTCATTTCTGTGGGTGTTAGCCCACGGATTCTGGCGCTGCATGGGGTTCCAGCGCAAGATTCTCAAAATATCATACGAGGGGGTCCGCAAGAGGCCCGGCAAGAGGTCCATGTTGCCCGGCGGGGTTGGATGAGGACTGGTTGGATTTTATGGGCCAAGGAAGTGGAAACAGGCGATTTTGGCTCATTTCTGTGGGTGTTAGCCCACGGATTCTGGCACTGCATGGGGTTCCGGTGCAAGATTCTCGAAAAATCATACGAGGGGGTCCGCAAGAGGCCCGACAAGAGGTCCATGTTGCCTGGCGGGGTTGGATGAGTCCTGGTTGGATTTTATGGGCCAAGGAAGTGGAAACAGGCGATTTCGGCTCATTTCTATGGGTGTTAGCCCACGGATTCTGGCGCTGCATGGGGTTCCGGCGCAAGATTCTCGAAAACCCATACGAAGGGGTCCGCACGAGGCCCGGCAAGAGGTCCATGTTGCCCGGTGGGGTTGGATGAGGCCTGGTTGGATTTTATGGGCCAAGGAAGTGGAAACAGGCGATTTCGGCTCATTTCTGTGGGTGTTAGCCCACGGATTCTGGCGCTGCATGGGGTTCCGGCGCAAGATTCTCGAAAAATCACACGAGGGGGTCCGTAAGAGGCCCGGCAAGAGGTCCATGTTGCCCGGCGGGGTTGGATGAGGCCTGGTTGGATTTTATGGGCCAAGGAAGTGGAAACAGGCGATTTCGGCTCATTTCTGTGGGTGTTAGCCCACGGATTCTGGCGCTGCATGGGGTTCCGATGCAAGATTCTCAAAAAATCATATGAGGGGGTCCGCAAGAGGCCCGGCAAGAGGTCCATGTTGCCCAGCGGGGTTGGATGAGGCCTGGTTGGAATTTATGGGCCAAGGAAGTGGAAACAGGCGATTTCGGCTCATTTTTGTGGGTGTTAGCCCACGGATTCTGGCGCTGCATGGGGTTCCGGCGCAAGATTCTTGAAAAATTATACGAGGGGGTCCGCAAGAGGCCCGGCAAGAGGTCCATGTTGTCCGACGGGGTTGGATGAGGCCTGGTTGGATTTTATGGGCCAAGGAAGTGGAAACAGGCGATTTCGGCTCATTTCTGTGGGTGTTAGCCCACGGATTCTGGCGCTGCATGGGGTTCCGGCCCAAGATTCTCGAAAAATCATACGAGGGGGTCCGCAAGAGGCCCGGCAAGAAGTCCATGTTGCCCAGCTGGGTTGTATGAGGCCTGGTTGGATTTTATGGGCCAAGGAAGTGGAAACAGGCGATTTCGGCTCATTTCTGTGGGTGTTAGCCCACGGATTCTGGCGCTGCATGGGGTTCCGGCGCAAGATTCTTGAAATATCATACGAGGGGGTCCGTAAGAGGCCCGGCAAGAGGTCCATGTTGCCCGGCGGGGTTGGATGAGGCCTGGTTGATTTTATGGGCCAAGGAAGTGGAAACAGGCGATTTCGGCTCATTTCTGTGGGTGTTAGCCCACGGATTCTGGCGCTGCATGGGGTTCCGGCGCAAGATTATCAAAAAATCATACGAGGGGGTCCGCAAGAGGCCCGGCAAGAGGTCCATGTTGCCCGGCGGGGTTGGATGAGGCCTGGTTGGATTTTATGGGCCAAGGAAGTGGAAACAGGCGATTTCGGCTCATTTCTGTGGGTGTTAGCCCACGGATTCTGGCACTGCATGGGGTTCCGGTGCAAGATTCTCAAAAAGTCATACGAGGGGGTCCGCAAGAGGCCCGGCAAGAGGTCCATGTTGCCCGGCGGGGTTTGATGAGGCCTGGTTGGATTTTATGGGCCAAGGAAGTGGAAACAGATTTTGGCTTTTTTCTGTGGGTGTTAGCCCACGGATTCTGGCGCTGCATTGGGTTCTGGCGCAAGATTCTCGAAAAATCATACGAGGGGGTCCGCACGAGGACCGACAAGAGGTCCATGTTGCCCGGCGTGGTTGGATGAGGCCTGGTTGGATTTTATGGGCCAAGGAAGTAGAAACAGGCGATTTCGGCTCATTTCTGTGGGTGTTAGCCCAGGGATTCTGGCGCTGCATGGGGTTCCGGTGCAAGATTCTCGAAAAATCATACTAGGGGGTCCGTACGAGGACCGGAAAGAGGTCCATGTTGCCCGGCGGGGTTGGATGAGGCCTGGTTGGATTTTATGTGCCAAGGAAGTGGAAACAGGCGATTTCGGCTCATTTCTGTGGGTGTTAGCCCACGGATTCTGGCGCTGCATGGGGTTCCGGCGCATGATTCTCGAAAAATCACACGAGGGGGTCCGTAAGAGGCCCGGCAAGAGGTCCATGTTGCCCGGCGGGGTTGGATGAGGCCTGGTTGGATTTTATGGGCCAAGGAAGTGGAAACAGGCGATTTCGGCTCATTTCTGTGGGTGTTAGCCCACGGATTCTGGCGCTGCATGGGGTTCCGGCGCAAGATTATCAAAAAATCATACGAGGGGGTCCGCAAGAGGCCCGGCAAGAGGTCCATGTTGCCCGGCGGGGTTGGATGAGGCCTGGTTGGATTTTATGGGCCAAGGAAGTGGAAACAGGCGATTTCGGCTCATTTCTGTGGGTGTTAGCCCACGGATTCTGGCACTGCATGGGGTTCCGGTGCAAGATTCTCAAAAAGTCATACGAGGGGGTCCGCAAGAGGCCCGGCAAGAGGTCCATGTTGCCCGGCGGGGTTTGATGAGGCCTGGTTGGATTTTATGGGCCAAGGAAGTGGAAACAGATTTTGGCTTTTTTCTGTGGGTGTTAGCCCACGGATTCTGGCGCTGCATTGGGTTCTGGCGCAAGATTCTCGAAAAATCATACGAGGGGGTCCGCAAGAGGCCCAGCAAGAGGTCCATGTTGCCCGGTGGGGTTGGATGAGGCCTGGTTGGATTTGATGGGCCAAGGAAGTGGAAACAGGAGATTTCGGCTCATTTCTGTGGGTGTTAGCCCACGGATTCTGGCGCTGCATTGGGTTCCGGCGCAAGATTCTCGAAAAATCATACGAGGGGGTCCGCAAGAGGCCCAGCAAGAGGTCCATGTTGCCCGGCGGGGTTGGATGAGGCCTGGTTGGAATTTATGGGCCAAGGAAGTGGAAAGAGGCGATTTCGGCTCATTTCTGTGGGTGTCAGCCCACGGATTCTGGCGCTGCATGGGGTTCCAGCGCAAGATTCTCGAAAAATCATACGAGGGGGTCCGCAAGAGGCCTGGAAAGAGGTCCATGTTGCCCGGCGGGGTTGGATGAGGCCTGGTAGGATTTTATGGGCCAAGGATGTGGAAACAGGCGATTTCGGCTCATTTCTGTGGGTGTTAGCCCACGGATTCTGGCGCTGCATGGGGTTCCGGCGCAAGATTCTCGAAACATCATACGAGGGGGTCCGCAAGAGGCCCGGCAAGAGGTCCATGTTGCCCGGCGGGGTTGGATGAGGCCTGGTTGGATTTTATGGTCCAAGGAAGTGGAAACAGGCGATTTCGGCTCATTTCTGTGGGTGTTAGCCCACGGATTCTGGCGCTGCATGGGGTTCCGGCGGAAGATTCTCGAAACATCATACGAGGGGGTCCGCAAGAGGCCCGGCAAGAGGTCCATGTTGTCCGGCGGGGTTGGATGAGGCCTGGTTGGATTTTATGGGCCAAGAAAGTGGAAACAGGCGATTTCGGCTCATTTCTGTGGGTGTTAGCCCACGGATTCTGGCGCTGCATGGGGTTCCGGCGCAAGATTCTCGAAAAATCATACGAGGGGGTCCGCAAGAGGCCTGGCAAAAGGTCCATGTTGCACGGCGGGGTTGTATGAGGCCTTGTTGGATTTTTTGGGCCAAGGAAGTGGAAACAGGCGATTTCGGCTCATTTCTGTGGGTGTTAGCCTACGGATTCTGGCGCTGCATGGGGTTCCGGTGCAAGATTCTCGAAAAATCACACGAGGGGGTCCGAAAGAGGCCCGGCAAGAGGTCCATGTTGCCCGGCAGGGTTGGATGAGGCTTGTTTGGATTTTATGGGCCAAGGAAGTGGAAACAGGCGATTTCGGCTCATTTCTGTGGGTGTTAGCCCTCGGATTCTGGCGCTGCATGGGGTTCCGGCGCAAGATTCTCGAAATATCATACGAGGGGGTCCGCAAGAGGCCCGGCAAGAGGTCCATGTTGCCCGGCGGGGTTGGATGAGGCCTGGTTGGATTTTATGGGCCAAGGAAGTGGAAATAGGCGATTTCGGCTCATTTCTGTGGGTGTTAGCCCACGAATTCTGGCGCTGCATGGGGTTCCAGCGCAAGATTCTCAAAAAATCATACGAGGGGGTCCGTAAGAGGCCCGCAAAGATGTCCATGTTGCCCGGCGGGGTTGGATGAGGCCTGGTTGGATTTTATGGGCCAAGGAAGTGGAAACAGGCAATTTCGGCTCATTTCTGTGGGTGTTAGCCCACGGATTCTGGCGCTGCATGTGGTTCCGGCGCAAGATTCTCGAAAAATCATACAAGGGGGTCCGCAAAAGACCGGCAAGAGGTCCATGTTGCCCGGCGGGGTTTGATGAGGCCTGGTTGGATTTTATGGGTCAAGGAAGTGGAAACAGGCGATTTCAGCTCATTTCTGTGGGTGTCAGCCCACGGATTCTGGCGCTGCATGGGGTTCTGGCGCAAGATTCTCAAAAAATCATACGAGGGGGTCCGCACGAGGCCCGGAAAGAGGTCCATGTTGCCCGGCGGGGTTGGATGAGACCTGGTTGGATTTTATGGGCCAAGGAAGTGGAAACAGGCGATTTCGGCTCATTTCTATGGGTGTTAGCCCACGGATTCTTGCGCTGCATGGGGTTCCGACGCAAGATTCTCGAAATGTCATAGGAGGGGGTCCGCACGAGGCCTGGGAAGAGGTCCATGTTGCCCGGCGGGGTTGGAAGAGGCCTGGTTGGATTTATGGGCCAAGGAAGTGGAAACAGGCAATTTCGGCTCATTTCTGTGGGTGTTAGCCACGGATTCTGGCGCTGATGGGGTTCCGGCGCAAGATTCTCGAAAAATCATACGAGGGGGTCCGCAAGAGGCCCGGCAAGAGGTCCATGTTGCCCGGCGGGGTTGGATGAGGCCTGGTTGGATTTTATGGGCCAAGGAAGTGGAAACAGGCAATTTCGGCTCATTTTTGTGGGTGTTAGCCCACGGATTCTGGCGTTGCATGGGGTTCCGACGCAAGATTCTCGAAAAATCATACGAGGGGGTCCGCAAGAGGCCCGGCAAGAGGTCCATGTTGCCCGACAGGGTTGGATGAGGCCTGGTTAGATTTTATGGGCCAAGGAAGTGGAAACAGGCGATTTCGGCTCATTTCTGTGGGTGTTAGCCCACGGATTCTGGCGCTGCATGGGGTTTCGGCGCAAGATTCTAGAAAAATCATACGAGGGGGTCCGCAAGAGGCCCGGCAAGAGGTCCATGTTGCCCGGCGGGGTTGGATGAGGCCTGGTTGTATTTTATGGGCCAAGGAAGTGGAAACAGGCGATTTCGGCTCATTTCTGTGGGTGTTAGCCCACGGATTCTGGCGCTGCATAGGGTTCCGGCGCAAGATTCTCGAAAACTCATACGAGGGGGTCCGTAAGAGGCCCGGCAAGAGGTCCATGTTGCTCGGCGGGGTTGGATGTGGCCTGGTAGGATTTTATGGGCCAAGGAAGTGGAAACAGGCGATTTGGGCTCATTTCTGTGGGTGTTAGCCCACGGATTCTTGCGCTGCATGGGGTTCCGGCGCAAGATTCTCGAAAAATCATACGAGGGGGTCCGTAAGAGGCCCGGCAAGAGGTCCATGTTGCCCGGCGGGGTTCGATGAGGCCTGGTTGGATTTTATGGGCCAAGGAAGTGGAAACAGGCGATTTCGGCTCATTTCTGTGGGTGTTAGCCCACGAATTTGGCGCTGCATGGGGTTCCGGCGCAAGATTCTCGAAAATTCATACGAGGGGGTCCGCAAGTGGCCCGGCAAGAGGTTCATGTTGCCCGGCGGGGTTGGATGAGGCCTGGTTGGATTTTATGGGCCAAGGAAGTGGAAACAGGCGATTTCGGCTCATTTCTGTGGGTGTTAGCCCACGGATTCTGGCGCTGCATGGGGTTCCGGCGCAAGATTCTCGAAAAATCATACAAGGGGCTCCGCAAGAGGCCCGGCAAGAGGTCCATGTTGCTAGGCGGGGTTGGATGAGGCCTGGTTGGATTTTATGGGCCAAGGAAGTGGAAACAGGCGATTTCGGCTCATTTCTGTGGGTGTTAGCCCACGGATTCTGGCGCTGCATGGGGTTCCGGCGCAAGATTCTCGAAAAATCATACGAGGGGGTCTGTAAGAGGCCCGGAAAGAGGTCCATGTTGCCCAGCGGGGTTGGATGAGGCCTGGTTGGATTTTATGGGCCAAGGAAGTGGAAACAGGCGATTTTGACTCATTTCTGTGGGTGTTAGCCCACGGATTCTGGCGCTGCATGGGGTTCCGGCGCAAGATTCTCAAAAAATCATACGAGGGGGTCCGCAAGAGGCCCGGCAAGAGGTCCATGTTGCCCGGCGGGGTCTGATGAGGCCTGGTTGGATTTTATGGACCAAGGAAGTGGAAACCGGCGATTTCGGCTCTTTTCTGTGGGTGTTAGCCCACGGATTCGGGCGCTACATGGGGTTCCGGCGCAATATTCTCGAAAATTCATACGAGGGGGTCCGCAAGAGGCCCGGCAAGAGGTCCATGTTGTCCGGCGGGGTTGGATGAGGCCTGGTTGGATTTTATGGGCCAAGAAAGTGGAAACAGGCGATTTCGGCTCATTTCTGTGGGTGTTAGCCCACGGATTCTGGCGCTGCATGGGGTTCCGGCGCAAGATTCTCGAAAAATCATACGAGGGGGTCCGCAAGAGGCCTGGCAAAAGGTCCATGTTGCACGGCGGGGTTGTATGAGGCCTTGTTGGATTTTTTGGGCCAAGGAAGTGGAAACAGGCGATTTCAGCTCATTTCTGTGGTGTTAGCCTACGGATTCTGGCGCTGCATGGGGTTCCGGCGCAAGATTCTCGAAATATCATACGAGGGGGTCCGCAACAGGCCCGGCAAGCGGTCCATGTTGCCCGGCGGGTTTGGATGAGGCCTGGTTGGATTTTATGGGCCAAGGAAGTGGAAACAGGCGATTTCGGCTCATTTCTGTGGGTGTTAGCCCACGGATTCTGGCGCTGCATGGGGTTTCGGCGCAAGATTCTTGAAAAATCATACAAGGGGGTTCGCAAGAGGCCCGATAAAAGGTCCATGTTGCCCGGCAGGCTTGGATGAGGCCTGGTTGGATTTTATGGGCCAAGGAAGTGGAAACAGGCGATTTTGGCTCATTTCTGTGGGTGTTAGCCCACGGATTCTGGCGCTGCATGGGGTTTCGGCGCAAGATTCTTGAAAAAATCATACGAGGGGGTCCGCAAGAGGCCCGGCAAGAGGTCCATGTTGCCCGGCGGGGTTGGATGAGGCCTGGTTGGATTTATGGGCCAAGGAAGTGGAAACAGGCGATTTCGGCTCATTTCTGTGGTTGTTAGCCCACGGATTCTGGCGCTGCATGGGGTTCCGGCGCAAGATTCTCGAAAAATCATATGAGGGGGTCCGCAAGAGGCCCGACAAGAGGTCCATGTTGCCCGGCGGGGTTGGATGAGGCCTGGTTGGATTTTATGGGCCAAGGAAGTGGAAACAGGCGATTTCGGCTCATTTCTGTGGGTGTTAGCCCACGATTCTGGCGCTGCAATGGGGTTCTGGCGCAAGATTCTCGAAAAATCATACGAGGGGGTCCGCACGAGGCCCGGCAAGAGGTCCATGTTGCCCGGCGGGGTTGGATGAGGCCTGGTTGGATTTTATGGCCAAGGAAGTGGAAACAGGCGATTTCGGCTCATTTCTGTGGGTGTTAGCCCACGGATTCTGGCGCTGCATGGGGTTCCGGCGCAAGATTCTCGAAGAATCATACGAGGGGGTCCGTAAGAGGCCCGACAAGAGGTCCATGTTGCCCGGAGGGGTTGGATGAGGCCTGGTTGGATTTTATGGGCCAAGGAAGTGGAAACAGGCAATTTCGTCTCATTTCTGTGGGTGTTAGCCCACGGATTCTGGCGCTGCATGGGGTTCCCGCGCAAGATTCTCGAAAAATCATACGAGGGGGTCCACAAGAGGCCCGGCAAGAGGTCCATGTTGCCCAGCGGGGTTGGATGAGGCCTGGTTGGATTTTATGGGCCAAGGAAGTTGAAACAGGCGATATCGGCTCATTTCTGTGGGTGTTAGCCCACGGATTCTGGCGCTGCATGGGGTTCCGGCGCAAGATTCTCGAAGAATCATACGAGGGGGTCCTTAAGAGGCCCGGAAAGAGGTCCATGTTGCCCGGCGGGGTTGGATGAGGCCTGGTTGGATTTTATGGGCCAAGGAAGTGGAAACAGGCGATTTCGGCTCA
The DNA here is from genome assembly GCA_029948455.1 of Solanum rostratum. Lineage (NCBI taxonomy): Eukaryota > Viridiplantae > Streptophyta > Magnoliopsida > Solanales > Solanaceae > Solanum > Solanum rostratum. The sequence goes on from CM057046.1 coordinate 9,818,231, forward strand.
TTTCTGTGGGTGTTAGCCCACGGATTCTGGCGCTGCATGGGGTTCCGGCGCAAGATTCTCGAAAAATCATGCGAGGGGGTCCACACGAGGCCCGGCAAGAGGTCCATATTGCCCGGCGGGGTTGGATGAGGCCTGGTTGGATTTTATGGGCCAAGGAAGTGGAAACAGGCAATTTCGGCTCATTTCTGTGGGTGTTAGTCCATGGATTCTGGCGCTGCATGGGGTTTCGGCGCAAGATTCTCAAAAAATCATACGAGGGGTCCGCAAAAGGCCCGGCAAGAGGTCCATGTTGTCCGGCGGGGTTGGATGAGGCCTGGTTGGATTTTATGGGCCAAGGAAGTGGAAACAGGCGATTTCGGCTCATTTCTGTGGGTGCTAGCCCACGGATTCTGGCGCTGCATGGGGTTCCGACGCAAGATTCTCGAAAACTCATACGAGGGAGGTCCGCAAGAGGCCCGGCAAGAGGTTCAAGTTGCCCGGCGGGGTTGGATGAGGCCTGGTTGGATTTAATGGCCCAAGGAAGTGGAATCAGGCGATTTCGGCTCATTTTGTGGGTGTTAGCCCACGGATTCTGGCGCTTCATGGGGTTCCGGCGCAAGATTCTCGAAAAATCATACGAGGGGGTCCGCAAGAGGCCCGACAAAAGGTCCATGTTGCCCGGCGGGGTTGGATAAGGCCTGGTTGGATTTTATGGGCCAAGAAAGTGGAAACAGGCGATTTCGGCTCATTTCTGTGGGTGTTAGCCCACGGATTCTGGCGCTGCATGGGGTTCCGGCGCAAGATTCTCGAAAAATCATACGAGGGGGTCCGCACAAGGCCCGGAAAGAGGTCCATGTTGCCCGGCATGGTTGATGAGGCCTGGTTGGATTTTATGGGCCAAGGAAGTGGAAACAGGCAATTTTGGCTCATTTCTGTGGGTGTTAGCCCACGGATTCTGGCGCTGCATGGGGTTCCGGCGCAAGATTCTCGAAAAATCATACGAGGGGGTCCGCAAGAGGCCCGGCAAGAGGTCCATGTTGCCCGGCGGGGTTGGATGAGGCCTGGTTGGATTTTATGGGCCAAGGAAGTGGAAACAGGCGATTTCGACTCATTTCTGTGGGTGTTAGCCACGGATTCTGGCGCTGCATGGGGTTCCGGCGCAAGATTCTCGAAAAATCATACGAGGGGGTCCGTAAGAGGAGGGCCCTGCAGAGGATGGTCCAGGTGGGTTCCGGCGGGGGTTCGGAGTGGATGGGGGGGGGGGCCTGGTTTTGGATTTTTATGGGCCATGGATGTGGAAACAGGGCGATTTTGCTCATTTCTGTGGGTGTTAGCCAACGGATTCTGGCGCTGCAAGGGGTTCCGCGCGCAAGATTCTCGAAACATCATACGAAGGGGTCCGTAAAAGGCCCGGCAAGAGGTCCAATGTTGCTCGGCGGGTTGGATGAGGCCTAGTTGTATTTTATTGGCCAAGGAAGTGAAAACAGGCGATTTCGACTCATTTCTATAGGTGTTAGCCCACGATTCTGGCGCTGCATGGGGTTCCGGTGCAAGATTCTCAAAAAATCATACGAGGGGGTCCGCACGAGGCCCGAAAGAGGTCCATGTTGCCCGGCGGGGTTGGATGAGGCCTGGTTGGATTTTATGGGCCAGGAAGTGGAAACAGACGATTTCGGCTCATTTCTGTGGGTGTTAGCCCACGGATTCTGGCGCTGCATGGGGTTCCGGCGCAAGATTCTCGAAAAATCATACGAGGGGGTCCGCAAGAGGCCCGGCAAGAGGTCCATGTTGCCCGGCGGGGTTGGATGAGGCCTGGTTGGAGTTTATGGGCCAAGGAAGTGGAAACAGGCGATTTGGCTCATTCTGTGGGTGTTAGCCCACGGATTCTTGCGCTGCATGGGGTTCCGGCGCAAGATTCTCGAAAAATCATACGAGGGGTCCGTAAGAGGCCCGGCAAAAGGTCCATGTTGCCCGGCGGGGTTGGATGAGGCCTGGTTGGATTTTATGGGCCAAGGAAGTGGAAACAAGCGATTTCGGCACATTTCTGTGGGTGTTAGCCCACGGATTCTGGCGCTGCATGGGGTTCCGGCTCAAGATTCTCAAAAAATCATATGAGGGGGTCCTCAAGAGGCCCGGCAAGAGGTCCATGTTGCCCGGCGGGGTGGATGAGGCCTGGTTGGAGTTTATGGGCCAAGGAAGTGGAAACAGGCGATTTCGGCTCATTTCTGTGGGTGTTATCCCACGGATTCTAGCGCTGCATGGGGTTCCGGCGCAAGATTCTCGAAAAATCATACGAGGGGGTCCGCAAGAGGCCCAGCAAGAGGTCCATGTTGCCCGGCGGGGTTGGATGAGGCCTGGTTGGATATTATGAGCCAAAAAAGTGGAAACAAGCTATTTCGGCTCATTTCTGTGGGTGTTAGCCCACGGATTCTGGCACTGCATGGGGTTCCGGCGCAAGATTCTCAAAAAATCATATGACGGGGTCCGCAAGAGGCCCGGCAAGAGGTCCATGTTGCCCGGCGGGGTTGGATGAGGCCTGGTTAGATTTTATGGGCCAAGGAAGTGGAAACAGGCGATTTCGGATCATTTCTGTGGGTGTTAGCCCCCGGATTCTGGCGCTGCATGGGGTTCCAGCGCAGGATTCTCAAAAATCATACGAGGGGGTCCGTAAGAGGCCCGAAAAGAGGTCCATGTTGCCCGGCGGGGTTGGATGAGGCCTGGTTGGATTTTATGGGCCAAGGAAGTGGAAACAGGCGATTTCGGCTCATTTCTGTGGGTGTTAGCCACGGATTCTGGCGCTGCATGGGGTTCCGGCGCAAGATTCTCGAAAAATCATACGAGGGGGTCCGCAAGAGGCCCGGCAAGAGGTCCATGTTGCCCGGCGGGGTTGGATGAGGCCTGGTTGGATTTTATGGGCCAAGGAAGTGGAAACAGGCGATTTCGGCTCATTTCTGTGGGTGTAAAAATCATACGAGGGGGTCCGCAAGAGGCCCGGCAAGAGGTCCATGTTGCCCGGCGGGGTTGGATGAGGCTTGGTTGGATTTTATGGGCCAAGGAAGTGGAAACAGGCGATTTCGGCTCATTTCTGTGGGTGTTAGCCCACGGATTCTGGCGCTGCATGGGGTTCCGGCGCAAGATCTCGAGAAATCATACGAGGGGTCCGCAAGAGGCCCAGCAAGAGTTCCATGTTGCCCGGCGGGGTTGGATGAGGCTTGGTTGGATTTATGGGCCAAGGAAGTGGAAACAGGCGATTTCGGCTCATTTCTGTGGGTGTTAGCCCACGGATTCTGGCGCTGCATGGGGTTCCGGCGCAAGATTCTCAAAAAATCATACAAGGGGGTCCGCAAGAGGCCCGGCAAGAGGTCCATGTTTCCCGGCGGGGTTGGATGAGGCCTGGTTGGATTTTATGGGCCAAGGAAGTGGAAACAGGCGATTTCGGCTCATTTCTGTGGGTGTTAGCCCACGGATTCTGTCGCTGCATGGGGTTCCGGCGCAAGATTCTCGAAAAATCATACGAGGGGGTCCGCAAGAGGCCCGGCAAGAGGTCCATGTTGCCCGGCGGGGTTGGATGAGGCCTGGTTAGATTTTATGGGCCAAGGAAGTGGAAACAGGCGATTTCGGCTCATTTCTGTGGGTGTTAGCCCACGGATTCTGGCGCTGCATGGGGTTCCGGCGCCAGATTCTCAAAAAATCATACGAGGGGGTCCGCAAGAGGCCCGGCAAGAGGTCCATGTTGCCGGCGGGGTTTGATGAGGCCTGGTTGGATTTTATGGGCCAAGGAAGTGGAAACAGGCGATTTGGGCTCATTTCTGTGGGTGTTAGCCCACGGATTGTGGCGCTGCATGGGGTTCCAGCGCAAGATTCTCGAAAATTAATACGAGGGGGTCCGCAAGGGGCCCGACAAGAGGTCCATGTTGCCCGGCGGGGTTGGATGAGGCCTGGTTGGATTTTATGGGCCAAGGAATTGGAAACAGGCGATTTCGGCTCATTTCTGTGGGTGTTAGCCCACGGATTCTGGCGCTGCATGTGGTTCCGGCGCAAGTTTTTCAAAAAATCATACGAGGGGGTCCGCAAGAGGCCCGAAAAGAGGTCCATGTTGCCCGGCGGGGTTGGATGAGGCCTGGTTGGATTTTATGGGCCAAGGAAGTGGAAACAGGCGATTTCGGCTCATTTCTGTGGGTGTTAGCCCACGGATTCTGCCGCTGCATGGGGTTCTGGCGCAAGATTCTCGAAAACTCATACGAGGGGGTCCGCAAGAGGCCCGGCAAAAGGTCCATGTTGCCCGGCGGGGTTGGATTAGGCCTGGTTGGATTTTATGGGCCAAGGAAGTGGAAACCGGCGATTTCGGCTCATTTTTGTGGGTGTTAGCCCACGAATTCTGGCGCTGCATGGGGTTCCGGCGCAAGATTCTCAAAAAATCATACGACGGGGTCCGTAAGAGGCCCGGCAAGATGTCCATGTTGCCCGGCGGGGTTGGATGAGGCCTGGTTGGATTTTATGGGCCAAGGAAGTGGAAACAGGCGATTTCGGCTCATTTCTGTGGGTGTTAGCCCACGGATTTTGGCGCTGCATGGGGTTCCGGCGCAAGATTCTCGAAAAATCATACGAGGGGGTCCGCAAGAAGCCCGGCAAGAGGTCCATGTTGTCCGGCGGGGTTGGATGAGGCCTGGTTGGATTTTTTGGGTCAAGGAAGTGGAAACAGGCGATTTCAACTCATTTCTGTGGGTGTTAGCCCACGGATTCTAGCGCTGCATGGGGTTCCGGCGCAAGATTCTCGAAAAATCCTACGAGAGGGTCCGCACGAGGCCTGGCGAGAGGTCCATGTTGCCCGGCGGGGTTGGATGAGGCCTGGTTGGATTTTATGGGCCAAGGAAGTGGAAACAGGCGATTTGGGCTCATTTCTGTGGGTGTTAGCCCACGGATTCTGGCGCTGCATGGGGTTCCGGCGCAAGATTCTCGAAAAATCATACGAGGGGGTCCGTAAGAGGCCCGGCAAGAGGTCCATGTTGCCCGGCGGGGTTTGATGAGGCCTGGTTGGATGTTATGGGCCAAGGAAGTGGAGACAGGCGATTTCGGCTCATTTCTGTGGGTGTTAGCCCACGGATTCTGGCGCTGCATGGGGTTCCGGCGCAAGATTCTCGAAAAATCATACGAGGGGGTCCGTAAGAGGCCCGGCAAGAGGTCCATGTTGCCCGGCGGGGTTGGATGAGGCCTGGTTGGATTTTATGGGCCAAGGAAGTGGAAACAGGCGATTTCGGCTCATTTCTGTGGGTGTTAGCCCACGGATTCTGGCTCTGCATCGGGTTCCGGCGCAAGATTCTCGAAATATCATACGAGGGGGTCCGTAAGAGGCCCGGCAAGAGGTCCATGTTGCCCGGCGAGGTTGTATGAGGCCTGGTTGGATTTTATGGGCCAAGGAAGTGGAAACAGGCGATTTCGGCTCATTTCTATGGGTGTTAGCCCACGGATTCTGGCGCTGCATGGGGCTCCGGTGCAAGATTCTCGAAAAATCATACGAGGGGGTCCATAAGAGGCCCAACCCGCTGGTGTTGGATGAGGCCTGGTTGGATGTTATAGGCCAAGGAAGTGGAAACAGGCGATTTCGGCTAATTTCTGTGGGTGTTAGCCCACGGATTCTAGCGCTGCATGGGGTTCCGGTGCAAGATTCTCAAAAAATCATACGAGGGGGTCCGTAAGAGGCCCGGCAAGAGGTCCATGTTGCCCGGCGGGGTTGGATGAGGCCTGGTTGGATTTTATGGGCCAAGGAAGTGGAAACAGGCGATTTCAGCTCATTTCTGTGGGTGTTAGCCTACGGATTCTGGCGCTGCATCGGGTTCCGACGCAAGATTCTCGAAATATCATACGAGGGGGTCCGCAAAAGGCCCGGCAAGAGGTCCATGTTGCCCAGCGAGGTATGATGCCTGGTTGGATTTTATGGCCAAGGAAGTGGAAACAGGCGATTTCGGCTCATTTCTGTGGGTGTTAGCCCACGGATTCTGGCGCTGCATGGGGTTCCGGCGCAAGATTCTCGAAAAATCATACGAGGGGGTCCGTAAGAGGCCCGGCAAGAGGTCCATGTTGCCCGGCGGGGTTGGATGAGGTCTGGTTGGATTTTATGGGCCAAGGAAGTGGAAACAGGCAATTTCGGCTCATTTCTGCGGGTGTTAGCCCACGGATTCTGGCGCTGTATGGGGTTCTAGTGCCAGATTCTCGAAAAATCATACGAGGGGGTCCGCAAGAGGCTTGACAAGAGGTCCATGTTGCCCAACGGGGTTGGATGAGGCCTGGTTGGATTTTATGGGCCAAGGAAGTGGAAATAGGCGATTTCGGCTCATTTCTGTGGGTGTTAGCCCACGGATTCTGGCGCTGCATGGGGTTCCGGCGCAAGATTCTCGAAAAATCATACGAGGGGGTCCGCACGAGGCCCGGCAAGAGGTTCTTTTTTCCCGGCGGGGTTGGATGAGGCCTGGTTGGATTTTATGGGCCAAGGAAATGGAAACTGGCGATTTCGACTCATTTCTGTGGGTGTTAGCCCACGGATTCTGGCGCTGCATGGGGTTCCGGCTCAAGATTCTCGAAAAATCATACGAGGGGGTCCGTAAGAGGCCTGGCAAGAGGTCCATGTTGCCCGGCGGGGTTGGATGAGGCCTGGTTGGATTTTATGGGCCAAGGAAGTGGAAACAGGCGATTTCGGCTCATTTCTGTGTGTGTTAGCCCACGGATTCTGGCGCTGCATGGGGTTCCGGCGCAAGATTCTCGAAAATTCATACGAGGGGGTCCGCAAGAAGCCCGGCAAGAGGTCCATGTTGTCCGGCGGGGTTGGATGAGGCCTGGTTGGATTTTATGGGCCAAGGAAGTGGAAACAGGCGATTTTGGCTCATTTCTGAACACACACAGATTCTGGCGCTGCATGGGGTTCCGGGGCAAGATTATCGAAAAATCATACGAGAGGGTCCGCACGAGGCCCGGCGAGAGGTCCATGTTGCCCGGCGGGGTTGGATGAGGCCTGGTTGGATTTTATGGGCCAAGGAAGTGGAAACAGGCGATTTCGGCTCATTTCTATGGGTGTTAGCCCACGGATTCTGGCACTGCATGGGGTTCCGGCGCAAGATTCTCGAAAATTCATATGAGGGGGTCCGCAAGAGGCCCGGCAAGAGGTCCATGTTGCCCGGCGGGGTTGGATGAGGCCTGGTTTGATTTTATAGGCCAAGGAAGTGGAAACAGGCGATTTCGGCTCATTTCAGTGGGTGTTAGCCCACGGATTCTGGCGCTGCATGGGGTTCCGGCGCAAGATTCTCGAAAATTCATACGAGGGGGTCCGCACGAAGCCCGACAAGAGGTCCATGTTGCCCGGCAGGGTTGGATGAGGTCTGGTTGGATTTTATGGGCCAAGGAAGTGGAAACAGGCGATTTCGGCTCATTTCTGTGGGTGTTAGCCCACGGATACTGGCGCTGCATGGGGTTTCGGCGCAAGATTCTCGAAAACTCATATGAGGGGGTCCGTAAGAGGCCCGACAAGAGGTCCATGTTGCCCGGCGGGGTTGGATGAGGCCTGGTTGGATTTTATGGGCCAAGGAAGTGGAAACAGGCGATTTCGGCTTATTTCTGAGGGTGTTAGCCCACGGATTCTGGCGCTGCATGGGGTTCCGGTGCAAGATTCTCGAAAAATCATACGAGGGGGTCCGTAAGAGGCCCGACAAGAGGTCCATGTTGCCCAGCGGGGTTGGATGAGGCCTGGTTGGATTTTATGGGCCAAGGAAGTGGAAAAAGGCGATTTCGGCTCATTTCTGAGGGTGTTAGCCCACGGATTCTGGCGCTGCATGGGGTTCCGGTGCAAGATTCTCGAAAAATCATACGAGGGGGTCCGTAAGAGGCCCGGCAAGAGGTTCATGTTGCTCGGCGGGGTTGGATGAGGCCTGGTTGGATTTTATGGGCCAAGGAAGTGGAAACAGGCGATTTCGGCTCATTGTGTTAGCCCATGGATTCTGGCGCTGCATGGGGTTCCAGCGCAAGATTCTCGAAAAATCATACGAGGGGGTCCGCAAGAGGCCCAGCAAGAGGTCCATGTTGCCCGGCGGGGTTAATTGAGGCCTGGTTGGATTTTATGGGCCAAGGAAGTGGAAATAGGCGATTTTGGCTCATCTTTGTGAGTGTTAGCCCACGGATTCTGGCGCTGCATGGGGTTCCGACGCAAGATTCTCGAAAAATCATACGAGGGGGTCCGCAAGAGGCCCGGCAAGAGGTCCATGTTGCCCGGCGGGGTTGGATGAGGCCTGGTTGGATTTTATGGGCCAAGGAAGTGGAAACAGGCGATTTCGGCTCATTTCTGTGGGTGTTAGCCCACGGATTCTGGCGCTGCATGTGGTTCCGGCGCAAGATTCTCGAAAAGACATACGAGGGGGTCCGTAAGAGGCCCGGCAAGAGGTCCATGTTGCCCGGCGGGGTTGGATGAGGCCTGGTTGGATTTTATGGGCCAAGGAAGTGGAAACAGGCAATTTCGGCTCATTTCTGCGGGTGTTAGCCCACGGATTCTGGCGCTGCATGGGGTTCTAGTGCAAGATTCTAGAAAAATCATATGAGGGGGTCCGCATGAGGCTTGACAAGAGGTCCATGTTGCCCAGCGGGGTTGGATGAGGCCTGGTTGGATTTTATGGGCCAAGGAAGTGGAAATAGGCGATTTCGGCTCATTTCTGTGGGTGTTAGCCCACGGATTCTGGCGCTGCATGGGGTTCCGGCGCAAGATTCTCGAAAACTCATACAAGGGGGTCTGTAAGAGGCCCGACAAGAGGTCCATGTTGCCCGGCGGGGTTGGATGAGGCCTGGTTGGATTTTATGGGCCAAGGAAGTAGAAACATGCAATTTCGGCTCATTTCTGTGGGTGTTAGCCCACGGATTCTGGCGCTGCATGGGGTTCCGACGCAAGATTCTCGAAAAATCATACGAGGGGGTCCGTAAGAGGCCCGGAAAGAGGTCCATGTTGCCCGGCGGGGTTGGATGAGGCCTGGTTGGATTTTATGCGCCAAGGAAGTGGAAACAGGCGATTTCGGCTCATTTCTGTGGGTGTTAGCCCACGGATTCTGGCGCTGCATGGGGTTCCGGTGCAAGATTCTCGAAAATTCATACGAGGGGGTCCGCAAGAGGCCCGACAAGAGGTCCATGTTGCCCGGCGGGGTTGGATGAGGCCTGGTTGGATTTTATGGGCCAAGGAAGTGGAAACAGGCGATTTCGGCTCATTTCTGTGGGTGTTAGCCCACGGATTCTGGCGCTGCATGGGGTTCCGGCGCAAGATTATCGAAAAATCATACGAGGGGGTCCGCACGAGGCCCGGCAAGAGGTCCATGTTGCCCGGCGGGGTTGGATGAGGCCTGGTTGGATTTTATGGGCCAAGGAAGTGGAAACAGGCGATTTCGGCTCATTTCTGTGGGTGTTAGCCCACGGATTCTGGCGCTGCATGGGGTTCCGGCGCAAGATTCTCAAAAATTCATATGAGGGGGGTCCGCAAGAGGCCCGGCAAGAGGTCCATGTTGCCCGGCGGGGTTGGATGAGGCCTGGTTGGATTTTATGGGCCAAGGAAGTGGAAACAGGCGATTTCGGCTCATTTCTGTGGGTGTTAGCCCACGGATTCTGGCGCTGCATGGGGTTCCGGCGCAAGATTCTCGAAAATTCATACGAGGGGGTCCGCACGAAGCCCGGCAAGAGGTCCATGTTGCCCGGCAGGGTTGGATGAGGCCTGGTTGGATTTTATGGTCCAAGGAAGTGGAAACAGGCGATTTCGGCTCATTTCTGTGGGTGTTAGCCCACGGATATTGGCGCTGCATGGGGTTTCGGCGCAAGATTCTCGAAAAATCATATGAGGGGGTCCGTAAGAGGCCCGACAAGATGTCCTTGTTGCCCGGCGGGGTTGGATGAGGACTGGTTGGATTTTATGGGCCAAGGAAGTGGAAACAGGCGATTTCGGCTCATTTCTGAGGGTGTTAGCCCACGGATTCTGGCGCTGCATGGGGTTCCGGTGCAAGATTCTTGAAAAGTCATACGAGGGGGTCCGTAAGAGGCCCGGCAAGAGGTCCATGTTGCCCGGCGGGGTTGGATGAGACCTGGTTGGATTTTATGGGCCAAGGAAGTGGAGACAGGCGATTTCGGCTCATTGTGTTAGCCCATGGATTCTGGCGCTGCATGGGGTTCCAGCGCAAGATTCTCGAAAAATCATACGAGGGGGTCCGCACGAAGCCCGGCAAGAGGTCCATGTTGCCCGGCGGGGTTGGATGAGGCCTGGTTGGATTTTATGGGCCAAGGAAGTGGAAATAGGCGATTTTGGCTCATTTTTGTGAGTGTTAGCCCACGGATTCTGGCGCTGCATGGGGTTCCGGCGCAAGATTCTCGAAAAATCATACGAGGGGTCCGCAAGAGGTCCGGCAAGAGGTCCATGTTGCCCGGCAGGGTTGGATGAGGCCTGGTTTGATTGTATGGGCCAAGGAAGTGGAAACAGGCGATTTCGGCTCATTTCTGTGGGTGCTAGCCCACGGATTCTGGCGCTGCATGGGGTTCCGGCGCAAGATTCTCAAAATATCATACGAGGGGGTCCGTAAGAGGCTTGACAAGAGGTCCATGTTGCCCGGCGGGGTTGGATGAGGCCTAATTGGATTTTATGGGCCAAGGAAGTGAAAACAGGCGATTTCGGCTCATTTCTGTGGGTGTTAGCCCACGGATTCTGGCGCTGCATGGGGTTCCGGTGCAAGATTCTCGAAAATTCATACGAGGGGGTCCGCAAGAGGCCCGACAAGAGGTCCATGTTCCCCGGCGGGGTTGGATGAGGCCTGGTTGGATTTTATGGGCCAAGGAAGTGGAAACAGGCGATTTCGACTCATTTTTGTGGGTGTTAGCCCACGGATTCTGGCGCTGCATGGGGTTCCGGCGCAAGATTATCGAAAAATCATACGAGGGGGTCTGCACGAGGCCCGGCAAGAGGTCCATGTTGCCCGGCGGGGTTGGATGAGGCCTGGTTGGATTTTATGGGCCAAGGAAGTGGAAACAGGCGATTTCGGCTCATTTCTGTGGGTGTTAGCCCACGGATTCTGGCGCTGCATGGGGTTCCGGCGCAAGATTCTCAAAAATTCATATGAGGGGGTCCGCAAGAGGCCCGGCAAGAGGTCCATGTTGCCCGGCGGGGTTGGATGAGGCCTGGTTGGATTTTATGGGCTAAGGAAGTGGAAATAGGCGATTTCGGCTCAATTTTGTGAGTGTTAGCCCACGGATTCTGGCGCTGCATGGGGTTCCGGCGCAAGATTCTCGAAAAATCATACGAGGTGGTCCGCAAGAGGCCCGGCAAGAGGTCCATGTTGCCCGGCAGGGTTGGATGAGGCCTGGTTTGATTGTATGGGCCAAGGAAGTAGAAACAGGCGATTTCGGCTCATTTCTGTGGGTGTTAGCCCACGTATTCTGGCGCTGCATGGGGGTTCCGGCGCAAGATTCTCAAAATATCTTACGAAGGGGTCCATAAGAGGCCCGGCAAGAGGTCCATGTTGCTCGGCGGGATTGGATGAGGCCTGGTTGGATTTTATGGGCCAAGGTAGTGGAAACAGGCGATTTTGGCTCATTTCTGTGGGTGTTAGCCCACGGATTCTTGCACTGCATCGGGTTCCAGCGCAAGATTCTCGAAAAATCATACGAGGGGGTCCGCAAGAGGCCTGGCAAGAGGTTTGCCCGGCGGGGTTGGATGAGGCATGGTTGGATTTTATGGGCCAAGGAAGTTGAAATAGGCGATTTCGGCTCATTTCTGTGGTTGTTAGCCCACGGATTCTGGCGCTGCATGGGGTTCTGGCGAAAGATTCTCGAAAAATCATACGAGGGGGTCCGTAAGAGGCCCATCAAGAGGTCCATGTTGCCCGGCGGGGTTGGATGAGGCCTAGCTGGATTTTATGGGCCAAGGAAGTGGAAACAGGCGATTTTGGCTCATTTCTGTCGGTGTTAGCCCACGGATTCTGGCGCTGCATGGGGTTCCGGCGCAAGATTCTTGAAAAATCATACGAGGGGGATTGCAAAAGGCCCGGCAAGAGGTCCATGTTGCCCGGCGGGGTTGGATGAGGCCTGGTTGGATTTTATGGGCCAAGGAAGTGGAAACAGGCGATTTTGGCTCATTTCTGTGGGTGTTAGCCCACGGATTCTGGCGCTGCATGGGGTTCCGACGCAAGATTCTCGAAAAATCATACGAGGGGTCCGTAAGAGGCCCGGCAGGAGGTCCATGTTGCCCGACGGGGTTAGATGAGGCCTGGTTGGATTTTATGGGCAAAGGAAGTGGAAACAGGCGATTTCGGCTCATTTCTGTGGGTGTTAGCCACGGATTCTGGCGCTGCATGGGGTTCCGGCGCAAGATTCTCGAAAAATCATACGAGGGGGTCCGCAAGAGGCCCGAAAAGAGGTCCATGTTGCCCGGCGGGGTTGGATGAGGCCTGGTTGGATTTTATGGGCCAAGGAAGTGGAAACAGGCGATTTCGACTCATTTCTGTGGTGTTAGCCCACGGATTCTGGCGCTGCATGGGGGTTCCAGCGCAAGATTCTCGAAACATCATACAAGGGGGTCCGAAAGAGGCCCGGCAAGAGGTCCATGTTGCCCGGCGGGGTTAGATGAGGCCTGGTTGGATTTTATGGGCCAAGGAAGTGGAAACAGGTAATTTCGGCTCATTTCTGTGGGTGTTAGCCCACGGATTCTGGCGCTGCATGGGGTTCCGGTGCAAGATTCTTGAAAAGTCATACGAGGGGGTCCGTAAGAGGCCCGGCAAGAGGTCCATGTTGCCCGGCGGGGTTGGATGAGGCCTGGTTGGATTTTATGGGCCAAGGAAGTGGAAACAGGCGATTTCGGCTCATTGTGTTAGCCCATGGATTCTGGCGCTGCATGGGGTTCCAGCGCAAGATTCTCGAAAAATCATACGAGGGGGGTCCGCACGAAGCCCGGCAAGAGGTCCATGTTGCCCAGCGGGGTTGGATGAGGCCTGGTTGGATTTTGTGGGCCAAGGAAGTGGAAATAGGCGATTTTGGCTCATTTTTGTGAGTGTTAGCCCACGGATTCTGGCGCTGCATGGGGTTCCGGTGCAAGATTCTCGAAAAATCATACGAGGGGGTCCGCAAGAGGTCCGGCAAGAGGTCCATGTTGCCCGGCAGGGTTGGATGAGGCCTGGTATGATTGTATGGGCCAAGGAAGTGGAAACAGGCGATTTCGGCTCATTTCTGTGGGTGCTAGCCCACGATTCTGGCGCTGCATGGGGTTCCGGCGCAAGATTCTCAAAATATCATACGAGGGGGTCCGTATGAGGCCCGGCAAGAGGTCCATGTTGCCCGGCGGGGTTGGATGAGGCCTGATTGGATTTATGGGCCAAGGAAGTGAAAACAGGCGATTTCGGCTCATTTCTGTGGGTGTTAGCCCACGGATTCTGGCGCTGCATGGGGTTCCGGTGCAAGATTCTCGAAAATTCATACGAGGGGGTCCGCAAGAGGCCCGACAAGAGGTCCATGTTGCTTGGCAGGGTTGGATGAGGCCGGGTTGGATTTTATGGGCCAAGGAAGTGGAAACAGGCGATTCGGCTCATTTCTGTGGGTGTTAGCCCACGGATTCTGGCGCTTGCATGGGGTTCCGGCGCAAGATTATCGAAAAATCATACGAGGGGGTCCGCACGAGGCCCGACAAGAGGTCCATGTTGCCCGGCGGGGTTGGATGAGGCCTGGTTGGATTTTATGGGCCAAGGAAGTGGAAAACAGGCGATTTCGGCTCATTTCTGTGGGTGTTAGCCCACGGATTCTGGCGCTGCATGGGGTTCCGGCGCAAGATTCTCGAAAAATCATACGAGGGGGTCCGAAAGAGGCCCGGAAAGAGGTCCATGTTGCCCGGCGGGGTTAGATGAGGCCTGGTAGGATTTATGGGCCAAGGAAGTGGAAACAGGCAATTTCGGCTCATTTCTGTGGGTGTTAGCCCACGGATTCTGGCGCTGCATGGGGGTCCCGGCGCAAGATTCTCGAAAAATCATACGAGGGGGTCCGTAAGAGGCCCGACAAGAGGTCCATGTTGCCCGGAGGGGTTGGATGAGGCCTGGTTGGATTTTATGGGCCAAGGAAGTGGAAACAGGCGATTTCGGCTCATTTCTGTGGGTGTTAGCCCACGGATTCTGGCGCTGCATGGGGTTCCGGCGCATGATTCTCGAAATATCATACGAGGGGGTCCGCAAGAGGCCCGGCAAGAGGTCCATGTTTCCCGGCGGGGTTGGATGAGGCCTGGTTGGATTTTATGGGCCAAGGAAGTGGAAACAGGGGATTTCGGCTCATTTCTGTGGGTGTTAGCCCACGGATTCTGGCGCTGCATGGGGTTCCGGCGCAAGATTCTCGGAAAATCATACGAGGGGGTCCGCAAGAGGCCCGGCCAAGAGGTCGATGTTGCCCTGCGGGGTTGGATAAGGCCTGGTTGGATTTTATGGGCCAAGGAAGTGGAAACAGGCGATTTCGGCTCATTTCTGTGGGTGTTAGCCCACGGATTCTAGCGCTGCATGGGGTTCCAGCGCAAGATTCTCAAAACATCATACAAGGGGGTCAAAAGAGGCCCGGCAAGAGGTCCATGTTGCCCGGCGGGGTAGATGAGGCCTGGTTGGATTTATGGGCCAAGGAAGTGGAAACAGGCGATTTCGGCTCATTTCTGTGGGTGTTAGCCACGGATTCTGGCGCTGCATGGGGTCCCGGCGCAAGATTCTCGAAAAATCATACGAGGGGTCCGTAAGAGGCTAGCAAAGAGGTCCATGTTGCCCGGCGGGGTTGGATGAGGCCTGGTTGGATTTTATGAGCCAAGGAAGTGGAAACAGGCGATTTCGGCTCATTTCTGTGGGTGTTAGCCCACGGATTCTGGCGCTGCATGGGGTTCTGGCGCAAGATTCTCAAAATATCATACGTGGGGGTCCGCAAGAGGCCCGGCAAGAGGTCCATGTTGCCCAGCGGGGTTGGATGAGGCCTGGTTGGATTTTATGGGCCAAGGAAGTGGAAACAGGCGATTTTGGCTCATTTCTGTGGGTGTAGCCCACGGATACTGGCGCTGCATGGGGTTCCGGCACAAGATTCTCGAAAAATCATATGAGGGGGTCCGCAAGAGGCCCGACAAGAGGTCCATGTTGCCCGGCGGGGTTGGATAAGGCCTGGTTGGATTTTATGGGTCAAGGAAGTGCAAACAGGCGATTCCGGCTCATTTCTATGGGTGTTAGCCCACGGATTCTGGCGCTGCATGGGGTTCCGGCGCAAGATTCTCAAAATATCATACGAGGGGGTCCGCAAGAGGCCCGGCAAGAGGTCCATGTTGCCCGGCGGGGTTGGATGAGGCCTGGTTGGATTTTATGGGCCAAGGAAGTGGAAACAGGCGATTTTGGCTCATTTCTGTGGGTGTTAGCCCTCGGATTCTGGCGCTGCATGGGGTTCTGGCGCAAGATTCTCGAAAAATCGTACGAGGGGGTCCGTAAGAGGCCCGAAAAGAGCTCAATGTTGCCCGGAGGGGTTGGATGAGGCCTGGTTGGATTTTATAGGCCAAGGAAGTGGAAACAGGCGATTTCGGCTCATTTCTGTGGGTGTTAGCCCACGGATTCTGGCGCTGCATGGGGTTCCGGCGCAAGATTCTCGAAAACTCATACGAGGGGGTCCGTAAGAGGCCCGGCAAGAGGTCCATGTTGCCCGGCGGGGTTGGATGAGGCCTGGTTGGATTTTATAGGCCAAGGAAGTGGAAACAGGCGATTTCGGCTCATTTCTGTGGGTGTTAGCCCACGGATTCTGGCGCTGCATGGGGTTACGGCGCAAGATTCTCGAAAAATCATACGAGGGGGTCCATAAGAGGCCCGGCAAGAGGTCCATGTTTCCCGGCAGGGTTGGATGAAGCCTGGTTGGATTTTATGGGCCAAGGAAGTGGAAATAGGCGATTTCGGCTCATTTCTGTGGGTGTTAGCCCACGGATTATGGCGCTGCATGGGGTTCCGGCGCAAGATTCTCAAAAAATCATACGAGGGGGTCCGCAAGAGGCCCGGCAAGAGATCTATGTTGCCCGGCGGGGTTGGATGAGGCCTGGTTGGATTTTATGGGCCAAGAAAGTGGAAACAGGCGATTTCGGCTTATTTCTGTAGGTATTAGCCCACGGATTCTGGCGCTGCATGGGGTTCCGGCGCAAGATTCTCAAAAAATCATACGAGGGGGTCCGTAAGAGGCCCGGAAAGAGGTCCATGTTGCCCGGCGGGGTTAGATGAGGCCTGGTTGGATTTTATGGGCAAAGGAAGTGGAAACAGGCGATTTCGGCTCATTTCTGTGGGTGTTAGCCCACGGATTCTGGCGCTGCATGGTGTCCCGGCGCAAGATTCTCGAAAAATCATACGAGGGGGTCCGTAAGAGGCCCGGCAAGAGGTCCATGTTGCCCGGCAGGGTGAGATGAGGCCTGGTTGGATTTTATGGGCCAAGGAAGTGGAAACAGGCGATTTCGACTCATTTCTGTGGGTGTTAGCCCACGGATTCTGGCGCTGCATGGGGTTCCGGCGCAAGATTCTCAGAATATCATACGAGGGGGTCCGCAAGAGGCCCGGTAAGAGGTCCATGTTGCCCGGCGGGGTTGGATGAGGCCTGGTTGGATTTTATGGGCCAAGGAAGTGGAAACAGGCGATTTTGGCTCATTTCTGTGGGTGTTAGCCCACGTATTCTGGCGCTGCATGGGGTTCCAGTGCAAGATTCTCGAAAAATCATACGAGGGGGTCCGTAGGAGGCCTGGCAAGAGCTCCATGTTTCCCGGCGGGGTTGGATGAGGCCTTGTTGGATTTTATGGGCCAAGGAAGTGGAAACAGGCGATTTCGGCTCATTTATGTGGGTGTTAGCCCACGGATTCTGGCGCTGCATGGGGATCCGGTGCAAGATTCTCGAAAAATCATACGAGGGGGTCCGCAAGAGGCTCGGCAAGAGGTCCATGTTGCCCGGCGGGGTTGGATGAGGCCTGGTTGGATTTTATGGGCCAAGGAAGTGGAAACAGGCGATTTCGGCTCATTTCTGTGGGTGTTAGCCCACGGATTCTGGCGCTGCATGGGGTTCCGACGCACGATTCTCGAAAAATCATACGAGGGGGTCCGCAAGAGGCCCGGCAAGAGGTCCATGTTTCCCGGCGGGGTTGGATGAGGCCTGGTTGGATTTTATGGGCCAAGGAAGTGGAAACAGGCGATTTCGGCTCATTTCTATGGGTGTTAGCCTACGGATTCTGGCGCTGCATGGGGTTCCGGCGCAAGATTCTCGAAAAATAATACGAGGGGGTCCGTAAGAGGCCCCGCAAGAGGTCCATGTTGCCCGGCGGGGTTGGATGAGGCCTGGTTGGATTTTATGGGCCAAGGAAGTGGAAACAGGCGATTTCGGCTCATTTCTGTGGGTGTTAGCCCACGGATTCTGGCGCTGCATGGGGTTCCGGCGCAAGATTCTCAAAAAATCATACGAGGGGGTCCGCAAGAGGCCCGGCAAGAGGTCCATGTTGCCCGGTGGAGTTGGATGAGGCCTGGTTGGATTTTATGGGCCAAGGAAGTGGAAACAGGCGATTTCTGCTCATTTCTGTGGGTGTTAGCCCACGGATTCTGGCGCT
The DNA here is from genome assembly GCA_029948455.1 of Solanum rostratum. Lineage (NCBI taxonomy): Eukaryota > Viridiplantae > Streptophyta > Magnoliopsida > Solanales > Solanaceae > Solanum > Solanum rostratum. Next base: position 9,835,824 of record CM057046.1, read on the forward strand.
TCATGGGGTTCCGGCGCAAGATTCTCGAAAAATCATACGATGGGGTCCGAAAGAAGCCCAGCAAGAGGTCCATGTTGCCCGGCGGGGTGGGATGAGGCCTGGTTGGATTTTATGGGCCAAGGAAGTGGAAATAGGCGATTTCGGCTCATTTCTGTGGGTGTTAGCCCACGAATTCTGGCGCTGCATGGGGTTCCGGCGCAAGATTCTCGAAAAATCATACGAGGGGGTCCGCAAGAGGCCCGATAAGAGGTCCATGTTGCCCGGCGGGGTTGGATGAGTCCTGGTTGGATTTTATGGGCCAAGGAAGTGGAAACAGGCGATTTCGGCTCATTTCTGTGGGTGTTAGCCCACGGATTCTGGCGCTGCATGGGGTTTCGGCGCAAGATTCTCGAAAAATCATACGAGGGGGTCTGCAAGAGGCCCGGCAAGAGGTCCATGTTGCCTGGCGGGGTTGGATGAGGCCTGGTTGGATTTTATGGGCCAAGGAAGTGGAAACAGGCGATTTCGGCTCATTTCTGTGGGTGTTAGCCCACGGATTCTGGCGCTGCATGGGGTTCCGGCGCATGATTTTCGAAAAATCATACGAGGGGGTCCGTAAGAGGCCCGGCAAGAGGTCCATGTTGCCCGGCGGGGTTGGATGAGGCCTGGTTGGATTTTATGGGGCAAGGAAGTGGAAACAGGCGATTTCGGCTCATTTCTGTGGGTGTTAGCCCACGGATTCTGGCGTTGCATGGGGTTCTGGGGCAAGATTCTAGAAAAATAATACGAGGGGGTCCGCACGAGTCCCGGCAAGAGGTCCATGTTGCCCGGCGGGGTTGGATGAGGCCTGGTTGGATTTTATGGGCCAAGGAAGTGGAAACAGGCGATTTCGGCTCATTTCTGTGGGTGTTAGCCCACGGATTCTGGCGCTGCATGGGGTTCTGGTGCAAGATTCTCGAAAAATCATACGAGGGGTTCTGCAAGAGGCCCGGCAAGAGGTCCATGTTGCCCGACGGGGTTGGATGAGGCCTGGTTGGATTTTATGGGCCAAGGAAGTGGAAACAGGCGATTTTGGCTCATTTCTGTGGGTGTTAGCCCACGGATTCTGGCGCTGCAAGGGGTTCCGGCGCAAGATTCTCGAAAAATCATACGAGGGGGTCCGCAAGAGGCCCGGCAAGAGGTCCATGTTTCCCGGCGGGGTTGGATGAGGCTTGGTTGGATTTTATGGACCAAGGAAGTGGAAACAGGCGATTTCGGCTCATTTCTGTGGGTGTTAGCCCACGGATTCAGGCGCTGCATGGGGTTCCGGCGCAAGATTCTCGAAAAATCATACGTGGGGGTCCGTAATAGGCCCGGTAAGAGGTCCATGTTTCCCGGCGGGGTTGGATGTGGCCTGGTTGTATTTTATGGGCCATGGAAGTGAAAACAGGCGATTTTGGCTCATTTCTATGGGTGTTAGCCCACGGATTCTGGCGCTGCATGGGGTTCCGGTGCAAGATTCTCGAAAATTCATACGAGGGGGTCCGCAAGAGGCCCGACAAGAGGTCCATGTTGCTTGGCGGGGTTGGATGAGGCCGGGTTGGATTTTATGGGCCAAGGAAGTGGAAACAGGCGATTTCGGCTCATTTCTGTGGGTGTTAGCCCACGGATTCTGGCGCTGCATGGGGTTCCGGCGCATGATTTTCGAAAAATCATACGAGGGGGTCCGTAAGAGGCCCGGCAAGAGGTCCATGTTGCCCGGCGGGGTTGGATGAGGCCTGGTTGGATTTTATGGGGCAAGGAAGTGGAAACAGGCGATTTCGGCTCATTTCTGTGGGTGTTAGCCCACGGATTCTGGCGCTGCATGGGGTTCTGGGGCAAGATTCTAGAAAAATAATACGAGGGGGTCCGCACGAGTCCCGGCAAGAGGTCCATGTTGCCCGGCGGGGTTGGATGAGGCCTGGTTGGATTTTATGGGCCAAGGAAGTGGAAACAGGCGATTTCGGCTCATTTCTGTGGGTGTTAGCCCACGGATTCTGGCGCTGCATGGGGTTCTGGTGCAAGATTCTCGAAAAATCATACGAGGGGTTCTGCAAGAGGCCCGGCAAGAGGTCCATGTTGCCTGGCGGGGTTGGATGAGGCCTGGTTGGATTTTATGGGCCAAGGAAGTGGAAACAGGCGATTTTGGCTCATTTCTGTGGGTGTTAGCCCACGGATTCTGGCGCTGCAAGGGGTTCCGGCGCAAGATTCTCGAAAAATCATACGAGGGGGTCCGCAAGAGGCCCGGCAAGAGGTCCATGTTTCCCGGCGGGGTTGGATGAGGCTTGGTTGGATTTTATGGACCAAGGAAGTGGAAACAGGCGATTTCGGCTCATTTCTGTGGGTGTTAGCCCACGGATTCAGGCGCTGCATGGGGTTCCGGCGCAAGATTCTCGAAAAATCATACGTGGGGGTCCGTAATAGGCCCGGCAAGAGGTCCATGTTTCCCGGCGGGGTTGGATGAGGCCTGGTTGGATTTTATGGGCCATGGAAGTGAAAACAGGCGATTTCGGCTCATTTCTATGGGTGTTAGCCCACGGATTCTGGCGCTGCAAGGGGTTCCGGCGCAAGATTCTCGAAAAATCATGTGAGGGGGTCCGCAAGAGGCCCGGAAAGAGGTCCATGTTGCCCGGCGGGGTTGGATGAGGCTTGGTTGGATTTTATGGGCCAAGGAAGTGGAAACAGGCGATTTCGGCTCATTTCTGTGGGTGTTAGCCCATGGATTCTGGCGCTGCATGGGGTTCCGGCGCAAGATTCTCGAAAAATCATACGAGGGGGTCCGTAAGAGGCCCGGCAAGAGGTCCATGTTGCCCGGCGAGGTTGGATGAGGCCTGGTTGGATTTTATGGGCCAAGGAAGTGGAAACAGGCGATTTCGACTCATTTCTGTGGGTGTTAGCCCACGGATTCTGGCGCTGCATGGAGTTACGTCGCAAGATTCTCAAAAAATCATACGAGGGGGTCCGTAAGAGGCCCGGCAAGAGGTCCATGTTGCCCGGCGGGGTTGGATGAGGCCTGGTTGGATTTTATGGGCCAAGGAAGTGGAAACAGGCGATTTCGGCTCATTTCTGTGGGTGTTAGCCCACGGATTCTGGCGCTGCATGGGGTTCCGGCGCAAGATTCTCGAAACATCATACGAGGGGGTCCGCAAGAGGCCCGGCAAGAGGTCCATGTTGCCCGGCGGGGTTGGACGAGGCCTGGTTGGATTTTATGGGCCAAGGAAGTGGAAACAGGCGATTTCGGCTCATTTCTGTGGTGTTAGCCCACGGATTCTGGCGCTGCATGGGGTTCCGGGGAAGGATTCTCGAAAAATCATACGAGGGGGTCCGCAAGAGGCCCGAAAAGAGGTCCATGTTGCCCGGCGGGGTTGGATGAGGCCTGGTTGGATTTTATGGGCCAAGGAACTGGAAACAGGGGATTTCGGCTCATTTCTGTGGGAGTTAGCCCACGGATTCTGGCGCTGCGTGGGGTTCCGGCGCAAGATTCTCGAAAAATCATACGAGGGGTCCGTAAGAGGCTCGGCAAGAGGTCCAAGTTGCACGGCAGGGTTGGATGAGGCCTGATTGGATTTTATGGGCCAAGGAAATGGAAACAGGCGATTTCGGCTCATTTTTGTGGGTGTTAGCCCACGGATTCTGGCGCTGCATGGGGTTCCGGCGCAAGATTCTCGAAAAATCATACGAGGGGGTCCGCAAGAGGCTCGGCAAGAGGTCCATGTTGCCCGGCGGGGTTGGATGAGGCCTGGTTGGATTTTATGGGCCAAGGAAGTGGAAACAGGCGATTTCGGCTCATTTCTGTGGGTGTTAGCCCACGGATTCTAGCGCTGCATGGGGTTTCGGCGCAGGATTCTCGAAAAATCATACGAGGGGGTCCGCACGAGGCCCAGCAAGAGGTCCATGTTGCCCGACGGGTTTGGATGAGGCCTAGTTGGATTTTATGGGCCAAGGAAGTGGAAACAGGCGATTTCGGCTCATTTCTGTGGGTGTTAGCCCACGGATTCTGGCGCTGCATGGGGTTCCGGCGCATGATTCTCGAAAAATCATACGAGGGGGTCCGTAAGAGGCCCGGCAAGAGGTCCATGTTGCCCGGCGGGGTTGGATGAGGCCTGGTTGGATTTTATGGGGCAAGGAAGTGGAAACAGGCGATTTCGGCTCATTTCTGTGGGTATTAGCCCACGGATTCTGGCGCTGCATGGGGTTCCGGCGCAAGATTCTCGAAAAATCATACGAGGGGGTCCGTAAGAGGCCCGGCAAGAGGTCCATGTTGCCCGGCGGGGTTGGATGAGGCCTGGTTGGATTTTATGGGCCAAGGAAGTGGAAACAGGCGATTTCGACTCATTTTTGTGGGTGTTAGCCCACGGATTCTGGCGCTGCATGGGGTTCCGGTGCAAGATTCTCGAAAAATCATACGAGGGGGTCCGCAAGGGCCCGGCAAGAGGTCCATGTTGCCTGGCGGGGTTGGATGAGGCCTGGTTGGATTTTATGGGCCAAGGAAGTGGAAACAGGCGATTTCGGCTCATTTTTGTAGGTGTTAGCTCACGGATTCTGGCACTGTATGGGGTTCCGGCGCAAGATTCTCAAAAAATCATATGAGGGGGTCCGCAAGAGGCCCGGCAAGAGGTCTATGTTGCTCGGCGGGGTTGGATGAGGCCTGGTTGGATTTTATGGGCCAAGGAAGTGGAAACAGGCGATTTCGGCTCATTTCTGTGGGTGTTAGCCCACAGATTCTTGCGCTGCATGGGGTTCCGGCGCAAGATTCTCGAAAAATCATACGAGGGGGTCCGCAAGAGGCCCCGAAAGAGGTCCATGTTGCCCGGCGGGGTTGGATGAGGCCTGGTTGGATTTTATGGGCCAAGGAAGTGGAAACAGGCGATTTCGGCTAATTTTTGTGGGTGTTAGCCCACGGATTCTGGCGCTGCATGGGGTTCCGGCGCAAGATTCTCGACAAATCATATGAGGGGGTCCGCACGAGGCCCGGCAAGAGGTCCATGTTTCCCGGCGGGGTTGGATGAGGCCTGGTTGGATTTTATGGGACAAAGAAGTGGAAACAGGCGATTTCGGCTCATTTCTGTGGGTGTTAGCCCACGGATTCTGGCGCTGCATGGGGTTCCGGGGCAAGATTCTAGAAAAATCATACGAGGGGGTCCGCACGAGGTCCGGCAAGAGGTCCATGTTGCCCGGTGGGGTTGGATGAGGCCTGGTTGGATTTTATGGGCCAAGGAAGTGAAAACAGGCGATTTCAGCTCATTTTTGTGGGTGTTAGCCCACGGATTCTGGCGCTGCATGGGGTTCCGGCGCAAGATTCTTGAAAAATCATACAAGGGGGTCCGCACGAGGCCCGGCAAGAGGTCCATGTTGCCCGGCGGGGTTCGATGAGGCCTGGTTGGATTTTATGGGCCAAGGAAGTGGAAACAGGCGATTTCGGCTCATTTCTGTGGGTGTTAGCCCACGGATTCTGGTGCTGCATGGGGTTCCGGCACAAGATTCTCGAAAAATCATATGAGGGGGTCCGCACGAGGCCCGACAAGAGGTCCATGTTGCCCAGCGGGGTTGGATGAGGCCTGGTTGGATTTTATGGGCCAAGGAAGTGGAAACAGGCGATTTCGGCTCATTTCTGTGGGTGTTAGCCCACGGATTCTGGCGCTGCATGGGGTTCCGGCGCAAGATTCTCGAAAAATCATTCGAGGGGGTCCGCAAGAGGCCCAGCAAGAGGTCCATGTTGCCCGGCGGGGTTGGATGAGGCCTGGTTGGATTTTATGGGCCAAGGAAGTGGAAACAGGCGATTTCGGCTCATTTCTGTGGGTGTTAGCCCACGGATTCTGGCGCTGCATGGGGTTACGGCGCAAGATTCTCGAAAAATCATACGAGGGGTTCCGTAAGAGGCCCGAAAGAGGTCCATGTTGCCCGGCGGGGTTGGATGAGGCCAGGTTGGATTTTATGGGCCAAGGAAGTGGAAACAGGCGATTTCGGCTCATTTCTGTGGGTGTTAGCCCACGGATTCTGGAGCTGCATGGGGTTCCGGCGCTAGATTCTCGAAAAATCATACGAGGGGGTCCGCAAGAGGCCCGGCAAGAGGTCCATGTTGCCCGGTGGGGTTGGACGAGGCCTGGTTGGATTTTATGGGCCAAGGAAGTGGAAACTGGCGATTTCGGCTCATTTCTGTGGGTGTTAGCCCATGGATTCTGGCGCTGCATGGGGTTCCGGTGCAAGATTCACGAAAAATCATATGAGGGGGTCCGCAAGAGGCCTGAAAAGAGGTCCATGTTGCCCGGCGGAGTTGGATGAGGCCTGGTTGGATTTTATGGGCCAAGGAAGTGGAAACAGGGGATTTCGGCTCATTTCTGTGGGTGTTAGCCCACGGATTCTGGCGCTGCATGGGGTTCCGGCGCAAGATTTTCGAAAAATCATACGAGGGGGTCCGCAAGAGGCCCGGCAAGAGGTCCATGTTGCTCGGCGGGGTTGGATGAGGCCTGGTTGGATTTTATGGGCCAAGGAAGTGGAAACAGGCGATTTCGGCTCATTTCTGTGGGTGTTAGCCCACGGATTCTGGCGCTGCAAGGGGTTTCGGCGCAAGATTCTTGAAAAATCATACGAGGGGGTCCGCACGAGGCCCGGCAAGAGGTCCATGTTGCCCAGAGGGGTTGGGTGAGGCCTGGTTGGATTTTATGGGCCAAGGAAGTGGAAACAGGCGATTTCGGCTCATTTCTGTGGGTGTTAGCCCACGGATTCTGGCGCTGCATGGGGTTCCGGCGCAAGTTTCTCAAAACATTATACGAGGGGGTTCGTAAGAGGCCCGGCAAGAGGTCCATGTTGCCCGGCGGGGTTGGATGAGGCCTGGTTGGATTTTATGGGCCAAGGAAGTGGAAACAGGCGATTTCGGCTCATTTCTATGGGTGTTAGCCCACGGATTCTAGCGCTGCATGGGGTTCCGGCGCAAGATTCTCGAAATCTCATACGCGGGGGTTCGTAAGAGGCCCGGCAAGAGGTCCATGTTGCCCGGCGGGGTTGGATGAGGCCTGGTTGGATTTTATGGACCAAGGAAGTGGAAACAGGCGATTTCGGCTCATTTCTGTGGGTGTTAGCCCACGGATTCTGGCGCTGCATGGGGTTCCGGCGCAAGATTCTCGAAAAATCATACGAGGGGGTCCGCAAGAGGCCCGGCAAGAGGTCCATGTTGCCCAGAGGGGTTGGATGAGGCCTGGTTTGATTTTATGGGCCAAGGAAGTGGAAACAAGCGATTTCGGCTCATTTCTGTGGGTGTTAGCCCACGGATTCTGGCGCTGCATGGGGTTCCGGCGCAAGATTCTCGAAAAATCATACGAAGGGGTCCGTAAGAGGCCCGGCAAGAGGTCCATGCTGCCCGGCGGGGTTGGATGAGGCCTGGTTTGATTTTATGGGGCAAGGAATTGGAAACAGGCGATTTCGGCTCATTTCTGTGGGTGTTAGCCCACGGATTCTGGCGCTGCATGGGGTTCCGGCGCAAGATTCTCGAAAAATCATACGAGGGGGTCCGCAAGAGGCCCGGCAAGAGGTCCATGTTGCTCGGCGGGGTTGGATGAGGCCTGGTTGGATTTTATGGGCCAAGGAAGTGGAAACATTTCGGCTCATTTCTGTGGGTGTTAGCCCACAGATTCTTGCGCTGCATGGGGTTCCGGCGCAAGATTCTCGAAAAATCATACGAGGGGGTCCGCAAGAGGCCCGGAAAGAGGTCCATGTGTCCCGGCGGGGTTGGATGAGGCCTGGTTGGATTTTATGGGCCAAGGAAGTGGAAACTGGAGATTTCGGCTCATTTTTGTGGGTGTTAGCCCACGGATTCTGGCGCTGCATCGGGTTCCGTCGCAAGATTCTCGAAAAATCATATGAGGGGGTCCGCACGAGGCCCGGCAAGAGGTCCATGTTTCCCGGCGGGGTTGGATGAGGCCTGGTTGGATATTATGGGACAAGGAAGTGGAAACAGGCGATTTCGGCTCATTTCTGTGGGTGTTAGCCCACGGATTCTGGCGCTGCATGGGGTTCCAGGGCAAGATTCTCGAAAGATCATACGAGGGGGTCCGCACAAGGCCCGACAAGAGGTCCATGTTGCCCGGCGGGGTTGGATGAGGCCTGGTTGGATTTTATGGGCCAAGGAAGTGAAAACAGGCGATTTCAGCTCATTTTTGTGGGTGTTAGCCCACGGATTCTGGCGCTGCATGGGGTTCCGGCGCAAGATTCTCGAAAAATCATACAAGGGGGTCCGCACGAGGCCCGGCAAGAGGTCCATGTTGCCTGGCGGGGTTGGATGAGGCCTGGTTGGATTTTATGGGCCAAGGAAGTGGAAACAGGCGATTTCGGCTCATTTCTATGGGTGTTAGACCACGGATTCTTGCGCTGCATGGGGTTCCGGCGCAAGATTCTTGAAAGATCATACGAGGGGGTCCGCAAGAGGCCCGGAAAGAGGTCCACGTTTCCCGGCGGGGTTAGATGAGGCCTGGTTGGATTTTATGGGCCAAGGAAGTGGAAACAGGAGATTTCGGCTCATTTTTGTGGGTGTTAGCCCACGGATTCTGGCGCTGCATGGGGTTCCGAGGCAAGATTCTCGAAAAATCATATGAGGGGGTCCGCACGAGGCCCGGCAAGAGGTCCATGTTTCCCCGCGGGGTTGGATGAGGCCTGGTTAGATTTTATGGGACAAGGAAGTGGAAACAGGCGATTTCGGCTCATTTCTGTGGGTGTTAGCCCACGGATTCTGGTGCTGCATGGGGTTCTGGCACAAGATTCTCGAAAAATCATACGAGGGGGTCCGCACGAGGCCCGGCAAGAGGTCCATGTTGCCCAGCGGGGTTGGATGAGGCCTGGTTGGATTTTATGGGCCAAGGAAGTGGAAACAGGCGATTTCGGCTCATTTCTGTGGGTGTTAGCCCACGGATACTGGCGCGGCATGGGGTTCCGGCGCAAGATTCTCGAAAAATCATACGAGGGGGTCCGCAAGAGGCCCGGCAAGAGGTCCATGTTGCCCGGCGGGGTTGGATGAGGCCTGGTTGGATTTTATGGGCCAAGGAAGTGGAAACAGGCGATTTCGGCTCATTTCTGTGGGTGTTAGCCCACGGATTCTGGCGCTGCATGGGGTTACGGCGCAAGATTCTCGAAAAATCATACGAGGGGGTCCGTAAGAGGCCCGGCAAGAGGTCCATGTTGCCCGGCGGGGTTGGATGAGGCCTGGTTGGATTTTATGGGCCAAGGAAGTGGAAACAGGCGATTTCGGCTCATTTCTGTGGGTGTTAGCCCACGGATTCTGGCGCTGCATGGAGTTCCGGCGCAAGATTCTCGAAAATTCATACGAGGGGGTCCGCAAGAGGCCCGGCAAGAGGTCCATGTTTCCCGGCGGGGTTGGATGAGGTCTGGTTGGAATTTATGGGCCAAGGAAGTGGAAACAGGCGATTTCGGCTCATTTCGGTGGGTGTTAGCCCACGGATTCTGGCGCTGCATGGGGTTTCGACGCAAGATTCTCGAAAAATCATACGAGGGGGTCCGTAAGAGGCCCGGAAAGAGGTCCATGTTCCCCGGCGGGGTTGGATGAGGCCTGGTTGGATTTTATGGGCCAAGGAAGTGGAAACAGGCGATTTCGGCTCATTTCTGTGGGTGTTAGCCCACGGATTCTGGCGCTCCATGGGGTTCCGGCGCAAGATTCTCGAAAAATCATACGAGGGGGTCTACAAGAGGCCCGGCAAGAGGTCCATGTTGCCCAGCGGGGTTGGATGAGGCCTGGTTGGATTTTATGGGCCAAGGAAGTGGAAACAGGCGATTTCGGCTCATTTCTGTGGGTGTTAGCCCACGGATACTGGCGCGGCATGGGGTTCCGGCGCAAGATTCTCAAAAAATCATACGAGGGGGTCCGCAAGAGGCCCGGCAAGAGGTCCATGTTGCCCGGCGGGGTTGGATGAGGCCTGGTTGGATTTTATGGGCCAAGGAAGTGGAAACAGGCGATTTCGGCTCATTTCTGTGGGTGTTAGCCCACGGATTCTGGCGCTGCATGGGGTTACGGCGCAAGATTCTCGAAAAATCATACGAGGGGGTCCGTAAGAGGCCCGGCAAGAGGTCCATGTTGCCCGGCGGGGTTGGATGAGGCCTGGTTGGATTTTATGGGCCAAGGAAGTGGAAACAGGCGATTTCGGCTCATTTCTGTGGGTGTTAGCCCACGGATTCTGGCGCTGCATGGAGTTCCGGCGCAAGATTCTCGAAAATTCATACGAGGGGGTCCGCACGAGGCCCGGCAAGAGGTCGATGTTGCCCAGCGGGGTTGGATGAGGACTGGTTGGAATTTATGGGCCAAGGAAGTGGAGACAGGCGATTTCGGCTCATTTCTGTGGGTGTTAGCCCATGGATTCTGGCGCGGCATGGGGTTCCGGCGCAAGATTCTCGAAAAATCATACGAGGGGGTCCGCAAGAGGCCCGGCAAGAGGTCCATGTTGCCCGGCGGGTTTGGATGAGGCCTGGTTGGATTTTATGGGCCAAGGAAGTGGAAACAGGCGATTTCGGCTCATTTCTGTGGGTGTTAGCCCACGGATTCTGGCGCTGCATGGGGTTACGGCGCAAGATTCTCGAAAAATCATACGAGGGGGTCCGTAAGATGCCCGGCAAGAGGTCCATGTTGCCCGGCGGGGTTGGATGAGGCCTGGTTGGATTTTATGGGCCAAGGAAGTGGAAACAGGCGATTTCGGCTCATTTCTGTAGTGTTAGCCCACGAATTCTGGCGCTGCATGGGGTTCCGGCGCAAGATTCTCGAAAAATCATACGAAGGGGTCCGCACGAGGCCCGGCAAGATGTCCATATTGCCCGGCGGGGTTGGATGAGGCCTGGTTGGATTTTATGGGCCAAGGAAGTGGAAATTGGCGATTTCGGCTCATTTCTGCGGGTGTTAGCCCACGGATTCTGGCGCTGCATGGGGTTCCGGCGCAAGATTCTCGAAAAATCATACGAGGGGGTCTACAAGAGGCCCGGCAAGAGGTCCATGTTGCCCGGCGGGGTTGGATGAGGCCTGGTTGGAATTTATGGGCCAAGGAAGTGGAGACAGGCGATTTCGGCTCATTTCTGTGGGTGTTAGCCCACGTATTCTGGCCCTGCATGGGGTTACGACGCAAGATTCTCGAAAAATCATACGAGGGGGTCCGTAAGAGGCTCGGCAAGAGGTCCATGTTGCCCGGCGGGGTTGGATGAGGCCTGGTTGGATTTTATGGGCCAAGGAAGTGGAAACAGGCGATTTCGGCTCATTTCTGTAGGTGTTAGCCCACGGATTCTGGCGCTGCATGGGGTTCCGGCGCAAGATTCTCGAAAAATCATACGAGGGGGTCCGTAAGAGGCCCGACAAGAGGTCCATGTTGCATGGCGGGGTTGGATGAGGCCTGTTATGGGCCAAGGAAGTGGAAACAGGCGATTTCGACTCATTTATGTGGGTGTTAGCCCACGGATTCTGGCGCTGCATGGGGTTCCGGCACAAGATTCTCGAAACCTCATACGAGGGGGTCCGCAAGAAGCCAGGCAAGAGGTCCATGTTGCATGGCGGGGTTGGATGAGGTCTGGTTAGATTTTATGGGCCAAGGAAGTGGAAACAGGCGATTTCGGCTCATTTCTGTGGGTGTTAGCCCACGAATTCTGGCGCTGCATGGGGTTCCGGCGCAAGATTCTAGAAAAATCATACGAGGGGGTCCGCACGAGGCCCGGTAAGAGGTCCATGTTGCCCGGCAGGGTTGGATGAGGCCTGGTTGGATTTTATGGGCCAAGGAAGTGGAAACAGGCGATTTCGGCTCATTTCTGTGGGTGTTAGCCCACGGATTCTGGTGCTGCATGGGGTTCCGGCGCAAGATTCTCGAAATATCATACGAGGGGGTCCGCACGAGGCCCGGCAAGAGGTCCATGTTGCCCGGAGGGGTTGGATGAGGCCTGGTTGGATTTTATGGGTCAAGGAAGTGGAAACAGGCGATTTTGGCTCATTTCTGTGGGTGTTAGCCCACGGATTCTGGCGCTACATGGGGTTCCGGCGCAAGATTCTCGAAAAATCATACGAGGGGGTCCGCACGAGGCCCGGCAAGAGGTCCATGTTGCCCGGCAGGGTTGGATAAGGCCTGGTTGGATTTTATGGGCCAAGGAAGTGGAAACGGGCGATTTCGGCTCATTTCTGTGGGTGTTAGCCCACGGATTCTGGCGCTGCATGGGGTTCCGATGCAAGATTCTCGAAAAATCATACGAGGGGGTCCGCACGAGGCCCGACAAGAGGTCCATGTTGCCCGGAGGGGTTGGATGAGGCCTGGTTGGATCTTATGGGCCAAGGAAGTGGAAACAGGCGATTTCGGCTCATTTCTGTGGGTGTTAACCCACGGATTCTGGCGCTACATGGAGTTCCGGCGCAAGATTCTCGAAAAATCATACGAGGGGGTCCACAAGAGGCCCGGCAAGAGGTCCATGTTGCCCGGCGGGGTTGGATGAGGCCTGGTTGGGATTTATGGGCCAAGGAAGTGGAAACAGGCGATTTCGGCTCATTTCTGTGGGTGTTAGCCCACGGATTCTGGCGCTGCATGGGGTTCCGGCGCAAGATTCTCAAAAAATCATACGAGGGGGTCCACAAGAGGCCCGGCAAGAGGTCCATGTTGCCCGGCGGGGTTGGATGAGGCCTGGTTGGAATTTATGGGCCAAGGAAGTGGAAACAGGCGATTTCGGCTCATTTCTGTGGGTGTTAGCCCACGCATTCTGGCGCTGCATGGGGTTTCGGCGCAAGATTCTCGAAAAATCATACGAGGAGGTCCGTAAGAGGCCCGACAAGAGGTCCATGTTGCCCGGCGGGGTTGGATGAGGCCTGGTTGGATTTTATGGGCCAAGGAAGTGGAAACATGCGATTTCGGCTCATTTATGTGGGTATTAGCCCACGGATTCTGGCGCTGCATGGGGTTCCGGCGCAAGATTCTCGAAAACTCATACGAGGGGGTCCGCAAGAGGCCAGGCAAGAGGTCCATGTTGCATGGCGGGGTTGGATGAGGTTTGGTTGGATTTTATGGGCCAAGGAAGTGGAAACAGGCGATTTCGGCTCATTTCTGTGGGTGTTAGCCCACGAATTCTGGCGCTGCATGGGTTTCCGGCGCAAGATTCTAGAAAAATCATACGAGGGGGTCTGCACGAGGCTCGGCAAGAGGTCCATGTTGCTCGGCAGGGTTGGATGAGGCCTGGTTGGATTTTATGGGCCAAGGAAGTGGAAACAGGCGATTTCGGCTCATTTCTGTGGGTGTTAGCCCACGAATTCTAGCGCTGCATGGGGTTCCGGCGCAAGATTCTCGAAAAATCATACGAGGGGGTCTGTACGAGGCCCGGCAAGAGGTCCATGTTTCCCGGCGGGGTTGGATGAGGCCTGGTTGGATTTTATGGGCCAAGGAAGTGGAAACAGGCGATTTCGGCTCATTTCTGTGGGTGTTAGCCCACGGATTCTGGCGCTGCATGGGGTTCCGGCGCAAGATTCTCGAAAAATCATACGAGGGGGTCCGCACGAGTCCCGGCAAGAGGTCCATGTTGCCCGGCGGGGTTGGATGTGGCCTGGTTGGATTTTATGGGCCAAGGAAGTGGAAACAGGCGATTTCGGCTAATTTCTGTGGGTGTTAGCCCACGGATTCTGGCGCTGCATGGGGTTCCGGCGCATGATTCTCGAAAAATTATACGAGGGGGTCCGCAAGAGGCCCGACAAGAGTTCCATGTTGCCCGGCGGGGTTGGATGAGGCCTGGTTTGATTTTATGGGCCAAGGAAGTGGAAACAGGCGATTTCGGCTCATTTCTGTGGGTGTTAGCCCACGGATTCTGGCGCTACATGGGGTTCCGGCGCAAGATTCTCGAAAAATCATACGAGGGGGTCCGCACGAGGCCCGGCAAGAGGTCCATGTTGCCCGGCAGGGTTGGATAAGGCCTGGTTGGATTTTATGGGCCAAGGAAGTGGAAACGGGCGATTTCGGCTCATTTCTGTGGGTGTTAGCCCACGGATTCTGGCGCTGCATGGGGTTCCGATGCAAGATTCTCGAAAAATCATACGAGGGGGTCCGCACGAGGCCCGACAAGAGGTCCATGTTGCCCGGAGGGGTTGGATGAGGCCTGGTTGGATCTTATGGGCCAAGGAAGTGGAAACAGGCGATTTCGGCTCATTTCTGTGGGTGTTAACCCACGGATTCTGGCGCTACATGGAGTTCCGGCGCAAGATTCTCGAAAAATCATACGAGGGGGTCCACAAGAGGCCCGGCAAGAGGTCCATGTTGCCCGGCGGGGTTGGATGAGGCCTGGTTGGGATTTATGGGCCAAGGAAGTGGAAACAGGCGATTTCGGCTCATTTCTGTGGGTGTTAGCCCACGGATTCTGGCGCTGCATGGGGTTCCGGCGCAAGATTCTCAAAAAATCATACGAGGGGGTCCACAAGAGGCCCGGCAAGAGGTCCATGTTGCCCGGCGGGGTTGGATGAGGCCTGGTTGGAATTTATGGGCCAAGGAAGTGGAAACAGGCGATTTCGGCTCATTTCTGTGGGTGTTAGCCCACGCATTCTGGCGCTGCATGGGGTTTCGGCGCAAGATTCTCGAAAAATCATACGAGGAGGTCCGTAAGAGGCCCGACAAGAGGTCCATGTTGCCCGGCGGGGTTGGATGAGGCCTGGTTGGATTTTATGGGCCAAGGAAGTGGAAACATGCGATTTCGGCTCATTTATGTGGGTATTAGCCCACGGATTCTGGCGCTGCATGGGGTTCCGGCGCAAGATTCTCGAAAACTCATACGAGGGGGTCCGCAAGAGGCCAGGCAAGAGGTCCATGTTGCATGGCGGGGTTGGATGAGGTTTGGTTGGATTTTATGGGCCAAGGAAGTGGAAACAGGCGATTTCGGCTCATTTCTGTGGGTGTTAGCCCACGAATTCTGGCGCTGCATGGGTTTCCGGCGCAAGATTCTAGAAAAATCATACGAGGGGGTCTGCACGAGGCTCGGCAAGAGGTCCATGTTGCCCGGCAGGGTTGGATGAGGCCTGGTTGGATTTTATGGGCCAAGGAAGTGGAAACAGGCGATTTCGGCTCATTTCTGTGGGTGTTAGCCCACGAATTCTAGCGCTGCATGGGGTTCCGGCGCAAGATTCTCGAAAAATCATACGAGGGGGTCTGTACGAGGCCCGGCAAGAGGTCCATGTTTCCCGGCGGGGTTGGATGAGGCCTGGTTGGATTTTATGGGCCAAGGAAGTGGAAACAGGCGATTTCGGCTCATTTCTGTGGGTGTTAGCCCACGGATTCTGGCGCTGCATGGGGTTCCGGCGCAAGATTCTCGAAAAATCATACGAGGGGGTCCGCACGAGTCCCGGCAAGAGGTCCATGTTGCCCGGCGGGGTTGGATGAGGCCTGGTTGGATTTTATGGGCCAAGGAAGTGGAAACAGGCGATTTCGGCTAATTTCTGTGGGTGTTAGCCCACGGATTCTGGCGCTGCATGGGGTTCCGGCGCAAGATTCTCGAAAAATCATACGAGGGGGTCCGCAAGAGGCCCGGCAAGAGGTCTTGCCCGGCGGGGTAGGATGAGGCCTGGTTGGATTTTATGGGCCAAGGAAGTGGAAACAGGTGATTTCAGCTCATTTCTGTGGGTGTTAGCCCACGGATTCTGGCGCTGCATGGGGTTCCGGTGCAAGATTCTCGAAAAATCATACGAGGGGGTCCGTAAGAGGCCCGGCAAGAGGTCCATGTTGCCCGGCGGGGTTGGATGAGGCCTGGTTGGATGTTATTGCCAAGGAAGTGGAAACAGGCAATTTCGGCTCATTTCTGTGGGTGTTAGCCCACGGATTCTGGCGCTGCATGGGGTTCCGGCGCAGGATTCTCGAAAAATCATACGAGGGGGTCCGCACGAGGCCCGGAAAGATGTCCATGTTGCCCGGCGGGGTTGGATAAGGCCTGGTTGGATTTTATGGGCCAAGGAAGTGGAAACAGGCGATTTCGGCTCATTTCTGTGGGTGTTAGCCCACGGATTCTGGCGCTGCATGGGGTTCCGGCGCAAGATTCTTGAAAATTCATACGAGGGGGTCCACAAGAGGCCCGACAAGAGGTCCATGTTGCCCGGCGGGGTTGGATGAGGCCTGGTTGGAATTTATGGGCCAAGGAAATGGAAACAGGCGATTTCGGCTCATTTCTGTGGGTGTTAGCCCACGGATTCTGGCGCTGCATGGGGTTCCGGCGCAAGATTCTCAAAAAATCATACGAGGGGGTCCGCAAGAGGCCCGGCAAGAGGTCCATGTTGCCCGGCGGGGTTGGATGAGGCCTGGTTGGATTTTATGGGCCAAGGAAGTGGAAACAGGCGATTTAGGCTCATTTCTGTGGGTGTCAGCCCACGAATTCTGGCGCTGCATGGGTTTCCGGCGCAAGATTATCGAAATATCATACGAGGGGGTCCGCAAGAGGCCCGGCAAGAGGTCCATGTTGCCCAACGGGGTTGGATGAAGCCTGGTTGGAATTTATGGGCCAAGGAAATGGAAACAGGCGATTTCGGCTCATTTCTGTGGGTGTTAGCCCACGGATTTTGGCGCTGCATGGGGTTCCGGCGCAAGATTCTCGAAAAATCATACGAGGGGGTCCGCAAGAGGCCCGGCAAGAGGTCCATGTTTCCCGGCGGGGTTGGATGAGGCCTGGTTGGATTTTATGGGCCAAGGAAGTGGAAACAGGCGATTTCGGCTCATTTCTGTGGGTGTTAGCCCACGGATTCTGGCGCTGCATGGGGTTCCGGCGCAAGATTATCGAAATATCATACGAGGGGGTCCGAAAGAGGCCCGGCAAGAGGTCCATGTTGCCTGGCGGGGTTGGATGAGGCCTGGTTGGATTTTATGGGCCAAGGAAGTGGAAACAGGCGATTTCGGCTTATTTCTATGGGTGTTAGCCCACGGATTCTGGCGCTGCATGGGGTTCCGGTGCAAGATTCTCGAAAAATCATACGAGGGGGTCCGCACGAGGCCCGGCAAGAGGTCCATGTTGCCCGGCGGGGTTGGATGAGGCCTGGTTCGATTTTATGGGCCAAGGAAGTAGAAACAGGCGATTTCGGCTCATTTTTGTGGGTGTTAGCCCACGGATTCTGGCGCTGCATGGGGTTCCGGCGCAAGATTCTCGAAAAATTATACGAGGGGGTCCGCAAGAGGCCCGGCATGAGTTCCATGTTGCCCGGCAGGGTTGAATGAGGCCTGGTTTGATTTTATGGGCCAAG
Organism: Solanum rostratum; assembly: GCA_029948455.1. Classification (NCBI taxonomy): domain Eukaryota; kingdom Viridiplantae; phylum Streptophyta; class Magnoliopsida; order Solanales; family Solanaceae; genus Solanum; species Solanum rostratum. The sequence goes on from CM057046.1 coordinate 9,853,030, forward strand.
GAAGTGGAAACAGGCGATTTCGGCTCATTTCTGTGGGTGTTAGCCCACGGATTCTGGCGCTGCATGGGGTTCCGGCGCAAGATTCTCGAAAAATCATACGAGGGGGTTTGTAAGAGGCCCGTCAAGAGGTCCATGTTGCCCGGCGGGGTTGGATGAGGCCTGGTTGGATTTTATGGGCCAAGGAAGTGGAAACAGGCGATTTCGGCTCATTTCTTTGGGTGTTAGCCCACGGATTCTGGCGCTGCATGGGGTTCCGGCGCAAGATTCTCAAATTATCTTACGAGGGGGTCCGCAAGTGGCCCGACAAGAGGTCCATGTTGCCCGGCGGGGTTGGATGAGGCCTGGTTGGATTTTATGGGCCAAGGAAGTGGAAACAGGCGATTTCGGCTCATTTCTGTGGGTGTTAGCCCACGGATTCTGGCGTTGCATGGGGTTCCGGCGCAAGATTCTCAAAAATTCATACGAGGGGGTCCGCAAGAGGCCTGGCAAGAGGTCCATGTTGCCATGCGGGGTTGGATGAGGCCTGGTTGGATTTTATGGGCCAAGGAAGTGGAAACAGGCGATTTCGGCTAATTTCTGTGGGTGTTAGCCCACGGATTCTGGCGCTGCATGGGGTTCCGGCGCAAGATTATCGAAATATCAAACGAGGGGGTCCGAAAGAGGCCCGGCAAGAGGTCCATGTTGCCCGGAGGGGTTGGATGAGGCCTGGTTGGTTTTTATGGGCCAAGGAAGTGGAAACAGGCGATTTCGGCTCATTTCTATGGGTGTTAGCCCACGGATTCTGGCGCTGCATGGGGTTCAGGTGCAAGATTCTCGAAAAATCATACGAGGGGGTCCGCACGAGGCCCGGCAAGAGGTCCATGTTGCCCGGCGGGGTTGGATGAGGCCTGGTTAGATTTTATGGGCCAAGGAAGTAGAAACAGGCGATTTCGGCTCATTTCTGTGGGTGTTAGCCCACGTATTCTGGCGCTGCATGGGGTTCCGGCGCAAGATTCTCGAAAAATCATACGAGTGGGTTTGTAAGAGGCCCGTCAAGAGGTCCATGTTGCCCGGCGGGGTTGGATGAGGCCTGGTTGGATTTTATGGGCCAAGGAAGTGGAAACAGGCAATTTCGGCTCATTTCTGTGGGTGTTAGCCCACGGATTCTGGCGCTGCATGGGGTTCCGGCGCAAGATTCTCAAATTATCTTACGAGGGGGTCCGCAAGTGGCCCGACAAGAGGTCCATGTTGCCCGGCGGGGTTGGATGAGGCCTGGTTGGATTTTATGGGCCAAGGAAGTGGAAACAGGCGATTTCGGCTCATTTCTGTGGGTGTTAGCCCACGGATTCTGGCGCTGCATGGGGTTCCGGCGCAAGATTCTCGAAAATTCATACGAGGGGGTCCGCAAGGGGCCTGGCAAGAGGTCCATGTTGCCCAGTGGGGTTGGATGAGGCCTGGTTGGATTTTATGGGCCAAGGAAGTGGAAACAGGCGATTTCGGCTAATTTCTGTGGGTGTTAGCACACGGATTCTGGCGCTGCATAGGGTTCCGGCGCAAGATTCTCAAAAAATCATACGAGGGGGTCCGCAAGAGGCCCGGCAAGAGGTCCATGTTGCCCGGCGGGGTTGGATGAGGCTTGGTTGGATTTTATGGGCCAAGGAAGTGGAAACAGGCGATTTCGGCTTATTTCTGTGGGTGTTAGACCACGGATTCTGGCGCTGCATGGGGTTCCGGCGCAAGATTCTCGAAAAATCATACTAGGGGGTCCGCACGAGGCCCGGAAAGAGGTCCATGTTGCCCGGCGGGATTGGATGAGGCCTGGTTGGATTTTATGGGCCAAGGAAGTGGAAACAGGCGATTTCGGCTCATTTCTGTGGGTGTTAGCCCACGGATTCTGGCGCTGCATGGGGTTCCGGCGCAAGATTCTTGAAAATCATACGAGGGGGTCCACAAGAGGCCCGGCAAGAGGTCCATGTTGCCCGGCGGGGTTGGATGAGGCCTGGTTGGATTTTATGGGCCAAGGAAGTGGAAACAGGCGATTTCAGCTCATTTATGTGGGTGTTAGCCCACGGATTCTGGCGCTGCATGGGGTTCCGGCGCAGGATTATCGAAATATCATACGAGGGGGTCCGCAAGAGGCCCGGCAAGAGGTCCATGTTGCCTGGCGGGGTTGGATGAGGCCTGGTTGGATTTTATGGGCCAAGGAAGTGGAAACAGGCGATTTCGACTCATTTCTATGGGTGTTAGCCCACGGATTCTGGCGCTGCATGGGTTTCCGGCGCAAGATTCTCGAAAAATCATACGAGGGGGTCCGCACGAGGCCCGGCAAGAGGTCCATGTTGCCCGGCGGGGTTGGATGAGGCCTGGTTAGATTTTATAGGCCAAGGAAGTGGAACTAGGCGATTTCGGCTCATTTTTGTGGGTGTTAGCCCACGGATTCTGGCGCTGCATGGGGTTCCGGCGCAAGATTCTCGAAAAATTATACGAGGGGGTCCGCAAGAGGCCCGACAAGAGTTCCATGTTGCCCGGCAGGGTTGGATGAGGCCTGGTTTGATTTTATGGGCCAAGGAAGTGGAAACAGGCGATTTCGGCTCATTTCTGTGGGTGTTAGCCCACGGATTCTGGCGCTGCATGGGGTTCCGGCGCAAGATTCTCGAAAAATCATACGAGGGGGTTTGTAAGAGGCCCGTCAAGAGGTCCATGTTGCCCGGCGGGGTTGGATGAGGCCTGGTTGGATTTTATGGGCCAAGGAAATGGAAACAGGCGATTTCGGCTCATTTCTGTGGGTGTTAGCCCACGGATTCTGGCGCTGCATGGGGTTCCGGCGCAAGATTCTCAAAATATCTTACGAGGGGGTCCGCAAGTGGCCCGACAAGAGGTCCATGTTGCCCGGCGGGGTTGGATGAGGTCTGGTTGGATTTTATGGGCCAAGGAAGTGGAAACAGGCGATTTCGGCTCATTTCTGTGGGTGTTAGCCCACGGATTCTGGCGCTGCATGGGGTTCCGGCGCAAGATTCTCGAAAAATCATACGAGGGGGTCCGCAAGAGGCCTGGCAAGAGGTCCATGTTGCCCAGCGGGGTTGGATGAGGCCAGGTTGGATTTTATGGGCCAAGGAAGTGGAAACAGGCGATTTCGGCTCATTTCTGTGGGTGTTAGCCCACGGATTCTGGCGCTGCATGGGGTTCCGGCGCATGATTCTCGAAAAATTATACGAGGGGGTCCGCAAGAGGCCCGACAAGAGTTCCATGTTGCCCGGCGGGGTTGGATGAGGCCTGGTTTGATTTTATGAGCCAAGGAAGTGGAAACAGGCGATTTCGGCTCATTTCTGTGGGTGTTAGCCCACGGATTCTGGCGCTGCATGGGGTTCCGGCGCAAGATTCTCGAAAAATCATACGAGGGGGTTTGTAAGAGGCCCGTCAAGAGGTCCATGTTGCCCGGCGGGGTTGGATGAGGCCTGGTTGGATTTTATGGGCCAAGGAAATGGAAACAGGCGATTTCGGCTCATTTCTGTGGGTGTTAGCCCACGGATTCTGGCGCTGCATGGGGTTCCGGCGCAAGATTCTCAAAATATCTTACGAGGGGGTCCGCAAGTGGCCCGACAAGAGGTCCATGTTGCCCGGCGGGGTTGGATGAGGCCTGGTTGGATTTTATGGGCCAAGGAAGTGGAAACATGCGATTTGGCTCATTTCTGTGGGTGTTAGCCCACGGATTCTGGCGCTGCATGGGGTTCCGGCGCAAGATTCTTGAAAAATCATACGAGGGGGTCCGCAAGAGGCCTGGCAAGAGGTCCATGTTGCCCAGCGGGGTTGGATGACGCCAGGTTGGATTTTATGGGCCAAGGAAGTGGAAACAGGCGATTTCGGCTAATTTCTGTGGGTGTTAGCACACGGATTCTGGCGCTGCATGGGGTTCCGGCGCAAGATTCTCGAAAAATCATACGAGGGGGTCCGCAAGAGGCCCGGCAAGAGGTCCATGTTTCCCGGCGGGGTTGGATGAGGCCTGGTTAGATTTTATGGGACAAGGAAGTGGAAACAGGCGATTTCGGCTCATTTCTGTGGGTGTTAGCCCACGGATTCTGGTGCTGCATGGGGTTCCGGCACAAGATTCTCGAAAAATCATACGAGGGGGTCCGCACGAGGCCCGGCAAGAGGTCCATGTTGCCCAGCGGGGTTGGATGAGGCCTGGTTGGATTTTATGGGCCAAGGAAGTGGAAACAGGCGATTTCGGCTCATTTCTGTGGGTGTTAGCCCACGGATACTGGCGCGGCATGGGGTTCCGGCGCAAGATTCTCGAAAAATCATACGAGGGGGTCCGCAAGAGGCCCGGCAAGAGGTCCATGTTGCCCGGCGGGGTTGGATGAGGCCTGGTTGGATTTTATGGGCCAAGGAAGTGGAAACAGGCGATTTCGGCTCATTTCTGTGGGTGTTAGCCCATGGATTCTGGCGCTGCATGGGGTTACGGCGCAAGATTCTCGAAAAATCATACGAGGGGGTCCGTAAGAGGCCCGGCAAGAGGTCCATGTTGCCCGGCGGGGTTGGATGAGGCCTGGTTGGATTTTATGGGCCAAGGAAGTGGAAACAGGCGATTTCGGCTCATTTCTGTGGGTGTTAGCCCACGGATTCTGGCGCTGCATGGAGTTCCGGCGCAAGATTCTCGAGAATTCATACGAGGGGGTCCGCAAGAGGCCCGGCAAGAGGTCCATGTTTCCCGGCGGGGTTGGATGAGGTCTGGTTGGAATTTATGGGCCAAGGAAGTGGAAACAGGCGATTTCGGCTCATTTCGGTGGGTGTTAGCCCACGGATTCTGGCGCTGCATGGGGTTTCGACGCAAGATTCTCGAAAAATCATACGAGGGGGTCCGTAAGAGGCCCGGCAAGAGGTCCATGTTGCCCGGCGGGGTTGGATGAGGCCTGGTTGGATTTTATGGGCCAAGGAAGTGGAAACAGGCGATTTCGGCTCATTTCTGTGGGTGTTAGCCCACGGATTCTGGCGCTGCATGGGGTTCCGGCGCAAGATTCTCGAAAAATCATACGAGGGGGTCTACAAGAGGCCCGGCAAGAGGTCCATGTTGCCCGGCGGGGTTGGATGAGGCCTGGTTGGATTTTATGGGCCAAGGAAGTGGAAACAGGCGATTTCGGCTCATTTCTGTGGGTGTTAGCCCATGGATTCTGGCGCTGCATGGGGTTACGGCGCAAGATTCTCGAAAAATCATACGAGGGGGTCCGTAAGAGGCCCGGCAAGAGGTCCATGTTGCCCGGCGGGGTTGGATGAGGCCTGGTTGGATTTTATGGGCCAAGGAAGTGGAAACAGGCGATTTCGGCTCATTTCTGTGGGTGTTAGCCCACGGATTCTGGCGCTGCATGGAGTTCCGGCGCAAGATTCTCGAGAATTCATACGAGGGGGTCCGCAAGAGGCCCGGCAAGAGGTCCATGTTTCCCGGCGGGGTTGGATGAGGTCTGGTTGGAATTTATGGGCCAAGGAAGTGGAAACAGGCGATTTCGGCTCATTTCGGTGGGTGTTAGCCCACGGATTCTGGCGCTGCATGGGGTTTCGACGCAAGATTCTCGAAAAATCATACGAGGGGGTCCGTAAGAGGCCCGGCAAGAGGTCCATGTTGCCCGGCGGGGTTGGATGAGGCCTGGTTGGATTTTATGGGCCAAGGAAGTGGAAACAGGCGATTTCGGCTCATTTCTGTGGGTGTTAGCCCACGGATTCTGGCGCTGCATGGGGTTCCGGCGCAAGATTCTCGAAAAATCATACGAGGGGGTCTACAAGAGGCCCGGCAAGAGGTCCATGTTGCCCAGCGGGGTTGGATGAGGCCTGGTTGGATTTTATGGGCCAAGGAAGTGGAAATAGGCGATTTCGGCTCATTTCTGTGGGTGTTAGCCCACGGATACTGGCGCGGCATGGGGTTCCGGCGCAAGATTCTCGAAAAATCATACGAGGGGGTCCGCAAGAGGCCCGGCAAGAGGTCCATGTTGCCCGGCGGGGTTGGATGAGGCCTGGTTGGATTTTATGGGCCAAGGAAGTGGAAACAGGCGATTTCGGCTCATTTCTGTGGGTGTTAGCCCATGGATTCTGGCGCTGCATGGGGTTACGGCGCAAGATTCTCAAAAAATCATACGAGGGGGTCCGTAAGAGGCCCGGCAAGAGGTCCATGTTGCCCGGCGGGGTTGGATGAGGCCTGGTTGGATTTTATGGGCCAAGGAAGTGGAAACAGGCAATTTCGGCTCATTTCTGTGGGTGTTAGCCCACGGATTCTGGCGCTGCATGGAGTTCCGGCGCAAGATTCTCGAAAATTCATACGAGGGGGTCCGCAAGAGGCCCGGCAAGAGGTCCATGTTTCCCGGCGGGGTTGGATGAGGTCTGGTTGGAATTTATGGGCCAAGGAAGTGGAAACAGGCGATTTCGGCTCATTTCGGTGGGTGTTAGCCCACGGATTCTGGCGCTGCATGGGGTTTCGACGCAAGATTCTCGAAAAATCATACGAGGGGGTCCGTAAGAGGCCCGGCAAGAGGTCCATGTTGCCCGGCGGGGTTGGATGAGGCCTGGTTGGATTTTATGGGCCAAGGAAGTGGAAACAGGCGATTTCGGCTCATTTCTGTGGGTGTTAGCCCACGGATTCTGGCGCTGCATGGGGTTCCGGCGCAAGATTCTCGAAAAATCATACGAGGGGGTCTACAAGAGGCCCGGCAAGAGGTCCATGTTGCCCAGCGGGGTTGGATGAGGCCTGGTTGGATTTTATGGGCCAAGGAAGTGGAAATAGGCGATTTCGGCTCATTTCTGTGGGTGTTAGCCCACGGATACTGGCGCGGCATGGGGTTCCGGCGCAAGATTCTCGAAAAATCATACGAGGGGGTCCGCAAGAGGCCCGGCAAGAGGTCCATGTTGCCCGGCGGGGTTGGATGAGGCCTGGTTGGATTTTATGGGCCAAGGAAGTGGAAACAGGCGATTTCGGCTCATTTCTGTGGGTGTTAGCCCACGGATTCTGGCGCTGCATGGGGTTACGGCGCAAGATTCTCGAAAAATCATACGAGGGGGTCCGTAAGAGGCCCGGCAAGAGGTCCATGTTGCCCGGCGGGGTTGGATGAGGCCTGGTTGGATTTTATGGGCCAAGGAAGTGGAAACAGGCGATTTCGGCTCATTTCTGTGGGTGTTAGCCCACGGATTCTGGCGCTGCATGGAGTTCCGGCGCAAGATTCTCGAAAATTCATACGAGGGGGTCCGCACGAGGCCCGGCAAGAGGTCGATGTTGCCCAGCGGGGTTGGATGAGGCCTGGTTGGAATTTATGGGCCAAGGAAGTGGAGACAGGCGATTTCGGCTCATTTCTGTGGGTGTTAGCCCATGGATTCTGGCGCGGCATGGGGTTCCGGCGCAAGATTCTCGAAAAATCATACGAGGGGGTCCGCAAGAGGCCCGGCAAGAGGTCCATGTTGCCCGGCGGGTTTGGATGAGGCCTGGTTGGATTTTATGGGCCAAGGAAGTGGAAACAGGCGATTTCGGCTCATTTCTGTGGGTGTTAGCCCACGGATTCTGGCGCTCCATGGGGTTACGGCGCAAGATTCTCGAAAAATCATACGAGGGGGTCCGTAAGATGCCCGGCAAGAGGTCCATGTTGCCCGGCGGGGTTGGATGAGGCCTGGTTGGATTTTATGGGCCAAGGAAGTGGAAACAGGCGATTTCGGCTCATTTCTGTAGTGTTAGCCCACGAATTCTGGCGCTGCATGGGGTTCCGGCGCAAGATTCTCGAAAAATCATACGAGGGGGTCCGCACGAGGCTCGGCAAGATGTCCATATTGCCCGGCGGGGTTGGATGAGGCCTGGTTGGATTTTATGGGCCAAGGAAGTGGAAATTGGCGATTTCGGCTCATTTCTGCGGGTGTTAGCCCACGGATTCTGGCGCTGCGTGGGGTTCCGGCGCAAGATTCTCGAAAAATCATACGAGGGGGTCTACAAGAGGCCCGGCAAGAGGTCCATGTTGCCCGGCGGGGTTGGATGAGGCCTGGTTGGAATTTATGGGCCAAGGAAGTGGAGACAGGCGATTTCGGCTCATTTCTGTGGGTGTTAGCCCACGTATTCTGGCCCTGCATGGGGTTACGACGCAAGATTCTCGAAAAATCATACGAGGGGGTCCGTAAGAGGCTCGGCAAGAGGTCCATGTTGCCCGGCGGGGTTGGATGAGGCCTGGTTGGATTTTATGGGCCAAGGAAGTGGAAACAGGCGATTTCGGCTCATTTCTGTAGGTGTTAGCCCACGGATTCTGGCGCTGCATGGGGTTCCGGCGCAAGATTCTCGAAAAATCATACGAGGGGGTCCGTAAGAGGCCCGACAAGAGGTCCATGTTGCATGGCGGGGTTGGATGAGGCCTGTTATGGGCCAAGGAAGTGGAAACAGGCGATTTCGGCTCATTTCTGTGGGTGTTAGCCCACGAATTCTGGCGCTGCATGGGGTTCCGGCGCAAGATTCTAGAAAAATCATACGAGGGGGTCCGCACGAGGCCCGGTAAGAGGTCCATGTTGCCCGGCAGGGTTGGATGAGGCCTGGTTGGATTTTATGGGCCAAGGAAGTGGAAACAGGCGATTTCGGCTCATTTCTGTGGGTGTTAGCCCACGGATTCTGGTGCTGCATGGGGTTCCGGCGCAAGATTCTCGAAATATCATACGAGGGGGTCCGCACGAGGCCCGGCAAGAGGTCCATGTTGCCCGGAGGGGTTGGATGAGGCCTGGTTGGATTTTATGGGCCAAGGAAGTGGAAACAGGCGATTTTGGCTCATTTCTGTGGGTGTTAGCCCACGGATTCTGGCGCTACATGGGGTTCCGGCGCAAGATTCTCGAAAAATCATACGAGGGGGTCCGCACGAGGCCCGGCAAGAGGTCCATGTTGCCCGGCAGGGTTGGATAAGGCCTGGTTGGATTTTATGGGCCAAGGAAGTGGAAACAGGCGATTTCGGCTCATTTCTGTGGGTGTTAGCCCACGGATTCTGGCGCTGCATGGGGTTCCGATGCAAGATTCTCGAAAAATCATACGAGGGGGTCCGCACGAGGCCCGACAAGAGGTCCATGTTGCCCGGAGGGGTTGGATGAGGCCTGGTTGGATCTTATGGGCCAAGGAAGTGGAAACAGGCGATTTCGGCTCATTTCTGTGGGTGTTAACCCACGGATTCTGGCGCTACATGGAGTTCCGGCGCAAGATTATCGAAAAATCATACGAGGGGGTCCACAAGAGGCCCGGCAAGAGGTCCATGTTGCCCGGCGGGGTTGGATGAGGCCTGGTTGGGATTTATGGGCCAAGGAAGTGGAAACAGGCGATTTCGGCTCATTTCTGTGGGTGTTAGCCCACGGATTCTGGCGCTGCATGGGGTTCCGACGCAAGATTCTCAAAAAATCATACGAGGGGGTCCACAAGAGGCCCGGCAAGAGGTCCATGTTGCCCGACGGGGTTGGATGAGGCCTGGTTGGAATTTATGGGCCAAGGAAGTGGAAACAGGCGATTTCGGCTCATTTCTGTGGGTGTTAGCCCACGCATTCTGGCGCTGCATGGGGTTTCGGCGCAAGATTCTCGAAAAATCATACGAGGAGGTCCGTAAGAGGCCCGACAAGAGGTCCATGTTGCCCGGCGGGGTTGGATGAGGCCTGGTTGGATTTTATGGGCCAAGGAAGTGGAAACAGGCGATTTCGGCTCATTTATGTGGGTATTAGCCCACGGATTCTGGCGCTGCATGGGGTTCCGGCGCAAGATTCTCGAAAACTCATACGAGGGGGTCCGCAAGAGGCCAGGCAAGAGGTCCATGTTGCATGGCGGGGTTGGATGAGGTTTGGTTGGATTTTATGGGCCAAGGAAGTGGAAACAGGCGATTTCGGCTCATTTCTGTGGGTGTTAGCCCACGAATTCTAGCGCTGCATGGGGTTCCGGCGCAAGATTCTCGAAAAAACATACGAGGGGGTCTGTACGAGGCCCGGCAAGAGGTCCATGTTTCCCGGCGGGGTTGGATGAGGCCTGGTTGGATTTTATGGGCCAAGGAAGTGGAAACAGGCGATTTCGGCTCATTTCTGTGGGTGTTAGCCCACGGATTCTGGCGCTGCATGGGGTTCCGGCGCAAGATTCTCGAAAAATCATACGAGGGGGTCCGCACGAGTCCCGGCAAGAGGTCCATGTTGCCCGGCGGGGTTGGATGAGGCCTGGTTGGATTTTATGGGCCAAGGAAGTGGAAACAGGCGATTTCGGCTAATTTCTGTGGGTGTTAGCCCACGGATTCTGGCGCTGCATGGGGTTCCGGCGCAAGATTCTCGAAAAATCATACGAGGGGGTCCGCAAGAGGCCCGGCAAGAGGTCTTGCCCGGCGGGGTAGGATGAGGCCTGGTTGGATTTTATGGGCCAAGGAAGTGGAAACAGGTGATTTCAGCTCATTTCTGTGGGTGTTAGCCCACGGATTCTGGCGCTGCATGGGGTTCCGGTGCAAGATTCTCGAAAAATCATACGAGGGGGTCCGTAAGAGGCCCGGCAAGAGGTCCATGTTGCCCGGCGGGGTTGGATGAGGCCTGGTTGGATGTTATTGCCAAGGAAGTGGAAACAGGCAATTTCGGCTCATTTCTGTGGGTGTTAGCCCACGGATTCTGGCGCTGCATGGGGTTCCGGCGCAGGATTCTCGAAAAATCATACGAGGGGGTCCGCACGAGGCCCGGAAAGATGTCCATGTTGCCCGGCGGGGTTGGATAAGGCCTGGTTGGATTTTATGGGCCAAGGAAGTGGAAACAGGCGATTTCGGCTCATTTCTGTGGGTGTTAGCCCACGGATTCTGGCGCTGCATGGGGTTCCGGCGCAAGATTCTTGAAAATTCATACGAGGGGGTCCACAAGAGGCCCGGCAAGAGGTCCATGTTGCCCGGCGGGGTTGGATGAGGCCTGGTTGGAATTTATGGGCCAAGGAAATGGAAACAGGCGATTTCGGCTCATTTCTGTGGGTGTTAGCCCACGGATTCTGGCGCTGCATGGGGTTTCGGCGCAAGATTCTCAAAAAATCATACGAGGGGGTCCGCAAGAGGCCCGGCAAGAGGTCCATGTTGCCCGGCGGGGTTGGATGAGGCCTGGTTGGATTTTATGGGCCAAGGAAGTGGAAACAGGCGATTTCGGCTCATTTCTGTGGGTGTTAGCCCACGGATTCTGGCGCTGCATGGGTTTCCGGCGCAAGATTATCGAAATATCATACGAGGGGGTCCGCAAGAGGCCCGGCAAGAGGTCCATGTTGCCCGACGGGGTTGGATGAGGCCTGGTTGGAATTTATGGGCCAAGGAAATGGAAACAGGCGATTCCGGCTCATTTCTGTGGGTGTTAGCCCACGGATTTTTGCGCTGCATGGGGTTCCGGCGCAAGATTCTCGAAAAATCATACGAGGGGGTCCGCAAGAGGCCCGGCAAGAGGTCCATGTTTCCCGGCGGGGTTGGATGAGGCCTGGTTGGATTTATGGGCCAAGGAAGTGGAAACAGGCGATTTCGGCTCATTTCTGTGGGTGTTAGCCCACGGATTCTGGCGCTGCATGGGGTTCCGGCGCAAGATTATCGAAATATCATACGAGGGGGTCCGAAAGAGGCCCGGCAAGAGGTCCATGTTGCCTGGCGGGGTTGGATGAGGCCTGGTTGGATTTTATGGGCCAAGGAAGTGGAAACAGGCGATTTCGGCTCATTTCTATGGGTGTTAGCCCACGGATTCTGGCGCTGCATGGGGTTCCGGTGCAAGATTCTCGAAAAATCATACGAGGGGGTCCGCACGAGGCCCGGCAAGAGGTCCATGTTGCCCGGCGGGGTTGAATGAGGCCTGGTTCGATTTTATGGGCCAAGGAAGTAGAAACAGGCGATTTCGGCTCATTTTTGTGGGTGTTAGCCCACGGATTCTGGCGCTGCATGGGGTTCCGGCGCAAGATTCTCGAAAAATTATACGAGGGGGTCCGCAAGAGGCCCGGCAAGAGTTCCATGTTGCCCGGCAGGGTTGAATGAGGCCTGGTTTGATTTTATGGGCCAAGGAAGTGGAAACAGGCGATTTCGGCTCATTTCTGTGGGTGTTAGCCAACGGATTCTGGCGCTGCATAGGGTTCCGGCGCAAGATTCTCAAAAAATCATACGAAGGGGTCCGCAAGAGGCCCGGCAAGAGGTCCATGTTGCCCGGCGGGGTTGGATGAGGCCTGGTTGGATTTTATGGGCCAAGGAAGTGGAAACAGGCGATTTCGGCTCATTTCTGTGGGTGTTAGCCCACGGATTCTGGCGTTGCATGGGGTTCCGGCGCAAGATTCTCGAAAATTCATACGAGGGGGTCCGCAAGAGGCCTGGCAAGAGGTCCATGTTGCCAAGCGGGGTTGGATGAGGCCTGGTTGGATTTTATGGGCCAAGGAAGTGGAAACAGGCGATTTCGGCTAATTTCTGTGGGTGTTAGCCCACGGATTCTGGCGCTGCATGGGGTTCCGGCGCAAGATTATCGAAATATCAAACGAGGGGGTCCGAAAGAGGCCCGGCAAGAGGTCCATGTTGCCCGGCGGGGTTGGATGAGGCCTGGTTGGTTTTTATGGGCCAAGGAAGTGGAAACAGGCGATTTCGGCTCATTTCTATGGGTGTTAGCCCACGGATTCTGGCGCTGCATGGGGTTCCGGTGCAAGATTCTCGAAAAATCATACGAGGGGGTCCGCACGAGGCCCGGCAAGAGGTCCATGTTGCCCGGCGGGGTTGGATGAGGCCTGGTTAGATTTTATGGGCCAAGGAAGTAGAAACAGGCGATTTCGGCTCATTTTTGTGGGTGTTAGCCCACGGATTCTGGCGCTGCATGGGGTTCCGGCGCAAGATTCTCGAAAAATTATACGAGGGGGTCCGCAAGAGGCCCGGCAAGAGTTCCATGTTGCCCGGCAGGGTTGAATGAGGCCTGGTTTGTTTTTATGGGCCAAGGAAGTGGAAACAGGCGATTTCGGCTCATTTCTGTGGGTGTTAGCCCACGTATTCTGGCGCTGCATGGGGTTCCGGCGCAAGATTCTCGAAAAATCATACGAGGGGGTCCGCAAGAGGCCCGGCAAGAGGTCTTGCCCGGCGGGGTAGGATGAGGCCTGGTTGGATTTTATGGGCCAAGGAAGTGGAAACAGGTGATTTCAGCTCATTTCTGTGGGTGTTAGCCCACGGATTCTGGCGCTGCATGGGGTTCCGGTGCAAGATTCTCGAAAAATCATACGAGGGGGTCCGTAAGAGGCCCGGCAAGAGGTCCATGTTGCCCGGCGGGGTTGGATGAGGCCTGGTTGGATGTTATTGCCAAGGAAGTGGAAACAGGCAATTTCGGCTCATTTCTGTGGGTGTTAGCCCACGGATTCTGGCGCTGCATGGGGTTCCGGCGCAGGATTCTCGAAAAATCATACGAGGGGGTCCGCACGAGGCCCGGAAAGATGTCCATGTTGCCCGGCGGGGTTGGATAAGGCCTGGTTGGATTTTATGGGCCAAGGAAGTGGAAACAGGCGATTTCGGCTCATTTCTGTGGGTGTTAGCCCACGGATTCTGGCGCTGCATGGGGTTCCGGCGCAAGATTCTTGAAAATTCATACGAGGGGGTCCACAAGAGGCCCGGCAAGAGGTCCATGTTGCCCGGCGGGGTTGGATGAGGCCTGGTTGGAATTTATGGGCCAAGGAAATGGAAACAGGCGATTTCGGCTCATTTCTGTGGGTGTTAGCCCACGGATTCTGGCGCTGCATGGGGTTTCGGCGCAAGATTCTCAAAAAATCATACGAGGGGGTCCGCAAGAGGCCCGGCAAGAGGTCCATGTTGCCCGGCGGGGTTGGATGAGGCCTGGTTGGATTTTATGGGCCAAGGAAGTGGAAACAGGCGATTTCGGCTCATTTCTGTGGGTGTTAGCCCACGGATTCTGGCGCTGCATGGGTTTCCGGCGCAAGATTATCGAAATATCATACGAGGGGGTCCGCAAGAGGCCCGGCAAGAGGTCCATGTTGCCCGACGGGGTTGGATGAGGCCTGGTTGGAATTTATGGGCCAAGGAAATGGAAACAGGCGATTCCGACTCATTTCTGTGGGTGTTAGCCCACGGATTTTTGCGCTGCATGGGGTTCCGGCGCAAGATTCTCGAAAAATCATACGAGGGGGTCCGCAAGAGGCCCGGCAAGAGGTCCATGTTTCCCGGCGGGGTTGGATGAGGCCTGGTTGGATTTATGGGCCAAGGAAGTGGAAACAGGCGATTTCGGCTCATTTCTGTGGGTGTTAGCCCACGGATTCTGGCGCTGCATGGGGTTCCGGCGCAAGATTATCGAAATATCATACGAGGGGGTCCGAAAGAGGCCCGGCAAGAGGTCCATGTTGCCTGGCGGGGTTGGATGAGGCCTGGTTGGATTTTATGGGCCAAGGAAGTGGAAACAGGCGATTTCGGCTCATTTCTATGGGTGTTAGCCCACGGATTCTGGCGCTGCATGGGGTTCCGGTGCAAGATTCTCGAAAAATCATACGAGGGGGTCCGCACGAGGCCCGGCAAGAGGTCCATGTTGCCCGGCGGGGTTGAATGAGGCCTGGTTCGATTTTATGGGCCAAGGAAGTAGAAACAGGCGATTTCGGCTCATTTTTGTGGGTGTTAGCCCACGGATTCTGGCGCTGCATGGGGTTCCGGCGCAAGATTCTCGAAAAATTATACGAGGGGGTCCGCAAGAGGCCCGGCAAGAGTTCCATGTTGCCCGGCAGGGTTGAATGAGGCCTGGTTTGATTTTATGGGCCAAGGAAGTGGAAACAGGCGATTTCGGCTCATTTCTGTGGGTGTTAGCCAACGGATTCTGGCGCTGCATAGGGTTCCGGCGCAAGATTCTCAAAAAATCATACGAAGGGGTCCGCAAGAGGCCCGGCAAGAGGTCCATGTTGCCCGGCGGGGTTGGATGAGGCCTGGTTGGATTTTATGGGCCAAGGAAGTGGAAACAGGCGATTTCGGCTCATTTCTGTGGGTGTTAGCCCACGGATTCTGGCGTTGCATGGGGTTCCGGCGCAAGATTCTCGAAAATTCATACGAGGGGGTCCGCAAGAGGCCTGGCAAGAGGTCCATGTTGCCAAGCGGGGTTGGATGAGGCCTGGTTGGATTTTATGGGCCAAGGAAGTGGAAACAGGCGATTTCGGCTAATTTCTGTGGGTGTTAGCCCACGGATTCTGGCGCTGCATGGGGTTCCGGCGCAAGATTATCGAAATATCAAACGAGGGGGTCCGAAAGAGGCCCGGCAAGAGGTCCATGTTGCCCGGCGGGGTTGGATGAGGCCTGGTTGGTTTTTATGGGCCAAGGAAGTGGAAACAGGCGATTTCGGCTCATTTCTATGGGTGTTAGCCCACGGATTCTGGCGCTGCATGGGGTTCCGGTGCAAGATTCTCGAAAAATCATACGAGGGGGTCCGCACGAGGCCCGGCAAGAGGTCCATGTTGCCCGGCGGGGTTGGATGAGGCCTGGTTAGATTTTATGGGCCAAGGAAGTAGAAACAGGCGATTTCGGCTCATTTTTGTGGGTGTTAGCCCACGGATTCTGGCGCTGCATGGGGTTCCGGCGCAAGATTCTCGAAAAATTATACGAGGGGGTCCGCAAGAGGCCCGGCAAGAGTTCCATGTTGCCCGGCAGGGTTGAATGAGGCCTGGTTTGTTTTTATGGGCCAAGGAAGTGGAAACAGGCGATTTCGGCTCATTTCTGTGGGTGTTAGCCCACGGATTCTGGCGCTGCATGGGGTTCCGGCGCAAGATTCTCGAAAAATCATACGAGGGGGTTTGTAAGAGGCCCGTCAAGAGGTCCATGTTGCCCGGCGGGGTTGGATGAGGCCTGGTTGGATTTTATGGGCCAAGGAAGTGGAAACAGGCAATTTCGGCTCATTTCTGTGGGTGTTAGCCCACGGATTCTGGCGCTGCATGGGGTTCCGGCGCAAGATTCTCAAATTATCTTACGAGGGGGTCCGCAAGTGGCCCGACAAGAGGTCCATGTTGCCCGGCGGGGTTGGATGAGGCCTGGTTGGATTTTATGGGCCAAGGAAGTGGAAACAGGCGATTTCGGCTCATTTCTGTGGGTGTTAGCCCACGGATTTTGGCGCTGCATGGGGTTCCGGCGCAAGATTCTCGAAAATTCATACGAGGGGGTCCGCAAGGGGCCTGGCAAGAGGTCCATGTTGCCCAGTGGGGTTGGATGAGGCCTGGTTGGATTTTATGGGCCAAGGAAGTGGAAACAGGCGATTTCGGCTAATTTCTGTGGGTGTTAGCACACGGATTCTGGCGCTGCATAGGGTTCCGGCGCAAGATTCTCAAAAAATCATACGAGGGGGTCCGCAAGAGGCCCGGCAAGAGGTCCATGTTGCCCGGCGGGGTTGGATGAGGCTTGGTTGGATTTTATGGGCCAAGGAAGTGGAAACAGGCGATTTCGGCTTATTTCTATGGGTGTTAGACCACGGATTCTGGCGCTGCATGGGGTTCCGGCGCAAGATTCTCGAAAAATCATACGAGGGGGTCCGCACGAGGCCCGGAAAGAGGTCCATGTTGCCCGGCGGGATTGGATGAGGCCTGGTTGGATTTTATGGGCCAAGGAAGTGGAAACAGGCGATTTCGGCTCATTTCTGTGGGTGTTAGCCCACGGATTCTGGCGCTGCATGGGGTTCCGGCGCAAGATTCTTGAAAATTCATACGAGGGGGTCCACAAGAGGCCCGGCAAGAGGTCCATGTTGCCCGGCGGGGTTGGATGAGGCCTGGTTGGATTTTATGGGCCAAGGAAGTGGAAACAGGCGATTTCAGCTCATTTCTGTGGGTGTTAGCCCACGGATTCTGGCGCTGCATGGGGTTCCGGCGCAAGATTATCGAAATATCATACGAGGGGGTCCGCAAGAGGCCCGGCAAGAGGTCCATGTTGCCTGGCGGGGTTGGATGAGGCCTGGTTGGATTTTATGGGCCAAGGAAGTGGAAACAGGCGATTTCGACTCATTTCTATGGGTGTTAGCCCACGGATTCTGGCGCTGCATGGGTTTCCGGCGCAAGATTCTCGAAAAATCATACGAGGGGGTCCGCACGAGGCCCGGCAAGAGGTCCATGTTGCCCGGCGGGGTTGGATGAGGCCTGGTTAGATTTTATAGGCCAAGGAAGTGGAACTAGGCGATTTCGGCTCATTTTTGTGGGTGTTAGCCCACGGATTCTGGCGCTGCATGGGGTTTCGGCGCAAGATTCTCGAAAAATTATACGAGGGGGTCCACAAGAGGCCCGACAAGAGTTCCATGTTGCCCGGCAGGGTTGGATGAGGCCTGGTTTGATTTTATGGGCCAAGGAAGTGGAAACAGGCGATTTCGGCTCATTTCTGTGGGTGTTAGCCCACGGATTCTGGCGCTGCATGGGGTTCCGGCGCAAGATTCTCGAAAAAGCATACGAGGGGGTTTGTAAGAGGCCCGTCAAGAGGTCCATGTTGCCCGGCGGGGTTGGATGAGGCCTGGTTGGATTTTATGGGCCAAGGAAATGGAAACAGGCGATTTCGGCTCATTTCTGTGGGTGTTAGCCCACGGATTCTGGCGCTGCATGGGGTTCCGGCGCAAGATTCTCAAAATATCTTACGAGGGGGTCCGCAAGTGGCCCGACAAGAGGTCCATGTTGCCCGGCGGGGTTGGATGAGGTCTGGTTGGATTTTATGGGCCAAGGAAGTGGAAACAGGCGATTTCGGCTCATTTCTGTGGGTGTTAGCCCACGGATTCTGGCGCTGCATGGGGTTCCGGCGCAAGAATCTCGAAAAATCATACGAGGGGGTCCGCAAGAGGCCTGGCAAGAGGTCCATGTTGCCCAGCGGGGTTGGATGAGGCCAGGTTGGATTTTATGGGCCAAGGAAGTGGAAACAGGCGTTTTCGGCTCATTTCTGTGGGTGTTAGCCCACGGATTCTGGCGCTGCATGGGGTTCCGGCGCATGATTCTCGAAAAATTATACGAGGGGGTCCGCAAGAGGCCCGACAAGAGTTCCATGTTGCCCGGCGGGGTTGGATGAGGCCTGGTTTGATTTTATGGGCCAAGGAAGTGGAAACAGGCGATTTCGGCTCATTTCTGTGGGTGTTAGCCCACGGATTCTGGCGCTGCATGGGGTTCCGGCGCAAGATTCTCGAAAAATCATACGAGGGGGTTTGTAAGAGGCCCGTCAAGAGGTCCATGTTGCCCGGCGGGGTTGGATGAGGCCTGGTTGGATTTTATGGGCCAAGGAAATGGAAACAGGCGATTTCGGCTCATTTCTGTGGGTGTTAGCCCACGGATTCTGGCGCTGCATGGGGTTCCGGCGCAAGATTCTCAAAATATCTTACGAGGGGGTCCGCAAGTGGCCCGACAAGAGGTCCATGTTGCCCGGCGGGGTTGGATGAGGCCTGGTTGGATTTTATGGGCCAAGGAAGTGGAAACAGGCGATTTGGCTCATTTCTGTGGGTGTTAGCCCACGGATTCTGGCGCTGCATGGGGTTCCGGCGCAAGATTCTTGAAAAATCATACGAGGGGGTCCGCAAGAGGCCTGGCAAGAGGTCCATGTTGCCCAGCGGGGTTGGATGAGGCCAGGTTGGATTTTATGGGCCAAGGAAGTGGAAACAGGCGATTTCGGCTAATTTCTGTGGGTGTTAGCACACGGATTCTGGCGCTGCATGGGGTTCCGGCGCAAGATTCTCGAAAAATCATACGAGGGGGTCCGCAAGAGGCCCACCAAGAGGTCCATGTTGCCCGGCGGGGTTGGATGAGGCTTGGTTGGATTTTATGGGCCAAGGAAGTGGAAACAGGCGATTTCGGCTTATTTCTATGGGTGTTAGACCACGGATTCTGGCGCTGCATGGAGTTCCGGCGCAAGATTCTCAAAATATCATACGAGGGGGTCCGCATGAAGCCTGGCAAGAGGTCCATGTTGCCCGGCGGGGTTGGATGAGGCCTGGTTGGATTTTATGGGCCAAGGAAGTGGAAACAGGCGATTTCGGCTCATTTCTGTGGGTGTTAGCCCACGGATTCTGGCGCTGCATGGGGTTCCGGCGCAAGATTATCGAAATATCATACGAGGGGGTCCGCAAGAGGCCCGGCAAGAGGTCCATGTTGCCCGGCGGGGTTGGATGAGGCCTGGTTGGAATTTATGGGCCAAGGAAATGGAAACAGGCGATTTCGGCTCATTTCTGTGGGTGTTAGCCCACTGATTCTGGCGCTGCATGGGGTTTCGACGCAAGATTCTCAAAAAATCATACGAGGGGGTCCGCAAGAGGCTTGGCAAGAGGTCCATGTTGCCCGGCGGGGTTGGATGAGGCCTGGTTGGATTTTATGGGCCAAGGAAGTGGAAACAGGCGATTTCGGCTCATTTCTGTGGGTGTTAGCCCACGGATTCTGGCGCTGCATGGGGTTCCGACTAAAGATTATCGAAATATCATACGAGGGGGTCCGTAATAGGCCCGGCAAGAGGTCCATGTTGCCCGGCGAGGTTGGATGAGGCCTGGTTGAATTTTATAGGCCAAGGAAGTGGAAACAGGCGATTTCAGCTCATTTCTGTGGGTGTTAGCCACGGATTCTGGCGCTGCATGGGGTTCCGGCACAAGATTCTCGAAAAATCATACGAAGGGGTCTGCAAGAGGCACGGCAAGAGGTCCATGTTGCCCGACAGGGTTGGATGAGGCCTGGTTGGATTTTATGGGCCAAGGAAGTGGAAACAGGCGATTTCGGCTCATTTCTGTTGGTGTTAGCCCACGGATTCTGGCGATGCATGGGGTTCCGGCGCAAGATTCTCGAAAAATCATACGAGGGGGTCTGCACGAGGCCTGGCAAGAGGTCCATGTTGCCCGGCGGGGTTGGATGAGGCCTGGTTGGATTTTATGGGCCAAGGAAGTGGAAACAGGCGATTTCGGCTCATTTCTGTGGGTGTTAGCCCACGGATTCTGGCGCTGCATGGGTTTCAGGCGCAAGATTCTCGAAAAATCATACGAGGGGGTCCGCAAGAGACCCGGCAAGAGGTCTTGCCCGGCGGGGTAGGATGAGGCCTTGTTGGATTTTATGGGCCAAGGAAGTGGAAACAGGCGATTTCAGCTCATTTCTGTGGGTGTTAGCCCACGGATTCTGGCGCTGCATGGGGTTCCGGCGCAAGATTCTCGAAAAATCATACGAGGGGGTCCGCAAGAGGCCCGGCAAGAGGTCCATGTTGCCCGGTGGGGTTGGATGAGGCCTGGTTGGATTTTATGGGCCAAGGAAGTGGAAACAGGCGATTTCGGCTCATTTCTGTTGGTGTTAGCCCACGGATTCTGGCGCTGCATGGGGTTCCGGCGCAAGATTCTCGAAAATTCATACGAGGGGGTTCGTAAGAGGCCCGTCAAGAGGTCCATGTTGCCCGGCGGGGTTGGATGAGGCCTGGTTGGATTTTATGGGCCAAGGAAGTGAAAACAGGCGATTTCGGCTCATTTTTGTGGGTGTTAGCCCACAGATTCTGGCGCTGCATGGGGTTCCGGCGCAAGATTCTCGAAAAATCATACGAGGGGGTCCGCAAGAGGCTTGAAAAGAGGTCCATGTTTCCCGGCGGGGTTGGATGAGGCCTGGTTGGATTTTATGGGCCAAGGAAGTGGAAACAGGCGATTTCGGCTTATTTCTGTGGGTGTTAGCCCACGGATTCTGGCGCTGCATGGGGTTCAGGCGCAAGATTCTCGAAAAATCATACGAGGGGGTCCACATGAGGCCCGGCAAAAGGTCCATGTTGCCCGGCGGGGTTGAATGAGGCCTGGTTGGATTTTATGGGCCAAGGAAGTAGAAACAGGCGATTTCGGCTCATTTCTGTGGGTGTTAGCCGACGGATTCTGGCGCTGCATGGGGTTCCGGCGCAAGATTCTTGAAAAATCATACGAGGGGGTCCGCAAGAGGCCCGGCAAGAGGTCCATGTTGCCCGGCGGGGTTGGATGAGGCCTGGTTGGATTTTATGGGCCAAGGAAGTGGAAACAGGCGTTTTCGACTTATTTCTATGGGTGTTAGCCCACGGATTCTGGCACTGCATGGGGTTTCAGCGCAAGATTCTCAAAAAAACATACGAGGGGTTCGTAAGAGGCCCGGCAAGAGGTTTATGTTGCCCGGCGGGGTTGGATGAGGCCTGGTTGGACTTTATGGGCCAAGGAAGTGGAAGTAGGCGATTTCGGCTCATTTCTGTGGGTGTTAGCCCACGGATTCTGGCGCTGCATGGGGTTCCGGCACAAGATTCTCGAAGAATCATACGAGGGGGTCCATAATAGGCCCGGCAAGAGGTCCATGTTGCCCGGCGGGGTTGGATGAGGCCTGGTTAGATTTTATGGGCCAAGGAAGTGGAAACAGGCGATTTCGGCTTATTTCTGTGGGTGTTAGCCCACGGATTCTGGCGCTGCATGGGGTTCCGGCGCAAGATTCTCGAAAAATCATACAAGGGGGTCCACATGAGGCCTGGCAAAAGGTCCATGTTGCCCGGCGGGGTTGGATGAGGCCTGGTTGGATTTTATGGGCCAAGGAAGTGGAAACAGGCGATTTCGGCTCATTTCTGTGGGTGTAAGCCCTCGGATTCTGGCGCTGCATGGGGTTCCGGCGCAAGATTCTGGAAAAATCATACGAGGGGATCCGCAAGAGGCCCGGCAAGAGGTCCATGTTGCCCAGCGGGGTTGGATGAGGCCCGGTTGGATTTTATGGGCCAAGGAAGTGGAAACAGGCGATTTCGGCTCATTTCTGTGGATGTTAGCCCACGGATTCTGGCGCTGCATGGGGTTCCGGTGCAAGATTCTCGAAAAATCATACGAGGGGGTCTGCATGAGGCACGACAAGAGGTCCATGTTGCCCGATAGGGTTGGATGAGGCCTGGTTGGATTTTATGGGCCAAGGAAGTTGAAACAAGCGATTTCGGCTCATTTATGTGGGTGTTAGCCCACGGATTCTGGCGCTGCATGGGGTTTCGGTGCAAGATTCTCGAAAAATCATACGAGGGGGTCCGCACGAGGCCCGGCAAAAGGTCCATGTTGCCCGGCGGGGTTGAATGAGGACTGGTTGGATTTTATGGGCCAAGGAAGTGGAAACAGGCGATTTCGGCAAATTTCTGTGGGTGTTAGCCCACGGATTCTGGCGCTGCATGGGGTTCCAGCGCAAGATTCTCGAAAAATCATACGAGGGGGTCCGCAAGAGGCCCGGCAAGAGGTCCATGTTGCTCGGCGGGGTTGGATGAGGCCTGGTTGGATTTTATGGGCCAAGGAAGTGGAAACAGGCGATTTCGGCTCATTTCTATGGGTGTTAGCCCACGGATTCTGGCGCTGCATGGGGTTCCGGCGCAAGATTCTCGAAAAATCATACGAGGGGGTCCACAAGAGGCTCGACAAGAGGTACCTGTTGCCCGGCAGGGTTGGATGAGGCCTGGTTGGATTTTATGGGCCAAGGAAGTGGAAAAAGGCGATTTCTGCTCATTTCTGTGGGTGTTAGCCCACGGATTCGGGCGCTGCATGGGGTTCCGGCGCAAGATTCTCGAAAAATCATACGAGGGGGTCCGCAAGAGGCCCGGCAAGAGGTCTTGCCTGGCGGGGTTGGATGAGGCCTGGTTGGATTTTATGGGCCAAGGAAGTGGAAACAGGCGATTTCGGCTCATTTCTGTGGGTGTTAGCCCACGGATTCTGGTGCTGCATGGGGTTCTGGCGCAAGATTCTCGAAAAATCATACGAGGGGGTTCGCAAGAGGCCCGGCAAGAGGTCCATGTTGCCCGGCGGGGTTGGATGAGGCCTGGTTGGATTTTATGGGCCAAGGAAGTGGAAACAGGCGATTTCAGCTCATTTCTGTGGGTGTTAGCCCACGGATTCTGGCGCTGCATGGGGTTCCGGTGCAAGATTCTCGAAAAATCATACGAGGGGGTCTGCATAAGGCATGACAAGAGGTCCATGTTGCCCGATAGGGTTGGATGAGGCCTGGTTGGATTTTATGGGCCAAGGAAGTTGAAAGAGGCGATTTTGGCTCATTTATGTGGGTGTTAGCCCACGGATTCTGGCGCTGCATGGGGTTTCGGTGCAACATTCTCGAAAAATCATACGAGGGGGTCCGCACGAGGCCCGGAAAGAGGTCCATGTTGCCCGGCGGGGTTGGATGAGGCCTGGTTGGATTTTATGGGCCAAGGAAGTGGAAACAGGCAATTTCGGCTCATTTGTCTGGGTGTTAGCCCACGGATTCTGGCGCTGCATGGGGTTCCGGTGCAAGATTCTCGAAAAATCATACGAGGGGGTCCGCAAGAGGCCCGGCAAGAGGTCTTGCCCGGCGGGGTAGGATGAGGCCTGGTTGGATTTTATGGGCCAAGGAAGTGGAAACAGGCGATTTCGGCTCATTTCTGTGGGTGTTAGCCCACGGATTCTGGTGCTGCATGGGGTTCTGGCGCAAGATTCTCGAAAAATCATACGAGGGGGTTCGCAAGAGGCCCGGCAAGAGGTCCATGTTGCCCGGCGGGGTTGGATGAGGCCTGGTTGGATTTTATGGGCCAAGGAAGTGGAAACAGGCGATTTCGGCTCATTTCTGTGGGTGTTAGCCCACGGATTCTGGCGCTGCATGGGGTTCCGGTGCAAGATTCTCGAAAAATCATACGAGGGGGTCTGCATGAGGCACGACAAGAGGTCCATGTTGCCCGATAGGGTTGGATGAGGCCTGGTTGGATTTTATGGGCCAAGGAAGTTGAAAGAGGCGATTTTGGCTCATTTATGTGGGTGTTAGCCCACGGATTCTGGCACTGCATGGGGTTTCGGTGCAACATTCTCGAAAAATCATACGAGGGGGTCCGCACGAGGCCCGGAAAGAGGTCCATGTTGCCCGGCGGGGTTGGATGAGGCCTGGTTGGATTTTATGGGCCAAGGAAGTGGAAACAGGCAATTTCGGCTCATTTGTCTGGGTGTTAGCCCACGGATTCTGGCGCTGCATGGGGTTCCGGTGCAAGATTCTCGAAAAATCATACGAGGGGGTCCGCAAGAGGCCCGGCAAGAGGTCTTGCCCGGCGGGGTAGGATGAGGCCTGGTTGGATTTTATGGGCCAAGGAAGTGGAAACGGGCGATTTCAGCAAATTTCTGTGGGTGTTAGCCCACGGATTCTAGCGCTGCATGGGGTTCCGGCGCAAGATTCTCGAAAAATCGTACGAGGGGGCCGCAAGAGGCCCGGCAAGAGGTCCATGTTGCTCGGCGGGGTTGGATGAGGCCTGGTTGGATTTTATGGGCCAAGGAAGTGGAAACAGGCGATTTCGGCTCATTTCTGTGGGTGTTAGCGCACGGATTCTGGCGTTGCATGGGGTTCCGGCGCAAGATTCTCGAAAAATCATACGAGGGGGTCCGCAAGAGGCCCGGCAAGAGGTACCTGTTGCCCGGCAGGGTTGGATGAGGCCTGGTTGGATTTTATGGGCCAAGGAAGTGGAAACAGGCGATTTCTGCTCATTTCTGTGGGTGTTAGCCCACGGATTCTGGCGCTGCATGGGGTTCCGGCGCAAGATTCTCGAAAAATCATACGAGGGGGTCCGCAAGAGGTCCATGTTGCCCGGCGGGGTTGGATGAGGCCTGGTTGGATTTTATGGGCCAAGGAAGTGGAAACAGGCGATTTTGGCTCATTTCTGTGGGTGTTAGCCCACGGATTCTGGCGCTGCATGGAGTTTCGGCGCAAGATTCTCAAAAAATCATATGAGGGGGTCCGCAAGAGGCCCGGCAAGAGGTCTTGCCTGGCGGGGTTGGATGAGGCCTGGTTGGATTTTATGGGCCAAGGAAGTGGAAACAGGCGATTTCGGCTCATTTCTGTGGGTGTTAGCCCACGGATTCTGGCGCTGCATGGGGTTTCAGCGCAAAACTCTCAAAAAATCATACGAGGGGGTCCGTAAGAGGCCCGGCAAGAGGTCCATATTGCCCGGCGGGGTTGGATGAGGCCTGGTTGGATTTTATGGGCCAAGGAAGTGGAAACAGGCGATTTCAGCACATTTCTGTGGGTGTTAGCCCACGAATTTCTGGCGCTGCTTGGGGTTCCGGCGCAAGATTCTCGAAAAATCATACGAGGGGGTCCGCAAGAGGCCCGGTAAGAGATCCATGTTTCTCGGCGGGTTTGGATGAGGCCTGGTTGGATTTTATGGGCCAAGGAAGTGGAAACAGGCGATTTCGGCTCATTTCTGTGGGTGTTAGCCCACGGATTCTGGCGCTGCATGGGGTTCCGGTGCAAGATTCTCGAAAAATCATACGAGGGGGTCTGCAAGAGGCACGACAAGAGGTCCATGTTGCCCGACAGGGTTGGATGAGGCCTGGTTGGATTTTATGGGCCAAGGAAGTTGAAACAGGAGATTTCGGCTCATTTATGTGGGTGTTAGCCCACGGATTCTTGCGCTGCATGGGGTTCCGGTGCAAGATTCTCGAAATATCATACAAGGGGGTCCGCACGAGGCCCGGCAAGAGGTCCATGTTGCTCGGCGGGGTTGGATGAGGCCTGGTTGGATTTTATGGTCCAAGGAAGTGGAAACAGGCGATTTCGGCTCATTTCTGTGGGTGTTAGCCCACGGATTCTGGCGCTGCATGGGGTTCCGGTGCATGAATCTCGAAAAATCATACGAGGGGGTCCGCAAGAGGCCCGGCAAGAGGTCCTGCCCGGCGGGGTAGGATGAGGCCTGGTTGGATTTTATGCGCCAAGGAAGTGGAAACAGGCGATTTCGGCTCATTTATGTGGGTGTTAGCCCACGGATTCTGGCGCTGCATGGGGTTACGGTGCAAGATTCTCGAAAAATCATATGAGGGGGTCCGCACGAGGCCCTGCAAGAGGTCCATGTTGCCCGGCGGGGTTGGATGAGGCCTGGTTGGATTTTATGGGCCAAGGAAGTGGAAACAGGTGATTTCGGCTCATTTCTGTGGGTGTTAGCCCACGGATTCTGGCGCTGCATGGGGTTCCGGCGCAACATTCTCGAAAAATCATACGAGGGGGTCCGCAAGAGGCCCGGCAAGAGGTACCTGTTGCCCGGCAGGGTTGGATGAGGCCTGGTTGGATTTTATGGGCCAAGGAAGTGGAAACAAGCGATTTCTGCTCATTTTTGTGGGTGTTAGCCCACGGATTCGGGCGCTGCATGGGGTTCCGGCGCAAGATTTTCGAAAAATCATACGAGGGGGTCCGCAAGAGGCCCGGCAAGAGGTCTTGCCTGGCGGGGTTGGATGAGGCCTGGTTGGATTTTATCGGCCAAGGAAGTGGAAACAGGCGATTCCGGCTCATTTCTGTGGGTGTTAGCCCACGGATTCTGGCGCTGCATGGGGTTCCGGCGCAAGATTCTCGAAAAATCATACGAGGGGGTCCGCAAGAGGCCCGGCAAGAGGTCCATGTTGCCCGGCGGGGTTGGATGAGGCCTGGTTGGATTTTATGGGCCAAGGAAGTGGAAACAGACGATTTCGGCTCATTTCTGTGGGTGTTAGCCCACGGATTCTGGCGCTGCATGGGGTTTCAGCGCAAAACTCTCAAAAAATCATACGAGGGGGTCCGTAAGAGGCCCGGCAAGAGGTCCATGTTGCCCGGCGGGGTTGGATGAGGCCTGGTTGGATTTTATGGGCCAAGGAAGTGGAAACAGGCGATTTCAGCACATTTCTGTGGGTGTTAGCCCACGAATTTCTGGCGCTGCTTGGGGTTCCGGCGCAAGATTCTCGAAAAATCATACGAGGGGGTTCGCAAGAGGCCCGGTAAGAGATCCATGTTTCTCGGCGGGTTTGGATGAGGCCTGGTTGGATTTTATGGGCCAAGGAAGTGGAAACAGGCAATTTCGGCTCATTTCTGTGGGTGTTAGCCCACGGATTCTGGCGCTGCATGGGGTTCCGGTGCAAGATTCTCGAAAAATCATACGAGGGGGTCTGCAAGAGGCACGACAAGAGGTCCATGTTGCCCGACAGGGTTGGATGAGGCCTGGTTGGATTTTATGGGCCAAGGAAGTTGAAACAGGAGATTTCGGCTCATTTATGTGGGTGTTAGCCCACGGATTCTGGCGCTGCATGGGGTTCCGGTGCAAGATTCTCGAAATATCATACAAGGGGGTCCGCACGAGGCCCGGCAAGAGGTCCATGTTGCTCGGCGGGGTTGGATGAGGCCTGGTTGGATTTTATGGTCCAAGGAAGTGGAAACAGGCGATTTCGGCTCATTTCTGTGGGTGTTAGCCCACGGATTCTGGCGCTGCATGGGGTTCCGGTGCAAGAATCTCGAAAAATCATACGAGGGGGTCCGCAAGAGGCCCGGCAAGAGGTCTTGCCCGGCGGGGTAGGATGAGGCCTGGTTGGATTTTATGCGCCAAGGAAGATGAAACAGGCGATTTCGGCTCATTTATGTGGGTGTTAGCCCACGGATTCTGGCGCTGCATGGGGTTACGGTGCAAGATTCTCGAAAAATCATATGAGGGGGTCCGCACGAGGCCCTGCAAGAGGTCCATGTTGCCCGGCGGGGTTGGATGAGGCCTGGTTGGATTTTATGGGCCAAGGAAGTGGAAACAGGTGATTTCGGCTCATTTCTGTGGGTGTTAGCCCACGGATTCTGGCGCTGCATGGGGTTCCGGCGCAACATTCTCGAAAAATCATACGAGGGGGTCCGCAAGAGGCCCGGCAAGAGGTACCTGTTGCCCGGCAGGGTTGGATGAGGCCTGGTTGGATTTTATGGGCCAAGGAAGTGGAAACAAGCGATTTCTGCTCATTTTTGTGGGTGTTAGCCCACGGATTCGGGCGCTGCATGGGGTTCCGGCGCAAGATTCTCGAAAAATCATACGAGGGGGTCCGCAAGAGGCCCGGCAAGAGGTCTTGCCTGGCGGGGTTGGATGAGGCCTGGTTGGATTTTATCGGCCAAGGAAGTGGAAACAGGCGATTCCGGCTCATTTCTGTGGGTGTTAGCCCATGGATTCTGGCGCTGCATGGGGTTCCGACGCAAGATTCTCGAAAAATCATACGAGGGGGTCCGCAAGAGTCCCGGCAAGAGGTCCATGTTGCCCGGCGGGGTTGGATGAGGCCTGGTTGTATTTTATGGGCCAAGGAAGTGGAAACAGGCGATTTCGGCTCATTTCTATGGGTGTTAGCCCACGGATTCTGGCGCTGCATAGGGTTTCGGCGCAAGATTCTCAAAAAATCATACGAGGGGGTCCGCAAGAGGCCCGGCAAGAGGTCTTGCCTGGCGGGGTTGGATGAGGCCTGGTTGGATTTTATGGGCCAAGGAAGTGGAAACAGGCGATTCCGGCTCATTTCTGTGGGTGTTAGCCCACGGATTCTGGCGCTGCATGGGGTTTCAGCGCAAGACTCTCAAAAAATCATACGAGGGGGTCCGTAAGAGGCCCGGCAAGAGGTCCATGTTGCCCGGCGGGGTTGGATGAGGCCTGGTTGGATTTTATGGGCCAAGGAAGTGGAAATAGGCGATTTCAGCACATTTCTGTGGGTGTTAGCCCACGAATTCTGGCGCTGCTTGGGGTTCCGGCGCAAGATTCTCGAAAAATCATACGAGGGGGTCCGCAAGAGGCCCGGCAAGAGATCCATGTTTCTCGGCGGGGTTGGATGAGGCCTGGTTGGATTTTATGGGCCAAGGAAGTGGAAACAGGCGATTTCAGCACATTTCTGTGGGTGTTAGCCCACGAATTCTGGCGCTGCATGGGGTTCTGGCGCAAGATTCTCGAAAAATCATACGAGGGGGTCCACATGAGGCCCGGCAAAAGGTCCATGTTGCCCGGCAGGGTTGGATGAGGCCTGGTTGCATTTTATGGGCCAAGGAAGTGGAAACAGGCGATTTCGGCTCATTTCTGTGGGTGTTAGCCCACGGATTCTGGCGCTGCATGGGGTTCCGGCGCATGATTCTCGAAAAATCATACGAGCGGGTCCGCAAGAGGCCCGACAAGAGGTCCATGTTGCCCGGCGGGGTTGGATGAGGCCTAGTTGGATTTTATGGGCCAAGGAAGTGGAAACAGACGATTTCGGCTTATTTCTGTGGGTGTTAGCCCACGGATTCTGGCGCTGCATGGGTTTCCGGCGCAAGATTCTCAAAAAAACATACGAGGGGGTCTGTAAGAGGCCCGACAAGAGGTCCATGTTGCCCGGCGGGGTTGGATGATTCCTGGTTGGACTTTATGGGCCAAGGAAGTGGAAACAGGCGATTTCGGCTCATTTCTGTGGGTGTTAGCCCACGGATTCTGGCGCTGCATGGGGTTCCGGCACAAGATTCTCGAAAAATCATACGAGGGGGTCCGTAATAGGCCCGGCAAGAGGTCCATGTTTCCCGGCAGGGTTGGATGAGGCCTGGTTGGATTTTATGGGCCAAGGAAGTGGAAACAGGCAATTTCAACTCATTTCTGTGGGTGTTAGCCAAGGATTCTGGCGCTGCATGGGGTTCCGGCACAAGATTCTCGAAAACTCATACGAGGGGGTCTGCAAGAGGCACAACAAGAGGTCCATGTTGCCCGACAGGGTTGGATGAGGCCTGGTTGGATTTTATGGGCCAAGGAAGTTGAAACAGGCGATTTCGGCTCATTTCTGTGGGTGTTAGCCCACGGATTCTGGCGCTGCATGGGGTTCCGGTGCAAGATTCTCGAAAAATCATACGAGGGGGTCCGCACGAGGCCCGGCAAGAGGTCCATGTTGCCCGGCGGGGTTGGATGACGCCTGGTTAGATTTTATGGGCCAAGGAAGTGGAAACAGGCGATTTCGGCTCATTTCTGTGGGTGTTAGCCCACGGATTCTGGCGCTGCATGGGGTTCCGGTGCAAGATTCTCGAAAAATCATACGAGGGGGTCTGCAAGAGGCCCGACAAGAGGTCCATGTTGCCCGACAGGGTTGGATGAGGCCTGGTTGGATTTTATGGGCCAAGGAAGTTGAAACAGGCGATTTCGGCTCATTTATGTGGGTGTTAGCCCACGGATTCTGGCGCTGCATGGGGTTTCGATGCAAGATTCTCTAAAAATCATACGAGGGGGTCCGCACGAGGCCCGGCAAGAGGTCCATGTTGCCCGGCGGGGTTGGATGAGGCCTGGTTGGATTTTATGGGCCAAGGAAGTTGAAACAGGCAACTTCGGCTCATTTCTGTGGGTGTTAGCCCACGGATTCTGGCGCTGCATGGGGTTCCGGTGCAAGATTCTCGAAAAATCATACGAGGGGGTCTGCATGAGGCACGACAAGAGGTCCATGTTGCCCGATAGGGTTGGATGAGGCCTGGTTGGATTTTATGGGCCAAGGAAGTTGAAAGAGGCGATTTTGGCTCATTTATGTGGGTGTTAGCCCACGGATTCTGGCGCTGCATGGGGTTTCGGTGCAACATTCTCGAAAAATCATACGAGGGGGTCCGCACGAGGCCCGGAAAGAGGTCCATGTTGCCCGGCGGGGTTGGATGAGGCCTGGTTGGATTTTATGGGCCAAGGAAGTGGAAACAGGCAATTTCGGCTCATTTGTCTGGGTGTTAGCCCACGGATTCTGGCGCTGCATGGGGTTCCGGTGCAAGATTCTCGAAAAATCATACGAGGGGGTCCGCAAGAGGCCCGGCAAGAGGTCTTGCCCGGCGGGGTAGGATGAGGCCTGGTTGGATTTTATGGGCCAAGGAAGTGGAAACAGGCGATTTCGGCAAATTTCTGTGGGTGTTAGCCCACGGATTCTGGTGCTGCATGGGGTTCCGGCGCAAGATTCTCGAAAAATCATACGAGGGAGTCCGCAAGAAACCCGCCAAGAGGTCCATGTTGCTCGGCGGGGTTGGATGAGGCCTGGTTGGATTTTATGGGCCAAGGAAGTGGAAACAGGCGATTTCGGCTCATTTCTGTGGGTGTTAGCCCACGGATTCTGGCGCTGCATGGGGTTCCGGCGCAAGATTCTCGAAAAATCATACGAGGGGGTACGCAAGAGGCCCGGCAAGAGGTCCATGTTGCTCGGCGGGGTTGGATGAGGCCTGGTTGGAATTTATGGGCCAAGGAAGTGGAAACAGGCGATTTCGGCTCATTTCTGTGGGTGTTAGCCCACGGATTCTGGCGCTGCATGGGGTTCCGGCGCAAGATTCTCGAAAAATCATACGAGGGGGTCCGCAAGAGGCCCGGCAAGAGGTACCTGTTGCCCGGCAGGGTTGGATGAGGCCTGGTTGGATTTTATGGGCCAAGGAAGTGGAAACAGGCGATTTCTGCTCATTTCTGTGGGTGTTAGCCCATGGATTCGGGCGCTGCATGGGGTTCCGGCGCAAGATTCTAGAAAAATCATACGAGGGGGTCCGCAAGAGGCCCGGCAAGAGGTCTTGCCTGGCGGGGTTGGATGAGGACTGGTTGGATTTTATGGGACAAGGAAGTGGAAACAGGCGATTTCGGCTCATTTCTGTTGGTGTTAGCCCACGGATTCTGGCGCTGCATGGGGTTCCGGCGCAAGATTCTCGAAAAATCATTCGAGGGGGTCCGCAAGAGGCCCGGCAAGAGGTCCATGTTGCCCGGCGGGGTTGGATGAGGCCTGGTTGGATTTTATGGGCCAAGGAAGTGGAAACAGGCGATTTCAGCTCATTTCTGTGGGTGTTAGCCCACGGATTCTGGCGCTGCATGGGGTTTCGGCGCAAGATTCTCAAAAAATCATACGAGGGGGTCTGCAAGAGGCCCGGCAAGAGGTCTTGCCTGGCGGGGTTGGATGAGGCCTGGTTGGATTTTATGGGCCAAGGAAGTGGAAACAGGCGATTTCGGCTCATTTCTGTGGGTGTTAGCCCACGGATTCTGGCGCTGCATGGGGTTCCGGCGCAAGATTCTCGAAAACTCATACGAGGGGGTCCGTAAGAGGCCCGGCAAGAGGTCTATGTTGCCCGGCGGGGTTGGATGAGGCCTGGTTGGATTTTATGGGCCAAGGAAGTGGAAACAGGCGATTTCGGCTCATTTCTGTGGGTGTTAGCCCACGGATTCTGGCGCTGCATGGGGTTCCGGCGCAAGATTCTCGAATCATAATACGAGGGGGTCTGCAAGAGGCCCGGCAAGAGGTCCATGTTGCCCGGCGGGGTTGGATGAGGCGTGGTTGGATTTTATGGGCCAACGAAGTGGAAAGAGGCGATTTCGGCTCATTTTTGTGGGTGTTAGCCCACGGATTCTGGCGCTGCCTGGGGTTCCGGCGCAAGATTCTCGAAAAATCATACGAGGGGGTCCGCAAGAGGCTCGGCAAGAGGTCCATGTTGCCCGGCGGGGTTGGATCAGGCCTGGTTGGATTTTATGGGCCAAGGAAGTGGAAACAGGCGATTTCGGCTCATTTCTGTGGGTGTTAGCCCACGGATTCTGGCGCTGCATGGGGTTCCGGCGCAAGATTCTCAAAAACTCATACGAGGGGGTCCGCAAGAGGGCCGGAAAGAGGTCCATGTTGCCCGGCGGGGTTGGATGAGGCCTGGTTGGATTTTATGGGCCAAGGAAGTGTAAACAAGCGATTTCGGCTAATTTCTGTGGGTGTTAGCCAACGGATTCTGGCGCTGCATGGGGTTCCGGCGCAAGATTCTCGAAAAATCATATGAGGGTGTCCGTAAGAGGCCCGGCAAGAGGTCCATGTTGCCCGGCGGGGTTGGATGAGGCCTGGTTGGATTTTATGGGCCAAGGAAGTGGAAACAGGCGATTTCAGCACATTTCTATGGGTGTTAGCCCACGAATTCTGGCGCTGCTTGGGGTTCCGGCGCAAGATTCTCGAAAAATCATAAGAGGGGGTCCGCAAGAGGCCCGGCAAGAGATCCATGTTTCTCTGCGGGGTTGGATGAGGCCTGGTTGGATTTTATGGGCCAAGGAAGTGGAAACAGACGATTTCGGCTCATTTCTGTGGGTGTTAGCCCACGGATTCTGGCGCTGCATGGGGTTTCAGCGCAAAACTCTCAAAAAATCATACGAGGGGGTCCGTAAGAGGCCCGGCAAGAGGTCCATGTTGCCCGGCGGGGTTGGATGAGGCCTGGTTGGATTTTATGGGCCAAGGAAGTGGAAACAGGCGATTTCGGCTCACTTCTGTGGGTGTTAGCCCATGGATTATGCCGCTGCATGGGGTTCCGGCGCAAGATTCTCGAAAAATCATACGAGGGGGTCCGCAAGAGGCCCGACAAGAGATCCATGTTTCTCGGCGGGGTTGGATGAGGCCTGGTTGGATTTTATGGGCCAAGGAAGTGGAAACAGGCGATTTCGGCTCATTTCTGTGGGTGTTAGCCCACGGATTCTGGCGCTGCATGGGGTTCCGGCGCAAGATTCTCGAAAAATCATACGAGGGGGTCCGCAAGAGGCTCGGCAAGAGGTCCATGTTGCCCGGCGGGGTTGGATCAGGCCTGGTTGGATTTTATGGGCCAAGGAAGTGGAAACAGGCGATTTCGGCTCATTTCTGTGGGTGTTAGCCCACGGATTCTGGCGCTGCATGGGGTTCCGGCGCAAGATTCTCAAAAACTCATACGAGGGGGTCCGCAAGAGGCCCGACAAGAGGTCCATGTTGCCCGGCGGGGTTGGATGAGGCCTGGTTGGATTTTATGGGCCAAGGAAGTGTAAACAAGCGATTTCGGCTAATTTCTGTGGGTGTTAGCCAACGGATTCTGGCGCTGCATGGGGTTCCGGCGCAAGATTCTCGAAAAATCATACGAGGGGGTCCGTAAGAGGCCCGGCAAGAGGTCCATGTTGCCCGGCGGGGTTGGATGAGGCCTGGTTGGATTTTATGGGCCAAGGAAGTGGAAACAGGCGATTTCAGCACATTTCTGTGGGTGTTAGCCCACGAATTCTGGCGCTGCTTGGGGTTCCGGCGCAAGATTCTCGAAAAATCATACGAGGGGGTCCGCAAGAGGCCCGGCAAGAGATCCATGTTTCTCGGCGGGGTTGGATGAGGCCTGGTTGGATTTTATGGGCCAAGGAAGTGGAAACAGGCGATTTCAGCACATTTCTGTGGGTGTTAGCCCACGAATTCTGGCGCTGCATGGGGTTCCGGCGCAAGATTCTCGAAAAATCATACGAGGGGGTCCGCAAGAGGCCCGACAAGAGATCCATGTTTCTCGGCGGGGTTGGATGAGGCCTGGTTGGATTTTATGGGCCAAGGAAGTGGAAACAGGCGATTTCGGCTCATTTCTGTGGGTGTTAGCCCATGGATTCTGCCGCTGCATGGGGTTCCGGCGCTAGATTCTCGAAAAATCATACGAGGGGGTCCGCAAGAGGCCCGCCAAGAGGTCCATGTTGCCCGGCGGGGTTGGATGAGGCCTGGTTGGAGTTTATGGGCCAAGAAAGTGGAAATAGGCGATTTCGGCTCATTTCTGTGGGTGTTAGCCCACGTATTCTGGCGCTGCATGGGGTTCCGGCGCAAGATTCTCGAAAAATCATACGAGGGGGTACGCAAGAGGCCCGGCAAGAGGTCCATGTTGCCCGGCGGGGTTGGATGAGGCCAGGTTGGACTTTATGGGCCAAGGAAGTGGAAACAGGCGATTTCGGCTCATTTTTGTGGGTGTTAGCCCACGGATTCTGGCGCTGCATGGGGTTCCGGCGCAAGATTCTCGAAAAATCATACGACGGGGTCCGCAAGAGGCCCGGCAAGAGGTCCATGTTGCCCGGCAGGGTTGGATGAGGCCTGGTTGGACTTTATGGGCCAAGGAAGTGGAAACAGGCGATTTCGGCTCATTTCAGTGGGTGTTAGCCCACGGATTCTGGCGCTGCATGGGGTTCCGGTGCAAGATTCTCGAAAAATCATAAGAGGGGGTCCGCAAGAGGCCCGGACAGAGGTCCATGTTGCCCGGCGGGGTTGGATGACACCTGGTTGGATTTTATGGGCCAAGGAAGTGGAAACAGGCGATTTCGGCTCATTTCTGTGGGTGTTAGCCCACGGATTCTGGCGCTGCATGGGGTTCCGGCGCAAGATTCTCGAAAAATCATACGAGGCGGTCCCTAAGAGGCCCGGCAAGAGGTCCATGTTGCCCGGCGGGGTTGGATGAGGCCTGGTTGGATTTTATGGGCCAAGAAAGTGGAAACAGGCGATTTCGGATCATTTCTGTGGGTGTTAGCCCACGGATTCTGGCGCTGCATGGGGTTCCGGTGCAAGATTCTCGAAAAATCATACGAGGGGATCCGCAAGAGGCCAGGCAAGAGGTCCATGTTGCCCGGCGGGGTTGGATGAGGCTTGGTTGGATTTTATGGGCCAAGGAAGTGGAAACAGGCGATTTCGGCTCATTTTTGTGTGTGTTAGCCCACGGATTCTGGCGCTGCATGGGGTTCCGGCGCAAGATTCTCGAAAAATCAAACGAGGGGGTCCGCACGAGGCCCGGCAAGAGGTCCATGTTGCCCGGCGGGGTTGGATGATGCCTGGTTGGATTTTATGGGCGAAGGAAGTGGAAACAGGCGATTTCGGCTCATTTCTGTGGGTGTTAGCCCACGGATTCTGGCGCTGCATGGGGTTCCGGCGCAAGATTCTTGAAAAAACATACGAGGGGGTACGCAAGAGGCCCGGCAAGAGGTCCATGTTTCCCGTCGGGGTTGGATGAGGCCTGGTTGGATTTTATGGGCCAAGGAAGTGGAAACAGGCGAATTCGGCTCATTTCTGTGGGTGTTAGCCCACGGATTCTGGCGCTGCATGGGGTTCCGGTGCAAGATTCTCGAAATATCATACGAGGGGGTCCGCACGAGGCCCGGCAAGAGGTCCATGTTACCCGGTGGGGTTGGATGAGGCCTGAAGGATTTTATGGGCCAAGGAAGTGGAAACAGGCGATTTCGGCTCATTTTTGTGGGTGTTAGCCCACGGATTCTGGCGCTGCATGGGGTTCCGGCGCAAGATTCTCGAAAAATCATATGAGGGGGTCCGCAAGAGGCCCGGCAAGAGGTCCATGTTGCCTGGCGGGGTTGGATGAGGCCTGGTTGGATTTTATGGGCCAAGGAAGTAGAAAAAGGCGATTTCGGCTCATTTCTGTGGGTGTTAGCCCACGGATTCTTGCGCTGCATGGGGTTCCGGCACAAGATTCTCAAAATATCATACGAGGGGGTACGCAAGAGGCCCGGCAAGAGGTCCATGTTTCCCGGCGGGGTTGGATGAGGCCTGGTTGGATTTTATGGGCCAAGGAAGTGGAAACAGGCGAATTCGGCTTATTTCTGTGGGTGTTAGCCCACGGATTCTGGCACTGCATGGGGTTCCGGCACAAGATTCTCGAAATATCATACAAGGGGGTCCGCAAGAGGCCCGGCAAGAGGTCCATGTTGCCCGGCAGGGTTGGATGAGGCCTGGTTGGATTTTATGGGCCAAGGAAGTGGAAACAGGCGATTTCGGCTCATTTCTGTGGGTGTTAGCCCACGAATTCTGGCGCTGCATGGGGTTCCGGCGCAAGATTCTCAAAAACTCATACGAGGGGGTCCGTAAGAGGCCCGGCAAGAGGTCCATGTTGCCCGGCGGGGTTGGATGAGGCCTGGTTGGATTTTATGGGCCAAGAAAGTGGAAACAGGCGATTTCGGCTCATTTCTGTGGGTGTTAACCCACGGATTCTGGCGCTGCATGGGGTTCCGGCGCAAGATTCTCGAAAAATCATACGAGGGAGTCCGCAAGATGCCCGGCAAGAGGTCCATGTTGCCCGGCGGGGTTGGATGAGGCCTGGTTGGATTTTATGGGCCAAGGAAGTGGAAACAGGCGATTTCGGCTCATTTTTGTAGGTGTTAGCCCACGGATTCTGGCGCTGCATGGGGTTCCGGCGCAAGATTCTCGAAAACTCATACGAGGGGGTCCGCAAGAGGCCCATCAAGAGGTCCATGTTGCCCGGCGGGGTTGGATGAGGCCTGGTTTGATTTTATGGGCCAAGGAAGTGGAAACAGGCGATTTCGGCTCATTTCTGTGGGTGTGAGCCCACGAATTCTGGCGCTGCATGGGGTTCCAGCGCAAGATTCTCAAAAAAAAATACGAGGGGGTCCGCAAGAGGCCTGGCAAGAGGTCCATGTTGCCTGGCGGGGTTGGATGAGGCCTGGTTGGATTTTATGGGCCAAGGAAGTGGAAACAGGCGATTTCGGCTCATTTCTGTGGGTGTTAGCCCACGGATTCTGGCGCTGCATGGGGTTCCGGAAAAATATTCTCGAAAAATCATACGAGGGGGTCCGCACGAGGCCCGGCGAGAGGTCCATGTTTCTCGGCGGGGTTGGATGAGGCCTGGTTGGATTTTATGGGCCAAGAAAGTGGAAACAGGCGATTTCGGCTCATTTCTATGGGTGTTAGCCCATGGATTCTGCCGCTGCATGGGGTTCCGGCGCAAGATTCTCGAAAAATCATACGAAGGGGTCCGCAAGAGGCCCGCCAAGAGGTCCATGTTGCCCGGCGGGGTTGGATGAGGCCTGGTTGGAGTTTATGGGCCAAGAAAGTGGAAACAGGAGATTTCGGCTCATTTCTGTGGGTGTTAGCCCACGTATTCTAGCGCTGCATGGGGTTCCGGCGCAAGATTCTGGAAAATTCATACGAGGGGGTTCGAAAGAGGCCCGACAAGAGGTCCATGTTGCCCGGCGGGGTTGGATGAGGCCTGGTTGGATTATATGGGCCAAGGAAGTGGAAAGAGGCGATTTCGGCTCATTTCTGTGGGTGTTAGCCCACGGATTCTGGCGCTGCATGGGGTTCCGGTGTAAGATTCTCGAAAAATCATAAGAGGGGGTCCGCAAGTGGCCCGGCGAGAGGTCCATGTTGCCCGACGGGGTTGGATGAGGCTTGGTTGGATTTTATGGGCCAAGGAAGTGGAAACAGGCAATTTCGGCTCATTTCTGTGGGTGTTAGCCCACGGATTCTGGCGCTGAATGGGGTTCCGGCGCAAGATTCTCAAAAAATCATACGAGGCGGTCCGTAAGAGGCCCGGCAAGAGGTCCATGTTGCCCGGCGGGGTTGGATGAGGCCTGGTTGGATTTTATGGGCCAAGAAAGTGGAAACAGGCGATTTCGGCTCATTTCTGTGGGTGTTAGCCCACGGATTCTGGCGCTGCATGGGGTTCCGGCGCAAGATTCTCGAAAAATCATACGAGGGGGTCCGTAAGAGGCCCGGCAAGAGGTCCATGTTGCCCGGCGGGGTTGGATGAGGCCTGGTTGGATTTTATGGGCCAAGGAAGTGGAAACAGGCGATTTCAGCACATTTCTGTGGGTGTTAGCCCACGAATTCTGGCGCTGCTTGGGGTTCCGGCGCAAGATTCTCGAAAAATCATACGAGGGGGTCCGCAAGAGGCCCGGCAAGAGATCCATGTTTCTCGGCGGGGTTGGATGAGGCCTGGTTGGATTTTATGGGCCAAGGAAGTGGAAACAGGCGATTTCAGCACATTTCTGTGGGTGTTAGCCCACGAATTCTGGCGCTGCATGGGGTTCCGGCGCAAGATTCTCGAAAAATCATACGAGGGGGTCCGCAAGAGGCCCGACAAGAGATCCATGTTTCTCGACGGGGTTGGATGAGGCCTGGTTGGATTTTATGGGCCAAGGAAGTGGAAACAGGCGATTTCGGCTCATTTCTGTGGGTGTTAGCCCACGGATTCTTGCGCTACATGGGGTTCCGGCGCAAGATTCTCGAAAAATCATACGAGGGGGTCCGCAAGAGGCCCGCCAAGAGGTCCATGTTGCCCGGCGGGGTTGGATGAGGCCTGGTTGGATTTTATGGGCCAAGAAAGTGGAAACAGGCGATTTCGGCTCATTTCTGTGGGTGTTAGCCCACGTATTCTGGCGCTGAATGGGGTTTCGGCGCAAGATTCTCGAAAAATCATACGAGGGGGTCCGCAAGAGGCCTGGCAAGAGGTCCATGTTGCCCGGCGGGGTTGGATGAGGCCTGGTTGGATTTTTATGGGCCAAGGAAGTGGAAACAGGCGATTTCGGCTCATTTCTGTGGGTGTTAGCCCACGGATCATGGCGCTGCATGGGGTTCCGGCGCAAGATTCTCAAAAAATTATACGAGGGGGTCCGCACGAGGCCCGGCAAGAGGTCCATGTTGCCCGGCGGGGTTGGATGAGGCCTGGTTGGATTTTATGGGCCAAGGAAGTGGAAGCAGGCGATTTCGGCTCATTTCTGTGGGTGTTAGCCCACGGATTCTTGCGCTGCATGGGGTTCCAGTGAAAGATTCTCGAAAAATCATACGAGGGGGTCCGCACGAGGCCTGGCAAGAGGTCCATGTTTCCCGGTGGGGTTGGACGAGGCCTGGTTGGATTTTATGGGCCAAGGAAGTGGAAACAGGCGATTTCGGCTCATTTTTGTAGGTGTTAGCCCACGGATTCTGGCGCTGCATGGGGTTCCGGCGCAAGATTCTCGAAAATTCATACGAGGGGGTCCGCAAGAGGCCCGGTAAGAGGTCCATGTTGCCCGGCGGGGTTGGATGAGGCCTGGTTGGATTTTATGGGCCAAGGAAGTGGAAACAGGCGATTTCGGCTCATTTCTGTGGGTGTTAGCCCACGGATTCTGGCGCTGCATGGGGTTCCGGCGCAAGATTCTCGAAAAATCATACGAGGGGTTACGCAAGAGGCCCGGCAAGAGGTCCATGTTTCCCGGCGGGGTCGGATGAGGCCTGGTTGGATTTAATGGGCCAAGGAAGTGGAAATAGGCGAATTCGGCTTATTTCTGTGGGTGTTAGCCCACGGATTCTGGCGCTGCATGGGGTTCCGGCACAAGATTCTCGAAATATCATACGAGGGGGTCCGCAAGAGGCCCGGCAAGAGGTCCATGTTGCTCAGCGGGGTTGGATGAGGCCTGGTTGGATTTTATGGGCCAAGGAAGTGGAAACAGGCGATTTCGGCTCATTTCTGTGGGTGTTAGCCCACGAATTCTTGCGCTGCATGGGGTTCCGGCGCAAGATTCTCGAAAAATCATACGAGGGGGTCCGTAAGAGGCCCGGCAAGAGGTCCATGTTGCCCGGCGGGGTTGGATGAGGCCTGGTTGGATTTTATGGGCCAAGAAAGTGGAAACAGGCGATTTCGGCTCATTTCTGTGGGTGTTAGCCCACGGATTCTGGCGCTGCAAGGGGTTCCGGTGCAAGATTCTAGAAAAATCATACGAGGGGGTCCGCAAGATGCCCGGCAAGAGGTCCATGTTTCCCGGTGGGGTTGGACGAGGCCTGGTTGGATTTTATGGGCCAAGGAAGTGGAAACAGGCGATTTCGGCTCATTTTTGTAGGTGTTAGCCCACGGATTCTGGCGCTGCATGGGGTTCCGGCGCAAGATTCTCGAAAATTCATACGAGGGGGACCGCAAGAGGCCCGGTAAGAGGTCCATGTTGCCCGGCGGGGTTGGATGAGGCCTGGTTGGATTTTATGGGCCAAGGAAGTGTAAACAGGCGATTTCGGCTCATTTCTGTGGGTGTTAGCCCACGGATTCTGGCGCTGCATGGGGTTCCGGTGCAAGATTCTCGAAAAATCATACGAGGGGGTTCAGAAGAGGCCCGGCAAGAGGTCCATGTTGTCCGGCGGGGTAGGATGAGGCCTGGTTGGATTTTATGGGCCAAGGAAGTGGAAACAGGCGATTTCGGCTCATTTCTGTAGGTGTGAGCCCACGAATTCTGGCGCTGCATGGGGTTCCGGAGCAAGATTCTCGAAAAATCATACGAGGGGGTCCGCAAGAGGCCCGGCAAGAGGTCCATGTTGCCTGGCGGGGTTGGATGAGGCCTGGTTGGATTTTATGGGCCAAGGAAATGTGAACAGGCGATTTCGGCTCATTTCTGTGGGTGTTAGCCCACGGATTCTGGCGCTGCATGGGGTTCCGGCGCAAGATTCTCGAAAAATCATACGAGGGGGTCCGTAAGAGGCTCGGAGAGAGGTCCATTTTGCCCGGCGGGGTTGGATGAGGCCTGGTTGGATTTTATGGGCCAAGGAAGTGGAAACAGGCGATTTCGGCTCATTTATGTGGGTGTTAGCCCATGGATTCTGGCGCTGCATGGGGTTCCGGCACAAGATTCTCAAAAAATCATACGAGGGGGTCCGCAAGTGGCCCGGCAAGAGGTCCATGTTGCCCGACGGGGTTGGATGAGGCCTGGTTGGATTTTATGGGCCAAGGAAGTGGAAACAGGCGATTTCGGCTCATTTCTGTGGGTGTTAGCCCACGGATTCTGGCGCTGCATAGGGTTCCGGCGCAAGATTCTCGAAAAATCATACGAGGGGGTCCGCACGAGGCCCCGAAAGAGGTCCATGTTGCCCGACGTGGTTGGATGAGGCCTGGTTGGATTTTATGGGCCAAGGAAGTGGAAACAAGCGATTTCGGCTCATTTCTGTGGGTGTTAGCCCACGGGTTCTGGCGCTGCATGGGGTTCCGGCGCAAGATTCTCGAAAAAGCATACGAGGGGGTCCGTAAGAGGCCCGGCAAGAGGTCCATGTTGCCCGGCGGGGTCGGATGAGGCCTGGTTGGATTTTATGGGCCAAGGAAGTAGAAACAGGCGATTTCGGCTCATTTCTGTGGGTGTTAGCCCACGGATTCTGGCGCTGCATGGGGTTCCGGAGCAAGATTCTCCAAAAATCATACGAGGGGGTACGCACGAGGCCCGGCAAGAGGTCCATGTTGCCCGGCGGGGTTGGATGAGGCCTTGTTGGATTTTATGGGCCAAGGAAGTGGAAACAGGCGATTTCGGCTCATTTCTGTGGGTGTTAGCCCACGGATTCTGGCGCTGCATGGGGTTCCGGCGCAAGATTCTTGAAAAATCATACGAGGGGGTCCGC
Organism: Solanum rostratum; assembly: GCA_029948455.1. NCBI lineage: Eukaryota > Viridiplantae > Streptophyta > Magnoliopsida > Solanales > Solanaceae > Solanum > Solanum rostratum. The sequence continues at coordinate 9,894,547 of CM057046.1, forward strand.
AAGAGGCCCGGCAAGAGGTCCATGTTTCCCGGCGGGGTTGGATGAGGCCTGGTTGGATTTTATGGGCCAAGGAAGTGGAAACAGGCGATTTCGGCTCATTTCTATGGGTGTTAGCCCACGGATTCTGGTGCTGCATGGGGTTCCGGCGCAAGATTCTCGAAAAATCATACGAGGGGGTCCGCACGAGGCCCGGCAAGAGGTCCATGTTTCCCGGCGGGGTTGGATAAGGCGTGGTTGGATTTTATGGGCCAAGGAAGTGGAAAAGGCAATTTCGGCTCATTTCTGTGGGTGTTAGCCCACGGATTCTGGCGCTGCATGGGGTTCCGGCGCAATATTCTCAAAATATCATACGAGGGGGTCCGCACGAGGCCCGGCAAGAGGTCCATGTTTCCTGGCGGGGTTGGATGAGGCCTGGTTGGATTTTATGGGCCAAGGAAGTGGCAACAGGCGATTTCGGCTCATTTCTGTGGGTGTTAGACCACGGATTCTGGCGCTGCATGGGGTTCCGGCACAAGATTCTCGAAAAATCATACGAGGGGGTCCGCAAGAGGCCCGGCAAGAGGTCCATGTTGCCCGGCGGGGTTGGATGAGGCCTGGTTGGATTTTATGGGCCAAGGAATTGGAAATAGGCGATTTCGGCTCATTTGTATGGGCGTTAGCCCACGGATTTTGGCGCTGCATGGGGTTCTTGCGCAAGATTCTCGAAAAATCATACGAGGGGGTGCGCAAGAGGCCCGACAAGAGGTCCATGTTGCCCGGTGGGGTTGGATGAGGCCTGGTTGGATTTTATGGGCCAAGGAAGTGGAAACAGGCGATTTCGGCTCATTTCTGTGGGTGTTAGCCCACGGATTCTGGCGCTGCATGGGGTTCCGGAGCAAGATTCTCCAAAAATCATACGAGGGGGTACGCAAGAGGCCCGGCAAGAGGTCCATGTTGCCCGGCGGGGTTGGATGAGGCCTTGTTGGATTTTATGGGCCAAGGAAGTGGAAACAGGCGATTTCGGCCCATTTCTATGGGTGTTAGCCCACGGATTCTGGCGCTGAATGGGGTTCCGGCGCAAGATTCTCGAAAAATCATACGAGGGGGTCCGCAAGAGGCCCGGCAAGAGGTCCATGTTTCCCCGCGGGGTTGGATGAGGCCTGGTTGGATTTTATGGGCCAAGGAAGTGGAAACAGGCGATTTCGGCTCATTTCTGTGGGTCTTAGCCCACGGATTCTGGCGCTGCATGGGGTTTCGGCGCAAGATTTTCGAAAAATCATACGAGGGGATCTGCACAAGGCCCGGCAAGAGGTCCATGTTGCCCGGCGGGGTTGGATGAGGCCTGGTTGGATTTAATGGGCCAAGGAAGTGGAAACAGGCGATTTCGGCTCATTTCTGTGGGTGTTAGCCCACGGATTCTGGCGCTGCATGGGGTTCCGGAGCAAGATTCTCCAAAAATCATACGAGGGGGTACGCAAGAGGCCCGGCAAGAGGTCCATGTTGCCCGGCGGGGTTGGATGAGGCCTTGTTGAATTTTATGGGCCAAGGAAGTGGAAACAGGCGATTTCGGCTCATTTCTATGGGTGTTAGCCCACGGATTCTGGCGCTGAATGGGGTTCCGGCGCAAGATTCTCGAAAAATCATACGAGGGGGTCCGCAAGAGGCCCGGCAAGAGGTCCATGTTTCCCGGCGGGGTTGGATGAGGCCTGGTTGGATTTTATGGGCCAAGGAAGTGGAAACAGGCAATTTCGGCTCATTTCTGTGGGTCTTAGCCCACGGATTCTGGCGCTGCATGGGGTTTCGGCGCAAGATTTTCGAAAAATCATACGAGGGGGTCTGCACAAGGCCCGGCAAGAGGTCCATGTTGCTCGGCGGGGTTGGATGAGGCCTGGTTGGATTTTATGGGCCAAGGAAGTGGAAACAGGCGATTTCGGCTCATTTCTGTGGGTGTTAGCCCACGGATTCTGGCGCTGAATGGGGTTCCGGCGCAAGATTCTCGAAAAATCATACGAGGGGGTCCGCAAGAGGCCCGGCAAGAGGTCCATGTTGCCCGGCGGGGTTGGATGAGGCCTGGTTGGATTTTATGGGCCAAGGAATTGGAAATAGGCGATTTCGGCTCATTTGTATGGGCGTTAGCCCACGGATTTTGGCGCTGCATGGGGTTCTGGCGCAAGATTCTCGAAATGTCATACGAGGGGATCCGTAAGAGGCCCGGCAAGAGGTCCATGTTGCCCGGCGAGGTTGGATGAGGCCTGGTTGGATATTATGGGCCAAGGAAATGGAAACAGGCGATTTCGGCTCATTTCTGTGGGTGTTAGCCCACGGATTCTGGCGCTGCATGGGGTTCCGGCGCAAGATTCTCAAAAAATCATACGAGGGGGTCCACAAGAGGCCCGGCAAGAGGTCCATGTTGCCCGGCGGGGTTGGATGAGGCCTGGTTGGATTTTATGGGCCAAGGAAGTGGAAACAGGCGATTTCGGCTCATTTCTGTTGGTGTTAAACCACGGATTCTTGCGCTGAATGGGGTTCCGGCGCATGATTCTCGAAAAATCATACGAGGGGGTCTGCACGAGGCCCGGCAAGAGGTCCATGTTTCCCGGCGGGGTTGGATGAGGCCTGGTTTGATTTTATGGGCCAAGGAAGTGGAAACAGGCGATTTCGGCTCATTTCTGTGGGTGTTAGCCCACGGATTCTGGCGCTGCATGGGGTTCCGACGCAAGATTCTCGAAAAATCATACGAGGGGGTGCGCAAGAGGCCCGGCAAGAGGTCCATGTTGCCCGGTGGGGTTGGATGAGGCCTGGTTGGATTTTATGGGCCAAGGAAGTGGAAACAGGCGATTTCGGCTCATTTCTGTGGGTGTTAGCCCACGGATACTGGCGCTGCATGGGGTTCCGGCGCAAGATTCTCAAAAAATCATACGAGGGGGTCTGCAAGAGGCCCGGCAAGAGGTCCATGTTTCCCGGCGGGGTTGGATGAGGCCTGGTTGGATTTTATGGGCCAAGGAAGTGGAAACAGGCGATTTCGGCTCATTTCTGTGGGTGTTAGCCCACGGATTCTGGCGCTGCATGGGGTTCCGGCACAAGATTCTCGAAAAATCATACGAGGGGGTCCGCAAGAGGCCCGGCAAGAGGTCCATGTTGCCCAGCGGGGTTGGATGAGGCCTGGTTGGATTTTATGGGCCAAGGAAGTGGAGACAGGCGATTTCGGCTCATTTCTGTGGGTGAGACCACGGATTCTGGCTCTGCATGGGGTTCCGACGCAAGATTCTTGAAAAATCATATGAGGGGGGTCCGTAAGAGGCCTGGCAAGAGGTCCATGTTTCCCGACGGGGTCGGATGAGGCCTGGTTGGATTTTATGGGCCAAGGAAGTGGAAACAGGCGATTTCGGCTCATTTCTGTGGGTGTTAGCCCACGGATTCTGGCGCTGCATGGGGTTCCGGCGCAAGATTCTCGAAAAATCATACGAGGGGGTCCGCAAGAGGCTCGGCAAGAGGTCCATGTTGCCCGGCGGGGTTGGATGAGGCCTGGTTGGATTTTATGGGCCAAGGAAGTGGAAACAGGCGATTTCGGCTCATTTCTGTGGGTGTTAGCCCACGGATTCTGGCGCTGCATGGGGATCCGGTGCAAAATTCTTGAAAAATCAGACGAGGGGGTCTGCATGGGGCCCAGCAAGAGGTCCATGTTGCCCGGCGGGGTTGGATGAGGCCTGGTTGGATTTTATGGGCCAAGGAAGTGGAAACAGGCGATTTCGGCTCATTTCTGTGGGTGTTAGCCCACGGATTCTGGCGCTGCATGGGGTTCCGGTGCAAAATTCTCGAAAAATCATACGAGGCGGTCCGCACGAGGCCCGGCAAGAGGTCCATGTTGCCCGGCGGGGTTGGATGAGGCCTAGTTGGATTTTATGGGCCAAGGAAGTGGAAACAGGCGATTTCGGCTCATTTTCGTGGGTGTTAGCCCACGGATTCTTGCGCTGCATGGGGTTCCGACGCAAGATTCTCGAAAAATCATACGAGGGGGTCTGCAAGAGGCCCGGCAAGAGGTCCATGTTGCCCGGCGGGGTTGGATGAGGCCTGGTTGGATTTTATGGGCCAAGGAAGTGGAAACAGGCGATTTTGGCTCATTTCTGTGGGTGTTAGCCCACGAATTCTAGCGCTGCATGGGGTTCCGGTGCAAGATTCTCGAAAAATCATACGAGGGGGTCCGTAAGAGGCCCGGCAAGAGGTCCATGTTGCCCGGCGGGGTTGGATGAGGCCTGGTTGGATTTTATGGGCCAAGGAAGTGGAAACAGGCGATTTCAGCTCATTTCTATGGGTGTTAGCCCACGGATTCTGGCGCTGAATGGGGTTCCGGCGCAAGATTGTCGAAAAATCATACGAGGGGGTCCGTAAGAGGCCCGGCAAGAGGTCCATGTTGCCCGGCGGGTTTGGATGAGGCCTGGTTGGATTTTATGGGCCAAGGAAATGGAAATAGGCGATTTCGGCTCATTTCTTTGGATGTTAGCCCACGGATTTTGGCGCTGCATGGGGTTCCGGCGCAAGATTCCCGAAATATCATACGAGGGGGTCCGCAAGAGGCCCAGCAAGAGGTCCATGTTGCCCGGCAGGGTTCGATGAGGCTTGGTTGGAATTTATGGGCCAAGGAAGTGGAAACAGGCAATTTCGGCTCATTTCTGTGGGTGTTAGCCCACGGATTCTGGCGCTGCATGGGGTTCCGGCGCAAGATTTTTGAAAAATCATACGAGGGGGTCCGCAAGAGGCCCGGCAAGAGGTCCATGTTGCCCGGCGGGGTTGGATGAGGCCTGGTTGGATTTTATGGGCCAAGGAAGTGGAAACAGGCGATTTCGGCTCATTTCTGTGGGTGTTAGCCCACGGATTCTGGCGCTGCATGGGGTTCCGGCGCAAGATTCTCGAAAAATCATACGAGGGGGTCCGCACAAGGCCCGGCAAGAGGTCCATGTTGCCCGGCGGGGTTGGATGAGGCCTGGTTAGATTTTATGGGCCAAGGAAGTGGAAACAGGCGATTTCAGCTCATTTCTGTGGGTGTTAGCCCATGGATTCTTGCACTGCATGGGGTTCCGACGCAAGATTCTCAAAAATTCATACGAGGGGGTCCGCAAAAGGCCCGACAAGAGGTCCATGTTGCCCAGCGGGGTTGGATGAGGCCTGGTTGGATTTTATGGGCCAAGGAAGTGGAAACAGGCGATTTCGGGTCATTTCTGTGTGTGTTAGCCCACGGATTCTAGCGCTGCATGGGGTTCCGGCACAAGATTCTCGAAAAATCATACGAGGGGGTCCGCAAGAGGCCCGGCAAGAGGTCCATGTTGCCCGGCGGGGTTGGATGAGGCCTGGTTGGATTTTATGGGCCAAGGAATTGGAAATAGGCGATTTCGGCTCATTTGTATGGGCGTTAGCCCACGGATTTTGGCGCTGCATGGGGTTCTGGCGCAAGATTCTCGAAATATCATACGAGGGGATCCGTAAGAGGCCCGGCAAGAGGTCCATGTTGCCCGGCGAGGTTGGATGAGGCCTGGTTGGATATTATGGGCCAAGGAAATGGAAACAGGCGATTTCGGCTCATTTCTGTGGGTGTTAGCCCACGGATTCTGGCGCTGCATGGGGTTCCGGCGCAAGATTCTCGAAAAATCATACGAGGGGGTCCACAAGAGGCCCGGCAAGAGGTCCATGTTGCCCGGCGGGGTTGGATGAGGCCTGGTTGGATTTTATGGGCCAAGGAAGTGGAAACAGGCGATTTCGACTCATTTCTGTTGGTGTTAAACCACGGATTCTTGCGCTGAATGGGGTTCCGGCGCATGATTCTCGAAAAATCATACGAGGGGGTCTGCACGAGCCCCGGCAAGAGGTCCATGTTTCCCGGCGGGGTTGGATGAGGCCTGGTTTGATTTTATGGGCCAAGGAAGTGGAAACAGGCGATTTCGGCTCATTTCTGTGGGTGTTAGCCCACGGATTCTGGCGCTGCATGGGGTTCCGACGCAAGATTCTCGAAAAATCATACGAGGGGGTGCGCAAGAGGCCCGGCAAGAGGTCCATGTTGCCCGGTGGGGTTGGATGAGGCCTGGTTGGATTTTATGGGCCAAGGAAGTGGAAACAGGCGATTTCGGCTCATTTCTGTGGGTGTTAGCCCACGGATACTGGCGCTGCATGGGGTTCCGGCGCAAGATTCTCGAAAAATCATACGAGGGGGTGCGCACAAGGCCCGGCAAGAGGTCCATGTTGCCCGGCGGGGTTGGATGAGGCCTGGTTGGATTTTATGGGCCAAGGAAGTGGAAACATGCGATTTCGGCTCATTTCTGTGGGTGTTAGCCCACGGATTCTGGCGCTGCATGGGGTTCCGGCACAAGATTCTCGAAAAATCATACGAGGGGGTCCGCAAGAGGCCCGGCAAGAGGTCCATGTTGCCCAGCGGGGTTGGATGAGGCCTGGTTGGATTTTATGGGCCAAGGAAGTGGAAACAGGCGATTTCGGCTCATTTCTGTGGGTGTTAGACCACGGATTCTGGCTCTGCATGGGGTTCCGACGCAAGATTCTTGAAAAATCATATGAGGGGGGTCCGTAAGAGGCCTGGCAAGAGGTCCATGTTTACCGACGGGGTCGGATGAGGCCTGGTTGGATTTTATGGGCCAAGGAAGTGGAAACAGGCGATTTCGGCTCATTTCTGTGGGTGTTAGCCCACGGATTCTGGCGCTGCATGGGGTTCCGGCGCAAGATTCTCGAAAAATCATACGAGGGGGTCCGCAAGAGGCTCGGCAAGAGGTCCATGTTGCCCGACGGGGTTGGATGAGGCCTGGTTGGATTTTATGGGCCAAGGAAGTGGAAACAGGCGATTTCGGCTCATTTCTGTGGGTGTTAGCCCACGGATTCTGGCGCTGCATGGGGATCCGGTGCAAAATTCTTGAAAAATCAGACGAGGGGGTCTGCATGGGGCCCGGCAAGAGGTCCATGTTGCCCGGCGGGGTTGGATGAGGCCTGGTTGGATTTTATGGGCCAAGGAAGTGGAAACAGGCGATTTCGGCTCATTTCTGTGGGTGTTAGCCCACGGATTCTGGCGCTGCATGGGGTTCCGGTGCAAAATTCTCGAAAAATCATACGAGGCGGTCCGCACGAGGCCCGGCAAGAGGTCCATGTTGCCCGGCGGGGTTGGATGAGGCCTAGTTGGACTTTATGGGCCAAGGAAGTGGAAACAGGCGATTTCGGCTCATTTTCGTGGGTGTTAGCCCACGGATTCTTGCGCTGCATGGGGTTCCGACGCAAGATTCTCGGAAAATCATACGAAGGGGTCTGCAAGAGGCCCGGCAAGAGGTCCATGTTGCCCGACGGGGTTGGATGAGGCTTGGTTGGATTTTATGGGCCAAGGAAGTGGAAACAGGCGATTTCGGCTCATTTCTGTGGGTGTTAGCCTACGGATTCTGGCGCTGAATGGGGTTCCGGCGCAAGATTCTCAAAAAATCATACGAGGCGGTCCGTAAGAGGCCCGGCAAGAGGTCCATGTTGCCCGGCGGGGTTGGATGAGGCCTGGTTGGATTTTATGGGCCAAGAAAGTGGAAACAGGCGATTTCGGCTCATTTCTGTGGGTGTTAGACCACGGATTCTGGCTCTGCATGGGGTTCCGACGTAAGATTCTTGAAAAATCATATGAGGGGGGTCCGTAAGAGGCCTGGCAAGAGGTCCATGTTTCCCGACGGGGTCGGATGAGGCCTGGTTGGATTTTATGGGCCAAGGAAGTGGAAACAGGCGATTTCGGCTCATTTCTGTGGGTGTTAGCCCACGGATTCTGGCGCTGCATGGGGTTCCGGCGCAAGATTCTCGAAAAATCATACGAGGGGGTCCGCAAGAGGCTCGGCAAGAGGTCCATGTTGCCCGGCGGGGTTGGATGAGGCCTGGTTGGATTTTATGGGCCAAGGAAGTGGAAACAGGCGATTTCGGCTCATTTCTGTGGGTGTTAGCCCACGGATTCTGGCGCTGCATGGGGATCCGGTGCAAAATTCTTGAAAAATCAGACGAGGGGGTCTGCATGGGGCCCGGCAAGAGGTCCATGTTGCCCGGCGGGGTTGGATGAGGCCTGGTTGGATTTTATGGGCCAAGGAAGTGGAAACAGGCGATTTCGGCTCATTTCTGTGGGTGTTAGCCCACGGATTCTGGCGCTGCATGGGGTTCCGGTGCAAAATTCTCGAAAAATCATACGAGGCGGTCCGCACGAGGCCCGGCAAGAGGTCCATGTTGCCCGGTGGGGTTGGATGAGGCCTAGTTGGATTTTATGGGCCAAGGAAGTGGAAACAGGCGATTTCGGCTCATTTTCGTGGGTGTTAGCCCACGGATTCTTGCGCTTCATGGGGTTCCGACGCAAGATTCTCGAAAAATCATACGAGGGGGTCTGCAAGAGGCCCGGCAAGAGGTCCATGTTGCCCGGCGGGGTTGGATGAGGCCTGGTTGGATTTTATGGGCCAAGGAAGTGGAAACAGGCGATTTTGGCTCATTTCTGTGGGTGTTAGCCCACGGATTCTAGCGCTGCATGGGGTTCCGGTGCAAGATTCTCGAAAAATCATACGAGGGGGTTCGTAAGAGGCCCGGCAAGAGGTCCATGTTGCCCGGTGGGGTTGGATGAGGCCTGGTTGGATTTTATGGGCCAAGGAAGTGGAAACAGGCGATTTCAGCTCATTTCTATGGGTGTTAGCCCACGGATTCTGGCGCTGCATGGGGTTCCGGCGCAAAATTCTCGAAAAATCAGACGAGGGGGTCCACATGGGGCCCGGCAAGAGGTCCATGTTGCCCGGCGGGTTGGGATGAGGCCTGGTTGGATTTAATGGGCCAAGGAAATGGAAAAAGGCGATTTCGGCTCATTTCTGTGGATTTTAGCCCACGGATTCTGGCGCTGCATGGGGTTCCGGCGCAAGATTCCCGAAAAATCATACGAGGGGATCCGCAAGAGGCCCGGCAAGAGGTCCATGTTGCCCGGCGGGGTTCGATGAGGCTTGGTTGGATTTTATGGGCCAAGGAAGTGGAAACAGGCGATTTCGGCTCATTTCTGTGGGTGTTAGCCCACGGATTCTGGCGCTGCATGGGGTTCCGGCGCAAAATTCTCGAAAAATCAGACGAGGGGGTCCACATGGGGCCCGGCAAGAGGTCCATGTTGCCCGGCGGGGTTGGATGAGGCCTGGTTGGATTTTATGGGCCAAGGAAGTGGAAACAGGCGATTTCGGCTCATTTCTGTGGGTGTTAGCCCACGGATTCTGGCGCTGCATGGGGTTTCGGTGCAAAATTCTCGAAAAATCATACGAGGCGGTCCGCGAGGCCCGGCAAGAGGTCCATGTTGCCCGGCGGGGTTGGATGAGGCCTAGTTGGATTTTATGGGCCAAGGAAGTGGAAACAGGCGATTTCGGCTCATTTTCGTGGGTGTTAGCCCACGGATTCTTGCGCTGCATGGGGTTCCGACGCAAGATTCTCGGAAAATCATACGAAGGGGTCTGCAAGAGGCCCGGCAAGAGGTCCATGTTGCCCGGCGGGGTTGGATGAGGCCTGGTTGGATTTTATGGGCCAAGGAAGTGGAAACAGGCGATTTTGGCACATTTCTGTGGGTGTTAGCCCACAGATTCTGGCGCTGCATGGGGTTTCGGTGCAAGATTCTCGAAAAATCATACGAGGGGGTCCGTAAGAGGACCAGCAAGAGGTCCATGTTGCCCGGCGGGGTTGGATGAGGCCGGGTTGGATTTTATGGGCCAAGGAAGTGGAAACAGGCGATTTCAGCTCATTTCTATGGGTGTTAGCCCACGGATTCTGGCGTTGCATGGGGTTCCGGCGCAAGATTCTCGAAATATCATACGAGGGGGTCTGCAAGAGGACCGACAAGAGGTCCATGTTGCCCGGCGGGGTTGGATGAGGCTTGGTTGGATTTTATGGGCCAAGGAAGTGGAAACAGGCGATTTCGGCTCATTTCTATGGGTGTTAGCCCACGGATTCTGGCGCTGCATGGGGTTCCGGCGCAAGATTGTCGAAAAATCATACGAGGGGGTCCGTAAGAGGCCTGGCAAGAGGTCCATGTTGCCCGGCGGGTTTGGATGAGGCCCGGTTGGATTTTATGGGCCAAGGAAATGGAAATAGGCGATTTCGGCTCATTTCTTTGGATGTTAGCCCACGGATTCTGGCGCTGCATGGGGTTCCGGCGCAAGATTCCCGAAATATCATACGAGGGGGTCCGCAAGAGGCCCAGCAAGAGGTCCATGTTGCCCGGCAGGGTTCGATGAGGCTTGGTTGGAATTTATGGGCCAAGGAAGTGGAAACAGGCGATTTCGGCTCATTTCTGTGGGTGTTAGCCCACGGATTCTGGCGCTGCATGGGGTTCCGGCGCAAGATTTTTGAAAAATCATACGAGGGGGTCCGCAAGAGGCCCGGCAAGAGGTCCATGTTGCCCGGCGGGGTTGGATGAGGCCTGGTTGGATTTTATGGGCCAAGGAAGTGGAAACAGGCGATTTCGGCTCATTTCTGTGGGTATTAGCCCACGGATTCTAGCGCTGCATGGGGTTCCGGCGCAAGATTCTCGAAAAATCATACGAGGGGGTCCGCACAAGGCCCGGCAAGAGGTCCATGTTGCCCGGCGGGGTTGGATGAGGCCTGGTTGGATTTTATGGGCCAAGGAAGTGGAAACAGGCGATTTCAGCTCATTTCTGTGGGTGTTAGCCCATGGATTCTTGCACTGCATGGGGTTCCGACCCGAGATTCTCAAAAATTCATACGAGGGGGTCCGCAAAAGGCCCGACAAGAGGTCCATGTTGCCCGGCGGGGTTGGATGAGGCCTGGTTGGATTTTATGGGCCAAGGAAGTGGAAACAGGCGATTTCGGGTCATTTCTGTGGGTGTTAGCCCACGGATTCTAGCGCTGCATGGGGTTCCGGCACAAGATTCTCGAAAAATCATACGAGGGGGTCCATAAGAGGCCCGGCAAGAGGTCCATGTTGCCCGGCGGGGTTGGATGAGGCCTGGTTGGATTTTATGGGCCAAGGAAGTTGAAACAGGCGATTTCGACTCATTTCTGTGGGTGTTAGCCCACGGATTCTGGCGCTGCATGGGGTTCCGGTGCAAGATTCTCGAAAACTCATACGAGGGGGTCCATAAGAGGCCCGGCAAGAGGTCCATGTTGCCCGGCGGGGTTGGATAAGGCCTGGTTGGATTTTATGGTCCAAGGAAGTGGAAACAGGCGATTTCGGGTCATTTCTGTGGGTGTTAGCCCACGGATTCTAGCGCTGCATGGGGTTCCGGCACAAGATTCTCGAAAAATCATACGAGGGGGTCCGTAAGAGGCCCGGCAAGAGGTCCATGTTGCCCGGTGGGGTTGGATGAGGCCTGGTTGGATTTTATGGGCCAAGGAAGTTGAAACAGGCGATTTCGACTCATTTCTGTGGGTGTTAGCCCACGGATTCTGGCGCTGCATGGGGTTCCGGCGCAAGATTCTCGAAAAATCATACGAGGGGGTCTGCAAGAGGCCCGGCAAGAGGTCCATGTTGCCCGGCGGGGTTGGATGAGGCCTGGTTGGATTTTATGGGCCAAGGAAGTGGAAACAGGCGATTTCGGCTCATTTCTGTGGGTGTTAGCCCACGAATTCTAGCGCTGCATGGGGTTCCGGCGCAAGATTCTCGAAAAATCATATGAGGGGGTCCGCAAGAGTCCCGGCAAGAGGTCCATGTTGCCCGGCGGGGTTGGATGAGGCCTGGTTGGATTTTATGGGCCAAGGAAGTGGAAACAGGCGATTTCGGCTCATTTCGGTGGGTGTTAGCCCACGGATTCTGGCGCTGCATGGGGTTCCGGCGCAAGATTCTCGAAAATTCATACGAGGGGGTCCGCAAAAGGCCCGACAAGAGGTCCATGTTGCCCGGCGGGGTTGGATGAGGCCTGGTTGGAGTTTATGGGCCAAGAAAGTGGAAACAGGAGATTTCGGCTTATTTCTGTGGGTGTTAGCCCACGGATTCTGGCGCTGCATGGGGTTCCGGCACAAGATTCTCGAAAAATCATACGAGGGGGTCCGTAAGAGGCCCGGCAAGAGGTCCATGTTGCCCGGTGGGGTTGGATGAGGCCTGGTTGGATTTTATGGGCCAAGGAAGTTGAAACAGGCGATTTCGACTCATTTCTGTGGGTGTTAGCCCACGGATTCTGGCGCTGCATGGGGTTCCGGCGCAAGATTCTCGAAAAATCATACGAGGGGGTCCGCATGGGGCCCGGCAAGAGGTCCATGTTGCCCGGCGGGGTTGGATGAGGCCTGGTTGGATTTTATGGGCCAAGGAAGTGGAAACAGGCGATTTCGGCTCATTTCTGTGGGTGTTAGCCCACGGATTCTGGCGCTGCATGGGGTTCCGGTGCAAAATTCTTGAAAAATCATACGAGGCAGTCCGCACGAGGCCCGGCAAGAGGTCCATGTTTCCCGGCGGGGTTGGATGAGGCCTAGTTGGATTTTATGGGCCAAGGAAGTGGAAACAGGCGATTTCGGCTCATTTTCGTGGGTGTTAGCCCACGGATTCAGGCGCTGCATGGGGTTCCGACGCAAGATTCTCGAAAAATCATACGAGGGGGTCTACAAGAGGCCCGGCAAGAGGTCCATGTTGCCCGGCGGGGTTGGATGAGGCCTGGTTGGATTTTATGGGCCAAGGAAGTGGAAACAGGCGATTTTGGCTCATTTCTGTAGGTGTTAGCCCACGGATTCTGGCGCATCATGGGGTTCCGGTGCAAGATTCTCAAACAATCATACGAGGGGGTTCGCAAGAGGCCCGGCAAGAGGTCCATGGTGCCCGGCGGGGTTGGCTGAGGCCTGGTTGGATTTTATGGCCTAAGGAACTGGAAACAGGCGATTTCGGCTCATTTCTGTGGGTGTTAGCCCACGAATTCTAGCGCTGCATGGGGTTCCGGCGCAAGATTGTCAAAAAATCATACGAGAGGGTCCGCAAGAGGCCCGACAAGAGGTCCATGGTGCCCGGCGGGGTTGGATGAGGTCTGGTTGGATTTTATGGGCCAAGGAAGTGGAAACAGGCGTTTTCGGCTCATTTCTATGGGTGTTAGCCCACGGATTCTGGCGCTGCATGGGGTTCCGGCGCAAGATTCATGAAAAATCATACGAGGGGGTCCGCAAGAGGCCCGGCAAGAGGTCCATGTTGCCCGGCGGGGTTGGATGAGGCCTGGTTGGAATTTATGGGCCTAGGAAGTGTAAACAGGCGATTTCGGCTCATTTCTATGGGTGTTAGCCCACGGATTCTGGCGCTGCATGGGGTTCCGGCGCAAGATTCTTGAAAAATCATACGAGGGGGTGCGCATGGGGCCCGGCAAGAGGTCCATGTTGCCCGGCGGGGTTGGATGAGGCCTGGTTGGATTTTATGGGCCAAGGAAGTGGAAACAGGCGATTTCGGCTCATTTCTGTGGGTGTTAGCCCAAGGATTTTGGCGCTGCATGGGGTTCCGGTGCAAAATTCTCGAAAAATCATACGAGGCGGTCCGCACGAGGCCCGGCAAGAGGTCCATGTTGCCCGGCGGGGTTGGATGAGGCCTTGTTGGATTTTATGGGCCAAGGAAGTGGAAACAGGCGATTTCGGCTCATTTTCGTGGGTGTTAGCCCACGGATTCAGGCGCTGTATGGGGTTCCGACGCAAGATTCTTGAAAAATCATACGAGGGGGTCTGCAAGAGGCCCGGCAAGAGGTGCATGTTGCCCGGCGGGGTTGGATGAGGCCTGGTTGGATTTTATGGGCCAAGGAAGTGGAAACCGGCGATTTTGGCTCATTTCTGTAGGTGTTAGCCCACGGATTCTGGCGCATCATGGGATTCCGGTGCATGATTCTCAAACAATCATATGAGGGGGTGCGCAAGAGGCCCGGCAAGAGGTCCATGGTGCCCGGCGGGGTTGGCTGAGGCCTGGTTGGATTTTATGGCCCAAGGAAGTGGAAACAGGCGATTTCGGCTCATTTCTGTGGGTGTTAGCCCACGAATTCTGGCGCTGCATGGGGTTCCGGCGCAAGATTGTCAAAAAATCATACGAGAGGGTCCGCAAGAGGCCCGACAAGAGGTCCATGGTGCCCGGCGGGGTTGGATGAGGACTGGTTGGATTTTATGGGCCAAGGAAGTGGAAACAGGCGATTTCGGCTCATTTCTATGGGTGTTAGCCCACGGATTCTGGCGTTGCATGGGGTTCCGGCACAAGATTCTTGAAAAATCATACGAGGGGGTCCGCAAGAGGCCTGGCAAGAGGTCCATGGTGCCCGGCGGGGTTGGATGAGGCCAGGTTGGATTTTATGGGCCAAGGAAGTGGAAACACGCGATTTCGGCTCATTTCAGTGGGTGTTAACCCACGGATTCAGGCGCTGCATGGGGTTCCGGCGCAAGATTCTCGAAAAATCATACGAGGGGGTCCGCAAGAAGCCCGGCAAGAGGTCCATGGAGCCCGGCGGGGATGGATAAGGCCTGGGTCGATTTTATGGGCCAAGGAAGTGGAAACGGGCGATTTCGGCTCATTTCTATGGGTGTTAGCCCACGGATTCTGGCGCTGCATGGGGTTCCGGTGCAAGATTCTCAAACAATCATACGAGGGGGTGCGCAAGAGGCCCGGCAAGAGGTCCATGGTGCCCGGTGGGGTTTGATGAGGCCTGGTTGGATTTTATGGCCCAAGGAAGTGGAAACAGGCGATTTTGGCACTTTTCTGTGGGTGTTAGCCCACGAATTCTGGCGCTGCATGGGGTTCCGGCGCATGATTTTTTAAAACTCATACGAGGGGGTCCGCAAGAGGCCCGACAAGAGGTCCATGGTGCCCGGCGGGGTTGGATGAGGCCTGGTTGGATTTTATGGGCCAAGGAAGTGGAAACAGGCGATTTCGGCTCATTTCTGTGGGTGTTAGCCCACGGATTCTGGCGCTGCATGGGGTTCCAGTGCAAGATTCTTGAAAATTCATACGAGGGGGTCCGCAAGAGGCTCGACAAGAGGTCCACAGTGCCCGGCAGGGTTGGATGAAGGCTGGTTGAATTTTATGCGCCAAGGAATTGGAAACAGGCGATTTCGGCTCATTTCTGTGGGTGTTAGCCACGGATTCTGGCGCTACATGGGGTTCCGGCACAAGATTCTCAAAAAATCATACGAGGGGGTCTGCAAGAGTCCCGACAAGAGGTCCATCACGCCTGGCGGGGTTGGATGAGGCCTGGTTGGATTTTAAGGGCCTAGGAACTGGAAACAGGCGATTTCGGCTCATTTTTGTGGGTGTTAGCCACGGATTCTGGCGCTGCATGGGGTTCCGGTGCAAGATTCTCAAAATGTCATACGACGGGGTGCGCAAGTGGCCCGGCAAGAGGACCATGGTGCCCAGCAGGGTTGGATGAAGCCTGGTTGGATTTTATGGGCCAAGTTAGTGGAAACAGGCGATTTCGGCTCATTTCTGTGGGTTTTAGACCACGGATTAAGGCGCTGCATGGGGTTCCAGCGCAAGATTCTCGAAAAATCATACGAGGGGGTCCACAAGAGGCCTGGCAAGAGGTCCATGGTGCCCGGCGGTGTTGGATGAGGCCTGGTTGGATTTTATGGGCCAAGGAAGTGGAAACAGGCGACTTCGGCTCATTTCTGTGGGTGTTAGCCCACGGATTCAAGCACTGCACGGGGTTCTGGCACAAGATTCTCGAAATATCATACGAGGGGGACCGGAAGAGGCCCGGAAAGAGGTCCATGGAGCCCGGCGGTGTTGGATGAGGCCTGGTTGGATTTTATGGGCCAAGGAAGTGGAAACATGCAATTTCGGCTCATTTCTGTGGGTGTTAGCCCACGGATTCTGGCGCTGCATGGGGTTTCGGCGCAAGATTCTCAAAAAATCATGCGAAGGGGTCCGCAAGAGGCCCGGAGAGGTCCATGTGCCCGGTGGGGTTAGATGAGGCCTGGTTTGATTTTATGGGCAAAGGAAGTGGAAACGGGCTATTTCGGCTCATTTCTGTGGGTGTTAGCCCACGGATTCAGGCGCTGCATGGGGTTCCGGTGCAAGATTCTCGAAAAATCATACGTGGGGGTCTGCAAGAGGCCCGACAAGAGGTCCATGGTGCCTGGCGGGGATTGATGAAGCCTGGTTGGATTTTATGGGTCAAGGAAGTGGAAATAGGCGATTTCGGCTCAATTCTGTTGGTAACGCCCACGGATTCTGACGCTGCATGGGGTTCTGGAGCAAGATTCTCGAAAAATCATACGAGGGGGTCCGCAACAGGCCCGGCAAGAGGTCCATGGTGCCCGGCGGGGTTGATGAGGCCTGGTTGGATTTTATGGGCCATGGAAGTGGAAACAGGCGATTTCGGCTCATTTCTGTAGGAGCTAGCCCACAGATTCAGGCGCTGCATGGGATTCCGGTGCTTGATTCTCAAAAATCATACGAGGGGGTCCCCAAGAGGCCCGGCCAGAGATCCATGGCACCCGGCGGGGTTGGATGAGGCCTGATTGGATTTTATGGGCCAAGGAAGTGGAAACAGGCGATTTCGGCTCATTTTTGTGGGTGTTAGCCCATGGATTCTGGCGCTGCATGGGGTTCTGGTGCAAGATTCTCAAAAAATCATACGAGGGGGTCCGCAAGAGGCTCGGTAAGAGGTCCATTGTGCCCGGCGGGGTAGGATGAGGCCTAGTTGGATTTTATGGGCCAAGGAAGTGGAAACAGGCGATTTCGGCTTATTTCTGTGGGTGTTAGCCCACGGATTCTGGCGCTGCATGGGGTTCCGGCGCGCAAGATTCTCGAAAAATCATACGAGGGGGTCCGCAAGAGGCTCGGCAAGAGGTCCATGGTGCCCGGCGGGGTTGGATGAGGCCTGGTTGGATTTTATGGGCTAAGGAAGTGGAAACAGGAATTTTCGGCTCATTTCTGTGGGTGTTAGCCAACGGATACAGGCGCTGCATGGGGTTCCGGCGCAAGATTCTTGAAAAATCATACGAGGGGGTCCGCAAGAGGCCCGGCAAGAGGACCATGGTGCCCGGCGGGGTCGGATGAAGCCTAGTTGGATTTTATGGGCCAAGGAAGTGGAAACAGGCGATTTCGGCTCATTTCTTTGGGTGTTAGCCAACGGATTCTGGCGCTGCATGGGGTTCCGGCAGAAGATTCTCAAAAAATCATACGAGGAGGTTCGCAAGAGGCCCGGCAAGAGGTCCATGGTGCCCGGCGGGGTTGGATGAGGCCTGGTTGGATTTTATGGGCCAAGGAAGTGCAAACAGGCGATTTCGGCTCATTTCTATGGGAGCTAGCCCATGGATTCAGGCGCTGCATGGGGTTCCGGCGCAAGATTCTCGAAAAATCATACGAGCAGGTCCGCAAGAGGCCCAGAAAGAGGTCCATGGCGCCCGACGGGGTTGGATGAGGCCTGGCTGGATTTTATGGGCCAAGGAAGTGGAAAAGGCGATTTTGGCTCATTTCGATGGGTGTTAGCCCACGGATTCTGGCGCTGCATGGGGTTCCGATGCAAGTTTCTCGAAAAGTCATACGAGGGGATCCGCAAGAGGCCCGGAATGAGGTCCATAGTGCCCGGAGGGGTTGGATGAGGCCTGGTTGGATTTAATGGGCCAAGGAAGTGGAAACAGGCGATTTCGGCTCATTTCTATGGGAGCTAGCCCATGGATTCAGGCGCTGCCTAGGGTTCCGGCGCAAGATTCTCGAAAAATCATATGAGGAGGTCCGCAAGAGGCCCAGAAAGAGGTCCATGGCGCCCGACGGGGTTGGATGAGGCCTGGCTGGATTTTATGGGCCAAGGAAGTGGAAAAAGGCGATTTCGGCTCATTTCGATGGGTGTTAGCCCACGGATTCTGGCGCTGCATGGGGTTCCGGCGCAAGATTCTCAAAAATTCATACGAAGGGGTCCGTAAGAGGCCCGGCAAAAGGTCCATAGTGCTCGGTGGGGTTGGATGAGGCCAGGTTGGATTTTATGGGCCAAGGAAGTGGAAACAGGCGATTTCGGCTCATTTCTGTGGGTGTTAGCCCACGGATTAAGGCGCTGCATGGAGTTCCGGTGCAAGATTCTCGAAAAATCATACGAGGGGGTCCGCAAGAGGCCCGGCAATAGGTCCATGGCGCCCGGCAGTGTTGGATAAGACCTGGTTGGATTTTATGGGTCAAGAAAGTGGAAACAGGCGATTTCGGCTCAATTCTGTGGGTGTTAGCCCACAGATTCAGGCGCTGCATGGGGTTCTGGCGCAAGATTCTCGAAATATCATACGAGGGGGTCCGAAAGAGTCCCGGAAAGAGGTCCATGGAGCCCGGAAGTGTTGGATAAGGCCTGGTTTGATTTTATGGGCCAAGGAAGTGAAAACATGCGATTTCGGCTCATTTCTGTGTGTGTTAGCCCACGGATTCTGGCGTTGCATGGGGTTCCGACACAAGATTCTCGAAAAGTCATACGAGGGGGTCCGCAAGAGGCCCGGCAAGAGGTCCATGGTGCCCGGCAGGGTTGGATGAGGCCTGGTAGGATTTTATGGTCCAAGGAAGTTGAAACAGGCGATTTCAGCTCATTTCAGTGGGTGTTAGCCCCCGGATTCAAGCGCTGCATGGGGTTCCAGCGCAAGATTCTCGAAAAATCATACGAGGGGGTGCGCAAGAGGCCCGGCAAGAGGTCCATGGCGCCCGGCGGGGTTGGATGAAGCCTGGTTGGATTTTATGGGCCAAGGAAGTGGAAACAGGCGATTTTTGCTCATTTCTTTGGGTGTTAGCCAACAGATTCTGGCGCTGCATGGGGTTCCGGCGCAAGATTCTCAAAAACACATACGAGGGGGTCCGCAAGAGGCCCGGCAAGAGGTCCATTGTTCCCGGTGGGGTTGGATGAGGCCTGGTTGGATTTTATGGGCCAAGGAAGTGGAAACAGACGATTTCGGCTCATTTCTGTGGGAGCTAGCCCAGGAATTCAGGCGCTACATGGGGTTCCGGTGAAAGATTCTCGAAAAATCATACGAGGGGGTCCGCAAGAGGCCCAAAACGAGGTCCGTGGCGCCCGACGGGGTTGGATGAGGCTTGGTTGGATTTTATGGGCCAAGGAAGTGGAAAAAGGCGATTTTGGCTCCTTTTTGTGGGTGTTAGCCCACGGATTCTGGCGCTGCATGGGGTTCCGGCGCAAGATTCTCAAAAAATCATACGAGGGGGTCCGCAAAAGGCCCGGCAAGAGGTCCATGGTGCCCAGCGGGGTTGGATGAGGCCTGGTTTGATTTTATGGGCCAAGGACGTGGAAAGAGGCGATTTCAGCTCATTTCTTTGGGTGTTAGCCCACGGATTCAGGCGCTGCATGGGGTTCCGATGCAAGATTCTCAAAAACCCATACGAGGGGGTCCGCAAGAGTCCCGAAAATAGGTCCATGGCGCCTGGCGGGGTTGGATGAGGCCTGATTGGATTTTAAGGGCCAAGGAAGTGGAAACAGGCGATTTCGGCTCCATTTTGTGGGTGTTAGCCCACAGATTCTGGTGCTGCATGGGGTTCCGGCGCAAGATTCTCAAAATGTCATACGAGGGGGTCCGCAAGAGTTCCGGTAAGAGGTCCATGGTGCCCGACGGGGTTGGATGAGGCCTGGTTGGATTTTATGGGCCAAGGAAGTGGAAACAGGCGATTTCGGCTCATTTCTGTGGGTGTTAGCCCACGGATTAAGGCGCTGCATGGGGTTTCGGTGCAAGATTCTCGAAAAATCATATGAGGGGGTCCACAAGAGGCCCGGAAAGAGGTCCATGATGCCCGGCAGTGTTTGATGAGGCCTGGTTGGGTTTTATGGGCCAAGGAAGTGGAAACAGGCGATTTATGCTCATTTCTGTGGGTGTTAGCCCACGGATTCAGGCGCTGCACGGGGTTCTGGCGCAAGATTCTCGAAATATCATACGAGGGGAACCGGAAGAGGCCCGACATGAGGTTCATGGAGCCCGGCAATGTTGGATGAGGCCTGGTTGGATTTTATGGGCCAAGGAAGTGGAAATATGCGATTTCGGATCATTTCTGTGGGTGTTAGCCCACTGATTCAGGCGCTGCATGGGGTTTCGGCGCAAGATTCTCAAAAAATCATACGAAGGGGTCCGCAAGAGGCCCGGCAAGAGGTCCATGGTGCTCGGTGGGGTTGGATGAGGCCTGGTTGGATTTTATGGGCCAAGGAAGTGGAAAAAGGCTATTTCGGCTCATTTCTGTGGGTGTTACCCCAAGGATTCAGGTGCTGCATGGGGTTCTGGGGCAAGATTCTCGAAATATCATATGAGGGGGTCCGCAAGAGGCCCGACAAGAGGTCCATGGCGCCTAGCGGGGTTGGATGAGGCCTTGTTGGATTTTATGGGCCAAGGAAATGGAAATAGGCGATTTCGGCTCATTTCTGTTGGTGTTAGCCCACGGATTCTGACGCTGCATGGGGTTCCGACGCAAGATTCTCGAAACATCATACGAGGGGGTCCACAACAGGCCCGGTAAGAGGTCCATGGTGCCTGGCGGGGTTGGATGAGGCCTGGTTGGATTTTATGGGCCAAGGAAGTGGAAATAGGCGATTTCGGCTCATTTGTATGGGTGTTAGCCGACGGATTCTGGCGCTGCATAAGGATCCGGTGCATGATTCTCGAAAAATCATAGGAGGGGGTCCGTAAGAGGTCTGGCAAGAGGTCCATAGTGCTTTCGGTGTTGGATGAGGCCTGGTTGGATTGTATGGGCCATGGAAGTGGAAATAGGCGATTTTGGCTCATCTCTGTGGATGTTAGCCCACGGATTCTAGTGCTGCTTGGGTTTCAGATGCAAGTTTCTCGAAAACTCAAACGAGGGGGTCCGCAATAGGCCCGACAAGAGATCCATGTTGCCCGGCGAGGTTGGATGAGGCCTGGTTGGATTTTATGGGCCAAGGAAGTGGAAACAAGCAATTTCGGCTCATTTCTGTGGGTGTTAGCCCACGGATTCAGGCGCTGCACGGGGTTCGGGCGCAAGATTCTCGAAATATCATACGAGGGGGACCGGAAGAGGCCCGGCAAGAAGTCCATGGAGCCCGACGGTGTTGGATAAGGCCTGGTTAGATTTTATGGGCCAAAGAAGTGGAAACAGGCAATTTCAGCTCATTTCTGTGGGTGTTAGCCTACGGATTCAGGCGCTACATGGGGTTTCGGCGCAAGATTCTCGAAAAATCATACGAAGAGGTCCGCAAGAGGCCCGGCAAGAGGTCCATGGTGCCCGGTGGGGTTGGATGAGGCCTGGTTGGATTTTATGGGCCAAGGAAGTGGAAACAGGCGATTTCAGCTCATTTCTGTGGGTGTTAGCCCACGGATTTTGGCGCTGCATGGGGTTTCGACGCAATATTCTAGAAATATCATACGAGGAGGTCTGCAAGAGGCCCGGCAAGAGGTACATGGTGCTTGCGGGGTTGGATGAGGCCTGGTTGGATTTTATGGGCCAAGGAAGTGGAAACAGGCGATTTCGGCTCATTTCTGTGGGTGTTAGCCCACCGATATGGCGCTGCATGGGGTTTTGGCAGAAGTTTCTCGAAAACTCATACGAGGGGGTCCGCAAGAGGCCCAAAAAGAGGTCTATGGTGCTTGCGGGGTTGGATGAGGTCTGGTTGGATTTTATGGGCCAAGGAAGTGGAAACAGGCGATTTCGGCTCATCTCTGTGGGTGTTAGCCCACGAATTCTGGCGCTGCTTGGGTTTCCGGCACAAGTTTCTCAAAAAATCATACGAGGGGCTCTGCAAGAGGCCCGGTAAGAGGTCCATGGTGCCCGTCGGGGTTGGATGAGGCTTGGTTGGATTTTTTGGGCCAAGGAAGTGGAAACAGGCGATTTCGGCTCATTTATGTGGGTGTTAGCCCACGGATTCTAGCATTGCATGGGGTTCCGGCGCAAGTTTCTCAAATAATCATATGAAAGGGTCCGCAAGAGGCTCGGCAAGAGGTCCATGATGCCCGGCGGGATTAGATGAGGCCTGGTTGGATTTTATGGGCCAAGGAAGTGGAAATAAGCAATTTCAGCTCATTTCTGTGGGTGTTAGCACACGGATTCTAGCGCTGCATGGGGTTCCGGCGCAAGTTTCTCAAAAACTCATACGAGGGGGTCCGAAAGAGGCCCGGCAAGAGGTCCATGGTGCCTGACGGGGTTGGATGAGGACTGGTTGGATTTTATGGGCCAAGGAAGTGGAAATAGGCGATTTCGGCTAATTTCTATGGGTGTTAGCCCACGGATTCAGGCGCTGCATGGAGATCCGGTGCAAGTTTCTTGAAAAATCATACGAGGGGGGCTGCAAGAGTTCGGGCAAGAGGTCCATGGTGCTTGCGGGGTTGGATGAGGCCTGGTTGGATTTTATAGGCCAAGGAAGTGGAAACAGGCAATTTCAGCTCATCTCTATGGGTGTTAGCCCACAGATTCTGGTGCTGCTTGGGGTTCCGCACGTTTCCCAAAAAATCACACGAGGGGGTCCGCATGAGGCCCGGCAAGAGATCCATGTTGCTTGGCGGGGTTGGATGAGGCCTGGTTGGATTTTATGGGCCAAGGAAGTGGAAACAGGCGATTTCGGCTCATTTCTGTGGATGTTAGCCCACGAATTCTGGCGCTGCATGCGTTTCCGATGCAATTTCTCAAAAATTCATACGCGGGGGTCAGCAAGAAACCCATCAAGAGGTCCATGGTGCCCGGCGGGGTTGGATGAGGCTTGGTTGGATTTTATGGGCCAAGGAAGTGGAAACAGGCGATTTCGGCTCATTTTTGTGTGTGTTAGCCCACGGATTCTGGCGCTGCATGGGGTTCCGACGCAAGTTTCTCAAAACATCATACGAGGGGATCCGCAAGAGGCCAAGTAAGAGGTCCATAGTGCCCGGCGGGGTTGGATGAGGCCTGGTTGGATTTTATGGGCCAAGGAAGTGGAAACAGGAGATTTCGGCTCATTTCTGTGGGTTTTAGCCCACGAATTCTTGCGCTGCATAAGGTTTCAGTGCAATATTCTTGAAAAATCATACGAGGGGGTCTACAAGAGGCTCGACAAGAGGTCTATGGTACGTGCGGGGTTGGATGAAGCCTGGTTGGATTTTATGGGCCAAGGAAGTGGAAACAGGCGATTTCGGCTCATTTCTGTGGGTGTTAGCCCACGGATTTTGGCGCTACATGGGGTTTCGGTGCAAGTTTCTCGAAAAATCATACGAGGGGGTTTGCAAGAGGCCCGACAAGAGGTCCATGGTGCTTGCGGGGTTGGATGAGGCCTGGTTGGATTTTATGGGCCAAGGAAGTGGAAATAGGTGATTGTGGCTCATCTCTATGGTTGTTAACCCACGGATTCTGGCGCTGCTAGGGTTTCCGGCGCAAGATTCTCGAAAAATCATATGAGGGGGTCCGCAAGAGGCTCGGTAAGAGGTCCATGGTGCCCGGCGGGATTGGAGGAGGCCTGGGTTGATTTTATGGGCCAAGGAAATTGGAAACAGGCGAGTTTGGCTCATTTCTGTGGGTGTTAGCCCACGGATTCTGGCGCTGCATGGGTTTCCGGTGCAAGTTTCTCGAAATATCATACGCGAGGGTCCGCAAGAGGCCCGACAAGAGGTCCATGGTGCTCGGCGGGGTTGGATGAGGCTTGGTTGGATTATTTAGGCCATGGAAGTGGAAACGGGCAATTTCAGCTCATTTTTGTGGGTGTTAGCCCACGGATTCTGGCGCTGCATGGGTTTCCGGCGCAAGTTTCTCAAAATATCATACAAGGGAGTCCGCAAGAGGCCCGGCAAGAGGTCCATGGTGCCCGGCAGGGTTGGATTAGGCCTGGTTGGATTTTATGGGCCACGGAAGCTGTAACAAGCAATCGGCTCATTTCTGTGGGTGTTAGCCCACAAATTCTAGCGCTGCACGGGTTTCCGATGCAAGTTTCTCAAAAAATCATATAAGGGGGTCCGCAAGAGGCCCGGCAAGAGATCCACGCTGCTCGACGGGGTTGGATGAGGCCTTGTTGGATTTTATGGGCCAAGGAAGTGGAAACAGGCGATTTCGGCTCATTTCTGTGGGTGTTAGCCCACGGATTCTGGCGCTGCATAGGTTTCCGGCGCAAGTTTCTCAAAAACTCAGACGAAGGGGTCAGCAAGAGGCCCGGCAAGAGGTCCATGGTGCCCAGCAGGGTTGGATGAGGCCTGGTTGGATTTTAGGACCAAGGAAGTGGAAACAGGCGATTTCGGCTCATTTCTGTGCGTGTTAGCCCACGGATTCTGGCGCTACATTGGGTTCCGGCATAAGTTTCTCGAAAAAACATTCGAGGGGGTCCGCAAGAGGACCATGGTGCCCATCGGGGTTGGATGAGGCCTAGTTAGATTTTATAGGCCAAGGAAGTGGAAATAGGCGATTTCGGCTCATTTCTGTGGGTGTTAGCCCACGGATTCTGGCAATGCATGGGGTTCCGGTGCAAGTTTCTTGAAAAATCATATTAGGGGGTCCGCAAGAGGCCCGACAAGAGTCCATGGTGCCCGGCGGGGTTGGATGAGGCCTGGTTGGATTTTATGGGCCAAGGAAGTGGAAATAGGCAATTTCGGCTCATTTCTATGGGTGTTAGCCCACGGATTCTGGCGCTGCATGGGGATCCGGCGCAAGTTTCTCGAAAAATCGTACGAGGGGGTCCGCAAGAGGCCCGGCAAGAGATCCAAGGTGCTTGCGCGATTTGATGAGGCCTGGTTGGATTTTACGGACTAAGGAAGTGGAAACAGGCGATTTCGGCTCGTCTCTGTGGGTGTTAGCCCACGGATTCTGGCGCAGCTTGGGTTTCCAGCGCAAGTTTCTCGAAATATCATATGAGGGGGTTCGCAAGAAGCCCGGCAAGAGTTCCATGGTGCCCGGCAGGGTTGGATGTGGCCTGGTTGGATTTTATGGGCCAAGGAAGTGCAAATAGGCGATTTCGGCTCATTTATGTGGGTGTTAGCCCACGGATTCTGGCGCTGTATGGGGTTCCGGTGCAAGTTTCCTGAAAAATCATACGAGGGGGTCCGCAAGAGGCTCGGCAAGAGGCCCATGCGTCCCTTCGGGGTCGGTGGAGGCCTTGTTGGATTTTATGGTCCAAGGAAGTGGAAACAGGCGATTTCAGCTCATTTTTGTAGGTGTTAGCCCACAGATTCTAGCGCTTCATGGGGTTCCGGCGTAAGTTTCCGGAAATATCATTCGAAGGGGTCCGAAAGAGGCTCAGCAAGAGGCCTATGGGTCCCGTCAGGGTTGGTGGAGGCCTGGTTATTTTTTATGGGCCAAGGAAGTGGAAACAAGCGATTTCGGCTCATTTCTGTGGGTGTTAGCCCACGGATTCGAGCGCTGCATGGGGTTCTAGCGCATGTTTCCCAAAAACTCATACGAGGTGGTCCGTAAGAGGCCTAGCAAGAGGCCCATGGGTCCCGATAGGGTTGGTGGAGGCCTGGTTGGATTTTATCGGCCAAGGAAGTGGAAATAGGCGATTTCAGCTCATTTCTGTGGGTGTTAGCCCACGGATTCTGGTGTTGCATGGAATTCCGGCGCAAGTTTCCCGAAAAATCATATGAGAGGGTCTGCAAGAGGCCCAGCAAGAGGCCCATGGGTCCCATTGGGGGTGTGGAGGCCTGGTTGGATTTTATGGGCCAAGAAAGTGGAAACAGGCGATTTTGGCTCATTTCTGTGGGTGTTAGCCCTAGGATTCTAACGCTGCATGGGGTTCCAACGCAAGTTTCCCAAAAAATCACACAAGGGGGTCCGCAAGAGGCCCATGGTTACCGTCGGGGTTGGTGGAGGCCTGGTTGGATTTTATGGGCCAAGAAAGTGGAAACAGGCAATTTTTGCACATTTCTATGGGTGTTAGCCCACAGATGCTTACGCTGCATGGGGTTCCGGCGCAAGTTTCTCGAAAAATCATACAAGGGGGTCTGCAAGAGGCCCATGGGTCCTGTCAGGGTTGGTGGAGGCCTGGTTGGATTTTATGGGCTAAGGAAGTGGAAACAGGCGATTTCGGCTCATTTCTGTTGGTGTTAGCCCACGGATTCTGGCGATGCATGGGGTTCCGGCGCAAGTTTCCAAAAAATTCCTACGAGGGGGTCTGCATGAGGCCCGACAAGAGGCCCATGGGTCCCGTCGGGGTTGGTAGAGGTCTGATTGGATTTTATGGGCCAAGGAAGTGGAATCAGTCGATTTCAACTCATTTTTGTGGGTGTTAGCCCACGGATTCTGGCGCTGCATGGGGTTCCGGCGCAAGTTTCCAAAAACATCATACGAGGGGGTCCGCAAGAGGCCTGGCAAAGGGCCCAAGGGTCTCGTCGGGATTGGTGGAGGCCTGGTTAAAATTTCTTGGCCAAGGAAGTGGAAACAGGCGATTTCGGCCCATTTCTGTGGGTGTTAGCCCATGGATTCTGGTGCTGCATGGGGTTCCAACACAAGTTTCTCGAATAATCATATGATGGGGTCTGCAAGAGGCCTAGCAAGAGGCCCATGGGTCCTGTCGAGGTTGGTGGAGGCCTAGTTGGATTTTATGGGCCAAGAAAGTTAAAAGAGGCGATTTCAGCTCATTTCTGTGGGTGTTATCCCACAGATTATAGCGCTGCATAGAGTTTCGGCGCAAGTTTCCTGAAAAATCATACGAGGGGGTCCGCAAGAAACCCGGCAAGGGGCTCATGGGTTCCATCGGGGTTGGTGGAGGCCTGGTTGGATTTTATGGGCAAAGGAAGTGGAATCAGGCGATTTCGGCTCATTTCTGTGGGTGTTAGCCCACAGATTCTGGCACTGCATGGGGCTCTGGCGCAAGTTTCCCAAACAATCATACGAGGGGGTCCGCAAAAGGCCCGAAAAGAGGCCCATGGGTCCCATTGGGGTTGGTGGAGGCCTTGTTGGATTTTATGGGCCAAGGAAGTGGAAATAGGCAATTTCAACTCATTTCTGTGGGTGTTAGCCCACGGATTCTGGCGCTGCATGGGGTTTCGACGCAAGTTTTCCAAAAAATCATACAAGGACGGTACGTAAGAAGCCCATGGGTCCCATCGGGGTTGGTGGAGGCCTGGTTGGATTTTATGGGCCAAGGAAGTGGAAATAGGCGATTTTGGCTCATTTCTGTGGGTGTTAGCCCACAGATTCTTGCGCTGCATGGGGTTCCGGTGTAAGTTCCCTGAAAAATCATATGAGGGGGTCTGCAAGAGGCCCGGCAAGAGGCCCATGGGTCCCATCGGGGTTAGTGGAGGTCTGGTTGGATTTTATGGGCCAAGGAAGTGGAATCAGGCGATTTCGGCTCATTTCTTTGGGTGTTAGCCCACGGATTTTGGCGCTACATAGGGTTCTGGCGCAAGTTTCCCAAAAAATCATACGAGGGGGTCCGCAAGAGGCCCGGAAAGAGGCCCATGGGTCCCATTGGGGTTGGTGGAGGCCTTGTTGGATTTTATGGGCCAAGGAAGTGGAAACAGGCAATTTCAACTGCCTGACAACATCAAGAAGGAAACTCTAGCTGCCTGAGTTTTTCTTCTTGATATTGTTAGTGATATTGTCAGACAGCTGAAAACTAGTTATGCTAGTTCTTCTTCCATTAAAGTTACGAAATCTCTTATTTCTGATGTCGTGGATGCTAAGCTTAATTAATTAGGCTGCAACAGTATCTAGATATGCACCTGCTGTCATTTTTGAAGAGTCTCATCAATATAGATTGAAATACAAGAAAATCTGAGCAACATAGCTCGGAATGCAAGAAAATGTGACTTGTTTTTCTAAGTTTAAATGATCTGGGGTGTGTAATGGCATATCTATTTCATGAATATCTTCCTTACATATATAGGATTGAAGATTATAACTCAATTGGAAACTACTTACAAGAATTTCCCTATTCTAGCAAGGTAAAATCTTCTTACCATCTTAATATGTTTTTCACCCTTGTATCGATAAATTCAATAAAGGGATTGATGTGGTTTCTTTTTTGAACATTTGACTACATTAACATCATGTACCATAAAACACTTTATGAAAACATCAACACAACTCTATTAGGTTGAAGGATCACATTTTCAAGAACTAAAATATAATCACAGCAAGTATTTTCTTATTGGATTAAATGATACAGAAACTACACTATATGCATTCTTCAATTTGTTAGAAGATTGAAAGAAAAAATTTGTATCTTCTCCACTATATGTATGTTCCTTTTCTAACAAACACTTCATCTTCTAGATAAAGCAGTTTACACAGAGAGGAAAGTAAAACAGGGAAATATTACCAGATTGCAATTATCGCTCTCGAAGTCTAGAATTTTGACAACAACAATTTTATTCAGAGGATACAAAGAGAGTAATGAACCCAAACACTCGTTCCTTGCCCTACCTCCTCGTAGAGTACGTAACGCTATGATCCAATCAGATTCTTCTTTTTGTCCAATATTCAAAACCATATCCTTGGCTAATTACACAAACACCTCAATACTATTGAAGCAAACAACACAAAAACAAATATAGCTCGCAGACAATTTCGAGAAAGTTGAATTAGAAATTCTTCACTAACCAAAGCATAACTCCAATAAGTTTTTTTAGAAAGGAAAATCTAAGTGCATACAAACTGACCTGAACATGTTCAATCACATAAAAAATAAATCATCAACATCAGAGCCTAGAACTATGGCTGCTCTCTATGCATAATTAATGAGTAACTAGAAAAGAAAATTGACACTAAGCAAAATCGTTCAAAACCTCCCAAAAGTAACTATAGCTGCTCTCTAAGCTTCAAAGGTACAGAGTAAGAAAGATGCTATAAGTAAATACCAATCTTTTGTATGCTGCATTATGCTTAGAAAGAGATGATGTAAAGGAAGATGAACATATTGCATTCCTTACTATGTGGCTCTGCAAATTCCTCTTTTGTAATGGTTCATTAAGAGTAACAATGGAGTATAGCAAATTAGCCATTGCTCTTGCTTCGGGCAGGATGATCACCTTGGCTCCCTTTGTACTGCCTCATCTGTATCGAGGTTGTAGAAACTTAAACCAGAGGATTCGGTACTGCAGGGGGTCCTTTCTGGATCCTACAGCTCTGACTGCAGTCTTATTTTCCAGAATACAGACCTTTCCCTTGCAATTCTAAAAATTGTCCAACTTTTTGGATTGCCCTGGCTCAAGGCAAGTTAAAACCGAACAGCTTCCAGGAATCCTTTAAATTCTTCTATTCGTGCTTCTTCATAACTCCTAGCCAGTTCACTCCGTATTCTCATGAATGGCTAAGATTTCCATTGCATCATTCATCTAGTAACCAAGTGGTAAACGATATCTGGTCAAGTTTCCTTATTGCCCGAGACCTTCAATAACTCAAGTCAATTTGCGCGGCAATTTGGCTTGGCACAAACAGTGCCTCTCCCTCCTTTCCATCAATGCTCCACCACTAAATACAATTGTCTTTGATTCAGTAAAGTGTATTCTTGAAGTGGATTCAAGATTTCTTCGATTGAAGAAATTTTTTCAGTTGTCCAATTTCATGCTAATCCAAAATGTACGTCATCCTTTGAGTCCTGATGGTCGACTTATATACGTAATACTCAGACTGAATCAGCTGAGGAGATCCTAGATAGGATAAGACTGAATCAGCTGAGAAGCAATCAAACTAAATCAGCTGAGAAGCAATCTAAAGTTTAACGAACTTTGACTATATTAATCCTATCTAGTATCTCCTCAGCTGATTCAGTCTGAATATTACGTACATAAGTCTACCACCAGGACTCAAAGGATGACATACATTTTAAGATTAGCATGAAATTGGACAACTGAAAAAAATTTCTTCAATCGAAGAAATCTTGAATCCACTTCAAGAATACACTTTACTGAATTGAAGACAATTATATTTTGTGGTGGAGCATTGACAGATTAATATGGAGGGAGAGGCACTGTTTGTGTCAAGCCAAACTGCTACGCAAATTACCTTAAGTTACTGAAGGTCTCGGGCGATAAGGAACCTTTACCAGATATCGCTTAACACTTGGTTACTAGAAGAATGATGCAATAGAAATCTTAGACATTCAGGAGAATATAGAGTGAACTGGCTAGGAGTTATGACGGAGCACGAATAGAAGAATTTAAAGGATTCCTGGAAGCTGTTCGATTTTAACATGCCTTGAGCCAGGGCAATCCCAAAAGTTGGACAATTTTCAAATTGTAAGGGAAAGGTCTGCATACTGGAAAATAAGACTGCAGTCAGAGTTGTAGGATCCAGAAGGGAGCCCCTGCCGTACCAAATCCTCTGGAAATTAAGTTTCTACAGCCTCGATACAGATGAGACAGTACAAAGAGAGCCAAGGCAATCATCCTGCCGAAGGCCGAAGCAATTAGAGCAATGGCTAATTTGCTATACTCCATTGTTAATCTTAATGAACCATTGAAAAAGAGGAACTTACAGAGCCACATAGTAAGGAATGTAACATGTTTATCCTCTATTACATCCTCTCTTTTAAAGCATAATGCCGCATACAAATGTCTTTGAATTTTTGCCAACTCTAATTTTCTCACGTATTTGAAACTATGTAATCCTTACACTTCTTCAAAGGCTCCCAAAACCCAAAAATATATCATTCAAACCATTATTAGTCCATTAATCACTCAAATGAGGCATGAATTTATCATTAAAAAGGTAAGCATGAGTTGGCAAATTAAAAATACCAGCTTATTAACTCCTGCAAACTTAAACCTTTGTTTGGTCCTCAAGCCAATTCGACTAAGCTCAAGCTAGGTAAATACATTCTAGATTTATGAGAATGATCAGACACTCAAGCCAATTCGATTAAGCTCAACCAAAAACAAATTACAACCCAATATAAGCACAAATCTCATAACTTCAGTTGGTACCATCATCTAATCTAAAAGGATATGAATTATTGCAATTTTTTCACCCAATATTTCAAATACTTTGAAAGAATTATTTATCTCTTCTATTTGACTTTGAGCCTCTTACAAGCATCTTTCAATCTTTTAGGGTCATTTCTCTATTACTAAGATCTTTCTATTTTTTTTACCAAGTCCTTCTTAGCTGCTTTAGAGACAAGTATGGTAGTCTTTCTTAACGCCATGAGATGGGAAGACTTCTTCTCCATATCTTCCTTTTCGAAAATCTTATACAAATACTGTTGCAGCCTAATTACATTAAGCTTGACATCTACAACTTCAAAGCAAAAGATTTCAAAACTTTCAAAGAAAATATTTCAAAACTTTAATGAAAGAAAAACTAGCATAACTAGTTTTCAATCACCTGACAACATCAAGAAGGAAACTCTAGCAGCTGGTGGTAGCAAGTATAGTGACATTACAGTCAAATGTCATTATAAATCATCCGCTGCCTGAGCTTTTCTTCTTGATATTGTTTGGCGGCTAAAAACTAGTCATGCTGGTGCTTCTTCCATTAAAGTTAAATCTCTTATTTTTGATGTCTAGGATGCTAAGATTAATTAATCATGCTGCAATAGTATTTGGTTGATATTTTTGAAAAGATACAGAGAAAAAGTCTTCTGATCTAATGGTGATAAAAGAGACTATGATGCGCGTCTCTAAAGCTACTAAGGCGGACTAGATAGAAAGGAATAGAAAAGTCTTAGCAGTAGAGAAACAACTCAAAAAGGCTGAAAGACACTTGCAAGAGGCCCAAAGCAGAGCTGGAAAGGTGAAAAGGTCTGTCTAAGTATTTGAAATATTGGGTGGAAAGGTTTAGCAGGCATCATAAAGGCAAAGGATTAAGCATAATATTGACTAAATAGGTTGCATAAACTTCTCTAGCCCGCAACCATTTTATCTCTATCACTTTTTTTTTGAATTACTAGGATGGTTATCTTGACATAGCTATTCATGTGTCCAGTTACATTTTGAAAAATTATGAATAATTATCGTGAAGTTAGCAAAATGGTGCAGGACTAAATCTTAATTGTACGTAATGGTACAAGTTGATTCTTTTTATGAAAAGGTGACTATGTGCTGGATAGAAAGTTTTAATATGCTACAAAGGTATAAACCTAATTTAGAGGTTAGCATCACAAGATGGAAGGCTCTACATCCAGGATGGGTAAAATTTAACACAGATGGAGCAAGCAATGGGAATCCAGGCAGGAGCTCCTATGGATTTTGCGTAATGGATAAATAGAGAAATATTATATATGTTGAAGTTAACTACATAGGGGAGGCTACCAACACAATTGCCGAAGACACAACCATTAGAGATGCTCTAATTTTCTGTGTATCACAAGGTTTTGAGCACATTTTGTTGGAAACTGATTCATTAAGTCTATGAAACATACTTCAAAAAGTATCAAAAATTCCACGGGAGATAGTGGACTTGATGGAAGGGATCCTAATGCTAATGGAAGATAGAGGCATACAAGTCAAACATGTATTTAGAGAAGCTAACCAATTAGCAGACTACATAGCTAATACAACAATCGAAAGTGAGAAAAAACGTATATTCAGGTCATTCAATTATTTTCCTAGTATGGCAAGAAATATTTTAAACATGGATAACCATGAAATTCCAACATTAGCATTAAGGACAAGGAGCAACACAAATATTAGCAAGTAGATTCAAAGCTAATTACATGGTCCACGAGTTTTCACAGAACATATAATTACAATATAGTAGATGGCCAAAGGAAAGTACTATGCAAATCCTAATTAGACCTAAGCTAATCAGTTTCCAATAAGTGATACAAAACTAGAAAAAGGGGAAGAGTCATGACCAGATAAGGAATCGCAGCATGCATCCACATTTAGACCATGTCAAAAGCCACGTGATCAAAAGAGGAAGGGAAGTACAACAAAGTAGAGAAGGGTAGACATACACAACTTACATGACTAAGATGAGAGATGGGGCCTTGACTCTTCAGATGAGGATTTTTCTACCGGAGATGACATCTGAACAGAAAATGAAAAGCTTAATGTTTCGCAAATTGGTGAAGCAAAATGAGAGAAGGGCCCAAAACTTACCTTTGATAGTTGAAATTTTTATGTGATACAAGTTGCAGATGAAGGAAGTTGGTCACCCAAAAACAGAGGAAGAGGAATTGCCTAGTCGGAGTCCACAGGTTCATCAGATGCGGTGGACAGAGGAAAGTGAAGGATTGGGAGTCAAAATTAGGAAATTGATTAAGGTTTCCTTTTATTGTACACATGGTCGGTGTAGTGACCGACCTTTGAACTCCTTTGCACTGGACCTTGTTTATTGTGGGATTCTTTTGAGCCCATCGGCTTTTGGAATGAAATAAAACCAAGTCACTGACCCAAAATTTGATTTTAAGAAAAAGATTCTTTTTATGAACATTCACATTATGTGTGCTATAGAGTTTGTCATATAAAAACATTAACGAAATATTTTGATGTAATGTTATAACAACCTTGAATGATCGTAGTAATTATCATTATAAGTGGTGTTTCCTGCCTTTTTCTAGTTAAGGAATATTTGGTCTAATTCATTTCAAATTTGACAACTCAGTAATTTTTATAAAAAAAAATCAAAGTACATACAAACTGACTCAAACATGTTCAATCGCTTAAAAAATAAATCATCAAAATCATAGCCTTAGGAATAAAAGATGAGATCTTAGTACATGAAATCAGAATTACACAGCAAAGCTACTGAGGTTTGATGCAACACTCGGAATGCAATAAAATATGATGCAACACCATTGAATGAATTGTAGAGGGTACACATATAACTCATTCTGAGAATTCCAAAGACCGCGGCTCTTCAGTTTGGACAGATTCCTATAACCTATATTCCGCCCTTAAAAGTTGCATGATTCAATCATAAAAGAGCACAAGAAGAAAGCTAACATCATATTTGTGACATGTTGGAATAAAACATAAAATAATTCAGAATACCACATCACCAATTATTCAGAACTATTGAAGCTTGAAAAATTCATTCTTGTTCACCTTCCTTTGAGCACAACTTCTATTCCTTATCAATCCAAAAATTCAAAGCATCTTCATCTCCCCAAACTTTAGGCAATCAAGCATACCAATATTTAAAATTCCTTCTCACTTATGTTCAATCAAGACAAATAGAAGGATAAACAATAGGTGAAAGATCGCCAATACCTCTACTTGAATTTGTTCACACATTTTGACAAACAGTTGGTGTGTACAACGTACTCCTACTCAAGTCAGAAAATTAAAGTGCCTCAACACTCCCCAAACATAAGCAATCAAGAAACAATGGTAGAATGAACAATACCTTACTCAAGATTTCTCCTTTAAATCAAACTTTCAGTGATGTTCATGGGGTGGTGGTAGGTTTGTAAGAGAAAAGGCCAACACTCGTATGTCAAATTTTGTACTTTTTGTCATTAAATGACGAATTTTGTACCTTAAGGAAAAGAAAAGGAGGCAAAAAAACATTAGACGCAATGTTCAAGATGTTATAACATTCCCACATAAAATCTATCTAGATTTTGATATATATCAAACTTGACATCGCACAAAATGTGAATGTTCACAAAAAGAGTAAAATGTCACCATCATGCATAAACAAGTTCAACCATGTGTCCTCTTGTCAGCTTCGTGATGATGATCCATAATTTTCAAAATGTCTTGACATAGACAAGCTATGTCAAGATAACTATCATGGTGTTTAGAAAAAGTAGTAGGGATAAAATAATTGTGAGCTACAGAAGCTCATGCAACTAACTCAACTAATATTGTGCTTGATCTTTAGTCATTATGATGTCCTGCTAAAATTTTCACCCAATACTTCAAATACTTTGAAAGAATTTTTCATCTCTTCTACTTGACTTTGAGCCTCGTGCAAGCATCTTCCAACCTTGGCAAGTCATTTCTACGTTACTATGATTTTTCTCTTTTTTTACCAAGTCCTTATTAGCTGCTTTAGAAACTAGCATGGTAGTCTTTCTTAATGCCATAAGATAGAAAGACTTTTTCTTCATCTCATCCTTTCCAAAAAGCTCATACAAATATTGTTGCAGCCTAATTACATTAAGCTTGACATCCGCAACTTCAGAGACAAAAGATTTCAAAACTTTAATAAAAGAAAACCAGCAAAACTAGTTTTCAGACACCTAACAACATCAGTAATAACATCAAGAAGGAAACTCTGGCAGCTGGTGATTCATAATGATAATTGACAGTAATGTCATCATATTTGGCAAAAAATGGCGGAAAATAGAAGGGCACTGCTCACTTTTACTTGGATAAACAACATCAAGTATGAAGTGATGTTAATAGTTAACAGTGCTCCTATACTTGCTACTATTTTTGCCAAGTATAGTAACATTACAGCCAAATGTCATTATAAATCATTTGCTACCTGAGCTTTTCTTGTTGATAGTGCTAGTGATGTTGTGAGGAGGCTGAAAACTAGTTATGCTAGTTCTTCTTCCATTAAAGTTATAAAATCTCTTATTTCTAATGTCGTGAATACTAAGCTTAATTATTTAGGCCGCAACAGTATTTGGATGAGATTAATGGCATTAAGAAAGACTATCATGTGTGTCTCTAAAGCAACTAAGGACTTGATAAAAAGGAGAAGAAAAGTCTTAGCAGCAGAGAAACAACTTGAAAAGGCTGAAAGGCACTTGCAAGAGGCCCAAAGCAGAGCAGGGAAGGTGAAAAGGTTTGTCTTAAGTATTTGAAATGTTA
Organism: Solanum rostratum; assembly: GCA_029948455.1. Lineage (NCBI taxonomy): Eukaryota > Viridiplantae > Streptophyta > Magnoliopsida > Solanales > Solanaceae > Solanum > Solanum rostratum. Next base: position 9,930,052 of record CM057046.1, read on the forward strand.
GGTGGAAAGGTTTAGTGGCATCATAAAGGCTAAGGATTAAGCACAATATTGACTGAATAGGTTGAATAAACTTCTCTAACCCGCAACTATTTTATCTCTATCACTTTTTTTGAATACTAGGACGGTTATCTTGACATAGCTATTTATGCGTCCAGTTACATTTAAAAGATTATGAATAATTATCATGAAGTTAGCAAAAAGGTGCATGACTAAATCTTAATTGCACATAATGGTAGAATTTGATTCTTTTCATGAAAACATGCTTATCTCCTAGATAGAAAGTTTTGATATGCTACAAAGGTAAAACCTTAATTTAGAGGTTAGCATCATAAGATGGAAGGCTCCACATCCAGGATGGGTAAAATGTAACACAGATGGAGCAAGTAAAGGGAATACAAGCAGGATCTCCTATGAATTTTGCACAAGGGATAAATAGGGAAATCTTACATATGTTGAAGCCAACTACATAAGGGAGGCTTCCAACACAATTGTTGAAGTCAAAACAATTAGGGAAGCTCTAATTTGCCGTGTATTACAAGGTTTTTAGCACATTTTGTTGGTAACTGATTCATTAAGTCTGTGGAACATATTTCAAAAAGTTTGGAAAATTCCATGGGAGATAGTGGACTTGGTGGAAGAGATCCTAATGCGGATGGAAGATGGAGGCATATAAGTTGAACATGTATTTAGAGAAGCTAACCAATTGACAGATTACATAGCTAATACGACAATAATCGACAATGAGGAAAAACATATATTCAGGTCATTCAATCATCTAATTCCTAGTATGGAAAGAAAAATTATTAACATGGATAAGCATGAAATACCTTCATTACCATTAAGGACAAGGAGTAGCACAAATATTAGCAAGCAGACTCAAAGCTAATTACATGGCCCACGAGTTTGTATAAAACATGCATTTGCAACATAATAGATGGCCAAAGGAAAGTACTCTGCAAATCCTAACTAAACCTAAGCTAATCAGCTCCCAAAAAGTAATACAAAACTAGCAAAAGGGGAAGATTCATGACCAGATAGGGAATCAGAGCATGCATCCACATTTAGACTATGTCAAAAGCCACACTAGCAACCCGTTTACTCTATTGGGATTTCTGACAACAAAAACAGGATTAAAAAGGAAGGGAAATACAACAAAGTAGAGGAGGGTAGGCAGACACAACTCACATGGACTGAGATGAGAGATGGGGCCTTGACTCTTCAGATGAGGATTTTTCCACCAGAGATGACACCTAAACAGAAAATGACAAGCTTAGTGCTCCGCAGATTGGTGAAGCAAAATGAGAGAAGGGCCAGAAACTTACCTTTGATAGATGAACACTTTATGCGAAACAAGATGAAGATGAAGAAAGTTGGTTACCCAGAATCAGAGGAAGAGGAATTGCCTGGTCGGAGTCCACAAGAGCGTCGGTTGCGGCAGGCAGATGAAAGTGAAGGAGTTGGAATCAAAATTAGGAAATTGACTAGGGTTTTCTTTTATTGTACACAAGGTCGATGTAGTAACCGCCCTTTGAACTCCTTTGCACTGGACCCTGTTTATTGTGGGCTTCTTTTGAGCCCATCTGCTTTTGGAATGAAATAAAATCAAATCACTGACCCAAAATCATTTGAAAACATTTGTCACATAAATATTCTCCTATAGTTAATGCGAACTAGTTTTTGAACACATGTGTTGCATGAGTGCCCATGTGAATTTTTTTTAGATCTGTAAGAATAATTACATTTATTGATAAAATGGGAGTGACTAATATAATACAATACAACAACAATAACATACCTAGTAAACTCTCGTAAGTGGAGTATGAGAGGATAAAATGTATACATACCATACCACTACCTCATGGAGATAGAGAGGAGTGAGGAATACATAATTTTTTATGAAGATAATATTCAAATGTATTAAGCTTCTGCGCATTTCTTTTTTAAAATGAATATGACATTTATATTAAATTCAATCAAATGAATAACACGTTCTTTTCCCATGAATATCATAATAAGTATTAAGCCATGTCCATTTACATTAAATTCATAAAGAATAATTTTGAAATCAAACCTAAAATAATCATGAAGTAATATTGTTATTTGGAGTTATGAATTTGTAAAGACATTGGAATAATGAAGATTATTAAAAGTATGAGTTATAAAAATAGAAATGCGTGAGTTGACGACATAAAATAAATGAATATTAGGGAAGAAATTATAAAAACGAAGAGGCGTGAGTTATGAAATTGATTCTTTAAATAAAATAGTTTTATAAAAATACTTTAAAGTAGATCAATGTCAGGAAAAACAGTTTCTAAATAAAAGGAGGGGGCTAGGGGGTGGGTGGGGGAATGCAATTAGAGGTCACATAAATGCCTAGCTTTATGTGACATATAAATTGGGTTAAGTAAATTGAAATGATTTTTTTTTCTTCCTAAACCTTTTTGCGGCATTCTTTCCTCTTTCCCCTCTTAAATTTGCACATAAAGGAGCAGTTAAAATCATTGTTCTAGCCTACAAACATTGAAAAATTTAATTTTCCTTTAAAAATCACCCCTAAATATAAAATCTCACCCTCTAATATAAAAATATTTTAAAAAAAATTAAATCATCTTTGAAAATAACAACTTTTCACCTTTTTCTAGCATACTAGTTTCACGATACGTCTGTTGCACGTGAATGTCTAGTCATGTAGTATATGTTTTTACAAAATAATAGTATTAATATTAGTAAAATAATTATAAATGAAAAATTAGTACAAGTTTATACAAATGATCAACTTTGAATCGTGATATTGTCAAAAGCCCCGCGAGCAACCCGCTTTCTCCATTGGGCTTTCTGACAATGAAGATAGGATCAAAAGAGGAAGGGAAGTACAACAAAGTAGAGGAGGGTAGACAGACACAACTCACATGGACTAACATGAGAGATGGGGTCTTGACTCTTAAAATGAGGGTTGTTTCATCGGAGATGACACCTGAACAGAAAATGACAAGCTTAGTGCTCCCCAGATTGGTGAAGCAAAATGAGAGAAGAGCCAGCAAGTTACCTTTGATAGCTAAACATTTTATGAGACACAAGATGAAGATGAAGGAAGTTGGTTACCCAGAAACGGAAAAAGAGGAATCGCCTGTTTAGAGTCCATAGGAGCATCAGATGCGGCAGACAGATGAAAGTGAAGGAGTGGGAGTCAAAATTAGGAAATTGACTAGGGTTTCCTTTTATTGTATACAAGGTCGGTGTAGTGACCGAACTCTGAACTCTTTGTGCTGGACCTTGTTTATTGTGGGCTTCTTTTGAGCCCATCTGCTTTTGGAATGAAATAAAACCGAGTCATTGGCTCAAAATTTGGTTAAAAAATATCCTTTTTATTAACATTCACATTATGTGTACTATAGAGTTTCTCATATAACAGAATTAGACTGAATATTTTTATGTAATGCTATAACAACCTTGGATAATTATAGTAATTAGCATTTAGGTAAACTTGGACTTATCCAATTCAAATTTGATAACCTTTTATTCCAGAAGTTGACTCCTTCCTTCAACACACTGTAAAAGAAAAAGAATAATGAGACTAGAGCCCCCACCCCAGGGGAAGATGCAACTTTCACATAGTAAATTTATTTAAATTTAGTATTTTTCGTACGATATAAATTTATATGTAAAATATATTAAAATAAAATAAAATAATATATATGAACCCATAATTTTAGAAATATAATGAGTTCAACGCTAAGAACCTCAAAAGTTAAACCCATTGAGCTAAAATTTTGAATTGGCCACTCTCACCCCCTCTTCATAAACATATCTTCTCTGATTTTCTTTGTCCTTTTTTATGATGTCTGAGATAATTAGATTTACATTTCATTCATAGGTAAAACATAAGTCTTAGACGAAAAGAAAAATATATCCTTCATGTTTTTCAAATATTCATCATCAAGGTTGTTTCAATTGTTTAAATGTTAATTTTGATCAATACTCATTTACATTTATATATATATATATATATATATATATATATATATATATATATATATATATATATATATATATATATATATATATATATATATGAACCACAAAAGAGTTTGTTCTTTTTGAATTATAGACATAATTAATATTGTCTGTCTTCTAACTAAAGTTCAAAAGCTTGGACATTTTACATGATCACAAGCATTTGATTCTGATGATATAATACAAGTTTGACCAACCTTTCAAATTTGATTTTTGGATGCATAAGAAATTCATAAGACCAACAAAACATTTATATAAGTAAATCACAATACCTCATCGATATAGCTACTACTCTTTCCTCCTTCATTGAACTGTTTGATAGTCAGATTGTGATGTCCTCGAAACTGTAGAGCAAAACATCAATTAATTTTTCAAAAACAAAATGAATTCATCAACACTTTATCAACACATAATGCAATTTAGTTAGAAGGAAGGAAACCATTTTACATATGTGGGCCACTAGGTCATACCCTAGGAGATTTGAGGGCTGCTATTTGTTCCCTTTTTTTTATTAGGGTGAATCTCAATTGAAAGAATCTCATTCGAATTCTCGACATTCACCAAAAAGATATATCGATCCTCCCTAGTTCAATCAGAATCAATAACTACAAAGAGGTTCTAACATGCACCTAACCTAACCAACCGTTACAAGCGAATAAGAAATAGATGCGATGGAGACTCAAGACAAGGCGATGAATCACTACCACTATTGATAGTGTTTTTCCTTGAACAATCTGTTTTGTATTTCATAGATGCTTTTCCTCGAACAAGCCGCTTTATATTTCATTAGAAACTAGGTGAATTGACATATATACATATAAATTGCATAACAATACAATAAAATCATTTGAACATACTTATCACATGAAAATTCTCCTATATTTAATGCGAACTAGTTTTTGAACACGTGCGTTGTACGAGAGCCTATGTGAATTTTTTTAGATCTTTAAGAATAATTAAAATTCATTGATAACATGGGTATTGACTAATATAATACAATACAACAACAATAACATACCTAGTAAAATCTCATAAGTGGAGTCCGGGAGGATACAATGTACACAGACCATACCTCTACCTCATGGAGATAGAGAGGAGTGAGTAATACATAATTTTTTATGAAGATAGTATTTAAATGTACTCAGCTTCTGTATGTTTCTTTTTTGAAATGAATATGACATTTATATTGAATTCAATCAAATGAATAACATATTCTTCTCCCATGAATATCATAATAAGTATTCATGCATGTCCATTTACATTAAATTCATTAAGAATAATTTTGAAATCAAACCTAAAATAATAATGAAATAACATTGTTATTTGGAGTTATGAATTTGTAAAGACAGGAATATATGAAGATTATTAAAAGTATGAGTTATGAAAATAGAATTGTGTGATTTGACGGCATAAAATAAATGAGTATTAGGAAAGAAATTATAAAAACGAAGAGGGGTGAGTTATGGAATTGATTCTTTAAATAAAATAATTAAAAAATACTTTCAAGTAGATCAATGTCAGCAGAATGCCCATTAGCATATTACAATGAAGTTTAAGAAGGATGCTAGGGAATTCTTCATCACTTCAGTGTATGCGAGAGCAGTGCCATAGAAAGATTGGAGTTGTGAGAAGATTTGGAGTCTACTGACACTACTGGATGTCCATGGATAATGGGTAGCAATTTGAATATCATTTTAAATGAAGAAGAAAAGTTAGAAGGACTAGAGTTCACTCAGCATGAAGCCACAGACTTTGCACAGTGTATTAGTGCATGTACGCTGACTGAGATAAAATTTACAAGTAGTAAATACATGTAGTGGAATGGGAGAACTAATGAAGCTTGTATATTTAGAAGGTTGGATAGAATTTTGGTGAATCAAGAGTTGTGTGATATATTTCCATTGTTTGAGGCACAGCATTTTTTTGCCAAGGGTCGGATCATGCTCCTACACATGTAACATGTAATTCAGAGGTGAAGAATACCAGCAAGCCTTTTCGTTTTATAAACTTTTGGTATAGGCATAAAAGTTCAAAGAAATTGTGCACAATAGTTGGAATGTTGATTTTGTAGGGTGCCCTTATTTGGAGCTTCATGCTAAGTTGGAGAAAGTTAAAAGTGCACTAGCTGGATGGAGTAAAATTGAGTTTGAGAATATAATTGTGCAGACAGCAACTCTTGAAGATATAATTAAGGTTAAAGAAGCCCAGCGGGAAATTATGTCCACTCCATAGAACAGGGTAGAATTGAGTAGTGTGGAGGCTGATCTTAAAAGATTTCTAAAGCTATAGGAGGATTTCTGGAAACAAAAGGCGGTGATGAAGTGGTTTGTACAGGGAGACAGAAACATGAAACTTTTTTACTCCTATGTACAGGTAAAAAGAAGGAAACTGCACATTTCTGAAATCTCGAATAAGCATGATTTAATATTGAAAGAGATAGAAATAGGGGAAGAAGTTGTTTGTGTATTCAAGGAGCAGTTTTGTGAAATTGGCTGCTACCAGGATTATTTAATGCTAGACAATATACCACACAACATCACACATGAGGAAAATGAGAAGATGACTCAGTTGTCAAAGCAAGAGGAAGTGAAGAATGCAGTATTTTCACTAAATGGAGCCAATTCTCTAGACCCGGATAGATTTACTGGATTATTCTTTCAAAAATGTTGGGATATTATAGTTGAAGACATTACCAAGGTAGTTAGAGCTTTTTTCTGTGGTTAAGTTTTACCAAGATTTATAACTCACACTAACTTGTTGCTGTTACCAGAGAAGGAAGTGGTAAGGACCTTTTCTGACTTAAGACCCATCAGTCTGAGTTGCTTTGTCAACAAGGTTATTTCCAAGGTTTTGCATGATCGACTAGTTATGGTGTTACCAAAGATTATATCTTTAAACCAGTTTGGATTTGTTAAGGGCAAAATCATAATAGAGGATGTTTTTTTAGCTCAAGAGATCATTGGTGAGATCAAATACACTAATGTGGTGGTAAAGATTGACATGACTAAAACATATGATAGGGTCTCTTGGATATTTCTTACAAAGGTGTTGAGGAAATTTGATTTCTCAGAAGGAATCATTAATTATGGAGAATGTTGTCTAATAATTGATACTCAATTATCATCAATGGAAAGCCCCATGGATTGCTTCAATCCACTAGAGGTTTGAAACAGAGTGATCCTCTATCTCCTACGCTATTTTTAATAGACACTGAAGTGTTATCAATGAGTTTAAACAACTTACACAAAGACAGTAAGTGGAGACTAGAAATAAAACACCAATCCTATACAATTCTGTTTTGTCCTAGTAATAGAGCCTCAGCAGTTAAAATGATGAAAGTACTGAGAGATTATGAGAATATTTCAGGACAGCTTATAAATAAGGCCAAAAGCTTATTCTATTTAAATGAGAAAACACCTTTGATTTTCTCAATCAGGCCGAGAAAATTGACAGGAATCAGGCAAAGTGCGTTCCCTTTTACTTATCTGGGACGTCTATGTTCTATAATAGAAAAAGCAGTGCCTATTTTGAAGACATGATAAAGAAGATATCAAAAAGAATATACTCTTGGCAGAATAGATTTCTATCGTTTGGAAGTAAATATATCCCCAATAATCATGTACTCCAATCTATGCCTATATATCTTCTATTTGCTATGACCCCACCGAACGGGGATATAAGAAAGATATACCAGATCTTTACAAAATTCTTTTGGGTAAACTATGACATCCTATAACTCTATCCTCACATATATCTATATGTTTCAAGCTCAATTCTTATATGTGGGAAGTGTATTAGGGTCATAAGAGATCTTTAGTACTTACTCGAGTTCAAAACTTTCCTATAAATTGAGTTTATAGAGTTAGATTATACAAGGGTCAATTTTAAGTGATCAACTCTTAGCACACAGAGATTTAGGTGTCTAATGAACAACCCAATGAAACATCTTTGAATTAGCTTTCCGATGTAACTGATTTCACCTTATTTAGAGTTCACAGTCAAAAGTTATGGTCATTTACTGAAGACTGCCAGAGCAAAGAGGAAATACGAAACTTAATATGGGCCATGGAAAAAAGTACGGTCTGTCAGCTAACTCGTGGAAAAAGTCCTGAAAATCCACAGTTTTGGTCCTAGACTCTATGAATCAATCTATGGGTCGTAGAAACTTCAAGGAGAATAAAAGACAACAGCAAATTAGTGTATGGTGAATAACATGATGAATAATGTTTGGCACATTAAGGATATTTACACAAATATGCCTAGTCAATCTATACTAACTAAGCCTAGGCTAAGTCTACCATCAAAAAGTGCAAAAACCAGCAAAAGGAAAAACCAGCCAAAATGGAAAGAACAGTAAGGATACTGGAGAAGGACTCACATGGATCGGAATGCAAAAAAGGACCTGGTCTTTTCATATTTCAAGCTTCATCGGATAGGACACCTAGGAAGAAACGGAAGTTAGACATCAAGTATCAAGCAGATCGGGAAAAGAAGTTGCAGGGTAGAGTCTTACCTTTGAGAGGTGAAAGTCAGAGATGGAAGGTACATTACATGGAGATAGTTGTTGACCCACAGAAGAAGGAGACTGAAACGATGATTCGGAACCAACAGGAAAATCATCGCTGGGTGAGGGGAGATGAAGAAGTTGCAGGGTCCTTTTTAGGAAACCTTGGCTTCTCATCTACTCTTTTGTTACAACTAATTTAAGGCGGTGGATGATTTGGACCAGGTTTTAGATTTTATTGTTATTAATAAAATTGGCCTGCTGGCCGTAGTTTTAAAAAAATCCTAAATACGTCAAGTAGATAGAATTGAATTTAAAGAGATATTGTAACAATATCATACCCTGTAAAATTGCACAAAGTAGAACTTGAAAAAGATAAAGTGTACACATAATTTACCCTACTTATTAAAAGTAAAACGTGTAAATTACAGCATACAATTAAATTAGATGTTGATGATTCCATACCACTTTGAAGGTACGCTTGAACACATTAGTAGAAAAACCTTAAAATCTCCCTCTAGAATAGGAAAGAAAACAACATTCAATGTTGTGTTCATCAAAAGTGAAATTGTCATGTGCTTTCATAATTAAAACATAGGTCTGAAAACATGCACAAAAATTTCAGTCCTCATCAAAACTGAAAACACCACATTTTCAATAATAACCATGTCAATTACTTCTTCATATATGATATGAAGTGCTGGTCAATGTGGAATTATTTGTAGGTGTTGTCTATTTTTAACAGATATAATATTTAGTGGAATAACTTATATATATATATAGAATAATGTTATAGAGAACATAAAAGAAACTATGTATTAGAAGACAATCAAACAAATAAAAATAGGCATATGGAGCCAGGCACTAAGACCATCTTAGTCCCTCCATATCGAATGGCTCCTGCAGAGCTTTGGGAGCTCCGTGTTCAGCGTGAGGACCTCTTGGGTAAGGGGTTCATTCGTCCGAGTGTATCGCCATGTGGTGCTCCTGTCCTGTTAGTTAAGAAAAAGGACAGGACCTTGTGGATGTGCATCGATTACAAGCCACTTAATAAGGTAATGGTGAAGAACTGTTACAAAATCTTGTAAAGATATTTTATTACCTTATATAGTTAGCTGAATCATAGGAGAGATATGTAGGAATCATTAGAGATATGTAGGATATTTTCTTACCTTAGATAAATCTTCTTCTAGTGTATTTATACATGTTATTCTGAGATGATGAAATACATAAAGTATTCTGTAAACTTTCATGGTATCAGAGCCACTAGGCTCAATCTTGGTTCTGATTTTTGGATCTTTTCCTAACATCTTGGGAAAAGGTTTCAGCTACTTGGGTTTGGCAGAATACATCTAGGGTTGTTGTCCATTATCGTTTCATCAGTTCAAACGTTTCCAGATTGACTGCTCGTCTGAAATCTTTGTTTGGACAATAATTTCTTCACTTCCAGGTCTGTTTTTTGCCTTTGCATCAGTGACATCAAATCTGAAAATCACGTTGTGCTTCTGTGGTTGCTCGATTCAGTTCTAGTGTCGGTTTATTGCTCTTTTCAACCAGGTTGTTGTTAGTGTTTTGATCCTTTGCAATTCTTGGTCACTTTTTTGGTTAAACATGTCTGAGGAAAAATCTGTCATGACTGAAACTGTTCCAGAATTATCTAAAATTACAGATTTTAAATTAAATGGGTCTAACTATTTAGATTGGAGTAGAAAAATTAGGGTCTACTTGCGTAGTGTTGAAAAGGATGACCATCTTATCCAAGATCCTCCAACTAATGATAACAAAAAAGCTTGGCTTAGAGATGATGCTAGACTACTCTTGCAAATCATAAACTCTATTGATAATGAAGTAGTTGGTTTGGTTAATCACTGTGAGTTTGTGAAAGAGCTAATGGATTATCTGGAATACTTATATTCTGGCAAAGGTAATCTATCTCGAATTTATGAAGTTTGTAAGGCTTTCTATCATTCTGAGAAGGAATCTAAGTCACTCATTACATACTTCATGGAGTTCAAGAAAACCTACGAGGAACTGAATGTACTTCTACCATTCAGTACTGATATCAAGGAACAGCAAGCTCAGAGGGAACAAATGGCTATAATGAGTTTTTTAGCTGGACTTCCCTCTGTTTTGAGACTGCTAAATCACAAATTCTATCCAGTTCCGAGATCACCTCTCTTAAGGATGTTTTCAATCGGGTGTTGCGTACAGAGAGTACTCCATCCAATCAACAGATGAATGTGCTTGTTGCAAAAGGGGGAGGAAAGACTAATGATGTAGGGAGATGGAACAATGATGCAGGAAAATGGAATCATAATAATGATGCAGGAAGGTAGAACAACAACAATAATGCTGGGAGATGGAATAATAACATAGGAGAAGACAATGATGCTGGGAGATGGAACAATGACAATACTTGTCGCTACTGTAAGGAATCTGGTCACATGAAGCGAAACTGTAAGAAATTACAGATTCGCAACCAACGGATTCAAAGTCAGACTGCCACTATTGCTGCTTCTTCTAGTTCATCCTCAACTGTTACAATTTCCGCCGATGAGTATGCAAGACTTACAAAGTATCAGGAATCAATGAATGAAACTACTCCAGCCCTTGCCCTTACTGAGTCAGGTAACAAATGTCTCATTTCCTCCTCAAGCAATTGGATTATTGATTCGGGTGCCACAGATCACATGACAGGTAATCCCAAGATAATCTCTGAATTCCGGTCACATAAAGTACCATCCTCTGTTACTATAGCTGATGGGTCTAGTTATACCATAGAGGGATCTGGAACTGTTAACCCCACTTCATTTATTCCTTTGTCCTCTGTGCTAGGCTTACCTAATCTTGCCTTTAATCTGATTTCAGTGAGTAAGCTTACCAAGGAACTACAATGTTTTGTCTCCTTATTTCCCGATTATTGCCTTTTTCAGGATCTTATGACGAAGCAGATTATTGGTAAAGGACATGTATCAGACGGTCTCTACATTCTTGATGAATGGGCGCCTTCATCAGTTGCTTGCTCCAGTATCGTTTCATCATTTGAAGCACATTGTCGTTTGGGACATCCTTCTTTACCAGTTTTGAAGAAATTATGTCCTCAGTTTCATAATGTACCTTTTCGCAAAACACCATAGAAGCTCGTTAAGTCCTAGAAATAATAAGCGAGCTGATTTTGCTTTCCAATTAGTTCATTTAGATGTTTGGGGACCATGTCCTATTGTGTCTAAAGTTGGATTCAGATATTTTGTTACTTTTGTGGATGATTTTTCGCGAATGACATGGATTTACTTTATGAAAAATCGTTCTGAAGTGTTCTCCCATTTCTCTAATTTTTGTGCTGAGATTCAGACACAGTTTAATGCTTCTATACATATATTAAGGAGTGACAATGCTAAAGAATTCATGTCAGCATCATTTCAGAACTACATGAATCAATATGGTATTCTTCATCAATCTTCGTGTGTGGATACACCCTCTCAAAATGGAGTGGTTGAGAGAAAAAATAGACATTTGCTTGAGATTGCTCGTGCTTTGCTATTCCAAATGAATGTACCTAAGCAATTTTGGGCGGATGCGGTATCTACAGCTAGTTTTTTGATTAATCGCATGCCATATCCACAGTGCTTAATGGTGATATTCCCTATGGTGTTCTCTTTCCTAATAAGCCATTATTTCCATTAGAGCCAAGGGTGTTTGGGAGTACTTGTTATGTTCATGATGTGCGACCCCATGTTACTAAACTAGATCCAAAGGCCTTGAAGTGTGTCTTTTTGGAATATTCTCGCTTGCAGAAGGGCTATCAGTGCTACTCTCCAACACTTAACAGATACATGGTGTCAATAGATGTGGTATTCTCTGAAAATGCTTCATTTTTTTCCTCTCCAGACACTTCTCCTACTCAAAGGCAGGAAGAAGAAGAAGAATGGATGATTTATAAGACCACTCAACCGAGCTCAGAACACCATAAAGAAGTTCCTGGTAGTGTTGAGCAGCCAACTGAAAATGTGTCTTCTGATGTTCCTCCTGTTCAAATAAAGCCGCCAATAATTCAAGTTTATTCTAGGCGACAAGCGACCAATGATACATGTCCTGCACCAACTCTTTCGTCATCAGATCCTCTTTCAGCCGATCCCTCTTCAATAGAAAATCTTGACATTCCCATTGCTCTTCGCAAAGGTAAGCGTCAATGTCAATCAACATATTCCATTGCTAATTTTGTCTCATATGACCACTTGTCTCTTGCATCTTTTTCTTTCATTGCTTCTCTAGATTCTATCTTTGTACCCAAAACAGTCCGAGAAGCTTTGAGTCACCCTGGGTGGTATGATGCAATGCTTGAGGAGATACATGCGTTAGATGGAAATCATACTTGGGATTTGGTGGACTTACCAAAGGGGAAGAAGGCAGTGGGATGTAATTGGATTTTTACTGTCAAAGTAAATCCTGATGGTTCCGTGGCTAGGCTTAAAGCTAGACTAGTGGCTAAAGGATATGCCCAAACTTATGGGGTAGATTATTCTGGTACTTTTTCACCGGTGGCTAAACTCACTTCGGTTCGGTTATTTATTTCTCTAGCTGCTTCTAAGAATTGGCCGCTACATCAGTTGGATATCAAGAATGCATTTCTTCATGGTGATCTCCAAGAAGAAGTGTATATGGAGCAACCACCTGGTTTTGTTGCTCAGGGGGAGAATGGAAAAGTCTGTCACTTGAAGAAATCCTTGTACGGTCTAAAACAGAGTCCGCGTGCTTGGTTTGGGAAATTTAGTGAGGTAGTTCAGAAATGTGGGCTGACAAAGAGCAAATGTGATCATTCAGTCTTCTACAAACAATCAGCAGTTGGAGTCATTCTTCTTGTTGTTTATGTTGATGACATTGTTATCACTGGGAGTGATTATGCAGGAATATCTTCGCTTAAATCATTCTTGCATTCAACATTTCACACAAAAGACTTGGGACAATTGAAATACTTCTTGGGAATAGAAGTAGGAGCAAGAAGGGAATATTTCTATCTCAAAGAAAGTATATTCTTGATCTTCTCAAGGAAACTGGAAAGTCAGCAGCCAAGCCTTGTAGTACTCCAATGGTTCCTAATATGCAACTGACAAAAGATGATGGTGATCCCTTTGACGATCCAGAGAGATACAGAAGATTAGTTGGGAAATTGAACTATCTCACTGTAACTCGTCCAGATATTGCTTATCCAGTAAGTGTTGTTAGTCAGTTCATGTCCACGCCTACAGTCAAACATTGGGCAGCATTGGAGCAAATATTATGTTATTTGAAAAGCGCCCCTGGACTTGGCATAGTATATAGCAACCATGGACATAGTCGCATTGAGTGTTTTGCAGACGCTGATTGGGCTGGATCCAAGATTGATAGAAGGTCTACTACTGGCTATTGTGTCTTTATGGGTGGAAATTTGGTGTCATGGAGAAGTAAGAAACAGAATGTTATATCTCGATCTAGTGCAGAATCAGAGTATAGAGCTATGGCACAATCTACATGTGAGATTATGTGGGTACATCACCTCTTAAGTGAAGTTGGGTTAAAGTATCCCACACCCGCGCAACTTTGGTGTGATAATCAAGCTGCTCTTCATATTGCCTCAAATCCGGTGTATCATGAAAGAACTAAGCATATTGAGGTGGACTGCCATTTTATTCGTGAAAAGATTCAAGAAAACTTGATTTCTACAAGCTATGTGAAGACAGGAGAGCAACTAGCTGACTTGTTCACAAAGGCATTGAATGGAGCTCGAGTTAACTATTTGTGTAACAAGCTGGGCATGATCAATATATATGCTCCAGCTTGAGGGGGAGTGTTACAAAATCTTGTAAAGATATTTTATTACCTTATATAGTTAGCTGAATCATAGGAGAGATATGTAGGAATCATTAGAGATATGTAGGATATTTTCTTACCTTAGATAAATCTTCTTCTAGTGTATATATACATATTATTCTGAGATGATGAAATACATAAAGTATTCTGTAAACTTTCAAGAATTATTCCCCTTGCCTCGGATTGATGATTTATTTGGCCAGGTTCAGGGTGCCGCCATGTTTACTAAGATTGACCTGAGGTCCAGTTACCACCAGTTTAGGATTAGGGCAGCGGATGTTCCTAAGACTATCATTCAGACTCACTATGGCCACTAGGATTCTCTGGTGATGACTTTTGGGCTTACTAATACCCTTGTTGCCTTCATAGACTTGATGACTCGAGTGCTTAGGCCTTATCTTAACTCCTTCGTGATCGTATTCATCTATAATATCCTAGCATACACGCGGAGTAGGGACGAGCATGTTCAACACTTAAGGATTGTAATTATTTATACCACCTATTTGTGTTTAAATCTATACATCTTCCAAACTGCAATCGTATTGACTCTTTTCAGAATCAATTACTTATTATTGTTTTTAAATAACAATTTCTGGTCTTCTAATTAGCACTTTATAGACTACCTTCAGAGCAGAGCATGCAAGAGCTATAACATTAAGCGGTTGTTGTTTGTGATGGTCTTGCGGCTCTTCACGTTGATGCGAATGGGTACGGAGTTAATTTTAGCTATTAGGATTTTTATGTGAAATGGGAGAGTAAATTAGTAATTTAACTTTTCGTTAAAGGTAGAGGTGTGCAAAAATCGAATCGATCGATAAATCAAACCGAAAAAAAAATGTTATTGATTTATTATTATAAGGTCATTGGGTTAATGGATTTTTAATGATTTTACAAAAAAAATTATTGGGTTATCTGTTCGGTTTTGATTTTTAGTATTGGGTTATCGAGTAAACTGATAACTCATTAAAACTATAATAAATTACTACTTTATCCCTTCATAAATATTAAATATTAATAATTTAACATCACGTGATACTCAATCGATACTCGTAAGTCATATATATACTTGGTTTCAAATGTATAATCGTTCTGTTGGAAAGTAAATTAGAATATGAGGTCAAATATTACATATTATTAAGTTTAGGTGCTCAATTGATTTGTTTGTTTTACTGTATCTCATTGTATTAGGTCAAATTGTTAGAGAAGTCATATTTATTTCATTAGTATTTTCCTATTGGGTAAACCGAAAACAAAAGCGTTAAGAACCAAAAACCGATAAAGAAAATGTTATTGGTTTAACATATTAAAAACTGGAAATCGATAAACTGAACCGATAATACATAAAATCGAACCGAACCAACCTATGCACACCCCTAATTAAAGAGCTTCCCACTCTTAAGGTAGTATATGCAAAATTGGATAATCATTTATCCCTACACTAAATTAATATTTAATTAAATATTAAATTTATAATTATTATTTAAAATTACCAAATGATCATTATATCCAAATTACACCAGTTTAAAAAACGATATGCCATTTTTAGCATATGAAAAAACCAATCATTATGGCATTAAAAATTACGTGAAAATTTATTTCTAAATTACTGTCATTTATTACAGAAATAATTTTAAATATTCGTATTTTTTTTCGATTCAATTTTTGGATTTGACTTCATCTACTTAAATAATAAAGTGAATAAGATTTTTTCTTTTTTCTAAGTATGCAAGACTGTTTTGAGAATATGAAAAAAAAATAAAAAAACCATCTTTAAGCCATTGATTTGTATGTGAAAATTTTTTTAGGTTGATGTTTTCATATACAGTAATAGTTTTTTAACTTTCTAAATTTAATTTCTAAATTTTTAATAGTCTTAATAATGTTGAAATAGAAATTTCAAGAGTCTTCATAGATATTAATATAAATATCTCATGTTTTCTTTTTTTTTCCCATTGATTTGTCATTTTTATCTAAATTAAAGTTTTTATTTTTCTTATGGTTTATTTAACTTTATCGATAGCTTATTATTCTTTCATATTTCTTGATTTGTTGTTATACTAATATTTTTCATATGAGATATCTTATATTTTTTAAGCTTTACAACTATTACTATCGTACAATCATCTCCCTTTGATGTAACTTTTTTATGTTTCAATAACGTCAATTACGTTAGGTTGATCATGTGATGGTATTCAATATCATTTATGGGGTAATCAATAAAAAAATTTACTTTTGGACTCCATTGGAAAGCAAGTGCAAGAAATAAGCTTAATAGTTAACTTTAGGAGATAACTATATTTCAAAATTGTATCAAGTATTTAGGAATAAACGTGCAGCATGACGTATCTTTTTTTTCGTGAAAAGACGGGAACCTAGACGACGTCGTGGCAATGACTCTTTTGGGATTTAAACGTTGAAGAGTCGCCACCTAATGACTTAAGGGTCAGAGTTAACCAGAGATAGGATAAGGGCTCAAGTTACCTCGAAGGAAAGGTGTTAGGCACCCTGCGAGGTCCACAAATATGGGTCCCGGCCATATCTCGCATTCTATGTGGGGTGAAAAATTACAAGCAAGGTAAATGAAATAATCGACATTTTTAGGCTAAATATAAAGTATTAAACACAAAATTTTCTACTCCTAATTAGAACAATAAAAATAAAAAATAGACATGTGATTAGCATAAAACTCATTCTTATAACATTCTAAAATGACAAAGTTACATGTAACATAATAAGATAAATACAAGAAGGTAATAACTAAATGAATTAAATAAAGTAAAAAGAAATATGAAAGAAAATATTTTATTTTACACTTAAAACTAAATCACATACATCTCATTGATTACCACAATTAAAAATATATATCATTTAAAACTTAAAAAGTTATCAATTATCAAATATATTGTCCAAAAAAATGACATTTAAAGTCAAGTTTAGATATGAGATTTCTAACATATATGACAATAAATAAGATACAAAACTACTCAAGTCATTAAACTCTATTAATTCAACCAAGAAAAATATATTTTTAAGCTGCTAAATAAAATAAAAATAGATAATATTAATGACAAAAGAAGAAGAGACTGACCTGGTTGCTTCTCATATAATGCTTACGGTAGTTGAATGATATGAATAAAAGAAAAAGCTAACCCAAAAATAAAAGTAAAAGTAATAATAAAAAGTACAGAATTAAGAACTAACTTAATTACTTTTAAATCAAATACTTAAAATATATCGTGCAACATAGAAATTTAAATAACTCGGCAATACACAAAGTTAAAATTGAGAGAGAGACTGGGATCAGTATATGGCGAAACTAAAGAGGGCCCAATGCGATGTCAATCCCTTTATTTCAAATTTTTATGATCAACCTTTCTAAATTCTTTAAGACAAGATGAAAATAATTATAAAATATTTAAACATAAAAAAAATCATATAAAACTTCTGGTGTTTAGATTGTAAGAAATATTTCAAGTATTTGACACATCCTTTTTATGAATGGGAATGGGCAAAGAATTTCAATGAAAAGTTTTCTAGTCTTTTAGATATTTAAAAAGGGTGACACATAAAACCTAGAAAATAAGGGAGTAACGAGTTGCTTTAATTTTTATAAAGCTATATATGCGCTTCATACAGGAAGTCAGCTATAGCTTGCCTTTTCATCATGTTCCATTACGTACCTGGATCCCTCTTGAGGAGACGACTTCCAATTGACCTTTGCTTCTTGCATTGATCCTCCACTTATTGCAATTGAACTCCAAGCGATGTCGATCCAATATTGAGGTACATATGTAAAAAAAAAATTAAAAGGGAGGTGAGAGTATGTCACTTCTTAATGTTTAATATATAAAATTAAACTAATGAAGTACTAAAAAAAAAAGATTTGGTTAAAAAATAAATTTTTAAAAAGGGAAAGGGCCTAAAATGAGTTTATGCTTAGGAGATATCGACTATTGAGAATCTAAGCAAACAACATTGTTACTTGGTGCTTACATATTAATCCGAATAGAATACACCAAATATTTTGAAAATAATATAAATTCATTTTAATTGCTCCAAAATAATTTACAATGAGATAAATGATAACAGTAAATGGACATAACTAAACGTAGTACAATTCGCTTAGAAACATGAGACAATTCTAGTTCTAACATAAATTCTAAGAGAACAATTACATTTACAAACCAGTTAGCATGATATTTGACTTTAAGAACAAATTAATTGTCTTCTATATTGCCTGACTCATTTGAAACCCAATCACAAATCAATTAACCAAAAAAAAAAAGGCCTAATCCAATATAAACAAATCCAAAATTAATTAAATGCAATCAATCTCTTCAAATAATGCACATCTTAATAAGTAAGAATTACGTTTATGTACATACACCAGCTTAATTAAAAAAAAGTTTAATTTAAAATCAAAAATTCTGATCTATAGAAAAATCTTTAGCTACTATACTAAACCAAATTTTGTATTAATTAAAAACACTTGAAGTCATCTAACTTAAGACTAATTTCATCTGAATACTAAAATATGATTATGAAACCCAAACATGCATGCCAGTAATTCATAAAATTAATATAGCCAGTAAAACCCATCAACATAATGAATGGGCTAAACAACATTTCAAGAAAATAACATATTGAATGGATTTTTTCAGTCAATAAAATTTATGTAAAGGAAAAAAGTTTGACTAATGTAAGATGTTCTTGGACAAATGGAGTTGAGTTAATACCTCTAAGTAAATCTCGACATCAATGGAAGAGAGCATCGGACGAAGACAATGATGGGAACCGAAGGTACGACCTCCTTCTTAATTCCCGTTACCACTCAGCAACATAAACAAAAATTTTACAAAGAAAGAAGGTTAACAATGGTGGAAGAAAAATGATGGTGTTCATGATTGTGATTTTATGGTGTCTTGGTAGATGACACATTCTCTTGTATTTTTTATTGTCTTCTTTTCTTGGAGAGGATGGAAAAATGTATAAAAAGGGGTTGGAAGTTGTATTTGTTGGAAAAAAATGTATAAAAAGGGGTTGGAAGTTGTATTTGTTGCTGCCATTGAAGAAGGAATAAAGTTTTTTTTAGAGAAAAAAAAACAAAAAAAGAGACGTTGGGTTTATAGAAGAAAAAGGAAAAGAACCAAAACTTTTAATGAGTGATTTTTGAAGAATTAATATAGGAGAGTAAAAAAAAAATTAAAAAAGCAATGAAAAAAAAATGGTAAGAGAACGTTGGGAGAAGCAAAAGATAAGGGAAAAAAGGATGTTGAGAGAGTGGAGAAAAAATAATTTTGGAGAGTGATTTTTCTTTTTTTTTTCAAAAAGAACGTGGGAAAAAGGGGGGATAGCAAAAAATAAAGGAACATTAATTTGGAATTATTTTGGGTAAAATAATATTTTTTACAAGAAAGGAAAAAGATTGTGGAAGATTTTTTTCAAATAAGCAAAGATTTGACAAAGTTTGAAATTTAAATATAATTGAGGCTGAATCAAATTTCATCAAAATACATAATATAAATAACTACTAAATTACTACGTAATAAATTTTATTAAATCACTAATTATATTTATCGTAAAAAAATAGATCAATGTTATTTACGATAAATTAATAACTTAAAATTTTCTCATTCAAACATTTATAAATAACATAAGAGATTAAATGCCAAAAGTGAATAAATAATAATGATAATGATAATAATTTTATAAATTATGAATGCAAAAATATACAAATTTCCGGGTAAAAATTAAAATATAAACTTACACAAAAAATATTTTTCAAAATACTTAAATAATCAAATAACATAAAAAAAGGCTAAGGTGGGTCAAAATTGGGTTTCAACACAGCACACATTGCAAAGACTAGTATATATTAAACATGGAAAGCTCCAAAATGAAAAATTGAATTACTACATCAAGAGTTGGATTAGCCTTCAGAAATAATTTATTGTTCCTTCAATATTAATAACAAAATTGTAGAAGTATTTATAGTCTCTTCTGCCTCATGAAATTATGATACATAAAATAGAATGCACTTCTATTGAGGCCAGAATACAATGCACTGTGACTACAAGAACTTAAATGAATGAAGGTTACCAGCACAACTGGTTTTTTGTTGTTATTATAAAGGTACTTCTTTTGGTGATGTCCGAAAACTTGCTCCGTCTCAATTGTTCCAACGAGTACCTGCAAGCATAGGTACTGGTTAACTCGAGCCAACCAAAAGCAAAGTTTTCCAACCTTTGTTTTCTAGCTAATGTAAATCAGAGAAGGAATGTCAAGCCTACCATACATTAATGGGAAAAAGTTTCATAAAAGGAGCTATCAGATGCAATCAACTCCTGTAACAATGTGGAAAACGTTTTTCATCCTCGTGATGGGATCTGCAATTCTGGATTTTGCACGCCAAGCAATGTGCTCATCGGGTCTTACTAATATGGCTCCCCTGTCTGTCATCTGACAGATGTCCCACCAGGATGGCGAATCTGATGACCTCTTCACCTCCACAACTTCTTCAAAAGATTTCCAGGGTGTCAATGCAGCCTCACTTCTTCCAGTTCCATCAATACTTCCGCTTGGCCACATTACACAAACCTTTAAGGGAAGTTTTGATTTGTTGGCCACCTCTAGTGCAGCTCGAGCCAGACAATAGGACTCCTTCAATGGCGCTATTATAAGGACAAACTCAACCTTAACTCCAGATACAAGGTCCAGAGTAGAGAAAATTTCCTGCAGAAAATTGTATTCTGTTAGGAAGAAAGGAACAGTAATGGGAACTTGAAACAAGATGGCTTCAAGTCGAATACTCTAATCTTTGGGAAGGCTAGAGGTAAAAGAATCTCCTTTTGGTTCAGTTATTTGGCTTCTTCACACTTAGTCAAGAATTGAACGAACAAGACCATGATCTAACAAAGTCTCACTCCTACCATGGCAATGTTCCCTTGAAAGAGTCCATACCTTGCTTGACAGGTTAGAAAGCAGTTTAACATTTATATGAGGGAGCCTTGATCCAGGTTCCGAGCAAGGAATATAATCCCTTCTTCGTCCGGTTGGTGCTTCATGCACATTCAACACACTATCATCTTCAGACACCAATGCTCCTTTCCGATACCTAATGTAAACATCTCAAGATTAGAGTACTGATGAAAACAAGTACTTCCAACAGGATTATAGCTATGATAGAAACAATCATCTAGTTTACATCCAAGATGGCTTCTTAGGAGAGTTCTATTCAGAATCGAGACAGTATCCAGCATACATAGGAGCCATGAATTAGACAATAATAATTGAAAAATCAACTCCAATATGGATATAATAAAAGTAGATATGCAACCTGAAACCAAGATCCTCGGCAGGAAACTGGAGCTGAAGGCTCTGTCCTCCTTCAAATATCTGTCTTAATTTGGCTAGCCTTGCAGATCCAAGTGGATTATTTTCACTCAATACAAAATCTGAGAGTTGTGCACGACCTATGCTGAATATTCCGTCTAATATTGTCCTTTGAAGTTCAAATGGCAGAATGGAACCAACAGTGTCATTAAGAGCTCGATGTACTGCAGGAGAAAAAACATAAATCTTTAATTAAAATATAAATGTGATGAAATTAAGTCAGGTGTTCACTTTACCTGCATTTGCTACAGTTGGATCAAGACCAAGTGCAGCAGGAACTTTCATTGCTGCTTTAAAGTTTTGGACGCTAAGCGCTGTATTAAATTGGGCTATCTGAAACATTTTAAGCAGTGTTTTCAGCTCATAATAACAAGATCAGAGAAATCCGTAATACATAGACACTACCATATACATTTTGAAACCAAGAATTGAGGAAATGAATACCTGACTGCGTTCTAGTTCATAAGAGTTGAGAATTGATATTGGCGAGACACCATTGATTACAGAAGCTAATTTCCAAGCAAGATTATGAGCATCTTGAATACCAGTATTCATCCCTGAATAAAAGGAAAAAGTATCTTGAGCAGATCTCCTTCTCCCAGTCTCAACTATTAAATCCTAAAATAAACGACTACTGCAGGATAGAAAAGTATCTTGAGTTGGATGCATCTCACATGGCGCCTTAAATTTTCTCCACCTAATTTAACAGTTATCAAGACCAGTTCTTCTGTCCGTGCAGGATAGAGAATTATTGGCATGTTCTTTTTTATTTTCCCCTTTACTCTTTGAGATACTTTTCTCATATTCGAACATTCTCATCGAAATGTTCATTCAATTATAGAGGGGTAATGGCACTGCTCTTTTACCTAATTATGTCTTTTTTATAATGGTGTGGTCTAGACTAGAGCGTGTGTACCTAAACTATTTCATTAATTATTTGCTGCTTCCCACCAACACAGGTACCACGTAACTCTATTCATCAAGGCTTAAATAGATGGTGGGAAATCACCTAGCATTTTTCACTCTGCTGGTATTTGAACCCTGGTTTCCAAAATTTATACCCACTTCAGTAATCGTTTTGTCACACCCTTCGGTGGCATTATGTCTTTAGAATTCCTGTTAAGTGTTTCCCAGGAACTTACTTTTGACAGGTAGCAATGAGAGAGAGCATGGACATGCTTTGATTAGGTATTGAATTGTGTGAACCATATCATCTAAAAGGTTAATTGTTAGATAGAGAACACAATTGAAAATTTAATTGATTACGTCCGTTAAAAATTACCATATCTCGATCTGGTTCTCAAGATATAATCAGATACAATATCAAATGTGTCAAAATCACCAGTGCAATGCATAATAACTAACATCATAATGAGGAGACTGATTGCAGTTCAGATGTCCTCCAACCAACAAATGCTCTCTTGAGATTAATTAAGCTTGATTATAGCTCTGATATTTTGTGTATGTGGAAATCTTTTATCCCCCTCCCACAGAAATAACTTTGCAATTTTTACATTTACATCAACATTTTTTGAAAGAGTATTGTGTGAATCAATGGCAAAAAAACATTGCACTGCATTAATATGTCTTCTCTCCTGTCCCCCCAACTCTCCCAAGAGAAAAGGAATGGCAAAAACTTTATTCTTAATAATATCCAAGACACTTCTAGATAATACCATTTTTAAAGAAAGGTAACAATTACTAGTTTTAGATTGACATAACGAAACTTGATACATGCACAAAAAGATTGCATACCAAAACCACCAGCAGGAGGAAATCGATGAGCTGCATCACCAGCAAGTATTATCCTGTTGTTACAAGATAGAAACTTCTCAGCTACTTCAGCATGCATCACCCAAGGCTTAATATCCATCACATTGACGTCTGCGAGCTCTAGGCCGACCAATTTGAAAATCAATCTCTTACACATCTACAACCATTTATGAAGCCCAAAGAACAACATGGTAAATAAAGGATATTGGTACAAATGTCATGCACTGCAGCTATAGCACCCATATTGTGGTACACCAAATAAATGAATTACGAGAACATAAAACCCGTCGATTCATTCTCTTCCACTAAAGGCAATTATTGGACTAATAGAGTACACAAAAAAGATCCATGAAAAGAGTAGAGAAACACCTCAGAACTAAAGTCCTCAAGCTTCTGTTGAGGTGGATAAAATGGTACCTGCAAATTTTTTACCAGCACTATCAAAATACTGTTAACCAATGTCAACAGATTTAGATTTTAATAATACAAGCAGGTGGATATTATAGCTATGGCAGTTTCGGACATATTCCAAAACAGGTTTACCTGCAGGACAAATTCCCCTTGTTCGAGATCATGGGCAACAAGAACACCAATAGCATCTTTATTAAAGATGAAAAACAGCATGCCAGGTCTTTCTTTAATGAGATACTGCCCTAACTCTTGGCTCAGGAAGTGCACACTAACAAGCTTTTGTAAGTCTTTTTCACCTATCATGTTAATTCCTAAGGACTTTCTGACACTACTTCCAGCACCATCTGTACCAACAAGGAAATGGCACTGAATATCTCTTGTTATATACTTCCCTTCAGAAAGGAAAGAGGCTGTTACAGTGACATCATGCTCAGCACCATTGATTGCAATGCATTCATGCCCCATTAAGATCTCCCTCTCGCCAATAGATCCATGCTCACGCTGTTCAGAGTTTATCATATGGAAACCAAGTTTCTCAAGGTGCTTAAGCAGTAATCTGGAGAGCTTGTACTGGGAGAAGTGTGCAACAGAAACAGGACTCACAATCTGATCAAAATCTGACAACAAAAGGGAAAAGGTTTGCAGAAATGAAAACAGTCATCAGCAAGCATAGATATATCTCCAACGAAGCAAATCAATAAAATTGTGATGCAATAAATGTATCTACTAAGATCGATATCATACTACTCTCCCCATCTCATTTCAGGATACATACTATCCATTTGTACGTAGACAAGTCTGGCGCGCTCATGGAATAATAACAGTGGATACACCTGCCAGTTTTTCATGGATTTGATCACTTGAAATTTCAATCTAAATTGCAATTTATCTTTCAAAACAGAATTCACACATGAACTCACATCATTTATTCTGTGATATCTTCTCTGATTGGGATTGGGTACAAATATTCCATTTCATATTTTAAGAGGATCTGAGGTGAACAAAATGTAGTTTGATGACTTAAGAAACCATTAAGTGCAAACTGTCCCATGTAATATTTTGTATTCAGTGGCATGTTAAGAAAGTGAAAACTAAGTTGCAGCGTCCATTTTGAGAAGTAGAAGAGCTACTATAACATTTGTTACGATATAAATTGCTTGAAAAGCTTGTCATAGTCACTTCTTAATTTTGCA
Organism: Solanum rostratum; assembly: GCA_029948455.1. Classification (NCBI taxonomy): domain Eukaryota; kingdom Viridiplantae; phylum Streptophyta; class Magnoliopsida; order Solanales; family Solanaceae; genus Solanum; species Solanum rostratum. The sequence continues at coordinate 9,955,189 of CM057046.1, forward strand.
TTAGTTCGGACCATTTAACATAAAACTTAACAGAGAGTATTTAATTTGCAATAACAATAATCATGACTAATATATTGACATACAGCAAAGCCATTTTGCAATGCATCTACGAAAAAATTCTCTTATAAAATCACATATTTAAATCCTACCTTGAGGTTGCATATGATCAACAACACCTAAAACAGGTCCCGTCAGTGAAGTACAATATATAAACTTTCTCCAAAACTCCACTGGTGGTTGAGACCTTAGAATCTCATCTCCAAGACCATCCAATTTGCGAAATACCTAGAAACAGTAGCTACATCAAAACAAAGGTTTTTCAATCAATGCACTCTCAAATGTCAACATTTTTTTATGCATCAGAAGAAAAGGCAAAAAGGCATGTTTCCAAATGATAAAACCAACCTCCATAGACCGGTTGTTGATGAAGTGTGCTTGAGGATGTGTGGAGAAGGCCTTGTTCTTCTCTAAGATTGCACATTTTACACCTAAAGCAGTTCAAGGAAAAATTCCAGAATTCAAACAAGAATACCAACAGAAATGACTGTACAAATTTCAAACAGAGACCTCAGAATCCAGAGCTCGACAATAAGCTGAGTGCATTTGGGTATGCAGAAAATCATTTTCCTCTGGCGTTAGGTTAGCTTGGGATTTGAAACTTCTTTCTTAAAGGAAAAAACTTTTGACCCCTCACTATGATTTTAATCATTTTCCTTCACAAACATCACAACTGTTGCTCCATATCACTTATTTATACTTCATCTTATGCTTTTATATTCATCGACCACTGGAAAAATAATAGTTTCAAATGTGGGGTGGGGTGGGGTGGGGGTGGGGGGTGGGGGTGTGGGGGGTGTTTCAAGAAAGTACCTAGTTTCGTTAGAAGTATGGAGAGAATCAGCCCAACTGGACCAGCACCAATAATCAACACTGGCAAGACAGAATTGTCACTATTGACAGTGTACGAGTCTGAAAATGTTCTTCGGCCAATTTGCTTGAATGACTGTCTACTCATTCTCCAACTGATGCTGCAGAGGCCAAGGCAATTCCTCCTCCTAGCACTTATCCCCCAAATTCCCATTGACAAAGGGGGAACTTTGTTCTGATTTTATTTTTACCCAACTGACTGATTGGATGGACCGAATAAATTATGCTGTCATGGGTTTATGTGACCAATGATATTTGCCTGTGCACTCGTGGCCTCTTAAGCTCCAAGCCACATCAGCGAACCTTCACAGCCACAGGGATTAATCAAGACAGTTGAATTTTACATGCACATGTGACCAATCTGAGAGTGCAGTGAAGATATACAGGAGATCAAATTATTGGAGGGATAAGCAATACAAAAAATACACTATACAATCTGCTAGAAGATTGAAAGAAAACTTTGTAGCTTCTCCACTTCAAGTTTCAGCTAATGAACCAGTAAGGACTATGAACCACAACTCAGGGAAACAACTTAATTGTTAAAGGCATTGCTGTTGGGGCATCCAAAACCTCTTCAAAAGAGAAGTAGCATAATAATATTGTGACATGCTCATTTAAGGGTAAAACATGTTACTAATACATATCATCCTTTTTCTCAAACAAAATGTCAACATCGAGATATCTTGAATCGCCACATCAAGAAGTGAATAAAAAATATCAAGCAGCCACTTCAAATACCCTTTTCAATACCAAATTAGCATGTATAATCATGTGCCTCCTATATGCTCTCACCAAATGAAATTTAGTTACATTGGAAAGCAAGGCTAGAACATCTCTGTCATAGTGTTGTATCGTTCAATATTGAAGTTTCACGGCATGATCTCTTGCATCACAACATAGATGACATACAACTTCACACAATAATGTCTTTTTCTTTTCCTTCATTCAATAATAGTCGATGCAATTTATATAGAATGTCCACTTGAATATCTCAATTAAATAAAAATGTCCCTTTCCAAAAAAAAGAACTTCACCTTCTAGATAAAGCAGTTGACAAAATAAGGAAAATAAAAAATAGAAATATTACCAGATTGCAATTATGGAGCTTAAAGTCTAGGATTTTGACAACAACAATTTCATTTAGAGGATATAAAGAGAGCAATGAACCCAGACACTCGTTCCTTGCCCTACCTCCTCGTAGAGTGCATAATGCAACGATTCAATCAGATATTTCTTCTTGTCCATTATTCAAAACCGTCTACTGTACCGATTACACAAATACGTCAATACTATTGAAGTAAATAACACACAAACAAATATAGCTCGCAAGCAATTTCCAGAAAGTTGTATCCAAAATTCTTGATTAATCAAAGCATAAATCAGTACTCATCTTTTTAAAAAAGAATTCAAAGTACATACAAAATAACCCAAACACCTTCAATCACTTCAAAAGTAAAATCATCAAAATCAGACCCTTAGGAAAAAAGATGAGAACTTGGAACATGAAATCAGCAACACACAGCAGAGCTACTGATGCAACAACTATGTTGTCCAAGATATTATATGGAAGACCATAAACCTCTTCCTGAGAAACTAAAAGCCTAAAGTCGAGTAATAATTACACACAAACATTGTGGCTTTTTGGTCACATCAATCCTACACTTCAAAATGAAATGTAGTATGGTCGTAGAAATAATAAACCCAACAAAGCTTGAGATTGATTCCACGAGGAGTGCATATGGGTTTAGGTTAGTGAATTTCTAAGTTATCTTCAAACAAGAAAGCGAGTGAACAGTAAAATCTAAAACCAGACTATTTTAATAAAGCTAGGAATTCGGTTGAACACTTGGAATGCAAGAAAGTATGACTTGTTTTTTTATTTTAAAAGGAACTGGCGTTGTAACATCAATATGGCATCTCTGTTTTATGAATATAAGTATCTTGCTTACATACATACTTCAATATGGCATCTCTGTTTTATGAATATATGTATCTTGCTTACATATATAGGATTGATGATTATGACTCAACTGAAAACTACTTACAAGAATTTTCCTATTCTAGCAAGTTAATCCCTGCAAGTTCTTCCAAACTCAGTAGAAAGAAATACTAAAACCCAATTAATAAATCCAAAGAGGAATCTCCTTATTCCTAGTTCAAGTCATTAATCAAGTAGAGTAACTCTAGATATACTCTATTCTTTGCTACTTGTTCAATACCCCAATTTTCACTTTTCCAAGCAAGAAATGGATGTTGTAGGGCTTAATTTAGTGTTTACAACCACCAAATTGACAAATGAAAATATAAATAGGTAGATAATCAAAACCAAGTAATAATAAGCAAGATAAACGAATACGCATTCATATTGATGACATAGAGTCTACAACTCAAGCTATGCAGTTTAGCTACTCATGCTTAAAATGTAAAACACCAGATGAAAGAAAAAGAAAGGCATAATTAAGGAGTATTTAGGAAAGAGAATTGACACTCTATGGTGAAATCCTACAAAACCTCCCAAAAGTAACTATGGCTTCTCTCTAAGCTTCAAAGGTACAAAGATCCTATAAGAAAATGCCTAAAATCTATTTAAACTTGTGCAAAAACATGACAAAAAAACACACCTCATGTTCAGCTATGTGCATTAGTTGCATGGGTGAGTATGTTACGTGGGTCATTCCATAATGTGCCCCTTTTATCTTCTTGACATGGTTGGCCTGCTTGGCTAGCTACATGGGTGACCCACATGGTCCACTCAACTTTAGTTCTTTGCTCTTTTAGCCACTTATTCTTTAAATCTTGGCAACGTCTAATTATCTCTAGTATTTGAAGCTATTCCAATCCTTATATGCTCTTCAAAGGCTCCCAAAACCCAAAATTATATTATTCAAACCATTATTAGTCCATTAATCTCAAAAATGAGACATGAATTTGTCACTAAAAAGTAATATGAGTTGCAAACTTAAACCATTGCTTGTACTTGAGCAAATCAAATACAGGCCCAGATTCGTGAGAATAATTAGACACTTAAAGCCAATTTGATTAAATCCGACCAAAATCGAATCACAACCATTGCACAATTCTCATGACTTTGGTTTGTACCAACAATTAATCTAAAACATATGAACTGTTACAATTTTTTAAATTATATTTTTATTCAAGTACTAAAACACCAAATCAATCAAAGTAACAATCCAAGTCATGTTGCTAGAGCTTCGCAATTTGCCTCTTTTTCACATACTGACTTCCTTTTGTTCATGAACCTCAATTGAGAAAAGAAACACTTTCATAACTACAGTATTCATGTTTCCTCACAATCAAAGAGAATCCTACTCACACCATATGCATTTCAAGACAAAGGTGGAATGTCAAAATAGCAAGAATTAATGATCTTTCTCACAATGATGTCCAAGTGCTCAAAAATGGTCCCATAGGCCTGCTCTTTGTGTAAATCGCCACCAACGTAGGTGCACCTAGCTCAAAATCATTTACGACTTGCAAAAATGTATTGTATGCTTTCGGTTGGAAGTAGGATATCAATATGGATAATGAGTGATAATAACCTTCGAAGCACTATAATTTCACACTTCAAATCATTTCCCTTTTCAAACTTTCAGTTTTTTCTCCTTGTCACCCCTTTATTTCACACACTCCAATCCTTTTTCTTCAATGCTTCATTTTTTTCTCTTCATTTTTATTTTGTTTCACAGCAAACTTTATTGATTCATACTTCTCTTTTTCACTATCTATTTTCTTTTTTTTAAAATCAACTTCCACACTACATTGTTTCCATCACCTCCCCCAAAACTTGGGTTTTTAGCTTTAATTGTAACTTAGAGTGCTCAAGAAGGTGGGTGCATCAAAAGAGCCTATTCACTAAAAGGGAAAGGCTTATAATGTGACTATCAAATGAAAAGGCTAAAAGGAATTGACTAGGGTAATCATGTAAATGCATATGCACAATAAAAACTCAAATGTTCCAATAGAAGTCTAAAATCATACTTCAAACCTGTCTTCACCTGGAAGCACACTTATGGCAAGTTAGACCAAAATTTAAACTTCATTGGTACCAAACAAGCCACAGAACGTGAAAGCATCACATCAATTTCAATTAATTTCCACATTCATAATCAAAAATCTAGAGTCATAACAAAAACAAAGTAAGCTCCCCCCCTCCCCCCCCCCCCCCCACCACCACCTTACCCCACACACAAAAATATGCATTGTCCCCGTTACAATCATAGTAAGTATAATAGGAGGGTACATAACTCATTCCGATAATACCAAAGACCTCAGGCTCTTTGGACTGGCCCGGGAAGATTCTTTAACCTATATTTCACCCTTGAAAACTGCATGATTCAATCATAAAATTGCATACTAAGAATGCAAACATCACATTTGGGACATGAGGGAATAAGATACAAAACAACAATTCAGAGTACCACATCACCGAACTTAAAAAACTCATTCTCACCTTCATTTGTGCACAACTTCCATTCCTTCTCAATTAAAAAAAAATTCAAAGCATCTTCATCTCTCCAAACTTTTAGCAATCAAGCATACCAAGTATTAAAAATCCCTTCACACTTAAATCCTATCATGATAAACACAAGAGTAAACAATAGGTGCAACAAAAAAGATCACCAATAACTCTACTTTAATTGTTCACACATTTTGACAAACAGTTGGTGTGCACAACTCTACTCCTACTCACATCACAAAATTAAGGTGCCCCAACACTCCCCAAACATAAACAATCAAGAAACAAAAAACAGAATGACAATAGGTTACCCAAAATTTCACCTTTGACCTGAATTTTCAATTCATGTAATTTACCAGCAAACAATTACTATTCAAAAATTTGGGTGGAGGGGATGGGGGAAATCCGGGTTGGGTGATTCACGAGGGAAAAGTACAAAGAAAGAGAAAGAGAAACATACCTGAATCATTGAGATTAGAGTATTGAGAAAGAAACCAAATGCCAGCAGTTCTTTGCAAAACATGGTAGCTTTGCAATTTATTTAGTTTTGTTGCATGGCTACCTAGCTAGCCACGCAGTTCTACATGAACCAAATTGAAATTCTTGGTACGCCCGATTAATTAATTTTAAAAAATATTAGAAAAAATGGTGAATAAACAAAATAAATGATGTGGTGCCTACATGGCTATGTTGTGCCGTTTACATAACTATGATGTAGCAGATGAGAGCGGTATTATAATTTCAATATAGTATATTGAACATTGTTGAAAGGGGTATTTCCCGTATAGTTAAAATATTAAAGTAAGTTTTGTTGTCGAATTTAGAAGGTATTTGATGTATTTTCTCAAAGAGTGAAATGTTACCATGATGTATAAATAAGTTCAACCATGTGTCATCTTGTTAGCTTCATGACGATGATCATTTACAATCTTTAAAAAATATCTTGACGTAAACAAGTTGTACAACAACAACAACATATCTAGTGGGATCCCACAAGTGGGGTCTGGGGAGGGTAGAATGTACACAGACCTTACCATTACCTTATAAAAGTAGAGAGGTTGTTTCCTGGGAACCCTGGTCTCAACAACCCAAAAGTAGAATAAACTAGATATGACCAAAAGAAAAGGAAAAGAAAGGAATATGAAGAGCGACTACTAATGAAAACACAGAAACGGACGAATTTAACACATATAATACAGCTAAATACAACACATGATTTACATACTCGACAAAACCTATTGCCCTATTGTCAATACCCCACGGTTAGACATCAACCTAACCCTGCTAACCTATTAACTTTCTACTCTAATTTGCGACCTACACTCCTTCCTTTCTAAAGTCATGTCCTCGGTGAGATCAAGTTTTTAGATATGTTAAGTTAAATATCATAGTGTTCAGAAGAAGTAGTAGGGATAAAATAGTTGCGCGGGGATAAAATAGTTGCGCGCTACAAAATCTCATTCAACCAACTTAGCTAATGTTGTGCTTTACTTTTAGCCATTAAGATGTCCTGCTAAATTTTTTCATCTATTATTTGAAATATTTTGACAGATCTTTTCATCTATCCTACTCGACTTTGAGCCTCTTGCAAGCATCTTTCAGTCTTTTTGAATCGTTTCTCTATTGCTAAGATCTTTTTATTATTTTTTACTAAGTCCTTAGCTGCTTTAAAAGTAAGCATGGTAGTCTTTCTTAATGCCATTAGATAGGAAGACTTTTTTCTCCATATCTCCCTCTTTAAAAATCGGCTACAAAATATTGTTGTAGCCTAGTTACATTAAGTTTGGCATCCACCAACATTACAAACAAAAGATTTTAAAACTTTAATCAAAGAAAAAGTAGCATAACTAGTTTTTAGCCACGTGACAACATCACTAATACATCTAGAAGGCTTTGGCAGCCGGTGATTCATGATGACAGTTGGTTGTAATGTCGCCCTACTTGACAAAAATGACATCAAATATAAGAGCACTAGCGGGAGTTTTAGAGCACCGGGCTTGCCCTTTTACCCACTTTTACTTGGATAAACGGAAGCAAGTATGCAGTGATGTTGTTAGTGACCAGTGCTCTCATACTTGCTGCCATTTTTGCCAAGTATGGTGACATTACAATCAACATTCGTCATAAATAATTAGCTGACAGACTTTTCCTTCTTGATATTTTTAATGATGTTGTCAGGTGGCTAAAAACTAATTATGCTAGTTTTTCTTTCGTTAAAGTTATGAAATCTTGTCTCTGATGTCGTAGATGCCAAACTGAATGTAATTAAGCTGCAACAATATTTGGGTGAGAATTTTTAAAAAGGAAGATATGGAGAAAAAGTCTTCTTAACTAATGGTGTTAAGAGAGACTGCTATGTTTATCTCTAAAGCAGCTAAGAAAGACTTGATAGGAAAGAATAGAAAAGTCTTAATAGCAACGAAACGACTCAAAAAGACTAAAAGACACTTGCAAAAGGCTTAGAAAAGAGCAGAAGAGGTGAAAAGTTCTGTCTAAGTACTCCCTCTATTCAATAATAGTTGTTCACAATTGACTTGGCACAAAGATTAAGAAATAGTAAATGAAAGGGGTAATTTTACCAAATCGTGCTTTGAATATAATAAAAACAATGTCATAAAAAATATAATAAGAAAATAATTATGATTAATAATAAGGATAGATTAGGAACTAAGTGTAAAATTATCTATTGATTTTATAAATTAAACAAGTATTGTTGGACATCTATTTTTAATATAGTCGACAAGAAAAGATAGACAAGGAGAGTATTTCAAATATTGAGTGAAAAGGTTTACCAGAACATCATGAAGGCTAAGGATAAAGCATAATATTGACTGAATAGGTTGAATAAACTTCTATAGCCCGCAACTATTTTATCTCTTTCACTTTTTTCTGAATACTAGAACAATTATCTTAACATAACCTTTTATGTGTCTAGATACATTTCAAAAATTATGAATAATCATCATGAAGCTAGCAAAGTTGGTACATGATTAAATCTTAATTTTACATAATAACAAAATTTAGCTCTTTTCATGAATATTCACATTTTATGTAACTATAAACCTAAAATAACTAAATCCATTCCATCAACTCAGCAAATATTGTGCTTGATCTTTAACTGTTATGATGTTCTACTGAATTTACTTAAATGGTTTCAATTTCAACCAATGTGTAGTTGACAGTTAGGATCATGTAATTAATACTTGGTCTAGCTACGACTGTCATAGCATATGCTCGTATCAATATGTACCCTTACATATCCAAAGATAATTGTCACTATACCGTCTTTGAAAAGGGATGTGGTGACTTAGTAACCTTTCCACGAGGTACTGATGCCAAAAGTTCCTCGAGCGCTTGATATTTGAAATATTTTGGTAGAACTTTTCATCTCTTCTAGTCCACTTTGAATCTCGTGCAAGCGTCTTTAGCTTTTTGAGTTGTTTCTCTATTACTAAGACCTTTCTAATCCTTTTTATCAAGTCCATCTTAGCCACTTTAAAAACAAGCATGGCAATCTTTCTTAACGCCATTAGATAAGAAAACTTCTTTTCCATATATTTCTTTTCAAAAATCTTATACAAATATTGTTGTAGTCTAGTTATATTAAGCGCAGCATCTGCAACATCATAGACAAAAAAATTCAAAACTTTAATTAAAAAAATAAGCATAACTAGTATTCAGCCACCTGACAACATTACTAACAACATCGAGAAGGAAATTTTTGGCAGCCAATGATTCATAATAACTGTTGATTGTAATGTTACCATACCTGACAAAAATGTTATCAAGTATGAAGACATTACAGTCAACTATCATTATAAATCATTACCAGAGTTTCTCTTCTTGATATTGTCAGTGACGTCGTCAAGCAGTAAAAATTAGTTATGCTAGTTTTTTTTCATTAAAGTTATGAAATTTTTTGTCTTTGATATCGCGAATACCAAGTTTTATGTAATTCAACTGCAACAGTATTTAGATAAGAGTGTTGAAAAAAAAAAGATATGGAGAAAATGTCGTATTCTCTAATGGCATTAAGAGAGACTACCAGGCTTGTCTCCTAAAGTAGCTAAGACGGACTTGATAGAAAGCAATAAAGAAGTTTTAGCAACAGAGAAACGACCAAAAAAGACTATAAGGCACTTGCAAGAAGTCCAAAGCGGAGAAAAAAGGTGAAAAAAGTTTGCCTAAGTTTTTGAAATACTGAGTGAAAAGGTTTAGCAAGATATCATGAAGGTTATGGATTAACATGATATTGGTTGACGAGGTTGAATAAACTTCTATAGCCCACAACCATTTAATCACTATCACTTTTTTCCTAAACACTAGGATATTTATCTTGACATAGTTATTTATGTGTTCAAATATATTTTAAAAATTATGAATAGTCATTATGATGCTGACAAAATGGTATATGATTGAATCTTAATTGTACATAATTGTAGAATTTAACTCTTTTGGCAAACATTCACATTTTTTGTACTATAGAGCTAAAGTAGTTTAATTCATTGGGCAAAAATTTTGGTACTGCACAAAATATGAATGTTGTCGAAAAGTGTTAAATGTTATCATCATGTATAAACAATTTCAATCATTTGTCATCTTGTCAGCTTCATGATGATGATCATTCACAATTTTCAAAATATCATGACCTAGACAAGTTATGTCCAGATAACTGTCTTATTATTCATAAAAAATTATAGGATTAAAATAGTTACGAGCTACTGAAGCTCATTCAATCACCTTAATGAATATTGTGCTAGATCTTTAACCGTTATGATGTTTTGCTGAATTTTTCATCTAATATTTTAAATATTTTGACAGAACTTTTCATCTCTCCTACTCAACTTTAAGAATCTTGCAAGCATCTTTTAGATTTTTGAGTCATTTCTCTATTACTAAGACCTTTCTAATTCTTTTTATGAAGTCCGTCTTAGCTACTTTAGAGATAGGCATGGCGGTCTTTCTTAACACTATCAGATAGGAGGATCTTTTCTCTGTATCTTTCTTTTCAAATATCTCATATAAATACTGTAGCAACTTAATTATATTAAGACTTTCATCCGCAACATCAAAGACAAAAAATTTCAAAACTTTAATGAAAGAAAAACAAGCATAACTAGTTTTTAGTCACCTTACAACATCAACGAAGGAAAGCTTTGATAACCAATGACTCATAATGATAGGTGACTGTATTGTCATCACACATGACAAAAATCGCATCAAGTATAAGAGCATTGCTCACTTTTATTTGGATAAATGACAGAAAATATGCATTGATGTTATTAGTAACTAGTGCTCCTATACTTGATGTCTTTTTTGCCAAGTATGGTGACATTACAGTCAACTGTCATCATAAATTATTAGCTGTCAGAGCTTCCCTTCTTGATATTGTGAGTGATATTGTCAGGCGACTGAAAACTAATTAACTAGTTTTTCTTTTACTAAAGTTATGAAATCTTTTGTCTTTGATGTTGTGGATGCCAAGTTTAATGTAATTAGACTGTAACAGTATTTGAATGAGATATTTGAAAAAGAAATATGGAGAAAAAATCTTCATAACTGATGGCGTTAAGAGTGACTACCATGCTTTTCTTTAAAGCAACTAAATAGAACTTGATAAGAAGGAATAGAAAAGTTTAACAGTAAAGAAATGACCCAAAAAGACTAAAAGGCACTTGTAAGAGGCCAAATAGGAGCAGAAGAGGTGAAAAGGTCTATCTAAATATTTGAAATACTGAGCGAAAAGGTTTAGCAGGATATCATGAAAGCTAAAGATTGAGCACAGTATCTAAATATTTACAGAACTTTTCATCATTTTTGCTCGACTTTTCGCCTCTTGCAAGCATCTTTCAATCTTTCTAAGTTTCTTTTCACTGTTAAAATCTTTTTATTCTCTTTTATCAAGTTTGTCTTAGCTGCTTTAGAGATAAACATGATAGTCTTTCTCAATGTCATTAGATAGGAAGATTTTTTCTCCATACCTTCCTTTGGAAAAATCTCATACAAATATCGTTGACCTAGTTACATTAAGCTTGGTATTCGCAACATCAAAGTCAAAAAATTTCAAAATGTTAATGAAAGAAAAATTAGCACAACTGATTTTCAACCACCTGACAACATCACTTATAATATTTACAATAGCTCTGGCAGTCGATTCATAACGAGAGCTAACTGTAATGTCATTGTACTTGATAAAAATGGCATCAAATATAAGAGAACTGCTTAGTAAGTATGCAGTGATATTGTTAGTCACCAGTGCTCCTATAATTGCTTTCATTTTGTCAAGCATGGTGACATTACAGTCAACTATTATTATAAATCATTGGCTGCCAGAGTTTTTCTTCTTGATATTGTCAGTTTTGTTGTCAGGCAGCTGAAAACTAATTATGCCAGTTTTCTTTCTTTAAAGTTATGAAATATTTTAATCTCTGATGCCGCAGATATCAAGCTTAATGTAATTAGGCTCTAACAGTATTTGGATAAGATTTTTGTAAATGGAAGATGTGTAGAAAAAATCTTCCAATTTAATGGAGTTGAGACAGACTACCATGCTTGTCTCTAAAGGAGCTAGGAAGGACTTGATAGGAAGGAATAGAAATATCTTAGCAGAGAGAAATGAATTTAAAAGACTGAAATGTAATAGTTCAGCCCACTAGTTATATTGTTTAATTTTGGTCTAGGCCCGTATGGCTTTAAAATGCATCACTAATAGGTAAGACCTACTTACCTACATGCCCAACATCTCTTGTGTGTTTTATTGATGTGGGTCTTTTTCTCTTAAGTTGAGTTATTACATACAATTCCTCTATGGACTTAGCGTTCTCACTGAAGTTGCCCCTTCGCAAGATTTGCCTAGACTCAACACTAAAGTTTGCCCAGACTTAGTTGAGGTTTGACTTGCTTATCGAGATTTGACTAAACTCAGTTGAACTCTGGCTCATATCAACAAGGCTAATATAGGAGTGACCCTAATATCATGTTGTAATAGTTTAACCCACTAGTGATATTGTCTGCTTTTGCCCTAAGGCCCACGACTTTAAAATGTATTATTAGTAAGTAAGACCTGCTTATTTTGTAAGCTAGCATCTTTTATGTATTTTATTGATGTGGGAATTTTTATTTTAAGATAGATTGTTACATGAAAGACATCTGCAAGAGATCCAAAAATGGAGCAGAAGAGGTGAAAGGTCCGTCTAAATATTTGATTTACTGAGTGAAGGTTTAGTTAGACATCATGAAGGCTAAGAATGAAGCACAATATTGACGAAATAGGATGAATAAACTTCTATAACCTGCAGTTTTTTTTTCTCTATCACTTTTTTTCTGAACATTAGAATAGTTATCTTGACATAGCTATTTTTGTGTTCATATACATTTTAAAAAATTGTGAATAATCATTATGAAGTTGAAAAAAGGTACATGGTCAAATCTTAATTGTACATAATGATAAAATTTAACTTTTTTAAAACATTCACAGTAACGCCCCCTAATACTCTGACTTAGAAAAGTTCATAAAACCCAAGGACTGAATCTAGTTTTAGTATTAGACAGGCACCTACGAACCATATCTATGGTCTGTATTTTAGGGACCATAGATGAAGGCTCATAGGTCCCCTTTAACACTTGGAACAAATTTGAGTTAAAGGCCCAGTCTATGAATCGTAAAATCTTTTATGGCCTATGGATCATGCCTCGTGATTTCAAGCCCCGAGAAGTCAAGTCTTTGAATCAGATCAAAGTTGAATAGGAGGAGACCTATTTATGATCTATAGAGAGTTCCACGAATCATAGATCTACCCTCGTAGAACTAACTTCAGAAATCTCAAAATTTGTCTGAGATCCATGAAAAGGTTCCATGATCTATAGAATCTTGGTCGTACACCCAAGGTTAAAGATCCTCAGGATCCGTGAGAATCCAATCTATGAGCCACAAACCGAATCACGACCCGTAGACGAAGTCTCGTGGTTCAGTACAACAATTTTACTGGAGTGATATTTTGTCTTTTTCCATCTCTTTTTAATCAAAATCCTATTATTTAGGAGTTATTTTGAACCCCTTAACAGTAACCCATGACCCTTTCATCTAGTTCATACTCAGATCATTTAAGAACAAGAATTGGAGAAGAAAAAAAGGGTTAGGGTTCCAAGTATCCAACTATCATTCTTCTAGTTTGAGTCTAATCTCCGAACTTCCAGGTATGTAAGGCTCCCTAAAGGATAAATTAACCCTGTTCTAGTAGTTATCTACTTTAAAGCAAATCATGGTATTTAAATGCCATATTGTTGGTTGAGTTGTGAAACTAAGAAATCCTAAGTTCAATCATAACTCCAAAAAGTTTGTGAAATTCTCAAGTTCAATTAAAAGTTGATTAAGAAGCCAATATATCATGATTTTCAGTATCTGTTGTATACTTTAAATTACTATCCTAAAATTTAACTGAGTAGTACAAAGATATTTCATGCATTTTCTTTGAATGAGATTGTAGCTTTAAAGAGATATGACAAGTTGAGAAATTTAAAGTGGGGTTGAGTCCCAAAAAATTAAAGTAATATATTGAGTAAATTCATTCTTAAAGTTATGAATATTTAATGATATTTTAGGAGTAGTATTGAACATCAATATGGATAAGAGTAATAACAACTCAAACTCATAAACTACATAGCCACCGTAGGATAAGACCTTATCAAAAATGATATAAACTCCTCATATGTCACCGAGATGGCCGAGCTACATAGATTCATAAGTAAAGATAGTCCTTTACTCTGGAAAAGTATAAGATAGCTCTAGCAATGTGGCCAAAACGTTGTATCATCACGATGCTCATAGTGATAGTCATCGATTAGAAAAACACTCCAAGTTAAAGTACATTATTTTCGTATACTCAATATCTATATCTATGCATTGAAATAGATGGTTTATTTATAGTGTATTTTCTACTATCATTGAGCTATGTTTTGAGTTAACATTGAGTGAGTATTTTACCTGAAATTCCTGTTTTGGCCATTTTTCATAATCGTACATTCAATATACTAATGTCCTCCGGACTAGTATCGTTGTATGATACAGGTGTAGGTTATAGATGAGATCCTCAGCAGGTGCACCATTGACAATCCAGATTTTCTGTATTACTACTAGTAAACCCTCCTTGTAGTCAAAGGCACCTTGTGTTTCTTTATCATTTTCAGCATTTTCATTGTTTGAGGTAGTTGTGGTCAATCACGTGCCTACTCTTAGTCAGACTATTAGAGCCTTCATAGATTAGGGAAACAAGTACTGCGGTGTTTCTTTCAGATTGTTGTTTACTAAACTATTTTACTTTTTTTGAGACCTTTAGAGTATTATAGTTGTTGTTCCTAATCCTAGCTTACCTATTACTATTTGAGTCTTCCGTTGAGTAAAGTATCCAGCTCAAGTGGATCACTTGGGACCAGAAATGATTTCTGAGTGTCAAATGCATCTAAGGTATAGAATTAGGGCATGGCAAATTTGGTATCAGAGCCCAAGGTTCAAGTGTCCTGGAAAGTCTATTAAGGCGTGCCTAATAGAGTCCATATTACTAGTGTGAAGCATTTCATACCCATAATAGGGAGCCTACACGACATTAAGAAATGTTGACCCTCTTTTGGCATTCTTTTTCATTTTTCGGAGTTTAGTTTTGGTTAACCTCTTCTAACTTATGTATTCATGCATTATTTTTAGATCATGCCTTCTTGTTGAGTTGCCGAGCAAGATAGGGGCAGTGGATGCTCATCTAGATGAAATGTGAAACAACCTAACCCACAAGTACCTGAGGGACCCAAAGGTCTAGTTGTGCTTGTGGAGTAATCACTACAAGCTGATATCACCAATGTTGAGCTTCATCAGGCTATTCAAACTTTATTTTGGGTAGTTAGAGCATAGGGAGGTCGATAGAGAGTTGGAAAACTGGATGCCCTAGATACATCTAGGGTTCGTGAATTTTTTAAGATGAACACTAGAGTTCACATGGTAGAAATTGAATGAGGACCTAGAGGACTTTATAGATGAGCTTCAGAAGGTGTTCCAAGTAATGCATATGGGTGATGCTGAACGTGTTGAGTTGGTTGTCTACCAGCTCAAAAGGGTGGAAAAGTTATGGTTTGATTAGAAGAAAAAAGCTTGGTGATAGAAACACCATTCTTGAGTTGGGCAACATTTGAGGAGGCTTTTTTGGTTTGATTCTTCTTGCGGGAGCTAACGGAAGATAAGGTAAGCGAATTTTTTAACTTGAAATAGGAGTCAAATATTGTAGCAAACATAAGGAGTAGGGTGAGCTTGTTCATAACTGGGCTCTTCCAATTGACTAACAAGGAGGGCAGGGCAGCTATGCTGATAAGAGAGATGGATATAGCCAAGCTGATGACTTATGTGCAATAGGTGGAGGAGGAGAAGTTGAAGGACTAGGGAGGATTATCGAAGATAGAGGTCCAAGACATCTAGCCATAAGACTGGCAAGAAGTGGACAACAAGTGGTAGTTAGTCATCCTTTCAGCGAGTCATCTGGACCAGCACAATTATCTTCTAGTGTGTCTACACCAAGGGTTAGGAATGAATAGGGGCAGCAAAATTTAAGAACTCAGGGTTCCATTCATAGGGGAGTGTGGCTTAAGGACCCTTTTGCCACCCTTATGAAAAGTGTGGTAGTTCCCATCTCGGAGAGTATCTCATAGGTACTAGTGGTTGTTACAAGTGTAGGCAGGTAGGACATTTTTGAAGGATTGCCCGATGGTGACACAGAGCTTTTGGGGCACCAAGGCTTAGTCATCTACATCAACTCTACAAGGAAGGTGGCTTCTAGGGGTATTACTTTAGGAATAGGTGGGGCCATAAACTGCCTTTATGTTATGGCCAGTTATCAGGTCCAGGAGAACTCACCAGATATTGTCACTTGTATGCTCAAAGTCTTTACACCTTATGTTTATGTATTACTATACCCAGGTGCTACTCTATCTTTCGTGACACCCTACGTAGCTAAGAAGTTTGAAATCAGTCCTAAGTGTCCTCTTGAGCCTTTCAGTGTTTTCACTTTGTGAATGAGCCTATTTTAGCTCAGAAAGACTATAGAGGTTTCAAGTGTTGGTTTGTCATAAAGATGCTTTATCTAATCTAGTTAAACTAGACATAACAGATTTTGACATCATTCTAGGCATAGATTGGCTTCACGCTTGTTATGCTTTCATATACTGTAGAACAAGAATTGTCAAATTTCAATTTTGAGGTAAGTCAATCTTAGAGTAGAGAGGTAGTTCAACTATGACTAAGGGTCATTTCATTTCATATCTTAAGGCTAGGAAGTTAATTTTTAAAGGTTACATCTACCACATAGTTAGAGTTAAAGATCCCAGTGTCGAGACACAAATCCTCCCACCAGTCCTAGTCGTAAATGAGTTTCCTAAAGTAGGAAACTCTTCCCTGACAATCTACTAAGAGCCCCCGGACAAAGAGATACACTTTAAGATAGGTGTCCATCCAAATACTCAGCCTATATTAATTCTGGCATATAGAATGGTCCTCGTAGAGCTACAAGATTTGAAAAGGCAATTGAAAGATCTTTTAGATAAGAGTTTCATTAGACCTAGTATCTTGCCTTGGGATGCTCTAGTTCTATTCATGCAAAAAAAAAAAAAAAGAATGGTTCTCTTAGGATGTACATAGATTATCATTAATTAAGCAAGGTCACCATCAAGAATAAGTATTCCCTTTCTAAGATTGATTATATATTTGACCAGCTTTAGAGTGCTACTTATTTCTCTAAGATAGACCTCAGATCTAGGTATCATCAATTGAGAGTTAGAGAAAGTGAC
The DNA here is from genome assembly GCA_029948455.1 of Solanum rostratum. NCBI lineage: Eukaryota > Viridiplantae > Streptophyta > Magnoliopsida > Solanales > Solanaceae > Solanum > Solanum rostratum. The sequence goes on from CM057046.1 coordinate 9,972,416, forward strand.
ATCCCAAAGACAGCTTTAGAAATCCTATATGGAGCATTATGAGTTCCTTTGCATGTCCTGTGGACTAACTAACACTCCAGTAGCCTTCATGGACCTTATAAACCGACTATTGAGGCAATATCTAGAAATGTTTATCATCGCGTTCATAGATAACATCCTGATCTACTCTAGAAAAAAGGAGGAGCACGTTGACCATCTTAGAAGTGTCGTCCAGAGTGTCAAGGATCAGAAGTTGTATGCGAAGTTTTCAAAGTATGAATTTTGATTAGCATCTCTGGCATTCCTAGGCCACATTGTGTATGGAGAGGGCATCCAAGTTAATTCTCAAAAGATTGAGACGGTGAAGAACTAGCTGAGGCCCACTTCCCCATTTGAGATAAGGAGCTTCTTGGGGTTAGTGGGATACTATAGACACTTTATAGAGGGATTTTCTTCTAATCAGCTCCACTGACTAGGTTGACCCAAACGAATAAAAAATCTTAATGGTTCGAGGTATGTGAGAAGACTTTTCAGGAGTTGAAGACTATATTAGCCATGGCAGAAGGGACAAATGGTTTCATTGTTTATTGTGATGCATTCAGAGTTGGGCTTGGGTGTGTGCTGGTGCAGAAGGGCAAGGTGATAGCATACACCTCCAGATAGCTTAAGACCCAAAATATTATCACCCACAAAAAAGTAAAATATGTCCATGTTTTTCAAATATTTATTACTAGGATTGTTTCAATTGGTTAGATATTAATTTCAATCAGTACTTATTTACATTAGAACTGGTAGAATAATATATATGGGAAATACAAAAATAACTTCTTTTTGGATTATAGACATAATTATTATTGTCTAACTTTTAACCTAAGTTCAAAAACTTGGACATTTTACATGATCACATGTATTCATTGCAAGTTATTCCAATGATATAATACGTGCTAGATCTTTTTTTTAAATTTAATTTTTAAATGGATAAGTAATACAAAAACACAACAAAAAAATTATATAAGTAATCACAATACCATATCAATATCTCTATGACTCTTTCCTCCTTCATGGAATTGCTTGGAAGCCAAATTGTGATGTCCTCAAAACTGTAGAATAAAACATCAATTAATTTCTTAGCAAAATGAATACATTAACACTCCTTTTATCAACACATAATGCAATTTGATTAGAAGGCAAGCGGCCTTTCTAAATCTAGGGTTGGTAAGCCATACCCTAGAAGAGTCGGGGACTTCTATTTGTAACTTTTTTTGGAGGGCGAATCTCGATTGAAAGAATCTCCTTTTAAAGTTTCTACAATCTCCAAAAAATTATTGATCTCCCCTAATCAGAATCAAGAACTACAAAGAGGTTCTAACCTGCCTAATCTTACCAACCGCTACAAGCGAGCAAGAAATAGATGCAATAAAGACTCAAGTCAAGGCGATGAATCACTATCACTATAGATAGTGCTTTCCTTGATAATTCACTTTTTATTTTATAGATGCTTTCCCTCGAACTATCTGCTTTATATTTATAAACGTTTTAATTCTCTCGAACAATCCGCTTTATATTTTATAGATGCCACTTTTGAACAATCCGCTTTATAATTCCACTAGTATCTAGGTGAATTGACATATACAAATATAAATTGCATAACATTACACATAAAATCATTTGCACATATTTATCACATGAAAATTCTCATATATTTAATACGAATTAATGTGTTAAGCCTATGTGGAAACACAAATAATAGATAATTAAAAAGTATACATAAAGGAGTAAAATATGAGATGGCTTACCAATTATGCAGTTTCATGGCTGTATCTAAGAGAGGAAGATATATGAATGGTAGATGGAGTCGGCGGCTCTTCTAGAATTTTCTCATCTGAGATCTCAAAGGAAAAGGATCAAATATATATAACCAGATAACAAAAAAGAAAATTATTTATCTCTTTTACACCACAATGAAACTAAGAGCCTGTTCGGCCACACGGCTAAAAATATCTTATTTTGAAAAGTGCTTTTCAAAAAAGTATTTTTTTGTGAGAAGTAGTTTGTGTTTGGCTAATTCATTTGAAAAGTGCTTTTGAATGTTTTTATGTAACACCCTAACAATTTTTAAGTAAAGACTCGAATCATTCTTTATATGTGTACAGGGTTGTACTGGGTCATTCTAAATTGTGGGTTTTCACATCGATTTTTTAGTGTGAGAATTAGATTTGGACAAAAATCAAGGTTACAAGAGTCCTTTAAGTTAAAGGTTCCTGGTCCGAAAGACGCGTTTATCATAAACACTCGAGAAAGCAGGAATAGCAACCAAATCAAGAAAAGGGCTTACATGGACTGGAATGCGATAAAGGGACCTGATCCTTTTAGAGTTCAAGATTTACCGGACACGGCACCTTTAAGGTATCAAAAGTTAACCATCAAGATTTAAGAGGATTGGATAAAAGGATCTAAGAGTAGATACTTACCTTAGAGATTTGATAAATGGAAATGCTACATAGATCAGATGGAGATAGTTGCTGATCCAAAGGAGAAAGAGAGAAAAAGGATTGTTCAGAACTCACAGAGACAAATCGCCGGAGAAGTGGAGAGAATGAAGCTACAGAGTCCTGTATAGGAAACCCTAGCTTCTCCCCTGCTCTTTTATCACACCTAAGGCGGTGGCCATTTGGACTAGGCCTCGGATCATTTTATTTTTTGGACCAAAATATTGTAGCAGACTCAGTATGAGGCTTTGAGCCCATTTTTGTTTTATTAATAAAATTGGCCTTTTGGCCGTAGTTCATTAAAAAAAGTTGAAAGCTCCTTCACTGATTGAGTTTCAAAATATTATTTTATAATTGTCAACTTCAAGTAAACATATCTCTCAATATATAGGAAGTTGGTGTTCCGTGAGCTATCAAATTTAAGATCTATGAGTCTTTTCAACGCTAGAAAATTTTTCTCAATCACAGTTTGGAGTAAAAAATTATGATTATTTTACTAGAACATGTTTGAACTTATCATACCTCGAACCTATGCCCCGGATCTGGTCAGTACTTGGAAAATCATTTCTCGTGCCAAGAAAATAACTTGTCTGGACCAACTTACTTAGCAAAACACTCAACAGTATGGATAGTGTAATGACCTCAAAGGTTATTTTTGGTATTTTTGACCAAATTACCATTTTGCCCCTCTCAAAAGTTGCCTTGAGTCATTTTTTGTCAATTCTAAAATTTGAATTTTGAAAACTTTGTGAAAAGTTGGAGTTTTACTAAAGAAAGAGTTTTTAAAGGGTTAAAGTTGAAAATTATAAGTTTTGGGGTCATTTTGATTTTAAGTGTCGGATAGTGATTCTATCGATTCCATCAGCTTTGGAATACCGAATCTGGTCTAGGAGAACTTATAAAACTAAATTTAGAGTTAAAATAGAGATGCATCATGATTATGTGACATTGCATCGTATTATTTACAACTCATGGCATTTACTTCATCTTATATCATACCTGTATTATTATTATTGTTGTATTGCTCATGAGATTATATACTTATTGTATCATTGACTTGAGTAACTGGTGGATATATTTATATGTGTATGGAGTTATCAAGCTAGGTGATAAGTATATCTATATTATTGTGAATTGTATATTATATTAAAGCTGAGGCTTTTCTGAGTGCAGGGTTGTAGTTTGGCGATTTATGATTAGAAATTAGGAGTACTTGTGTTCTTCATTGCTTTACTTTAGGTTAGTTTTTATTTACTAAGTACCCTATGTTTTGGTGCTCATCCCTTGCTACATTTTTGTAGGTTGTGAGCCTGGTCTCTTGTTAGCTTCCTTCACTTTAGGATCGAGCTTCAGGATCATTTATGAGGTAGCTGCTTGTACCTTTAGCAAGCCTATGAGGATTTTATCTTATGTTATATTCTATTTGAGGATCACACAGTGAGACTTGTATTTTCATTTGTGCATTTTTATTTAGAGGCTTTTGCATATTACACTGGTTCTGGGAAGGTTGTAGTTTTGATTTCCTATGCCTATCTATCTTATTAGACAATTTATCTTCCATTTTATTTATTATGTTAGGTTGTTTAGGGTTTGGTCCGACTCGCCTTGGTGGGTTGGATGAGTGTCATCACACCCGGATTCGGGTCGTGACAATTTGGTATTAGAGCCCCAGGTTCATAAGTCTCACATGTGTACAAACTAGTTAGTAGAGTCTTAAGAATCAGTGTCGGAGACGTCCTTTGCTTATCCTTGAGAGGCTACGGAGACTGTTAGGAAATTCTCTATTCTAATCAATGCATGCGTGGGTTTTGTTTAAGTGCTGAGTGGTTGTGTGTCCTTTTGACAGATGGCGAGGAATAGAGCTATTGCCGCTATAGGATGAGGGGAGGCAGTTGCTGATGTTGCTATTGAGACCCCAATTAGGGGTAGGGGTCGTGCCAGAGGACGACCTAGAGGCCGAGGACGAGGAGCCTCACCAATGAGAGACTATGAGCAGGGTATCTTCTTCGAGTCAGCCATAGAGCCTGGACAGGAGCAGGTTCCTCATGAGTTTACTGCAGAACCACTACTCCAGGATACACTATTGAGAGTTTTGGGTGTACTTGAGACTTTGAGGCAGGTATGTATACCCGCTGATACATTTGGTACTTCACAGACTCGAGTTATAATACAGCCCCAGGACAAAAAGTGGGCCCTCGAGGCATCATTTCAGGTGGAGCAGCCACTAGCAGCAGCAATCATTGAGATTCCACTCCTAAATCTTGCTTTAGGTGTGGATCTCCTGATCATATGATTCGACAATACCCTAGGCAGAATCATTCTAGGCCCCACCATTCATACTTCGTAGCACTAGTCAGAGATTTGGCACTACCAGCAAGAGGTTCAGCCCCATGGACTAGGGGCTAGAGTAGAGGTCAGACTGATCGAGGTGGACATACTAGTGGTAGAGGAGCAGGTGACATATCTACCCATTCTGGTGGTAGAGGGGCAGCTTCTATGAGTAAAGATTGAGGTGGCCATTGTTATGCATTTTCAGTCAGGCCCGAGACTGAGGCCTTTGCTGCTATGATTATAGGAATTGTTCCAATTTTTCATTGCCCTGCATCTGTGTTGTTTGATCCTAGCTCCACTTATTCTTATGTGTCTACATACTTTTCCTTGGGTTTGGACTTGCCATGCGATGTTATGTTTGTGCTTGTTCATGTTTCGACCTCGGTAGGTGAGCCCTTAATAGTGGATCAGATGTACCGATCTTGCCTTGTGACCTTATCAGGCTATGAGACCTGGGTTGATATGATTATTCTTGATATGATTGATTTTGATATTATATTAGGGATGGATTGGCTTTCTCCTCATCGAGCTATTCTTGATTGTTATTCCAAGATTGTGACTGGCTATTTCGGGTAGATCGGGTATTATATGGCAGATTTCAAATAGATCATCTCCTAACTAAGTCATATCTTATATTCAGGCACGAAAGTTAATAGACCGGGGTTGTCTAGCATATTTGGCTTTTATTCGTGATACCGGTATTGAGCCACCACCAATGGAGTCTATCCCTATTGTTCAAGAGTTTGTTGATGTGTTCCCTTCAGACCTTCTTGGAGTCCCTTCTGACAGGTACATTGGCTTTGCCATTGATTTTGTGCCAAGCCCATTTCTATTCTTCCCTATCGTATGGCTCCGACTAAGTTGAAAGAGCTAAAGCAGCAACTCTGAGATCTCCTAAGTAAGGGGCTCATACGCCCTAGTGTGTCTCCTAGGGTTCCCTGTTTTTTTTGTGAAGAAGAAGGACGACTCTGTGAGAATGTGTATTAACTATAGACAATTGAACAAAGTGACAATCAAGAACAAATATTCCCCTCCCTAGGATTGATGACCTATTCGACCAGCTTCAGGGTGCAGTCGTGTTCTCCAAGTTTGATTTGAGATCCGGATATCATCAGCTGAAGATCAGGGCTTCTGACATTCCTAAGACAGATTTCTGGACAAGATATGGGCACTATGAGTTCCTTGTGATGTCCTTTGGGTTGACTAATGCCCCAGCCGCATTTATTGAGTTGATGAATGGTGTATTTGACCATATTTGGATTTCTTTGTTATTATTTCCATCGATGACATATTGGTCTACTCCAAGACCAAATAGGATCATGAACAACATTTAAGGATTGTACTTTAGTGGCTTAGAGAAGAGAGGTTACATGCCAAGTTCTCCAAGTGTGAGTTCTAGCTGAGTTCGGTAGCACTCCTGGGTCATATTGTGTCTAAAGAGGGTATTCGGGTTGATCCAGCGAAGATTGAAGTGGCTTGGGGATGGACTAGACCTACTTCAGACACTGAGATTCGTAGTGTTATGGACCTGGCTGGTTATTACAGGCGATTTGGTCAAGGTTTTTCTTCCATAGCAGCCCTATTGACCAGGCTCACTCAGAAGAATGCTTTTTTCTTAAGTCGGATGAGATTGAAGAGAGCTTCCAAAATCTCAAATATTTGCTGACTATAGCCCCTATTTTGACATTGTCAGAGGAGGGTGTTGATTTTACAGTCTATTGTGATGCATATGGGTTGGCTTGGGTGGAGTCTTAATACAAAAGGGAAAGGTGCTAGCTTATGCTTCTAGACAATTGAAGGCTCATGAGAAGAACTATCCAACCCATGACTTAGAGTTGGCAGCGGTTGTATTTGTATTGAGGTTGTGAAGACGCTATCTTTATGGTGTTCATTGTGACATTTTCACTGATCATCGTAGCTACAGTACATATTTAGCTAGAAGGACCTGAACGTAAGACAGAGGAGGTGGATTGAGCTTCTAAAGGATTATGATATGACTATTTTATATCACCTGGGTAAAGCTAATATGGGGGTTGATGCTTTGAGTAGAAAATCTTCTAGTATGGGAAGTCTTGCGGTTATTCAGGTGGAGGAGTGTAACGCACGCGAAATTACCGAAATACCCCTCAAGGAGAGGTGTGCGAGAAACGTGCCTTCCGATGCTCGGATCGGAAATCTGAGAGCGGATTCATGATCAGCACTGAAAATGGAGTGGGGGAAAGGTCTCGGTCGAATTTTAGAGCAACCGAGTCAAAAGATAATTTTTCGTTCCAAAACGAAAAACAGTGAGCCTCCGCGACGGAACCGCGACGCGGACTGGTCGCGGAGACACACTTATCTTTTCCTGAAAATTTCGACGGAGTTGAAATTTCCGAAAATACACTGTCCGCGACCAGTCCGCGTCGCGGACTGTGTTATTTCAGGACGGGATTTAATTTCTTAAAATTTCCAAGGGCAGTATGGTCCAATCCCACCTATCCTAAACGTACCCCTATGACCTATATAGGTCGGTTTTCACGAAAAAGGGTTGAAAAACCCCATTTAAGAAGTCTTCCTAAGGTTCTTAAGGCTAGGGCTTGAAGGAGGTTGAAGAGAGCAAGAGGAAAGAAGGTGCTTTAGTGTGACTATCTTCTTTCAGGTATGTAAGGCTAAACTTAAAACATGGGAATGTCCTCCCATGTGCCCCATGAGTAATGTATTAAAGTTTAATGGTGAATGATGTTAGGGTAATGAAGTGAAACATGTTAATTCATGTAATGTAATGAATAAATGCCATTATTTTATGCATAAACCTACATATTTTCCTGCATTCATGATGACCCTCATAAAAACCCTCATGCATCCTTTTTAAACTATTTTCTTGAAAAGCATTTAGTTAAAAACCCCATACCTACTGTATATGTATCCTAGAAAAGCATGCATGATGAACATGGGTGTGTGTGTAGAGTCTAGAGTAATGATAAATTAATGAATGATGAATGTTGAGAATGTGAGTGTGGGATTGTCTCTAAGTTGAGAGTCAAAGTTCCTAAACGAGTGTCCCTAAAGTCAATGATGTTGATGTTAATGTTGATGTAAAGGAGATGCTAATGACAATGTAATGTGCCCCTATGGGACAAATGAATGTTGATGCCAATGATAATGTAGTATGCCCCTATGGGGACTAATGATGATGAAATGCGTCCTTATGGGACTAATGAATGTTAATGTTTTATGAGCATGTCAAGTTCTGGGAGGAGTATTGAGCACCGAAATGGATAAAAGTGAGTCCCACTTAAGTCCATTAACTACGTGGCTCGCGTAGGAAGAGAGGATTGAACCGCAATGCGGATGGCTCCTATCTCGTCCCAAATGAGGACTAATGTTATGTTTTATGGATCCACTAATGTAATGTCCTTTACCCTGGGCAGGGTAATGGATGGATGTGGCAACGACATCGCTTCGTTGTATCATCACTGGCTCATAAGTGATGGTTGTCGGTTAAAGAAACTCCCAGTTAGGCTTCCCAGAAAAGGTTTTCCTAATAGTACTCTAATGTAAAGGTCAATGTTAATGTAAAGGTCAATGTTAATGTAAAGGTCAATGTTAATGTTTCCCTGATATGAATGTTAAGGTCTCATGATGATGTACGTTGTGTTCGTATATTCCTAACGATGTGTTCCAGCTATTTTACATGCCAGTACATTCCACGTACTGACGCCATTTGGCGCTGCATCGTTTCATGATGCAGATACAGGAGCTAGAGGACTTCAGCAGCCGCCCCGTTGAGGTCAAGTGTTTCCAAGTTCTGACTGTGGTGAGCCTCCTTGTTTCCGGAGGAAACCTTTATTTATGAATGTTATCCTGTTCTTTGAGTCGAGTAGCCATGGTATGTCATGGTCCTCTTCCTAGACGTTTTAAGGAATGTTAGAGGCTTTGTAGACATAATGATGTAGTCAAGGTGAATGTTTTGACAACTGAGCAATAATTCCTTGCTTAGTTTTGATGATCAAATTGAGGTTTGGCCATTGGCCCACTATTTTAAAGTATTGTTTACTATTTTCTTCCGCAATGTCTATAATGAATGATGTGATGAAGCTAAGTGGTTCGCTTGGGGGCTAGAAATAGTCTCTGAGTGCCGGCCACGCCAAGGGTACCCTCCCGGGGCGTGACAAACTTGGTATCAGAGCACAGAGTTCAAGAGTCCTAGGGAGTCTACGAAGCCGTGTCTAGTAGAGTCTCGTTTATGCGTGTGTTGTGCACCACACTTCATAAACAGGATGCTACAGGGCATTAGGAAATGGTTCCACTTCTTTGATGTTTTGAGTCGTGCGCTAGAGCTTGACTTTAAGCAAACCTCTTTAACTCGTGCGTTACGCGTTTGCAGATAATGCCTCCAAAACGCACTGCTGCCCAAAGAGATGGTTCTGTCCCAAGTACTGAGAACCCCCTGCCAGAACGTAAGGTAAGGAGACGGGGACGACCAGCTAGAGCTGCTGAGGCTCCACCAGCACCCCCATCACAGTCAGCCCCCACTTCAGAGGCAGACTTCAGGGGAGCCATTGCCATGCTCACCCAGTTGGTGGCCTCGCAAAGTAGCAGTCGTGGTCCCCAGGCCCCAAGCTCCAGTTCCCAAGAGCCAACTGCTGCTTCCAGGCTCAGAGATTTTTTTGAGGATGAATCCGCCAGTCTATACGGGTTCAAAGGTTGAGGAGGATCCGCAAAACTTTATTGATGAAATGCGCAAGATCCTAAGGGCAATGCATGCAAGTGAAATTGAAGGAGTGGAGTTGGTCTCATATCAACTTAAGGATGTGGCCAACATTTGGTACAACCAATGGGAGGATGTCAGAGGTGAAAGTGCTGAACCAGCCGAGTGGGAAGAGTTCGAGAGTGCTTTTCTCGATCATTTCTTTCCCCAAGAGTTAAGGGAAGCCAAAGTTGAAGAGTTTGTGAACTTAAAACAGGAGGGTATGACCGCCAAAGAGTATAGCCTAAAGTTCACCCAGCTGTCAAGGTATGCTCCGGAGATGGTTCTTGATATGAGGGCCAGGATGAGAAAATTTGTGTCTGGACTGGGCAGACATGTGAAGAGGGAGTGCAAGGCAGCATTGCTGATCCCAGACATGGATATTTCCAGGCTGATGGTTTACGCTCAACAGACCGAAGAGGACAAGAAGAGGGACAGGGAGGAACAGCAGAGCAAGAAAGCCAAGGCTGTGGCCCAGGAACAAAACCAGCAAAAGGGGGACAAGGGCAGCAAGAACTTCTTTCAGAGGAAACCTCCTCGCCATGCAACACCGATGGTGAATGCACCTGTTCAGCAGCACAGGTATGACCAAAGGACCCAGGGCCATCAGAATTTCAGAGCACAGGTATCTCAGTCCCAGGCCAGTGTCGCCCAGGGCCCCAGAGAAAAAGCAACTTGTGGCAGATGTGGCAAACAACATCTTGGTGCGTGCCGGGAAGGCACCAATTTATGCTATACGTGTGGACAGCTTGGCCATATCCAGATTGAATGTCCTATGAGGAGCCAGAGGGGAAACGACAGAGGTAATAGAGCCCAGTCATCTACAGCGCCCCCTGCGGGCAGTCAACAGAGGGCTACTGCTACGAATGCTGGAGGCGGAGCGAACCGCCTGTATGCTATGGGAAATTGCCAGGACCGAGAGGCTGCCCCAGATGTTGTAACGGGTATGCTTCAAATCTTCTCTTATAACTGTTATGCATTACTTGATCCGACTGCCACCTTATCCTTTGTGACTCCCTATGTGGCCAATAAGTTCGAAGTTGCCCCAGAATGTCTACGTGAGCCATATTCTGTTTCAACTCCTACTGGAGAGTCTATTCTGGCAAAAATGGTCTATAGAAACTGTGTAGTATCCATTTATTATAGGGATACATTGGCTGATTTGGTAGAATTAGAGATGGTGGATTTTGATGTGATCCTTGGGATGGATTGGCTTCACGCTTGCCATGCATCCATAGACTGTAGAACCCGAGTGGTTAAGTTTCAATTCCCACTTGAACCGGTCTTAGAATGGAAGGGAGGTTATGTTGCACCCAAGGGTATAATTATTTCTTACCTGAGGGCAAGGAAGTTGATCTCTAAGGGGTGTATCTACCACCTAGTAAGAGTTAAAGCTGATAATGTTGAGACCCCTACTCTTGAGTCGGTCTCAGTTGTTAATGAGTTTCCTGAGGTGTTCCCGGAGGATTTACCTGGAGTCCCTCCTGATAGGGAGATTGACTTCGGTATTGATGTACTCCCCGATACGCAACCTATTTCAATTCCGCCATATAGGATGGCCCCCGCTGAACTGAAGGAGCTGAAAGAACAGTTGAAAGACCTGTTAGAGAAGGGTTTTATTAGACCTAGTGTTTCTCCGTGGGGTGCTCTAGTGTTGTTTGTGCGAAAGAAAGATGGGACGCTTCGAATGTGTATAGATTATAGGCAACTGAACAAGGTCACAGTCAAGAACAAATATACTCTTCCTAGGATTGACGACTTGTTCGACCAACTTCAGGGTGCCTCATGTTTTTCAAAAATAGACCTCAGATCGGGTTACCATCAGTTAAAGGTGAGGGAGTGTGATATCCCAAAGACAGCTTTCAGGACAAGATATGGTCATTTTGAATTCTTAGTGATGTCCTTTGGGTTGACCAATGCACCAGCAGCCTTTATGGACTTGATGAACAGAGTATTTAGACCCTACTTGGATATGTTTGTAATCGTCTTCATTGATGATATTTTGATATATTCGAAGGATGAGGAAGAGCATACTAAACATCTCAGAGTTGTCCTTCAAACTCTTAAGGACCACGAGTTATATGCTAAGTTCTCCAAGTGTGAATTCTGGCTTAAGTCAGTGGCTTTCCTAGGCCATGTGGTTTCGGGTGATGGTATTCGAGTGGATAACCAGAAGATTGAGGCGGTGGCAAGCTGGCCAAGGCCAACCTCTCCAACTGACATAAGAAGCTTCTTGGGGTTGGCAGGCTACTACCGGAGGTTTGTGGAGGGGTTTTCTTCCCTATCTGCACCATTGACCAAACTGACCCAAAAGGGGGCTAAGTTCCAATGGTCTGACGAATGTGAGAAAAGTTTCCAAGAGGTGAAGACCAGGTTAACCACTGCACCTGTGTTGACATTGCCTGACGGAACAGATGACTTCGTGGTATACTGTGACGCATCTAGAGTTGGGTTGGGGTGCGTGTTAATGCAAAGAGGAAGGGTGGTAGCCTATGCTTCCAGACAGCTTAAGGTTCATGAACGAAACTATTCTACCCATGATCTTGAGTTGGCAGCCGTTGTGTTCGCACTTAAAATCTGGCGCCACTACTTGTATGGAGTGCATGTGGATGTGTTCACAGACCATAAGAGCTTGCAGTATGTATTCAGCCAAAGGGAGCTCAATCTGCGACAGAGGAGATGGTTAGAGTTGCTCAAGGACTATGATATGAGCGTCATGTACCACCCAGGTAAAGCTAACGTTGTTGCTGATGCTCTTAGCAGGTTGTCTATGGGTAGCACGGCCCATGTTGAGGAAGAAAAGAAAGAACTGGTGAGAGAGGTGCACAGGTTGGCCCGATTGGGGGTCCAACTTGAAGAGAATGATGAAGGAGGAGTTAGTGTTCAAAATGGGTCTTCATCATCCCTGGTGACTGAAGTTAAAGAGAAGCAGGATCGAGATCCCATTATACTCCAACTAAAAGAAGATGTTCAGAAGCAAAAAGTGATGGCCTTTTCCAAAGGGGGAGATGGGGTACTGAGGTACCAGAAAAAATTATGTGTCCCTAATGTTGATGGTGTTCGAGAAAGGATTTTAGCTGAGGCCCATAATGCTAAGTACTCCATCCATCCAGGTTCCACCAAGATGTATCACGACTTGAAAGAAGTCTATTGGTGGAGTGGAATGAAGAAGGACATCGCAGAATTCGTTTCCAGATGCCCCAACTGCCAGCAGGTCAAGGTTGAGCACCAAAGGCCAAGTGGTCTGGCTCAGAATTTTGAAATTCCAGAATGGAAGTGGGAGATGGTGAACATGGACTTTGTCACGGGCTTACCGAAATCCCGGAGGCAACATGACTCCATATGGGTAATTGTAGACAGAATGACGAAATCAGCACATTTCTTAGCAGTCAAGACGACTAACACTGCCGAAGATTATGCCAAAATATATATTCAGGAGATAGTGAGATTGCACGGAGTTCCCTTGTCTATTATTTCAGACAGAGGAGCCCAATTTACCTCTCACTTCTGGAAGTCGTTCCAGAAAGGGCTGGGTACTAAGGTGAACTTGAGCACGGCCTTTCATCCACAGACGGATGGCCAGGCAAAACGCACTATCCAGACGTTGGAAGACATGTTGAGAGCATGCGTTCTTGACTTCAAAGGAAATTGGGACGACCATTTACCCTTGATTGAATTCGCATACAACAATAGTTATCATGCGAGTATCCAAATGGCCCCTTATGAGGCCTTGTATGGGAGAAGATGTAGATCGCTCATTGGGTGGTTCGAGGTTGGAGAGGCCGAGCTGATTGGGCCAGACCTTGTCCACCAGTCCATGGAAAAGGTGAAGACTATACGAGAAAGGTTAAAGGCAGCCCAGAGCCGCCAAAAGTCGTACACAGATGTAAGGAGAAGGGATTTAGAGTTTGAGGTGAATGACTGGGTTTATCTAAAAGTATCACCTATGAAAGGCGTCACGAGGTTTGGGAAGAAAGGGAAGTTGGGTCCTCGCTATATTGGTCCCTACCAAATTGTGCGAAGGATTGGAAAGGTTGCTTATGAGCTGGAACTACCCTCTGAATTAGATGGGATTCATCCAGTGTTCCACGTCTCAATGTTGAAGAAATGTTTAGGGGATCCGGCCTTGGTAGTGCCTGTAGAGAGCACAGGAATCAAGGACAGCCTGTCCTATGAGGAAACCCCAGTCCAAATCCTTGATCGACAGGTTCGCAGACTAAGGAACAATGAGATAGCTTCTGTTAAGGTACTGTGGAGAAATCAATTCGTTGAAGGATCCACATGGGAAGCTGAGGAGGAGATGAAAGCAAAGTACCCGCACTTGTTCGTGCCCGAGGTCGATGGAAGCATCGAAGGTAATGACCCTACTTAATGTAAATTAATGTATATTACATGAATTCCATGTGAAATTGTAATGTTGAATAAATGAGCTTATAGACCAATGAAAGATGAAGGTAGTAGGTTATCAAAGTAATATTGAGGTGAGTCGTGAGCCTATTCGTGCTAAAATACTTCCCTACTGATCATTCGAGGACGAATGATCCCAAGGGGGAGATAATGTAACGCCCGCGAAATTACCGAAATACCCCTCAAGGAGAGGTGTGCGAGAAACGTGCCTTCCGATGCTCGGATCGAAAATCCGAGAGCGGATTCATGATCAGCACTGAAAATGGAGTGGGGGAAAGGTCTCGGTCGAATTTTAGAGCAACCGAGCCAAAAGATAATTTTTCGTTCCAAAACGAAAAACAGTGAGCCTCCGCGACGGAACCGCGACGCGGACTGGTCGCGGAGACACACTTATCTTTTCCTGAAAATTTCGACGGAGTTGAAATTTCCAAAAATACACTGTCCGCGACCAGTCCGCGTCGCGGACTGGGTTATTTCAGAACGGGATTTAATTTCTTAAAATTTCCAAGGGCAGTATGGTCCAATCCCACCTATCCTAAACGTACCCCTATGACCTATATAGGTCGGTTTTCACGAAAAAGGGTTGAAAAACCCCATTTAAGAAGTCTTCCTAAGGTTCTTAAGGCTAGGGCTTGAAGGAGGTTGAAGAGAGCAAGAGGAAAGAAGGTGCTTTAGTGTGACTATCTTCTTTCAGGTATGTAAGGCTAAACTTAAAACATGGGAATGTCCTCCCATGTGCCCCATGAGTAATGTATTAAAGTTTAATGGTGAATGATGTTAGGGTAATGAAGTGAAACATGTTAATCCATGTAATGTAAGGAATAAATGCCATTATTTTATGCATAAACCTACATATTTTCCTGCATTCATGATGACCCTCATAAAAACCCTCATGCATCCTTTTTAAACTATTTTCTTGAAAAGCATTTAGTTAAAAACCCCATACCTATTGTATATGTATCCTAGAAAAGCATGCATGATGAACATGGGTGTGTGTGTAGAGTCTAGAGTAATGATAAATTAATGAATGATGAATGTTGAGAATGTGAGTGTGGGATTGTCTCTAAGTTGAGAGTCAAAGTTCCAAAACGAGTGTCCCTAAAGTCAATGATGTTGATGTTAATGTTGATGTAAAGGAGATGCTAATGACAATGTAATGTGCCCCTATGGGACAAATGAATGTTGATGCCAATGATAATGTAGTATGCCCCTATGGGGACTAATGATGATGAAATGCGTCCTTATGGGACTAATGAATGTTAATGTTTTATGAGCATGTCGAGTTCTGGGAGGAGTATTGAGCACCGAAATGGATAAAAGTGAGTCCCACTTGAGTCCATTAACTACGTGGCTCGCGTAGGAAGAGAGGATTGAACCGCAATGCGGATGGCTCCTATCTCGTCCCAAATGAGGACTAATGTTATGTTTTATGGATCCACTAATGTAATGTCCTTTACCCTGGGCAGGGTAATGGATGGATGTGGCAACGGCATCGCTTCGTTGTATCATCACTGGCTCATAAGTGATGGTTGTCGGTTAAAGAAACTCCCAGTTAGGCTTCCCAGAAAAGGTTTTCCTAATAGTACTCTAATGTAAAGGTCAATGTTAATGTAAAGGTCAATGTTAATGTAAAGGTCAATGTTAATGTTTCCCTGATATAAATGTTAAGGTCTCATGATGATGTACGTTGTGTTCGTATATTCCTAACGATGTGTTCCAGCTATTTTACATGCCAGTACATTCCACGTACTGACGCCATTTGGCACTGCATCGTTTCATGATGCAGATACAGGAGCTAGAGGACTTCAGCAGCCGCCCCGTTGAGGTCAAGTGTTTCCAAGTTCTGACTGTGGTGAGCCTCCTTGTTTCCGGAGGAAACCTTTATTTATGAATGTTATCCTGTTCTTTGAGTCGAGTAGCCATGGTATGTCATGGTCCTCTTCCTAGACGTTTTAAGGAATGTTAGAGGCTTTGTAGACATAATGATGTAGTCAAGGTGAATGTTTTGACAACTGAGCAATAATTCCTTGCTTAGTTTTGATGATCAAATTGAGGTTTGGCCATTGGCCCACTATTTTAAAGTATTGTTTACTATTTTCTTCCGCAATGTCTATAATGAATGATGTGATGAAGCTAAGTGGTTCACTTAGGGGCTAGAAATAGTCTCTGAGTGTCGGCCATGCCTAGGGTACCCTCCCGGGGCGTGACAAGGAGAAACCCTTGGCTAAGGATGTTCAGAGGCTAGCTAATGGGTTAGTGAGATTGCAGATTTCTAAGGATGGTAGAGTGCTTGCTTCTATTGAGTCTCGCTCATCCTTGATGGATCAGATTCACACGAGGCAGTTTGAGGATGAGAAGTTATGTCAGATTCTCAATAAGGTGATTAGAGGGGATGCTAAGGAAGCCAAACTTGATGCTCAGGGTGTTTTGAGGATTAGAAGTCATATTTGTGTGCCCAAGGTGGGTGATTTGATCAGATTGATACTTGAGGAGGCTCTATGTGCTAGATATTCTATTCATCTGGGGCAGTAAAGATGTATCATGATCTGAGTCGACATTATTGATGGTACAACATGAAGAGAGACATATCAGAGTTTGTAGCCAGGTGCTTAACATACCAGTAGGTCAAATGTAAGCACTTGAGGCTAGGTGGAGAGCTTCAAAGGATGCCCATTCCCGAGTAGAAGTGGGAGTGCATTGCCATGGACTTTGTTGTTGGTTTACCTCCTGCTGTCGGGGGATTTTAATCTATTTGGGTAGTGGTAGATCAGTTGACCAAGTCTGCCCACTTCATTCCACTCAAAGTGAAGTATAAAGTTGAGAGATTAGCCTAGCTCTACATTAGTCAGGTTGTGAGGCTTCACAGAGTTTTAGTTTCCATCGTGTCATATGATGATTCGTTGTTTACTTCACACTTTTGGAGGGACTTACATCATGGGTTGGGTATCCATTTGGATTTGAGTACAACTTTTCACCCCCGAACTGATGGTCAGTCGGAAAGGATCATTCAGGTGCTAGAAGACATGCTACGAGCCTGTGTTATTGATTTTGGTGCTAGATGGGATCAGTACTTGGCCTTGGCGGAGGTAGCATACAACAACAGTTATCATTCCAGCATTCAAATGGCTCCTTTTGAGGCCTTATATAGCCGGAGGGTTAGATCACCCATGGATGGTTTGACATGGCAGCAATGGAGAGCATAGGTTAAAAGAGTATTGATATGTTGAGAGATGACCTGGAGTGAGTGTGGTTGATTCAGAGTAGATTGGTGATAGCCCTGAGTTGCCAGAAAAGCTATGTAGATAGGCGTATGCAACCGTTAGAGATCATGGTTGGTGACATGGTTTGGTTGAAGAACTATTGATGACTTTCTGGTAAGGGTTTCGAGTAAGAGTAGTGAATAGTGGAGAGGACTAGTGGTCTTTTAATGAAAGTCCTTGCGGAGGTATAGAGCTTAAGTTTTGAGGATTAGTTATGTATGAATATTATCATCTTAGGAATAGCACTTTGGGGCTTAGAATTAGGCTTGAACGGAATAAAAGAATGTGGTTAGGCGGAGATTTGAATAGGAGCTATAAGCTTCAAGTGATGGGTTATAGTTCCATGAAAAGGAGCGTAGTTGAGGTGAGGTGCTAAGCTGGAGAGTTATCCATAGAGTCTTACATATCATGATGGTACAATTCTCGATCAGAGTTGATGACTTCCTTCTTCAGTTCGAATAATTGAATGTCGAGGTATTTAAATGATTCAAATTGTTTGAGTTCTGATATTTCATTCATTCTTGATGGTGAGGGTGTCTAAGGCAATATCTCTACTCTTGATTTGAACTGATTTGCCTATTTTTAGTTTGATTGGTGATTGTCCAAATGGGTTGATAAGTATGATGGTGATGGGTAGATTGCGATTAGTTGAGTAATTAAGTCTTGATTGTTATTCGTGCCTCGAGTCCATCTCTAATTTCTCTTCATTCGAGGATGAATGATCCCAAGGGGGAGAGAATATTTCACCTGATAAAATTATCAATCCCCTCTATAAGAGACACTTTCATAACACATCATCCCAAACTCTTGATAAATTTGAGGCTGGAATCATGATCAATATGAAAAATTATGTGAAAAAATGGTCTTGGTTGAATTTTAGAGCAACCGGATCAAAAAATAATTTTTCGAAGCAAAAATGCAATTCAAAAAAAGGCATAACAAGTCTGTGTCGCGGACTTTCATTTAGTGAAATGTGTAACAAGTCCATGTCGTGGACTTCTTGCAGACTTTCACTTAGTGGTGATTCCAATATTTTCTATGGGATTAGAAGTCGATTGGAAAATTTTTGGTGAAAATTGTACATGGAGGGAGCAAGTCAATGATGCAAACTTGGCTCACCGTAGTACAAAATTTTTAGATTTTTTAGGGGCATTCCAGACTTTTTTCCAACCCTCCCAAACTTAACCCACAACCTACGTAGGTCGTTTTTTACTTGAAAATCATTTTTAAACCCATTCCAAAGCCTTCTACGCATTCTAAACAAAAAGCCAGGGCTAAGAGAAGAGGAGAAAAAGGCTAGGGTTTCAAGAGGGTCTTGTGAGTTCTTCCAAGCTATTCCAGAATCCAAATCTTCCAGGTATGTAAGGCTAAGACAACATTGGATTGAGTTCCTCCACGTGCCCTTTCATCTATATTAATTCGAGTTGAGTTGAGTTTGAGTTTTTGCGTTTCTTGAATTGAATCTTTGAGTTATTTATTATCTTATTGAGTTCTTTGTACATGAAAATATGTTAATGATGTTCATGAGTTGAATATTTGATTTGGATGCATGTTCATGTCTTCATTCACATGAACCCTAATTGATGATTATATTTAATTTTATGCCTTTTTTCAATTAAGATTGATGTCATTTTTGTATGTTGAACAATATGATTTTGAACTAATTTGAACATATTTTACTAAGTCTGCATGCAGATACAGGTAATAAAGGACTTCAGCAGGCCCATCGTTGAGCTCCAGTTTCTTTACTTCACAGACATTGAGTAGAGTTGATTGATTGTTATTGATGTTCCAATCCATCATAAACATTGATAGAGTTGATTGATTGTTATTAATGTTCCAATCCTTATCCATTGGAAACTTATTATTGAAAGAGACCTAGTATTTATTTAAATTGATTGCCTTTCTTGAGTATTTTCTTCTGTTGTTGAGTAGATGTGATGACAAGGCCAAGTGATTCATTTAGGAACTAGAAATAGTCTCTGAGTGCGGGTCGCACCAAGGGTACCCTCCCTGGGCATGACACTCATCCAAGTTCGCCTCATTTCGAGTTTGGAATAAAAAGTTATGACTATTTTACTGAAACCTTTCGAAGCTGGTAATTTTGGCGATCCACCAATTTTTCCCACCAAATCTTTCCATGAAAGCTTAGGTACCAGGAGAAAGTGCAGTCTGAGATCCCCATTTGGCATATACCACCGAATGGTTTGGCAATGGGACCCCTACACTGCCGATTTGGCGGATATAACTCATCAAAAGGTCTTTTTTTTCAAATTTAATGATTATTTGACTTCCCCAAGAGGTTATTTTTGACCTTTTATCCTTAATTTATTTCCTTAAGCCTATCATATAGCTGAATAACCTCCCATTAATGCATGAACCCTTGAAAACATTAGATTTTTATGTTCAAAGTTCTCCCACAAAAGAGGTTAGTGTTCTCCATATTCAATTGCAAATCAAAGGTTTCTTTAAGAGATTTTTCTCTTCCAGGTATGTAAGGCTAAACTAAAGTATGGAACTGTTCTTTCATATGCCACCATTGATGGTAATAGAAAGATTGTGAAAGTACTGAGTCTCCATGCATGTCTCTTTGAAGATTTTCTTAAAAACTATATTCTATATATTTTTACATTTGATGAACATCCTGAACTTGATTTACTGAATAAATATATTTACATAAATTATTTTATAAATCCTAGATATTATTTAAGAAAAGATTTTAAATGAATAAACCTTGGAGATGAGTCTAGAGCCTTGACATGATGAATGTTGACTGTGAAAGTGATGTGGGCATGATGATAATATTGATAGAACTTAATGGTCCCATGAATCCTCATAAATTAAACTCAAATGATTGGTATAAATTGATTGCCTTCTTAAATAATTGTCTAAACCACTCTTGAAAGATGTGATTGAAAATTTTAATTGGATGGTTGATAAGCCAAAAGGCTCGATTATGATAGATTGATGAATTGATAAGAGTCATTATAAGACTCGATGACTGGATTGATTGTTTTATGAGCATTGAGTTTTGAGAGAAGTATCGAACATCAAATTAAGGGAGAGTAAGTCCAACTCGAACTCAATAACTATGTTGCCAAATGTAGGAGAGGATTAAAATTGTTAAGTCGGATATTTACTCTTGATAGGTACTTGAAACAATAGAGGACTTGATTGATTAATTGGGTCTAAGATTGATTGATTTGTTCTTTACCCTAAAAAGGTATCGAATGGTTGTGGCAATATCAATGGGATTGTTATACGATCACTGGCTCATAGGTGATTATTGTCAGATAAGAGAAACTCCTAATAGGACATGATAGTACTCTAATTGGATTGGATGTGGTTGGTCTCTGTCTAAATTATACTTTTACTTTAGACGTATGACATTCTGATTGAGTTCCTTATCTCCTTGAGTTGAGTATCCATGACAGTGTTCTTTCCTTTCCAACTATTTTATATACTCGTACATTTCACGTACTGACGTTCATTCGGAGTTGCATCATTTTATGATGTAGAGACAAGTATTAAGGATCATCAACAGGAGCATCATTGAGGATCTATTCGCATTCAGCTGATTGGTGAGACCTCCTTGCTTTCAGAGGATTTCCATATACTATCATCTAGCTATTAGAGTTTAGATTTGTTATATTTGATTTGAGGTAGCCATGAACCTCTCATTAGCACCATATAGGTAGTAGTGATAGAGGTTTCATAGGCTAGATTGTTGAGTTATTGATTTGATAGAGCTTTGTCTAGTTTCTTTTTTACTAGTCTTGTGATTAGATTGGTTGGCTTACGGCCTTTATCTTTAAGAATTTTATTATCATATTCCTATTGAGTTATTCTTGGATTGTTGTTGGCTTCTGCTGTTAGATTGTGATTAAATGAATGTAATGAGACCAGGTAGTTTGCTTGGGGACTAATAATAGTCTTTGTGTGCCGATCACGTCAAGAGTACCCTTCCAAGACGTGACAAAAGAAAAGATAAGATTTTACATTTGAAGACAAGTCATTTGGACAGTTGAAGACCATTAATTTTTGGTCAAAAGAAGCTATTGCAATAGTTATATGTTTGACTAACTTTAATGATAATTTATGGGATAATTCAAAAGGATGTTAAGACTCATTTAATAGAATAAAATATAGATAATAATATAATACTTCTATGAATCATTTTTCTAACCCTATATATACTAGGACTAATGTTGTGAATTCATATTTTATTGTATAGAAGAACATATCATTGAGATTTGAGATATAGTTACTGTGTTGAATTAAGATGAAGAAAGAATCAACCATTGTGCTTTCTATTATTTTTCTATCCATTTTGCTAGGTTAGTTTTTTTTTTTTTCCTCTTCCCCTCTTTCATTCTCATTTTTCTCTTCCTGTTGAGTATGCCACTAATTGAGTAAATACTAACTAAAATAAAAATTGTTTATTTTATATAAAAATTGAGAATTATTAAAAGCAGTTTAGTATATTTGGAGTATGATTATATCATCAATCGAAAAGAATTACTAAACTAAATCAATTTAAATTTTTATTTAACAATTTTGCATGTAAAAAAGCTAGAAGAATAAGATTCTTAATAAAATATAAATTATATATTAATTTATTTCTTAAAAATTAAGACTTTCATTTCAATATTCGTCTTACGCCACTAATGTGCTTGATCCACTGTTGGGTGCTTAATTAACATTTTTCTTTTTCATGGATTAATTCATAGGTTCACCACCATATGTGGTGTTGGGAGAAGATCAAACATGTCAAAAGCCAGATGATTGTGATGCTAAATTATGCAAAAATGGATTTTATATATGTTATCTAAAGAAATGTGTGTGCATACCTGTCCCCCCACAAGTAATTCCTTGCAACACTGATGATGACTGTGTTAAGAAATGTCCTCCTACTTGTAGATGCACTTCTGCAAAGTGCAACAATGGAAGATGTTATTTAATGTGTTAGAAGATTGAGACATGATGTAGAAAAAAAAAATTATTCCCTTGGGAGTTTGTTTATGTGAAGTTGAGAAATATAATGTTGTAGTTCAACATGTTTTGTTTGCACTTCTTACTCAAATTGTTTTTTCAATCAACCAATTCATAGACTCCAAATCGGTGATGGATCTAGAATTTTTATTTGGGGATTTTGAAAAATGAAAGTATAAACCTATTTCCAGGAAACAGTCTTCCTACCTTTATGAGGTAGTGATAAGATCTGCGTACATTCTACCCTCTCCAGACCCTACTTGTGGGATTCCACTGAATATGTTATTGAAAGTATAAACCTATGAATAAGCCAACAAAACACAATTTCAAGGATGGCAGTAATATATGGTTTATAGGTGACATTCAAATGCTGATGATTATTTAAGGGAGCTTTTAACCTATTCACTTAAATGAATTTTTGATATTTTAATTTAGTTCACAGTAATTTGAAACAAATTATGAATATCCAATAATTTAAGTATGAAACTAATGAAATAGTTATACTTTAAAAAGTTTGTGATTAAAAGATTTGTAAAAGAAATCAGAGGAATGCGAACAACTATTGTCATCACCAGCAAGCATCGGCTTCATATCTTTCAAATCTTCATGTAATATAACATATTATATCCGATTTAGTTTATATTTATGCATAAGTAATTTCATCTTTCAAATCATCAAAATTAGTAATTTTATGATTTCGATGTCGTTTCTTACTTAATTTAAATGGATTTTTCAATCATGAGTTTTTTGTGACTTATAGAAATTAATTTTGCAGTAAATTTTTAGATTCGGTCTTTTCAAAATTTTAAGCGATTTTTAGACCATTTTGCCCCCGGTTTCGAACCCTTGCAATATGGGTGTCGTTGGACTCCTTATGACGTGTATTTACATTCTAAATAGTAGTGGGAAATCAATTTTGTCACGCCCCTCGGAGGTACCCATGACGTGGCCGGCACTTAGAGACTATTGCTAGTCACCAAGAGAACCATCTGGCTTATCACATTCATTCATTCACAATCTAACATAGACATCGGAAGACTTAACTCAACAAGAAAGATCTCAATAAAATGAAATAATCAAGATAAAGGACAAAAGCCAACAATTTGTCAAATCATCAATCAAGGACTAGTATGAAGGAAACTAGCCAAAAATAATATCCAAATCAACAATCTCAGTTTAGTCTATGAAGCCTCGTGCCAATGACATGCTATGGCTGCCTCAACTCAAAATAAAATGGTTAAACCTAAAACTAGAAAAGAAATTTGATATCCTCTAAAAGCATGGGAGGACTCACCAATAAGCTGAATACAAATAGGTCCTCAACGGTGCGTCTGTTGACGATCTCTAGTACTTGTCTCTACATCATGAAAAAATGCAAGCACAAATGAACATCAGTACGTGAAATGTACGAGTATGTAAAATGGCAGAATGAAACAGATATAAGGTAGAATACAATCATCTCAAAATACTCAGTCAAAACGTCACAAGTCTAAAGAAAGAATAAAGACTAAACAGTGACCAATCATAAACAATCCAATCCAATTAGAGTGCGATCAAGACCTATTTGGGAGTTTATTTGACCGTCAACCATCACCTACAAGTCGATGATGATACAACGAAGTAGTATCATTTTCCACCCTTCCAATACCTTGCTAGGGTAAGGGATGTTCCACAGTCAATCAAACCCTCTTTAAAGACTTCAGAGGTATGGCCCCCATCAATCATCCTATGTTGGTGGCATGGTTAATGAATTCAAGGTGGACTTACTCTCACTCAATTCGGTGTTCAATATTCCTCCCAAGACTCAATGCTCATAAAACTTTTTTTAAAGCAATGCTTATAAAATTATCAATTCAATCAACGAGTCTCATAAGGACTCTTATCAATTCATCACAATCAAGTCTTTCGGCCTATCAACCATCCAATCAGTTTGCAATCACATCTTTGAAGAGGGGTTTAGACAATCGTTAAGAGGACTATCAATTTAGACCAATCATTTGAGTTCAATTATGAAGACTCTCTGATCCATCAAATTTATCAACATCATCATTATGCTCAATCACAATTACAATCGTACTATCAAGACTCTAAGACTCAATCCCTGGATTCATTCATGCAAATCTTTTATTAAATAATATCTAGCGTTCATGAAATAACTTATGTAAAAATATTTCTTTAGTAAATCAAGTTTATCATAATTATCAAGCATATAAAAATCTGTACAATATATATAGTTACAAGAAAACTTTCAAAGACACATGCATAGAGACTCGATACTTTAAGAATCTTTCAATTACCATCAATGGGGTCACATTGGAAGAACAATTTCATACTTTAGTTTAGCCTTACATACCTAGGAATAAGTCAGACAATCAATTCACAAAAGTTAAGCCTTACATACCTGGGAATAGCCTTACACTCATCCGAGACCTAATTCTGACACTCGATTCGGTACTTGACCTTGAACCCAAATCAAAATCTGATTCGAGACTAACCCCAACATCAATCTGAGACCCAATGTTTGAATCAATATTTGATCTACATCGAGGTTGATTTTTGGTCAAAAATTACTTTTTAAAAAAAACACATTTTCTACTCTGTTGAGGCGCGAGGTTGAGAGAGAGTTTTGAAAAAATATTTTCCTCACTTTTTGGAGGTAAATTTTTTTTTCTTAAATTTATCTTGAACTTTTAAAATGACAAGTATTTTGAGAAAGATATTTTTAGTATAGACTATAAATATTCTGAGACATAAGAAGTATGAAAAATATAAATTGAGATAGAAGAAGTATGAAAAATATAATAACTTGTTCTTACCAAATTTAGAGAGTAGTTTTTCAAAATGTGTTGATTTAACTATGGTAATAATATGTAAAGGCCCAGCCCACTAGTGATATTATCCGCTTTGGGCCTTGGCTTGTACGGCTTTAAAACGCGTTACTAGTAGGTAAGGTCTGTTTACTTATATACCCAGCATTGCTCCCGTGTTTTGCCGATGTGGACTTCTCATCTCAAGATGGATTATTACACAGACCCTTTCCATGGACTCAGCATCCTCGCTGAGGTTGCCCCACTGCATGGGATTCGCCTAGACTCAGCACTGAGGTTTGTCCCGCCTCATCGGGATTTGCCTAAACTCAGTTGAACTCTAGCCCACATAGACAAGGTTGACACATAAGTGGCTTTGATACCATCAATAATGGCCAAGCCCACTAGTGATATTATCCGCGTTGGGCCTTGACCCACACGGCTTTAAAATGCATCACTAGTAAGTAAGGTCTGTTTACTTATATACACAACATTTTTCTGAATGTAATATAATTTTGATTGACCCACACGGCTTTAAAACACGGATCCTATGGTTTGCCGATGTGGGACTTCTCATCTCAAGATGGGTTATTACATAATAATTGTTAATGTAATATAATTTTGACATTTAAAAATTAAATATCCCCTCTGTTCACCTTTACTTGTCACTGTTTCGTTTTTCGAGGTCAACTTGACTAAACTTCAAAACAAAATTGAAGTAGCTAAATTTAATATTTGAAATCTAAAATTTAGATGATTGAAAACTATACAAAAAATTGCTATAAGTTGCAATCCTTCTCATATTAATATGATGAAAAAATACATCTTAAAATGTTGGTCAAAGTTCATATAGTTTGACCTTGATAAGTGAAATAGTGACAAATAAAAGTGAATGGACGACGTATGATACATATATCTCATCTACAAATGTACTTGATAAAATAGAAGGAAAATGGAAATAAATGCAAATAATAATTTTTTTCCTTTTCTACCTTTCTGGTAAATTGACTGGGTCATTGCATTTGTGGTTTTGGTCATATCTTCTACATTTTTGGAAATTTATAATGAACTCAATTGGTAAGTTGTTGCACCATCTATATATACCAGGACTAATGTTTGAATTCATATTTCATTGTATTGAAGAAAAACATTATCATTGAGATTTGAGATATAGTTTTGAATTAAGATGAAGAAAGAATCAACCATTGTGCTTTCTATTATTTTTGTATTCATTTTGCTAGGTTAGTTTTTTTCTTTTTTCCTCTTTCCCTCTTTCATTCTCATTTTTCTATTGTTGTTGAGTATGCCACTAACTCCTTGATAGGATTAGAAAAAAGACAAGCGCCTTAGATCATAATTTAAAAATAAAAATATTGAGTAAGTATTATTTATATCTAGTATCTTCTGCTTTAAGGGCTGATATTTTTGGGATGGGGGTCTTTCGGGATTCATCTTTTTATCTCTATGAGGTAGTGGTAAGGTCTGCATACATTTTACCACCTCCAGACTACACTTGTGGGATTTCACTGGGTATATTGTTGTTTGTACTATTTATAAAAAAAATTATTTATTTCATATAAAAAGAGAAAATTATTAGAAGAAGTTTGACACATCTGGATTATGATTATATCATCAATTGAAAAGAACTGCTGAATTAAATCAATTTTAATATTTTTTTTTTGTCTAATAATTTTGCATCTCAAAGAGCTAGAGAAATAAAATTCTTAAGAAAATATATTAATTTTTTAAGAAAAATTTAAGCCCTCCATTCCGTTATTCACTTTATGCCATTAATGTGCTTGAACCACTCGTTATTCATTGCTTAATTAACTGTTTTTTTTTCATGGATTAATTCACAGGTTCACCATCATATGTGGTATTGGGAGATGATCAAACATGTCAAAAGCCAGATGATTGTGATGCTACATTATGCAAAAATGGATTTTATATATGTTTCCTAGAGAAATGTGTGTGCATACCTGTCCCCCCACAAGTAATTCCTTGCAACACTGATGATGATTGTGTTAAGAGTTGTCCTCCTACTTGTAGATGCACTTCTGCTAAGTGCAACAATGGAAGATGTTATTTAATGTGTTAGAAAGAAGATTAAGACATGATTATAGGTGTAATCAGAGAGCAATTTGTCTTATTTTGGTTAATGTAGTAAAAAAAATTTATTCACTTGGGAGTGTGTTTATGTGAAGTTGAGAAATATAATGTTACTTCAACATGTTTTGGTTGCACTTTTTACTCAAATTGTTTCTTCAATCAAGTAATTCATAGACTTCAAAATTCTAATAAATTTTAATAAGTGACGAATTCAGAATTTTATTCAGGATCGTTTGAAAAATGAAAGTATAAACCTATGAATGAGCCTACAAAACACAATTCCAAGGAAGGCATAATATATGGTTTCTAGGTAGGAAAAAAAATGATTTTTGGAATTAGAAGTCCATAATTCCACTATTCCAACAGTTTCTTTTGGGAAGTAAATTTAAAGAAAATGATAAAAGTTAAGGGTGTGTTTGGAATGGAGGAAAATATTTTCCATGGAAAATGTTTTTCTGGGAAATGAGTTGACTTTTAACTCTATAACGCCTCGATAAAATTATCAAAATATTCCTAGAGAAAAGGTATACGCATAACGCATCTTCTGATGCTCATATGAAAAATTCGAGATCAAATATATAATCAATACAAAAAATTAAGTAAAAAATAATCTCGATTAACTTTTAGAGTGATGGGATCACGGTATATTTTTGGATAATTTAAACATTCACCCTTGTGGAGGGATAGGGAAAAAAAGAAGAAGAAGATGATCTTAGCAACTACACCACCAAGGCCAACAACTCTTGCCATCAACAGCAACATTAGTGAGCATCGACGCCATATCCTCCAAATCTTGACACAATGCACTTCCATTTCTCAGCTCAAACAAGTACACGCTTATACACTTCGAACAACCCCATTAGACCATCCAGATGCCATTTTCCTCTACAGTAGAGTTCTCCATTTTGCTTCCATGAATGATCTTGATTATACTTTTAAACTCTTTGGTAGTTTGGAAAACCCCAATTCATTCATCTGGAATACTCTTATTAGAGCTTGTGCACATAGTAATGATCGTAAAGGTGAAGCTTTTTTGCTTTTTCAAAGAATGGTTGAGAGTGTTGAGCCTGATAAGCATACTTTCCCATTTGTGCTGAAGGGTTGTGCTTATCTTTTTGCTCTTTCTGAAGGGAAACAAGCACATGGGGTTGCTTTGAAACTTGGGTTTGATTCAGATGTGTATGTGAATAACAGTTTGGTTCATTTTTATTCGTCTTGTGGGTGTTTGAAGGATGCGAGGGAAGTGTTTGATAAAATGCCTGAGAGAAGTTTGGTTTCGTGGAATGTTATGATTGATGCTCTGGTTCGATCGGGTGAGTTTGAAAATGCTTTGAGAATGTTTTCGGAGATGCAGAAGGTGTTTGAGCCTGATGGATATACGATGCAGAGTGTTCTTGATGCTTGTGCTGGTTTGGGTGCATTATCTTTGGGCATGTGGGGTCATGCTTATATTTTGAGGAAGTATGAGAGTTACTTGAATTTCGAGTTGCTGGTGAACAACTGTTTACTGAACATGTATTGCAAATGTGGTTCATTGGATATGGCTGTTCAGGTTTTCCAGAGGATGAGCAGACGTGATTTGAATTCTTGGAATGTAATGATATTTGGATTTGCAATGCACGGAGAGGTTGAGGCAGCGGTTCGTTGTTTCAACCAAATGGTTAATGAAAGAGTAATGCCCGACTCAATCACATTTGTTGGTATTTTGAGTGCTTGTAATCATAGGGGCTTGGTTGATGAGGGCCGTAGATATTTTGATAAAATGGTTTCTGAGTATAAGATTAGGCCTGTTTTAGAGCACTATGGTTGTCTAGTTGACCTTCTGGCACGTGCAGGGCATATTGACAAAGCTCTTGATGTTGTATCAAACATGCCAATGAAACCCGATGCAGCAATATGGAGGAGTCTTCTTGATGGTTGCTGCAAGAAAAATGCTGACATAGAGTTCAGTGAAGAAGTGGCTAGGAAAGTAATTGAGTCTGAAGGCAGCGACACTAGTGGTGTTTATGTTCTTTTGTCAAGAGTATATGCAACTGCTAACAGATGGGACGAAGCTGGAATGATTAGGAAATTGATGACCGATAAGGGTATTAGAAAAGATCCGGGTTGTAGTTCCATTGAAATTAATGGCATTTTCCATGAATTTTTCGCTGGAGATACTTCTCATTTGCATACTAGAGAAATTTACGAGTTTTTGGATGTTATAGAAAAAAGACTCAAAGCAGCAGGGTATGTTCCTGACCTGTCACACGCATCAACGGTTGATGAACTTGATAATGGGAAGAGACAGTCACTTAAACTACACAGTGAGAGACTTGCCATTGCTTATGGACTTCTTAAACTAAAACCAGGTACTCCTTTACGCATTTTCAAGAATTTGCGTATATGCAGTGACTGTCACAATGTAACCAAATTAATTTCAAAAGTCTTTGATGTTGAAATTATTGTTAGAGATCGTGTTCGATTTCATCACTTTAGGAATGGGTCCTGTACCTGCAAAGATTATTGGTGAAAGTAGTGTATACTAACATTTATAAATCCAATTGTCAATTCATACGCTTCTACCTTGGCCTGCAGCCTGCTAAAATATTGCCCTTTCTAAGTCTTAAAATTTATCCTGGACATTAGTACATTGTTTATGTTTGTAAGACGTTTTGTTATATAAAAGATAACGAGTTGTGCATTATTGCTACTTTGAACTGTGGTATTTGAACGTCCATTCTGGAATTGGCTGATTTGAATGTAGAGATGTGTCCTAACCTTTTATACCACAATATAGGTGAAGTCTAATTGAAGAGTTTTTGGTGTCGTTCCTTGTGTGAGTTCCTTGTTATCACACGTTAGGTGAAAATTGATTAAGAGAAAGGGAACTAATTTTATACAACAACAACAGCAGCATACCCAGTTAAATCCCACAAGTGGGGTCTGGGGAGGGTAGAAATGTACGTAGACCTTCCCACTACCTCGTAAGAAGTAGAGAAGTTGTTTCCTGGGAGGGAACTAATTTAGATACACCAAAATACCACTCCAATCAATTATTATTTTTATATACCTTGAAACTTTTATTTTCAAACTTAACATGATATCCTTGATCATCAGGGCGACGAACAAAATTTCTAGAAATATAAGCTGCATAATAGGTAGGTATTGTTCAAACTTGTCAATAACTAGTACTTAAAATAAGTTATCAGTCTCTATAGAATTAATTGAAGGAGCTTCTTCCCCATGAGAATATTTTCACTCTAGGTCTCAGGTTGTAACCAATACCTGCAAAAAAAAGTTAAATGTATCATGGCATCAAAATCTAACCTCCAAACATTAAAAAAAAGCATCAACTAATTTATTCCATGACATACATAAGCAATTGAATTACCATTCTTCTCAAACTAATTCTTGCGTTTTGGACATTCCTTCTTCAAGTGTCCCTTCTCTTTGCAAAAGAAGCACTTCAAATTTCCATGATTTGGTGATTTCTTTCCCTTTTGTTTCCCTTCCATTGGTCCTTTTCCTTTATAACCTTGTGATGCTAAGTGAACTGATAGCAATCCTTCTCTCTTTAATCGCTCCTCCTCTTGAACACACATTACAATGAGTTCATCTATGGTCCATTTCTCCTTATTTGTGTTATAGCTAATTTTAAATGGACCAAATCGAGAAGGAAGAGAATTGAGAACGAATAGAACCAAAAAGGATTCTGAAATGGTCATATCCATTGATTTAAGTTGTTCTGCCATATCAGCCATTTCCATAATGTGCTCGCGCACACCACTAGTCCCATTATATTTCTTAGTCGTAAACTTTTCCATGAGCGTACCTATTGATGGCTTATCGGAAGCCTTGAATTGTTGCTCAACAGATGCCAAGAACTCTCTTGCTCGAGTAGAATCTGGTATTAATTCGCCGATGTACTTGGCAATCTTAAACTTCATGATCATGAGGCTCAAGCGGTTGGAGCGTTCCCAAGTAGCATAGTTGGCACATTCTTCCAAAGGTTCATCAATTCTGAAACACAAATCCAAACCCAAACATCCCAAAGTAACTTGTAATTGCTCCTTCCATTCATTGAAATTTGAACCATTCAACTCGGGAATGCTGGACAGATGGTCTGAAAGAGAATCTGGAGTAATAGCTTGAGAAAAAAAAAGTTACAAGTCAATAAATATTGTGACAACTATGTGAAAACTTAAAACATAATTCACTTTGTTTATCCTTCGGCCTTGAATATGATGTGCTACCATTAACCTAAAAGTGATAATTTTCTTTTTGTTCTCTTACAGCTTATAAGTGACAAATAATATTAAAATTGTCTTTAAGTATCTTCGCCAAAATGTTAACACCTTTGGGAATTAGTAGATTTTGAAAAAAGGTAGTCCAATGCAAAAGCATCCCGCGTTCATTCGAGATTTGGGAAAAGACCACACCCCAAAAGGTCTGATGTAGACAACCTACTCTAATGCTAGCATTAGTGGCTACTTTCACAGCTTGAACCCATGACACACCGAGACATCTTTACCGTTGGCCATTGTTTCATTTTAGTAATTCTATTTTGCTCAGACTCTTCAACAATATTGATGGGTTTGTATCAGATACTCCAAGGATAGTGCATTTTTAGAGGATCCAACATGGGCGCGGCAACAGTTTTGCAAAGCCGAGCAACATAAGCTCCAAGGCACCCCTATTGATTTGACACCTTTCTAGTTGTAGTTGATTTTAGCCTACTTGAGCTACCCATAATTGTCTTTTATGGGTTTACATACAACACAAGGACATAAAATCTTACACAAACTCTATGTAAAACAAGCTTATGTTATCTTAATGGCAATGAAACATTTCTAAGTCCATTTGGGACCAAAATGCTCAAACAAGTCATGAACCTAAAAATACAAGACTTTCACGAAATCTAACAAACTCAAGACAAGTAAAAGTCTCACCTTTAGATGAACATGACAATACAATAACATTCATAGTTGTATTGTTGGGTGGAAGTTGCAAGCTGAGAGGATAAAGCTTCCCATTCAAAGGGCTTTTCGTACACACAATAATTTCTTCAAGCCCTGTTGCATCCGCCAATGTCTTAGTAAGCTCCTCAACAGTATTTCCTTCAAAGGATATGCAACGTTCCTCCATTTTCTCATCAATTTCTCCAAATTCATCAGCAATATAGTAAAAGATAAACCTCCCGTCTCCCAACTTAGCTGAAGAATTACATGACTGCAAGACAAATGGAAGAAAATTGAGTACCATAACAAAATCACTGAATTCACTAGAGGTGGCAAAACATGGCATAGCTCAAATCTGGGCAAGTCAAAACGGATCAAATCAATAATTTGGGTCATGATCCAACTAGTCCAGAATTTTGTTTGATCAAAATAGGTTGAATCAAGGTGGGTCAAACGACGGGTCAAACCCAACCCGTCCTACCTCCTTTTTTGTGGGGGAAAAAAAGTGAAAGCTAATATGTTTGTGAAGAAATTAGGCCCATAGGGTGATGGTCAAAGATCATATAAGGAGACAAACAGTATTGTGGGAAAATTGACACCCCTCCAGAATTGCCAAGCCAATTTGTGCGTTGACAACATAATATGGGTGCATAACATTGGGAAACACAATAACATGGGCTCGACTCTAATTGATCTAACTCAACAACAAAAGTTAGCTCATAAGAAGAGAATTGTCGAAACAAATAACTTAAGCCTCAACCACTGTGGGGCACATGACAATATCCTTCTTAAATTCTTTCAAACTTATATAATCTCCAATCTCCAAAACTGATTTTTGTAAGTTTGCCTTTAACTTGCATTTTAGACCGCTGCATATATTATTTTAACTCAATAATCTAATGGGTCATTTCGCTTTCAACCTGTTGGCAAGTATGTTCAAAACTTGGAAAGCTTCAATGAATTACCAAAAAATAAGTTGATTTTGTTAGCTCGAGAATTCACATTCCAAGTAAAGTTGGAAACTTTAGTACCTCTTGTCTAGAAAAGCTGGACGATTCTGAGGAAACAACAGAGGAAGATGTAGATTCAGAAGCACATGAATCTGAAGGAAAACCCAATGGTGATGGTCTCTTAGGAACAACAGAGGAATCACCCAAGAATTCAACAACATGAACATCCCAAAGTACCCAATCTTGTGTAGCCGTCTGATAAGGAATATCATGAGTCACAGTGTTTTTCCATGGAAGAATTCCACCATTACCCCTCAAAAATTGCCCATATCGAGTCCTAAGCTTCACTTGATTCCCTTCTCTGATGGGTTCCCATTCGATTGAAGAATCGAGTCGATTAGGCAGAGTCTGCAGGACTTTCCGACCAGTCATACCTAAAAGAGAAGACTGATTTGATGCTGTGAGGTATTTGCCATAAAAGCTTTTTAGGCGGATAATGTTGTCTGTTTTCTCGACAAACTCGACAGTCCATTTTGCATTTTGTGAAGCACCGTTACGGTTTTGGATGACAGATTCTCCGTCTTCCAAAGCTGTTAAGTACTTGTAATGGCGACTCTGTAGACGAACAGCTTTTGCTTTTTGGAAAAGCTCCATGGCTGGTCTTCTAGTTAGAGGACTCTGTCAGAAAACAAAAAATGTTTAACTAACTCTTTTCATTTTGTTCTTTATAACTGATGAAACGATTAACAGCGAGGGCGTGAACCAAAAGTTTGACGTTTGAACTATGGAGAAGCACACTAGATGCATTGCATTGCAGATTTAGTTAGCATTGCATTGCATTGCAGACAAATAAGGATTTTTGAGTAAGTAGAAATAAAACTCAATACATGCATTGCAGATTTAGTTAGCATGAGATGTGAGCAGTTGATAAGAGACTAGATGGGGATTGCAACGTCTAAATGTAAACAATTTAGATATCTAGGCTTCTATAGAACTCTTTTTTTCCACCAGTCATGAGTAAAATTTAACTTGTTATAGTAGCAAGTTAATTTACTTTGTTGTTATATTTACTACTTACTTCGTATGCTTGTAATTAATAAAAAAAAGTTAGTATTTCTCCGTCCCATTTTAGGTGACACTGAATTAGTATTTCCCCGTCTCATTTTATGTGACACTGTTTGACTTGGCAAGGTGTTCAGAAAAAAAAGAGGACTTTTGAAACTTGTGATCCAAAATAATGTTTAGATATTTGTGTGGTTGTAAATCATTTCATTAAGGGTGAAAGGAAAATTTTAAAGTTAAATTATTTCTAGTTATAGAAAGGCAAAATCCTTTTGGGGATTGACTAAAAAAAGGTGTCACATAAAATGGAACGCAGGGAGTAACTTTTTTCCAACTTTTAGGAAAAATTATAAAAACAATAAAATATAACGCTAAAGAAAAGAACCTTAAGTTGATGTAATTATAACAACATACTCACTAAAATTCCATAAGTGGGGTCTGAAAAGTTGTGAACTGTAGACACTACCTCGTGAAGATAAAGTGACTATTTTGGTAACGCCCTCAACTCAAACATTACAAATCAAGTTGTTATGAATAGAAAAAACAAGATTAGAGAAACTAATATTACCTTAGGTGAGAAAGAGAGACTTGAATGCATAGACATGGGAGAACCCAAATCCAAGGTAGAAAGTTCATCGGAAACCGATGAAAAATTGGAAACCATAGTCAAATAATCCGTCAACGACTCATCTTCTGGCACATCGACAGGTTCAACGTTCCACAAAGTCCAATTGTGTGTAGTAGCACTATAGGGACTATCATGAGTAACTCTATTGCTCCATCTTAGTGTCCCTCCACTTGCACTCAAAAATTTTCCACCATAACCTCGTAACTTCACTTGAAATCCATACCTTAATGGTTCCCATATAATTCTCACATCCTCCATATTTTCCGGTGATGTTTGAAGAACCTTCTTTTCTCCTGCTAAAAAATGAGTCATGACATTAATGACGGATTCAAGATTTTTATTTTATGACTTCGGAATTTTCTGAACTCACTATTTATTTGACTTTTGGGTCACAAATAGCAAAACATAGATGATAACTACTATTTGAGGATAGATTTTCGACTCCTTTGGAGCTTTTATTACCAACATCCTTATCATAAGTAAAAATATATGTATATCGATAGTGTAGATAAACTAAATCATTCAAAAGGTATCTATCTATCTATATATAACTTTCCATAAAAAAATAAGATCGATAATCTTGAAAAATGAAAACAAGACAAGTTATCTGTCATAACAAGTAAACTAAATCATTCAAAATATATCTATCTACATGTAACTTTCCATAAAAACTAGGATCGATAATCTTGGAAAATGAAACCAAGACAAGTTATCTGTCATAACAAGTAATTAAATGTGACTTGATAGTCTAAAATATAATACACTTCATTCCAATTTACGCGGAACTTTTCATTTCGCGGGAGAATTTGAACCAATCTTTTAAAGCATAAATTGAATTAGACGATCAACTCAATTTTCAAAACTAAAATTTAGATATCCAAAAACTATAAGCTGCAACACCTGTGAGGCTCAAAAGGAACGGCTCGTCTGAAGCTGTGAGGTACATGCCGGAGCTACTCCTCAGCCGTATAAGGTGGCTGTTTTCAGGGTCAGCAACCTCCACCAGCCACCGTGCTTTTCTGGATAAGCCGTTTCGGCTTTGCCGGATTGTTCTTTGATCATCATCAGCTACTAAGTATCTGTTTAAATGGCTTCTAAATCTTACTGCTTTAGCATCATAAAATAACTCCATTACTACTAAACTTTTGTTAATTATGGATTAGCAATGGGATATCATATATATATATATATATATATATATATAAACAAGGAAATTATATGATTTTTAAGAAGAAAAAGATAGCTTTTGTTTGATGATTCTTGTATTATAAAAAATATTGGATAATGTATTACTCATGGGTTAAATTTAATATATATTTGTATAATATATTAATCATGGGTTGAATTTAGTACATATATTGTTAAGTCTTCATTCTATAAAATAATTTATTTAGTTGTTTACTAATAGTGGATAGTCAAATTTAAATCAAATTACCAAAATATTTCTAGTCATTTACCAAGAGTCTATTTGACCAAGATTTTGAAAATTAAGTTAAATGGTATTTATCTTTTTTTTACTTTGAAAAAATGTTTATTTCAGAGAATTAGGAAATCAATATTTTAATTTAAGTAATAGCAAAAGTTGGAAAATATAGTTTTTTTTTTTTTTGTAGTACTTTTAAAATGTTAGTCAAAATATAAATTATGGAATCTTGGTTAAGTACAAATTACTGTTATAATATTGACTAAAGAAAATTTTCAAATCAATTAGCAAATTATATATAAATATTAAAAAAATATTTCATCAAAATTCTCTTTTCATAATATACATAATTTTATAATTATTAACTACTTAATTACTTTCTGGTGTAATTATTAAAGAAAATAATACAAGTAATAGCTGTGATGAATGCACAGGCTAAAGGATATGAATCGTGAAAGCGTTAGGCCGAATCTCTTTTTTGTGTGGAGAAAAGGGGTGGAATTAAGAGTCTTTCTAATGTCTAATAAAGGGATGAATGCCCCAAAAATCGAGTTTTCCTTGAAATTCAAACGTAGATAAAAGATATGCACCTTTGGTCATATTTTAAGTGATTTGATTTAAAAAAATATATAATTTTATACATCATCATATAGAATATTCTTTGCGTATTTCTTAGTATAAATAAAATCTTAACGCTTTATGAATTACAAACATATATAAGGTTGACTTTTTTTAATTTGCTCGTAATCGATTCTATGATTGAATAGTAAAAGTGTTATTTATCGGTAGAAATTCGAAAGATTCTTAAATAAAATGAAATTAAATTGGATATGTTATTGTTATTATCGTCGCTATTATATAAAATTTATGAAATTAAAGATCATGGCTAATGCTTGAGCTCCTCAAAGGGGTGGGAAATGGTGGAATATATCAATATATGAAAAAGAATAAGCCATGGAATTAGTAAAACTAATTAAATTAAAAATACAGACTTTTGAATTAATTGAAAGAACAAATTAAATTTTTAATTGTTGTCTGAATCATGGTGTAAAAGGGCAAAAATTTGGTGTAATTATCCACGCCTTTGACAAGGATGTGAGGGAATTAATTAGTCATTAGAAATAAATAAAGATAAAAAATGAGAGAATGTTTTAGGTAATATTAACTTTAATTATGTTAGAATATTGATATGGACATATGATTACTTTAGTTGTTGTTTTTAAATTAAATGGTTGTTACATATCGTTTTATAATATATTATTATATTGTATTGTGTCTATCATTTTAACGAATATAACTTTTGATGTGTTTCGTCACTTCATAATATTATGCATCAGCATTTTGAAGAATAAACTTAGTATTGCAAAAAAAGAAGCAATCAGGAGTCCATTGATGATAATGGGATGGGGAAAGCGTGAACCCAATTCCTACGATAATGAATATGAGCGCAATTGAAATTCCTGGGGTGTTATACATTTGTATATTGATAAGATCGTGTACTATTTCTTGAAGCTCAATCTCTCCCCTGGATGAACCATATAGCCAAGAGAAACCATGAACCAGAATAGAAGAGCTTGCCCCAACCAGTTGCTAAGGAAAAGGTAGAACTATAAATACTATCCTCTTCTGGTTGTGCCATTACCAATCGCAGGTCACCCTCAGTCCGGCCGCCCCTTTTTTGATGTCAAAGACCAAAAGCTACGCTCAAATTCGAGGGAGGGGGGGGGGGGATACGAGATATAGTTATTATTAAAAGAAGTCAAGTATAAGGTAAAACCTGAGTATTAATAAGGACAAGATGAAGTAATAATTGCGATTACACCAAATTAATCGTTATATAAAATGACACTTTCCGTTACTTATTATTACATTATGATAAATTTAATTAATGATACAGCACAATTAAATTTAGATAACAATCAAAATAAATATTATATCTACGTAATAATAGGTAGCAACCACCCGAACAAAATGTTAATTATAATCATTTTGTATCTAGATATAGTTATTATTAAAAAAAAAAGTAAGGTAAAAGGTAAAATGTAAGTATTAATAAGGACAAGATGAAGTAATAATTGCGATTACACCAAATTAATCGTTATATAAAATGATACTTTTCGTTATTTATTATTACATTATGATGAATTTAATTAATGATACAACACAATTATATTTAGATAACAATCAAAATAAATATTATATCTAAGTAATAACAGGTAACAACCACCCGAACAAAATATTAATTATAATCATTTTGTATCTAGATGATCCGATTAATTTAGATTTACAGCGTATGTACTCTATTATCATTTTATAATACATTATCACATTGTATTGTATCATATTGTATCGTTTTGATAAATATAACATTTGATAGATTTTATTGTTTTTCATCACTTCGTAATGTCATGCACCAATAGGTTGAACTTTGAAGAATAAATTTAGTATTACAAAAAGAACAAAAAAGTAGGGTACGAAATATAGTTACTATTAATAAAAAATCAGGTAAAAGATAAAATGTGAGTATTAATAAGGATGAGTGAGACAGTAACAATGCGAACACACCAAATCAATTGTCATATAACATGACACTTTGCGTTGTTTATCATTATATAACAATGAATTCAGTTAACGATACAATACAATTAAAGATAACAATCAAAATAAATATTATATCTAACTAACAATAGGTAACAAAATTCTAATTACTTATTAAATTAGAACAACATTTAATTAATTTTTTTTTATCTTACTCCTACAATTAATATAAACTTTAGAAGTTCAAAACAAATTTTGAAGATCCAAAATTCTTTTTTTTAAGAGGCTAATTAATATAAACAAAGAGTAAAATAGTAAAATTGATTAATTTATTAATAATTTTTTAATTATCATAAAATAAAAAGTGTCCATCTAATATGGGATATTAAATTCAAATTTATTTTGAAAAAATTCATAATATTAAGAAGTAATTAGACATTTTTTAATAAAGTGGTTTCTTATTCAAAATTTAAAATCAAGATATTTGATTGACACAAATAATTAAAAAAAGTTACTTCCACTTTATTATCATAATGTTTGTTTAGAATATTTGGACTCTTGGAACAAACGCATGATTCATGAAGTTGGAATATATTTTGAATTTTATCTGTATTTTTTTAAATTTTATATCTGAACTATCATGTATTATTATCGAAATACGTTTTAATAATCAGTTATTTATTTTTCTTACTTAAAATAATACCATTTTTCAAGTAGAAAAAGTAAAACATTCGATAATTAAGATGTATTTTAATAAAGATAATTCATCTAGAAAACTCACATATTTGATAATTTAAATATGAAACTTAAGAAACTAAAATAACTTAGGTATTGTTTTTAATCCAGTAACTCTTTTTCATATGCTTTTGATTAATAATAATGATTTTATTATATAGTTAAGAGCAATGTTTTGCTAATTATTTGTGTGAAATTAGACTAAGACAACTTGTCTTTGTAAATAATTAGTTGGTTAAAATTATTTAGAACTGTAATTATCCCATTTAAGCATATATCCGGCCAAGAAGAAGCCACAGGGCAAAAGGCCTTCACAAATGTTAATTTGAGATCCAAGGTGTGTGGTGGTTACGGAGAAAAAATATTTTTCAATTTTCTCGAATTTCTTAAGAAGGAAAATGATTTTTTTTAATAAAAGTAGAGAAAATAAGTTATGCAAGTGGCATTTAATATTAGTATAATTACGTCCTTCCCACTTTTTAATACCAGCTATCTTCAAACTCACCCTGTTAGTCCCCATCCCCACCGTTGCACCGTCCCACACCCCTATCTTTAGTTTCATTTTATAATATTTGTTTAGATTATATATATTACCCCTCCTTAAAAGCTTTCATTTTTTATTGTCTTTGTGACTCAAACTCACAACCTTAGGATTAGGAGGGACGCTTACGGTCTAAAAAAACTCTCTCTGGTCTTTTAGATTATATACAAATACTTTTACGATAATATTTTTTTATATATCGAACACAAAACAAAAAAATAAGAAATCCACTTATTTTCCTAAAAGGCATTTTTCATTCCTAAGTACTTAACACAACCTTTGACTGGAAATTTTACGCTAATAGTCGATCTTTTATACTTCCTCTGTTCACTTTTATTTGTCATATTTGACTTGACACACTATTAAGAGGTGGTATATAATATATTTGGATTCTTGGAACAAACGCATGATTCATGAATTTGGAATATATTTTGAGTTTTGTTTATCCAAAAATAATAATAATCTTTTAGGTTTTTTTAGCAAATAAATAAACAACATAAGATTTTAAACAAAAAGATAAATAAATAAATAAATAAATAAGGATAATGATGAGCGTCAATTAGATGAGAATAATCACACCGCTCATGAGATGTTTTGATGGCATTTTTCACTTTAGTATATCAATATTTTTTAATTTTATATCTGAACTATTATATGTTATTATCAAAATACGTCTCAACTATTAGTTGTTCATTTTTTTCTGTTTAAAATATCATTATTTGTTCAAGGAGAAAAAGTAAAACATTCGATAATAAAGATATATTTTAATAAAGATAATTCATGTAGAAAATTCACATATCTAATAATTTAAATATGAAACTCAAGAAAATAAAATACTTAGGTATTATTTGTATGAAATTAGCATATATCGGGCCAAAAAGAAGCCACGGGGCAAAAGGCCTTCACAAACGTTAATTTGAGATCCAAGGTGTGTTTGGTGGTTGGGAATAAAAATATTTTTTAATTTTCTCATATTGATCTGGTTAAAATTTTTAGAAAATATTCTTTAAAAAAGATAAATTTATTGAGAATGAGGAAAATGATTTCTTTAATGATAGTAGAGAAAATAAGTTACGCAAGTGACATTCCTTTCCACTTTTCAACACCAGCTCATCTTCAAACTCACCCCGTTGGTCCCCACTCCCGTGGCACTGTCGTCCCATATATATATATATATATTATCCCTCTCAGCTAGGAGCTTTCACTTTTTGTTTTCTTTGCGACTCAAATTCACAATCTTAGATTTAGAAGTGAGGGACGCTTACTGTCCAAAAACACTCACTCTCGTCTTTTAGACTATATACAAATGCTTATAGGATAATATATTTTAATTTATGTACCAAATATTAAAAACAAAAACCATTTATTTTCTTAGAAAAGCTTTTCATTCCTTGGTATTAAGCACACCCTATGACTGAAAACTTTACGCAAACAGCCAGTCTTTTATACTTCCTTCATTCACTTTTATTTGTCATATTTGACTTGACACACTATTAACAAAATAATGATTGATATAATCATTTTATCACAGTATTCTTATTAATTGATGTTTAGTATTAAGTTCTAAAAAATAATTTGAAAATAAGTAACTAATACTAAAGGTAAAAATTTAAAACTAAATATCAACTAATATACTGTGCCAGCATGTGAATAATGTACCTTCAAATCAATATTATATAGGGTGAGCGCTACTATTAGCATGCGAATATTAAAACAAATCTATGCCATTTTAAAATTAAAAAAAATGAAAGTAATGAAGTATTTAAAAATAAACATTTTTCCCCTTTTGAAATATAAATGTGGTTTTCCCTAAATTTAATTGTTTGGTTCCAATTTCCATCACTTAAGCCTTTAGGGAATGAGTCTTGTACCTTCAAAAATTAATTGTGAAAATAATGTACCAATTGTTAATTGAGGACCTACACCATTAAACTTGGTAAGATTTAGATATATAATTATTTATGTTTGTGAGACTTTTCATCAAATATAAAAAGATTAGTTGTAAATTATTGCTATTGTGAGCTGTGGTAGTTCAACCATATATAATGCAATTGACTAATTGCCACCTATATACGAAATATTTAGTTTTTAAATTTTATACTCTCCGTTCTAAATTAACTGAAATGTTTTAGGCTTTTTTTAATGTTCAAAATATTTGAATTATTCAAAGTTCAAAGTGAGTGTTTGAAACTTTTTTCGTTATTGAAAATTTTTATTTTTTTAGGAGATAAATTACACTATATATTTATGATTTTACAATGGACAATAGTAAAAAATATGATATAAATTTTATCTTTGAATGTTCTTCTTAATGCACGTATTACCACACAAATTTAATTAAAATAGAACAAAAAAAGTATAAATTTAAATATCTATTTATGCACATCTAAAATTAAAAATCATAAATAATATTTGAGATCAAATTAAAAAAAATTGTTTATACATTATGCATTAATTATTCATGTTAAACACAAGTTGACCCTAAAGTATGTAACATGCAATATTAATTAAAAAGCCTTTCTGTTAAACCCTTTAACAATAATAATTTCTTTGGTGCTCTAAGGATCTCTTTTGAGCATACTAAAAATCTTATAAAAAAAAACATCAACCAAGCAATGTAGGCAGATCTTGTCACTACCTCGTAGAGGTAGAGAGGCTGTTTCTTGGGAACCCTCGTAAAAAAGAAAAAATCTAAAATTTTATGTCAAACACTTGTTTAATGACACCAAAAACTCCACCAGATTCCTTCAATTTTCAATTATTCTGTGAATAGTATGATGATATTAACATCAAGAGCAGATATTCTAACTATTATATCTCTCTCAGGTCTCAGCACTCAATTTATATACAAATGCTTAGTATAAACAAAAGAGATATATGTTTTACTGATACAAAAATCCAGCTACATCCATCTACTGCAACAATCCGCCTTCAAGTGCTCCGCGAGTTGGCGCCTACAATGGCATCCTTGGTTTTGCAGTATCTGTAGCCTCTGATAAGAAGAAGTTTAACTCGTTAGCAAAAGAGTCGAATTCAAGTACAGCAAGATTAGCTTCATTGTGTATGGGATTCAACACTACTACAGTTATGTAACGGGAAGAATGATGAGATCGGGTGGCAATATTAGTTTCAATCAGCTGGAGAGTACAAGGAATACTCTCAAACTAATCGAAAATGAGCATTTAAGCCATCAATTGACAGCCAAATTGATGCAACACAGTAAGCATAAGACGAGCTTTGAGTAAAGGGGCAAGCTCGGTGCATTAAAGCTCTCGCTATGCGCAGGGTCTGGGGAAGGAGCTTTAGTGCACCAGGCTTGCTCCTTTACTCAAAGCTCGTCTTATGCTAACTGTGTTGCATCAATTTGAGGAAGTCCCTTAATTGTCTATGTGACGATGGTTAGAAGGCAATCAGGGGCTGGAATTGTGACGCTTCATTCAAGAACAGAGGCGTTGATGACTCAACGAGACATTAAAGACTTGGTTAATACTCCATGTAAAAGAACCTCAAGTTATTTTGATTGCCATAAACATTATAAGTTATGAACCAAAATTCTTAAACAAAACCATGGACCTAAAAATTCAAACTTGCACAAAACGATACTAAGTTCAAGACAAGTAGAGCAGTAAAAATCTCACCTTCAGATGAAGATGGCAAAATAATAACGTTCATATCTGCATTGTTGGGGGGAAGCTGCAAACGGAGAGGATAAAGCTTCCCATTCAAAGGACTCCGAGTACACACAGTAATATCCTCAAGCCCAGTTTCCTCCTCCAATCTTTTCTTTAGACCCTCAACACTATTTCCCTTGAAAGTTATGCAAAGTCCCTCTGTTCCTTCGTCAATTTCTCCAAATTCATCCGTAATGCGATAATATATAAGCCTTCCATCTGCCAACTTAGGCGGCGAACTAACAAATGAATCACTTGACTGCCAAAAGAAAAAACAGATAATTGAAGACCATATCAAAATAATTATTAAATTCACATCCCAAATTAACAAGTTCAACCAACACTTCTATCTATAAATCATAGCAAGCAATAAACTAAGCTGAATTGAAACAAATAATAATACTAATCATCATCCAAAAGGGTAAGAAATACTCATTAGTTGAGTGACTATATGAAAAATCAACTTTGTATTTGTCCATAACCATAAGGAGGCTCCAAACTAAAAAGTAAGCAGCCTAATTTTAAATGACAACTAGAGGGATAAATTTAAACATCTCTTCGAAATAATTTGGCACATGAACTCCATCCATTCAACGCGGGAGCTTTCTTAGGCCTTACGAACAAAGAGAAGTGTTCAGGGACTAATAATCCCATGATTCTTAGCTATACCACATCCATTATTCGTACAATATTAGCTAATTCCACAGGTTTCCAGATTTGGGAAGAATTACCTAGTAACTTTTTTTGTCAATGTTAATTAACATCTCTTGTGCTCTTACAAAATGATCAAAGCAAAACGACCTTTTTCAAATCTCTTAAACGTAAAAATGAAGTTCTCCGTTAACGATATACTAACTGAAAAAGGTTTGTAAGTGGCCTACAAAACCAATTTTCCCGGAAACAACCCTTTATAAAGTCAACAACAGGTACAAGACAATTTGCTAATGGCAGCTATATCAATGATTCCAAAAGTACAGTGGAAAAGAGTAAATCCAGTGCACTAAAACTTCTGTTATGCGCGGGGTAAGGCTCGACCATAAGGATATAGTAAAGGGTAAAATTAAGATACCAACAAATCGAACCCTAAGCAATGATTAAGATAACAACTAACTGAGCTACAATGATTCCCAACAGAAAAATGGTTCCAATATAACTTATGGGCAAAATTAAGATACCCCATAAGTTCAAAATTCAAACTTTTTGCAAAAAAGGCAAAGA
Organism: Solanum rostratum; assembly: GCA_029948455.1. NCBI lineage: Eukaryota > Viridiplantae > Streptophyta > Magnoliopsida > Solanales > Solanaceae > Solanum > Solanum rostratum. The sequence continues at coordinate 10,017,225 of CM057046.1, forward strand.
AATCATTAAACTTAAAGATCAAAAATTAGAAAATTTAAAGTAGTACCTCTTGTCTAGAAAAGCTGGGAGATTTTGAAGAACCAGTAGTCGGAGAACTAGATTCAGAAGCAAATGAATCTGAATTAGCACTCACCACCGTCGCCGGCGCCGGCGCCGGATGAGTCAAGATTTCAACAACCTGAACATCCCAAAGAACCCAATCTTGAGTTTTAGTCCTCTGAGGAATATCATGAGTAACAGAATTTCTCCATGGAGGAAGACCCCCATTTCCCCTCAAAAATTGTCCATATCTCGTCCTTAGCTTAATTTGTTGTCCTTCTCTAACGGGTTCCCATTCGACTGAAGAATCAAGACGATTAGGCAAAGTTTGAAGAACTTTCCGACCAGTCATACCCAGAAGAAACGGCTGATTTGAAGCTGTTAAGTATTTGCCATAACAACTCTTCAATCGAATAACGTTTTCTGCTTTTTCAACGAATTCAACTGTCCATTTTGCGTTTTTTGAAGCCCCATTACGATCTTGAGTTACTGATTCTTCATCTTCATCAGCTGTTAAGTACTTTTCATGGTGACTCTGTAAACGAACAGCTTTTGCTTTGTGGAATAGCTCCATTGCTGATCTTTTTGGTGAAGAATTCTGTCAAAAATGATGAAATTATCAGAATTTGAGATGATTTTAAACTTGGGGTTGAAAAAAGATTGGATATTCTTAGAGTATTTTTATAGTAATTAGGAGGAAATGATGAAGAAAAAATTTCTTGAAATTATGACAGACAGAGGACGACAGCCATGTTAAATAGGGCGACACGCTTTAAGACAAAGCGCGTTATATGTTTGACACGTGAGAAAATCAATGTTCACACGTGAGAAATATAAATTTTTATTTTTTTTTACTAATTGAAGTTTTACTAATTTTAGACATGCTCAAAATTGAATCCACTAAAAAACAAGAAAAAAGCAATGGAATAATTGTCTAATTACACTCTTTTACTAATCATATATTTACTATTCGCATTCATTCTCAAAATTTTAAAATTTCTTCTTTTCTTCGAAGACACTAATTCAGTAATCTGGATACATTAATATTGATTCTAGAATTATCTCTATGTTTAATGTATCATATTTTAAATGTTACATATTGATACTTAAAAATCCTAGTTTTGTTTTTGGAATTGAATTAACATATCTGAATTACTAAATTAATGTATTCGGATTGTCATATTTTTCTAAGAAATTTTTGTAAATTAAAAATAATAGAAAAATTACGATTAACTCTTTAAACTGTATGATTTATATAAATTATAAAAAAAAGGGTAGTTTTCATATTTTGGTTAAATTATTTAATAGATAATTATAGTTAAAAAAAATTATATTAATTGATTGGTGTAGGTGCAAAAATAGTAAATTGGCCTAACAAAAAATCTACTACAAATTTTATATTTTCAATATATATAACTTAATTTTATTTTCTATGATGAAGGTTCTAGGTAACTTCCTCCTTGATCTAAACTCTATCTTGTGAGACTTTAGGTCAAAAGATTTGACTTTTAATACTTGAAATTCTTGATATTTGAATTGTATTAATCTAAAAATTGACCTATCTTATGTTTACAATCTAGTATAACATAAATAAAAAGTTAGGTTCAAAAATTGTTATGAAGATACCTATATGATATTCCCTATTTTTCTACTTATTTTTCTGTATAAATATTTGTGTTAGAGTTCGATTAATCTAAATTCATATATTATACTATTTATTTTAAAAATTGATATTTTCATCAGAAAAATTTATTTTTTTCAAAACTCGAATTCAAAATTTCTAATTAAGAAAAAAAATAAATAAGTAATTATCACATAAAGTAGTTTCTTTTATGAATATTCTTTATTCTAGCCTAAGGCTTCTCAATTATAATATCATAAATGATGAGGCAATAATCAAAAGGAGGTCAATTTTGTATCCTTCTCCACAAATCTTTCTTTCATTCAAATTTATTATTTTTTTAAAAACTACTCTTATCCAAAATTACCCAAAATGCTTAATAAAACCAGCTACACCCAATCATTTCAAAATACTTTCTTAAAACAATTTTTACTAATATAAAAATAAGTTTTTCCTAAAAACTTAACTAAATCAACTCTTTTAAAACTTGACCAAGGAGATTATAAGGCAAAAAGTTGAAATACTATAAATCTTTATAACTCCATTTGTAAGCTCTTAGCTTGTATAAACAAGGCAAACTATCTAACTAACTTTACCTTGAAAGGGTAAAAAGAAAAAGTGACTTGTTCAATACACTATACTAGTGATATTTACTTAACTAACTACTTGTTGAGCTAGCAATAATAATTAAGTATTCTTTCATCTCATTTTAATTATCGTGACGTGTTTTTCGAAAGTCAATTTGATTAATTTATAGAGATAAGCATAAAAAAATACACCTAAACCTATTGAAAGTGTGAGTTTCACACCTAAACTATTACTTATTAGTTTGAGAAACACGCCTCTATCTTAAAAATAAAAGAGAGAGTGTAGTACACACATCATAATGAGAGTGTGATAAAAGATAAAAGCGCGTTTCTCAAACTAATAAGTGATAGATTAGGTATGAAACTCAAAAAAGGAAATAATCAGGTGTGTTTTTGACACTTATCTCTAATTTTTACAGTTAAATCATGTTAAATTAATTTGATATTTTAAAGGAAAAGTTTAGATATTCGAAACCTATATAAATAAAATATATTATTAATTGCAACTTTTTTCATATCAATATGATAAAAAAATATATCTTAAAATATTCATCAAAATCTATATAATTTTTCTTTGAAAATAAAAATTATGACGATTAAAATGGAACAGAGAGAGTGTATCCCTGATTTCTCTTTCTCAACTTCCTATTTTGTTATTTGTTATTACGTAGGAAAGACTACTTCCACTTAATCATATCATATATGGACATGAAAACATAAAGTCCTACCAAAAAATATTTATTTCCATTTAGCTAATAATCGAAGAGCTACCACTAAACACAAAGCATATGCTAGTACTCTTACCGTCCTTTTTTTAATTGTCACAATTTTTATTTTAGAGTTAAATTATAAATTTTGATTAATATTTTAAAATAAATATTTTCATCACATTAATATGAAAAAAATTGCAATCAATAATATTTTTTTATATAATTTTTGAAATATCTAAATTTTTATTTAAAATATTAAATTAATTTAATCTAATTTAACTTTAAATATTAGATAAATTAACTTTCGAAAAATGCAATATGACAACTAAAAAAGGACGATGAGAGTAAATTAATTATCAGAATCATGGATGGATTAGAAGATTTGAATATTCAGATTTTCATACCTTAGCCATCCTAGGTGAGAAAGAAAAACTTGAATGAATAGACACCGGAGATCCCAAATCCAAGCTTGAAAGCTCATCAGAAATCGATGAAAAACTTGAAACCATCGTTAAGTAATCCGTCAACGATTCATTTTCCGGCACATCGATAGGTTCAACATTCCACAAAATCCAATTTTGTGTGCTACCACTATAAGGATTATCATGTGTCACTTTATTTCTCCATGGTGGTGTCCCTCCATTTGCACGTAAATATTTTCCTCCAAAACCCCTCAATTTTACTAGAAATCCATCCCTTATTACTTCCCACTCTATTCTCAAGTCCTTAGTATTTTCAGGCAAAGTTTGAAGTACCTATTAAAAAATATGATTAATTAAATAAATAAAATAATATATATAACTTTTAGATAAAATAGTAGCACGATTGGGCATGATACTTTTTCTGTCTTATTTTATGTGGTACCTTTTGATTTGACATAATATTTAAGAAAAAAAAAGAAAGATTTTTAAAACTATGAGAATCGTTTCATTAAGCATAAAAAAAATTTAAAGTTATATTGTTTCCAATTGTTTAAGGTTATTTCTAAAGAAAAGATGCACGTAAAATGAAAAAGATGGAATAATTCATAAGTGAAAATCTGGATTCTAATTTCGCTGCCATTCATTTTCTCAGAAAAATATATATTTGATCCAAAAGAATAAGTCGTTAGAAGCGAAATCAGAATTTTATGAAACAAATTCATAAAAAAAACACAACTAAAACTAAACCTTAATTTTTTTAAATCCTTTTATCATTGAATTATTTTTTTCTCCTTTGTCAAAAAGATTCAATTGTTTATATAATAATAACAATATAATAATAAGTTATCAAATATAAATAACATATAATATAATTTTTCGATCAACGTATTTCATTTTCGACGCGTTGAAAAAATAATTAAGTAAATAAAAATATTGAAATGGATGAGATAATTAGTATAACTTGACTTACCTTTTTCCCGGTCATGCCAAGAAGAAACGGCTCGTCGGAAGCCGTGAGATACTTGCCGGAGCCACTTTTGAGCCGTATAAAGTGGGTGTTTTCGGCGTCGACAAGCTCAACGAGCCACCGTGCTTTTCTTGATGAGCCGTTTCGGCTTTGTCGGATATTTTCTTGATCATCATCGGCTACGAGGTACTTGTCTAGATGACTTTTTAATCTTACAACCTTAGCTTTGTAGAAAATTTCCATTAATAAATATGGAATTAAGTAAAATTTTTGAAGAGGAATAATAATAATAATGGATTTAAAGGAAAAGGGGTTTAGGAATCAAATATAGAAGAATTAAATAATTGTTTATATAAGGGGAGAAAAGATAGGTTTTGTTTGATGGTCTTTGTATTCTTTGTTGAAGTGATTAAGCAAGATGCCATAGGGACAAAAAGGTCCATTTTATTGTATTTATTATTGTAAAATGATGTAGTATATGGTAGACTATTATTCATTTTATGTATTTTTCTTATATATGGTAATTTATGAATAGTCAAACTTTGATTATTTTGTCAAGTGTTAAATAAATAAGTATATAATATTTAGGAATTAAGATAAATTGTCCATTTTAACCCATGCTTACTCTTTCTTCTGTTCACTTTTATATGTTACTATTCTGACTTTCGAAGTCAACTTGACTAGACTTCAAAGCTAAATTAATTATTTGATATATAAAATTTAGATAGTTGAAAACTATACGAAAAATGGTATAAGTTGACTAACATCTTAAAATGTTAGTCAAAGTTCATATAATTTGGCGTCGATAACTGAAACAGTGACAAACAAAAGTGAACGAGGGAAGTATAATTATTTATAGTTGAATATTAAGTAATCTCATTGTAAATATATATTTTTCGCACATGAAATTTATAAATTTGAGCTAAAATTAAATTATTAGGAGTACTTTAGTTATTCAATTAGGTAATTATGATTAGTGTAAAGATTATGGCTATTAGTTGAGTTCCACATAATGATGGAGATGTGATAAGAAAATAGGAAGAGTGAAGGGAGACCGTTGAATTCAATAAATAATGAAATTTCGAGGAAAAAGATAAGTAATAAATTATTTATTACTAATAATCATCCACGCGTTTAAAGGGTGTGAGTGAAGTCTTTTTGGGAAAAAAAAAAGAAAAAAAAAAGAAACTTCTACTTGATATTTCCACCATTTTAATTTATTATATCATATTAAGTTTTGTATTATGTCTAGATCATATCTCGAAAATTAGTTCAAAGAAAAAAGATCGCGTAAGCCTTAAAAGCACATTAGGAATTTCGTCCCCTATTTATGTGTGTTTTATTTTGTAATCTTAAAATGTCAGAGAAAATATTGATCGTAATATAAAAAATTAATACTACTAAATATTAAAATAATTTTTTTTTAAAAGACAAATAGATTGAAGGAGTAGTAACTTGAATTTAATGTAGTAAAAATATGATATAGCTTTCATTGTATTTGTACATTATTGTTTTTGTTAGTATTAGTACATTGTATGGTCCATAAGAAGGTAAAAAAGGTTACACATTGTGTGTGGCATTCTTAATTCTTTTATTTTTTTGGTCCTATTCATTGTATACTTAGGAAATTTGTGCATATATATAAACAAAAAATATACTAAAAAGAGACTTCCAATCTCAAAATTTGAAATAATTATTTTTTGAATATATAAAGCGAAGAATCAAAAACACATTTAAAGTATTGATTTAATATTAAGAATAATTTAAAAAATTATGGAGTTAATAACGAATGGATAGCATCTCTAAAAAAAATGATGTCATTTGTGACGTTGTTCGTCATTTATTTTTTAATAAAAAATAATGGATAGTGACTTTATGTTCATCATTTTTTGGTGAATTTTTGCATCAACTATATATGTTTAATATGTAGAGACAGCGTCCATTGCTTTTATGGTTTGTTGGGATGGTTGTTATGTACAACAACAATAACATACCCAGTGAAATCACACAAGTGGGGTCCGGGGAGGGAAGAATGTGCGTGGACCTTACTACTAACTGTTTCCTAAGAACACTCGTCTCAAAAACCCATAAGCAGAATAACCTAGATATGACAAAAAGGAAAGGAAAGGGAACAAAAAGAGCGACTATTAAAGAAAAAGACATGTCAATATGTAACACACATAGGACAGATAATGACAACACATGATATAAAACACGCCTACTCCTGCTACGTAACTATACCTCAATGCCAGACATCCACCTAACCGTACTAGCCAATTAGCCTGCTATTCTATTTCGCGACCTCCACTCCTTTCTATCTAAGGTCATGTCCTCGGTGAGATCCAGTTTCGTCATATCTTGTCTGATCACCTCTCCCAATACTTCTTCAGTCTACCTCTACCCCTCTGTGTAACTTCCAAAACCAACCTCTCGCACTTCCTAATAGGAGCATCGGTACTCCGTCTCTGCACATGTCCATACCATCGTAGTCTCGCTTCCCTCATCTTATCAGCCACCGGGGCCACCTCTAGCTTCTCCCAAATGGTCTCATTCCTAATCTTATCCCTCCTTGTGTGACCACACATCCATTTCAACATCTCCATCTCTGCGACTTGCATCTTTTGAACATGTGCATATTTTATTGGTCAACACTGGGATGGTTGTTATGTATTGTTTCATAATATATTGTATTGTTTCGTAATGTATCGTTTCAAGGAATACAATGTTTGGATAGATTGTATTGTTATCAGTTGTTAAATAATGTCCTACATCTGTAATTTGATTGATAAACCTCCAAGAAATTCTAGGTTATATGGTACAACTACCATGAAAAAATAGGGTAAATGATAAAATAAAATTATTAAATAATAAATAAAGTCAAAAATGAAAAGAAGATATTAAAGTAACAACGCAACCACACCAAATCGGTCGTTACATGAAATGGGTCTTTTCGTCATTACCTAACGATAAATTTAAACGATACGATGCAATGATATTTAAATAACAAGCAAAACAAACATTGTATCTAAACTAACAATACAATACAACAGGTAACAACCATCCAAACAAGGAGTTAATTAAAAATAATAGTTTATAAATCAAGTAATAACGACACCGTCCATTATTTTTAATCAATTTTAATTTTATATTTTTTTCACAAAAGCAAGGAATAGTATCACTTAGTCGGTCGCTTTTGATCAAAATATTAGTCAAATATTAAAAAAAAACGACATCGTCCGTCACTTTTTATAAAATATCTAAGAGACAGATCCATTTTTTTTCATTTTCATGACTCTTCCCCCCTCTCTCTCCTACTCTCTTCTTCTCTCTAAATTTCCCTAATCATCACTGCCACCTCCCAGCTCTCGCCGCCTCCGCTGCCTGCTACTACCGAGTTGCTGCCGCCAGCCTCCTCTACTTCACCCCCAGCTCCCCTCCAAAATCCATTTATTCTTATTAAGGTTAAAACTTTAAAGCTTCATAAACTTAGAACTTTAAAGCTCAATTTAGAACTTAAACTTATGACTTAGAACTTAAATATCATGAATTGTAAAATTTTGTAGTTGAACTTAGAAAAATTATAGGATTGTATTATTTTATATTTGAACTTTGTAACTTTGAATATTAGAAGTTTAGAACTAATCAATTTGAACCTGAACATAAAATTTGAATTTTTCAATCCAGATATAGTTATGGTTCATTTGTATCATAAAATAAATTTAAATCGGGATATTTTGTGTGAGTTGATCATGAAAAGTTCGATGAATTGAATATTAGAACGATGAATACGTAACACGTGAGGAGGAAGAGTGGGAGAATGATAGACTATAGCTAGTATGTAAGTTAATTTATTCTTCTAACACTAATTTTATTCAATTTATAATTTTTATATATTATAATGTATATTTGCATATAGATGTCATCGGGTAGTGATAGTGATAGATCTCATGATCATCTTCGAGTTAGCCAGTCTAGTAAGACTGGCTAATAGGCCTATATATCCCAAGGATATTCCAGGATAGTTTTCTTCTACCTCGGAGCAGCGTTCTAATGGTACACATATTCATGTTGCTCCATTTTGGAACTGGAGATTATTTAGCGTATCATAGTCAGTATCGTCAACCATGTGGCACTTTTTTTTTTTTACAGTTCTACATTAATTATTCATGAACTGACATGTTTATTATATGTTTTGTTGGTGGTATCCTTCGAAGGATGCTGCTAGGGCTCTAAAAGAGAGCATTAAGAGGTTTTATACGGAGTCTTATCGTTCTTGGGGCAAGATTCCAGAGAGAATACGCCAGGCGATATTTAATGAATTTAAGGTATATATGTAATTAGTTATATATTTTTTAGTTAAGCTTATTTTTTTTAATATACTTTAATTTATGTATAATTATCTAACGTTGCTCACTTTTTTTCAGACTATGTGTACTTCGGAGTCGAAGTATAATATGGTCATTGAGACTACATTTGAGAGGAAGGCCAACAAAAGACTATCTAGCTGGTTAAAGAAAGCCCAGAATACAAAAACACATGATATTTGGCTCTTATCAAATGTTCGTGAGGAACTGAGTCAGAATAGGAACACAGATGAATATAAAATTTTGTCTGAACAAGTCAAAAAAGCTAAAAATAATTTTAGGGGTGGCTCGTTGCATATCCGAGGTGCAAAGAGTGACAGGACAATTACGAAGAAGATGCTAAGTTTTTAAAATTTTAACTTCTAATTCATATTTTTTAATAAATTTGATTAAATATTATTTTATTAATATCATCTAAAAGCATATTTTTATTTGTAGAAAAAAGCAACAAAACACACTCCTCTTCATAATGAGACTTTCAAGAGGACTCGTGTGAAGAAGAAGCTTAATGAGTCGAATCCGGATAAGTGGGTGGAGGAAAAGGCCGAGCAAACTTATGTAAGTTATTTAATTTAAAATTTTAAGATAAATAATACATATACATTATGTATATATTTGATGCTAAGAATGAAAAACAACCTCGAGCAACTCAAAGAACAAGTGCTCAACCTCGCTAGTTGGCCTACTGCATCTGATGTTTCAAGAGGGTCCACTCCTACGAAGGACATCGAGAGTAATGAAGAAGATGAATAGATAGACTCCATCCATAGCTTCACTTTTAATGAACATTTTAGATTTTTTAAACTAATTTTGAAGAATTTATAAGTCTTTAAATTATGTTTATTAGTGTTTTCGAATGTTTAATGAAGTTTGTAATTATATTATGTGTATTGTATTTCTTGTTTAGTTTGTTATGAATAAGTTGAATTGAATTGCACTGCCAATTTCTTCTCTGTTTCCTTCCCTGTGATTTTGACTGTTTTTTCTTCCTTTTTCCATACTTCAGGAGGAAGAGATCGTCGGGTTCAACTTCCACTGGTGATGATGATTTTTTCTCGAAAATAATATATTCAGTTGAATCTGAATATCCTAATAATAAGATTAAATCTTTGACAAAATGCAATCCGTCGCTGTTGGCCGTCATTTTTCAATTTTTTTAGTAGTGTTATTTTGAGATTTGTATTTGAACTATTAGATGTGTGAATTTCCTACTAAATTATCAAGTGTGTGAGTTTTCAACTGACCTATTATCATATGTTTATTGAAACACACTTCAAATATCAGTTGTTTACTTTTTCTACCTAAAATATCATCATTGTTCAAGTAGAAAAAATAAATATGATAGATGAGATGTGTTTCAATAAGCATTAATTTAGTGATAGTCTACTAGGAAACTCACAAACATGACAGTTTAAATATAAAACTTAATAAATTAAAATACTTCAAATATATTTTTAATCGATCCCCGTTTTCTTTTTCTGTACCCTATATTACAGTGGTCGTTAACAAAGTAAAATAAAAATAAATTATTTGCACAAGAAAAGATTGTATCTTTATGAACTAGCCTTACTTAATGTCCAAACAAAATAACATATGTCAAAAGAAATGAGAAGATTACACAATTTTTTAGCTAAAAAATAATTGAGTTTGATGGAGAATATGTCCAAATAAGTGTTAAAAACTTAAGTAGACCTCCATAAATAATAAATTTGGAAGACACAATTATTAGTAGTATTATATCCCATGTCCTTGGACATCTAAAATGAAAACTTCACAATAAACTAGCATTGAGAAAGTAATGATTTGCTTACTCTTTAATATAGATATTAATAAAATACCAAAAAAGTAATGAAATATTTACAAAATATGAACATGATAATATAATTATGATATTGACCGACAAACAGCTCAAAGTAACAATGTTAAAGAATAGTATACTATAACTCATGTTCAATTTTAGTCTAGACTGAACTAAAGTTCGATTAATATGCGTTGTATTTTATAGAGAACAACTTTGTGATCCAGTATTATAAATTTTTTATGAACTTTTGTTAAGATTGTATAAAGAATTGGACAATTTTGATCGTTTTTAAAACTTATAGGATTTTTATGTTTATGGGGCAAAACATACAACTTTAAAGTTCAAAGAGAGAAGTACTAAAAACACCCTCAATCTTGACACGAATTATTAGTTTCGTCCCTAAACTATTGATAGGCTTAAAAATATCCCTCAACTTGGCGAACTAAGCATAAATACACCCTCGAACTTGGCACGAATTATTAGTTTCGTCCCTAAACTATTGATAGGCTTAAAAACATTCCTCAACTTGGCGAACTAAGCATAAATACACCTGGTACAAATTATTAGTTTTGTCCCTAAACTATTGATAGGCTTAAAAACATCCCTCAACTTAGAGAAGTACGCTTAAGAGAAGTAAGCTTAAGTACACCCTTGAACTTGGATAGTAACCATGCATGTTTAGGTGATTGACAATATATATTCTGATAAGTAAGGGTAAATTGAGATGAGAAGCATGAGCTGAGAGTCTTTTTGCTGATAATGTATGCAATGCCATGTGAGTGTGAGCTTTATTTGATAAGTTCATCTTTGTGCTAATTCAGAACTTGCCCTGTTATTTTAAGTTAGATTGTAGATTAATTGAATTAGGAAAGGATTTTAGGCCATTGTTCTTAAATAGTCCACTTTAGCCTAAAAATGACCAACCAATCCAATGATATATCCCTTGTTCCTAATGTTTGAGCCTAATATGTACCTATTCTTTCAAAATACCTGATTAACCCAGTCTTATCTATTGAAAAATCCTGAAGTTGGCCTTGGTCCTTCTTTGAACATTGTGTACCTTGACTGAGGCAAAAGCCTAAGTTGAGGGTGGCTACCAACAGTGGCCCTGGTTCTGAGGATGGATAGTGTGCACCTCAACACAGGCCAAAAGCCTAAGTTGAGGGTGGCTAGTGTAAGGGTAAAGCAGGTGAGTTAGGGATACAAAGAAAAAGGAGAAAAATCATGTACTGGGTGCAAAAAAAATGAAAGATGCCTTAATTGAGAGTTAAAAAGCCAAATGAAGTGTAAAAACAAGGCAAAAGGCTGAAAAATAAAAAGAAAGCACCCCAAAAAGCTTGAAATAAGATAAAGAAAGAATAAGGTGAAAATAACATTGTTGGTGGGGCAAAAGTATAGAAGAAGGAAGTTTCAAGGAGGGCCTTTAGTTACTATCTTTCCAAAAAATTATCACACCAAAGCCCCTTGAGCCTACATTACAAGCCTAGAAACTTCTAAAGTGATCCTAGTCCAATTAGTTGAAGGTCTGAGCCATGAGTATAGGGCAAGCCTATGGTATTAGTCATTATGCATGAATGTCTGTTGTGAGAGTGAGTGAACGTTGTTGCACAGTCCCAATGCTAAAACATGAAAATATCATTGAGTATCTTAATATGGGACTTCATCTGGTGAGGGCACTTGCATTGCATTATTAGCATTAGACTTGTTCAGTGATTGTGGATTGTTGATAATGTTTTGCGGGTCATAGTTGTATTGTCACATGCACCAGTTTGCATTGGTTTGCTAAATAGCTATCTAATTCTGTTTTGAAAAGTTGGTGTGGGTATCCGAGTTTGAGATGTATGTCATTAAGTTGAGGTCTATGTGTGACTATATTATCTATATAGATTGAATCCGTCGGTTGAGGACAAGCAACAATTTTAAGTTGAGGGTGTTAATGTGCTGGCAAAATGCAACACTTTTGATGCTTAAAACATAGGATTTTGTGTGTTCTCAATGCAACTTTAGTTGTTTTTTATGTGTTTTTGTGTTTAGGTGTGCAGGAATACAGGTTGGCCATGATTTGGGAAAAATTACAGAAGTTGCTGATTTTTGATGCTGTGCGAGACCTTCTATGAGTCGTAGAGCATTTTACGAGTCGTAAAGGTGTTTCATGAGGAATTCCAGTGAAGGACCAAGTTTCAAAAGTTAATTCTATGAATATGTAGACGAGTCGTGGATCATTATACAAGTCGTAGAAGACCTTTCGTGCCCTGAGGATCAGAGAAGTGGACTTGCAAGAATGTTATCAGACGAAACCCCCTTTATGGGTCGTAAACTACTTTACGAGTCGTGAAGAGGTGTCGTAAAAGAGAATTTCAAAATTCCAGCAGCTGATTACAAGACCCCGACTATGAGTCATAGAGGACGATACGAGTCGTAATGTGCTTTCGTGGAGTTTGCCGACTAGTTTTCCTAATTATTTGTTTAGGATTTGTTTTTACTTATTATAAATAGGTTTTTAGGATTATTTTTCGAAAGGAGAGAAGGAGAGGCGACCAATGTACGAAAAGTTTAGCTTAGCTTAGGTTAGTGTCCACAATACTCAATATTCATCGAGAGAAGATTGTGAGAGAGTCTTTGTAAACACTTGTGGTATAATTCAATCTTCAAGCTTGTGATTTTCATTGACATTGGATTTTCTTGTTCTTGATTCAGTTGTGTAAATGTTTAATTATGTCTTCTAAATTCATAATCTCTTCACCTACACAAAGCATGAGTAGCTAAATCCACAACTAGGGTTGTGGGAACCATGAAGAACTAACAAAGTAAAACTGAATAATTCACGATTCTTGAAAGGTGTATATGCATGTATTAATTAACTCTCTTCGTTTTGCATGTTTTTAGATGGTGGTCAACATTAGAACCCGACTAGTATTATTGACTGAACCAAGGTAGTAATGAATAGGAAAATAGATTAATTAGCAGGATTTGATTGATGTGTTCTTGTCTAATCAACCAAGCTGGGCCAAGGGGAGGTTATACTGGGACTTATAGGTAATGGTTAGTAATGCACACTACGGAGATGGGCCAAGTCGCATAGTGAAATTCGCCTCTCACTTTTGACCAAAGGGCTTGGTGAACTTAAATTACTGTCTTGCATGCTATACACTAGACAAGAATTAGGTTATCCGGTAATATTGAGTTGGGGAATCACGGGGAACACGATACCCTAGTTGCTCTTCTTTATTGATCTTTCTCTCGTGATAGTTAGTTAGTCTATTTTTCTCATTGATTTTTGTAAACCCCCGACCTCTTTTGGGGAATTGAGTTGATTAACTACTCAGATTGCTTGTTGGTGAATTTTTCTTGAGTCTATGTATTCCTTGTGGGTTCAACCCCAACCTTGGTTAGGTTCTATATCTTGACAACGACCGCTTTATCCTCTAAAAAGGAGGTGTAACTTGGGTGACGATTTTTTTTCGTACGATTTTTTTATTATTTTTATTGAATATTTTAGTATAATGCCATAATCCATATCATATTTTGGTAATTGAGGAAGATAGTTGTGTTGTACATGGATTAAAAAATATTTCAAGTACAAATATATATTTTGTATGAAGACTTTATCGGAAAAAATTTAAAAAATCCAAGAAAAATGAAATATTTATAAAAATTAAATTCGAGGTTAAAATTTTTATCTTTTGTTGATTTGATTTATAGATTTAAAACTCTGACATATTGATTTGATTTGGTATTTGAAAACCTCAAACCAACTCAAAATATGCACAATCTTACTCAAAGTTGAGTAGACCAAGAATTTGATACAATCGGCAAAATAAATGCGTGATAACTTAGTTTGCCTGTAAAATTTCACCCATATGCCAGCTGACTCATCAATTTGTGATTTCTTTTGATAAATAATTAGTGATACTTTAGATATCGAATCAAATAACTAATTACTCCCTCTGTTTTAAAAAGAATGATCTGATGTGACTTGGCACGAAGTTGATGAATATAAGGAAAAAATTTCAATCTTGTGGTCCTAAATTAAAGTTATGTTAAATACATCAAAATGTTATTTAATCTTATGACCTTAAACACACTATGTGGAAAGTTGAAATTAAAATTTCATCAAAAAAGATAATGAATCATTCTTCTTAACATAGATAAAAAAGAAAGTATGCAAGCCATTCTTTTTTAAATAGAAAGAGTAATTTTTTTTTTCTCAATTTAATTGATTTATCAATTTAGTGCTATTTATCTATTATTTTTTACACCTCTAATAGGGACCATCATATATGTCTAGGTCAAAAAAGATTTTTAAATATTGTGCATGAATGGGAATGATGGATAGAACTTTGCCTATTTGGAAAATTTCAAAGGGAAGGACAAAAGCATGAATAAAAGAGAGGAAATGTACATAAGTGGATAAAGGTAGGTGTGGTAGGTATATGCACATATCATCTTATGTGTGATTGCACTTAGCCCTCAAACTCTTGATTTTTTAAAGGTTAATATTTATTTGTATTTAGTATTTATATCATATCAATAAATACGTGATATGTGTGTATTATTAAAGTATTATTATTTATTACTTAATCGTGATATTAATATATTTTTTTTATTAAATTAATAAAGGTAAACTCGATGCACTAAAACTTTGACTATGCACTTCTATTGTACGCAGTCTTACCTTGCATTTCTGCAAGAGGTTGTTCGAAGGCTTAAACCCGTGACAAATATGTATCAAATAAGAACTTGCTTATACCAAGTGTAAATATTATATCAATTAATGCATAACATATATTAGCTATAATTGTCATTACTTAATCATTATGAATTGATATATAATCTCATCCTATTAAATCAGATAATCATGATAAGTTAATATAATTTGATGTGAATTTCTTGTGTCTCAACATATGTTTGTCCTTTTAGTAATCACTGAAATTTGGATTAAATAAACTTTAAATGTTGACAGTATGATTATCACAGTTAATTGTTTTTTACAATAATTCAATTGCATAGGCATATAATAAAAGAATATAAAATAGTTTTTGAGGTGGACATGATGGATTAGGACTTGTAATTAACAGAACATATCTTGATTCAAATTTGTGATTACAAATATAAAAAAACTCATTTTTTTTTTTAAAAATGTATTTTAATTTCAACATCAGGCTTAAGGTTATAAGATTTAAAGACATTTTGGTATATTTAACATAATTTTAATTTAGAATCACAAAATTAAAAAGTCTCATTTATTTTCTTAAACTCCGTGTCAAATCAAGCAAGCTCATTCTTTTTTTAAAAGGAGGGAGTATTAAATTTGTGATTTTTTTTTATCAAAAAAATTAAGAATATTTTAGTAATTTTAAAATTAAGAAGTACCTTATCAACACTTCATTACCAAACACGTTGATTGCCTATTACTCCCTTCGTCCATATTTACTTGTCTACTATACTATTTTAGGATATCCAACAATCTCGTACAGTTTATAAAATCAAGAGATAATTTTACATTTAGTTCCTAATTTGCTTTAATCCTTAATTATAGCTATTTAAAAATTTAAAATATTATATTTATTATATTTAAAGTGATTTGATAAAATTAGGGCACGAGTAAAGATGAACGGACGGAATATTGATTTCACCCCTTCTATCCAAACAAGTATAAAACACAAATAGCTATTTTAGAACTAGGAGCTTCAATTCAAATTTTGGATCTGCCTCTGATTTTAACATCAGGATGTAGATGTGAAACTTTGACATTGTTAATGCTTCTATGAGGACTAGTAATGGAGTTGTGTCAATGAAATTTTGACTGAGGTAAAAATTCAATTTGAAGGTGTAATTCATCATTGTTTGAGTTTTAGTTATGCTAATTCGAGGTTCAAGGATGTCAATTTTTGATAAAGTTTAGTTTTACATATTCCTCTATTCATTGTACATATTCCTCATACTCAATACATTTAAAATACTAACAACATATTCTTTGTCTATATCATTTCATAATATAGGTTCTGACACTTTCCATCCAGCTTTTAGTACTATTTCTAGATCAACTAGCAGTCTAATTGGTGAGTTCCTATGCTCCGAAAATGACTATGTTTTTTATTTTAGTATCTCTATTTTTAGTTATCGATTTTGAAATTAGCTAGGAACTTGAAATAACAACTCATTTATGTAGTAGAGATTTTCAAATAGACAATTAGACTCAGCTTGTGTTGTTCGTTCAAATAATTGTCTATCTTAGTATGAGCTCTTATGGATATTTTGATTGTTGGTTCCACTTTTTTGTTTACGTCCTATTTTATGTTCATCTTAGTGTCATGCCATGCCATGAAGTTAGCTTGGAGTCACTGGTGACTCTAAGTACCGTATTTCGACTAGCAGATAGCTTCGGATCATAACAAAAAAAAGACTCTCCTATTGAAAGTTATGTCATTAATCAATTTAAGACAATTTACTCGAAATGAATATCAATAAATCGAATTCATAACTTTAGTTTGAAGGTAAAAAATGCTTATCAATCTATATGATGTGCTTGAGAGAAAAAAACATGATCTTTTAATTGGATCAACCACCAACACGAAAATCACTTTTAATATAAGTGTACCACTTTCATAAACCACCAACAAGAAATGTGAACAATAAATAAAGCCATAGTAAACAAAAGGCACTAGTGTTAATTAAATAGTCAAACAATAAGTCTTGCAATATGATGACTTAATTGTACCACTACAAGTTTTAGTGGAGATATCTGGGATTTCTTGTGGACTAATATTTTAGGAATTATTTATCGGGTATGATTTTTTTTTACCCCTTTTTAGGAGCTTTTACTTTTTTACTTTCTTGGTGATTCAAACTTACAATCTTCAAATTGAAAGTGAGTGCTTACCATCCGAATAACTACCTCTTATCTATTTGTTATGGTTTTGCTTTTGATAAATTTTAGTTTTAGGCCTTAATGAAATTTTACTAAGTATGTTTAATTATAAATTAGTTAATGTATGTTTTTGATTCCTTATTAGATATATTCAGATTCATGTAGGGGCGTTTGACTATAGAAGTCATTAATGTTGTAAGGAGACTACTGAAGCATCAGTACAGAGAGAGGAAAAAGAACTTGTACGTGATGTTCATTGATCTAAAAAAGACATATAATAAAGTTCTGAGGAGGTTTTATAGATATGTGTATAGGCTAAAGGAGAGTACCTTTTGAATATATTAGGATGATTAAGGACATGCATGGCATTGGCAAGATGAAGGTAAGGAAATGGAAGGTGATTTGGAGAACTTTCCAATGCAAGTTCAATGACATTTCACGTACAACTGACGCGGAAGTGAGGTTTGATACTCAAGTCATCCCAATAAGAGAATGTTTCAAGTATCTTGATTCTATTATTCAAGATAATAGGAGATTGACAAGGATGTCACACACCATATTTATGAAGGGTGGATGAAATAAATGCATGTGTCCAGTGTCTTATGTTATAAGAAGGTGTCGCTGAATCTTAAAGGTAAGTTCTAAAGAGTGGTGGTTAGACCTATTATGTTACATCAAGCGAAGTGTTGGCTTGTTAAGAACTCGCATGTTCAGAAGGTGAGGGTCAATGAAATAAATATATGGTCATACTAAGAGATATATGATTGAAAACGAGGATAATTTTGGAAATCCACTTCCCTCTATGTAAGTTGAGCTTTTTCACTTTCCTAATTAGGTTTTGCTTTTGCATTGTTTTTCACCTTTCTAGAATAGTCTTGTGTTCTTGTCATTTTGTTTTAATTTTGTGGGCTTCCGGGTTAAATTAATAAATGGGCCAGGCGGCCAAAATTAAAAAAAAAAAAAAAAAAAACTAATTCATGCCTTTCTGAAGTAAATTATTACATTCATATATCTCTTTATATTTATGCCCTCTAATTAATTACAATTAATACTCTCCTAATTTATATGTTATTAAACTTTGTCAGTTGACATCATGTCGACCTCAAAGCCACAACATATGATATCGATAGGGTATGATATACTGACGGAGTATCATAAAAGATATTGATAAGGTATCAATATACCGATAGAGTATCATAGAGGATATCAATAGGTAATAGGGTATCAAGATACAATAATGTACACAGAGAATAACAACAGGCTTTTCTGTGATACCTTATTGATATCATATCTTAATTGTTTCTTATTCATTTCTTAGAAAAAAAACTCAATCCAATATGATACTGATAAGGTATTCGTATAACGATGGAGTATCACAGAGGATACTGATATGGTACAAATATACTGGTAGATTACCACAAAGGATTGAGCTCAGTCATATATGATATCGATATGATATCAATACACCGACAAAGTACCACAAAGAATATATTTTCTACTAATTTAGAGTGTAATAATTTTTTTAATTATTTCTTAAAAAGGAGCTCAATTCTATATGATAGCAGTAAGGTATCAATATACTGATGGATCATTACATAGGATTAAGCTCACTCGTATATGATACAGTATAGTATCAATATATTGACGAAGTGTCACAAAAAATATATTTTCTACTAATTTAGAGTTCAATAAATAAGATTGTGACTTTAATAATTTTCTCTAAATTATTTATCATTTATTTCTTAAGACAAGAGCACAATCCTATATGATATCAATAGGGTATCAATATACTAAGTATATGATACGATAGAGTATCACAGAGGATTAATTCATAGCAGTTACGCTGATGTCATACTAACGTCATGGGCGAAATGAAAAAAAGGAAAAACTGGGATCAAAGGGTAAATAGTGTATGTTGTGGTTCTATTAAGGGTAAAAAATTTGGGTTGAGTCCAAATTGAATAAATAGTTTCACAAAGTGGGTCAATTTTGTGTAGTTTTCCAAATTTAAAATTGATAAAATAACACAACTAAGCAAATATTTGTTAATGAATTACTTAATATAAC
This sequence comes from Solanum rostratum, assembly GCA_029948455.1. Classification (NCBI taxonomy): domain Eukaryota; kingdom Viridiplantae; phylum Streptophyta; class Magnoliopsida; order Solanales; family Solanaceae; genus Solanum; species Solanum rostratum. Next base: position 10,036,674 of record CM057046.1, read on the forward strand.
TATAGTTTCATTCAATTACAATTCACCGCTACAGTTTAATGAGAATGACTATTAATTTCCAGAATTTGTATATTGACAACGAATTATACAAACAGCTTTGTATATTGACAACGACCTACTTATCTTGTTTGTATAAAATTGACAGCGAATTATACAAAAGAATTTGTATATTAACAGCTAACTACTTACTATATTTGTATATTTGTAACGAATTATACCAATAAATTTGTATATTTGCAGCAAATTATACAAATGGAATACTCATTGCAAATGAAAGTATAACTAAAAAGCATAACTAGACAAACTGTAGCAAAGGAGCATAATTAAGATACTTATTAGTAGTTATTTGTGAAATTTTCTCTTTAAAATTTAATTGAAAAAGTCAAATAGTTCCACCCGAAAGTATAAAGTGCTTTTTACAAATAATTCTGTACTCGAAGCTTAAAGTTGAGATCTGTAAGAATGTAAAAGTACTTACCATTCCATCGTAAATTTTGATGATTTCATTTTAACCTCAATCAAATATTGTCCAATTGGCTACATAATCTACTCTTTTTTTTTTTGAGAGGAAGTAGATTATGTTAAACATCTTCATTTTTATGGAAAGTAAGATGTATAATCTGTTGTATTTCTCCCTCTGCCCCTTTTTAGTTGTCATATTACATTTTTCGAAAGTTAATTTAATTAATTTTCAAAGATAAATGAGTTGTTAGTCAAAGTTAATTCTTCAAATCAATATAATGGAAAATTACATCATAAAATGTTAGTCAAAGTTTATACAATTTGACTCTAAAAATAAAATTACGACAACTAAAAGGACACAGAAGGAGTATATTCTAATTACCCTAACGAGGGGTGTTCATTTAAAGCATGAAAAAGGTTGGTACTCCCTCTGTGAGTAGTATATTTCTTGATCATCTGAGGCTTCTCAGGAGATTTAGAGAGGTAGTTGTTGTCATTCGGCTGACTCTCTTGTCATGTTTTCTTTCTGCTTTGTTCTATTTGAGAAGAAAGACAGTTATGACTAGTGGCTTGTACACGTGATAACCAAATCCTTGGGTGGTATTTAAGTTTGTGAAGATTTCTCTTTTTAGTTACCTATTTTATTTAGTACTTCCGCACGTCATTTCGATTTCTTATTGGGTTAGGCTGACTTGTTCTGGTGGGTTTGAGCAAGTGTCATCACGTCCATTTTTTAATCGTGACATTTGGCACAGCTCTTAAGAAAAAGTAATTAGAAGTATCGTTTAACTAATACGTTCCTTATAAACAATTAAATTTTTATCTTTATACATGCCCTCTTAATTAAAAAAAAAAATCCCTTTTACCCCAAAATAAATGGCTAGTTGTTATATATCTTTTAGGTAATGTAATAATTTGTTCTCCACAAAAATGCCACATTTTCAATTTGAGCGTCACAACACCACACCAACTCACATCTAATTTAATCACCTCATTTTTATAATACTAAAATATTTCATGAATCACACATAGAAGAAAGGATAATTTGAGAATTGTCTTAGAACAACGTTTTCGTGTTGTTGATTCCTAGGTGTAGCGTTTCTTCCCCTATGTTGCCTATTAGCGCTAGTAGAATAGGATTGACCCGTAATACAGAACTTCTAGGCATAATCTTTCGCTTAATACTAAAATCGAGAATTAAAACATAACATCTGAGGTTGCATTAATCGAGGATATACGACAGAAGGGATTGTTCTATTTCCAAAAAGCGTAGATTTTTTTTCTCGAATTACGTGTTTTTCTCCTCGTAAGACTGAGAGAAATGAATAAATAGAAAATCAACAACAAAAAAAAAAAATCAAATCACACCATCTCTGTAATAGGTAAATGCCTTTTTTTCTCCTGAAGTTGTCAGAATTACTCGTAATAAGATATTTGCTACAATTGAAAAGGTCTTGTCAATAAAATTTCCATTTATCCGTGATCTAGGCATAGGTAGCAATCCATTCTCGAATTCTTTTCTACGATAATTACAAAGTTCTGAAAGTCCACTTGCCTTAGTCGAATCAGATCAATCAAACACTTGTGTCTTTCCCTTTTGAATAGAATTCGTAGCATCACGATCAATCAAACACTTGGTTGTTTCATAGGTTTATTAAAATTATGAGTTTTGGTTGTTCATAGGTTTTGTTCTAGAAATTATATTATGGGTCATTATATATTTGAAACTTTTTTTATATTTGTCCTTTCATTTATTGAAGTTTTACATTTTTTAAAACATAGCTTCATTTATGATTTTACAAAGAATAATAGTGAATGTATAATTTAAATTATGTGATAAAATTTAAAATAGAGGAATTATGGACTTTTGACATTCACGGGCTATTTAGTATTACTCTTAAGGTTGTTTGGTAGAAGGTATTAGGAAAAATTATTCATATATTATGTATAGTATTATTTAATGCTATGTTTAATAGAAATTTTGGGCCTATGTATAATTAATCCATGTATTAGACTATTAGTTAATACCTTCCATTTGGTGGTGTTAGTAATACATAGGATTTAATACCATGGAATTAAATATATAAAGACAAAAATATCTCTCAACTTCTTTTACATTTTTTTTATTTTCTTGAATTTATGTTTTATATTTGTAGTTTTGTACTAGTAAATTTATTTATATAAATTAGCTTACAAATTTTTTATTTATTTGTTGGTTCATATTTGCATAATACAAAAAATTTAACAAATTTACCATGTCAAAATTTTACATTTTATTTAGGATAAATTTTATAAATGACATACTGTAAAGTAATAATTACCATCTATCCCTACTCTTTTAAATTTTACTAAAAATTTCTCAATTTATAAAAGCGTGGATACATTAAATCTCAGACTAATACAAAAATAATAATTCATTAATTAACAGTTTCAGTTGAGCGAAAAAGGGAAGTAAATCGTGATTTATCCCTAAAAACACGTAGATCTAATTTATGTGAAACTTTCCATTTGTAACAGCTTTTCAAAAATTTTAAAAAAAAGGTAGGTTCGCAACTTCTTTCCACGATGAATGTGTCTATATTGTTGCGGCATTCAGGGATCTGGGAAAGTGATGTTACTTACCAACAATACAAAAGAATTGAAAATCAGATTACAAAATCAGACTCCTCTTTTATACTTGATACAACAATTGCACATAACCTATTTTTGTGTCATGACTGATTGTACTTGAAACAAAATAAACATAAACACATATATAAATAAGCATAGTCCATTCAACTTATACAAAAAAGTGCACATTAGTTTTTGTATCATGAATAATTGTATAGAGATAAAATCATAACAGTGTATTAGATACAAAATAAGGATATTTTCAATCATGAATATTTGTATTTGAAACAAAATAAACAGAAAAACACAATTATTGTATCACAACAGTGTATTAGATAAAAAAACAAAAAAACTTCAGATAATTGTATATCCTCTCTGTTGTACTTGATACAAAAAGGGGACACATAACCTGATTTTATATCATTTGATTAAAAAAATTAACAGATTCACAATATGTATCATGAACTGATGTAGACGATCAAAATTTTACATATATCAAAGTGCAATATTGCAATTGTTGTATTCGATACAGGAAAATAATCCAAAAATTTGTATAAAAAAGAGATAAGTGTCAAAAACACATCTAAACTATCCCTTTTTTTGAGTTTCATACCTAAACTATTATTTATTAGTTTATCTAAATAAATGATGATTTAAGTATGAAACTCACACTTCCAATAGTTTAGGTATGAAACTAAAAAAAAGTGGATAGTTCAGGTATATTTCTAACACTTATCTCTATAAAAAAAAAATCAAAATCTTAGGTAATCAATTGCCCCCATTTTTTTTTTTTTGGGGGGGGGGGGGGGGGTCTTCACTTTGACAGTTGGAGTAGATGTTGTAATTTTCTTCAATTTCTTCATGTACACTTGATCGTGAATCTTCTTTGACCTATTCTCTGCCCAATCAAGATTTTCATAGTCATATGTACGATCAGAATTTGGTAATTGGATAATCCTAATAGTGAATGAAGAAGCATTGCCCATGAGTTATAAAAAATATCAAAAAAAAAAAAAATGAAGAAGAAGACAAACGTACACTGCAAAGTCGAAGAGCATAGACGAGAAAAGAGATATGGTAAATTTGAATTTCAAATTTGACAAACGTCTTCATGATTTTAGGCGAGAAATTTAGGGACTGAAGTTGGGAAGTTAATATGTTTTAAATTTGAAAGAATTTGGGCAAGAAATAATGTAGCCGCGTAGGAGGTTTTTAGGAGGAGAAATAGGGATTTTTTTAAATATTTTGATATGATAGGGAAGAATAGTAAATAAGGTAAAAAAATATGTGTAGTTAGGTAATTTTTCATTTTATTTATTTTGTGGATTTATATTTACATAATATACAAAAAAAAATTGACATTTTTATAATTAATTTAGTTGTTGATACAAAGACCTAATTGAATGGTTTTTTTTTGTACAAACCAAAGTTCAATGACTATGTTTGATATATTCTCAAAGTTGAGTGACATTTTAAGATGTAAAACTACAACTTGCAAACTTTTATGTATAAATATAGATTGTTTATTCATTTTTACAATTGTTTGTCATCTTTTCGATTTTAAAAGTAGATGATCTATCTTTATTAAATTGAAAATTTGTGTTTCATGAGTGATCAATTTATTAAAAATCACAATTATTTATTTTCAAATAATTAAGTCAGAAAATAACAAATATGGGGACAAAGTTATTATTCTCCTAGCTAGTTAGAAGCCATGACAAAATAATTTATACATTAAATAAAAAATTCCATAATAATCCAGGAACATAATTGAAAAAAAAACTTATTTTCGAGTTTTAAACAGAACACAAAATTAAATAGAAAATAATAAACCAAATACTTGATAAAAAATTATCTCTATATTTTTTAAAGAATAACAAACAAAATTTTCTCAAAGATCTTTCTTTGGAATGATTCAACACCTTTTGGTTTGGGGGGTAAACAAAAGTTATTCACATAAATTTTATATGTTGTTTGATTATAAAAATCTTCACATAAGAATTAGCATAAGTTTGGTAATTCTTTCGTCTTAATTAACGTGATATATTTAAAATCTTAAGACTTAAACAAGTTAAATTTTTATTATAAAATTTTTATATATTTTTAAAATTTTAAATTATCAATTATTGTGGAGTATGATTTATTTTTACATAATTTATAAATACATAAATTTTATTTTAAAATTTTTAAAAATTTATACGTAAATTTTGATCAAACTTAAATTGTTTAATCTTTAAAAAAAATGACACATAAATTAGGAAAGAAGTAATAATATCAGATTGATTTTTTGTTTTCACATAAAATATCTTACAATTTGTTAAAAGAAAGTATTATATGGACCACATAGTCGTTTTATTTTATGTACATATTTAGAATTAATTTATTATTATATTATTTATTGATCTCATCCTTCTAGAAAAGCTAAATGATATACTTAAATGAATGTAGAATAATTTATCTGAATAACAAGGATTTTTTAAAAATAAAATAAAATTGGGAAGGATCAATTTCCCCTTAATACATTTTTTTTCATTTTTTTAACAGGACATTTAAATTTAAATTTTAAAATAACTAAATTCAATATTACTGATTCTTGCATTATTAACCTAACTCTAACCAACAATCGAACAATCCTTTATGGTCTACTTTGCCATATATTGAGTCAATTAATACTAAAGGCATGAATAATCCAATTATTAACAGTAGGTAAATTGGTTCGGGATTAAAATAGAATTTTTTGGAAAAAAGAACTTGAATAAATTTATTTATTTTTTAAGTAATATTCATGTTTTTTTTTAATCAAGAACTCTATATCATTTGTTTTTGGCTTTTATTGTTTAAATCTAGGACACTTTTGTTAGGGTTAAGTTTGATCATTATAAATAATCTACTTAAATAAGAAGAATGACTTATTTAAATTCTAAAGACTTATACCATTATAGTCACGAGTAAAATTTTAATTTGAGTCTGAACTAGGAATGAGCGTTCGACTCAAATTAGATATGAAATATTAATTTTTGCATTGAAAAATTACAATCCAAGTTAAGCTCGAATTAGATTATAATTTTTTGAGTTGAGCTATGGATTAATCGATTTGAATATTTTGAAATTTTTGTTTTTAAGATCGTAAGACATCTTATAAGAATTAACAACCTCAATTCATCTTATAGCATTCTTCTTAGAATGTGCAACTTTCTATAATAACAAAGACCGACGCCACCTTATTGTCCATGTTATATAACTTCATAATATACTTCATATTATAATAGATACAATAACAATAACATAGGGACGAAGTTACATTCATCCAAGGATGATACGTTAGAATTTTCTTCGAATATGTAGATTAAATATAGATGTTTTGATATAAGTTAATTATAGAACACCTTTAATATAAAAATCACCCACCTATATTTTAAAAGTATGAAATTGCAGTAGGATCACAGAATACAGATCTATGAATCATATGAAACAAGTAGAACTAAATATAAGGTGGTATAATTTTTTTGAATTTTTGAAAAACTCTAGTACTAAAAAAAGTTGGAAATCCATTCCATAATCTACAAATCCAAACCAAACATCTAAAATTATGAAAAAATGAAACCTCCACCAATAAAGTAAAAAATATACACATCAACTAAAAGATTCACCTTTAAAAAAATTGACCATTTACACTCAAAAAGAATGGCAAACAAAATTTCCTTCAAGATCTCTCTCTTTTGAAAAATCTAACCAAATTAAATTGACTAAAGAATTCATCATTTCTTTTCACTTTTTCTTTTTTTTTTGTCTTCTTCTCTATTGTGTTCACGTGACCTCTCCTCTTTTCTTTCTTCCTCGAGACCCCCACACTCCCAAACTCCCACTTTTCTACTCCAAAGAAAAAAAAAATATTTTTTCCTAACATCCTAGGCAGTGTGATAAGTTTTAAGTTAAAGAATCTGAACCCCAAATCAAGATTCAAGATTTCTCTTTTTTGTTTCTCCCTAAAGATTCAATCTTTCTTGTTCTGTGTTATGCATTGTGCTTTTGAATGACTTCAGTAACTAGTAGGAGTTCATCATAATCAATGTTATTTTTACCATTTTTTCTTTAACCCCAAATCAAAGGTTCAGTCTTTCTTCTTCTAACTACAAGGAGTTCATCATAGTCATGTCATTTTTACCATTGTTTCTTTGACCCCAGGTCAGGATTCAAGATTTCTCTTTTTTCCTTCCCAAAGATTCAATCTTTCTTCTTCTTTGTTGGATTCTGCTTTTGAATGAGTTCAGTAAGTAGGAGTTAGTTAATCATGATCATGCCATTTTTACCCTTTTTTCTTATCTTTCTGTTCTTGGTTTTCATTCTTGAGTCAGCAGCAGCAGCAGCAGTTCATAGATGTTTAAAACCTGAAATATCATGTCCACCTTTTACTTCTTCTCCCCCTTTTCCTTTTTCTTCATCTCCTGGTTGTGGTCATCCTTCTTTTCAAATCCAATGTTCACCTAAACATGCTGTTATTTCAATCAATAACTTGTCTTTCTCTTTGCTTCAGTATGAGCCTACTTCTTCAACTCTTCTTCTTTCTCCTGCTTCATTTTCAAAAAATGAAATCAACTCAGAATCTACTGATTTCAAGAACTGTTCTTTGAACAATAGATCCATTTCACTTTCTGGTTCACCATTTAGGGTCTCTGATTCATCTTGTTCTAGGCTTTCTGCTCTTAGGCCTTGTCCAACCCCAAATCCCCCAAATTGCAGACACTGTCCATGGCAGTGTAAGCTTATCAAGAACCCACTTCACCTTCTTCAAGAATGTGGATTGAGACACCTTTTTGAGCCTGATGAAAGATGCCAAAGTGACATTCTTGGGTTTCTGGATGATTTCTTGAAAATGGGGATTGAGGTTGAGTGGGATGAAGAACAAGATTCATATTTTTCAAGCTGTAGGACTTGTAGAGCTAGCAGTGGTGTTTGTGGATACAACTCTTCTCACCCCAAGAAACCATTTTTATGTTTTCCATCATCACAAGTTAGGTACTCACCTCCTTTGATTAGACAAAAAAGTGCCAATCGTGTAGTTATGTTGTCTATGGTCTTTCTATTTGTGTGTTTTCTGGTTGTTTTCTCTGTTGGATCTTTAATTTTTCGTTCTAGAGGTAATGGGGAAGGTTCAGAAGAAGATCCTACAATCATTTACCTTCGTAGACATCGTTCAGCTAGTTTACTTCCACCAGTTTTTTCCTATGAGGAACTTGAAAGCTCCACAAATCACTTTGACCACAAGAGGAAACTTGGGGATGGAGGATTTGGTTCTGTGTATTTAGGGAATCTTGATGATGGTAGGCTTGTTGCAGTAAAGCATTTGCATAAGCACTCTCCTACTGGGACCAAAGCTTTTTCAACAAAGTCATTCTGCAATGAAATCTTGATTTTGTCATCAATCAACCACCCAAATCTAGTCAAACTTCATGGCTATTGTAGTGATCCAAGAGGGCTTCTTTTGATTTATGACTATGTTCCCAATGGTACTCTTGCTGACCATCTTCATGGAAACAAGAATTTGTACAGAAAAGGTTCTTTAACTTGGAGTTTAAGAGTTGATATAGCACTACAAATTGCAATGGCAATTGAGTACTTGCATTTCTCAGTAGTTCCACCTATAGTTCATAGAGATATTACTTCAACCAACATTTTTGTAGAAAAAGATATGAGGGTAAAAGTTGGTGACTTTGGGCTTTCAAGACTCTTAGTATGCACAGATACAACAGTGGCATCTGGTGATTCTACTGGTGAAGTTTGGACAGGTCCACAAGGGACTCCTGGTTATTTAGATCCTGATTATCACAAGTCCTTTAGATTGAATGAAAAAAGTGATATTTATAGCTTTGGTGTTGTGTTGTTGGAACTAATAACAGGGATGAAAGCTGTAGACCAAAAGAGGGAGAAGAGGGAAATGGCATTGGCTGATATGGTAGTTTCAAGAATTCAAATGGGGTTGTTGCAGCAAGTTGTGGACCCTTTTTTGGTGGTGGATGGAGAAGCAATGGAAGGTGTTGGTGCAGTGGCTGAGCTTGCGTTCCGATGTGTAGCTGCCGATAAGGATGATCGGCCTGATTCAAGGGATGTGGTGGCAGAGTTGAGACGGATAAGGGGCAGGGCAAGGGGAGTTGGAAGTGGTGGTGGTATCTTGAGGACATCAAATTCTAATAACATGGTTGTTCCTGATGGGATAGGTCTAATCGACTAATTATCGGATATCTCCATTAATTATAGATATAGTTAGCGTTTTATAAGATAATTGTGTTGATGGGAGGTAGCCGATATAGGCGGATTCTGAGGTACTAAAATCTCATTGAATAATCAGCTGTGCAAGTTATTTGAGAAAAAAGTGTAATTGATTCAAGTGTAAATGTGTATTGTACATGTGTGTGGGGGAACTTTGGACTGAAAAAATGTCAGTTGAAGTATTTGTTTTGATTTGTGGTAAAATGGAATGTTAATAGATCCACTTTTTTACTGTTTGTTTCTTACTTACACAACCCCTTGTGAATTTACTTTTTGTTTCTTGTCTTGGCTGTGATGATAATTGAAGATGTAACTAGTCAAAACTCAAATGTTTTTGGGCACTAATCTTGTGCACTCATCATATGCTATGTTGATTTTTGAGACGAGGGCTTTTCGAAAACAACTTCTCTATCTCTATGAGGCAGTGATAAGATTTTACCCTTTTCAGATCTCACTTGTGGAATTCCACTGGATATGTTGTTGATTTTAGTCCCTTAAGTATGCATTGAATAGGTTTTGTCCTTTAAATTAGCCAATAATTAACAGAGTCTTTAGTTAAATATTTTTTTGTTAGATTTGATGGAAACTATGAAAAGTTAAGGATGCATGTGCTTAAGTTATCAAACAAACTAGTCACTACAATAGTGAGACTATTTTCATGTCCTTTTCAACAAAAAATTGGAGTCATCTAAGTTTTGAATATCTATTTGGGAAATATCCACATGGATGAATTTGACTTTTTAGCAAGTAATTTTGGGAAAAGAATACAAGAATAATGCAAAGGTCATCTCATGAGTTGGATAGTACAAACATTATTGGCCAACAGGATGGCACATCTACTTGTCCATAAGTTAAGGTCCCCTCAGAATCAGAACTGTTATACCATGTGCCATGTCATTTTCAAATCAAAATATTACTCCATTTATGTAACATTTTGTAGTTTACTATGTATTTGTGCTGGTAAAAAATAAAAGGTACTCGATAAAATAGTTGTTAAAGTGAGCAACGTAATATGAATGAACACACAACAATCAACAATCTGACTTGAACACTACCGTTATGAGAAAGAGATTATTTTAAGATATTTGAGTTTTCGTCTAGTTCTCATACAAGTGTCTCCGGCCACCAACGACATAATTGGCTCAGGGTGACACAGCTTATAAAATGCACAACATGGAAAAACTTCATATATTTTAGTACTACACATTCTAGTAGAAGAGAAAGAGGAATACAAGAAATGAAAATCACTAACTTTAAGAGGTGGGGGAGTATTTATTTTGGATTGCCAAACACTAAATGAAGTATGCAGCTTCCAATGCCTGAGCTTTTTTGCCTGCATCTACAGCTTCTTGCTTTCTTGACATTGAATAACCTTTTTCCTGCACCAATTAGCAACAATTATACAATATAATCCAATTCCTTGTCGCCGAGGATGAATCAAAGCCTGAAAAAGTTGGGTTCATCAAGCAAGAGGAGAGAGATCAAGAAGGATTTACCGAGAAATGACTAGAAGTGTGGAAACAAGACTAGATATAATTTGATCATTGTGAACAAATTCAAAATCTTTATAGATTAGAGTCAATCAGTAATTCTCAACTATAGGGTGAATGGGATCCGATACATAAATCAATTAATAGAAGAATAGAAAAAGTTTCTCATTCTATGCTGTGCATGTGTCTCCATTCATAAATTTTTGGTCCTTAATATGCAAATAGAACTCTAAGCCTGACCTTTCACCATCTCAAGTTGGAGTTTAAATACAATAGTCCTTCAAAGGAAATTGCACTTTCATCTTGAATTTAAAGAGCATGTGCAGCTACAGCCCCATCTAATTTCATTGCAAACACTGGAAGACTTCCTTTTTTAAAAAAAAGAAAGAGGCTAATCATGGCAGTGGATAGGAAACCTTCAAAAACTTAACAGAAGTACTTGCTAAATGACCCCTATCTTTTTTAAGTCCATGCAACTTTTTGTACCTCATTTTGGTTCTCACACATTGCAACTTATACATTCTTCCGATTATCCATAGGGCATTTTACAGATTGATGACTTGTGAGATTACTTTGGAGGCATCAAAACATCCTCGATTGTACCAATAGATGCAACTTGATAGCATCGAAGTTGCGCCCTTAGAAACCTTAAAGAATGCTGTTTATTGGTACATTTTCTCCATTTTACTTCCATATTAATACATAAAACACTGAAAATTTACTGCAGATTTTGAGATACTAAAGTCAAGGTAAACAGCTATTCATAGCGGAATGTGCAATCCACAAGGTACGACCTGTGTTTTTAACAGTACATTGTCGATTTGATTTATGGATGAATGTCAGAAAAGATTAAAGGCTTATGTGAGGCAATTGAAACACCTGGATAAGGAGTGCTTAAACTGAGAGATGGCAGTGAAAAGGGCAGTTAATCCTGAACAATCTATTTAGCTTCGAAGCCAAAATTATGGAGCAGAGAGCCAAGACATACCAGGAGGCGCCACAAGAATGGGGTTCCTTCCCTCTTCTTTAGTTGCTTCTCTATGGCCTCAATAGCTGCAAGTTCCAAAACAGCAACTTAAGGATAAGTGACTAAACAGTTTTAAGAGTGGACAAAGAAGTGTATACCAAAAGGTGAGGTTCAAAGGGTAGCAGAGAGATCCTAGGATCAAATTTCCTTTCTTTTCAAAGAGGCCATACTTTTTCTTGCAATCCTACTTTGGATATTCCTCTTTTGAGTCGATGGTCTATAAGAAACAATCTCCCTGCCCCACATAGGCAGGAGTAAGGTCTGCGTACATCCTACCCTTCCTAGACCTCACTTGTGGGATTACACTGGGTATGTGGTGATTGTTATCGAAGAGGCCATACTCCATTCTACAGGAATGATAACCACACACCCCACCCCACACGCCCCCGAAACTTTTAGTTTTTTTCTTGTTTAAATTAGAAGCTTATATTTGAAGGGAAAGGATCTACCTTTTGTTACCTGACCACTGTTTAGCAACATAGTGATCCAAACTTCGTTAAAAACGTCAAGCTGTTCGTCTGATGCTCCAATAATCTGCACAAAGTAGTATTTTGCTAATCGTTCATGAAAGAAAAAATAGAAATAATGCTAAATAAACTACAGAAGTCCTCCTTCTCATGTTCAAACTACCTTGTAGTCAATGGCATCAAATGTTTGTCCGAGCAATTCCAACGACCGTTCATTTTCCCCCTTACCAAATTCAAATAGGGCTTCTGCAAGCTAAAATACAATATAAGGAAAGAAGTAAAAGTTAAAACTTAAAAGAAACAATTTGTATATATCCAATATCAAGCGTACCACTATTAGATGCATCAATGTTTTCAAAGATGTGATGTGATAGACATGAGGATCTTAAGCAATATTATAACCAATACTCCCTCGGTTAAAATTTATTTGTCTTTCCTTTTTAGTCCGTTTAAAAAAAAACATTTTTTCCTTTTTTTGGGATTCTTTAATTCAAGCTTTCCACGTGACATGTAAGACCACAAGATTAAAGGGCATTTTGGTACCTTTGACGTATCTTTAGTTTAAGATCAAACGACTCAAAAGTCTTCTTTACTTTCTTAAATTATATGTCGAATCAAAACCAGACAAATAGATTGAAACGGGGAGAGTAAGTTTAAACAATAATGTGTTTTCATCTCCCCCAGAAACCATGATCCTCATCAAAGTTCCGAAGTAGCAGCAGAATAAATCCTTTGGATCTAAACTCTATATAATCAGTCAAGTTAAAAGACTAACTCATAAAGACAGTAAAACACATTAGGAAAATCTTTTATTGAAAAGATAAATAAAAGAATCTTTTGCTATTGAAAGAGGAAAGAAATTGTGAAGTGTGAATACATTTTCTGCAAGAAGTTATGCAGAATTTAGTAAATAGGAAAAAAAAAGGGACAAACCAGCACAGCTCTCTGCATATATTCTCGCTTTTTCTTGGTCATGGTAGAAATTCTACAGGAAAAGCACAATTTTCAGAGTAAGTGGTTGGAGATGGCATGATTTATGAAATTCGAAAGAGTGCTGTATCCATGCTGACCTGGATTTTAAACCCTCGAGTAGCTCTTCTGCTTTAGAAACTTCACCTGTACAGGATAGAGCCCATAACACCAACACATCTAGGTGCCATTCAAGATACCAGAAAGCCTAATATAGCAGTGGCAGCACAAAGACACAGAATACTTAGTTCATACTCATTGTATTGACAGAAGGAGAAGAGTTACTGCACAATGCAAATGCTAAATGGAAGTTCATAGTAATGCAGATCAAATTTACAGTTCCAATCCAAAGTATCGATGACATTACTCTGAAAGGAAATGATTCATGAGAAAGCAAATGACACTGAATAAATGAAATCTGATTCACATCATTTATCCATTTTCTCAACTGATTGAAGTTTTTCTTCGTCAGTTTTATATTTAGTAAGGGGTTAGGGAGGAGCTTTCTAAAAATATGTATGGTTAAGTAACGTTAATCATCAAAGCCCATTTCATAATGAGAACAAGTACATCAAATTTGTTCCATATATCTTCATGAAGTCTTTGATGATTAGCCAAAAGAACTAGCTTGTTAGCCGATTTTCCACATTTCAAAAGTAGGAAAGACCTATATATCCCAACTTAAGTGATTATGCACACAATTACCCTATAACCTAAAAAGAGAAATTAACATGCTTCTGCACCTGAACTCACTTTATTTGTCAGACGATCAGCAAGGATCTTCAAACGGTCCCCAAATACATCAATCCCACCTCGTACATATACTCGGAGTAACAAACCAACAGCATTCAAGTACACCTGCATGCCAAGAATAATGTAATTCTCTGCATATTGAAAGAACTAAAAAGTTCTTTGACTACAAACAACTAACTTACTTCGGCTGGACTGGCATCAATTCTCTCCAACTCTTTCCAGATGTTTTGATCATAAACATCTCTTACTCTTTCCAAGGGCGAATGACCTTCCATATAACAAAGCGCAACGTGCCACCAATTGTGTGTATACCTGCAATATCCTAATGGTTAGCTTTTAAAAATATTATATTCAGAACCAAACTAGGAGCGCTTTTATCAGATTCTGTGCATACATAAAAGATGACAAAGAATTCCAGGTTCTTGAGCATTCCTCCATAAATTGTACTGCTTCTTTAAAACGACACTCATACTGATAAACATGACAGAGCTGCAAGGAGATTGTAATAAAATAAGCAAAAAATAGTATACTAGAATATCAGTGAATGAATAAAATGCATTTCCTCCGGCAACAAAATGATACAAACTACACTTCAAATCGACAACTATTCCTTCAAATAAAAATTATGTCCATGCTTATTGTTTTTCTCCAAAGATAAAACAATAGTAAGAGATTCCCTCGAATGCTCAGTAAGATTGATGGTACTATTTTGACATAAGGTTAACTAGCTGGATTGACAACAAATGATTGGATGAGAAATAGCCTGCCATACAGAATAAGAATTTGAAAATTGGCAGTACAAAATGGGATTTTTGTTAACTATCTGCAGTATTATGATAAGTGTATTAGCAATAAAAATGTGCTATGTGCAACAGATATTTCACTAGTTGGGATAGAGGTTAATGGTACAATTACAAGGTTTATTCTGTGCAGAGGATTTTCACTAGCTTGGTCTGGTTTTTGCCAACAACCTTCGTAACCACTTTTTAGTTCGGTAGATACTTATAAGGGATAAACAAGCTATTTAATGGAATGAATTTAGAGGATTTCTTTAGCCAATCCAACTAGTTAGGTATTGAGCCATAGAAATAGTTATAGTTAATAAGTTTAGCGGAGTAAACTCAAGCATATATAATTCCGCAGATGTGCTTGTAGCAGCTAGAAAAGAAAGAGTAACTTGCAAACAGGAGTAACTCACAGCATGGTGTGTCCATGCATCTTCACTGTCAATCTCAAAGCCTTTCTTTGCAGCTTCTTCTGCATCCGCATATCGACCAAGCTCTAATAAGGCAAATGCGAGCATGCCATAGATGTAACTTTCGTGTTTATTTACTGGTAGAACCTGTAGGACAAAATCAAGTAGCTTTACTAGAAAGAATTGCATGAAAGGAACCTAAACTCATTTTTAAAGAAATGACTACATTAGTCACTCTTATATGGATATTAAACCTCCATATTATGTCTGACACAAGTTATTACATATTTATTTTATTGTTTTTGTTTCTTAAGTTGTCTAGGAGAGGAAGAAGTCAAGGCAATACGGTATGAACCTGTTCAACAAGTTTCAGAGACAAATCAGGGCGACCCATGTAGAAACAAAGCACTTGAGCTCGCTTTAGAGTGACAAGATCTCTTGGGAAATCCTTAAGCAGCTGCAAATAGGCAATGCATATATCAATCAAGAAATATATGCTGAGATCATCAAGGGAAACTCATAAAGAAACTAAAATAGGTACATGATAGTAATTAACACTGCCTAGTGCCTACTGTTCGTCCTTTTCTTTTTGACTAGTCCATCTTACAAAATCCTTATGGTTTTAACGTAACAGGTTTTTGATAATTATATGACAAAACCAACAAAATCAGATACTCCTTGACAGGATATTTTCTGATTTAAGGACGACCAACTTTGAATTCTCGAAAGATAGCTAAATGACAGATCAACTTAGTATCTGATGAAACTGAATTGGGATTCAAATAATAGTTGAAGTTGTCAAAAGAAAATAATACGGAAGAATGCATAGAACTATTTACAATCACATGGTTCTGAAAAATAGAAAACTGTGATTCGTCGGGCATACTAGCTAATTGAAACTAGGACACAGATTCCAGCCGCAGAAACAATCTCCTATAGAAAACAGAAATACAGGGTAAGGTTGTGTTGCGTGATCTTAGTGCACCAGGCTGCCCTTTTACTAGCTAATTGAAACTATTACAACTATCCATAGTCAGAATCTGACAAGACATCATTGTAGTAGAACAACAAGATCAAAAACAAAACACCCCATACATAAGTATCAGCAAAAATGAGTAAACATAACCAAATTTACCAAAAAAAGACAAACACTTCAAACAAATAGCTAACAAAAGAACCCACCTTCAAGTGTAGTTCAACAGCCACATCATCATCTCTATTAGGTAAAATCAAATAACTGATTGCCTCTAAAACCATTTTCTCATACAAGCTAGCTTGTTCCTAAACAAAGAAATCAACATGAGATAAGTAAACCAAACTCTCAAATACAAAAAAGATAAACCAAAAAAGTTGCAAAATTTGTACAAGACGAGACTTGGCAGCTTCAAGAAGAGGCATAGCACGAGAAGAATCAGCAGAACAAAGATAATGAGCAGCCAAAATATTAGCCAAAACACAAGTTGGGTCTTGTTTAGGAGCTTCCAAAATAACTGACCTCTCTCTTCCATAGCTAAGTACCTAACCAATTTTCAAGAATCAAAGTTCACATTAACCCAATATCAATAAAAATGTGATCTTTTTCACTCATACTGATAGAAATCAAGAAAATATGAAAAGGGTACCTGATGATAATAAGAATTGATGGCAGATATACAAGAATCAGAACTAGTGTTAACTGGATAACCCCATTTGTCTAGTTTGAATTCTTCCATTTTCTTAATTTTTTGAAACTCCTCTCAACCTTGGTCTCTGCAATTGCTGAGTGAAGTTGGTGTGGTGTTGATCTTCTTCTTTCTTGCTTTTGGTGAGTTGTACAGAAAGATAAAATAGTAAAACGTGGTGTTTTTGCTTTTGGGACAGCGACGAAAAAGATTTTTTGATGTGCTTCTTGATTTGTATGGATAGATTTTCTTTTGATCTTTAGTTTGTTGAGGGATAGCTGCATATAACACCCTTTATTCTTTTCATAGAAAATAAAATGTTTTAATATCATCATATTAAATAAAGTATAATAATCGCTTAATTCATAAAAAGACATTTAAACTTATTCTCATTTTTCACTTAGACACCTAAACTAAACTAAGACAAGTTCTTAATAGATATCTCAAATACTAAGATTTGATCCCATTAAACACTTTTATCCTACTTGGTACTCTCCATAATCCTTTTTCATGTTAATTGTACTATTTTTTTAATTTTTTAGCCAAAAATATATAGTCCAAAAAACCTATTTTTGGCTGAAAAATTAAAAAAAAAAGTACAATTAACATGAAAAAGGACTATGGAGAGTGCCAAGTAGGATAAAAGTGTTTAATGGATCAAATCTTAGCAGTTGAGGTGTCTATTAGAAACTTGTCTTAGTTTAGATGTCTAAGTGAAAAATGAGGACAACTTTAAATGTTTGTTTATGAGTTAAACCTATAATAATTATATAATTATCTTATCCAAACTAGCTTGATGATGAAAAGTATTAGAAAATGTAATTTAGATCCTATTAAGTTATACTCCGTCCATTTAAAAATGAATGATCTCTTTTTTTTAATCTGTTTAAAAAAAATATTTTCTTTTTAGATAAATTTTTAATTTCAACTTTTCACGTGATATGTTTAAAATCATAAGATTAAAAAACATTTTGATACATTTGATATAACTTTAGTTAAGAACCATAAAATAAAAAAAATTCTTTATTTTCTTAAATTCCATACCATGTCAAATCAGGTTATTCTTTTTTAAACAAAGGAATTAATTAAATTTTTAAAATTATCTATTACCGATATATAAGTGGAAACAAAGGAATTAATTAAATTTTTAAAATTATCTATTACCGATATATAAGTGGCAACGTTAAGCTGTTCAAGCAGGTATTAGGTCAACAGGCTAGCTTGATGATATATTTATAATTTTTTGGTGGTTCTCCTATTTTAATTTGTTTGTCATATTTTTAATTTTTTTATATATATAAAAACTGCATAAAAAATACTATAAATCATGGTAATTGAAAACTTAAAATATTTTAAAAAAAACATATAAAAAATACGAATGATTATTGAAATTAGTCTATCAATGTCATATAAAAAATGGGATAAAAGGAGTAACATGTATTACTTAAGTGGGAAACTACATAAAAGGTATTATAAATCTCAATAATTAACAAAATTTGATTGACTCTTGAAAGTTTACATGTGTACATATATTGATAAAAAAAAAAAGTAATATATATTATTTCAAGATTACGTAAAAAAAAAAATTATAAATCACAATAATTAACAACTAAAATATTTAAAAGACATATAAGAAGTTCGTTTGACACTCGATTTGGTGCTGCATAAATAAGGATAGACAAGTAACATATATTGTTTGAAAATGATGTAAAATGATATAATCACAATATCACTCTGAAAATTTCTGAGCTTAGATCCGAACTTCTCTCTTATGTGTATAAGATTATACCGAGTGATTTTAACTTGAATATAGATATTAAAACCTATTCTATAGTGGGATGATAAATTTGAGGTGAATAAAGGTTACAAAGATCCTTTAAAATAAAATTGAGATAAAACCTTCCTTACCGATTAAGTTCCGATATGAAATTATATGAAAAATTTAGAGTTTAATAAATAAAAAATAATATCCATTATTTTTAAACTTGTGTTTTTAAAAAATTAATATTGTTTAAATATATTTTTAATGATATTTATGCGATGTTCTATATTTAACACTGATCAGTAGTTAGTATAGAGTGCGCACATAATACTTATATCAATTAGAGATTAATACTTAATGGAAAAAAAATCAAAAATTAAGTAAAATAAAAAAATAATTAATTGGATTAATAAGTGTTAGCAAATTAAAAAGAACTAATGAGTTTAAAAAGGAAAAATTGAAGTTAAATATATAATGACTTGTTATAAATGTATACATATAAATATAATATTCTTATCGAGGTCACCTGGTGCCGTGGCACTCCAACCCATACATATAGATCCGTCCCGGGATATAATATTGTTAGGAAATATTGAAATATTTGAAATTAACTTTGAGAATACTCAAAAAGTGGATATATATTATTCCCAATCCATCTAAAATAATTGTTGTTTCTACTTGCCCCATTTGGCTATGCCAGGATGCACCAACTCAGATTTTCATAAAGGTAAATATTATTGTCTCACATATATATTATTACTTGTATAGTCACATATGAATTGAAATATCCCACTTATGGTACTAGATTGTCTTTTGTAAAATATAGATTCAAATTTTTAAAGAATTATTTATTGTGAGATGGTTAAAAAAAAATTATTCTTAATCAGGACTTTCAGATGTTAATATAAAACTTCTTAAAAGGAAGTGTTTTACTCTTCAGTAAACTTATCTGACATAAATCTAAATTAATCCGATTATTAGGTTTTGTTGATTTGGTTGCAAATAACTAGTCTCCCATGGTTTTGTGGGTTTATCAATAAAATGTAGTTTAATTGTGTTTTTAATATAGAGACGAACTGATCAGGATCTAAAATCTGTGAGTTTAGAGTATTAGTTATTTTATTATATCTCTAATATACCTTACTTTTTAACATAGTGACATAGTTAAAGTCGAAAGCAATGATATCACTTGAATTACAAATTTAGGCATATAAAAGTCAAGTATATTAATTGGCTTTACAATCTTGATCTTTGTGAAGCCAGGTAAACAAGCATATTAATCCTACTCACACGTCAGCATTTTTGAAAAGGACGAGCAACAGAAAGTTAAGCGTATTAATTGGCTTTACAATCTTGATCTTTGTGAAGCCAGGTAAACAAGCAATATTAATCCTACACACACATCAACATTTTTAAAAAGGACGAGCAACAGAGTCGATAACAAAAATGCTTCACCACACAATCTTTATTACCCAAAAAGAAATGAAAAACATCATTCTTTAGTTTGCATTAGTAGCCTCTCTTTTGGCCAAATGTAACTTGTATATCTCAACAAGTTTCTCTGGCTCCAATATAACACTTCTAACATATTTGTTTTCCAAAAATCTATCAACCCAATTAAACAAGCTAGGGGTCTTTGTTACATCAAATATTTCAATTCCTAACACAATTTTAATTGCCTTTATCCAACCCAAAATGCACCCTAAGGCAATGTCTATGTAACCAATATTGTCTCCACCAAAAAAAGATTTCCCTTTGCTACACTTAACAAATGCCTCTTCTAAAGGCAACAATGCTTCTTGTAGTTTCTTTTGTAGTTCTAGTTTTGCCTCTTCTCCTTGTGCTTTTCCAAGATCAGACATCAAAGGTAACCACTGCAAGTTTAGTAACAAATTAATTCCATCTCGTCATAAAAATAATTGAACAAGCACGGTGCACTAAAGCTCCTGCTATGCGCAAGGTTCGGGGAAGGACCCGACCACAAGGGTCTATTGTACGTAGAGTTTAGTAACAAATTAATTCCATCTTGTCATAAAAATAATAGAAGAAGCACGATGCACTAAAGCTCCCGCTATGCGCAGAGTTCGGGGAAGGGTCCGACCATAAGGATCTATTGTACGCAACCTTACCTTGCATTTCTGCTAGAGGTTGTTTCCAAGGCTTGAACCCGTAACCTTCTGGTCACATAGCAGCAACTTTACCAGTTACTTCAAGGCTCCCCTTCTCCAAGACTGAACTTTACTCACTATAACTGTAAATTTACAAAGCTATATGTTGCTTTTGTAAAAGTATATATAGAAGTATCCTACACCTTATATGTAGCTTAATTTTCGTTTTAACTATTAATATAAGACTTTATACGTACATCCAACAAACTTAGTCTCAGAAATTTAACCTTTTGGCTATATGTATTTTCCTACTTGAATGTGACAAAAAACATAGTTTGTGTTGAAACTAATACCTTGTCATCTATGTAGGCAACCCAAAACCTCGCGATGGCACGATCAATGGGATTAGAAGGAAGAATGGAGGGTCCATTAGTCCACGTCTCATCGATGTATTGGACGATGACTGAGGACTCACAAACAGTGTTGTCACCATGAATGAGTACTGGGATTTTCTTATGAACAGGGTTGGACTTAAGTAGAAGCTCACTTTTATTGGACATGTCTTCTTGAATAAATTCATAATCCACAGACTTAACATTAAGAGCAATTAAAACTCTATTTGCAAATGGACTTGCTTGTGTACCTAGAACCTTAACAATATTTGTTGCCATGACTAAATTATTGTTGAAATTGCAAATGTTTAATGAAGATTTATATGCTCTGGCAACTTAGTGATTCACTCCAAGGATGGTATAACTAAGCTAAACAATTGTCTTATTTGGCATATACTAAAAGAACTTAGGTGGTATCACACCAATGTTGAATACTTATTTAACATGTACTTGGGGTCGTTTGGTATGCGGATTAAATTATCTCGGGATTATAATCCCTAAACTAATCTATTCCATTCCACCTGAGAGATGGGATAAAACACTACAAGAAACAGAGGTTTTTTCGACCACGAATCAATGAAAAATTGTACTATACCAACTCACTGAGAAAATGCATCGCGGAAAACAGATTGTCACTAAAATAGTGGGAGACGTCCTAATTTATTTTGTCATTTTCTACCGATTCAATCAATTTTTTTGTAGTAATAGCCATTGAGCATTTTTCTTTGGGAAATATCAACACTCTTTTGTTTATGAAATATCAGTCAGCATTTGATGCTTCTTGCACATAAGTTTTATCTAGTAAATTACGCCAGTTTGTCCTTGCTACGAAATACTCTCTCGTCCCAATTTATTTGATGTTGTTTGATTTGGAACGAAGTATGATAACTACAGAAAGACTTTAGAAACTTATGGTGTAAATTAAGTCATAAATGTTAATGTGACTATAAATATCTCATTAAGTGTAAAAATGAACATTTTAAATATAGAAATACTTCATTCTTTTAACACCGACTAAAAAAAATGTCACATAAAGAATAAACAATATGGTAGGTGGGATGAACATGTTATGCAATGTTTTTTATTGATATAAAGTAAAAAGAACTCTCAATGATTCAGCTAAAAGGTTGGGAGCATCTTCAAAGTGGACCCTGTAATGCACAATCCGAATTTAGTCGGATCTCCAATACAAACTCCGAGTACTAAGTGAAAACCAAAATGGTAAGATCAATTCCTATCAATTTGTGTTTTGTTAAGTTAGTTTTATCTTGTTGGAGAATTAGAGTTCTACATTTTGCAGATGTTGCCAAAATGTCCTTGCTATGAAATACTCCCTCATCCTAATTTATCGGATATTGTTTGACTTGACATGAAGTTAAAAAAAAAGACTTTTAAAACTTGTAATAAAAAACGAGTCACAAATGTTTGTGTAACTATAAATCATCTCATTAAGAGTAAAATGAGTAGTTTAAAATTAAGTTGTTACTAAATATAAAATATGTTGTTATTCTTTTTGGAACTGATTAAAAAGAAAGTGTCACAAGCTCAAACATTTACTTTTCTAGTTAGAGACCAACATCTTGGGGCTAACACGGGATCTGCTCAAGGACCTACCGGGTTAGGTAAACATCTGATGCATTCCCCGATCAAAAAAGTCATTTTTGGAGGAGATATGTGTATGTTTTTGGTATCATTATGTTGTCACATAAATTAGACGGAGGAAATAAACAAAATTGTAGGTGGAAAAATGTGTACAATGCTTTTGTATTGATATATAATAATTGACTTAAATACCAATATCATCTTTGGCATCTTATATGAAGGCATATTGTAAATACCAAAAATATCCTTTACACGTATAAAACATAAAACGCATTTTGAAATTCGATTTATGCCTTCTATGCTTTTCTATTCTTTATTTCATTTTTTAAAAGTTTCATTTACATAACACACCTACAACTTATCGAGAATATGATCCTATATAAAATAATAAGGAGGCTTAATTTTGGGACATCTCACCTTATCCCACCTACAAAACGACCAATTATAATTTATAGCAAACATAGAATACTAAGATGACTTTGGTTTTTATTGTGAAACAAGAAAGCAATACATTGGGACGAGTTTGAGAAAATACTACGATGACTTTGACATGATCACACAACATTGCAGGTCTATATCAGTATATGAGATTCAAGCTTTGAAGCAAATTTAATTAGACATATTCAAAAATGGACGAAGCTTAGATGCTACGTGTTCAACTGAACGTGGTATTTTGATTCGGAGCATAAATATACATGTCAAAAAGCTATAATATTTTGAACCCGCAGCTAAATCATAGAACAAAACGTTGAAACCATCAAGTTCAAATTTCAAATTCGTTTCTGAAATATCATCTTTCATACCAACCTCATCTTGAGAATACAAAGTGACATAAGTACTTGATGCTAGACTCCGAGTTCATTAAAGCATATGAAGCATATGCTAGTCTCGGAGTCTGCAATTCGTTAAAGCATATGAAGTATTTATCCTTGATATAGATCAGCATATGTGAGTCTCTATCGAGGAGAGTTTGCATAGTACATTAATAACAACAAACTTCTTTTATTTTCGTCCGTTTAAACAAGAGACAGACTTTTCCTTAACAAAAGACAGACAGAAATGAGCAACATTATTAATCTGAGGTAGCTTTCTTCACCTCGAGATACTTGCGATAAATTTCCACAAGTTTCTCAGGCTGTGGAAGGATATCCTTTACAACTTTGTCTGAGCAAAACCTCTCATCCCATTCAGCTAGGCTAGGCATCTTGGTTTCATCTAGTATCTTCATTTCATTGATTATCTCGATGGCCTTCACCCATCCGAGTAAACTACCAAGAACAATGTCAAGGTAACCAATTCTATCTCCACCAAAGAAAGATTTACCTTTGCTGATCTTGATAAAAGCTTCTTCTAACAGCAAATTCCCTTCAGACATTTTCTCCACCACAGCTGTTTTTGCTTCTTTTGCTTCTGCTTTCGCACACTCCACTACCAACGGATACCACTGCAACCATTTTATTCAGATTTAATGGACAATTCCAGCACACATACTTATTGATTTTCAAGAAAAGGGGTAAAACAAGAAGAAACTTTGATGAACTTAACTACTCATCCAAACGAATTTTCAAGTATGGTAACGTTCGTTTACTAAATTATAAGTTCAGTGATCATACGTGAAATTAACCATAAAGTTAAAATACTAGTCCAAACAACATGTCAAGCTTAGCAGTTAACAAACTTAGTTTCAACATATCCAGTGTACGCGGACCTTACTCCCATTTGAGAGGTAGAGAGGTTGTTTCCGATAAATAACAAATTCAACTATTACCAATTATAGGACATGAGATGAGATATGAAATAAGTTTTCACCTTTTCATCTATATAGGCTGACCAAAACCGTGCTATGGCACGATCATAGGGATCAGAAGGAAGAATGGAGGGACTGTTCGGCCAAGCTTCATCGATGTACTGAAGGATGACAAGGGACTCACAGATGGGCTTTTCGTCGTGGAACAGGACTGGGATTTTCTTGTAAACAGGATTGGATTTGAGGAGCAGCTCACTTTTGTTTAACGTATTTTCTTGTATAAACTCAGACTCAATAGACTTTATCTTGAGGGCTATTTCAACCCGGTTCACATATGGACTTGCCCATGAACCTAGAAGCTTTACACTACCTGCTGCCATGGCTAACTTCCTCAACAACTACAACTGAAGGAATGACTAATCAGCAGAGTTCAACACTCCCTTTTTTAAATGAAATATCAGCCAGCTTTTGATGCTTCTTACACATAAGTTGTATCTAGTAAATTAGGCTGGTTTGTCCTTGCTACTAAGTAAACAATATTGTTGGTGGGATCAACATGTTGTACTAGGTTTTAAATATAGCAAGCACCCATTTATTTAAAATTCTGGATCCGTCACTTTATACACATCGCTTCTTCTCATGGTCTCAACGTCTCCACAATCTAAAACACAAAGGTACTCGAAAAGGTTACAATATTCAAGCACCAAAATAGTCCGACTCCCATACATTAAGACCATTCTATTAAGTTAGTTTCATCTTGTTGGGGAAATAAAGTACCACATTTCTCAGATGTTGCCAAAATGTCATAGGTGTACTTCTTGCTGGATGATAGTTGGCATCTTTTTCAATGTAAAGGCATCTTATAGACCATAAAGCTCCAAAACTACATTATTTTTCTGTAATGTTACCATCAAATTAATATTTTAGTGCTCTTATTGTAATCTTATGATATACAAATATGTATTTTGTGCTATCTTACATAATGCTTTGCTGTTTGTACTTAAAACATGTGAGTTCTAAAAAGTTTAAGAAAACAATCTTATTTAGTCCATTCATAAGAGTAATTTGTTGAATTATATCTAGTAAAACCTTTTGAATTGGCTATTACATTCTAGTAAGTTCATAGAAGCAAGATCAAGTTTGTACATATACTGCTCCATTTGACCTTCTACGACATGGAATATTTGTATTTTACCCTCCGCTATAATTTGCAGTTATTCATACTCTTATGTTTAGCAAATCATCCCGTACTTGCACTTAACTTTTAACAGTGCTCTAGCATAGCTTGAGTCGATTTGATGTGCCAAGTTGGAGCTTCGTTGATGACAAGGTAAGTACTTGATAATTTGGTAACAACAAGAGTATGAATGGTCTCAAAGTATAATGGAGAGTAAAATTCAGATATTTCATATAGCAACGGTTATCTTACAGAAGCTTTACATTACTGGTTGCCAGAATTAGACATTCTTTGTATGTCCCTTTAGACCTCATTAGACAAACAATGTAGGATCAACAAGATTCTCTTTTCCCGCGGAAAACACTATCAAGCATCTACTGTTTACAAAATAATCATAAAGATGGCAAGCAGTATCTCTCTGTGTTATGAATTTAGTCCCTCTTTTGCTTCTTTTCAATATTACCATATCGTCTTTTTATAACTTTAGTGAATCACAAGATGAGTATATCTGAACCTTCGACTATTAAAAATGGATTAAGAACTATTATACAGACAAAATGAGATCTCCTATACCTGCATCACAAGAGTCAATTCCTTTTCCTAACTTAAAATAATGAAATAGCAACAATAAATTAGTACTTGTCCCAATTTCTGCGTCAAACTTTTATTTTTTGACAGTTCCAAAAGGAATGACACATTTTCTTATTTGGCAAATGTTTAGTGACAGTATCAACATTTTGACCACGTTGGGTCCCACTATTTTTGGGAAAAAGTCCAGTGTACTCCTATTTAAAAATTCATTAACTTCGAAGAGTAGTTTTGGAACACTGCAAAGTATTCTCATATTTCTTACTTCGTGTCTGGTCAAACTACATCACATAAATTGGGATAGAGGGAGTATAACACTTGGAGTCTTCCACGTAACACGAATGTGAAGTTGAAAGTTCATGCTACTAGTCTACTAGAAACAATAAGTTAATGTTCTCTGTTGCTCAATGCATCAGAATAGACACAAAGAATGAACCAACAGATAATAAATCTTGGCTTCATGTACTCATTTCTTAGTAGTTCATTACACAAAGCCATATTAATCCTTTCAAAGACCAAATGTTGTTTTCATCCATATGGTTTTATCTAGAGATAAAAACTAGATACCAAGACTTCACAAGCTAAACGCATCTTGAAAGAGGAAGAACGTACAGATTTAGCTCGATGCATCAGCTCTAATTTTGGGTAGAAGGGCCTTAGCAGCCTCAAGAAGCTTTTCAGTTTCAGGCATGACATCTTTGACAGAACTATCAGCACAAAAATCTTCAGCCCATTTGTATAAACCCGGAGTCTTGGCTTCATCAAGCAGCGTTACGTTGTTCATCTTCTCAGTCACCCTCATCCAGCCCAAGAAACAGCCAAGTGCAATGTCCACGTATCCAATTTTGTCTCCGCCAAAGAACTTCTTTCCTTTGCTGCAATTCTTGAAGGCATCTTCCAGCAACAACAGACCATCAATCACTGGCTCCAGTGCTGCCTTTATGGCATCGACTCCTTGGGAAACCGCTAAGACACGGAGTAATGGAAACCACTGCAGCATCGATTAAAATGTAAATACTACTACAACCACTTGAATGAGATTTATGAACATCGCAAAGACTTTGTTTAAGGAAATAGACCTTAGGCCTAAATTAACATCAGCTAGCTCATGACGACAACTTATTTTATCAACTAACGTGAGATTCTAACACTCTTCAAGACAGAACATCTGGAGCGTGAACAATATAATATGGGCGATGAAATGTAAAACACTATTACAAGTTCTGTTCTTTATAAAATGTTGTACATAAACTTCTAATATAAAATTAAAGGTAACTCTCATTGATTAAGCAATCAGAAATTTTGTATTAGAGTTTCCACTGTCACTAAAAAAACAAAAAACGTACTACATGCAAGAAGAATTATCAAGACATAATATAACTAATCAATTTGAAGCGCTCTCTTTAATAACATAAGCTTTCGATGTATGTATACCTTATCGTCAATGTAAGATGCCCAAAATCTTGCGATGGCACGATCATAAGGATCAGAGGGGACAATAGAGTGACCAGAATTAGTCCATTTTTCATCAATGTACTGAACAATGATGAGAGATTCACAAATGGACTTCCCATCATGAATTAGAACTGGGATTTTCTTGTAAACTGGATTTGATTTAAGAAGAAGATCAGTCTTAGAACTTATTTGTTCCTCCAAGAAGTCATAGCTCACTGATTTTATGTTAAGAGCTATACGAGGCCTCATGACGAATGTACTAGGCCATGATCCTAATAGTTTCACATCATTTTCAGCCATGATCAAAGCAGAGTTAGAAACAGAAGATGCAATTTTGTGATGTTTAAGTGATTGTGAAGTTGGTAGAGTAGAGTGTGTGGATGAGAAGATTGAAATGAGAGGACCTTATTAGTTTGTCCACTTGTAAGATTTTGACCATGTAGAAAATTTGACAATTTGAGGGTGATTCCAAAAGAAATCGACATTTTGGAACTTGTGATCTTAAGCATGTCATAATATTGCCGTTAGGGATGGCAATGAGGCAGAGCAGAGTGGGTGCAGGGCGGATTTAAAGTTGTGTGTGTGCGAAGCGGTTATTTTTAAAATTAATGCGGGCAGGGTGAGTTGCGGGTTTAAGGTACCAAATAGGAAGCCGAAGAAAACTAAATCTTTGTCATTAGTAAAATTTAAAATATTACTTTTTTTATATTAAACTATGACTTTAATTTTAACTTGTGTTCTAAAATTTAGACGGTTCATTAAATTATTAGTTGTTGAAATATTAATTAGAAACATTTAATAAGGGATTAAAAAACGATTCTTGAATATTAACTAGAAAGAATTAATTAGTTGTTGAGATGTTAATTAGCGAAAAATAAAAAAAATTATGAATTTTAATTTTTATATTAAACTAAATTAAAAAAAAAGAACTTAAAATTTTAATATGGGCCGGGTCTACATGGATTGGGAGGGGGTGGGATATAAGAATATGTCATTTTCTTTTTGGAACGAAGTAATCCCTTAGTTTAAAAAAGATTGACTTTGTTTAACTTGGTTTGAAATTTAAAAAAATAAAAAAGATAAATGCACCAAAATATCCCTTAATCTTGTTGTATTAAACATGTCACGTGGAAAGTTGAAATTAAAACGGTAGAGAAAATGGATCATTTTTTCAAAAATAAAATAAAATCATTCTTTTTTAAACGGAGAAAATATCTTAGTGGAACGGAAGGAATAGTAACTAGTAGATCTTTGCTAAATAGCTTATTACACAAGAACAAGGTACTTTGTAGACCTTCCAAAAAGACCAAATGTAGATTGAAAACAACTGCCAAAGACGTCATAGTCTAAACGCATCATGAATTTAGCTAGATGTTTGAGCTCTAGTTTTTGCCCAAATCACCTTAGCAACCTGAGCAAGCTTATCAGTTTGAGGCATGACATCTTTTACAGCACTATCAGCACAAAAATCTTCAGCCCATTTGTATAAACATGGAGTTTTCGATTCATCGAGAAGATTTACGTTGTTCAATTTCTCAGTCACCTTCAGCCAACCCAAGAAACAGCCAAGTGCAATGTCCAAATATCCAATTTTGTCTCCACCAAAAAACATCTTGCCTTTGCTGCAATTCATGAAGACATCTTCCAACAACACCAGGCCTTCGATCACACTCTCCGTTGCTGCCTTTTTCGCGGTTTCTTCTTGTGCTGCTGCCACGCCACGCAGTGCTGGAAACCACTGCAGCACCAGATAAAAATGTCAGTATCAATGGCTGAGTCAGAATTGATCTATTTGCGATCTTTTAGCCACTTTTACTATTACAATACAAATGTACCTCATGTCAAGAGGATTCAACAATTTATACGCGTAATTGCTTTTGACATATTTGTACAATAGGATTTTCCAACAAATAGAATTCGAGGGTGTTCATGATTTAATCTGTATGTATAAAAAGTACATTTTGACCCATATATGCAAAATAGTTTTTTGATGAATAGTATTCTCCTGACCACTCTTTAATTTTGCCAAAATGTACCTGACATAAGCACGAATTGTACCACTATTATAGACCTAGGTCGGCACGGTTTCAAAATGCATTACTATTAGAATTAAATGCTAACTTTTTAAATATATTTAACATTTTTCTCATGCTTTGTTGATGTAAAATAATTTGTTTAGATTGCTATATGATATAACAAAAGTCATTGTCCTTATAATTTTTCCCTCATATTTTTCTACAATTTTTTCTTGAGTTTGAACGATAAGTGAAAAAATTGTATATTTTAAAAGTTAACAATATTAGCCAATGGAAGAACGATTTGATAAAATCATTGAGTATTAAATATTTAATTGTTTGAATAAGTACACATCATGAAAAACATTTTCTTGTTAAATAACTTTTATTGTATCAAACACATTCAAGAACAGGGGCGAAATCAATTAGGAGGTGAAAATTTTTATTAAGAAAGTTTTAAAATATATATAAAAAAAATAAATATACAAAAAAGTCAAGAGGATTCAATAAATATTATATTTAAAAAAAAAAATTAACCTTACATATACATAATATAATTTTTTTGCTGAAAGAGGTTCGAATGTACCTCCTTGCCCCCTACCTAGCTCCACCATGAATGGAGCTACAATTTTGGACCAAATCTCACATTTGCATTTAAAATTCACTCAATATCTATAAATAATATACTCCTTCTGTCTTATTTT
The DNA here is from genome assembly GCA_029948455.1 of Solanum rostratum. Taxonomy (NCBI): domain Eukaryota; kingdom Viridiplantae; phylum Streptophyta; class Magnoliopsida; order Solanales; family Solanaceae; genus Solanum; species Solanum rostratum. The sequence goes on from CM057046.1 coordinate 10,067,125, forward strand.
ATGTGATGCAGTTTGACTTGACATGGTGTTTAAGAAAAAAAAAATAGAAAGACTTTTGAAACTTATGATCTAAAATAATCGTTAGATATTTGTGTTGAAAATCATTTCAATAAGGGTAAATTTTTTCTTAAAGATGACTAAAAAGGAAAGGTAGTCAGATCAGACAGAGAGAGTATCAAAAATCTACTAGATCGACCTTCTGCAGAATTCAATACTCATAAACTCAAAATCCTAACTCCGCCTCTGTTCGAGAAGCTTAACATACAATTATCAAGCATAGAAATTCAACTAACCATAATAGACAAGACCAAAAAAATGAATGAAAGCACATACCTTATCATCAATATAAGATGCCCAAAATCTTGCAATGGCACAATCATAAGGATGAGAAGGAAGAATAGGATGTCCAACACTAGTCCAATTTTCATCAATATATTGAACAATAATGAGAGATTCACAAATGGGATTTCCACCATGAATTAGAACTGGGATTTTCTTGTAAATTGGATTTGATTTAAGTAAAAGTTCACTTTTATTACCAAATTGTTCCTCTAAAAAATCATAGGCCAAAGATTTGATGTTAAGAGCAATACGAGGTCTCATGACATATGGACTAGGCCATGCTCCTAATATTTTCAAATTATTTTCAGCCATCATCAAACAAGAGAGCAATGAAAATGCAATGAAGTGATAGTGTTTAATTTGAGATATAAATAGGGGGTGGGGTGGGGTTGGGGGGTGTAAATAGGGGCAAATTGGACCAAGTGCATTAATAAAATTATGGAAAAATTACGTGGATAAAAAAATATATACTAGTTAATTAGCTTAATATAGCTATTGTTTGAAATAATTATGGCTGGCGACTAACATCGTCTTTTGAATAATTATAGTTTGAGTTTGTATAATGAACTGTATCAAACATATAAATATTACGAATTGTACAACGAATCATACAAGTGTTGTGCGAATTATATACTGAAATATACAAATGTTGTACAAAAATTAAATTTAGCGAAATATACAAACACTGCGAATTGTACAGCAAATTATACAAATATTGTGCGCAAATCGTGTAGCAAGATAGACAAAAACTATGAATTGTATAACTTATTATGCAAACGTTACACGAATTGTATAGAGAAATATAGAAACACCGTTATAACTATAGTTACGGAATGTAATTACCCAAACTTTAGCCATATGGGGTATAATTGAGGTACTTTTGAGTTGCTATATGTGAAAATTCCTCTTATTATTACTCCCTTCTTTTCAAAATACTCAATCACGTTTCGCTTTTCAAGAATTAATTTGATTATTTTTAAAACTAGATTTAGTTAGAATAATTTGATAGTTTAAAATTAAAATTAGATATTCAACTTTGTAATATTGATTTATATTCCCTTTGTCCCAAATTAGTCCATCCGCATTACTAAAAAAAATTATTCCAAATTATTTGTCAACTTACAAAATTAAGAGAAAATTATTCAAATTTTTTCCACTTTACTCTTACAATTAATTTTTTTTCTGAAAGTATAAATAAATTTGTTAAGACCTAGAAGTGTAACTTTGATTCAAATTGTAATTTGAATTTTTTATTTTGTAATTTTTGATAAATTTATTTTTAACTTTGTGTAATTTGATTACTAATTATATTTAGTTACGGATAAACCTTATTATAAGGTAAAGGTTTAAGATTTTCACAACATAAAATAATTATAAGTAGTTAATTTAAAATTTAAAAATACATTTAAAATTGAATCATATTACAAGGTATTTAGTATGTTAGTGAAGTTTTTCTTTTACCCAATACATTTGAGCTCGACTAAATTTGAATTCACGTCCGAAAATTTCATATTGCAGGTAAAATGCTTCCTAACAAAGACGATTTTGTACTCAAAAGAAATTCAAATTCGAGACATATGAAAAAGTACTTACCACTTTATCACAAGTCTTATTGACGTATGTTAGTGAAGTTGGGGAATCAGGAGCTACAAAATTAATTTTGAGAGCAATTAATAATAACAGATAGAAAGTTTATAAATGTTGAATGGTTGTTTGGTATGCTTCATGGACAAGAATTTTACACGTAAATGTTGAAAACTTGTGATATTTTTCTAGTTTCTAGAAGAAGTGGGACCTCTTAAATTATTTTATCTTTTTAATTGATGTTGATATTTATACTGAAAGTCAATTAAATTTGAATTCGCTTGCAGGTTTATTTTCGAGGCAACTGCTGCTAATAAGATTATTTTCATTCTCAAGGCTTGAAGTAAAGGAAGGAAGATCGTCGAAGTAAAGGAAGATTGTAACACCCCAACTTTTTTTTTAACTAAGATTGAGTCATCCTTCATATGATAGGATCAATTCCTAAGTATTTAAAGTATATTAGGTATGATTTAGAGTTATAATTGATCTTTTACATCAATCCAAGTCCAAAGAAATTCTAGCAACTAAGTTTTCATATGAGTTGATAGAAGGGTCGACTTTAAATGACCATATCCCCTAAAGTATAATGAGTTAGGTGACCCATAATATATCAAATTAAAGATCTTTGAATTATCTTTCCAACGCATCTTATTTCGCGTTAAACGGAGTTCGGAGTAGAGAGTTATGACCATTTTACTGGAGACCTGCAGAGCTGTCTGAAGGTCCGCGACGGCTCCGCGTCGCGGACATATCGCGGACCCTCTCTGGATAAGCTAACCGAAGTTTCTTTATTTTATTTTGAGGGTACTTTTACCCTAAAGCCTTTGGGGGTCTATTTAAGGTTCCAAGACGCCTAAAACATCAGTTTTTATAAGTCAAAACCCTCTCTTTCACTCCTAAACATAAAACGCTCAAGAATCATCAAGAAAGTCATCAAGTTAGGATTAATTTCCAAGATTCTTCATCAAGGTGAGTTATTCTTCACAATCTTTAAGCTAATTTCTCTATCTATTCATGAAATCCCTAATAGAATCTTAAATCCTAACCTAGGGTTTCAAGAAAGCGAATTCAAGAATCTCAACAAAGGATTCCTTGATTCTTCTTTCCATGAATTAGGGTTCTTCATCAAGAAACTCTAAAGATTCTGAGTCAAGAAGTCAAGAATAAAAAAAAAAAAGCTCTTCAAACGATGTCTTTCCAAGTTCTTTCATTCTAAAAGAACAACGAGATTGAGGATTTTCTCCAAGAAACGAGTATTCATCAAATTTTGATTGAAATATCAAATTTCCAGGTATGTAAGGCTAAACTAAAAGCATGAGTTTGTTCTCTCATGTGCCCCATAGAGGTCAAAGATGAGTTGATGGTTGAAGAGTATATGTGCATGAATACTTGAGAGTTTTTCATTTAAAAATTGATTTAAAATTACATGTTTTCTAAGTTGATGATCATCATACTATTTGTTTTCTTGAAGTTAACATTTTTCATGAGATTTTGCATAACCTTACATGATTATTTGAAAAGCATGCATAATGAACTTAGGGATGAGTCTAGAGCCTTGACGATGATGATGTTGTGATGTTGTGATTGTGTTTCACATTTGATGAGAGTCTTGATGATGATGTTGATGAGAATGACGTTTTATGATGTCTTAAAATGGGAAGTTTAATTTCTAAAAGAGTATCTTGAGTCTATGATGTTGATGTTGATGTTATGAGGTGAGGTACTATGTCCCTCTGGGACCGATGTTGATGTTGAGGTTTTATAATATGTCCCCATGGGACTGATGTTGATGTTGAGATGATGTACTATGTCCCTCTGGGACCGATGTTGATGTTGAGGTATTATATCACGTCCTTATGTGACTGATGATGATGTATTATGTCCCTATGGGACTGATGATGATGATGTTTTATGAGCATGTCGAGTTCTGGGAGGAGTATTGAGCACCGAAATGGGTAGAGAGTGAGTCCCACTCAAACCCATTAACTACGTGGCCCGCGTAGGAAGAGAGGATTGAACCGCAATGCGGATGGCTCCTATCTTGTCCCAAAAGAGGACTGATGTTTGATGTTTTTTGTGGATCCACTGATGTGATGTCCTTTACCCCGGGCAGGGTATTGGATGGATGTGGCAACGGCATCGCTTCGTTGTATCATCACTGGCTCATAAGTGATGGTTGTCGGTTAGAGAAACTCCCAGTTAGGTTCCTTTTGATAGGACTCTGATGTTGATGTTGATGTGATGTTTGAGTCGAGTTCCCTGAGTTGAGTTGATGTCGATGTTCCCTGAGATGAGTTGATGTTGATGTTCCTTGAGTTGAGTTGATGTCGATGTTCCTGAGTTGAGTTGAGTTGATGTTGATGTTCCTTGAGTTGAGTTGAGTTGAGTCGAGTCGAGTTGAGTTGAGTTGAGTCGAGTTGAGTTTCCTTGAGGTGAGTCTGATGTATTGATGATGTATTGATGAGATGTTGATGGGTCATTGTCTACTCTTTATTCTTTCTTTAGATAGACATTTGACATTCTGATGGAGTATGATGTTGAGTTGATGTTATTCCTATATTATTCTACTTGTTTCTGTTTCACTCAGCTATTTTACATACCAGTACATTCCAAGTACTGATGTCCCCTTCTGGGACTGCATCGTTTTATGATGCAGAGGCAGGTATTAGAGATCATTAACAGGCGCTTCGTTGAGGATCTATTCGCATTCAGCTGATTGGTGAGACCTCCTTGTTTTCGGAGGATTTCCATATTTTTATCATCTAGCTTGAGTTGTACTTTATTTTCCTTGAGTTGGGTAACCATAGCCTGTCATGGTACCATTGAGATGTTTGAGTTAGAGGCTTCATAGACACTGAGTAGAGGATGTGATGTATTGTTTTTCCAACTATTCTTTGTTGGAAATTAACATTTTGTATAAAGGCTTGATTATTTTAATTATATTAAGGTCTTTTCCTTGATGATGTTTCTTCCGCTGTTGAGTATGATGTGACGATGAGTCCAAGTGGTTCGCTTGGGGACTAGCAATAGTCTCTGAGTGCCGGCCACGCCTAGGGTACCCTCCCGGGGCGTGACAAACTTGGTATCAGAGCACAGAGTTCAAGTGTCCTAGGGAGTCTATGAAGCCGTGTCTAGTAGAGTCCTTATTATTGGTGTGAAGCGCGCCACATCCATAATGGGGAGGCTATAGGACATTTAGGATAAGTTTCCCTTCTTTCAGATTCTGATCGTGCGATAGAGCTCTTTCCTAAGAAATTTGTGATGATTCGTGCGTTGCTCTAAACCTTTCGACGATGCCTCGTCCACGAGGTGATAGCGACAGTAATTTTCTAACTCTTACAGATGAGACCCTTTGAGATAAAGTAATCGGAATGGTAGAGAGACTGTCTAGGCTTGTGAAAAGCCGATTAAGATGCGAAGTTGATTGACTAGGACGGGTGCACTATTAATCATATGAATCGTGCATTTGAGTTATCTCTAGATATACCTAGACCCATTTGTTTTTCAAAACTTGCTTCCGATGTGACCCATGAAAGGAGAACCTATGTCTCTAAAGAGTTTGATGTTACCACCTAAGAGTGAGATATGAGGTCTTATAAATCCTGAGTAGAATCGAATCATCCCAGAGTTAGAAGGATGATGATGGAAAGAAAGGGACGAGATGACAAGAGTGATGACTGGGTGAGGCTTGTAGTTAGAGTTAAGTATTTATTAGGTAAGTAATGATGTGCTGAGTTGATTGCCATAAGTTGATGAAAGAGTCATAAGTACTCTAGTGATTTTCATGATGAGGTATAGAGGAAGAGTTGTTGTTAGAATGTGGTAGGGCGTGCTCAGACTAGTAGGAAGTTATGTTGATATGTTGTAGTATTCATACTATTGATGGTGAAGTGTAGATGTTGAATAGAGGAAAAAGAGTGCTTTCGATTTGATAGATCTAAATTAGGCTTATGATTTTTAAGTGTGAGTTCATGAGACTCACCAAGTTATGAGGTTAGACAGATAAGAAGAGGCTTAAGATATGTATCCGTGATTGTGTAAAGATGTGTGAAGATCTAAGTTATAACTGCTATAAGAATCTAGATAGTATATTTGAGTTATCGATGTAAAGTACGCTGATGTAAGTAATCTTAATCATCATGAGTAACTAAGTTGATTTGGGGCTCATCAATAGATGATAACGAGTTTCCATGGTAGACTAATTCTCATGTAATTAAATTTATGGGAGCACAGAAGTTGAGTACCAGCAGGCAAAAGAAGAGGTTAGATTGTGAGAGTTGTGGGAAGTGGTTATGTACGCCATAAGAATAGCAAACATAGAGAGATTTCCATAGAGACTGGAAGGAGCTAAGAGTAATAGCGTTGAAAAGAGTCTGAGTGGCTAGCTATATGTATGCGACTATAGCATAACAGAAGAGTTTAAGATATTCTTGTGGATAGTGATTCCTTGACCATGTGGAGGTATATGCTTATAGCCTAGTAGAGGAAATTGATTTATAAACTTAAAGAGAGGACCTTGAGAGCTAAGGAAGAGTTGATGTAAGGCCCGGTAAAATTACCAAAGTACCTCTAGAGGAGAGATGTGTGCATAACACGTCTTCTGATGCTCGAATGGCGGATCCGAAGCCGGATTTGTGATCAGCACAAAAAATTGAGTGGGGGAAGGGCCTCGATCGATTTTTAGAGTGACCGAGTGAAAAGATAATTTTTCGATCCGAACACCGAAAAAGTGTCGGTGCGCGACAGAGGCGCGTCGCGCACCTGTAGCGGAGTGACACTTGCGTTTTTTCAAAATTTTTCGACGGGATTGAGAAAACTCGTTCAGAAAATTTTTGAAGAAAATGTACTGTTCGCGACTAGTCCGCGTCGCGGACTGAGTCACTTCGAGGCTGGAAATTTCTAAAATTATTGAGGGGTATTCTGGTCCATTCCTAACACCTTATAAATTCCCTATACGACTAATATAAGCCGTTTCGACATGAAAAGAGTCTAAAATCCCATTCTAAGTCCTTTTCTAACAATTGAATAGGACTAGAGCTTGAGAGAAGAGGAGAAGAGCTTGAGGTAGACGAATTCAAGAGTGAATAAGAGTTCTTAATTCTGATGATGATGTGATGCCATTTCCTTTTAAGGTTATAGATGAGGAGGAGCAGTTAGAGAAATCGTGAGGAGTCTAACAGATAGGTAAAATCATATTAGTATCTCCCGAGGTAAGAGTTCATGTAATCGAGGGTGTAAGCTGCTATGGTAGGCTTAAATGCGTGGATGCTATTATGCGAGTGTATTAGAGTGATGAGGACGAGCATTATTCTCTAAGTACAAGTTACTATTGAGTGAGGGTTCTTGATTCTGATATCATTTTACTAGTGTACTGACCTTCGGCTTATTATGCCATTGTTGATAGTATGATGTAGAGTATCAAATTTTAGAGGTATAATCATGCTTATGCTGCATAGAGAGGTGGTAGTTTGGGGGTTTCGTCAAAGGGGGAGATGATGAGTTCCTCCACATCCAAATAGTGATGTTGATAATAGTAGACTGAGAGTGAGGTAGATGAGAAGGAGTGAATATATCCTCATTGTGATATCGGTGAAACTTGTGTCATGAAGGGATAGAGATAGGGATGAGGAAAGAGATGAGATCATATGATGCGCAATTGATAGGTAAAAGTATGTTGATGTGACTTTGAGTGAGAGTTCATTGAATGGTAGAGGTAGAAGTGACAAGTAGGCTTGAAAGGTTCTGAGACATAGTTAAATTGATTGTTATTGTGCGAGTTGAATGATAGACTATTGAAGACTTCATAATAAATATTTCGAGTATAGAGCTGAGTATTGAGGATTAGCTTTGTATGAATATGATCACCTTAAGAATGACATCTTGAGGCTTAGAACTGGGCCTGAATGAAAGAAGAAGAGGTGGTTAGGTAGAGGTTTGAATAAGAGCTATGAGTTTGCATTGATGGGGTAAAGTGCCAAAAAAAAAAAAGAGCACAATTGATGTGGGGACTTGAGCATGAGAGTGTCCTCAGAGTCTTGTTTATACGATGTTCCTATTCTCGATTTGAGTTGATGGCTTCCTTCCTGAGTTCAAAAGACTGATTGACAAGGTGTCTAAATGATTCAAATTGATTGAGTTTCGATGTTCCATTCGTGCTTGATGAAGAGAATGTAAGATGTAATTTCCTTACTCTTGATTTAAATTGAGTTCTCTAATTCTGAATTGATGTGTCCATTCTTGAGTCTGAATGGAGATGGTTTAAGATTGATGAGAAGTCGAGAGTTTATTTGATTGAGTGAGTTTTGAGAAGAGTTCTGATTCTTATTCGTGCCTTGATGTCTACCTTTACTCATCATTCGAGGACGAATGATCCCAAGGGGGAGATAATGTAACACCCCAACTTTTTTTTTAACTAAGATTGAGTCATCCTTCATATGATAGGATCAATTCCTAAGTATTTAAAGTATATTAGGTATGATTTAGAGTTATAATTGATCTTTTACATCAATCCAAGTCCAAAGAAATTCTAGCAACTAAGTTTTCATATGAGTTGATAGAAGGGTCGACTTTAAATGACCATATCCCCTAAAGTATAATGAGTTAGGTGACCCATAATATATCAAATTAAAGATCTTTGAATTATCTTTCCAACGCATCTTATTTCGCGTTAAACGGAGTTCGGAGTAGAGAGTTATGACCATTTTACTGGAGACCTGCAGAGCTGTCTGAAGGTCCGCGACGGCTCCGCGTCGCGGACATATCGCGGACCCTCTCTGGATAAGCTAACCGAAGTTTCTTTATTTTATTTTGAGGGTACTTTTACCCTAAAGCCTTTGGGGGTCTATTTAAGGTTCCAAGACGCCTAAAACATCAGTTTTTATAAGTCAAAACCCTCTCTTTCACTCCTAAACATAAAACGCTCAAGAATCATCAAGAAAGTCATCAAGTTAGGATTAATTTCCAAGATTCTTCATCAAGGTGAGTTATTCTTCACAATCTTTAAGCTAATTTCTCTATCTATTCATGAAATCCCTAATAGAATCTTAAATCCTAACCTAGGGTTTCAAGAAAGCGAATTCAAGAATCTCAACAAAGGATTCCTTGATTCTTCTTTCCATGAATTAGGGTTCTTCATCAAGAAACTCTAAAGATTCTGAGTCAAGAAGTCAAGAATAAAAAAAAAAAGCTCTTCAAACGATGTCTTTCCAAGTTCTTTCATTCTAAAAGAACAACGAGATTGAGGATTTTCTCCAAGAAACGAGTATTCATCAAATTTTGATTGAAATATCAAATTTCCAGGTATGTAAGGCTAAACTAAAAGCATGAGTTTGTTCTCTCATGTGCCCCATAGAGGTCAAAGATGAGTTGATGGTTGAAGAGTATATGTGCATGAATACTTGAGAGTTTTTCATTTAAAAATTGATTTAAAATTACATGTTTTCTAAGTTGATGATCATCATACTATTTGTTTTCTTGAAGTTAACATTTTTCATGAGATTTTGCATAACCTTACATGATTATTTGAAAAGCATGCATAATGAACTTAGGGATGAGTCTAGAGCCTTGACGATGATGATGTTGTGATGTTGTGATTGTGTTTCACATTTGATGAGAGTCTTGATGATGATGTTGATGAGAATGACGTTTTATGATGTCTTAAAATGGGAAGTTTAATTTCTAAAAGAGTATCTTGAGTCTATGATGTTGATGTTGATGTTATGAGGTGAGGTACTATGTCCCTCTGGGACCGATGTTGATGTTGAGGTTTTATAATATGTCCCCATGGGACTGATGTTGATGTTGAGATGATGTACTATGTCCCTCTGGGACCGATGTTGATGTTGAGGTATTATATCACGTCCTTATGTGACTGATGATGATGTATTATGTCCCTATGGGACTGATGATGATGATGTTTTATGAGCATGTCGAGTTCTGGGAGGAGTATTGAGCACCGAAATGGGTAGAGAGTGAGTCCCACTCAAACCCATTAACTACGTGGCCCGCGTAGGAAGAGAGGATTGAACCGCAATGCGGATGGCTCCTATCTTGTCCCAAAAGAGGACTGATGTTTGATGTTTTTTGTGGATCCACTGATGTGATGTCCTTTACCCCGGGCAGGGTATTGGATGGATGTGGCAACGGCATCGCTTCGTTGTATCATCACTGGCTCATAAGTGATGGTTGTCGGTTAGAGAAACTCCCAGTTAGGTTCCTTTTGATAGGACTCTGATGTTGATGTTGATGTGATGTTTGAGTCGAGTTCCCTGAGTTGAGTTGATGTCGATGTTCCCTGAGATGAGTTGATGTTGATGTTCCTTGAGTTGAGTTGATGTCGATGTTCCTGAGTTGAGTTGAGTTGATGTTGATGTTCCTTGAGTTGAGTTGAGTTGAGTCGAGTCGAGTTGAGTTGAGTTGAGTCGAGTTGAGTTTCCTTGAGGTGAGTCTGATGTATTGATGATGTATTGATGAGATGTTGATGGGTCATTGTCTACTCTTTATTCTTTCTTTAGATAGACATTTGACATTCTGATGGAGTATGATGTTGAGTTGATGTTATTCCTATATTATTCTACTTGTTTCTGTTTCACTCAGCTATTTTACATACCAGTACATTCCAAGTACTGATGTCCCCTTCTGGGACTGCATCGTTTTATGATGCAGAGGCAGGTATTAGAGATCATTAACAGGCGCTTCGTTGAGGATCTATTCGCATTCAGCTGATTGGTGAGACCTCCTTGTTTTCGGAGGATTTCCATATTTTTATCATCTAGCTTGAGTTGTACTTTATTTTCCTTGAGTTGGGTAACCATAGCCTGTCATGGTACCATTGAGATGTTTGAGTTAGAGGCTTCATAGACACTGAGTAGAGGATGTGATGTATTGTTTTTCCAACTATTCTTTGTTGGAAATAAACATTTTGTATAAAGGCTTGATTATTTTAATTATATTAAGGTCTTTTCCTTGATGATGTTTCTTCCGCTGTTGAGTATGATGTGACGATGAGTCCAAGTGGTTCGCTTGGGGACTAGCAATAGTCTCTGAGTGCCGGCCACGCCTAGGGTACCCTCCCGGGGCGTGACAAAGATCGTCGATTAATAGTGAAGGAATCACAATCTTTCCATCATAATTTATGTCGCTAAAGTAAGTGAGACCTAAATGTCACATTAGCCTTTATTTAAGTTTCCTACTTTTTTTGGTTTCAATTTGTTTATTTGACTTTCATTTGATATGAAATTTAAGAATGTACAAAAAAAAAAATTTAAATCTTACACTATTGTTTTAAAGAATATGCAATGCACTAAAATATTCTTTAATTTTGTGATCTAATATATGTTATGTGAAAAATTAAAAGAATTAAAAAACTGCCAAAAAAATTAAATATTTTCTTAAAAAAGGATTTTAAAAAAATAAGAGAAATAAATTCAAATGGTGGAAGTCTTTCTTTGCTTTATAATATTTTGAAAATATGGTGTAATATACTGTCCTATCATCTTCCAAAAGAATTTTTAAGTTGCAACGGTTGGATTCTAATTCACTACAAAATAATTTTAATAAATTATTTATTTATAAAGGTCCTATATATCGAAATTTTATTACTAATTAGAACCCATGGTAAATCAGAATTTTTCTTAGCGACTACAGGGGTATTTTTTTTATTCAAATACGGAAGAAACAAAAGTCTATCAAATAAGGAAGATTTACTTATTTTATCACTTATTTCCATATATTTTAAAAGTCAATATTATAAATATAACTAAATAATAACTTAAAGAAAAATGATGAAAAAATAATTTTATCTAAAGTCTTTTAACGAAGGGCAAAAAGTTCGAACAACATTTTGAAAAGGCCTTCACACTTTTAATATAGTATAGGTAGATATAGATATTGATATAGATTTATATTATTATAGAAAAGCTTACAATGTGTTACCTAAAAAGTATCATTTACAAATTTTCTTGTCCAACAAAACAAAAATAAAAATTGAAGTTCAGATGTGTTAAGAGAAACAAAAGGAAAAAGGACGGAAATTAGTACATTAAGAAAATATTTATTATTTATGATAATAATAAAATTAAATAATAATTTTTTTGTCGAATATTTATAACATTTATAATATAGATTCAATACATATTACAGAGAACCATTTATAAAACATATATAATACTCCACCTATTATCTCTTTTATGACATGCTATTATCCCCTCAATCCATTTTAAAATAAGAGTCTTTGAGCAGTCTAGGTGCTCAAAGTATATCTCATTCACATCGTCTTTTTAGATGTTTTTACTAATTGCACAGGCTTCAAAATATGTAGAAATCAATCATCGTCTTTTCAATGATCAATCCAATTCCAAAATGTTTGCCCTATTAATGCGCAGAATCAGAAGTTTTTAGGAATTCGATTTTCAATTTTTGTAAAAAAAGATAAACAATTGAGCTGACAAAGTCTTGTTCTAGGTTGTACGACTGTGGCAGGTTGATAGATAGTGAAAACTGTCTTGGTAAGTCTTCTTATTAATAAATGTGTTGGGATCGAAAAGAAATGAATAGTTGCTGGAGATTCATATAATCGTCCTCAACTTTGTCCAGAACAAGGTATAGTTGACTTCTATGTTTACCATATTGCGAATATGTAAAAGGTTGTGCTCTATAGCTAACATTATCATTAGTCTATGAGTGACATAGCAAGTGATTTGTAAGGAGCGTGTCAAGTCAAACATGAAAAAATGAATATGCACGAAGAGAATAACAATTAAACTGTAAAATAGAGATGAAGATCTAATTGAACTAAATAAAGAATTTAATTGAAAGTATTTAACTACCATCCCTTTTTAACACATATTAAGGGGGTAGAATCCTATATAAAGTAAGCTAAACGACCTAAAAAATGGAAAAAAGCTGAGTTATCCTAATGATGATGATTGCAATAGTTCCTCACTTTTTCAAGGAAAAATGGTACCCTTTTGGAGAGCGTGAATTCATTGTAGAAGCAATCGTCTTAAATTGTGCAAGAAGAGGTTGGTATCCGGGCTGGGGCCATGCGCGGTGGCGAAATCGAAGATGGCGATGGAGCCGCATGAGTTGGTGAAACCGTATTATCAATTGAAAATGGAGATGAAGCCGCATTATTCATGGCATGATTGCAATAGTTCTTGCTTTGCCTAGGAAAAAGAGTACCCTCTTGGAGTGCGTAAACTCTCTGAAAAGCAATCATCCAAAATTGTTGAAAGTCCTTGGAACATTATGTGGATAATGAAATTTTACGTTTGAAAATAGAAGTGATCAAATCTAATAGACAACCGTCCACCTTGATGCAAGAAGTGGTTGGAGCTGGAGACAGAGCAGTGGCAGTAACCCTGCCTATACCCAACAATAGAAACAGTGCACATAATGATGATGTCTGAATATCATCACTTGAGTATGGCATCAGACGATATACCCAAGACTGCTTTCAAGACTCATTCAAGACATTTTGAATATTTAGTGATGCCTTTTGGCCTTTCAAATGCTCCAGCTACCTTCCAAGGTCTAACGAATTCTATCTTTCAGAAATATCTCAGGAGACATGTGCTTGTTTTCGTTGGATGATATTCTAATATACAATAGAACTATGAAAGATCATGTTATACACTTGAGGTCTGTTTTTGAAGAAATGGTGAAACATCAACTTTTGGCCAAGAGGTGTAAGTGTTTCTTTGGGGTTCATAGAATTGAGTATCTTGGTCATTTTACTACAGCAAAAGGAGTATCTACTGATCTATGAAAAATAGAAGCTATAAGGGATTGGCCTACCCCAACCACTCTTAAGAACCTAAGAGGTTTCTTGGGCTTAGTTGGATATTACAGAAGATTCATCAAGAGTTTTGGGATAATATGCAAGCCCTTGACTGACTTAACTAAGAAAAATAGTTTCAAATGGTCAAATACAACTTAGATAGCCTTTGATAAGCTAAAGATTTCCTTGACGCAGGCCCCTGTCTTACCATTGATGTCAACAAGACCTTTGTGGTGGAAATAGATGTTAGCGGGTATGGAATAGGGACAGTCCTTATGTAGGAGGGGCATCCTATAGCTTTCATCAGTAAAGCCTTATCCCTTAAGCATGCTACACTTTCTATATATGATAGAGAATTATTAGCTATTGTCCAGGCTGTGACTAAGTGGTCTCAATACTTATTATGATAGAAGTTCATAATAAGGACTGATCCAAAAGGCCTTGAAATTTCTTATGGAGCAAAAGTTGCATACTAATTCTCAGTTGTTATGGTTAACCAAGTTAATGCCTTTTGATTATGCCATAGAATACAAAAAAGGAGTGGATAATAAAGCTGCTAATGCCCTCTCTAGAGTTTCTGGTGCTGAAACTATTGACTTTGGTGGTGTCTCCTATTGATATTGATTTATTCCAGAATATAGTAGATAGTTGGTCTTCATATCCTGAACTTCACCAACTCATTACGGACTTGTAGGCAGATTCTACTACTCATAAACAGTTCATTTGGTCCTAAGGTCAATTGAGAAGGAAGGGCAAGCTAGTTATTGGCAAGGATCAAAGTCTTAGGAGTGAGATTATGAAGCTTTGGCATACAAGTCCTCAAGGAGGGCACTCAGGTGTTGAAGCTACATTGAAGAGGCTTCTGACCTTATTCTATTAGAAACATATGAGGACTGAAGTAAAATAGTTTATTCAGAGATGTGATGTTTGTCAGAAAGTTAATTCTGATCTTACTGCATTCCTGGCTTACTACAGCCTTTTCCTATTCCAGATGTGGTTTGGTCCTAAATTAGTATGGATTTTGTTGATGGCTTGCCTAAATCCAATCGGTATGAAGTAATCTTGGTGGTGGTTGATAGGCTCAGTAAGTATGGGCATTTCCTTCCTCTTAAGTTGTCACGACCCGGGGTCGGGGCCTAGATGTGACACGGCGAATGGGGACCCAAAAGTCCCCAAACAAGCCTCAAAATTTCAGAATTTGCATAGCAGGTTCAAGGCATATAAGACGGATAACTAAATAGCAGAATCTAAAGTCAAAAGGAAAGACCATTCATTTATGGATAACAAAATGAGAAAAGTTTATACAGTGCCCAACCTATGCCTCTAATCAAGGAACGGGGGCCGGGACAAGTTCCGGGCTCACCCTCAACAAAAGATATATACATAGAAACACTAGAAGCAAAAGCTTACCCTCGGAAGATGGGGCTCACCACAGAAATATCTTCAAGGGGGACTATTCGTCCTGCGGATGGTGCTCAAACTGCTCGGTCCCTACATGGTAAAATCATGTAGGCATAGAGTATGCATTAGTACGTTAGAATGTACTAAGTATGCGGGTATGTGATGCACGTGACTTACCAATCCTGCATAATCATGTTAGATGGCAAGGGCACATAATTTACAAGAACATATAAGCAATAGAATTTAATATACAAAATGCCATGGGATGCGGGGTGCGTGCAAATGCGATAATGCTCTTATATATATATAGCGGGGATGGACTATAACCGAAAAACCAAGTCCATGCAAGCTATTACATGAATCGGACCGATTTGGACCTCCCACCGGTAGGGAGAAGATTACTTGCCAAGGGTAATCTACATCACACCTTACGACCACTCTTTTCGGTGAATGGTCACCTTCCTTACGATCACGCTTTTCAGAAGGATTCACAAGAATCACATCAAGACATGTCATATCATAAACAAGTAGACGAATAATATCCATCCCTATGCTGACACATAGTTCAAGGAAAAGGGGAGGGCCCCTAATCCGTCGGTGTTAAGCCTTACACATCCCACAAGAATACTTATATACGTATACATATGCTTTCAAGAGAGTCAAGTGCAAGTTTCAAAGCGTCCAAGGCACATTTAGGCTCAACGCCAAATTGCAAGATCATATTCAAGATGCCAATGCAAGGAATAGCTCATCTACAAGTACAAGATGGTGCAAGCACCCAAGATGCTCAAAGAGACAAGATACAAGGTGGTGTAAACACCCAAGATACTCCAAGAGCCATAATCATAGACATACCGGTGATCACCTTCTTGTCATATCCCATGTCTTACCAAAAACCATATTATAATTCCTTTTTAGGACAAAATTAGGCTTAATCCCATATTCCCAAAATTTCCATGTACCAACGTCAAGAGTATGATGCAATGCACAATGTAGGGATAGCATGGGTAATGTAGAGTATATCTAAAACATAGCAATATAACGTAAAACTAGAAAATCCATAATAAAATTCATGTGAAAAAGTAGTATAGATCACCCATGCATAGTATCATCTTAAAAGGACTTGCATGTTCTTAGTTTCATAATTCAAGATGGTTCATCATAAAGGAACCTAACAAAACTTAAAATTTGGAATAATATACATCACATGCATTGTTCAAATTTACCAAGATCAAGTAGCCAAACTTCACATTTTTAAGTAGGCAAGTTCATAAAATAGTTTAAAAGGGACTTGGGTCTTCTTGGTTGAAAGGAACAAAGAATCAAAACTCACATCATACCTGATTTGGAGACAACCTTAAGGAGAAAATGGACTCAAAATGGAGGACCTTGTCTTGACAAATCCTAGAGAAAAAGTGGAGATCTTGAAGGAGTGAGCTTTAGAGAGAGAGTGAGTGAGAGTGAAAATGGCTGAAAATTGGAGTGTTTAACTTATATAGGGAGCTTAGGAGGGGTGGGAAATGACAAAATTTTCGTTGGAATAAGCCAATATTTCAAAAATGCCATTAATAAAATGGACCAGAAATTAGTCCGTCTAGGGCATACGGACCGTGTAGTGTCACACGGACCGTTTACTGTGCCATGGTCTCAGACTTAAAATTTTCAGAGGCAAGATTTTCCGAACTAAGTATCACCACACGGACCGGTAAACGGACCGTCTGGGGTCACACGGACCATGACCCCGTCCGTATATGGGTGACTCTCCACACCAAGACTAGACGGAGGACCACATGGACCGTCTAAAGTCACACAGGTCGTGACTTGGTCCGTGTAAAGGTGGCCCTGCGCAGTTCACCATAAGGGAGGCCACACGGACCGTGTAGCCTTACACGGGCCGTGTGGAGGCCCGTCTACTTTTCACTCTCCCAGGCATCACTCCACGGGAGGCCACACGGACCGTGTGACTTCACACGGGCCGTGTAGGCCCTCCGTGAGGTGATGCCTGGCAAAATTTCTGGGCAGGTTTTGTGGACCTCAAAGTGACGTCAAGGATTCGGGGCCTTTCATCCTTAATACTTATACTGCTCAATCAGTTGGTACGGTGTTCTTTGATAATATTGTTAAACTACATGGCTTACCTCACACAATTACTAGTGATAGAGATTTTTTTTTTTTGAGTTTTTTCTGGCAAGAGCTATTCACAATCCAAGGGGTATAAA
The DNA here is from genome assembly GCA_029948455.1 of Solanum rostratum. NCBI lineage: Eukaryota > Viridiplantae > Streptophyta > Magnoliopsida > Solanales > Solanaceae > Solanum > Solanum rostratum. The sequence goes on from CM057046.1 coordinate 10,084,450, forward strand.
TCAATACTTCTATGGCCTATCAGAAGTGTTGAACAAATGTTTGGAAACATATTTGAGATGTTACTATCATGAAGATGCCTCAACTTGGGCTACTTGTCTATCTATGGCTGAATATTGGTACAATACTTCATACCATTCAGCATTCACACTACCCCTATGAGACTCTATATGGGAGACCATCTCCTCTACACTTGCCTTACCTACTGGGAGAATCCTCTTCTGCTGAGGTTGATTGTACATTGATTAGTAGAGAGCTAAACTTAGAACGTCTTAAACATCATCTTTTTAGAGCTCAATTGAGGATGAAGAAACAAGCTGATTCTCAGTGACAACAATTTTGAAGTCGTTGATTGGGTTTATTTCAAAATTCATCCATATAAGCAGGCCACCATCTCCAACCATACTTCCCATAGGTTGGTTGCAAAGTACTATGGGCCTTTTCAGAATTTAAGGGATTGGTCCAGTCTCTTATACTCTCTTATTGCCTAGTTCGCTCAAAATAGATCATATTGTACATATTTCCTTCTTAAAGAAGTTAAAAAATTAGTTTGTTAAAAAATTAGTTAGTATTTAAAGAAGTCTAATATTAAGTAATATGGCATTGATCAGTTTGTTAATATTAAAAAAAATCAGTTAGAGATATCTTTGTTATTTTTCATTAATTATTTAGAACATTTGAGCTAATCAAAGATACCATTAGCATTAGCAACAATATTATGATCATGTGACCAACATTAATTGTCTTATTCCTTTGGTTTTTTTTATGTCCGGTAGGAGAGAAAGTACATCAATATTTTCGTATAAAATAAACCGATCTTGATATTATTATTATTAATAATAATATTGATTGAGTTGTGCTTTTTTTTAAAAAGAAATAAAGAATCGAACTTTCACCAAATAATCAAGTGAGCTATTTCCAAGATTTTGTGATCGAGTTGTGTTTGATAGTGCCTTTAACGTGTTTTCATGAGATAACATATTTTTGAAAAAATCATGTGACAATGTTTGGTTGTTCTTAAGTGGGTAGAAATTAAATATATTTATTTTAAATAAAATAAGAAAAAAAAAATCCACCTATATAATAAATGATAATGATAATAATTATAGTGAAAAAGAGTTAAAATTGCCTTTTGATTTATATAAAATAGATCACTTATATTCTTCATTATATTTTGAAATTGAAAATATTTTTATTGTTATTTCAAGAGATTATATATAAATACCATCAAGAGTTAACAACTTAAATTTTTAGTAACATGGCAAGCCACGTAGACTAATCTCTCTATCTAAGCTAAGTGTTGCCGACTACAAGAAATTAGACTTTTAGTGGCGACTAAAGTTACCATAAAATCCTAAAATATTGTCTTTAAAGATTTTCACTAATTTTTACCAAGCAATAGACACTGATTTTTACTAGCAACTAAAAGTTGCCAATAAAATCTATTTTGATAATATTATGGTAATTAATAATATTATGGTAATTAATTCTCGGCAACAACCTAACTTTCTAAAATCAATATTAAAAGCATTTTATATTATTATAAAAACTGAAATTTCCTACTACACAATATATTATTGTCCTCATGACGTCAGTCAAGAATAAGTTTAAATATAATATAATGTAATTTTATTTTTAAATATAAATCGATAAGCATAGAATATATGTAAACCTTAATTTGTGGATATGAAGGGTAGGGGGTATAAAGGGATTGTTTTCAAAAAGTCACTTATATGCAATAAGAAAATTTTATTTAGATGATGACTCATTGATGTTATTTATAATTTTAAATCTAATTTTTTTACAAGTATCTGAATAAATATTAGTCAATACGTAAACATTATGAAATATCACTACAATAAATAAAAGGCTTAATAATAATAATAATATTATCATAATATTATAATTAACGAGAATAATAAATATAAATATTTTATAATTAATATTTTTTTAACGATTTAAATTATAGTAATATTAATTTAATTATTATTAAATATTTTTATGACAATAAATATTATCACTAAATATCTCTTTTTCGAGTGTATCTCGTAATTATTTTTAATGGGTCAGATATTTTTATCACATTCAATGAGTATACCCACCCAAAAAAAAAAAAATTTGGTACGAATATTTATAATAATCCATAATTCACAGTTGAAGTACACGAAAAGTTTCACTAAGATAAAAAATAAATAAATTGTAGTGGCTTATTGGGTTACGTTTAATATTTGATTTGATATTTTAAGTTTTAATTTTAATAATTCGATAATTGATAATTAAAATAAAGATTTTTTTTCTTTTAATTTATGAGGTATTATTTTTGATTTGACATAAAATCAAGTTTTAAAATTTGTAGTGTAAAATTAACTTTAGATATTTATATGACTATAAATTATTTTATTAAAAATATAATTAAAAAAATTTAACTTTAATTATTTCTAATTATAAAAATGCAATATTTTTTTCTTTTAGGTATCATATAATAAGATGAATGAGGTACCAAATATGAACTTTTAAGGATCGTTCCGTAGGAAAGATAATAGATGATTAATCTCGGAGTCAATTTTAGGATGAATTTAATTTATATTAGATTGGGATAAAATCACAGAATAACTTATTTTGAAATTAATAATCTCAAAATTGTAGTGCTATATATTTTTATCTTAAATTTATTATCGAATTACAATTATGCGATAACTAATTTCCAAAATAACCTGCTCCTCAATCAAACAAATCCTTAAAATTCAATATCCATACAATAAATCAACCTTCAGTATGACAAATCCTTATTTTATTAAAATAATTCGATTTTTGGTGTTTTATATCCACATGAAACCTTAGTAGCTGAAGGCTAAATTCACTATGTTAAAAACACTTCTAAACTTCGCGCAAGATATTGTTTCATCTCCGAACTTTTAATAATCTTAAAAACATTCATCTACTGGACTAACTAAACAAAAATACACCCCCGATCTATCACAAGTATTAAAAACACCCCTTAACTTCAAGAATTTAAAAGGTGTATTTCACTCGTGTTACAAGATCAAATGTATATTTAAATTTAATTAATCAAGTAGATGAGTATTTTTAACACTGTCCCTCGCCATTTTAAATTGGAATGCAAATAGTACAATCAGTCGAGCAAATTGAAAGCAATAAATGTGCAAGACAATAATATCAATGTAATATTCAAATCCAACTTTTAAAAAGTAGAAAAAAATATTATATATATAAAAATTTCCAAATTCTTTTATGGGTTTGTAAATAAAATATTTAATTATTTTGTCCTTTATCATTACTGGCCTTTTCAACCACCACTCATCCACTGAGATTTATCATTGATGTAAAGTTGTCTACAAGTCAAATTTAAAAGTCTTTGGAATTATTATTATTGCTCAATCGTGCCTTCCAATTTCTAACCAAATTCATAATTCAATCATACAAAAAAGAGCATCACAAAATTCAAACATCTTTTGGAAAATCATTACTTATATTTTGTGGATAAATTAATATAAATATACTATTAAAAAGAATAATTTAGTTTGACTTGACACGAAATTTAAAAAAAGAACAAAGACTTTGTGATTCTGTGATTGTAAATTAAAGTTATGTCAAATGTATCAAATTGCTCTTTAATTTTGTGGCCTTAAACACGTCATGTGAAAAGTTGAAATTAAAATATTGTCAAAAAAAATAAGTCATTCTTTTTCAAATATCTAAAATAGAAAGTAGGTCATTTAAAAAAAACAGGGAAAATTGATAACATGTTCTTTGTCACAATATTCATTTTTTCAAAATTGCTTTAAACTGTTTTATTTAAGGTGGTATTTTGATCAACAATTTACTCGTGAAAATATACTAAATACGTTATTTATTATTTTACAAATGAATAGTGTAAAAAGATTTTTATACTACATGGCAATTGCCTTATTCTTCAAGTTTCTAATTACTTGTATTATAGATGTTATTGATAGTAATCTTTTAGGTAAACTTAAAAAGAAATGGAGGTAAGATTTCTTATGAAGTAAGTATTTTTCATGCCAAGCATATTTTTGTGAACTGATAAATTTAGAAATATAATAAATTTAACGTTAAAAATAACAAAGGCTAGACTTATAAGTTTAAATTTCAGCAGAGGGGTATATTCATAAATGTAACATATCGATTCACATAAATTCAATTAGTACTTTTGCCCAAATTTTATATATAAAACTATTAAATATTTGATCCTAAACTCAGTTATTATTGATATATTAGCTTGAGTTGAAACTAATAAATTTGAAATCTTGAATCTGCCTTGTCGAGGCATAGAGTCAACTCATACTCTCTCCATTTCAAAATGAACATTTTTTTTTTCTTTTTTGACGATTCTTTAATTCTAAATTTTCACATAATATATTTCAAATAACAAAATGAAAGGATATTTTGATATACTCCACGTATCTTTAATATAAATTCTTATATTTTTTAAACTTCATGTCAAGTTAAAATCAGATAAATAAATTGTAACGAAAAAAAAAAAATGTTCACTTATCTGTTTACTTATATATAATTTATATATAGTCTGAATAGTTGAAGTAAAATCCAGATTTGCTGGTGCATGTTTGTTCTTGTCCTCTCTGCTTCATCTTTCCCAATATGAATAAATTGCTCTTCTCATTCATTTGTCTCCTTCTCTATAACTTCATCTCTCCATCTTATTCACTCCCTTTATGCACAAATTTGAGTAAGTTTTGTTTTTTTTTTACAAATTTTTAATTATGAGAGTAGTTAAATCTCTATCAAGATATCATTTTTATACAAATTTTTGTTTTCTTTTGCTAATTTTACTTCTTAATTGTGTAATACTATGTGTAGGAGCACCTGTTATTCCAAAAAAGGCTTTAGCTTTTTGTCCATATAATGGAAGAGTCTGTTGTGACTCTTCCAAAGATTTGCAATTGCAGAAGGCTTTTGAGGGTATGAAAATATCTGATATTAAATGTAGTTCTGCTGTCAAGTCAATTCTATGCTCAGTAAGTTTGCTAATTTTGTATATTGTATTGCTCGGATTTTTCAAAAATATTATCGTGCATACTTATATTGGATTACTTTTGGAGGATCTGACACTCACATGCACCAATAGATATTTTTATAGAGTCCGAGCAAATAGCTAGTACATGTTAATTGAAGTTGGAGTATTTTAAAAGGTTTTACCCTTAATATTTTCTTGATGAGCTTAACTTAAGTTCCTATCTTGTTATAGATTTTGAAGTTTGAAATTTGAAAATTTGAGTTTTTGATGTTGTGTTTGGAAATGCATTTTTACTTAGTTCTATGAGTGTAAGCCTAGTTTTCTTAATAATATTTGAAGATCTGATCAAATTTCACGGACAAATGGATATTTGAAAATTTGTTAAATTTTAATCTCAAAATCTATAGCCGAACGCTAGCTTAATTTACTTTTTTTTTTTTGGTCAAATTCTTGAAGAAAGAATATGAATTTTGATTACATCAGAATAGTTTTTGCTCTTCCTAATGTTATTTTTAAACTTGTTTGTTGAAACTGGAGTTGGAGCATTTCAAAAGTCTTTTCCTTTATTTTTTTTTTCTTGATGGGGTTAGCTTAAATTTGTTTATTTTGCCAAATTCTTGAAGAAATATTATGAATCTTGACAACTCAAATACAATTATACAAAATAGTTTTTAACATCTGATCAATAAACTTTGCTCTTCTTTTGTGGTTCTATTTTAAAGTTAATCCTAAGTGTCCTAGTTTCATTATAATTCATGTTTATGGAAATTGAAGTAGGAGCATTTTAATTTTTTCTACTTCTTTTAGTCGAGGTCTATCGGTAACCACCTCTGTACCCCCACTAAGGTAGCGTTAAGGTTTGCGTACCTCTTACCCTGCCCAAACTCCACTAGTGAGATTGCACTAGATATGTAATTATAGGAAACAACCTCCGTAACCCCCCCCCCCGACCAACCACCACCACCACCACCAAGGTAGGTTTAAGGCCTGCATACCCCTCACCCTGCCCAAACTCCTAGTGTGAAACTGCACTGGATGTGTTGTTGTTAGCTTAATTTGTTCTTTTTCTCTAATTCTTGAAGGTAGAAATGAATTTTGACAACTTACATCAAAGTAGTTTCAACATCTAATGAACAAATTTTGTTCTTGTTCACAAGCTTCTATTTTAAAACTAATCCAAAGTATTTCCCTTTTTTGTTTCAGACATGTGATCAGTTCTCAGCAGAGTTGTTTAAAGTAAAATCAGGGCCAAGATCAGTTCCTGTCCTTTGCAATTCAACTGCTGCATCAGCAAACAGCTTTTGTTCATCTGTTTGGGATTCTTGCCAAAACATACCAATAACAAATTCTCCTTTTGCACCATCCTTGCAAACCAAAGCAGGAGAGGCCAAAAACTCTAACTCCTCCTTGCTAACAGACTTCTGGCAATCGAAAGCCGATTTCTGTGAAGCATTTGGTGGGAACTCTGATAAAGATTCATTATGTTTCAATGGAGAACAAGTTTCACTCAAGAAAAATGAAACTTTACAGCCTCCCAATGGCATGTGTTTTGAGAAGATTGCTGATGGAGCTTACCTCAACATGGTCCCTCATCCTGATGGATCAAACCGAGCATTCTTCTCCAATCAGGCTGGAAAAATTTGGTTAGCAACTATACCAGATCAAGATTCAGGAGAAAGCATGGGGATTGATGAATCAAGTCCATTTGCTGATTTGACAGATGAAGTTTATTTAGATGCAAGATATGGGATGATGGGGATGGCTTTCCATCCAAACTTTGCCAAGAATGGCAGGTTTTTTGCATCATATAACTGTGACAAAGCTAAGTCCTCTAGCTGTGCTGGAAGATGTGCTTGTAATTCAGAGGTTGATTGTGATCCTTCTAAGATAAACTCAGATGATAATAAACAGCCATGCCAATATCATTCTGTTGTTGCAGAGTTCAGTGCTAATGGGACTGCTCCAAATCCATCAATGGTTGGTTTTTCACTCCATTGTGCACTGATACCATGTTGAATTATGTTACCATATCATCCTAAAACTTAAGGTGTTGGAGCCTAAAACTTTTAGGGGAGTGAAATAGCATAATTCTGCGTCGGATTAGAACTTTCTCCAACTATATTATAAAAGTTTCACTGCAAGAACTATATTGCCTTGTTTAATTGAAATTTCACACATTTTGTAGGCGGAAAAGGCGAAACCATCAGAAGTGAGGAGAATATTTACAATGGGGCTTCCATTTACAGCTAATCATGGAGGGCAGATTCTCTTTGGCCCTGAAGATGGATATCTCTACTTCATGATGGGAGATGGTGGAAGCAAGGGTGATTCATTCAATTTTGCCCAAAATAAGAAGTCATTGCTTGGAAAAATAATGAGGGTTGATATTGATAACATACCAAGTGAGCACTTTGATTTATTTGTTTTACAATAATTGACACAACTAAATGGCCAATTGCCCTGCCTTGCACTTTCTTGAGTTATGTCATGAGACACTAATGTGATTCTTTCATCAGGCCAAGAAGAAATATCAGACCTTGGACATTGGGGTAACTATTCGATTCCTCGAGATAATCCTTATTCACAAGACAGAGATTTGCAGCCTGAAATTTGGGCACTTGGACTGAGAGACCCTTGGCGCTGTAGCTTTGATTCAGAAAGGCCTTCTTACTTCATCTGTGCGGATGTTGGCCAGGTTCAATGACAATATCACTTTTGTTGAGAGCTATAACATCTATGTTTGTTAAGATCTTCTCCACAGACATAACATGCTACCACCTGGTATATTGATGCTGAGTTTCTGACAATCATTTGAATCATGCAGGATCAGTATGAAGAAGTTGATATCATCACGAAAGGGGGAAACTATGGATGGAGCATATATGAAGGTCCTTTGCGCTTTAAAAATACTTCAGCTGATGATTCCGTGGATCCCATCTTTCCAGTGTTAGGATACCGCCATTCTGATATAAATAAAGAAGTTGGATCTGCAGCCATATCAGGTGGCTATGTTTATCGCTCCAAGACTGATCCCTGCATATATGGAAGGTAAATATGAACACCCTTGTGGATATAAGATTGAAGTAAAATTAGTGAACCAAACTTGACAGAAGAATGGTTGCATTTGCAGTTATCTCTATGGAGATTTATATGCTAAGAACTTCTGGGCAGCTCAAGAGAATCCGTATAACAGTGGCAACTTTACAGCAAGAGGCATCCCTTTCAGTTGTGCTCATGATTCTCCTCTCAATTGCAGCTCAGTCACCAATACTCCATTGCCTGCTTTAGGTTACATATTCTCATTTGGACAAGATAACAGGAAGGATACCTATGTTTTAACAAGCACCGGTGTATACAGAGTGGTTCGTCCAAGTCGCTGCAACTACACTTGCTCGATGGAGACAGCAAGGACTGCTGAGAGCCAAGGTCCCTCTGCACCTTCAGATGGTCACGTTACTAAAGCAGATCTCTGCTTGGTCCTTGTTCTTTACTGTCTGCTGCTTTTGACTAGCTTCATCCTGTAGTTATTGCACTGTGATTATGAAATCAGCGTTATACTAAATATACAAGCTACAGTATGTGTTGGAGCAACATTATTTTGTCACAGTAGATAGAATGCAACTCTTAAAATGAAAATCATGATCAACCCTGAAAGCTAAACTATTCTCCTTGCTATTTTCAATACCGCGAGATTCAATCACAGAAGCATAGCATATCATATATTTATTCAACATTTTAATTAGAGAAAAACATTAATAAAAGAATAAACAGCAAAGCTACCTCATCAATTTTCTTGCCAAAGAATTAACTTGGCTTCAGAGGGTAGGTGATTGAAAAAAAAAATTGACCAGAACATATACTACTGCTTTTGACTTAAATCTAAAGTTAAATTAATTGCATAAATCTACAATTTACCTCTCCTGAAACTGATCTCACCAGGTCTATGGCATAATACCAAACTCTGTGAGCTAATTGAAAATTTCATACATACATTTCAAGAAATAGACACTGGATATGATATAACCTCCTTCAACAGTAAAAACCAGGCTAAACAATCATGCATTCCTTGAACCACTACTTCCACATATCAAAACAACCTCTTACGAAACTTCTTTGGTGCTTTTTGGCATTTATTGGTGGTATACTGTAGTATACTTCATTGCAGTAGCACTCCAAGCCCATAACACCTGATTCACGAAGAAAGATGAACATCAGATCAATCACTAGCACTTCCGCAGCTGAACATCAAATATAGGTTAAAAACTTGAAATAATGCTGTGTCCTGGACCTTCTGTCTTTACATCCTCATCATCAAAGAACCTCCCACCCCACCAAAATAAAAAGACACCACACCCATGTACAAGTCCATTTTGAATTTTTGTACCCTTATCAAACAAGTTCATATAAAGGTTTGTATGGGGCAAAAAGAGTATAGTCAAACGTGTTCTGTTTTCCACTTTATTATAGAGGAAACTGGTATTTCCGATGTTTACCTAGCTTGCATGCTTCTTTCCAATTTAAGCAGGATTGTTTAAAGGTGATTTATCAGTCCTCCTTTCACCTCCCTGCTATGCATGGTGCAAATCTAAGCAAATTAGAGAAGCAAAAATGCACAAAAATGCTAAATTGCAGCATGCATATATAACTACTGTACTCAGCTTTAGATCTTTGTAGAAATGGAAGTGAGTAAAAATACACAAATACCAAGTAATAAACTCGCCTGTTTCAGAAAGATCATCTGATGAGTTAAAAGGGTAACACAACTTGACTTGACGGCACGAAAAGGATTAGCATCATGGGGAGCGAGACAACTGGTTTTTATCACTAGTTCCAAAATTAGCAATAAGATGACCAGCAATAGGATGCAGAAACATGTCAGACAACTATCACGCATTCCTGTCAGTCTTGTGGGCAAGACATTTTTCTACTGCTTCATCACAAAGTTCAAGAGCCAAATCAAAGTTCCCTTGTTCATAGTTCATATCCGCAAATATAGAGTAAAGTTCTTTATCTGCCAGTAAACCATCTCTTCTCATCTCTTCAAACATTTCTTTGGCCTCAGAATACTTTTTCCTCTTTAAAAAACCTTTGATCAATGCATGATAAGTCTCTAATGTCGGAGTGAATCCCTTCTTGATCATTTCCTTGTGCAAAAACCAAGCCTCTTTCATATTTCTAGCTTTGCAATGTCCTCGAATCAATATGATAAAGGTATTGGCATTTGGTACAACTCCTTGGCCCAGCATCCCCTTATAAATTTCTGATGCCATACGCATATTATTTAGCACGCTATACTGCTTCATAAGAGAATTGTAGGTAGTAGCATTTGGTGTTATATGCTTCTCCAACATCCACTTCAGCAGTTTATCACCCTCCTCTAGCATCCCTGACATACAAAAGCCATTCATCAGAACGTTGAATGTAACTATTGTGGGCTGGAGTCCTCTGGCCAACATTTGACGTAGTAGTCCATGAGCCTTGCCCATCTCTCCTAATTTACAATAAGCATCCATTAGAGTAGTATAAGTAAAAGCATCAGGACAAATCCCTGCAGCTTCCATATCTTCCATCAACTTTACTGCTTGATTTACATCTCCAGCTTTACAAAAACCATTAACAAGTGAGTTGTATGTGTAGATATTCAATTCAAGACCCTTTCCACACATCTCGTGGAGAAGTTCATTTGCTGTATCAAGTTCCCCTAGTTTACAGAGCCCATCTACTAGTGTAGTGTAAGTCACAATATTTGGCACCAACTGCATCTGAACCATTTTGTTGTGAAGAGAAAAGGCGGACCTTATCTCCCCTGCCTTGCAATAACCATCAATAAGTGCCGTATAAATGAATTCATCTGGTTCTAACCCCCGGTCAAGCATATCATTCAACAACTTATCTGCTTCAGCAATATTCCCAGTTTGACACAGACCAGAAATAAGGGCAGTATATGTAATCAAATCAGGGGTAATGTTAAGACACTTCATCTCATTGAGCAGACTGAATGCGGCACATATGTTCCCAGTTTTGCAGAAGCCATCTATAAGAGTTGTGTAAACAACATTATCTGGAGTGATTCCCTGGGAGGTCATCTCCCTCAGGAATTTCTCAGCATCATGCACTTTGCCTCTCCTAGACAAAAGAAGAATTATACTGTTAAAAGTAAATGCATTTGGCTTCAAGCCTTTTACTAGCATTTCATCGATGATCTTCATCACTGGTTCAAGCTGTCCAGTGGCACAGTATCCATTAATCACAGTGCTGTAACTTACAACATCGGGCATACAACCCCTCAGCTCCATTTGCAAGAGTAAGTTATGAGCTTCCTTAACTTTCCCTATCCGGCAAAGGGAATGAATCACTATATTATGAGATTCATTATCCCAGTAAACACCCACTTCAGAGAATTCATTAAAGACCTTTAGCATCATTTTGTGCCCCTCAATCTCATGTGAGAGACGTGAAAGGAAAAAGTTACATGAAGAGACAGATAGAACTAAGCCATAGTGCAACATTTTATCAAAAAGTTTTCTTCCATAATCTAGACTTCCTAACTCAACAAGCACTTGGAAGAAAATATCGAAAACAAATGGATTAGAACCCCAATCCTTATAAGTGTATATTAACTTCTCAAGAAACTTGGGGAAGAAAACTATCACATCTACACTGGGTCTTGCCCAAAAATCATGAATAAGCCTATGTACTGTCCTTGCATCTTTTTGTGCAGCAGCAATATGCATGACAATACAACGTACCTCAATTGATGGGTCCCTCCGTTGACACCACCACTCAAAGAAATCTATAACCAGTTTGTAATCATTCTTTATGGTCATGAGAACCCAAACGATGTGGTCAGGTTTGATTTTTGATTCAAAGGGCTTTAAAACACGCCAAATGTGCTCAGAGTAGCGTTGCTTAATAGAAGTCGATACGTGTTGCACAAGTTCAGAGTCTCTAACGGAGGGTTTCTTAGGCAAATAATCTGGAAAGGGTCTCGCGGCAGTTAAAGGAAGGCAAGAAAGCTTTTCAACTGCAGAATTAGTTGAATATGAAAAGAATGACGTGTGTTTTGTCATAGAACCAAAGTATTGATGGTAAGACAAGACTTGACAATGGTAAGGAAAAACAAGAGCAGAAAACCTCCTCATGTCTCTTCGAGAGAGCCATTAAAGCCTGCAAATGCCATGGTTCTCCCCCATGTATATGATCAATTTATAGAATCTTCATCTCTTTGTCACCTGTGAAGCAAGTAAGATGATCACATTAAACATTGATTGTTGTAACATCTTATTAAAAAGGCAATTTCTGCAAATGCAACATCTGGAAAAGAAGGGAACCAAATGAAGACAAAAAGTTAAGGATGTTGCTGTTGCTATTGATAACAACAACATATACAGTATAATCCCACAAGTGAGGTCTAAATTGAAGAGATAAATAGAGAAATTTGTCATGTTAGGTGGACGACAATGTAGGAGAAGGAACTTGGATTTGCAGAAAAAGAGATCAACTATAATTTTGCATCAGAGCACAATTTTGCCTCAGAGAGATCAGTAAAAAGAAGAGAAGAAAAATACTGTTTTATCGGAAAAAACCTATCTTTACAACCCAATACCCAAATTCTCTAATCCAAATACAATAAGAAACAACAAAATACCCAATGTAGTCCCACAAAGTGGAGTCCGGGGAAGTTAAGGTATATGCAACGTAATCCCTACCTCAGAGTTAGAAAGACTATTTCCGATAGACCCTTGGAAAATATGATAAGAAACACTAAAATTAAAATCTGGAGAAGGAGAAAAACAAAACAACAGATGGGTGGATGAAAGTGCAAGAAAATAGATGTAGGGGAAGTGAGTGTTTCCTGGGGAGTTTTCTTGATGGAGAAGGCCAGCCAATGTTTCTATTGCTTCATCACCAATAATAAATATCCATGACAGAAACAACTAAGGTTTACATTCAACTCACTATTCTGGCACACACCCAGTTGATATATAAGAAGCTAGTTCAGATATGTGATATATTCCATCCATAAAAAAGTCTACAAGATAAGCTACTCTCAACTATAATGTGACCAAGAGCAAGTAAAAATGAGAATTAACTCGAAAACATACAAATAAAAACATGAAATGACATTTCCAAGTTTACTTTATGAATTGGGAGTAGAAAATCATTCAAAAGAAGGACTAGGGTTCTAACAAACATACCACCCTTCGCCGGAGAAGAAAGCGGTATATAAGTGGTGAAAACCGACTGATGCTGTTATTGCTTCACCAATAAATAAATATCCATAGCAAAAACAGCTAAGTTAAACATTCAACTCACTATTCAACAAAAGGGGTTGCTCGGATAGTAACATCCTCCAATTCCAACTCTAAGATTGTTCGTTTGAGTCACCAAAGGAGTGGGAAAATAGAAGCTTTAAATCAAAAACAAAAAATTCACTATTCTGTCACACACCCAATTAGAGATAGAACTGACATATTCAATCCATAACAGAATCTACAATATAAGCTAATCTCAAACTGTAATTTTTAAGTTAAAAAATGAAAATTAGCTTTAAAAAGCATACAAATAAAAGCATGAATGACGATTTCCAAGCTTACTTTATGAATAGGGAGTAGAAGACAATCATTCAAACAGGGGATTAGGGTTCTGACAAGCTGCCACCCTTCGCCGGAGAAGAAAGTAAATTGCTGGTGGTTGAATTTGAATCCTCTGCCAATCAATTTGGGCCTCTGAAAATCCATTTCTTTTAAAATTGATGGGCCGAACATATTATATCATTTGAGAAATAATTAGCTTTTTAAATCTCTTTTATAAAATATTTATTATTTTTATATATATATTTTATTTATTATTTAGATATATTATATTTGAAAAATATTTATCATTTCTATCAATTATATTATATATTAAAAGTGAATTATAAATGTGTTATAATTATTTTGATAAAAAAATTATAATATATATTAAAAACAAATTATGCATGTAATATAAATGAATTACAATGTATATAAAAGTATTTTTGCATCAATAAATATGTATTGTGAGTGTCTTAAAATATATTAAATTTATATTTTGGTAAAAAATCTGTATTATATATTAAAAGTGAATTATATTGCTATAAATGGTAAAATATTTTTAAACATGATATATATAGGTAAGTTCTGTTCTGTATAATTTGACAATCAAGTTACACGTTCTCTCGATTATCTAAAAATAATTATATTCGCTTTTGATTGTCGCATGTATGTGGCCTTCTATCATGCATCTTAATACTATCATACGTATATGTATGTTATTACAATATATTTTACTATTTTCGTATATATCTAGTCTACATGTATTTGAAAGTAGTGGACTTTGTATTGTTTTTCTTTTATATATTGTATTGTTAGTTTAAAAATAATATTTATTTTAATTATTTTTTTAAATTTTATTATATAATATCATTAATTTATCACTAAACAACAACGAAAAAGTAATGTTTGTGATTAATTTAGTGTGATTGTGTCGCTAAATTTTCTTTCCTCCTTAATTTATCTTTACTAGTAGCTCTATTTTGCATCGTATTATTTTATAATTTTAAAAAAAATGAAGTTATTGATGTGTGACATTATATAACAATATAGATAATGATACAATTTTTAAAATAATATAGTATAATATAATTTAATACAATACAACATATATGATACGTTATAAAATAATATGTAATAACCGTCCCCATTGACCAATCTTCTTTTGTTTTTGGATACAATAGGAATTAGGAAGTACTAGATAAAATACTTGAAAAATCTTTATAAGTTATATGATGTAATTATATTCTTGAACATATTTTTCTATGGGTCTTTCGGAGATAATTTCTCTATTTTTATGAAGTAGTAATAAAATTTGTGTACACTTTATCCTTTTCAGACTTTCGCACCGAGATATAACCAAAATATAAGATCTTATTTTCTTTAAAAAGTCATTTTTTGTTTTTTATTTGTTAGTAAATATCCAAATAATTAAAACTGTTTTGAGAGTTTGTCAATTGTCATTATATTTTAGTTTCAATACTGGCTGTGAAGCACTAGAAAAAAAAATTAGGGAATAAAGTTAATAAATTGTAGATAAGGTCTCCTTTTCTTTCCCTATTTTATATTCCTTGAATTTTATTTTATGTTGCAATATTTAATTAAACACAAATTTTAATTTAAGAAAGAAAGCAAAACAAAGCATATACTAAAAGTATTTTTTTTGTATTTTTTATTTTATATGTTGAAAAAATTATGCGGATAAGTAAATATGTACTAATTAATTAGCTAACATAGCTATAATTTAAATTAATTACAGCTCACAACAAACATCTAGCTCTAATTACAATTTGAGTTTTGTATAATTCGTGCGATTTATACAAACACTGTGCGCGAATACAGTTTGAATTTTGTATAATTCACGCGATTTTATATAAATAATGTGCGCGAATCAAGTTGTATAGTGAAATATACAAATACTACGAATTGCATAGCGAATTGTGCACGAATTTGTATAGCGAAATATACAAATGTTGTACGAATTATACAAATATTGCTATAATTATAACTACAAAATATAATTATCCAAACTATAAATATAAAGCATAATTAAGATATTTTTTAGTAACTATATATGAAAATTCCTCATTTATATTATAAATATTTTATATAATAACTAGAAGTATATCATTAAAGACACAATATTTAAGAGTCTCTAAATAAATTAAGGCAGGTATCATTTTTACTAAAAAGTAAATATTGTTTTAAGTGGCTCATTGCTGGCAAGAAGAGCACCTATATATATATAATATATAATAGTAGTGTTAAAAAGATAAAAGATGCTTTTTTTTCTTTCTTAGTGGAAACATAATCATTGACATAATTAACTAATCAAACCAATTATTAGAGTCCTCAAATTATTAAATATAATAGTAAAATCTACAAGCTATTGTTCCATCACCATGCATTTCCAAACAAGTTTTACCTTTATCATCAAAGGATGTGGTGCAGTGGATAGGACTGCTCTTTCCTTAATCAAAGATCTCGAGTTCGAGTTTTGGGTGTGCAAAAATTTTTGGTAGGGAGCACTTTCCTCCCGAATGGAGCCCTACGCAGCACAAATCTAAAATAGTCGAGTTTCAATATGAATACCAGATACTCCGTAGGAAACCAAAAGAAAAAAACAAAAAAGTCTTACCTTTCAAAAAAACAAATTTAAGAAAAACATTAGAAGCTAATAGATGTCTTTATACATGAAAACATTCCACAAAATAAAATTAAAGTGAAGGAGACTCAAAGTACAATACTTTTATGAATTATAATTATATGAAATTTCCCAGGATCCCACACATGGGAATCAGCCAACTAATAGCATCATTAGTCAAAGTCATCTAACATTCTATCCTTCTTTTATTTCAATAATCATGGCATTCAAATCAGCTTGCACACATCTTGATGATCTTATAAGTTATCTATTATCTCCTACTATAGATGAACGTCTGATATCCAATATGGTATTTCTATATTCCAGTTTCAGTAACTCGGTAATTGATAACTGGACAAACTTTGTTACAATGATCAAACTTCAGTTCACTTATTCCGAATAAGTTGTTCGGTGATTTATGTTCACCCCTACTTCTCTCACCAGTAGATATGTTGGATAACTCTATTCATCAGAACGTGAACAAATTGAAAGAAACCGCCTAATATTTTTGTCTATACTGAAAATTAAACTTGAAACCTCGTGATTCTCGACACGGCGCCTCACCATGCCACACCTTGGGTGCCTCAACATTCTACTCTTTAATGCAATTTGGCCTAGGTATTTTCATATTATGGTGTTATCAAGTCCACCAAAAGTTGCAAGAAGATGGAACAATCCCTATAAAATAAAAACACTTAACACTAGAAAAGAATAAAGAAAAAGACAAACCTTTTAGACCTCACACTAATTTATATACCACTACTCTTCCACATTTCACTTCCTCCTTCCCCTGCCTTCTCTACATTTTCATAGTCAAAGCAAACATGAACTTCAACAAATCCTCAACCTTCCTCTCTTGCATAATGTTCATACTTCTTCCTTCACTAATCACATCACAAACTTGTCAAAAATCATGTGGCAATATACCAATCAAATACCCTTTTGGCATTGGTCCTGGCTGTGGTGATCCGCGGTTTCAGCCTTATGTTTTCTGCAACAACCAGCAACTCTCCTTCAAGACTCACACCGGATGCTATCCGGTTACATCCATAGACTACAATTACCAAATCATGTACATTAGTGACCCTTCTATGTCAACATGTGCTTGTACACAACCAAGTAAAGGTTTTAGTCTAGACGCTAACGCGCCTTTTAGCTTTCATGATGACACAGTTTTTGCATTACTTGATTGTGAAACAGATTCATCACCTATTTACAAGTCAAATAATGGAGGGGCTAATTCAACTTTTCCTATGTGTGATTCTCAGGGTGCACCTGTTTGTAGCCTATTGTATTCTTGTCAACCTATTAGTAGACTTAATCTACCAATTTCGACTTGTTGTGTCTACACACCTGTTGATCTTGGACCGGCGTTTGAGATGGATTTGGAGAAGTTGCATTGCTCATCTTACTCAGCTTTATATGGTTTTAGTGGCCAAGAATTGAATCCACAGGCCTGGAAATATGGTGTCGCGTTGAAGTACAAGTTTAATTTCAACAATGATTATCCTGATATGTGTGCTAATTGTGAGAAAAGCAATGGTGTTTGTGGATATGGAGGACCTTATAGTTCATTTCTTTGCAATTGTCCTAGTGGATTCAACACCACCAACGATTGTTTCCTAGGAACACCTTGGAGTAACAGTCTCAAAAATGTTCCATGGCACACAGGTGCTGCAACAATTGTCATTCTCTTCTGATGTTTTGGTTCTCATGTCTAACTAGTACTATTGTTGTTGTGTTTTTGCAGGGCTTTTGTTGATTTACGCGCTGGGATGGTTCATCGTCTTGGCGTTTATGTAGGCTGCAATGATCAAGCATGAACTTGAACTTATTTAATGTTGAATTGATTTATGGAGAACCTTTAATCTCCTTGGCTTGTTGTAAAATGTGAAATAATGCTTAAGAAAACAGGGAGATTAATGCAAAAGGGTGGATTTTCTTTTTGATCATTTTGTATTACATTATGCTAAAATGATCAGTCCAATTTCTTTAGCTTTGTCTTAATAATTGTTCTTTTTATTTCCTCCATTTATCTAACTCAAAGTGTTAGATAACATTCATTATTTGATACAAAGAAAAGTTGAAGATTGAGCAATGAACAATTGCCTTTGGTCTTTGGCTTATTCCAATGTGAAAAAAGGATAGTTTTGGCATCAACTTAGTTGTTTTTGGAATGCCAAACTACGTACTGACCTTCTATCCCAATAAATAACGTTCCACTAATTATACAGAACAAAATACGAAATGTCATTTTGAGTAGTCTACGCTGATCCCAAAGTATATTTTTTGAGATACTGTAAATACACTTTTCAAAATAAGCAGATGTTTAAAAAAAAATTGATCAAATAAATTATTAAAAAAAAAATACTTAGGGCGAGTTAGCGATACTTTTTATTTATTACCATTTATAGCAATATATAACAATATCATGATAAATCTGCACTTATATTAAAAGTGAATTATGCATTCAATATAAATGTACTATAAGTGTTTAAAATATATTGTGCTTGTTTGGTAAGAAATTCACACATTATAAATGTATTAAAGTATCTGATAAATGTATTATCTATCAATGAAACTTGTGTTAGATATGTTTTATAAATAGTTCTCTGTAATATGAATTAAAACTGTAATATTCAGCAAAAATAAATTATTATTTCTATAAGTGATAAATATTTTCTTAACCTCGTATACCTACGTAAGTTTCCTAAATTATAAGACTAACCCATAAAATATGACTTTTTTAATTATCCTGAGAAAATTAATCAAAATATTCTTTGATATGTTATATATAATTGTAATAAAGAATAAGAAAAGTTTTATTTATTGAATTAAATAAATAAATTATTAGAAATAAACAGAAAAAAATGATAAAAGTTATCGACTAGCATTAGAACCAATTATTTAACTCCATTTGAAAAGAAAGCACATCTTCAAAGGAAAATACATCATTGATTAAAGGCCACTTGTTTTAAGTGATAACATATTAATATACTCCAAGCATGAGATAGGTGACAATATGTCTCACCAGCAGGATGTCATGGAGCGGATGATGCTATTCCTTCCTTGACAAGACGTTTCGAGTTCGAATTTTGAGAATGGAAAAATCCTTCACAGAGAGTGCTTGTCCTTCGAAATGAGGTCTATGCAATACGAATCTGAATATAATCGAGCTCCAATATGAAAAACAAATATAGGGCTATTTTAAGAACTTAGAGGAACCAAATTGGATATTATAAAAATAAGATACACAAGAAGTGATACAAGGAATATGTTCCTTCTTTTGAGCACCCTCCACTTTAAAAGAATCATTTTGTTCACCAATATTCTTTCTTTTATCTCAAAAAAAATTTTAAAAAAATTCCATGACAATGGTAGGCAAAGCTTTTGGACCTCCAAAATTTTATTCTCAAATGATTCGAATCCCAAAAATTCATGAAAGTTCACTATGCTTTTTGCCTTTAATGTGGAAAATAAAAAGCTTTAAATGTGGAGATATAATCATTCTCTAATTATAGTAATTAGAGATTCCATTAGATTAAAAAAAATGTCTTATTTATATATTTATTACAATTCTTTGTTTGTTTGTAATGAAAACGAAAGAGAAGATCTAGAACTTTCTTGATCGCCTCATTCTTCAACTATGGTAGCATATATTATGTTCAAGGTCTCTTGAAGCCTCATATTTTATCATTTTAGGAATAAGGCAAATTTCTTTTTTGGTAAGTGGAGTTCTTTTCGTTATTACGATAGGGTGAGATTGACGCCTGCTCTTGGATGACCATTCCACTCTTCGGGCCTTTCTTCATATATTCTTTTTTCATTTATAAAAAATACAATTAAAAAGACGACTAGGAATAAAGTCATCAACTTTAAGTTTAGGACTACTCTGAAAAAGAGAGTCTCACTACTCAACGAGTTTCAATCTCATCACTCCAAAGATGGCCCATTGAGTCTATGCAAAAACAAAGATGATCCTTTTTCTTATGTGCATGAAACGCAAATCCACTTTCATCTTCTACAAAACCAATATTCTCATTTACCAAAATTTTTTAGAACCCTTCTTGATTGAATATATTTCTAAGGAAATTAGAACATCTCGAAAAATTCTTTGCGAATGATTTTCAGGTTACCTTATGGCTATCAAAGGATTCTCTCATACATTACTCCTTCAATAAAAGCGCTCAACTTATAATTGGTGATCATGTAGGTTCAGTTCCTATTGGACTTATGTCACATCGGAAACCCCAGATGAGTCTACTTGAATCGGTCCCAATATCAATAAAATCTCATCATCCATATATAACGAATTGATGTGCTCAAATGTTACATTTTCACACAAATTCCACCAATTTCAGTTTGAACACACACAAGGCTGTAAAGGATCTGATTCCTTGCTTGAAACTTTTTCTTAGTTAATAACAAACAGGTTTTTTCTTCTTTTTTTTTTTCCTTCTCCTTTTTATAGTAAGAAATCACTAGTATATTTTTATGCTAGCATCTTATCATCTCTCTCAAAAAAATTTTATGTCAGCATAGCAACATATAGTTGATCATAAGATGATAATAAAGTACTTTAAAGGATTTCTATCTGGACTAGATTCTTTATCTTCATTGAGATGAAAAGTTATACTGTTGGATAAAGAAAAAAGGGCAAGCTTGGTGCACTAAAGCTCCCGCTATGTGTAAGGTCCAGTGAAGGATCCAACCACAAGGGTCTATTGTACGCAGATTATCTTGCATTACTATCAGGAGCTGTTTCCAAGGCTTGAACCACAAAAATCCAAACATTTATCTATCCAGCCATAGGGTAGATCAGCAGCCACCCCTCCAATCGAGAGCTGACGGTTTGCTTCCACCTAGTGGTGAATTAAACCAACAAAGAAAGCAACCCTAGTTTTTGAAGACTACCTACTCAAACCCGTAACCTCCTGATCACATGGCAGCAACTTTACCTGTTACTCCAAGGCTCCCCTTCATACTGTTGTAGAAAGTGCTTATGGAAATTGTTTTAGAGAAAGAGCTTCATTGCTTGAAAAATGGGTGACCTATTCTCCAAGAAATGACAAAACTAACATCTGAAAGGTCTCAAAATCACTTCTAGAATGTGTACATGATGTAAACACTTGTAGATGTATTCACAAGTAAGGCACAAATAGATTCTTGATAATGTCCAAAAAAAATACAGTATAGATATTGTCAATACATTTTGCCAGTATTGTTCACATGCACAGGTACTTCTTACTGAAATCTGCTTTGATATGCTTTACTTGAGTCGGGGGTCCTTCAGAAATGACTTCTCTACCTTCACAAGATACGGGTAAGATTGAATTACATATCACCTTAACCAGACCCCACTTATGGAACTACATAGAATATATTGTTATTTCTTACTGAAACATTGACTTTGAGAAAGAAGGATATCAAGTACTACATTCATCATATAAAGACCACATAACTTTTGGTGATAATTGACATATGGACATATCATAGGACACTAGATTTTGGCCAAATACTTAAGGACTTGAGGAATCAAATTGAGTTTAAAACAAGATGCACCAGAACAGAGTAAGTTCCTTCTTTCACTCCAAAATTTGGTCACAGTCGTCGACTTTCTCCAATAGAGAAAGGTGAAATCTTTGTACTTTAATGTGTGTAGATTGTCGTTAGGAACGTGGTGGATAATAGTAAGGATAAATGCTGTATATTGTCTGAACGATGGTAAGGGCGAAAAGAAAAATAGCAGCAATGACAGACAAAATGGCCCAGGGACTCCTGAAGTAGGTGTGGATGACATTGGCCCTCCATTCATTCCATTGCAGCTTGCAATAGTCACTCACCAGTTTGTGTACTAGATCTAGGCTGCTATCTGGATCCAACGTAATGTCCTTCGATAGTGAATTGAATAGCTTGGCCACAGCTTGATCGCTGCCAATTGCATTCTGGATGATGCCATGAGAGTGTAGCAAGCTAACATCTTTGGCATTGTCAATAATATTATCCATGAAGAAGATGTATGAGGTTACCTCATTTCCTGCACCTACATGCAATCTCTCGAAAGCTATTAGGTTCAAGAACATCGACTCTGTAGCATCGTCTACCACGATCAGAGGAAGCTTAAGGATACCACTATGGAAGGTGATGTCCTTGAGGCTCCTAGTTTTACTCATCTTGAAACGAATGCCTGCTTCATGAAGCTCCATAGCAGAACGGATTATCTCATCGCCACTACTGTGGTGGCTAACTTTGGGTCCTTTCCTTGGACGAGTTTTGGCCAATGCAGGATCTTCCCAAAGTAGGCTCTTTCTGTACACATCCAATACATGCAAACATTTCCCAAGTCCTTTAGCGCGGCTGTGAGGATTGAAGAAGTCTAGTATGAGCTTATTAATACATTGCTCATCATATGGCTGAATGCAATCAAGGGGGAACCGAAAATTAGAATTAGAAATGGTCACTGATCAATGTTGAAGTAGTTAACAAAATAAAAGTGTCACGTAAAATAGCTTAAGTTTTTAGAGCAGATATGAGCACGTGTTTAAGAGAGGAAGAGAAAGACCTTTTCTTCTTGATTTTCAATGGAAAGTAACTTGTCCAAAAGAAGCATAGGCAATTGATTCTCAAGCATCAGCATATCGCGTTTGAGATAAGGCATGAAATGGAGCTTTCCATGATTGCTGAAAATTGGATCATTAGGAGCATAGTCGTACTGTTGACCATGCTGAGATTGATCTATAAGTAGACTATCAGCAGCCGCTGCTCTCAATATCTCCAGCATGAAACATCCATCAAGAATCATCATCTGTAAGAAGGCATTGGTATCATTTTGCCATATAGAGTCCAGCAAATCATATGCATCTTTCAAATCTTGAGCCACTTGTTGTAAGGAGTCAATATAACAAGGTAATGATTTTCCAGATCGTTTGAGGAAGTGGAGAAGAGCTCGGTGCTTATGAGCTTCCATTGTCTTAAGATGATCTTCTCCGTGATGGTAAGGACCAAAAGAAACTACCTGAGGCTTGTAAGCTTTCTTGTTCACATCTGCGACACCAACAGGTACTTTATATATGGACCGCTTCTTCCAGTGCTCTGCCTCCACAGTTGTAAGATCCTCCACGTGCATCAGCTCATCGTTTACCTTGATCACCCACTCATTTTCCATTTCAGATAGATTCAAGTATTATAATACGTATCAGGAGATAATAGCACTAGTATTTGTGAGTTGTGACTAATTTAGAGGACAATTATGAAACACAAATGATAATGATATACAAGTTTTAGGACCAGAGATCCTTACACTTTGTTGAACTATTGCCCATTGGTATTTCCTCTTTCCCCTCCCCACAAGCAAGCTTCAAGAAACTTTGTCCTTCTGCAAGCTAAAAAGTACCTTGATTATGCAGCTCAGTTGCTCAACTTTTTTCTCCTCTCTTACATGCTTTGCTTATACAATAGGACAATTCACAATGTTAGTAGCTGCCATAAGGATTTCTAAATCCACATGGTTAAGATTCTTACCCGACCCCAACTTATTTTGAACTGAGGCTTAGGTGGTTGTTTCTTCGTCGATTTTACTGCCCTGTTTTAGGCTAAGGTAAACTTCAGTTGCACCTCTCCATTATATCAGTATAGCAACAATTAGGTTTCTTGATCATAAGGCATCCATTTATAAGCTATAAAGGATTTGATTCTCTGCTTGGAGAGTTGATTTTTCAGTATGCAACATTCCCAAATTCGTCGAAAATCTCATCTGTTTCTTGTGTATTTTTGTTAGGCATCCTTAAAAGAAACTTACAAGGCTAGTGGAACCATCAGAAACTTAAAACTGTTTTACTGTTCTATTTTCTGATCAGAGATTCAAGCATTTTTTCACCTTCACTCCCAGGTATAAATGTAAGCAGTGCAACATATAATCATTCACAAAGCAACATCGAGAAAAAGATCTAATGTGCTGGATGTTGTTTCTTTAGTACTATTTATGGTAACACCACCTCTGAGTCTGTTAATGACAGCAAGATCAGAACTCTCAAAGTTGCTGACAAGACTTCCCCTGAGGAAAAAGATTATAAATTTGAGGTATCACCAACTAGGAGAAGTATTTTTCAGAGCTGGGACAGCCCAATAAAGCCAGAGTTGAAAGGCACATGGAAGAATGGAAATAGCAAAATGACATTGGAAATGAAACTTTAAACCTCGAATCTTATATTATTCCAAGAGCTTAAGCTATCATTGTTTTCATACAGTTTCACAAGCTCCCATGTCAACTAGCCTGGGCAACAAGACTGGCATCCCAACAAAAGAAGCAACTAATGAAATGATTGAAGTAAATATAATAGCACCATAGGCTAATTTACTCAAGTTATATGTACAAGCACTCCCGGGGAACTTATATCTGGTCTCGCTTCCTTTTCAGCGTTGCCTAACACTAGCTAACAGGGTATGCGCCTTGTCATCTATCTTGTCTCCCTTCCTTTTCAGTGTTGCCCAACATTAGCTAACAGGGTATATGCCTTGTCATCTCACATTACAGCACTGAGGTTTCCCTTGGTTCAGCAACTTTCTCCACAGGCAGATCATCTGCCTTGGAGATTGATAATGTGCAGTGTAATAATCATCAATGCACCCAAACTGACAAAACTTCAAGCTATGCACGTATTCCACAGGCCTGGAGCTGTTGAACTGTTCTACCCACATTCCCATGCTCACGTCCTCCATCTTAAACAACTGCAGTGGGTCAAGCATGCGTTAGAATCATTTTTATGTTTAGGTTTCCAGATCGGACGGGGAAGAGAGAGAGAGGTTAGGAATATTTCACAAAGCAGATCAAGGTAATTTACCCTCAGCTTATGTTTCTCAAACTCGGAAACAATGTACTCTGCAATGTCAAATGAGATGACGTAACCAGGCCCATTGGCATAAGGTGGATAATCTTCTTCAGGCCATTCCTGCCAACCCCCATGGAAAAAACTGAACGTCAGTAACTAGGGAATTTATAAGAGGTTCAGGACATAAAGGAATTCATTATATATGAAGCAAACTGCCTAAGGATCTTTGATGGATCCTCTCATAACCAGAAGCTATCAAAATACAAAAAAGGGGAGAAGAAATTGATGGTTGCAATGGGCTTGGTATCGAACTTAGTACCACGCCAGTATACGTCCGGATCAAACCAGGGATACAAAAGACCAGGCCTACTTTTCCATGGCGGTCCCATTTCAAATTTAAGATGTCAAGGGCCATCTTTTGGCTAAAACCTTTATTAGCTGACTCTACATGGATGAACTCTTCACTGCCACTCCAGTAAAAAAAAAAAAGAAGAGATTTTTCTACTAATTGTGATTTGCATCATCACAATGTTGGAGCTTGGTGCCTTTTGGTCTGTTGCTGCTCGCTTAGTGGGTTGTCTACCACCTCCTGTCAGCATGCAAGACATGGGCTAGTGCCTAGTCTTAATGGTGGTCCTTCGGCATGCACTCCAAGGATATACAAGGGTTATGATTCACCACATGAAAACAAACGTTGCAGATATAGACTATCAATTACAATTCCTCAACCCCCTCTTGAAAGTCAGTAGACTATAGCAATTGAAGTAAAATACTGACAAAGTGAGAGTCTACCTCATAGGTGACTGCCCATTTACCATGTCGAAGGGGCTTATGGTAGTAATTGATGTTACCAACATACAGGCTTCTACCACTAGGCACTTTCTTTACTTCCTTCATCACAGCATCAATCCTTACAAATGTGTCATCATCACACTTCATTACATACTTTGCCGCGACTGTCAGGACCTGGAATATTCCACGAGTACATAAATTTTAAAAGGATGACAAAATCAGAGGCAATAAGAAGTGTAATCCAATTTTATTCTCGCACTTACCCCATATTCACAAATTGCTATTGTTTTCAATACAACAAGATCGTAATTGTCCATGTAAGGGACTATAACTATATCACCAAAAAATTCTGCTTCTTTCATGAGTTCCACATTTATCTCTTTTCTTCCATGCTGCAACATGTCAATTCAACTATAAGTATATGCAAGGCTCCAAGTATGGGATATTGCTTTCATCAAAATGGACACTTCTGTATAATCCAAGTCTTACCAGTGCCACAAAAAAACGGGCTACAACATTTGAAGACTTAAGTGATGGATGCTGCATCCAAGATTTTCTCACAGCCATTCTCTCAGAAAAATGATTGCCTGCAGAAAGGATGCCAATGAAAAGCTCAACAGGTCCATCTGGAAGTGGCGGAGCTTGCCACTTGGGTAACATTTCCAAATGTCTCTGCGGAGCAAAACTTGGATGTGTTGAAGGTAATGAAGCAGCAAATACAGAATGCACGTCAATGTCCCCATTAACAAACAGACCCGTCGCATCCTCAAGAGTAAAACCCTATCAACAATAAGAAAGTGTTTAAACCAATATGCATCACAAAAAGACATTAAAATAAAATAATTTTAAGACAATACTCACAGTGCGATAAGGAAAGGAAGTAATATGTCTCCCATCTACATTGATGTGAAAACCTTCTAAGCCAGCACTGAGAGTAAGCACAAACAACTTGTTCTCTACAAAAGGGTATGGCCAGTCAATTGGAACCTTCTTTGTCCTCCCACCAATCAGTCTCTTCAACCACCATAGGGCCTTTGATTCTTCAGAGTGATCATCGTCATCACGTATCCACTTCTCACATTTCACCTGTCCATCCACTTCATTCCAACCAAAGCAAATCACAAACAGAGACAACACTAAGTAAAAATCTTAACCATTACCAATTTACCATGCAGCAGCACAGTATACTATACATGAGAAATCAATCATTGATGTTCAATTAGTCGAGATGCACGCAAGCTGGCATACACATCACAGTTATTAAAAAAACTCTAAATTCAGGTGATCAAGTTTTATACTGAGATACGGCTGATTCAACATCTATAATTAACAATATCTAGCAAAAATTTTGGCCGGTAAGAATTCAGCTCAAACAGCCCTAGAGAAGTTCAAAGCCTTTCCTTCCATATATATAGTTGTAAAAATGAACGTTTAACAACCAAAAACAGCAAAACAACTACAGGATAATCTTAATAATTCCAACATTTGCTAAAGAAGAAGTGCAAGCATGAAGCAACCATGTAAATAACAACCACTCAGCATACAAGTGCAGCAATAACAACAACTAAACGATAACGAATACAAAAACGAAAAAGAAGTGCATTAACAACATAAATTCCTCACCAGTGTCCTCACTAGGCTTGGATTTCCAACCGTCACACCTCATCGCAGACCCCCACTGCATCCTATAACACGTATTCTGCTCAATCACTGGCCTTCCACTCCAATCCCCCTTCAACCTTGGATTGAAATGTAGTATTCTTGGAGGGTCCTCTCCATCAACTGTCTTCAATCCTTGCAATTCCATCATAAATTGTGAAACCATCACAATCTCATTATCATCCTTCACCAATGTAATTTTAGGATCCTTCTCTTCATGGGCCCACCGGGGCGTCCCTACTACTGTTATATGAGACCCTAAAGTCAGTCCACAAGGTATCACCATAATCTTCCCACCAGCTAAAAACTCACTACCCCACAAAGTCACCGAGTTGGGACACGACTCCGTCCTATTCTGAATTTGACTCACTACCTCCCTTTGAACTTTCCCCGATTCGATATCCTGAAACAGTTTCTTCCCAGCTACAAAAGCATCCCTAACAACCTTATGCAGCTCAGAAAACTCATCTTTATCTAAACTATCAAATGCCTTTTCATCAAAAATCAAACCTGAAATTGTCTTAAACTCACCCATCTTCCTATGAGGTAATGAAAATCCCATTTTAGCTCTCCTTGAAACAACCCTTGAAGGAAAAACTGGATCTTGACTCAACTCAACAACACTACTAAGCCTGCTAAATTTGGAATTATCATCAAACGGTGCAGAAATAAGTTCATACGATTCTAACCCAAACCCAAGTTTAGAAATCAATGGTATTTCCAAAGTAACCAAGAAAAAATACAAAAACAACAAACCCATCAAGACTTGAATCGATCTGAGTCGACTCACTGAGATAACTGAGTCCAACTTAGCTCGTTTCATTTCAACCCCAAACTAAACAAACAAAAAAAAAAAAAAAATCAAAACTTTCTTTCTGGGGTCCGTTCTTTATAGCATAAAGAACAATTTTTTTCAAGAAAGACAGATCAGAAGACAAGAAAAAACAAACCCAAGAACAAAAAATCAAAACTTTCTTTCTGGGTTCGTTTCTTTATAGCATAAAAAACAATTCTTTTCAAGAAAATTTAAGGAAAAACAGATCAAATGACAAAGAACAACCCAACCCAAACCCCAATAAAAACCTAATAGTTCATCAACTCAGATGAACTCAAATTTTTTCACACTTTTTATACTCAAATGGTCTGAAAAAGATTTTGTTATTTGAAGTGTGAACAGATCATTTTGCTCTGTAAATTGAGGCTGGCTGGACGTTGTGAAGTGGGGTTCGAAATGTAAGAAGAACAAAAAACGACATCGTTTCATCTAAGAAATCTGATAAAACGTGTCGTATTATTGAAACTGAATTACGGTTAATTAATTATTCCAATGAGATAAACTGAAAAGTCTTTCTAGTTACTAGTTATTAATGAATATAATCAATTTAACTTCCTCTTTTCCATTTTATAAATTAATTTTCTTTTATAAAATTAGGTCGAAAAGCCTTAAAATAAATTCTATCGCTTCGTTCTTTTTTACTTATCTCATGTTAATCTAACACTTTTTCATTAGAAAATTGAGACTTGAAATCGAGAAATAGATAAGTTCTATAATTTCGTTCTTTTTTTACTTACCTCATGTTAATTTAACACTTAAATTAAGTTAATCTTATTAATTATATTATACTCTAAAAATCTAAGTTTGACATTACTACATATAGTTACTTAATTGTAAAGATAATATTAAAATATTAAAATAAAAATAATAAATTTCTCTTGGCATAAAATGAATAAGTAAAAGAAAAAATGTATAATTTTTATATAATGGATAAGTAAATTTAAACGGAGTACATATATATAGAAAGAGAATAATGGTTAAATGATATTTTCTCCATTTTAATTTATATAGTGGTGTTTGGCTAATAACAATAACAGATTTAATATAATTTCATAAGTGAATTTTAAAATATATAATTGTATTTAATTTAGCACGAAATTTAAAAAAAAAGAATTATTAAAAATTGTGATCTAAAAATAAATACTAGTATCATTCTTTTGGAATGAATTGAAAAAAGAAAAAAGTGTTGTATTTTAATTTTGGTTGGTGAGGGAGACTTGTGGTGCTTGCTTCCCCTTTTGTTAACGTTGGAATTGTCCTATTTTTTAATTTATTTGAAAATTTGAAATCTTGAGCACCAAAAAGGTTGTCTTTTTGGACTATTCTTAACTATTATTATTACCAATAATTTGTGACAAAAACAAGACACAATGATAAAATAAAAAGGATTTACTTGACATAACAAATTTTTTTTTAATTTATGTGATACATTTTTTCTGATATTTTTATAATTAGATTTTGTAGATATTAGTTATGTTGTGATTAATTATTCATGTGTTAGTTATAAATTAATCTACACATATATTTCCTCATAAATTTATATCTGTAGTAGTTATGCAGATTCTTAAATAGCAAATTGAAAACAATATTAGTTTCATACATAAATAATTTACCTTTGAATTAACTGTCATACGTGATATATTACAACAACAACAACATACCCAGTTAAATCCCACTAGTGGGGTCTGAGGAGGGTTACGCAGATCTTCCCACTACCTCGTAAGAAATAGAGAGGCTGTTTCTTGAGACCCTCGACTCAATAACACATAAGCTGAATAAACTATATAGCACTTAATTATTGAAATATCACTTCATGTTATGAACATAATTGACAAATATTCATGTTATGTGGGTAAATATTTGCATGTATTTGGTGTTATTTCATCATCCAAAATTGATGAATCATATAGTGTGGGTAAATATTTGCATGTTATTTGGTGTCATCATCCAAAACTGATGGATGCTGATTTAATCCTCACTAAATATTATTCTTTTCGTCTCAATCTTAATTTACGTGGCAAAATTAAAATTTTAAAAATTCATTAATTTTATTACCAAAATTTTCTTATATGCTTTTAATTTAGATATTGTAAATCATTTAAAGCCTTTATATCAGAATTGATGTTCAAAGCTTAAAAGTTTAAATTTTGAAATTTTAACTATATCGCGTATATAAATTAAAAAATATTAATTTGAATATGTGTGTGTATTATTTTCTTATTGACCCCTTATGTGAACTAGCATGAAAAAGGAAATTTCAATATTGTCAATGATGGTGATGGTCATTATTACCAAATTTATAAACTATATTCTTAAGCCAAGAGACAAAAAAAGTTTCCTATCAAAAATCATTACCCAAAGTTTAGGAAGCCATATAAATTTTATTTTCAATCTTTTGTTTACGAAGACAACAATAACATACACAGTAAAATTTCATAAATGGGGTTTGGGGAAGGTAAAATATACGCAAATCTTATCACTATTTCATAGAGATAGAGAAGTTATTTCCGAAAGACCCTTTACTCAAATATATTAACCTCAAAAGCAGAAAATACTAAATACAAGAACAACTATAGTGGAAAGCAATTAGAAACTCATAAATACAATACAAATGACAAAATAAATTACGGCCAAGAACGACTACAATGGAAAAAGCAATTGAAAATTTATTTTGCAATCTTTTGTTTCTTGTCCAAAATTTTTTGTTTAATTTACAACTAATATGTAATTTGTACTCTTAATAAATGTACACTTTATTTTACGTTTTCTTTAATTTACACTTTAATCTTCTGGATTTTTTTTAATTTTTTTTTTTGTAAAATTATGAAAAGTATTTTTTTGGGTTATTCATGAGGGACAAATTGGTAAAACACAAACAATAAGTCTACAAGAAATTATATATAGCATGATATTAGGATTTTGAGTCTACAAGTAATATTATTCAACAATCATATTGCGTATGTTATTGTAGTTTTTAATTCATAATTTTCAATGGTGTAACTTGCGCTATATGAATTTTTAAATTTTTTGGTAGTTGGTCATTTTATTATTTTCCTAAAAATATGTGAAAAAATAGAAAAATATAATGAATTATCACAAATGTAACAATCTTCTGCTAAATTAAATATAATTAAAATACATGTATATGTTATATATAGTCTCTTGGGAAATAAAATTTGAGTTGGCCCAAATCCTTCATCTTGAATTTATGACCATATATTTTTTAATTACTTTAGGCCATACCACCATCAAAGTATGTGGTGTAGTGAATGAGGCTGCTCTTTTCTTAATTTGAGTTCTCGGATTCGAGCCTTGGGAATGAGAAAATCCTTGGTAGGAGGAGTGCTTCTCCCCAAATGGGGCCTTATGTGGCACGAATCCGCATATAGTCGAGTTCCAATGTGGGTACCGGACACCAAGTGAAAATCAGAAAAAAAAACTTTGGGCCATACCTATTAAAGTTGTCACCTAATTTCTTTATGTTTTCTAAATAGTGGCCAAGCAAAAATAATAGAAAGGACAATACTATGGAATAAACTTATGGTTATATATAGATAATTGAAAGGGTTTATATCTATTTTTGGGATGTAGAGTTAATAAACCATCTTTCACTCTTAAAACATTATAATACCTTGAATAATTGTAAATTTGAGAAAGCTATGAAGAAAACTATAGTAGTTGAGTATAATTGAGGTACAAATAATTCAAAAGATGATTAGATAAATAATTTTTAACCCTTAAGGCATTGCAATTCATTGATTTCAGATGAAATATGAATTTAACTACTTTAATTTAATCTTTTAGTTAGTAATTATTTAATGTAGATATTGTAACATCCGGTAAATTACCAAAATATTTCTAGAGGAGAGATGTGCGTGTAACGCATCTTCCCATGCTCCGATGGTAAATCCGAAGCCGGATATGCGATCAACATGAAAAATTGTGTGGGAAAATGATCTTGGTTGATTTTTAGAGCAACCAGATCAAAAGATAATTTTTCGATGCGAAAACGATTTTCAGAATCGCGCACTTGACGCAGACTTACACTTAAAATTGGTCCAAATATTTTCTACGAGATTAGAAAACTCGATCGGAGAATTTTCAGCGGAAAAAACTCTAAAATTGGCACAGTCCGCATTGCAGACCCGCTTTCCCGTGGCGAACTTTTTTTTAATTTTCATGAGGGGCATTCCAGGCCTTTCCCAACCCCTCCTAAACTTAAAACACGATCTAAATGGGTCGTTTTGAGCATAAAAAAGTTTTAATTCCCATTCCTAAGCCCTTTTCTAAGTTCTAACCAAAACTAGGGCTAAAGAAGAGAGAAGAAGAGCGAGAACTTGAGGAAATTGAGAAGGGTTCGTGCGAGCTTGAATGTCAAAGCTTCACACTAGGTATGTAAGGCTAAACTAAAGCATAAAATTGTTCTTCCATGTGCCCCATTGATGGTATTAGAGGAGTTGTGAGTATCATGAGTCTTTATGCATGTTTCTTAAGTATTCTCTTACAAATTATATGTATTACGTGTATTTTCATGTGTTGATGATCAACATAAACTTGATTACTATTAAGTGTTTCTACATGAGTTATATTTTTACAAGCCCTATATGTTACTTTATAAAAATTACATGAATGAGCCTAGGGATGAAGTCTAGAGCCTTGACTTGAGTATGTTGATTGTGATTGTGATGTGAATATGACTAATGAGTTAATAGAGCTTGATGATTCCTTGAGTAATCATAATTGAACTCTAGAGTTTTGTCTAATTGATTTCTTCTTAATGATGATATGAGTCTTTGAGTACTAAATGAGATCATTGAGATACTAGGCCGAAAGACCCAATTAAGTTGAGTTACTGAAATGATGAGAGTTTCTATGAGACTAATTGAGATGATGAGAGCCTCTACGAGGCTCATTGAGATGATTGATTGATATGGGGAGTCTTATGAGCCTTGAGTCTTGGGAGGAGTATCAAGCACCGAAATGAGTAGAGTAAATCCAGCTCATGCTCATTAACTACGTTGCCAAGCGTAGGTGAGGATAGAAGCAAGTACCTTGAAGTTCCTTCTTGAGTTAAAGTCCTTGAAAGCAATGGAGGACTTGTGGAGGCTAAATCCCTAGTGGATCTGATTCGTTCTTTACTTGGCAAGTACAAAACGACTGTGGCAACATCAGCGGGAGTGTTGTACAATCACTGGCTCATAAGTGATTATTGTCAAATAAGAGTAAACTCCCAGATAGGCTCCCCACTGATAGTGTTCCGAGTTGAGTTGACTTATGAGGTTTGAGTGGTATTGATGGGTCATTTGTCTACTCTTTATTCTTGCTTCAGATAGACATTTAACATTCTGATTGAGTATCTTCTGAGTTGATGTTACTCTGCATTATTCTGCCTTTATCTATTTCATTCAGCCGTTTTACATACTCGTACATTTCACGTACTGACGTTCCTTTTGGACTGCATCATTTTGTGGCCAACATGATGTTTCTTTTGTGTATTCACAGGGCCAACATGATGTTTCTTTCTTGGAACTAAGTTTGATGTTATTAGTGTCTAGTACACTAAATAGCTAATCTCCCTTTTTTGTTACTTCATATATTTTTTGAAAGGAGAATATGCATTAGTTCCACTACAGTGATTGCTCATAAATTATGTCATAAGAAGCTGTAGTAGGTATCAAATTCAAATCTCTAGAGATGATACAGATTTTGGAAGCAGAGAAAACAGTGTTTATACACTGATATATACATCATATGTATTATGAGTATACGCAGCAATTCAGGAACTAAAAAGGGCAAAAAGCCCAAAACAGCAGTAGATTCTTAATGGGTCAGGAAGGCCCAAACTTAGTAAAATTTAAGACAGGTGAAATTGGGCCTGCTAAGCCCAATTCTTTAGTTTATTTTATTTTTGGCTATTTTGTTATAATTTGTGATACTTGTTAACTCTAGCACTAACGTTTATTTGTGTATTTATTTATTTTTAATATAATTAAACTCCCGAAAAGTCAACCATTTATGTTAATTTTCATTTTCTGAGTGATTTTGCATTTTTGGGTGTTAAAGTTTTTGTTTTAGCGAAAATTAGATTTTCTGAGTTCCTTTAAGTTGAAGTTGAAGCATTTTTCTTAAAATAATTTATGAACGTTCTTCTCTTTTAACACTTAGCCATTTTTAGTAGATTTTAAAATTCTAGTAGCTTAGTTTAATTTGCTAGTTCTGTTAGATTAAATAAATTTGGGTAGATTTAAAATGATTTATTTTTTCTTGATTAATTTTAAAAAAAAATATCTCACATAGATTTTTCTAGTCATTAATTTAATTTGATTTTTTTTCAAAGTTAGTCAAAATTTCCTAATCATCGGATAACTGTGTGTTAGCGGTCATTTCAAGTGCGTACAACCTTCTTGAGATGAAAATATGAACCCGGACCCTTATCTTTGGATTTTAAAAGTTTTTTTTCTGTTTAAATCTTTTTTTTAATAATTTAAATAGTTTTCTTGATTTTCTCTTAAAAATGACGACTCTGAAAATTTTGAAAATTTGGTTGACTTAAATCAATTAAGTAATAAATCAAAATTTCGAAATCAAAGTCATTTTTTGAAACAACACATAACATAGTATATAGATTCCACCTTCTATCTTGTATAATATAATACATAAATTCCCTCACAACTTATACATGTATTAGTTATACATGACTTAAATCAATAAATACACGTATTAATCGCTCTTCCTATTCCTTTCTTTTCCTTTCATTTTTGTCATATCTAGTTTATTCTGCCTATGAGTTGTTGAGACGAGGGTTCTCAGGAAACAACCTCTCTACTTCTATGAGGTAATAGTAAGGTCTGCGTACATTCTACCCTCCCCACACCCCACTCGTGAGATTCCACTATATATGTTATTGTTATATTACGTCAAAAATTATAATTTCATATAGGTCAAATTTAGACCTCCCTGTAAGGAAGTTTTATAAACAAATATTCAATTTTGCATTTTATATTTGATTGTAGAAGCATAACTATTGATTACAAGGGCATGAATCAGAAGTCTATTTGGAATGACAAAGTCAAGCTTTCTAAGAAAAAACTTTTCTAGACCATTCGAATAAAAAGAAAATAAATTCATTAATTAATTTTCATAATATTTAATTTGAAAGTGATCGTTATTACAATTTAAACCGACTTACAGGAAAAACTTTGATAAACACTAAACAATAAAACTATTCAAAATTAATAGCCTAGGGTTGAAACTTAATATGATCAAATAGCTATATTTTATATAATTATACAGCATAATCTCGGCTATGTGACCTGAAGGGGAGGAGAGAGGCGAGCGAGATCGAGAGAGGGAGGAGAGAGGCGAATTGTATTTGTATATTTGTCAAATTGAATGTGTATATTTGTTAAATAATTGTATATTTATAACTAATATACATATGTATTTGTATATGTCGCAAGCGAGATTGGGAGAGAGAGGAGAGAGGAGAGAGGCAAGCGAGACCGAAACAGGAGGAGAGAGGCGAGCAAAAAAGGGCAGAGAGTGGAGAGAGACGAATTGTATATGTAAATCGAATTGACTATGTATAGCTGTCAAAATAATTGTATATATGCAGCTGATATACCTATATAATTGTAAATCTGTCAAGAAATTACAGAGAAAGAGGAGAGAGGCAAGAGAGAGTAAGAGAGGGGAGAGAAAATAACAAGAAAACCCTAATTATAACAACAAAACTCTAACTATAGTTATAAATTGTAATTTTTTCAAACTATAGTTGTATAATGTAAATACATATCATATGTTTGCCTAGTCATGTTATTTTTAATATTTCAATGATACAATTCACTCTTTAATTCCACATGTATATATAGTAACAATCCTAGAGACTTTACCTTGTTTATCTTCGATTAAATTCAATTTAAAAATTATATATAAATAGTAATTGTCATTAAATAAATATAATATTCATATAAAAATTTAATAAATACAATTAGTTTGATACAATAATTTAGTTTATTGTGAAATGGTAGAGATGAGAAAATTAATTAAATTGCTTATAATATATGTTAATAGTTTTTTAATAAATAAAGCAATAATTTAGAGTTGAGTAATTAGAAGTTAAATAATTAACTAATTAAAATTTAATATAATAAAAGATTCCTAAATATAAACGGAGTAGTTTAATGTGATTTTTTTTCTTTTTAATTTTGTTATACTATATACTTTTCTTAATAAAATATTTGACAGACAAAATTTTAGGTAATTATTTACATTAAATAATTCTAAATAAATTCCAAAAGTGAATCCTAAATCTAAATAAATAAAAGATAAAGTAATAAATTAAGAAAAATAGTGAAAAGACGATTTTGTCTAAAGAGGATGGACAAAAACATTTGTAAGTATTAGGATTTACCTTAATGGTGAATTAAGTAAATGTTGAGTGAAAAAATTAAGTAATTCTCGAAATTTTAACTTGCCTCAATGGAATCTTCAAGTGCCAACTAAGATTTTGTTCAACAAACGATGTCAGATTATTGGTTGATTTGTCCTCGAATTGCCAACAGAAGTCTGAATACAAATTGAGAAACTATATAGTAAAAAAAGAGGAATATTATACATATAATATTTTATATTTATTGACCCAATACAAATAAATTTTTACGAGTATGACCACTTCAAAGTTGTCAAAACTTTGTCTTTTAATGTGAAATCATGGCTAGTTTACTTGTGTATTAATAATTACAGAAAATAATTTCTTTTTGTGACTGGCTTTGAGATTTGTTATGGTCAGAATTCTGGAACTTTTGGTGGTAAAAGTAGTATAATGAGTTTAATAAAAAAATTATACAATTAAATTATACTAATACTGATGGTTTTAAAAGTTGTTAAAACTGCTAGTGTATATAATTAAACACAAAAAAAAATAACTATAGATAATTATTTTGTTTCTTGTAACTATGACTCTCAAGATTCTGTATATAATAATTGTATGTCCTACTTTTTTTTCCATGTAAATACTCGATCATATCAGGATTAATGCACCGGATCCCATCAGAACTCCGAAATTAAGCGTGTTTGGGCGAGAGTTGCATCCCTCCTTTGAAAGGGGAGCCCTTGGAGTAACTGGTAAAGTTGTTGCCATGTGATCAGGAGGTCACTGGTTCAAGCATTGGAAACAGTCTCTGGCAGAAATGCAAGGTAAGGCTGCGTAGAATAGACCCTTGTGGTCAGGCCCTTCCCCAGACCAGACCCTGTGCATAGCGGGAGCTTTAGTGCACCGGGCTTGCCCTTAAATACTCGACTTGACTTTTATTTATGATAAGATTCAAACTTATGACGTGCGCCTAAATCATCAAAATAAATTATGTTATGTATCCTCATTCATTTTGTTACTTATATTGTCTTTACAATTTATCATTTGCTTTCCTTTCTAGTCGTTTGGTTTCATATCTAATAATTTTTGTCTTTAGGGGTAATATTTTGATATGAGGGTCTTTCAGAAACAACCTTTGTAACTCTATGAGGTAGTGATAAGATCTGCATATAGTTTACTCTCTCCAGACTCCACGTATGAAATTTTACTGAGTACGTTGTTATGTTGTCGTCGTCGTCGTCGTCGTCTGTAATAACAAGTTGAGTTATACTAATAGTATTAAAAAATACTTTTATCGATGCATATAAGTTAAATCGAGAGTACAAGTTGACAAAATAAGCAGCTTCCTAGGACAAAATAGTGCTTTGGCATTTTTGAGGGACCAAAAGCTTTGGTCATCTGTCAACATTGCTGGCAAAAGCAGAGGATTATTTTAGTTATCCTAAAAACTGTGTGTAAACTGACAATTGTAACGTTTAATAAAGTCTAGATTTGTTTGTCTGCATTTATATAATGTTTTTTTTAACTCTTTATCTCTAACTTTTTTCAAAATAAATACAAGTAACAGTTTATATAAATTACATGCTTTTCATCATATTACAATCTGTAAAGTAACAAACAAAATCATTGTCTTAAACATCTTTGACCATCATTACAATTTCACAAAAATCTCCCACAGGCCACAACTTGAGTGACCAATCTGCCAAAAAATAGAAGAAAAAATGGCTTCTCAAGTTCTTTGTTTTCTTGTGTTTGTGTTGGTAACTCTCACAACTATCTGCAGAAGTCAGTCTTGTCATTCAAATGATCTAAAGGGTCTTCAAGATTTCAAGGCTGGAATCCATACAGACACTTCTGGTAGATTAAGTAAATGGATTGGCCAAGATTGTTGTGAATGGGAAGGTATTTTTTGTCGTAATGAAACTGGAAGAGTTGTAAGTATCAGTCTCCCAGGTCTCTATACTTCAGATGGTGCACCAGTTCAATCTGCTATGGTAGGGGAATTGTCACCTTCAATCACACTTGTCAAGTTTCTTGAAGTTATCGATATTGGTGAACTCGTTGGTCTAACGGGGAAAATTCCTCCTTCGATTGGTTTACATCTTCCAAATCTGAGGAAGATCAACTTTCTTGGAAACAAATTTACTGGTGCATTGCCAGAAAGTGTTTGTGAGTTGTCTAAACTTGAAGAATTGTATCTCCAAGAAAATGGTTTTTCGGGATTTCTTCCCGAGTGTATTGGAGGTGTCAAGAATCTAAGAAGAATGGATGTCCATTCAAATAAACTTTCTGGTGTAATTCCTGAGTCTATAACAAGGTTGACACATTTAGAGAGTTTGTGTCTTCAAGATAATTTGTTGACAGGGAATATACCAGAAAACATTGGCAATTTGCAAGAATTGAAAGAGCTTGATTTGTCCAATAACTCGTTAACGGGGATAATCCCTCGTTCCATTTCTAGACTAAATTCTATTTCAGTTCTTTACCTGAATGCCAACCAGCTCGAGGGGGAGATACCGTTGCCTTCAAAACCTGGGAAATTGTCTTCTTTGAGCTTTGTACAATTGCAGAACAATCGCCTCAGTGGAACGATACCTTCATCAATTGCCTACTTGACCTCCCTTCAGAGGCTTTCACTAGCAAACAATCAGCTAAAGGGTCATATTCCTTCAAGTTTAGGTAATCTGAAGTCACTAAGAGAGTTATATCTCAGTCACAACCAATTATCTGGTCAGTTGCCAAGGTCAATAGGAGGGATTTCCGAGCTTCTTTACCTGAGTATATCTCATAACATGATTGAAGGACCGTTACCTCGTGAAATTTCTTCCCTTTCAAATCTTCAATCATTGGACGTTTCATTCAACCATCTGAAAATGTCAACCATTCCCAAATGGCTCATGCAGTTGCCATCACTATCGCGAATATACTTGGCAGGATGTGAAATTCATGGTGAAATTCCAGATTACATACCCAAGTCATTGCTGGAACTAGACTTGTCAGCTAACCATCTTTCAGGAAGGATTCCAGCTTGGATTGGCAGCTTCTCTCAGCTTTATTCTTTAAACCTTTCTAAGAACAAGTTTGTGTCTGAGATTCCTTCAACTGTCACAAATCTTGAGATTCTGGGAGTGCTAGACCTTCATTCAAACAAGCTAGAAGGCAGTGTGAATGAAGTTCTCCAGATAAAGAGCAAGTTTGCAGGAGGATCATTGACATATCTTGATCTGTCTGATAACAGTTTCTCGAGTGGTGTTGAGCAGATTGGCAAGGGAGGACAAGAAAGTATCCAACACTTAAATATATCGCATAACTTACTCAAAGGTAGATTACCAACCTCCATAGGAACATTGAAATCACTAGAGACTTTGGATCTTAGTAACAATGGATTAAGCTCTAACCTGCCAACGTCGCTGGCCAATTTGACCATTCTGAAAAGACTGATGCTGCACAACAATCAATTCACAGGCAGAATCTCTGAGGAGTTTTTGAAGCTGAAAAAACTGAAAGAATTGAACCTTTCAGATAATCTTCTTGAAGGAAAAATACCTTATGGGAAGCCATTTCTTGATTTTCCTCAGACCTCATTCTCTGGAAACAGAGGTCTATGTGGGAAACCCCTTCCTCCCTGTAAATCTTGAGCTTCAGTTGCTCTTCACATAATGTTGTATAAACAATTCAATATGTGATTAAACTGCTAATGCAATTCTTTGCTTCAACTGTTAATGCAACTCTATGCTACCTAATCACTATATACATAGAGCAAGTAACGTATGATTCATGATAAATTGCCAAATATACAACAATGTATCCAATGTTATCCCACAAGTGGACAAGTGGGGTCTAGGGAGGATGTACGCGGACCTCACCCATATGTTTGTGGGGCACGAGGCAAGAAACAAATTATACATTCAAAACGCCTGTCCATTGCACATTAAAACCTTCCCCTCACTTCACACATTAGCATATAAGAACACAAGCACTAAAAGTAAATTTTGGTGAAAATTAACAAGTGTGTCCTTCACATATGATGACCTTTCCCTCCCTCACATGTTGTCAATTAAGATGAAAAACACTAAAAATCCATATTGCTGAAATGTAATTGAACAGATTGCGACATTATCAAACAAAAAGAATGAATTAGAATCTATTCCATTAACTGATTTCTCAATGTTGTCCATGAATTGATACACATATATAGCTAATGTAAGCTATCGACTTGTCCAGAACTCATGTCATAAAAGGCTAGGTGGAATAGATGTTGGACCCCATTAGGCAAGTCCAAGGAGGATCTGTATGGTGATCTGTATGTGAGAATCATATCCTCAGTAGTTCCCGTTGAACCTGATACACTTATAAACAGCTTGACGCTGAAGATTTTGATAATTGGGGGATAGGGTGAGATGAGAGAGGTGGGCACCAAAAGCGAGGGAAAACTGAACTTCTCTAAGTTACTTCTTTATTTGCAATATCTGGACACTTCCATTGTCTGTGCAGCTAATTCAAAGGGCTCTCTCTATTCCAACCTCAGTTGCTGATAATTTGCATAGTCAATTTCATTTAACCGTACACAACATAAAACCTGTTCTGGCAATTCTTCAGCTTTGTTTCCCTGCTTGGAAAGTGGTAAAAGACGTTACCTAGATGGAAAAAATGATTTCCAAGGCGGAAAAAGAGTCTGGAAGGAAAGAAAAAAGAATGCAAGTTGGAGACAGATACTTGCCTGAATTGTTAGCCCAACATCCAAGCAACAGAGCTTTAGTCTATCTAGGAATGTTTCAAAACCCTTCCTAGAGATGTAACTGAATCTATGCATATCTATGTCAATCTCAAAGTAATTCTCTCCCTGCAAAAAGATATTAGCAACCAAAGTAAGAACCAAAAGATGAATCAAAACCTAGTTATATATTTTTTTCTTAATCCAGAAAATGGGCAACAGTTGTACTCAACTTTAAAAAGCAACAAAAATTGGCAAAATTTACCTTGTAAAACTCATGTTGAGGACGTGAAAGAACAGGCTTTTCATTGTAGGCATGCATAAGCTTCCTCTCTGCTGCACTTAATGGGAGTTCCTCCATATTTGCTACACGACCTAATATCTTCAATCGTTCCCTAAAGGGTGCAGTATGTTCAACAGGAAAAGCCCTTACTTTTTCCACTTCATCGTCAATCAGCCTCTGTCCATAAGACAACAGGAGGAAAGTGAGACTTAGTTCAAATAGGAACTTGACTGTTTGCCAAAAAAAGATAAATCTGACTAAAGTAAATATGATGGTCTATCATGAAACATGGAAGACATTATAGCAAGCTTCAAAAGACGTAGTGATTTTGACTCAACACTGCCAAGGATGTACAAAAAAAAGAGATAGAACTGCAAACGAAGCGGGAATAGATATAGAATCAAATGGAGAAACCAACAAAAGACTGACTTTGAAACCAGTCATACATGGAATAAGAAAAGGAAAGAAAAAGAAAAATAAATAAGAGAAAAATGAACACTCAAACTTACTTTGATACTCTCTTGAAAATGAGGAGGAAGTTCCTTAGCGTAACTTTCTGAAAGCTTAAAATACAAGACAAAACTCATCCCTTCACCATCAGTTTCACCTTGAAAAATTGCGGTAGGATATAATGGGATCTGCAGAAGCAAAATAGTAACTCCGCAACATGAGGGACTAATTAAGTATATGAAGTAGCTACTTCTGTTATTATAAAAAATAAAGAAAGTGCAAAGCGGCTAATCCCGGGAACACAGAACATTAACGAAGGAACTAGTGATGCCTACATGGATACATTTAATTTCAACAGAGGACATGACGTCCAAAAAGGCTGAGTTGACTGTTCCTGGGAGCACTTTGAGAAATAGAAAACTAAAAGCAAAAGGCAAGGTGAAGAGTACTAGAAAATGGCTAAATAGAAAATACACAAATTAAATGACTACTTAAATAATAAAACTTTGTATGATTAGGAGTTTAGGACACACCATGAATAAAGTAGGATTACCGGTTACACTACATTCATTTACTCAAACTGCCTCATGAGGGGGGCAGAAATTACGATTAATTCAACATCCTTTTTCATACAATGTAAAATGATGCAGCAGAATAATTTTGCATCTATAGCATGGAGACACTACCTATCTTCAATTGAAAAGTTGTAAAAAACTTAAAATGAACAAAGCAGATAACATTTAAAACAACTTAGAACTTAAAAGCTTTTATGAAAGTTAGATCAAGAAAAAGACGATGGAAATAGTCATTACTACAAATTCAAAAAAATCAATCATACCTGGACATTCACAACAAGGATGGGAGGAAGTGTTCCAGAATGTTCAATGAAAGGAAGTTCTACAAGTCGGGCAATATGAAATATTTTTCTCTGGCTTAAAAATACATCAACTCCAAAAGGATAATATGCTGCATAATTTGGAGCAAACACTTTCTTTTTATCCCTGCACAAAAGAAAATATGTGAAATGAAATACCTTATACATACATATCCATATGCATGTTTATTATTATCATATAGATGCTCTAAGTTTTTATACAATTAGACACATCTTAAATATCTTTGCATGTATTTGTGTGCATGTGAATGGTAAGAGAGGGAAGCACTTTACCTGAAATAGTTTTCTCCTCGAACCTTGAAAGTTCCTGGTTCAATATGGGACCAACTGTCAGGCATTTTCTTCTCCAACCGGCAAACTGGTACCTGGGAACCAGCTATTGGTCTTTGAAGCAGGGCTTTAGATGAAACTGTACCACATAAAAAGGATAAGAGTCAGTTTATTTTGACTCAATTCCCTGATCTGTCTAGCAGTTGGGTGTTTATGCTACCCATTTACAAATCAAAATAGAGTGCAACTTCTCATGCTCAACATTGACTTATGATGCAAATGTTATCCACTTACTCATGATCATAGTAACTCCATTCCTCATTTCTTCTCCTCCTGATTTTGCCAGTTAGTGTTATAATGCAAGATCAACGAAAATTGTACGCTCTTCAGCAAATAACTCAATAATTTACACCCTCAAAAGCAGATTACTAAGATGAAAAGCTCACAAAAAATATTCATAACTCCACAGAGAGGGGAAGCATAGAAATCAGAAAGGTAAGACAATTTGATTCAACCAAAGGCCATGACAAGAATGTCTTTGTTATAAATTAGAAATAAAAATTAAACAGCTCAAACATTGTCCAAGACTGTCTGCAGTAATGTTTCTGGGAGAGCTGAAGAAAACTTAATTTCCAATTAA
This sequence comes from Solanum rostratum, assembly GCA_029948455.1. Taxonomy (NCBI): domain Eukaryota; kingdom Viridiplantae; phylum Streptophyta; class Magnoliopsida; order Solanales; family Solanaceae; genus Solanum; species Solanum rostratum. Next base: position 10,128,419 of record CM057046.1, read on the forward strand.
GATTTCTTGTTGGCATTAAACGAGAAAAAGTTTTGGCAGTAAGATGACGACAGTGGAATATAACAAGTTCTTTTTGGATTGAAAATAGTTAACCACAATATTAAATCCAGTAATAGGCCAAGGTCAGAAAGCAATTTATGGCATTTCTTCATTCTTGCACATTATTGATGAAGCATAAGCCAGTTAATTCATTTGTGCAATTGACAAAAGGTAGTCACAGTATTACTGTCTTCAATCAAATTACCTTATCAAAAAACTAATTACGGAAAGAGCACTGACAATTATTAGAAACACATGTGAAACCCCAGTCACTTATGGCATTAACTATTAGAATAGATACGAAAACTCAACTCACTTATAAAAGCACAAGCAGAAACTTTGCATTGAAGCATCTAGATCAAAAGGGTGGACTTAGATAGGAAGGGCAAAAGGGTAGACATAGAAACATACGTAAAGCAGCAACAGGATTTCCTTCTTTCCATTTGAAGGGAAGTTTCATGGCAGCTTTCTTCCTTGCACTTGGAGAACTAGAACTAAGAGATTGTTTCTTCTCAACTGGTGCAACCGTGGATGCAAGACAGGGCAAACAGTTGTTTGAAAGAATTCCACAGTTATCCAACAAGCCATCCTCCCTTCTACTGCTTCCATTAGCAGAGGAAGAGATTTCATCAAGAAACACAGGCTGTACCTCACTGTGAGGTCCATTAAGTCTCATTTTAGAGTCTACGTCTTTTGGGCGCAACATACTGCTTGGGTTGGTTGCAGTTTTAGCTGAACCACTGTCAGAGCTACAAGCAGGATTGCGTGTTGATAATTCTCCTTGCCTCTGCAGGTCAGTGGATAACCTGTGGTGAGCATTGACATCAACATCCCCATGGTGAACATCTGTTGCAGAAGCTACACTAGTCCGCCCACAATCAAAACTGTTGAGGGAAAGCACATCTGCAGAATATTGTGATTACATTTCTATTTAAATTCACAGCATATCCGTTTCCCAACAGCAGTCAGAAAGTATATTCTGAAATGAGAAGCCATACCATCAGCAACACTCTGGAAATCCTCATCACTGCCATCAGATTCAAATATTGCAGCAGAATCAAACCATGCTTCTTCAGTACTTCCTGTTATTACATTATACAGCAGCACAAGGCATTAGCAAAGGCCAGTTCCAATGGTTTATCCTCTATAGACTATTCAGCGTTAGGTTGAACAGATAGAAAGAACTTGAAGCTAAACTATGCAAAGCATCCCTCCCAGGGATGATTGGAAGGTAACTGAAGATATGATAAAGATGATATCCATCATGATTTAAGAGACACCTGCTTAGTTCCACTTTCAAAGGAACACCATGGATTTTAGGATAAGTGGAAACATTGCAAGGATATTAGCAAAATTCCGTAATTTAGCATTGAAAAAATTGATAAAAGGAACCATCAATTTTTATCATAAGAAAAAAACATGTGTCTTTTTTTCGGGACTTCAACAGGTACAGTCCATTACCGCGAAGCATACTGATAATCTCAGTATTGTATGACTTCCATTAATCAGAGTGTCTCAAATTCCTCATGTTATACTCTTACAATTGTGTTTAATTTAGATATTTCGACCTAAAAGAAGAGAGGAGACCTAAAAAGAAAGTTCTTGGGGAGCCAAGTTTATAAACTCAATTCCAAATAAAAAGCTGAGTACATAACTGCCAATCGAAGGATAGTCTACTGGTAAAGACCCTCTGCCTCAAGGTTGGGTGTTTGAATCGCAATATAGCAAGGTGAAAAGGGAAAATATTGGAGGATACGAGGGAGTGAGATTTACCATATATATTTTCCAAAAAGACAAAAAATAACCGTGCTTGGCAGTAGGCACGCATAAAGTAAACTAGAGAGTACACTACTGAACCTAGAATGCGCTATTCAAAATTCCTAATGAAGTCATTATCCTAATTCAATTCAAGAAACAAATTGTTCAAGAAAAGAGTCCGCTCTCCAGCATTTCACTTATCAGCACCATTCAGGTGCATGCAAACTAAGATCCAGAGGTAAATGAGAGTTATAGGTACTATATCTCATCCAAAGAAGAAAAATCATATGCCTTTCTACAATTTGGTGTCACCTCCTCATCTCTCCAGGTGTTATATAATATATACAGCATATATAATGTACATTGCAATTAAGAGTACCAAACCATACACCTAAATGCATCGCATAGACAATAAAACTGTCAAAATAATTCCTTTTCATTTGCTTCTTCCTCCTTCATCCATTTATTAGCACAAGCCTTGAAGATGTCATTGGAACCTTCACTTCCTTAAGTAATTAAGGAATTAGTACGCTACGCCACTAAAGTCTTTTTGTTTCTTTATGACAGTGGTGTCCAGCCATTACCTGCTACTTTTATGCCATTAAAACACAATATCACACTCTCTTCATCTCAACCACTTCTTAAGGCTCTCCCTAATCCCAAACCACTCCACCCTCTCATATTTAGCATATAAGGAAATACGACAACCACAACAACAATATACCTTGTGTACTCCCACATGTGAGGTCTAGGAAGGGTAGAGCGTACGGACCTTATTCCTACCTTGTGGAAGTAGAAAGGCTATTTCCGGAGGACTCTGAGCTTGAGTACAACAAATTAAAGCAAGTATGAAAAGGAAAAATGATAGGGAAGAAAATATATCAACTAATACCGAAAAGTAACAACAACAAAAAAATTAGTGGCTAGGCAATACAAGAAAATAAAAATAGAAAATGAGCTACTCCAAAGAAAAGTTGTCTGTTTCCCACATAAAGCATCAAACCAAACCACCAAAGAAAAATGTGGCTCACCAACCTCCATATCTCCAAACTCAATTCAACTTAACTAAACCAAGTCAACAAAATCAAACTCCAAACACAGATTAGTTTCACATTCCACCAGCATTAATAGATCAAAACTCAATTATGTCTTAGATTTTTCTCAAAAATGCTCATTCAACTAATAGTTCTTACATCAAAAACTGGAATTTCTTCTTGATTTCAATTTTCTTCAGCAACAAAGAAAGTAACTTTCTAAGATAATAACTACCATTAGCTAAGCTACCCTCAGAGAAATCCAACACATTCAATAAATAATCACAATTACATTAAACAAGAAAACTAACAAATTCCAAATAAATTACATATTAATGTACACAGAGACAATAACAAGAAAGTACCATTGAAAGTAGGATTGTTGAAAGAGCGATCCAAAGGGAAAGTCTTATCAACTTTATCACCTGATCGATCTGATACATGAGAAGACACCCTTTTCTTTAAAACTTTTCTTCTCTTCCTGCCTTTCCTCCTTGAACCTCCTAATTTACCTCCAGTACAAACATCTGGTCTTGATACACAACCCCCCATCTCTCTCCACCCACCCCACCCACCCCCTTTATTTACACTAACAAGATTATGAAAAGGGTGTTTCAGAAACAAGAAAAATAAGTTGTGGGTATCAAAAATATGTAATCTTGATACAGAAAAATGAATAAAAATCTGATCTTTATTATAGATAAAGAGAGAAGAAACGTGAAAAAGAAGAATTAATTTTTCCTTCTATTCTCTTTCAACCTCCTCCTCTCCTTACACCCTCTCTACCATCTAGTTATAAAATCTTGAAAATATAAATTATTTTTTTTAACTTTTTTTTTTTATTTTCAATTTTACGTGAGTTTCAGAGCTTTAAAAAACCGAAAGAAAAATAAAAAGGAAACAAACAAAAACGAAATTCCAAACTTCTAAGTTCCACCCTGAGAACAGAGAAAAGTCAATTTTAATCGTATTAAAACACACTCTTTCTCTCACGCACGCACCACAGAAAGGATCGGGTGACGGCATCCGGGTCGGGTCGGGTCGGGTCACCCACTATAGATGTCAAGACACGCTCTCCCATGCAAAAATAAAAAGAATCGCTTATTAGCTGGTTTAGACGTGAGTTATGCAGATACCAAATTTTGCATAAATCATACTTCCTCTGTTAACTTAAACTTGTTACTGTTTTGTTTTTTAAGGTCAACTTAACTAAACTTCAAAGCTAAATTTAACATTTACTAAAATTTAGATTGATTAAAAACTACACGAAAAATGCTAAAAGTTGCAATCTTTCTCATATTAATATAATGAAAAAGACATTTTAAAATGTTGGTCAAAGTTTATGTAGTATGACCTCGATAATAAGTGAAATAGTAATAAGTAAAAATAAACAGAGGAAGTATTATATTTGACAGGCGATTAGGCTATATACATACATACATACATATATATACACGTATAAATTATGAGTATATATAATATTATTTTATGTTGTACATAAATAACTAACTCATACATAACTAATATTTTTCCAAATAAAATATATAGTCACTCATAACTAGTTTCCTAATACATGAATTTTTCTAACCAACTATGAGACGATCCTCTCATTCCATATTAATTGTCATATTTCTCGTTCACAGAACCTTATAGAAAATGATAAATATAAAAACAAATTAAATGATTTTTCCCCGTAATATTGACAAATAATATAAGATGGAGAGAGTATATCATTGAGATAGTGAATGTAATTCGGGTCGGGTCGGGTTATAGGGCCCATTTGAGATGCCACGTGGAAGGAGAGTGATGGACACGAACGTGTGTGAAATTTTTGTTGCAGTTCACACGTGGGAATAATGGGTGATTACGTGGGTAGAGTAGTCAGTTTTTTGTTTTATTTCCTAAAGTGGTCAGATTTTTACGATAATGTATTTTTTTTTTGGAATTTATTTATAATATTTTAAATTAAATTTATAAATATGTCAGAGTAAAAATATAAATATCAAATTTATTTGCCTTTTTTCTACAAATAGTAATTTCTTTTGAACAGACATGCCATCCAATTGAGTTGTGCTTTGATATTCTTGCGTTTTATAAAAGAATTGTCCTATTAAAATAGCACTTGTCTTAATTTCTAAATTTGGAAATTATAGAAAACTAAAAATAATCTATATATAAGACGATTGTTAAATTGATTATGTTGTATGGATTAAGTATTGGTCAGTTAATAATTCATATATTCATAAGATAAAAGTACCAAAAATGTGAATATCCAGATGAACGTGTAAATATATTAGAGAAATAACCTCTATGAAGGATAAGATGCGGAAGATAATTCCGACATATAAAAAAAGGAACATATATATTATATGCGATATGCGTTCGTGAGAAGGCGTGAGAGAATTTGACAGTAATAGATCCAAAGTAGAGGCTCATTTATAAATTAACCCTATATAAGAGAGTACAAAAGTCAAGAATTATGACAATGGATCGTCTAGTAATTTCTTATTTTATTACCTTAAATTTTTAGAATAATAATCATTTAAATTATTTTTTAATTAATATTATACTTATTTTGAGACGAACATAATAATCTATTACTCTTATATGTGACACCCTTTTTTTTGTCTGTATCAAAAAGAATATTGTTTTTACTCTAATTGGAAATAATTTAACTTTAAAATTCTCCTTTTATCATTAATGAAACGATTCTCAACCACACAAATATCTCAAAATGATATTAGACTACAAATTTTAAAAGTTTTACTTTTTTTTTAATATCGTATTAAATTAAAAGATGTAACATAAAATGAAACGAAGTGAGTAGCAATTTTTTGTTTTTTCCTCAAAGGCAGTAAGTGCTTTTTGATTTGATAGATATTTGGCAATTGACGTATTTGCCTTTACTTTACCTGTGGAGTAATAATATTTGTTTTGAAAATCATTTATTTGATGGTACAAAAGCATATATTAATCATTTATTGAGCTCTTTTTGCATTTCGTTTCATATAAATTCAAACGAAAAAAAATCTAAGCGAAGATTCATATAATCAACTTTAATTTATTTAGAATTAATTTTTTAGATTTATATTTAAAAAAATAATTAATATGAATATTTTATCACAATATTCATATTGATTGATGTATATTTTTAAGCCTTGAGAATAATTATGAATTAAGTAATTAATATTAAGAGTAAAATTTAAAAATATTGATTATATTTTTTTGATATGTTAAAAATAAAAAATTATTTTTGAGATAATAAACAAATCTGCATGATTTCTTAAAAAAAGTAAAATTAATACATATTATATGTACTTTTTATATTCAATTATATTATTGTGGAACATTATTTGTGTATATTGATTATATGTGTATATCTCCAAAATTATCGATAAAGATAGTAAATTAATTCATAGAAATAGACAAAGGTATTAAGCCAGATATTTCACGATTGAAACTCATGTTTGATGTTTGAATTCAATTACTTGGAATAAATTTACGTGTTGAATTATGTATCGAATTATTGAAATTTGAAGAACATATTTTGGGGGGCAATATATTTAGCTGAACATTAGGCATAATAAATCTCGAAGTAAATCCAAAAATGGCTTGAGTCGTGTGTGGCTGAAATACATACAAAATGATTAAATTTCAGTCATATGTAACTAAAGTTTAGTTAAATATATTCTACCAATTTCAGACATGAACTTTTGCAACTTGCAAACTTTTATAAACCTAGTGAACGACTTACACAATGATCCTTAAATCAGTTATTTATGCACTTAATTACCCATCTATATACGCATAGTGTTGAACTATTGGCTCTGATATTACTTATTAGACTAAAACAATTCATAAATTATTCCTCTCATAGTGCGATATTATTTGTTTTGAGTTAAATTCATATGATCTTTTTTAAAAGGCCTCATACTATAAAGAATATCATTACACCTTATATCTATTTTTCTTCGACTATCAACATAGACAAAACTATAATTTAAAGTTAATATATTTCAAATTTGTAATTAAATGTATAGCTTATTTTAATTACTGAGTTAACATCAAATATTTATACAATATAATGACTTTTTTTAAATACAAAATCTAATAATAAAATATCAAAATTCGTCTAAATCGCAAATTGTAGATTTATTTTTGTCCTACTTACGATATGGAACTTTGTTACTACATTCCATGGCAATAAGCAATTGACATGATTTGCACTATTAGAAGTAAAGTTTTTTTTAATCGCGAATTAATTAAAAAGAATAGGCTACGAAATATAATTTTTTTAACCTAATTAGCTCACTAGAAAAAAAATATGTGATAGAAAAATTTTTTTTACTTAAATAGTAGAAAACTTCCTAATTTTTTTTTTATGAAAGTATAACTATTTTTTTCTCCAATCCAATCAATATATATATATATATATATATATATATATATATATATATATATATATATATATATATATATATATATATATATATATTAGAAAAGCTAATGATTATTTTTCTGCGTAGAATTTAAGTGGGAAATAATATTTTTTTTTAGCAGTGACATTGACTCAAATAATTAATGTTAAAAAATTAAGATTATTTATTTTATATTGTGCTATAATTAATTACTAGGAAAATTTAAGTGGGAAAATAATATTATTTTTTTTAGTAGTGATAGTGACTCAAATATTTAATGTTCAAAAAATCAAGATTATTGATTTTATATTATGCTGTAATTAATTATTGGCGAGGACAACTCACACTAATATTAGGAATTTATTTTATAATATATAATTGGAGGTCGTAATTAATGATTAAGTGCATCTTGATTAAGACCAATCACACGATAACACGATATAAATATGAGATTAATTTAAGTGGCCTAAACTATTACACATCGTTTAATAATTGAAAATTTGATATTAATAGTCTCATAAAAACAATAATTAATTAATAGTATATATTTTTTTTTCATGTACAAAGAGATATTTTGAATTTCTAGAGAACAGATACATTATTATGAAAGGATGAATCTAAGATATAAATTTAATCTATTTGACCGTTAGATTCTTATCATTCAAGTCGATTAACTTTTTAATCTCAATTATAAATATGCATTGAATCATCATTGTATTTTGTAATACTTCGAATTTGAATTCACATATGTATATTTAAATATTTTTTTTACGAAAATATAATACTTATATATATGCTTTAGAAAGGAAAGAAAGCATTCATGTGAACTCAGTATATATAAACATATAATTTTTTATACATAAAAATAATACTATATATTTAATTAACGAATATAATTATTTTTAATCAATCGACCAAATATATAACTTATGATTTTTTATTAATTAATTTTGCTTGCATAAAAAAATAATTCTTTTTTCATGGACTTGGAAGGTGGATGTGACCTATGGAAGAAAAAGACATACTAATAAAGCTAATAATTTGGTAAACTTGATTAGCTAACTATGGAAGAAATTAAATATTAAGCAACAAGTGGACCCTTTTCAAATAAATGATCACTTCATGAATTGACCTTTACAACAATAACATACTCGGTGGAATTACACAAGTGGAGTCTGGGAGGATAGAATGTACGCATACCTTACCATTATCTCATAGAGGTAGAGATGTTGTTTCCTGGGAACTCTCGTCTCAAAAACCTCAAAACAGAATAAACTAGATATAGAAAAAAGAAAGGACAGGAAAAGAGTCTAAATACTCTTAATTATAATTATAAATAATTTTCATTAGGAAGCAATATATGACAAGTACATTAAACATCCACTTAATTAACATCATTTAGTAGAACAAAATTGACATTTGATGTAAGGAGAAATACCATTATCATACATAACAAAGACTTGTTTTGTCTGAATTAGTTTATATGACTTTATAATATGAACTTAAAATTTATAACAACAAACTAATTGTACTCTTAATTTAAGATTATGTCTAGCTGTCTCTTAAATAATTAGAAACAATTGTAACAATTTAAATCAAAATGGCCCAAAAAATGAGTGGTGGGAATGTGACAATGAAATATCATGAAGATATTTCTCTTGGATTTAATAAATGATTCTAGACACTAATAGAGTTAGAATTTTGAAATTATTGATTCTAATTTCACTTAAAATAATTTATTCAATTTTGTATATATATTAAATAGAATTGTAAATACAGATATCGATTTATTTAAAATTATTGAATACTGATGAATCAAAAATAGATATGTAAAACTGAACCTGATTCTAAAGATGTCTTTGATAGGATGTATAAGAATAATGTTAAATGGAGTATATTAGTAATGCTTGTATTATTGTTTATGTACTGTTTGATTTGGTTTATTAAAAATAACATGATTTGCCTAATTTTTTAAGATAATATTTAGTTATGAAGATACCCTCCACCAATATGATGGGAAAAAAGTATAAAAAAAATTGAGAAATAATTGAATCTTCAACCATGTTAATACATACATTAAATTATTTTGTATTACTAATTATACTATGAATTTTCATGATCGATAATGTACTCCTCGATACACTCTATCAACCAACCCAAGTCATAAATTCAAGTAAATCATTGAAAAAAGGGGAGAAATTTTACTCCCCCTCTTATTTTTTGTGACTCTGTCTGACTTGACACATTATTTAAGAAAAAAATAAAGACTTATTAAATTTATCGTCTAAGATTTTTGCGTAGTTGAAAATTATTTTATTAAGAATAAAGAAGAGAATTTAAAATTAAATTATTTCTAATTCCAATAAGGTAATATTTTTTTTTAAACGATCTAAAAAGAATAGGATATCACGTAAAACAGGACAGAGGGACTACTTATTTGCATGGAGGGCTTTTAAATAAATTACTTTCAAATGTTCATTGATGAACTTAAGGTCCATGCATGGGTTCAATTCAATGACTATAGCCTTTAGGGTTATGGTGAAATGAGATCTATTTGTCTCTTATAATTTAAATAGATGAAAATATTTTTTTAATGAAAAATTAAAAATCTTTTGTAATTCAAAAAAAATATGAAAACTAATAAAATTTATATTAAAAAAAAAAACTAGAAAATATCTTTTTCTGAATGTGATAGTGCTTTATCTTGGGAAAATAATTTACTTTGTCCAAACTCTATGTCTTGTACTCTTTCCCAACTTTGTTCCAAGAAATACTTTTACTTACTTTATTGATATGAAAATGGTTTCTTCCATATTAGTTTCTGACTTTAATTAAAGTGAGCATAGTAATAGTACTTGAAAAATTATATGGGGGCCTCCTACATATGTACTTATCGATTCGTATCAATTTATGTGATGATGTTTATCTGTTTCGTCAAATATCAAAAATAGAATTAATATTTTAAGTTAAATCATAAATATTTGTATATATTTGAAACATCTCACTTATATATGATATTCTCTTTTTGATAAAATTAAAAAAAATATATCAAATAATTAATTAGGACAAAAATGTATATGTCTGATTAATTAATTTACTTTAATCAGTTTAATGTACTAGTTTACCTTATTTCTTTATATATTTAGGCGCTATCAAGAGTAGTTTGCTAAGAATTTTTTCATTCACCCCCTCTTAAATTATTATTAAAAAGTCATAAAAACTCCTCATTTAGCAGGATATGCAGACGAAATATCAAATAGAAGTTTATTTATTCACCATTAAAGAATGTGACAGAATGTTAAAAATTCTCGTACATTTATTAAAAAAATTCATTTAAATCTTGAAATTTAGAAAGTCTTTATCGCCTTAAAGGGCTAGTTATGTCTAGCCAATTTATAAAGATGATCCTATTCAAGAAAATAAATATTCAAATAAATAAACACGTACTTCGAGGTTAACTCCCTTTATATTATTCTCTTAAGCTCATCTTTAACCCAAATTACTTATGAGTTATAACCATTTAGATTTGTGTGTCACCATAACGAGATATTGTTCAACGCAAATCTAAAGTAATCGAATCGGATAAATGGGCTTTCACTCAACCAATAATAGTTGAACCTAAAAACAAAAGCTTTCTTAACGTTAGGGAAAAACAAGTACAAAGACATTAATTGTTAAAATGACATGAGAAATGATCCATTCGTGCATGAATTATTGATAAAAGAGAAAGGGTCCCAAAACTTATAATGATGATAAATGAATTGTATCAATCAATATTGAATGAAGACGAAATCAAAAGCCTTGAAGAGTGAGACACTATTTGTCCTAGCTACTCTTTTCTTTATCTCCATACATAAATTAGTACAAATGTACAATTGTTTTTTTTAAAAAAAAAAAAGAAAGAAAGAAAGGGACATGATCAGCATCAACGGATGTGGTGTAACGGATGATACTGCTCCTTCCTTAATAAGAGATTTCGAGTTCGAGTCTTGAGTATGAAAAAATTATTGGTAGAGAGTGTTTCCCCCTGAATGAAACCCTATGCGACACGGATTCAAAAAAAGTCGAGCTCCAATGTGAATATCGAACACTAGAGACAATCCAACTCTCTTTGAAAACAAATACAAATGTACTCATTTCTTCCAAATGAAATTATGTACATATACTTTGAATTTCTTTCAAAGTATATAATCCTCCCATCTTATATTATGCTCATATTTATTATGATGTTTGACTTAACTTATGTACATGACGCACATGATGGTCAATTCCAGCTCATTGGTGCGGACATGACCTTATAAGCCCCTACCCCCTCACCCCCCACCCCATTTTTTTCATGGAAGACAAGCATTACCTTAGATTAGAAACACATGATTTTTTAATATGTCTCCGGATAGGTCCCCACTAGTCTAGTTAGCTAGTGAGGTTTTTTTGGGCGTGAATGCAAGTATGACAAACGTTTTTACAAAAGCAACCTTCTTGAGTCTTGATTGTTTATGTCATTGAAGTAGCCTTTCATCCCCCTTTCAAGCGATATTAATTAAATTGCTCGTTCCCTTAAATTTCAAGTTGCTTCCAGCTTCGGAATTATAAGTCCAAAAATAAAAATATAATTCTAGACCAAAATTTCTTATACACAAATATTTTTCTATTTCTTAATTTATTCTAAAAAAAGTTTTACTTTATATGATTGAAACAAATTTAAATTTAAGATTTTATTTTTTTCCCCTTAATCAAATTATTTATAACCACATAAACGGAGAGAAAGTGTTTTAGGCTACAAATTTAGGGGAGTGTTTGAATAGGTTTTTTTAAGTGACTTAAAAGGCAAAAGTCAAAAGCAGGTATTTATTTATTTTTTATTTTTGACCTTTTTTTTTAGCTTACTCTCTCTGTTAACTATTACGTGTCAAAAATTCTCTAATTTGATTTTCATTTTATTTGTCACTTTGAAGAAATTAAAATAGGACGATGTTTTTCTTTTATCTATTTTATCCCCAATTTACTTACAAAGTTAATGCTTTTGAAAAATGTAGAACTTCTTAAAAAAATTTATTAATTTTGTGAAAAAAAATATATTAAAGATTATCTATTTATAATAAAGACAACATATAAAATGGACCGAAGAGAGTACTATTTATGGAGATGGCGTGTGAAGTGGCACTGTGAAAGCACAGGAAACTTAAGAAAACAGCTAAAAATGTCGACCAAAGATTAATGTGATTGGGACATTGGAAAAGTGGTAGGGTCTTTTTTTCCCTAAATATTATACGTCCTTAAATTATGGCACATGGATCCTATAGACAAGTCTTTTACTACCCATATTTGTCATCATTTCTTTTCTAGTAATGGCATCTTATGGTTGGATTCTAGTATTATTTGTCTTTTTTTCTCTTTTTATTTGTGAAAAGAAAATATATATATATGCATAAAATTGAAAATCATATCATGAAAATGTTCCAAAAAATGATTTGACAATGTCTTTAATTAATCATGGCGTATAAGTAATCTCATTCTTTTTCCCACTTGTCATGATAAAATTATTGGTGTTTTTGATATGGAACATTTTAGAAAGACTAGTGTATTAATGTTAACCTCAAAGATTAAATCAGGATCTAGCATATATTGGTATGAAAATTTTGATTTAATAAATATTTATACAAATATTGACATCTCTTTTTAACACAGATTAAATGTTTAATGTAGTGGTTAAGAGATTACACAAATTATTTGAGGTTGTGTTTTATCCTTGATAGCAACATATATATATATTTTTTGACATCTCTTATTAAAAAACTTGGCTTGAGGGTTGAGATTGTTAAGGGCTAGTGGAAAGAATATACTAACTAATTTAGAATTTTACTTATTGAACTCGTTTTTTATACTCACACTAAAAAAGTCATTGTCTTGATTAAGAGGATTTTTCAAAATATTTAGACTAATCAAATATAGAAAGATTTCATACCAATCACACCCTAAGAGTAGGTAAATTCAGAATAAGGGTAATCTTAAATTCTACTCCTTCTCGTCCATATATGATTTGACACGTTTCATATGGATTAATAAATAAAATAATAGATACGCAGTGAAAGTATACGCAGATTTTATCACTATATATATAGAGTGTTTCCGGAAGACTCTTGACATTACGTTTAGTATTATATCTTAAAATAATTTGGGGATATAAACACTATAAGGAGGCAGAAGAAAAAGGCTCTCTTTTCTAAAACCCTAATATTGCCGCTGACGTACTGACTGTGAAATCTATGGCCACGCTAGCCGGTGCCTAGCCCCCAGACGGGGCCGGTCAACCTAGTATACCTACATATGCTAGCCTTCTGAAACCAAATAATACGCACCCAAAGCCCATTCAGCAAAACCTATTAGCTATTTACATGGAGAACCCATAGAACAATGGGAAAATTCTGAAATTGAGCAAACGGTGATCAACGAAAATCTTCAATTTGCAGTGGTAGGAAAATTTTCGTATGGGTGGCCGGAGATCCAAGATCTGAGAAAATTAATTCCTAAGCAGTGCGAACTGAAAGGGTAGTGCAAAATAGGGTTGCTTAGCAACTTGCACGTCTTAATTAGAGCAACAATTCTTGAAGACTACATACATTTACTCTCGAAATCCACTTTCTACATTACTCATAAGGGAAGAGCATTTCCAATGAGAGCCCTTAAGTGGGATCCCATGTTTAATTCAGAGCAAGAGATCACCATGGCTATAACTTGGATCTCATTTCCCTCTCTTCCTCCAAACTTCTTTGGGGAGGAGGCCATATTCTCTTTAGCAGCCGCGATGGGTAAGTCTCTACAAGTAGACCAAGCAACCAGGAACCAGACCACACCAAGTTGTGCCAAAGTCAAAGTTGAGGTGGATCTCCTTGGTGAATTCCCCAAGCAAATCAAGATAAATGTAAAGAAGGTATAAGAGGAGATCATGGAGAAATGGATCCAAATAAAATATGATTATCTTTCCAAATACTATTCAACATGCATGATTCAGGACCATGATGAGGAACAATGCTATGTGAATCATCCAGAGCTGTACAAAGATAAAAAAGCAAAGGGGACAAAAAACAAGGACAAATCAGAAGGGGAGGCCAAAAAAGAGGACAAACAGCGACACACAACCAAGAAAGAGGTGGAGGAGAAAAAGGTGGAGGATGGGAAAGCAGCAAAAGGTTTTATGAATAAAAGAAAAAGGCTAGTGGATGGAAGGGACAACCTCAGAAGCAGTGGCAATCCAGAGGTAGAATTATTCAAACGAAAAATAAGTTTGAATTATTGGAAAATGAGACTGGAGACAAGGATCAGAAGGCAAATAAAACAAATGAAAAAGTGCAGGCTGAGACTGGTGACAAAGTTCAGAGTGTTGATAAAGTAAATGAACCAGTGCAAACAACTAGAGAATGGGTGGAGGAGACATTTGTTAAAGATCAAAGTCAAGACAACCTGGAGAACACAAAAACAGGGCAAAAGGGCAGGGTAACAATTCTACTAATGTTAAGGCTGCCATTATTCCCAATCAGTGCACTCAAGCAAATTAAGGTGAAAAATCTCAAGGGGAGAATGTTGCATCCACTGACAATATTATGGGAGATCACATACAGGTGACTGAAGATTCATTAGAGGAAAGTTTGCTTCAAGGGGAAGATATTGTAGTGTCACAACCCACCAGACTTAGAGGATGGGGAGAGATTGGAATACAATATCACTCATGTATGCAAAGTTGGAGATTTATCTCCAAGACATACCAACATTCTCAATGTTAAGAGAGGTAAATCAGCTATGCATTTACGTGTTAAAACAAGGAGCAATTAGTGTAGGGTCATAAGTTGTGATCAATGATAGATAAGGCTATTTAGATCTGTCAATACTCAAAATGCTTTTGGGAGATTGACGGACTTACATAGAAAGTATCACTATTCTTTAATAGACTTGATGGAACCATTTCAAAATCCTATGGAGATAGATCAATTCAGAAAGAAGCTGGGTTTCGACAATGCACTAGTAAACCGTTTGGGGAAGATATGGTTTTTTTGGAATAATGAACGGTGTGGTAACATTGTCATTGATTCCCCTCGACATCTCACTATGAGATTTAACAGGTTTGGTAAGCCTTTCTATATTACATCAGTGTATGCTAGGTGTAACCCCATAGAAAGACCAAAATTGTGGGAGGACTTGGAATGCATGAAGACCTACAGCTGCCCTTGGATGGTTAGGGTTGATTTCCATGTCATCCTAAACAAAGAGGAGAAGCTAGGGGGTCTGGAATTCACGCAGCGCGAGGCATCTGAATTCGCACAGTGCATTAACACTTGTGATCTTACAGAAATAAAGTTCCCTAGGAGTAACTACACTTGGTGGAATGGGCGTATTAATGAGGAATGCATTTTCAAGCGTCTGGATAAGGTACTGGTTGATGCTGAATTCACTGAATTCTTCCTTAATAGTAAAGTTGAACATCTTTTTGGACAAAGTTCAGATCATGCATCTTTGCATGTCACATGCAAAACAGGAGAGAAGAATGTCATAAAGTCCTCTTAAATTTCTAGTGTAATCACAAGGACTTCAAGAAGATAATAGAAGAGAACTGACACACAAACTTCAAAGGAAGTCCTTTTATGGAGTTGCACTCGAAAATGAAAATGGTGAAAAGGGTACAATCAGTATGGAGCAAAGTGGAGTTTGGAAATATTTTTATTACAAAGGACTCCCTGGAAGATATAATTCAAGTCATGGAATCTCAGTTTGAAATAGATCCTTGACCCGAAAATAGGGTTGAGTTGAGTAAAGTGGAAGCAGAGCTTAGAAGATACTTAAAGTTGGAGGAGCAGTTCTGAAAGTAAAAGTCAAGAATGAACTGGTTTATTTAGGGGGAAAAACATAATGTTTTTTCATTCATATGTTCAAGCAAGGAGGAAAAAACTTCAGCTGAATGAAATTAGAGATGAGGAGGGATAGGTCTTGAAGACTATTGAACAAATAGGGAGAAAGGTTGTGGAGTTTTACATTAACTAATTCAAGGAAGACAATTTTTATCAAGATTTCTCAATGTTGAATCACATTCCAAATGTGATAACAGGCCAGGAAAATTATGACATAGCCAAGCTGCGAGATGATAAAGAGGTTGTGTTTGAGCTCAGTGGAAACAATGCAGCGGACCCGAATGGATTTACTGGATGTTTTTTTCCAAAAGTGTAGGGATATTGTGGCTACTGATATTATTAATGAGGTTAGGGCTTTCTTTTGTGGGCATGAGCTCCCAAGGTATGTTACACATACAAACCTCATTTTACTCCCCAAACAAGAAATTTCTAAGACATTTTCAGATATGAGACCCATCAGTTTGAGTTTTTTTTTAAAATAAAATCATCTCAAGAGTGGTTCATGGTAGACTAGCTGTTTTGCTAAGAAAATAATTTCACAAATCCAATATGGGTTTGTGAAAGGAAGAACCATCATTGAGAATGTTTGTTAGCACAAGACCTTAACAGAAGGAATAAATTTACTAACGTGGTGGTGAAACTTGATATGACTAAGGCTTATGACAGGGTTTCCTGAATTTTCCTGACTAAAGTTTTAAGGAAGTTTGGGTTCACAGAAGTACTAATTGATATGGTGTGGAGATTACTATCAAGCAATTGGTACTCTGTCTTGGTGTATGAGCAAGCTCATGGTTTAATCCAATCCACCAGAGGCCTCAAACAAGGAGACCTCTTGTTCCCTACATTGTTCATAATTGTTACTTAAATGGAGTCCTCAAATTAACCACTTAATCCATACTGATGATACCATCCTCTTCTATTCAGGGGACAAAATGTCCATCATTAAGATGATGAACATCTTGAGAAGATATGAAGAAGTTTCAAGACAGCTAATTAACAAATCAAAGAATTTTTTCTATTTACATGAAAAAACACCTTTAATTTTTTCAATTAGACTGAGAAAATTGACAAGTATAAGGCAAGGGGATTTTCCCTTTACTTATCTTGGATGTCATGTGTTTTATGGAGAGTAAAGAAGGTTTATTTTGAAGAGATAGTCATCATGGAGAATCCTCACTTGGCATAATAGATATTTATCCTTTGGTGGGAGATATGTGCTTATCAACCATATTCTCCCATCCATGCCTATTCACATATTATCAGCAATAACCGCACCAACAGGTGTCATCAATGTACTTTACTAGATTTTTGTCAGGTTCTTTTGGGGAAATTCAACCGCTGAGAAGAAGAAGCATTGCGCAACCTAGGATAATATGTGTCTGCCAATTGAATATGGTGGGCTGGGTTTTAGATCATTAAAGGATACTAACAGGGCTCTTATAGCTAAGCTTTGGTAGAACTTCAGAACAGCTACATGGTCCTTGTGGTGTAATTTCTTGTGAAACAAATACTGCAAAAAAAAAAAAAATGCATCCCATTTTACTTTTCAGCAAAGGTGCTTTATTAACTTGGAAAAGGATGCTTGCAGTTAGGGATGAGATAGAGCCTTATATCTGGTGGCAAATCAAATCAGGCAACTCAAATTTTTGGTATGATAATTGGACTAAACAGGGCGCCTTATACTACACTGAAAAGGATGCTGAAGAATCAGATGTTGAGATTAAAAACTTCATTCAGGGTGGTAATTGGAATGAGTCTCAGCTGGTGGCAACTGTCTCTAAGGATATGGCAGAATATGTTATCAAGGACATCAATCCCAGCACTGATGAATGCAATGATATTCCTTGGTGGATGGGATGCCCCTTAGGCAGCTCTCCGTCAACATGCCTGCTTCTTCGCCGTTTCAACATTAGCCCTGGTAAATTATTTTTGTGAGTTTCTTAATTTAATATTTCCAAGGCGACTTGATTATATTTCTTCAGCTGATTCAATTATAATTTTACAATATTAGGCGTGATAAATTATTTTGCGAATAAGCAGGCAACTCTCTGCCAACATGCCTGCTTGAGCTACCTGTTTCTTCGCCACTATTATATGAGACCCGCAAAAAGAACTTTGCATGTTTTTTCGCTGCTATTATATGGGACCTGCAAAAAAAAAAACTTGCAGGTTTCTTAAACTTAATATTTCCAAAGCAACTTGATTATATTTCTTCGATTGCTTTTAAGTCTAATAATTAAAAATTTTAAAATACATACAAAAAATCTACTCAAATTACAAAAAATAGGATAAAAAAATATCTATTAGACCTGTGCAAGCACAGGGCTCATGACTAGTTTAGTTAGATTAGCAGGGAATTATCAATAAATTTCTTTGCTATTTTTTTTTATCACTTTATGAGAATCATTTATTACTGAGTACTTTTTTCTGTTCATTTTCATCTACTACAGACTTGATTATACCAAATTTAAAGTCATTTATTTAGTGCCAGTTGAGTTGACCTACATATGTAACTTTATTAATTCTCATTTTTCCACTAGTAATAATTAAACAAACTGTGGAAATTAAATGTACTAGCATTAAAAAAAAAGGTCACTGCATACAGATTTTGACCATTTACAATAATAATTAATTACTGTTTATTATTTTTCAAATTTTGACCAAATTCCAACTTCCTAAGCTCTCCATGTGTATTTTTTATACGGTATTTAATTTGATGCATTAAAAATAATATATTATATAATTTTTTTTTAAGAAATAATACTTATGAAAATATATACCACAAATATGATGAAAAGAATATAAAAAAATTTGAGAGAGATTGTATTTTTAACTATGCTAATTTTGAGAGTTATTGTGTTTTTAACTATGCTTATATATCCATGCTAATATCATGCATTAATTATACATATTTTAGTATATTTCACTATATAATTCGCGCAACATTTCTATAATTCGCTATACAATTTGCAGTTTTTGTATAACATTTGTACATTTTGCTATATAATTCGCGCAAAATATTTATATAATTCGTTGTACTCTTTGCGGTGTTTGTATATTTTGTTATATAATTCGCACACAGTGTTTATATAATTCGCTATACAATTCGCATCGTTTGTATGTTTTATTGTACAATTTGCAATGTTTGTACATTTGATAGTTTGCTAAACAATTGCGGTACAAACTCAAACTGTAATTATACAAAAATATTAGTTTGCGAGCCATAATTATTTCAAACTATAGTTATATTAGCTAATTAACTAGTATATGTTTGTTTATCCGCGTAATTTTCCCAAAGAAGTAATTGTATAATGGCGACTTGTGATGACAACAGTTTATTAATACAATAAAGAAATTTATCTCCATAAGATAGGAATAGGGTTACACACACTTTATCCTACCTAACTTCTATATATAAAATTTTATTAAATATATTGTAATTATTATTTTATTGTATAAATAAGGATGATATAAAAAATGAATATTTTTATGTATTTATTTATTTATTTATTTTTGCACCTTATACAAGGTATACCTAATCATCGTGGCAGAATCTCCAACATATATATATTGATAAAACGAATTTGCTTTTGCTTTTTATATACTTTATTATTAGTCGTTATTTATGTTTTCTTTTCTTTTTCTTTTCGTTTTTTTTCATATCTAATTTATTTTGCATCAGAGATTTTGAGATGATAGTTTTCAGGAAACAGTTTCTCTACCTTATAAGATAGTAATAAGGTTTACGTACATTTTATCCTTTCTAAATCCCACTTGTGAAATTCACCGAATATGTTACTGTTAGTTTGATTTGATTTGATTTGATCCAACTAAATTTCTACTCTAATAATTATTTGCATAAAAAAGGAATGGGCTACCTTTGTTCAATGCAGAATATATATTATTAGTCTTAAATTAAACTGATTTTAAAAGTTTGATTATTTTATTAAATAAAAATTTGGGTCAAGTTCAGGAAAAAATAAAGGAGGACTAAAAGGTATATTAAGAAATAAACACATGCATATTAGAGAAAAAGGCTGCCCATACATTAAAATATATTTTTATTTTATGGATTAAAATCTTGTGCTAAATACATTTCAATTAGGATTTAAATTATATCAGTTGGTTTTGTTTGTGTATACCACTAGTGAATCTTTAACCTATTATGTATCATGTATATATATAAAAAAAATGTGACATGATTTACATCATGCTATAAAATATAAATATTACTCCATTGTTGATCATAAGAATTTACTTCTAATTATTTCACAAATTTCATGCAATTATTGATGAGGAAATTTCAAAGATAGCGGTACTTAGAGTACTAATCACCAATCATAGTGATAGTTTGACTAATTATCAATCATAATAATGATAATTTATCCTTTCAAAAAAACTTGCTATACAGATGTACTGATTTTTCCTATATCAATCAGTATATCCATTTATTAGTGGGGCAGCCACAAAGGAATAGGTTTGAATGTTGACATACACCGTCTTTCATCTGACCTTTCCAAGCCACAACTTGCGCAAGCAAGGCGTGACCTAGATTTTCGTATGTAAGTGAAAACGAAAAGAAAGAAGAAGGAGAACTCTTTTCTTGTCTAGAAAGGGGAAGATGAGTTCAATCTGTATTTGCTCGCTCTATATATCAGAACGAACAAATACATAGCAAATTAAGATACTAATAAAGAGTGAATCAATACAACTCCAATCGAAGAAATGCAGACACATAAAACTTAAATTATCTCACTATGTATTGTAATTTTTTTTTTAAGCTCATGTTATTTCAAACAAATACAAAACAAAGCAAACAAATGAAAGATTGAAATCTAAGTTTGTCACCACCAAAGGATGTGGTGCAGTGGATGAGACTGCTCATTTCTTAATCAGAGGTCTTGGGTTCTAAGCTCTGGGTATGGAAAAATCTTTGTTGGGAGCGCTTCTCCTGAATGGGGCCAATGCACTGCGAATCTGGAGTGTAGTCGAGCTCCGATGTGGGTACTGAATACCGGATGGACAACCAAGAAAGAAAAAGTTAATTTTGTCAATGGGGACACCCAATAATCTTCAAATTTTGTAGAAAGGGTCAATTAATTTACTTTTTTTTTATGGTATGGTTGCCAACATTGAACGGCATGTTTATGAACCACGACCAATTCTCATGGTTGTCTTGGTTTTGTATTTATGTGGTCGACATGTATGTATGGTGCTTTTCAAAATGCTACAAATATTGTCTTTGATTTGTATTACGTGGTTGACATGTATGCCACTATTCAAGATGGACAAAATCTTGATCATAATTGGGACGTTAAATGGACCGAGTAAAAATATATTTGTTGAATTAATTATTGTTTGGGTTGAAATTATAGTCATTTGGACTTTTGCTTTTACACGTTTATATTTTTGAATCATATATTTTAGGTTTGAGTGTGACCTCAACTGCTATAGAAGTTACATCTCACTAGGCATAAATTCAATTGCTAAAGCATAAAAATTAAAACCAACCCATTCGAAAGATAAACATGCAATTTATGTCAAAATCGATAAAAAATCAAGCTGAAACAGGTCAGGTTAAAATGAGCTGAACAATAGATCATCACTAATTAATTCGCTCAACTTTTACTAAGTTTTGATTTATTTGTTTATCTAATTTACCTAATAAAACTTGTTTTAAAAATAGTTGCTATAATTACATATCAAAAGGGAAGGAAGAATTTCTTAAAAACGTTTTGACAAAGTTTTTAAGAGATCAATTTAGACTACATACCACATGATCTGAGTCAATAAATAAACAAATGGATATATATGTTACGTATATAATGCAAAACCCTAAATAAAAATTTTGACTCCGCAATTGCTCTCTTAAGTTGTTATTAAGTTCGTGATTATAGAGTCGTGAGCAATTTTCCAAGTCCAATAAACTTAGGTAAAAGTGTCAATAGGAAATGTACAGAGACTATACAATATAGTTTGCCAAAAGTCATAAAGTATATACTGACTATACAATATAGATTTCTTATACATGAGTTATATACTAAATATACATTATCATATACTCAAAAAGTGAATATAGTTTGACTGTAAATAAAATATACACTAAGAATATATGACCATTTTTTAAATGAAAAATTACAGAAATACACCACTTATGTTTACGTAATTTCATATAATCTCGACTCTTTTAAAAATTACAAAAATCTCTTAAATGATACAAAAATGCAATACTTATTGATACAAATTACAATACCTATTTCTCCATGTATCATAGTTAAAATCTCTTAATGCTCCTACTTTTTCGACATGTATCACTGGTTTCGTTTTCCGATCAAAAAGAAGAGATTTTTAATAATTTTTAAAACAATTAGTATTAGTTGAAATTAATTCCAAAAAATATGGAATTTATGTAAGTTACCCTTTTTTTAATAATTGAAACAACCAAATGGCTATTCGATGTAACTATCCCAATCTCTTTCTTCATGGGAAGACCACTATGTTTGTTGGGGCTAAGACCTAGGCCCTAATAATATAAAGAAGAAAAAGCCCATTATCAGAAGAAATTCCTTTTGGAAAAATATTGCTCCATATAGGAATATTTTGGGAAAATTAAGCTCATGTTCCTTTGAAATAAGCTATTTATATTCATATGTCCTCTTATATTTATACTCCTAATTAATTACAATTAATATTCCACTAATTTGTTTGCTATTAAAATTCATGTGTTGATGTCATGCTAACGTCAGCGGACACATTATATGGTATCCAATATATCGACAGAGTATCACAGAAAATTAAATTCAGTCCTATACGATACGGCTAGGGTATCAATATATCGAGAGAATATCACGAAGAATATATTTTCTACTAATTTAGAGTTTAATAAATAAGTTTGTAACTTTAATAAAAAAGAGGCCAGAACTATCGATGGGATATCAATATACTGATGGAGTATCATAAATAATTTCTATTAGTTTGGAGTTTAATAAATAGGTTTGTGACTTTATTAATTTTCTCTTAATTGTTTTATTTCATAAAAAAAGAGCCCAAAACTATATAATACCGATAGAGTATCAATATACCGATGTAGTATTCCAGAGAAAACTCGGTCCTATATCATATGATATGATACAAAAATATCTTTTCTACTAATTTAGAGTTTAACAAATAAGTTTGTGACTTTAAAATTTTTCTCTTAATTGTTTTATTTCTTAAAAAAATAATAACTTAAAACTATATGACACTGATAAGTTATCAATATATGGATGAAGTATCATATAGAATTAAGCTTAGTCTTATATCATACCGACATGATATATTTTTCACTAATTTAGGGTTTCATATTTTTCTTCTGATTATTTCTTAAAAAAAAAAGAACATAATCTTATATGAAACCAATAGGATATTAATATACCATCATAGTATCACAGAGGATCAAACTCATCCTATATGATGCCGGTATGGTATTAATATACCGTTGAAGTAACATAGATGATTAATTCATAGCAAGCATACTGACGTTATGTTGACATCATGGGCAAAATAGAACAGGAAAAAGTGATGTAAGAGGGTAAATAATTTGAGCTATTTTTCCATTATTTTTCTAATTTATCAGACATAACAACATTACTGTTACAATATCGTAAAATGCATACAAATTCAGAATATATGTGTATAACTATATAAAGTTCAAGTAACGCATCCATATAGATTCTTTGTAAAGTTTATATAAGATTTATGTGAAAATTCATGTATATTTGGTATAAAAATTAATGTTAGAAAATGCAAAACATATTTTCGAAAATTTTATGATTGAAGTTACATCCTAATTTCACATATCATTCAAATAATATAAAGTTAAAAATTATAACCAAAATCTATCCTCCTTGAAAAAAAGATTTGTCTTATGATATGCTGTGGTGGAGTGATATATACAGTATCTATCATTAATAAGATTTGAGTCCGAAATATGAAGTTGCCTCTGATAGGAAGCATTTCATTCCCAATATAGGACTTTCCGACATGAATCCAAATTGACCGAGTTGCAAAACAATTGATTATCATATGAGAAATCGAAAAAAAAAACGTATGAAATACCTATGGTAAAACACGTTCTACCCCTCATATGAAACTTCTAAAGGCGAATCTCAATAGATTGAACTCAAAACGAATATCAAACATCGAATAAAAAGAAATTATATATAGTCTAATCGTCACAATCGAATTCACGCAACATTCAAACACGTTTTATTGTGGTACATACAAAAAGGACAAACCCCAAGAAACATAATAACACATTTTTTTCCTTTATATATATATCTTCATATTAAAATATTTTTAGAATATAAAACAAAACAATGAAAACCTCATTGAATGGGCATTTCTAAAATGTCTCAAAAGTCACAATAATATAAAGATTGATAGTTATTTAATAGAGGACCTTGACAACCCCATTCTTGGTTGGGTTCATTTCATCTATCAATTTTTTTAGAGACAAAATCCAACAAAATGGTCCAAATATCAATTTATTGATTGAATTTTCTAATAATTGTTTTCCAAATGTCCCAAAAATTAATGAAGCAATGAGTTAGAAATATCATTTTCTTTTTGACACATTCATGAAGAAATGAGACTAACTACAACTTGTCCAGTATCAGTGCATTTGCATTCTCTTCTGATTCGTTTGGTCGGAAATAAGTTATCATAAAATTTCAAGATTATTAATTAAGAGGTGTGCATCAGTCGATTTGATTTATTGGTTTTCGATTTTCAAATATGCTAAATTAATAACATATTTTTTATCGATTTTTGATTTATCAATTTTAAGTCCTTAACGGTTCGATTTTCGGTTTACCTGATAAGGATGATGATGAGAATTTGCATTGATAAAATTATATGGAGTACGAAAGAGTAAACACTAAAGACTAAATATTAAAGTGGGTAACTAATCACTTAAGTACAATAAAAATTCAAATAGGTAAAAGTACTGATGTTATAGTGTCCTATTACTATTAAATTACTAATATTTAATATTTACGCAGGGATAAAATAGTAAATTATTATAATCTTATTGGATTATTGATTTTAAAAATCAATATCGAACCGATAACCCGATAATACATTTTTTTTTCAAAACCATTAAAAATCCGATAACCCAATAACCCAAAAACAATAAACCAATAACATTTTTATCGGTTCGGTTTACAATCAGTTCGATTTTTGCACACCCCTAATTATTATTCCATCATAAATGTGGAATAAATAACACTTTAGTTTCGAGATAATTTATTTCACGATAAATATAAAATAAATTCATCTTAAAATTAATTTCAAAATTAGTTATCTCTTCATATCTCCTACCAAACGAGCCCTTCTATTATAGCATTAGTTCTCTCCATAATTTTCCCACTCTTTTGCATCTATTTTATATGTATATATGCACTTGTTTCCCTCTTTGTTTTCATGTTTTTCTTATATATGTCTCAATAAAAATAAAGAAAAAAAATGTAAATAGTGAGATTTTGCTTAGTTACAAAACGTAATAGGCTAAAAGCATTTTAGTTTTAAAAGGTGGTGGAATATATTGTATTTGTGCTCGTAATAATACTAAAATATATTATTTTTTCTTGCGTAATAAGTGTATTCACGAGTATACAATATATATGAAGCAGAATATACTATATTCGTATGCATAATAATGGTAAAATGTATTTGCATATTTAATAAATGTATTTATGCATATAATATTTTTATAGCAAAAAATATATATTATATTTTTATCCATATAAATAATAAATGTATTCGCACATATTTACTATAAACCCTCAAATTATTACCCTATTATGTAAAATTTTCAAATTACCACTATAAAAAATAATTAGAGGATTTTGTTAGCTGAGCCATATATTTTTCCCTTAACGGGAAATCCTTAATTTGATCCAAGTTAATTTTACCTACGATAAAAATGATGTTTGAGTAAAATTATAAGTTGTTTTAATTAAATTATAAAAAAAAAATTGACTTATTTTTCAATTTAGTAAACAACAAAAATGTTTGTAAGTAAAAAGCAATCAAAAGTCCTAAGTTGATCACCCCTAACTCGTGATTATAAATTATACAGAGGTAACAAAATTAATCATGAAGTTCGTATATTCTATATTTAAGTTTTTTTTTCCAATTTATTTATTAGCTTAGTCCATTTCATCTGAACCCATAAAAAAAATAAATTAATATGTAGCACAAATTGACTCATGAAAAATTTTGTCAATATATTTTTTTTAAATCATATTTTTCTATTTGATAATTAGAAGTTAATAATTTTGTGAGGTACTAAAAATTACTATGAAAACAAATGACATTATTAAAATTTAGTAAAATTGAAAGATTAAATTATGATTCGCATTTTAGTGCATTTCAGCTTAAGTAACATTCAAATAGGTCAAATAAACCTTCTCATTTATTAAGTAAATTTATTTTAATCTTCTCAAATTTAGTCCAACCCATCCATAACCTTAAATTATCTCTTTATTCTATTTTTACTATTCGTTCAAATAAGAAAACGAACGAAAAATAATTTTTTTAATGTAGTGTTAGTTTAATAAAATTCCGAATTTTTATTTAAAATCAAAACTTACTGATAAAAAAAAAAATTCATTTTTCAATATACTTGCAAATCATAAAATGGACATGAATTATTCGTGTAAAAATAAAACTTTCCTGAACAAGTTAAAAGAGTAAAGAACACACATTGTCACAATGAGGTAATCACAATACTATAATACTTTTTCCGTTCATTTTTATTTTATTAGTAACTTTTGAATTTCGACATATCAAAAAAAGATTTAAATTTTTTTCATGAATTATCCTTGATATTAAATATTTTTCTCTAAATTATTTTTCAAAATATAAAATATTATGATAAAATATTTATATTCATAATTATGCCAGATAAAAATAAACGGAGAGAATAAGCGATTTTTATAAGTTTTGATATGGAAAATGACAACATATTTGACGTCTTAAACCAAACAGTATTAATTAATTGGACCAGTTATATTCAACTGTTTTGACTTTTGAGCAATAATTATTACATATAGTTACGTGTTTAAGCTCCAAAACAGTCGGGTCCTCCTTGCTTGTACTTATTTTAAAAAATTTTATTTTGATAAAATGTTATTAGATATTATATCTAGTGGTATAAATTAAAAAAAAAAATCATTTTTAGTCCCTTTGCTATTACATACTCGTATTTTACTTTGAATATCTAGTTTTGACTTGACATGAAATTTTTAAAAAAACATATCAAAAAAGTCTTTTAAAATCTCGTAACCTTATAACATATCACGTGAAAAGTTGAAATTAAAAAATATTTTTCCGCCTACCTAGCACACCCATTAAGTTAAAAATTAGACTAAAACTGATGATTTAATTTTGAAAGGTCAGTTTCCAAAGGAATAGTCAATAGTTCAATAATTAATTAATTAGGCATGAAAACAGTTTAAAGCAGCTCTCAAATTTCCATTTATATGAAGGTTTAATTGGTATTGGTCAATAGCAAAAAAAAGGAGTTTGGTCATATGCTATAATAAGCTTCCTATATTTATTCTCTTGTTAATTACAATGAAAGGAATTTATGAATTTAAATACTAGAGTAAATAAATTTTTTAATACGATTTTTGTAGATATTTTAAATTATTAAATATTATGATTTTTAGTACCTTTTACTTAATTTTAGATATTTATTATTTTTCGTACTTCAATTATTGCATTATTTTGTTATAGTTATTATCCTGCTACTATATATTGTTGGGGAAAGGGTCAGAGTTACCCTTGTGCTCTTAGAAAATGATCGTATTTATTCTTCATCATACTTTTTTGATATATTTATCCCCATCATCCAATTTTAGGCACATATTTGTTCTTGGACCATTTAGTGCCATGTCTCGACTTTTATTATCCAAGAGCAAATATATGCCTAAAGTTGAATGACAACGGTAAATATATATTTAAAAACAATATGACGAAGGGCACATATGACCCTTTTCTAAGAGTACAAGGGCAAATCTAACCCTTTTTCCTATGTTGTTTTTGTTACTATATGCTATTTCATATCCTTTTGTAATTGCTTCTTGTCCGAATTGATTTGGACTATTGTTCCTTGAGTCAATGGTCTATCAGAAACATCGTTCTCTACCTTCGATAGGGGTAAGACAAATCTTGAATGAAATTTGCATATACTTGTGAGACCTCATTGTGTGAGAGTATACTAGATATGTAGTATGCTCAAATCACACACACTTAAAAAAAAAAAAAGACCTTGCGGATCTCTCGGTTAGGGGTTGAGGTAGAATAAGGATTTAAAGTTTAAGAATTTCTAGATTAATTTTAAGTTAATAATATAATAATAACTTGATTCACAATCAGATATTCAATATATTTAATAAAATTTTTAATATATACATAAATAAAAATAAAAATTATTGAGTTCACGTGAAACTCACATCTTTTTATCCGCTCATATCACGAGCTACCTTGGACTTTATCAAGGTATAACGCGACCTTAATTAGTACGCAATAAGCCAAAAACTAACACAAAAATTAACCACTAAATCAGGTATGGAAAATCAAATAAAATTAAGCTAAATAGAGTATTATTTAACCCAAAATTGTCATTATCTATAACTTATACACAAGTAAACCCCACGTTAATCATAATTATAACAATCATTAGTCAATGAAAATTCAGTTAAGCCAAAAAATGTTTCATGATAATGATTAGTACTCATCTTTTAATTACAAACTCAAAAGATTGATACATGAGAAAATGACCCTCTTAGATATTAATAAATTAAGTGAGACCCACATACTTTAATCAGATTATTACTTGACAGCAGCACCATTGGCTCTAATCCTAGCCGTTTGGGACCTATCAACTTTTATTTTTTTTTTCAAAATTAAAAGAGTTTGGCATTTTTAATTTGAATCGCCGTCGACGAAAAATTATACTACTAATAAATATTAAAATTTTTCTACATAAATCATCTTGCAGTGTACACATACATTAATCACACATTAAAATATACTCTATTTACTTATCCATAAAAGATTTTATTCAAATAACATTATTAATTGGTTTAAAGTAAACAATAATCCTAATTATCAAACTGGCATATAAAGTTATTGTATATATAAGGACAAACAAATAAGTGTATATAATTATTTCTTTAGTATTACTCTAAATTATCAGTGTCTTTCTAAATAAGTTTTAAATGAAAACATCACTTTTATTGTGTATCTAAAAGTTAGCTTATCTCATTTTTGAAACTTATATAACACAGCTAATGACAACACACAATGTAAAGGCATGACTAAATCTCCTACCCTACTATACCCCAAGACTAGACATCAACCTAAACCTACTAACCTATTAACCCTATCTAAGGTCATGTCCTCGGTGAGACCAAGTTTCATCATATCATATCTAATCACCTCCCCTTAGTACTTCTTCGGTTTGCCTCAAACCCCCCCTCCCCTCCGCGTGTAACTCCTAAATCCAACCTCTCACACCTCCTAATAGGAGCATTAGTGCTTCTTCTCTACACATGTCCAAACCATCGCGGTCTCGCTTCCTTTATCTTGTCAGCCATAGGGTCCACCTCTAACTTCTCCCGAACGGTCTCATTCCTAATCTTATCACTCTTGGTATGTCCACACATCCATCTCAACATCCTCATCTCCGTGACCTGCATCTTCTGAACATGTGAATTTTTGATTGGCCAACACTCCACCCCATACAACAAAAACAATCTAACCACCGTCCTGTAAAACTTACCTTTGAGTTTAGGTGACATATTCTTATCACACAATACTCCAGAGGCAAGCCTCAATTTCGTCTATGCAACCCTAATACGATGTGTGATATCATCATCAGTATCACCTCTACTCTGGATGATGGACCCAAGATACTTAAAATTTTCTCTCTTGGGGATAGGTTGAGTGGCACCTCACTTCAATGTCTGCTTCATCCCTCGCAGCATTGAATTTACATTCCAAGTATTCTGCTTTGGTCTTGCTCAGTTTGAACCCTTTGGATTCCAAAGTGTGTCTCCGAACCTCCAATGTATCATTAACTTTAGCCCGAGACTCATCAATCAGTACTATGTCATCTGCAAATAGCATACACCATAGAACCTCCTCTTGAATCGACCGTGTTAGCTCATCCATTACCAAGGCAAATAGAAGAGGGCTCAACACAGATCTACTAGGATACCTACACCATTTCTATCCCTAGAACCTACCGAGTACCATAACTTAAACCCTTCTACGTCCTGAACTTTGGTTCATACCCATCTGGTCTCCTAAACACATGTTAAACTAATATGTCTCCTCTTAAGACACTTCACTAGCTCTATGGATTTTGTTGTAAGTGATCCTATATTTCACGACTCTATCCTTAACTTAAATAAGCCCGTGCCCCTCTTACCCCCCTTACTCTTTACTTTCGACCCCAACTGACAACATGACCCTAGTTCACCATTAGATCCCGATGCCGCTAAACGAAGAACTAATACCTCTCTAAGCTACAAAGATCGAGAATAAACAAGGAAAGGCAACCCAATATGATATGTAAACTCACAAACTATACTAAAATGGTAAATATAGAGAATATGGTAAATCTAGAAATATGTGATAAAAGGCAGTACAACTAGCCAGAAATAACAACACAAATATGTGAACGGCAGGAAATAAAAGACAAGTAAATGCAACACAATATGATATGTAAACTCACAAACTATACTAAAATGACAAATATATAAAATATGGTAAATTTAAAAATATGATGCAAAAGGTAGTACAACAAGCAAGAAACAACAACATAAATATGTGAAGGGCAAGAAATAGAAGACAAGTAAAGGCTACAATTGATTAAAATGAGAAATAACAAGAAATTTGGAAGACACGATAAAATTAATTATATTTTAATATTATAAACTAATAATTAATTTGAGATAAATACTTTAATAAGGTGGACGACTAATACGAGATAGAGAAATTATTTTTAACAAATGACCAAGACAATAAAAGCTAGAAGTGGACCCACCGAAAATACCTCTCCTTCAAAGTCATTTCTTTTCAACTGGCGCAAAGAGTCTCCCCTTCTTCTCTCTGTACTGGTGGTGGTCGCTAGTGTACGCCAGTAGGTACAGTACGCTCCACCAACAAGTTTCTATATATATCTTCTCTCATTCACGTTTCCTACGTGAATGCCTTATACTTCATCACTCGCTTCGGATTTGGATCGGCTATTGAAATGGATCCGCAAGCTTCAATGATGAACCACGCCGGAGGTTTTCAGTCCCCGCCTTTTAATTTGGCTGAGATCTGGCAGTTTCCGATCGATGCAGGTGGAGGCGTCGCGACGGCGTATAATGTGAGTGATATTCCGAATAATGATCCAATGGTTCTCGACCGGAGAACAACTAATTCTAGCGGCGGCGGTGGCGGTGGCGGTTCGGCTAGGAAGCGAAATGAAGATGATGAATCACCTAAAGGAGTTTCCACTAGCGGCAATGGCTTGGTATTCTATCTAATTTACCTCAATTTTTTCTTCTATTGAGCTGTATTATCTGCCTAAATGGTTGTAAATTCTACTATAGCTTGGTATTCTATCTAATTATCTCAAATTTCTACTAATTTAGCTGTAGAAAAACTACTGTGATGTAAGTTAATATCTACTGTTAGTTAGTTAGTTGATATTTATTTGCCATGGAGTCATTCTAGGCAGTTTTATTGTTGAGCTTGTGTTATCTTCCTGATTGAATTGCTCTATAAGTAGAGTAGTATCAAGCAAAACTGAAGATAACTTTAGAAGAAGTAGAGTACATTGCTTGTTTGATCCTTATGGTCAGTTCGTGGTTTTTGTCACTAGGAATTATATTGGAGTTAGCTACAGTAGGGTTGTTCTCATCATTCTACTTGCTTCTTGTTTATGAAGCACTTTCGAGGGGATTAAACAATATATTATTCTCCAAGTTTAAGAGAACTGGAATCTTCGTTAAATGTACAAAATAATATGCCAGTGTTGGGAAGAAATGGGCTCGAACAGAATGATATATGTGGAAGATCCATATTGCAGATCCTAACTAGTGTGGAATTGAAAAGTAGTTGTGCAATGTGAGAAATTGATTATTGTTTCGTGTCTTGTTAGTTTTTGACTTTTAGCATTAATTTGGTGATTTGAGCAGACTGGATCTGATAGTAAGCGGCTGAAGACTACAAGATCAAATGAGAAATCCGAATCTAGAGGTGATGGGGAAGGGAATTCAGGGAAATCGGCAGAACAACCTGTAAAGCCTGCTGAACCACCGAAAGATTACATTCATGTGCGAGCAAGGAGGGGTCAAGCTACTGATAGTCACAGTCTAGCAGAAAGAGTAATTTTGGCTAATTTATTTTCTTCTAAGTCTGTCAAATTTTAGACTTTGTTGTTGAAATAGGTTTGACATTATATAAAATGCTGGTTGTGCATGACAAATGTGGTCTTTCTGATTAGACTTTTTGTTGTGCAGGCTAGGAGAGAGAAGATAAGTGAGAGGATGAAAGTCCTCCAAGATATAGTCCCTGGTTGTAATAAGGTATGGTATTGCACCTTCCGTTTTCTTTCACTGTTTGAAATCCGAAGTGCTTGACTTTCATCTGCTGCTTTTTCTGTTTTTCTTATGGTACTTGATTAAATACTTTCTGATATCAAAACTTTGGGAGTGCCCCCACCTTTGCGCAAGATGACATAGTTTTTAGGTTCAGTAGCTTTTAAAAAAGCCTGATCCCAGTAGTGAACTTCAGACAAAGCCTCACAATTTTTTCTTTCAGATTTTGTGGAAGTACTAATTAAATGAAGGACAGACTCCAACTTCTGAGGGATAATGTTGCAAGGACACTGATTCTTGTAGAGAAGATTTAGCATTTAAGCGATGAATAAGCATAGCCCTTGTACCATGGTATTCTATTTTATTTTGACAAGCCTACCCATGTAATTTTCAGGTGGAACGTGTATTTTATTTTGTCGTTGATAAGTAAAGCCCTTGTCCCATGTTATTTAGGTGGAACACTGGAATTTGTATTTCTTGCCTTTTTGGTTGATGTATTCATTTAAGAACCAAAAAACAACAACATACCCAGTGGAATCCCACAAGTGGGGTCTGGGGAGGGTACAATGTACGCAGACCTTACCACTACCTCATAGAGGTAGAGAGGCTGTTTCCTGGGTATTCATTTAAGAACCATATGATCCAAAAATTATCAATTCTTTTACTAATTTCGTGGAACTTGACCACATTTGAACTAATTTCTTTAACAAAGCACGTGTATTTCTTTGTACACTCCATGCCCAATATCTTTCATTGCTTACATTTCACGACGTGCTCCTCTGATTTTACCAGCTGAAGTATAAGAACATATAAATTGAGACAATCAATTCAAAACTAGATAGAATTGTGAAGAGGCAACTGGAATTGGAAATGATCGGGAATAGATTTAGAAGAAAGAAGGGATTATAAGCAAATAATTAAAGCAACTAATCATTCAATTATAGACATTAAATCCAGGGAAGAAGGGAATTGAATCTGATACACGTGTTCTTATTTCTTACTAGGGAAGAATTCAAGAGGGTCCAATGAGGAGGTTTGGACAATTCCATAAACTAAGAAAGAGTTCCTTTACATGATCAAAAACTAATGAACCAAAACCCTAGAGACAACTATTTATACTAATGGTTACCAAAAAAAGACAGCCCGATGCGTTAAAACTCTTGCTATGCTCAAGGTCCGGGTAAGGATCCGACCACAAGAGTCTATTGTACGCAGCCTTACCTTGTAGTTCTGCCAAAGGTTGTTTCCAAGACTTGAACCTTTCATATTCTAGTCATATAGAAGCAATTTTACTAGCTACTCCAAGGCTACCCTTCTTGTACTAACGGTTTCATAGGACATAAGTAATTACCTAATGTCCTTAGGCTACCTTAAATGGAAAGATCAGTCAGCTCAATTTGATATTTTGTGCTTCTTGACTCAAAGCTCTTGACTGCTATATCCATGACCTTGATGATGAGTCTGGCACTTTTGGGACTTATAATATTACTGACCAAATAATCCATAACTAAACCAACAAATGTTCCTGCTTATAAAAAAGAATAGGCCAATGGTGTTTCTTTGGTTACAGTATCTAGTCTAGTGCACCTAGAAATTTCTCAAAATCAACTGACTTTTGCCACATTAATGGAGATGGGATGGTGGAGATTCAAACTTCTTTCTTCATGATATATAACATAAAAGGAGAAGAAGGCACAAGGCTTGAAAGGTTATTCTTCTTGCTTTGATGTGGGTCATTTGGAAAAAGTGGAACAGGAGAGCTTTTGAAGGGTGGAGATGAGTTTTGCTCAATTGAGTAGTCTCCGATCCCTCATCTTCGTTTGGAGTACCCACGTAGTTCCTATACGTGTAGAGGATTGGGTCTCTTTTGTAGAGAACCATCTTTTGTAGGTTCTCCTCTTTTGGTATATCGCTGGTATAGGGCCAAGTTGGTCATGTTATTATCATAAACCTTTTACTTGATCAAAAACAAAAGTTACCCATGAAAAAAATAATTACATAATAAATATACATCTAAAGCTGAATTAACGTTTTTGGTTGAAGGAGATGGAGAAATTTAGTTTGTTTGTTTTTACGGTTGCAGGTTATTGGCAAAGCTCTCGTACTTGATGAAATAATAAATTATATTCAATCATTACAACACCAGGTTGAGGTATGTTTGCCACCCACTCGTTACACAGAAACAAAAAAGAATGTATTAGCATCTGTCTTGTTCGCTGTTGGAGTGTTCTAATTGTGAGAATTTTGCTGTAATTGATGTTCTTGATTCTGCAGTTTTTATCAATGAAGCTTGAAGCGGTCAATTCAAGAATGCCAAGCATAGAAGGATATCCATCTAAGGATGTAAGTTTTGTTTGAACTCATTCCTGTGGGTTCATTTATGTACTAGGACACTTCAATGACCAATTGGTAGTGTGACCACCTTGTATATATATCCTTTCATGAACTACAGTATACCTTTTCTTGCTGAAGCAACGTCAACTCAGTGCAATCTCACCTACCTCCTAACTTGCATGTAGGTGAGTCTGTTCCAGTGATTTGACATCTTCCCCTTTTCAGCAAATGGGTGGATAAATGTGTACCTGACAACCTTAAGTACTTAACTGGCCACCTTTTTGTTCTTGGGGGGAAATGAATGCGTTGTGTCTGAATTCAGCAAGTTTTCTTGTTTAATGTTTCGTTATTAGCACCTTGAAGTAATACCTGCTGGATAAACATCTTTCATCGTACCATATATATCTGAGACTTGGCTGAATATATTCAGGACTGGTTTGAAATTTGTGGGCAAGCAACTACTTACACTGATACAAAGATTCGTGACCATGAACATGTTCCAATAAAATAACTGGTGGTGTACTCATTTCTTTGAATTCGGTTCTTTATCCTGGATGTCTTTTCTTTATATCTTGCTTTAAACACTTTATCCTTGTGGGATTGCCTATTTGTGTGGATCAGACAAAGTTAGGAAACAGTGCATTGAATATTAGCTTCTGATAAATTAGTAAGCTGTAAAGAAATACCGAGGCAATAGTTGTAAAGAACACTAGACTAGGGGAGGAGATACATTCTTTGCGCTGAAAATGGAAAATATTCTATGATCTCAAAAAGGAGATAACACAGATTTGCGCTTAGAGAAGTGTTTTTTTTCCTTCTCACATTTCAATTCTTACACAGAACCAATGACATATTGTTGTAATTTCCTAGTTCGGACAGCAGACATTTGATACAAATGCTATGGCATTCAGTTCACAAGCTACAAGGGAATATGCCAGGGGAACATCACCAGAGTGGCTACATATGCATCTTGGTGGAGGATTTGAAAGAACATCATAAAAATCCACATCAAAAGGTTAATAATCGGATCACTGGGAGGCAAATGCCTCTGGTGATTGCCAGAACACACGGTCAGTCGAGATTTCGTTGAAAGCTTATATCCGGTATATCAGGCACAAAATTGGTGAATGTCTAGCACAGCTGATCAACAGAACCTCGTTTTCCACTTTGTTCGTTGGTAAACCATCTATCTTGTTATACTTGAAGCAGGCACCATATAAAGTACTCTTGTGAAATTGCTTCGTTAATAATAGGTATAGGATTGGATGTATCAATATTCTGAAGTTGTAGCTATGTTAGCTTAATAAAGTTGTTTCTGTCCCGTCCTAAAAACCATTATTAGATATCAAGTCCTTGTAAATAGGGAAAATCAATATTTCTGTGTTTCGACTGCTCTCAACGAGTTAAAACAATACACTTTTATCATATACCAAATAAATGATGCCTGCGACATTGTTGGATCTTCAAGTTACTAGAAATACCATTTACAGATATGTTGAACTCAGAAAATACAGTCATTGAAAAATAATATGTGGTGGAAAAACAAAGAAGGCTCAATACTTCCACAACCTCCTAAACTTGGCAACTAATTTCATTTACATATTTGGAACCATGGCTCATTCCAAATGAACACCTGAATTCAAAGATTAAGACACTAAGCTTTTGTGCATGTTCTTAAAACATTTGTTTGATAGCTAAATTAACCCTATAAACTAGGGGTGATTTCAAATATATTTATGATAGCTAAATTAACCCTATAAACTAGGGGTGATTTCAAATATATGCGATAAAATAATTACTTTATAATAAACATAGTTATATTTTATTTACATAAAAAAATAACTGAAAATCATAGGACTGCACAATATAGCTTGTCAAAAGTCAAAAAACGTAACTTATGGATGAGTTATATAATGAATATATATTATGATACACTTAAAAGTCAAATATAGCTTGACTATATATGAAATATACATTAAATGTACATGTGTATACAATGAATGACCATTTTTTTTGGTAATTGAAATCGTCGAATGATATATAATTATCTCTATAAACTATATCATCTGTGGAATATGTCAGAGTTTATATGATATAATGAGGCTAATGCATATAATTAAAAAATGTAACATATTTTAAGTTATTAATATATTTTACATAATAAACACTAGCAAGCATGCACAAAAGAAAAGAAATCAAAATTTGAACTGAAATTATCTAATAGAAATACTTTACCATGTATTCGATTGCTCAACTAAAATAAGTTATAATTTAAGCGTCTAAATAAAATATTACATGATTAAAAAAAAAAAATGCATACTTCATCATAAGCTATTGCGTTGCGTAAAAAATGTGGCAAAATTTTAGTTTTTAGTGAGACAACCTTGAAAATTGTAAAAGGATTGCGATATTTGAGAATTGTTGGCCAATTTTAAGCCGTTACGATGCCGTTTGGTTGCTAAATAAAAGGAAATATAAATATATAAATTATGTATTAAACTAATCTATTAATTATATTTTAATTTAATAATATAAAATCTAAACTGAATTTTTTAACTTTTCTTATGTAGCTATTTAATAGAAAAACAATATTGTTTTCTTAATTTAATAGAATAAATAAAATAACTTATTTATAATTTTAATGTAAAGTAAAATGAAAAATTAACACCCAAAAAATACCTTAACGAACACGTCGTATAGGATTGGATAAAGCCAAGCCAATAACTGCCACCTGAATATTTCAACTTCCTTTCAAGTTAATAATGGGCCCACTCGCACACGTAATAGAGAACGTCGTCATTGCTACAGAAGTTACTAGATACGAAATCAAATTATTATAATAAAGGCCAAATACATAAAACACATCTAAAATTTGTCCTCATTTTCCATTTAGACACCTAAACTAAGACAAGTTCCTAATAGATCCCTCAACTGTTTAAATTTGATCCCATTAAACACTTTTATCCTACTTGGCACTTTCCGATACTGTTTTTTTAATTTTTCAGCCAAAAATAAATAGTTGCGGTCCAAAAAAAAATTAAAAAAATTTTTTGGACCGCAACTATTTATTTTTGGCTGAAAAATTAAAAAAACAGTACCGAAAAGTGCCAAGTAGGATAAAAGTGTTTAATGAGATCAAATGAGGTGTCTATTAGGAACTTGTCTTAATTTAGGTGTCTAAGTGGAAAATGAGTCTAAGTGAAAAATGATGACAAGTTTAGGTGCCTCTTTATGAGTTAAGCCGATAATAAAAATTAAATGATAATTCATAAAGACAATAAAAGTGAGAATAATTTGTAAAACAATAAAATTTTATTATGCAAAGATAAAAATATAAGATCGAATACTTTTAAAATATTACACATCAACAATGCTACTTTTGTTGTCAAAAATAAAGCATGACCCTTGACATCTTCCTTCATACATGCTTACATAAGCCCAATTGAATTGAACCTTCGAACCCCTCCTATACACCAAAAGTCTTTTTATGACTCTTTCAAAAGACTTAGGAATTTTGAAATTTTATAATTTTATCTAGTCTAATCCGCCTATGGGTTGTTGAGACAAGGGTTTTCAGGAAATAACCTCTCTACTTCTATTAGGTAGTGATAAAATCTGCGTACATTCTGCCCTCCTCAGACCTTAAAATGTTCATGTTAATAGATATTCACTTATAGTGACAACAAAATAATAATTAATTTTATTTTTTTAATTCAAATAAATCTTTATCTTTAGCATCATGTATATATATTAAGAATCAAAACCCATAAATTATATACCATTTTGATTATTATCTCACGTGCGAAAATTTTGTTGCACGTGAAAAATTTAAAAATAAATATATAAAACAATTAATATTTTCTTTTCCTTTTTTCGTTTTTTCCCCCAAAAAATATTCTCTTCTTCAACGCGGTTAAGAAAATGGGAAAAAAAGAAAAATGGTTGAGAAGTCCTTGAAGCATATGAAGAAGAAGAAAAGTCTGAATTTATGAAAATCTCAACATTTGAGAACTCATCTTCTTCAACTTCTTTCAACTTAATTCACAATTTCAAAAAGGAGGAGGAGGAAGAAGAATTGCACCGGCGGCGACGAAGGTCCGGCGAAATCGGAATAACTGTATAAGGAGAATATTCTCTCCGGCGACGACGAATACTGTAGTTTTTCCGGTGGAGATCCAAGCGTTTGTGTCCGTCCGGAGAAGAGATATTTGTTCCGACGAGATCAGAGAAGGATGGCGGGAGGATGGAGAGGATCTGGATCGGCGGGAGGTGCAGATGCAGCGATGAGGAATCGTATCGCTTCTAATAAGAATATTCGTCTCGGTAAAGTACAACCACAAGCACCTGGTCATCGAACCGTGTTTTGTAATGATCGTGATGCTAATGCTCTCGCCAAATTCAAGGTTTTTTTTTTTACCTCTTTCCATTCTTAGTTATTGCTAAAGTCTTCGTTTTTTTGTTAATTATCATCGAATGCGTTGGTGTAGAATGGTGAATGTGGGTTTAGGGATTGGTTGATGTGTATATAAGAATTTGAAATGTTTTGAGTTTGCTGTCTTTCTGGGTTTATGATACATGCAATAGTCTTTGTCGATAACTGGAAAACAATGGAATGGCATTCAAATTAAATGCATCAGTTTGAAATGCTGAATGTGGGTCTAGGAATTGGTCAGTGGGTAAGGGACTTGAAATGTTTGTGTTTACTGTGTTTTCTGGGTTTAACTAAAAGGTACGTCTGATGCACTAAGTTTCTGCTACCTGCCTTGTGGGGGGAAGGGTCGGATTACGTTGGCTTTATTGTGTGCGACCTTACCTTGAATTTCCGTAAGAAGTTGTTTCCACGACTTGACCCGTGGCATCCTAGGCACATAATGACAACTTTTACATTTGGTCTGGGACTCCCTTTCAATAGCTGAAAAATGATGTATAGGTAAATACTACTTGGAATGGCCTGGAGTTGCACTGTCAACTCTTTTTAATTTATACTCACAGCATTTTTTGCTCTGTTAGTTGTATTTGTATTTTTTTTAACCCAATTGCATTGTTTTATAATGGTGAACTATGTTGCATGGATTTGTTTATGAGTATTGGCGACGTGGAAGTGTTCGGTATGGTGTGTATAGGTTTTTACTATTTTTAGTATATTCTTCATGAATTCGCATGAAGTACCAAAAATGTTGTCACACCGATTCAACATGGCTACATCAAGGCAAATGAATAATCCATGTAATGTAGATGGTGTATTTGGCTTTAGGAATTAGCCAATGTTAAGTACTTTGAGTTTGTTGTGTTTTGGTTTATTATATTTTTATCCACAATAAAATGTGGAAACAAAAGCAATAATTTTCAATCCTAGAGATAAGGGAAGGTAAAGAACATACATGTGCCGACTAGTACTTGCTATGTGATCTTCTCTATGGTGTTGAGATATGTATTTTCTTACTGATATAAAAGACTGAAAAGATTATGGGGTCACTATGTGTGAAATGCTACTTGGTAACAACAACAACAACAACAACATACCCAGTGGAATCCCACAAGTGGGGTCTGGGGAGAGTAGAATGTACGCAGACCTTACCACTACCTCATAGAAGTAGAGAGGTTGTTTCCTGGGAAATGCTACTTGGTAAGAGTCTCTTAATTAGTTTTTAGATTTTTATGTTAGTGACACGAAAAAATGTAGAGAAACTCGACTTGTAAAAACCCCTAATATTTGTTGATTGTTAAAATCGAATAGAACCACCCTCCGGGGTTGGCCTGGTGGCAATTGACTTGAGCCTTGGGGTTTGCTCCCTTTCAAGGTCTCAAGTTTGAAACCCACTGGGTGCAAACAATTTCTGAGGGTCATCGAACTGGGCAAAACTTGAATTAACCGTGGTCTGTGCACCCCCGAGATTAGTTGGGGCTCTAAGAGACTCGGACACCTGGTGCAAATTAAAAAAAAATTGAATAGGTCTAAATGGAGCAGAATGGATATTGAGGATCCATATAGCTGATTCCAACTAGTTTAGGATTGAGCTGTAGATTTATCATTACATTGATAATTTTTAATGGCTTTCAAGTTTATATTGTTAATTTTTAATGGCTTTTAATCCTTGAATGATTTACTCAATTGATTTCTTGTTGTTTGGCAGAAAAAGGTATGTATATTGGCACTATGCCTTTGGTGTGGAAATATGACATTAAAACTTTTTTCGCACACCAAAGGTGTAATACCTTGGGAAATTAAAATTGAAGTCGGAGAAAAAGGGAAATATGTTCAGTTTGTTCGTCTGTGAATCTGCTAAGGTCCACTAGGAAGGAATTTAAACTTGCCTTACACTGACAAAGATCGCCTTAATTGTTTTATCAAGGAAGCTCTCAAAGTTTTGCTGCGTAATGACGTCCATATAAAAATAGTTTTTAGTTTCATTTTCTGTGAAGATATAAATTGTAAGCAATAAAGCTTGCCTTACATTGACGACTGATCCGGATCACTTAAATCCTTAATATAGGAAGATCCCAAAATTTTAGCTGTCTAGTGCTGTCCATATACAATCACGTTCTATTATATCCTTGTAAGTGTTAAATTGCACCTGAGTCAATGTGGTTAATTCTCTTTGTCTTTTCAGGGAAATTCTGTGTCAACTACAAAGTATGATGTCATAACATTCTTGCCAAAAGGGTTATTTGAACAGGTAAATTATTTTATCTCCCATACTATTCCCAATCAGCTGTATTATTCAATGATTGTTTTTCTATTTTCTTCATCTTATCTCTTCACCCTTCTTTTTATACTGACAGTTCAGGCGGGTGGCTAATCTGTATTTCCTCATGATCTCAATTTTGTCGTGCACTCCAGTCAGGTATGTGAATTTCTGCTATCTGTATCATGTGGGTTAACTTATCCCCTATATTTTGACTCCCCAAGCACCAAAAAGTTAGAAAAGGGGATGTGTTCGTTAGAGTAACTGGCGGATGCCTTCTCCATCAAATAAAGAAAATAATTGGGGGATTGTTTTATCACGAGAAATGAAACTTAACTCTATAAATTTCTCTTTATTTTGGTGATATGGTGATGAAAATCATCTTGCAAATAGTTTTAGAAGCATTCTCAAATAAATAAATAAATAAATAAACAAAAAAACTCAAAAACTGTTTTAGAAGTGAACTAGTACATTGTATTAGATGAGATATGCTCGCTGTGTATTTACTTCTGAAAAGTGTTGCTGTAATGCAGTCCTGTAAGTCCAATAACGAACGTGCTTCCTTTGAGCTTGGTGCTTCTTGTCTCTCTTATTAAGGAGGCTTGGGAGGATTGGGTGAGTACTGTTGCTCCTTTTCCTTCTCATACTTTTAATTGTACAATGCAATTTTATGACATTCTTAAGGTAGACTAACAGACTACTGGGTTTTCCCTTTTGCCTTTGACCTATTCGCTTACATTTTCTTTTCTTATTCCTTTGATACTATTGCAGAAGCGTTTTCAGAATGACTTGGCAATTAACAATACTTCTGTAGACATGTTTCAAGATCAGCAATGGGTGAGTGTACCTTGGAAGAAGCTGCAAGCTGGAGATATTGTGAGAGTAAGTGTAGACGAACAAAGCAGTCAATGCTGTTATATTCTCTCTTTTGCTTTAGGTTTTGTAGGATAGACGATGTCCTGTTTTATATCCAACAAGCTGGCAGCTTTCTCGGTCGAGCACCTTTTTTGTGGATCTTATTATCAGCTTTTGTTTTGTCCGTATGCTGGTATAAGAATTATCTTTTGTTAGCTTGTTATGTGAAGGTTATCTTCTCGTTATTATGTCAGTTGCTATTTCACATGTACCTGTATCTGTTTTTAATTATCATTGGTGTATTCATCATGGGTGCAATCATGTTTTAGAAGGCTTTTTCTCTGTTTTGACTGATCCGTCTGTACCAGTTTCTGAGTTGACTGACATGTTTGGAGATTGTGTACTAGGGTAACCGGGTTAATGAAACCACAGATGATATCAGTTTATAGAAAGAAGTGTTGGAATGCACATTTTTATTGTGGGTCATTTTATTGAGAGGTGCTCAATTGTTTCGAACGTATTACTTTTTCCCAACACTATCGACTCTTTGATCTCATAGTTTCAAAATTGATTTTATTCAGATCATAAAATCTGGAGATATCCATCTACTGAAGGTTCAAGTCACGTAAGCATTTAGCTAATCAAATTTTATTTAGTTAAATGCCTTAGTACTGGGTAGGAGAGTGGGTGTATACCAAGCGAGACGAAGTAACCTTCTGCTTGCAATTTTGGAAAGATGTTCTTTCCACCCGTCAAATTCTTAAACTAAAAGTCATCTAAGGAGAAAGTCTGTATTAAGTCAAAGCTGTTGTGGATATGTTTCTTATGGCATAAATGTGATTGAGTTAGAATCTGCAGCTGATGATGGATGTCTTGTTGTGACATCAGGTAGTCACATGCATGACCTTTTAAAAGCTGGCTTTGAATGGGCTCTGTTGATGGCTATTGGCTATAATTAACTACTTAAATATATGAATTCATATTACTGTACATTTCTCTCTTGGTGGATGGATTCACATGCATTGCGGAGTTGCTGAGTAATTGGTACTGGCATCCTCTTAATCTCTTTTGGGAAAGATGCTAGACTACTGATTCACCTGCCCCTTACCTGCATCATCTCTACTCCATCCTTGGTTGGAGCAATGCCATATTAAAGACCAAATATCCACTATTTAGTGAGCTCCAAAACTACATTATGAATAGAGGCACATCTATGTAACTCATAGACTGTCTTCTCATTATATTGAATTGGTAGAACACAACTCAAGAATGTTGTTTTACACATCATTAAACAAAACATAAGATAAATACGGGAATACTTCATTTACTGAAGTAGCGGTAAGCTCTCGTAGCTGAGAACTTTGGATCTAATTTCTAAAATTTATAATGGTTAAGTCCGCATATTTTGTGGGGTTGAATCTGAAGAGTTATAGATAGCCACCAATCTGCTTGTCCAGCTCAGTCAGTGAGCTCCCACCTTCGGAATCTATGACTATCTGGCTGTCACTAAATTTAGTACACCTTCTAAGATGATTATGGAGAATTTTAAAATGGAAAACATACTCTGCTCCTTCTCTCAGAAACAAAAATTTTGCGGGAAGGAATTCAAATCTGCTTCTCAAAATAGTTGCAGTACTTCAAAAGAAATTTGTTTTGTGAAATTTTGACAAAATCTGGGAAATACTCTTTATTTCAGTGAAGATGGTATAAGTTGTCTATTCTTGTGCAGGTTAAGCAGGATGAGTTCTTTCCGGCAGATCTTCTTTTTCTTGCCAGCACAAATCCTGATGGGGTTTGCTACATTGAGGTTGTACTTGGTCTGCATCAATACAATCTTTTTTAATTTCCTTTTGTGAAAAAAACTCGCTTTGGTCTAGTTTATTTTGAAAGGAATATTTTTATACATTATAAATGAATGCACAGGTCTCTTATCTCTACCGTGTTTTTCTCGTTTTCTCTACATGAATTACTGCAGACTGCAAATTTGGATGGTGAAACTAATTTAAAGATCCGAAAAGCGCTAGAGAAAACCTGGGATTATGTGACTCCTGATAAAGTTTCTGGATTCACAGGTTGGTCTTCTGTGCTGCTGTGGTTCAGTCTATAATGTTTCTGCACAATCATGCATGTCTGTGGGATTTCTGAT
The DNA here is from genome assembly GCA_029948455.1 of Solanum rostratum. Taxonomy (NCBI): domain Eukaryota; kingdom Viridiplantae; phylum Streptophyta; class Magnoliopsida; order Solanales; family Solanaceae; genus Solanum; species Solanum rostratum. Next base: position 10,173,235 of record CM057046.1, read on the forward strand.
GTTGAAATGCCATCGTCCTGAATTTGAGCCAAATTTTATTGTAATTTAGCACCTGAAACAGTGGGAGCTTTTGTGCACCAGGCTGCCTTTTTTAGCGTCTGAAATAGGCATGCTGAATTCCTTCAATCTAGCGTTCCTCCTCCTTTTCCTGATTCCTAAGCATCAGATTAGGTAGAATCAATGCCAACCTTCAGAATTGGTGAAACATGACTTTTGATATTATCTTGATTACTGACTTTTACGACCAATAGTCATGGTTTTGTTTTGTTTACTTAGCATGTAAATTCAGGAGGTCATACACCGTTAAATACTTATCTTCTGACATTGGCGTTAGAAGTTGAACAATTGTTAATCTCTCCACTTAATGATAACACAAACTCATGTTTAACTATATGTTACTGCAAATATTTACTTGAGTATCTGTGATCTCCCATACTTACCAACAGGCATGCTATTGGTTTATCATTTATATCACATAATGATGATCTTGTTACGTCCTTGGTGAAATCTTGACTATCTGATTCTAATGCACACACGGATATGCCTTTGATGGATGGTGTGTCTGATGTTTCCTTGCATGTTTCTTCTTTCCAGGAGAAGTACAATGTGAGCAACCTAATAACTCATTATACACTTATGCTGGCAATCTGATAATTCAAAAGCAAACTTTGCCACTGGGTCCAAATCAACTTCTATTAAGGGTACCCAGTCATTTCCCATGTTTTATTTTCCTTCTTTTGTTGGTTTCTCTCTCTTTCTCTCTCTCTCCCTGGTTCTTACAATACATTGTGATAAGTACTATCAAGACGGAAAATTTGATTCTTATTAGTGGTTCATGTTAAGATGACCTGAGGCCTTGCCTTGACTATTTTGTGCATTACATTTGGAGTTCCTCTGCTAGTTTGCTATTCTTCTTCTCTGATGCAGATGAAGTATACTTGTTGAATTTGATAAGTATTTTCCTTCTGATGCAGAGAAAGTATACTTGTTGAATTTGATTAGTGCTTTCTTTCTTGATATTATCTCTATTTTACAGGGCTGTAGCCTGAGAAACACACAGTATGTTGTTGGGGCTGTCATTTTTACCGGGCATGAAACAAAGGTATCAATCCTAGTCGATTCATGGATTTTTTTGTTTGAAGATTAGGAACTTCCTGTATTTAATGAAATATTCAATTGTGTTACATTTATTGCTTTGCTTTGTGACCGTAGTTTTCCTCTGCTCAGGTTTGTATATTCAGTAAATTGTCAACTACGTTTTCACTGCAGGTTATGATGAATGCCATGAAGATTCCATCCAAGAGAAGCTCTTTGGAGAAGAAACTTGATAAACTTATTCTGACTCTTTTTAGTGTTCTCTTCTGCATGTGTTTATTGGGAGCTATAGGCAGGTTCGATTACTTTCTACAACTTATCTTCCAAACTATAACACTGTTCTATATTCCCATCAGTGTTGAAAAGGTTGCTTGGATCTTTGCAGTGGTGTCTTCATAGATAAGAAATATTTTTATTTACGGTTTGAAAGCAGCTCAGACGCACAATCCAATCCTGACAATAGATTTGTGGTAACTATTTGATTCTCGTTACTTCTGACCTGCTCAGTGTTTCTTCTGCCTTTTCTTTGTATTTTTTTTAATTACTCTTTTGGTTTGTGCTCAGGTTGCTGCTTTGACCATGTTCACCTTAATCACTCTCTATTCACCGATTATTCCCATCTCTCTCTATGTCTCTGTTGAGGTGGATCTTATGACAGTTTTTGTTGTATTATGCACTATTTTGATTTGAGGTATTTTTTTATCTCTTTTTCTTATATTTTCACTGGTTTTTACTTACAGATGGTTAAGTTTATTCAATCCACAAAGTTCATCAACAATGACTTACACATGTACCATGCTGAGAGTAACACCCCTGCACAGGCTAGGACATCTAATTTGAACGAGGAACTTGGGCAGGTAATTTTGCGTCAGTGACTAGAAGTATGGTGAAATTATTTTGCTCGCAATGCTATGTGTCCTTGTTTACCCTTGATTCAACTTTGCTGTGTTTTTAACTGTCAATCGGTGAATCATTGATCATTGATCTCTATGGGTAGGTGGAATACATATTTTCTGACAAAACTGGAACTCTTACGAGGAACTTGATGGAGTTCTTTAAGTGTTCTATTGGAGGAGAGATATATGGCAGTGGTATAACTGAAATTGAGATGGGAACTGCACAAAGAAGTGGAACAAGAGTCGAGGTAAATGGCCTTTAAGTTAGAGATAAAATATAAAAGGGTTCATGGCTTTGCATTTTGTTGATTTAGAGAACTGATAGGTTCAGAAATCATCAAACGAGGCACGAGAAAAAGGTTTCAATTTTGATGATGCTCGGCTGATGCGAGGTGCCTGGAGGAATGAACCTCAGGCTGATTCATGCAAGGTATGTTATTGAATTATAATGGTGGAATAAAACCACATCTGTTGGTTTGTGCCCTAGTGTCTGTTTGAACAATGAAATATCATTAACTTGCCATTAAAGAAAACACCAGAAAGTTAATGCTGTTGTAGTGATTACCCCTCTCTCTTTTTCATTTTAGGACCATTTTGTTGTTGTTAACGTAGTTTCTGGAAATCAGATATAGCTGAAGTGTAAGTCACACTGTATAGTAAATCGAAAACTTCTATTCCTCCCCTTATTTTATGTTCTTCTTTATATTTAGTTATTTCTGGTGGCCTTCATTGATATTTATGTGCAACTCATTGCGGTATTGACTTCGATTTTCTCTTACTCCCTCGTCTTAAACTCAATGCTCATCTTTCCCACATTATCAAGAGAAGGCTTGATAATGATTGTTGTTTCCTTTTATATCGGGAGCATATTGGGGCCACATATTAAGTAAAAGATGAACAATTATATAAACAATTTTTTTTATATAAACTCGATGCCGTCTTCCCCCATTATCAAGAGAAGACTTGATAATGATTGTTTTTTCCTTTTCTATGGGGAACATGTTGAGGCCTTATATTAAGGAAATGGTTAACATTTATATGAACAACTTTTATATATGGATTTTTCTGGGGAATATAAAACTCAGTGACTTTTGCATGTGAATATTCCATTTACATTAGAGTTGATATGGTGCAAATCTTCTCAAAAATGCAGTCTTTTATCTTCTTAAACACTCACCGATCTCTAAACTAACAATGTCCAAGATTGTTTGTTCAGGAATTTTTCAGATGCCTTGCAATATGTCATACCGTGCTTCCTGAAGGTGAAGAGACCCCCGAAAAAATACGATATCAGGCAGCTTCTCCTGATGAAGCTGCTCTGGTTGCCGCGGCAAAGAACTTTGGCTTCTTCTTTTACAAGTGCGTGGATACTTACAATTTTAGTTAGTCCTATCAGAAAGATAAAGTAGAACTTCTGCTACATTTATCCTACTGGAAGTGATACAATTTCTTTGTGAATCTGTTAATAATGTGAATATATATAGTAGCATAGGAGGTATAACTAATATAGATTATTTGGCTGGACGACTTGCGGATTACTGTTTCTACAAGTCTAAGTGGTGAAACCAGTCACCATTTTATGGTAGAGTGCATATAAACTTGTGCATCAAATCTTATTCTTAATTTCTTCAAGCATGGAAAGAAGAGATTCAAATTAAAAGCGAAATTCTGTTTCTGGTGCTAACTGTTAAAAAACATTTACAGATTCTTAAAGAGAATATTCTGTTAAACTAACTACAAGTCCAAGAACAGTCCGCGTTAGATAAGGATAAAAATCACCATTTTGGTGGGTGGTTGACTTGTTTGCAGTGGGGGTAGGAGATTTTAATTCTAGAGTGAACAGAGCATGGAGAAATCTAGTGATGGCATGAGTTAAATTATAGGCATTTTTTTTCTTTAGGGGTCAACTTTTTAATTGCATGCAGTTTTTCGTGGTGGAAGATTAGGTAAGAAAGAGTATATTATTTGGTATTTGATTGATTGGAAGAGTAATTCTCCAGTATATCAGTTGGCAGAAGTCATTGTCTGCTAATACATTGTTAAGGTATCGAATTACGGAAAGAGTTAGGGTTGCTTATTTTGTCTCATTATTACTGCTTACTATTCTATTTGTTTCTGATCCGCTGATAAATTTACACTTTTACAGGCGTACTCCAACATTGATTTATGTGCGTGAATCACACGTTGAGAAGATGGGACAGATTCAAGATATTCCCTATGAGATTTTGAATGTCCTTGAATTCAACAGGTGTTTTGACTTCCTCGCTTACTATGTGCATTATTTGTGTGATGGTATGAGGTTTGACTGTTATCCTTATTTTTGTATTCAGCACGAGAAAGCGTCAGTCTGTTGTATGTCGCTATCCTGATGGCAGATTGGTACTCTATTGCAAGGTAAGCACTTAGAGTTCGTTTGGTAGTGTGTATTAGCAAAACAATATATTCATTAGCTTTGTATATTAGTAATGTCTTGTTTGGTACATTTTTTAAGCAATGTATAACTAATAAGCATTAGTTATACACTCTATTATGTATTACTAATACTGTAGAATTCTAGATATTAGTAATGTAATGAGATTTAATACATGCATTAGCATGGTTAAAGACCCAATTACCCCTCTAAAACTTTTTGTACATCTTTTCCACTATAATTGTTGAAGATATCTTTGTAAATGATTATTTTTATGTAATGCATGCTATTTTTAATACATCAAACTAAACAATCATAAGAAAAGTTATGTATAATTAATGCAAGCATGACTAATACCCTCTATTTGGCATTATTTTTATTTACTCTACCAAATGACCCCTTACACAGAAGGATATTTTACTTGGATCACTTATCAGAAAATATTAGAGAACCTTCTTTTGACAGGGTGCAGACAATGTTATTTATGAGAGGTTGCGTGATGGAGAAAGTGATTTGAAGAAAAGAACTAGGGAGCACTTGGAGCAATTTGGTGCTGCTGGACTTCGTACTCTTTGCTTGGCCTATAGAGATCTAAGCCCTGATGTTTATGAAAGTTGGAATGAAAAATTTATTCAAGCAAAATCTTCTCTTCGAGAGCGAGAAAAGAAACTGGATGAGGTGTGTATCTGTAGTTCACACTGCTGTTATATTTTCCTTATATTACCTTATCAGATGAAAAGACTGCTGTTATATTTTCCAGATTTGTTACATTTTGGAGATCTTTTGTAATGATTGTTAATTCATTGTTTGGTACCATGAAGTATTCTTTTCTTGAAAATTGCTAGTCCCTTTTAGCAAGGGTTGTTTTGTTCAGCATGTATTCTAGATTATCAATTATTCTCTTCGTTGTTATCCTTCTGGCTCAAGGTGCTACAGAGGTTCCAAAATTGTTTTTAAAGTCATGTTGATGTATTCCAGAGAATGGCTGATACGAATGGAACTTCAGTAATAACTTATTAGTAATGCCCCTGAGGCCTTTTTGCAGCTTGTGAGGTGTGAGTTAGGAGCATGTCATTGGTTTAAACCCTGTCACTGAGAAAAGCCTGGTATAGGTAGAGAGAGGGTAGAGGGGCGGGCCCAATATCCACTGAGATTCAAACCGTGCACTAGCGACCCTTGGGGATTTCTCAGTTATCCAAAAAAAAAAAAAGAGAGCAGCTCTTTTGGTAACAGACTAACAGTTCATAGTAGATTTCAGGCATTGTTTCCTACTGTTATCAGCTGTTACAATTTTCTTAAAGCTTAAGAGTAATGGATGGAGGTTGTATATTAAGAAATACATTTTGATGATTTATCAATGATGCTGGGTGTTATCACTATGTACTCTCTCCCCGCTCTCTTTTCATTGAAGAAGGTATGATATTATTGCTTATTACACCAAGTTACTGTAGCCTTGCAGGTATGTACAAACTTTATAGAGCATCCGTTGTTAGAAATGAGGGAGCTGATAAAATCTAACATTCATCTACATTATTCGCATTTTTTTGAAGATCAAACCAAAAAAAAAAAAAACGAGAGGAATATTTCAGTGGATGCACCGAGGAGCTTCTTCCTCCAAAGCGTTTGTTGTTTAATTCTTTCCATAACACCCATAGAATGCACAGTTATAGCCATAAGCTTCTCCTGTTTTTCTGGATCTTTATTCCCTTCCAGCATCAAAGTACTTGTTTCAACTCCTTTGGATCTTCTCAAGATGAACAGACACTAGGTTCCACAGTTCCTTGGCAACCGAGCAATAAGTAAAAAAGATGGCTTACTGAATCTCGTCTCCCTTTCATGCAGTAGCACCTTTGCACATAGAGATAGTCCTTTTCATTTTATTATCCTGCCCAAGGAACATCACCCAAGTCAAGCCCCCTTATGGGGAACGTTAGCTCTCCAGATAGCCTTCCTTGGCCAGTCTACTGTTGGTGTAGCTTTTAGTGCCCTTGTGGCCAGACTTGATAGGATATACTCCCTTGTTCTCTCTCCAGCACAGAGAATCTTTCTTCAGCCACCCAGTTTGGAGCTCATCTTCTTTTGCTATTCTGCAACCAGAATTTTACTGGTGGTTAAAATTAAAGTGCTTCTTTTAAGTGTAATTTTTTTCTAAGGGTGTATCTTTATGCAGGTGGCAGAACTGATAGAAAAGGATCTTGTCTTGATTGGATGCACTGCTATAGAAGACAAGCTTCAAGAAGGTGTACCTGCCTGCATAGAGACTCTTTCAAGGGCTGGAATTAAGATTTGGGTGCTTACTGGGGATAAACTGGAAACTGCAATAAACATTGCTTATGGTTGGTAACTTGGTATAAGTAATAGGCAGTCTATAATTGGTTGATACTTTCTACATACTATCTTATCCTGATTCACTTGTTATTGCAGCATGTAATTTGATCAATAACAGCATGAAACAATTTGTTATTAGCTCAGAAACCGATGAAATCAGAGAAGTGGAAGATAGAGTGAGCAGCATTCCTTGATTTTCTGGTTTGTCAGTTGGCAAATCCACAACATCTAACAATTACTGTGTTTTTTCACAAGGGTGACCAAGTGGAGCTTGCTCGTTTTATGAAAGATACAGTCAAGAATGAGCTGAGGAGATGTTATGATGAAGCGCAAGAGCTTCTCCATTCGGCATCTCGACCAAAGTTAGCTCTAGTAATTGATGGGAAGATCTTAATGTATGCCTTAGACCCAAGTCTTCGCGTAATGTTGTTGAATTTGAGCTTGAATTGCAGTGCAGTGGTTTGCTGTCGTGTTTCTCCTTTACAGAAAGCTCAGGTGAGGTCCTTAGGTCACCTTGGAAATTGTCTAACTGGCTTGTGGTTTCTTCACTACGAAACATGTTCGTTTAACTATAAATATGGATGCGGTTACCAATTTTTATCTATCCCTTTCATGAAATGGGAGCGTTTTTAGTTTGTCTGTCACATCTGCCTGGCAGCTTAGAAGTGTATACGCATTATGATAAGTTTCATGAAATCTGTTCCTTATCTCACTGTATCACTTTGTAATAACATTGGCATATTTGTATGTCTTGAGTGCTCTGGGGTTCACATTTCATTACCAAACAATTTTGGTTTCTTTAAGTGTCACCACTACAGTTCAGAGTTTTGGTGATACTCTTGAAGTTAAACATAAAAAATTCTGTAATGTTTGTGAAGTTCAGGACGGACTTTTTGATTGTCGAAACTTGTAGGCAGAAGATATTTAGCAACTTTCCAATTTCTTTCAGGTAACCAGCTTGGTTAGGAAGGGGGCACAGAGAATTACGCTTAGTATTGGTGATGGTGCTAATGATGTGAGTATGATTCAAGCTGCTCATGTTGGTGTGGGAATAAGTGGACAGGAGGGGATGCAAGCAGTGATGTCTAGTGATTTTGCAATAGCTCAGTTCCGCTTTCTCACCGATTTATTGCTTGTCCATGGACGCTGGTCATATCTTAGAATATGCAAGGTTTACCTTTATCTATCTTCTGTGTGCAAACTTTTATGATTTGTATGGGTAGTTATGTGATCTGGAATTTTTATGTGCAGGTGGTGACATATTTCTTTTACAAGAATCTGATGTTTACACTCACTCAGTTTTGGTTTACCTTCCGCACTGGATTCTCTGGTCAAAGGTTCTATGATGATTGGTTCCAGTCTCTCTACAATGTGATCTTCACAGCACTTCCTGTTATTATTCTTGGGCTTTTTGAGAAGGTATTTGATTTTTCTTTACGTTTTCTTTCTCAGCTATAGGGATGTACGGCAGTAATTACTGTTTCTCTAACTATGATGCTGTCTTTTTGTATATACACATATATTGTGTATTTAGGATGTCAGTGCATCTCTCTCCAAGAAATATCCTGAGTTATACAGGGAAGGAATTAGAAATTCATTCTTCAAATGGAGAGTTGTGGCTACCTGGGCTTTTTTTGCAGTATATCAATCATTAATCTTGTATAGTTTTGTAATCTATTCGAGTACGAAGGGCATTAATTCATCTGGCAGGATGTTTGGCCTCTGGGATGTCAGTACAATGGCCTACACCTGTGTTGTTGTAACTGTCAATTTGCGTCTCCTTATGATGTGCAACACAGTTACAAGATGGCATCACATTAGTGTTGGAGGGAGCATATTATTATGGTTCATTTTTGTCTTTATCTACTCGGGTATCCACTTGCACAAAGAACAGGTGAGTTTCCAAACATGTTTTGATAGGTTCTTAAGATCAATTCACTTTCTAAAATGGTTGCTTTGTAATTTATCACAGGAGGGTATCTATTTAGTCATCATTGTCCTGATGAGCACATTATATTTCTACCTCACGCTGCTTCTTGTACCAGTTGCTGCACTTTTTGTTGACTTCCTATATCAGGGGTAAGTCTCTGGAGTAAATTTTCTTAAACTACTTGGAATTAATATTATATATTACATTGCAGTATAGCACATTTTGCTAGATCATTCTTTCATTTTAGCTCTCTTCGAAATTCACAAATACGCTGTCTCTCAAGGATATATCACTGTCTAATAAAGCGTGTATGAAAATGTAAATTCACAACATACTGAGTGCTGAGATATCTGAAAGCAATTGTTCCCCACAGGAGAAATGTCTCCTTATAATTAATGCAGCACATTTGCAAATATCTTGTTCCACGAGTCATCTTTATGTCTTAACGACTTCATTTTTATTCACTTTTCACATGAAAGCTCATTTGGATGACCAATCTTTCGTTATCCCTTCTCGTAGTGCTGTTATGCCTCAAGGAGTGTCTCCTTGCTCTGTTTTACTAACTATTATTCTGTGAAAGATTCACCAGAACTTCTTGACCTTAATATAGATTTTTTGGAACGAGGGACAAATGAAAGTGAACTGAGATGCAATATCCTCTATAATTTTGTCTCTCACATTGTCAACATAGATTTATTTTCTGCTGTTTGTTCTCCTCTACGCTGCACAGAGAGGCCGATTCAGGATTTAAATTTTGTTGGTTCAAACTTATTATATTCCTGCAATTATGGATTCAGACATACTACTTGTTGTATTTTAAGTCAATTTTTTACACAAATTTATGCTCCGGGTCATAAAGACTGGGTTCAGATGAACCCCGTGCTTGAACACTCCCTCAGCCACTGGTACTACAAGGAAAATAACACAGCAACTACCTAGGCAGTACATCCTGCTTGTACATTTTAAATAAACCTTTTCTGGTCTAATTTTTTTTTACCAATGGGAAGGTCGTGGAAGTCGAACTCCACCTACATTGTTGATGTTTAGGAACTCACCTGGTGAACTTAATATTGATAAATTTCACTTTCACTTTTCATTTCTTTTGGCCATTTACTCTTGCTTCAAATCTCTAGTCAATTACTTCCCTAAGTATCTAGTTGCTTCGTTTCAGGGTGCAAAGATGGTTTTCCCCATATGATTATCAGATTATTCAGGAAATTCACAGGCACGAGATTGACAATAGCAGGATTAGTTTATTGGAGATTCATAACGATCTTTCTCCAGACGAAGAGAGGAGATACGCCATAATGCAGCTGCCTGGACAGAAATCAAAGCATACTGGTTTCGCCTTTGATTCACCCGGTTATGAGTCATTTTTTGCGTCTCAAGCCGGCGTATTGGCACCTCAAAAGGCATGGGACGTGGCTCGAAGAGCAAGCATGATGAAAACGCGACCAAAAGCACCTAAAAAGAGCCGAGTTCCTTGAAATTTTGCTCTCCTAGACAACTTTAGCGCATACGTAGAATTAGCTGTGTACGTATTATTGTTTCACTCTCATTCTTCTTACCTTTTTCCTGTTAATTCTTCAGTTATATATATACACACACATAGTTGGTAGTTTGGTTTAGTGAGATTGTAGCAAAAAAACAGCTGAGAAGAAAACGATAGACAACGTACATTACATAATGTAACCATCCAACTTCACCTTGTATCTATATATTGGTGGGCATCAGTTTGTTCGATTCGATTTTATGTATTATTGGTCCGATTTATCGATTTTGATTTTTGAATATGTTGAACCAATAACAAACTAATAGGGTATTTTTTATCGGGTTTTGGTCCTTAATGATTTGATTTTCGATTTACCTAATAAGAAAATACTCATAAAAATAAATCTATGACTTTTCTAACAATTTGATACAATATGACGGGATACAACAACATACCCAGTGGAATCCCACAAGTGGGGTCTGGGGAGGGTGGGGAGGGTAGTATACACAGACCTTACCACTATCTTATAGAGGTAGAGATGTTGTTTCTTGTGAACCCTCGTCTCAAATCAATATGACGAGTTACAGTGAAACAAACAAATTAATGCAAAATTTGATCTCATAATTTAATATTTTTCGAACATAAGTGTTATGCATTGAAAACCAAGCAAATACATGACTTACGAATCTCAATTTAGTATCAAGTGATGTTAAATTATTAATATTTAATATTTATGAATGAATAAATATTAAAAATCGAATTGATAATCCAATAATTTTTTTTGTAAAATTATTAAGAAACCCGTTAACCTAATAATCAAATAACAACAAATCAACAATATTTTTTTGATTCGATTTATCGGCTGGTTTGATTTTTGCACACCGAGACTCCTAGTTCTGATTATTCTTTCTTACGTCTATTCAACGTCTCACAAGCATAAGGATCAAAAGTGCATAATTCGATTAAAAATGTGAATTTAATATAATCGAAAATTAAAAATAAATAAATCAAATTCATCCTAACGAATACATCATAACTATATATACCAATAATCTTATCCTTATAATCAAGCCCTTCAATATCAATTTGTCTCCAAGTCTTTTCCTTCAAATCTTATCCGCAAGTGGATTCTTGGGACCAGGGGAGGTGATACGTACACGGACCTTAACTTTATCTTTAGAGGATGGGTAGATCGTTTCCCATAGATGCGGATTTAATATATACATATTTATCTTTATACAGTCCAATTCTTGGACTACACTTTCTGTATGATGAATTCATTGCTGAGTATATGAACTAACTGTTTCATAATGAACGAAAGAAGTTAACAAGTTTCTTTGACACAGACTGCTGAGATTCATCAAACAGATCCTCATCATTATCATCAAAGTCATCCTCATTTTCGAAAACCAAGTACATCCCATGCTTCTTCAGTTTGAGGCCATTAAAACGCGGGCGTTCTCTAATTCCAACCTGCAGCTTGTCACCTTCTTCCAACATCAACGTAAAAGTTTTACCGAAATCTTGAAATCGACATAAATATAGTTGATCTTCATCTGTATCAGGAACTCCCAGCAAGTTCAGAGTCTTTGTATGTTTAGGTTTAGCATCACCTGGTGTGGTAATCGTTGCTTGGATATCCACGATTGCTGGGACTTTGTGTCTAAAATTATCCTCTACTTGTTGATCAAGAGAGAGAACTATGCCAATGATCACTCCCTTGAGATCACGGTGCTTCCGAGTTGAGAAGTGAGGTACTTCCTGAATAAACCAATTTGGAAGGTCATGCCCTGGAACACAGAGATACTGCATATGCCTTAAAGAATCCTGCATTCAGAGTCCTAGTTAACTTGATATGGAAATGTTAATATAGTCTTGATGTCTAAGAGGGGGAGGGAGGAGGGAAGGAGAAAAGAACCTTAGAAATAGTCCGTTTAATAGAAGGCAAGCACGCGTTGCAACCAACTGTATACAACCTTTTCAAAGATTTCAAGCTTCCAAGGCCAGGAATATTTATTATCTTCCTGCAATTATTGAATTGGAGTTCTTCCAAGTATTTCAAATCTGATAAACTAGCTATCTGTTTCAATGTGGAGCAGTTTGACGCATTTAACTCTATCAAACTTGAGGGAAGTTCAGGGAGAAACTTGAGCTTTCTACAGTTTGGGAGAAATAGACGCTTGAGAACACGAAGTCCTTTCATGCTAGAAGGGAGGCTGCAAAAATCATTATATCCAAGATTGAGTGTTTCCAAAGCAGTCAACTTCTCAAAACCATCAGAAATCTTCCCAGATATTTTCCATGCGTGAGCATCTAGGAATTCCAAGGATGAGAGATTTGAAAATGATTCTGGAAGAGTAACGCGTTTAGAGCTTTCTCCTACATGTAAATCTTCCTTATCCAGCAGCAGTTCATCCTCTCTAGGCTGTGGTGTCTTTCTCATCTTCAGTAGCCTTAAGCTTGAAAGCATTCCAATTCCATCGGGTAATTCTGAGACAGAAGTTTCAGCCATATAGAGGTAACACAAGCTCTTAAGGCTTCCAATTGAAACCGGAAGATGTTGGAGATTCAAACAGTTGTCCAGGTTCAACTTCCAAAGTCTTTCCAATAAGCCTATCTCCTCTGGCAACTCAGAAATTGATGTATTGTGTAGGTCCAAAGTAGTTAAACATGTCATATTTCCAATTGAGCTAGGTAAATATCTGATTGAAGTGTAATAACCCAGCTCAAGCACTTCAAGGGACTCGAAGCTCCCTAAATGAAAATTTAGTTCACTAACGGAGGTCCCTTGTAGACAAAGCTTTACCAATGACAAGAAGCTATTCTTCGAATTGGGCAATTCACTCAAGGACTTGCAATTGCTGGCCGTAAGGAACTTCAATTGAGATAATGAACCAACAGAAGATGGCAATTCTTTTATGGAGCTGTTATCAAGATAAAGTCCTATTAAAGATCTAAGACTGCCAAGGGAATCAGGAAGTGAGATGAGTCCCTTGCACATTCTCAAACTTAATTCCTCGAGATTTTTCAAATTTCCAATGGAATCAGGAAGTACCTTTAAAGCTGATCCACTAAGAGAGAGCTCTCTCAGCGAACTTAGATTCCCAATAGCTCTAGGCAGCAACTCCAAAGACCAGCAATCATTTAAATTTAACATCTGAAGATTCTTCAGGTGGAAGATAGAGTTAGGTAGCTTTGTTATTGCGGTACCATCTAGAAGAAGCTCTCTCAATGATTTCCAGCCACTCAACTCCTCTGGTAATTCGCTTAGACTCGAGCAACCAGATAGGATAAGTACTTCAAGACGTTTCAATCCAGACACATCATCTGGAAATGCCAAAAAGTTCTTACAGCCCTTCATGTTTAAAAGGGTCAACATAGTCAAGTCTCCAACTGATGGATGGATCTTAACCAGTTCATTGCATTGCTCAAGAATCAGTTTCTCCAAATGAAGTCCAGATAAATCAGGGATTTCCTTAAGTTGGCGACAGCTACGTAGATTCATAACCTTCAGCTGCTTTGCCATCTATCAAATGAAGATTTTCTGTCATTGCAAAAAGAAATGGCTTGCAGAATAACCCTTTGAGATCACTAGACAGTAAAGCCAAGAAGTTAAACATTAGGGAAAAGAAGCTGATAGCGCCTGACGAGGTAAACGGCTGACAAACCAACAAATATTTCACGTTAGCCATTTGCTTATTCCCGCAAGTGAGGTAGCATACAAAGCAGAATAATGTGGTAAATGAAGCACAAGAAAGAACAGGCGGTAGCAATAATCGTAGAACAAGAAACTACAAGAATAATGCTAATACTATCTACCTGCCAAGCCTACCTCGTAGGGAAGTGAGACAATCCTCAACTACCTTCTATCCTAATTCGTGACCTCTATATCGTCCTGAGGTGATGTCCTTAATAAGCTGAAGTCGTTCCATGCCCTGTCGTAATAACCTCTGTCCAGTACATCTTTGGCCTACCCCTGCCCCTCTTTAAACCCACCTCTGTCAACCTCCCTCACCTCCTTACAGGGGCATCTGGCAAAGCTTTATCAGCCTACCTCTACTCCTCTTTAAACCAACCTCTGTCAACCTCTCACACTTTCTTATTGGGGAATCTAACAAAGCTTTTTCGTCCTACCTCTACCCCATTTTACCCGAGAAAGCTTGTGAATCTATAAATCACCTATGGATGATTAAAGTAGTTCTTCCTACTTACCAATAAACAAAATTGTAAAGAAGGAGATTGGTTGAACTAATTCACTTACCTTGTTTTGGTAGAAAGTCCACTTTTTCTCTTTCAAGACCTGTGTAATCATGCTCTCCGATAAATCAAGAACTGCAATCTTTCGGGACAACAACTCCAGAGGAATAACTTCCAAAGGGCAACCTTTCCACTGCAGCCACTTCAGGTCAGCAGGTAACAGCTTGAAATTTCCAACCAAATTGACATGATTGATTTGGAGGAGCCTAAGTTTGACCATGCACTGAAAAGCTCTAGTGTGAAATGTTAAACCATTTGCTGTCCTATCTTGGCCAATACACTTTTCAAGTACTTTCTTCAAATAGATCCGGGATACTTCCTCAGAGTTTTGATCTTGATTCCTCTCCAAGTGAAGCACAATACCCTCAATGTTACTTGTGCCCTTGAATTTGTCAAATTAGATTAAAAAATCAAGAGGGGAAGCTAGAAGACAACTAACAAAAGTTAAACGCTTAATTAAACAATGAGTGAATAAGTCAGGTTAACTCCAAAATGCTTCTTGGTTCCTATTTGAAGGGTATCTTTGGATGCAACTTTTTGCTTTATGCTAAATTAATGAATAGTAATACAACAATAACATACCCAGTTAAATCCCACAAGTGGGGTCTGGGGAGGGTAGAAATGTACACAGACCTTCCCACTACCTCGTAAGAAGTAGAGAGGTTGTTTCCTGGGAACCCTCGACTCAACACCATAAGCAGAATAAACTAGATATAGCAAAGGGAAGGGAAGGGAACAAAGGTAGAAATAGAACTAGAAATCGAAATAAAAGAGCGACTCAAATTAATGAATAATAATACACGTAGTATTTTGTAAAAGAAAGAAAAAATCTAACTCCTTAGAGTTGGCAATACTTGTTCAAAAGTGTACAAAAGAGAGGAAATTATGCAGTAAAAAGTGTACAAAGATTGTATACAAATAGATGTTTCGAGGAAATCAATTGTAAGTGTTTAAAATGTATGTGAATTAAGAACCTAGAAAAAGAGGGTGAATTACCTGCTACAATCAACTGAATTACACTGATAATATACATACATACATACATATATATATATTTACAAAAAAGATATTTTGAAACTTGTGTTCGGGCAAGCAACACGAGCAAGTAGAACACTTGTTTAGCCATTTAAGCTCCATCTAGAAAACAGGAATCTCTCCAAATTTCATCTCAATGTACAAGTAGGTACTAACTTCAAGTTAACTAATACTGCAAACAAAAAAAGCGTCAACGAGTTCATAAAACTATACCTTGTGGTTCTTTAAGACAGTCATAATATCATCATGATTCCACAATCTACTACTTTTTCCAACATCTCCAAAATTCTCACGTTGTACAATTTGCCTTCCCATGTCTTTGATCTGATCATGCATCCACAAAACATTCCCATCAACTATTTTAAGAAGCGATTTTGCTGTGAGTGCTGTTATTGCACTTTCAGCGCCAAAACCACAACCTTTAAATATCGCAATTGCATCTTCCCTTTCAAGCCTTGAATTAAGAAGAAGACATGCTAAGTCAAGAAAGATGCACCTCTCTTGTTCATCTAGAGTACCAAAACTTATTTCCAAGATATCTTGGAGATCACCTGGACGAATCTGTCTCCACTTTTGAATTACGTCTTGCCACTCTTTTAATCTTTTCTTATAGAACAATAAAGATCCAAAAATTTCCAGAGCCAGAGGTAATCCCCCACTGAGTCTTACAACTTCTTCAGCAAGAACGAAAAAGTTCTTAGGAGGCTGCTCTCTTCCAAATGCATGATAACTTAATAAGTTAAGCGAATCAGATGAGTAGAGCTCTTTCACCTCAAAAATGTCATTTACAATACGTGGGAGTAAGACATTTTGATCTCTAGTGGTGACAATGACTCTGCTTCCTTGGCAAAACCAGTCTTTACCAGTAATCAATTCACGAAGTTGGTTTGCATCATCCACATCATCTAGGAAAATAGCAACTGGCTCATTACTCGCAGATTCATTTATTAATCGGATACCTTTAGCAGTACTGTCTATGACTGGCGAAGCACCTGAGTTAAGATCACCAATGAGTTTGCTTTGAAGAGTAGCCAAACCATTTTGTCGCCTTGCAATTTCTTTAACATCTGAAATAAAGCTACGTTTCTTGAAATAAACAACAACCTGATTGTACAAAGCCTTGGCAAGAGTGGTCTTGCCCACTCCTCCCATTCCGTATAATCCTACAACTTTCACACCATTTGCTTTAACGTCCAGTATCCTGAGCAATTGATCAAGACGAGAACGAAGTCCTACTGGGTATTTTGCCACACCTAAAGGTGTATTATCAAGTTTTCCCAGAACTTTCTTGACTAGAGCTTGAACTAACTCTGCTTCTTCCCTGGCACAAATATGACAACAATGAAGTCAGATAAAGCAAGTTTTTAACCCCTAGAGTATATGATTTCTAGTATAGATTCATAATCATTTACAAGGTTTCTTTTACACAAGAATAAATAACGCAATATAAAATTCAGTTTCATTCATTCTTTGTATGGAATTTCTTTGATCCTCAAAACCTCTAGAATTTTTTTCCTTCAACATAGTCCACCACATGCAGGCCAATTCTTTCTCCACCATTTCTTCTAAACAAAGCAGATTCGAACTAGTATAGTATTGGCAATAGGTCTGAAAGAGTATCTAAAAATATCAAATTTGGATATTTGTACCCTTTCGAAGTGAGGAACCTGGCATATATGTTTGGAATAAATTCTACTTTGAGAGAGTAGAAAAAATACTATCTCGTTGAAAGATTCTATACATCTGCCCTTTATCAACGCATTTCTTTAGACGAAAACTCGATATTTTTTCCGATTAGTTCCTGGTGCGAACTGAAATTCATAGGCAGATAGGCAGCAGAGGATCTAGAATTGCTATAACATGGGTGCACCACTAAAAAAGTGAGAATTGATAAATAACTCAACGTTTATGAATCAACCAAGTGCCCCAATTCAGCAAGCAGAGAGATCATGAGTTCACGTGCACCATAAATTAGGTTATAAATCTGCTCACTTCTGTAAAATATATATATATATATATGAGTAATTCAAAAGATAAATATAGATATCTTATAGGATTCAATGCATTTTACTAACGAACAAAGCAAATAAGATTGATTAATGTATCACAATTTCATCACTACATCACATAAGGTTTTTGCTCTAGTATTGCACGTTTTCTACTTAATTAAGTTACATTAAGGCTTTATAAAATTCGACCTTGGTGATTAAATTACGATTTAGTTAGTGTGAAAACAAATAGTTTAGAGGAAATAATGCATTAGATTTGGTATTACAAATTCTTTGGTCGGTACGATATTGTTAGTTATACATTTTATTTGGTACAATCCTTTGTATAATTAATACATGACAAATCATGACATCAGCCATACAATAATTTTTAATATATGCATAAGTGTGATTAAAAACACAATTGTCTCTGAAAAGTGTACAAAACTGAAAGAATGCAGAGGAAGTTTTTTTTTTATTTCACCAGGTGTCCGAGTCTTTTTGAGCCCCGATTAATCCCGGGGTGCACAGACCCTCGACAAAGAATTTCCCGCAAGTACACCACGGTTAATTCAGGTTTTACCCAGTCCGCAGAAGAATGTAAAGGAAGTTCTTTTTTGTAAACAAATAATTTTTTTAAGAAATTATTGAATGCATATTATTATTATTCTTTTTTGAAAAAAAAACTAATAACATAAATGCTATTTTTAGTATACGAAATCAAACACTTCATAAAAAATGATGACAAGATAACTAATCTTTACCTTACTAATATACTCTATTAAATATTATTTTTATTAGGGGTGGTTATTGTATGTTCGATGGGATATCCAAATTTAGATAATTGGGTAATCAATAGTAAAAAATAATATCAAAATTCGAACTTTTCATTTTGATCTGGTAATTCGATAATCAATAGTAAAAAATAGATATCAAATGTTGAACTTTTCATTTTGATTTAGTACTCGATAATCGGTAAATTAAACATCGATATAGTGTATTTTGTAATACCATATTGAAGTTGAAATTGACAGCATTATAAAGTTAATACCATTATTCTAATTATTTTTATTTTCTTATGTGAAGGCACGATATAATCGAATAATCAAATAAAAAGACATAAAATAAATAAATTGACATAATCAAAAAATATATATATACCAAAAATTCAGAAATCAATGCACACCAAGAATATCATATCATAGCATCATATATCATTACTTAAATCATTATATCATATCATATCATCAGAAACTAAAAGTGAAAAGAACCAAGTTGCAAAGTCAAATTACCCTTTTACCTTTATACTATTAAGTAATTAAATATTAAATAGTAATTATCATATTATATAATACTAAAAATAGGAAGATATAAAGTCACACAAAATTGTTAGAAATTATTTCATACAAGGTTGTTAGAAATTAATATTTTTGATTTTTTTATCCAATTCTTTAGAGAACAATTATGTTTTTTAAAAAATTAGGATTGACAAGTCTCCATAGTTAACAATTACATTTTAATGATTTTTTTGTTATTTTTATTTTTCTTCTTCAATTTTATTCAACACAATGAAATAATAAAAGTGAGAAAAATCATATCTATTTTTTTAAACCCCACATAGTTACAATATTTTAAATATTATGTACATAATCTTTTTCTCTCCTTCTACTAAAGAATCAGCATTACGACTAATGTGAAAGATGGAAAAAATCAACAATAAAAATTGAAATAACTTTGAGTAATAATTAAGCAAATTCACACTTGAAATAACGGTAGAGAAATTAACAATTTTCTCATTCACGTTCAAAGTAATAATAAAAAGTAGTAAATTAAAATGGACTTTTTTTAATCTAAGGGGAATTTTTTTTTAACATTGTTAATAATATTCTATTTTTATAGCATATAAACATCTTCCCATTTCAAGTATTCAGTATAATATAATATGATTACCATTATAATTAACTAAATATTCTATAAGATTTTAATCTAGTGTAGTTAAATATTCAGCTTTATAACATATTTAATTACCTATCTAATTATTTTCTTTAATATTCACAACTCTCATATTTTTCAATTTCATAACCTCTAAATATTAATTTAAAATTTTGAAATACTTTTTAGTATTCCTTTTCATTTTGATATATATAAATTCATTATTTTTGTTTCATGAGACCTAAACTCAAAATTATTTTATCATTCTAAAGTCAAAATAGTAAAGTAAAACCTCTTGAATTTTGATTGGGAATTTGGGATAGAAGAAGATAACGGTGATGGGTCTGTTGTTGTATAAGATAAGTTGATGATAAGAAATTAAAAGATTAAGTATCGATGATGTAATTTTTTATCTTTTTATATTACTATGATTAATGTTTTTAAAAAGGATATGTATGTTATATTTTTTTTGTGCGTTTTCTTTCTATCGAACTTTATTAATTTAATTTTTTTAATGAATTTTTTATTGTCTCGTGTCTGTATTTTTTTGGATTCAAATTAGCCATTTGTGACTTTATTGGATATAAAAGTTTAAAATTTACCATTGATTGCTTACAAGAAATTAATTGTAAACATTAAAATACGTTCCTCATTTGGTGTATTTTATCACACTTTTAAGATTTGTTTATACTAGTTGCATTTTACTATCCATTACACATATATTTGGATAAAAATTTTATTATTTTAATAAAGTCATAATAATTTATATATAACACATGTGCAATGCGGGTGTCCAAAAACTAATATTATTTAAAGTGGAAAGCCTCTAAGTTGATTAATTATTTTAACCTTCATAATTAAAATATAATATTGTTTATTAAATAAATAAATTCAATTGCATTAAACTTTGTGAAATGTTCTTAATTGTCTCTACCACCATCAAGTTAACATTATGTGCACGTTGAACTTCTACACAATAGACAAAATAAGGACATTGACTCTCAAAATTATACCTACTTCCAAAAGATTAATAATTACTTTTTATTCATCTATTGCCTCATTTTTATTTAATATAACTAGAAAGAATACAAATTTTAAAAGAACTAAGATTTGTTTTAAATCATAATTTTTTTTAAACAAAATCTTCTTACATTTTGAGTCAAGTCAAATAATGCCATTTAAATTAAAATGAAGGAAATAATGTATTATATGATAATTTTTGTGTAATATGTAATGGTACATATACCGCTAAGTTTTTGGTTGGTTAATTATTTTTTCTCCGTTTTTCACATATTTCTCTTATATAAGAAGCGGCAGTTGAGCTACTTCAGCTGCTTGCGTCATCGTCACTATTTTGTCTATTCTAGCTGCTCAAGCAGGCAGCAGGTCGATGTGCTTGCTTGAGCAGCTTGCAGGTATATCTGTAATTTCTCGCAGTAGCTGGGCTGCTTCATCGTCCTTATTTTGTTTTTCTTAGCTGCTCAAAGGCAGCAGGTTGGCATGCTTGTTTGAGCATCTTGAGGTATATTTGTAGTTTCTTGATGGTTATTCCGTTTTAATTTATTTGTCTTAATATTAGCGAATTATGTACGTTTAATAATTTAAAATAGTATTAAAAATTATTTTACATAAGAGTATAAAGAGTATCATAAGTTGTGATGATTGAGAACCTAAAATGTTTTAAAAACAAATAAAAAAGTTATAAATCACAGGAATTAATAACTTAAAATATTTAAAAAACATGTAAAAAGTTTTAAAAACTTCGAGTTTCAGAATTTTGGCAGTGCCGCATAAATTGAGACAAGAGGAGTAACATATATTAGCAATATTAATAACATATTAAAATTTAATTAACTTTTTAAGTTTTATCTACATCACATAAATTGAGACAGAAAAATAACAAATATTAGGCCCGTGCTAGCATGGGCAGAGATATCTAGTATGAAAATATAAACAACATATACTTCGACTCTTTCATTTTAAAAGGAATATCATCTCTAACAATTCCATCATTGTCTATCAAAGCATCAGAAATGTTTTAGAAAATATGAGGTACTAAAGAAAAAATGAGAAAAATCCAATTCAATTTGTTAATAATCGATTAATTAATATGTTGGTTAATCAAAATACTTTAAAACCGAAAAAAGAATCACAGGCTTTATGCATTCTAATTATGTAGTATGGCTAAGATAAATTATCTATATCACACTTTTTTTTTTAATTCGCATAAACGTGGACTACCCTTGTGTATTTGCATTTACCAGCTGCATTTAGAATCACTATTTTCCAGGAACATGCGTCGCACGTTTGTCCCTTATTATTATATAATTTATTATTAATTTTGCCAGTTATATATTATTTATTAAATAACAATATACTCAGTTGAATCCCACAAGTGGGGTCTGGGGAGGGTAGAAGGTAAGCAGACCTTACCACTACCTCGTATATAGAAGTAAAAAGGTCGTATATCTTCTTGTCACACAACACTTCTGAAGCAAAACTCCATTTAGTCTAAGCTGCCCCAATACGATAAATGGCATCATCATCGATATCACCACTAAATAAAAATCATAAAAAGAATATGTGAAGTTAATTAAGATAATATAGCCTCTTAACTGTGTGTATATTTTATGAGTTAGTATAATTGGAAATAATATTTAGGCTCATTATAGGAGTAATTAGTACTTAATTATATGCAACTAGAGTAAATTTTCTAAACTTTTGAAGAAGAGGAAAAGAAACAGGGGTGAAAGTGTGTACCAGAACCTAGAATCCCAACCGGAGATATTGCCAGCTTTCTTCATACCTTCTCTCCACCGAGAAACCTTCTCCGCCGCCACCGAAATCTCGTGCTCCCTAAAATGTTTCTCAAACGGACCTTTCTGTCTCCGCACATCCGACGGATCAACTTCGTAGAACACCGGCAGCAAAAGCCTTTTACATTCTGAGATCTTCGCCAGTTCTTCGAGGCACCACTTCGAAGAAGCGTAGTTCTCCGAAATCACGGCGATCGAGGCTGCCGAGTCCTCAATCGCAGACGATAGAGTCGGAGAGATCTCTTCGCCGCGATCCATTCCTTCGTTGTCGATGAATGTCCGTACGCCGTTCCGTACGAGTTCATTGTAGAGTTTCTCAGTGAAGGTATGGCGAGTGTCTTCTCCTCTGAAGCTGAGAAATATATCCCAACGGAATCTGTGACCTGAGGTCATGGACCACGCCTCCGCCTCGTCGTCCGCCATAGCCGGATATTCCCCTTTTTCGTTTCCGCCCAGTACTGGAACTTTTATGTATTACAGCGGGAAAGTCATCAAAGGCGCAGTACCAACCCTTCATAAATTTTTTGATCCACTGGATAAGCTCTTTTTTTTTTCTCCAAAAGTTACTTCTACAGTTTGTTACAACACTTCATTATTGCTGAGAGAAAAATGAAATATTTCTGTGATATTCAGAGGAGTAAACGTAAATTATTAATTTCGTTGTTAAATTATTGATAATTAATATTATATTAATTAAATAGATTTTTATTAATTTTTTATATATAAAGAATTTATTTTTTATCTACTTATCAAACATCGCATAAGTTTTAGAAAAATTATTCATCCATGCATTCTTTTTTCTAAGATCTCCAACATTATGTGCAATATTTCCTAATATTACTGGTAGACATCTAGAATTTCTCACACACATGCATAACATATAATGTATTATTATGTATATAGGGAAAATCGGACATATTAGGCAAATTATGTATCTAATTTGGATCTAATCCAATATATTTATCTCGATTAATTTTATGGTCCAAATTATTTACTCGATTGCCCTTACTATTTCTTCATCCTTGATAGCATCGTACTATATAAATATTCTGATAATGTCAAACACTATGAGCAGTCTTTTTATTGAAGCATAGCATATTTCTCATTGATGTCTTCAGAGTATATATACTTTGATGGTAATAAAAAGTAAATGGAAAGTATTTTGAATCACTACTTCTTTACATATATATTTAGGTGTTATTAAACAGTAATCTAGAAGTATTGCGAATAATTAAAAACAAATGAGTATCTTTTTCATATATTATATATTACAAATGAACATGGAAATACTACAAACATATTATGAACATTTCGCTAAATTAGCTTTATTTTTAGGGTTAATTTGTAATTAGTATGTACACCTTCAACTTAAATATTGGTGGAACTCTGTCCAAATGGTTCTCATCGACACCACTAAAAAATGACTTATGATTACCAACGAAATTTATCGATAATCTTTAGTTAATTTATTGCTAAAAAAGTTCGAACTAATTGAATTTTATTATAATAATATATGGCTAATCTTTAGTTAATTTGTCTAGTAATGGTAATTTGTATTCATTTAGTTTAATAGTCACGATCAATCATTTCTTTCTTATCATCATACTAATCTTTAAAATTCATTTTAAAATAGTCCCTTTGTATGTAATGTAGAGGTAAAATTAATATAAAGCAACTTTTGAGTTGTGACCATTAAATAGTAAATGTCAATGGTTACAAATTTCATCGAAACGAATAATATCTCATCATATTAATAAAATACATCTTTATATTGAATTAAACCAAATAATTTTTGCATACACACCTCACTAATATGACATAAATAGATTTGACAGACATTTGAGATGGCTTAGTTGAACTTTCTGAATACTTGAAAAAAAATTAAAATATAATAACAGTGGAATCCGATAAATGGAGTTTGAGGAGGGTAGAATGTATTCAGACTTTGTCACTACCTCACAAAAATAGTAGAGAAACTGTTTTCTGGGGACTCTCGTCACAAAAATCGATAAGCAGAATAAGCTAGATATGGAAAACAAGAAAGGAAGAGAAAGAGAAAGTGAACAGAATGATTGATTAATAACGAAAAGCACGATAACAAGTAAATACAAGATAATTTAACATATATAAGACAGATAAAGACGACACCGGACAACTCCGTATTATTAAATTCCAAAATTAAATCGTCAACCTTGTTGAATTGATCAACTTATGCTGTGAATTTGTGGTCCCTTTTCAGGGAATCTTACTTACCAATTCACTCAAATAATTAAACATACTAATAGACTAGTAAAATAATTAATCAATTTTGAAAAGTCAGTAATGTCAATTTTCCCCCAATTGATAATTATTTTTGGGTGTTGATATTTGTACTATTTCACTATTTGTACGTGTTTTTTTAATTGATTGTATAGTCACGTCCCTATATTAGGAGGCCCCAAGCTTTGACATAGAAACACCACTTGTGACTTAAAGATAACAATTGAATTTATTTTAGTGATTTAAGGACACACATGTAATAATAATAATAGTCTATATATTTATATTTACTATATTAAAAGCGTGAAGACCGTTGGAAATTTTGTTTGGATTCTTTACTCTTTATTAAACTACTCTGTTTTAGGTCAAATCGTTTTTTCACTATTTTTCTTAATTTATTGTTTTATCTTTTATTTATTTAGTTTCAAGTTTCACTTTGGATTAGCTAGAATTACCTCATATTTAAAATTCGCTCTTGATTTAGGACTATTCTATATAAATAATTGTCTAAGATATGAAGAGAAAAAGAAAAATATTATTATTTTTCTAATATTTAAGACTTAAAAATCGACTAAAATTTTCATTATCAGATATTTTATTAATAAAAATATGTAATATAACAAATTTAAATAAAAAAAGAGTAATTAAAATATGTTAAAACATTAAACTACTTGCCTTTTTACAAACATTAAATCTTAATCAATTAATTATTTAATTCATAACTATTCAACTCCAAATTATTACTTTATGTATTCATAAACTATCAACATATCTCTATATCATAAGTAATTGAATTGATTTTCTCATCTTTACCCGTTCATAATAGATTAAACTATTGCATCAAATAAATAACATTTATTTAATTTATTTATATGAATATTATATTTATTTTAATAGCAAGTACTATTTATATATAATTTTTAAATTAACATAACGCATACGTGCAAAACACGTAGTTAGATAATAAGTTCATGATGTTAATTTGCTTGTTTATCAATATAATCAAAACTATAATGAGAAATAAATACAACAATACAGTGAATGAAAGAAATATTACTAATTCCAATTTTTTTTACACTTTGGTTTCAATATTACGGTGTTTAATATACATATTTTTAAAAAAATTGGTAATCAGTAAGGTTTTGATCACATCATAATACTTAATTATATATGAAATTCACAATACTTAATTATTATATATAATAATTTAATTAATCTACATATAAACTGAATAAAAAGGCTAGTTTTTTTAAAATAAATTCATAAGACTAAATGCTTGCTACCTTTATATAATAGAGAGAAACAAAACCCGCCAACATGAATTGTAATGTAGTGATGAAACTTTTTTACTTTTAAATTTTAATCAAAGATTTTGTATTATTTGAGTTCTGAATATATAAAAAATCATGTTGGGCATCATCACGGAATAAGTCCGTGTAACATCCGGCAAATTACTAAAATATCCCTAGGGAAGAGGTGTGCGTAAAACGCGTCTTCCGATGCTTGCATTGAAAATCTGAGAGTGGATTCGTGATCAGCAATGAAAATGGAGTGGGAAGAGGGTCTCTGTCGATTTTTAGAGCGATCGAGTCGAAAGATAATTTTTCGTTCCAAAACGAAAAACAGTGTGCCTGCCGACAGGACCGCGTGACGGACCGGTCGCGGAGCAACACTTATGTTTTCTGTAATTTTTTTCGACGGAGTTGAATTTCCGAAAAATACACTGTCCGCGACAGGTCCGTGTCGCAGACTGTGTTATTTCAGGACGGGGATAAATTCTTTTAAATTTCGGAGGGCAATTTGGTCCATTCCTAATTATCTTAAACGTTCCCCTACGACTAATTAAGGTCGATTTTCAAAAAAAGGGTTTCAAAACCCAAATTCTAAAGCGTTCTTCCTAAGGGTCACTAAAGCGCTTGAAAGAAGGTGAGGTTGAGGAGATCAAGAGAAGGTTGTGCAACTTCGTGTTAGCAAAACTTTCCAGGTATGTAAGGCTAACCTAAAGCATGGGACTGTTCTCCCATGTGCCCTTCGGATGTATTGAGTATTGTATCCTGATATGAAGAGGTTAATGTGAAAAGTTGATGCATGTAAAATTTACGGATTTTATGTATAAATAGTTTTCCTACATGAATTGATGATCATCTCTATTTTGTTTTACATTTTAATTCATTTTCATGAGCGCATTTAAAAATCCTATAATTATTGTGTTTTGGAAAGAGCATGCATAATGAAATTAGGGGACATGTCTAGAGCCTTGACGATGATGATGTTACAATGATGTTATGAAGATGTTGATGAGAATGATGTTTTATGAGGTCCTAACATTTAAGATTTAATTGCTAAATGAGTATCTTGAGTTCTGATGTTGATGTTGATGTTGATGTTGATGTTATGAGGTGAGGTGATGTTGACGCATATACTATGTCCCTCTGGGACCGATGTTGATGTTGAGGTATTAATTATTATACCATGTCCTTATGTGACTGATGATGATGTATTATGTCCCTATGGGATTGATGAGGTTGATGCTTTATGAGCATGTCGAGTTCTCGGAGGAGTATTGAGCACCGAAATGGGTAGAGAGTGAGTCCCACTCAAACCCATTAACTACGTGGCCCGTGTAGGAAGAGAGGATTGAACCGCAATGCGGATGGCTCCTATCTTGTCCCAAAAGAGGATTGATGTTTTTTTTGTGGATCCACTGAGGTTGATGTCCTTTACCCCGGGCAGGGTATTGGATGGATGTGGCAACGACATCGCTTCGTTGTATCATCACTGGCTCATAGGTGATGATTGTTGGTTAGAGAAACTCCCAGTTAGGTTCCATTTGATAGAACTCTGGTGTTGATGTTGATGTGATGTTGAGTCGAGTCCTTGAGTCGATGTGACGTTCCTTTGAGCCGATGTGATGTCCTTTTGATGTGAGTCGATGTTGAGGTTCCTTAAGATGAGCTTGACGTGATGTTGATGACCGATGAGAAGTTGATGAGTTGATTGTCTAATCTAATCTCTTGCCTTAGATAGACTTTTGACATCCTGATGGAGTATGATGTTGAGTTGATATTCTTTGTACTGTGTAATTATCCTGTTATTTCAGCTATTTTACATGCCAGTACATTCCACGAACTGACGCCATTTGGCGCTGCATTGTTTCATGATGCAGATACAAGAGTTAGAGGACTTCAGCAGTGCACCGTTGAAGCCAGAGATTCGAGTTCAGACTTTGGTGAGCCTCCTTGCTATCCGGAGGAGACCCTTCTATTTTATGCTTTCTCTTATTTCATTTGAGTTCGGTAGCCATGGTATGTCATGGCACCTTTCTAGACAGTTGAGTCAAGTTAGAGGTTTCGTAGACATGATGTCGAGATTGATGTGGATGTTTCCCTTATGAACTGAGTAATATTTTACTTACTTAGTTGATGTTAAGATTGATGTTTGGCCATTTGGCCCTTACCTGAGGTTTTCTATTTAAGATGTTTCCGCTATGTTGATGTTGAAGGATGTGATGAGGCTAAGTGGTTCGCTTGGGGACTATCAATAGTCTCTGAGTGCCGACCACGTCTCGTACCCTCCCGGGGCGTGACAATCCGGTCATGCGTGATTCGAATTGTAACACCCCAACTTTTTTTTTTACTAAGATTGAGTCATCCTTCATATGATAGGATCAATTCCTATATATTTAAAGTATATTAGATGTGATTTAAAGTTATGAAGGATATTTTACATCAAATCAAGTCCAAAGAATTTCTAGCGACTAAGTTTTCGTATGAGTTGATGGAAGGGTCAAATTAAAATGACCATGTCTCCTAAAGTATAAAGAGGTAGGTGACCCATAGTATATCAAATTAAAGATCTTTGAATTATCTTTCCAGCGCATCTTATTTCGCGTTAAACGTAGTTCGGAGTAGAGAGTTATGACCATTTTACTGGAGAACTGCAGAGCTGTCTAAAGGTCCGCGACGGCTCCGCGACGCGGACCTATCGCGAACCCTTTCTGGATAAGCTAACCGACATTCCTTTATTTTATTTTGAGGGTACTTTTACCCTAAAGCCTTTGGGGGTCTATTTAAGGTCCCAAAACGCATAATACGTCAGTTTCATAAGTCAAAACCCTCTCTTTCACTCCTAAACATAAAACGCTCAAGAATCATCAAGAAAGTCATCAAGTTAGGATTAACTTTCAAGATTCTTCATCAAGGTGAGTTTTTTTCATAAGCTTTAAGCTAATTTCTCTATCCATTCATGAAATCCCTAATAGAATCTTAAATCCTAACCTAGGGTTTCAAGAAAGCAAATTCAAGAATCCCAAGAAAGGATTCCTTGATTCTTCTTTCCATGGATTAGGGTTCTTTACCAAGAAACTCTAAAGATTTTGAGTCAAGAAGTCAAGAATCAAAAAGAAGTTCTTCAACAATGTCTTTCCAAGTTCTTCCATTCTAAAAGAACTATCGAGGTTGAGGATTTTCTCCAAGAAAACGATTATTCATCAAATTTTGATTGTGATATCAAATTTCCAGGTATGTAAGGCTATACTAAAAGCATGAGAATGTTCTCTCATGTGCCCCATAGAGGTCAAAGATGAGTTGATGGTTGAAGAGTATGTGTGCATGAATATTTGAGAGTTTTTCATTGAAAAATTGATTTGAAATTACATGTTTTCTAAGTTGATGATCATCATACTATTTGTTTTCTTGAAGTTAACATTTTTCATGAGATTTTGCATAACCTTACATGATTAATTGAAAAGCATGCATAATGAACTTAGGGATGAGTCTAGAGCCTTGACGATGATGATGTTGTGATGTTGTGATTGTGTTTCACATTTGATGAGAGTCTTGATGATGATGTTGATGAGAATGACGTTTTACGATGTCTTAAAATGTGAAGTTTAATTTCTAAAAGAGTATCTTGAGTCAATGATGTTGATGTTAATGAGATGGAATGACAATGATGTTAATGTTGATGTAAAGGAGATGCTAATGACAATGTAACGTGTCCCTATGGGACAAATGAATGTTGAGGCCAATGATAATGTGTTATGCCCCTATGGGGACTAATGATGATGAAATGCGTCCCTATGGGACTAATGAATGTTAATGTTTTATGAGCATGTCGAGTTCTGGGAGGAGTATCGAGCACCGAAATGGATAAAAAGGTGAGTCCCACCTGAATCCATTAACTACGTAGCCCGCGTAGGAAGAGAGGATTGAACCGCAACGCGGATGGCACCTTTCTTGTCCCAATGAGGACTAATATTTTCTAATGAATGTCCTTTGCCCCGGGCAGGGTATTGGATGGATGTAGCAACGGCATCGCTTCGTTGTATCATCACTGGCTCATAAGTGATGGTTGTCGGTTAAAGAAACTCCCAGTTAGGTTCCATTTTGATAGAACTCTGATGTTGATGATTGATGTGATGCTTTGAGTCGAGCTCTCTGGGTTGAGTTTCCTTGAGGTGAGTATGATGTATTGATGATGCATTGATGAGATATTGATGGGTCAATTGTCTACTCTTTATTCTTTCCTTAGGTAGACATTTGGCATTTTGATGGAGTATGATGTTGAGTTGATGTTATTCCTATATTATTCTACTTGTTTCTGTTTCACTCAGCTATTTTACATACCAGTACATTCCAAGTACTGATGTCCCCTTCTGGGACTGCATCGTTTTATGATGCAGAGGCAGGTACTAGAGATCGTCAACAGGCGCTTCGTTGAGGATTCGGGATTGCAGCTGATTCGTGAGCCTCCCCTACTCCGGAGGATTCACTCTTTTATTTCATCATGCTTTAGAGTTAGGTTAGACTATTTCTTTTATTTTGGGTAGCCATGGATTTGTCATTGGCACCACATGATAGCGATAGAGGCTTCATAGACGATGGTCGAGTGTTGGTGATGAGATTGTGAGCTAGTTCTTTCCACTAGCCCTTATTATTATATATACTCTTTTGAGACTTTAGATGAGATGTGTCCATTACATACTTATATTTTTTGCTGTTCAGTAGAACTATTTGATTGAATGATGTGATGAAGCTAAGTGGTTCGCTTGGGGGACTAGCAATAGTCTCTGAGTGCCGGCCACGCCTAGGGTACCCTCCCGGGGCGTGACACGAGTTTAGTTGGAGCTCAAATGATTTGAACATCAATTGGGACACTAATAATAAAAAAAGAAAAGAGAGAAACAAAACTTGCTAGAGAAAAAAAAAGGAAGAAGAACCACTATCGATTTATTATGTTGCATGATATTAAAACTCAACTTTAAAATATCGAACTAATTTGATGTAATATTGATCGAAGATTTTTAAAAATCGAAAGTCAATCTTAAATATCGTGCCAAAGTTTTCGAAGTCGTATGATATATTGTACTGTGAACAGTCCTAGTTTGACGATGAAGAATTGAATAGAATTAAATAAGGAGTGTGTTACTCCTAAAATAATTTATTTTTGACGTAATAAATTAGTTGAGTCTTGATGCGGATGTCAAATATTAACGATAAATCCAAAAACAGTCTACCCAAAATGCTTTAAGAAAAGCAATATATAGAAATGATCGAAGGGTGAAGCATTAAAAACACACATATACTAGATTTTACTTTATTGAGTTTCATACCTAAGGCACATTTGTTTTAAAACCTTCATCTATCTAAATATATAACGACTCTATTTGCTGACACATAAATTTTTTAAATATATTTAGTTCACCTTTTTAAAAGCTTAAACTCTCCTTCCAAGTCGACGATATCGATGGCATTGCAGAGACATGACCACGACCAAAAAAGTGCAAGAGAAGATGGTGAATGTCACGATTCAAATAAATTATTTTTCATGGGGATAGTCTTAATCTTTAACCTAATATTTATTTATTTAAATTTACAATGATAAAATTATTTTCCTGTGGAGTGCCACGTGATAGAATTTTTAAACAAGAAAAAGAGTGTACACTTATTATCAAAAATCACTTATCAGTGAGTGATGATTAAGATATGAAACTCAAAAAAATTGAAATAATTCAAATACGTTTTAAATTTGAGAGAAGAAGAATGAAAAGAAAAATAAATATGAAATTCCTTTTATAACCCTCTCCCTGTTATATATATATATATATGGTACATGTAAATACACGTTTACGTACTGCACGCTAAAAGCATTTTGACAGTACACAATACACACAGCTAACTGTGAAGTTGCTCGGTTGGTGAGTATCCTCCGATTCCTCACTCATCGTGAGTGATCGAATCCGATTTCCTCCCCTACACAGCTAGCAAATGGAGGAATGGGAAGAGCAGCCAAATTCAGCTTCACTCCCATCGCTCCGTCTAAATTATGACGTTTTCCTGAGTTTTAGAGGTGAAGATACTCGCGAAAACATCACGAACAACTTATACAACGCCTTGTACTCAAAAGGCATTCGAGTTTTTCGAGATTCCGAGGGTTTAGCTCAGGGCGATGAGATAGCACCAGGTTTGATAGAGGCAATTAATGACTCTGCTGCTGTAATTGCTATTATTTCCCCAAATTACGCTTCCTCGAGATGGTGCCTGGAGGAATTAGCGACGGTCTGTGAGCTGGGTAAACTCGTTCTGCCTGTGTTCTACGAAGTTAACCCGTCGGATGTGCGGAGGCAGAGAGGGCCATTTCTCGATGATTTTAGGGATTTGGAAGCGAAATTTGGAGAGGAAAAGACGGTGAGATGGAGGAACGCCATGGAAAGAGTTGGAGGGATCTCTGGTTGGGTTTATGATAATGGGTAAGTATAATTCTTTCTCTAAATCTTCTTATTTTTTTATTCTCTCTAACCAATTGAAAACAAATTTACCTAATTAAATAATAGATGTAATTGAAGAAACCCTAGAATGTAATTGTTGTAGCTGATTTTGTTAGCTGAGATCTCGAATTTGAGTTTCGAGAAACTAAAAAACTAAAATTCCCTTGACAGTGAATGATGATGATGAACTTATGTTTCCAGGGTTTTTTATGGTTCAAAATGGTTGGATTGGTCAAATTTCAAGATGAATATTTGAAACGTTTTTCGTACTGAAATTTGTCATTTTATTTTTAAAAGATAAATTACACTACTTGTAAAATTATATTTATGATTTCACAAAAGTTAATAATAGAACTATGATTTAAGTTATGTTCTCAAATGTTTTTCTAATATATGTGTATTGCCTTACAAGTTAAATTATTATGGGACAAAGGAAGTATGGTTGAAAATAAATAAATAAATATTAGGCATATATATTTTGCTATTTTAAGGAGATTCAAATTTACAACATATAATCTTCACTCGTCTAGCAGTATCAATCTTAACTTGTCCTAGCAGGATATAACATCCAACAACATCATATCTCAAATAATCCTGAATTAATTGAAGCGTCCAAAAAATCCAAAAAAAAAAAAACTTTTTTCAATTTTAAATTACTCTCTTTTATCACGTGAGCTAAATTTATAAAAAGGAATTAATTTGGTCTCGGATTGAATTTTTAAAGTTTAAACCAAATCAATCTTAACGTAATCAAGTTTTTTTTTTTCTAATACCAAATTAAGTCAAACCAAACTAGTAGTCGAATTTTTACTCTCGGGTTGGCTCAGTTTGCAATTTGGTTTGGTTCACCCCTACATGTGCAGTATTTCAACCCAAAACATGAAACTAACACAATCATGTTATTAATATAATGTACTATTTTCTATGTCTCAAATTATTTGTCATATTTTTTTCTTAATTTATATTGTTATTTATGTATTAAGACATAATTTCTCTTTATTTAATATATACTTTATTTGTGTGTCATCTTCTCATAATTGAGTTACTTGAACTAAGGGCAAGTAAAATAACAAATAATTTGAAGTAATTATTCGTAGAAAATAGGATCGATAATTTGAGACGGGAAAGTACTAATACAATGTAAAGGTATTTAGCAAATTACTTGGAAATGCACTGTCCCCAAGCATGCAACAAGTCTATGTACTTTATGAATAATATATTGTGTAAACCAGAATATAAAATTAACTTAATAAATTAGTAATACTACTTATTTCAATTCTTGAAGTTGTGGTAGTACCGATTGTGGGGTTCCATTATTTATTCCCTTATTCAATATATATATAGTTTAATTTGAATAAGAAGCTTTGACTTGCTAGTGTACATTAAATTAGAGCTTAATTATCTCTTTCAATTGGTTGCTTGCTCTAAATTTATTAATTTTACGGCTAATTGCATTTTTGACTTCCTAGTTATTGATAAATTATAGTTTTGATTCTTGTAATATGTTTGATTAAGTATATTTAATCTTTAATTAATAAAAATATATATATTTGGTCTCTTTATGCCCAACCGAGGATTAGATGGGGGGCCTAACTCCTGCCCTCTCGCATGAGATGGAAGAAAAACTGAGAAATTTAGAGGCCCGGAGTAGTGGTGGAGATGTGAATAATATGTGGGACAATACTGCTGGTTACATTCGAAAGGTAGCCTCTGAGGTACTAGGGGTTTCGAGAGGAACCTTCGGGGGACGTCAAGGTGATTGGTGGTGGAATGAAGAAGTTCAAGAAAAAGTAAAAGCTAAGAAGGTGGCCTATACAAAGTGGTTGGAGTGTAGGGAGGAGGATGAAAAATAAAGGCTTAAGGAGATTTATAAGACGACTAAGTCAGAAGCAAAGATGGCGGTGACGAGTGCTAAGACATCAGCGTTTGAGCGCTTATATGAGGAGTTAAGTGATAAAGGCGCGGAAAAGCGAATGTATAGGCTTGCTAAGGATAGAGAAAGGAAAGCTCGCGATTTGGATCAAGTGAAGTGCATCAAGGATGAGGAGGGGGAGGTGCTAGTGGATGTGACTTCTATTAAACAAAGGTGGCAAGCTTACTTTCATAAACTGTTAAATGAGAAGGGAGATAGTGATATTGAGCTGGGCGAGTTGGCACATTCCGAAAGTCATCGAGATTTTGGTTATTGCAGGCGGTTCAGAGTTGAGGAGGTTAGAAGGGCTATTAGTAGGATGAAGAGAGGAAGAGCGCTCGGACCGGATGAGATTCCGATAGATTTTTGGAAGAGTATGGTCAAGGATGGCATAGAGTGGCTGACTAGACCGTTCAATACTATCATGAAGACGGCCAAGATGCCGGAGGAATGGAGGAGGAGTACAATGGTCCCACTGTATAAGAACAAAGGTGATATTCAAAGCTGTAATAATTACAGGGGTATCAAGTTGTTGAGTCATACTATGAAGGCATGGGAGAGAGTGGTGGAGATGAGGGTGAGAAAAGTAGTTTCTATCTCAGAAAACCAGTTTGGATTCATGCCAGGACGGTCGACTACTGAAGCGATCCACCTTGTTCGGAGATTAGTGGAGAAATACAGGGAAAGTAAGAAGGACCTTCATATGGTTTTCATTGATCTTGAGAAGGCCTATGACAAAGTCCCGAGGGATGTCCTATGGAGGTGTTTGGAGATGAAAGGCGTCCCAATGGCATATATTAGAGTGATAAAGGACATGTACG
Organism: Solanum rostratum; assembly: GCA_029948455.1. Taxonomy (NCBI): domain Eukaryota; kingdom Viridiplantae; phylum Streptophyta; class Magnoliopsida; order Solanales; family Solanaceae; genus Solanum; species Solanum rostratum. The sequence goes on from CM057046.1 coordinate 10,208,174, forward strand.
ACGAGGCCATAACTCGGGTAAGAACGGTGGGAGGAGACTCTGAATATTTTCCTGTTCAGATGGGACTTCATCAAGGATCTGTGCTGAGCCCTTTTTTATTTGCCTTGGTGTTGGATGAGCTGACGCGATCTATCCAGGAGGAAGTCCCATGGTGTATGTTGTTTGCAGACTACATAGTACTGATTGATGAGATCCGGACCAAAGTTAATGATAGGTTAGAGGTTTGGAGACAAGCTTTGGAGACCAAAGGATTCAAACTGAGCAGGACCAAAACAGAATACTTGGAGTGCAAATTCAGTGTTGCGAGGGATGAAGCAGACATTGATGTGAGACTTGCAACTCACCTTATCCCCAAGAAGGAAAGCTTTAAGTATATGGGGTCTATCATCCAGAGTAGTGGGAATATCGACGATGATGTCACACATCGTATTGGGGCGGCTTGGACAAAATGGAGGTTGACCTCTGGAGTATTGTGTGATAAGAAGATACCACCTAAACTCAAAGGTAAGTTCTACAGATTGGTGGTTAGACCTTCTTTGTTGTATGGGGTGGAGTGTTGGGCAATAAAAAATGTACATGTCCAGAAGATGCAGGTCGCAAAAATGAGGATGTTAAGATGGATGTGTGGTCACACCAGGAGTGATAAGATTAGGAACGAGGTCATTCGGGAGAAGCTAGAGGTTGCCCCTGTAGCTGACAAGATGAGGGAAGCAAGACTGCGATGGTTTGGACATGTACAGAGAAGGAGTACCGATGCCCCTGTTAGAAGGTGTGAGAGGCTAGATTTGGGAGTTATACGGAGGGGTAGAGGTAGACCAAAGAAGTATTGGGGGGAGGTGATTAGACATGATATGGTGAAACTTGATCTCACCAAGGACATGACCTTAGACAGGAAGGAGTGGAGGTCGAGAATTAGAGTAGCAGGTTAATAGGGTGGATAGGAAGGAGTGGTAATTGTCTGCCTTTTATATGTTATTTATCTGCCTTTATATGTTTACTATCTTGTATCTATGTATTATCATGTGTTCTTCTCTTTCTTGCATGTTTATCATATCTAGCTTATTCTGCTGATGGGTTTTTGTGACGAGGGTTTCCAGGAAACAGCCTCTCTACCTATGTGGTAGTGGTAAGGTCTGCGTACATCTTACCCTCCCTAGACCCCACTTGTGGGATTTCACTGGGTATGTTGTTGTTGTATATTTGGTCTCTTTAGAGGAAAAAAAAAGATATTTAGATTATTTTAGAACAATATTACCATCAAATACATGATTTGGAGTAATAATAAAAAAAATAATTACGTAACACATGGATAATTCCATAATTTAGTACTATAGAACTTTAATGGATATCTACCCATATGCTGCTCTTGAGAATTAATCAACTTATATCATGAATAAATAGACGTTATTAAGTTCATGAGTTGGTTAGATTTTAATATCCATGCAACAATGATAAATAGATGAAAGAGAGAAGTATTAAAAACATAGTTGAATTTTGTATAAATTACTATTGGTTATATCTTTGAACTGTTCACAATCTTATAAATATCATTTTATTTAACTAATTGAATTTAAATACACCTTTGGTTTTGCAATACGAGTGAAATACACCCATAAATTTTTGTCGATTTAGGAATGTTTTAAACACATATGACAAAATCAGAGATGTAACTGAGTTTAGTTAGTCAAGAGAAGGATGTCTTTAAGGTTGTCAATAGTTTGTAATAAACTGGTAAGATTGTCAATAGTTTGGTGACTGAATTAATAATTTGTACCAAGTTCAAGGGTGTTTTCAATGTTTCTCTTTCCCACCTTTTTGCGCCTTGATGACTTGAACTCATCACCTTAAAGTTAAAAATGAAGGTGTTTTCAGTATTTCTATAAGATGAAATGGATCATTACTCTCTTCGTCACATTTTAATTGAATTTGTAAGTCAATGCACACATATTAAGAAAGACATTCAAAGAAAAAATTTAAACCATACTTTCCACTATTATTCTTTGTGAAGTCATAAATACGTGACATAATTTATCTCCTAGAAAATATAAAACTTCAGTAAATGAAAGGGCAAATATTGAAAAAGTTTCAAACGTTCATCTTAAACTTTAAACAATTGAACTATTTTGAACTTTAAAAGACCCTTAAAAAATTTCAATTAACTTGGGACGAAGAAAATAACATTTATGGGCCTGTGCCTGTTTTTCTTCAAAACTCATCATCTGCTCTGCCTAATTTCATCTTTTAACAAATTTAATTTTGAACCCCCTTGCCAGAACTGTTATCTCTAAATTTACCTCAATAATTATATGATTTATCCAAATATATCCTTATTCACTGATGAAGCCTTCCAACGCATATATGCCTTTTTACAATAAAAAATAATTAAACTTATTATTTTTTGGAAAAACGTTTATTTTTCCAAAAGTTTTTTAAAAATATATAACCAATTAAACATGAAAAATTCTGAACACACCCCAAACCTCATGCCTAGAAGACATAAGTAGAAATTAAAACAAATAGATTGAAATGGTGATAAAAATTAGGAGAAGAAATGTTTTAAGTGACACATAGCCGGCCTAACTTTTTTTTAAAAAAGAAAAACACCACTCTTTTTGAAGGTCAACTAAGCTTTTTAAAGCTAGATTTTATCATCAAAATTTCAATCATACTGAATCTTAACCTCATAGTACAACAATTTTGTCTAAAATCCAAAGTTTCACCTAAGAAGTAAGAATACCATATTTCAAGAAGATGAGGTATGTTCTTCACTCAAGTATTGTTTATATGTCATGCTCCCTCCATTCCAATTTAAGTATCTTAGTTTAAATGGACATGAAGTTTAAGAGCTAAAGACATGTTTTTGAATCTTGTTGTATTAAATGAGAAGTGTATGTTTTAGTCTTTAAACTTACTAAATATGAAAAAAAAAACACTTTTTTGTTAGATCAAAAAAGAAAGCAAGTTAAATTGAGATGAAGGGAGTAATTGGTTATGGATAAAGATGAATTATGGTGGGATTGACCTATTGATATGAGGTTAGAACCATGGGCTCTCATCTTGAGGTGGTTGGGAATGAACCTCAAAATGTCTAATTGTGGTAGATGATGGATGGGTATAGATGTTGTAAATGAGTGGTAAACAATAGGCAAAAGTTGGAAAAGATGAGACTAATCTTAGTTTTTCAGTTGTATGGTTATTTGTAGGCCTACGTAAGCTGAGCTCTAGTTGTCAATTTAATCATGTTGAGCCTCAAATGACAAAATTAGGGGAGTAATTTACGAGTAGATTGACTATTGTGGGACGTAGTTGAATGAATGCTTAAGTTCAATCCAGCTGAATGGAGATGTACCTTCTAAAGAAAAATTCTTTTAAAAGCCTTCATTTCAAGTGTTCGATAAATTTCATGATTGATTATGATTTAAATGCCCTTTTGCTTGTGGGAGTGAGTTGTTGCAAGTTTTGACATGTAAAATGATTTTTATTTATATGTTTTTGCAAGGACGAAGCTCATGCTCATGTTTTGGATACCCGTGTGTATTTTGAATTATGTTTTGATGATTAAAGCACATGTTTTAATAATCATTATGTTGGGATTATTTTGGGTTGTTATGTTTGTGAGACTGTTGGAAATTCCTTATTTTGTTATTGTTGGGTATAATCCATGTTTGTTGATATGATGGTGCCATAAAGAGCATATCTATGGTGCTAAATAAGGAAGGGTTCATTTGGTAGGGAGATGCTGCTGAATTCCCATGACGGCCTTCTAGCTTGTGTCATGACGTTATCATTTTCGTTTACCTCTGAACTTCCTCTAATATGATTTTTAGGAAATATACAAGACTACATAAGTTAAACTTGATCATAATTAATTTGCATCCATTCTACAGTGACGAGTCGCAGTTGATTCAGTCTTTGGTGAAAAGAGTTTTGCATGAATTAAGCAATTCCCCAATGGTTGTAGCTCCAATTGTTGTTGGAATTGATTACCGTCTAGAAGAACTTGTAAGACAGTTGGATGTCAAGAGCAACGGTGTCAAAATTTTGGGGTTGCATGGAATAGGAGGAGTTGGTAAAACGACTCTTTCTAAGGCTCTTTACAATAAACTTGCTTCACATTTTACACATAGGACTTTTATCTTGAATGTTAAGGAAATAGCTGCTCAACAAGGCATTTTGTCCCTTCAGAAGAAAATCATACAGGATCTTTTCCCTAGCAACGCGTTCTCCTTCTCCCCTGATAATGCCATTGAGGGAAGAGAAAAGTTCAGGCGAATGCTTCGTGAAAAGCGCATCCTGCTGGTCTTAGATGATGTTGATTATGTAAATGATGATGTAAACATACTAAAGGAACTCATTGGGGGGAAAAGTTGGTTTTTTGAAGGAAGCAGGGTTGTCATTAGTACTAGAAACAGAGGAGTTCTGATAGAAGACATTGTTGACGAGACGTTTGAGGTGAGAGAATTGGGTGATACTGACTCGCTAAAACTATTCAGTTACCATGCATTTAGAAGATCAGACCCATCCCCAACTTTTCTGGATATATCCAAGCAAATTGTCTCAATTACTGGAAAGCTACCATTGGCTCTCGAAGTTTTTGGTTCTTTCTTGTTTGATAAAAGGAGCCTCGAGGAATGGGTAGATGCTCTAGGAAAGCTAAAAAAAATTCACTCACCCCGTCTTCATGACATCTTGAAAATAAGTTACGATGGTCTTGATGATGAAGAGAAGTGTATATTCCTGGATGTTGCATGTTTATTTCTTGATCAACTAGATAAGAAAGCCGAAAATGTGATTGATGTGATGGAAGGATGTGGTTTTAGAGCCAGGATTGCATTTGACACATTGACCGCTAGATCGTTGGTTAAGGTGATTGATGGAGGGGATTTGTGGATGCATGACCAGATAAGAGATATGGGAAGACAGATTGTTAGGCAAGAAAGCTTTTCAGATCCTGGAAAGCGCAGCAGGCTGTGGGATATTGCTGATGTTTTGAGTGTGTTTCAAGGAAGGAAGGTATGACCTTCTTTATGAATTTAACTTATACACCATGCCAGTAAATTCTTTTCGTTTGCCCTATAACAGATCCCTCTTTTTACGAACAGTTACCTGTAGTTATAGTAGGTGACCGTAAAGAAGTTAAAACTCCTTTTGTTATTACTAGGTCTCAAGTGTCTGTCTGCTTCTAAACTTCTGTTGAATCTCGTTCATGGTGTCATAACATGTATCTGAAACCCCTTCATTTATTTCATGTTTGTGATAAATCACCAGCTTGAAATGAGAAACTCTATTTGTTCTCTCTTTGGGTTGGGATTTTTAAATGGGAACAGGGTGATCAGGGTAAAAAGCATTTAATTTCCACTCCTGTCCATATAAAGGGATTTCGTACTCTTAATTTTCTTTCTTAATATACTACGAGAACTTCCAGCTGCTTTCTTGTGATTTTATCTTCTGCTAAACTTATATTATACTACAAAATTAAATGTGTTATGAAAACAACAGGGAACACAGCACATCCAAGGGATCATCCTGGATCAGCAGCAGAGGTACTCATCAAAGATCAAAAGCGCAAAAGCAATTACTAGAGAGCGATTTCAAGAAGTTCCCAGTCTCAGTTCTGCGTTAGCTTACATTAAAGAGTTATACAAAGGGCAATTTCAAAATGATGCAAAAGAAACCAATGAGTTGGTATTGAATACTGAAGTGTTTGATCCACTAGTTAATTTGCGGCTACTACGACTTGATAATGTGAAACTAGAGGGAAATTTGGGGAAGTTACCTTCGTCACTAAAATGGCTCCAGTGGAAAAGATGCACTCTTTCAAGTTTTTATTCTAATTATTATCCAAGTGAACTTGCCATACTTGACCTCTCAGAGAGCCAAATAGAGAGGATTGGAAGCCGGGAATGGACCTGGAGTCACAAAAAGGTATGCTTTATTCGTCATGCTGATGAAACACTAAGTAAACCATAGTGCTTGCATTTTTCATGTCTTAAGCTTTTACGTTTGTCACATATGTAATAAATTAATGTCAAGAACTTGCTGATGGTGCGTGATAACCTGGCGAAGAAGAAGCTAAAATTTCTCATCAGCTATGATCATTTCTTGTTATTAAAAGCAAAGTAGCATTAGATTACAGAGTTCCAAAAGGGAAATCATAATCACAGAACTTTGGTTCTATATAATTTGAATACCTGAATTATATCCTTTAGTTGATGAAAGTCCTGATATGGTCTCATTTCTTCAATCTGAAATATATTCTTTGACCATGTCTTTCTGAACTCTGCAGGCGGCCAACAAGTTGATAGTTATGAATATCTCTGATTGTCATAAAATAACAGCTATTCCCGATTTATCCATGCATAAAATGTTGGAAAAGTTGATAGCTGAGCGTTGCAGTAACTTGCAAAGGATTCACAGGACAATTGGTAATCTGAAAACTTTACGTCATTTAAATCTAAGAGATTGCCGCAACCTTGTTGAATTTCCAGGTGAGGTCTCTGGGCTGAAAAATCTTGAAAAGCTGATACTCTCGGGTTGCTCGAGATTGAAACATCTACCTGAAGATATAGGCAAGATGAAGTCTTTACAAGAACTTCTCTTAGATGAGACTGCTATAGAGAAGTTGCCTTCAAGTATATTTCGCTTAACGAGACTTGAAAGGCTAAGCTTAAACCACTGCTACTCATTGAAACAACTTCCCCGTTTATTAGGAAACTTAAGTGCTTTGAAGGAACTCTCTCTTAATGGTTCTGCTGTGGAAGAAATACCTGATTCTGTTAAACATTTGCAGAATCTTCATACACTAAGCTTAATTAGGTGTAAGTCGCTTGCTTCTCTTCCCCGTTCTGTTGGAGACCTCAAATCTTTGGCAAATCTCTGGTTATATGGAAGTGCAATAGAAAATATGCCAGAATCTATTGGTCGTCTGTATTATCTTAGGTCCTTATCACTTGGAAACTGTCAGTGTTTGACTGCATTGCCTGTTTCAATTAAGGGATTAGCTTCTTTGGTTGAGCTTCAAATAGATAAGGTTCCAATCCATCGTCTTCCGTATGTTGGAACCCTTAAATCACTGAAGACTCTCGAGATAAGGAACTGTGAGCGCCTGGGCTCGCTTCCCGACTCCATTGGAGAATTATTAGCTCTTAGAACAATGACTATTACTCGAAATGATGCCATGACAGAGCTGCCAGAATCAGTTGGGGAGTTGCAGAATCTTGTCATATTGAGATTGACCAAATGTAAGCGACTGTGCAAATTGCCAACTTCTATTGGGGAACTGAAGAACTTAGTACACTTGCTAATGGAGGAGACTGCAGTAACGGTATTACCTGAAACATTTGGGAAGCTATCGAGCTTAATGATTCTGAGGATGGGAAAGAAGCCTTTCTCTCAGGTAGACTCTGTTGAAAATTAGTATAAAAATTATATTTTGAATCCACATTTTCAAAAATTAAATTTTGGATACACCTGTGCAGGTACCACAAAGTAGTGAAATTACAGAAATAGCTACTTATGCTGAAAGGGAAACTGCACCTATTATGCTTCCTTCATCTTTCTCAGAGTTATCCTCATTAGAAAAACTTGATGCACGTGCATGGAGAATAGTTGGGAAAATACCTGATGATTTTGAGAAACTATCATATTTGGAGTTAATCAATCTTGGTCACAACGATTTTTCCTATCTGCCATCTAGTCTGAAAGGACTGTGTTTCTTGAAAAAGCTCTTAATTCCCCATTGCAAAAAGCTGAAAGCTCTTCCTCTTCTTCCTTCAAGTTTGCTCGAGATAAATGCTGCAAACTGTGGAGCACTAGAGAGTATACCTGATGTCTCAGAATTAAAGTTCTTGCGGGAGCTAAACCTTGCGAATTGCATGAGTTTGGTTGACATTCAAGGTGTTGAATGCTTGAGATCCTTAAAGATGCTACATATGGCTGGATGCAACGTCTCCTGTGCCTCTATTGTTAGAAGCAAACTTGATAAGGTACTGTATTCTCCTATATACTTTTTAGGTGTTTGATTGGCGTATTGTCTTGATGAACCTTCTTAGTAATTCAAAGATTGATAATAATTTCTAAAGGTTGGTTACACTATGATATGAAGTTTGAAGTCGAGATAAATGATAATTAAGAAGGAAACAGACTATTTGCCTAAAAATGAGGAAAATCGTGTAAACATTTTCAGAAATTTGTTTCCAGTCATACCAAAAACACTTGTTTCTTTCATTCAATTTCTTGCCACAACAGTTTACTTAATAAAAATGTTTTCACACTCAGGTTGCTGTGAAGAACTTGGATAATTTTAGTATTCCAGGCAATGAAATCCCAAGTTGGTTTACTCCAACCGAGGTGCATTTCACAAAGCACGAAAACAATGAAATCAAAGCAGTGATTATTGCCATAATTGTTTCTGTGAACTGTGCTGAACCAGATGATTTACGGGATGAATTGCCTGTCCTTGCTAATATCTTTGCAAAAATTGTTAGAGCAAATAGACCAGTATTTACTACTGGTATGTACTTGGCAGGAGTACCAACTACATCCAAGGATCAAGTTTATATATGCAGGTACCAAGATTATCATCAGTTAGTGTCTTTTCTCGAAGATGGTGATATGATACAGGTGGGCTTGGGCAACTTGCCCATTTCAGGGATTGAACTGAAGAAATATGGAATACATTTAGTGTATGAATATGATGATGATTATGAAGGTAATGAAGAATCATTGGATGAAAGCCAACAAACTGTATCAGAAAGATTAGCAAGGTTTTATGGGGCCTCTAACAGAGAGAGCAACATCTTCAGCTCGAACTCAGCTCAAGAAGACGGAGAAGGGGAAGGAACACACAACTTTTTCAGCTTTGTCAAGGAGATTTTCTGTGCTTTAAAGTACCTTTTCTTCAGGAGATTTTGAACCCCATGAACGCGGATTGTTCGTTTAAATGGATGTAATTGTGTTGAATATGTACGTCCATGTGATTGTTTATGCTGTGAACAGTAATGTATAGATTGTTATGCAGTGAATAATAATGCATTGAAAATCTGGAATTCTTGTAAAACAACAGCATTAACCTTTAGCTGTTTTTTACATGAATAGAAGTTACTCTTGTTAGCTTTTTGCTTCTACCTAATTCACAATTCTTTAACAAAAAATGGCTAATTTCTGCATCTTTCCTCTCCTAATTCCTTACGAGGGAATTAACGAAACCTCAAATCCACCAATATCAAGACTATTCGGGCATACTTAGCTTTTACGATTAACTAAATAAGGAGGTTTTTCATATGAAATACTTGTGTTCTTTACCACGGGACTAAATTTGGATTCGCGTCGGAAAAATTGGAGTTGTTACTTGGATAGTAGGAAAAGTAGGCCTCAAGTGGTGGCCCAAAGATTCCAAGTGAATATCTCTTGCCCTTTTTAAGCCTTTTAGGCAATTTGCCCCAAACTTGAATCTCAAAAACTTTAGACCAAGTCCTATAACTTTGCTTGTTATGAGTCCAATAAATGTTAAAGGAGAAAGCAAAGACAAAAGAGCCTACTTTCTCTTTAATTCACTTTGAAGAGAGTACCATCTTGGCCTTTACTTTCCTTTTCTATTTTTTTTTAAACTTAATTTATTTATTTTTTTGATAAAATATATTTGTTTGATTTTGCAACAAGTTTGAATGGAGCAAAGACCAAAACAGTGTTCACATCCCCCACTAAAGAATCTTATAATGAAAAGGACTAACACACAACTTTTCCTTTTTGCTTCCCTAAGTTTATTTTTATTTGTACACTCTACTAAAAATAAATATCTTATTTTACTTATTTTATATGGAAAATCAATAGACGATTTATCATTTTACCCTATTATTCATTTTCTAATATTTATATGACTTAATAATTATAAGGTGATAAAATAAAATTACTGTTTGATTTATTGTTTCTTATGTATTGCGGGAAACTCCTTGCCGAGGGCCTGTGCACCCCGGGGATTAGTCGGGCTCAAAGAGACTCAGACATCCGGTGCAAGTCAAAAAAAAATGTATGTTAAGTCAAACATGGTCAGAGTGAACACTTCTCTTCATGTAAAATTTACAAATCAAATCACTATCTGAGTACTATAAGCAGAACAACGAACATATTTCCGCTTTCTGAATTCTTATTGAGCGTAGCGAAATCAAAATTAATAATATAGTCAACGAAGTTTCCATCTTCAGATCCCACTTATGAGTTTATAAACATCGAGTAGATCATTATTATTGTTAAGGGTATACAATTATATTTATAGAATCTTATTATATAATGCTATTTTTCAGAAATAAAATCGAAAAGTGATCAATATACGCTATTTCATCCTTTTTATTCCTCTCAAATACCCTTCAAATAAGTGCATTTGCTTTTGGTTTTGGAATGCATGCCACTTCTTAAGCAAATCAATAAGTACAAATGTTTTTAAAAAAAGCTTCTTTATTTACAAGCAAAAGCTACTGAAAATTTGACAAGATTGACATAAGATTCCTACTCATATAAAAATGCATGGCTGCTAAAATATGCACTTACTGTTAAAAATTCTCCATTATCTTTTCTTCTTAAAATATCTTTACAATAATAAGTTTTCAAATAGTTTGAATCGTTAACAACGATAATTTACAGTATTTTTTATGTAATTTTAAAATATGTAAAAGAAAATTTAATTTTTTCTTGAACATTCTGGAGAGCAATTTGAGTATCCTCTGATCATTTTCTTTTGATTTTTCGTTATTTAAATCGTCTGTCTCCCATGTCTTTACTAGGCAACATGCAGAATAGCTGAGATCTGCCTGATTTCACATTAAACATTAATAAATTCAATTTTTGTATTTCAAATCAAGATAATCCTTTTAGGACGGAGAGATGTTACTATTTTTTTTAAAATCCATACAAGTTTTCTCATTATTCTGCATTATTCCGGCCAAATAATAATAATAATAATAATAATAATAATAATAATAATAATAATAATAATAATAATAATAATAATAATAATAATAATAATAATAATAATAATAATAATTAGCTACGAATTACATTGCAAATATTCTCTTAGCTAATAGAATTTTGTGATAATCTCTAGCTAAAAAAAAATAGTTACGTATTTTGCTGATTAGCTATAGAATTTATTCGTTATTAATTCCCTTTTTTAAATAATAAATAAATAGGTATTCCCATTTGTTGCTTTAAATGTATCACTCACACCTCTTTGTCAAAATATTTTACTTATTAATATATATACAAAATAAGTTAAAATTAAAATAATATATCGTTTAAAAAGCAATACAAAATTTAAGAACAGGAAATAAATCCTTATTAGAACTTACAACCTCAAATTAACCAAATTCATGTCATCTAACATAAAATTCTTTACCTAAAATTCTGCGTACGCCACTTATCGTAAGTTTTTTTGTTTCAAAAAAAAATTATCTAACAAAATGCTGGAAATTTCTGAAAATTCATCTGACAATATGTATAGAGATTTCCCTTTTTCAACAATTACATACAAGATTTTTTTTTTTCAAAAAAAAAAAACTCACAAACCTTAATCATCTAATTAGCCCTAATTTAATTTGTTTATGGCTTAATGTTGAGTTTTCCATTGGAAGCTTGACCTGGTGGCCTACGAGAACTCCGAGCTCTTCTGTTGAAAAAATTAAACATAAATAAATTTAGTTTAATACACATATAAAACTCATTTAACTATTGAAAAGATTTATTAATTGATTAATGTTTATAAGTAGAAATTATATTTTAATTATGTATTAAGAAATTCAATATATATATATAGGTAGAAGTGGAGCCTTAAGCCCTTATCAAAGGAATTAACTTATCATATATACCAGCAGTGTAAAGAATTCTCACTTATCGTAGATAGTTATCGATAATATAGGTCAAAAACCCATTTTGTATTAGAATTTTCTTTTTGTAAGTTTTATATCTCAATTATTGGTTTCTTTTTTCTTTTGTTATTTGAATTATTATCATTTATGTATTATAATACACCTAATTGAGTAGATGGTGATAGTTCATGATGTTGGAAAAAAACAACAACTGATAGTTGATCTAGTCAATGTCAAGATATATTTTAATACATAAATGATCGGTGATGGTTCAGATAACAAAAGATAAAAATGAATGGTTAAAGCGTGAAACTCACGAAAAAATAATCGCTCATATGTGTTTTTAACTATTAACTCTATATATTTCGATAACTAATCGTAGACACTTCATGGGCAACTAGCCCTAATTGTTTGTGTGCAGTGTTGAGGGATAATTAAATAAGTAATAATTAATGGTTCTAAAATGAGATATTCATATATTTCAATATGATATCAGAGCAGATAAAAAATTTTAAGTGTTATTTTTTATTATTATTTATTATAAAATATTAAAAAATATGTGTTTGGCGGTCGCTAACAATTTACTTATTTTTAGATGAATTGGTCACACGTATTTATATTTATATATAATATATGCAGAAGTTAAAATTATTTAAATAAAAGTATTCTTTTGATAGACAAAGATGTTAAATGATTTACATGTACAGTGATGAAATCTTTTTTAATGATAAAAGGAAAAAAAAAGCAAAAGGGAAAAAGAAAAGATGTCATTAAAAAGTTCATTAGGAGCCTCGTAAATTGCATAAAAATCAAAATGAAAAGGTAAATTAATTAGCTTTAATAATTAATTAAGTTTAATTATTCATTTATAATTATAAGAGAATAAATAAAGTAAAGTGAAAGACAACAAAACAGAATACAGATACTTTTTCTTTCTCTAAATAATTTTTTTTATTTAATTTATTCATTAATATAAAGTTACAAAACTTCAGTAAACAAAAAACTTTGAACAGAATCTAAGAGTGGAAGTACTTGATGTAACAGTTAGGCATGCAAACCCTACTACTTTTGTCTCAAAAATACATTTTTTATGGGCTCAATGTAAAATATAAAGACGGAATAAATATCTAAAAATGATTTTTAACTTGTTAGTTTGATTACAGGTGTGAAATTAGCAGGTTGGAAAAAAATTCAGACAGATTAAAATAAATTGAGTTAACGGATGATTAGAACAGATCAAAAGTTACTTGACCTGATTTGGACCGATCAAAATGGACTGTTTATATATGGATGTGTCAAAAAAATTTGAAATGAAATAGGTAAAAATTAAAAAAAAAAATTACTTTTCCAACCCGAGTCAATAAATGTTAGTTTGATTACGGGTGTTAAATCAGCAGGTTGGAAAAAATTCAGACTTATCAAAATAAATTGAGTTAATAAATGACTAGGACAGATCAAAAGTTACTTGAGCTGAATTTGAACCGATCAAAATGGACTGTTTATATATGGGTATGTCAAAAATTATTCGAACTGAAATAAGTAAAAATAAAAAAAAGTTCAAAATCTAACATGTTCTATTATTATTAATTTTAAATTATCCCTCATAACAAGTTGAATTAGGTCTTTTTCTTTTGGGAATTATATTAATATATGAAAAATTACATTCAAAACAAGAGATGAATTATTCCCAAAAAGGAAAAAAAGAAAAGAATAGATGGAATGAAGAAAAATAATTACTAGAAAAATATATAGTTTTTATGAGAGTTCTTTTTAATATTTATATGATAGAGTTATTACTTTCTTTGTTTTAAATAAAATTTATTTTGTTATAATTGGCACAATCTCTTGGAAGTCTTAAAATATATTATTTAATACATCAAATGCTTATTAGACAATCATATTTTATAATTTATAACTAGAACTTTATTATATACAAAATCAAATTGTTATTGTTTAAAAAACATGCCATTACATGCAACTCCTTATACTAATTAATACTGATTGAGAACATAGAAAACCTGGTAAACATGTTAAATTATATTAATAATATAAAAATTTATATGATTTTTATATATAAGATAGATCATTATAACTATATAAGACGCGATTTGTGGGACTATATACATGTATAATAATTATGGTTTTTGATAATATATATCGTCGATGTATTCTTTTTACACTATCAAGTCATTTAATGAAAATTTGTAATTCTAAAAATAATGGTTAAAAAGTACTTCAACTATCACTTCTTTGGCGAGTAATTTCACACTCAAACTATCAGTCATTCCCTTTTCCTAATTGAACTGTCATCACTATATAGCTATAAAACACACCTCAACAATTATCAGGTGTTTTCTTTTTCTATTTGTACGGGAAACAACCTTTCTACTTCTTACGAGGTAGTGAGAAGGTCTGCGTACATTTCTACCTTCCCCAGACCCCACTTGTGGGATTCAACTGGGTATGTTGTTGTTGTTTCTTTTTCTATTTGTACTATGATGATAGTCCACGTAGAAAATGAAAACACCTGATAGTTAAGTTGTGTTTTAGAACTACATAGACGATGATAATTTTGGTATGCAAAGGGAACAATTGATGTGTAGTTTTTGTGTGTGTAATTCGTAAAAACACTATAGTTCAGATGTGTCTTTGACCATTAACTTTATAAATTATCTATTTACGACAGGTAAAGATAACCTGATAATGTACTGAACAAATAAAATATGAGAAAAAAATTAAGTAGAAAGCTGCATAAAGAAATAAAGTAAAGACAAACCTGTTGTGGATTGGATCAGGACCATTAGGAACTCTTCTTTTACTCACCAAATTGAAATCAATCTTTGGATGAACATGACTAGTACTTCTCTTATGTGTTTTTTTCATTACTACTTTGCTATTCTTCATAACTTGATGAACATAATTCATTCTTGTACCTCCATTTTCAAGTACTTCAACCAACAATAACCAACCAAATACTAGAAGAACAAAAAAACCCAAAAACCCCTTAGAGAACTTTCTAATGTTATCCATATATATGAAAGTTTGAAAATAAACTTCTAGCCCTCTATTGAGGGAAAGAAGAGTAAATCAAACTAGTTATGTTTTTACAATGATTAGGTTTCTTGTGAAGTGAGGGAATAAATGGAAGAATATTAGTTAGGGAAAGAAAGAAAAGAGAAGCCAAAGTATTAAGTTTGGCTTTGGATTTGGATTTTACTACTTGGGGCTAAGGGGTGGTTGGTTTTCTTTATAGGTTGGAGTGATTCTATTACTTTCTTGAAGCTAGAGGAGGTGGGGTGAGATGGGGCGCGGGTCCAGCGTAATTTTAATAAGTTTAAATGAATTCAGTAACTTTTGATATAAAAATATAAATATATATACGAAAAATCACTAAAATTTTACTAGCAAATACGAAATTCTAAACTCATGATTCCAAAAAATCTTATACATTTAGTGGTGTAAATCTAAAAAGTGAATCCATCAAATTTAAATTTTAGATCGAATTCACTTTTGGATAGAATTTATCATACATAGCTTATTTATTCTTGCTTTTTCAAATATGTACCGATAACTTATTTTTTTGAATTGGGGTTTTCTCTATTCCAAAAAGTATAGTTAAAATCCGTATACAAGAGCAGAGCCACCTTATTGTTGGGGATTCAAATGAACCCTCTTCGATAAAAGATTATACTATTTATACAGTGTTAAAATTATTTTTTAAGTATATATATAGTAGATGTTGAACTCCTTCCAGCTAATTTGCGTGTTTGTTTTTTCAGATTCTGAACTCCCTTAATTGAAATTTTGGCTCTGTCACTATCTGTATATTTCTTTCTCTTCGGACCCCACTAAATATGTTATTGTTGGTTTTGAACGTGACATGAAGGGAACCAATTGCTTTATACTATGGTATAATAAGGCTTCTATACCACAATCTTTTTTATTTATTTTATTTTATTTGGTGGTTGCTTTTTTGCTTTGTTGGGTTTTGTGTATTTTCATGCACTATACATGATACAATATATACCATCAGCATGCCTTACTATAATTCCTTACGTACGTTAAATTGATAACTAGATTCTGTGGCAAAATATCCTACTTATATACTGCGGAGGATACGCGGCACATGAACTCGAGGTCATTTTCTAAAATTAGATATTTTATGTATATTATTCAAATTGATATAATGTTATCTGTTGACGTTCATGTCATAAGAAGATTAAATGACTCATTTAGTTGAATGTTGAGTTATTTATCTAGAGGATTAGGTGTCAATTGCTTTCTGTTTTCGTGATACATTCATGTTCTAAAAATTTTGAATTCGTCTCTACTTATATGTTATATACACATAATAATATATTCTGTAATCTCGCTATTGCAATCCAGGATGAGGTATTTGTACGCAGTCTTACTGCTATCTTTTGAAGGTAGAGAAACTATTTTTGATTAATATACGAGTATTCAGTATTTTATTCCCCTTTTTGGGGTCTCTTATATATATACACACACCTTAGAGTTGGGTGTTTTGGGTGGGGTGGTCAAGTTGTTATCATTAACTAGGACAAAGTACAAAAAAGAAAAAAGATATTAGATGTTGGAATACAATAATATCACTCTTTGTTTGACAAGTTGTTAGATTGCAAAAATCTAGCTATAATTATAGTTAATCTAGCGTAAATTGCGAAAGGATATTTTTGAACTATTTAAATAACAATACGCATTATCGAGTTACGTTTGCGCTAAAAATAATATAGAGGGAAAATTATCCAATTTTGAATGATAGATTGGCCAAGAATGATGACTTCTTGAATTCTCTTAAGCTATCAAGTAATGTCAAATTTGGAAATTACACTTCAAATAATTAATAAGGCTGCTTTGAGCTTTAGATCTGTACTTCCAAGTAAAGTATATATAGCCTTTATTTTACACCAATGCCAACTTATAAAGCTAACTTTTGACCACAAAAATCTTCTTGCTAGGATAGTTTGACCACAAATTTCATTTTACTTGTTTTTTATGTGAAATATAGATTTTCTTTTTCTATTTTAACAAATTAAGAGATATTTATATTTCTCAATATTACGTTTGTTATTAAATAACTACATAAAGTATTACTGTCAAACTTAAAATTTCAAAGTGTAACCAAAAGGGCAATTTAATGAGATATATGTAACCCATCTTTAGATAGAAATATCACATCAGTGAAACACAAGAAGATACTGAGTTTATAAGTAAACAGACCTTATCTACTAGTGATGCATTTCAAAATCGTGCAGATCTAGGTTCAAAGCGGACAATATCACTAGTGAGCTGGGCCGTTACAGATGATATCAAAGTAGCAGCCTTATCGATATAGGTCAGAGTTTAACTGAGTTTAGGCAAATCTCAGTGAGGTGGGGGCAAACCTCTAGACGAATCCCATACGATGGGGCAAACCTCAGCGAGGACGCTGAGTCCATAGAAGGGGTGTATGTAACAACCCATCTTTAGATAGAAGTTCCACATCGGCAAAACACAAGAGAGATACTGGGTATATAAGTAAATGTGCCTTATCTATTAGTGACGTATTCTAAACCGCGGGTCTAGGCCCAAAACAGACAATATCACTAGCAGACTGGGCTAATTTTTTAAAATTAATTTGGGCTCATGGCCCATATTATTGCTTAAATATTAATAAAGACCATACATAAACGGAATCAGATGGCCCAAAGCCCAGTCCATATGAAAAGAAGATCTCTATAATATAGGGTTTCCTAAGTGTGACTCTCGATCTACTCGGCATACTTCCTTCTTCCAGAAGATATTTGAGACTGTTCCTCTCAATGACGACAAATTCCTCCTCTTGCTCTGGGTGATAAACATCCTCCATTGTTGTTATTCTCGTGCTGATGCATTGAGCCGTTACAATATATACTTTTAATAAATAGTTTTAAAAGAGATTGAAGTATCAAGTCAACAAAGACTAAGCAAAAAAGAACGAACAGAGTACTACTTATCCAACTACCATTTATATATTTCATTCTTGAAGATGGCAATTAAAGCTGTAAATACGGGTTGATCTATCCTATTTGGGCTAGCGCATACAAACTTTGAAATTTGATGAGATAAGTCAAGCTGACACTTTTTTCCATAGGCCAAAAAATAGCTAGCCTAACTCATTTGTATGTGTGGTGTGGATCTTGTGGGGCCAATAACTTACCCTTTTTAAAATTATATTTTTTTAATAATTTTTTAAATTAAATTATAATTTTAAATAATAATATAAATATCTACAGAACAATATTGCATGGTATTAGTGTTACTGATACATATTATAAAATAATAATTTGTATCTAAATTTTTAATATTTAAAATTTTAAATGGACTTTGAGTTTATTTTTTAATACTCTATTTTATTTTTATTTTTTATTCGATTCACGAGCCGACCCAACTCATATTGCTCAAGCCCCACAGATCAACAGACTTATTGAATCTCGACTAAAAAGCCTATTATGTAGATGGGCTTCAAAAATCTTTGTCCAATTTTGTTATATCACAAATTAGGTCAGGTCGGCCTAATCCATGTTGACGACGCTAATAGTAATGTATGAGGATCTAGTAGGGCAGCTTAATTGCCTACTTAGAGAACTAATGAAATGGGGAGAGGTTGATGAAGATGCGGATTAGGAGGAATAGTGGAGATGTAATCAGTAAGTAAAATAAGCTACTAAAAGAGAGTGGATAAATATGCCCACTCACTCTACCCTATCAACTAGAAAATAGCAAACAACTTCCTGTAAATCAACTAAACAACACTATTTTTTACTAGCTAAAAACTAGGAACTAAATTGATTACTTTGAAGCATTAATCAACACTCTCCCTTGCTTCAACGTTTGTCACTTTCATTTGTTGTAACTTGAAGTACTCATGCTTCCCAACTGAAAGTGTTTTGGTTAGAATATCACCAACTTGTTCATATGTGCCGCAATGCTTCAACACAATATTTGTATTTATAACAAGATATCGTATGAAGTGGTACCAAATGTCAACATGCTTTGTCCTGCTGTGAAATGTCAATTTTTTTTTGTCATTGTAATAGTTGCTTTGTTGTCATAGAAAATTTTGATTGCCGTAGCTTGCACCTCAAAAACATCAGCAAGCAACCTTTTCAGCCAGAATGCTTGACAGAAAGATGCAATGACTACAATATACTCTACTTCGAATGACGATAAGGTCATAATTTCTTGCTTTTTTGAACTTCAGGATATAACACCTGAACCAAGGGAAAATACATATCCAGAAGTACTTTTCCTGTCATTCAAATACCCTAAGTAATCACTGTCAATAAAATCAAATAATCTAAAATATGATATTTTAGAGTACTATATTCCAAAATCAGTAATTCCAGCAATATATCGCAAATTTTACTTTGCTACTCTAAAGTGATGCTTTGTTGGATTATGCATGAATCTGGAAATCACACTAATGAAAAATGCTATATCTGGACTTGTGTGCGATAAATAATTCAGACCATCAACTATGCTTCTAAAGCATAGAGCATCTGTCAATCCCGTACCATCATTAGATATAAGCTTTTCATTTACAATAATAGGTGTAGAAGCTATCTTATACCCCAACATGTTAAATCTCCTAAGAAGATTTGTTGCATTTTTTTTGCGGGATAAAAATGTCATCTAAACTTGATTAGTCTCAAGACCAAAAAATATTGCAACAACCCCAAGTCTATCATTTCAAAATTTTTTCATCATGATAGACTTAAATTCAGTAGTTGGGTTTGGGGGTGGGGGTGTGGATGATAGAATAAGTGAGAAAAATATTTTTAAATTTCATTTTTAAAAAATAATTATTTAAAAAAATAATATTTTTTTGGAGAATATTTATACTTTAATCTTCGACGTTTAATTAATATTAATAGTTTATTTAATTTTTGTCAATTAGAATATTTTATTCACGTGGCATGCCATGTGACAAGGTTTTTTTAAATAAAAAAGAGAGTATATTACACACACTGAGGTGTATTTTCAAACTAAAATATGATAGTTTAGGTATGAAACTCATACTCTCAATACTAACTGTGAAGACACTTAGAAATATTGTTTGGATTTTTTGCCCTTCATTATAATAGACAAAATCGTCTTTTTACTATTTTTCTCAATTTATTATTTAATCTTTTATTTATTTAGTTTCAAGATTCACTTGGATTAGAATTCTTTGTATTGAGAATCTATTTTTTTGATTTAGGACTATTCTATGTAAATAATTAACTAAAATATTGACTATCAAGTATTTTGTTATTAAAAGTATGTCATATAATAAATTTAATAGAAAAAATCATGTTGGAAAATTAAATTACTCCTCTTATATTTAGAAATCTTTTGTTATACTAAATTTTAGTCAGTTAATTATCTAATAACTAATTATTCAACTCTAAATTATTCCTTTATATATTCAAAAACTATTAACATATCTATATTATAAGCAATTGAATTGATTTTTTCATCTTTATTGTTTCACAGTAAACTAAATCATTATATCAAACTAATAGCACGTACATCTAAAATAAACAAAGATAATAAATACATAATGAATGAATGTTATTTGTGCGAACCCGAATCACGCCCAAAATTCCCATAAAAAGTTTTTAGCACATGGAATTAATGCTCATCTAGACTAGAGTAGGTATATCAATGTGTAATTATCATCGCTAAAAAACAAAAAAATTAGCGAAGAATAAAATTTCATAGTTAAACAGTAAAAAATTTCATGTTGATTTCATTCGGTTACAAATTAACTATTAATTATTTTAAAAAACTTAATTAATTAATTAAAAAATATTTTAATAATGAATTAATTAGAAATTACGGATAAATTCTGTAGCTTATTTTATATTTGGTTGTAGTGTATTTTTAATATTATTATACAGTTATATGCCTCAAATCACTTCAAAGTCTTGAACCACTCTTAGTTGTTGACAGTTAATTCAATCTTTAAATGGATTATACGCTCCCTTTCACTATAGAATATTAATATATGCACATAAGACAATTATGTTGCGCAAGTCAGAAGCGAAGCTAAAATTTTAAAATTTAAGTTTCTGAATAACAATCTAACTTAAATTTTGAATTTAAATTATGTAGATATATAGTAAATTTTTTAATATATAAAAATTTAGACTAAAATTATTGAGTTCTATCGAATCTCGTAACTTTTTGAACTCCGTCCCTAGCACTAGCTAGCTAGTGTATGGGAATATGGCACACCTTTTGAATAAAGGCACATTTGCATTTTGTCCCATGCAATGCATATCTTATCTAACACCAAATTAATAAAAACATTGAAACAAACATATTTTTTAAAAAAATAAAAGAAAGGTGTAGTGTTGGAGAATCAAATTCTTCTCTATGTCTGCGCAATGGCTTCAATCTCAAGTTTAAAAAAGCACAATATATAGCACCTTAACACAATAAAGATTTACTTCAAAACCATACCTAAATACTACTACAACAACAATCATTACTAGGAATAACGTTTTTTAAATTTCACCGCGAATTAGTGAGAAATTTGTGATATAAAACATGATTTTTCTATTTGTTTTTCATCGAATCAGATCACTGGGAAAATGTATGGCGAGAAACAGATTCTCACTAAAGTAATAGGGAAATTCCTAATTTTTCTGTGTGAAAACAATACCATTTTTTCTTTTTTGATCACTGATTCAATCAAAATATTTATCGGAATAACCACTGAATATTTTTCAATGGAAAATTTTAGTGGGAAAATGGATCGGAGATGTTTTAGTAGTAACATAGCAACAAAAAATCCAGTATAATCTCACATGTGGAGTTAGGGAGGGTAAGATGTATGTCACCTCCAAATACTTGATGGGGTAGAACTGTTATTTCTGATTCATGACCCTCGACAACCCTCCTCCATTATTTGGAATTGAAATCACTAGTAATTTGAACGAGCTAAATACACTTCTTCTTCTTTTGTCCCACACAAATTACAATTTATCTTGCTTAAGGTTTATTAAGCTTGAACTCAAAATTTTTAATTAAGAGTAAAAAGATCGTATCTATCCCACTACAAATCGTAACCTTGTTGATGCTAAATAAATACATTTCTTCTCCTCGTGTCAAATCATAATTCTTCTTTTTTATGAGATCTGTGATTACACTTTAAAATTCACGGGGATAGAGTTATGTAACATCACTTCAAGTGATTCCACATTACTTTACCAGGATTTTTTTGTTAGATCTATACATAATACTACATATATAAATGGTAATATTTTTCTAAAAAAATACTTATGGCTTAAAAGATAATACAAAATAATTACGGATTACTTTGATTAAGAAAGATAAGATAAATAAATATGTAATACTTCTAAGTAAATTATCTTCTTGTGCTAAAATATATAATACTTATGAAGTAAACTATCACTATGCTTATAAGATAAATAAATTACAAAGATTTCCACACTTAGATTGCAATATTTGCTTGGGTTTTGTCACGCCCCGAGAGAGTATCCTAGACGTGACCGGTACTCAGAGACTATTGTTAGTCCGCAAGCGAACTACTTGGTCTCATCACATTCATTCACTCAACGTTCATAGCAATTCAGCTGAAGACTAAAGATAATAAATGGTGGAAGTCTCAAAATATATAAGTAAAATAGACTAGTCTAAAAAAAGCTAGCTCAACAGAATCTCAACTCAACAACTCGACTCTAGTCTATGAAGCCTCTATCATAATCAATTGGTGCCAATGACAGACCCATGGCTACCTCAAAACAAAATAAAGCTAAATCAAGTATAACTCTCGAAAGCTAGATGAAAATAAAATAATGATCCTCCGAAGTAAAGAAGGCTCACCAATTCTATTGACTGCGATAGATCCTCAACGATGCACCTATTGACGATTTCTAGTACCTGCCTCTACATCATGAAATGATGCAGTCTAAATGGAAATCAGTACGTGGAATATACGAGTATGTAAAATGGCTGAATGAAACAGATATAGGCAAAATAATATTGAACAACATCAACTCAGAAGATACTCAATCAAAATGTCAGATGTGTAATACCCACAACTATCTTCATAGGATCCAAATTTTTTTGTCGTAAGTATATAAGCTTGAACCTAGTGATGTCCTACATGTACCTATACTTTAAGGCTCATTCTTATATGTTTGAAGAGTATTAGAAGTGGATTAGGTTCATAAGAGACTACTAATACTTAGTCGAGTTCAAAACTTCCCTATAAATTGAGTTTCTACTGTTGGATTATGCAAGGGTCAATTTGAAATGATCATAACTCTTATCACACAAATAATTAGATGTCTCATGACCTACCAACTGAAAGCTCTTTGAATTAGCTTTCCAACGCAACTAGTTTCACCTCCTTTGGAGTTTGGAGTCAAAAGTTATGGCCGTTTTACTGAAGAGTGCCAGAGCAGAGTGATATTACGAAACCCCTTTACGGGTCGTAGAATGAAGTACGACCCGTCTACTAACTCGTGGGAAAAATTCCTGAAACTTCAATTTTTGGTCCCAGACTTTACGAACCCATCTACGGGTCTAAGAACCTTCTACGAGCTGTAGAATGGACTCGTAAAAGTGAACTAGAGACCCTAAAATTGGGCCAAAATTTTACGGAAGGGTCCATACAGGCCGTGGAACTTTCTACACGCTGTAAATGGGTCCGTATACGACTTTTGACAGCTTTTTAAGAAAGGTTATTTTGGTCTTTTCTCACTCTTTTAAAGACAAAACTCGATGTTATTACACCTATATAAGCCCCTAAACGTAACCATTCAGTCTTTTTACGTTCAAAACATAATCCAGAACTTTAAACAAGATTCCAAGAGGAGAAAAGCTAGGGTTTCAAGAGCATTCAACCATTCTTCCAAAACTCTAAATCTCACAGGTATGTAAGGTTACTCATAGTGTTGGATTGAGTTCATCCATGCACCCCACATGTTGATTTGTTGAAATTGAGTTGAGCGGAGTTTTACCCTAAATTCTTGAATTAAATTTCTGAGTTTTCTATTGTTTTAATGAGTTCCTTGTATACAAAAATATCTTGATCATGTTCTTGAAGTTGAGTATTTGATTGGTTGTATGTCATGTCTTCATTCACATGAACCCTAATTGAGGAATTTGTTTGATTTTTACGTATTATTCCAAACTGAGATTGATGGTCATATTGAGCATGATAAACATAGATGATTTTTGAGCATATTTTAGTGAGTCTTCATGAATAGGAGTTTTAAGCATAAATAATGGTTTGAGAAAGAGTCTTGATGATATATAAAGATTTCTTTTTTTAGCACATTTTTAAAAGAATGCATCTGATGTTTTGAGGAAGTATTTTGATGATGATGTAAAAGATTTTCAAAATATATTTATTGATAAAAGATGATGTTGGTATTGGTATTTGAAATGAAGTTGATGTTCAAATTTAAGTCCAATAAGACTTGATGAGATGTTTTGAGTAAATTATTCACTTGATGAGTACGAGTACATATTTTTGGGAGTAGTATTGAGCACCGAGTTGGGTAAGAGGAGAACACCCCAGAACTACGTTATCCGTGTAGGATAATCGTGCAATTAACTCTAGTACCTCTTGTCAAAAACGATGGACAAGGCTTGAGGATTCGAAAGCAGAGGTGAGCGTTCTTACCTTGGCAAGTATTGGACGGGAGAGCAACAGCACTGCGAATTATTTTGGGACCAAGTCTAATTGTAACTCCGCGTCAGGTCCGCGTCGCGGGCCTGTCGCATACTCTTACTGAAAATCATTTTCGCGTGGAAAAATTATCTTTTGATCCAGTTGCTCTAGAAATCAACCGAGTCCATTTTCCCATACAATTTTTCGTGTTAATCGAATTTTTGCCCTCGGATTTGTCATCGGAGTTTGGGAAGATGTGTTATGCGCACATCTCTCATTTAGGGATATTTTTAGTAATTTTATCGAGTGTTACAGTTTTTGTCGTAATTTTTTTATGTTATAATTTTTTTCTTAATGGAAGTATAACATATTTGTCATAGTTGATTTGTTTATCACTAAAAAGAAAATATTATAAAATTTGTATATTTAGCTAATCCACTTTTTGGAGGAAAATATTTTGGACTATCATAAATTAAGGTTACTTTTATTTTTTCATAGTCCTAAAGGTACTTAAGTGTAATGATAGAGTTAGGATTTTCTTTAAGAGGGTTTAAAATTTTAAAAAGTAGACATATGAACTAATCGAAAGGGGTTCGATATCTATTATATATACATAAAAATTATTTTAATCATATATAAATAGTATAATTTTTCACCCAAACTCCCTTATTACTATGTGGCTCCGCCACTGCTTAAGAGTCTTGTTTCGAGAGAAAAAAAGTGAGATATATAAGTGTTAGGTAAGTCAATTGACTAAATTACGTTAAGTTATTATGTCTCATTTAATATATTCTTTTTACTGATTTGTCGTTGTTTAAGATTCTATTAGTTTTTGCGTGACATCTCATTATTTCTCTTATCATCCTAGTTTTTGCTGGACAAAAAAAATATTTCTTAATTGGTGATCAACAAATTTATTATCTTTTACCATCACTTTATTATATATATATATATATAGGTATATAATTTGGAGTATCATTCCCTTTCCTACTAGAAGCAAGGACCATTCTTTAAGTTGGAAATTTATGTTTGAAGAGTCAATTGATTATGAATCTGTGCTTTGGAATATAATATTTTGGATGTCTTCATTATTGCTTCACTAATCACTATTAGTGTCATTAAGCAGAATAAAAGGGACATAAATATTCCCTAATGCTTAAATACATTATCCAGAAAAAAAAATTTATTAATTACATATGATTGCCTGAGGTATTTTAACAATTTTCATCACCAAATAAAATTTCACTAGGTTGTTTTGCCACTTGATGAAATCTGTATTATACCTCGAGAATAGAAAATTAGAATATATTCTTCATAATAATATATGAAAGTTGAAAGTTACAGAATGAAGATATTGTGATGAATGTGTCGATATACTAGAATAGATATGATTAGAAATGAAGATATTCTCTGGACAAATGGAATTGGTTTTGGTCGAGGACAAAATGAGAGAAGCGAGACTGAAATAGTTTGGACATGTGAAGATGAGAGGTCTACATGTCCTTATGCTAAGGTGTGATAGACTGGCTGGCTATGGATGATTTCAGGACAAGTCGTTGTTGACCAAGAAAGTATTGAAAAGAGGTGATTATATAGGACGTGGTGCAATTTTAGCTTACCAAGGACACAATCATACATAGTGTGTTGTCTTGTTATCCGTCCATAATAGTAGTTGTAGCATTGGTCACGTCGTTTTTTGTCCTTCAATTTCTGTTATTCTTTACTGTTTCTTGTACTTCGACTATCATATTAATTTGCTGTAGTTATTGTCATGACACTATCTGTTGTTTTTATTATTATAAATTTATTATATCTTGTACTTTAATAACTTCTTTTTTCTTGATTGTTTTTTACTATTTTTCTCTTAAGTCGACGGTCTATCCAAAATAATTTTTCGAATTTTATGATAGAAATAAGATATGTTTACACTCTACTCTCTAACTTAATATGTTGTTATTAATAATATATATTATTAACTCACTTGCAATGATGATACTCTATGGGTGTGTTTGTTATGAAGGAAATAGAACATATTTTCTTGGAAAACAAGTTGGCTTCTAACTTATTATATTTGATTGATGAGTGAAAAATATTTTCTATTATTTGATCGGTGAATGGAAATTTTTTAAAAATATCATTTTATTTTTGGCTATAGAATAAAAAATTATTTATTAGAAGCAGTTTCTAACATGAAAATCAACTCCATTAATTACTTCGGAACCCGACCTCAACACTCAAAGTTTCCAATTGAAATTTATTTTTTAAAAAATATTTTTTTTTTGGGGGGGGGGGGGGGGGGGAGGGGTTGGTAGGGAGGTATGGGGTATGCATGGGGTAAAAAAAAATTGAAGTATTTTTCAAAAATAAATTTCAAATTTTTTTGGGGAGGGATGGGATAAGAAAAAAACATTGTAATTTGAGGTTGGATGAGAGTTTTCAAAAATATTTTCCTTAATTTTTGGAGGGAAGTCATCTTCCTTAGATTTGAGAAAAATAAGTTGATTTGAAAAACATTTCCGAAAACATTTAGACAAACCAAATGTTAGAATGAATTGGTTTTGATGCTTTGACAAACTCTAAGATGAGACCTGATCTCATCTTAGAGTAAGCACGTATATAGTTGATAGTGACATATAGAGGTGGGTTCGATTTTTGCGGTTCAGTTTTTTCCTAAAACCAAAGACAGAACGGAAGGTAATTTGGCGGTTCGGTTCGGTTCGATTTTGCCAAAAAAAAAAAGTAAACCATTGGTTTTTCGGTTCGGTTTTTTCGATTTTTTTATTTTTAAAAATAATTTTTTAAAGTAAAATAATATGTTGGGTAGAGACATATCATCGTATAGATATGCTAAACAATTGGTAAAGAGTAAAGTTTGGATTAGTACAATTATCACAATATAAGAACTACAGTTATCACCAAGAAAATTGCAAACATATGTTCTAGAAAAACAAATATCAAATACTCCTTGGAAGGTTCAAGTCAATTGTGTGTAGTCAAAAGAAATTATCAAACAATTATCAAATACTCCTTGGAGTATCAATTAGTTGCAGGTGACAGTAGCCAAAGACTTCTCCTTGGAAGCTTCAAATCTATATCTCTTTGGTGCAACAAGAAAGACTTTCCTTCTTAGTCATCTAGCCTATAAAGTATAAACGACGTAGTATAGCAAAATTGGTTTTTGACGGTTCGGTTCGATTTTAGAAGACCAAAATCGAAAATGCACAGAATCGGTTCGGTTTGATTTTTTGTGTTCGGTTTTGATTTTTTATGGTGCAGTTTTTTTTGGTATTTTTCGATTGGTTTCGATTCGGTTGGGTTTTCGATTTTACGGACCCACCCCTAGTGACATATGTCTGCAAATAACTTTTTCAGAAGATGCTCAAGTATTCTTAATGGGGCAGGTTTGCTGGCCAATGATATTGGGCCAAATGGTGCAGTCTAGTGTGTGGTCTCAGTGGTCCCAAAAGTTTGTTATTTCACAATTAGTGACTTAGATATATATTGTGAATTAACAAGAGATAAGACCATCCACATCAATATATTCACAACCAAAAAATTCATCTTCTTCATCTGGAAATACTTTGCAGAAAACAACAATGGCATCTGTTCATGAAGCATTCTTTTATTGTTTTTTTTAGATGTTGTTTCCCTGCTCTTAACAAACACACCCATAGAGTATCATCATTGCAAGACCCTAATACTTTGGTGTTGTTTGTTTTTAGGGTCTGTATTAGTGAGGTTATGCTCGTGTTCTTAGCTTTGGGTAGCTAGGACGTGGTGGAGTTGACTTACTTGTAAAGGGAAAAGGGGCGTGTGGATCAATTCTCAAGATTGTAAGGGGTTGCAACAATCATTTTGCTCTTTCAAGATTAGTGAAGCTTTGAGTTGAAATCTTGTGGATCAGGTAGTGATTTTACCACTCTTGAGCAAAATGGTTTCCACTATAAGTTTGTTGTGTTCTTATTTTCTGTCTTTCTTCTGTCATTTGCGTTAAGGAACCTGGTTCCTTGTTAGAGTAAAAGTGCGCACAATCCAACAACAAACATAAAAAAAAATTAAAAATATTTTTTAAAAAACAAAAGTATTTTTCTTCCTACCAAACACACCTTATATCTCATGATTTTTCCTGGACAAACTAACCAGTATTTACTTGGGTATCTTTGGTAATTGGTACGGATGAAATAATTTTTACAAAGTATTTTTATATTTTTTCATATTTAAATATTTTAAAGGAAAAACTAATTTATAAAATTAAGAAAATGACTTTTCTAAAAATAAAAAAATCAAGTTTTATGAGCGGCATTGTACATTGATTGTCTAGTTATCCCTTCTACGCGCACCCACTATGGCAACACCGCATCCTTAATTCCCTCGTCCACGACCTCCACTCCCACCCCCCCACCCCCACTTCTCAACCTCCAACTCACACCACCTTCATCCTATATATCCTCCACTCCATCTCTATATAGTATTTGCCTAAATTATATATTTAATATTATTGAAATAATATTTTTAGCACTTATTTATTAAATATCAAAAATTAAATTAAAAAAATTACTTGTCTAAAAATATTTCTCTTTGTGCCAAACACACCCTTATACGGAAATCGATTATTATATTTTATATTATATAAAAAGAAAAAGGATTAACAAGTTCACTATTTCTTGCATCAATCATTGTAGAGCATGTCTCCATTATGTTTGTATTGAATGGGCTTTAAAAATATTATTTCCTCCGTTTTCTATTAATTATTTATTTTTTATTGGTCGTTTTAGAAATTATAAATACGAATAATTTTACTAATTATCCATTATGAAACTTTTTTTTGAAATTTTATAAATTAGTTTATAATATTTATTTTTTTAAAAAAAAGGAATAATTGTATGAATAAAATTTTTTAAAAAATAATTAATTATCCTAATTTTATTAATTGCTAAGTAATTTGGATCAATTATTTATAATAAGATGGACAACGAATATATATTTTTTTTAAAAAAAATTCTTATCCTCTTCTGTTGATTCGTAAAAAACAACTTTAAGAATTGTCCCCTCTTCCAAAATTCGACTACATTTTAAGGGCTTAAAAGTAAGAAGAAATAAGGAACATTTTACTAAAGGTGACCTTATTAGATTCTATGCTAATCCAAACCAATTATATTGTATTAGTAAGGAATAACATAAATATGCACTTTGATGTCTAATCAATCTCCTACTTAAAAAGCATTCTCTTAATATAAAATAAATCAAATCAATAATAGTTGGTTTTTACGATTTTTTTAGATTTTTCAAATTTCTTTCAGGTTCGATATGAATCGTCTATGACAATAGTAGGATAATCAGATTCAATTATCTCAAGACATATTAACTCATCAACAATCAATAATAGTCACATTAAAAATTACTTCCTTTGTCTCAATTTATATGACTCACTTTTCTTTTTAGTCAGTCTAAAAAAAAATGACATATTTCTATATTTAGTAACAATTTGACTTTGAAATACCCCTTCTTTATCAAATGATTTACAGCCACACAAATATTTACCACTTATTTAGATTGCAAATTTCAAAAATCATACTTTTTTTAAAAAAAAAAAAATCTATACCAAGTCAAAATTAATTCTTATAAAATAGGATGAAAGGTGTGGTAAATAAAGCCCAAACAAAATTGATGTTTAGTTCACTTTTAAGTAGTAAGCCCAAATCAAATTGGTGGCAAGCAAAAGCATACCATGATACCAACTTATTTTACAATTATTTTTGTTAGTGCAGACGACACAAATTACACTAGTTTAGAATTTAATTACATATTTTTTTTTATAATTTTTTAAATTACTATTCATATCAAATTTCACTTCTCAGATACGTGTCTCTAACACCTTTAGATACATGTATTTTTTATACATAAGTTTAAAATTAGATATAATTTATTTCAAACACACTATATCCTAGTGGATTCACATATATTTTAGATACTCTAAATCTCCCACTCTCTCTTGTCCCCCCCTCTCTCTATGTATCTATATTTCAGAATATATATGAAATGTATCTGGTATCCCAGATACATGTATCTAGTATAACCTACATGTATATGGGATCTGTCGCCCATTGCACTCGCTTCCCGGCCTCCTATATCGCTCATCTCTGTCTCTTCTTTCGCTCGCTTTCTTCCTCTCTTGCTTGTTTCTCTCCCTATGTTTCTAGATTTTAAAGTGTATTTAATAGCAAAAATACATGTATTTATGTGTATCTGACTTGAAGGGTTGTATGAAATTATTAATTAGTAAAATAATATGTTTTGAACTATAGAGAGAAGTAACAAATATATAGAAATATTTGTGTAATTAGATGATTTGATTTTTTAGATCTTAATGTCATATATGGGTAGTGGGCTTAAATTGTGAGCCCAAATTTGATGTTAAAAACTAAAAGAAAATTTATATAAAAACTAGCAAATAAGTAAGATTACCATATTCTACAAATATTTAAATTACAAAATTTGTAATATATACCTTGTAAATAAGTAAAAGATAAATATTTTAGACATGTTTTTTTCCCTACAAATGAGGTAACTAGTTATATTTCTTCTTTAATTTATGTAGACTAAATATGAATAATATTTAATGAATCTTATAAATGCCTCTCTCTTCACCTTATAATATTTATCCTTCACTCATTTATAAGAATACCAAGAATGCCTCTCTCTTCACCATTTTATAACATATTTAATGTTTTATCTATATTTAAAAAGAAATATAAAAAATATACCTATGTAATTAGAAAGTTGAAAATTTAACATAATTGTATTTGTGTAACTTTACAAAAGTAGCTGTAAATTTTAAAATTGTCATTTTAAAAATGTGCACCTGCCTAATTTTCCAAAAAAGAACTAACTTTAGTCATTCATCCAATTGATTAAATTAAAAATAATCGATGAATATGTGTATAGATTATGTATAACATGCGTATAACCAGTATATAGTATATGTATATCGAATAAATAAACAAACATAAATGTATTGTGCTATTTGTGTGAAGATCCCAAAACTAAAATCTATGGTATGATTAAAGAAAAATGTATAAATGTTATGAAACATTATGATTAGTATGAATGTTCACTACTTCTCTTTATGATGTAAATAATGTCTATTATGGTTATGACTCCAAACCTCCATTATCTTTTCATGATTTTCTTATATAAAGACCTGACCCAACATTGTGAAGTATTGTCCGCTCTTGGGCCTAGTCTATCATGAATTTGTCCCTTTGGGCTCACCTCAAAAGGCGTCTCACAGTATATAGACCAGTCGTTTACTTATATACTTAGCATCTCTCTTGTGTTTTTGCCAATGTGGGACTTCTCATCTCAAGATGGATTGTTATAACTTAAATCTAATCTAAGATAGAAAGTCATATTTAGAAGAATAAGAAAGCTTTGATCTCTTGTCACTCTATATTTCTTATCATAATTATTTTAACTTCATTTTATGAAACGCTATTAATATGATAGTGTCTAGTTTATTTCTGTCATCAAGTGTAAGTTAAATTTAAATTTTCCATCGAAAAATAATATATTGTTGTACATATAATGACCTCTCATGTTTTAAAATGATTGCAATTGTTACATTTATATTTGGTTTTTAAAAGGATTAGAATATTATATTTTCTTTTCATTGGAAAATAACATACATTTGTTCTTGCAAAATTATAATTAGGGTTTGGTTGTACTCAATTCTTATAAGGACAAATCAACAATTTAGAGAAAAATGACGGGGTCCATATTGATCTTAATTTCAATATCCACAAAGATGATGTAATTAACAACTATGTTAATTTGAATATGTTGATATGTAATTATGTAAAATAAAGGTTGTGAAGTTGATTAATTAGTCTTTAATTAATTCTTTTGTTTATTATGTCATTAAGTGGTTGAACATATGAATGTGCGCGCAATGACAAAATAGTCCTCCATCAATTTTTTTTTCTGCCCATTTTCGAACACCAAAAAAATTAAATAGAATAATAAATTTAATATATGCAAATGAGTATAGTGAATAATGAGGTAAATTAAGAACTAAGCGATAAATTATTTTTAAAATTTTTAAAATTAGATGAGTAATAAAAGTATATATTTATTTTTAACATAATTGACAAATAAAAATGAATTAAGTGTTACAAAGAAGAGCAAAGTAGAACTATATTTCTTGTATATTATTTTCGTTGTGCAACAAATAAGTTGAAGGCTATTTATGTAAATCATTCTATTTCTTGGCCACCAAGAAGTAAAATAGTTGGGTAAGTATAAATAGCCTACAAATAAGTGTATCCTATTCACATGGACATTCACCTTTTATTTCACAACACTCTCTCTTAAATGTTTATGTAAAAGAAAAATTCTATCGATAGGTATTTTTAATATGCATTATTTGTTACTTCATTGAAAATCTAATAAAAAAGATTTAGTGGGATAAAAGCTGATTAAGAAGAAAAGAGTGCATTTCCTGACTAAAAACATCACTTAATATTTTAAAGATGACGCATTTCAATCTTGTATCTCAGCGTTCTAAAGGTTGAAGTAGGTAATACTTTGGTGAATATATCTACTAAATTATCATTGGAACGAATTTGTTGAATATCTATTTCACCTATACTTTGAAGATTATGAGTGAGAAAGAGTGAAATATATTTCGTTTTGTCTCCTTTGATGCGTTCTCCTTTTAGTTGAACTATGCGTGCAACATTGGCTTTATATAATGTCGTTAGAATATATCTTCTCCAAAGAAAGACCACATGTTTACTGCATGTGTTGAGTCATTGATCTCAATCAAACACATTTCTGATTAGCTTTATGAATGATTATTAATTTTGCATGATTTGGAGAAGTGACAACCATACTTTATTTTGTTGAATGTCATGATATGATTATACCTCTACATTTAAATAAATAATTTTTTTGAGATCATCCACTCTAAAAAAAATTAATTTATTAATCAGATCAAAAGTGCACTACTTTTGAATACTTAAAAAAAAATACTATTACTTTTCTCCAAATTACTCATAAAAATAAAAAATAATTCAAAATTATTTTCACGACAGAAAACTATTTCAAATCTCAAATATAATCTTTTAATTTTAAAAATATTTTTTTCTTTAAAAAAAGTAAAAAACAACTCAAAATTATATTCATGATAAAACAATATTTCAATTCTCAAATATATATTTTTATTTTAAAATAAAAATTATTTTTCCCAAATTTCACTATGAAACATAAAGGGTTATTTTGGGCATTTTCTCTAAATAAAGGCGTCATCAAGTTCATAAGCCTTTTAGTTATTAAAAAACTTATTTTATACTATACAGTTTACATTTCTTTATCTTTTTTTGGCTGCATTTTTCACGTCGGAGAGAGAGAGAAAGCGGCCATAGCTTCGCGAATGGAGACGAATTTCCAGAAACAAGAGATGATTGAGAGATTGAAACCCTAGATACTTTATCAATGTTCGAATTACTATTTTCTGCTTGATTTTAATCGTCGGCGCGTAAAAACTTCGATTCTGTTGGTCAATTTCGTAGCAATTAGATTTTACCTCGATCCGATCTGAGGATTTTGTTTTTTTTTTGGTTAATTGAAGCGGCGAGGAATATTTAGATAGGTGATTGAAGAGGAAAAAAATTTTGTTGAAAAAAATGCCGTCGCACGCGGATGTAGATCGGCAGATCGAGCAATTGATGGAGTGCAAGCCGTTATCGGAGGCGGAGGTGAAGACGTTGTGTGATCAAGCAAGGGCGATACTTGTGGAGGAATGGAATGTGCAACCGGTGAAATGTCCGGTGACGGTGTGCGGTGATATCCACGGACAGTTTTACGATCTGATTGAGCTTTTTCGAATCGGCGGCAACGCTCCTGATACTAATTACCTCTTCATGGGAGATTATGTTGGTGAGTTTTGGTGATTAGGTTTCATTTTTTATATTGCTTAGAGTTGTACTCCTATTTATGTTAAATTAGATATTTGCACATGATTTGTTGGATTTTGTTTGTTAATTTTCACTGCATTTAATGATTTGTTGGTGGTGACATAGGTGGAATGTGAATTGGCATAAATAGAATGTAGGAATAAGAGTGTTTCTGCTAAATTAAGAAGCACTTGAAGGGGATAGTATAGGTTGTGCTTTTGTGTACCAAGTAGATTGTGAAGTGTAAGGGTGCTGCAAAGTAGCAGCTTTATGGTGGTTGCCTTGTGGTTTGGCGTGATTCGGGATTGTATTTCTCAAATTATTCATGATAAGGTTGATATGTGGTTGGGCTGTTCATTTATTGGTAGTGTTACTATAATGCGTCAGACAAATGGCAATCTTTATTTTGATTTGTTTATCGTTTATACTTGAGAATGATGATGCGTGGTTGTGATGTGGATCTCTAATGTGCTTTTTGGTTGGAATATGATAAAGTAACGTCATGGCAGTGATATAATGTTAGTAGGCAAATGTGGAATAAGTTCCTCTTCATTTGGTAAATTTCTTTCGGTGCCAAAGACGACAAGTTGATGAGAAAGTGCATATGCAAGCATCCTTTTGACAGTTGCAGGACGCTGATTGTGGAATAAAGTAATTTGGTCACCCAATGAGATTAGTGACAAATTTTTTTTATAATCGAGAAATCCCTTTGGGTTGCACACAGTTCAAATTTGGTGGTTAATAGAGCTGCCCCTCTACCTTTCTCCACTTAAGTACCAGGCTTTTGTCTGCGACAAGGTTTGAACATGTGATGGGCATCTAACACAGACATCATGTGCTGTGCTCTTATCACTAGACCAAAGCCCTGTGGGTGGATGAGTGACCAAAATCGGATTGGAGTTATAGTTTGTGAGAGGATGAGTGACCAAAATGGGTTTGGAGTTATAGTTTTACTATATCTTATAAATACAATGGCTTGACAACTGTCAGCTATACCGATTCTTGTCCTTTACAAGCTTACTATTAGTTAGCATGAGTGGGAAGTATCCAGAAAGCCAATGTTTGGTGCTGGATTTTTCGACTGAGTCATATTCTAGCGTACAAAGATTCCAGAACTTATTGCATGTCAGGAATTGCTCTTCTGAGTTTTGCTTTCTATGTATATTCTTTTGTTAGAGGAAGTGCTCCCCATAAGGACACTGCTTCTCCTACTCGTCAAATAATTAGTATACAGATATCAAGTGGGCAGTTGAGTAGTACAGATAATTCCTACTAATTTTCATTTCTTTCCTGTATATAGTTTATCAAAAGGGCAGTGTTATCTCAACTTACATCTGATAAGCATGGATTCCATCAAATTACTGTCTTTTGTTTTACATGACTGTTTTGATGGTAGTTAGAGGCTTCCTTTTTAGTGTTCTTTTCTTTAGAATATTTTTGCATCTAAGTTAGATATCATCGTGTATATTTCCACCCCATAAATTGTGATCTCAGTGTTCATATTATTCACTTTTTACTGTTTCGTTGATGGTTCCCTATCTTACCTCTTCATGCATACTTCTTTGTATGTTGAATAGTACCTAAGTTTCCTTGTTGGTCGAGTACATTAGCATTCATTGTCTATCTTTAATAATTGCCTAATGAATGCAGACCGTGGATACTATTCTGTTGAGACTGTCTCACTATTGGTTGCTCTGAAGGTCCGTTATAGAGATAGAATCACAATTCTTAGGGGAAACCACGAGAGCCGACAAATCACTCAAGTGTGAGTTACTTAATTTTGTTCATATTGAAGTGCATAAGTGAGGTTGTCTGAAAAGAGAAAAGGTCTTTCTTAACGGCTGGTATTCAGATTTTCCTTCTTTTCCATTGCTTAAATGATCTGGTTTATGTATGACATTGGGAGTTTTACGTTTATGCAATGCTACTTTCTCCAAACAAGAAAGATGTTTCCGCATTGTTCATATATTTTCCATTTGATCTACTGAACTGCTACTTTTACCATCACATGAATTTAGAACTTAATATGAAATGCTGCTTATGTAAATAGTTTTTCCACATGGTGCACTTTTTATATTTGGTAATGGTCTACTTTATGCTGTTTGATGTATGATACTTTTATATGTCTTTCTGCCAGTGTCACTTTGAGTTTACTTGTCTAGGATGTTCCTACATGACACTTCCTTTAAAAATTTATTCAGTTTGGTGGAATTATTTTTATTTTGACTTTCTGTGGTGTTTAGTATCCTCTTTGCTTCTCCTTGGGTTTGGAAAGAATAGCAATATAAAATCTACGGTTATGTGGTTCAAATGTCCTTTCTTGACTTGGGTATGCTCTTATTGCACTCAAGTGGCATGTATGATGGACTGTGATGCTTCTCTTCAATATAACCAGTACAACTCCTCTTTCCATTTCTCAGCCTCTTTCCCGGAATAAAAGAAAATAAAAAAGGTACATGGAGGTCAGGTATTAGAGTTCAGGATATCAACTCCTGGTTAGAGCAGGAAGACAAACGTGTTGCTTGTGAATCTATGTAGCAAAAACATGTATTTAGGTCATGTCAATGAGAAGGGAGTAATAGTTTTGGAGAATCAATTATGGCCTTCTCTCTTTTTTTTTTTTTGGGGGTGGGGGTGGGGGTTGTTTATAACCGAGAAATCCATTTGTGTCTCGCCACCCAATTATGGCCGCTTATCTCTATACTATTTGACAAGATAAGTTTGTATACTGCTTATGTTATCCAGCTCCTATTGTAGACCTTGATCACTGATCATGATTATTTTTTCTCTCTTTCTTTTTTTAAAAGTTTTTGTTATACACTTGGGGGGGGGGGGGGGGGGATTACAAGGTGGGGAATTTGAACTCTCACCAACACGGTGAAAATTTAGGTAGCCAGCCAACTAGATTACTAAGATCCCCAAGGATTAGGTTAATCAGGCTGGTTAAGCTTCGGTAGAAATTGGTCTAGTAGAAGTACTAATATGATCTGAGAACTATTACAATGCTTCCTAGCGAGTGAGATTACAATACAAGCAAAATCATTTACAAGGTCTGTGAAGATCATGTACACCTCAAGTCAACCTCTTAATATTGCCATTCCTCACCCCTCTGTCGGAGAAGTCGTGGAACTCTTTGCATGGACAAACTTAACAATCAAATTCAACAGCAGATATAGTAACTGAGTAGTTGGACAATGATGTCGTACTAGAAGCTTGAATGTTAAGTTGCTAAATTTTTTAGAAAGTGTCTCTTCTTACGCATGTGTCTTTAGTTATCTTTTAAACAAAGATTGGCGTTGATAATTTGAGCCCCACTTCTGCATTACGCACCCTCCACTTGTGCATTGTGATAATTTATGGTTACTTTATCAATGAAGGGTATCCCTAGGCAATCCTTTTAATTTTTTAGTTGAAAGTATATTTTGGACAGTCTTCTGGGGATGAATCATCTATGCTACTGCTACTCATGATCTGCTCCGGTACTCGTTTTGTGCTGAATACAATATGACTGCAGGTTCAAGTCATGTTTGCATTAATTGACAGATCCCTTTTCCTGCAAGGTATGGGTTTTATGATGAATGCTTGAGGAAGTATGGAAATGCTAATGTTTGGAAGTATTTCACCGATCTCTTTGATTATCTACCATTGACGGCACTCATAGAGAGTCAGGTTTGAGCTCTTACTGAACTGGTAATTTACTAGAACATAATTGTTGGCGAGTTTTAACAAGCCTAATTTACTCAACTGTAGATTTTCTGTTTGCATGGAGGACTCTCACCATCCCTTGATACACTTGATAACATCCGAGCACTGGACCGTATACAAGAGGTATAGAAATGGTTGTGTGATTCAAACTTTACCTGTTCATGATATGTTAAACTAGTCCGTGTTGCATTTTGTCACTTTCTGCTATTCCTCCTCTTGCTGTATCCGACACCATGTATTAAGTTTATTGCCTATTTTCCTAACAAAATTGATCATTATGGCACAACAGGACTACAGATGTGGATCACATCCTTTTTATTCAATGGGACTACAGATATAACCAAACCAATCAAAGACTTGAACAGGAAGGAAATTATGTGTTTCTATTCTGATGAGTCTGAAAGAGTCATTTTCTTTTCTAATGTGTTGTAGTCTTTTAAACAAAGTAGTGCCTACTATAACACTTTTCTATCTTTTAGTTACTCGCCACCTATTTGGTCTAGTTGCTTCCATTGTTTCAGATGTTCCATGATTTTTGTGTCTTGTACAATGGTTCCATTGTACAAGAACAAAGGAGATATTCAAAATTGTAACAATTACAGGGGTATCAAGTTGTTAAGTCACACTACGAAGGTCTGGGACAGAGTGGTAGAGATGAGGGTGAGAAGGGTAGTGTCTATTTCGGAGAATCAGTTTGGGTTCATGCCGGAGCGGTCGACTACTGAAGCAATTCACCTTGTTCGGAGATTAGTGGAGAAATATAGGGAAAGAAAGAAGGATGTTCATATGGTGTTCATTGGTCTCGAGAAGGCCTAAGACAAAGTACCAAGGGATGTCCTATGGAGGTGCCTAGAGGTGAAAGGTGCCCCAATGGCATATATCAGGGCGATTAAGGACATGTACAACGGAGCCAAAACTCGGGTAAGAACAGTGGGAGGAGACTTAGAATATTTTCCTGTTGAGATGGGACTCCATCAAGGATTTGTGTTGAGCCTTTTCCTGTTTGCCCTAGTGATGAATGAGTTGATGCGATCTATCCAAGAGGAGGTTCCATGGTGTATGCTATTTGCAGATGACATAGTATTGATTGATGAGACTCGGACTAAAGTTAATGATAGGTTGGAGGTGTGGAGACACGCTTTGGAGTCCAAATTCAATGTTGCGAGGGATGAAGCAGACATTGATGTGAGGCTTGCCACTCAAACTATCCCCAAGAGGGAAAAATTTAAGTATTTGGGGTCCATCATCCAGAGTAGTGGCGACATCGATGATGATGTCACAAATCGTATTGGGGCAACATGGACAAAATGGAGGCTTGCCTCTGGAGTATTGTGTGATAAAAAGATACCACCTAAACTCAAAGGTAAGTTTACAGAATGGTGGTTAGACCATCTTTGATGTATGGAGTGGAGTGTTGGCCAATAAAAAATGCACATGTTCAGAAGATGCATGTTGCAGAGATGAGAATGTTGAGATGGATGTGTGGGCACACAAGGAGTGATAAGATTAGGAATGAGACCATTCGGGAGAAGCTAGAGGTGGCCTCGGTGGCTGATAAGATGAGGGAAGCGAGACTGCGATGGTTTGGACATGTGCAGAGAAGAGGTACCAATGCTCCTGTAAGGAGGTGCGAGAGGTTGGATTTAGGAGTCACTAGGAGGAGTAGAGGTGGACCGAAGAAGTATTGGGGAAAGGTAATTAAGATAGGATATGGCGAAACTTGATCTCATCGGGCACATGACCTTAGATAGGAAGGAGTGGAGGTCGCAAATTAGAGTAAAAGGTTAATAGGTTAGCAGAGTTAGGTTAATGTCTAGCCGTGGGGTATTGTAAGATAGTAGGTTTTGTCAAATTTATCGTATTTACATAATATCATGTGTTTTTCATTAGCAGTTGCTTTTCCTATTCTGTTCTTTTCCTTTCCCTTTTGTCATATCTAGTCTTATTCTGCTTATGGGTTGTTGAGACGAGGGTTCCCAGGAAACAACCTCTCTACTTCTATGAAGTAGTGGTAAGGTCAGCGTACATTCTACCCTCCCCAGACCCCACTTGTGGGATTCCATTGGGTATGTTGTTGTATGGCAATGTTACTGATCTCGTACTATTACTTCTTTGTCGTGGTTGTTAGGTACCTCATGAAGGGCCGATGTGTGATCTCCTGTGGTCTGATCCAGATGATCGCTGTGGTTGGGGAATATCACCTCGAGGAGCTGGTTACACATTTGGACAGGATATAGCATCTCAGTTCAATCACACTAATGGTCTCTCACTGATTTCTAGAGCCCATCAGCTTGTCATGGAAGGTTTTAATTGGTGTCAGGTCTGTGAATATAAACCAAACGCTTTTCCCATCTCTTTAACGGAATAATTTCTGCTTCTGTTCATTTCAGTGGAACTTCTTCTTTCTCAGATGTAAGTTTGTACTTAAAACATGATATTGGTTGCTTTTTGGCAGGATAAGAACGTTGTAACTGTATTTAGTGCTCCAAACTATTGTTACCGGTGTGGTAATATGGCTGCAATTCTAGAAATAAGTGAAAACATGGAGCAGAATTTCCTTCAGTTTGACCCAGCTCCACGGCAGATTGAGCCTGATACTACAAGGAAGACTCCCGACTACTTCTTGTGATCCCCGAATACTTGAGCTGACTGTTTGTAGCCCATCAATACCGTATCCCTGTAGATGTGTCTTAAGAAAAAGAGTTATGTTATTTGAGGATTAATCATCATCATTCTTTTGTTTGGAGTTCTCTTCGCTGTTGGCTTTTGATATTTACCCGTAGATTTACCAGAATTCGACAAAAGACCTTAGTGTCTTGTCGTGTATATTTTTCTCAAAAAGAAGCAGCAATAACATGGTACATTGTGGTCTGTAATTTGAAGTTCATTGTAGAAAGCAGGTATCTTTTAGATACCAAGTCCTCTGTCAATGTTCTTGGCGCATCCATGGATGGTTAATTAATTTAGTTTTTTGCTCTCCTTAAAAAGCATTTCTTTCCATTTTTGGTAATAGTTTGAGGCGGGCGTTTGTAAAATTTGACAATTTGTATCTTATCCAAGTCATTGTATAAGAGAAATTTTAAGTGGAGTTTGGAAAGGGTGGTGAATACAGAGTCTTGTTCCTACCTTAGAGAGACTATTTTTGATAGTTTCTTGGCTCAAGTAAAGACATAAAAAATATGTGTATTACAGTAGCACTGAAGTCATGCTGAAAAAATGAAAAAGAGGAGTAATAACAAATATAGGAAGCAATAGTAATACTAACACCAAAGAAATCATGTTTTCGTCTTAAATTTGTACACATTTGTCATTTAGAAACAAGAGTGAAACATATATGAAGGGCAAAACAGGATGAATTTAAAAATCCTAATTTTGCTGTCAAACCACACTAAGACGTGAAAGGGGAGATTGTAAACTAAGAATGTTGCGGACTATTTGAAAGGTTCAAAAGAATATACAGTACAAACAGGATATGATCACCTTCTATCCAGTCACGAGTTACTCTTCATACTCTCTCTATCTTCTAACTATAAATAAAATGATTGAATGAATTACTCCAACATGTTACACGCATTCAAACATGTTTAACAGCAAATCTACTAGAATTGCAACCTTGGATCAAGAAAATAAAAAGATAAAACAAGAATCCTAAGCTGCAAACATACAGATTTTTAGTTAGAATCGAGAATTAGTTGGAAGTCTGACTGGTCCAGCACCAGCTCGCCTTTTTCTGAAGTATATTGTTGAACCACTGATAATCAGTAACCCCAGCATAATCACCTACATAATGCAGTTACAATCAAACTACTCAGAATAATAATTATACATTCCCAATTAATTCCAACATATTTACAGAAAGAGCACATTCTTTAACTCAAGCCATGACTTTTTCACACAGCTGTTCTGCAAGTATAATAGGTCTTCTTTAGACGCAAGTTGTGTGGGTGACAGACTCGTCCTTCTGATGATTATACCGAAACTTTGTGT
Source organism: Solanum rostratum (assembly GCA_029948455.1). NCBI lineage: Eukaryota > Viridiplantae > Streptophyta > Magnoliopsida > Solanales > Solanaceae > Solanum > Solanum rostratum. The sequence goes on from CM057046.1 coordinate 10,250,350, forward strand.
GAGTCAGCTCTCTTTGGAAATCTAAGAATTTTCAGTTTGGTCACACGGGAAGAAGGAAATGAACACAGAATGCCCACACCATACCAGCATCAATACCATGTTAAGGTCCACGGAAAAAATGAGAATTATCTTCTTATTAGCTTGATTATTCCTAAAGAATTTCCATTCCAAAAAGAATAACACCATGCAACTCGTTTATCCCTATGCAGTATAAGAGCAGCCAATACTACAAAGGCAAACTTGTAAAATGGTTCATGTCATTTTTTTAATTGATAGCAATAGTGTCCGGACCAACTTGCACACATCTCAAATTCTCAATTATTCAACCGGGTACCAATTATCTCCCACTAGAACAGGTTGTAGGTAACTTTGCTCACCAAGGGAATGGTTCGTACCATAGATTCAGGAAAAGAAACCCATGAAGTTTTTGAAACAAGATGACTTGGTCAATTGAAAAAAGATGCGAAACTGATAACTGTTGGAATGACAACAAACAGCAAGGAACGAAATCCATTAGTGATGTAGACATTGTTTCCCAAGACACTCACGGTCCACTATAATAGAACTAATAAAATGCTGAGAAACCTTTCAAACACCTCCTTTTTCATTGGCTCTTTATCTATAGTAAACAACAATGAACTTATGGATGCATCTTGGACACAGTCAGCACTCAGTACTCAGCACAGTCTTAATGTTCTTTTATTAATAAAAATTTTTTTTTCATAAGAGAAATCTTTAAAACACCTGGGTATTACCAGCAGTCTTCATTTGCACACTGGACATGACAGTGAATTGGAGGCAGAAAATAAGAATCTCTCTTTAAAACAGAACTTTTCAACCTGAATTTATCTCGAGTACACATGACAATCCAAGAGGAATCTACAAGATTGGGGATAACAAGTCATCAAAATATTCTCTCTGTTTTCTGAATACAGATTTTTCAACTATTTCTTTGAAGTTTCAGGAATTGCAATATGCCTATCGGGCTCCATTAGCTTACCTAGTTATATTTTTTCATGTTAGAGAGGAAATGTATTAAGCCTCCTTTTCTTCCTTACAAGTTCCTTCAAGTAGCATGAGTGGTCTTCAATTATAATAGGAAGTTTCTATTACTTCGCTACACCTCAATAACTTGCACCTTCTCTTCCCAGTAAGTACCTCATAAGCTTTCATTGTTAAAGCTTATTTAGTTATCAGGTATTTCTTTAAATTGTAGCCCTTCCAAATGAAACAGAGCTTACTACTTCCTCGGGAAAAATTACCAAAACATGATTCTAATATGGTTCTAACATCATCCAATTCATCCTATTTCATGCTTCACTTTTGGATAGCAGTGAAATGATTTATGATAATTCTGAATATTAAAATTGGCAACTATATCGAAAGAAACAGTGAAACAGGTCGCAGAATGTAAATTGGATGATTCTCCACAAGACAGTTTTGTAAAGCAGAAAAGATATGTACTTACCTCAAACCCAAGTACTGACAGCTTCTCTTCGTTTATTGAAAGAACACAGCTCCTATAAGTTATATAAGTATGTAATCCACTCTTTGACGAGGATGACTCATCCAGCAAAGTTCTTTGTCTTACCGAGGAGGTAAGAGCTTGCTCATTGTGCTTCATGACATGTGGCCTTACTAAAGTATGGGCATCCTCCAGAGTAGATCGGTTCTTCTTTCCTTTGTTCTTGTTCACTTCCTCTGAACTAGCTTTAATCTCTACACATTTGAAAGGGATACGATATCCAGTTTCACTGCACCTATACTTTTCATCTTTCTGAAAGCACATAGAGGAACATCACAAATTTAACCTACAAAATGCAATCTAAACAAGCAGTATCTTTACATCACTTTAGTTACTTGAGACTAACAATTGCCATTCCCCTTCTCCCTATACAATTCACTAAGTGTTCCGATTTACTTTCAATAATTTGATAGCTAACTATCTCACTTAATATTTGTTGCCAAACTAAATTACATTATGTGTAGTCACGAGATAGGAAAATGACATTTAACCTGTGTTTATTTTAGAATATCAATACATACAACTTTCTACGCAAGAAATTTGTTATGATAACAACATTTGAAATAATGTCTAGAAAAGTACTAAGAATTCTAAAATACTATGTTGATCGCATATAATAAACAAATTAAACAGCACTGTGTTGTACAATTATCACCACAATATCAATCAACTCTTGACTGTAATTTCCTTGAGCTGATGGGCAATCGGAAACAGCCTCTCCACCTCCAAGGTAGGGTAAGGTCTGCGGAATTACACTGAGTATGTTGTTGTAGTATTGATCAACTACAAGTCGCTTCCAAACTTGTCAGTGTCAATTTATATAAATCCACTGTTTTCAGTTGCTCAATTTAGGCATATTTTTTTTCTAACAAGCAAACTGGAGTTCTTCCTAGCTAGTTAATCATATAACTCGACAAAACAAAAACGCCTCAGCTAACTGAAAATATAGACATGCACTAAAATCAAAACTGAAATAATGATCAACATAATTACGAAGGAAATAAGAGAGAAAACCTTTTCGGAGTAAGAACAAGGAACACACGGACCAGAAGGAGAACAATCATAAGTGTTGTTTGTACCAATAGGCGTCTCCTTGAAGCTCATCAGATGTCTACGCCCTATAATTCCGCTTCCTACTATGCTTCTTTCATCTCTTCGTTCCGCTTCGCCGTTAGAGATTGCATCGAGCCCTAGGGATGAATTTGGAGATGAAGAAACCAAAAGAAAGAAGAAGGAGACGGATATGATGTAGAGAAAAATCGCCGGCGAAAATGGAGAATCCATAGAATCGATTGTGTCTCCGTTTCTTCACCGCCGATGAAGTTACGATTTGGAAGTTTCTGAATTTGCAGATCTCCTCTAAGTTTCAATAAATTGTAGAACGTACCCCTATAGTTTGTATTATATCTATTCAGAACTCAGAGTTCCTATTCGACTATTATTTTTCCGATTAACATCAAGCTTGCATTGGACATGCATATAATAAGTTATGATTTCAAATCTTAAATCCTTCGAAAAAAATATATATATAATTTTTAAAAAATTAGATTTTCTAAATAAAAAATTTGATTTATAAATTTATAACGAAAAGATTCACTAGTTTATATTTTGTTAAAAATAGATCTTAAATCCTTCGACACTAAAAATAGGGGTGTAAAAACTAAATCGATCAATAAACCGAACTGATAAAAATGTTATTGATTATTGTTTTTAGGTTATTAGGTTAACGAATTTTTAATGATTTTACAATAAAAAAAATATCGGGTTATCGGTTCGGTTTCGATTTTTAGTATTGAGTTATCGGGTACCGATAACCCATTAAGACTATAATAATTTACTACTTTATCCCTTCATAAATATTAAATGTTAATAATTTAACATCACTTGTACTAAATCGATACTCGTAAGTCATGTATTTGCTTAGTTGCCAATATATAAACTCTTCTGTTGGAAAGTAAATTAGAATACGAGGTCAAATATTGCATATTATTAAGTTTAGGTACTCAATTGATTTGTTTGTTTTATTGTAACTTATCAAATTGTGTCAAATTGTTAGAGAAGTCATATATTATTTTATGAGTATTTTCTTATTGGGTAAAATGAAAATCTAAAGATAAAAAATTGATAAACCGAAAATCATAAAAGATATCTTATTGATTTAGTATATTTAAAAATCGAACCAATTAAATAAATTGATAATACATAAAATCAAATTGAACCGATCGATGCACACCCCTAATGAAAGAAAAGAGAATATTGAATGGATTGCACTCTTAAAGAAGAAAATGTCAATTCATAATTGTAAATTTATAAGTTCAAAAGTATATGTATATAAAATTTAAGGCTTGTTAACGAACTCAATATAACTACTTTAGATCAATTTCCTATAGAGATATTTAAGTTTATGCTATTATTTTGTCAATTTAACAAATATTAAAATAAAATTATTAAAAATTGTTCAAATAAATATTGTCTAGAATTTTTACCAATTTATATTGATCCTAATATAAACTTTAGCATAAATAAATATTAAAATAATTGATTCAAAAATACTTTTCAAGTATTATTAGTATTAATGATGAGAAGATCCATTTTTAAAGTTTTAAGACACTCAAAATCGAATCTTTGATTTATTTATTTTTACTATTACGTAATGACATAAATAAATTCGAAGATACGATTGAATTATATTTAAAATATCAACTCTGAATTATTATGTGTTATTCTCTTTAATATGATGGACTAGTATTCAAATTTGATAAAAATAGAAAATGCTAAGTAATTCTCATTGGTGTGAAAATTTACAAGTTAAATAAACTGCGATTAGCAATTAAATTAAATCAAATATGTTCTTAAATGTTTTATCGAAAAATCATTGTTTTAATTTATAACAAAAATTGGTTTTTTTTTAAAAAAAAAAGGTAAAGGCAATTGGAATAACGTCGATCAAGTTCAATTTTTTTACCTTGGTTTGTATTCTTAATTAATTCTCTCCTTTTTAATACAAAAAGAAGCCTCAAGGAAAAGCATAAAACAATAATAACATACCAGTGGAATCTCACAAGTGGAATTGGGGGAGGGTAGAATGTACGCGGACTTTACCACTATCTCATAGAGGTAGAGAGGCTGTTTCCCGAGAATCCTCGTCACAAAAACACATAAGCAGAATAAGTTAGATATGGAAAACAGGAAAGGAAGAGAAAGAGAAAGTGAAGAGGAAGAACGATTAATAACGAAAAGCACATAATAGCAAGTAAATACGAGACAATTAACATATATAAGACAGATAAATACGACATCGAACGAGTCTTATCTATCTAACCTATTAGCTTGCTACTCTAATTCGCGATCTCTACTCCTTCCTATTTAAGGTCATGTCTTAAGTTTCATCGTATCTTGTCTGATGACCTCTCCCCAATATTTCTTCGGTCTACCTCTACCACGCCGTGTAACTCCCAAATCCAGCCTCTCGCACCTCCTAACAAGAGCATCGGTACTCCTTCTCTGCACATGTCCGAACTATCGCAGTCTCGCTTCCCTCATTTTGTCAGCTACAGGGGCCACCTCTAGCTTCTCTTGAATGGTCTCATTACTAATCTTATCACTCCTGGTGTGACCACACATCCAAAACAAAGAAAAAAAAAGAAAGAGACACTGACCTTCACATGGTATATTACATAAAGAGGGACACCATTTATAATTCCTTTTTTATTTTGTGGTCCATACAAGAAAATGTTGACCAATCTAATCTCTTTTCAACTCCAAGACAAACACAAATAATATCACGAGAGTCCCATGTTTTAGGGTCGGAAATATATAGTGTTTTTCTTTATTATTGTCCTTTGCCTTTTTACTCAACTTTGACCCTTGTATTCTTCCTACAATTCTGTTACTCTCATTATTGGAGAAAAAGTTATATCAACTTTGAGATGTTGTCATATAATGCGACAGAAACTCGGTATACTAAAGTTCCCGCTATGCCCGTCATGGCAACAACTTTATCAGTAACTCCAAGATTCCCCTTCAAACAATAGATATGCAAATACTACTCATTTACAACTGAATAGAGTGATTAAAAATGTATCAAGAAAGTACAAAGATCATTCATTTACTTCTCAAACTATACAGAGTTGTCAAGAAATGACCAAAGGGCTTGTTCAAAGAGGAACATTAGCCTTCAGAATGAACTACAAATGCTAGAATATTCAAAATTCAGAAACATTTGACTAATGCTATAACCTAATCTTTATGATCATGATTTTCCTTGGTCAACTTGATTGGAAATTCATCAAAGTGTTCAGAGAAACAATGTTCTTTCACCATGCTCTTCAAGGATTGGTACACTGTATACATGGAAGGTCTATCTTTCGGCCTTGAAACCACGCAAGAACATGCAATTTGAAGAACTCGCAAAATTTCATCATCTAGACCACTTCCAGCAAAAGACTTGTCAATCCCATCCTTACTATGACCTGAGCTCGAGAGCTGATTAACCCAATCAACTAAACTACCTTTGAATCCCTCATCTGCATTACCTGCGCCAAGAGGCTTCCGCCCTGTCACCAACTCAAGTAGCACTACGCCAAAACTATACACATCCCCTTTCATTGAAGCAACCAATGTGCTCGAATACTCAGGAGCCACATAACCAAACTCTCCCAAGTCCCCATTAACATACGAACTATCATTCGAGTCAGCAGAACCAATAAGCCTCGCAAGCCCAAAATCCGTGATCCTAGCATCAAGATCATCGTCTACAAGAATCACATTTGAGCTAAGGTACTGATGTAAATACGGCGGTTGACACCCATGATGAAGCCAAGCAAGTCCTCTAGCTGCACCAGCAGCAATCCTAAGCCTTGCTGACCAACCAAGCTCACAATTATTACCATATCTAACACCAGTACTAAGATTACCATGTAAAAGAGAATACAAACTCCCATTCTGCATATGCTTATAAACCAAAAGCCTTTCAGTATCAACTATACAAAAACCCAATAAAGGGACTAAATTTGGGTGCCTAAGCTGTCCTAATCGATTCATCTCGGACCTAAACTGTTTTTCACTCAACTTACAACTACTCAATCTTTTAATAGCCAATGCAGATCCATCAAGCAACATAGCTTTATAAGAAATACCAGTCCTAGTTGAAATAACAATATTTTCACTGTCAAATGAATTTGTAGCTGCTAATAAATCATTCAGTTTAATCTTGTTAATAGGTTTTTGAAACAATGTCACCTGAACAAGCTTGTAAGCTCTCAATTTATCAACCCAATCACTGCTGCTACCACTACCTTTACCATCCCCAAATTCTCTGTCTTTCTTACTAGGCTGAACCAAAAACCATCTCCAAATCCCAAATCCAAGAATCAGTGAAACTGCAGCACCTACAATACCAGCGGCTATAATAATAACAAGATTCTTGTTACTCAAATTACTACATTTAGATCCAGTTGGTTTCCCACAAAGCCCATCATTCCCTTCAAAATCATCCCTCGTAAACTGGTCCAAATCATCAGGAATCGAACCAGAAAGGCCATTGTTCGACACACTAAACCGTTTCAACCGGTCGAGCCGGCCTATCTCAAATGGGATCGACCCAGTAAGCTTGTTGTCATTTAAAACAAGGGTGTTCAAGAATTTGCAGTTGATTAACTCAGGAGGTATGGAACCGGAGAAAGAATTACTGGAGAGATCGAGGCTAACAAGATAAGGCAACCAGGAACAGATTTGAACCGGGATTGGACCGGAAAGAGAGTTACCAGAAAGATCAAGAGACTGAAGAGAAGTACAGAACTGAAGTGCAGGTGGAAGTGAACCGGATAGAGACATAGATGGAAGCTGAAGCGAAATAAGCCGGTTTTCTTTCTCATTCCAACAAGAAACACCAACAAGTTTACAAATTGAAGCTACAGAAGTATTGGAGAAAGACCAAGATGAGAGCTTGTTTAAAGGGTCAGAAAGTGCAGATTTGATACCTTCAAGACATTTAACATCATTTTCAATGGAGAAAGATGGGGTTAGTGTGAAAATGAGGACGAAAAGAGTAAAGAAGAAGATGGGGTTGGTTGATATTGTTGTCATGGTGAGCGGGTGGAGTGTGTAGAGTGAAGTAAGAAGGGATTAGGAAGAAGAAGAAGAAGAAGAAGAGCAAAAACAAGAATGAAATGGCTGTAAGGTTTGAAATGACTAAAGACTGAAAGTGTGCAGAGAGGGAGGATTATGTTAATGTTAATTAATTGATATAAACTTTGATATTGTGTTTATTTTTTATTTCAGAATAAAATTCATTCTTGAGCGTGTTTTCATTGGTTTATTAGAGGTAGTGTACACAGATCTTATCACTATCTCATAGAGGTATAAAGGGAAGGAGAAGAAAGGAAACAAAAAGACGCTAAAATTAACGAATCAAAAATAGAAAATGACAACACAAAATATACAGACATATGTTAAAAGTAAACAATTATAAAAGTAAAAAATGATATTTGAAAATTAGTGTTGTGTTTGGCCACTAGTATAAATTGAAATTGTTTTTTAATTTTATTAGTAATTTGGAGTGAAAGAAAGTGAAAACACTTTTTTTATGCTTCCCAAATTTCAATTCTGAAATTTTTTAAAAATTTAAGATTTAACATAATTTTCAAAATTTAACTCTCGAAAAAAAATTATTGTCAAACGACCACTAATTAAAGTTGGATTTAGTTAAACTCATGCTTATATGTTTTTTTAGTTCATTCATAACATGTTATAAGTACGTTTTTTAAATGATTAACTAAAGTAGATTTTGAGTTTTGACATCAATGTGTGTATATATTTATATTAATATAACATATATATAGTAATAAAAAGAAATATGTTTTTCTAATTAACTATTAAAGCTAGATTACTATAGTAATATTTCGTTTGACCAAACTTATGCTTTAAGTGTTTTAGCTCATTTTTTGCATGTTATAATATGAGTAATTTTTATATGATGACATAAGAGATTTTGAGTTTTGACATCAATGTAAAGATAAATATTAAGTAATTAAAGTTAAAATAGTAATATTTATTTATGAGTACACATAATGCTTTCTTTTATTGATTAGCTCCTTCCGGGAGGATTTAAAGAATCTCTCAACTTTAGCCCTAGTTCTTGAGTTAGAATAACATAAGATTAAGAATACAAAGTGTTTTAAGATCGAAAACGGTCTTAGAAAGTCGTAAGTTAAGTATAGGAGGGGTGGGAAAAAGATCGGAATGTCTCTCATTAAAAAAATAGTAAAATTTATAAAAATACACAACCTTTTTTATCCAAATATCAAATTTTCCCAATTTTTTATAAAAATTACTAAAATCCCAACTTTTCTAAAAATTTCATTTATTTTTGATACCTCATTATTATATTTTTTATTAAAGAATATAATTAGTACAATTTTTTAAATTTAGAAGTCTATTTATTGTCAATCTCTTTTTACATTTTAATTTTTCCTTTTTCAAATCCGTTTTTTTTTTATTTTTATTTTCTGATATTTATCTATATTACAGTTACCATTTAAAATTTTAAATGTTCCTTTTTCAGTTTTTTCCAACTTGAAACGTTTCTCCATTCTCCATCAATGGCATCTCCTCTCCCAAACTGCATCTCTATCTCCTTCAACTGCTCCATCTCCATCTACATACCCATCTCCATCTTTGTTTTCATCTCATTATTTCTGGTTTGAATCAACAATGGAATCTATATTACAGTTACCATTTAAACATTTTAAATATTCCTTTTTCAGTTTTTTCCAACTTATCTCTCCTGAACCGTTTTTCCATTCTTACTCCCCAAACTGTATCTCCATCTCCATCAACTTCTCCATATCCATCTCCATCTCCATTTCCATCTCCATAACAAATTAAGTAAAATTGTTACTTAAGTAATTGATACTTATTCTGTAAAGGGGTCTAAAAGCTGATGCGGATACCTAACAACTTAAGTATGATTCCTACTTAAGTATTTGAGGCCTATTCTACAAGGGGTCTGAAAGTTGATGTGGATACCTAACAAATTAAGTAGAATTGCTACTTAAGTAATTGATACCTATTATGTAAGGGAATCTGAAAGTTGATGTGGATACCTAACAAATTAAGTATGATTGCTATTTAAGTATTTGAGGCCTATTCTACAAGGGGTCTGAAAGTTGATGTGGATACGTAACAAATAAAGTAAGCTTGATACTTAAGAAAAAATTCCATATGATTCTAACTGTGCATCTATCTGGTGATACCTATTGTTTTTAGAGATGATGCAAAGTTTGATTCTGATTCATGCTTACAATTATTTGTGTTATTTTGTTCTGATTCATGCTTACTGATATTTGTGTTTCAGGGTATGAGTTATGTAATAAAAAGCATCCCTTTTTTTCCAATGCCGCCTCTCTTTTTTTTTTCCTTCACAGATTAAATCACCATTGATCTGATCTAGTCGTTTTTTTTTTAAATTCAAATTACAACTCCCAAAACGTTTTTTTAGGGATTAATTGCATAATTTGTAACTTACAGCCTTAATTCAAGGGTGTCACGACCCAAAAATGGACATGATGGCACTTGCTCAAACCCACCAGAACAAGTCAGCCTAAACCCAACAAGAATATCGAAATGACGTGCGGAAGTACTAAATGAAATAGATAATCAAAAAAAAAATCTTCGCAAACTTAAACACCACCCAAGGATTTGGTTGTCACGTGTACAAGCCACTAGTTATACAGAAATTCAAAGAATTACAAGTTTGAAACTGTCTTTCTCCTCAAATAGAACAAAGCAGAAAGGAAACAGGATAAGAGAGTCAGCTAAATAGCAACAACTACCTCTCTAAACCTCCTGTAAAGCCTCGGATGATCAAGAAATATACTACTCACGGTCCAGGCTCAAAACCTACACAAGTGTAGAAGCAAGGGTGAGTACCAAAAACAACACGGTACCCAGCAAGTCAACTAGCAAAACAAAAAAATTCCGATAGAATACACAAACTCTTTTCACACCCAACCACATACCGCTGAACTACACACCTGCACTCAGAAAAGTCCCAGTCCAGCAACACATAATACAATCTAGAGATAGTTTCTACTATGTCACAGATATCAAATCACAAGTCACAACTCAAAAGAAGCAACACAATCAAACACAGGGATAATATCATGCCACACAGGAATATGCAAGGATGAGATGCAATGTGTATGCAACAATTGCCGGCAAAGACCTCGGCATCACAATATCATCGCCGGCAAAGACCTCGGCATCACAATATCATCGCCGGCAAAGACCTCGGCATCACAATATCATCGCCGGCAAAGACCTCGGCATCACAATATCGCCGGCAAAGACCTCGGCATCACAATATCTCGACCGGTAAAGACCTCGGTCCCAACTTTTACCATCTCACTCATATCAATATCCAGAACCAATGAAATGTGCGTGACATAAAATGAATGCATATGAGATGAAATCTACAACCAATCCACTCATAATCACCAACCACAACCATGTATCTCAAACATAAAAATTTTCATCACTTAACCACATGTTTAATTCAAGTGTCACAACAACACACCATCCCACATTTATATTTAAGCACCTCATTAAAATATAAAAAATACTTCACGATTCACACATAGGAGAAAGGGTAGTTCGAGAATTCTACAAGAATTACAAAGTTTTAAGAGTTCACTTGCCTTAGTCAAATCACGATCACTCTAACACTTGAGCCTTCCCTTTCCGATTAGAATCCGTAATACCACGATCTAAACAAATAATAATTCACAATAAGATTTTCAAACTAAAAATACTCATATTACTATATATCTAGCATAGACCCCCAAAAAAACTAACCAATTCCATAGTTAATTTCCCAAAATTTCAAGTCTAAGATTAAGTTTTAATATCCTAAATATTTAAAATCTAATGATATTCATATAATGCAACACCTAATATTAGTACAAAATATATACATATACATATATATGTATACACGTTAGGAAATACACATTATTATATTTTTTTTCCTCGACTAACGAAGGACCGTTTGCACTAAACAGAAGCGTGAAACAAAGAATGTGCCATCTGCACATTCTAAAGCAATTTTTAACTATGAGTGAAAGTGCAGATGGAATTGTTTATCACTTTCTGGAAAACATATTGCCATTTAACCACCATTCCACTTAATTTATACAATACACAAAGCAACCATGTTCTGGAACATAATACTACCATTATAAAATCGATATATATGCTACTGTTAACATACTAATACAACTCCTACTCCAATTAACATATACAATCTATTACTAAGTATATTAATAATTTAATATATACACCTACCTTCAAATTGGCCCAAAGCAGATTGCAAGTTTGCTGCTGCTCCTCACGTTGTGCAGCGCCTTTTGTCTCCCTTTATTTTTTTTTTTCTTTTAAAACTGATAAATCCCACTAACCTAATTTAATACATAAATTAAGTGGGTATAATATTTTTAACAAATTACTATTTTACCCACCACTTATCAATTGTTCACATTTACCCCTAAATTAAATAATAGGAGTTATTCTATAGTCTGAAGTACCCACTAAAATTTTTCGAGGGAGATATTTTATGAAATCAAGTGGACTAATTCCAGACACGATACTACGGGTCATTACAAAGGGATACTGCTAGTTGGCAGTAATTTCTTTTCCATATTTAACGTTACAACATTAATTTTCAGTTACAATTATGTAAGTATCAAGCGGCTTCAGAAGGTATCAAATAAATGTAAAAAGTCGGGATTTTTTGTAATTAGATAAAGATTCGGGATTTTTAGAAATTTTTTAAAAACAGTATGGGATCCCTAAAAATTCTACAAAAAAATATCATCAAAATTTAGTGATGGATCAAGTCAACGAGACAGCAACGCAAACTTATTTCATTTCAGTTTATTTTATTCCAAACACATAAAATGTATTATCCACATATATTTTATGAAATATAACGTAAATCACATTCAAGCAATACGTTTTATGAAGAAAAACATAAATCACATTCTTTAGGTGCGTTTTATGAAAAAATGTAAAATGAATTATGTTAGGCCAGGTCAGCGACGTAGATCTTTCGTACACTCTTCTGGTTAAGAAAAAAAGGAGAGAAAAATAAATTGATTTTTGTAGATTAGAATGTACATTACTTGATTAAGTAAATTTGTTTTACTAATTTATTTTGAACAATTTAAGTAAATACTTGTATTTATTGTATTTGTTCGTGCAATGAATACAATTTGTATCAATTGTATTATTAGTTCGTGCAACGAATACCATCAATGGAAAATAACAAAAATAAGAAATATAATATTCATTCAATCTACTATATCAATTACTTGTATCACATGTATTTATTTACTCTAATCTTATTGATATTCGTTATCTCTAATGTATCAATTGTTATCAGCTTGCATCACTTGTGTTTATTCATCAATTTATTATTCAATTATTATCAAATTATATGCATTTACTTAATTTTTTATTGTATAATTGCTATGCAAATTAATTTAGGAAATACATTGAGCATTATTTGATCAATAGTTAATTTAACTAATTTTTACAATTAAATTGAATTAAATTAATTTAATATTTTAAATTTTAAATTTATACTATTTTAAAAAAAAAATATATATATGAGTTGCAATTCTGTTTATATAATTATGATTTTGAAAAATACCTCTTAAAATATTTAGATAAATTCGAACAGTTTGACTCCTTAATTGAGTAGATACTTATTTGGCTTTAATTAGCGTATTATTTTTGCAGTAATTATGATGTAATTACTTGCGGCAATCACTAAAACATTTATCATCTTAGTTATTTTTAATTAATTAACCATTTTTTCATTAATAATTTTAGTTAACTTATATTATTCATGAAATAATACCTTTATGAATTACAGTTCATTTGAGTCTCGTGATAAGTCAAGAGATGATATTCTATTTTTATCTTCATTTGAAAATAATACTCATCCCTTATTTTAGTTTTTTAATAAAATTATATTTAGCTTTTGAAAGCCCTTTGAATTAACTAACTAAGATTAATAACCTGTATAATAAATATTTCAACAAAATTCAAATTCATATATTACATTAGGATTATTTTTCTAACTTTCTGGAAGAGAAAAAAATTATTATAAAAAGTTTAAGCTCATAATAACAACTTTTATGTAGTTTCCAACTTTTATGGACTAAACAAAAATTTCTTTGGGGATCTTATTATATAGGATATTATATGATGGCCATGCTCATCATAGTCACAAAATTAATTTAAAAGATCCTCAATTAACAAGTTAGAAAATAAAAATTCAAAATAAGTAAGTCTCTACTTTTTTTTTTCATTAAGAGTAGGACAGCATGTTGGTTGGTTCGATTTTAAAGTTTATCGGTTATTAGTTTATAAATATGCTAAAAGTTATAGAGCCATTAAGATATTGACTTATTAGTTATTGATCGTTATTGATTGAACTGTTAAGATTTGGCAAAAAAAATTATTGAAAATTACTTAGAAATAAGGTGACAAATCAAATGAACCATATAAATGAGTTGACAAATTGCATTTTACTCAAAAATCAAACACTATTACATTGTAGAATAAGTTAGAATCTGAGACAGGTGAAAATAAAAGTATAAAAATATCAAAGACTTTATATATCAAATAGTGCAAATATAAGTATTTCATTTATTATCGGGTTATCAATTAACCCGTTAAGAAAAATAATTTATAGAAACTATCGATTATTTATATAAATAAATAATAAATAATAAATAATAAATTAAGAAAAATAGTGAAGAGACAATTTTGTCTAAAGCTGAGTATTTTAATAAAGGGCAAAAAGTTCAAACAATATTACTAAGGGCCTTCGCGCTTTCAATATAGTATAAATAGAACAGATAATTTGTCCGCAATTCGCACGATCACGAATACCAATATTAAGTGTCTGAAAATGAATCTTAAAAAAGATGCAAAAAATTAAAGATATTACGCACATTAAAAATTAAAATTTTTAACACTGTTAATATATTTCAAGAATTTTTATGCGAATCTTAGAGAGCACCACGTAGACGGCCACACATCCTCCCATATATATAAGATTAGTATATGCCATAATTATTGATTGAAAAATGAAAAAAAAAAAAAACACGAAAATCATGTATAAGACACCCAAATAATTTATATATCTAGAAAATAGTAGATGACAAAAAATTAAAATAAAGACACTTATATGCATATGGATTATCTATTTGGAAATTAAATCCCCTTTGGTTAATTTGTTGATGTGCTTATGGGTTTACCTCTATGAGGTAGTGGTAAGATCTGCGTACATTCTACCCTCTCTCGACTCTATTTGTGAAATTCCACTGACAGTTTATTGATTAATTTGTTGATGAATTAGCTCAATAAATTACGAAAAAAATTAATTACAAGTTAGAAAGATACCCCATTATGCACTAATGGCAAAATTTAGAATCAGTACTCTATCCATAAGAATAATTTCACAAAATTACAAGTGTTTCTCCAAAAATTATTTCATTTTGATAGTTTCATTAAAGGCCAAGTGTTCTGATTTGCTTTAATATAGAGATTGGGGAAAAAAAAATATTGTTAGAATTATATTTTGCTTAATATCTTTTAGTGATGTTTTTTTCTTTTTCAATTATTATTATTATTATCGATCACTTTCTGTTTGTTGGATTGATTTCTTAGATAATTAACTCAATTAATTATTATTTAAATGATCATATGAGAAATCAACTTCAATATGCAATGGAAAAAAAAACAGTTCCTCAAAACGCCACACACCATTGAAGATGTAACATAAATATATGATTTTTTTATTCACACATCCAACAATCTCCTCCTTGAACTAAGTTCCACGTTACTCATTACCAAAATTCACAAGTCGATTTTTAGAGATTCACTGTGTGACAGCCACATCGTCCGAATATTTTATGGCAACCAAAGTCCGCAACTAGCTTCTTCTGGTGCGGATCTCCAAGCTCGTAAGGATAAGCAAATCAAGCCCCGCTCCCCGTTACTCCACCACACATGCTTATACTCATCCTCCAAACTAAGAGTGATATTGTCTGTTTTGAACCAAACTCATACAGTCTTTTCCAAAAAAGTCTCACGTTATTAAGAAATACTACACCTAATATATAGTTTCTCAGTATGATTTTTTGATCGCACATCTAATAAATAAATAATTTAATTAAAAAAATCACAAATAGAACAATCAAGGAAAAACTGTAGATTCGATGAGATCTATACGCAGGTATCATCTTTTTTGACAATCTTGCTTCTGGCATAAAGAGGAAGAAAAAGCAAAGCTACTTTCTCATTTTGTTTTTGACAATCTTGCTCCTATCACAAAAAGGTATACAAGTGTTTCACTATCATGTCTGGTATCCATTTTGAAGTCGGACTAATTTGAATTTCGGATGGAGCTATAAATTTATCTAGGAATTCGACAAAATTTAATATCTTTGAATAAAATTATGTATTTGCATAATACGTTTAGAATTTCACTTAATATGAGTATAAATAAGGGGAAATTATATATATATAAAAAAAAGTAAAAAAGATTAAAAAAATGCCCAAATCATCGAAACTATACAATATAGTTTGTCATAAATTATTGAAGTATACACCACTATACAATACTTATACATGAGTTATACAGTAAATATACATTATGATACGCCAGTATATACTGACTATATATGCCTATACAACAAGGGCTATTTTTTTCTTTTGTAATTTTTAAGTTTAGTGTATCTCGATATAATTTGCTCTATAAATAATCTAACAAGAACATAGAAGCCCATACTTTTAAAATTCAAAATTTATAAATTAAAAATTCTAAACTTCTCTCTAATTCGGAATCACATTGAAATCACTATTATGTAAAGATAAAATGATTTCGTACCTTGAATTCAAATTAAAAACAAGAAGTTACGTACCACTCCACCATAACCTTCGATAGTTTTCACAATACACATGGAATTTATTTATTTATTTATTATTTTTTTTATACAAAGAGGCACATAAGCTACTTTCTCATTTTGGAGCTAGCCAATCAAAAATGTCCCTATGCCATGCCTTAATTGTTTAATTGCAATCAAATTTCCTTCCACTAACCCCACAGAATAAATTAAAGATTACTCCCTTTATAAAAAAGGAACTCATTATTGAGAAAAATACACACAACTTAGCTTCCTTCTATCTTTTAACCATGACTCAAAAGAAAAGGGTCCAAGAAAAGAAATCTCTTTGTGAAAAATCCATGCAAATAGTGATGAATATCATCACACTATCATCTTTCTCTCTTGCAGCCATCAATCTTGGAGGAACAACCAACAAACATCATAAGATTTCTCAAACCCCAACCAATAATGTTTCTAAAATCTCTTCTTTTCAACTAGAAAAGGGGGATTACAAGAAGTCACAAGTTCCAAGAAACAAGTCAAATTTTCATACATTTGTGAAGGAACATGATCAAGATGGGATTTTTTCTGATTATATCAAGAAATTTCACAAGAGGAATGAAGAAGATTTAAGTAATTTGAGTGCTCAAGTTACAAATCATAAGGCTTCAAATTATATAAAAAAGATTCATGAGAGAAATAATTATGAGTATTTGGCAACTGCTGGATTGCCTCTTATTAGATTGACTCCCCCTCCTAAATATATCCCTAGTCAATAAACCAACAACAACTTAATTATTACTATAAATTGATGAATGTGTTCTTGTATGTATGTAATTTATATTATGAGTGTAATTTAACCTGATATACAGGTAAATTATCATTTATAAAGATTACAAAAAAAAAATTATTTAATAGTGTTGTATGGAATTACCTTTTAAGTGATTTGACTAGGTAAATATTTTATAGACAACTTAAAAATAACAAGGTTCTAAAAAGAAAGACAGGTTGTGCACATGAACTAATTGAATTGATATTACTCTATCAAAATTACCTTATTATTGATAGAGGGACAAGTGGCAAGCTCAAGATCAAATAAGTCATCTTCAATTTTAAATACCCAAAAAAACCCGTCCGTTTAACCTATCTCAACTTATTTTCTCTGCTTTGAGTTCTTAACTGGTAAGATCACACCGACCGCTCTTATTATATTTGTGCTAAAATAAGGCATCATCCTAGCGCCGCTTTTATTAAGATGTTATAAAAAATGCATGACTTGTACACAATTTAATAATATTTTTAGAATTAAAAAAACACACTTTTTCGTTTTCTTGTAAATAATTTTGTGGCACTACACAAAAAATTCTAAATTAGGTACAAAAATTTAAAAAAAAATATTATTATTTATACATGTTAAAAAAATGCACACACTTTGCGCAAGCGCGCGCGCATATATATATATATATATATAATGATTAAACGAAGATACATTCTAATGCATGTTCTCTCTCACACATACACACTAATAATTACATTATTTCTCGTATATTGTTTTAAAAAGAAGATAATTGAAACTTACCTTGATGAAGCAAACTTTCTTACTTCTTTATAGAAAATAAAATAAAAATTATACATAGAAATAATTTTATCATGCATCAAAAAAAATGAAAATAATAATTCACAAATGAGAAAATAGATTGCTAAACTCACCCTAAAGAAGTAGAAGAAAAAAAAGGGGAGAGAATAACATTGACATTTCTAAGTAAAAATTGACAATTTTTATAATGCATCAATACTCACAAAGGTGATATTAAATTCATTTAATTAAAAAACAAAAATAAAAATAACATAAGGAAAATAGACAAATTAGGGAAGTAATAACATTGTACTAATAAGGAAAGAAATAAATGAGACATAATCATCTAATTAATATAAATCAAAAGCAATAAACTCATTCAAACGGGCTCGTAGAAGCTTCCCTATAGTAGTATGATGATGATGATTTTACTATAAAAGGTAGAATTGACTAAAGTAAAGCAAAATCACTAGTATCATAGTAAGTAAATAAATAGATTTCCATATAAAAATATGAAACAAATCTATTTTAAAATACATAAATAATTTAAAGATATTCCAAAAAAAGTACAATCTATTTTTCTATAAATTGACCTCCCTAGACATAACAGAAGCGTGTCAGTCTAAAAGTCCTTTTTGATATTCGATTTGATAAAATGGTGACCAGTAAGAGATCAGTTTTAGTAATTGGATTGTTTTATTTGGCTCTTTTAATTTTGATGATTTCAGGTAATGAAGCTAAGGATCAAGCTATTAATATAGGACCATGTTCTGATTATCCAGATTGTAATGCAGCTTGTATTCAAGCACTGTTTAAGGGTGGTGGTTGTTTGTTTCTTAAAGGGACAAATAGTTGTTTTTGTCAACCTAAACCTTAATTAATAAAAAAAAATCTAGTTTTAATTAGAGCCAATTATTGGCTTATGTTGTTTCATGAACAATTTTGGATATTCCAAAATTATTCTATATGATTTATTAAAGCAAATTCTTATTTCTATGTGTACAATTTTATGTTATGTCAAATTTGTTCTTTGTTCCTCATTGGTGATCAAGAGAAAAATTAAGTACATTTTGACTAACATTTAATCATATAAAAAATGTAAAAAGTTCTCCCATTTGTTTTTATTTGGAAAATAAATTGAACTTTTGTTTGTGAAAGTGAAATTTCTTGAGTGTGGATCAATATTTGAAGATAGATTTTTTAAATCTGATTCAATATCTATTGTTAAATAAATATTTAAAGATAAAATTTATAATCAAACGCTAGATAAAAATACAGACCAAAAGACACCTTATACAATTTCCAATTAATTAATTGAAATGATCTGCTTAGGACCTTGCTAATGTACACAAACATCCAATTGCTTGGAAAATATATAGTTTTATACACCGGATGTAACAACAACAACACACATAGTGAAATTTCATAAATGAGGTCTGCGAGGATAAAATGTACGCACACCTTATCTCTATGTCTTTATGGAGGTGGTTTCATCCTCGGATCCACCAAAAATGTTGCCCTACTCGTATCAGACTTTTCAAAATTACACAATGTTGGAGAATCTAACGATATGTTTAAAGAAGCCGAACAAACATTGATTTTACCTTTTCGACTCTGTCAGTGGTCATGATGCTATCTATCACTAAGTTAGACCCTTTGTCAAGGACTAATTGAGCATATTAGTTGTGGGTCATCTGAACTCAATAGCTTTAGTTCAAATTCTGTATACGTAATCCACTAAATAAGTGCAAACATAGATTTCTAACCATGGAAATCAAATGGAATGTGGTAGAATTTCGAACTTGAACCTATAACGTTTAAATTTTGAATCCGCCTCTGAGTTTCATGCTCAATACAAGACTATTATACCAAGAAAATTGGGCATGCAAGTTAGTACATAATATGTTCTGGTAAGTACCAATTTCACATTGATATAGTCCAAACTTAAAATGACTCTTATTGAGATGATCTTGTTTTTCTAATGGTGCTATTTGTTTATTTTTTGGGTTTCCCACTCGATATTCGATGCCCATATTGGAGCTTGACTATATCCGAATTCATGCCGCATAGGGGCCCATTTGGGGGGAAGCACTCCCTAACAAGGATTTTTTCATTCCCAGGGCTCGAACCCAAGACCTCTGGTTAAGGGAGGAGCAGCCCCATCCATTGCACCATATCCTTTCGTGGTTCTAGTGGTGCTATTTGATGCTTATTACTTCTTTTTCCAACATCCGTGGTGTGCGCACCTAACTAAGGTCACGAGATACCTCTCACCTTCAAGTAGTGAGGATTAACGGGTACCAAGTACACTCTCACCATCAAGACTAGAATAGATGGGACGAAATCACTTTACACTACATGACGTTCATAGTTCTCAACATTTTCCGGACATTCTGCCAGAATAATGCAAGGTTCAATGCTAAGAACAATGATAAAAGAATTGACTGAGTAGATCTCATTTAATGGAAAATATCATGTTACACTGTAAAATGATTACAGATATAATCAAAAAATAAAGAAACAATTCCTATTCTAAGCTATTGTGTAAATATCTTGTCTACAAAAGTTAAAGAAAATCGGATACAATAGTGATGTAATGAAGAAAGAATTGAATCTTATAGTGATCATCTTCTCTACAAACGCAGACTACCTGCAGCTGGGCAGAAAGACCCTATGAAGCTTCACTATTCCCTGAGATTGGCTTCGGGCCTTGTCTCATGCCCCCTAGCTTAGATTGAACGTTGACTCGTCTTATTGTTGTTCAATCTGTAAGGGGGGTTTTCCACTGAGAACGTTATATTGTTCGTTTCCAAAGGTGAACAAAGCCCTCGCTTCTGGAGTTCCTCGGAATGATATATGCTGCTTCGAACAAGCCAAGTAGAAACAACGAAATTCAGTGATTAGATAGAAGACTTCTCCCAAGGCAACAAACCAGTAGATAAATCAGCAAAGTTTGACAAAACAAAGTCTCGAAGACCAGTATCCCAAACTTCACAGAATTGTAATGGCCAGTTTGGTGGCTTGATGGCCTCTGTCCCTAAACCAGGTGCTCTATCCCTTGATCCTTCATTTTGATTGTTCTGCCAATCAGCAACATATGTAGCTACTCGTCTGAAAAATTTCGCCCTGAAAACGTCCCACACTTGGTATTTGTAGTGGTTTATCACTGCAGTGCTTTGTGGCAAATTCATGTACCTAAACCCTTTCCTCAAGTGGAAATGATGCACCACATTGAGGAGAGTGGGGTCCAAAGCATCAGGGCGTATGATTGATTTGTGTCTCTCCGGGCTCTTAAGACGACAAGTATATCCAACAGTGATACCCTGAGAGGGAGCTGAATTCAGACCAGATGGTCCAAAACTATGGCAAGTAGTTCTGATCTCTGCAATTCTTGGTGACGATGATGATAAATTTGCCACGAGGGATCGAAGGGAGTGCTGTCCCGCATAGCCTGTGCTTCTCAAACTTTGATGCCCTGGTGTAGAATATGGAAAGTAGAAATACTCATCCACATCCATGAAAGATACCCAATTGCATTCTCGCTTTGCTCTAAGAGCACAATGCGAAAAACCTGCTTCTTGAGTCTTGATCCACGGCCAAACATGTCGTGTGACATTGTAATTCTCAGTCTCAAGTTCTTCAATCACATCCTTGATAT
Source organism: Solanum rostratum (assembly GCA_029948455.1). Lineage (NCBI taxonomy): Eukaryota > Viridiplantae > Streptophyta > Magnoliopsida > Solanales > Solanaceae > Solanum > Solanum rostratum. Next base: position 10,272,069 of record CM057046.1, read on the forward strand.
TGTCATCACTGTTATTATCATAAATAAACCACCTTTCAACTCCAAGCCAAGAATGATACGTTATCCATTCGCGAAGCGCTGAAGCTTGATTCCACACCATTGTACACACACAAAGATCATACTTCCCATTTTCAACATCCTTCCTTCTCTCAGATTTCAATTCAGTAATCTTAGCTACTGAAGGCAAAAGCACATGTTCATGAGCTTTAGCATGAATATGAGGCAACATACCAATAGTTATTCGTATACCACGAGCCTTCTCAGGGCTCTTCCTAATACTCAATGGCAATGAACATCTAACAACCTCTTGAGCAGCAGTAATAGCCTTTGTTCTAAGTGCAAATCCTCCCTCTTTTCCAAAATTTCCCAAACCAAAATGACAACTAAACTGACTCGAATCGGATTCTCTATCAGGCCTCAAATTCAATCCCTTCACAAACACAACTACTGTATTACCATCCAAAGTAGCAGCATAAGCCACATTTTCCCAAGAACTAACTGTCTGATTACTCTCCTTCCATAGCCCATTACTCCTAAACTTCCTCAAATTCACCACAGCTGAATAATTAGCTGGAGGAAGTGGGCATCTAACAAGAACCCCAAATTCAGATTCACCATAAACATCCACTGATAAAGATTTCAACTTTACAATACCAACATCATCACTTGTATTTCTACCATAAACACACTCAAAGTCTGTATATTTACCAAGTAAATCATTCTTGTTCACCAAAACCAAAACATGATCAGGAAAAAGAACTCTACCCTCAATTTGTAAATGCAACAAGGAACTACCAAAATCTTGAAATGATTGAGAGGTAAAAGACAAGTCAGAAGAAGAGGACAATAAAGATAAGCTTGAAACAACTAAAACAGGTCGAAAAACAGAGGAACTAAAAGGAATCTGATAAGAAAGAAGGAAAAGAAAAATCAAGAAACTAAAACATAAAACAAAACACCTTACAGATAATAAATAAACAAGAGAGGTTGAAAGAGAAGATGGTCTGGAAATCCTTTTCCTCTTACGACGTTGCTCTGAAGAATCCATTTTTTTCTTGTTTTTGAAAATGTAAACAAAAACTGAAAGATTTTTGGATCTGTAAGTAAAAGGGGTGTCAAAGAACAATTCTTTTTGCAGATCTAATAAGGAGAAATTGAATTTGAACTTGTTCTTGATTCTTGGTTCTTGGTTGTTTTTGCTGTATTCTGTGTTCGTGCCGACAGTGATTTTATCAAAGGTTTTTGTGTAACCTTTTAGTATACTACTGAAAGACTACGCGTTTAGAAGAAGAATAATTTGGCTTCTATTATTAAACTTTATTTTTGATTAATTACTGTTGTTAAAGACAGTACTAAAATGGAAAGAGAGTAAAGATGAATGCTTTTCAAGCTGTTTATTTGGATTTTTGCCACGTATGGCGCACCGAGTAATCCATCTATCTCAATATAATCGTTCAAATTCACTTTTACTTGTCACTGTTTCAGTTTTCAAAATCAATTTATCTTAACTTCAAAGTTAAGTTGAATATTTGAAATATAAATTTTAGATGGTTGAAAACTATACGAAAAATGTTCTAAGTTGCAATCATTCTCATATTAATATGATGAGAAAATACATGTTAAAATGTTAGTCAAAATTTATATAGTTTGAACTCGATAAGTGAAATAGTGACAAGTAAAAGTGAACGAAGCGATTAGATGATATCGTTTAAATTTTTAAAAAGAATTTTTGTTACGTCAATCTTTTCACTTGTCTATGTAGTATTTTTCGAACTGTATTAATTCAATTTATAGTATATTTTGCATAGTGTCCAAACATATAAATTTTATTTTCAAATTTAGAATTGGAATCAAATACATTTACCTCTCAAATTCAAATATATTATAAAAATTTTAGTGTTTTCAATCTATAGTGTTTTATTAATTTTGTTTTTATTCCATATAATTTTGCAATACCTCTTTAATATGTCGATTATTTTAAATTCATGTCATGTAAAAATATTAAAAGAGGAAGACTCCTCACCAAGAGGGTACGAATCCAAAATATTTTGATATTTTTATTTTTTTTAATTATTAATAAACTAATATAAGAAAAAAAATAAGAATTAATCATTCTTAAAATTTTTGTATTTTTAATTAAAAGTCTCGAATTTCAACTTTCCGGCTGTTGTAATTCAAAGCTCCATCATTAATTAGATTTATTTTTATTATAATACAAATAATACAATTTGTATATTTAAGAGAACTCTTAAATCAGTCCACTTGGAGAATAATTTATGGCTCCTTTTACTTCCAAAACCAACCAACCAGTTGCTTCCAACTTACAATCAATAATTTAAATATTATTATGTATTATACTTATTGGAATATTATATACTATACTTGTTTTATTTAATTGATTATTATTTAAAAATAATATTGAGCCGGTGGAGAACAAAAGAACATGAGGGAAAATGAACAAAAAAGCTAACATTGCCAATTTGGACCAGCTATATTCCTTCCTTTCTTGTCTATTCATGATTCTTTTTTGGATTATACTTTAATCTTAATAAAGGAAAAAATTATGCGGATAAATAGATATAATTAACTTATAGTTTGAATTAATTATGGCTCGCAGCACATTTAGCTATAATTACAGTTTGAGCTTTATATAATTCGCGCGATTTATATAAATATTGTGCGCGAGTAAAGTTTGATTTTGTGTAATTCGCGCGATTTATACAAACGTTGTGCGCGAATCAAATTGTGTAGCGAAATATGCAAACACTACAAATTGTATCGCGTATTATACAAATGTTGTGCACGAACTGTATAACGAAATATACAAACACTATATGAAAATTGCAAACTGTATAGCGAATCATACAAACATATGCAATCGCTGCACGAATTATATAAATATTGTTATAACTATAGTTATATAATGTAATTACCCAAATTATAACTATGAAGCATCACTAAGGTATTTTTGAGTGGTTATATGTGAAATCATCTCAATAATAAATTGTAAAAAAAAACATTAATTTTTTTTTTATATTTAACTAACATTTGATCAGATCTAGTGAATGATGGAACGAAAAATTAAACTTTATCAATGAGAATGTAATCATATATTCACTTTAAATAACAATTTTATTATTATTAATAAAAAAAAATTGGATTAGCCCTTGATTATGTATGATCACTTAATAGATCTACTTATTATTTGCTTGTACACTTTGTTAAAGCTTGAAGCTATATCAATTGGTTCTTTTCAATATTAATAGCTGTTTAGTGTTTATTTGGTGAAGCCTTTATCACTTTATTAGCATGTAATCAACCTATAATTAACCTTTAACCTTTTTGTGGGAGGGGGGATTATTGGTACATGTCTATTCTTTCGATTTGAATCGATCAATTATAGATTTAAATTTTAGCAAAAGTAAAGATAATAGGTGGATTTTTTTTTATTAATTTAGTTTTTTTTATAGATAAAGTTATCTAATATTATCACTGATGAAGGATATTCCATTCGTTCACTTTTACTTGTCATTTTTTCACTCATCGAGGTCAAATTATATGAATTTTTTACCAACATGTTAAGATATATTTTTTTATCATATTAATATGAGAAGAACTGCAACTTATAGCAATTTTCGTATAGTTTCAACCATCAAAATTTTAGATTTTAAATATTAAATTTAGCTACTTCAATTTATGTTTGAAATTTAGTCACATTGACCTCAAAAAGCAAAATAGTGACAAGTAAAAGTAATCAGAGATAGAGTAACAAAAATATCATTCAATTAATAAAAATACGTGTAAATTGATCAATTATTAGGGAAAAAAATCAATTATTCCATAATTTGGTGCATGTTTGCTGGCTTTGGAAGGCTAGCTACGCAACCCTCTACAAAAGTTCTCAAAAAAAAAAAAAAAGCAAATAATCTTAAATTAATTAAGACATAACTTTATGCATTTTCATAAATTAAGAAAATATTTATTTATTTATTTGTTTGTTTTGTTTTTTTAGAAAAAGTAAATAAGTTAATTGATTGTCGTTGCAAATATGTGGTCCAATTTTTTTCATGAAACTTTAATTCCTTGACAGCCACAATTATTATATGTAAATACTTTCTCTTTCTCATATTAATTGAATTTTTTAGATTTTTTTCAATGTTCAAAATAATTATCGTTCAAAATTTAAGATGAATATTTGAAAAAAATTTCATATTTGCTCTTTCATTTATATTTTCCTTACACGATATATTTATTACTCCACAAGGGTAATAGTAGAAAGTACAGTTAAAATTTTATTTTTAAATATTTTTTGATTCACAAATTCAATTAAAATATGACGGAGGAAGTATCAAATATAAAAAATATTATGCAATTTCCAAAAAATCATAACGTGGAGATTCTCACCATGTGGTGTGAGTCTATATTGAAATTCTGAGTAAATTGCGCCAAGGTCTTAGGAAACAAATATTAATTGATTTTAATTAACAGCCCAATTATCAACATTTTAATTTAAAATTGAATGAAAATATTTAAAAAATCCAATTTTTTTCGAAAAAGAAAAAAAGACAGATGAACTCTGCTGTGACAATTTCAAAAAAATTAAGCAGACATTTAGTCAATTTTGATTAAAGTTGAAAAAAATAGATATTTGGAGTTAAATTTAAAAAATCAAACAAGTACTGCTTTTAAAAAAAAGGTTATATTTAGATCTAAATTTTACGTGAAGATTTTAATTTGTAAATGCTAAAATGTTCTTGTGTCATACTAATATTTTTGTGGCTATCAAGTTCTAAATCTTAATGCAGGCAAGGCATACTCGTTGAATCAATCTTTGTAAGGGGAACCAAACACTCTTTGCTGTTGGCGGGCAGATGTATATTTGATTCAACAACTTTTTAGGAGTAGGTTTTGAGAAAATGAAAAAACTTAAAATAAAATGAATAATTAACTAAATATAATTTTAGAAAAAAAATTATAAAACATCCCTAAACTTGCATGAATTATTAGTTTCATTCTCGAACTATTAATAGTGTTAAAAACATTTGTTTACTTGATTAACTGAACTTAAATACACCCCCAATTTTGTAACAAGAGTGCAATACGCCTCTAATTTCTTGTCGTATTAAAGAGTGTTTTAAACACTTGTGATAGTTCAGAAGGGTACTTTAGTTAAGTTAGCCAAGTAGACTGATGTTTTTAAGACCGTCAATAGTTCGAAAATAAAATTAACAACTTGAGTTAGGGATGTTTTTAATAATTTTCTCTGTAATTTTATTATTTATTACGTAGTATTTTAATTTAAAAAGCAAAATGGAAATGTGGCTGCATCACCTTTTATTATAAACATCTTCTGGCACAAGCATGCCACCTGTCTCCTTTTTTAATGATGATTTTTTACATTTTATATTATTAGTTTTATAACGTAATAAATAATAAACATAATAATAATATAAAAAAACATAAGATAAAAAAATTATTCATGTGTCAGTCATTTGTTATCTCAAAGCTTGCTATTTATTTACCCAATGCCACTAAATGCTCCTACAGAGATATAATATTAAATAAAAAATTGGTGTTTTTTAAATAAATATTGTGTAGTGGTAAAATTAAAGAATAAAAAAGATTTTGTTTGGAGGATAAAAAGGAAAAGAGTTGACCTTTGCTTGACCAATGTCAAACAACAGCTAATAAATCCTTTTTCATTATTGATGTTTGAATTACTGAATAGGCACGGCGAGGCGAGGCGAGGCGGGGGCGGGGCGGGACAGATGTAGAGCTATGCAGGGTGGGATGGGTTTAAAGTTGTGTGGGCTGAGTGAATTGAAGTAACTATTTTTAACATTAATGCGGGGCGGAGCGGATTGTGGATTGAAAAAATTAAATAAGAATTCGAAGAAAATTAAATTTTTGTAATTAGTAAAAATCAAAGATATAAACTTTTTATATTAAATCTTGACTTTAATTTTATTTTTTTCCTAAAATTTAAACTAGACATGTCCGGTAAATTGTTAGTTGTTGAAAGATTAATTAGAGGTTTTTAATTAAAGATTAAGAAACAATTGTTGAAATGTCAACTAAAAATAATTAATTAGTTATTGAGATGTTAATTAGCGAAAAATTTAAAAAGGATTATAATTTTTTATTTTTTATATTAAATTCAATTAAAAATAAAAAAAAACTTAAAAATTTAAACGAGGCAGATCTATGTAAAATGGGGCGAATTAAATTTTTTACGGATTAAGCTCAACCCGCCTCATTCCCGCCCCATTACCATCTCTATCATTAGTGTTTTAATAGTGAGATTCTAGGTGGCCATGGAAAATTACTTTTACTTACAATTCAATGAGTACTTTTTTCGTTAATTTTTAAAAAAAATAAAGTTTTCATGATAAATTTTAAATTTGAAAAATCGTATCTATTTCATTAGAAAATCACTTATTCTTCAAACTTTATAGATATTAGCATATGATATTTGCAAGGGTTCACCCATCTCGACAACGTCATTTTTTTCTATTGCGCCTAACATATCTACTTCTGCTAATATTTTACGAATTTTTATTTATAATTTTTATAACCTACATTGCAATACATCTTATTTCCGTCATGATTCAAATGAAGTAGTAAAAAAAGTTCAATTGAACATACATGTAGGATGGTTATTATAATTAGTGAAAAAATTCTCATCATATTTATATTAAATCACACTATTTAACTTTAGGAAAAACTCAATATATATGTAGTCTATTATCTTTAATTATATTTTTTAGGAAAATTTACATAGATATACTTGATTAAGAAATATTTATCATTTATAGCAATAAACCAATAACAATTTATTTTCACTGAACACTTATAATATAGTTTTAATTCATATTACAGAAAACTATTTATAAAACATATCTAATACAAGTTTCATTGATGGATAATACATTTATCACACACTTTAATATGTTTATAATACATTGTGTCAATTTCTTACTAAACAAGCACAAAATGTTTTAAAACAATTATAATATATTTATATCGCGTTTATAATAAATAAAAAATATTATTAAAATTAATAATTATTTATTAAAAAAATCTGCCTACACATGTACCAAAAAGTGCAGATACATGTGCGAAATTGTGTGACCATCTTGTAGAAGGCTGCAGGCCCATTATTATTGAGAAGATGTCCCAATTATATTATTATTGGGCCAATCTTCGTATTAAGTTGGGCCACTATGTCAAATACAAGAGAGCTGATCGGACCACTCACTTTATTTTGTTGCATATTTAATACTAACATAAATATCTAAGAAGATAGCATTACAGGATGTTGCCAATTAAGTCTCAAACTACAGTAAAATTATCTCAATAATACTTATCAAGTACAAATGATTCACTGCTTTTAATTGTTACCTATTATATAAAATTTTTTAGTATTTGAGTTGTTGGTTCCAATACAATTTTAGTTGTATAGGATGCCTTACATCGTTTTTGGGGGTCTTATCAAGTAAAGATTTGCTTGTGGTATTATTTAGAACTTAGAAATTGTTACTTTCAAATTTTATAAATATAAGTTACTCCATTTTTACATTTCACCAAGAAAATGTTCAAAATAGTAGCTATCCTATACGCGTAAGTATACTTGTCGGCATCGAGGGAATAAAATAAGTCCTAGTTGGAATCATCAGAATTATTTTTCAACTACAATATTGTTTTTCCAATTCAATAGGCAAGGGCCCCAAATATCACTTCTCATTTTGACTAACATTTGGTATGGAAGAATATTCATGTACCTAGCTAGCATTTCTCAGAACAATCATTGGATTATTAGAATTAGAAAACAGAATAAATTAACCATAAACGGGATTTAACATTGAGAGCTTCTGTATAGACACCCCCCATTTCTTGCCCTCATTGGCCCTTAAACATAACCAAATGATCAGGTATAAAGATAGTGAAAACTTAGCTTGGTCCCTGATAATTCCTGGGACTTCTTCACAGGAAAAACAGATTTGAACTTTTCAAGTACATGGTTCCTGTTCCATCCACCCAGATTCACAAGGGACATAGATTCTCAATCCAAATAATTCAGCAATCAGACTGAAGTACTTCTGGTATGCACAACCTGCTAAGACAGAAGAAATTATCATTAGTTTCTAACACAAACAAAAACCTTCAAAGCACTGAGTAAAATTGTAAAGCTTCACATATTCATAATGTGTTCCAAGGAAATTGTACATAAACCTTTACGGACATCAATGCTTCAGAAAAAAGGCAAACACAAACAAAAATTTTACTACTGAGAACTAATGAGGACACTACAGTTTAGTGTCGGAAACTGATATAGCGGAAGTTATAGATGATGCAAAACCAACTGACCTCTGATTGTGCTCGAGGGAAACAAAACACTATGACCTCTAGACGAGTACAGCCAGGTGAGAAGGATAGGTTTCAGCAAGTCCAAAAAATATGTTGATATATGAAATTAAAAGATATAGAATGCGACGTGAAAGAAGTATATACAAAGGTTGATGAGAGCACAAAACATTTATTCAAATTAATCATATTATGGAAGACTTTTAAAGTATTGTAATCAGTAGAGACAACAGACAAGTATGTCTTCAATAATTAAAGAATCATCTTGTCAAGCTAAACAAAACTATACCCTAAGGCTCAAGTTTGCTGTTGTATGCAATTTGTGAATGAAGCCCCATTAAGCCTACTGACATGACAAAAACCAGCAGTTTCACCATCTCGAGTTATTCTCTCTTTTCTTCTAGTGGAGGAAGAACGTAATGCTTCATACTGAGTGATAGTCGTCTGGTTTGCTGAAGATATATTCTTGTTCTTCTTGGTAGCATCCGCTTCTGGCTGACTATATGCTGCATTCTGGCTCCCAGAGAAGGATATTCTTGAATGTGAATTTTGTCCTTCTGGACATCTCCAAAACTTAGGACCCAAAAACTCTGCATGAGGGATCATGCAGCATGTACTTCCTGTAAAATCAGTATCTGAAATCCTCCCTGTAGTTATTGCCAAATCATGTTGCATTTCATCAAGTAATCTCTCCAAACCATTTACACGTTTCTCTAACGAATTCATTCCATTTCGTGAGCTGCCAATAAATCCCTGCAATGAAGAAGAGATAGGTTGAGCTTAGAATGCATCTCTTGGCACAAATATATAAACTCATTCCTCTTAAATAGGGGAGACTACAGGATGAGACATCAATTAAAAGACCAAAAGCTAAATATGATGTTCAAAGGGGTGGCTGAGTGGAGGAGAAGAGAAATATACCTGGAGGAGGTCCAACAAACTGGACTGTTGATTTTCAATCTGAACCAGCTGCTTGCTGACAGAACAGAAATTCTCGTACTCTCTATGACTCAACAATGCATCTTCATTGATGTTTTCATCAGGTACATCCATGTTGTCATTGTAGTCCTCAACGAGTGGGATAACCTGAGAACCGAACTGCGATTTACCATATCTGTGGAGCTTTTCCTCAGTTGGTCTGTTGAATAGAGTAGACTTCACTTCTGAGTTTGAACTGCTACAACTAACTGAATCCACTGAATCTTGAACTCTAAGATTTTCACTCTTCTGTACTTCACAAGCTACCTCCAAAGAAGAAGCCAGTGAAACAGTGTGCTTAGCTTTAGCATCAGGGGATTTTCTAAAATCCAGCTTACAGGAGCTTGTAACATTTGATTTTGTGCGGCGGAACCTAATAGAACTATTTTTCTGGGAGGTGATTGAGGAAGAACTACTGGATGCAAATGACCTGGTTGAGCGGATTGCTTTCTTCGGCTGAGGGGTTTCCATGGTTGTATCACTCGAACTTTTCGAAGGAGTTGGAGAACAGGCACCACTACCACAATCTGGAGATACAGATTAATAGTTTTGTAAATATGGCACTCCTCATAAGATAACTGTAGCAGCGGAATGTAGACGAATAATGTATGTCATGGTAAATGTAGGTAAATATAGTATGGCATTATACAATTACATAACAGTTGACATAAAATTAGCAAAAGGACAGGGAGATGAATATGCAACATTTGAAAAGGAAAATAGCCAGACAGCTCACTAAATTATTATGATGCAGATGCGGCTGAAACAGTTTGGTTATTAAAGAGAATTGACATTTTCAGACAATGAATTTGGAAGTCTGGAAACGAAAAGGTTAATTAAAGCCCAAGATTCCCTGGACCTGGACTCATCTGACAAGATAAGTTTCTAAGCATTGCATGTGTATAGCATGTGATGATCAATCAGTAAAAACAAATGTTTTGTCCGTACTCTGGAGAACATAAAAACTAGAAAAAGAACTTTTAAGAAGAAAAGGGTATACAAGTTTTACTTGGTGCAGGACAAGTCAAATAGTAAAAAAGCTTGTTAACCATCTCCCTATTTGAAACCATACTGGCCACTGTATCACCCTCGTCATCAAAAAAAATTATCAATCTACCGCCAACAATCTTCAGAAAGCTTCATTTTGAGCTAATATTTCCATTTCCGTAGTGTTGAGGAATTCAGATTCCACTACAGTTAGTCAATATTCAAGGATGCGTTAACACAATATCTCTAAAATATCTTATTTGAGTATTATTATTTGTTCACTGCTCTTTCTTAACACGGGACTAGCCATTTTAGAATCCCCTCATCTCTTTGATTAAAAGAAAGACTATTGATAAAGGGGGCAGCCGCACTGAAGCTCTCCATATGCACAAAGTCGAACAAGGGTTTATTGAACCAGTGACCTCACTTTGCCACTTACTCCGAAAGATTATTGATGACACATAGTAATACCATATGAAATCTAGGTTGATTCAAGCACCGAGGCTCTCATAAAAACAAAATAAAAAATTGATCCCGGAACGTTTTTACGAAGAAAATAAAAAATTATTTCCACAGATAAGTTTAGCTTTGATTGGAAGTTACCTTTCCGTGGAAACTTGGATTGTGATTGAGGCAAAACATCATCTGAAGTACCCGGAACTTCCTTCCACCATTCTAATGCTCGATTCATTGTCTCTCTCACAATCTTCACCTGTACATTCAGAGAAGAACATTCTATAAGCCTTTTTTTCTTAATAATTTTTACGATTTCAGATTGGAATAAGATCAGCAGTCTATTACTCCATTTCAAAAATAAATGACAAAAGAAGGTTATTAAGTTTTTCTTTCAATTATTTCTAAACATTATGATAAATCGGATTTACAGAGTTATACACTTGTAGTTCATGTATTTATACCTTATCGAATCTTCTGTTATCCAATGACGTGATGCAGAACGCCTTCAACTCTGACAACAATTCTCTCTCGGAAACAGCCAAGCGTCCCAATGCCTCCGCCGCAGCCTTCCGCACAGTCCAATCTTCACTACTCAACAACTCAGCTGTAATTGGAACCAAGCTATTTAATACATTCTTATTCGAAGCACCACCAACACTAACAATACTACCAATGAGCGACAACAACGCCGGTTTGGCTTTAAAGGAATCATTCTTCACCAACTTCATGAGCTTCGACAACATTTTCTTCAGCTCCGCCGGCTCAGGATCAGGTGATGCTTCAATTGCAGCCGCAAGGCAAAGTGAAGCTCCGATCTGCGAATTAATATCCTGCTCGTGCATTATAGCGTCGATCAAAGGTTTCAAAATTGACGAAAATGCCGGTTGAGTAATTTCCGACGCAATGGAGGAAACAGCTTCTACACAAGCAGAGCGAACAGCTGAGTCAGGGTCACGAAGTCGCCGGAGTACAGTAGAAAGCATTTTCGCTAGATGCGGTGAAAGTGCATCCCCATGAGCGGCCGAGAGTACACCGATAAGCCGAACACATTGCCGGCGCACCGGCGATTTATCGGAAGAGTCGGTACTCGAAATACAAGTTAAAAAGGCACCAAAACCTTCACTGTTTAGACTCCTAGCTATAGACTCAAGCTCATTCGTCGCAACGGTGAGAGTATCACGGTCAGACAATCTATTGAGACATGTATTCACTCTGTTTTTCAGATCACTAGGTTGTCTCTGCAGCGCCATTGATGGCAAAATGGAAGATATTCCGTCGCCGGAGAAGTCACGGTGAGGCCGGAAACGGAAGTGTAGATCGCCGGAGTAAGGTTGAAGCTACCGCCGGCGACGGTTACAGTGGCGGTGATGAAATGAGAGGGAAAAAGGAAAGTGAAGTGTGAATGGGTGAGTCAATGGAGCTGGTTTTATATGTTACAGAAGGAACGTGGGTAGGAGTAGTGCGATAAGTTAGGCAGGGAATTTATTGTCTGCACGATGACTCAGCTGGTTACAGTGGAGCTTCTTTTAAATAAAAATAATTTTACTGCTTTTTTTTTAATCACTAATTTTTTAGTTTGTTTTAAATTTTTCTCTTAATTTTCAGAAGTTAAAGTCATTTTTGAAACTCGTAGTAATACATTTATTATTATTATTAATTCAGCTATATTCAAAATTTGAAACTACAGTCGAAATTACTGTTATATCTACTCCAATAATAATAATAATAATAATTATTATTATTATTATAGGTCTAGTTTTTAACGAGCATTATTAAATGAACAATGTTGACTAATTTTATTTATTAAAATCTATAATTATGATCGAAAATATAATAATATCTAATGAAAATCTATTTTGATCAGATAAAAGTAACAATAATATTGAATCAAGTTACTCTTTGCCTTCGAAGCTCCCCAATCTGATATTATGGTACCGGTATAGACTGAAATTCTGCTATGGTACAATTCTGATCGGTAATAAGTACGAATTCATATGTGGCCATCAACCTTCTCAATTTTTTTTTTAAAAAATACTACTTACTACTCACAAAAACAATCGACTAATACTAGTCAATTTATTCGCTTATCTTTTTTATCATGTTTGTTTCTATTTATCATTTTTTTTAGTTCTGACTCGTTAAAAAGGACGTTAATGGTATCGACTAAGAAAAGGGGAAAGAGGAGTACCTTAAGGTACGCTTCAATTAGTATTATTATTGAGATATAGGTCTAATTTTACACAAGCATTATTAAATAAACAATGTTGATTAATATTATTTATCAAAATCTGAAATTATGATTGAAAATACAATAATATCTAATTAAAAACTATTTTGATCGGATAAAAGTAACAATAATATTAAATCAAGTAGCTCTTTTCCTTCAAAGAATTCATACGTGGCCACCAATATTCTCAAAAAAATTTTAAAAATATGTTTTGCTTATTGCTCACAAAAACAATCTACTAATACTAGTCAACTTATTTACCTATCTTTTTTTATCATGTTTCTTTCCATTTATCAAATTTTTAGGCTTTAGCTTTGACTCGTTAAAAAGGACGTTAATAATATCGGCTAAAAAAGTGGGAAAGAGGAGTACCTTAAGATATGCTTCAATTATTATTATTATTTATTATAGGTCTAAATTTAAACAAGCATTATTAAATGAACAATTTTATTTATCAAAATGTGAAATTATGATTAAAAAAAATACAATAGTATCCAATTTAAAAATTATTTTGATTGAATAAGAGTAATAATAATATTAGATCAAATTACTTTTTGACTTCAAAGAATTCATATGCGGAAATCAACTTTCTGAAAATTAAAAAAAATATTGCTTACGGCTCACAAAAATAATCGACTAATACTAGTCAATTTATTTGCTTAATTCTCTTATCTTTTTTCATTCTATTTATCATATTTTTAGTTTTGACTCATTAAAAAGACGGTAATAGTATTGGCTAAAAAGAGGAGGAAAAGAGGAGTACCTTAATGTACCCTTCAATTATTGTTATGATCATTATGATAGGTCCTTTTTTCTCCAACGAGAACTATTAATCAGATGATATTGGTCAAACTTTATCAAAAATGTGAAATTGTGGTCGAAATTATAGTAATATACTAATATGACATCCAATAATCGTTATCTTTATTATTATTTTAGGTCTAATTTTAAACAAGAATTATTAATCTAATAATATTGATCAAATTTTTTTTTTTCAAAATATGAAATTGTGCATAATATTAAATGCAACTATTGTTATGATAAATATATAGGTACCTACTGAATCTTCCTTTCGATATCATAAGATTGTCCTATCACATCAGTAGATATTATAATTACAGTTACTATATTCTTCTCCACTGCAGCAAAATTACCCTACCCCCCTACTAACCTTGGTGAACTTTTTTTTTTTTTCCTTTAAATTTTACCATATAAATAAATGAAAGTTAATTGCTATTCATTATTTGTAGTATATGTAATTTGGTATGTGAATTAAAATTATCTTGAAATAATATTTTTAAAATTTTTAAATTAATTTATTCCATCTAGGAGATTAGAGATGTAATAAAATAATCTCAAATTAGATGGGTGTAGACATTGAAATTTTATAGGACTTTACAAGACGTGTTGGATTATAATTAGGATTTTTTAGAGGCTACTTTACCTTAAACTCTAACTTACCCTTATATAAAGGATATTATATTTTCTTAAAGATGCATATCTAAAAATCCCAAAAACTCTTGGAATACTCCTAAAGAGATCAAAACATGTCAGACTCTTCTTGATAATCGAATACTCAAGAAAATTTGTACAAATCCTTTTATGGAGATCAAGTCCAAATTATGCTAGTTCAAGAAATACGCCACTAGCGCCTCTCGAATTATGGAGAAATTTTAGGAGAGAAGAATCAAGGGATAAAGTATTCACATTGTTTATCAATAAAATTATGTTTCTTCATATTTTATTTATGATTGCAATTTACTTTCAATCACTTTAAAATTTTTTCCAAACAACGGGATATTTCAAGAAATGTAAAACTATATTTGGTAAATAATATTAATTTATCTTTAAAACATTTATAAAATATAACTATAAATTCTATTTCAAATATAATCGTAAAATATTTTACCTTATCCCGTATATCAAATGACTCTTGTGATTGTATACTTCCATGGTACTTGACTAGTCACTTGTACCATAATGGTACATATAGGATTTGGGTATTTTTTGAGGGGCCTAAGAGTATCTCACTATTTTTTTAAATAAATAAATAAACTTAAACATAAATTTAAATCATAATTAACCTCTTAAATATTTGAGTTAAAATTTATTTAAATCGAACAATATCAATTTCTAATAAAATTTTCAATTAGATAACTTTAATTCAGATATCACTTATTTTGAAATAAACAAAATATATTATAGTAAATTATTAAACAAAAGCTTAAGCAATTTTTTTTTAAAAATGCAGTACAATTAATGTTCCCATATGATTGGCTTTAATTTGCATTATTATTGTTTGAACCAAATTATATAGTATATATATGTTATATATAAGCAAAGGCCAACTCACTTTTATAAGTCTACAGCACATGTAAAACTAGACGACGACAGTTCAATTATTTCTCATGTAATTTAATTAATATATATGCACATTGATCCCACATATAATTAATATTTGTATGTTTCTTTATTTTATGTATTTGTATTTTTGTAAAAATGGATCGAAGTAATGTTGAGTTGAATCTTTGTAGATCGTGATTGCATGATCATTTTAGCATTTACAATATTTCTCATGTTTCGAATTGTATAACTAGTTAAAGTTATGATTTTTTTTCATTGTCGCTCGATAAAGAATGTTCAAATTGAAGAAGAAAAACTGAATTTTTCTCTACAATCATAAAATCATATATTATCTTTCATTTTTACTTTTTATTTTTCACTTAGTAATATGATATTTTAAACACAACTTTTTTGACATATTTTCCTTTATTTTTCACTTTACACATTATTTATTTCGCAATATATATTCACCATTTTATTTAAAAGATAAAACGTTTTTTAGATGTGAAATCAAGATTAGAAACTTGATTTTAAAAATTCTATTTCTATCTAATTAATTAATTTATAAATTACATAATTTGTATTTATTGAATAATTTTAAAAAAAAATAAATATAAAATAATTGAATTCGACTAAATTCACAAATTTCTAGCTCGATTCGCTTGTAGATCACAATTGTGTACATTATCTTAAAGCAAGACCAGGGTGTTAGGTTTAATCATTTTCATGCAAAATACTAAGATTCCATATTTGACAAAAAATAGCAGCTAAGGCCTAATAATTAAGACAAAAAACAACCTGCAATATAATTATGAGAAATAATAATACACTTTTCACTAATTGCATTATATTAGTCTTTTCAATCATGATTATTAACCAAAAATATAGGCATTATTGTTCCCTACAAATATTCGGTTTGTAACATGGTCTATGAGATATTCCTAGCTAATCATTTTTACATTTTAGGTTTTCCTTCTTGTTCTTGTTAAAGGAAATAGTCTCTCGATCTCTGTGAGGTAGTCTCTTCAGACCCCACTTGTGGGATTCTATTGAATATGTTACTTTTTGTTCTTATTTTCCTCTTTTTAGTTATTTAGTCGGGAAATAAATTATTTCAGGATTGTTATTCTATTTTCAATATGAAATAAAAATAATGATAATGTGATCTCCGAATTGCTTATTTTATGATAACTTATACTTTCTCAGTCTATTTTTTATGGCATTATTTGACATGGCACGACGTTAAAAAAAAGACTTTAAAAATTTGTGGTTTAAGTGCCCACTTGGATTGGTTTATTTTAGGTGTTTTTAAGCCAAAATAGTTTTTAAGCAGTTTTGAAGTGTTTGGGTAAAGTTAAAAAAGTGTTGATAAGCACTTAATTTTAAGGCAAAATAACAAGAATAAGCCAAAAGCCAATCCAAACGGGCTCTAAATCATCCATAGATATAACGTGGTTGAAAATTATTTTCATTAGAGTAAAAGAAGAATGTTAAAGTTAAATTATTTCTAATTCTAGTAAAGTGACATTAATTTTATGACAGACTAAGAGATAAAGGTGACATATTAAACGGGATGGGATGAAAGGAGTATATCATGTAATTTCATCTCAAACAAATATGAGATAAACTCATTCTAAAATTATTTTTCGAATTAGATATCTTTTATTCCTCATATTAAACAATGACTTGTTTAGACAAGAACAAATTATCTTGAAATTATTATTCTACTCTCAACATAGAATAAAAATAATATTACAATTTTAAAATAATTAATTTTATAAATATTATTTCATAAATTTATCTGAATCAAATATGAAATAACCTCGTCCTATAATTAAATTTTGAAACTAATTATTCCTTTTATTTAGTTTACGTGAGTCTCTCAATTTTAGCCATGTTGGATCACGCTGGTGCAGTCTGACATATATTTCTTATTATCTTTTTTATATTCCAAATGTCATGTTTTGAAAATTAATGCTATACTAATGGATATGAACATAATCGTTTGGTTGCTCGTTAAAGTTATATAAAGCGATATTAAAAATATATGTCAAAATTAATTATATAAAATTTGGATATTTTCAATTAATTTGACTTTATAATATAATTATTTTGATATAGATAAATGTAATTAATTTAAATTTATGTTACGTGACTCTAATTAAAAATAATTGTTCGAAATATTTGTTGGATACTGTGGTCACGTAATTACTAGTGTAGTGCGGCATGTAAGTGTTAGTCAAAAGAAACCGTAGCCAAAATTGAAAAATTCATATTATATTTGATTATTGATAAATTTATTTTGAAATTAAATTATAAGGCCAATCAAATATGACATAAATTTAATATCCCTTCATTAGTTAAAGCTATTTTGTCCCTAGATTTAACTGAAGTATAAGATGTAAGCGAAGAAAATAGAAGAGAAGAAGTTTGTTCCTTAGCTTAATATATATCCATAGCTGATGCAATTCCGTACTGACACAAATTTATTTCTGAAATATCTCAATCAAATATGACATAAATTTAATATTAAATTTATTCCTGAAATATCTCATATTATTCTATCCAACTTAAAATTATTTTATTTTTATCTCTTATATGAGATAAATGTGTTTAGAAATTATTAATATTGTACAACAACAATAACAATAACGTGTGTGATGAAATTTTACAAAAATTATTAATACTCTAAAATTATTATAATTTTTTTAAAAAATTAATCTACGTACAAACGACCTTATGAGACTTAGGGATAGTTTGGTTGGAAGTAAGTTATCCAGATATTAACTATCTCAGAATAAGTTATCTTAAGATAGATTATTTCATTTTATATATGAAATTACTTATTCAATCATCAAGATATAAATAATAGAATAAATAATTTTATGATTACATAATATTTTTAATTAAATATAAAATAAAATAATTTTATATTTTATTATAAGATTATTATAATTTATACTTCACGTTCAACAACTCGAGAAGAAAGTATTCATATGTATGGTGATTGGCATGTGAGGAAGATATGGGAGGCCTGGATTTCCTTTAAACTACAGGCTATCACGTGATCTGACACAAGGGGTAGATGGAAACTTGTTGAACAGTAAATGGAACACTTCTTTTTAAATTAAGAAAAAGAGTTAAATACATTTTTAAATTATTTAAAGTAAAGAAAATTTATTCTTCATTATAATTGCTTAAAATGTTTTTACTGCTATAGTTTTTTTTTTAAATTTAGAAATATCATTCAACTACCAAAAGAAATTAAAATTACTCTTCTCACTAACAATTGCTCCAAAATAAGAAAAATAAGTCAATTTTGTTCATGAAATATTCAAAATAGAACAATTTTGCTATTCGTTTAAAATTCAATAAATGATCTTATTTGTAATAATTTAAGCAAAATTTCTATTGATGTTTTAAAATGTTGATTTTTATATAATATTTAATTTATTTTTTTATATAAAATTTAATTATTACCTGCATTAATTTTTCATCTTAATATTATGCTACTATTTTTTCAAAAGTATTATACCGGCATTCAACTGAAATTTGGAATTACTTAAGAGTTACAATAATATAAGGTGTTAAAATGTAAACTTGTGATTCAAGACAATTCTTAGATATTTGTGTAGTTGTAAATTATTTTATTAAAGATAAAAAATTAAAATTAAATTATTTTTAATTATAGTAATATGATATTCTTTAAAAATATCGCACGTAAAGTAGGATAGAACAAGTAAAAGAACAAGGGCAAAGTTTTCCTCTTTTGAATGATTTAAGAACAAAATTGGCTCAATTTTTTCTGGTTTTGGAGCAACCGTTAGTAAGAATGATATTTTTTAAGCTATTTTGATAGTTGAAGGCCGATTCCAAGCTAAAAAGTAACGAAAAAGTATGTTTCACCCAAAAATATAACAAAAAGTAAAACAATCAAAAATACATTGTTCAATTAATTAATTAAAATTCACACATTGCAAAATTGATTTGTTTTAGACTGTATTTTTTATTAAATATATTTTTTTTTTCAAAATCCAAATTTAAAATCTCAAAATAAGGAAAAAGGGATCCAAATTCACATATTCCTTTTCTTTTTCTCTCAATTTATAATCATAAATCAACAGTATTGTGA
Source organism: Solanum rostratum (assembly GCA_029948455.1). NCBI lineage: Eukaryota > Viridiplantae > Streptophyta > Magnoliopsida > Solanales > Solanaceae > Solanum > Solanum rostratum. The sequence continues at coordinate 10,291,556 of CM057046.1, forward strand.
AGCAATAAATTTTGTAAAATTATGTTGAGGACATCTAAAAAATAATATGAGACCTATATATGTTTTTTTTTGGGTGAAAAGTGGAATAGCTATTTAAATTGTTATTATTATTATTAAAAAGCCTAGAAAATAGGGATTAAAAGTGGTAGATGCTATGCTTCTTGGCATTTTGTGCTTATAATACAAAAAGGAAAAGTGCCATAATGTCTTGTCTGTCCTTAATTGGTTTTTAACTACAGTGTTTAGTGCCAAAACCAAATATAAAAAGAGTAGAGATTAGGCCTCCGCGGCCGTACGAGCTCAATATATATTTTTTTATTTTAATTTATATAATGTTGATAAATTTTTTATGTATATTTTTTAAAATTATATGTCATTAATAAAATTTTAAAATTATTTAAATTTTTAATAAATCTTTTAAATTTATAAATTGATAATTAATGTGACTTGCAGTACTTTTAACCTAATTTCAAGTAATAGATATAGATTTTTTTGTTTATTTATATTATATTTTTGTAAATCACTTCCTTTTGTTACACAAATATAATCGTTGAAAGATATTAAAAATAGTTACTTGATTTGATTTATTCAATTTAAAAAGAAAGACCTAATTTATCTTTTTTGTATTTGTTTTATCATAATTCTAATATTTATATGGCTTAAAGATTCTGAAGCAGCTGAAAAAAAAAGATTTATTTGGGATAATATTGTAAAATCAAAATTGAAGCGGCTGAAGAAATGATTAATAGAATCAATATAATAAAAGGCAATTACTGAAACATACATATCATTTTATGTTTGCTTTATCATAATTTTAATGTTTATATGACTTAAAATAATTTATTAGGGGGATACAATACAATCATAATTGAAGAATCTGAAAAAAAAAATTATTAACAAAAACAATATGATAAAAGCTAGCAGTTGAAGCAGACATGTCACTCAAGTTTTGTTTGCTTCTAGCCTCTTATATATAGTAGAATATAGATAATTTCATTTTTTTAAATTTTTATACGGCTTTATAGTGATATTTACTTTACCTCCCAAGATAATTATAAGATTTGTGTATATATTATTCTTCATAAATTTAATTGTAATATTATGTCCAATATATTATTATTTTATACGGGTGTTAGTAAAAAAAAGAAAGAAGTAATCAAGTATGCTTCAACATGGACACAAGCATGAATTAATGTAACAAAACTTTGTCATAATTGGTTGACGTACGTATACTTGAAAGCTAGATTAGAAAATTTTGGATAATTATTTAATATTGTAATCACATGCATAATTAAAACTTGTACTCCTCCACTCATGTGATCAAACGTGATCTAAAGCCCCAACAATTAGATTCAACTCCATAATGACATTATAGAATTTTTCAAAAAATTTCAACGATTATTTTTAATGACATTTTGATTTTTATCGATTCTAAAAGAAAAAAAAAATATTACGATAATGTTTTCGTACAACAAAAATAAGAAAATTTTCACTATTTTAGTAAGTTCACCATATATTTTTTTTCAGTGAGTTGTTTCGATAAAAAAACATTGTAACGATTCAGCCCGCTAGTGATATTGTCCGCTTTGGATCTAGGTCCGCACGACTTCAAAACGCAGCCTTGTCGATGTGGAGTAGAGTTCAACTGAGTTTAGGTGAATTCCGGTGAGGCAGGGCAAATCTCAGTGCTGAGTCTAGGCGAATCCCATATAGTGAAGGCAAACCTCAGCAAGGATGCTAAGTCCATAGAGAGAGTGTATGTAACAACTCATCTTTAGATAGAAATCTCACATCGACAAAACACAGGAGAGATGTTGGATACATAAGTAATTAAATAGGTCATATCTACTAATGATGCATTTTAAAGCCGTGCGAGCCTAGATTCAAACGGAACAATATCATTATTGAACTAGATCATTACAAATATATTTTTAAAAAAATTATATTTTATAACATAATTTTTGAAACTTTAGTAATGACATGTGCACATGTGAGACAATATACCTCTTACTATTGAAAGAGCCGTTAATTTACATTTCACATGCACAAGTATTAATTATCATTAATAGTATTATGCATTCTGATCTACTACTACTCTTTAATTTGTGAAAAGGTGAAACAATTATTATTTCCTTTAAAAGAAGAAAATAAAGTAAATATTAATGTGGTGCATGTGAACAATGTAAATGAGAAGAAAAAAAGGTCTATGAATTAACTTGTTAAAGAAAAAGTAGGCACTAGACTACTCTACACACTATAAAATAGATGCTAAGCTTTTTAAACAAAATTACAAACACCACAAAATAAAGTTCAAGTTGGTGAAAAACAATAGAAAATGTCCCGTGAATATAATTGATAAAAGCTAAAAGAATGTATGTCAATCATAGTAGAAGGAATCAAGAAGAAGACAAGTAAATGTTTTACAACTTGGAGTGGTGTATGCTATTTGCGGATGCCACAATATTGATTGATGAGATTCGAGATAAAGCTATGATAGGTTGGAGGTTTGGAGACATGTATACTTTGGAATCCAAAGGGTTCAAATTGAGCAGGATCAAAGCAGAATACTTGGAGTGCAAATTCAGTGTTGCGAAGGATGACACGGACATTGAAATGAAGCTTGCCACTCAATCTATTCCCAGGAGAGAAAGCATTAAATATCTTGGGTCCATCATCCAAGGTAGTGTTGATATCGATGATGGTGTCACACATCGTATTGGTGCAGCATGAATGAAGTGGAGGCTTGCTTCTAGAGTTTGTGTGATAAGAAGATACCTGTTGAAGAAAGAAAAAAGTTCCACGTTAGTGGTTAATGAGATGGATGGACTCCTTATAAAGGCTTAGACAATCCTTCTCCTTTTGAGCTAGTTTTTTGAGTGTGAGTTAAGTCCAAAACCTAATTTTACATGGTATCAAAGCAGAATCCATCTCACCCAATATTGGGCCCCCCAAAAATTAAAAATTGCACACGCATCAGATACTAAGCACTAGGCGTGAGGTGGCGTGTTGAAGAAAGACTAAAGTCCCACATTGGTGATTAATGAGATGAGTGGACTCCTTATAAGCCTTAGGCAATCCTCCTCCCTTTGAACTAGCTTTTGGGGTGTGAGTTAGACTCAAGACCTAATTTTACAATACTACCTAAATATAAAGATAAGTTTTAGATGAGGATGTCCCTGAATCTATACTTATATATATAAGTGGCAAAGAAGCTGCTCAAGCGGGCAACTGGTCGACATATTTGCTTGAGCAGTTTGAGGGTATATTTATAAATTTTTTGTAGTTCTTGCGTTTTAATTTATTTGTTTTATTTTTAAAATTTTTATATATCTAAAAACTACATTAAAAATTTAGGGGTGATTTGGTAATTTTTCATGATTCTTTGGGAATAGATCGACATGTCTGCTTGAGTAGTTTGAGAGTGTATTTATACTTTTTCGATGATTCTTTTGTCTTAAAAATCGAATCTAAAGATATGGAATCAAGAAGAAGACAAGTAAATGTTCTGCGACGTGAAGTGATAATTATTTCTTTATTTTTAATCAAAGATCCGAGGTTCAATCCCTAAATATAAAATCATCTTTATTATAAAGTATTTTGCTCTCTGATGTTAAATTTTTCAGCCAAATTCAAATTTAATCTAGTTCTAATATAAGTATTGAATACTGATTTGAAAATTTTAAAAAATCAAAAAAGGAGCCAAGAAAAGGATAAATAGTCATACAAATATATTCCCATGATTTAGAAATAAGATAGGGACAATCCCTTTGGGTTTGAAACCATGTGACACATTTTGGATTTGATTGGAAGTTGGAACATAATTTGGCATATTGCCATGCACTGTTGTTATCAGATAGATTTTTTTTTTTAATTATCTTCAAAATTTTGTGATTTATCTAAAAATGCTCTTACAACAATTATTTTTTTTCAGAAATTAAAAGTGTGATATTTAAGACAATTTTAGGAGAATTTATTGGGGTTTTTTTTTCCAGAAAAGTTATTACAGAAAGGAATGAAATTCTTGGATATACACATATGGTTATCTAGAAGTCTTATTGTTCAACAATATTTTTTAAGAAGGGGACCCCAAAGTATACTAAAAGAAGTTAAATTTGTGATAATATTTATAATTTGATATGTAAAATCCATGATGATTAAGAATTCTTGAATTTTCTCAAATTTTGAGCAGACTAAATAGTATTTCAAAGAATTAAATACATAAAAAAAATTTAATATTTACAAATAATATGTTTGAATAGAAGACTTTTTCGTGAAAATTTAAATCTAACGTCAATGTGAAAAATTAAAAAGTAAACCTGACGAGTTTTATGCTAGTGTACAAAGGTGAGTGCACTAATAACCACTTTTAGGAATGACGTTTTACATCTCACAAAAAGTTAAATACAATGCAAATAGCCAACTAGTAACTTGGGATAATTTCAAATATATATAATAAATTAATTAATTCATAATAAATATTATCCTGTTTTACTTACATATAAAAAATAGCCAAAAATTATAAAAAAAATATATACAGTGACTCTACAATATAACTTGTCAAAATTTAAGCAAAAAATTATAAAAAAAAATATACAGTGACTCTAAAATATAACTTGCCAAAATTTACAAAACATATATACTGACTAGACAATATAGATTACTTATTAGTTATACAATGCATATACATTCTGATACACTCAAAAACTGAATATAGCTTAACTATACATGAAATATATACTGATTATACATATTTACACTGCAAATGACCATTTTTTTTATAATTACTTTGGTCGAATGGCTCTCTATTGTAGTTATCCGTACTAACACCATCCCTTCATCGTTATTAGAGGCTTCGATTTTCGTGTTTGAACTTTGTATATAAAAGTTTTTTCGATAGAATTTGCGTTCCAACAACAATTCAAGTGCCATTATTTGAGCCAATATTTACAAATACCATATGATTAAATGAAAATATTCTGATTGGGATGTGTTCTTAGTTGTCAAGCCTTAAAATTCTTTTTAATAATTCATACTATCAAATATCAATTACAATTTGATATGTTCACCAAACATATAATTATTTCATGTGACGTACTAACTAATTTGTTCCAACTGTCAGTGAACCAAACAAAATTTATATTAATAGAAAAAATAAATCACTTTGTTCCACACTATTATGTGCTGGCTATTAATTATTACTTTGTTCCTTTCATTTTCTTTATAAATTATTTTAAATACATTATGTAAATATATCATATTTAAAAAATATTTTATAATAATTATATTATGTACTAAAAAAATGAATTATATATATAATATATATGTATTGTATTTATTTTGATTAGAAAAATCTATCCAGCTAGATTTTAAAAATGAGTTATGCATGTAATATAAATGTATAAAAGACATTGCGATTATAAATAATTTTACATGCAATATAAATGTATCATAAGTGTCTTAAAATGTATTAGACTAACTTTGATAAAAATTTGTATTATGTATTAAAAAGTGAATTAAACATATAATATAAATATATATAAATTATATAGTTATAAATGATAAAATATTTTTTAAGTATGATATATTTATGTAAATTTTCCTAATTTCAATTGATATCGAATAATGCCATTTGAGAATGCACTAACAAAGATTTAATAAATTCGCATCGAATAAAATTTATTATTCGAAAATAGTGCTCCTGTCAAGAATTTTTATCAAACGCTCGAATATTATGGACATTTCTGCCAAAAGATCTGCAACAACCCTCCTTCTAATCCACTTATATAGAATTATTAGTTGGTCAAAATATTTTTTTTTTTTTAAAAAACAAAATTTTCAAAATTATAAAAGATATTCTTTTAGGATGTGTGTGATATGAAAAAATAAATAAATTGTATAAGTAATTTTCAACTTTTTTGTCTTCTTCCCATTTAATTTACTCAATGCTCCACCCATACCCATTTTATTTTAATTTGTTGGATTGCATATAACTTTTCTTGAGATAATATTTTTTTTCTTGTTTATCAGATAAAAATAATTTATTTATTTTTCAAAAAGTATTTTTTTTAATCAATTTTTTTTCCTTTCATACCAACCCACCCAAAAAATAAAAAGATTTGATAGGTCAATCCCAACAACCAAAATTAAATTGTTTTGAATTTAAAAGATATGTGCCGACTATTAAACAATTTCTTCGAAGAATAGTAGATGCAATGGTCAAAGGTATTGGACCATATTAACTACATTAAGTGGCTTATATTTTTCTTAAAAATTTATTGGTCCGACTAATATCTTGATTAGTAAAATCGAAAAGAATTTAAATCATACACACGTTAATATAGTAAAATTTTCATCAGTTAACATATTTGGACATCACTATTTAACCTATATTCATTTTTTCACATTGTTTTAAAGAGTGCACGTAATATATTAGACAGATTATTTCACGTTAAAAAATAATGAAAACTAAAATGTTATATAGAACATATTACAAGTTCATAAAATCACTTGAACCAAATCAAATAATATATGTCATGAGCTTGAACTATAATAATATAATGTTATACTTGAACTCTCACAATCTCAATAAGAATACTGAAATTGTTGGAGGAGGGGTTGGGGGTTGGGGGTTGGGGGGAGGGGGGGGGGGGAAGCTCAGTGAACCTAAGCTAGCGAACTTTTGAAGAAGGAATGCACTTAGATGTTAGGCAAATCTCACATCCTTCTGAGACATAAGTTCACATGATACACACATTTTTAGACTCGATAATTGTATAACTCAAGAAACAAATCTATAATAGTGCCAAACTCCGAAGACACTAATGGCATAAACCTTAGGAAAGAAGACGTTGGGCCCTTGAGGATGTATGCGAGGTCCTTGACAAAGGACGGGCTGATAAAAAGTATCAAGAGATGTCTAGGTTGAAAAGTTTTGAAGGAGTGCACATAACATTTTAGACAAATATTACATTGAAAAAGGAGTGAACAATAAAGTGTCACAAGACAAAATACAAGTTCATTTGGTTCACAAGACAAAATACAAGTTCATTTTGTATGCACATTTCTTGTGTTCAATGATGGCATGATGCAAAGAATAAATTTATTTGGTCAGTTAGGCCAAAGCGTTTATGTCATGCCTCGAGAAGGTACCCTAGATATGGCCGGCATTCAAAGACTATTGCTAGTCCCCAAATGAATTACTTGGCCTCATCGCACTCACTCTCTAAATATATTTAAAATATCAGCGAAAGACTATGAAAGTAAAAGGTGGACAATCTAAGTTTCAGAAAAAATCATATCAGTAAACAGGCTAGTATGAAAGAAACTAGCTCAACATTATCTCAAATCAACAATTAGACTCTAGTCTACGAAGCCTCTATTATTATCAATTAATGTCAATGATGGACCCATGGCTATCTCAATCAAAGTAAAGTTAAATCAAGTTTAACTCTAGAAAGTTAGATGAAACAAATCATGTGCTTCCTCCGAAGTCAAGAGGATTCACTAATCAGCTGATGTGTGAAATAGATCTTCAACGGAGCATCTGTTAATGATCTCTAGTACTTGTCTCTGCATCATGAAACGATGCAGTCCAAATTGATATTAGTACGTGGAATGTTCGAGTATGTAAAATGGCTGAATGAAACAGATATAGGTAGAATAATACAGAGCAACATCAACTCAGAAGATACTCAATCAAAATGTCAAATGTCTATCTAAAGCAAGAATAAAGAGTAGACAATAACCCATCAATACCATCCAATCCAATCAAATTAGAGTACTATCAGTGTGGAACCTATCTGGGAGTTTCTCTTATCTGACAACAATCACTTATGAGCCAGTGATTGTACAACAATCCCGCTGATGTTGCCACAGTTGTTCAATACCTTGCCAGGATAAGAACGAATTGAATCCATAATGGATCCGGACAATCCACCGATTAAGTCCTCTTATTTCAGGACAATAAGATGGGGACATGTTCGACTTTAACAGACTTAGTCCTCAAGATAGGAACCTGTCTAACTTTAACCGACTTAGTCCATTCCTACGCTTGGCGATGTCGCTATTGAGTTCAAGTGAGACTTACTCTCACTCAATTCGGTGCTCGATACTCCTCCCAAGACTCAATGCTCATAAAATAATCCATCTCAATTATTCTCATAAAGCTCTCATTATTTCGTCAGCTCTATCACAATCGGGCCTTCCGGCCTATCATATCAATCATCTCATTAACGCAATTCTCAATCAATCTCTCAAAAGAGCTTAGACCAATCATTAGGGGGAACAATTGAGTAGACCAATCTTTAGAGTTCAATTATGAATACTCACAGGACCATCAAGTTCAATCAACCTATTATCATACTAATATCAAAATCACAATCAACATCCTCAAGTCCAGGCTCTACTCAATCCCTAGGTTCATTCATGCATTTTTTTTACAAGGTAATATATAGGGTTTGTGAAATAACTCATGAAAATTATTTAATCAGAAAAATCAAGTTTATGATGATTATCAACATAAATACGCTCATTTATCAATCTCTCGCAATAAAGGGACACATGGAAGGACATTCTCATGTTTTAGTTTAGCCTTACGTACCTGGTATGGAGTTTTGACAATCAATCTTGGCTAGAATTCTCCTCAATTTTCTTGATTCTACGCTCTTCCTCTCTTTTTTTTAGCCCTAGTCTTTGTTAGAAGCTTAGAAAGACTTAGGAATGGGTGTTAAAACCCTTTTTACTTTGCCGACCTATATTGATCATGTTTTAAGTTTAGGAGGGGTTGAGAAAAGTCTAAAATACCCCCCACAAATAACTGAAAAAAGTTTGTCTAAGGATACCTAGTCCGCATCGCGGACCTGAGTATTTTTCGTCAAAAATTTTTCGATCGAAATTTGTAATCCTGTAGAAAATATTGGGATCACATCCAAGTCTGAATTCGCAACAAGTTAGTGACCCGGACATGTCGCGCACTCTTTCTGGAATGCGCTTTTCTGTCGAAAAATTATCTTTTGATCCAATTGCTCTAAAAATCAACCAAGACCATTTCCCACACAATTTTTCATGTTGATCGCATTTCCGGCCTCAGATTTGCCATCGGAGTTTTGGAAGATGCATTATGCGCACATCTCTCATTTAAGAGTACTTTGATAATTTTACCGAATATTACAGTTCAACATAGTAAAATTTTCATCAGGTTACATATTTGGACATCACTATTTAACCTATATTCAATTTTTCTTAAATGTACCTTTACACGCTTTGAAATATATTGCTAAAGTTTAGATTTTTTGTCTAAAGTTCAGGCAAAACTTATTGAACTTTAGTCAGTACATTTGAATAAATTTTAATCGAAAATGTTTGTACTTCATACAAAAAAATTTAAAGTCGATCAAATAAAAATACTAAACTTTAGTCATTTAAAGTTCAAGCAAAAATGATTAAACTTTAAACATATGAAACTTTATAATTTTATCTGAAATTAAGCTTTGTCAAAATTAATTTCAAACATTGCATATTCAAAGCTATTCTAAAGTGGTAAACATGCAAAAATTTATAAACCTAGAGCATAACTTAACTAGTAACATCTAAATTTAGTATATATGCACTTTCCCTAACAATACATGTCATAAGTTTGAAATTTGATATCATCACCAATTAATCATAAAGTATATGATACTAATTAAAAGCTTTAAATTAAACTTACTTCTAATTTGAGAAGACTAAATTATTTTTATTGTTTATTTTTTGGGGGGGAGGGGGCATTGGAGATTTGGAATAAAAAATAGCACTAGCAATGAAAGGAACCAAATAAATTCTATCAATAAATGGTACTATGTGGTCCTATACAAGATATGTTGGTTGACTCATCAGTATTGTTCCTCAATTAAAATGAAACATTTTGTCTACAATTGTAGGCGCCATTCCATCACATTAGAAACAAAAGGAAAGATAAAAATGTAGAATATGAAAATCAATATCAGTTAGAGTTGTCGAGTTCGAGTCTTGATAATGAAAAAAATCTTGATAGGATAAAAGAGTAAGTTATGGAACACAAATATGAAAAATCAATGTCAATAGAAGCAAATGCTATAAAGACATCCTCTCCATAGGAAAATATGTTTGGTCATTACTAGCTAGTTATAACAAGTCACATGACAATCTAGAAATTTCTTCCATTCAATCCTTATGAAAAGTCTCTATTTCCAGCTTATCTTCATGTCTACATTAATCATGGATGTTGTAGGCATCTTCATCTTTATATATAAGTTTCTCTTTTTATGCACAGTGAACTTTTTTGGCTCTCTTGGTCATGTTTATCATATGAGGTCCATCAACAAGAATATAATTGAAACCTCATTTGTGATTCATTATCATGATTGTGACTCCTCATTATATTATTTCTTTAAAGATATGGACATATGTCTAACCTCAAAAGATAGTTAATAAGTGAAGGATTGTCTAGGTCCATATAAGAAGACCAAAGGAGCAGGGGTGGACCTAGAGAGTGGGGAGGGGTTCATCCGAACTCCCTCGGCGAAAAATTACACATTATATATAAGGTAAGTTTTCTATATATTCGTATATATATTAAACTTGTTTTTTTTGAACGATAAGCAAAGTTTAGTATAATGGTAGGTCTCCGTTTAAATGAACCCTCATGCTCAATGTTTGAATCCCACTTAAAGCATTATTTTTTAGCTTCTCTTAATTATTCTTTTTCATTTAATTTCGGCTTTGGAGAACCCAACCTAATATTTCACTTTATTTTCTAAAAAAGTGATGAAATAATATTAAACTGTGCATTACTACTTCATTTAGAAATTGTATTTTGTTGGTTTATTCGCACATTTATACTTTTATATTTCTAACCCTCTCAGTTAAAATCTTAGATCCGCCACTGCAAAGGAGCCATCTCTTTTTTCAATGTGGGAGACTTAACACCGCCCATCATGCCTAGGACTAAAAGCCTGGTATGTAGATCAAAAACAACATCGGTGAAACACACATGACAAGGAGACTTAACACCTCGCATCATGCCTAGGACTAAAAGCTTGGTGTGTGTATCAAGAACAGCATTGGTAAAACACACACAATAGGGATGGACTTGACTCTGATATCATGTAAAGATATGAGACTTGAGTCTAATACAACCTCAAAAACTAGTTTGTAAGAGGAGAATCATTATATAAGGAGACCAAGGATTCATCTCCCATCTAAGTGGGAGACTTAATAATTTCTAGTAGATCAAAGCCACCAATTAGTACCAAATGTCCATTATTTCCTAAATTTTGATCTTTTATACACGTAAGTAAAATTCTTAATTTTAGGATTTGTCAAGTTAGAACTTCTTTTTATCATTCTTAATCAAATGTCTCACGTTCTTTATCAAAAAATATTTTACTTTCAATGTGAAATTTTTCAGGCATGAATCTCATATTTAGTCGGGGCACTATGTGAATTAATTTTAAGCCCTAAAATCATGAACTCAATTAAATGCATGTAGTCAAGTGGATAATTGTCATTGCTATTTTGGCTTAGAGTACAATTTAGTAGTCTATTATATTGACTTTTGTTTTAGATCATGTTTTGTCTCACTTAATTATTGTCATCTCTTAATTTTCAAGTGATGGACAAGTTTTTACATAAATGAGGAGCAACACAAATATTTGACCCCCCAAAGAAAGCAATCCAATTATTAAGGCACTTTTCATGATTATTTAATTGTTAAGTAAAAGTGAGCCTCTGATTAAACTACTTTTTGTACTGAAAAAAAATAAAATAAAAATATATATATGTAATTTAATTTTTTTTTTAAAAAAAGCTAAGTTGTTTTATTCTTCCTTAATGCGTTTGGTAGAACTATTCCTTTGGCTTCCATAGCAACTGCTCATTAAAAGTGACTAAACCATTATTGATTTTTCAACAAACATTAATTAAAAAAAAAATTTCTAATAAGGCTATGAAAAGTTATATTAAAACAATTATCAGATGCCCATTTGAGATAAAATTGGTAGTATTTTATTTATTTTCCACTTTGATAAAGCTTAAGAACTTATTCTCTTCGTCTTTTAATTGTTATTTTATTTATATTTATGTTCATTAAGAAAAATAATAAAATACTCTTAATTACGCTTATTTGAAAAAAAAAATATCGCTTCTTATTGTTATAGGTTATTGTTTAAGCTAATTATCAACTTTAATCTTGAATTTCTAAAACGATATTATTTTGAGATAGTTTTGTATGCTAAAACGATAGTTAAAATGAGACAGATAAATAATATTTAAATTTAATGGGATCAAATAGGTGGGCCAATAATCATGAAATGCTTTCTTTATTTCAATTATAAATCATAAATAGTAAATGTTGCTAGGCTCTTCTTAATTAATCATCAAATAGTACTACTAATATATCATAAAAAGATTCATTTTGTATTTTAATTTTGATAGTAGTTGAATCGAGAAAGCAATTGAGAAACTAGAAATTTATAATTATAAGAAATTCAAACTAAAGTCGTATTTATATAATTGCGTGGATTAAACTAGAGTGATAAAACTTACATCAGAATATATTATTTATATTATGTATTATTAAATTGTGATTTTCTTTAAATTCTACATAAACACAAGACATTTTGTACATCATATTATCTTTTTTTCTACCTTAAAAGATTAAATAAATTTTGAGATTGTGGTTGTGTGATAAAAGTGTTAATGCTTTGTCTAATTATCACTTTAATAAAGCATAAAAATCTTAATTTGGTGAGATTAAACTAAGTGTGCCGACAATTGTAATTATAAGTCTATAAATAGTAAGTGGTTGTTAGGGTCTTCTTGATAATATTTTCTTCTTTCTTTTTAGTTGTAACAATTTTTTATTATTAGAGTCAAATATTACTCCTTTCGTTTCGTTTTAGTTGTCAAGTATATTTAAATAATTATCTCAAAATAATTATTAATTTTAATAACTAAGAAATAATTATTTTTTTGAACTTTGTCATTGGCATTAATCATTCTCGAATTAAGGGATACATATATAGATAAAAATTTAATTATTTATAAGGGATATATTAGTCAAACGACAATTCTAATTAATTTTTTTAAGGTTTGTATCAAATCTTATCATGACAATTGACAACTAAAATGAGACGAAGGGAATATGAACTTTGACTAATATTTTAAGATGTATTTTTCTATCACATCTGGAAAAAATTATTGCTTATGGTATTTATCGTATAATTTTTGAATATTTGATTTTTTTAAAATGTTAAATTAATAAAATCCAAATTAACTTTAAAAGTTAAATAAATTAATTTTTAAAAATGCAACATGACAGCTAAAAGAAATGAGAGAAATATAATAACAACACATCATAAAGAGATTCTTGTCTTCTTATATTTTAATTTAAAATTGTGTTATTCTTTTTTTTTTTGAAAGAACAGATAAACTTATGTTAAACTAAATAGAAGGTATTAGCAAATGATATGGCGCAACGGATGAGGCTGCTATTTCCTTAATCATAGGTTTCGAGTTTGAGCTCTGAGAATGAAAAATTCTTGATAGGGAATGCTTCCCCCCAAAATGAAGCATGACACGAATCCGAATATAATCAGATTTCAATGTGAATACTGAACATCGAGTGAAAAAAAAAGTACATGGGTGTCAGTGTTCCCAACATTGGAATACAGAAATGATTGAATCAAGAAAGTAATTTAGAGATTAGAAATATGAATTATTCAAAGTTATGATTACACGTTAATAAATTATCTATTTCGTCATTATAATTATCATCTTTTATTGTATGTACCAAGACAATTCAATTGTCGCTCGTATTTAATTTTTTTTTATGAAAAAATATTAAAAAAATTATTTTTGTTCGACCTATAGATTACGTGTCAAACTATGAAATTAGCTGTTGAAACTTACGTCCTAATAAGTTGTCTATGTTTAGAGCTTGTGTAATGGGATATATTTCGTACACGGGACAATCTTTTTTACTTAAAATAGAAAGCAAACTTAATCACAAACTTGAAATTTGAATGCAAAAAGGGGAAAGAATCCACAGATTTCTATATTGTTCGCTCCATTCCAAAATAAGTGTCACTTTAACAAAAATCGCAGTCATTCAGAAATCAATATTATCATGTATAGTTTACCAAATTAACCCAGTTAAAAAATATTTTTTGAGAATTTTACACTAGTAGGAAGTGGAGTATAAGGGTATAATCGGAAAAAAAAATGTGTGCAAAGTGATATTTATTTTGAAATGGAGAAAGTATATTGCAAAACTTTATGTGTGGTAATATTTCACCATCCATCTGACAAAAATATCTAATTGGGCCGGATATGGGCTTTGGGGAAATTTCAGAACTATAGAAGCCCAATACATTCAAAGGCCCAAACTACTGATCCATTATTCCAATCCGCTAACAAAATATCCAATTGGGCCGGGTATGAGCTTACAAATTTTTTTTTTATTGAATTTTAAGTACTAGCTTTTATTTTCAAGTAATTGAGAAGTACATTTTAAATGCTGAAACTTAATTTACGAGGGATACAAATAATTATAATGAATAAAATATTTTAAGAGATTTTTTGGATAAGCTTATAATTTTTGATTTATTTTTATTATTTAGCTTAAAAATAAGTGGTTAAAAACACTAAAAAAAAATAAGTCAATCCAATTGTCCAACTTATTACTTTTAGCTAATTTTTACATTAAAAGACTTTAATTTTTGTCAAACAATCAAAAAATTAAAAAGAACTTAAAAGCTGAAGCGTATTGGAATGGAATGTAATGTTATTTGATATTGTACGTTCTATATATGCAATATACATTTTTTTAATCCGTCTTAAAAGATCATATTTTATATTTAAAAATAATGTAGTTTCAAAATTTAGTCACTCAGATACTTAAACTCATGTATGTTATACGTTTTAAACTTTTCTTGTATATAATAAATTTATATCAAATTAAACAATATTATATAAATTAAGTCGGATAGAATAATAAACCCTTGATTTTATTCTACTGAACTAATATTGAAAAATAAAAATAGCCATTGAAGGAAAAAAAGATTTATCATATAATCAAATAAGCATACTTTCACATTTTACAACCATTAATCATAGATACAAATAATTGCAAAACATAAATAAGCACTTTTATTATTAGCCAAGCACAAAAATAAGTTAAAATGGCATTTTTAAAACTGATTAATGAGCTTTTAGGCCAATTCAAACACTTTTATATCACAAAAAAAAAAGTACTTTTTTTTTTTTTAATTAGTCCTATTTTAATTTGACACAAAATTTTAAAATTAAAAAAAAAATCTCTTGAAACTTGTCATCCTAAATTAAAAATATGCCAATTAGATTAGTAGATCTTTTAATCTAGTGATCGTAAATATGTCACCTGGAAAAATAGAATTAAAAAGTTGTTTAAAAAGAAAGAAAGATATAATTTTTAAAACAAATTAAAAATGAAAGTAAGACAAAACAAATTGACACGGAAGATTAATATTTATATTTCATACAATAGGAAAAGTTTTTTTTTTGGTTAAAAAACTAATTCGATTCAATTTATAGTCAATTAACATAAAAAAAATAAAATAAAAATAGTTCCTTTTATTTTTGAAATAAATACTAGTATTTTTTCATTAAAAAATTATTTTATAGTAAAAAAAATTATGTGCTTTATTCCAAATTAAGTATGTTGTAATAGTTAACTTGCAAGTAATTAAAAAAGATTTCATTCTTTCCATAGTGAAGAGTTTATTCTTTTCTTTCTTCTTTATATTATGTTTTGTTAATTAATTACTTTGAAGTTCGTCAAAGAAAGTTTGCAGCCAAAGCAACATCGAGTACCATACCACTAAAGAATTCAGGAAGCTATTTTTTTTCTTAATCAGACGTCTCGATTTCAAATTTTATATAAAAAAGAAATTGTAGAAGGTGTGAATTAAGATTAATCGAACTCTAATATGCATAACGAACACCAACTGAGAAAACAAAGCCATAACTATAACTATGGGTATACAAGTGGAGGAATATTTTATTGAGCAAATTTCATAAATAGCAAACATACAAAGCTTAATTATATTCCATAACTATAGTTATAGCAGCGTTTGTACAATTTGCTATACAATTCGCAGTTTTTGTATAGCATGTATATATATATATATATATATTTCAGTATACATTTTTACATAACGTTTGTATAATTTGCTACACAATTCACAGTGTTTGTATATTTCGCTATACAATTTGATTTGTGGATAGCTTTTGTATAATCACGCATAGTGTTTGTATAGATCGCGCGAATTATACAAAATTCAAACTATAATTATAGCTAGATATTTACCGCGAGCTATAATTAATTCAAAGTATAACTATATTAACTATTTAACTAGTATATTTTTGCTTATCTGCATAATTTTCCTATTTTCTTCATTTGAAATATTCTAAAGGCATAAGCAATTGCTAAGAAAATGTACGGACAGGACTTTGAGGCCCAAACTTAATTAGGTCAAATCCAAAACCATCAAAACAAGACTCCCAAAGAATGAGTAAAATTACATTTTTGCCCTTCAAATGAGTTGGTATTAAAAAAATTTCTCTTCAAATAAGTGCAATATTTTTTTCCTTCGCAATTGAAGCAAGACATAACTAGTGAAATATCGTGATGCGAAAATATAAATTTATATTTTTTTTAAAAAAATATTTGTCTGAAAGAGCATAAATTGAAGACCAACATAATATAGGGGCAAAAATGTCAATGAGTCGAAAGATTTGCTTGCTTTACACGTGGCAACTTTCAAGGGGCTGAAGTGGCACACTTAAATAAGTGCCTACCATGAATGATTTTTTTTAATCATGAAAAAAAATAGTGTTATTTTATGGACACAATAAAGCATGTAAGAATATATTTAAAAATTTGGAAAAAAAAATTAGAGATTATTTAAATATTTTTCAATTGGTTATCGACATTCTTCAAATTATTTATTTATTATTTATTGTTCAAATATAACTATAACCTTTAAAAAATAAAATTTCTATTTTGTCTTTTTATTATTTATTAATTTTAAAATTTTTTTATTATTCACATACCAAATATCATTTTTTAACAAACACTTTATTTTTTGCCAAATCAGCATTTTGTGCTTAACATGTATATGTTTTGAATAATTTAGGTGTTCAATAGGAACTAGTCTTAGTTGAGGTGTCTAAGTGAAAAATGCGGACAAATTTAAGTGTCTATTGATGACTTATAATCAAAGTAAATTGTGGATGCTCATAAGAAAAGAAATTAAAAAAACATTTTAAATAATTAAAAGTTAAAAATTGAATTCGCATATTACAGAATTTATTCATGGGATCGACATTCCTAATTGGATTTTTTTCTATTATTGAAGAGTCGAGTTCGAAAAATCTAATTAATGATAAATGGACCTCAACTATTCTACGACCACATTCCATAAATACTTTCTTTATTTTTTTAAATTCCAAATTGTAATATTTAAATATACTGACTTTAAATTGTAACAAGGAATTCAAACTGATTAATTTTCAAGAAAAAAACCCAAATTTATATTCCTGAATATATATTTATAAATATTAAATTGTTAAATTATGCAACGTCCTATAAATATGGTAATAGATGTAATATTTGTCAATCTGGTCTTACATTTTTGTAATTATAAAAGTCAACGCAGGAACCTAAATATGAAATTTTACTTTTCAAAGATGTTATGTATTATTTTATAAGGTATTGTATTATAATATATTGTATTGATCATATAATATTATTTAAATAAACATAATATTTGAACGTATTGTATCATTTTCTATTGTTATATTATATCAATAAATATGAAAGATAAGCCTCAAATGGTTATTCATTAAGCGGAGGAAATCTTATTTGAAAAGCATAAAATATAAAGATTAAGTAGGTCCCTAATCTGGCAAGAACGGACTAAGAGGGTTAGCTACCCAACAAACTTTCCTAATTAAATACCGTTACTGTATAGGTAGATCTGATTGTGAAAGACCTATTACTGGATAATTCATGGGTAGAGTCAAAACGTGTGAACTATACAAGTTCCCTATAACATCAATTATGTGATTAAATATTAAATTAAATAAATATAGAGTAAAACTATTATAAAAAAGTAGGGTAAAGCATAAAATAAAATAAAAATAATAACTAAAGGCAAAAAAAGAAGAAAAAATTGAGGTAATGACACACCAAATCAGTCATTACACAAAATGAGACTTTTCATTTTTACCTAATGTGACTTTAACAGTATTACAATAAAAATTTAAATAACAATCAAATCAAATTCAAACTAACAATGCATATACTCCCCCCGTTCACTTTTACAAGTCACTATTTTACTTATCGAATTCAAACTTCATAAACTTTGACCATCATTTTATGATTTGGGGAGTTTTCAAAAATACCAAGTTTTTGGATAAAAATTACATGCCCCTACCGAATCATTGAAAAATACCATATAAAATACCAACTTTATTTACAAATTTAGGAGAGAGAGTGTTTTGAGTGTGATTATTGTGGTGTGTGGTATGATATAATAGTGTTGGAAAATGAAAAAGAGTGTGTTTTTTTTGGTGTTTTGATAAATAAATTTTAAAGTGTAATTTTGGGGGTGAAAGTTGTTATTTGTGTAAAAATTTCTTATGATTTTAACATGCATTTTTCCATTGTATTAATATAAGAAAAACTGCAACTTATAACATTTTTCTTATAGTTTTCAATTAAAAAAGTAAATATGAAATTTTATTAAATATATTATTATTATTTTTATTTATTGTTGTTCACATATAAACAAACTATGTAAAAATATTTTAAAGTTACTTTAAAAATTGCAAGTAAAGATTATTTGATAATAATAATGTATACCATTTCTACTTTCTATCTACAAAAATACTATTTAGGGATCTGTTTGGTTGGGATTTTAGGACATATAATCTCCACATTAAAGTGTAGTCAACATTACTTAATAAAATATTCGATTTTTCTTTTTTTGATTTTACTAATATATTAAAATATGCTTGAGTTATATAAAAATTATATATTGTGGAACAGAAAGTGAAATAAGAAAGACAAGTAATAACCATAGTGAGTATAAAATATTAAAGTGACAAAACTTACCTAATAACAATAAGAAAAGAATTTATAAAATAAATACATATTTCCAATTATAAATTATATATAATATATAATACATTAAATCAAATCAAATATTCATCATTATATTATATCATCCTTGCATTATTAAGTCTTACTTACATCTTTAAGTAAGTATTTGATCGTAAATTTTTAATAAGTTAGATTCAAATGTGAAATTATGTTTAGTTAGGAGGCAGAAGAATATTATTTGTTTTTTCTTATCAGTATCGTTATTATTATTCTTTTATTATCTTTTTTTTTGGACTTAGTTATTATAATATTTTGTTATTGTTATTACTTTTTAGTATGCTTTCTTTGTTGGTACTATATTTTTTTGTCATACTTGATGTATTTATAATTTAGTTGAATTGAGAGTATATCGAAAATAAATCCTCACCTTCATAGACAATAATATTCTTATGCATACACTATATTCCGTAGACTTCACCTATGGGTATATTGTTGTTTTTTTGTGAAAAAGTGAAACGATAAGTTTGTTTGAAAATTTTGAAATAGAATTGAAAAATATGTTTGGAACACTTTTCAATCTCGAAATTCAATTTAAAAATTTATAACCAGACACGTATCTTAAAACAAAATAAAAAAACATTTCAAAATAAATAAATAATTCTCACAATCAGATAACTCCTAATTAGCCATGGATTACCTATAGCACATTGGTTTTGATGTCATGTTGTTTGATTTGTTGCTATGTGAATGCCACATCATCACTAACTCTTTTTGTTTATGTAACAATATGCTACTTTGGTAATAGAAATTAGTTTAATTGCCAAGAAAAAAAAAATACTACTAACATTACTTTGCATACCCAATCCCTACATTCTAAGAGTGTCAAATGCGCAAGTTATGTTGAAATTGAAAATTTTAAAATGGATCAAAATAGAAATTGAGTTGGGTTATGAATCGTCCAAATTTTACTTTGGGCTCAAATGAGTTGGACTCAAATGAGCTAAAATCTAGGTTGGGTTATGACCCGCCCAATTTGATTCTCTCTCAATCTCAATAATTTTAACACGTTATTATTTACTTTTTTATAACCACATTTGAATTTCAACTCAAGAAATAAAAATAAAAAGTTACAAACAGATAGATAAATCATAGAAAATATAAAATAGATATGAAACATACATTACATCAATGCAAGTAAAGAACCTTAGAAGGAGTTGAAATTAGAGATTAAATTGAGCTCAAGATAATTTTAAAATGGATTAAGGCTTGAATGGGTTGGATTGAACCCAATTCAAATTATCTTGAACCCAACCCAAAAATTTTTGGACAGATTAAGCGAATTACCTTTATTTAGGCTCATTTTGACACCCTTGCAACATTCTCAGTACTCTCAATATTACTTATCACACTATATCTATAATTTTACTGCCTTAATCCCAAAAAAAGTCAATCACATTATACACTTTAAGAGGCGGTTCAATATACAAAATAAGATAAAATATCTCATCATCAAATTTAAGATCAGTATTTAATCGACGATACAAATTTAATAATAAATTAATCCAAAACTAAAATCCTAAGATAATTTACTCTGCTTACCAAACAATACCTTAACCCTCCATTCTTACAAACTTTTAATCAACTCCTAATCACCTACAATTAGGTCTTAATTAAGTAGAATCCATTTGATACCATAAAAAAAGAGGTCAAAATGACCCCCCCCCCCCCACACCCCACCCCCCATTTAGCGGATTTTCTTTTCTTCTCCTTCTAGCTTTCTCTGTAATGAATTTTTTTTTCCTTTAAAATATATATATATATATATATATCAACAACAAAAAATAAAACAGCTAAGACTATACAAAATATAAACTCTCTTTTTCTCTCTCAAATTGTTGTAATATTACAAAGAAAAATTTTCTTCCAAATTATTTAATTAGCCAAATAAATCAATCACAGCCATAGCCATAGAGCTATAAAGAATTGAAAAATAAATACATATTCATCACTTCTACACAGTTTTTTTTTTCTTTCTTTTTATTTTTGGGCTAAACGGAAGTGTTTTGGTTTTCTTCCATTGGAGAGAATTTATCAACCGCCATTAACGGACTCGTTTGAAGATCTCTGTAATAATTCTTCGCTCCTTTTTTTTGTCATTGTTTTATGCTTTTCTTAAATTTCAAGTAATGTAATTTTAGTAGATATTGATGAGAATTTTGAGGTGATCTGTTTAAACAGTTAATGGATTATTAGTTGATAATTGTGGTTAATTTGTTTAGATCTGTGATTATATGTATTTTGTTTATTTCAGGATTATTTTGTTAAATTGGAGGATTTGAAGAGCTAAATAAAAAGCATCGATTTTTTGTTTAATTTTTACAATGGTGAAGAGATATGAAGAGTTGATGTTGTAGAGATGAGTTCTCAGCTCAAACGCCCTATTGTTTCTTCTCGTGCTGAACCGTAAGTCTTATTGTAAACTGATAAATATGTAATTTTGTCGATTAGTTTGTGTTAATTTTGAGATTATTAGGTTATATTTTGAAAATTTTAACGTATAATTTGGTGAACCTACAAATTTGTTTTTGTGAAATTTATCCTCCATTTGAGCTGAATAGAGTAGTAGTATTTGAGTTCAGATTTTGTTTATTCCTGTTTGGTATTAGCATGAAATTGGTGTATTTATTTGTTTTTTGTTAGAATATGAACAGATTAAGTATTGATGTTGTAACTTATTTGTACAAAGTGGTCAAGCCTGTAGAAAGATGTGTTCTTCATTCATGTATTGTTATTTTTGACATTGCAGTTCTGGGCAATCTTCAATGATGGGGGGAAGCAGTGCCAATAAGCTAACAACAAACGACGCACTTTCCTATCTGAAGTCAGTGAAGGAAATCTTTCAGGACAGAAGGGACAAATACGAAGAGTTTCTTGAAGTCATGAAAGACTTCAAGTCTCAAAGGTAGAATTTTGCGTTACTTCCTGGCCCTACTCCCCCCAAAGTAATCCTGCTGTGTTAACTGTCATTGATTTAGCAATATTTGGTGCTTGATTAATTGTTTTCCCCCCCTTTTCCTTGGGAATGTTTGTTTGTAGAATTGACACTTCTGGTGTCATAGCGAGGGTGAAGGAATTATTCAAAGGACACCGAACCCTAATTTTGGGTTTCAATACATTTTTGCCCAAGGGATATGAGATTACTGATCCAGAGGATGAAGCTCCAGTGAAAAAGCCAGTGGAATTTGAAGAAGCAATCAGTTTTGTGAACAAGATAAAGGTAAATCATCACCCAACTGACGAATGTTGCTTTCTGAATTAAAATTGATTCTCTAATTTGATCAACATGCTGCTTGCAGACTAGATTTCAAGGCGATGATTTCGTATATAAGTCGTTTCTTGATATTTTGAATATGTATAGAAAGGAAAACAAGGCTATTGCAGAAGTTTATAATGAGGTATGTTACTCGCCTTTACTTGACAGTTTTTTTGTATATGGGTGTGAAAAGAAAGCATTATTGCTTTCAAATGTTACTACTGACTTTTTATGCATGCTGAGATAATTTTTGTGTTTTTGCAGGTCTCCTACCTTTTCCGGGGACATCCTGATTTGCTTGAAGAGTTCACCCACTTTTTACCTGATGCCATGGCAGCAGCCCGAGCTCGTAATGCTCAAGCTCATAGGGCCCCTATCCTGCGATATGATGACAAAAGCTCTTCAATGATGGAAGCAAAGCACATGCATGTCGAGAAGGTAGTTTCTTGATGATGATTTTCTAGAATCCATTGTCGTTGAATTTTGGCTGATAAATCAGGGTAATTTGTTTGGCTGGTTTAGAAGGCTACTTCACTAGTTGTCCGGGAGAATGCTGTTGATCGGTCTGATCCAGAATATGAAGAAACAACAATGAGAACTGAAAGGGAAAGAAGGGAACGACAATATGAGGACAGAGAGCTGGACAGAAAATCTGTTCATAGAGATGTTGCTGTTGACCAGTTTGAACGCAGTAAGTTTGCCTATTGATATAAGTTTCTTGTTTTCACTTTTAAAAGTGATTGACTAATATAGAAACTACTTGAAATATGTTTTGTAAGCATGTAGTCTTGAGTTGAGCAAGTTATGATTATAGGACTCTGCACATTGTTTTATGGTATATTACAATTTGGTCTGCTGAATTTGCTGGATGTATGTTTCATTTCCTGTAAACATATTCTAAGTTTCGTGTATTAGCTTCATCAGATTTTGTAGTGCAATGCCTCATTGTTAATCTGCTTATGTTGGAGCAGGTATGCTGGATCACGGCTTTGCTTACTGTGAGCGGGTTAAGGAAAGGTTACAGGATATGGGAGACCGAAAACAATTTTTTAAGTGCCTTAATATTTATAGCAGGGATATATTTACAAGAACACAATTACAATCCCGGGTATCTTTCTTCATGATTTGAAATTGCTTTTAAGGGAGCTTGGTTCCTATATACATGCTATACTCCTTTTGTATTAGCAAAGTAGTATACACTTTCGTCTATATTGAGAAATCTCGTGTTAGCAAAGTACTATACACTTTCGTCTATATTGAGAAATCTTGTGTATACGTGTCATTCTTTTGCTTTAAGACAATGCATACATCTGAGGTCTAGACAATTGTGCGCGCGCACGCACACACGCTCTTCTTTTCTTTTCCCCCATGAAGAAACACTGATGAAAATTCACAGGAGTATAATATGTTGCCTACACATACTGATGAATCTTTTCTAATGAGAATGTGGTCCACTGGATTGCCTTTGCGTCTGGCCTGACTTTTATGCTTTAAAGTGGAGTTTATTAGTTGTCAATTACATGGTTCAGTTTCTTGTTTGTAATGCTTCTATAGTATGAGTAAAATTAGTAATTGGAGCGAAAATTTGTCTGCCTTAGGTTAGCAGCTTACTTCAGAAACATCCAGATCTCATGGACGGATTTGATGAATTTATTTCTCATTGTGAAAGGACAGGTAATAATAAGCTAATGATTTGTTCCTACATTTCTGTTACACTTGCATTTCTGGGCTACTGCTGTTTGATTTTTCTTTTCCAGATATTAGAAAGGATTTTAACTAATTTGAAGCTTTTCTGCAGATGGATATCTTGCTGCTATTCTGAGAAAAACATGTAAGAATGATGTTAGATTTTATTTTTAAGATGTGACAATGAATACAATGGGTTTGTGTCCCCTGTATATCCTCTTGATCTCTGATTTATCTCAATCCACTGCAGATTCCTTATGGAGTGATGAACCCACTCCCAAGTCCGAGAAAGTAGAAGACAGGGACAAAGACCGAGATTGCGAGTGGGAAGACAGGAATACAGTCCGTGAAACAAGAGAAAGACATGACAGAGCTGTCACCTATGGAAATAGAGATGTACAAGGGCAGAGGATGCCCTTGTGTCCAAGCAAGGATAAATACGCAGCAAAACCTATACATGAACTTGATCTCTCTAACTGTGACAGTTGCTCCCCAAGTTATCGACTTCTTCCAAAGAATGTAGAGATCTATTGTTTAAAATTACTCTATTTTCTTCCTAAATAACATGTATTATATTGTCTTCTAAATTTTTTTGCACAATGGTGCATGGATCTTTTCTTACTGCAGTATCCTATTCCTTTAGCGAGTCAGAAAACTGATATTGGTGCTGAAGTATTAAATGATCACTGGGTATCCGTAACATCAGGAAGTGAGGATTACTCTTTCAAACATATGCGCAAAAACCAGTATGAAGAAAGCTTGTTCCGATGTGAAGATGACAGGTTGGAAGTTGTCTTGATGCATGTGGTCTTATAGTCTTAACCTTCATTTTATCTAGTATGTGAGATGAAGTGATGTCTTTTCCGCCAACCTGTTCTTGTATAATTCTCCTTTGCAATTGGTGATGTTTTTCATAATAACAGGTTTGAGCTCGATATGCTTTTAGAGTCTGTCAATGCAACAACAAGACGTGTTGAAGAGTTGCTCAACAAGATCAATGACAATACCATTCCAAGTGATAGTCATATCCGTATTGAAGAACATTTTACTGGTAAGGGTCAATAAATAATGCTGATATTGTTATTTGGATTGTTGTTATCATAAATACTTATGCATTGTTTTGGTATAGCTCTGAATCTAAGATGCATTGAACGTCTCTACGGTGACCACGGGCTTGATGTTATGGATGTATTGAGGAAGAATGCACCACTTGCCCTTCCAGTCATACTCACTCGCTTGAAGCAGAAACAAGAGGAGTGGGCGAGGTGTCGTTCTGATTTTAATAAAGTTTGGGCTGAAATTTATGCTAAGAACTATCACAAATCACTGGATCATCGTAGCTTTTATTTCAAGCAGCAGGACACCAAAAGCTTGAGCACTAAAGGTAATGTAAG
Organism: Solanum rostratum; assembly: GCA_029948455.1. Classification (NCBI taxonomy): domain Eukaryota; kingdom Viridiplantae; phylum Streptophyta; class Magnoliopsida; order Solanales; family Solanaceae; genus Solanum; species Solanum rostratum. The sequence goes on from CM057046.1 coordinate 10,317,111, forward strand.
ATGCCATTTTGCTGATTTAGAACTAGTTCATTCTAATAACTATTTGAAATATTGAAATGAAAATGGAAGCATTAGTGACCAAGAAATTCTGGGATTTAAGTAAATTAGGAATACCTATTCTTGGGGACGCTTTCGTGGTGCTAGCTGGGTTGTGAGACTAATCTTGCAGGTGTTGTGCCCTCACATTCGATTTGGTCCTGATGTACGATAATTCAAGTAACGCAATAAAGTGGAAATCTTTGTACTCGTGTAATGCACTTCATTCATTATGAGCAAATATTCAGGTGTTTCTGTTCCCTTAAGTCATTATAAGTATTGAAGTTACATCTATACTGCTTATGACTTTTCGTTCGGTAATTGCAGCAGGTAGAGTTCAATTTGTTTAGGTGCTAATTGATAAATATGGCTCCACTCACAAGCTTATTTAGATTGAGAACCACAACATATTAGAGCAACTTGATCATAGAAATTCTATTCTTCAGCATTAGCTAAAGTGATTTTCTCGATGCTTATTTTTGCTTTCCCTTTTTTACTTTATAATCTTTTACTATACAAATACATTTCTTCTTTCTTTTACCTCTTTCTTCCTTATCTTATTTTGTTTCTGTAGATAGCTTCCTTCAATATCGAATGAACTCCTACTTCAGGAATTTCCCCTTTTACTTTGTATTTGGAAATTATTATTGCCTGTCAGACAGCTTAAAATACATCATATCTAATTTATTCGAAGAGGAAAGGTAAGGAATAATAGATTGTTTCGGATAGTTCTACCAGTAATAAGTTTTTCATCTTCCTAGGCATATTTACTTCTTTGGACTGTAGAGCACCACGGTCCCAAGCATCTTCTCTAGATGTTCTAGCACATTTCTTGAATTCCTGACAGCTAAATCTATTATAAAAGGATTTTACATTCAAAAGTCTGCTACTCTCTCTTTCGTTTCATGCTCTATGGTAGTTGTCATACCCTACAGATGAGTTCCACTGCCAAAAGTACTCATTTATTGATAAAATACTTTCCTTTTTCTGCTTCCCATTTTGTCAGTAACGTCTTCAATCTCCATAAACTCTATCTGTTTCCTCTTCTACCTTGCACATACATTGCCCCAACTAGTTTTTTTCCTACTCTTGTTTGGTCCTTTATATGTATCCTGATTTTTTTTGAAGGTATGGATTTTCCTCCTTTGGAGATTTTTGTCTAATTATATTACAGATTTTGTAGTGCATCGTTTGTGGTAAGATCTGCAAGAATCACTTGATTTTCTATAAATTCCTTTTAGTGGTTAATGATAAATCTGGAAAACACTCTAGAAGTAAGAAGTGTAGCCTTGGGTGTCTCATGCAAGAGCTTATGATTTAAAATTGGCTCTTGTAGAACCAGAACAATATTCTTGGAAGTTGAAATGTATTTTTAGAAAGGGGCTTAAGATTTGTGGCACTTACATGATTTGTCAAGAGGTTAGAATAAGTTTAGCTTAGTAGTTTCATAGAGTTCTACTAACAACTACAAGACCTAACAAGCAGAAAAAATGATGAAGCAGAAACTGCAGTTTTGCTTTCACCTCACTTCACTAGCCCTCTGAAGTCTTATCTAGCCTTTATAATAATCTAATGCTTGTGCTGCATGAGAATTGTTCTGTCAATGCCTACCCGATCTAAACTTTTTTTTATAAAGGTAGCCTGTCTGATCTAACTTTTAACATATTTGAGCCAACTGTTGAGTTTTATAATAACGTTGAAGTTCATGTATACTGTATAAAATAGTTGAACATGTGTTGATCACAAGCCTTATTTCCAGACTATTCCAGATGATGCTATTTGTAGTACTACTTATGGGTATGTCCTGAATTACCCTCTACAAAGGTGAGTAGGAGAATTGACATGAAGGCTCTAGTTTGAGACTGAAAGCGAATAAGAAAATTATCAACTAGCATTAACATTCTTAACTTATAAAAGAAAGATTAAAAAGAAAACAAACTTTATCTTCTCTTTTAAACATGATTTGGAAATTTTGGTGTCCTTGAGCTAGCTGATGTCGTGTAAATGAAGTAGCCTGTAGCTGTCTAAGCTCACAGCATTTTGTGCAGGTGGTCTAATGCTCTTTATTTGGGAAGGCTCCCTCACACTGGTAATAAAAACCAAAAGGAGGTTTAAGAGATTTCACCATCAATATGGTTCTGACTTTTGAGCCATCTCAACTGATTAGGGTAGTCATTATTGATAGATGTATTCTTTTGCTTGTGGATATTCAAGATATGCTTTCACAGAAATCAGTAGTCAAGGTTTTATTCATCGGGTGCCTTCATTTTATCGCACACAGGAGGAAGTTTTTTGTATGTCCACAATAATGCTACTTTCTTGAGTTGATTATAGAATTTTCAATCATCTGTTATTTTTGTCCCAGCACTCGAAGCACACCTTTGTTATGTAGAAAAAGATCTTTTGAGAGATTATAGTGCCATTATATGGAAATTTATCTGTGTAAACTCTGTTCTTGCCACAAGTGCTCATTTCTCATGGAATTGATGTTTTCTTCTCCACAGCACTGCTGGCTGAGATAAAAGAAATCAGTGAAAATAAGTGCAAAGAAGATGATGTGCTGCTATCTGTTGCTGCTGGAAATGTGCAACCAATTATTGCACATCTAGAGTTCGAGTATCCTGATTCTGACATCCATGAAGACCTTTATCAAATCATCAAGTATTCATGTAAAGAAGTTTGTACAAAAGAGCAGTTGGATAAAGTCATGAAGATTTGGACCACCTTCCTGGAACCAATATTTGGTGTTCCTCGCCAGCCTCAGGGTGAAGTGGATGGTGGAGATATTGTGAAGGCTATAAATCTAAATGGTAAAGATAAAACAGCAGTTGAAGGGGAAAGGGTTGGTAGCCCTGCTAGTGGCTCGGGCATGAATTGCAGACAAAGCAGTTCCAGGAATGGAGATGAAGTGCCTACATCTGAGCATTTGATTTCTTCTCGAGTTCGGATAGCAGATGGTGAAAATGGGTTTAAGGATGATACCTCTCCTCATGCAAATGGTGTGACGCGGAAAATCGCTACTTCAAAGAACCTCCTTCAGCATGGAAAGGCAGCTCTAAACATGGCAGATGGGGCATCTGGTCTCAGCAGAGACTCTTTTTGTCCTGACCAGCTAGTGCTTTCAAACAGCACTATTGTGGGGGAAAGCCATGGAAGAGTCTGTAAAGAAACAGCTTCAGGTTCATGGGCTTCCTACTCTGCATTTCTCTTCCATTTCATTTTTTCTACACCTTTTCATGGGATTTAGTATTTGAAAAGTTGATGCACTCTTTCCATTACTAGGGCATGGTGCAGGCACTTCCAGATCTAGTAGTTCCACTATCAAACGTGAACCTGAGATAGTATCGTCTAATGACTCAAAGGTACTGTGTTTTAACTTTTAGATCGCTGTAACCTCCCTCCCCCCGAGCATGCCCTCATCACTTGTTCTCCTTGCACAATGTCTTTCCTGTTCCTATCCCATAAAGATGAACAATTGTGAAAATAAAAGTGAGTCAAGTCTTTAGACCAACCACTAGCAAAATATCCTGACGTGAATCCAAACGAAAGAATTTTTAAGATCCTGCTATGAAGTGTGTTTAGCTGCCTCTTGCTCCCTTGTCAGGCAGTTAAGGGTGGCAGAATTAACCCAAAATGTAATGGGTTGGGCAATATGTATTTTGCTGGTTGGCTGATTTGGGCTATGCCCAAAGTAATCCTTCAGACAATAGCACCCAGATTTACCTGTTTAGATACCCAACACTGATCGGTGAAGATGCCCTAACAGTTATGTAAGTTCCGTCTTTTAACTACTTTCCAATTGGAAAATTCTAAGCGCAAGAGAGTTTTTTTCTTTTAGCAGTTTAACAAAATGTTAGTTTCTGTAGACTTCAGTAGCGTGCTAATACATTACAGATAAATAAATTATAAAAAGCTATCCCCCCATCAAATAAAGTGGAATCTTGGAAAACAAGAGATTTAAGAAAAAACAAGAAGGAAAATATCTTTTTAAGCTTCCAGTATAGCTGTTGTTGCCCCACATCTCTTATGTCTATCCTTTTTCTCTTTTTCCTGCATGATTTAGGAAGGAGGGTTCGTGGACCCAAAGGCAGAAGCTATCAATGTTGAGAAATGTCTTGAAGAATCCGTAGGAAAATGTAAACTTGATAGAGAAGAGGGTGAATTGACTCCTAATGGTGATTTTGAGGATAATTTTACGCCATCAAATGAAGGTGGTCAAAATGTCTTGCATAGTTTAAAGGGAAGTTCAAGTAGTAAGCTGTATCAAAGTGGACATGAAGAAGAAATTCGTGGTAGAGGAAGAGGATGTGAGAATGATGCTGATGAAGAGGGAGAAGCGAGTGCTCAGGGGACATCAGAGGACAGTGAGAATGCTTCTGAAAACTGTGATGTTTCAGGTAGTGAGTCTGCTAATGGAGAAGGTTCTCATGAAGAGCGTGAAGAAGACGGGGACAATGATGTGCATGACAACAAGGCAGAGAGTGAAGGAGAGGTGGAAGGTACTGCTGATGTCCATGATGCTGAAGGAGATGGTGCTGTTATGCCATTTTCAGAACGCCTTCTACATATATCCCGGCCTCTGACCAAGCACATTCCTTCTATATTTCGTGTCAGGGAGAAGGAATCACGTATATTTTATGGAAATGATTCATTTTATGTGCTGTTCAGACTTCACCAGGTATGGCTATTTAATATCATGAATTATAATTTCTTCGTGTGACGCGACATTAACGTTTCTTCTCTTAACTATAGACATTGTATGAAAGACTACAGAAAGCAAAATCGCATTCTTCATCATCTGAACACAGATGGAGAGCCTCAAATGCTATCAATCCCACTGAATCATATTCCAGGTCACTTAAGTGATTTGTTTCCTATTCCAGTGAATTTTGATAATCTGTTCTTACTCAGACTAAGCTCCTCTTTAACGTTACAGATTCAGGAGTGCACTTAATAACCTGCTTGATGGTTCCTCTGACAATGCAAAGTTCGAAGATGACTGCCGAGCTATTATTGGAGCTCAGTCATATCTTCTCTTCACCTTAGACAAGCTGATATACAAAATTGTCAAACAGGTAAGTGCATGTGTTTTTCATTTTCTCCTTGTTTGGTGTATGCAGCTGTCTTGTACAATCTAAGTTTCTGCATCTCTTGCAGCTTCAGACGATTGCAACTGATGAGTTGGAAAGTAAACTTCTCCAACTATATGCATATGAAATCTCAAGAAATTCTAGCACATTTTCGGATGTAGTTTACCATGAAAATGTGCGTGCCATTCTTCATGATGAGACCATATACAGAATAGCATGTGTAAGTCTTTGCAACATCTTTGCTTCTTTTTATGTTATGTGGTTGATATAAAACCTAGCATTCCCTTCTCTATTTGAATGTAGCATTAATAAACTACATCCGTTGCAGTCATCTAAACCGACACGTTTATCCATACAACTCATGGACTATGTTTATGATAAGCCTGAGGTGTCTGCTGTTTCAATGGACCCAAAGTTTGCAGCTTATTTGAGCAATGAACTCCTCTCTGTAATTCCTCAGAAGGAGAACCCTGGGGTGTTCTTGACAAGGTACTATATCAATAGAAGAATACTTTCTTGAGCTTTTTTTATAACATAGATTAATGCATGCATGCTCGTATTTCGCAGAAATAAACGGAAGTATGGAGTTAGAGATGAGACTTTTACATCCGAGGCTATGGAAGGACTTAAAACTTTTAATGGTCTAGAATGTAAGATAGCATGCAGCTCATCGAAGGTACTCTAGCTATCTTAGAAGGACACATTGAAGAACCTTGTCTCTCTTGCTAACTTTGTTTTTGTGGCTTTGGTTGCCTAGGTATCTTACGTCTTAGACACAGAAGATTACTTGATCCGCTCAGGAAAAAGGCGAAGAATATTGAAGGAGAAATTTTTGTCTAATGGCCATTCAAAGTGTTTGAACAGGTCTAACAAAATACAACGCTTCCGCAGATTGCTTTCAGTTGAACCTGTGCATTTTCCATAAGAAGGTAATCTACAGCTTCAGTTGGTCATAGTTACAGTTCTATGACACTCCAAAAATGTAGAAATGAAGTCCAAAGGTAGAATTTCTCAGTTTACATGCTCTTGAAGATTCCTGACTTTATGATTCTGATATTTGTTTCGTAGTTGATTACTCGTACTTTGTGGAAATTCAAATTTTGGACAGTGATACCATATAGATTTTTCTAACTTCTCCTGTTGAATAAATGATCCAGCTAACAGCTCGGAAAATTTGTAGGATGTCATTCTAAATTTTGTTCCCAGATTGATGTATATATTTTTTCCTTCTCCGCTGTAAAACCCAAATTGTCAATTCCATAAAATGTTTCTTGTTACATTTTTATATACCCCCTGCCTGGCGATTGGCTAGACTCTTGGTAAGCCAAATGTGACAATTATTTTGGGACGGAGAGAGTATTAAGTAGATTTACAAAAGGTCAACGTTGATGAGTCTTATAGGAAAAATCTTCAATATTACGTGTAATAAAGAGGAAAATAAAAATTTTCTTCAGCTTGGGTTTGGTATATTCAGCTTATTTAATTGAACACGTTTGAAATGTGGCTGCTATCAAAGTGTGACAGGATTGTGTGAACTGACTATATAAAATCTACGGAAAAGAGCCTAAAATGCCGTTGAATTATTGAAATGATATAAAAATGTCATTCATTCATCTAGTGGACCTAAAATGCCTTTACCATTCATCTATTGGGTCTAAAATGTTCTTGCTATCAACCTTTGTGTTCAGTAGATAAATGACATTTTTGTACCATTTTAATAATTTGGGGGCATTTTAAGCTATTTTCCGTAAAATTTAAAAATATTGGGCAAAGTTTTATGCTTGCTTATATCTCAAGTAACCTTTATCATGCATATTGGATTCTTTTAAGGGAGACACTTATATATACGCAACAATAAGAAATATATTAACAAAAAATGATGAGAATTTTCAATTTACAAAATATATCAGAATGTCTTATAAAAAAAATATTGGATAATTACACTGATGGACACTTCATTTAAAGTAATTAAAAAAAAATATTTTTGTTGTATAGATCTATATAGTTAGTGTATGTTTGTGTATCATTATGTATATTTAATGTATAACTCATGTATAAGTAATATACATTGTATAGTAATGTATACTTTCTATAACTTTTGACAAACTATATTGTATAATCATATATAATTTCACTGGTTTGGGGCTATTTTTTATGAAAATAAGTCATGGGTTACTTTTTTGGTATACATGTGAAAATCTTCAAAAAAATGTAATAAAATTTTCGCTCAAGATTTTCAAAAATTATAAAAATTATATATGTGCAACATGAATTGGAACAACTGCTAAAGCAGTTGATCCACTCGACCGTGTCTTAGGCTTGGTCGTCACAATAAGACGGAACGAAGGTACTACTAACAACTTAAAACTTTAAAAATATGTATAAAAAAATCTATCAATGTCATATAAATCAAGACAAAAAATAACACTAATTGCACGAACTCTTGTAACTAATATTCTCTAGAAAGTTCAAATAAACATCAAACTTTAGATGTTTGAGTGGTGGGGTGAATTCAGATGGAAACAATTATAAAGCTTTATATGGGATTTGTCAAAAATAACCGTCTGAACAGTGAACAGTGGCATTAATATCCTGTTTTGGATATCAAAAACAAAGAAGATTGGTTTCCGAATGGAGTGATCTTTGGCTAAAATCCTACTTGATCTACAAATGACAAATTTCTTCTTGTTAAGGAAAATACAACAATCACATTTTCTGTCTGGTCTATTTCTGCTAGTCCCAGAAAAAGTTAAAAAAAAAAAAAAAAGACAATCTTCCAAGCTATTTGGAGGGCATAGCCACATCCTCTGCATCAAATGTAGGATTCGGCTGATATTAAAATTTCATTCCTGTGCCATGTATCTTTGTTGAGAAAATCATTCTCTTGTATGTTGAATCCTTTCTTCATTTCCACAGCGTGCATTATACCAATGGTCGGACTCCTTACTACAGATGTATACAGCTAATATTTCTCAAGAGAAAATACTGATTTTGTATCAAGATGCTATTGCTAGATTCTTGCTATTCTGCTTGCTCTGAGCAATCACTTTATACCAACGGCAGAGCCTGGCTCAGTTAAATTCAAACCGTTCTGAAACTGGTTCTAGACCAGTAAAATTCAAGACAGTGAGAGATCAGTATCACAGAAAAGAAGACGAATGAGTCTACTTTGCAGGGGTAAAAGAGAGTAGTTAAAAATTGGGAGTTGAGAGGAATGTTAAACAGCGTGATCCATGAAGATCATGGGTGAACCATCAATTGGTATGCTGGTGAGAAATGAGATATTCACTAATTTGAAGCCTCGTCGACAGAAACTAAATTGATCCAAGTTCTATTTCTCTTAAGGAACAGTGGTTATAGTTACCTGCTTTTAAGTTCGACTTCTTAAGGAGATGATGAATTTTTGTTTGAATATCATCCTGCTAATTCACTTATTGGTGGGCGGTCCATTACGTTAGATGCACTCTTGGCATTGATTTGCAGCAGTGGATCTATATCAGGCAATTTGGGAACCTGTAATCACACAGACGAGCAGATTGAAACAGGAAAAAAACTAACACGAAGAAATGAATGGAAAAACAGAAATTAAGGAGTTACATGATCACCGAAAACAGAGAACTTAGCTTAAGTTAGGCTGTCTTTCTTTCTTTAATAATATAGGTTGGTGCTTAGATGTGTGCCCATTAAACTTTGTAATACTCAGTTCTCAACTTGAATAGTAATTATTTAGTTGCAAACAAGAGAGAGAGAAGATTGACTGCAAATGGTCGCCCAAGAAAATGCAAGCACTAGTGCAATATGAATTCCTTAAAATAGAGCAACCAAGAGAAGGATGGTCTTTAATAACATGCATACCTGAGCTAATAAATCAATTGTTCTCCGTAGAAGGCGAGCCAAATCTCCTTCATCCATTGCACAGTCCATCATAATCTCTTTCCAAGTAAGACCAGAAGCCCAGGCTTCAACCATGCCAGTGAATTGGCTATCCAAGCAGCACGGAATCTGTGGATCGTTTGTTTCACATTAATAAAGTGCTATAAGTCAATTTGGAACATATTGTAAGGCGGGTTCCAATCCAACTTGAAAACTCACATTTACTCCATGCTTTTCCTGGAGCTCTAGGAGTGCACTTTTTTGTTCTTCCAGTAAGTCTATGATATGCAAGACAGTGGTAGATGGTTCATAAACGAAACTGCAGACAGAAGATGTTTATCAGAACTTCCCTTTTCAGCATGGAGGTTTATAAAACATTGGCGATCAAGTAGAAGCCAACTTAACTATGATGAACTGATACTGGAAGTTCACCAAACAATTGCTTTGATTTCTGAGGTTCCTTTTTAAAACACCTAGTGGACCAAAGGAGTATAAAGTGCTGGCAAGAACTCAGCATTAAATTCTAGATTAAATAAAGCCGCAAGCAGTTGACTCAGAGGTATTACAACCAAACTTTCAAAATGGTACAACAATATAAGTACCACTTTATTTTAGAAAGCCAAAAATATTTCTCCATTATATAGTACCTACCACAATACAAATATCCCTATCAAATAGAGCAACTAATCTCCAAACTGCAGATAGTCTTGAGGTCAGGTACAAGTAACACATGGCAAGTAAAATATGGTTCACATCCTTATCTAACAAAAATTCTGGAATCACCAGGACTTAAGTTACACAACAGAGAGACGCGAGTGCAATTCAAACTTGAGTATAGCAAAAGTGAAATTCTGTCCCTTCCGTAAGATAGCTCTAAGGGTAATGATTTTTGCCAACGATTTCTACTATTAATTAGAATATATTGCATAAAACTTCAAATCAGATCTCAGCAAATGGAATTATTTCTCCAAGGAAATCAAAATATGTCTTGTTTACTCCGTAAAAATTTGCCACACTAGATTTCAGCTGGATATTCAAATTCCTACTTAATATAATCTTTCAAGACAGCATCAGATTCGTAAGAAATACTTGATATTAATGAAACAACCGCCTCATCAGGGATATGAACAGATAAAGTTCATATGGAGGTATTGAAGCCTATGCTGAATCAGACCCCAATAAGATCATAGGCAGGTCTGGGTTCTTAGTTTGGAAATCAACTTTGCCAAACCTCTGCACTCTCTTCTTTTTGTGCGTAACCCATCCTTTCCTTTTTAACTCTAATGAAACACTATCCTGCTTTCTGCCTTCACAGGGGCGCAAGACTAAGGCAACTTATTTTGGATTCCTCTACCCAGAATATAAGAGGACAGGAGAAGGGAAATGCTGAAGACAAAAAACAGCAGTAGTTGCCATTTTCTTAATAAGTTCAAGTCCTTTGTTCACAAGGTGGTGGAAAATTCATACGGAAAGGTGTATGCAAGAGCTAGATAAACCTACACAGTCGCATGAAAATATAAAGGCGCTCCCAGAAAATATAGAGTTGAAATCAGACTTATAGTACTCTCTACCTTGAGAACAAACATTCTACCTGTTATTTTTCCAAGGCCGAAGCCTAATGCCTTCAGAAACTAGACTACCAAGAACTGCCGCAAGCTGTGCAGGTTTTAGGTCCAGCAGCAATTTATTTCGAAGAACCATCGCAAGCCATAGTTCATTTTCTCCTCGAATTGCAGCTGCAGTTTCACCGAGGGGGAAAATGACGTGTGTATTGATATCCAATGCTCTACTTTCATGTATAACATTGCTGACCTGCCAGACATTGATGATGAATGATTTCTCTGCTTTTTGGTTAAAGAAGCAACCTATATGAGGGCTTCAATCTCAACAGGAAAACTATCTCAAGAAAGTCACCAGACCAAGTAAAATAACAATGAGTCGTGGAAGCTTGATGCAGTTATAGAGTATATTCTATTTTGAAAAAAAAAATCAACAAAGAATTAGTTTAGGTATCCAGCAGGGCAACATCAATGTTCTCTCAATCCTTTACCTTTATAATGCACAACATCCATTTCATTCCATATGATGCTATTTGACTAGATATGGTGTTTAAGATCTTATTTTGATTTTATACAGCATAGAAATGATAGTGGAAGAAAAATGAAATTTCATTTGATAGAGAACTCTTCACATCAAATGTTTAAAGTAGGGATTACTTTAATGAATCTGAAATTCTAGAAATTATGAAAATTGTAAAGAAATTAATTGGCGTCAACATTTTAGAAGTCCCGAAATGGGAAGTGTCATATAACTTTAGAGTGGAGGTCTGTGAAAGAGAATGCTGCTTCCCAAAAGATTTCCCGACGACTACAGAAACACATAATTCACTGAAGTACACAATTCATTCTTTCCTGCTAATCAACAAACGTTTCCAAACTTCCAATAACAAAGTTAATCTCCAAAAAATCCCCAGAAAATGATGAAGGAGACCAACAAGAATAGGTTATTAATAATAATATGCTAACTTCTTCTCTTTCTATTTGGGACACAGATGGTCTTAAAGCATGATGTTTAAGTACATAGGAAAATAGTAGACACGCTTGACGATAGAACAGATTTTATACAATAGAAGAGCCTGAACACTCAGTTTTGTCCAATATGAAGATACAACAGCAGACATAATGTGCTGAGATGAAAAGTTGCACAACTACGTGGAGAATAAGCAATGGCAGTAACAAGAAGATAAGCAGTAATATACCTGCAGAAATTCCTTCCAACCAGTTGGCTCAATCTGCTCTATACGACCAATCAAACGCTTCGACCTAACCTTCAATCGCCGAATCTTTTCCTCAGTGAACTTAGCTGAATCAATTATCTTCTGATACTGTTTAAAGGCCTCTGTATGAGCGATCCTTCTTTTCCAACGAGAGACCTTATTCCTTTGGCTCTTGTAGCGTTCTACTGCATCATTGTATGCTTGAGATAATTGCAAGACCTGATAATACATCAGCAAAAAAGATTTTTAAGGTGTACAAGTTAGGCTCAATACTTCAATGTCTCACATGGTTTAAGACCTAAAAACAAAGTAAATCGCATTTCATGCGACGCTATTTTTTTATGACATGCTATGCTTTTGTAAGTAGATGCGTGCAAGAGAGAGACACTGATAATGATTCTGAGGACCTGCTGACATAATCAAAATTTGTCATTACCAGGCTATATCTCAATACAGAAGTATCACACTTTAAGCATTTTTCTTTTGAGAATAGCAACTTTTGAGTGTATCAACAGCACAACAGTGTGCTGAAACTTCCTATACAGATCCCCAAAACAAAAGACAGAAACTAAGCATGCCTTGTTCATCTTACAAGGATTCCATAATGTCTAGTATGGATCATCATCATTAATCATAAATTTGCAGTTTCAAGAAATGATGTCAAGCATTATCACAGAAAGATGTTTGTGGTGATGGCTGTATGTCACATAATCAGCCATGGCAGCTGATCTTCAGGACCAGCAAGTTTATGTTGGTGTCATTAGTTCTTACCTCTGGAACTTGAAAAATAAATAATGATGAGAGTAACACAAGGAACAATATAAACAGCGGCCCGAAGTCCAAACATTTAAAAGTTCAGCAAAAAGAAGAACCGCAGGTTGTCATTATCAAAAAAGAAGAACCACAGTATAGGTATATTTCAATGGCATTTCACCAAGAAAAACTAATTGGACATAAAACTTCAGACTATCCAAAGTGTACACATAGTAGCAATTTTAACCATGTGGATGAAATGGAGAACACTAAAATCTGCAACACCATTACTCAAGCAAAAGACTATTATTCTTGCTTACTCTTTATAGTGAGCAATCGTGAAAACAGGCAAGAATCTCTCGTCTACCTAAATATATATAAGGTCCTTATGAGTCCAGATACGAATATCTATTGGGCAAGAACAAGAAATATTTTACTTTTTAATAAATGATTATGCTAAATGGAAGATCAACGTATTCGACTGTTTCTCCATTGTCTCGCCTTCCTACATCCACCAACCCAACCCACCCCACGGACCCAAAATAAACATGAAATGCAAAAGCAGATGCTAACAATAATCAACTTGAGGAGGAATACCCCTATTAGATAAAAATCATCCAACAAAAGAAAAACAATCACACCCTACAATGAAGTTGATAGGCAGGGTACCTCATCATCTTCAGATAGACTACTCAAGACTGGAACGTTTAAACTCCAAGACCATGTCTCCAAAGAACCTTCCATACACCATAGATCTCCAAATTCAGACACAGCTAACTTCTGCCACTGCATCTCTGCCTTATCAAGAAGCTCGGCCATAATTTCACGAGGCAAAGCGTCAGCAAGAGTTAAGGCAGCATTTGGAAAGCCTGTTCTGTAAACCGTTCTAATCCACTTCTCTGTGAAAAGATACCAAGAGTTATCTGAACCAAGAGCCACATGATAAGATGGTTTAACATCTTCACCTCCATTATCACCAAGTTCAAAATTTTCCACTACCGTCTTTGATGCAAAGGCCTCATGGTCCCGCACCTGAAAAGAAGAAGAATTACACATTCCTACTACTGTACAGTAGGTAACCAAAGAGAGAACATTTACTTTGATAATGAACTCTGGTACTATAATCACAAACAGCTTTAAGAGGGCTAGAAATTTGCATAGCAACTCCAACCATAAAAATCTTGTATGGAATATATGAGAAATAAAGGAGATAAATGTTATTGAATGGTGTATTCTTCAGTATTATACTGTGCCCTATTAGTAGGCACTACATTACAATCCTTTTCCACGTTGGACACTATATACTATCCTAAAAAATCCGCTGAAGCATACAAGTCACATGGTCCGAGCATATTACAGATGTAACTAATACGAGAACTAGTGAGGAACTTGGTGAAAATATATACAAGCTGATCACACAACTTCACAAATTTTGTAACAATATCTCATGGGAGTATGTTTATAGACGCAACATTACAATCCTTACAATACTATTTCTATTCCTATTCTAACAAAATGCACTATAATAATGACCATTTATTCCCTCAATTTGAAGGAGAATGAATAAGGCATAAACCAAATAACTAGGAAGATATGAAAGAGAGGAACTCTTTCAACAACAAGATATTCAACTCCGAAGAGTCGAAGATATAACTCCGCCTAGTTTAGGATACGAATAATTGTTTGATTGATCGACCGATTGATCTTAGACAAAGAGTAAAGATTAGTGATAATATGATGGCTTTATGATCCCCCGCACTCAAGTCAGAATAGGAGAGCATGGCAGAAAAATCAAAAGCTTTACAAACATGGCAAACTGCAAAGGATTATACAATATATCAAACATGTCACCTATTAACTTTTACAACAAAGAGCAAGAACTGCATTAAGGTCATAAAAAAGCTTTCTACTATTGCAATTGCGCAAAGCACCTACTAACAGAGCTTTCTACTGTATGCAACAAGATGTTTGCAGATCAAATGCCGAAGACACAGGCTAATTGCATCTGTGGAGGTCCACAAAGTAGAAGTACGCATCAAGCAATGTGCTTGTTGATGACACAAAGGCTTCCATGACAACTAGTATTAAACCAAAAAAAGGGTCAAATGAAATGCTTACCATACTTTTAAGCTTTTCAGTATTCAACGTATCAACCTTGCCCAGATAAACAGCAGCAACTAAATGTTGTACCCCGTCACTGTCGGTGTACTGCAAAGACATGAACGGAAGGTTTCCATCTCCTAGCTCCTTTAACAAAGGTTTCAACGAGAACACTCTTTCCAGCTCCATTTTTCTTCGCAATTCAGTTCGAAGACGCTTTTCGGCCTGGAAAAGGTAGGCACAATGACCACCAATAGAATGTTTCCATTATGCTATTAAAATTACTAGAGCTGGAAGAAATAGTAGTTGGAAACAGGCATGCTGAAAACTAGATTACTTTTCAACAGGATGCCAATAACAAAACACACTCAACGAATAAGAGCCCTTTTCAATTATCGTGCTTCCAGAAACTGAAACATACAGGCCAGAGTAACTAGAATACCATCCTTTAGACAAAGAACAACAACAAACCCAGTGTGATCCCACAAATATGGTCTAGGGAGGGTGGGGTGCACACAAACCTTACCCTACCTTTAGATCCAGAACCTTGAAAGAATATTTTTTTAAAAAAAACAAAATAATAGTTTATACTGGATAATCAGGTAAAAGTAATTTCACCATACGAAGAGGCACTCTACAGGCTTTTCAGGTCAGAAAGTAAGCAATACAAGAAAGAATGTTCCTTTGCTGGGAAACAAGCTGTCTGATTTGAGGCAATAAAAGATCAAGAGTAACAGCGATGAAATTACTCTTAATTCTGCCTGGAGTTTAGCATTCTCCTGATATGCTGACGGCGTTAACAGCTTCTGGCTCTTTCTATCAATTGCTTCCTCAGTGATTTCTGAAGTAAGTGTCTCTATTTCCTTTTCTATTCTAGCAAGCTCCTCTTTTGCGGCAAGCATGACATTGCTTCCTACATAATTACCAAAACTCTGCTCAATTAACTTCCTTGCTTCTTCTAAAGTCCGTCCTTCTCGTGTGACTTTTATCTCATCCAACCCAGTTGATCTACGGGTAACTTTGGCCCCCTGGAGAATAAGAAGATATAATCGTGACATCAAAAATAAAATGAGTTGAGGAGACTCAGGTTGAAGTACGTACTGCTACGAGATTAAGAACCATTCCATACGAGGCGGTAAATTGTGAAACAAGAGGTTGAAGCCCAGAAAAAAGAACTTTGCAGCACTCCTCAGGCCCTTCATAAGGAGTCTGAACAAGAACCACGTGACCCTTTTCATCAATACCTCTACGACCAGCACGACCAGCCATTTGAAATAATTCATTTGAACTTAACTGGATTCGTCCACTATCGCCCCTTTTGCTGAGAGATGAAATGACAGCTGTTCTGGCAGGCATATTAATGCCAGCAGCAAGTGTTTCAGTAGCAAAGACAACTTTAACTAGACCTCGCTGAAATAACTCTTCAATGAATGATTTCCAAAGGGGAAGACAGCCAGCATGATGTGCAGCCACTCCGCGGCGGAGGCCTTTGACTGCAGACACACGCACAGCATCAGGGTATTGAATACGGAACCTCTTGAGGGCCAATTCAACTTCACTCATTTCGCACTCATCCAGTAACCTGCAGTCTTCAAGATATTGGACGGCTGCATCACATCCTTTCCTGCTAAAGATGAACCAAACTGCTGGAAGCATATCCTTTGCCTTTAGATGCCACAATGTGTCTATAATTTGAGGTACCTGAAAATATGAATTTGTAACTAAAATTTTTAAGACAGTATATATCTATATGTTACTTTTCAGGAAATTTCAGTATATAAGTTAAATTGACATTTTTCTATGAAAATGACAATTTTTTTATAATTTCTGTAAAAACAACAATGCTGCCACAAATTATCTAAAAAAGGCGCAGTAAAATTGTAAAACAAAGTTCAGACTGAATAAGATTCTATGCATACCTGTGAGCGGCGAATATTATTTATATCGTTCTTTGAAAGGGGACGAACATCATTCTCGCGTCGTCTTGATTTTTTTCTTTTAGATCCTTCTTCCCTGAATAGTTCACCACCCAATTCATCATATTGTAAGTAGTTGAGTGACAGCTTCCTGCACAGACAGACCAAGGCAATTAGAAATGAGAACTTCAGCATCTTCTAAGGGTAAGTAGTTTGTAGTTGTCCTCCAAATACTACGGAAAACATTTCACACCATTATGATTGCTTTTTACCATGCCGCCACAGGTTAATTTTCACAGCCAATCCATCATATAGAAGCTGAAATATAATGCTTGAAAATTTTGTAGATACAATCTTTTGAACTTCAAAATGTATGTTGCATGCTTCAATAACATATAATTAATTTTAACATATGCTGTGAAAAGAGAGAGCAGGGGCTCAAAATCTTAACGGAATGAATTAGTTCCTGAGAATCAGTAGTTTACCCAGATAATGATTTTAAATCATACATATATTAAAGGAAATCAAAATTACAACAAATAAAGCAATACATGCTACAAGTTCCTCCTTTCAAGTGCAAATTCAGTGAGTGCTATAGGTTCCAGGATAAAAAAATTATGCAAGACATTGCCACTGATAAACATAAGACAAGAAGATCAATGAAAGAGTTAGGGGGAAGTATCCTACCTATTCATGCTTGTTCCTTTGTCATCAAGAAGAGGTAATAAAGCTGTCTTTGTGGAGAAGTGCCAAGTCAATGGAACTGGACGCTTGGTTGATGTTACCAACTCCGTCCTACCATGAATCTTGAAAGATCGTCAAATTAGAGAAGTGAATACACAACCCATTCTTTCTTGTCATTTGATCAACTTTAACGAAACTCTAGTAAAGTTCAACTAGAACTGGCAGCCTAAGTCAAGTTCAACTTTCGCAGCCAATATCAGCATACATAAGCCATCTGACTATTCTGGCGGTATTTCCGCATAATCAAACCAATATTACAGACGCACACGTGATGCAAAAGATGTAAACAGCAGACACTGAAAGAAAAAAGAAACAGCATCCAAACTTTTTCAAGTCTCCTTAGAATGGAATTTCAATGCTTTTTCCTACGAATAAGAAGGAACTCAGGGAATCTTAAACAGAAAAAGGGGGAAAAAAGAATCAAAAGAAGATGGAATTAGCAAGGTGTTATCAGGTAATATTATGCCATTGATAGTTTGACTACAAGGTCTCAAAGTTCACAAAGTTATTAAGTGTCTAAAATGTTAAGATGTTAACTAAAATCAAGCCAAACTAGAAGGCAAATGACCTACAGTTCACTAAAAATCCAAGTCCTCTGTCTTGTCAACGCCTAAGGTTCCCCAATAACCGCCAATTATTAAGGGGTTTACACTATTTATCACATTATAGAAGAAGTTTGATAAATCAATCACGAACAATTAAATAGTTCAGAATATAAAGAGTCCAATTTTCATCACTGACACCTCAAGTTTCCCAATTACTTACCCAAGAAGTCAGTTATGGGAGACTTTAGATAGGAAGGAGTGGAGGCCGCGTATTAGGGTAAAAGGCTAATAGGGATAGAATGTTGTTTTGCCTTGTGAAGGTTTAGTGCCTCTTGTAGGATTAATCATGCCCTTGTAGTTCTTATATGGTTATATATTGTATTTCGATCATCACATGATTTAGTTGTTATTGATTCTCTCTTGTTGACTTTATAGTGCTTTTGTTTTTAACCACTATGCTTTCTTCATTGTTTTCTTCTTCTTGTACTTGGGTTTGGGTTTAATATACTTGAGTCTAGGATCTTTCGGAAACTGTCTTCCTACCCCCACAATTTAGTGGTAAGTCTGTGTACAGTCTACCCTCCCTAGACCCCACCTTATGGGATTTCACTGGGTATGTTGTTTGAAGGCAGTTATGGGAGATAAACCATAAAACTTGAATAAAGTAGGTCATTATAAGAACCTAATCTCTTGCAATAGAAAGTGCACTTCGAACAATTTCGACCCCCCAAAAAAGTTATTTTCCTTAAAAAAGTAGTAGTATGGTAAACAAGAAAAGCCTCAAGAATGTCAGTCACAGAAGTAACAAATAGTTTTGATTCTGGTTAAATGGACACTGGTTTAAAAGATGATAAATGAATGGATAATTATCATTCCAGCATTTTTCTTTCTCTCTCTCCCTCTTTGGAGGGGCTTGACATTTGAGGGATGGGAAAAGGACAGACTTTCTAAAAATCAGGAACATTTAGGCCAAGTGAAGTTTGCAAATTACCAGAATTTTGAAATATGACACAACCATTTTATTTGCTACATACTCCCTCTATCCCAATTTATGTGGCACCCAATTCCTTTTTAGTTTGTCCTTTCCATTTTAGTTTATCCCAAAAAGCATTCATCTTTCCTTATTTGACAACTATTTAATGGCACCTTCCCCATTTTACCCTTTTGGTTCCCAATTAAGACTTTGTGGTGAAGAAAAGTCAAATAAAAGTAAGGACGGCAATATGGTAAACATAACAATGTCTTCCATTATTTCTAAACTCTGTGCCCAGTCAAATAGTGTCACACATAAATTGGGACATGGGGAGTAATATTCTTTTACCTATTCTATCATATAATTTCACCATTTCTCTTGAACTTTATAAAACTCAGCCTGGCTGGATAAGAAAATGTTTTGTTTTTACCCTAATGAATGCTCATTATGAGGACAAATTCATCTTTTTAGCTTCTACTACTATGAATGAATTACAGGACCAGAGAAGCATTTAACAGATAGACTTCATGGATATATGAGCAATAGATACAGGCGACTATAACTTTTGGCACAATCGGAATTTGTTCACTGCAATACCTGACCAATCCATCCAGCCAACTCATCTGGATTGGCAACAGTCGCTGAAAGACATATAAGTTGAACTCCCTTTGGGCAATAAATAACCTTAAAAGCAGAAAGAAAGGAGTAAATATAGAAAATTCATATCTGAGGCTGCTGACAGATTGAGATGTAAAGAACTTGCACATTCAAAAGACACATACTATTTCTTCCCAAACAGTGCCCCGAGATATGTCACTTAAATAGTGAACTTCATCCAAAACAATTACATCAACATGAAGAAGACCACCATCTGAGGAAGCAACCCCTACGCTGCAGAGTGAAGTGTAGTGCCATGGTAAATTTGGGAATAAACAAAACAAGTAAATAAGTAGTAGAAAAGTCTGGCAGTTTCTTTATCGTTCAAACTCTTTTTCTAACTTTTAAGGGAGGCCATGTTTTCTTTTTAACAGACATATTGCACAAATTATAAATTTAGAACTAAATAGCAGTTTTATGGATACACAGCCACCTTTGTTTGAGTCTTTGAAATTTCCATACACGATAGCCAATGTTTGAGTTTTTGAAATTTCTATACACGAAAGCTAAAACAAATTGTCACATGCAAAAAGCTTTCTCTTTTCAAGCAATCAGCATGCTATTAAACTCAGTTCCTAGTAAGTAATATGCAACATACATGAACCCACTGAAATGTACCTCTGGTATAGCATATTACGCAAAATCTCAGTTGTCATAATTAAAATCTGAGCATCTCTATTAACAGCTGAATCTCCAGTGAGAAGCCCCACATTACTTTCACCAAATGTCTCACTGTAAAGTACCCCAAAATAAACATAAATATTCTGTAGTGGTAAACATGATAAATTTTGATAAGAGGCGAACCATATAAAACATAATACAGTAGAAGCTAGGGAGTATATTTTAGAAACATAATTCATACCAAAATTCTCGAAATTTCTGATTGGATAAAGCTTTCAAAGGAGTAGTATAGAATAATCTCCTTCCTCTTGCTACCGTAGCAACTGCAGCAGCTTCAGCTATCAAAGTTTTGCCGCTACTTGTAGGAGCAGACACCACAACAGATGAACCTCTCAGAAAAGCTTGAATCGACAAACGCTTCAAAATTTCGCACAAAACATCAGCATAACTAGAAAATGAAAAGAACAAAATTGATTATCTGTACTTTAAGCAAGGAAAAAAAACCTGAAATTTGTCAATTCGAAAAGAGTAAATAGAAGCAAGTTCATTCGCATCAATAATTCCATCACCAAACTCTCTAACTTCATTCCTAAGCTTCTCAACTCTCTGCCTTTTCGATTCCTCAATGTTCAACACTTCACCACTAACTGAACTTTCCAGTTCATCTTCGCTCTCTTCGCCTCCATCCGAAACCTCCGCATAAACTTCCTCATACTCTTCCGCTGCTTCTTCATCATCATCTGTCTCATCTTCTTCTTCTTCATCTTCATCTTCGTCTTGAGACTCCGCCGGAAAAATCGACCTGGGGAATTTATAGAAGATTCTAGATTTAGAAGTGAACGGATTCTTACGAATTGAGTTGACGGAGCAGAATCGTAGGGTTTGTAGATGAAGAAGTGGAAATGGAGAGTGATTGGTTATGGAGTTTGGAGGAGAAAGTGAAGGGAAGAGGATAGGGAGTGTGGACATGGCGGGAGAGGATTGTAATTGTAAAAGTCTAAAAGATGATTTATTCACAAAAGTTCCGTGCCGTAAAACGGCATCGTCTGGAGAAATATCTAGGAACAGTAATCATTTTGGTATTTTAAATAGGCGAAATGGCCTAATAGACCCCTATACTTGGTCCCGTTTGTCACCTAGGACCTTATACTTAGAACTTTGCCAACTAAACCCTTGTACCCACTCAAAACCTACATTTTCAACACTTTTTTCTGACTGGGACTGGTGCGTGAGTTTCAAACGACGACACGTAATTTTCACGTCATATAAATAATTCCACGTATAAAATAACGTGTAAAAACCTTTCTCTCTTCCCCCACCTTCTTCCACATATGAAGAAGGCACAACCATTAATGGTGGTTCTTCCACCAAAACCCACATCAAGAAACAAAACCCACAAAAATATTCAGCACCAATCTACAACAAAAAGCATAAATCTTTTGTCAGATTATCAAAACCCAAATCAAGAAAACATCAAATTTTTCAAAAAAATCCACCTCCAATTTAGTTCAAGAAACAAAACCCACAAAAAATTCAACTCCAAATTACCAAAAGACTTGTCTTTTCTAGGTCAGATCAAACCCAAATCAAGAAAAAAAAGACTATTTTTAAGAGAGAAAAGGAGATCTTGGGAGGAATTGTTTCTCTGGTTCCATACATGTTCATTCCTATTGTAAGGAAGGTTGTCATTGACTCTGTTGTGGTAACTATAAAGCGGTTTTGCCAAAGGTTACTTCTCTGAAAACAGGCCATTTAGGAGTGCTTTTGTAACAGCACTTAGTAATTGCATCTGCTACTGCTTTTGGTTTGGTCAAGCTTGTTCAAGGTTGAGGACCTTGACATTTATGGTTTTAAAAAAAAAAAACATTTTATTGGCATATAGTGCTTGGGGATAAAAAAAATTATCTTGTCCAAAAAATGTTAAGAACACAGGAAAAAAAAAAGAGGAGAGATTGAACATGAAATCAAGTCATTTTCATAAAAAAAAATAAAAAAGAGGAGAAATTGAACTTGAAATCAAGAAGAGGAGAAGAAAAATAGGAAAAAGCTTAAACCTTTTTCTCTTGTAGTTTTGTTTTTAATTTTAGACCTTAAAAATCAAAATCTATCTCTTCACTCTCCTTATGCGTGTGAAACTCACGCACTTTGTCCAACTCATCAATTAAGTTGCCACACAAGCTCAGTCAATGGTCAGAGGGGTTTAAAAGGTTGAGTTTGTCGAGTATAAGTGTTTAGTTGGCAAAGTCCTGAGTATAAGAACCTAGGTGACAAACGGAACCAAGTATAAGGGTCTATTGGGTCATTCCGCCTTTTAAATATTATTGGAGTATTTTTAATCTTTAAAATTTACCAAAATGGGTGATATTTGATTTTCCTAATATAATTATGTTAAAAACTAACTATAGAAATAATTTTTTTTATCTATGCAAATTTCAACTGAGAAATTTAGGGATGGCAATGCGGCGGGGCGGGGGTGGGGCAGGTTGAGATAAAAAAATTTAACCCACCTTGCCTCGTCCCCCATAATGATTTTTTTCATTTTTAATCCCCCCCCCCCCCCCCACACACACACACTTAAATTTCTAATTTTTTTAATTAAATTTAATATGAAAAATAAAAATTTGTAATCTTTTTTTGATTTTTAGCTAATTAACATCTCAACAACTAATGAACTATTTTTAGTTGAAATTATTTCTTAATCTTTAATTAAAAGCCTCTAATCAATATTTCAATAACTAAAAATGTACCAGACATGTCTAGCTTATATTTTAGGTAAAAAAAACAAAATCAAAATCAATATTTAACATAAAAAGTTTTGATTTTTACTAATTACAAAAACTTAATTTTATTCGAATTCCATCTAGTTCTTTAAACCCGCAACCCACCCTGCCCCGCATAGCTCTAAATCCACCCGTTGCCATCCCTACCGAGAATGCTACTTAGTTCTTGATTGATGTACTTTGCCTTCTTCATTTCTTAGAATTATTATAGTACTCCAGTTATGTCAAAAGATAATATTTTAGAACACAATAATCAGATCCACACGAAAACAATAGTAATATCTTTTTCTTAAAAAACGTAACAAAATGGCCTTAAAAAAGCAATTATAATCGATCAATTGCCCTTAAGGGGTCGTTTGGTACAAAAATGAATAATACAGGGATTAGTAATGCTGAGATTATTTTTTATCCCGTGTTTGGTTTATTGCTTTCCACTTAATTTCGTGTTTAATTTAAAATTCTATAAAAAAAAAACTCATTTCCATTTATACCCTTGAACTATTATAAGATTATTAATAAAGAAATTGAGGGGTAGTTTAGTCATTTTGTCTCTTTATTCAAGTATTACTAAACCTAGTATTAGTAATCCCCAGATATCCTAGGGATTAGATAAGACCACATATGGTGAATTAAGTTATCTATGTATTAGATGTATTTGAGCAATCAAACATTGTATTGTATGAATTAAATTTTAATCCAAAAATTATTTTAATTAATACATCTTACCAAATATGCTCTAAAATTACTCTGATTTGCCTTAAATATAGTGATTTCTTATGTAACTATCAAATGTCACGAATGTGGCTTCAAGCTTGTCCGATTATTTTATATTTTGCAAGTTAAGTGGATGTGATATGAATTTACAAGTTAAATTTTTTTAATAAAGGGTATTATTTTAGCCCAAAACTCAATTTGGACCCACTAAGATATTTTTCAAGTATTTGATATTGTGAATCAAGCTCATAATAAATAAAAGTACATAAAAAATTAGTTTAATAATTTGGTATAGTTAAAAAAAAAAAGAATGTATGTATTAACCTATTTAATTAAAGAAAATAAACAGAGTATGTATATTATAGGCATAAAAGGCAAAATACTAGTAGCTTTTCTCGTAAAGTTATAATTATAACTGATGGCATCATTTAAATATAAAAATTTTCTTTTGAATATTTGTACTTGCAATCAACTATTTGCTTGATATAAATACCGGTGATTATACATATTTTATTTTTATACATAATATTTTTATTACAAAATATTACACAATATTTGAATATGGTTTATGTTGTTTTGATACATCGTTATAGTAAAATATTATTAAAAATTAAATTATTAGTATCATTATAATGAAATTTGACCATAATTAATTTACCTCGTGTGAAATAGTAATGTGCATTGAAAATTCAATAAATTAGACCAACTTAAAAAAAAAAAAAGGTCATTTTTAGCTCATATTCAAATATGATGAACAGAGCTTAACCAAATTGATGGATTTCAAACCAAAGATGGACCAAAGTAACGTGATTTCCCAGTGAAATATGAATTTATCTAAAATACATTAAATTTGACGTTCATGAGTTATAATTATGAGTCATAATTTGAAGTACGAACCGTAAAAAGTTAGTTCATAATTGAGATCGTACAATTGTGTTTTTAGTTTGATTACTACCAGATAAATTTCACAAGTCGTAGATATATATACGAGTCCTAAATTAAGATTTGTGATTGAGATTCTGCAGCTAATGAAAATCAACCCTGATTTCTGTAAAGGAGAACCATGACTCGTAAAAGGTTTCACGAATCGTAGAATTGACCTAGGAAAGTGAGATCCTACACACTTAGAGACTTGAAGACCACAAGTCGTGGATACATCTACGATCCATAAATTGACACGTGAAAGGTGCCAAATCTAATTTTTCTAATTGATTTTTTATTGTATTTTTTAATGTCTATAAATAGTTCTTTCTTAGATTTTTATTTATTCTGTATGCTTATTTTTGTCAAGAACATATGTGCACTTTAACATTTTAAAAGTGTAATTAGTTTTCTGTTATCAAATACATTGTACTCTGAACGATTTGGATTTTAATTAGCACTTGAAGATTTCAGATTTCATTTATTCAAATTATAAGTATTATGAACTAGTTATCATTATTTTACAAATATGAGTAGCTAAATTCACAATTAGGATCGTGAAAGTCATGAAAAATTAACAAAGTAGACCTAATAACTAGTAATCCTTGGATAATGTGCATACATGTATTGTATATCTCTTCGACTTACATTAGAACTCACATTATTCTTATTTGTTGAACCAAGGGGGAAATGGATGGGAAAAAAGATAAAATAACAAAGATTTGACATGATTATTATATTCATCTAATTAGCTTGAATGAATCAAAAAGATAGCTAAACTTGGGGTAAGGGTTGGTAAAGCATACACCCGTAGACAAACCAAGTTACGTGGTGATAATCATCTATCAAGGACTTAGGTGAACTTAATTTACTGGTTCTGCATGCTATACACTAGAAAAAATTGTTATTATGAGGTTATATTGCGTCATGAATTCATGGGGAACAAACTACCCTAGTTTCGTCTTCTATTGATTTTTAAACACGTGCAATCAACTCAATTTCAATTTTAGATAGTTATTTACAATTATTTCTTTGGTTAAAAATCCCCCTTCCAGGAATTAAGCCGACTAACAGTTTGAATTTACATAAATTGATCTAGATCTGAACTATATTTCTCATGAGTTCGACCCTAATCTTGGTTAGATTTTATATTTGACAATAATTATTCTATACTTTTTAAGGAGAGTATAATTTGATCATATCATATTGTCAATTATTTTAATATACAAATCCTTCATCTTATTGACATAAGGATTCGATACAGATATACTATCTATTTTCATGAAAGATTACTGTCATACAATATCTTTTTACATTACAGTTAATCATACAAAGGAAATGCCTGTCTATTAAAGAAGACAGACCAATAATGGAACAAAAAAATCGATATTATAATTAAAATTCTTTAATGCTCCTACCTTTTCGACATGTATCATTAGTTTCATCATTTGTATAAAAAAGAAGAAATTTTTAATAATTTTTTTTAAAAATTTAATATTTATTAAAACTAACTCTAAAAAATATAAAATTTGCGTAAAATGCCCGATAAAATATGACCAATTGGCATAGGCAACAATAGACTGCGCAGCCTTTAACCCCCTATCCTCGGTAGGTGGATCCAAAAAAAAAAAAAAAGGGTCCAGTCTTAATATTTGGAGCTTTATATACAGCCTGAAAACTAAGAAAAATTGTTGAAATAATTATAATCTATTTAGCACATCATTATATACTAAAACTATATAGTTAATAGAGTATTTAGTTACTACTATCATATTCATCAATGTCTGCCTGACCAAATAAATAAATCAAAACATGTGTTCTCTTCTCTTTTTTACTATTTAATCTTTTTTATAACGTTACTTAAGTCGATAGTTTATTAGAAATCAATTTCTTTTTTATAATATATAAAAAAAAAATATGTACATATCATCGTTCTCATACCTTATTTATAAAATTATATTGACGTGATATGTGGTCGTATATTTTGTTCGCCCCATTTGAGTTGTTATGTTAAGATTTGACATAATTCTTAAGAATAAATTATTAAAATTATTATTTGATTAATATATTATTTATAAATAATTAAATTTTTATTTATATATATATCTCTTAATTTTTAGAATAATTAATGATAAAGAAAAAATTAATGGAGAGAGTAAAGGAACATTTCTTAACTGAAAACAACTTATGGGACATTCGAATAGTCAGATTCTTCCTTTGTTTTTTTTCCTTAAATAACCCCTTTTAAATTTTTATTTAAGTAGAGGAAACTTTGTGTTTGTAGCCCCTCAAATATTGATAGATGTTGATTTTGGTCCATTTATTTTTTAGTTAACCATAAGTAACCTTTAAATTAATTTATCATAGTGTTCCTTTGGTCATGAATACCCTATTCTTTTTGCATGAGAGTTAAATCTTTATCCACAAAATCAATTATTGCGCATCTAAATAATTATTATACAATTTTAGTTCATAAATGAAATTTCTTCGCTTAATCATTTTTGTTCTTATTTTATAACTTTGAGTATTGATAAAGTATCACTCTGAAGATTTTATATTTGAATCGCATGCGAAATGATAAAAAGGTTCTTATATTTAGCTTGTCGATTTATGTACTCATTTTTCAAATGTTCAATGTGTGACAACATAGAAAGTTTGAATAATGGACATGAGAATTTATTTCACAATAATAAAAGAAAACGTTGTTTCGCAATAATATGACGAATTTATTAGAATTGTATTATTACCCTACATTTGAAGATAAAAGTTTCTAAAAAATAAAAACTAGTCTAAATATCATAAAAATTCCTATGATAAAGAAGCAAAAAAATGCACTTTTGAACTAATTAAGGAATAAATATACCTAATCAAATTTTGCTTTGATTGTTATTTAAATATCATTGTATCGTATTGTTTAAATTTATTGTAAGATAACAACGAAAAGACCTATTTTATGTAACAATCGATTTGGTGTGGTTGCATCATTGCTTTAATATCTTTTTCTCATTTTTGACTTTATTTATTATTTGATAATTATGTTTATCACTCACCCTATCTTTTCATGATACCTACCATATACCTGTCAATTTCTTGTAGATTTATTATTCAAATTATGAATATATAAAATTATATTACGATGTAAAATAATACAATCTATCCAAATATTTTTAAAATAATATAATACAATACATAACAATCATTCGAACAAAAGTGTTAAAAATTAAAGTTATGAATAACCAAAGGAGTAAATATGCAAATATGCTTATTTTACCCAAATAATATAAAAATTGCAGTTTCCTCCTTCCGTCTTCATTTTAGCCCTCACCAAACTCTCTCTTCTCTCTGCTTTTTTGGAGAGATTTCATTCAGATCGAAAAAATGGCTCTATCAACAAGCCGTACAATTAACCGCATCATGAAGCCATTATCGGCGGCCGTGTGCGCCACGCGCGGCCTATCATCGGACTCCACCGCCACAATCACCATTGAGACCAGCCTCCCTTTCACCGGCCACAACATCGATACTCCTTCCCGTACCGTCGATACTACCCCTAAGGAACTCATGACTTTCTTCCAAGACATGGCGGAGATGCGGCGGATGGAGATCGCTGCCGATTCTCTCTACAAAGCCAAGCTCATCCGTGGATTTTGCCATCTGTACGACGGACAAGAAGCTGTTGCTGTTGGTATGGAAGCCGCAATTACCAGAAAGGATTGTATTATTACTGCTTATAGAGATCATTGTATCTTCCTCGGACGTGGTGGAACTTTATTGGAGTCGTTTGCGGAGCTTATGGGAAGGAGAGATGGTTGTTCGAGAGGTAAAGGTGGTTCGATGCACTTTTATAAGAAGGAAGGTGGATTTTATGGAGGTCATGGTATTGTTGGTGCTCAGGTTCCTTTAGGGATTGGATTGGCATTTGCACAGAAATATTCTAAAGAGGAGTATGTGACTTTTGCTATGTATGGTGATGGTGCTGCTAATCAAGGGCAATTGTTTGAGGCTTTGAATATGGCTGCATTATGGGATCTTCCAGCAATTTTAGTTTGCGAGAATAATCACTGTATGAATCTGAATTCTCTTTCAATGAGTAGTAGTAATTTTAAAATTCTTTGAAGTAGCAATGCACATTTGATTGATAAGTACACTTGCTTTCATAAGTTTTTGCCTTCTTCGTCAAAATACGTATATGCTGCAAGTCTTCGAGCGTTTTTCTTTTGTAAATGTTTGTGCTTTTCTGTAATATTCTGAGAGGTAGAATGTTCCCAAAACTAATTACTTACAAATTATAGAGACTACAATTGGCCTTTTTTTACTGAAAATTAAGATTCCTTGCCTTTCTTGTTTAGTATGTAATGTGTTGTTACTTCAAATGGTGTTTTGCTGTTGCAGATGGAATGGGGACAGCAGAATGGAGGGCTGCAAAGAGTCCAGCTTATTACAAGAGAGGAGATTATGTTCCTGGTCTGAAGGTAATGTGCGTCTCCTTTTTGTTAAAGCTTATTGGGAGGAATTAGATGATCTTGATTTGTTTTTAATTTTATTTTGGAAGCTGATAGTTAGGTGAATGTGCTAGTAATAGTGCAATAGTCAAGTAACCATTTCTCATTAAATCTAGAATAAACTAAAATTGAGTTTCTGGGATCCCTTTTGCACGCCCACATGTTAAAGGTAAATCCTTAAAATATCCATGTCAATAAAAGACATCCTTATTGTTTTTCAAAGTTAACTACTTTTCATCCTTCTAATATTCAAAGTTAGAAAACTAAGGGAACTTAAATTTCAGGTCTTGCACCAGTCTCAATAAGGCTTTGTATCAAATGAAACTCGTTTAGACATCCTTTCACCGCCAAAATAATCTCTTTCTGAAGCCACACTTGTCTGCCATCTTGCATAGTCAAGACCATGTATTAAAGTTTAATCTTTTCAAGTTTTTACTTATAGAGGAGGCAGAATGGAATGTAGTTGTCGACTTGTCGTAACTAGTAGTGATTGCTTTATGATAAACTTGTTCTTGCCTTTGCATTGGTTTCAGACTTTCAGGCGACTTAACCAATGGATCCATCAATTTTCAAGCCAGTAGGAGACAACAAATGTAGTGTCAATAATCACAGTTTCCTACTATTGCTTAGGATCCTCCATCTTTCTGAGGAACTTCTGTTGTAACTAAAAACTTTCTGCTGATAACAAACAAAAAAGGATGCTGTAAAAGAAATACAATTCTGCTTTAAAAAAAAAAAGATGCTGTAAAAGAAATACAATTCTGCTTTGGCTCTTCGAAAAGAAAAAAGAACATGACTGTTATTCCAGTCACCTACTAAATTTAATGAGAATTGTGCAAATTGCCCATCACCTTGCTTCATTGCCTCTCTCCTCATTTGACCAACAAATTTCCTATCACTTTTCCTCATTGCCTCTCCTCTCAATTGACCAACTTGGTTCTCGACTTATCTTGAAAGAAAGCATGACATTCCTCAGCCAGGCAGCTTATGGAAAAAGATTGCGTTCCCTGATTAATTCGGTCTAGGAAATTCGTTGTCAGCCTCAATGGCATATACATCAGAAGTCCTGTTTTGTTTTGGTCCTTTTGGATAAGTTTAATCAACTTCCAGTGCTTTAGCTGTAGCCCCTTGCTTCATATTTAAAATGTATCAATTTTTATAGTCATTTTTATCAACCTTTGAAGACAGATATCTAACATTCTTTAAAGTCTTTTTGCATTTTATCCCAGGTTCAGTGTTTCTTCCTAAATTAGTGACTTGCACTCTGAAGTTTGAATCAACTCACGTTTATACTCAGGAAAAAACAGTTTATTTCTCGATTAGGCGTTGAAAGAACCTTCTTTATCACTGTCTTTCCTTAGAACAATCTCACAGATCGAAATCAACTCATCATGACTTATAAGTTACACCTTAAGTCAATTGGAAAACACTCGAGAGCAAGAAACGAAGCTCAAAGTAGGAAAAGCGTCCACTGTTTTTTTTTGTTAAAAAAATTATTATGAGGATTGTTTTAACAGAATAACAAAGAAATTTTGGTAATTGAGGAGGCTCTAATGCCATGTTCAACTCACGTGTTTTCTGAATTCTGTCAGTTTTTTTAACTTAAATTAACAGATGGATGAAAGTCATGAATTTTGGAAGATAAGAGGGATTTTATTGTTCACATGGATATTTTAAGGATGAACCTCGTTGGCATAAATTAGGGATGTTTCTGAAGTCTATTTGAACTTTAGCATTTTTACATGGTGAATTAAAGATAGCTTACGAGTATTCTACCTTGTCCTTGCGCATTTAGTCCCTGCTTTGGTGCATTGGTTCTAAGGAGACTGCGTCTGCTGCATACTCGAGCAAGCAGAAGAGCCATTTCCTAGAATTTTGAAGATAGGTTTTTGATTGTGGCCAAGACGACGTTAAACTCCAGAAAGCGATGTATGTCTACTGGATTATGTGAAAATAGCCTTACAAATAATGGAGACTAGAGAAGTCTCCTAAATATATATATAAGTTGCTTTGACTTATCTAAAAGGAAAAGAAAAGAAAGAGACAAAAGATGCCTTTTGACTTTTGACAGAAAAAGGGTATCCTTCGTTTCGATATGCTATTTTGTGGATGTGGTGCTGCATGAGCATGGCACACACCTAGGATGATTGTCTAGCTGTGTATGATGCACATGTTATATTTTCCTATATGTTCCTTCCACTACGATCAAAGTGGTGCTAGATTTTGTAGAAGATTGTATTAGGTTTACCACAGACACGCCTAGCAAGAAAAGGAGAAAAAAAGAAGATAGAGCTTCTCCTGCCACAAAGATGGACATGATGTTTTATGACCGCGTGTTCTCTTTTTTTTTTTTTAAAAATTTTTTTTTTTTATGTTAAACAGGTAGATGGTATGGATGTCTTTGCCGTTAAACAAGCATGCGCATTTGCTAAGCAACACGCCCTCAAGAATGGACCAATTGTAAGCACATATCATCCCCCCCCCCCCCCCCCCCCCCACAAGCGGCTCTCCCTGGGATAAGCCACATATTATGCCTCATTCCAGATCAATTTTCAGTTGTGGTTGGCAGTAGTTCTTTTTGTTATGTAATTTATTGTCTGTACATGCCTTGTACGCGGTAAAACATAATGTTATAGATGCCTTGTGTCATTATGTGCTCTGATAATTTTTTAGATGCCTTGTGTCATTATGTGCTTTAATAATTTTGTAGAAACTGGTAGGAATAGTGAGCTTTGGCCAAGAAATATTGACAGGAGGAAAGAAAAGGAGAAGAAATAAAAGTGATACTAAATTGGAACTACAACACTCATTACTATTATCTAAACGTTTCTCCTTATTTATCTTTTATATGATCAATAGAATCCACAAGATCATTACGATGGATTTTTCTATATAAGACATTTCAGGAATTTTTTATTGGTGGCAATTATGTTAACACTTAACATTTTAATGTTCTTTCAATTTGGTTCAGATTCTTGAAATGGACACCTATAGGTACCATGGTCACTCTATGTCTGATCCTGGAAGCACCTACCGTACTCGTGATGAGATTAGTGGTGTTAGACAGGTCAATACATCCTAAGACTTTCTAATACATCCAAGCCTGTGAATGATGCACAGAAAATCTTAATAAGATTATCATTAAATTTACAGGAACGTGATCCTATTGAAAGAGTCAGGAAACTCATATTAGCCCATGACATAGCCACTGAGAAGGAGCTGAAGGTAAAGACTACTTTCTAAAAGCTTGCACCCAGGGAAACTATGTTTAGTGTGGCGTTGATCTTGAAAGGATTGCTCAAATCTTTTGTCGGTTTTTTCTCCTTTCCAGGATATTGAGAAAGAAAAACGAAAAGTTGTAGATGAGGCTATTGCTAAAGCAAAGGTGAGGGCAGTGCTTTATCTTCTATTCTTGAGTGATTCTTATTATGGTTACTGCTTTTTTAGCTGATTAGTAACTGCTTGTACTGTATTCCAGGAGAGCCCCATGCCTGACCCTTCTGAGCTCTTTACCAATGTATATGTGAAAGGACTTGGAGTTGAGGTATGCAATTGTTCTAATTCAGTAGTTCATCTGTTCATATTATTTACTGAAGACTGTATTGACTATAAATGAAGTTATAGCTGCAAATTTTCTTTAGAAAACGCTATATAAGCACTTAAGAAATCTGCTACTGAATATTACCCCCAATCCCCAAATACCAACAAGGTAGCGCATTATTTTGTGAAAAATATTATGGTATGGAAATTCATCCTTGATATAAACTTCAGTAAATATGGTCTGTGCATAGTATTCTGGAGCACTTTGACAAGTCATAAACACCTTTATTCGAATAAGCATAGTTTTCAGGTGCTTTAGTATTACCCTGTTCTTTTAGTTGTCATTGTGTTATGCCTCTTTTATAATTATTTAAACAAGGAGCTAGGTTGCCTGGGTGTCTCACTCTCAGACGGTCTTTTTATAAGAGTGGCCCATGGAGTTAAATTGACGTGGTTGATGATGTAATATGATCATTGAATATAGAGGAGACCTTGGTAAA
Organism: Solanum rostratum; assembly: GCA_029948455.1. Lineage (NCBI taxonomy): Eukaryota > Viridiplantae > Streptophyta > Magnoliopsida > Solanales > Solanaceae > Solanum > Solanum rostratum. The sequence goes on from CM057046.1 coordinate 10,350,152, forward strand.
AACTATTGACTCTTTTTTTTTTCTTCCTAATTTCCCTGGACCAAGGAAGTAATACTTTGCAAGCTTTATGGAGATCAGCTCACACAAAGAGATCAGTTTTTGTGTCAATTGTGACTTTGGCATTAATTTCCATTTGACAGTATATTGGGAAGGGTTAAACCTCTTGGTAACCAGAGTAGCAGGCTCAACTTGAAATGTAGAAGGCTCAACTTGAAAATTTTTTAGTCACTGGTCTTTGCCTGGTATTCTCGTGAGAATCTGAGATACTTTCAACAGTGATAAACACTTCTATTCATTTAGGTAGCCGGAGTTGCCATATGTTAAAGTTATCTGGTTCTTGTCAAATTGTCATTGTGTTTGTGTCTCCTCTGTAATTTTACACAAAAGGAGCTACACTGAGGGAGAACTAACAAAAACTTTGAGCTTTGAGGACCTCAGCAAAAACTCTTTTTTTTATAAAAAAATAAATTTCCAAACCATGGAAGAACTACTTTGAGCTTTATGGAGACTAGCCCAATTTCAGTTATTCTGTCAGTAGTTGTCAGTGGCCTTACCTTCCAGTTGACATTATATTGGTAAGTATAAACTCTTGATAACCATAGTAGCAGCGTGCTGTGGGCTTGATCATATTTTACTCACTGTTTCTTTAGTGTGATAGAGTCAATAGGAATGTGATCAGGTTATTCTCTCTGCTTTCCATTTCTCTGGTAAAATGTTGTGTGGGTAGTGTGTTAATGGCATGAAGAACCAGACGGAAAAAGAATTACTAAGTATTGGGACTGCTATTGTAAGTCTTATGGAATGAAGGGGTAGGAGATGCTTCATACTTGAAGCTCTATCTATGTTTTTGTGATTAACCGTCTAATTAGTTGAGAGTACAAATGGAATTGTGCTATTCATAGATCTTGTATGTTTACAAAGTGTTAGATGTTTCATCTGTAATGTGAGCTATGTAGAGTTAGAAGGATGCAGATAGGACAATGTTCAATTAAACAGGTGCCAAATAGATTTTGTTTTTGAATATCAAGAGATATTTGGAATTTTGTTAAGGTTTGTTTGCACTGTGGGATCCAAATCAGATTTCAGATCATGTGGCTGGAGCCCTCCCTTACTCTTCATACTAGTAGATATAGATATGGTGGTTGTTGCCTTGAACGATTATTACTTATGAAAGCAGTTGAGATGATATTGTAGCAATATTTTTATTTTATCGTATGAGGTGCAAGGAAAATGCGGTTCAGGGTTAACTAATAATTAAATCACAGGAGTCTTTTCCTTTATTAATCAGTCTATTAACTAACAGAAGGCATATGAATTTTTTCCTGAGAGACCCATTCAGCTACATAAATAGCAGCTGGGTCTCTCTACTATGTTTCTTTTGGTCAATTTCAGATATTGGCTTTAGTATTCTGTAATTCCTTTACCTTAGTGATTGCAGTAGCTTGTTGCACAATCCCCTCAAATGATGTTTTTGGTCGATTTTTTGTTGTATTGCCTTAGAATGAATTCAGAGTATATATATGTCAACTCCAAATTACCCACTTACAGCTAAATGCTTAATCTGTTTAGCTGGGCAAAGTTGTCCCCACTCCCTAGTAATTACTGCTGAACATTTTTTAGAGGTTGTTAGCACTCTTGTTTTAGATGGAGACTGTATTGGGACAAGCAATTCCATTTACTTTTTGTTCCTTGTAACTATGCATCTTATTGATGCCCTTGGTCTCATTTAATGAAACACCTTCATCAAAAAATGATGGCTTTAGGATATATCGAATGATGGAAAGAGTGGTTTAGTTTGAAGAGGTAATTGTAGTTCTTTGCAGCTTCGATTTTCAGGAGAGTTGTAGATTGTTATTGCATAATATCACTTGAAACAATACAACTAATAGTGAACGGAAGAATAATCTACAGCCAGAATGTCTCGTTAAGGAGCAATTATGTTCTGGGTGGAATATTTAGATGGTTTCAACTGATCAGTGTGTGTTATTTTTCAGGCCTTTGGAGCAGATAGAAAGGAACTCAGAGCTACACTTCCATGAGGACCGTGATTGCTTTTTTTGATCGCCTTTTCATACACACACGAGATAAAGCTATAAGTACAACAAATAATTGTGATGGTAAAATCATTGTGCTTCATCAAGCAAAGTAACTGAAATGGTTCATCTTAAATGTAGGAAATTCTTCCTTGTTAATGTTTCCTTCTCCAACTGTAAGCACAATTCTCGTGTATTTTCCGTTTGCCTCTGTTCGACCATTTTAGATGGTAATAAATTTGCGTGTACCACCACTGCACTCTATTTTCAGCTTGAGTTTTTCTTTTTTTACATTCATAACACCATATTACCTCGTTTAATGTCTTTCGTGATACAACCTCTACCTCCTTGAGTAGAGGTAAGGTCTTAGCACACTCTTATCTTCTCTAAGTCTCACTTGTGAGATTATATTATATGTTGTTGTTATCACCATATTACCTCATTATTCCTCAGTTCATCTGAATTGAATTAAGAGACTTTCGCCTCATTACCTTAGGGGTTGGCCTGGTGGCAATTGACTTGAGCCTTGAGGTTTGCTCCCTTTCAAGGTCTCAAGTTCAAAACCCACTAGGTGCAAACAATTTTTGAGGGTCATCGGACTGGGTAAAACCTGAATTAATCGTGGTGCACTTGCAGAAAATTCCTCGCTGAGGGCTTGTGCACCCCCGGAATTAGTTAGGGCTCAAAGAGGCTCAGATACCTAGTGCAAATCAAAAAAAAAAATAGTAGTCTTCCTATCATGGTCTCCTCGTTCTTGCATTTGTTGATTGTAATGACTTATTTTAGGTGTTTTTAAGTCAAAATAGGCTTTAAATAGTATTGAAGTGTTTGGATAAAGTTAAAAAGTGTTTATAAGAACACTTATATTTAAGGTAAAATAATAAATATAAGTCAAAAGTGAAATTCTAGTTTATGGCTTTTAAAATAAACTATCTTGATTTCAAACTAGGGTTGTTTTTTTCCACCAACAAAATAGCATCTTTATATTGAGTATGTTGAAAAAGTACCAACTCTGGGAATTAGGAGACAAAAACTTAGCTGAATGCTGGGGTACTAGACAGTGGATAGAGATAAATAAAGAAAATTTTCCAGCTCATTGTAAAGTTTTAAGCATTTCAATATATATTCCCCTCGTGGGGCAGCATATTTAAATGCAGCCAAACAAAACCGTCTGAACTCTGACAGGTATCTTACCTATCCTGTACACCAATAAATAACTATGCCCATTTCACTCAATTTTAAATGTCATGCCATCACCATTTCATCATCAGTCAAAAATCTGTGTGCTTTGTAACTTTTTACCATGGATTCGATATAGGAAAAATAACGCGGATAAGCAAATATATACTAGTTAATATATGTATATTTTGAATTAACTATGGCTCGTGGATTGCAATTTGACTTTTTGTATAATTTGCGCGATTTATACAAACGAATCGAATTGCATAGCAAAATATACGAATACTGTGAGTTATATATCGAATTTATGGAAATGTTGTGCACGAATTGTTTAGCGAAACATACAAATGTTATACAAAAAACTGCGAATTGTATAACGAATTATACAAATATATACAATGTTGCTGGAATTATACAAACACTGATATAACTATAGTTACGAAATGTAATTATCCAAACTATAGAGATTTTATATGTTTGTCATTTATTAAATTTACTCTTGGATAAATACTGTGTTTATCTCAATTTATTTGCACTATACTTTGTAGCAAATGTCTTAAAGAAAATAGGAAAAACGAGTTGCGTAAGTTACATTTCAAGTGTATTCTTTCACCTATCCAATCATCGGAATCCTTACCTCTTGATTATTCCATTCAATTTTAATTAAGGAGATTCAAAATTTGAAAAAATAAACACACGAAAGCGATTACTGTTTAGCCATAGCTATGCTTCTCACAGTTTGGTAAAAAAAGAAAAACTGAATGCAATGACACTTGTTCAGAGAATCCAATGCTTTGCTCACTATCCCATCAACTGCTCTTTGTATAAATTATATATACTAAATCAGGTTTCCAAGAGTAATTAAAAAGAGTTTATTAAAGGGTTATATACCTCAAACATTATTTAGTACCATTTGGTAGCCAGTAAAGAAGTAACTTATTTATGTATTGATTTTTGTATAAGTTATATAATATTTGATAGTTAACTAAAACATAAGATACTGATATTTGGTTTGTAATATAAAAATCTGCATAACTTATTTAATATATGTATAAATTATGAAAATTTTTTGTATATTATTTCATACGTAAGAGTAGAAAATAAAATAACTGATATCAGAATAATTAAGATATGCATAGCTAATTCGGGAGAGAACTTTATGTTATTAGTAGGAAAATAAAAATGTACCATTTATGGAAAAAGGATGAATAAATCTCACAAGTTAACAATTTTCATTCTAGAATTACTTAATTAAGAAACTCTTCCCTTTTAAAGGGTTTATGTGATATATTCAAATTCACATTTCTTTGTCCATAATTTCAATTGTAGTTATAATTCATTTAGTAATACTTTTAGTTGATGAAATCATAAATCTATATCATCAAAAAATAGCATAATAGTTACTACTTTTTTTTTTTTGTATAGCGCGATTATTTAATTGGTCGTTTGATTTCTTTAAGGCATTTCCTACTTAGCGATTTATATAAATTAATTACAGCTTGTTTGGATGGTGGTTTGTTATGGTTTCATAATGTATAGTACTGCATGGTATGGTATGGTATCGTATAGTACAATACCATACAATGTTTGGATAGACTATATGGGTTGCTACTGTTTAATGATAATTTGTTGTTTGATTTGACTGTATGGTATTGTATCGTAACTTATAAATTTACAAAAATGTCCTTAATTAGTATAAATATTAAATTTATCAATATTATTTTTAATATTTTTTTAAAAAAAGTAAAATACACAGAATCAAGTAGGGAAACATACAAGCTAATATATCTTCAAACCATACAAACAACGTAAGAAAATAAAAAAAAGTAAGAACTTTAAAAAAAAACCTCAAAAAATAGATTAAAACGTGAAAGAAAAAATGGGAGGAGAAAAAAAAATTTCAAAAGTTGATGCGAAGAAAAATAAGTAATATAAAAACAATATATATATATATATATATATATATATATATATATATATATATATATATATATATATATATATATATGGGTAAAGTTTAATAAAGAATAAAGGATAAATTAGAACTATTTAGATTTAAATAAGAGTATAATTGGAAAAAAATAAGTAAACCATGGGATACCACCAAATTGGTGGTTTCAAAAAATGAGGGTTTTCATAGTTACAGAATCATAAAACTAAACCATACTATACCATATAATTAATAAAACAATAAAAACAAATGTCGTTCTCTTAGTAACCATACCATGAAAAACCACCGTCCAAACAAGTTGTTAATCTATGTTGTGTTACATGTACATGGATATTGATCAGTTACACAATCAGATATATTTAGGCATATAAATAGGCTACTAAGGACTTTGTACTTGCCCATTATTTTGAATTGGACAAATTCACAGCAAAAAATTAATAAATAAAGAAAATGTAGCCACTTTAAGAAGTTGTTGAAGTATAAATTCTATATCTTATAGGGAGAAACTCAAACTTTGTTAAAGTACAAGTTACTTGTAGCAAATGTACAATCACTAATTTGTGGAGACATTTGGAATTATTGCATCCTAAGTATTACAAAATCTCTTTAATTTTGAGGGTGAAGTATGAGAGAAAATAATAATAGTATGTGGTGTTTGATTTTTGAGACGGGGATTTTGAGAAATAATCTTTCTATCTCTATGAGGTAGTGGTAAGGTCTGCGTACATGTTATCCTCTCCAGATTCTATCTGTGGGATTTCACTGAGTGTTGTTATGATTATAATAGTATTTAATTCTATAGTAATTCTTTATTTGGTGGTAATTTTCAACCTTTTGTATAATTAATTGATGTATTAGTTATAAACCTTATCAAGTGTTCTCTTTGTTTTAATTTATATAACATATTTTTTAGAATTCGTTTAAAAAAGAATGTTACATTTTTTATAATTATAAACAACTTAACTTTTTAAATGTCTAAGGTTTATTTTAGATCAACCACAAATTTTAAAAGTTTTTCTCTCTATCTTAAATTTTGTGTCAAGTAAAATAATATCACATAAATGCTGATGGAGTCTACATCGTACGTAAAACGCTCAAGTGCTTTTTAGGTCAGCTCAGTTCTCTTATCCATCGGTCCAATGCATTTGGCTCATCTCATGGAGGGAAAAGCCAAAATATAGTTGTCTTGCTCGTCGCCTCGATGCATTCCCCTCTCTTCCCTGTTTCATCCCACACAGAAAGAAAGAGCGTAGAGCCCCGGCCCGACCTGTAGATCTAACGTAAAGCGAGGAGTTGAGCTTGAACCGACGAATCAAAGTCACTTTCGGAACCATACTTCCTATAGCTAATATGTGTCCAATCCAGCAAGAATGCGCAGCGCAAATGAACTGAGTTGTTATACCAAACCTCCCACTAGCCACTAGGGACCGAGTGGTAAGGACATGATCTGCAGGGGAAGAGATTCCTCATTCTTCTATTAGGGACAGGTGCACGAACGACAACTCCAAATATCACACATCCGTCACTTACCTATCGTTTAGGTGGCACCAGTGAGATCCAACAAGGAAGTGTCGCGGCTGCTCCACCGCCTACCTACAGTTTAGGGTGAATTAGATTCGAAATTAAATTTTACATGATATCAGTTACGCATCATGCAGGCCCTCGAATAATCGTGGGGGGATGAAAATACCCCAATCTACAAATGTCATGTACCTCTTCAAATAGTGAACCTCGAACAAAAAAATGTCTCAATTCGAGTGTGAGGCGAAGGGATGAGAAAGAGATCCGTTGGACCTTCTTAATATCTAAATTCTAACATATTTTCTTTTTCTTTTAAGCTAGCTTTTGAAACGCAAATTAAACTAAAAGTCGAATTACACACATCTCATTCATTTTACAAAACAATTCAAACATAATTAATTTTAAAATTACTAATGCACTATATTCAATATCATATCACAACTTGGTGCCTAGAGATATGACCAGGCAAAGTGACTGACTTTTTTTCTTTCTTTATTATTCTTTTCTTTTTTTAATAAATCTCTTGGGAGTGGAGTGAGGTGGGACCAAATACGTGTAGCCAATTAGAGAGTTGCTAAGTTTTGGAATTGTGAAAACTTTCAACTATTTCATGTGCCCATGTTCATTAATTAATACTCGTTGCGTACTATTTTAGTTGTCTGATATATTAAAAATAAGTATTTTAAAATAGTTATTAATTTAGATAATTACGAGAGAATTAATTATTTTTTAATTTTGTTTTTGATATAATAATCAAACAATGCTTTTGATATTTTTTTAAAAAAATTAATATCAAATCTTATTACGATAATTAAAATTAAATGGAGGAAGTAATATTATTACTATGATTAGTTAAAATAGTTCGTCAAACGATGTTTTGGACATAACAAAACTTGTTAAAAGTAGTAATTATATAATCTAATGTAACATGTTGGTACCCAAACTCTGAAGCAACCCATTATAAAATTATATATTTTCTCTGCTATTCCAACTTCCTAGTTAATTATATACTCGTCGCGTTTCATTTTATGTCACATTTAATTTGACACAGTATTTAAAAAAAAGATTTTTAAAATTTGTAGTCCAAAGTTATTCTTAGATATTTACATGGCTGAGAATCATTTTATTAATAGGAAAAAAGAAATTTTAAAGTTAAATTATTTCCAATTAGATCAGGTAGCTTCCTTTTCGGAACGGATAAAAAAGAAAAAGGTGTCGCATAAAATGGGACGAAGAGAGTAATATATTTCTCCATTAATATACATAATCGTGCTGTGAAATTTCTGCCTGTTCAAGACAATTAAATATTAAGACTAATTATTAAATTCAATGAGAGTTTTTTTTTTAAAAATACAAAGTTAATTGTTATATTAGAATGAACTATCGCATAATTGATAAAAAGGAATTGTTATATCAAAGTGAATTATTAAATCATTAATAGAGAGCAAATTTCAGAAATTATTATATTGCTGATATATATATCAAATCTCATAGTGTTTGATAAAAAATTTTAAACTCTCACCATATTTAGTAAATATATAGTGTATAGGGAACACACCATGAAGTATTCTCTTATTATATAAGACGGAGCGGGGAAGCATGTATCTCTCTGTCGACATGTTTGCTTTTTTCCAAAATCCTTCTTATGAGAATTTAAATAATTATTCCTTTATTTTATTTAATGTAATTGGTGTATAATTTTAGTTCATATATTTTAATTATATCTTTATTATTTTGATTGTTAGTAATATTTGAAAAATCAATGATGAAAAATACTTTAATTAAGGATATCTCGATGATTTTTCTCACATTAGATTTGCACAAAAAATGAGATAATTTACTTCACCACAAATATATATTATAATTTATTTTGAAATAAAAATTTAAAATTATTTAATTATTAAGTTTAAAATTAATCAATATTAATAATATTTATTTTACACTTATTGAGATAATGTAATAACATTTAATTATATTATTAAAAAATAAATTTATTAATAACATGGGATCTTCATAACTAGTCTAGTCTAGTATAATAGAGAGTTCTAGTTGTAGAATAAATAAACTAACATAGATCTAGTAAAATTAGATTTAGAGGTTGGCATGTTTCTTTTTATTTTACTAAATAATTAAATAAATAGAAAAAGAAGATCCACCTAAAAAGAAAATAATAAAAAAAAAACATCTCGACAAAATCAGGTGGCTATATTTGGCAAAAAAGGAAATTAATAATTACTAAAATATGTTAAATTAATACGTGACATGTTTCAATTTTGATCCTTTAGTTATGGGCAATGAAATTTGAAAATTTATTTATTTTCATAATATATTTTATCGTGAAAATTTATTTATTTTCATCATATATTTTCTTTTATATTGACATAATATAATTTTTCAACGAACAAATTCACTTAAATCCGCTTTTTAATAGGTAATTCACTAGGATGAGATCATTTCCTTTAGCGGGGATATAGGTTTTACTTCATTACATATATTATTTTTTTAGTTAAATGATTTCTTTCCCTACAAAATAGGTCAAGAAAAGAACACACAAGTAAAACCAATAAAAAATATATTTTTTCTAATTTTATTTGTCTTTTAATACTATATTTGGTTGTTAGAACATGTCATATTTGTACTGTTTTAATGAATATAATATTAGATATATTACATTATTCTTTGTAATTAAATAATGTCAGTCATCAATAATTTAAATGATTAATTATAAGAAAAGCAAAGTATAAGGTAGATTTTTTTTTAAAAAAATAATGAACTACGTGATCACATCATATCAATGATTTCGTTATTATCTAATAATAGTTTCAAACGATATAATATATAATAAAATTTAAATAATTTTGGCACCTCCCAATAGTGTTAATATTCATTTTTTTATGTTATTTTTCTCTTTACAACTATTTAAATCTTGCCTCATATTGTCATCTTATTAAAACAAGACATGTACTCCATTATCCCACTAAAAATTGTCACAAGAACACCGTCCACATATCCATTTACTACAAATATAATAATGTTATTTATTCTAATTTATGTAAAAATATTATTTTCTAGACATTATATTATATGAAAAAGAATATTTTAAATCGCATCAAATTTACCAATAAAAATATTATCGAATAGAGTATTTATATGTTATCTAGTAAAATATTATTGCAGTAGAAATGTGACGAGGGTTAGGATGGTCGAGGAGAGGGGAGTGTTGGGTGGGGAAGAGATAATGAATTTATCCTAGTGTCATTTACGTAATTTATTTCTCCTATTTTGATTAAGAAAATTATTTTCTTCATTTTTAAAAAAACTTGTACTTCTAGAAAAAATATTTTAACCAATCAAACATGAGAAAATATAAATAAAAAGTTGTCTCACCACCAGCGAATAGTGTTACTCTTCCTTAATCAAAGATTTTAAATTCGAGTCCTGAATATAAAAGAAAAATTGATAGAAGCACTTCCTCCTGAATAGGCCCCTATCTCGCATAAATCAAGATTAGTCAGACGAACATCGAACACCAAATAAAAAAATCACGAAATAAAAGATAACCCTATTTATTCTCTAAACTAAATATTTGACTTGTAGTTAGATCCCCAATCTTAATACCATTTGGACCTATATTAAAGGGTGTAACAACCTTACTACACAACAGATAATAAAAATCTTTGTATAAATAAAAAAAAAGGTACTTGTATGAAAAAACTTGTAATATGTTAGCTAGTATGGGCAGGGTAAAATAAAAATTAAATATAAATTATACTTTGTAGAATATATTATTATTATTATTATTATTATTATTATTATTATAAAGAAATATTACAACTAACATAAAACCAAATTAAAATAATCCTACCAAATATGCCTAAAATGAAAAGAGAAATGCTTTGGACTGTTCGATAAATAAGATATTAGGCGGAGTTTTAAAAAATTTATACCTAGACTATTTATCATAAAGCGATTGCTCTTCATTTCCTTTTTTAATGTAATATCTTTTTCTTTTTACTCCGTTAAAAAAAATATTACTTTATTATAATTAGAATTAATAAAATATATCACATAAAATGAAATGTACGGAGTATTTTATACTCCAAATAAGATCTGCATTCCAAAAATGTGTGAGGTAAACTGCTTATCCCAACATAAATACTGCTCACTCTGTCCTATTTTATTAGGTACCTTTTTCTTTTTGGTCTATTTGAAAAAAAGTCACTTTGTTTTAATTGGAAATAATTTAACTTTAAAATTTTCCGTTTATCATTAATGAAATAATTCTCAGTCATACAAATATCTAAGAATGATTTTAGATCCAAAATTTCAAAAGGTTCCCTTTTTTAAGCATAGTGTCAAGTCAAAAAGTGCCGCATAAAATGAGGCGGAGAAAATACTACCCTTTTTCATCCCAAAAAGAATATAACCTTACCTGATTAGAAATAATTTAACTTTAAAATTTTTATTTTACCTTTAATAGAATGATTCTTAGTCGCACAAATACCTAATATGATTTTAAACCACAAGTTTCAAAAGTTTTTCTTTTTTTCTTAAATACGATGCTAAGTCAAAGAATATCACGTAAAATAAAATGAAGAAGAATATTAATTACTTTCACATTTTTTTTAAAAAAATTAGAAAGTGACAAATGATGAATTCACGTGGCATATATATGGAAATTGTGTGATGTCAACATCAAAATTACAACTCACTTTATTCACTTCCAGCTGTCTTCCAGCTGCTCCTCCAAGTTTCCTATATTCCTTTCTTCTCTTTTTCCTCCCATTACTCTCCAATTTTTATTTTATTTTTTCATAATTATCAGCTACCTCATAGAGATAGCGACATTGTTTCCGAAAGATCCTCATCTCAAAAATATCATTCTCGAAAGTAGAAAATACTAGATATGAAACGACTAGAGTGGACAACAAATGAAAATTTATGAAGATAGTAAAAGTAACAAAATAAATGACGGACATGACTGTCTTTACTAACCTGCTATATCACAATGCCCGACATCATCCTACCCCCACTAGCCTTCTAACCTTCTACCCTAATATGTTCACTCTTTTCTATCTAAGGTCATGTCTTCGGTGATATTAAGCTGCACTATATCCTGTCTAATCACCTCCCCCCAATACTTTTTTGATCTATCTCTACCCATCTACGTAACTCCTAAATCCATCTTCTCACACCTTCTAACAGGAGCATCAACACTTTTTCTCTGCACATGCTCAAAACATCATAATCTCGCTTCTTTCTTGCGTATAATACACATCAAATATTCTACTTTTGTTTTTATTATTAATCATGTGGTATCAAAACTCATGACAAAAGTTAATGCACGAATCAAAATTTATGAATTTCTATAATAAAAGTTTGAATTAATATTAACAGTAATAATTAGGTTTTTAATAGGCATTTTAATGCGTATATATCGACAAATTTAATAAGCATTATATAGTTAATATAAAATTTTCTAATATAAAATTCTGCTAAAACTTCATTTTTAATTAGACACATTAGTCGTTTGCCTGTTAAAATTTAGATCTTTTAAACAAATTAATTATTATTTTCTAAAAACTATAATATGACGTGTTTATGGTATAAGTTACGTTTTTCTCTTTTAATTGAACAAAAATAGTCATAAATAGACGTGTAATCCACTTAAAGAATGTATGGCAAACCAAATTAGTTTGAAAAATAAGTATTTTTAAACTCAAATTAATGCATAAACAAGTAAACATAAATATTATCTTAAGACAAAAATAAGGGTTTAATTTAGCAACTTGTTAAATATATATTTTATTTTTTTATTAATATAATCAAGATAAAATTTTTATATTTTTTCTTTTAAAATTAGTTATTCTTATAAGTATTATTATTGTAAAGTTCTAAAAATTCCTCCATAAATTTTAATAAATGAATAAGACACATAAAAAAAATATACTAAAATGAGTCAAAAGATAAATTATAAAAGTATTTTTGTTATTTATAATTTCCTTAGGAGCGGGTAAAAAGGAAAATTAACGTGTAATATGACCTATAAAAAAGATATTGTATTTAATTAATTTTTATATGTGAATTTTTTTTTACCTGTACAATGTTTATACAAAATCACCCTTCTTTATTATAATTAAGGTATAAATTAAATTTATTATATATAAATTAGTATAAAAATATTTTAAGACATAGTATAAACACTTGATTAGGTAGAAAATTAATAATTAAAAGTGATTACAAAAGCCAAAAAGGAAAAAACATTAGAGCTAAGCTAACTACCAACTATACCCAACCGAAAATTATGTCTTTTTAAGTAAACAGCTTACACGTATATATATATTATAATTAATTAATTATAACTAAACAACTCTAATAATTAAATTCCGAAATAGCTATTATATATGTATTATTCTTTTTGTTTTAATTTGTTTGTTCCGTTTTAGCTAATATGAAGTTAAAAGATCAATTTTTTTTTTTGAATTTTATGGGTTTAAACAAAAAATGTATCAAAATATTCTTTAATTTTGTAGGCTTAAATATATTTATCTAAAAAATTGTACGAATTGTCAAAAAAACAATAATTTAACAAGCTAGAAATTTAAATAAAATAAATTAATTAAAATGAAAAAAAACTTATAAAAAAATTATATAAGGTTTTTACAACACCTTGTTAATTCTTTTGAATTTTAAAGGATTATATAAATCATGATAATTAACACCTTAAAAAATATTTAAAATTTTAGAAGAAATAAAAAAATTGATCAACTCTCGAACTTTATTGGTGTTGTATAATTTGAGAAAGAAGAAATAATATATATAATTTGTAATTACTATAAAAAAATTATAATTCACAATAATTAACGAGTTGTTAAATTTTAATCATGTTGCATAAGAGAATAACATGTATTAAGCCCATAGTAACACGAATTTCCATATTTAATTTTAGATAATAAACACAAATACAATAAAATTTTAAATTAAAAAAATAAAAATAAACATTTTATTTAAACTAATACGATCATCCAAAAGTATTTATAGTATTAGCTATCCTTTAAAAAAGAATCACAAAACAATTGAAAGGCATTAAGGGATCATTTACCATACACAGATGAAATATCTCAAAATTAAATATGAAATTAATTTATATTATATTTGATTAACAATATAAATTTATCACAAAATAAATTTATATTATCAAATAAATACAATATAAATCAAGTGTTTTAAATACTATTCTCTAAATTTAATCCCTTCAACTGAACGACACGCGCATTTAACGGCGCGTGTAAACGGAAGCATTGAGCTTAGAGGTTTTATAGTCGCTGCCCTTTCCATTCTGTATAGGGTCTAAACCCACGCCTTCCATTAATTACTGATAGTGACAATTAAAAATCTAAAATCTTTTTTTAATCTCTAATTATGATATTTAAGTAATATAATCACTGAATAAACAGTGTTTTTCTGGTCTAATATTTCATTGTTGGAAGGCATCTGAATGTTCAAAATATGTATATATATATTTGGTGATTTATTGACCTTTCTTTGCCCTTTCCTATTCCAGAACTCTCCTTTTCCTTCTTCTTCTTGTATTCCTTCCTTCCTTAAACCATAATGCCGGTTCAATAACCTTCATATAAAGGGAAGAGAAAAGTATTGAGGATATTTTCTCAAGAAAAACCCAAAAACCCAGATGAAAATGGGTTGTTTTGGGTTTGATTTCTCTAATTTTCAATCGATTACAGCTCTTTCGTTCTTGTTAATGCTTGGGTTTTCATTTTCTCCATTTGGGTGTCTCGGGATTCGTAGTTTTCCTGAAGAGAGACGATTTACAGAGGCGCCGGAGTACAGAAACGGCGTCACATGTCCGGTGACGGCGGAAACCCAAACGGTGTCGTCTTGTGATCCTTCATTGGTTCATATTGCGATGACGCTTGATTCGGAATATCTCAGAGGATCCATGGCGGCGGTTCACTCAGTGCTCCGTCACTCATCTTGTCCTGAACACATCTTCTTCCATTTCATTGCCGCTGAGTTCGACCCGTTAAGTCCACGGGTTTTAACCCAGCTAGTCCGATCCATTTTCCCTTCACTTAACTTCAAAGTCTACATATTCAGAGAAGACACTGTTCTAAATCTCATCTCATCTTCGATCCGACACGCACTCGAAAACCCATTAAACTACGCCCGGAATTACCTCGGTGATATGCTTGACCCGTGTGTAACCCGGGTCATTTACCTCGATTCCGACGTCATCCTCGTCGATGACATCCACAAGCTATGGAAAACCCCACTTTCCGGTTCCCGAATCATCGGCGCACCGGAATACTGCCATGCAAATTTCACCAAATACTTCACCGATTCCTTCTGGTCCGACCCGGTTTTACCCCGAGTATTCGGGTCAAGAAACCCGTGTTACTTCAACACGGGCGTAATGGTAATGGATTTACAGAAATGGCGAGAAGGAGACTACCGGAAAAAGATCGAAAAATGGATGGAGATACAAAGACAACGAAGAATTTACGAACTGGGCTCCTTGCCGCCGTTTTTGCTCGTTTTTGGTGGGCTCGTCGAGCCCATTAACCACCGGTGGAACCAACATGGGCTCGGCGGCGACAATGTAATGGGCTCATGTAGATCATTACATCCAGGCCCAGTAAGCTTGTTACATTGGTCCGGTAAGGGAAAACCATGGGCCAGGCTTGATGAAAAAAGGCCTTGTCCATTGGATTATCTTTGGGAGCCTTATGATTTGTACAAGCCCAAGCCCAATTATCAAAGGAGTAAAATTAGACTTTTTCAACAACATAATTTGGGTTTTTCTAGTATTAGTAACAATATTTTTGGTTACTCCAATTATTTCATTTGATTTTTTCTTAAAAGAAAATTGAGAAGGGTTGATTTAAGTGATTCTTTCATAGCCTTGTTGTACAGATTGATTAGTTGAAAAAAAAAAGAGAGTTTAATGTGATATTTGTTTTAGAAAATTATTAAAGTTGATAACACGAATTTTTTTTTTAACTTAGTTCCATTGACTTGGAACAATTTTTGAGACAATTTTAGTTTCTTGTGTACTCTCCTTTGGTGTATTTCATGTTCGAGATTCGCTCCGAAAAGTTTCATATTGTACGTTGTCAGTGTTTGATACTTGTGTTGGAATTCGTATAATTCGCTATATCATTTTTAGTTTTATATAGTGTTTGGATATTTTGCGCATAACGTTTGTATAATTCGCTAGACAATTCACAATATTTGTATATTTTGCTATAAAATTTGATTCGCGCACGACTTTTATATAATCAGGCATAACATTTGTATAAATCGCGCAAATTATACAAATTCAAATTGTAATTACAATTAAATATTTGCCTCGAATGTAATTAATTTAAATTATAGTTATGTTAACTAATCAAGTAGTATATGTTTGTTTCCTGTCTAATTTTTCTTAATAATTAGAGAAGTAGGTTGATAGTGTTGCTAGACCAAACTTTCTTGTGATTAATAAATAGACTGTCAATTTTCAAATTAGTTATTAACAACTCTAGTATTTGAAATATGTTCTACTAGCCATTGGACTATTGACTTTACCAATAATATATGCTTCCGTCGGTCTTTTTTATATGTCATATTTTTTATAATATTTGCATTAAGAAAAAAAGTGACTTTACTATTTTGTTCTTATTTAATGTATATTAATTGCTTTTTTAGTTCTTTTAGTTGATCAAATATATATTTTCAAAGCTTATTAATTATCAACGGTAAAATAGAAAGAACAATGTGATTTAAGCATTAATTTTGTAGAATGATATATATTTAGGACCTTCTATTTATATCAAGGACGACATATAAAAGGAATCGGAGCAAGTATAAAATAAAATTATACTGTCATAGATGAATTATTTTAATCTTTATGTTTCCCATTTGAGCCAATAAGCATAATTTTTGCGTCTATATATTTCAGCCAATTTGGTATAAACCAAGATTATCTTGACTAATTCATTCTGTAAATTTTAGTTTTTACTATTTTGAATAGCAGATAAATCAGCTAGCAATAACTTTGTCTACTAAAATTGAGGAAAACTTACTAGACTACCATTCTGTTCAAACTTTTATTCGTTTATTTTGGACTTTGCACGTCTCTGAAGATAAAAATTGATATGTTAATTGATTACTAGGTTATCATATTAATTATTATATTTAAAAAATATTTTAGGAAATAAGCTAGTAATTAATGTTAAGCATAAAAACATAAGAAAAATTAATTATCTTTTCTTAATATGTTAACCGTGACAAGTAAAAATGAGAAAGTAGCGGAAAGGAGATTTTTCTTTTTTCTTTAAGATTTGGATTCTAACCTTCCACAACTCACCTTTAACTTTATTTGTATTATTATTATTATATGTTACTTTATCTAAAATACAGGTATCTTAACAACATAAGCCTACCTAGCTTTTTGTCCTCTTGATTAGGTAATGTTAATAATTGTGTAGTTGTTTATGTTTCTCCTTTTGTGAAGTTAAAATAAATAAAATAATGTGATTAGGACCTTTAATTATAGAAGAGAATGATTGATTAGGACTAATTAGAGGAGTTGACAATGATTTATAACAGCAAATAGAAAAAGATTAAGTGTTAAAAAGGGAGTTGTCCAACTCATAAGAGAAACTTTTTTTAGTTGTTACTTGGCATCAAAGTAGTTTTCAATCAATTTTTCTCATTGGGAGGTTACTTACAAGAGAAATATTCTTAATTATATTATCATTTTGGTCCCAATTTAGGGTTTGGAATTCTAATCCTTTAAAATAATTGAATGCTAAAATAATAAAAATTTGTACGCACTAAATAATTTTTGTTTAGGGTCGAAGGTTCACGGTTCAAAATTTAGGATTTAGGGTTTAAGATTCAAAATTTAGGGTTCAAGGTTCAAGATTTAGGATTTAGGGTTAAGAATTAGGGTATAATATAATTAACGTTATTAGATTCAGTCAAAACAATAATCGAAAAGTTAGCACCATTCCTTCTCGCAAATATTTATAAATTAGGTTTCCTCGAGTATTCTTATGAAGAATCAATTGATTTAATACAAGTATTGTTCTTTTCTGAAGATACTCCAGTTTCTTAGTATTCTTGTTTGAACACACAGACATACTCCTCGCTTCCGAAAAGATATATGGGGAAATTGATTGAAAGCTCGAGTAGTACTATGAAGAAGATACAAGTATTGTTCTTTTTTGAAGATACTCAACATATTTACTATTCTTATTAAAACACGCAAACATACTCCTTGCTTCCTGAGAGATGGGGACATTGATTGAAAGTTCGAGTACTACTACGAAGAATCAATTGATTTAAGGCCAAATACATAAACATACACCTAAACTTGTCCTCATTTTTCACTTAGACACCTAAACTAAGACAAGTTCCTAATAGACACCTCAATTGCTAAGATTTGATCTCATTAAACACTTTTATCCTACTTGGCACTCTCCGGTACTGTTTTTTTAATTTTTCAGCCAAAAATAAATAGTTGCGGTCCAAAAAATTTTTTTTTCCATAAAAGTAGATTCTCAAAATTCTCAGTTAACCATGTGCAAAAAAATTTGAGAACCTACTTTTATGAAAAAACAAAATTTTTTTGGACCGCAACTATTTATTTTTGGCTGAAAAATTAAAAAAACAATATCGGAGAGTGCCAAGTAGGATAAAAGTATTTAATGGGATCAAATCTGAGCAGTTGAGGTGTCTATTAGGAACTTGTCTTAGTTTAGGCGTCTAAGTGAAAAATGAGGACAAGTTTAGGTGTCTGTTTATGTATTTGGCCTTGATTTAATATAGATATCGTTTTTTTCTGAAGATATTCAGCTCCATAAAATATAAAATATAAAAATTCACATATTTTCAAAACAAATATACAATAGTAAAAGATCCAACATGTAAAATAGAATGATCATTATAAAGTTGCTAATCTATTATCTTATTTTGTATCAAAAATCTTTTTGGGTCAAGGGATTACTTGCCTTGCCCAACTTGTTATTCTAACTTTTGTATGCATATATAATTTATTGTGGGGCTCCAAAATTTTGATGTGAATATCAAAGTGTAGCACATGGAAAATAGCTGGAGGCTTCTCTTTTCTTTTTGGCCTTATAATGACCTTTGACTTCAAACATTGATGTACATTATTAATTATTTTGGTTTCTATAATTGCCAACCAAAAATGAAAAAGATGATGTCCTAATTGGTGTGAACTAAGATTTCCTTACCCCATAAGTATACAAGAGTAAGCAAAAGAAAATTTGTCATGTATATTTTATTTTTTATTCAATTTATGTTAGGTCTATTTGGACGTGCGATATAAATCATAATATAAAATCGAATAAATATAAATTTGAACTCTGGTTTAGATGTGTAATTTTAAATTTATTTAGTTGTGTTTTTCTTTTTATACATATGAAAACTGCACTAGTTTTGAAAACTATTAAAAAAAATTCGATTCTCATACAATTTTATTAAATGAGCAAACTATAATTCATAAATAAGATTTTGAAATATGCTAAGATGTCACTTTAGTTGTTAAAAATGTGTTAAAAGATGAAGTATTAAAAAAGTGAATTAAATCAAAATATAAAAATCGAATTGATATAAATTTGAAGTCTTGTTTAGACATGTAATTTCAGATTCTTTTTATTTGTATTTCTTTTATACATATGAAATTGCACAAGTTTTGAAAACTGTTAGTTTTTTTTATTTTTTATACAATTTTACCAAATAAATAAACTATACTTCATAAATAAAATATCTAAATATCTTAAGATGTTACATTATTAAATTACATATATTCATAATTCTTTTATAGATAAAGGTTTGTGATTATATACTTTCAAATATACATAAAAGTAAGTCAATTTTTGATGTTTGGATACCTCCAATAGAAGGCAATAATGATTTCCTCATATATTGGGCAGAGGTCTTTTTCTTCATTATTCCAACCAATATATAGGAATTATCAGAATGATATCAAAAAATAAATTTAAATTATTTTTTAATTTTATATTAAATTATTACTCATTAATTTAAAAAACACACATTTTTCTTTTATTATACTTTCTATAATCGTGCGACACTCTCTGTTTTATTTTTAAAAAAAGTCACATGGCACTCTATAGACAGAATATTTTACCTTGACAAAAAATTGAATAAACTATTAATATTATTAAAAGATAAAGATTAAAGTACACTATCTAAAAAAATTTAAAAATAAAATTTAAAATATTTTTCTTACCTCACTCCACCACCTCCACCTATATTACCTCCCCACCTAATTTCCGTAGATATTGTTTTGTTTTTATTAAATTATTCCACCCATCTAACCCTCCGCTCCCCCTTTTTTGTTTTTTTTCTTATTTGTATTAAATATATACATATATGTAATAACCCGTTAGGTTATTTTAAAAAAATAAATACTCTTTCTTTCATAAAAGATTCTTTTCGTGAATTTAAATTGAAAATTTGGAACTATTCGATAATTATGGTAATTTTGTTGACGGATAAATTTAGATAATTAATGTAGTCGGTGGATTAAAATAATATTTTAATTAATATCATATACTATTTATCTCATATTTATCAAAAATAGGTTAATAGAATTTATCACTTTTATTATATTAAAATAAGTAAATAAGAAAAAAAAAGAAATAAAGAAAATTAAATTAAAATAATAATAATAATAATAAGGGGTTAAGTTGAAGGGCTGCCGCAGCAGCCCTGTGAAAACAATGCAATCAGAACAAAATTTGTTCAGCGACGCGCGACGAATGCAGAAAAGAAAAGAAACGCGGGAAGAAAAAGAAAGAAAAAGAGGAGAAGAAAAATTAGGATTTTCGTCCTAAATCATCAAGGTAATTATTTTCATCTTTTCTATTAAGTTTTCATGAGATTATGAATAAATTTTTAGGGTAGATCGTGTATAATTAAGAAAATATAGCCCTAGGGTTCTTAGAATTAAATTTTGATTTGGGGGTCGAATAACGATCCGTTTTAGCTGAAATTTGACGTGTACGTTTAGTTTATTATGGGTAAACATAATCTGAAAGAAATTTCCAGATTCGGATTTAAGGGCTCGGGGTGATTTTTTGACCCGGTTATTGAGCCAAAAATAAATGTAGCAATATGGGAGTCATTGGATTCGTATTCTTATGTAGATTATGATTTTGAACGGATTTTGATCATCTGAAAGCGTTACGAAAGACTCAAGATTTGGAGTGTTATTCTATTAATTGAGACAAGTGGATTTCTAAACTTTTGTTAAATATGTTGAACCTCGTATGCTTCCTTATGTTGTAATGTATGGGATGAGATCGTATCATGTGTTAGGTTGATAATTCTTATTGTGATGCCAGTGTGAGGGCTTTAATTGTCTATGTGTTGCTTTGAGAGCATGTGAATCCTAAATTGAGAATAGTGTGAATATGACGTGTTGAGAAAGGGAGATAATCGTGATATATACTGAGGATCATGGGGTGTTTGAGGAAATAAAGTTACTAAAATGGGATGAAATATCTTAAAAGAGAATTGTACCCAAATATGTATAAAAGAGGGTGAATATTATAATTGGTAAACATTGAGAACTTTGATATTTATTGTACTTATTGAGAGGAATATTGCTTCTATAATTGTGTCTTGATTGCATGCATCCTCATACTCACGACATTTTGAGAATTTGTTAATGGTGATTCGTATCATGAGTCCTTGACCACGAGCACTTAGGTGGCAAGGTAGTTGATACATTGAGATTCGTATCATGAATCCTTGACCACGAGCACTTGGGTGGCAAGGTAGTTGATACACTGAGATTCGTATCATGAGTCCTTGACCACGAGCACCTGGGTGGCAAGGTAGTTGATACATCGAGATTCTTATCATGAGTCCTTGACCACGAGCACTTGGGTGGCAAGGTAGTTGATATATTGTGATTGAGGTATATGGCCTGCGAGGTCCCCATGGGTCCCCTTAGTCTTGGAGCCTTAGCTCGACGGGGGTATATACGACAGGCTGTGCGACGGTCTTGATACCACCTTGCATTGCATGACATTGCATCTCATCTTTGCATATCATTATGTGGCATGATGTTATTCATGTGATTGATTATGTTATCACTTGTGAGTTATGGCTTGTGATTTGATAATTGTGATATACTGAAAAACTATCTTTATTGTGTATTATGTGTTGCTGGGCTAGGACTTTTCTGAGTGCAGGTTTGTAGTTCGGCGGTATGTGGTTGGGTGTGAAGGAGTTACTTGGTTCTTCATTGTTTTACTCTAGGTTAGTTCCATTTGCTGAGTACCGCGTTGTTTTGGTACTCACCCCTTGCTACATTTTGTAGGTTGCGAGCCCGGTCCCTCTAGGTAGAATTTTCTCATTTGCAAGACCGAGCTTCCGGATTATCCTTAAGGTAGCTGCTTATGTCACCGGTGGACCTTCAAGGAATCCATTATTATGTTACGTTCTATTTGAGGACTAGACATTTGAGACATTTATTTTATTCGAATACTATGTATTTAGAAGCTTGTACACGTGCCACCAGTTCTGGGATGGTTGTAGTTTCCTCTTCCTATGATTGTTTGTCATATTAGACTATTTTCTCTTCTGCTATTATTGTTATGTTTGGATCAGTAGGTATTGGGCTGACTCGCCTTGGTGGGTTAGGTGAGTGCCATCACGCCCGAATTTCAGATCGTGACAATATATTTTTAGGAAAGTATTTTCTACTTGTCAAATAATATTTTTTTAAAAATAAAAATTTTATTTCAGTTATAATCAATACGCAAGCTAGTAGAAAAAAATACTTTCTTAAAAATATATGTATACATCTAACATAATACGAGAATAATGTAAACAAAATGTGGAGGGTTAGAATTTTTTATGGGAGGAGGAAGTAGTGGAGCGAGTAAAAAAATTTAGTTTTTAGAAAAAATAATTTTTTTTGGGAAGGGGTGGGGGAGATAATGATACTTTAATCTTTAATTTTTTAACTAATATTAATAATTTGTTTAATTTCGTCAAGATGAATTTTTTTATATATCCATGTGGAAATGAGCGATAGCTTAAGTATGAAACTTTAAAAAAAAAATAGTTTAAGTGTATTTTGATACTAACTCACTATTATGAATGTTTTGATACTCAAATATTTCATAAAAGTACTACACAATTTGCAAAAAAATATTAGCAACATTTAATATATTACTTAAGTAAAAACAATTTACAAGTAGAAAGTTTTTCTCTTTCAAAATTGTCATTTAAACTAAAATATAGATATTTTTGTGATTATAAATAAAAAGTCTTGAGTTGATTATTATTAAAAGAAAAGGTGTAACATTATTTTTAAGAGGAAAAAAAAATATATTTCAGAGAATTATTTAAAAATAAAAATAGTTTTCACCCTACCAAACATGTGTATTATATTGTATTTTTTTTCTTCCTACTTGGTGTTTATGAATTCAAGGGTCCATTATCTTAGTAACATGATTTTGTAATTTCAAAAAACATAGATTTACGAGAGCCTGTTTATTGTGGTTCAAAAGTCAGACAATAAATTAAAATGAGTTATTATTATATAATTGAGATTTTTTTAAAATTTTTAATTAAAGGTATGAGGCCAAGATCTTATGAATAAAAAACAATTAAATTGTTCGAAATGTCGACTTTAAAAATAAATTTTATAAAATTTGAATTTAAATTTTTTCAAATCATAATATAGATATCGACATCAAAAGAAACTGACAATAAAGTTGAAACAAGGGCTACATATTGATCGGTTCGATTTGGCTTTGAAGTTTATCGATTTGACTTATTGGTTATTGGTTTGTAGATATGCTAAACCATTAAGATATTGGCTTATCGATTATTGATCGTTATCGGTTCACTTATCAGTCTAACTGTTAAGATTTGATAAAAAAATTTTTATTGAGAATTACTTAAAAATAAGATGACAAATCAGATGAACCATATACATGAATTGACAAATTGTATTTTGCTCAAAATCAAATAATATTACATTATAGAATAACTGAGAATTTAAGACAGTAAAAAATAAAAGTATGAAATTATCAAGGGCTTTATATATCAAATAGTACGAATATAATTATTTAATTTATTATTGGGTTACCGATTAACCCATTAAGAAAAAACCTAAAATCATTAAGAACCGATTATTCAATAAACAAAAAAAAATTTAGACCGTTATCAAAACTGTTAAATCAATAACTTGTCATCGATAAATCAATAACTTTTTTCAGTTCGAATTATTAATTTCGATTCGATTTCGTTTGATAAAATAGTGAAAGCATTGATGCCCTCATGTGAAAGCTTAATGACTTTGGCAATTGTGTATTACTTACTTTATTTATTTGCCTTTTATATTGTTTTAATAATTTCCAACTAAATAAATTCCCAACTTGACATCTCCTCACATGCTTTGTATTATTTCAACAAAAACAAAAACTAAATTATTAGGCATATACTATTTATATTTGCAGGTATCAGATTCGAATAATATAATATAATTGGCATTTATTATGCAATTTGCTCTTTGAAAATTATACTCTGACTGTTGGAATGTGAGGTAACCAATATATATATAGTGTGGATTTGTCTGTAAGGAAGGAAATAAAAATCAATCCTCTGTCTATATTCTGATTTAATGCTGGAATATAAAATGGATAGTACAATTCCTAAATTATTTCGTGTTTACGTAGGGTTCGAGGAAAGTCTCATTTTATACATGCATATGACATAAATAGTTTATTCAAATGTATGTGTAGGATTACAAATATAACTATATTAGCCGGAAACTCGAGAAGCGTTTGCCGGTAACCAAAGCCTCACTCTGATTATGTCGTGAGGCTTCGGCATATACATGAATGTGCTTTTTAAAGAATGTGTACGTATTTATTTGTTCAATTTTATGATAGTTTGAATGTTACTTGTGCATATTTTATGTTGGTGGACATAGATGTCAGGTGAAGCCATTTAAGAATAGGCTTATGTGTTAAAAGCTCTCTTTCAAAAATTACTTGCTGAATTGATTGTGTTTTTTAAATTACGAATTCAAAGTTTAGATTTAATGTTTGTTAAAAATATTATTGTCATATATATAAAGATCCCATCAATGAATTATGAGTTATTTGTGTCGTATTCGTCCATCTTTACTTGTTTATTATACTATTTTGGAATGTTCAACAATATTTATCTAGTTTATGAAATTAAGAAATAATTTTGCACTTAGCTCCTAATTTATCTTCAGAGAAGGTATTATTTAAAAGAGCAAATATTTGAAACATAATAAGGCAAAAAAAAAAAGCTATAGTTTGCTAAAATTATGATTTATAGTGACGTATTATAGGGGAGAGAGAGGCGATCGAGATTGAGAGAGACTCGAGAGAGGCAAATTGTATATGTGTCAAATTGTATGTGCATATCTGTTAAAAAATTCTATATGTGTAACTGATATACATATATATTTGTATATCTGTCAAAGCGAGATTGGGAGAGGGAGGCGAGAGGCGAGCGAGAGAGGATAGAGAGCGGAGAGAGACGAATTGTATATGTATATATGTTGAATTTAATATGTATATCCGTCAAATGATTGTATGTATATATATATATATATATTTGTATATCTGGAAAGAGATCGTAGAGAGAGCGAAAGAGAGGAGGGAGAAAATAACAATAAAATCCTAAGTATAACTATAAATTGTAATTTTTTCAAACTATAGTCATATCAAATTTATACTGTTACTATCTAGTTTTAAAATTGTAAAGATCAAAATAAAAAATATTTTAATACTATAACAAAAAAATACATTTTACATAATAATAAACTTTTATATATTATCACAAAAATATTTAGCGACAACTAAATTACGATCAAAAAACAAATTGTCAAATCAGCCTGTGCCCATTAATTAGTCACGAGGAACCATTTTACAAAGGCTGGCAAATTTGTTCAGTAAAATTAGTACAAACACACATGTGACAGTTGGCACCTCATTATACACTCAAACCTACAATTCTTTTTTTAAGAAAAGTTTTCTAATTAATTGAACAACCCTAAGCAAACTTTAATTTACCCCAATAATAAATAAAATTCTTGAAAAAAATAAATAAATTAACCATATATACTCAACAATAACCATGTAAGAAAAAGAAACATAATTATCCTTCCAGACTTGTTCGGATTCTCGTAACATCATTAACATTGATTTGAAATAATTTCTGAGATACTTCATCTGGCATTGCTGGTTTAGTCGCGAACGCGGCCGGGGAAGCCATTTGGACTCCAGGGTTTTGGCTACTTAGCCCGGAGATGGCCAATGCTTGTACCTTAGAGTCAGTATTATAAAGAAAATGAATCATACCTTTAGGAAATACAAAGCAATCTCCAACTCTTAAATTTTGGGTAAACAAGTGATTTGATGTGTTGATAAATCCAACTAAAAGTGAACCTTTTAGTAAAATAGCCACTTCTGAGGCTCGAGGGTGGGAATGAGGGGGCACAAGGCTATTGGGACCAATGTCTATTCTTGCCATTGTGAGTCCTTGAGTGTTCATACCTGTGGGAATGATAAAATTAGTTCATGAATATATGATTTGATGTTTAATATAAGTTTGGGCAGGTTATGAATATATGACTCGTTTAGTTCATTTAAGAACACATTCAAGTATTAACTCATCTTATTTTGACTTGTCAAACTCAGTATGTTCGAAAGTTGGACTGGTATATAGTTTAAATTAATCCATGGACATCTTAATCAAAATATTTGGAACGATTACAGGTTTGAACCATTTTTATATATATATATATATATATATATATATATATATATATATATATATATATATATATATATATATAAAGTGTATAGATTGTGAATATGATCATTATGGATTTGAATTATTCGACCATCTAGTTTACAAATATATACAAAGTGTATATGTTGTATATACATATAATACATTCATACACAACACATCAAATATATCTTGCTTGACATATTTAACCCTTTTTATAACTACATTTCACTATAATGATCAAGTCTATTTTGTAACCATTTTTCATTTTACGTAATATTATATATTTTTTATAACAATATTTCGCTACAACAATCAAAAACTATATCTAGATAAACAACATTATATAGATAGATTAGTCTGTAAATAAAACTATGGGATGGGGCGGGGGGGGGGGGGGGGGGGGAGATTAAGTGATTAAATAAACTCTATGAAAACAATGGAAGAAATCAAATCTTCATAAGAGTTGGGTGGGTTGGATATTTTGATCCATTGTTTAGCCTGTTTTGACCTAACCTACTTAATTCAGCTCGAGCGACTTTTCTGCCTCTTGCATATGTTAACTTAGTTCATTTTAACTCACTCAAGTTCGATCCAACCCACCCATTTAACATCCTTACATACCTGGCAAATTGAAAATCGTAGCAAGTGTCACATTGAAACCAAATACTATGCCAATTTTACCAGGCTTTGACAATGCTGATGTTGCAAAATGGGAAGTGTCTACATTTTCAGGATTGATACATGGCACACCATTGCAATAGAAATTTTCCCTTGTCCCTTTTTTTGTATCAGCCACACAATAATCTTGGAGCGGATCCGGGTCGGATCCAACCAAGCCCAATACAACAAGTACACTCATACTAAATACTATAATGCTAGTTCCCATTTTTTTTTTTTTATCTACACTTAGAGATAACTAATTAATGATACATATATATAAGTTTTTGTTTGGTAAGAAAATATATTATCATGTTGTGTGCCACTTGAACTAGAGATTGAGTAGCTTAAGAGCATTGAGAAGAGGAAATAACAAGGCAAACATGCTGATAATGACCAGAATTAGAAAGTTGAGGGACCACTAATGTAAAGTGCAAGGTTTATACTTCCTCCGTCCATCTTTGCTTGTCTCCTATTGACTTGACACAGGAATTAAGAAGTAGTATATGATAGGAATAAATTTACCAAATCATCCTTTGAATATGATAAATACAGTGTCTTGAAAAATGTAATAGAGAAATAGTTATAATTAACGATAAGGGTAAATTGAAAAATAAAAGTAAAATTATTTCTTGATTTCAAAATAATATAGTGGACAAGTAAAGATGGACGAAGGAAGTATACAGTACAGGTTAGGTGATTTTTCAAAATTTGATTGGTATTTTAGCAGACATTATATTTTCTTTTTGAGGGCCCTGATGTTTACCATAAAGCTAATTCACTTCTTTAACTTTATTTGGGCCATGATATAAATGAGAACTTTAGATCTTGCTTCTAAGGTAATATTAGCCAACTTTAAATATTTCCTTTCGTGACAAAATAAGTGTCATCTCGCACTTTTTATCTTAAAATAAATATTATTTTAGAATTTAAGATAAAAATTAACATGTTTTTCTAACTATTTCCTTCTACTCCATCTTCTTAATAGTGTTTAATTTTCAAAAAATATATATTAAATAAAGATAATTTTAGTAATCTACACATTGTATTTATTGATTTCTCGATGGAAGTAATTTTTTTTAAGGTGACACTTATTTTGAAATAGGGGGAATAACATTTAGGATTTTTTTATATAATATAGCCGCCACCATAAAATAACGAGCTACAACAATATATTCAATGTAATTCCATAAGTGTGATTTGGGAAGGATAAAGTGTATGTAGACCTTACATTTACCCTAACGGAGAAGGTTGTATCTAATAGACCCTCGACTCTGATAAAGAATTGTAAGCCAGTTTGAATAAGCAAATACAAAAATGAAAATAGCTACAACAACGAATGCAAAATGGACACTAATACACAATCGAAAGAAAGAACAATGACGGCAACGAAATATATATGATAACTAAAGTAAAAAAAAAGGTGATATATACACACATGCAATTTGGTGCACGAAATATTATGTGTTGATAGGTTTTGGCGAAGAGTGACACCCTATGGGATGTGATGTAAACAACTTATCCTAGTATGTACATTAATGATTGCTTTCGTAATTCAAACTCATATATTGAAAGTTACATGGCAATTCACCAAGTGCACAGAAAAAAAAAAACTTATAATCAATTGCAACATATAATCAATGTATGATTTGTATACAATCAATATGTATAATTATACATCATAATCCAATTGCTATACATAGAGTATATATATTAGGGACGAGTACAATACGTTACGAATAAAAACTTTTTAGTCGGTTGGCTAAAAATGATTTTTTAAAAAATAAAATGGTTTTATAAAACAATTCTGCATTTTAACAGTCAAGCTCACATTAGAAACGTAAAAATTATGAAATGTACATAGATATGCTAGATTAAGAAAGTATTTACTATTTATAGTAATAATCATTTATTTTCGTTGAACACTTATAATACATCTATAATACAGTTTTAATTCATATTACAGAGAATTATTTATAAAACATATGTAATACAAGTTTTATTAATGGCTAATACATTTATCACATTTTAACACATTTATGATACATTATGTCAATTTCCTCCCAAACAAGTACGATATATTTTAAAACACCTATAATACATTTATATTGCATGCATAATTCACTTTTAATACAAGTACAGATATATCATAGTATTGTTATATATGGCCATAAATAATAATAAATAAAAAGTATCACTAAAATTAATAATTATTTATTAAAACGTAACCATTTAAGTAATTTTTTCTAAAAATTAACTAAAGACACTCTCTTTAATTTATAGCCTATTTGAAGTTCTTCAGTGTGGTAATAGGCTATATGTGAAACAGGATGGTCAGTAATTTGGGCCCAAATCAATGCCCACAAAAGTAGGTATTCTCCATGGGCCTGTCACACAGTGGTCTGAAAAACTTAAAATGATTACTAGGATCTAAGAAAAACTATTGTTTGTATTTTTAAGGGGAGTTTTCAAAAATACCAAGTTTTTGGATAAAAATTACATGCCCCTACCGAATCATTGAAAAATACCATATAAAATACCAACTTTATTTACAAATTTAGGAGAGAGAGTGTTTTGAGTGTGATTATTGTGGTGTGTAGTATGATATAATAGTGTTGGAAAATGAAAAAGAGTGTGTTTTTTTTGGTATTTTGATAAATAAATTTTAAAGTGTAATTTTGGGGGTGAAAGTTGTTATTTGTGTAAAAATTTCTTTAGGAAAATAACACTTGTAATTTAAAAAGAGTAACAATTTGCGAGCGGTTATCTTTTGCTTTCATAATCCCTATTTTTTAACTATTCTTGCGCATTTGATG
Organism: Solanum rostratum; assembly: GCA_029948455.1. Taxonomy (NCBI): domain Eukaryota; kingdom Viridiplantae; phylum Streptophyta; class Magnoliopsida; order Solanales; family Solanaceae; genus Solanum; species Solanum rostratum. The sequence continues at coordinate 10,380,160 of CM057046.1, forward strand.
TCATTGATTTTATATATACTTTGATTATTTTTATTTGAAAGTTAGGTGACTTAGGTTTGAAGTGTAAATATATATAGAAAGAGAATCAATAGCAATACACTAAATACCTATTACCTATAGTTGAAAAAAAAATTAGGGTTGTATATCGGTCGATTCGGTTATGAATCTTATTGATTATCGGTTCGTAGAAATACCAAACCATTAAGATACCCGAGTAATCGATTATTGGTTAATAAGTTATTAATTATTATCGGTTCGGTTATTAGGTTAACCGTTAACATTTTGCACATATATATCTAATTGAAAATTAGTGGATCCAAAATCAGATTATGTCGTTCGCGTTTGTTAACATATTGAGATAGAGCAGCAGTAACGCTAGATGCCAAAGTATTCAGCACTACAAGTATTTAGAAAATATTCTGCACTAAATGCGTAATACTTTTAGTTCTATTTAGCTTTACTAAATTAGCAATTGAAGCATATGCAATTATGCATAACAAAAGCTCATTGCCTCAGTTTGACTAAATTATAATGCACAATGCCACCAATCTCTTAATTTCGTGCAGAAAATTAGCTTTGAATGTGAACTTTCTAATCTGTCAAACATCGCGCTACAACAAGCAGTTGCTCATACTGGAAATTCTAACCCTAATTGCGTTTAAAATTAAACATACTGGATAGCTAAAAGACTAAAAAGGCCTAAAGTTGTAAATAACTAAATAACTCATCAGGTGCTTATCAAGTTATCAGGTAGCCCGAATCTTAGAAGGCCAAAACTAGCACCCAAACCAATTACCCCATATCCTAAAATTTTAAATCGATACTCGAACCATTAAGTAAATATCCCAATCCACTAGCCCAATAAATCAATCTTTAATCCAGATTATTGGTTTCGATTCGATTTTGAACCGCCCTAAAAAAAAAATGCTCATACTCAAAAATGTCTATCACCAATCTTTAAACATCAAACCTAACAAAATTGAAAATAAATACTTATATTTCTCCTCCAAGACTAAGTGCTACTTTTGACCAAATATTTAGGAATTAGACACCATTTTTTGAGGGATAAAACAATTAGGTTTATGACTCTATTCCTATAGATATATAGCTAATACTCCTAACCTAGACAATTCATTTATTACTAGAGCTTTGTTTACCATTACTTTTGAAAAAGCTAAAAAATTACTAAGCTATTTTGTTTTTGTTCCTTAGAAGTGGATTATTATTATTTTTTTTTTTTATAATATAGAGATAGGGAGAAAGATTTAGAAAATAAAATTACATGGGCTAGTCATTTTTAACATACTTTTAATTTTCATGGAGGAAATAAAATATTGGAGTATTAGTAAATATTTAGGCCTTAAATTTTTACAATAACGAATAGAAATAAGTGTAGTAATAAATTAGGACATTTAAGTCTTTACAATAAATAATAGAAATGAATGTAGGGAGTGGTAATTAACACATTTATTTTTGTACAATAATAATAACAAATAAATTAAAAAACAATGAAAATTGTCAAAAAAAAAAAAATGAATACAAAAATAAATAGGTTCCTTGACCTAAGAAAGATGTCGTATCAATTTTTTAATAGTATCTAGATTTACTTAGATATATAGATTCTCCAATAAGGTTAAAGTCAGCATAAATATTTTTTAATTAATTGGTATTATTTTTCAGTTCAATGCTATGTTTTTTTACTTAGTTCATTGTTTGTTAGTCTCTTTTTTTTTCCACGTTGAAAGACATTCAGTAGTAACTTTACTATTTTTCTTGGATCACACGAGAACAATAATATATTTAGTAAATGAAATTTAGAGGATAAAATATATGTAAACCTTATCACTATCTCATAGATATAAAGAGGTTATTTTCAAAAAACCTTCAACTCAAATACATCAACCCCAACAACAACAACAATATACCCACTGGAATTCCACAGTGGGATCTGCAGAGGGTAGAATGTACGTAGACCTTACCACAACGAGTTAGGTATCACTATGCATAGAACTCCATTATGTAATTTCTTTTTTTAGCCTCTAGACAATTAAATTCGTAACTCATATTTGGTAATTAGATTTTTTTTCATAATTTAATATACAAAAATTAGCTTGCACTTCATTTGAAACACTTTCTTGCATTTTTATTATCCTTAATATGTTTAATTCATGTACGATTTCCAACTTATATGAAAATTAAACCATGGTCTGATTTATAAATAAATATTCTTACTAATGAGGAGAAGAGGAAGCGTTGAAGAAGAAGAAATATATTGCTAAATATTATGGGGATTTTTCACAAATATACAACTTTAGGGATAAAATTACATGCCCTACCGAAGTCTTTAAAAAATACCATGTAAAATACTAACTTTATTTACAAATTTAGGATTTTTGGTATTTTGAGTGTGATTATTGTGGTGTGTGATGTGATATAATAGTGTTGGGAAATGGAAAAAAAATGAATGAGTGTACTTTTTTTGATATTTTCAAAGAATTAGGTAGGGCGTGTAATTTTGTGCCCAAAGTTATATATTTGTGTAAAAATTTCAAATATTATTGCATTATGCAGCTTCATGTTTTTCTTGATTAAATTTTAAAACTTATTGTTTCATATATTCTGTCTAGAGAGAAAAATAATTGAAACGAAAAGTCACATTGATTCAAAGACTCGTCATTTAGTGTCACACCACGAGAAGGTACTCTTACCGTGGCTGATACTCATAAATCATTATTGGTCCCCAAGCAAACCACTTGACTCAATTCATTCATTCAATCAGCAAAAGACTTAACGTAATCAAGAAATACTCAAGTGGGCTTAAACAAAAACATCATCAATAAATAATAGGTTTTAAAATACTCAAGTTCACTGCAACTCAATATCATAAACTAAAAAGTGAAATTATATTTTTTTACAGACTCTGAAAGGATCATTTTGAGTACTCAACATCTACTCTACCTATGAAGCCTCTACTATACTGAAGATAGGTGTCGCAACAAGACCCACAACTACTTGACTGTAAAATAAATAAACTGGACAACTTAACTAATTAGAGCCCTTTGAAAGCAAAGAGGTCTCACCAACTATTGATGAGAAGCTGTCTTACTGAATGTCTGATTCATGGATACCTAAATTTGCATCATAAAATGATACAACGTCAAAGGGCATCAGTACGTGAAATGTACAACATGTAATTAAAATGGCCAAAATAGGAGTTCGGGATGGGATGCTCAACTCAAAGACTTAACTCAGAAAATAACTCAGCGACAAAAGTAGTGCACTATAAATAAAATACTATTTTATTGCGTCAATGAATACAACTCACTATATGGAAATTAAAATACTCAAATGCTCTACTCTGAAATATATCTCAAACTCAAGGCTTAACTCAAAATCAACTCAATGATATAAATGCACTGTAAGTAAAATATCTGGTATATTGCATAAATAAATGCAATTTAATCTATATATGAAAAATGATATACTTTAGATTAGGGAATTTCTCTAACTAACAATCATCACTGTAAGCATCATGATGATACAACATCTTGCCTACGTTGTCAGATCCATCCAATATCTTGCGAGGGTAAGGGCAAAAACTTAACTTATGGATCTATCTAAACTGGTTATGAGGAATCATACAATATTGGTACGATCCTATCCTACGTCAGCTACATAGTTTATGAGTACTCTTACCCATATCGGTGCTCAATAGTAAACCTAAAAATATTATGTATATGCTCATAACTTTTCTTGAAATAGGATTTTAGGTGGCCTTACATATCCGGGAGATTTAGATTCTTGAAGAACTTTGAAGAACTCACTAGATTCTCTAAGACCCTAACTTTTTCTTCTTTTAGATGGCTTAGCTCCACCCTGAAGTTTTGGAAAGTCACGAACTCAACCCCATATTGGTGTACAATACCCAACCTAATCTAGGACGAACTTATACGCATCCTCACTCTCTGAACTTTGGAACATTGGAGACATTAGCTTCAGAAACTTAATTAGCATCCCATGCTCAGTCCAATCATCATTGGCCCAGAAAGGAACGAAAGAAAGCATCATTATCCAAAGTGCTCCTAGATTAGGGGTTGCAGTTGCAACGGGATAGGTTACTGGAGCTTGAGTGATGAGCGTTGTAGGAATAGTTTCATATCCAACCAACCTACTCAGAAAAGTCAGTACTTCTTCTGCAATTGCCAAGTACAAAAGGGAAAGTCTTACAGCTTCAACATGTGCATCTCCCCCAACCTCAACATTCTTTTCAGCTCCAACCTCTACAAGTTCCTCTATCTCTGTCTTTGGTGCAGGGCCTCTCCTATTGGTGCATTCTCGACGTAGGCCTCATTCCCAACATGTGCTACTCTTCTCCAACCTTGACCTTTTCCTCTCCACCTCGAGCCTTACCTCACGCCGCGGGCTCCTGCTCATTGATGGGAGTTGTAGTCCTAGCACCATTGTAACGTGTATTAACCATCTGCGGACAAATAAGTGAAAGAGGTTAGATATTAATTTGGATAATCAAATATCAATCGAAACTGGGTCATAGCACAAAAAATGGGAGAAAGAAAATATATATAAGAGGAATTTCCTAAAGTCCTACAACATTTAGAAGAAAAGTACAAACAACTTTATACCATTCCGCAAGACTCTAATAGCTTTGTTTTGGTACAATGGAGTCAGCAAATCAAAGCTTTGATACTAACTTTGTCACGATCCCAAACAGGCCGTGAACGACACTCACACTACTTCTCCAATGGAAAAACCAATACCATATCCCGACTAAACAAAACTAGTATTCTAAACCTAGCATGAATGAAGCAATTAAAGTTACGAAAGCAAGTTTAAATATAACTTAAGTCAAGTTCCCATAAACTCAATAGAAAACTACTTAATATAGAACTAACTCCTCAGAAACTAAAAGTCATTCTACCAAAACTCTATCTAAACGTCTAGAATAAGGGGATGCGGCCACGAAAAAATATGAATAAACAAATTAAGTGTCTAAGTCCGAAAATAAACTAAACTCGCATTTGGTGTCTTGTATTATAAGAATGTGTCACTAAAGATTAAATATAACTTTATAAAGTGATAGTCAGATAAGCTATGTATGGGGCAATGTATTGGCCGATCAAGAACTCATATGTTTAGAAGATTCAAATGATGCAAATGAAGATGTTGAGATGTATACATAAGCATACTAAGAAAAATAAGATAAAAATGAATCTATACATTACAAGATGAGAGCGACCTCTATAGTTGACAAGATGAGGGAGACGAGTCAAATAATTGAGGGGAAAGTGAATATGCACAAATGTCCTAGTTAGGAGAAATGGGATATTGACTATAGGGGGTGTAAGAAGAAGTAAAAGTATATTGAAGATATGATTAAATATGACATGTTCATCTGCAGCTTATCGAAGACATGGACCTAGATAAGATGATATAAATATTAGGGTAGAAGGTTAGTAAGTCTATCCCCCCCCCCCCCCTCCCCCCCGGGGCAAAAAAAAAAAAGAGTTGTTAAGTCGAGCATTGTCTAGTTCCATTTATAACAATTATTATTATTAGTACTCTCATATTATCTTATTATTCGATTTTAATATTACCCATTGTTATATTTGCTTAAGTTATCATATTATTTTATTGTTGTTGCTATATTTTTCTTCATTATTTTCAGCAAAGCATCTTTACTACTGTATGTGTTTTACATACTTATTTTTAATATGCTTTACTTGAGTCAAAGAGTCTATTAGAAACAACTAAGACCTTTCACAGGGTCAGAAAAAAATACTGCATTCACACCATCTTCTCTATATCTAATTTGTAGAATTAAACCAACATGTTATTGTTGGTTATAAAAAGTAATTTACACGTGTTTGTAATAAATTTTAAAGTGAAAGAAATAAATCGCAATCATAAATAAAATACGAACAAATATAATTTTATTGATAAAACAATTTGGGTACAAATTTATTCGTTCGTTTGATTCTCCTCTTTGAATTTTCTCGTTGATTCGAACGTTGTTAGCAGCTTATATTTCGAATATAGAATGATTTGTACGTCCTTGAAATTTATTCAATCTTCATAAAAAGATTTTATGGATCTTCTTGAAGTACTTAGGTGTTAAGAAGAATTTGACCATACATTTATCTCTTTATAAATATATCATAAATTTATGAAATTTGTTGAAATACTCTTTAAAGAAATATATTATCATTTATATAGACATAAATTAAAATTTAAAATAAAGTAAGAGAATATATTATCATTCATATGACCAACAACAATAACGGTGGAATTTTACAAGGGGAGGGTAAAATATAAGTAGACCTTATCAATATCTCCAATACCTCAGAGAGATAGAGAGGTTGTTTTCGAAAGACCCTCGTCTCAAAAATATCATATCCCAAAAAATATAAGATACTAGATATAAAATAGAAAGCAAAAGATAATATATAAATACACGATTAATCATTCATATGAGCATGAACTAAAATTTAAAATAAAGTAATCTTCTTTGTTTTTGAGATTTCACAAAATAAAGAACTCCCTCCAACAAAACACTTTTCTTCTCTTAACATTGTTCAATAAGTCCTAAATAAGAAGACCCCACGCATCCAAAGGCGCCTCTATTATTGAATTGGTCTTTAAGAGATCCATACATCATTACTTCTTCACTCTCTACTTTCTGTACTCTCTCACTCAGTGGGCCTTTCTTCTTTCTTCACTTCTCTTCCTCATTGCCCAATCTGACCATTATCTTGTTTTCCTGTCTTTCCATCCCCTTTGAATTTTAAAGTCTTTTTGGTAAGACCCCCTTTTTTTATTTTTCTACTTTATTGTTAGATTTTATCATGATGTTGTGATCACAAATATTTTTACTAAGATTTCACCACCAACCCAATAAAGTATTTGGCTTGGTGTATCAATCAATCTTTTCTCACTTTTGGTCCTTTTTCTTGGTAAAGATTGCAACTTTTTTGTGTCTTCAGAAAGAGGGTCTTGCAGTACATACTTTTTGTACCTTCTTGTGAGAAATTTTAGTTATATTGTCTATTTTGATGATTAAAGTTAGGATCTTTAGCAGTTTCCAGAAGATCCGTAAGCTGACAAATTTTCTTTTTGTTTTATCAACAAAAAAATAAAATAAATTAACTGTAAAAAGGCTGTAGGGATGGATAATGCTGCAAGTAAGACAAGAAGGGGGTTTTGTAGAAAATACAGCACATGGCTTGTGATTGCAAATATCTTACTATATTTTCTTTAATTTGTTTATTCTCATCCTTGATGTACTACTGCCCTATTTTTGTCCCAGGCCATGATATTTATATTGTGTGAAATCTTGTGGTAGCTTTCTGGATTGATGGGTGAATCCATTGTGGAAACTCCTTCTGTCAAGCACAAGGTACAATTTATGTGTTATTTGATTAGTTAGCAGTTATGTTTCTTTTTATGTTGATTCAATGTGGTGTTGGAAATTTAGATCTTCTTTTTAGTCCTTGTGATAATAGTATTATTCAGGGAGTTCCTTGTTCGTTGATTTCTGTTATTATCTGTTGTTTTTGCACTTCAATTATCCTGTTATTTTGTTATAGTTTTCAGCAGGCTTTGACATGATCTCTGTAGTATTTTGACATGACTTCTTTACTCTTGCTAATTTTTTTTACTTGAGCCTAGTGTCTATTGCTAAGGTATGCCTACATTCCTGAGCCCATTTGTAGGATTACACTGGGTAATTGTTGTTTGTAGTCCTTGTGAGTTTTCATTTGTGATTGTTGTTTGAGTTTATTGATTAAGTATATATTTGTTTTAATGAACAGATGGGTGACTCCGTTGTGTCTCGTCCTACACTTGACGTGTCAGTTTCTTTTGGAAGGTTTGAGAATGATGCACTTTCTTGGGAGAAATGGTCATCTTTCTCCCCTAATAAGTATCTGGAAGAAGTTGAAAAGTGTTCAACTCCTGGATCAGTAGCTCAGAAGAAGGCCTATTTTGAAGCACACTACAAGAAGATTGCTGCTAAGAAGCTGGAACAACTAGAGGAGGAAACACAGCAAGTAGAAAAGAAAATGGAACCTCTGCCTCCAGAAGTAGTTGAACCCAAAGCTAGGGATGAGACAGAAAATGGAACCTCTGATGGTGATCTCAGTTCATCCAATGGTGGTGAAAGATTTTCTTTAGGTGAGCAGCAAATGTCCTTGGTAGATTTGAAGAATAGTGATGCAGTGGATGAGCCAAAGGAGGATGTTATTGTTGATGTGGAGTGTGGTAAGTCATTGGTTACCAAAGCTAAGGAATCAACTATCTCAGGAATTGATGAGTCAAAGGATGATATTTCTATTGATAAAGAGTGTGTTAGTTCATTAGTTACTGAAGCTAAAGAAGAAACTATATTGGGGATTGATGAGTCAAAAGAGGATATTTCCGTTGGAGTGGAGTGTGATAACTTATTAGTTACTAAACTTAAGGAAGAAACTATGTTGGGAACATGTGATCAAGGAGAGCTTCATGAGGTTGAAGAGCAGAATCTTGAAAAAGGATGTCAAGATAGTGTAGTAGAGACTCCGCAAGCAGATAATGAAGCACAAAAAGCCTCTCTTAAGAAAAGCAAGACCACTAATGCAAATGTGAAGAATGTGCATCGAAAGGTGATATGTTGGAACTTTTCTGGCTATTGGTACTTCAAGTATCTTATTGATCCAAGTTCCTACTTTCCTGTTCTTTTGCTCCTTTCTTTTCTGTTGTCTCTTTCCTGTTGTTTAGGGAAGTGTTTCTTGTTCATGTTCAGGTACACACTGCGGAGGCTCGGGTATCTTCCGGAACAAAGAAGAAACTGACATCACCTGTGGCAAAATCCTCAAGAATTTCCACTCCAACATCTAAGCAAATGTCAACGTCTAAGATCATTACTCCATCTCAACCATCAGAAAAGAAGTCGACTGGGGTATCAACTCAAAGCAGTAATAATAGTCCTTTGGCACAACGCAAGAAACTAGTTCCTGGATCGTCCGCGTCGCCTTCACAATCCTCAAACAGAAAGTTAAGTGGAACAACACCTTCTCAATCCTCAAACAAAAAGTTGAATAGTGCAACACCCTCTCAATCCTCAAACAAAAAGTTGAATGGAGCAACGCCTTCTCAATCCTCAAACAAAAAGTTGAACAGTACAATGTCTTCTCAATCCTCTAACAGAACATTGAATGGTGCGGCATTGCAAAAGAGCGTGAATTCTCCAGTGCTAGAGAACAAGAGAGTAGTTCCTACACCATTACACATGTCTCTCAGTTTGAGTTCCCCAAATTCTACAGCTTCTACTAATACAATGAGAAAATCTTTGTTCATGGAGAAGATGGGGGACAAGGATATTGTCAAACGAGCATTTAAGGCATTTCAGAACAGTTTTAGCCAAGGAAGATCTGCTGGAGATGTGACACATGATGTACAAGATCAGGTTCATCATTCAAACGTATTTGTTTCTCAATGAGTTCTTCTGCCTGCTTATCTCTCTGGTCCTCGAAGTTTTTTTTCATGCATAATTCTTTAATGTTTCAATATGTATTTAGCTGCTGGCTTCTATTTGTTTGGTTAGGTGACGTCAAAGGGATCTGAGCAGAAAATTTCAACTTCTCCTATTCAGAAGGAGAGTGAGAGGTAACTCAATTACTTCTTCCAACTTGTTTGTATAGGCAACACATACTATTTTCTTTTGGGCTCTTGCTTACAACTTATTTGACATGATTATTCTGTGTATTTGAGTCTCATAATGAAACAGGAATACAAACTTTTTATTCTTGTGCATTTCAATTAAATTGCCCAGGAAATTTTCTTAGATAAATTGACATACATATCAGGCACCAATCTTGTCTTAAAAGTTGGTTTTGCACTTCTATTTCGGACTGAGTCTGGCTGAGGAACACATTTATAAATGGTTGGATTTTCATGTGCCAAATGAACGATGAGGAAAACCCTCTATCCAAAAAATGGAAGACGAGGAAGATTGTCAAGAGGAGTCCTCCTTTTGTTGGAACAGAGAATGAAGAGAAGTTCTTTCCCATCAAAGTTTTACGTTCAGTGATTGTGATCAGAAGCTGACTTGTCACAAAAAGTTACGTAGGAGGAGATATGTTAGATTTGCATTACACGTCCACAACCAAAACCCACACCCATTCACACATATTCATGTTCTTTTCTTCGTCTGCATCTTTCTTCACTAAACCTCAATGCTTCAATAGCATTCTGCGCTTAAATATCCAGCAGGCACTTGATGGTTTTTACTCACCTCTAATAACAGTGCTAGGGGTAAACATCTCCATTTGGAAAGACATAGTTGGACATACAAATAAAACAGTTTCCAAGTGGCCTATGGGTCATGGGTTTGAGTTGTGGAAGCATTCACTAATACTTGTACTAGGGTAGGTTGTTTACATCACACTCCTTGGGGTGCAGCCCTTTCCTGTACCCTGCGTGAAAGCGGGATGCTTTGTTCATGGGCTGCCCTTTTTATTATTTCATAGAGAAGATGATAAGTGTACCTTAACGTGATCAGTGTTCTGTGACTAGTTGTTGATCAGGGAATTTAGATCTGAGACATGCAAATAATTATTCACTACAATGACAGATTAAAGAAGACACCAGACAGGACAATCACTCTAAAAGGCCAATCAGGGACTCGTTCAATCTCTTCGTCGTCAGGGTAAAATTTCAGAGATTCTCTTGCGATCCTTCTCATTATAGTTGATGCTTTCTGTTATTTCTTGAATTTTCATGAGCGCCCCTAGACAGTTTCTTTATCTTATTCTTTTTAATTCCAAGTTATTACTTAAACTTATGCAATGATTTTGTTGAACTTTTTTCCCTTTGTGTCCCTTGGACCTAACTCAACCTCAAAAGCTAGTTCATAGGGGGAAGTTTTTCCAAGTCCATAAAAGGAGACCAATTTCCCATCCTTATACTGATGTGGGACTTCTTAACACTTCCCCCGCACATCCAGACCCCAACTGGAGCGTGAACAATTATAAATGGGGGCCCAACATCGGTGAACAACAAATTGGGATGCCTGGCTCTGATACCATGCAAAGATATGACACTTGGACCTAACTCAACCTCGAAAGATAGCTCATAGGGGGAGATTTGTTCAAGTCTATATAAGGAGACCAATTTCCCATCCCTATATGGGACCTCTTAATACCCTTTTTCCTGTTTAACTATTCTAAACTTCCATCAGAAGTAGCCCCTTCCCTTTAGGTGAGGGATTATGGCTTTTGAAGTTAAAACTGTATGTTGAAACTAAATGATGGGTTATATAGGGAGTTTATGTATCTTATCCTCTTCAGAACCTTCATCTCCTCCTCTCCCTTCCTCCTAAAAAAACAAATAGTAATACAAGAAGGTTGTCGATGGAGAGGTCGTTCTGTTTTGAGATCCTAATGAATATAATGTAGGTTGACTCCTTCCTCTCCATCTCTTTAGCTTGGTATAGTGTATTGCCTTTTCCTTCTGGTTGATCTTTGGGCGACATTTTGAAATCACTTGGACCAACTGCAGAAGTGTGTATGGAAGAATATCCATCCGTTATGGTTCAAGTATGCTTCTATAATCCTGTGGTACTTCAACTTATTGAAATTTGTTGAATGAGAACTTCATTTAGCACTCCCCTTTAAATCCTACTCTACAAAACCTTACATTAATAAATCTTGTAACTCTTGCAGTTACTTTTCGTACACTTTTTTGTAAAATACATACATTCACATTGTTATGTTGGCCTTAATTATGTACAATGCCACTAATCAGTTTTAGAGTTGTAATTCATTTGCATTCTTTGAGAAGTTAAACTTCATTTCGAGCAGGGCATCTAAAGATGCTAGTGTGGAGAAGAAAAAGGTGAATACTGTCAGAGCTTCTACTGGCTCGAGACTTGATAGATCAGCTGATAAATGGAAGGAGGTATTACAAAATCTGGCCTTCATGTACTCAGTTCTAATTTCTATAACCAATTTGTTTGACCTTCTTTGCACTTTTTATCTCTTGTTCAATTTTGCTTTACCCTTGAAACATTGAAGTTCTACATTTCAAGTACTCAAAAGACAAACGCAACAGTGTTCCTTCATAGCATTAATGTGATTTCTCTGAAACAAACTACTCATCATCTGGTCTACATATCTGCATTGAAATTAATTAAAATTCCGGTTTCCATATCAGTTTTGGTCTTTCACATATGACATGCAAACTAGTAAAGTTTTCCTACAAGTTTGAATGGTATCTGCCAGCTAGAATTTGTTTTTGTCCAAATGACATCAGAAAGCTAATTAGAACTGTTCGGCAAATTTTCACCTCCAATGCTGTTTGTTTTAAACAATAGAGCTTCTTAACAAGTCTCCAGCCATGATGTGTAAAGACTCGCTACTCCTCTTTGAGTTGGAGCGTGGTTAACCTTCACGATTTGAACTTTTATGTAATTATTAATGTTGTTGAGCATTCCAATTTGCAGGAGGTTACCAAAGGGACGATCAAACGACATGGTTCAAATAGGTGAAATATGGGACTATGCATCTCCAGTCGGGTGAAAACACTAACTTAAGCATTAGCATGATGGTATTTTGTTGTGGAAATGCACTCAGCTGCCTATTTTCATGTTGGTCTAGTGTATTAACACTATGCTGAACTCCTGAAACTATCCTCTTGTTATTTTTGACCTTTAAATTCCTCTTTAGTGAAGCCATTTAGGTTCTCTTCCCCTATATTATATAGCATTAGATCTTGTCTCCCTTGTGTAAAAATGTACAAGCAGAAAAGTGAATTCCATGGTTTTAGGCTCCATTGTAGTATCTTAGTTAATGTATAATAGGGTGAAATGTGTTCCATATCCAAAGTTCTAATTTTATTTTATATGGTATCAAAGTAGTGTAAACATTTGGATTCAATGCTTTAGTTCATGTGAGCTATCGTGATAATATAGCACCTAATTTTCAGGTGGGTTTATGTAGTGTTTAATTACACATGGTAGCTCTTAAAATAATACCCTTTCAGCCAACATTATATTCAAGCATGATTTTGGTCATATATTTCTCAACCTTATAAATAATAAAATATGAAACTATCGTCCAACCTTTCAATAACTTTCAACATTAAAGATGCAAATTGTAAATAAATACAACTTCCAAGCATCAAAATTATAGATGTTGCACTGGACTACCAGATGTAGAATTATGAATGAAAATACGTCCAATGAAGTTTTTCCCATCGTAATTCAAATAAAGCATTTCCCATTAGAGTGTACACAATTCTTATCACGACCTCTCTAAAAGACTATCATTATAGATATACAAAGGAAAAAGATGGTGAAGTGTGACGCGACGATTAATAGCAAAGCAGTACAGCGCAAATATGCAAGGAACAATAACAATTCATATCTCAAATGAATTACGTACAAAGTTGGACGATCATCTGCCACTCCCTTTATCATATTAAGGTGCAGTTCACAGGAAAAGATGGCATATACCAGTAACACTTTCTGTCAAACTATAACATTAAAAAGTTAACATAATAAACCTAACAAAGTGAAACTACACTTCTTTTTGTACAAACTAGTGCCAGAATAACTATGATGTAAATTATTGTGTCCAGATTACTGGTATTAAGACCAATAGCTGCTGCTCTCAGTTGTTCAGATTTGAAAAGGAATGTACGGTATGCTACACTTTTGCTAGACTATCAGGTTTGAGTTTGATCATCCCTTCAGAGGTTTGTTTCTTCAGATGGAAGCAATTTGTTGTTTTGTTTTGGTTCAGATGGCAGCAATTCTTTCTTCTCATTTGGTTCAGACAGAAGTAATTCACTGTTCTGTTCTGGTTCAGACGAACACAACTCTTTCTCCTGTTCTGGCTCAGACGGAAGCAATTCACTGTTCTGCTCTGGTTCATACTGATGCAATTCATTGTTCTGTTCTGACTCATACGGAAGTAATTCACTGTTTTCTTCTGGTTCATAAGGAAGAAATTCATTGTTCTGTTCTGGTTCAGACAGAAGCAAGTCATTGTTCTGTTCAGGACTATCATTTTTCACATCAAAAGCTAGCTGTATTGAACGCCATGCTTTGTGATAACTAATGTTCAGTCCGTATCTCTTTCTCATTTCTTCCTTCACAAAATTTGGTGTCATTTCTGTTTCATATTCAGGCAGAAGCTCACGGATGTAATCAGATATGACCCTTGATGTTGCATGGCGTTGTTGATCAGGTTTAAACACATCAGCTGAGCAAGTATGGTTTTTCACATACTTACAAATCTTGAATAATGCAGAATCACCAATCCGTGACGAGTGCAAAAACCAACGGCATTTGTCATCATAACACTTCAGATAATATCTTTTTTTGGTTGATCTGACGGTCTTGAATTTGAAGTGATTTCTGATTGCGCTATTTGTGAAACATTTCTTTAAGCATTCTTTGTTTGCAAACAAAGATCCCACAACTATTTCATCCAATGAAGCATTTTCTCTCAAAATCACACTGGGCAACTCGTCTCTTCTACTCCTCGACCGTTTTCTTTTTTTTGATATTTTTCTGTTCTGGGGCCTTTTTCTCAGTTTCATACCATGAGATGATTTTGTTTCCAGAGATTCAAACTCAGATATTGGCTCAACCGGTATTGATGCCTCATCTCTTTCAATCTGCATTTCCTCTTGCTGTACAATATTGACTGCGGACAAAGAATTGCTTTCCGCAATATCAACAATGAAACGGGAAGTCTTGAAATTTGGATCATTTTTCAACAAGTAGATGCAAGTAGTAACTTCCTCGTCATTTGTTACAAGCATTCCTTTGCTTGTTTCTAGTTTCGACTCAAACCAAATATTTGCTTTAATCTCACCCATTTTCAGTTTTAGAACCTGAAAAATCTTCTCGATGAGACCTTCAAATGTTATCCCATCATCCACAAGAATTAGTTTGATTTCATGATTCAAATACTTGTTATCGGTAGTCCATTTGCCATTGTAAGCAATATAGATGCAAACCTTATCCATCCTGCATCAATTCAAACAACCAAACACTAGCTTTAAAAACTAAATCTAAAATCAAATATTACAAATCTTTCAGTGATTAAAATGCGTAGCTATTATACTTCTTAATCTTAAAAACTTAACATACTAAATACTTAGAAACAACAACTACACCTCAGTTATGAATCGCGTTTCTTCATTTAAGCTCATATCATATCATAATCAAACCAAATAAAATAAAACTGAAAAATGTCTTTGAGTTATATATAAATACTACTAATAATAATGAACGTTCCATATGAGTCTAAAATCTATCTTCAACTAGTGACTATCACCTATAGATCTTTTTCTTCATTGTGCCCCATCTTTAGCTAATTCTATATTGATAGCAAGCATTTCGAGGTCTTTTGAGATCACTTCCTTCCATGTGATTTTAGGTCTACCCCATCCCCATTTTAACATCTTCACAGACCATAATTTCACACCTATGGACAAGTGCATTCGACGCAGAACATGTCGAAATCTTTCAAGCAACTTCTTGCATTTTTATCCCCAATGTGAGCTACTTGCACCTTCTAGAGAATGTGGTAATTTCTAATCTTATCTAATATGGTATGACCACACATTCATATTAGCATTCACATTCCGCAACACTCATCTTGTAGATATGATGGACTTTAACAACCCAACATTCACTACCATATAACACAGTCGGTCTCATAGATGTTCTATGGAACTTACCTTTCACTTTGATGGGCATCCTTCTATCACATGACACCCAGTAGCTGGTAGCACTTCTCCATTTCAACCATCCAATTTTAGTCCTACGAATAACACCTCCATCTATAATTCCTTTCTCTTGAAACAATGAGCTTAGATATCTATACCGTTTACAATTTGACACTCCAATCCAATCTAGTCTCACCTCAACTTCTCTACTCTCGTATTGTCTAAACCTACAATGCATGTATTCACTCTTACTTCAACTTACGCGAAAACCCTTAATTCTCCAATGTCAATCTTTTCATTGACACTTTCGCTACAACAATATACCCGGTCAAATCCCACAAGTGGGGTCTGAAGAGGGTAAAATGTACACATACCTTACCTAGTTTCATCAATTAAGACTAAGGTGTGTGTGTTCGATACGAAGGAAAATGTTTTTCCTTCGCAAAGAACACACCCTAAATACTAAGAATCAACCTCAAAAAATAGTTTGTTGTTTGATATGAGCAACTATATTGTTGAAATTAGGATATATATTCAGAATGCTATAATGAGAAATTACCCAAAAGCAGTAGGCATGATTTTTCTAGTTAACATTTTATCAAACACATTATAAAATAAAATTTCCCTAATTCTTATAATTCTGACCAAAAATACAACAGATAAAAAATCACAACCCTAGAATAAGCAAGAGGCGCAACTACTAAATAAACCCTAATTTCCTCGTCTACATAGAAAAAAAAAACAAAATCAATACACAAAAAATCAGAAAACAGGTATAGACCAAAGAAAAATATGAACCGAATTTTTTTAAAAAAATTTAGAAAAAATTACTAACCTGTAACACAAAGTAATTCAGAGGAAAAATGGTTTTTTTATCGGAAAAAAAATTGGCGAAGCATTGAAGAAGAAGGAACGGCGAGAGAGAGAATGAGCTTCTGAAATTTTCTAGGGTAAAGAATTTTGTATTTTGACTCAATTGGTCCCTGTATTTTTAAAACCAAAACATTTATATCCCTTATATTATAAAATTATTTACTATATAATATTTTTATTTTAAAACCTGTATTTTAGGAGAATAAATACTTTATCTTTTTTTGGAATATTCATTTTTGCAATATGTTAAATAGGAAATAATCACAAGTTGTTTAATAAGATACAGTCAATTATTAATTAATAATTATATATTTAAAAAGAATTTCCTTGAATAAGCAATATAGTAATTGATTAAAATATAATGAATGTATCTATAAGAGTATTTATTGTAATTTACCCAATTTATGAGTGTAATATACATAATTTTTTTAAAAATACCTAAAATGCATATGACAAAGAAAGATTTAATTACACTATCCTTCTTTGTACACCCAAAAACAAAATATATATTTAATTGAAAAAAAAATATTTTTAACTCATTATATTCAAATTTTATTTACTTGTCAGTTTCTTCGTTGTATTTCATTTTCCATTAATTGATTTCACGTTCGTTTGATTTGTTTTTGTCTTAAACCTAATAAGAAGTCAAATGATGATGAGAGGAAAGAAGATAATAGAGTTACGAGAGTCAAAATATCTAATTTTTTACGTAAATTTGAATGTAAGATCTTTAATTTTTTGAGCTGCTTGGTTAAAATAAGCGAGCATGTTATAATGGAAGTATCAAATGTTGGTTTCTAAAACAGATGGAAAAAATCACCTATGAAGCTCATTAATAGTTGTATTTCATTTGGACCTTAGCCTCTTGAGAATTGGTATGTAGAGACCGACTTGCTCTTGGATTTATGAATCTATATTTGGTAAAAGCGGTAGCATTATTGTCCCCAAATAAACTCGCAACCTTTGAATTGAAAGTAAATGATGCTTACTATCTGAGCAACTTCCTCTTAGCGTTGAAGCAGTTTGTGTTAGCATTTTGGCATTGGTTAATCTTTAAGAGTAGCTCAACACTTATGTTATGCCATGTAGGTTAATCTTTGAGTAGTTGTAGAATATGTGTGTCTACTGGTTTAACGTTGTAAAAATTTAAATATTTACTTATGTATACCTAAAGTTAAAGAATAAAGATCTCAACTTAAGCCAAATTAAATAATATGTTTATGTATTATGCCATTAATTAATTCTTTAATCCTAGCATTTGATATTAGATTTTGAATACATATATTTGCTTATACTGCCTAGGGGTGGCAAAATTAAACCCAACCCGCTCAACTCGCCCAACCCATTGAAGTTTGGCCGGGTTAATAATCCGCCCATTTTATTTGCTCAACCCATCCCATTTCAACCCATTTAAAATTGGGTTAATATGCAACCCGAATTGACTCGAGAGAGATATTGTCAAAATATTTTTATTGACTCGAGAGAGATATTGTCAATATTTTTAAAACACTTTTTTTTTAATTTGATATGTTTATATAGCTAGAATGAAGAAAAATATAATTTAATTAAGTATTAAAATATTGAAAACGAACAAATAACACAAGTAAAACTTAGTAAAAGTTAGATTTGGTTGGATCTTGACCCGCTCTATAACTCATTACTCAACCCATTTTAACCCAAGTAAATTTGAGTTGGGTTGAATCTTGCCCAGTTTATCGTCTTGACCCACTATGACCTGTTCAAATTCGACCCAACCCGCCAATTGCCACCTCAAATTACTGCCTGTTCTATTCGTAAAAACATTACAGCTTAAACAAGGGACTTGAGTCTTGGTTTACATTTGTCAAGAATGATGAAATGTTATCTCATTTTCCTGCTTTTCTTGAACATGTTTAAGTTTCAACATGTGCAAACACTTTAATTTCTTCATTATCATTAATTAATTTTTTGGGGAAAGGATATTATGATCCCTTTATCTATAACCAAGTTTTTTGATACATGAAAATGGGCAAAACCTCAAAGGAAGATTAAATTAAAAAAAATTTGTTTGTGTTTAGTTTTGATAATCTGAAGGTATGTATACAGACAATTATATTAAAACATGACCACCAACAAACAATTAAATTATATTAAGTTTCTATCCATTTGATTTTATGAAAGTTGAATGGATAAATCATTTTGCTGAAAATTTTCCACATATACATTTGATTGAAAAAGGAAAAGATTTTCTTGAAATAGGTATCTTTGAAAAGAATTAAATCATAGTGTTTTGATGATGCTAAGAATTCTTTTCCTTTACTTTTAACCTTCACAGTACAGAGAGAATTGATATAAGCAGAGATGCCATGTTTACATAAACAAATTCATGTGTTCAATTATTTTACAGCTGTTCCAACTATACCTTAGAAAGGTCTTGGTAAAGAGAAACTTTTTACAGCATACAGATGGTGGAGAGACG
Source organism: Solanum rostratum (assembly GCA_029948455.1). Lineage (NCBI taxonomy): Eukaryota > Viridiplantae > Streptophyta > Magnoliopsida > Solanales > Solanaceae > Solanum > Solanum rostratum. The sequence goes on from CM057046.1 coordinate 10,399,223, forward strand.
AGCTGCAACGTTCATATTATCGGATATTATAGTATATGCCAGTTCAAAAATGTTCATAGATAGTCCAATAAATCTTCTTGTTTCTGCAAATCCCATGTCACTATCTTTCCGTCAAGTCCTGAAAAGTTATCGAGGACTGACATGAATCTCCGATCACAGGAGGCTATCAAATGAAGTATATAATCCGTACAAACTTACCTGAAGTGCTGAAACGGGTGACACTAGACTTTCTCTGTTTTGCAAGTGGTAATATGCAACTGGAATTCCCAGGATGAAACAAAAGTGTTATTGTAAGATTTGTTCTTGAACGATTAAAAGGTGATATGGAAGGCATGAAAATAATCTGATTTTTGTTGAAACATTACTTGATACAGTTGTCATGAGCGCCTCTTGACTGCTCAACGTTGTTGCTGGTTGAAAACTTTGACTGACTGTAGAATTTCCCAAATGCTTCCGAAAACTGTAAAATATGCAGAGATGAGAGACAAATAAAGAGCCACAATAAATGGACGACACAAGTAGGAAATCCATCAGAAGTACCAACTGTATTAGGCCTAGGTTATAATGTCATGGAATAGCTGTGTAAGTGCACCGTTCTACACCACCAGTGAAGTTTAAAGATAGATATGTAAGACTAGCTAGGTCGTGGACAGTACCTGTGATCCATATTTGGCACTTGAAGATGCTGCTTTCCGTTCATCAAGGAATCTCAAGAAACTCCTGAAGCATAAAAAAGAAATTTAATTACCTCCTCAATAGTAAAAGCAGATAGAAAATTTCGCTACGGTTAAAGAGTCTAGAGGTATCTTTGTAGTATACATTAGGACAATCAAGAACATATATGATGAAGCCAAGACCTAGATAAGAACATTGGGAGAGAGACTCAGAATATTTCTCGGTCATTTTAGGGTTACCACAGTGATCAATTGTTAGTTCATTTTTATTTGCCTCAGTGTTGGATGAATTGGCGCAGGATATTCAAGGGGAGGTATCGTGGTGTATGTTCTTTGCAGATGATGTAGTACTGATTGAAGACATGCATCAGAGTCAACGATCGGCTGGAAGTTTGGACACAGATCCTAGAATCTAAAGGTTATAGGTTGAGTAAGAAACAAAGTATCTAAAGTGCAAGTTTCGTGACGTTACGCATGAGGTAATTGTGGAAGTGAGGATTGACGTTGCCCCCAAGGAAGGAAGAGTTTCAAGTATCTTGAGTCAATGATCTAAGGAAATGGGTAGATTGACGATGATGTCACACATCCTACTGGAGCAGGGTGGGTAAAATGCTCGCTTGCTTTTGGGTGTTGTGTTATAAGAATGTGTCACCAAGGCTTAAAGGTAAGGCCTAAAGAGCGGCTAGACCAACACTACTGTATAAGATGCAGGCCAATCAAAAGTGGACGTGTTAAGAAGATGGAGACAGTGGAGATAAGGATGCTCAGATGATATGCGGGCACACTAGGAGAAATAATTAGGAACAAAGTTACATGGGGTGTGGTGGAGTGACCTCTGTGGCGGACAAATTAAGAGAAGTGAGACTGAGATGGTTCAACATGTAAAGAGAAAGTGCAAGAATGTGCCAACTAGGGTATGTGAGAGGTTTGTTGTAATATGTTTTAGGAGAGATAGAGGTAAGCCTGGACATAGTGTATCTTCAACTTACTGAAGACCTTGGAGGTCGAGGATTAAGATATAAGGTTAGCAAATAGACGAGTGTGGTCACACTTTTATGAAAGAGAGGCAAGGGTTAGTCTTATCTTCTCCTTATTAGTAGTGTTATTGGTACTCTTGTAGTATCGTAGGCTCCAATTTTTATTACTAAGTTTGTTCTCAAAATTGTTTTGATAACACTTCTGAGTCGATGGTCTATTGGAAATAATCGCTCTACCCCACAAAGGTAGGGTATGTGAGAGGTTTGTTGTAATATGTGCCAACTAGGGTATGTGAGAGGTTTGTTGTAATATGTTTTAGGAGAGATAGAGGTAAGCCTGGACATAGTGTATCTTCAACTTACTGAAGACCTTGGAGGTCGAGGATTAAGATATAAGGTTAGTAAATAGACGAGTGTGGTCACACTTTTATGAAAGAGAGGCAAGGGTTAGTCTTATCTTCTCCTTATTAGCAGTGTTATTGGTACTCTTGTAGTATCGTAGGCTCCAATTTTTATTACTAAGTTTGTTCTCAAAATTGTTTTGATAACACTTCTGAGTCGATGGTCTATTGGAAATAATCGCTCTACCCCACAAAGGTAGGGGTAAAGACTGCGTACGTTCTACCCATCCCAAACCCACTTGTGGGATTACACTGAGTATGTTCTTGTTAGTATAGGTATTTCATGTACGTCCCTCAAAATACAATAAAAAATGGATATACCATGTCAGACACCTAGCCACAACAATATTATACAAACCATTCTTGAGTACATGTAATATAAACCAATTTTAAATTTGTGTTTAACTAGAAGTACTACTGCATTTAATCAAGTAATTTATCAGCATTCAAGAGGTTAAAGCAAGTTTCAAGAAGAAACAGGGTAGAGACTAGAGAGTGGAACCTTCTTTCCCTACATGGCTTGCACTTCTCCAAGTGTTTCAACATGTCCTTAAAAGAATAGGCAATTTTGCATAGAAAATGGGTACTGGATGTGGTTTGATGCTTACAGGAACAAAAATAACGAGTTGCACCTCTCTAAACAATTATCAGAAGTGATCAACAAAGCAACCCACCCCAAAAGAGAAAAAGAAGGAAAGGCAAAGAGGAATAATAGAGACCAGGAAAGAAAGAAAGCAAGCATTGCAAGTTCCAGATATTCAGCATACCAGAGTCCACTTTCATCTGCCACAAATACCATCGGATTGCAATCAAATCCCACTCCAACAACCATCCTTTCAGAAAGAAACAATACCTGCAAGTGAAGTCTTGATTACACAACAAATTGTAAGTTCTAAAAGAGACAAAGTAAAATGAGATAGGATTCTGACCCACATCACGAAGAGGCAAATCACGGATTGCTACACTTTGTGCTGCAGCAGAGGGACCAACTTCATCAACAAAGTATATCATTGAGTTGTGACCTGAAAGATCATCCAATTCTTAGCATCTAAGCTGCATTAGTATTAATTTTAAATGGAAATATTGTGTACTTGATCCAAGACCAAGAAAAGAAACTGAACAAATGAACACACAAACACAGTCAACAGATGGCAACCAAAATGAGACAGTTGAAGCACTGCCAAAAATAGTGCATAAGCCAAAGAAGCAAAGAAAGGAATATCTGACCTACATATGCTAAGGTATTGCCACTTGGGGACCATCTGACACCAAAAGCCCAGCAAAAGCATAGATCAAGCTGGACAATTTGCTGCATTAATATGAATAAAAGGATCTATTACTCTTTCTATATAATGAAAATAAGACATGAACGCCATCCAGAGTCTCTTTTTTAAAAAACTGAAAAATAATGTTTTCTGATGCCTGTCGACCAATTCCTTAGAACATAATCTTGCAAGACAATACAATTTTCCAAAAAGAAGAAACAAACACCCTCTACAAATACCAAATGTCACGGCCAAGCTCTGAGATAGACCTTTAAAAGGGGCTATCAATCAACTGAACTGAAGGAAAATGTTACCAGATTTAAAACAGTTAAAAGCACAAAAAATACATGTTTCCTTCAAGGGCTAAAGTAATATCAACACAGAAAAGTGAAAGAACATAAGAGTGTGAAAATGATAAGATTAGGATAGCTAAACAGTTTGAATTCAAAGCTACACGTGATATTTTAGAACTGATTCAATCAACTTGAATAACATCTATTCAACAAGGAGGTATGGAAACCGTCTCAGCAATTATATCTCTGATACTCACAACATGCCAAAATACACAGAACTGTATCTGGATAGGAACGTTGCACATGGACAAAAGAGTAGAATCATATAGCTTTAAATGCTGGGGCAGTTTAAAATCAAAATCGTTATAAGAAGCGAGTTCAGAAATTGGACTCATTCCATGCCCATGATGTGGCAGTGTGCCTGCTCCTGGCTTACAAAATATCTGATATTTCAATTGTAAGCCTTTGGCTTTCTGCTTTCAATGGGAAAGAGAATGAAGATCAACTTTATTTTGCCTTCACAAAATCTATCTGAAACTGTTCGGTGCTTCAGTTGGCAGAGAAAATTCTTATTTTGTCAAACACAAAAATTATGCGTTCCAGATTTTTAAGATTATCATTTACTTTGCCAATGAATAAGTTAGTATATTTATGAAGCTCTCTTCTAACTGACTCGGTGAGGGTTTTGAAACAAGCTTGATAAGGGTAAGATATGAGCAGCTTTCTTTAAACATAAAGAAAAATATAATGGATAAGCAGGGTTATAACATAGATAAGATTCAGACCTCTCCAAATTTGGTATCTGCAGAATTCCCCATTGCAGAGTCTCTGATCCGTTGAGTGAGAAATTATAAGAAACCGAGATAATGTTGAAGAAATCTAACTGAATGTAGAGAACACAATTTTGAGAAACATACTTTGTATCGACGCCTTTAATGAATGTTGAAAATACTCGACATTTACCATCAGTGGATGTTGTTGCAAGGAGAACCTGCAGGAATATTTTTACCAACATTCGGTTCAAAGTGATAATGTACTAGCTACCGTTTCAAAATTGAAAAGAAACTACTGAACATATCGTAGCAAGTGTATCCAACATTTAGTTAAGCACTATTTTCTTGATGCATAACTTAAAATGTACCAAAATTTTGCAGTTAGCCAATGGAGCTAACTCAATTAGCTTTCTTGTGTGTGTGTGTGTATTTTGGTGGGGGTGGGGGGTAACTCTATACACACAGAGAGAAACGGGTCATGGGCTGCACAACATATCAACAACATGGATGATATATCACGAATCCCCCAAATTCTAGTAGGTGAGATCTATGACCGTCCAACAGGGGCTCATAATACTCCCTTGCATTTTTTTTATTTGCACCGGGAGTCCAAGTCACTTAGAGCCCCGACTAATCCCGGGGTGCCCAGGCCCTCGGCAAGGAGGTTCCCGCAAGTGCACCACGGTTAATTCCGGTTTTACCCAGTTCAAAATACTCCCTTGCATTAACATCAAGAGAGATGTGGAGATAATATCTCCTACATCAGCAGTAAGCAGGCGGTTAGCTTTTATTTTCAAGATGACATTTTAACTTTTATATAATAAGCAATATTACCTTCTTCCAGTTAGCTCTACCATCAACTCTGAGGCATTTCCTAAAGTAAGTTAAGCTTGAAATGCCTTATTCCAGCCTCTATGGCTGCCTTTAACTTCTAATAATACTTAACGAGAACGAGACATGTGGAGATTGCCATGGGAATTGTAATGTTACTTAAGGTTGTGTCAATAAATTCATGGAAACTGGTCCGCAATATCAATGGAATACTCATAAAATAAATCAAAAAAAGGAATAGAATACTCAAAATGACAGAGCTGCAAGTCAACAAAAAGAATAACCCTCAGATCCTTTGCAGAAAATATTTTGCAAATAACAGTGCAACCACGTAAATGAATGTTATGGTATCCTTTTGCTGCTACATGATGCAATAATAAAGAGAGAAACAGACGTACATTATTAGGATGCCAGGCAATACTTGTTACAGATGAATCATGCCTTTTCCTGATAAGCTTACTCACCCACCTGTGAAAAGATAAGGATAAAATTAGACATGTTCCTGCAAAAAGTAAATGTTACTCTACTCGTAGTGATCAGTATATGTATTAACTTGTGTATAAGTGAAAATGCAAGATGTCAGTATCTTTTTCACTCAGAATTTAGTCATAGAGTTTTTTATTTGTTCATCATTAGTCAAAAAGTTTGGCCTCTATACACCTATGGATTGAAACAACAACAAATTCTTAGATAACATTGTACTTTGCATGAAGCAAGTATACGACACCATTAAACTAGGAGTGGGGCTCTTCTGATTCATCATTAGTCACAAAGTTTTGCTGGTGTATACCTATGGATTGACAGAATACTAAATTCACATATAACAGTCCTAAGCAGTCCCAGATACACTACATCAACAGACTAAGAGTGAAATATTAGCCACTGGAAAACTGTTATTAGTGTAAAAGGCCAGTATTTCAGTAATGTGTCGGTATGAACAACTTCAGTAGAAACCCAATCTACAGTTCACTGAATGTAATGATGAAAATAGATACTACCCAAATGGGAAAAAGTGGGTGTTATCGTAAAGCTTTGTACCGGCTAAATTCACGAGTTAGAGATAAGAGGACTAGTACTGTTGACATCTGTTGCAGGGTAAACCACTGCCTCTCTGATTCTACCATAGATATCAACGATAGACAACCACCCCCAGCTAACACAGCTTACAACTATCATAGTATAGAGCTCTCCACAGAGCAACTCCTAAATCTCACTCAACATGTGCTGAGTTGGAATCCTATTCTAATTAAGCATTCTTGTGAGTCTGGAAGATCCAACTACAAGAGAACTAGGAACCGAGGGTTTCCCCCACTTTTCACCCGACTCTTTAGTCTTAACAATGTTGGTTTTAAGAATGATTATTGTCCTTCTAGACCCTGACAGCTCATTCGTGCATCTAACTATGTGACCTCAATATCGCACATTCTAAGACATACGATAGCATTGAGATATAAGAAAAAATATGTGCATGTCATTCTTTTTGCACTGATATTGTTAAGGGTTTGACTTGTTCAACTATCACATGGAGAAGTACTATTACCAATTAATTTCTTTTTATCAGGTAAAGTATGATCCATTCAATAAGCGTGTACATTCCTGGTCTCTTATCTAAAAACTCAAGGAGCTGACAGAATCCAAAAACAGAATGGGAAATATCACCAGTTATTTTCTTGCTCATAGTAGCATATGCAAACAGTTTTAGCTCCACTTCCAACAGCAAATTTGTTTTCTGCAAGACAAATTTAATACGCTAATGAAGAAAGTGAAGCAAGTTTATGGTAATGTCAGAAATATGCTAGCGAGACAGGGGATTAGAAATGAAGCACAGATGCACATGGTCTATGACTCTATATGAAGTCTTTTAAACCGTGTCCACTTTAACCACAAGATAAGCTGAATATTGATGACTGAGTTTTGTAAAAACTGGATATTCCAATATACAGTCAGTGACCCACATGCAACAGAAAAGAGCACACAAAAAGAGGTTAAGCCATTTATGTGAAGCCATTTTGAAATAGAACTTGCACAAGAGGGATCTACAAATTTGTGATGAATGGTGTATGTGCGAAAGAGACACAGAACACAAACAATCTTTTATGCACTGATCAGTGGTTAATCAATTGAGCAACATGTTCCTACGCATTCTATGTGGTCAAGTAACTCCCAGGACATTGAAGGATGTATTGCTTGGCTGACAAGAGAGGACTGAACAAAATCAAAAGGTGGGTATCAAAGACAGCATGTATTTGGTGGTTGTTGTGGAAGGGAAGAACTTTAAGATGCTTTGAAAGGAAAAGGAAGTCTAAAAAAGAACTCAAAAGTACCAGTTGAATTTCAATATTTTCTATTTGGTGTAATCTTGAATGATAGTTTTAAGCTAGAAAAGATGTTACAGCTCAATAATGTTTTGCAGGAGTTGTGTCTGATCATGGAGTGCATATCCAGACTTTTGAAATTAGATGCACTGTCTTACTGCACATAATAATATAATTTATTTACTTCATCAAAACAGAATATACATAGAAAAAAAATCAAACAAAAAGAATCAAGACTTGAATACCTTTTGGACTCCACTGTACACAAAGTGCTGCACGATTCAGCCTGAGAATAACCAGAGTAGGAACCCATCCTGTCATTTCTTGGTTCCATACATATCTACAAAGATTATTATTCTCTTCAGTAAATTAATTCATCATAAATGCCCCACATTGTGCAATCATGGAATAAGCACACGCATGCACACATTCTCTCTATCTCTATCTCACACACACATGCCCCTTTCATCCTCTTCTGTGTTTCCCCTGCTCTAACCATATTAACTTAGCCTTTTTTCAAGTCAAAGTGAACTATTGACACACATTAAAAAGAATCAACTATTAGATTAATTAATAAAGAGAATAAAATACAGGAAAACCCTATTACAAAATGTGTTATACCGACCAAAAACCAACTCTGTAGCTTTGTCAACCATATAGATTGTCACAGACTCGCATGACATATATTAAGCTCTACTAGGAAAACCAAAGGAAAGATACTGTAGCCCCATCTGAGTGAAGTGTTTTAAGCACCTTAAGAAAGAAAAGCACTGAATCTAATCTTCACAGAAATTACTTCAAACAATGAATTACTGAAACCAATAAGACTGTTACTGACTAGGGGTAGTTTGAAGTACTTCTCAGGCCTAAAGTTCAGTCGAATCAGACAGCCTCACTCTCAGATTTACCAAATTACAGAAGGAAAAAGAAAGGGATCAAAGGAGAAGCTCCTTGTAGGACAAAAAACTGACAGTGGAAAATGGAAAGCTTTCAGCTATGGCCTAGCTAATTATATCAAACTATAAAAACACAAAGGTTGACAGTCACTTACGAATTACGGTCATGAGAAACAGTAACTATTTTGTTGGATCTGTAACTCCAATCTATACCAGAAACAATTTGATCATGCTGCAGCATAAAGGAACCGTAAAAATCAGATTAATGACAATGTTTCAGTCAAATGGAATTGAAAAGAATCATACCACTGAGATATGATAATAGAAGAAAGAATATGGAATGAACATAGATTACTGAAATCATATGGAGTAGAGTTCTTTAAAAATTTTATCTTTATCAAATAATATAAAATTAAACAGGTTTTCTGAAATTTTCAGCAGCACATTAATAGACATAGAAGCTAAGTCAAAAGAATGCAACAGGCTATATTTACGTAAAAGTGATCCCCTATCCAAATATTGACTACTAATCCTCGTGGTAGAAAAAGAGAAAGAGTGCACGGTCAGCTGGACAATGCCCACAACAGCTAAAGAGCTTCTGCAAAGCTGGTAAATGAAAGGTTTGGTAAAGGACAAGCTGATCCCTAGCAACTCACTGCCTTCATCCATATGTGGATCATCTGGGAGAAAAGGAACACTAGAATTTTTTAAAGCAAAAAGAAATCAGTTAGCATTAAGTACAGATGCATCTCGTAGTTCTTTTGTGGGTGTTACATGGCAATTGCATATGACATAGAAGCCATGAAAGCATTTTTGAGATCGTTTCAATTTTCTGCACATTAATGGAATATCTTTTACGAATCAGAAGAAGAGAGTCAAAGAGTAACCGGAACCCCAGCTATAACAAAAATACTAAGTTATAGGCAGCAAAACAAGAGATATCACCGAGATTTGACCTTTTAACAAATTGATAGCATGAAGAGATGATATTAAGACTAACTCAGACTGTATTTACCTTTTGAAGAACATGGACCTTCTCCCACTTGTCTTCACATAGTTTATAAATATGTACTTCACTGTTGTTAGGACAAAATGCAATCACTGCAAAAACAAGTTATATAGTCATTAGCAACCCAGTCCATCAAATAACATCAGACAAAACAAACTACTAGACACCGTACAAAACATACTTTGTAACTAGTCTATTAAGATAAATGGACCATCATTCGCATGCAGAATATAAATTTAGATTAGTGGGTTAAATCACTGCATTCGAACTACACTTTGTGGCAATACGTGCAATCTAAAGCATAAATACTTGCACCCAAGGGTATGGCCAAGTGGTCAATGAGTAAAGGAGAACAATGAGGTCTCGTGTTCAAATTCCTATGGGGACAAATACTAGGTAATATCTAACTCTAACCCTAAGCCTCGATGGGGAGAGTTACATGATACATGCAGGTATAGCAGGATGAAACTAGGGGGAGCAAGGGTTTTATTGCTACAAAATTACAGAGTAGTAGATAACTGAATTCCGTTAGCTCTTTGTTTGCTCACTTTTTCATATTTTGAATCCCCCAGTAAAAATCTTGACTCCACTACTGTTCGATAAAGTAGCCGACAGCCCGACACACAACCAAGCTTACCCCTATTTCATTGTGTGTGTGTATATATACTACAGGCAATTTCCAAACCTAGCATTCCATAACCATTATGAATGAGCAAATCACTAGAAAAAGGTAAAAAGTAACTCATGCTACGATCCTACTCAATTAAATAAATAAAATAAAAAGAATCTATGCGCTACCACTTGAACATATGCCAAAAAAAACGAAATTCTTGTAGATAAAAAATGTTTTTATGCACCTCTGCAATTGAAGCTCTGCCAGAGCTTCAAAACTTATAGTATAAGAATTCAAAAAATTTAAACTGATGAGTAAAAGGAGAAGTGGTTACTGGATAGGTCGGGACTCCAAGCATGGCAAGAAATGCATTGAGCAAACTTATGTACTGAACTTGCTGCCATTGATTTGCCTACAAAATGATCCAAAAAATTCGATTAACAGTGAAAATGGAAGATCTGAGGAGAGAAAAAGAAGGATCTATACCTGGAAAACGAGATCTAAATCGTAATGCTGAATAATTTGTAGCGTATTGAAGAATCCAAAAATGCTTCGATCAGACGGAAAAGAGGAAAAACTGTGGGTTGTAATTAACAATTCTCCAAAATCACAGCACTGAAGTTACAAAATCAATTTAGCTAACTTTTGGGCCCAGATGGTGACCCGGGTGGGTAGAAGCCCACAATTAGTTTGTTTGTCTATGAAATTAAATGGAAAACTATATAAAATAGGCTTAATATGAAATTATTTATCCTCAATGGACCCATAGTTCAAACTATTTACCTTCTTACATTACTTTCTCTATGATGCTGATGTCAACATGAATATTATGAAATAATCCTATGTGATACTCCAACAGTATATATATATATATATATATATATTATACTGATATCATATAGAATGAGTTCAATCTCTGTGATACTCTAGGGTATGATACCATATCGGTATCATATAAGATTATGGTTTTTTAAGAAATAATTAAAAAATTTATTAAACTCTAAATTTGTAGAAAATATATTGGTTGTGGTACTCGGTCAATATATTCATATCATATTGGTATCGTATAGGATTGCAACTTAATTGTCTATGATATTTCATTGGTGTATTGATACCCTAGTGGTATCATATAGTTTTGAGTTCTTTTTTCAAGAAATGAAACGATTAAGAGAAAATTATTAAAGTCACAAAATTATTTATTAAACTCTAAATTAGTAGAAAATATATTCTTGTGATATTCCGTCGGTAGATTGATACCCTATTAGTATCATATAATTTCAAGCTTTTTTTTTAATAAATAAATAATGAAGAGAAAATTATTAAAGTCACAAACTTATTTATTAAATTCTAAATTAGTAGAAAATATATTCTTTGTGATACTCCGTCGGTATATTGATATCATATCGATATCATATAGGACCGAGCTTAATCCTCTATAATACGTTATCAGTATATGTATACCCTGTTAATATATCATACAAGGTAAATCTTGATGTCAGCATGACATTAGCATACAAATTTACCATTCAAATTATAAAATATTGGGGATGGGCCATGCCCTTCTAGTATAAGGTAAGTAAGGTTAAAAGTGCTAGATCAATTTTATAAATCATTTGATTTTATATGCAAAGGTTTGTTAATGAAGAAAGCACATGAATATTTTTGTTATTCAAGTTATGTTTGATTTTATTGGAGTATTATTTTTTATTTATGTATCACACTTTCAAACGACTTCACATACTGTATATTAAAATAGGTAACTTTATTTTTTTAAATTTAATGATCAGTGGAAAGTTTAAAAAACATAAGGTGATTTGGCAGGAATTTTAAATATTTCTATTTTAAAAAGTTATATAAATTTATTTTACTTTCGATGAAAAATATTTAATCAAAAGAGCAATCATTCGACTACATAAGTTGACCTCATATTCTCTTGAGCTAGTATTCTAAGATGTATATATATCTTTGTATAAGATGCGTATCGTTCTGTAAAATTCGCATATATTTAACATTTTTTTATTTTTAGAGTTTTTTTATTAATAATCTACATCGTTCATTTATATATGATTGAAATTTTATCAGTTTGGCATAACTTGTAATTGCTTAATTGTACAAAACAGTTCAATTAATTAATATAATACTGCGTTATGATCTTATCCTATTAAATTATTCACTAATTCTAATGTATTGACTATTGACATAACATATGTTTGTTATGAGAAAAAAAAAATTATGAATTGATATGATTTATGTTATTTGTATTCTACCTATTTGTAAATTATTTACAATCATGTTGAATTAATAGGACTTGTTACTATTTTTATTAAATATTCACAAATTTTACAAGAGTGATATGACTATATATATATATATATATATATATATATATTGTGTTCAGTTGTTCAAAAATATTATAAAAATGGTATGATTTGTATCATATTTATTATATCGGTTTGATCAATTATTCACCAACAAGAGCATTATGAAAGAAACTGTGACAATCAGAAATGACCATATGACGTACGTATAAAAAAATAAAAATATTAAAAAATGAAAAAAGAGGGGAAGAAAAGTAAAAATGTATATAGAAATAGAAAGTTTTCTACTTTTAGCATAAACTTTGTTGTAAGTTATATATAATCAATATATAACTGACTATCAATTATTTTGCAAGAAAAAACTGTAACTTCAACATTTTTAATTGTTCTTTTCTGATATTTAGTCCATGAAGTCTTGATTCTTCAAATGTACCCTCATTAGTTTTTGCGAGTCAAGTTTAGGAGACACATCTTTTGAGCAAGCACACATATTAAGTGCACAACGATACGGAGGTTTACCGCAAAAACTCTTACAGTCTTCATCTTTCTGACAATAACAACATAACTTGACATTTCTTGCATCAACATCTGGTAAAACACCTATAAAAATGAAGAATCTATAATCAATTATGTTATTAACATAAAAAAACATTTACCTTAACGAAAAATATATATATATACTACTAGAACACGCGCGTCTCATATAGTCCTTACAAATTTATAACGTAGTTTATTAAACATGTTGTTGTCAAAAATTGTTTCAACAAATTTGTAGAAAATCTAGGATTATGAATAACTTTTGAACGAAATTTTTTACGAAAGATCAAAATTATATCAGAAAAAACAAATCCATGTAAATTATTTTATTCTACACTCCAAAATGCTTTCTATAACAATTCACATAAAAACTTTGAAAGAAATAATTATACACAACTAATTAAATGATAGTAAAAAATTCATAAATAATATGGAACAATGTTGGTGTTTTAGTAGGTGCATCTTATATACTCATGAACATATTTTAAATCCTAAAAAAAATCAAATAAATAAATCCATGAAGATAATATTTTAAAACAAGAAACACTAAAAAGAAATTTGTGATGTATTAAAAAAATTAAAACAAGCTCAATATAAAAGAGGAAAAAAACCTACAAAGTTTAACCACCATGATCATAAGAAGAAAAGTCATCACTTTGAAAGCCATATGAAAATAATTTTTCTAATGCAAGAAAAGCTTAATTGAAAATAATATATGAGGGTGTGATGATAATGTTAATGTTTTTCCTTGTATTTATAGCATGTTTAGTTCAATATTTGAGTAAATTTATATTATGACAATAATATCTAATGAACACAACTTGGTGATCTTTTACCACCAATATTCAACAAAAATTAAATGATGTTTAAGAAAGCAAGCACAAAAACTTATCCATTAAAGGCATTCTAATTTATGATTTTGAAAATTAAAAATTTGGTCAAAATGATCAACTAAAACTTCATTTGATGATCCAAAATATTTTATAGTGGCAAATTACAATAACTCTAACAAGAATAGACAAGTATTTTATGGTCTTAGTATTTATTAAAAATAGACTTAATTATTAAAAATAGACTTAATTTAGATGCTTTGGCTTTTAATATTTTTTCTAGAAATATTTGATAAAGATATGAAAGTAATTTTTTTTTTTAAAAAAAGCCAAAATTAAAAAAGGACAATTATCTACTTTTGACTTTTGACTTTTAAGTCATTTTTACCTTCTGTTGGATGGTGGTTTGTCATGATTTTATAATGTATGACATTGTATGGTACTGCACAGTACAATACAATATTTGGATAGACTGTATGGTTTACTACTGGTTAGTTATAATTTTGTTGTTTGATTTGATTGTATGGTACGGTATCGTAACTGAAAATGACCTTAATTATTATAGATATTAAATTTATTTATATTTTTTTAATAAATACATAGAATCAAGTAGGAAAACAATCTAATATATCTCCAATCTATACAAACAACACAAGAAAACCAAAAAGTAAGGACTTTTAAAAAATGAACCTAAAAAAATAGACTGCAACATAAGAGAATGACGGAAGAGGAAGAAAAAGTTTCAAAAGTTGATGCAGAGGAAAATAAGTAATATATTGTGAAAATAGTAGATATATTAGGATAAAGATTAATAAAGAATAAAGGATAAATTAGAATAATTTAAAATTAAATAAGTGTATAATTAAAAAAAAAATATAAGAGAACCATGGGATGCCACCACATTGGTGGTTTCAAAAAGTAACGATTTTCATACTTACAAAACCATGAAACCAAATCATAACATACCATATAATTAATGAAACAATCAAAACAAACGTGATTCTCTTACTAATTATACCATATCACGAAAAATCATCATCCAAACAAGCTATAAAAAAAAAACTTATCCAAACACCCCTAATTCCAATTTACACCATCAAATTTATGATTTGATCCAAAAGTTTAGTCAACATGTTTTCCCACTTTCTTTAATGATCAAAGACAATCTAACAAAGGTCAGTTTAATGGACTGACCTTCGGCTATTTGTTACAGTTTTGGGCATTCAACTTTTGTTGTATACACATGTATAATCAACGTATATTTATTTATCATATTATATATTTAGTGTATAACACATGTATAAGTAATATACATTGTATAGTAGTGTATATTTTCTATAACTTTGACACACTATATTGTATAGTCATGTATAGTTTCGCTAATTTTGGGCTATTTTTTATGTAAATAAAACATGGGCTACTTTTTTGTAAACTTTTTACTTTTTTGTATATATACGTAATTTCTTCTATTATTTATCCTTAATGGACTCAAGACTCAAATTGTTTACCCTCTTACCTCACTATTCTCTTTTTTATTTTGCTATGATATCAACATGGTGTCAGCATGACTGCTATGAATTAATCCTCTGTGATACTCAATCGGTATATTGATACCATATTGGTATCTTATTGGAATGAGCTTTATCCTTTGTGATACTTTATCGCTATATTGATATCCTATCAGTATCATATAGAATTGACCTCCTTTTTTTTTTAAGAAATAAACAAGAAACAATTAAAAAAATTATTAAACTCTAAATAAGTAGAATATATATTCTTTTGTGATATTCTGTCGGTGTATTGATACCATATTGGTGTCATATAGGACTGAGTTTAATTCTCTGTAATACTCTATCGGTATATTGATACCTTATCAGTATCATATAGGATTGAGCTGTTTTTTTAAGAAATAAATAAGAAACAATTAAGAGAAAACTATTAAAGTCACAATTATATTTATTAAACTCTAAATTAGTAAATATATTCTTTCAAATACTTCGCCGATATGTTGATACTATATTGGTATTATATAAGATTGAGTTTAATCTTCTGTGATACTTTATTGATATATTGATACTATATCAATATCATATAAGACCAAGCTTAATTCTCTGTAATACTATAATGGTAAATATCATATAGGATTGGGGCTGATATCAACATGACATCAACGCGCAGATCTTAATAGTAGATAAATTAGGAAGATATAGTTATAAGTAATTTGGAGGGTAGTTATATAGATGTACATAGTTTGCTTCAAAGGGGCATAAACTTGATTTTTCCCTCGAAAAAACTCAATTTATTTCTATTCAATAAGTAAATGTTGGAATTGTGTCATCGCGAATCCAATATATGCCACTCATTTTATCCTAATTGATATGACACAAATAAAATTTGAAGAGTTAAGTAAAAAAATTTATGCTTTATAAATATTTTAAGTTATTAATTATGTAATTTATAGTACTTTTTCAGATAATATATGTTACTCATTTTGACCTAGTATATGTGACACTGACAGAATTTCAAGAGTCAATCAAATTTTTTCTCTGTCTTTTCAATATTTTATATTATCAATTATTATAATTTCAAATACTATTTACGTCATTTTCAAATAAGAATATGCCATTCTTTATCTCAATTTATGTGGCATTTATTGATTTTGAGAGTAAATTGAATTATGTATAACAACAACAACATACCCAGTGAAATCCTACAAGTGGGGTTTGGGGAGCGCAGAATGTATGTAGACCTTATCACTACCTCATAGAAGTAGAGAGGCTGTTTCCTGGGAACCCTCGTCTCAACAACCCATAAGCAGAATACTAGATATGATGAAACAAAAAGGAAAGAAATGCATAGGAAGAACGACTACTAATGAAAAACACATGATAGTATGTAAATACAATAAATTTAGCACATGTGATACAGATAAAGACACCACAAGATATACGGACTCGACAACACCTACTGCCCTACAATATCCCATGGCTAGACATCGGCCTAACCTTGCTAACCTATTAACCTTCTACTCTAATTCGCGATCTCCACTCCTTCCAATCTAAGGCCATGTCCTCGGTGAGATCAAGTCTCGTCATATCCTGTCTAATCACCTCTCCCCAGTACTTCTTCGATCTACCTCGACTTCTCCTAGTGACTCCTAAATCCAACCTCTCGCAGTTCCCTACAGGAGCTTTGATACCTCTTCTCTGCACATGTCCAAAACATCGCAGTCTCGCTTCCCTCGTTTTGTTCGCCATGGGGGCCACCTCTAGCTTCTCCCGAATGGTCTCATTCCTAATCTTATTCCTCCTTGTGTGCCCACACATCCATCTCAGCATCCTCATGTGCATTTTTGATTGGCAACACTCCACCCCATACCGCAAAGATGGTGTAACCACCATTCATTTTAATTATTAATTATTAATTTATAATATTAATCATTTTAAATAATATATGTTAGGTCCAAATCATGTGGCACCGTAATTTTGAAAGTCAATCAAGTTTAACTTCAACTTTAAATTCTTCATAAGTTTAACTTCACCTACTAAGCAGCCATGGCAGTTTGGTGTCGGAATATAAGCAGCTTAAGGAGGCAACTAAGCCATTTGCATAGCAGAGGGATTGTACCATGCATTATTGTTCAAGAATCAAGTCAAAAAATACGTTATAATTCGACATTGAGGCGCAAGATTTCTGATGTTCCTCCAGATATACGTAGAGCGAACAAGAACATCACAAATTTGATTCGAAATGGTCGATTGGAGGATGCACGAAAATTATTCGATAAGTTAAAGCATCGAAATACAGTTTCTTGGAACTCAATGATTAGTGGGTATGTGCAACATCGTCAGATTGTGAAAGCACGGTACCTGTTTGATGAAATGCCGCAGAGAGATGTTGTTTCATGGAATTTGATGATTTCTGGTTATTTGTCTTGTAAAGGGAATGGGTATTTGGAGGAGGGTAGGAATCTGTTTGATGAAATGCCTGAAAGAGATTTCGTTTCTTGGAATACTATGATTAGTGGGTATGCTAAAGCTGGGAAAATGGGTGAAGCGTTGGAGGTTTTTGAATGTATGCCTGTGAAGAATGTTGTGTCTTGGAATGCCGTGATTTCAGGGCTTTTGCGTAATGGGGATGTGAAAACTGCTGTTGAGTATTTTAAGAAAATGCCGGAGAGGGATTCAGCTTCTCTTGGTGTATTTGTATCGGGTTTGATACAGAATGAGGAATTGGATGAGGCGGAGCGTGTTCTTTATGATTTTGGAGAGAGTAATGATGGGAAAGAAGATATGGTTCATGCTTATAACACGTTGATCGCTGGATATGGTCAGAAAGGAAGGGTTGGTGATGCTAGACGCCTTTTTGATAAAATTCCATCTAATAGTGGTCAGGGAATTAGCAGAAATAAGAGATTTGAGAGGAATGTGGTATCATGGAATTCCATGATCATGGCTTATATCAAAGCAAGAGATGTTGTTTCTGCGAGAGAACTTTTTGATCAGATGACGGAGAGGGATACATTTTCATGGAACACAATGATTTGTGGTTATGTTCATGCCTCAAATATGAGTGAAGCATCAAATCTATTTTCTAAAATGCCATATCCTGATGTATTATCATGGAATTCAATCATCTCTGGATATGCCCAGACGGGAAAGTTGGAATTGGCACGTGATTATTTTGAAAGGATGCCCCACAAGAATCGGGTTTCTTGGAATTCCATGATCTCTGGGTATGAAACAAATGCAGACTATGAAGGAGCAATAAATTTATTCAGGGCAATGCAACAGGCAGGAGAGAAACCTGATAGACACACACTCTCCTCACTTCTAAGTGTTTGTGCTGAAACTGTGGCATTGTTTCTGGGTATGCAGATCCATCAATTAGTGACAAAGACTGTTATACCAGATATACCCTTAAACAATTCCCTAATAACTATGTATGCGAGATGTGGCGCAATACATGAAGCAAGGGAAATTTTTGAAAAGATGAAATTTCAAAAGGACGTAATCTCATGGAATGCAATGGTTGGAGGATATGCATCTCATGGTTTTGCACTTGAAGCCCTAGATCTTTTTGAATTAATGAAGTGCCTTAAAGTGAGGCCAACTCGCATCACGTTTATTTCAGTTCTGAATGCATGTGCTCATGCTGGTTTAGTCGAACAAGGTAGGTTATATTTTAAATCTATGGACTCTGAATTTGGCATCAAACCTGAGGTTGAACATTTTGCCTCCCTTGTGGATATTGTTGGTCGAGACGGGCAGCTTGAGGAGGCCATGGAAGTGATTAACACTATGCCAGTGGAGCCAGATAAGGCTGTGTGGGGCGCAGTACTAGGTGCTTGTAGGGTGCACAACAATGTTGAGTTGGCACGAATAGCAGCTGAAGCGCTAATGCGCCTTGAACCAGAGAGTTCAGGCCCTTATGTTTTGCTGTATAATATGTATGCTGATGCTGGAAGGTGGGAAGATGCAAATGAAATCAGAATGTTGATGGAAACAAATAAGATAAGGAAGAAGCCTGCTTATAGCAGGGTCGGTTCTACTTCTTCGTAGTAATCTCTGAAACTGTAAATTTGGATCACACGAAGAATTTGGATTGAGTTGGCTATTTTGGGGTTTAAATCATTAGATTGAAAATTTAATGTACAGTATCCGACTGAGAATTGCAGTATCCCTTGCTTAGACTGATAATGATACAATACTGTTAAACCCCTATTGATGTTTTGAAGTATTTATGTCTAAGTGTTGGAGTTCAAAGAATTGAACATGGTGAGTTCTAGTGGGACAGAAGCTTGTTTCATGAACAAACGCTACTAACACTGCCATCGATTCTACTGTTAAACATTGCATTATCATCAGGTTCGCTTGTGCCTTATTTTTCTCCCTTTTTTTTAAGCTGCGGTATTTCAGTTGTTTTCTTCATTCAATCTTTGACTCTCTCTCTCTGTGGTTAACTAGTCAATCTTCTCTTTGTATCTGGCCTTCAATAGCATTATGTATTGAGATAATAAATTATTCATGATGCTAGAAATTTAGGAATAGTCAAGCCTCCTATTAGGACAGAGGGAATACCTCTATTACTTGCATTTCTATTGCACATGTACCTTGAATTTTGTTTTATTTAATTCTCCCTAAAACTTGAAGAGACCTAATCCTTCTTCCCTGTTGATTAGCTTTTCACGAGTTGGACTTTTAATAAAAGAAATAAAGATCACTAAAAGAAAAGAATCCAAGATCTTTCTTTTTTCTTTTGTGTAATAACAGACAATTTACAAATCTGTCAGAGACCTAAGAGTTTCTAATCTTTGTATAAAGTTCAACTGGAGTGTTACTTCTGTTTGCATCTTTTTCTTTCTTTCTGATTTTATGGTTCTTCAATCCACAATCATTGGCTTTTTATTGCTCACTAGAAATGACCTTGTCTTTGCTCTTATTCATGTCAGGCAACACTGCTTCTGACATTTAAGCATTTCCACCTGAACAATCAGAAAAGAGATCGAAGCCTATTAGGAGGAGGACGTTCACATCAATGCCAATGCTCCAACTCCTAGACATGTATTCAAATAACTGATCAGGAACCTGTGGACTTTGAGGATGATGCTGAGAAGCTAATTCAGTTACGGACTAGAGAAACAGTGGATCTGGATATTAGATCTATTGTTGGCATGCCTGGTCTAGGGAAGACAACTTTGACCACAAAAAATATTCAAAGATCCTTATATTGGTTTGTCACTTTGACATTTGAGCATGGTGACTCTTTCACAAACATATAATCTGAGAGAGCTGTTATTGACATCTTTGGGCAAGTCACAGGTGTGAAGCACCACATGCATCCCAGTGATGGTATGGCCGATATGTTGCGCAAATGTTTGATAGGCAAAAGATATCTCATTTTGTTGGATGATAAATGGGAAACCGAAGCATGGAGTTAGTTAAGATTGCATCTTCCAGTTGGTGGAAACGGAAGCAGAGTTATCGACTTAAACAAGTGGCAGATCATGCAATATAATGATCCATATTTTCTTGGATTCCTGACTTACCTATGTTGCTCGGACTCTTCAAAAATATCAATGGGCATTGTCGGATTCTCCAAAGTTAGTGTATTTTCGGTGAATGCGACACAAGTGCAACATGGAAAATGAAGATTCTGTGAAATTTGGCTGATTATGGATGAGAGTTTGACATTGTTGCTGAAGTAACTGAAAAGGAAACTTGTTCCCTGAACTCCAGGTGCTGGAATACA
Organism: Solanum rostratum; assembly: GCA_029948455.1. Lineage (NCBI taxonomy): Eukaryota > Viridiplantae > Streptophyta > Magnoliopsida > Solanales > Solanaceae > Solanum > Solanum rostratum. Next base: position 10,420,206 of record CM057046.1, read on the forward strand.
AGTTAATTTGAAGATGTCTTGGGTTTGTCAGTGTAGTGATGAAATTTTTTCCTAAAGTGTACTATCCTTCGTTCTTTAACTAAATAACGTAACATTCAACTAAGTACATCATTTAAATTTATTATAGCTGATAAGGTCTATATACATCCTACCTTCTTTATATTTCATTTGTAGAATACCACTAAATATGTTATTGTTATTCAATTTATATATGTAAATTACAAAAATATCGGAACTAAAACCAGGTCATTAATTTTATTGGAACAGCTGGAAAACACAATTTATGGTATCTTGGTTAAAACTATAGGTTGTAAGTACCCTCTCTGTTGCTCCTACCTGTTCACTATAATAAAATGTATGTCTATTTTTAATTTTCAGTGAAATAGAAGGAAAAGTTATGAGAATAGGCGCTTTAAGATTATTAATTACAAGATTTTTTTTATTTATCAAAATAACAAATAATTTACTAAAGTATACCATAAATATACCGACTACATTGTACTTTTTTTTTTAAATTTTCTTAAATAATGTTAAATCACATTGGTCCTTTCCCAATTTGACTACATTTAATTTGATTTTCCATCCACTTTTGCAGACACCACAACCTTTTGCACGTCTCCCGATCTTTTCCTTTCATCTTTTACTTTATTTGAAGGAAAACTTCTTTCATTGTTGTTTCTTCATGGTGCAAAAGCACCAATTTTCCTTCCAACATTCAAAGAAGTTTGTCTATATTCAAGGTAAAACCAACGAAACCCTTATTTTTTTAAATTTTTTTCTTGTATTCAAACAAAAGATTGTTTCAGTGATTGTATATGTTATTATTAGGTTTTTATCTACCTGTAATAAGTTTCATTTTTTTTTAAAAAAAAATTCGTTTATATGTAGTGTAGATTTCACAAAAGTAAAGAATGAATAACTATGAAGGGTATACCTATTAGGAAAAGCCCAAGGCTCCAAAGTAATGTTATTTCCGTTGAGAGCACTCCACGTTGTTGCTCTAGACCTAGCTTTGAGTTGAAAATGCTTACACGCCATCACCACAAAAAAATGACGACGAGAATGGTGTTAATAAGGAGAAGGAACAATGCAACAATATTAGTTCTAGCAAGAGTAAGGTTAATGTAAGTTCGAAAAGGAAGGGTAAGGAGCATATGCATGAGAGTAGTGTGGATCAATCTATGATTGTTAATTATACTGTACAATGGTAGTCTTGACGGTATTCAACATGATGAATGTTATTCCCCTTTTTGGGTATTCAGATTACTTTTTACAATGCACATTCATATTCAACATACTGGATGTTCCTTTTTTTTTTTTGGTGCAACAATAGTTTGTTCTTCATGGTTAGATCTTTGCTTAAAATATAATGTGTTAGTTTTCTTATTGGTGCACAATTAGTTTGGTACTGAAGGTTAGATTTTTGGTAAAAATATTGATGTCTGGGTTGGTTTTATTTTTATGTGGTTGTTAATCATAGTACATAATGGTATTCAGGATGGTTTTTCGGATGGTGAATGTTCTGTCTTTATATTGTTATAATGTATTCCTTGACAACTTGGTACATAATAATACATAATTTGATCTTTATTCGGACTATATTTTTGGATATTAAAATTGTTTTACCATTTGGTGTTACCACTACTTTTTTTGTTCTAGTATGTTTTCCACACCACTCATGTGGAATTTGTTTTATGATTTGGTATGCATGTAGTATTTTTTTTTAATTTCTTTTTCTTTTGGAATTTTTAGGGGATATCTGATTCGGTGTTAACTAATGTACGCTTGTTTATGTAAATTTTGACCTTCCACTACTGGATTAATTAAAGTGTTGCTGATTACATCTGGTTCTTAATCCTCCTCATCAAAATCCACCAATACTACGCCACTCACGGCCAATCCCATCTCCAGTGATGTTATTGTTTGTGGCAATATTATTTGATCATTTGGCTCGTACGATATTGTCTTCACATCTCTATCGATATATGCAACATATAATGAATATTTAAAAAGAAATCTGGGTTGAATCTTCTCTGATCCAAATAGGATTTTATCCCCATGTCACTGTGGACTTTCAATGGCGGTGAATGAACATTCATTCACGACATATTGCATTACCAACTCGACGTATGTCGTATCCAACCCTATTTGAGAAGCAATGATTCTAACCAAACCATCATAATTTGATGACGTATCATATAACACTCCTTCCATCTTATAATCTACATTGTGTAACACATCAAGAATTTACCAAAATAAACATTAAAATTTGAGCATCAACACACTAATGTGTCACATAATTACAACACCATAAAAAATACCAAACTGAAACCATTTGTTAATGCTACCATTATGTACACCAACTTAATCGCACCATTGTTGAATCAAATAAATTGATTTGATTGCTATTGGTAAAGAAAAAACGTTTTTAAATATATATTAAAAAAAATTAAAACAATCTACATTTTAGCTTAGATGTATCATAATTAACGTCTGATTAAAAATCTATTTATAAGAAATTTGTTAAATACATCACCAATTATTTACTTGTCTTCAAATAATTAAGTTAGCAAAGGTTTTATTTTTGGTGTTAGGAATCATCCACACCTATTAATGCATTTGATAAGAATTTCCTTTCTTTAATAGGAAAAAGTCGGTAGGGCCATGTAATTTTGTATATAAAAATGTATAGTTATATTTTTTACGCTAGTAGAAAGAGATAATTTATCACTTTACACTTATCTTAATATTAATTATTTTCAATGAAATTAGGGGTGATTTAATCAAAATATGATTTATTTATTATTTCTTGAAGAAAGTGTCAAGTCAAATATGGATAAATAAACGTGGAACTAAAGAATATTGCTCTCTCCGTTCACTATTAGATGTCAAAGTTTTCCTAATTTAGTTTTCATTTTTAATTGTCATTTTGGAGAAAGAGTTACAGACAGAGTTCGAAAAGGTCAAATCTTTGATGATTCCATCATCTATGATTGAGTTGCGAAAACTTCTGGATAGGTATTCTACATCTGAACCGAATTCTTTCTGGTTAAAGAATCTTTTTCTAGTTGCTCTGGAACAATTAGGAGGTTCTCTAGAAAAAATACGGGGTTCTGCTTCTGGCGGCAACATGCTTGGTCCCGCTTATGGGGTCAAATCAATACGTTCTAAGAAGAAAGATTGGAATATCAATCTCATCGAGATCATCGATCTCATACCAAATCCCATCAATCGAATCACTTTTTCGAGAAATACGAGACATCTAAGTCATACAAGTAAAGAGATCTATTCATTGATAAGAAAAAGAAAAAACGTGAACGGGGATTGGATTGATGAGAAAATCGAATCCTGTTTGCAGAACAATTTTTCTTTACCTATTTTACCCTCAATTTACTTAAAAAGTTAATGTTTTCGAAAAATGTAGAATTTCTTGAAAATGTTCAACGATCAATTCTTCTTTAGATCACCTAGGCAATATTTCTTGAAAAAACATAATAATCAATAAACACTTCCACTTGTCATTGTATTAATAACATTAAACGTTTTAGAATTTGAATTATAACTTTAATGACTATTTTTATCAATTAATAGGGGGTAAAATGGTAATCTCACCATACTTATCATTGTTTACTTAATAGATGTGCCAAAGTAAAATTTGATATGTAATAGTGAACGGAGAAAAATTAAAAGAGGATGTCAACAAGAAACAAGCCTTGAATATAGAAACAAATAAAATAATTCAATTAAAACAAAAAAACAACTATATCACATGCTGGTTCACAAATAAAGGGAGGATCTATAAATTATGGCCTTTGAAATCTAAGAAATATGCAATAATTTTTTTTACTAAAGTATCTCTTACTGTAGTAATTATTCAACTCATATAAATTCTCCTTCTACATTGTTGTGCTTGTCTTTATGTACTTAGACCTTCGTATATATGTGATTATACATGCATATATTGTATGGACATATGGAAAAAATATCGTTCTCAACGTTGACGTGATATTAATAATCAAATTCTTGATAAGCAATGAATTACACACTAAAATGTGTAATTTTACATATGTATGCGAGAATATGCATAACATTTACACATGTTTTGACTTTTAAAAGGCTGAACTAATGAACTTTTCTATCTCTCCGTCCCAAATTAATTGAATTTATGAATTTTTTTAATGTTTAAATATTTGAATTGTTCAAAGTTCAAGGTGAATATTTGAAACTTTTTTTATATTTGTCTTTTCATTTATTGAACTTTTATATTTTTACGAGATAGATTACACCACATATTTATGATTTTACAAAAGACAGTAGTGGAAGTCTGATGTAAATTTTGTCTTTGAAATTTTTCTTCTTAATATGTGTGGATTAATTATTTCATAAATTCAATTAAAATGGAACAAAAGAAGTATTGCTTTGTGATTGCTGAATACGTAACATGTTGTACCTTTTTGTATAACAGTGTGAAAAAATCAATCTTTCCGCAAGATTTAAGAATTTCGTTTGTGGTTTTAGTATTTTTATTCCTATATTACTAAAATATTGTTTGGAAAAAACCTGAAGATAATTGAATAATTAACCTTATATTCAAAATGAGCGAGTAATAGCTAGTCATCACGACGTTGCCATTGTTTATCTAGTTTAGTTCAAACACCTTTATCAAAAATGCTATGAGTAATCTTTTTAAGATAGTTTTCAAGATGAACAAATGCAAGTCCTTAAAAAAGAAAGTACAATAAAGACGAATATAAAAAGAATATAATGTACACAGAAGTCATCAACTAACAAAAATAACACTGCAAATCTCAATAATGTTGCAAAGGCAACAGCTACAATAACACGACAAGTACGACAAGTTCAAGGGTTAATCCCCACGTCTTCCCATCTTTATGTCAACCTTAACCTGAAGTTGTATCGTCTTTTGGAATCTTTATTTCCTCAGTGCTTCAGTACCCACTTCTGCACACTCACTCCATCAAGTTTTGCCATTGATGGATTTCAAGCTCCTCTCTTTTCTCATCTTCCACTACTTCCTAACCAATTCATCTATCTATGCATCTCTTCCACTCCCTAAAGAAGCTCTCCCCACCAAATCCGGCTACCTCACCGTCAATCCCACCACCCGCTCCGCCATTTTCTACACATTCTACGAAGCTAGAAATCTCACCACACCTCTCTCTCAAACCCCAATTCTTATTTGGCTTCAAGGCGGACCTGGATGTTCCTCTATGCTCGGAAACTTCTACGAGTTAGGCCCTTGGCGTGTCTCATCTTCTCACAGGCAAAACGTCGAACACGTGGCGCTCAATCCTAATCCTGGATCTTGGAATCGGATTTTTGGCCTCCTGTTCCTTGACAACCCCATTGGTGTTGGATTTAGCATTGCTGCAACACACGAAGAAATCCCGAGGAACCAGAAAGACGTAGCGAAGCACCTGTATATCGCGATCAGGAAGTTTATCGAGCTGAATGAATCATTCAAGGATCGACCTATTTACATTACGGGTGAAAGTTATGCTGGCAAATATGTACCAGCAATTGGATATCAAGTGTTGAAGAAAAATGCCCTGTTGCCTGTTGGTAGTAAAGTGAATTTGGTTGGAGTTGTTGTTGGCAACGGACTAACTGATCCGATAAGCCAAGTAGCTACTCATGCTGCCAATGCCTATTACTTTGGATTGATAAATGACAAACAAAGGAATCAATTAGAGTCGCTTCAAGAAAAGGCGATTTCATTGGCAAAGAGTGGTAATTGGAGCGAAGCAACAAATGCTAGAAGTGATGTCTTGAACACATTACAAAAGATGACTGAAATGCCAACTTTGTATAACATTAGAAGGCATAAACCATACCAAAATCATTTGGTAGCTGAGTTTTTGAACAATGTTGAGGTTAAAAAGGCGTTAGGAGTGAACGAAACTATTGTTTTTGAGGTGTGTAGTAAGACGGTGAGGGAAGCATTACACGAGGATTTGATGAAGAGTGTGAAGTATATGGTGGAGTTTCTCGTCAAGAATACTAAGGTTTTGTTGTATGAAGGTCAGTTGGATTTGAGAGTTGGCTTAGTGTCAACCGAGGCGTGGGTGAAGAGAATGAAGTGGGAGGGAATCGACAAGTTCTTGGAAGCAGATAGGAAAGTTTGGAGAGTTAACGGTGAGCTAGCAGGGTATGTGCAGAAATGGAGGAACTTAAGCCATGCTGTGGTGTTGGATGCTGGGCATTTGGTTCCACATGATCAACCATTGAATTCTCAGGCCATGATTGAAGATTGGGTTCTTGAAAGGGGAGTTTTTGCAAGTGATCAAATTGAAAACTTGTCCACCAATTTGTCTAGTGTACTTTAGGGGACTATGTTGCTCGTCACTGTTTGCGTGTCGAAGCCTCCGAAGTAGTGCATTTTTAGAGGGTCCGAAACGTGTGCAGCTGCAATTTTTGGAGAGCTGTAGGATCTAGTAATGTACTTGTTGTTGTAACTTTGTACGTGATCATAGTATATGTTGCTATGTTCCTCCTTCAATGAGTTGTTTAAAGCTCTTTTCTATTTTTTCATTATTCCTCTATTTTATTCTCACGAGTTTATCGGAAATCTCTTTACCTCTAAGGTAGTTTAAGGTTTGCGTATCCTGTACCTTTTTTTCAAACTCCACTTTGTGTGACTACACTGGATATGTTATTATTCTTCTTGTTGTCTATTTTATTCTCATGATCGTATTCTTGTTTAATGTAATTACAATTACAAAATCATTGTTTATTGTAACTACAATTACATTCTTAATTATATTTGAGTAGAAATATTTAGAGAAAAATCCTTAACTAATAGGAATACTATTATATGGATCTTTTCAACCAGTTCGTGAAAAAGTAGGGAAAACTATTATAATGTGACTAGAATATCTGTCTCGTGTAATTTGACTAGTTCTTGAATTGTGATTTTTGAAACTTGAAATTGTGTTTGAAGTTTGAACATGCATTTTACTTGGAAATTTGTGATGTTTTGTAAGTTAAAGTTAGAATACTGGCTATGAATATTATTAATTATAGGCCGGAAACCAAAATAATCATATTTAATGATACATTAAGGACTATTTCCGTCAAATTTATACCTTAAAGAACCAAATGAAACTGCTATTTTGATTATTTTGTCTTTAATAGGCTCTGGGTAAATTTGCCAAACCTGATCCGTTTATCTTCGCCCACCCACCCAATAATCCATGACCCGACCCATATCATGCTCCCCGAAACAGAAGATATTTAAGTAATTGGAGATAACAACTGGTAAATGTGCTCCACTTTGAGCCACTCAACTCTCAATTTCTCAAATTACTCAGTATTTCTTCTCTCATTCATTGGAAAATTACTCTCAGCTCACCCTAAAACCTTAACAATGGCTTCCACAGGTGGCCTTTTGTGCAAAAGTAGAGCTTCTTCTTTGATCAGTATCTCTTCTTTTCCTTTGATGGAGCCCAGAATCAGACCAGGTGAGTCATTCTCATTTTCCAGAATTCCTCTAATTCAAAAAAGTAAGAAGATGACATGAATAGTTAATACAGAGGCCGGAATTAGAATTTGAAGTTTATTGGTTCTGAACATACCACATATTACATAGATAGTTTTAGTTATTGAGTTCTCCCATCTTCCCTTTTAGTTGTCGTGATAAGATTTTGAACAACCCTAAGAAAAAGTTACTAATTAGAAGGATAGTTTGACTAATATATCTCTTTATGTGCCTCTAATGTTTAGGACAGTTGAAAAAAATTGATTCATTATTATTTTGGAACAAGTATTTTTTGTATACATGATGACTAAAAAGGAATCAAGGGTACTTCCTTTGTTCACTTTTAGTCGTGCACTATACTAAAAATAGATTTTTGCGGTTACTTGTTAGTCTTAGCATGTCTAGAGAAAAATATAGTTTTTTAACCATGTTTTACGACTCAACATTAATTACTTATTCCTCATATTATTTCTCAATTTTCTCAAGACCTAAAGACTATATATCAATTAATATGCATCTTATGGTAAAATACTTATATTAATCATTGTTTCTTATTGAATGTGCAAAATCCAAAATGGATAACTAATAGTGAAAGGAAGTTTTATTACGAATGTGGACCTAAACATGAGTTACTGAATTGCTCCAAACTCTGTAGCTGATACTTTAGCACTGTCCCTGTGTGAATATCTATATATTGGCTTTTCCATTTACATTGATATACTCCTTCCATCTCAATTTATGCAACACATTTTGACTTGACATAAAATTTAAGGAAAAAAATGAATATTTTGAAAATTGTGGTCTACAGACCTTACACATTCATTTGGTAAAAAGAAACTTTTAAAGTTAAATTATTTTTAATTATGAAACAGTAGTTAAATTATTTTTAATTATGAAAAAGTGACATTCTTTTTGGGATAATACCAAAAAAGGAGAGCATCCCACACAAATCAGGAAGAAGGGAGTATTTAACAAATGTCACTCAATCAATCAGCTGCGGCTCAATCCCAAACTAGTTGATGTCAACTATACAAATTCTGCTACGTTTAAAATATACTATTTTTTTTATTGGTTTTGAACTTAACCAAAAATTAACTTCTTTTATGGATTTGGACCAACTATGCTTTGGGAAATTCAAAAGGTTAAATGATCAAAATAAAGTTTGGTTACTTTTGCTATACTCTGTATTGTTTTACATGCAAAAAAGCCTTATAATATCTCATTTGCAATCTTGTAGAATCAGTAGCTATTGTTGTAGGACTGAGAGATAATTTATAATCATAATCCAAGATTGCTCCTTTCCTTTCCGAAGAGAATGGTATAGTGAAAAAGAAGGTTTTGCCTTTAAGGTAACATCTTTGTGATAAAGAATGGGAGGGGAGATTCTTTAAATATCTCAAATCCAATGTGTCTTATTTGTTAGCTTCAAATCCAATTAGTGCACCGGGCTTGCCTTTTTATTATATGAAATTAGAGCTGGTTCCAAATAGGCTGGTGAATTCGTCCATTGAAATTATAGTTGTAGGTGATCATATACCTATAAAGAGTGTACATCAAAATTTGATCAATGCAAAATAGTTTATCTCAAGAATGTGAGTGTTTCCAACCAATTCACGTTAAACAAATTTCTTATATGCTTCTTGCATTTGGTTAATGTTTGCCATATGATATTCAATTTTAACTAGTGTTGAAGATCTGATGGAGTTATGGAGGAATCTTTCATGTTCAACTTTGAAAGTCAAGTTTCAATTGGTTGATTAAGAAATTGTCTGTTATACGTTTGTCTGACTTGCAGAAATAACTTGCTCTCAGAGACATCTCAGAGTCGGAACTTCCCCTTTCCTGAGGAATGTATCCTACAACATGGGCGTGAAGAAAGTTCCATGTATGATCACCAGAGCCAGCTCAGAACCGAGGGGCAGTAGTGATGGAGCTCTTGGCCAGAATAAGGCATGTTCTATGTTTGCATTCTCTTTTATGAATTATGCATATCCTTGTTTTTTTTTTTAATTCTCTCATCATCAGTTTGGAGAAACTTCACTCTCTTTTCCTTATTACTCCTTTAGTGATGAAGAAACTTCTACTGTTATTATTTCACAATGTCCTCTTCTTTAAATTATCATTTAGAGCTAGAGCAAGTTCTTCATCTCAGAGAGGAGTTGTTGCTTATTCTATTGTTATGAGAAAAGAACGATACATGCGAGCTTTTATTTGTCTTGGAGTGTGGAGCTTTTGTTTACCATCAAATTGCTTTAGTTTGTCTAATACACTGAATCCAAATACTTCTTTTCCAATGTCTTGATTATGCTTTTGAGTTTTGGGACTGTTGTTAACTGCTGTTTTGAAGTATGTCCTCTTTCATGTTTGGCCATTTCAATGATTTGATGCTGATGCAGACACCATTTGGATATACGAGAAAGGATGTTCTATTGATCGGAGTTGGAGTTACCCTTCTAGGGGTTGGCTTAAAGAGTGGATTGGAGGTACTTTGATCTTTTGTTTACAGCTTCACTGTCTTTTTCTCTCATATACTTTCCATGTTTTCCTTATGTTCCGTTTCGATATATGCTTGTCTGTAATTTTTTGGTCCATATATCTTATGCAGTTCTTGGGATTTGACCCTTTACAAGCTGGAAATGTAGTACAATTAGTCCTTGTGTTGGGTCTAACAGTTGGATGGATCTCTACATACATCTTCCGAGTTTCAAACAAGGAAATGACATATGCTCAACAATTGCGAGACTATGAAAGCAAAGTCATGGAGGTACAGTATTGTGATTAGCATTCAATTAATCAGTTTGTTTCACTAATTCTTCAGAATGACATGTCTTCTATTTGCTGCACAGAATTTTAAGAACCATACTCATCAGATGCACAATGATTAAAAGTTACAGTGATCCCTCCTAAGCTCTACGTAGTTAGCAAATGTCACACAAACTTTAACCATATATATCTTTGTTTATTTTCTTCTATCTACTTTTTAATTCAAAAAATAAACGTTGCTGAATAATTCATTAATCAATTTACTAGTCTTGCAACTGTTATCCTCTTTTGTTTTGTGAATACAGTTCAATGATTTTTAGTATTTCCAAAAGGGGGTCGAGTTATGAGTTCATAATAGAGGGACATTTACCTGATGTAGCATTTCAACGTTCTACCAAATTGATTCATTCTTGAACTCTTGCTAATTTTTCAGCTGCTAAAGAACATCCTTAATTAGATTGTATCATGATAAGGAAAAACAGAACTGCATTTTCTGAATCTAGGTTTCTATTGCTAGTCACAAAGGTGAAGCTTGCCATATAGTTTTCATGCCAAGCTGGATACCATCTCTAGCTTAAGATATTATTTCCAGGGCTTAAAATTGTGTCTCCAGCCTCTTTTATGCATATTGAATAATTTGAAATCAGGTTTACCTGAGAGTAGTTCATCATAGAGAGATTATTTCCATCATTCTGATATTTCGTCACAAGATTTTTCTGTAACTGTTCTATGGGATTAATCTTATATTTGCCTGACTTGCAGAAACGGTTAGAGAGCTTAACAGAAGCAGAGTTACAAGTATTGCTTGAGCAGGTTGAAGAAGAGAAGACCCGCCTGACTAGTGGTGAAGAGGTCAAATAGATATCGTTTTCCTCATGCCTATATACCGTTGGATCTTGTTATCCATGGAAAATGGTCTAGACGATAAGTCTGTCTGTACAATAGTCAATATATGTTTGCATAACATCTGATGATCATATCCAACTTGATAAAACAATTCTGGAATGAAAAAGGTTTCCCTAGGTGGGGAATTCATGTTCTGTAAATTGTTTAGGATTTTATAGAAATACATGATATACAAACTATTATTTATCGTTTGTGCATTCATACCATTACTATTCAAGAAAGAACATAAATGTGATAAAACAATTTGTTGCCTGTGTATTGATTGTTATCTTTTCTATTCAAGCAAAAAGAATGGGAAGTGTGATAAAGCAACTATTTTGGAGACTATATGGTCATTTTGTATTTCCACCTTGGACATGTAGTGCTTAGATGTATTCTGATAAATAATGGATCTTGGGTTTGAACTAAACCTCAAAAGATAGCTCATGTCTTGAGAATTTTTCTAGATCATAACCTCAACCAATGTGAGAAACTTAAGATTTCCTTCCCTGACGAGCCAAGGACTAGACAACTGGTGCATGGACAATATAACATGGGAGCTGCTAACATTGGGTAAACCGAGAATATAGATGGTTAGACTCTGATACCAATTGAAGGAAATGATATTCAAATTTAATTCAACCTCAAAAGTTAGTTCACGAGATGAAGGATTGTTAAAAATCATTTAAGGAGACCACAAATCATTCAATTAACTGATGTGGCAGACTAGCACATTGTTGTACTTATGATAGAAGCCTTACACATTCTATACAACTAAGAAGTTCTTGGAATAATATTCCATTTGCAGCTATGTGCATGTTAAAAGTGTGGATTTACCAATCTTGTTCACCAGTGGAAGTATTTCAGCTTCCCTAATAACACATGGATGATAGATTTAGAAGGTTTTTGTTGAAACGTGGATACTACAACAACATACTCAATGTAATCTCACAAAGTGTGAAATGTGCATAAGGAAAAAAATTGGAATTCATTTCACATAATCATGGAACACTTGGAAAAGAATCTTAGAGTTGAAATCATTAGTGAAACGAATGTGTGTACACTTCAAATACTTTATACTTTCCTCTCTATGTACAGAACTTGATCCCTTTCGGTTTTCTTTTCTGGTATATTCACGAATCATCGCTAGAGTCAGAAGAAGAACTGCTCTTGGAAATGTCTGATAAGAAATTAGCAGGCAATTTTGGGAACCTGACAGCTCTACTATTTTCCATTCCTGGTGATGATGATCCTCCAACAGCTACAAGGGGTTTCTTTTTCTGCATGTTTCTTGTAATCTCTACACAAACTTTATCAACCATTTCTAGGAAATCTTTAACAATGGCAAATAGTTGAAGTGGCTGCCACCCTTTATCATCTGAAGCTCCTGCTTGATAATAATCTGTTGTTTTCTTTACAAGTTCCATTACTCTATCTTGTTCTTCTCTCACTGTTTTGATTTCTTTTTCAGCAGCATCCAGAAATTTTTTCATCTCTTTCCCGAATAATCCTTTAACACTGTCGTGTTGTGTCAAATGCGTCCTGATTTCAGATATCTGAGCTGTTAGCATCGAGCACGTCTTGGAGAGCAAATCATAATCTATTGCAGCTGCTTTCTTTACGTTACTAAATGCAGAACTTAGGCCACCCACAATTGGTAAGCCAAGCATCATGTATTCCTTCTCTGTCTCATCAATTTCATTAGTATTTTTTGAGGTCGGAATGGTGCTGCTCCCAGTAGTCTGGCTATTGCTACGCCTCATACTTTGATTGCGATTGAGAACACAACGTTTTCCTTCTGCCCTGACTACTTCTTGCACAACAAAGTGAAGCAATGTGGTCTTACCATCCACACTTTTCACATCAGAGAGTTTCCTTAGAGCCGTAAGTTTAAATGCCTGTGCATTTCCTCTTGACGTACCTGCATTCATTCTATTCCCTGCTTTCAGAATGGCTTCAAGAAGTTTCAAGAACAATCTTTGAGCTCTAAGCTCCTTGCAAGACAATTCCAGTGTTTGTAAGTACTCTTTGTGATGCTGAATTTCTGTGCCATAGTTTGACCTAAAAAGCATGGCATTAAAACGAGTAAAGGCGGATGGAACAGCTTTGAGTATGTGGAATAGGAAAGATTCAGCATCAGCTAGTCTGGTGGGATCTCCTTCAAATGCAAGAACGTCTTTTTCTTCTTCTTTTGTTGGGGTTATTCTGCATAGTTTCTCTAGAGTATCAACACTTAGACCTTGTCCATCAACAAGTGCATCGATAATCTCTTTACGAGTAACACCAAGGGACCTGAGTACAATTGCAATGTTTTGTGACTTCCTGGTTTCAAGAATGAATATCTGAGAAGGTGGACCTGATATATCTCCTTTTGGACTCAAAGATTTGGTTTCTCTTCCTGGGGACTTTTTATTTGTAGCAACACATCCAAATAGAGCCTCCATAAGATCTCCATCAAACCTACATGAAAGGTAAACAATGATTGAGTACAAATTATACATGTGGAATGCAAAAAAGAGAGTTGAAAAGATGTTTACTTGAAGGATCCACGGTCGAGTTTATCCCAGACCATTGAATGCTCAACATTAGCATTCAACTTATCCCAATGCAATGGCTTTAGTTTCACTTTATCCTTTCCACTTCCAGAAGTCCCTTCACTTGATGATGAAGGCAATCCACTAGGTGGTGGGGGTAGTGGAGGGCCTTTCCTTATTGTTGGTGGCGGTGGAGGTGGAGGACCAGGTGCCTTTGGAGTTGCTGTTACAGGCAATGCCGGTGCTGGTGGAGGAGCTGGAGGCAGAGCTCGTGATTCGGATTGACTTGAAGATTCTTGTTTCTCCATAGCCTTAAAAACAATCCCATCAGATGGACTTGGTTGTTTGTTTTCTAACTCTAACCAAGAAGGGCTTTGAGAAGTTGAAGATTTGCCTCTTAGCAGAGGCAATTCTTGAATTGGATGATCTGGTATCTTCCGTCCACCGGTTCCTCTACTGATCATTCTTTTCTCTTCTTCATCATCTCTTAATGCATTAACAAAGACCTTCTTCTTCTTGAAACTCTCTTTCCTCTGTTCTCCACTCTCCAGTTTCCTCCAATAAAGCACATCCAATCCATTTTCATCAACAATCACCCCTTTAAGATTTCCTTCAAATTTCAAGAATTGATCTTGAACAACCCCAGGGGTAGCACTAGCACTAGCACTAACACCACTAGTACCACCACCACCCCGTTGATCACCACCACCACCAATCGCGCCACCTTCTTGTTGCTGCCTCCTACGCCTAGAGTACCTAACCAAGAAGAAGAACAAAAGGGCAGATAAGACAAGAGTACTAGCAGCAGTCACACCAATAGCTGTTCCAACATCCTTCTTTGATGATGAGTCTGGTGTTGACACAGAAGGCGGCAACACAGGCGTGTCGGGTGGGAAAGTGGGGCCTGGTGGAAGTGGCGGAGGAGGCGTTGGCGGTGATCGTTGAACGGGTGGAATAGGAGGAGGTAGAAGATTTGGCAAAGGAAAGGGGTAGAAAGTTTCAACATTTTGTGATTGGCAAGTAGCTTTGGGAATTATTGAAAGAATGAAAACAATGAAGAAATAAAGAATCATAGAATTGACAGCCATCTTCTAAAGAGAGTTTTTTGAAATTGAGAAGATGTATTTTGCTTTATGTTGAGCATTGTTGTTGAAAGGCTCTCTTTCTTCAATTTGGTATATGGTTTTCTAGCTGACACTTTCAAAAGGGGAGTAGTTAATTTTCCCGGTATTTTAAGTTCTTAATAGGCGAAATATTGATCGAAATGACCAAATTACCCCTCACCTAAGCCAAATTTTATACACATACACACAATAAGTTGGTTGGTGGAGTCGAGATTTCAACTTTATAGGTTTTGGAATTTTAAAATGATGATTTCAACACGAGTATTTTATTTGAACAAAAGTTATTAAGTTCGATTAAACTTGTTTATAGATTTCTAAACCACATTCGCTCATCTAGATAGTTAGGACTTCGTTCATATGAATTCGTTATTTTTCACATATGTCATGAATATATATAAGATCGGGAAAACCATGGATATTGCTACTTTTGTTCATTTTACTTGTTCAAGTTGAATTTTATACTTCCTTTAGAGGTTGGTTGGTTACTTTGGTATGCAGAATAAGGGAGGATATCTCGAGATTAACTTTGGGATAAAAATAAGAAATAAAATTGATGTTGGTGTTCAACCACAATACCTGTATTAAATGTTTAGCCTTAAAAATTGTGACACGATCTACATAATGCTAAGAAGAGTAACCGAACCTGATGAGGAAATTATATACGACAAGTGAAAATTAAAAAAAATTATATTTTTAATATAATGTACAAGTAAAAATACCTGAAACTTTGATTCCTTATATTCTCGATGAATTTAAAATGTTAGAACTCATATAATTTTAAATCGCGAATATAATATTTGTGTACTTAACCGGACATATAGTTGGTAAAGTAGCTGAAATCGTTTACTTTTTCAGGGCCCTATATTTCTATTAGTAAATTAGCCAAAATGTTGAAAAAGTCTTTGCATTTGCTGGCTTTTTCCTTTAATTTTGACCATATTTTAAACATTAGAGTTATATATATGCAATTATTTTATTTTTGTTATATTTAATTTTTCAACAATTAATTATTAATAATAATGACATCTCATAGTAATAAAAAGTCAGAAGGAAGACTCTATCGATACAAATTAACTTGCCAACAAATTTGAAAATGGTATGTTACGTACTTTCACATAACCCAAAATAAAAAAAAATTATTTTGTTATGATAGAAGGACCTTTGTTGCATTTATTTATCACTATTCGCTTTCCACTTTAGTCGGTTTTTTTTTTCATAGTATCTTCTGCTTATAGGGCTTGATATTTTTGAGACGAGGGTCTTCCGGAAACACCCCTTCTATCTCTATGAGATAGTGGTAAGGTCTGCGTACATTTTACTCTCGTCAGATCTCACTTGTGAGATTCTACTGGGAATTATGTTGTTGTTGTTGTAAGGAGTTTTGAAACAAACAAACAAATAACTAGTGACGAGGGTCTTCCGGAAATAGCCTTTCTATCTCTGAGGTAGTGGTAAGGCCTGCGTATATTTTACCCTCGTTAGACCTCACTTGTGAGATTATACTGGGTATGATGTTATTGTTGTTGTTGTTGAAAGGAGCTTTGAAACAAACAAACAAATAACTAGTGGCTTAATTAATTTAATCATTAATTAAAGTTGGGTTAAAAGATTATTAAAGTGAAAAGAATTGAATTGGCAAAATAATTATTTCTTTAATTGTGTGTGGCCAAAGGAGGACTTAGTTGACACATCATGGGGAAGTGGTTCACCAAAACATAATTTTTGTAATCTAGAAGGATCTAAGCAAATACATCTTTACTTAATCCTTTATAGGAAAGTAGTTGAAAAGAGACAACTAATCTTTATCTTATGATAATCATTTTTTAAAAAGTTTCTTTAAAGTATCTCATACTTGCTTAGAAAATAGTCTTGATTAATTTAAATTTGTATCATATACGATTTTATTAAAAAAATATATTTTTTTATCAAGATTTCTTTTATTATTAAAGTCTGAATTCAAGAACCTTTGAGTACGAAAGGAAAAGTTTTATTTATTCCATCACCTTTTTTATTAATCTTTTTTATTGGAATTATTTTAAAGTCAATGAAAACACCTGCTATATTTCTCTTGTGAACTTTTCAAGAAAAAATTTAGCTTTATTCAATAGTCAAAGATTGTATTGATTTCATCAATTTGGGGCAAGTTTGGAAAGTAGTCACTTATAGTAGCTCAGAAATTTATTGTGTTTGCTTGAATCTTAATTTTTAGGACCATTGCTTGTGTAGGTGGAAATTAATGAGCAAAAGACAAATAAATAAATAAATAAATAAATAAAAGACAACTGAGAAAAGTATTAAAAATATTTTTGAACTTGACGCAAGTTATTAATTTCATCATTGAACTATTGACAGTCTTATAAACACCTCTCTATTTGACTAACTAGACTAAAATACATCCCCCGATCTATCACAAATGTTAAAAACATCTCTCAACTTGACAATAATTTAGGGTGTATTTCAGTACTCTTGTTACAAGATCAAGGGCGTATTTAAGTTTAGTTAGTTAAGTAGAGAGGTATTTCTAACACTATCAATAGTTCAGGGATGAAACTAATAATTTGTATGAAGTTTAGAGATGTTTTTAATATTTTTCTCGTATGCAACTCAATGTGAAATTCTAATTTTTTTTTCTTATACATAATTATTTGATTTTATCTGGTGTACAATATTTAATTTTCTGCTTGATTAATTCGAGTTTGTGCACAATAAATTTTATTAAATGTGGATAATATTTTCTACTAGATGTTTTTTTAATTCCAAAAGCTCATATACATTAGTTTACAAAACAATAGAATTGGAAAAGATTTAACTATGATACATTAACCCCTTAATTGTTTTTTTTTTCAAGAAACATTAAGAAAGAAAAAATGAATTCTCTAACAGAATTTTAGCAATTTGTGTAAATGGACATTTATGGGTTTTTGAGACGAGGGTTTTCAGGAAACAACCTCTCTACTTCTATGAGGTAGTAGTAAGGTCTGCGTACATTCTATCCTCCCCAGACCCCACTTGTGAAATTCCACTGAATATGTTATTGTTAAACTCTAATCTATACAATTAAAGAAAGATGTGATTATCTCCAAATACATACAATTAAGTACTCATTCTAGAATTAATCCGAAAATAATTATCCCTTAATCCTCATATCAAACGTTCATGATGTTTATGAATATTTCTTATTTCAATGTTAGACAACTTCAATACCCTCACCCCCCCCCCCCCCCCCCAAAAAAAAATTATTGTTAAATTTGATGCCATACACGGACTACGTTAATGAGATAGTAGCCTTTTAATTACTTTAGGTCAATTTTTTTTCTACAAAATCTTAGACTAAATTGAAGACTTGGTGTATAAGTATTTGTTTTGAAGTTTATATAAAGTAATAATTAAGATTAGGTAATTACTCGGGGGGACCCATTCTTGGATGAATCAATTTCTAGATGTGTTATCTTTAAATATTATGACTGAGTCAGAATTTTTACGAAAAAATTTAAAATATAAAAGAAAAACATAAGAGAAAATTTATAAGATCAATATCTACCATATAGATACAAGGAGCAGCAAATTTGAGACACAATTACCCACATTAACTACCAAAAAAACTTTCGAAATTTGAACTAAAAATATTTAATTATTATATATTATCATTTATTCAGATGGTCAATTAAAATAAATAATAAGTCGAGTATTCAAATAAAATTTATGGTAAAATTTATAAAGTTGACTATGTATTAAGCCTAATCATAAACTTCTACTCAGCTTGTGGCACTATTCATGTCATAGTTACATACACGCACATGCTCAAGTTTAGTCAAATGGGAAAAGGCGTAAATTCTTCGTTGAAATTGTTTCAAAAAGTCAGCTACGCACTTAAATTATCAAGATGATCAATTATATATTTTTACTATTTAAAAATAAATTTAATATCACTTTGAGACATGTAATAACACTCTCACAATATGTGATATATTACATTCGTTGCCATATTAGCACTACATCAGTGCCATGTCTTTATATATATATATATATATATATATATATATATATATTCTTTTCTTTATTAATTTTCCATTGTTAACTATATTATTTGTAATTAATTATTCAAATTCTTTAATAATCATATCTTTTTCATCACTAAATTTCATCCACTTTATCTCTAATTTCAGCAGAAAATTATTTAGAATATATATCACAATTCTATTCATCTTCTCTGATGATTTAGAATATATATCACAATTCTCTTCATCTTCTCCGACGAAGAACAACCAACCCATCACCACACAAAGCCACTTCCACAATATCATTGTAATACCTTGAAAAATTCTAAGCTAAGATTTGGACCAATTTTCTTATGTGTATGAGATCATACCGAGTGATTCTAATTTGTATAAAGGTGGTAAGGTCGATTCCTTAGTGTGAGAATAGATTTGAGGTGAATTAAGGTCACAAGAATCCCTTATCACAAAGTTGAGTTGAGACCTTCCTCACAGATTGAGTTTCGATATGAATTTTTATAAAGATAAGTGATCCAATAACTCTTAAGTGAATATATGTCAAGGTCCTTTTCTAAGTAATTGAAGTGTATCGAATATGGTTTAGGGTCATAAGGAACATCAACCATCAAGCCAAGTTCAAAACATTTCTATCGGCTAAATTTTTCGCATTAGTTCATATAAGGGTCAATTTCAAATGGACATATCTCTCAGCACATAGGAAATTATGTTACCCGCGACTTATCAAACTAAAGGTCTTTGAGTCTTCTTTTCAACGCCATCGAGTTGCCATATTTTGAGTTTGGAGTAAAAGGTTATGATTATTTTACTGAAATATGTCTATACTAGGCAATCAGGCAAGCTGAGGGTCAATTCGATGACTCGCAGAATGGGTTTGGTGCATCACCAATGAGCTCGCTGAATGGACCTAAAAAGCTTCAGAAATTGTTATTTTAGGGAATCTGAAGCTCTTATTCAGCGATTTGCTAAATGGTTCGGTGGTAGGCCCTCCAAATTGTCGATTTGACTGACAAAACTTATTAACGAACCTTTTTTTTATTTTAATGATCTTCTTACATTTCCAAAAGGGTATATTTGACTTTTTTCCCTCAATTAACTTCCCTAAGCCTATTTGATAGCCTAATAACCTTCCCATGCACTCATAAACCTTAGATACATCAAAGTCACATGTTCTAAGTTCTCTCAAGGAAAAAGTTAGGGTCCCTCATCTTCAAGCCTCAATCCAAGAATTTAAGTTAGTGCTTTCTTTTCAGGTATGTGAGGCTAATGAGAATGTTGGATTAAGTTTGTTCACATGTCCTACATCTTCATTAAGTCAATTAGAGTTTTGAGGATTGAATTTCAAGCTTCCCATGATTTGAGTCTTTGAATTTTTTCGTGATTATATTGAGTTCTTGCATATAATGACATACTGTAATGTGTTTGTTGAGTAATCGAGATACATATTCAAGTCTTCATTCACATGGATCCTAATTGAGTATTGTGTTTGATGTATTTTATGCATTGATTGAGTTGGGAAGTATGATTTATGAATGTATTGAATAAGAATGAGTAGAGCATGAGTTGGGTCTGCAGAGTTTTTAATTACTATTATTAGTTAGCATGAGTATTTTAAGTATAAATGACTGTTTTGAAATAAAGTCTTGAGGAGTCCGAAAGAGTTGAAAACATGTTTTGAAAATGAAAGAGTTGATGATTGAGTAAGATTGGGTTTGATAAGAGTCCAATGAGACTAAATTAATGATTTGAATTAATCGAGTATATGAACATATTGAGTCTTCAAGAGAAGTATTGAGCATCGATTTGGGTAAGATAAATAACAATTTAAGCTCCATAAACTATATAGCCAGCGTAGGATAGAGGCTATGCTTCTTGTCCCAAAAGAAGACTTTGATAATTGATCTATTGAGGTTGATTGTCCCTTACCCTGGCAAAGTATAGCACAACAGTGACGATAAAAATGCAAACCATTGCATCATCATAAGCTCATAAGTGATGGTTGTCATTTAGAAAAAATTTCTGATAGTACATGACATGATTTGATTGAGTTGCATATTTGTAGACATTGAAGTTTAGTAGGACTCTAAAAAAACTAGTCCTATTTTAGTCAGGTTTCTTGGAGGCTATTCTACCCTAAACCCTAATTCATGCCTATATAAAGGGTATTATATTCCATTGAAAAGGCATCTAAAATATCCCATAAACCTAGGGATATTTATCAATAGATCAAAATATGGCTTAAGGAGGTCAAAATCATCCTCCATTCGAGAAATACGCCACTAACTGCCCTCGAATCATGGAGAAATCTAATGAGAGAAGAATCAAGGGAGAGACAGATTTGTACCCACATTGTTTATCAATAATATTCTTGTTTCTTCATATTTTATTTGTGATTGTAATTTATTTTCCATCACTTTAAAATTTGTTGCAAACAATATTATAGAGTCTATTTAAATCGTAGTTTTATTTTTTAAACTTGCATTGTTTTACTGAGTTGAGTTATCTTTCTAAGTTGAGTTCTTTAAGTTGCATATCTCTTTAGCCTGCTTTTCATCATTTCAGCTATTTTACATATCGTAGATTTCATGTATTGACGCCATGTTGGTGTTGCATCATTTCATGATGCAGATATAGGTGTTAGAGATGCTCAATCGCGCGCATCGTAGAAGATCATTCTACTTTCAAATTTTTGTGAATCCTCCTTGCATTCTGAGAAACTTTTATTACTTCACTTATGACTTTTAGAGTAGTTCTTTCAAGGTAGCCACAGACTTGTCATTGACACCTTCTTGATAGTTGGATAGGAACAGAGGCTTCACAGATAGTGATGTAGTAGAGTTGATGTTCTATTCTGAGACATGTTTCTGGGAAGTAAAGAAGATTTTGAAGTTTTATTTTTTAACTTTATTTTTTTTTTAATTTTCTTATCACGTCAGTTTTAAGAGTAGATAAATTCCCTTTTGAATATTAAAGTGTGTAATAGATCGTCATAATAGTTTAAACGTGTAACTAACTTTTTGAGATAAGTTCATTCTCTCTTTTCCCTTCGTCAGATACATAAAATCATGTAGTATCATCATTAATATATTATGGTAGTTGTGCTATATATAATTAGGATTAAAGTATATCATGCAAGTCATTTGAAGATATATGAAGCATTATATCAAAATAATTACCACCAAGCTACCTCGCCTTGCATATATCAAGCTATTAAACACATTTTTATAGTTGTAATATATACACCATACTCAAATATATTGAAGCACAAATTATATATACAATTGTGAAAGCATTTTTCTTGTTGGAATCTCTTGTTTTTTCTTTTCCAAAAAAAAGAATAGTTAATGGTTGCATAACATATAAGAATAGTAGATCATATTCAATGAAAACAAAAATATAAAAAATAATTAAAATCCATATTGTGGATTTCAACTACATATTCAACAACATTTGACTTCAGAGTATTTGACTATTACTAATATTAATATTGTTATAGCCATTACTCTCCATCCCTTTTTCTATTTTTGAGGTTTTTTCAGTTTTTTAATAAGAATGGGTGAGGATATTCTACCTAAATAGTAGACAGATGTAATAAATAAGAGAATACTAAAGATCCAAAATCGAATATCCGCTTAGAATAATAAAACAGATGGTATTTGTGAGAAGTGCAAAATCATATGCATGATTGGGACAACAAACATCCATCTTGTTCGTCTTTTGGATACCCGTATAACCATTGAAGGCTATTCATTATATTTTTCTATGGATGGCATAAACTTTTTCTTTCTATCTAGGAAAGAATAATTACTTTGACAGTTTAATTTTAACGATAACAATTATGTCGTTAATACAACAACAACAACAACAACAACAACAACAACAATATATTAGTATAAATTTACAAGTGAAACTGAAAAGAGTAATTCGTACACATATCTTATTAGTCATCCCTACATATAGAAGAATAGATAGACTATTTTCGAAAAGTTCATGATTCAAATAAGAAAACAACAAGTTGTTGACTTCTAAATAAGTCTAGAGATATGTATTATATGTCAAAATATGGTTTAAAAGTCTCGTTGACATTGACCAACATTACTTTGACAGTTCAATTTTAAGGATAACAATCATGTTGTCAATTTTATTTCAAAAAATTTCTTCAGATGGCTAATTATCAACTGGTAAAGTTGTTGTCATGTGACTAGGAAGTCACGTGACTAGGAAGTCACGTGTTCAAGCCTTAGAAGCAGTTTCTGGCAGAAATGCAAGGTAAAATTGCGTACAATAGGCCCTCGTGATTGGGCTCTTCCCTAAATTATGTGCATTGCAAGAGCTTTAGTGCACTGAACTTGCTCTTTTGCCTTTTTGGCAGATAAAATTAGGATGAAACGAGAGGACAGGTTGTTGAAGTCGTTGGCAAAAACAAGATAAACATATTTTACACAAAATTATGTGATGTTGGCTATAGAAAAAAGAAAAGAAAAATGAGGAATAATAATGATATATTTAATATAAATTCACAAGTGAAACTGAAAAGAGTAATACGTACACATACCTTATTAGTCATTCCTACATATAGAAGAATAAATAAATTATTTTCGAAAAATTCACAATTCAAATAAGAAAACAAATTTTTGACTTCCAAATAAGTCTAGAGATATGTATTATATGTCAAAATATATATGGTTTAAAAGTCTTGTTGGCATTGACCAACATTACATGTTTGTCCAAAAATAGATAAAAATAAATAATTTAGCAGTCTCATTTTCGTAGTTTTGGTATAGTTGTGTGGCTCTAATTTGTAGCATTACTTGATAAAATTACACGTACAAACATGACACGAATTTGTTTAGGAATGACAAAATTAAACCAAACTCGTTCAACTTGTTCATCTGTTGAAATTTGGGCATTTTATTAGTTCAACCCATTTCAACTCAACTCATTCAAAATTGGGTTGATATTCAACCCAAATTGACCCGAGAAAGATCTTATTAATATATTTTAAAAATACTTTTAAAAAATTGATATGTTTTATATAGTCAATGTCACGCCCCAAAGAGAGAGGAGGCGCGACTGGCACCCGATATCGTTATTGGTCGGGTAAGCCAAAAAATTTTGCTAGTGAACTAACTAGGGACCAGAAGAAAATCGGGCAACATAACATCTGAAAGACTAAGCCTGGACATTTTAGGTCATGACCTGGTCAATAGTAAATCACGTATATCAAGATAAGTAAACCCAAATGATAAAGTACTAGCTAGCCGACAAGGCTGCCACCATAGAGGTACAGGCACACACTATATATACATGTCAATCTTATGACTCGAGACTGAAAGACTCAAAAGGACCAACCCACAATAACATGTCCACAATAGCCTATACGAGAATCACTAACATTGTCGGGACAGGGCCCCGACATACCCAACTGTACAACAAAAAGTAAACACCCTGTGAAAGCTCCAGGAAGAGGTGGAGCTTACCAACTCATAGCTGAATGGGGCTCCTAGTGGAGGGGTAAATCAGAACCCCTACCTGAACTTGCACGCATGAAATAAAATGCAGCATCCCTAAGCAAAGGGACGTCAGTGCGAATAAACATGTACTGGTATGTAAGGCAGGAAGTAAAATCATAGATAACCGTAGCCTTAATGACCAATAAGCCACCACCTAGTGATAAAAAAAATGCATGGTATGCTCGAGTATCGCATGTCGTGAATACATATATATAAATGTAAATACATGACATACCCAACCAAATGCTAGCATTGGTGGTCCTTTCCAGTAGCTAATCGACATCATATCTGCCAAACTGTGGCCATCTGTACCATATACATATATATAGTTGGGCAAATAGGCCCCATACCTTCGATTATAGCTCGAAGTCCATGTATAACGTGCAATGTATGATATGAATGTTGAATGTACATAGTAAGCCATAGCAAGAATTTAGCCAATCTTGGCTCATCGGTACACTTATTCTCATAGCCTCTTAATCATTGTCATTCAGCCAATCTTGGCTCATTGGTACACTTATTCTCATATCACCATAATCTTTATCATTACATATACATATTGCTCGTAGGATCATACATGTCTTTTTAACAAGTTTGGGAATTTAACCTAACATTTAGGGTGAAGCCTTAACTTTGAAAATGTTCATAAAGGTGCTTTACATAATGATTATATTGGGTCCCATGTCAATTAGTAAAAGAATGTATTTAAATAGGATCAAGTGCCTTAGTAGTTTAGACAAGAGCATTTTACTTGAGAATATTGGAAACCAATGCGTTACTTGTTAAATTCTTCATTTATATTTTTGTACGGAAAAAGGACTGGTTTTGAATACTACATTCTCTTTGCTTTCTACATTTATTTTAATGGCATTACACCAAGAAGAGAAACACCTTGGACATATGAATAGGTTGCCAGGAAACCGACAAAATGATATATAGAAATTGAATGTCCAGTTTAAGCGAATGAATGGAATTTCAACCTAATACTATCGTGAATATAACTCAGCTGTAATTCCAATGCCTTTCACTGAAGGTCTTTCTAGCAATAGAATAGTAAGATATCGCATTTGGCGTTTTGGGAAACTTCTCGAATTTCGTGCTAAAAGGAGAGACGGAGCTTAGCCTTAACATACCTCTCCAACGAACATCCAATTGGCAAAAGTTTCTCACGAAAGTTGTTCCATACGTCCTAAGCTTCGCAACGACTATATATACGCTGCTTAAAGACACCTATAAACAGTCAAAAGTTCAGCATTAATGACCAGATTCGGCAAGGAACATTTACGCGAGGAAATGTCCGTAAAACGTCGTAAAAATGACCATAAAAGAGCTCCAGAATTATTACCTAAACATACCAGCTGCAAACCAACACTATCAGCACGAGCACCACTTTTTTACAGCCAAAAAACAGCTTCAAACACAGCTAATACGTGGAAAAAATAATTGCAAAGCGTAAGGCACGCATTTCTAGGCACGGGGACGAATTTTAACAGTAAAAATGCGAAAAACTTACCTAAATCACTTAGAGAACCCTTGGGAGCTTTATCTTCTGTTTTACACTGGTTTGGGATGAAAATGGCTTAATTTTGAGCTTTGAAGTGTCAAAATAGCCGACATTAAGTTGGGTCGACCCGACCCATGACCCAGTTTCCAGCTCGGGCAATCTCGGTAAAACGGTCATAACTCTTTATTCTGAGGTCGGTTTGATGCGCGGTTTTATGAGTTGCAAACTAGACTCATAGATCTTCAATTTGATAGGTCATGGACCTTCTAACTCCTTATAGTTTCGGAGATATGAGCTGATACATTTGACCCAAATTTAAGAAAGATTTCATAAAGAAACTTACAGTAACTTTGGTCAACCTTTATCTTGCAACTTTCTTGATTCCAAAACTTAATGTATGAACTTTGTGCTATTAAAATGGCTTAAAGAAATCCATTAGCAAATTATATACTTTTAGTCTCATCCGAAAAGTGAAACCTAATTTAAACCTTCTGAAAAGGTCGAGGTGTCACTCGGTTCATTTCTTTAATCCCGAATGTGCATTTAGGTTATTCCTTTGGCTTAAAACTTTAGGTCCTTGATATTACCACTTATTTGCAGCCTTATTATCCTTAGGTGCTAGCAAAAAATCACATGTGTCTTATATATTGCCACACTATTTAAATAATGGAAGACGAGAAACACGGGGTCTCACAGTCAAAATAAAGAAAAATATAATTTAATTAAGTACTAAAATATTAAAAAAGAAACGAATAAAGTAAATAAAACTTAGTAAAAGTTGGGTCAGTTTGGGTCTAGACCCACTATATAACCCCTCAACCCATTTTGATCCAAGCAAATTTGGGTTGGGTTGGGTTGGGTTTTGACCCGTTTATTGTCTTGACAAATTATAACCCACTCAAATTTGATTCAACTCGCCCAATTGTTACCCCTAACTTTGTCACATATTATAATGTTTTAGTCCTAACTATGGAAAAATTAAAAATTTAAAATTAAATTATTTGTAAACAAGGAGTCTGGCACATAATTGGAATGTGGAAGACACATTTTAAAGCTCCAAAATCGATGTATATACCCTTTATATCTTAACAATAAGAAATAATTTCAACATAGCTTATCTTATCTTACTAATCTCATCATAATTTATATTCAAACAAAATAGATTTTACCATTTTAAGGTTTCATAATCATGTTTTTTGGATCCATTAACTTAAATGGATCCTTCTTTAGAGGTGAGTTACCACTTCATAAAGTACATTTTGGGCTGATATGATGATGAAGCCCTAACGATATTAGAGAGGCAAGTGTTCAAAAGCCCAAAAAATGAAGTCCATTATGCTTCAATTCTAAAAAAGGCATTTTACACGAATCTCATACTTTTTGGAGCTAATTACAATTAATATAAACTTTTTTCAAAATTATCAAAAATCTCCTCTTTTTTATACAAAAAATGAAACCAGTCATACATGTCAAAAAGATAGAAGTATTAAGGGATTTTAATTATGATACATGGAGATGTAAGGGTTGTAATTTGTATTAATAAGTGTTACAGTTTTGTATAAAAATGCTCCATTCCAAAAGCCAAACTTGAGTAGAAATTAAGAACGGGCCATTTACATAAATAATATATCATATAACATTAATTACCAATTTTAACACATGTTTTGATTTTACCAAAAAAAATGATTATATTTTTTTACCCAAAAAATAAAAAAATAAAAACATCTTTCTCTTTCTTCCTTTCCTTCTCTTTCTCCTCCTCTTTTCTATTTTGTTGACCCTTTCCTTCCTCTTCCAGTTTCTCTTTCTTTCTCTCTTTTTTTCTTTTAAAAATATTATTTAATTATTTTAATTTAAAATTTAATTTTAAATTGAATATTACATAAATGATGCTCTTACTATTCTTTAAATTAGAAGATTTGTTTTATGTACATACATATATAATATATTGACACAATTTTAATATATTAACATATAAACTAATTTAAATAGTGTTTAAATATTTGAAATTCATATATAAATTTTTTTGACACCATCAATAAAAATAAATAAATAAAAACTACAATTGTAACGGATTTTGAATTCAATACTTCATATGTATTATAGACATTTTTAATGCACGCAGAGAATATAAGTAATATATTTTCAATATAATAATTATTTTAACATCATTATTAAGAGAAAATGATAAAAAGAATAACTATAATACGTTTTAAATTCAGTAAATTAAATGCAAAAGATGAATCTATAACTAAAATATTTTTAATAAAAGTGTGTTATGGGTGTTATATTTGAATATCAAATATATTCAGTACAATTTAATTATAAATATTATGTGTGAATTATAAATATTTCACTGTGATTTAATTAATTTTACATTATTAGAAAATGTATTATATTTTTTGAAATAATAATAATAATAATAATAATAATAATAATAATAATAATAATAATAATAATAATAAAAGTCATAAGAATGTATAATATTAAAGATGGGAGTTGAATGGGAGGGAGATGAGAAATTGGAATAGGAAGAGAGAGAAAAGGGGGAAACGAGAAAAAAGACGCCCAGAAAAGTGAAGAATAAAGAGAAAGAGAAGAAGAGGAAGAAAGAGAAGAGCAAAATAAAAAAGTACCCTAAAAAGGTTATATTTAATATATAATGTATTATTTATGTAAATACACAATTAAGAAAAATTACGTGATACAGTAAATTAAGCCCCTATATTTATAGAAAAAATGACACGAGTTCTACTAGTTTAAGGGCAAATTGCTTCTTTTCACGTGAGTTTTTAATATTACAGATCTTACCAGATTTCGGGCTTCGAATACATATATCTCACCGTCCAGATACATAGGATCAAAATTATGTGTAATTTGTTCTAGATACACTATATCCAAATAGATTCGCACGTATTTGACTCTCGCTCGCCTCTCTCCTATCTCACTCACCTCTCTTTGTATCTATATTTTCAAATGTATTTGATATCCTAGATACATGTATTTATTGTGACTCGCATATATCTGGATTACTCAGACTCTCATGCTTGTCTCTCTCTATGAATTTGTATTTCAGAGTGGGTTTGGTAGCACAAATATATGTATTTAAGTCTTCTGACTTGAAATCTGATATGAAATTGTTAATTAGTAAGATAATATGTAATGTTTTCAAACTAGAGCAAAATTAGTAAATATGGAAGAATGTATATGTAATTAGGTACTTTTTCCAAAGAAATAACATCAATTCAAAAAATTAAGCAAATTATGCGCAGATACATTTATTATCAACATGTATAAAGTTAAGCTAAGTTATTGTATATGTGATAATACACACTTATTAAACATATGTATTTATTTAGCTACAAAGCAGATACAATTATTACGCCTATAAATACAATATATTTCACTAAGTTAAAATCCTAATCTTTTGACTTCCAAATTATTTGAAAAAAGACTCGAAGCGTAATTTTGAAAGAAAAATAAAAAGTTCTTCTCGTTTGAAAACAAACAACAGTAATATACTCAGTGAAATCTCACAAGTGAGTCTAGAGAGGGTAAATGTACGCAGACCTTACTACTACCTCATAGAGATAGATAAGTTGCTTCTAGAAGACCCTCAACTCAAATATGTCAACCTCAAAAGTAGAAAATGATAGATATAAAAATGACTAGAGTGGAAATCAATTGAAAACTCATAAATAAAATAAAAGTAGCAAAACAAATGACAGGCAATAACAACACAACACATAAAGACACGACTAATCTTACTATATCACAAGGCAAGACATCATCTTACCCCTATTAGCCTACTAACCTTCTAACCTAATACGTGACCTCCACTCCTTTCTATCTAAGGTCATGTCCTCAATGATATGAAACTGCACCACATCGTGTCTAATCACCTTCCTCCAATACTTTTCAGTCTTCCTCTACCCTCCGTGTATCCCCTAAAATCCAACCCCTCGCACCTCTTAACAAGAGCGTCAACACTTCTTTTCTCTGCACATGTCCAAATAATCATAATCTCGTTTCTCTCATCTTGTCTGCCACAAAAGTCACCCCTAACTATAGCCTAAAATATTAATCTAGGTAAAATTTGTTAATTATTATTATTCTCCCAAGTCATTATAATATAAGGGTCATTCTCCAAACGGATGGAGCAAATCTTTAGGTTGTTTGAATTTGGTTGTGTAAAGATTTGTAGTCATGAGTAATAATCATTTCATTAAGATAAGAGAATGACATCGTACGTTAAGTATTTTCACATACATATATAATTGATTTTGTCTTATATTATCTTCTTATGATCTTGGCCAGCTATATATATCCATATTTATATAGCTGTCTAATGCAATAGTTTTAGTGTTTGGACAGCAAGGCACAATTTGGCATCTATCAATTATTATATCAATAAAAACAAGTCTAATTAACATGGATTAATGCAAAAAAATAAATTTTAGATATTTTGTTAACTATAAAGTATTTTATTAAAAATAAAAAAAGATAAATTAAATTATTTTTTTATGTAAAAAGATGATGTTTTACTGAGACAAACTAAAAAGAAATTGTTTCATTTTTACTTGATCATTATTTCAAAAATAAATTTTTATTTTTTGTTTGTCTCTTTTAGCCTATCAGAAAAAGATAATTATGTTTTTTCTATTCTGACCTCAACATCAATTACTTATTCTCCCAAATCATTTTTCAAAATCTAAAATAACATCAACTGAGATGAATTTTGTAGTAAAAAAATTACTCGGGTTAATCATTGTTGAATAACGTCAACATCCTGTTTATGGTGAGATTCATGAGGGAGCTAGGATGATTTAAATCAAAATCAGAATCGAACATGACACTTACACGATAAATATAGTTAAGAAATAAAATTGCATCTTTGCTACCAACTATAAGTTTTAGTACAATAACAAATATTTGATTTAACAATTTAAGGTGAACAAATAAAAATAAACGAAGAAAGCATCCGAAAGTCATATGCCAACGCCGATTTTCTCATTTTCAAGAAATTTATTAAAAAATATCTTTTTAAAAATCTCTATCATCCAAACACGAGAAAATTGAAAAAACATTTCCTCCAAAGTACTTTTCTCAACCAACTTACAACCCCCCACCCCACTTCCAAGAAAACAAGATCAATGGAGATCCTTAGAATAAGGGAACATATCAAACATGTGTAATCCAATATTCCTTTTTAGCAGACAAGAATTGACATTTAATAAAGATCGTATCAGAATCATATCAATCCATATCCCATTATTCAATTCCAGCCATTCTCTCTATCTGTAATTGAATTGGATACATTAATATTACTACTGCAAAATAGTAAAACAATAAAGCAAGAAAATGTTGATTTCAACAGTCTCTAAAATCAACTTTTCTCCTCAGATTCATTTGAACATATCTTTGTAAACCTTGTATGATTAAACGATATCATCGATATGTGTCCGAAAAAGTGACAAGCCAACAAAAAACGACGCCAGTAAGGGGGGCGAATTGGCTTGTCTACATTGTGTGCCCCGAAGACGGAGGGGGGCTTAGACAACCCCCCGAGTAGCAAAAAGGAAAGTAAAATACATGTGGAGTATATACCGTCACAAATCTTGGTCGATCATTTTGAGTCGTCTTGTTGGTGAACCAGGTGATGTTGGCGAAGAGGGCATGGAGGAACCAGTGGAATGTGTTGGTGAATCAGTAGAGAGGGACGATGAGGATGCTTTAGGGGATGATGGAGAGGAAGTGGATGGCGGTGAAGGTGTTGATGAGAGGTCAAGTGATGATGGCGAGGGTGATGGTGAAGGCGAGAGAGTTGGGGTTGATGAATCATCAGACGATGATTCTGGCAACTTTCTCTTGTTCATTCCTTTTTCTTCCCCCCTAAAATGATCCTCATTGAACATGTAACTCTTCAAACGTTTTACATCCGCCAATTTCACCGGCTTCAATAGGAAATCTTCAGCGCCTTCTTCCAGACATCTGTTATCGAATTAGAATTAGTTTCATCAAGATAACATCTCGCTAAAAGAACTCTAAATTCCGCGTTCCAAAGAAAACATTATCACAAGCCCTGAGGAAGTGATTCTTTTTCTAAGACAAGTAAAAGCAACATATTAAAGTTTTTAAAGCAAACATCCTTTTTCCATATTTGTTTCAGATAGGCATCTTTTTCCTCAAAAACAATCCTAAAGCCACAACTTTCACAATGCGACATGCGAACGGCGCTTTATGCATTGACATCCATTAGTGACATACTAAAAATTGCATATAAAGCTAAACACAAATTGGTGGCATACTAAAATTGCATATATTGTTAATCTAAACTTTACTAGAATAAGAACATGCTTTCCTAATTATATTACTAAATACAACTACAGAACAAACATACAAAGAGATGCCTTGGACTATGATATTGTAAAGTATGAATCCAACTACTCTTTTTTTGGTACAAGATATTAAACTAATGAAGTAGTTGTCCATTCATTGCTTTTGGTCATGCAAGGAACTGGTTGTTCAATAATAATAACTGATCACAGCTTTCAAAATATGCAAGTCAAAACCTTTTTTTATCACAATTGAATAATTAAAGAACCAAACAGATCTTGAAAGCACATGTGCAAACGATATGTAAAGATTTGATGCTATCTTAATTTAATAGCAAGATAGCTTTAGGTTGTCAATGGTACTTCCTCCATTATTTTCTTTCTTAAATTAATTGGAAGATAGCTTTAGGTTGTCAATGGGACTACCCTTCTAGTTTTATTAAGTTTCCTTGGTTGTCAATGGGACTACCCTTCTAGTTTTATTAAGTTTCCTTCTCTTTCTAGAGTCAGTCGCGAGCCAAGATATTTAACAAGCAGATTCAAAAATATAAATATTTTGTACGTTAAAAACATCGAACCTATCTACACAGTACCCGGTGAAGGGATGTCAATAGACTAGCCTTGAAAAAGGGTGGCTATGCCCCTCGATGGGCTGGGTATTAACTCAAAAAGTAGATGCAATGTCAATTAGTATTGCTTCATTCCATTCATTTAGAATTCCAGAAGTTGCAAAGTAAATCACTAGCAAAAATATATTCAACATTTTCATGTATAAAGGCAGAAAGGAAGAAAGTCGAAAATCCAGCAGCAAAAGAATTTGAAAGTACCTGTCAATTCTAGCCAAAACATTTTCAGAAGACATGATTACAACGGGAATTTCCCTAAAAGATGAACCCTGTTTCACAAATACAAATTCGGAAACTTAAGTACATTGATTAAATTTTCCCTATAAGAAACTCAAGTAATAATCATTCGTGCAAATAAACATCTGGTGCGCAAAAGCTATCGCTATGCCGGGAAAGGGTTGGGCCAAACAAAAAAATTTTATTGTACAAAGCCTTACCCTGCATCTTTGCAAGAGACTATTTCCACAGCTTAAAGCAATTACGTCATTACAACAACTTTACCGAAGTGGAAAAGGGCCAGACCAGAAGGGTCTAGTGCAGAAAGCCTTACCCTGCATTACGCAAGAGGCTGTTTCCACGACATCAACTAATTACCTCATGACAACAACTTTATGGGGGTCAGGAAAGGGCCAGACCAGAAGGGTCTATTGCACAAAGTCTTTCTGCATTTACCGTTTCCACAGCTTAAACCATGACCCCTCGTGATAACACTTTACCGGTTACGCCAAACCTCTTCTTCGTTTCAAGCAAAATCAATTAAATGAACAATGAAAAGAAAGGACAATACAATAAATACCTTAATCTTTTTGAGCAAATCATAGCCAGTCATTCCAGGCATACAATAATCTGTAATTATCAGATCCACCTTCAAACTCTAACATGAAAAAAAAACACAAAATCCATAAAGACCTTCAAATTTCACTTTAAAAAATCCAATAAAAAATCACAAAATTTTCTTACATCAATGCTAACAGAGCTCTCTTCTTCATCCAATCCAAGATATTTCAAAGCTCTCATCCCACTATCCACAGTAGTCACTGTACAATTTCAACCACAAAACATTCAAAATCCCAAATTTCCACTTTTTTCTCAAAAAAAAACACACACACACTAAAATTCAGCTCAAAAATCAGTACAAAATTTTAACCTTTACAAGAAGTAATTTTGAGGAGACGTTCAATGACGATTCTGTCCACAAGACTATCATCAACAGCAAGAACATGAACTTCATTATCATCCTCTGTTAACGGCAACAACTCCTCCACCTTCTCCGCCCTACGCCGCCGTGAAAATATACCGTTTCTTGCCATCTCACTCCACAAACAAAATCAACCAAAATGGAACAAAACCCACAAATATTCTAGCAAAATGAGAAACCCCCACAAATTTTCTTGGAAAAATATGCAAGTTTTACAAAGAAAAACAGAGAGAAGAGCGTCT
Organism: Solanum rostratum; assembly: GCA_029948455.1. NCBI lineage: Eukaryota > Viridiplantae > Streptophyta > Magnoliopsida > Solanales > Solanaceae > Solanum > Solanum rostratum. The sequence continues at coordinate 10,454,441 of CM057046.1, forward strand.
ATATGTGTGTAATATAAATCTCTCTGTCTGGTTCATGTACACAAACAATATACAACATCCTTGTCTTCTATTTATTTATTTTTTTTTAAATAAAAATAAAATATTTAGTTTCCTAAAATATTTATACATAATAAATGTAAATAAATAGACCAGAAAAATCAAATCTTGTGAAATCTACTTTAAAAATTAATAAGGAAAATACGGCTGAGATTCTGAAATCCACTTTGCTGGTGCTGATTTGATTTTTTCCATATCCACGCGAGTTATTACAATGTCCCCGAGTTTTTCGCGAGATTTCTTCTTTTGTTTTTTATTCTGATTTTTATTTTGGCTTAATATGTATACTCCACCTCTTAAATTTATCAGGATATTTCATTTAGATCGTTCGGCTCCAAAAAATTTTGAAAAACAAAATTTATGAAAAACTTAAAAAGTGGTGTTTGGCCATAAAATTTGACAAATATATTTGAAGAATTTTTAAATTTCCAAGTAGTATTATGTAGTATTTGAAAAGTTTTAAATATTTAAAAATTACCTCAAATTTTTTTATTTTATGAAAGTCGTCCATCATTTATACTTTTGAAAAAGTTTGAATTATAATTTGAGTGACGAGATTGAGAAAAAATAACAATTTGCTTTTAATGGATTATAATTGTAATTGGATCAATGACAAATTTAAGTATGAGATTAATGTATTTATCTTGTACTGTTATTTTATTACTGTTAATTGTTATCAATTATGTTATAAAATTATTTTTAATTGGAATATGTTCATTATAGAATATACAAACTTATGAGTATTTTATATAATTTTTAACTTATAGATATAAATCCTTTTTTTATTGTTAGATATTCATGGAATAATTTGAGACCAAATGCATTGTGAAATTTAAACAAAACTTGCTAAGAATATTTGCAAAAATATTTAAAAAAGTTTAGGATCAAGATATTTGAAGTGATTCATGTTTTAATTGAACAACTGATGTCTTAGTAAAATGTTTCAACTTAACATTTTTAAGTCAATTTTTTAAAAAATCATGTGTATTTTCATCCATCTATTAGACAGTTAAATTAATTGCATAAAGAATGACATGTTCTTTAATTATATTAATCAACTTCAAGTAAAAAATGCTTGAAATTCATGACTTAAAGAAGATGCTCTTCTATTCTGGTTTAATTATATTTATCAACTTCAAGTGAAAAATTCTTGAAATTCATGACTTATAAGACGTATATGCATAATTAAAGAAGGTGATATATTTTATGTGATTAATTTTCTATCAATAAGCGAATGAAAAAAAAAATCAAGAGAGATTTTATATTTTGTATCCAAATTGTTTAGTTAAAATATTTTTATTAAAAATTGATGTGTTCAATTAAAACATGAGTCGAAACTATTTGTATTAATTTATTTTAAGTAAAAACCACTATGTATTCATCCTTTTTATTTTTATATTTAAAAGTTGACTCAAAGGTCAATTTGAGAATCCACCATCAAATTAGAAGTGGGAATTATCAAACAAATTTGAATAAATTAATGATTTATTTTCCCATTTATAATTTTTTCAGAGGAAAAAAAAATGGAAACTTCTAAAATACAATTGGAATTAAGATAAGTTCTAGTTTTAACAATTAATTAGTTGTTTAATTCATGTTAGGTTAATTAATAGTTGATATAAATGAGACATTGAACCATGGTAACAAATCTTTTGAAAAAAAAAAATGAAGCACAAGATATTCTTGGTATATCTGATCATACATAAATGAACAAGAAAAGTGGAAATTTTAATAATAATTACTCCTGTTTTATTTTATGTGATATTTTTTAATTTAATATGATAGTTAACAAAAAATTAAAATTATGGTCTAGAACAATTTTTAGATATTTATCTGGTTAATATTCATTTCATTAAGGATTAAAAAGAATATTAAATCAAATTATTTCTAATTATAATAAATTAATATTCTTTTAGGACGAACTAAAAAAAAAATCACATAAAATAAAATAGAGAAAATATCATTTTTGGAATCCATAGTGAATGGTTTGTGGACTTAATAAAGATGACATTTATGGGACAGACCAAAAAATATGTGTTAAATAAGTTGAGATAAATATTTTTTTCCATCCATTTTAATTGTTAGTATGTTGTATTTTTTAGAGATAATTTGATTAATTTTTAAAATAAAATTAGATTATGTTAATTCTTTTAAAATTAAAATTTTAAATATTTAAAAATTATATAAAAATATAATAAATAATAAATTTTTATACTAATATGATAATAAAATTTAAATTATTCGACTCTCAAAATAAAATTACGACAACTAAAATGAATGAGTCCAGTATAACTCTAAAATACTTTTGAAATTATCTAAACTATGTTACTCAAATGGGTTGTCCATTCCAGGAAGAAAGTTGAAGGATTATTTGTGTGGGAATTCTAGAAGGATGGATTAATAACAATGTTAAAATTAAATTCTTGACTTGCATACAGGGGCAATGAAATATTTATTTTTTTGATTTCTCCAAGTAAATTATTAGTATTATTAAAAAAAAAATAAAAGTTGTCCAAGTAAATTATTAGTATTATTTTAAAAAAAAATAAAAGTTGTCCAAGTAAATTATTAGTATTATTTTTAAAAAAAAATAAAAGTTGTCCAAGTAAATCAATGGCTAAGTTTGCAATCTCTTCTTGCTAAATACATTGTAATAAATAAAGATATTTTCACTATAAAAAATCATTTTAAAATATTTCTTGTGATTTCATAGAAAACGTATATTTCAAATGATTTCCTTTTAATATTTTGACCAAAAAATTATATTAATTTCATAGAACTCGTATATTTCACCGTATTTTCGAAGGATTTCCCTTTGATTTTTGACCAAAAATATTACTCATTCTGTTTTTTAATTTAAATTCCTTTAAAAGAAATATGTATTTTTAATAATTTTTTATTTTAATTATTTATATGATATGTTTAAGAATTAAGATTCAAATATCCCATGAGTGATTTTAATTAATTTAATTTATCCGTTTTCTAATTTTTCACTAAATGTTCGATATTCACATTAGGGCACGACTATATTCAGATTCGTGCCGTGTAGGGCTCCATTTGGGGGGGGAGGGGAAACACTCCCTATCAAGGCTATTTCCATTTCCAGAATTCAAATCCAAAACTTCTTCCGATTAAGAAAGGAGCAGTCTCATCTACTACGCCACATCTTTTGATGGTTAGTGTAAAAGTCACAGTAGACTTTCTGAATATTCTAAAGTATATATATAATAAAATAAAAATGTATAGGATGGGAAAGAGTGGAATTTGTTGGGAAGAGTTATTAGAAGAAAGTAAAGTCTTAATCAGGTCAATCAATTAACAATTATTTTGTTTGTCGTTATGAAGATTTTGTCTAATCTTTACAAAATCTTTTTGTGGTCCTACACATATTTTTACTTTTTCTTCATTTCCCATTTAACTAAACTACCCACTCAACTAATTTCTACTAAGTCAAGTCATTATGTTTATTTTCCTAATTACACATAATACTATGCAATTCATACATAGTTATAATTATAAAAAAAAAACAATTTCACATATTTAATATTTATATCAAATTAATAAATACACATTATATATAATATAGTTTATTTAGTTTTATCGTAACAAGTAAAAATACTAAATACTTGTGATGTATTCCATAATCAAAATAGCACTTTTTAAAAATGTACGATGAAGATGATCAAGGAAACATGATAAAAGACACGAAACATTTTGCCTAATGAAATTTTGTCAATTTAGGGTTTAAATTTCTGAGAATGAAAAATAAATCGTACTGTGAATGTTATTTTAAATTTAATCGAATTTAAATATGAATATTGAATATCACTAATGTTAGGCTTTGAGCTATTACATATTTTTTATTTTTAACAAATTCAAATCAATAGATCTTTTCTAATATTATAACAAACACCAATTTTTTTATAAAAAATATAAACTAAATCATATTAGTCAAGACGGAAATGGACAGATTACATCCAAATGAAAAAAAAGTTTATAATTTTTCTTCAATCAAAATTAACAACAGTGGGAACTTGAAAAAGACAACCCAAGAATTAATTTTTTTTCTTCAATCAAATTAAGAAATGTACGTGGATAATTATAAATTTATGTTATTTTAATTTACGATCATGTATTAGTTGGTCTGATTTGATTTTAAAATTTATTGATTCAGCATACTGGTTATTAGTTTATTGATATACTAAATCGTTATCTAATCATTAAAATATTAAATTATTAATTATTCATTATTTTCAATTCGATTATCAATTTAATCGTTTAAGATTTTACTCGTACACAAAAAAATTATTAAAAAAAACTTAGAATTAAGATGACAAACCAAATTAAATGAATTAATATATAAGCAAATAGTGCTTGAAAAAAATGAGAAATAAAAATATGAAACTAAACACTAAATCAAAACTTTTATATATCAAATAATATAAATATAATTTATTATCAATTAACTCACTAAAAGAACCTCAGCTTATTAAAAATCAATAACTTCATATTAAAAAATAATTAAAGTTATTACTAAAACCACTGAATCAATAACTTTTAAACTCGAATTATTAATTTCAATTTAATTTTTAACAACCTTACTACAAACTTAAATATGTATAGTAAAAAAGATAATTATTATAGTGGAAGTTCATTCACTCATGCTTGAAATAAATGAACTTCCTCCCTCTGCTTGTTCATTATATTTATTAAATAAATATTTATCCGTTTTGTGAAATTAAAAAATAATTTTATATTTAATATCTGATTTACGCTTTAATTTAATTCTTATATCAAGTCAATAATGAACTATTTGCAACATATTTTAAAGAGATGAAAAATAAATTGGCATCACAAATAAAATATGAAGAAACATAATTTTATTCATAAACAATATAAATACAAAGATGTCCCTCTTTGATTCTTCTCTCCTTAGATTCTCCATGATTCGAGAGATTCTCTATAATACGAGCGTCATTATTAGTGACGTATTTCTCGAAAGTAGGATGATCTTAACTTTCTTGAAACCCTATTTTGATCTGTTTACGAAGAATCTCATAATTTATGAATATATTCGAGATATTTTTTCAAGAGAATATAATAACTTTTATATAGACATGAATTAAAGCTTATGAGCGATTGAAATAAGACTCATAGTGTAGAGTCATACAAAATCTGGATGTCTACACGAACAACTATTGTTGAATGGCGAGAATAAGAGATTTTAAATTTAAATTCTGAATATGAAAAAATTCTTAATAAAAAATGCTACTCTCCAAATAAAATTTTATACGATATAAATTTAAATTAATCAAATTTCATATAATATCGAACATCGATTTTTTCTTTTTAAAAAAAAAACCAGAATGGTAGGGGGTAAAAACAGAAAAAGGACATATGTTGGAGTTTTGGGGCAAGAAATTTTGATAGTGCTAGTAGAAAACAGGACAAAAGAGAGAGAAAAAGTGGAGATATGCAACTCCAAACCAAATCTTTTTGGGTCCCATTAACCACATATTTCTCCCTCTCTATAACCTTGGACTTTCTTGGATCTATGAGATATTCAATATATCATATCTCAAGAGTTTTTAATTTTTTCACTTATTTCCCTCGTCACTTTTCGAAAGTCAAATTATATAAAATTTTATTTAATAATATTTTAATTTTTTTATATTTAATATTAAAATAATTAAAATCAGACATTAACGATACAAATTTAACAAAGACGACTCTTTTGTGATTTTATTTATTTTTACAAAAAAAATCACAACTTACCCATATTTTGTTTTTGCATCAAAATAAGACTGCTCAGATAGTAAATATCTTTTACCTTCGATTTTAAAATAGTTTGAGTCATCAAAAAGTAGAAAAGGTGCAAGCTCACGGAAAGTGGTAAAATATATTTAGTGTAATTTTTCAAGTGAAATCTGAAAAAAAAAAAGAAGAGGAAATATACAGAATATCATATCTACACGGAGATCTCACTAGCTCAGTTGATTGACTACCTCAACTCCTACCATATTGGTGAGAATTCGATTCCCCATATTGTAATCTCCTCCCCATGAAGGTATGGAAGCTTTTTAAATACACTTTCTATTCAAATAAAGTACGTAAGATCAGAAATAAAGAAAATTACGCTATCCTATTAAAAACGACTTTCAAATTGAATGACGCATCCGAAATTCCCAAACCAACAACATTATGGACAACAAAATCAAATCTCATGAGATCATGTGCTGGGAATTTTCCTTTGCCCAATATTGATTATATTTATTTATTTTATTTGCATTTATTTGATATTTTATGGTCCAAAAATTGGGCCAAATCTAATGCCACCGCTGCCCTAATTTCATATCCTGTCGTGACAAACATAACGGTGGTCCGCATCCCCACTATGCAACAACTCTTAAGATATTAATTCTGTGTTTCTTTCGAGTTTTGAATTTTTTTTTAATTTTGAATTAATTTGAAATTTTAAACTATATAATAACTCAATTTTATTTTTATAGAAATTTAGTAAGTACAATTAATGTATAATTTGTAATTCTGGATATTGTGTATTTGTTATATTCGTTTTGATGATTTGTTTGTTTGGTATTGATTAGATATAAAATTTGAGAAAGTAAACAAATAAAAACTTAGATCTTATGATTTTTAATATATTATCTAAAGCATTGAAATTAAAGAGTTATAAAGCAATAAATGCTTTTTTTTTTCCCTAGATGAACTAAATAAAAAAATAAGATAAATAAATTAAAATTGAGGAAGATGTAAATAGGCTTATTCAGAATCCACAATATGATCATGGTTAAAGTTGAAACTCATTATATTGTCCCACTTTCGAAAGAAGTATTATGAGCGAAATAATCATTTATCAATATAATATTTCTGAATTCAATTTATGTGAAGGTATTTGACTAACATATAATTTAAGGGAAAAAAATAATTTTTTTTATAGAACTTGAAACCTAAAATAAGAATATAAATTTGTGGAGACAAATCATCTTCCTGAGACTACAATAAGAATTTGTAAGTTAAAATGCCACTACAAATAGTAATAGATCAATTTTTTTAGCTTGTCTAAAAGGAATGTATCACACGAATTGAGAGAAATAAAATAGTATATTGTGTTTGGGTTCTACCATTTAAAGCTTTAAACTCGAAAATTCCAAATCTATATCAAAATTGTGTTTTAATTAGAAATACAACATCAATAAGATATCCAATGTGATTCATAAATGATTGATTTGGGGGTAGAAGCAAGAGGTAGGATATTTCTGGACCATATCCCTATTTTTATGAGATAGAAAGATTATTTTCAGTATATCATTGACTCAAAAGAAATGTAATTGAAATAGGATTGCAAAAATAATTATACGACGAATTAGTATAATACAAGGCAAATGAACCTATGAATAATAATACACATTAAAGAGTAAGATACTAAATGACACTAGATAGCCCCTACCTTCCCACAAAAAGTGTGACCACAGATGGTTATTCACCCAACCTTCTATCATAATTCTCAACTTCCAAACCTTCATATCTAGGATCAAGTCTTTGATAAGGTGACGTTGCGTGTCCTGTCTAATCACCTCTTTGATTTTTTTGGCCCATCTTTATTTGCTAACTCTTGTTACAATCAAGCTCTCACACTTCTTAACGAGCGCCTCTGTGTACTTCACATGTCCAAAATATCTCAATCTCGCTTTTTTCATTTTGTCTGCGATGGCATCCACTCTACCTTGCCCCCTATGACTTTGTTTCTAATAATATCTTTGGTAGTACGCTCACACATTTATTTAATGACTAGGCATCCTCATGTCTGTTACTTTCATCTAAATGTGAGCTTTCTTGACTAGCCAATAACACCCATTTCCACCATATAATAATAGGTATAACGCCACTCAACAGAACATAACTTTATGCCTTGACGATATGTTCTTATCATGTAGAACTATAGATTTATACTTTCATTTGACCAACCTGCATTATCATCAATCTTTCTGTCTCATTAAATTATTAGCTTAAGATACTTGAACTTCCTCTCTTAAATATAATAACTTATGCATCGATCTTCATTTTCACCTCCATCTTATGCGTAACGTCACTAAACTGGCATGTGTATTGTTTCTATCTTAAAATAAAAAGTAATAATTTATAAAATACCATTCAAATAAGGACTAAATCATTCAGACTTATTTGTATAACTTACACAAATTTCATACTTTTTGGAGCTAATTCCAACTAATATCAAATTTTTTTAAAATTATCAAAAATCCCTTTTTTTTGATACAAAAAACAAAACCAGTGATACATGTCGAAAAGGTAGGAGCATTAAGAGATTTTAACTATGATACATGGAGAAATATGGATTGTAATTTATATCAATAGGTATTGCAGTTTTGTATCATTTAAGGAATTTTTATAATTTCTTAAAAGAGTCGAAATTATATGAAATTATGTAAACATAAATTGCGTATTTATGTAATTTTTCCTTGTTTTTTACAACTAAACATTGAAGGGTCAAATTGCATCTGACAAACACCTCTAGTCATTCATGGGCTCTCAAGCCCATACTCTCTATCTCATTTTGGGCTAAGTGAGGACAATGGACTCATTGGGCCTATAATTTTGTCAATTTAGATACCTGGGCTTTGTTTCCAACTTCCGATCAACCCATCAGTCCAAATTGATCGGAAACCATGGAGTGCGCCGGCAGAGGAAGCCGAACCCCATGTTCCGGTCCGGCGACGAGACGTTGCCGTCGCTGCCAAGCGGTCGCTTATTGCTCCATCTCTCACCAGGTTTGATATCCAATCCTATATGTATATCTGTATGAAGAATCTGCTTCCTTTACTACTTTTTATGGTTAATTCTAAAATATGTACACAAAATTGTTTAGTATAAGAATTGTTTGCTCGCCAATAGTAATACTCTCTCTATTTCAATTTGTTCGTGTGATTTTGATTTGGTACATAGTTTAAGCAAAGAAAGAACTTAAACTAAGGATACGTTGAATATACTAGAATAATTTTTAATCTTGTGATCTTATTAGGTACCTGGTAACTCGGATAGATAGGAAGAATCACCTAGTATTTTTGTCTATGCTAGGATTTGGACTTGAAATTTCATGCTCTCAACCACTTCATTGATACTTTCTTTTGAAACGGACTAAAGATGAACAAATTGAGATGGAGGGAATAGTATAACAAAAGATGGAAAACTTTATATATTTTATGTTCAGGTATCACATGGGAATGTACACAAGAAAGAGTGTCAAAGGTTGGAACAGCAAATGAAGCGTGCCCATGTTGTGAGTGATTTCCCTTTTACATTTTCTGAAGAAGCTACCATGCAGGTTAGCAGAAAATAGACTTTTGAATTATTGTATTGATTTGCCTATGGAAGTGCTTAGCTAAAATATGCTTGGTGGTGCTTTCTAGGTGTGTGAAAAACGGGAAACTAGGTGTTCGTTCTTGATAAAACAGGGAGTTCACTGTATAGGAATGTGGACGTTCGAATGTAGCTGTGGTGCATCAACTGCCACACTGGACTGCTCAAGGTTGCTTAGTCTTTTCATGATAAAAGTGTTTATTTTTGATTGCCCTAGCTAATTACAAGCCTTTTTTTTTTTGGCGTGCCTTCTATATTCTTTTGTTTGAACATTAGTTATTCCATATTTGTATTCCTTCTACCTTTGTTCTTTTGTATATGTTAGCAGTTATTCTTAATAATTAAGCTTAATATTTGTCAAAGATAAAGTTTTATGTGTCTTAGAATACATTTTGAGAATATTCTTTGCATTTGCCGCGTCTTTCCAAAGTGTATGTACAATTTGATCTCTACTGCTATGCTGATAAAGAAATAGTACTTTTGAAATTGTTATGTCATCCTTAAATTTTTGTTAGCAGGCTCATCAAAGACTGGAACCTATCTAGTACATTGTGTCCTTGTAGAGGTAGTGTGCAGTGCTTCAGACAATTAAGACATGAATACAATGCTTGTCTGAATGCTAATTTAAACTAGTATATAAATGCAGAGCCATCAACTCCGTTACCAAAGTTACTTGGTGGTTGGAAAGAATATTATGAATGGAGGTGCATTCCGCTGTATTCTCCTGTTTCTTTGCTACTTCACTGGGTAAGTTGGCTGCACACAAACATTATGATTTTGTAGTAGCCATATTACTTCGGGAATAATATACTTCATTGCCTTTTTGTGTTGAAGTTGCTTCCACAGTGTCATTCCATTTAAGGAATATGAATTGTTTTTGAAGTTATTGAAAATGTCTTTGGTGAAATCAATTGTGAAACTCACTGGCTCATTTGTAGTGCTATCTTTCTCTTGCTTTTTCCAGCCGCTGACACTGTATTGGGCTATAAAGCTGGCAGTTCAAGGGAACCTTGTTCCTGAAGTTAGTAATGAGCTACGCATACATTATTTAGGTACTCTCTTTTCTTCTGTCTTTGCTAAGAGGCTTTATCGACAAGAAACTCCCCCCAAACACACACTCTGTCTTGGTCTCTCTTGTGTAGAAGTTGTTCAATGGCAATTAGAGCTAATTCATCCTTCAGAACCCTTAGAGCTTTTTGAGCTCCTATTAAATATGCGACACACACCACTGCTCACTCTTCATCCCTTTGGTGCTAGTTTTCATGGGCTCTTTGTTTTGATACTAATTTTGGGCTCTTTCTCTTGTTTGAAATGTGAAGGTCCTGAAAAAGAGCTTCATCAGCTTGCAGTTTTCAGTGAACTGCATGCAGTTTTTCCCGATGTTCGAATACATATTGATCTTGTGGGACCTGCAGTTCCAGAGGAAAGGTTTGGTTGCTCACGTTTATTCATATTTCTGGTTTACTTACTTTTCACTGCAACTTCTAGTTAATTAGCAGGAAAGGAGAGTAAACTCATTGACCTCATTATGAATTTCATGAACTATTACTGCTCTTATAATCTTTTTATGGATGGAACATGGTTAGATTAGACAGAATTGGTCTCATTCTGCTGAACGGAAGTAATTGGCATTGTTAATCTTGGGAGGATCTTAAATGCTGGAAAAGGGTGTCGTAAATTGATAGCTTCTGGAATAAAAAGTTCATGAAGAACATACAAAAGAAGGTTTAAAAAGAAAGATGAACTTGGGAGGCATCATATGTTTGATATAGCGCTCTTCGTTGGGCTCTATAAGCGGCAATCATCTTCAGTGAGATAGTGACTGCTACGTATCTAATGGTTGCTGATGATGCTAAAAGAAAAATTGTTAGAACAAGATCCTTGCCAGTTTACCCAGACAATATCCATCATTTACCTTGGTGTCCTGATAAATGGATTCTTAAGCTGTATAATACATCACGTTCACACTAACCTCTTAACTCTCTTTAATTGCATTTTCCAAGAGTTCGTCGGTATCTTGTTTACATTTGCTGATTATTTATAATCACATTGCTCTAAGTGCCTTTAATAGATCATACTCTTTTGCTTGTTAATGATTAGGAATGGTGAGAGAATTGAACTTTGTGATTATGCTCACTGTACAGAGACCAGCTGCAAGTGTAAATGTTCGACTGAGAGTTTTGGCCCAACGTCATTACAAAGTGGATCTCCAGCCATCGCTTTGAAGCTTCATAATGGTTATTATCATGATTTTTATAAAGATCTTATGAAGGTCTGTCAAACAGCATTTCTCTTTGCGATAATGTTTCCTTCTTTTGTTGGTATTACTCAAATGTTGCAAGCTTTGTCAGGGTACTCCTCCTGATCTAATTATTGCACCGAATGCTGGTGTCGCTGCTTACAGGAGCTGGCTACAAACCATTGTAAGTATTTTAAATCGAATACTTAATTTTCATCCCATCTGGTGCTCTTGGTACTATAACCAGGATAGATATGAGATTCATCTGCAAGTTTTTACCTTTAGGATTTTCTTGACAGTGTATTGGACCTTTCCAGAAAGCTAGCCAGGTCTGGTGTTGCTAAACCAATTTTCTTGTTGTTGTCTTTATAACTTACATACAGGAGCTGATAAAGGAGATTAAAGTTCCTGCATTTTTCTCCGATTACTGTGAAGAAGCTTGTAATCTGGCGACCAGTTGCATAAGCTCAGTGACTGGCACTTCTCCTACCATTCCTGTTAGTTTTTTCTTCTTTTCCACCCAACCCGTTAACCATTTCTTTTCCAAATTTTGCTCTTAAACATGTCTACTTCTTCTAACTCAATTCGTTATATTGTCCTTGTTGCTTTGCAGATCCAATTAAATCCTTTTAGGCAACCCCTTGCAGTGGAAGACAGTGCCCTGTTTCTTCCATGCTACTCAAATTGCTTCATCTTTGGGATTTGAAGTACCTTCTTGAGAGTGTCTCAAGAATGCAATGGTTCGACTCTATTTCAACATCATAGCAGACTGAGGAGTGTAATATTTAGACTAAGAAATGCACCCATGCATGTGACCTAGTCGTCAATGAAGTTGGTTGATAACCATGGGGTCTCAGGTTCAATTCCCAACCAAGGCAAGAACGTTAGGTAATTTCTTCTCATTGGTCCAAGCCATGATAGGTAGCAAATACTTTGTGGAATTTAGTCGAAGTGTGCTCAAGCTGCCTGATTCTGTGTTCCTTGAGATAATTCTAAAATATGACCTCAGTCCAACTATGAGTTGTTTCTTTGTGTATATTTATTAGGGAATACAGTATCTAATAAAGCTACATGCAAAAATATTTATTTTAGTTTTTCTTTCAATGTTGAGACAAATTATAAAATTCTCTCTGTATTTTGCCCAATAATTTTATTTTCGTCTACCACTTGCCCACATGGCCAGCACATTTCAATGTTGTCCCTGGTCCTTTTTATATGTCACCTTTTTTAATGACACTTGCATAAAAAAGATGATTTTACTATTTTGTTCTTATTTATTGTATATTAATTGCTTTTTAGTTCTTTTAATTGATCAAATATATCTTTTTAAAGCTCATCAAGGGTAAAATAGGAAGAATAATGTCATTTATATATTAATTTTGTGAAATAATATATATTAAGAATTATTTATTTATAGTAATAACGATATATAACGGGGACTAGAGGAAGTAGTATCTAATAACAACGGGTCGAATAATTAATAAAGAAAACTGTGAGTAAACATTAAACAAACAGGAATATGTACTCAAAGAGAGAGTCGATGATGTGTTAATATGTTTTATTTCACAAGCACTCTCTTTATTTCATATATTAGTTGATTTTTTTTGTTTTCCCATATTAAGAAATTATACATAAGAAAATAATTTTATTAATTCATCTCTTAAGAAACGTTTTGGAAATTACACTAAATTTGAACTCTAAAAAAGAATTGATTATAAGAGTAAAATAGAAAAAAATTAATTAATCTTTTGTTGTTAAAGGACATATATAATTATAATATAAATATATAATTCTAAAAGGTAATATCAAACCTTTTCACATGGTAACAAAAAACAACATATTTAATGAAGTAGGGGTTTGCGGAGGTAAAATGTATGCAGATCTTACCACTACTTTATAGAGATAAAGAGATTATTTTCAAAAGACCCTCATCTAAAAAATATCATCCCCAAAAGCAGAAATTACTAGATATGAAATAAAACGACTAGAGTGAAAAACAAATGATAATCTATAAAGATAATAAAAGTAACAAATAAATAATAGACAATAACAACATAATATAGAAAGGTACGACTACCTCTATTAATTTACTATATCACAAGGCCAAGTATCATCCTATTCCTACTAGCCATCTAACCTTCTAACCTATTACACGACCTCCACCCCTTTATAAATAAGTTGATTTTTCTTTTTTGTTTTTGACTACACGTCCACTTCTCATTAACACACACCCTTTGTTTCAATACACAAATAAATTTAATTTAAGACTATAAAATTCAAAAGTCTTCTTTATATTTTTAAATCTCGGGTCAAATTAAAACTACAACAACAACAATATACCCAGTGAAATCTCATAAATAGCTCTAGGAAGGGTAAAATGTACGCGAACCTTACCACTATCTCATAAAAATAGAAAAATTATTTCTGAAAAACCTTTGTCTCAAGAACCAAGCCCCGCGGCAGAAATTTGATTGAGGTGTAAAAAACAAGGAAGAGGAAGACCTTATAAGAAATTTGACTCTTGTCTGTCTCAATGATAAAGTGATATCAGCAAAGCAATTCTATCATTGTCATACCCAATTTAAACATATTTAATTTAAAAACTCTAATTTTTTAATTAATCTTATCTTATTTTATAGAGTATAATAATAAAATAAAATAAAATAAAATTTCCCAAAATAGTATCTCAATAATTTGGGAATATCCACTTCAATCCTAACACAAACTCAACAACCAACAAAAAGACCCATCTTTACAATTTCATCTCCTTTTCCAACAATTCCAACCCCAAAACAACTCGAAATTTTCTGAAGAAAACCCAATTCAGAGCTCAAATTTCTTCACCCAATGGAACCCTAATCGACTCCAAAGAATTCCCAGAAAGCCCATAATCAAGAATCTGCAATTTACTGTTGAATTCACTGTTTTCAGTGATGTATCGACCTCAGAACTTGTGTAATTTAACACTGTTATGGATATTGGGAATTGGGTTAGGGTTATGTTTTGGGGATGCACTAAAAATGCCGTTTAGGGTCAAGGATGTACTTCCTGTATTGCCGCGTCAGGTTTCTTGGCCTGTGCTTAACACTATGCATAGCCCTGTTGATTTGTTGCCTACGTATATTGGATCTCTAGCTCCGAATAATGGGTCGATTAGTTGGAAAGGAGCTTGCTTTTTTGAGAATGAAGCAAGGGTTGAGTTTACCGGTCCTGGTGATCGCGGCATTGGCGGTGCTACTATTCGTCTATCGGTTTGTAGATTTTAAATTTCTATTGTGAATTTAATGTGTGTTTAGTTGATTTGTGGAGTTTTATTTGGGGATAATTTTTGGTGGGGTCGATGTTTGATTGATGAATGGTGATAGTAATAGCTTGAAAAGGTGAAGATGGTTTGTTGAGTTTTCTGGGTTAAAGTTATGTGGGGAGGTGGGATATTGGGAAGACTAATAGTTTCATGCTTGCGAGCCGAAATTGAGGCTTCATATTTCTGTGTTATGAGTATAGTTTCTGTTCATTGTAGAGCAGTATTCACTGGTAAGATGAGTGTTATCAAAGGCACACTTAAGCCCTGAAGTGAGGTTAAAAATGTGTTGAGTGCTTTGCCTCGCTTGATGTGCGGTTCAGTGTTGTCATCAAGGTTCTAAGGCATACTTTCTTTGCCAATGAACCTCTTCTAAAAAGATGACACCACTAAACAATTTTTATTTCACTTAATCGTAATTGTTTTTCAATTTCCTTGGACTAAACATGTATATTTGTACTTCTTCTATTTGTCTCCCCTTGAGCCTTTTTCTATTAAAGCCCACGCTTTATCTGCGCTTTGTGCTTAAAGCTCCAACAGACCTTAGAGCTTTTTGTGCTTTTTGCTTTTGATAACATTGCTTGAAGCCCCAACAAAACCATAGGGCTTTTTTGCACTTTTCGCTTTTGATAACACTAGTAAGATGTATAGGGCTGTTGTATTCTGTGGGAAGTTATCTGCTGGCTTGGGCAGGGGTTGGGAGAGTGCGGTGTTAGAAGACTAAGAAATTGCATGTTTGGAAGCCAGTTTTTACAAAATACTTGTATTGGAATGTCTGGAATTAATTTTACTGGTAAAGTTGCAGAATGCTTCATATTAGGATGATATTATCACTTGATGTTCTAACAAAAGTTTAACTTATTGTTATTAGTATCAGGAGTAATAGTGCATTTCTTGCTATTATCTGGTAAGAGGGCACAGGAAAAAATGGGGAGGGAAAAATAGGGTATCTTTGAATCAGCTGCATGCCAAGATAGTCAGATTTCTGCCGTTTATGAAAGCTGCTTGTTGTGGCTGTTTCTTGCTACATAAATGAACTACTTCACAAACAAGAATAAACATGGAACATGACTTGCTATTTTTCAGTTTTTGTTCTGCCACACAGCCGCTTAAATGTTACTCAGTTCCAATGTTTCTAAATGATCTAGCATTTAAAGCAAGCTACGATGCATGTGATTGCTGTTTCGTAGGTCCTCCATCACCATGTATAAAAGGCTAGATTGTATTCCTTCTATCCTTCTATTCAATTCAGATATCCTCCACTGCACTTTTAGATGTTCCCATGCCTGTTTCTCACATTGGGCCCTCATCATAGAATGTTCTTTCTTGTTCGGAAAAAAGATATTCATTTCCTCCTTGAAGATGCCTGTAGGTGAACTATTTAAGAGAATTGTTGTTTTGTCTTCTTTGTGTTAACTTCCTATCTCCACTTAATTTTATATATTTTCATAAACTATCTACTTTTACTATGATCATCACCAGCTTCCTTCACCTTTATCAGAGTTTTTGCGTTACCTATCTGGTTGACACTAAACCCGTGTGTACCTTTTTGGATAGCTACCTTTTCATACTCTAAATGTATTAGTAGCTCACCTCAGAAATACCTTTTTGGATGTTCATACCAGTGAACTGTCAACCTTTGCTGTTGAAGCTCTATCACAGCATTCATCTTTTTCGATTACAGGAAAGTTTTGAAAACACTCCTAACTAGAAAAAAAACTACTCCTGTCGTAATTGCAACTAAGCCTCCTATGATCTACCAGGCGAGCCTTGATTAACCCGCAGATAAGTCTTATTTATGCTCAATCAGCAGCTATTAACACCACAATTTCCATCTTCATCTTCTTTCACATTTAGATCCATCTCTGCAAGCTTCTGCCTGCATGTTCTTTGAAAATTTCTGGCATAATTTTGACACTACACAGTGTAGGAGGAATTTTATTTAGGCTCCTGGTTGTGGTTGCTGATGTGTTTGAATAGTTTTTGAGAAAACTTTCATTCGATTGGTTAATTAACTCTATTTAAATTCAGCATCTTTCAAAAAAATTTCATGTTGTGGAACTTATCATAAAAAAACTAATAATTTTAGGTTGTGAACGAAGGGAGACAAGAAAGGTTATGAGTTTTTTTTGGTTCATATTTTTTGAGGAAAAGAAGAAAGATGATGAGTTTCAGAGGTGGATATAGTCGGGAAGACATTTACATTGAGCATTTGGGAGGGGGTTTCATTTATATGTTGTGAATTGGGTATATCTTCATGTCATATTTTTCTTGCAATCCGCTTCGCAAACTTTTCTTTTGAGCCAAGGAGGGTCTATCGGGAAAAATCTCCCTACCCCACAAGGTAGGGGTAAGGTCTAGGTATGTTGTTGAACAGGGAGGAGGCTTTATAGATGTTACTTGATGAGTCTAGATGTGTTTTTTTTGGGGTGGGGGGGGGGGTGGGGGGGCATAAGGATGGTGGTGGTTGGGAGTTTGAGCACATGCGAGCTTCATTTACTTGCATTCATGGATGACCTTCCCTAGGCTCCTTTCTGATAGTTCATCTCTTGTCATCAGAATAATGCTGGAAGAAATATTTCCTTTGAATTTTGTGGTGTGCAAGCATCTATTGTTTGAAAGGACTGTATGAATGTTTCCCCTCTTGACACCTAGATGTTTCCATAAAATAGAAATCAATGGGGTGATTAGAAGAAATACGCTTTTCTTTTTTTGGTATCTTTATATACTTGTTCTATTATGCTGTTTTTATTTGGAGACATCCTTATCACAGTTGTATTTCAAATTTCATTTATCTACTTTGCAGACAGGTGCAGCACACAGCTGGACCTGTATGGATTTGTATGTATTTGCTACACCTTACAGAGTAGCCTGGGACTACTACTTTTCGGGCCGCGATCACACATTTAAAATTGAGTCATGGGAGGAGCCTGCTGAAAGGGAATATGTATGGTCTTGTTTTGAGTCCTTTGTCAAGTTCCAATGTATTCTGTGCATTTACAATTGATCCTTTAGCAACTGTTATGCAGGTCAAGCAACATGGAATCTCTGTATTTCTCATGCAATCAGGAATGCTCGGAACCTTGCTTTCCTTGGTGGATGTACTACCCCTGTTTTCTAACACGGAATGGGGCCAGAATTCTAACCTTGCTTTTTTGAAGAAGCACATGGGTGCGACATTTGAGAAACGTCCACATCCACGGCAGGCAACAATTAACCCAGATGATGTTCATTCTGGTGATTTCTTAGCGCTGTCAAAGATACGTGGACGGTGGGGTGGGTTTGAAACACTTGAGAAGTGGGTCACTGGTGCCTTTGCTGGTCATACATCAGTTTGTTTGAAGGATGAGTTGGGTAATCTTTGGGTTGGTGAATCAGGACACGAAAATGAAAAGGTTAGCAAATGAGAAAACCTATGTATTTCTCCACTTAACTACATGGAGAAACAGTACTAGCAATTCTCCAAAACATCATTTTCCATGTCTAATAAATACATTCAGTTATTCTCCTTATTGCACCCCTTTACTTTTCTGCAACTTTTCTTATGGATAGCAGTGGACTTCTGGTGAGTTACTATTCTCCATTGTGTAGGTAGGGAATACTCTTTTGAGTTTTTTGTTTAGCTTTTAAAGCCTTTAAAGCCTTGCATTTTGATTGCATGAATTGTGGCATTCTCTTATTTTTGTTTTAGTATGTCCATCCTGTTTAATCTTGGTTAACTGATTCTTGTCATATATCTTTGCAGGGTGAAGAGATTATTGCAGTTATCCCTTGGGATGAATGGTGGGAAATGACAGTCAAGGATGAATCTAATCCGCAAGTTGCTTTGTTGCCCTTACATCCTGAAGTGCGTGCGAGATTTAACAATACAGCAGCATGGGAATATGCTCGGAAAATGTCCGGGAAGCCATATGGTTACCATAACATGATTTTTAGTTGGATCGACACAGTAGCTGATAATTACCCTCCACCTCTTGATGCTCACTTGGTATGTCTCCCTTCCTTTCCTCTTAAAGTATAAATTATGATTATGTTGAAATATATCTAAGATGAGCAAGTAGTGGTGGATGTTTGTGTTCTCCAAAGCAACTAGGTGATCACCGTATGTCCATCAATCTTGATCTAACTGGTGGACAGTTCTCACGTCACAAATGATTTGTCTAACATGCACATATTTTATCCTTGGATATCACTTTGCTTAATTATCTCTAGGTAATACCTTTACATGGTATAGACTTACACATACCAGTCATCAATATATTTACAGTTTTTGAAATTTAGAAGGATCTATGATTATTAATTTCTACTCCCCTCCCCGTGGAACCATTTGATAAAAGAAGCCCATCAAAAAAAGGTGAAAAAGTAAGTCAAGCAAAACAAAAACAGCAAACATTTCAAGGAATACTAATTGGTTCATCACTACCCCTTCTTCCATTCGGATAGAACTCTTGGACAACTTAATGTGTTTTTTCAGCTGATGAATTTTGTTGCCAGGTGATTTCTGTCATGTCCATGTGGACAAGAGTGCAGCCAGCATACGCTGCTAATATGTGGAACGAAGCTCTGAATAAGAGGCTTGGCACTGAGGTGAACTTAACATGTTATATTTTCTTGTTAGAATCTTTTGGCTTGAAACTTCGTATAATATCTTAACTATTAGGTAATGGTATTTGTATGGCTCAGTCCCCAGATTCAATTGATATAGACAGGTTATCAGTTCCCTCTCAAAGTTGTGATTTTTCCCTTTGGTCCTTGCAGTACGAGGAGTTCATGCATATATCATATTAGTATTATGGTTCTTTTGCTCCAAGCTGCGCATGAGAGTACAAGTCAGCATACCTAAACGTTCAATTCTTTTTTAGTATATTTGTCTAGGTCTATAAACAAGCTACCTTGATAAGATTCTGTTGAAAGAAAAATATGAAATATCCTCCAACCTCCTTTCTGCATTTCTATGTCAAAAAAAAAGGGTGAACATTACTGAATTGTCACCTTATTTGGTGACTCGAACTGAGAGGTTCTCTCTGTAACTCTTATGAGTAACAGTACAAAGTCGTATTCTATAGATGGTCTTCCTTTACACGGACATTTAGCCTTAGAGCAAGCATAAGAATTTCTATATTGAATAATGCTTTGGAAAGCTTCCTCCTTCGTTCAAGTTGAATAGACTTCACTTACAATATCATATTATAACTGCTTACATATTGAGAGTTCATTAAATATATCATAGATTCTAAATGTTGCCGAAGCAATCAATTTCCTTTTATCTGTAAAGGTTCTATATGTATGCTTGATACCTCTCTTACAGGATTTGGACTTGTATGATATTCTTGCTGAAACTGAAAGACGTGGTATAACATTTGATCAATTGCTGACCATCCCGGAACAAGATGAATGGGTCTATAGTGATGGCCAATCCACTACATGTGTGGCCTTCATTCTAGCAATGTACAAAGAAGCTGGAGTTTTTGGCCCTATTTCCAACTCCATTCAAGTAACGGAGTTCACTGTGGGTATCAAAGCCTTTGTTTAATCGTCTTATAAGGAAAGAACCCTTCCTTTCTGTTAGAGATAACAAGGTTTTCTTGCTGCTTGCAGATTAGAGATGCTTACATGCTCAAAATTTTCGAAGATAATCAGACACGCCTCCCAAGTTGGTGCAACAGTGGAGACAATAAGGTCTCTTTCTGCCAGATTCTAGGGGAATATCAAATGGAGCTGCCCCAGTACAATACATTGGATCCCTATGCCAACATGAATGAGAACTGTCCTTCTTTGCCTCCACACTATGAGAGGCCCGAACGTTGCTGAATCTGGACTAAACTTGTGTGTCAGTATATCCCACGGAATCTAGCTTTGTTGCTATTTATTAAACGCTTATCAGATTATCTAGTATATGAACGTACTGTGCTTATTCTTCAGTTTCTACATGAAATATCTTTATATGTACATAGTTTTATGCAAATTGTAGTTTCTTAGATGTTCAAAAGCCTATGCTAGTTATTGGTAGATGGGAAATAACAATAGAAAATGGACCCAATGCCTCAAAGGCTGCTTGTGATATCTGTGCTTTGTAAATATATGTAAGTGAGTTGCTGAATCTTCGCTAAATGTTAATTGTGAACTGAATGTTAGAGCAATGTCTGTTAGGATATGCAGAATTCTGTTATTTTGTTTGTCATTTCCCGCGTCTTTGTGTATAAATGATATGCTAGCTGTATCTTAACCTTTCCAATTACTAACCAAGGCGCAGCGCTTATGGCATGCGTTATGTAATCTGTTGTGCTTCCTTTCTGTACAAGGAAATGGAAAGAATTGATAGCTATTGATTAGTGTATCAATATTATAGAAGAATTAGCTTGTCAAGCACTAAAATTTTGATGTTTTCTATTGACATGTATACTTTTGACAAGACTAAAAGACTCCTAACATACAACAAGGAACTGGGTGAATCTTTGCCGCTTTTCATCTCTACCTGGATATACAACTACCACAACTAGGAGGAAGACATAACAAGAAGAATTACTGGAACAATATGCTTAATACTAGAAACTAAAGTAATCACGGTTCTTCATCCCAGAGTTCTTCAATTGTCTTGTAAGGTCCATAAGGAGATGTGTAATCCTTACCAAGACAAGCTCTACTTTGTGGAATTTGACTTATCTTTCTGCAGTCATCATCACTTAATGACCAGTCGAAAATCTCGAGGTTCTGTTTCATTCTCTCTTTGTTATAGCTCTTCACCACCATACCAATGCCTTGCTCATATCCCCATCTTAGAGCAACCTGGATTTTGCACGTCCGGATTTTAAGTTATATGCACTGACACCGTCAATGTAAGTTAAGTTAAAACTCATCTTAGAATACCTGCGCGACGGTCTTGCCTCTGGCCTTTGCTATTTCTTTGAGCACTTCAGATTCCATAACTCTGTTGGTTCCATAAAAGGTACCTATGGATCCTAAAGTACTATATCCAACAACAAGAACTCCATTTCTCTTGCAGAACTCTCTCAGCTTCTGCTGCTGCCAACATGGATTTACTTCTACCTTACAAATCAAGAATAGCTCAAGTCAAAATCCCATCTTTCCCCAACATAACTTTCTACTCAATCTTATTTTATCAAACACAATTACTCCTCCTGTCCCAATTTAAGTGTCTTACTTTTCTAGTTGGTTTCTCCTACAAAGAGTGTCTCCTTTTATTTCTTAAACTCTGTGCTCAGTCAAACTAAAATACTTAAATTGAGACAAACAAAATACTACTTTTCAAGTGCTGTACTTGATTATGATTATCTTCAATGTTGCTCTAACTCTTCAAAAATGTCGTCATGTGCATGATGGATTTTCCAAAAGCAATGTATTTTGGAGAACCTGACACAAGTACGACAACATTTAGAAAAGTCCAAGCAACATGGATTTTCTCTTAACATACTTGATCGACAGCAGGGGGAATCTTGGCAGTGGCAAGAACATCAGCAAGCTTCTTGCAAGAAAAGTTACTAACTCCAATGGCCTTAGTGAGTCCAAGTGTCTGGCACTCTTCCATTGCTGCCCAAACTGACTTGAAATCCATTTGAAGAAAGTCCTGTTTTTTGATTGGGTACTCATGGATTCCTGGCTTAGAACTCACTGGCCAGTGTATTAGATATAAATCAATATAACCCATCTTCAGATTCCTGCACAAGTCCAAACACACCAATTTACCAGTTCACAACTACAACAGTTATTATTCAATCCCAAACTTATATAAATCTTCACTATCATATCGCTTCGTAGTTTACACAAAATAAAAGCACCAACAACTTTCAGTATATAAATTTCTGACGGGATTAAAAGACTTCAAGAAAACATATGAACCAAGGATGTGGCTTAGTGGCAAATTAAGTAGAGGATAATCATGATATTCCAAAAGTTACCTCGATATTTGTGCAGGTGAGAGGTATCAAGTACCTGGTTGAATAGTCAAGATGCAGATAAATATGCTCGGACATAACCGCCATACAAAAACAAATGACATAAAAGACATATTACTAACATGACTAAAATTTAATCCCAACTAGCAATTTTATAGTAGCAACAACAATAACATACTCAGTGTAGTTTTACAAATGAGTTTCAGAGAGAATAGAGTGTATTTAAATTAACGAGGTTGTTCCTAAGAGATGCTCAGCTTAAGAAAAAACATTTCAAAGTAGGTCGAAAAAATAAAATAGCTAATAGTTCACCAAAGAATTTATTTATTTTTTAGTCACTCTTTATTATGGACAAAGGATTCCTGTTTAATTCACTATTTCGGGCGAAAGATACTGAATTTTTGTATTTGAAAAAGATTTCCATAAGAATGTGTGATGTGGATGGTGGTTGATAATAGAACTCTTTGATCATAATTTCCTGCATAAATACTGCATCGAACATAAAACTTGTGGTTGGTATAGTAAAATATCAATTTGCTCGTTTGAGATCTAATTCGATCTTCAGTTCTAATTTCTTATAAAAGTTTTGCCGTAGCATCTACTCTAATTGTTTCTTTTTACATGTCATCCCATGTCACCTTTTGGGTTGCATTAAGGAAAAAAGGTGAGTTTATCATTTTACTTTTATTTAAAAGAAATTATCTTTTTAGTTTTTTTAGTTGATCAAAAAATATATAACCTTTTAAATAAAGTATAATTTATGTATTAGTATTGTCAAATGATATATATTAGCATACGTAACGACATATAAAAGGGAACAGAGGGAATATAAATTAACAGATAATTGAATTGGGGTTTTTTTCAAGAGAATCATACCGCAGTGTTCTGTTGAGGGCAGGAAGAACATGTTGAGGATGAGCATCACTACACCATAGCTTTGAAGTGATGAACAATTGTTCACGAGATTCAACTAAGCCGCCATTAATTGCTTCGATTATGGCTTCGCCCAGTGGTTCTTCAGAATTGTATAAAGTAGCTGTGTCAAAATGCCTATACCCAATCTCAATCGCTTGAATAACTGCAGATTTAACGATTTCTGGTTCCACCGGCGGATCTGCTGCCGTGCCGAAACCAAGTACCGGCATTCTCCGGCAGCCGGCCGGCATCGGGATTTCCGGCATAGGGGCTTGTTGTTGCTCTTGGTACATGTGGTTCCTGTGCCACGTTATTTGCCCTCACAATTAACGTGGCACTTTTATATTGGGAAAATTAGTTTAATTTAATATTTTAAATTTATATAATTTTTTTTTAAATTGTATTTTTTTTTCATGTTAATTATAAATAGTATTTTAAAATATTATTATGTGAAAAATTAATCTGTAAGTCCAATTACGAGTCGATTTCGTTACTATGTATGTACACAAAAAATAATTTTCAATCGATATAATATCAATGAATTATACTCAGAAAAATGACTCGTTTGGTCACAATATATGAGAAAAAATATATTTTAAAATATTTCATATTCTCAATAAATTAATTGAGATGATATCTCAATTGCAATAAATAGATCAATCAACGTAGCATCAATCGTAATTTTCGTTTTATGTGTGTCTTAGTTTTATTGGACATGAAATTTTGGTATGCATACGAAACTTCTAAATTTTATAATCTATGTAATATATCATATTATTATTAAATAATTATATGCTCTTGAATATGTCATGTAAATATTGAGATTAAATAACTATTAGAAGTAGAAAATGACATTCATTTTAAAGTTTTTCTTTTTAAATTTAAACAAATGGTAGATATATAAATTCAACTGAAGAAATAATTAATAATATACTCTCTCTGTTCACTATTATTTGTCACTGTTTCACTTTTCGAGGTCAACTTGATTAAACTTTAAAGCTAAATTGAAGTAGCTAAACTTAATATTTTGAAATTTAAAATTTAGATAGTTAAAAACTATACGAAAAAAAAATATAAGTTGTAAGAATATGATAAAATAAAAAAAATCTTAACATGTTATTCATAGTTAATATAATTTGACCCCAATAAGTAAAATAGTGACAAATAAAAATAAACAGAGGGAGTATTTCTCAATACAATTTTGGAGCATGCTCCAAAATTAGGGTTTTGCCCTAATTAATCAATGCCAAAGCTGAGAAAAATCTCTTCAAACTCCTTTAATTAATCTCTCCATGCATGCACGATCAATAACATCGTCGTCATGCTCATGCCACGATCCTCCTCGAAGTACACATGACAGTCAAAATTGAACTCATCAAATATTTTAATCGATCATATCTTATGAAAATCAAAATTTTAACTCAGACATGTAAACGCGCTACATTCTCGAATTGTGATGCATCCACAACACGTATTG
Organism: Solanum rostratum; assembly: GCA_029948455.1. Taxonomy (NCBI): domain Eukaryota; kingdom Viridiplantae; phylum Streptophyta; class Magnoliopsida; order Solanales; family Solanaceae; genus Solanum; species Solanum rostratum. The sequence continues at coordinate 10,479,739 of CM057046.1, forward strand.
CTCTATTCCTCTCATCCTTCATCCATCGTATGTATACTATAATTCCTTTGATAGAATAATATATGGCAAATGCAATAACAACAATAAGTGCAACAAGAAAAGAAAAAAGTAAGATCCAATAAATGAAGAAAATAGCCAAGTTCCTCCACTTTTTGAAATCCATATTAATTAATAATTAATAATAATATATGAATCAATTAATAGGAATTAACTTAATATATATATAGAAGAAATAATTAGATGGAATTCACCAAGCTAAAATGATGGCTGAGGGTTTAATTTAAATTCTTGTGTTGTTAGATTTTGTTTAAAGACCTTTTGAATAGTTCTTTTTAATTATTTTTATTTTTATATGTTGTAATTGTTAAGACAACGGAAAAATAGACATATAAAACGCAATCTAGTTAAATTTACAAGATAATCATTGATTAATTATGTTCGTAAAATAAGTAGTGTGTATATATATATATATATATTAAAATTATGTATTTTAACACATTTAAGTAATTAATTTCGTTGATTATCATTTAATTTAGTGAATATAGACTATATCTTGGCTTCTTAAACTTCATGTATTACATTTCTTTTTGTCATTTATAAATCACTTTTTTATTTTAAAATTATTTCGTAGTAAATCTACATTGGACTCGCCAAACTTTTATTGTTACACCAAAGTAACTAAACTTATTTTCGTAACAATAAAATTACTTAACTTTACTTAAATATCATACTCGAAAGCTACTCAATTTTGACTGATATATGCTAGCTAGATCCTTGGTTGCGATTTTTTTTTAAAGCTATTTAATTTTGATTGATATAAATTAAATCCAAATGAAAAGATATCACTTTTTTCCCTTGCAAACATGAAAGGAAAAAAAAGTTACAAATTAAATCTCCGTTCATTAATTTCTCTTGTGTGCTTTTGGTTCATGTCAATGCTTGACAAAATAATTTAAAAAATTCTGTATGAAATTTCATATCAAATTTAAAAGTGAAAAATATGGGCTTTTTAGGTTGATCTTACTGGATATATAGAATATTGAGCCATCATATAAACGTGAACAAAGAAAATAGTAATAATTTGAAAAAGAAATATTTAAATTGACTTGAAATTTTAGATAAAAAATCTTTTCTCTGAATATACTCAAAATAAATTATATAACGGTAATTTTAAAAATAAATATGTGCCTAAAATGTTGATTTGAGGAACTGAAACAATGATGATATTGCTCAAAGAGGGTGTTTGGATGGGCTTAAAAGCTAGTCAAACCTGTTTTTAAGCTTTTCTTTAGCTTTTAGAAGTATTTGACAAATTCTAAAATGACTTAAAATAAATCAAAAATAGCTTAAAATAATTCAAAAGTTAAAGTTGGTCTCCCTTACTTTTTTCTTTTTGGCTTAAAAACCATTTATATTTGACCAACAAATTTATCTTTTTATCCTTAATGTTTACTTATAATTTCTATATGATTTTGCTCTTACTTTTTTTTCTTTCTATTTTTTCTTTCATTTAAAATTTTGCTCTTTTTTTTCTATGCTCTTTCTTTCTTCCATTTTTTCCTATTTTTCTTTTCTTCCATTTTTTCTTCTTTTTCTTGCTCTTTTTTCCCCCTTCTAAATTATCTTCTCCTTATTTTATTCTTTTCATAAATTATTTATGGTAAAGAAGAAACATAGTTATTACTTATTACAAATATAATTAAAAAAATACTAAAAAATTTCATGTATTTTATTAAAATTATAGACATATAAATTAACTTATATAATCAATTTACATTGAAGATGAATTAAAATAAATTAATTCCAATTTAATCTAATTTAGAAACAAACATTTAGAGTAATAATTAACATTTCATAATGTGTAACAGTTTCAGGGTATTTAAGACATTTTGATAAAAAAATGTTTAGCAATAGTTTGGTACCAAACACATTAACAACTTTTTTTTAGCTTAAGCACTTTTGTCCAAACACGTAACTGCCTATTCTTAAAATAAGTTTTCAACACTTTAAAAAGTGCTTTTGAAGAACTTTTTAAAAGCCATTTTTTTCAGCTAATTCAAATGGGCTCTAAACTTTTTAAATGGGCTAATTTTATCTGCCAAAATGCTATGATTTCATTAAGAGGGGATTCCGTCTGGATCGTACCTCAAACTACCAGCTTATTTGTATATGTTAGATATTACATATCTTGGATCACATATACGATTGAAGAAAAATAGATGAGAATGACTTTTTTACATATTTATTGCACTTCATCTTTTTATTAATGGTTTTGATCACTGTGGACCTATAGTTGTTGTAAACAACAGTCACCTCACAGGGATGTATAATGGAATATTATATAATCTTTGGATTTACTTATTTTGTTTTTTGATAACAATAAAATATATTTTTATAGGTCATATATTGCCATTGGCATATGAAGTAGTTGATTCAGAGAATGATGCCTCTTGGACATGATTTTTCACACAACTAAAATAAGCCTGTGGGGAGAGAGCTAATATATGTGTTGAATCTGACAAAAATGAAAGCATCATTAATGTCATTATGGTGGTGTATAATGATGTTTCACATTATGCTAGTATATGGAATTTGTAGAATAATGTTCAGAAAAGGTATAGACGATCTCATGCAAAGTTGAATGAAGTGTTCTATACTATGACAAAGGTGTAGAGCCAATCTGATTTTGATAAACTGATGGACACGGTAGAAAAGATTGACGTGCATGTTAAAGAGTATTTGCAGCTAGTTGGCTATGAAAAATGAGCTAGAATTTATACACCAATTCGTCATGGATTGTTAATGACATCAAACATTATCGAAAGTATAAAGTTGACACTAGTATCAGCATGAGAACTGCCAATTTTTGAATTTCTAGCAGAAGTCAGGCTGATGTTTGGCAGGTGAAATTGTGACAATAAAAAAACGCAACATGCACGTTTACGCCTTTGATGGGTAAATTTCAAGAGACACTCAATATTAATGAAGCAAAAAGTACAAGGATGACGGTATGTTTCGCTATATATATATATATATATATATATATATCCATGTTTATTTCCACTAAAGAGCCTTCAAAAGGAGGAGGACAAGGACCTTACCTCTCTATACAAAGTCTCTTCTTTAAAATAAATAATAGTTTTAACTTACAAAAAAATTGGCCTTATCAAACCTTCTTCTAATACTAGGAAGTTGATATTATCTAGTTGAAAGGGTCCTTTTAATTCTTTCAGAAGTTGTTGAAAGGAATAGTAAAGGGTACCCATTCCACTTGAGGATGCCATTTTTGCCAGCAAATCAACCATTTGGTTGGTCTCTATGAAACAGTGGAGTATTTGTATTTCATCCCTGTCCATGTTGAGTTTTATTTCCTTGATAATCTTTTTAAGCTTAAGGTTGGAGTTTTCTCTTTTTGATCATGTTAGCAATAACCATGGAGTCCATTCTGTTGATATTATTCTAATTGCACCATTGAACCCCATATTCAACAGCTTAGGCTTCTGCCTGGTTGTTACTTTCACAAAAAATTGAAATTGAATAAGCCATGACTAGATCACTAACTACATTTCTAATGATTCTCCCAATTCTAGCTCTGCTATTGCTGTTTAGAAAACTGCCATCATTATTGAGCTTGAATCTTTCCTCAATAGTATTTTTCCAAGAAATAACCTTACAGTTCACTACTGAATTCATTCTCTCCACTGTTTGACAAATATGTAGCCATGTGTAGTTTTCATCAAGCAATTTGCAGTTAGAAAAAGCTATACCAATAGCAACTTTAATATTCCACAAAATTTGAATCTCCATTCTTCTAGTATCGAACTTCTTTTTGCCTTCAAATTTAAATGATGTCCAACTTTTCCAAATCTCTCAAAGTATGCAAATAGGAACAATTTGGAGTAGAAGTTTATGAACATTGTTGTGATGGTTTCTTCCATTTTTTCATGATTATCTTTTGGGGCCTATGTTCGTGTCTGATTCCCAAAGGACCTCCATATAGAGTCAGCTCCATTCCCTTGAATGAAAACATGTTATATAGTTTCATCCATTGGATTGGAGCAACAGTAGCATACTGATGTTATTGTTTTCATTGTCTTCCAAAATTCCTAACTCCTCTATTGAATGGAAGCTTACTTGAAAGAATTCTCCATATTAGAAATGATATTTTGAAAGGGATACATTAGTGATATACCTGATTAACTCTCATGTTCTTGGCTTAGGTTTGTTTAACTAGGTTTGAAGCTGTGTAGTTGTGAAAATTTTGCATCTTGTATGAGTTTTTAGAAAGCATAGTCCTTTTCATCAAGTTGCCCAATATGTATTCCCGTGATGTGTTGCACCATATGTTCAAGAAACAAATTTTTGAGTCTTTGCAGATCTCACATGCCATCCACAATATAGTTCTTTTACCTTAGCTCTTGGATTTATGATGTTATTTGGGAACTGTAGCCAATGTGTAACACCCGATAAAATTATCAAAATACCCCTAGATAGAGGACACTCGCAAAACGTGTCTTTTCAAATTCTTTTGACAAAACCGAGGCTGAAAATGTGATCAACATGAAAAATTGTATGGAAAAATGTTCTTAGTTGATTTTTAGAGCAACCGGCTCAAAAGATAATTTTTGATGCAAAAACACAATTCCATAAAAGTGCGCGACATATCAGCATCACGGACTTACACTTGATTCTGATCCCAATATTTTTTACGAAATTATAAAACTTGTCGAAAATTTTTTGACGAAAAACTCCAAAAATTGCGGAGTTGGTACGCTGAAGGGAATTTTTTAATTTTTCATGAGGGGTATTCCATACCTTTTTCAATCCCTTCTAAACTTAAAACATGATCAAAATAGGTCGTTTTGAGTATAAAAAAAGTTTTAACACCCATTCTTAAGCCTTTCTAAACTTCTAACAAAGACTAAGGCTAAGGAGAAGAGAGGAACAGTGAGGGTTCAAGGGAATTGAGGACGAACTCTTCCAAAGTTGATTGTCAAATTCCACACCAGGTATGTAAGGCTAACCTAAAGCATGGAATTGTTCTTTCTTGTGCTTCTTGATTGAGATAGAGTGATAGATGAACGTATCGGGTCTTCATGCATATTTTCTTGAATGTTTTCTTGCAAAATTATACACATCCTACATATTTTTATATGTTGATGATCATCATAAATTTGATTTACTGAATAAATACTTAACATGAGTTATTTCACAAACCCTATATGTTGCTTTATAAAAGTGTCACGCCTCAGGAGGGTACCCTTGGCATAGCCGACACTCAGAGACTATTGCTAGTCCCCAAGCGAACCACTTAGCCTCATGACATCATTGAATCAAATAAACTCTACTGAATAGGAAAATATAAGTAAGTAATAGACACATCTCATCTAAAGTCTCAAAAGAATATATAAAATAATGAAGGCTAGTATAAAGAACTAGCTCACGATCTCAACATCAATACTCGACCATCGTCTATGAAGCCTCTATCACTAATCATGTGGTGCCAGTGACAGATCCATGGCTACCCAAATCAAAATAAAAGAAATAGTCCAATCTAACTCTAAAGCATGATGAAATAAAAGTAGTGGATCCTCCGGAATAGGGGAGGCTCACCAAATTAGCTTTGAAATCTCAGATCTTCAATGGAGCGCCTGTTGATGATCTTTAGTACCTGCCTCTACATTATAAAACGATGCAGTCCAGAGTGGACATTAGTACTTAGATTGTACTGGTATGTAAAATAGCTAAATGAAACAGAAACAGGTAGAATAATATGGAAACAACGTCAACTCAAAATAAACATCATAATCACATCAAACAGTCAATTGTCCATCTATGAAAGAATAAAGAGTAGACAAGTGACACATCATTAGCTCAGACTCATCAATAGTCTCAACTCATCTCAAACTCAACTCAGAGGAGCTTACCTCCTCTCATCTCGTCTTAAAACTCATCTCAGAGGAGCTCACCCCCTCTCATCTCATCTAGACTAGGAGTAAGGTAAGAAATATATGGGAGTTTCTCTTATCCGACAACACTCACTTATGAGCCAGTGAATGTACAACAATCGCCCTGATGTTGCCACAGTGGTTCCAAACTTGCCAGGTAAGGAACACTCAAAAACCATATCAGCTCACCCAATCTGGAGTCAACTCAATAGGTCCTCTATTGCTTTCAGGGACCGTTACTCTCGAGGGGAACCATAATATATGTGATGGTTCTATGCCTCTCCTACGTTTGGTGACGTAGTTTGACGAGTTCGAGTTGGATAAACTCTTACTCTTTCGGTGCTCGATACTCCTCCCATGACTCAATGCTAATAAAACCTCCATCTCAACCAATCTCATAGGGACTCACTCCTCGTCAACGACCGGTATCTCAAATGGGATTTAACCCTCTCATCAATCAATCTCATCAATGACTCAAGATTGTATAACAATCACTAGGAAACAAGTGAATAGACACATCGGTAGAGTTCATTTATAGAGACTCATGAAACAATCACAATTTCATCAACTCATTATCACAATCAACAATCTCAACTCAAGGCTCTAGACTCATGTCTCAAGTGCATTATTCATGCTTTTCAAACTAAATTAATCATCGAAATTCCATCAATTCATCATCATAATCAACAATCTCAACTCAAGGCTCTAGACTCAATTCTCAAGTGTATCATGCATGCTTAAAATTAATTATCGAAATTCCATCAACTCATCATCACAATCAACAATCTCAACTTAAGGCTCTAGACTCAATTCTCAAGTGTATCATGCATGCTTTTCAAATTAGTCATGAAGGGTTATGCAAATTCTCATGGAAATATTCAATTTAAGAAAACAAATGGTATGATGATCATCAACATTGAAAACATGTAATTTCTGTAACGACCCTGAAGGTCATTTTTTGTATTTTTGACAAAATTCGGAGGCTCGGATCAAAATTCCGTCACTTCCAATAATTGCAAATGGTGAAACTAATGCTAGAAATAGCTTCATTGCAATTCTTAGAGCTTCTGAGAATATTTTGAGTTTTTTAGCCTGAAACTAGTTTAAATGAGCTTTCTCGGGTTTTTGGCCAAGGAGACCTCAAATTCAAATTCTGATGATTTCGTTGGATCCGAAACATCGATTTTGGTCTAGAAGGACCCTTCGTTCAGTTTCCAAAGCTTCCGAGTGTGCTTTGGTCCTTTTGATAGTTTTCAAAATTGGGAAATGGGACCCACATTGGAATAAAACGACCTCCGATAGGAATTTCTACTACACCGTTGAGTCTGAAATATCATTTTCGATCAGATTTCATATATAGAATGTATTTTTTCGACTTCGGATGAGGCCGGAGCATTGAACTTAAGTTTGAGAGTTTGCTGAAAGTGCTGAAGCGGGGATGACGTGGCCCAATTAGGCGCTGCCACGTGGTAGACACAGTAAATAAATGGAAGTTTTCTTCTCGGGTTTTTTTTGAGACTTCTCACAAACTTCCATCAACGATTTCTCCCTCGATTTTGGTCCGATTTGGGCGATTCAAAAGGCTAAATTGTGTATTTTTCCGAGAGGAACACCATGAGAGTTTCAGAAATTAATTTTGGTGCGCCGTTTGAGATAAAATTTTCTGTTTTTCGCTGGTCTAGATGTTTTTTTTTTGAAACTTTAAACATGAGATTTCTACCTCGTTTTAGCTCCATTTTTGAAATGGTTTTTGCCATTGAATTCCTTATGATTGGGAGAACATTTTCATGTATAAATTTCCAGATTTTTGATGACTTTTTCCGATGATAAAATTTTTGGACCATTTTGCCATTTTCACCGAATTAATTAATTTTAGTGTCATTAGATTCGTTATGTGATTGTGATGTTATACTTGAATAGATTTTGGTGATTTGGAGTATCGTAGAGAGGGAAAAGCTTCGAAATTGACATGATCCGAGACTTTATATAAGACAAGTGGGTTTCTAATCTTTTGTTAAATATGTTGAACCTTGTATGCTCTAATGTATATAGAATTGAGTATTTTGGGATAGAGATGGATTAATGTAGGCTTTGATCAAAATATTTTGAATTGAATAAATTATTCCTATGGTGATATTTCACTTGTGAATTAATTGTGGAAATATATTTTAGAGGAAATAATGAATTATTTGATATTGATATCGAATTGGTACTTATTTTGAGATGTGACTGTTATTGAGGTTGTGATGGTATTGAGCTATTAAGGATATTGCAACATTTATGGTATTGGGTAATACCCATATTCTTGTAATTTCTTCTATGTGTGATTCATGAAATATTTTAATATTATAAAAAATGAGGCAATTAAATATAAACATGAGTGGGTGTGGTGTTGTGACACTTGAATTGAAAATGTGGCTAAGTGATGAGAATTCTATTTTTGAGATATATTGTTGTGGTTGGTGATTATGAGTTGATTTGTTTATGGACTGTATCTCATGTTCATTCATTTTAAGTCACATAATTTGCATTGGTTCTGGATATTTGATATGAGTGAGATGGTAAAGAAAAAAAAGAAAAAGAAATTGTGGCCGAGGTCTTTACCGGTCGAGATGTGATGCTGAGGTCTTTGCCAGCAATATTAGTGAGATTGTGATGCCGAGGTTTTTGCCGACGATATTAGTGAGATTGTGATGTCGGGGTCTTTGCCGGCGATATTAGTGAGATTGTGATGTCAAGGTCTTTGCCGGCGATATTAGTGAGATTGTGATCCCTCCTAAACTTAATTCATGACCAATATAGGTTAATTTTGTCTAAAAAGGGTCTCTAAACCCATTCTAAAGTCTCTTACGCTAGAATCGAGTTAGAATTCTTGAGAGGAGAAGAGAAGAAAAGCTAGGGTTCAAGAGACCAACGCCAATTTCTTGTGAAGCTGAGTGTCTTCTTTCATTTCAAGTATGTAACGCTAACCAAAAGCATGAGATTGTTCTCCCATGTGCCCCATGATTTTGATAGGATGAGTTATGATAACATTGATGTTCCCATGATTGCATATCTTTTTGAAAACTTCTATGATGTTTAACCTAATTTCCTTATACTGTGTAATTGATGATTTCTATAAACTTGTTTCTTGAAAAAATGATTTTGAATTCCTAAATTGAACATAAACCCTAGACTTTATTTACTAAAGCTTGCAAGAATGAAATTAGGAGATGCGTCTAAAGCATTGACTGTACCAATGTGATTGTGATTGTGATCATAAAGTGAGAGTGTTGATGATGATGTTGATGAAACTTTATGTTCTTAGAGTCTTATAGATCATGAAATTGATCCTTGGATAATGATCCTAATCAAAGAGTTAATGGTATTGAATCGAGTTGACGAGGTCCAATGAGACTAGTTAGATGAGTTACCCAGATAATGGATGTCTTATGAGCATGTTGAGTCCTAAGAGGAGTATCAAGCATAGGAAAGGATTGAACCGTAAAAGTGAATGTTTCCCTTTTGTCCCAAAATAGAACTTGATGTTATTTATTGTGGATCCACCGATGTGATGTCCTTTACCCCTCCATGGTACTTGATGGATATGGCAATGACATCACTTCTTTGTATCATCACCAGCTCATAGGTGATGATTATCGGTTAGAGAAACTCCTAGATCGGTTATGACAGTATCTTAATGTGATGATTAAGTTCCTTACTTTTTGATTTGAGTCTCTTAAGTTGAGTCGATATCTGAGATGAGTTGATGTTTGAGTTGAGCATCTCTTATGATGCCCTTTTTCAGCTATTTTACATACTCGTATATTCCACATAGTGATGCTCATTTGGGCCTGCATCTTTTTATGATGCAGAGAAAGATACTCATGATCCTCAACAAGTGCTATGTTGAAGGTCTATTCTTCCTATGATTGGTTGGTGAGTACTCTCTTACATTCGAAGGATACCATTTTACATCCATTATGCTTTGAGTTAGTTTCATTTTGAGTTATGGTAGTCATATCCTGTCATGGTACCATCTAGACTATAGAGATAGAGGCTTTATAGACTAGAAGATGATGACTTGATGTTGAGGTCCTTCTTTTCTTGAAATGAGTTTTCTTTAAATCTACTCTTATATCGTAGATGTTGAGTTTGATCTTGTTGGCCTATGACCTTTATTCATTGAGTTAGACTGTTGATTGAGTGCCTATCATAATGTCATTTTATCTTAAGTTTTCCGCGATTGAATGATTTTACGACTATCATGAGGCCGAGTGATTCGCTTGGGGGATAGAAATAGTCTTTGAGTGCCTGCCACGTCTAGGGTACCCTCCCGGGGCGTGACATTGGTATAATTCAAAACATTTGTTTAAAACAAGCTGGACAAATCTTGTGGATACTTAAGTCTGTTTGAGGTATCATTTAAAGCTGTGGTGAATTACTTTGGATTCAATCTCAGTTGAAAGTAAGAAATAGGAAATATTCCTATGCATTTTTAACTGTTGGTACTCTTTGTAGTTAAGATATTATATCTTTTCACATTCATTATTTCTTTTCAAAAATTTTTTTAAAAGAGAGAGAGAGAGAGTAAGCATTTTTTTTTACTTTTTAAAGAGATTTTAATTTCTTTTAAATACCTTTAAAGAGATTCTTGAAGCATTTTTCTTATAAATTACATTTTCTTTTGAAACAAGTTTGTTTATTTTAAATAATGTGACATTAGGCTAATTTCATTAGTATGAGACGCCTATTTTGGAAAACACTAAAACCACTCTTTTTCATTTCCGTATCCCCTATAGCCACCCATACTTTCTTCGATCACCTTCTCCGACAAGCTTCACACCGAGTAACCGCCGCCCTTGTCTCCAGCAAGCTCCGGCAAGCCACTATAAAAATAGTCACTCCTCCAATCCTTTCTCTCTCACACACAACCAACAACCACAAAACCCCATCGGAATGACCCCAAACCAGACCCACCTAAAAACTTCAAAATCGATCCGAAAACCACTGCAAAAACCCTACTCCGATGAACCAAAGCATGAATTCAAAGTCCATCAAAATCAATAACCAGTTGTTGCTCCTTCTTCGGTGAAGCTCAGACCACCAATAAAACCCCCATCAGCTTCTTCCTCGACTGGTCACCCATTTCCTATACCACCACCTAGCAAGCTCCAAACTCTGGTACGCCACAAACCTAAAACCCTAACGAATTTAAACCAAATAGACTCAAAAAAAAAAAAATCAACCACCAAACTCATCACAAAATCCGACCCAAAACCCCTATCATGACCTTGGGCCTAACTAATGTCCAATAAGTGGTTATAACTACCGAGTGAGAGCTATGGCTCAGATTAGATGTAGATTAATGAGATTAAGGGTGGAGATACAACCATGTCATCAAAGGCCAACTCAGCACAAGTCACGTTTTTAAAAACCAACCTTGGAGAGGAGAAACGTGAACTGAGAATTGGTATTTTCCTCACCTCACCTTCTCTTCTTCTTCTCTCAGATCTCTTCTTTACTCTCCTCTCCTATCCTCTTCTAACCTTAAACTCATTCTATTCTGCAGATTATGGATCCATCAATGGTAATTGTAGGCTTAGTTCAACTCCATTTATCTTAGTTGTAATTTCATTTCATTTCTCAGTTGAGTAATAGAAAATTATCCCAAAACATTTCCACTGTTCCATTAAAATTTTTGCAAGTTAATTGTTTGATTTAAGTTTAAGTCATAACAATTGGTATCAGAGCTGATTTTTGCTCAACGTGTGGGCTAGAAAATGGCAGAAGGGACCAGGATATAACTGTTGGATAATAAACTACTGCGACATGATGAGATATTGGGAGATCTCACTACGACTTGCAAGGAACTTAACAAGACTCAAACAAGTATTAGAGGCACTCTACAGTTAATTCTATATCGTTTAACTGCTTTGGAAAGAGCACCACCAAGAGTTCTTGAGGGTGTTCCCCTAGGAAGAGATGGGCTCCTTCCCAACCCTATGTTGGACGGTAGGAATAGGCTGCCAATTCCACCTCCTAAGTGGGAACTACCTGGCTTTGAGGAAGCTAAACTTAAGGTATGGCTACGTAAATGTGAGAAGTATCTCAACCTATATTGAACTCCTGATAATAAAAAGGTGGAAGGAGCTGCACTTTACTTGAATGGACTCGTAGAGACTTGGTATAATTCCCTTGTGTTGAGTAGAGGAGTCATCAATTGGGTTAAATTCAAAGAGGAATTATGTGTGAGGTTTGGGGAGGCAGTAATTTAAGATACAATTGAGGAGTTTAATAAACTTTCTCAAACAGGAACTGTGGATGAATTTCTTGGTAAGTTTGAAGACTTGAAGGCACAAATGATTTATGAAGAAACCTGCTTTGAATGAGGCTCATTTTCTATCAGTTTCATTGTAACTTTGAAAGAGGAGATCAATATTGGAGTTAAAATGTTTAAGCCTACAACACTGAGCTATTGAGCAAGCTGGACTACAAAATAAAGCTATAGAGGCAGCCCAGAGGAAGCAGAGAGTGATTAACCAAACTCCAAACCCTGTGAGTGCTTCCGTCTACTCAAGGAATGGTGTGGGTGAACCTGCCGTGGTGAACAATCATAGACCTAACACTTTTAGGTTAAATCCTGGGGTGCATGAGCATAGACACAACAATAAGTTGTGCTTTAGGTGAGGGGAGAAATACTATCCAGGTCACAGATGTAAAACTAAATAATTGAATTGCTTGACAGGAACAGAAGAGGCATTACCACCGGACGAAATAGAGGTGCCTCAACCACCGGATCTTATCGTTGAAGGTGAGATACAACTGGAAGTTATAGAAGCCATATGTTTGAGTGCCTTATCTGGCAACCAAGGAGTAAATGCTATCTTAGTCAAAGGATCAGTTAAGAATAGGGTCCTTGCAGTACTAAGACGTTGTGGAAGCAGACATAGCTTCATAGATGAACAACTTATGAGTGACACTGAATATGTATCTGAATATAATTCACCCATGAAGGTTACTATTGCTGATGAGAACTATGTGATGTGTCACACTAGTTGTCCTGGTTTTAGCTAGACATGGAAGGTAAAGTCTTCAAGGAAGACTTGAGAATTATCAAATTGGGTGGCTGTGATTTGGTGCTAGAAATGATTACATGAAGAAAAATAATCCAACCAAGTTTGACCATGAGAAATGATGTGTAACCATTGGTAGAAAGGGAAATAAAACAAGACTACATGCTATACCAGTGGAGGGAAGCTTGAGTATGATCCGTGGTAGTGCAATGAACAAGCTCATCAGGAAGGGCCAAACCTTAATAGCTCATTTGTTTATGTTAGGAGGGGAGCCAACACTTGAACAAGAGAAGGTGGATGAAAGCTGAAGATGTTTACAAGACTGCATTCAAAATTCATATGGCACATTATGATTCAAGGTTATGCCTTTTGGTCTAACCAATGCCCCTGCTATCTTCCAAGCCATGATGAATCAGGGATTCTAGTTGTACCTAAGAAAGTTCATTTTGGTATTTTTTTTATGATATTCTCATTTATAGTAAATCATTGTCTGAGCATGTAAGACATTTATTGTTGGGATTTAGTACCTTAGTGTTACATTCCTTTGTATAGGAAAAGATCCAAGTGCTCTTTTGGGCAGCCTAAGGTAGAATACTTGGGGTATGTGATTAATGTTGAGGGAGTGTCCACTGACCCTAACAAGGTGAGAGCTATGGAAATTGGCCTACTCCCAAAACGATGAAGGCTTTGAGGGATTTTCTAGGCTTAACAAGTTATTACAGGAAATATGTGGAAAATTATGGAAGCATAAGTAGACCATTGACTGATTTATTTAAAAAGGATGCCTTTTTTCTAGAGTGAAGAGACTGATCAAGCTTTTGTAGCACTTAAGAAGGGTTATGTCTACTACACCAGTGCTGACTTTACCAGATTATAATGAGGAATTTGTAGTGGAAAATGATGCTTGTCATTCAGGGATTAGAGCTGTACTCTTGCAAAAAGAAAAACGAACAACTTACTTCAGTAAAGTGTTGGCTATGAAGCATAGAGATAAATCCATTTATGAGAAAAAGTACTTGGCTTTGTTGAATGCCATAGAGAAATGGAGGTATTACCTTCGGTACAAGCATTTGTGGTCAAAACTGATCACCATAGCCTCAAATACCTTCTTGAACAGAAGGTCACTACAGCAATGCAACAAAAGGGTCTAACCAAAATCTTGGGGTCAGATTATGAGGTGCAATACAAGAAAGGGCAAAGAATAGAGGGGTTGGTGCACTCTCAAGACAACAAGAAGAATCATTTTGAAAGAAGGTGGCCAGTTGAATGCCATTAGCATGATAATTTCATTCTGTGTAAAAGAAATTACAACAAGTTATGAAGGTGATCCTATGGATATAGAACTCATCATGCAGTTAATAGTAGACACTTCTGGCCCTAATTTATGGCAATATCTTTCAGGAGTGTTGAGGAGAAAAGAAAGATCTATGTTGGTTCCAATGGGAACCTTAGACTACAGTTGATGCAGACCTTTCATGCTTCTAACTTAGGGGGCACTCTGGCCAACTCAAAATTTTTAGAAGGTTGTTGCTTCTGTTCTATTGGCCCTCAATGAAGCAAATCGTGGTACAATTTGTATCTGAATGTGAAGTACGTCATAGATGGAAGGATGAGAATGTTCCATATCCAGGGTTTTTTCAACCATTTCCCATTCTTGATCAATCTTGGAGGCATATAAGTGTGGATTTTATTGAAGGTTTGCCTAAGTCTTCAAGCAAGGATGTCATTTTTGTTGTGGTTGATAGGTCTATTAAAAGTGCTCTTTTCATAGCCCTATCCACCCCTTTACAGCTCTGCAGGTGGTTACTAAGTTCTGGAAGAGAGTACACACTCTTCATGGTCCACCTGAGTCTATTATATCTGATAGAGACAAGATCTTTCTTTAGTAATTTTTGGCGAGCTCTTTTCAGATTGAGTGACACTCAATCCTATACAGTTCTCCCTATCACCCTCAATCATATGAGCAATCATAGAGGGTTAGCAGGTGCATAGAAAATTACTTACAGTGCATAAGTAGTCACAGACCTCATCAATGGAAGCAATGGTTGCACCTAGCTGAATGGTGGTACAATACCAACTTCACGCTAGCCTATAATGTAGTCCCTTTGAAGCTCAATATGGTTATTCTCCCCCTCTATTATCTATGGGACCATTGTTGGATAGTATTGTGCCTGTTACTGAAGATTTGGTTATGAAAAGGCAATAGATGCATCAGATTATTAAGGAAAACTTATGCAAGGCTCAAGAAAGGATGAAATTGTATGATGATCTGCATAGCTCAGAAAAAGAGTTCAAGTTGGTGATCTATTCTATCTCAAACTCCAACCATATAGGCAATCATCTATTGCTTTGCGAAAAAATTTGAAGCTCGGCTCCAAATACTATGGTCCCTACAAGATTCTGGCTAAGAATGGCCCTGTGGCTTATAAGCTGGAGCTTACCTCTACTTCCAGGTTGCATCCAGTATTCCATGTATCGTTACTTAAGAAGAAGATTGGAGCTAAGAAAGTGGTTCAATCAACTTTGCCTAGTATCGGAGATGATGGACAATTTTTTGTTAAACCAGTGGTTGTACTGTGCAACCTGTGTGAAATTGCTTATCCAATGTTCCAACCTTCACCTTGAAGATGCCATGTGGAAAGATTATCATCTCATCAAGGCCAAGTTTCCGGATTATGCTTTTAATCCTTGAGGGCAAGGATGTTTTGGAGAGGAAGGAATTGTCATGACCTTGGGCCTAACTAATGTCCAATAAGTGAATATAACTATCGGGTGAAAGCTACGGCTCAAATTAGATGTAGAGTAATGAGATTAAAGGATAGAGATACAGTCAGGTCATCAGAGGCCAACTCAGTACAAGTCAGGCGTTTAACAACCAAACTTGCATAGGAAAAACGTGAACTGAAAATTGGTATTTTCCTCACCTCACCTTCTTCTTCTTCTCTCAGATCTCTTCTTCACTCTCCTCTCCTCTTCTAAAGTCATTCTATTATGCAGATTATGGATCCATCAATGGCAATTGTAGTGGCTTAGTTCAACTTCATTTATCTTAGTTGTAATTTCATTTCATTTCACAATTGAGTAATAGAAAATTGTCCCAAAAAAATTTCAGTGATTCATTTAAATTTTTGCGAGTTAACTTTCGATTTAAGGTCAAGTCATAACAATCCCCATTTTTCCGTGCCGCCGCCGGCAAAATCGCATCCACAAACACCACCAAAAGAAACCACCGAAAATCCCTGTTCAAATCACGCCACAGCAGATCCACGACTGCACTAGCAAAAAACAACAACAATGGTTCCAATCACAGCTTTGGCACGCAGCAAGCACAAGCATCAAATCCCAATTTTGGTAACTCCATTTTTATTGTTTGCTTTGTGTCTTTTTTGGTTAATGTTGGTCGATTTTTTAGTATTTTGTTTATTATTTTATTCTATTTTTGGCTACATTTATTATTTTGTTTATTTTCGGATAATGAATTGTTGACTAGTTTGCGATGTATTTATTTTAAATTGTTGCATAGTGACGCACAAAGTGTTAATTTTTATTGATAGCTAAAGAATGTTGGATTGTTCTATTCTTCTTCTTGTTTGGGGGTGTTACCATTTTTTATTGGCTGATTTGTTAGTTTGATATTTTTGCATATAATTTTTAATTATTTTGTTATTCTCGCTTTCAGGATGATTTTTGTAAAAATTTTACCATTAATATTGCCATAGGATTTCCTTCATTTTCTAATGATTCTAGATTTGTGTTTTTTCATTTATTAGTTGTTGCTTTATTCAGAATCTTATTATCCTTTGATTTTGTGTATTTTATTAAAAGAATTATTCAATGAGCCGTTTTGGTTACCGTTGTTAGTGATTACCAATTACTTTATATATGCTAATTTTATATGATTTTGTATTTAAAAATATATCATTTGTTAAAATTGATCGATGACAAAACTTCTCTGTCGGTTTTCGAGGTCTCCCCATTTAAAAAGATGAAAATTTTAGTTTAGATTAATATTTATTGCGTTTTTAAACTTCAAAAAATTTTAGCTTAAGTTCACGTATACACTTTGTTTGTTAAAACTGGCCGATGAAGAAATTATTGTGATTTCCAAGGCCTTCCATGTATATAAGATGGATTTTGATTTTAGTTATTATTTTTATTCATTACTAACGCTTTTACTGAGAGTTTGTATAGGTACACGGTGTTGTTTATTTATTATTATGTATATTATTGGCGTTAGGCAAATATTAGATCATTTCTCGTAATATTATTTACTTCATTTTTTTGTGTATATTTCAATTGTGTATCACATTCAATTTTATTTTATTATTATTTTTTGGTATAAATAAACAAACTATTTTTTCATATTGATTTTGATGAAGGTCCATCTGAACATTCAAACATTGTCACTCCCTAAAATCCTGCACATGTTGGATGTGATCAATCAGAAACAGGAATTCAAGAGGTAGAGAATGTTCTGATTGATCACATCCAACATGTGCAAGATTTTGGGGATTGAATTTGTTTAAATGTTCAGATGGACCTTCATCAAAATTAATCTGAAAAAAATAGTTTGTTTATTTATACAAAAAAATAATAAAATAAAATTAAATTTGATACACAATTAAAATATACACAAAAAAATGAAGTAAATAATATTACGAGAAATGATCTAATATTTGCCTAACGCCTATAATAAACATAATAATAAATAAACAACTCCGTGTACCTATACAAACACTCAATAAAAGCGATAATAATGAATAAATATGAATAAAAATAATAACTAAAATCAAAATCCGTCATATTTACATGGAAGGCCTTGGAAAATCACGATAATTTCTTCATCGGCCAGTTTTAACAAACAATGTGTATATGTGAACTTAAACTAAAATTTTTTTGAAGTTTAAACATGCAATAAATATTAATCTAAACTAAAATTCTCCATCTTTTTAAATGGGGAGACCTCGAAAACCGACGGAAAAGTTTTGTCATCAGTTAATTTTAACAAATGATATATTTGTAAATACAAAATCATATAGAATTAGCATATATAAAGTAATTGGTAATCACTAACAACGGTAACCAAAATGGCTCATTGAATAATTCTTTTAATAAAATACACAAAATCAAAGGATAATAAGATTCTGAATAAGCAACAACTAATAAATGAAACAAAACACAAATCTAGAATCACTAGAAAATGAAGGAAATCCTTTGGCAATATTAACAGTAATTTTTTTTACAAAAATCATCCTGAAAGCGAGAATAACAAAATAATTAAAAATTATATGCAAAAATATCAAACTAACAAACCAACCAATAAAAAATGATAACAACACCCCAAACAAGAAGAAAGAACAATCCAACATTCTTTAGCTATCAATAAAAATTAACACTTTGTGCGTCACTATACAACAATTTAAAATAAATACATTGCAAACTAGTCAACAATTCATTATCCAAAAATAAACAAAATAATAAGTGTAGCCAAAAATAGAATAAAATAATAAACAAAATACTAAAACATCGACTAACATTTACAAACATTAACCAAAAAAGACAAAGCAAACAATAAAAATGCAGTTACCAGACTTGGAATTTGATGCTTGTGCTTGTTGCGTGCCAAAGCTGTGATTGGAACCATTGTTCTTGTTCTTTGCTAGTGGAGTCGTGGATCTGCCGTGGCGTGATTTGAACAGGGATTTCCGATGGTTTCTTTTGGTGGTGTTCGTGGATGCGATTTTGGCGGTGGCGGCACGGGAAAATGGGGATTATTATGACTTTGACCTTAAATCGAAAGTTAACTAGCAAAAATTTAAATGAATCAGTGAAATTTTTTTGGGACAATTTTCTATTACTCAATTGTGAAATAAAATGAAATTACAACTAAGATAAATGGAGTTGAACTAAGCCACTATAATTGCCATTGATGGATCCATAATCTGCTGACTTTAAGGTTAGAAGAGGAGAGGAGAGTGAAGAAGAGATTTGAGAGAAGAAGAAGAAGAGAAGGTGAGGTGAGGAAAATACCAATTTTCAGTTCACGTTGTTCCTCTGCAAGGTTGGTTGTTAATCGCGTGACTTGTGCTGAGTTGGCCTCTGATGACCTGACTGTATCTCTACCCTTTAATCTCATTAATCTACATCTAATCTGAGCCGTAGCTTTCACCCGATAGTTATAATCACTTATTGGAAATTAGTTAGGCCCAAGGTCATGACAATTCCTTCCTCTCCAAAACATCCTTGCCCTCAAGAATTAATAGCAAAATCTGGAAACTTGGCCTTGATGAAATGATAATCTTTCCACGTGGCATCTTCAAGGTGAAGGTTGGAACATTGGATAAGCAATTTCACACAGGTTGCACAGTACAACCACTGGTTTAACAAAAAATTGTCCATCATCTCAGGCAAAGTTCCACTTTCTTAGCTCCAATCTTCTTCTTAAGTAACGATACATGGAATACTGGATGCAACCTGGAAGTAGAGGTAAGCTCCAGCTTATAAGCCACAGGGCCATTCTTAGCCAGAATCTTGTAGGGACCATAGTATTTGGAGCCGAGCTTCAAATTTTTTCGCAAAGCAATAGATGATTGCCTATATGGTTAGAGTTTAAGATAGAATAGATCACCAACTTGAACTCTTTTTCTGAGCTATGCAGATCATCATACAATTTCATCCTTTCTTGAGCCTTGCATAAGTTTTCCTTAATAATCTGATGCATCTGGTTGCCTTTTCATAACCAAATCTTCAGTAGCAGGCACAATACTATCCAACAATGGTCCCATAGATAATTAAGAGGGAGATAACCATATTGAGCTTCAAAGGGACTACATTTTAGGCTAGTGTGAAATTGGTATTGTACCACCACTCAGCTAGGTGCAACCATTGCTTCCATTGATGAGGTCTATGACTAGTTATGCACCGCAAGTAATTTTATATGCACATGCTAACCCTCTCAGATTGCCTATCTGTTTGAGGGTGATAGGGAGAACTGTATAGGAGTTGAGTGTCACTCAATCTGGAAAGAGCTTGCCAAAAATTACTGAAGAAAGATCTTGTCTCTATCAGATATAATAGACTCAGGTGGACCATGAAGAGTGCGTACTCTCTTCCAGAACTTAGTAACCACCTGCAGAGCTGTAAAGGGGTGGGATAGGGATATGAATTGAGCACTTTTAATAAACCTATCAACCACAACAAAAATGTCATCCTTGCTTGAAGACTTAGGCAAACCTTCAATAAAATCCACACTTATATGCCTCCAAGATTGATCAAGAATGGGAAATGGTCGAAAAAACCCTTGATATGGAACATTCTCATCCTTCCTTCTATGACATACTTCACATTCAAGTACAAATTGTACCACCATTTGCTTCATTGAGGGCCAATGGAACAGAAGCAACAACCTTCTAAAAATTTTGAGTTGGCCCCCTAAGTTAGAAGCATGAAAGGTCTGCATCAACTGTAGTCTAAAGTTCCCATTGGAACCAACATAGATCTTCTCTTTTCTCCTCAACACTCCTGAAAGATATTGCCATAAATTAGGTCCAGAAGTGTCCACTGTTAACTGCATGATGAGTTCTATACCCATAGGATCACCTTCATAACCTGTTGTAATTTCTTTTACACACAATGGAATTATCATGCTACTGGCATTCAACTGGACACCTTCTTTCAAAATGATTCTTCTTGTTGTCTTGAGAGTGCACCAACCACTCTATTCTTTGCCCTTTCTTGTACTGCACCTCATAATCCAACCCAAGAGTTTGGTTAGACCCTTTTGTTGCATTGCTGTAGCGACCTGTTCAAGAAGGTATTTGAGGCTATGGTGATCAGTTTTGACCACAAATGCTTGTACTGAAGGTAATACCTCCATTTCTCTGTGGCATTCAACAAAGCCAAGTACTCTTTCTCATAAATGGATTTATCTCTATGCTTCATAGCCAACACTTTACTGAAGTAAGCTATTCATTTTTCTTTTTGCAAGAGTACAGCTCCAATCCCTTGATGACAAGCATCAGTTTCCACTACAAGTTCCTCATTATAATCTGGTAAAACCAACACTGGTGTAGTAGATATAACCCTTCTTAAGTGCTACAAAAGCTTGATCAGTCTCTTCACTCTAGAAAAAAAGGCATCCTTTTTAAATAAATCAGTCAATGGTCTACTTATGCTTCCATAATTTGCCACATATTTCCTGTAATAACCTGTTAAGCCTAGAAAATCCCTCAAAGCCTTCATAGTTTTGGGGGTAGGCCATTCTTCCATAGCTCTCACCTTGTTAGGGTCAGTGGACACTCCCTCAACATTAATCAGATGCCCAAAGTATTCTACCTTAGGCTGCCCAAAAGAGCACTTGGATCTTTTCCCATACAAAGGAATGTGACACTAAGGTACTAAATACCAACAAGAAATGTCTTACATGCTCAAACAATGATTTACTACAAATGAGAATATCATAAAAAAACACCAAAACGAACTTTCTTAGGTACAACTAGAATCCCTAATTCATCATGGCTTGGAAGGTAGCAGGGGCATTGGTTAGACCAAAAGGCATAACCTTGAATCATAATGTGCCATATGAATTTTGAATGCAGTCTTGTAAACATCTTCAGCTTTTATTATAATTTGATGGTAGCTTGCCCTGAGATCTATCTTAGAAAAAATTTACTGCTCCATGCAATTCATCTAACAACTCATCAACAATGGGTATAGGATACTTACCCTTTACTGTGAGCTCATTTAAACCTCTGTAATCTACACAAAACCTCCAGATGCCATCCTTCTTCTTAACCAATAGAGCTAGTGCAGAAAAAGGGGATTGGCTATGATTAATGATCCCATTGGTGAGCATCTCAGCTACTTGTTCCTCTAATTATTCCTTTTGATGGTGGTTATACCTATAGGGCCTTAAACTCATTGAAAAAGCTCCAAGCTTCAAATTAATGGCATGATTGAGTTGTCTAACCGGAGGCAAGGTCTTTGGTTCCACAAACACTACTTGATACTTATCAAGCACTTCTGTATGACATCATCCACCTTCTTTTGTTCAAGTGTTGGCTCCCCTCCTAACATAAACAAATGAGCTATCAAGGTTTGGCCCTTCCTGATGAGCTTGTTCATTGCGCTGCCACTGATCATACTCAAGCTTCCCTCCACTGGTATAGCATGTAGTCTTGTCTTATTTCCCTTTCTACCAATGATTACATATCATTTCTCATGGTCAAACTTGGTTGGATTGTTTTTCTTCATCTAATCATTTCTAGCACCAAATCACAACCACCCAATTTGATAATTCTCAAGTCTTCCTTGAAGACTTTACCTTCCATTTCTAGCTAAAACCAGGACAACTAGTGTGACACATCACATAGTTCCCACCAGCAATAGTAACCTTCATGGGGGAATTATATTCAGATACATAGCCAATGTCACTCACAACTTGTTCATCTATGAAGCTGTGTGTGCTTCTAACAATGTCTTAGTACTGCAAGGACCCTATTCTTAACTGATCCTTTGACTAAGATAGCATTTACTCCTTGGTTCAAACATATGACTTCTATAACTTTCGATTGTATCTCACCTTCAACGATAAGATGTGGTGGTTCAGGCACCTCTATTTCGTCCGGTGGTAATGCCTCTTCTGTTCCTGTCAAGCGATTCAACTATTTAGTTTTACATCTGTGACCTGGATAGTATTTCTCCCCTCACCTAAAGCACAACGTATTGTTGCGTCTATGCTCATACACCCCAAGACTTAACCTAAAAGTGTTAGGTCTATGAGTGTTCACCACAGCAGGTTCACCCACACCATTCCTTGAGTAGACGGATCCACTCACAGGGTTTGGAGTTCGGTTAATCACTCTCTGCTTCCTCTGGGCTACCTCTATAGCTTTATTTTGTACTCCAGCTTGCTCAATAGCTCAGTGTTGTAGGCTTAAACATTTTAACTCCAAAATTGATCTCCCCTTTCAAAGCTACAATGAAACTGATAGAAAATGAGCCTCATTCAAAGCAGGTTTCTTCATAATCATTTGTGCCTTCAAGTCTTCAAACTTACCAAGAAATTCATCCACAGTTCCTGTTTAAGAAAGTTTATCAAACTCCTCAATTGTATCTTAAATTACTGCCTCCCCAAACCTCGCACATAATTCCTCTTTGAATTTAACCCAATTGATGACTCCTCTACCCAACACAAGGGAATTATACCAAGTATCTACAAGTCCATTCAAGTAAAGTGCAGCTCCTTCCACCGTTTTATTATCAGGAGTTCAATATAGATTGAAATACTTCTCACATTTACATAGCCATACCTTAAGTTTAGCTTCCTCAAAGCTAGGTAGTCCCTACTTAGGAGGTGGAATTTTCAACCTATTCCTAGCGTCCAACATAGGGTTGGGAAGGAGCCCATCTCTTCCTAGAGGAACACCCTCAAGAACTCTTGGTGGTGCTCTTTCCAAAGCAGTTAAACGATCTAGAATTAACTCTAGAGTGCCTCTAATACTTGTTTGAGTCTTGTTATGTTCCTTGCAAGTCGTAGTATATCATCATGTCACAGTAGTTTATTATCCAACAGTTTTATCCTGGACCTTTCTGCCATGTTCTAGCCCACACGTTGAGCAAAAATCGGCTCTGACACCAATTGCTATGACTTTAACTTGAATCAAATAGTTAACTTGCAAAAATTTTAATGGAACAGTGGAAATGTTTTGGGATAATTTTCTATTACTCTACTGAGAAATGAAATGAAATTACAACTAAGATAAATGGAGCTGAACTAAGCCTACAAAGTTGGTTTT
Organism: Solanum rostratum; assembly: GCA_029948455.1. Taxonomy (NCBI): domain Eukaryota; kingdom Viridiplantae; phylum Streptophyta; class Magnoliopsida; order Solanales; family Solanaceae; genus Solanum; species Solanum rostratum. Next base: position 10,503,538 of record CM057046.1, read on the forward strand.
TAAAATACCAATTTTCAGTTCATGTTTCTCCTCTGCAAAGTTGATTTTTAAAAACGTGACTTGTGCTGAGTTGGCCTTTGATGACATGGTTGTATCTCTACCCTTTAATCTCATAAATCTACATCTAATTTGAGCCATAGCTTTCACTCAGTAGTTATAACCACTTATTGGACATTAGTTAGGTCCAAGGTCATGATAGGGGTTTTGGGTCGAATTTTGTGATGAGTTTGGTGGTTGATTTTTTTTATTTTTTGAGTCTATTTGGTTTAAGTTCGTTAGGTTTTAGGTTTGTGGCGTACCAGTGTTTAGAGCTTGCTGGGTGGTGGTGTAGGAAATGGGTGACTAGTCGAGGAAGAAGCTGATGGGGGTTTTATTGATGGTCTAAGCTTCGTCGGAGAAGGAGCAACGACTGGTTATTGATTTTGATGGACTTTGAATTCATGCTCTGGTTCATCGGAGTAGGGTTTTTGCGGTGGTTTTCGAATCAATTTTGAAGTTTTTAGGTGGGTCTGGTTTGGGGTCGTTCCGACGGGGTTTTGAGGTTGTTGGTTGTGTGTGAGAGAGAAAGGATTGGAGGAGCGACTATTTTTATAGTGGCTTGCCGGAGCTTGCTAGAGACAAGGGTGGCGGTTACTCGGCGTGAAGCTTGTTGGAGAAGGTGATCGAAGAAAGTATGGGTGGCTATAGGGGATACGAAAATGAAAAAGAGTGGTTGTAGTGTTTTCCAAAATAGGCGTCTCACACTAATGAAATTAGCCTACTGTCACATTATTTAAAATAAACAAACTTATTTCAAAAGAAAATGCAATTTATAAGAAAAAGGCTTTAAGAATCTCTTTAAAGGTATTTAAAAGAAATTAAAATATCTCTTTTAAAAGTTAAAAAAAAAAAAGCTTTCTCTCTCTCTCTTTTAAAATTCTTTTTGAAAAGAAATAATGAATAGTTAAAAATGCATAGGAATATTTTCTATTTCTTCCTTTCAACTGAGATTGAATCCAAAGTAATTCCCACAGCTTTAAATGATACCTCAAACATACTTAAGTATCCACATGATTTGTCCAGCTTGTTTTAAACAAATGTTTTGAATTATATCAATGTCACGCCCCGGGAGGGTACCCTAGACGTGGCAAGCACTCAAAGACTATTTCTATCCCCCAAGCAAACCACTCGGCCTCGTGAGAGTCGTAAAATCATTCAATCGCGGAAAATTTAAGATAAAATGACATTATGATAGACACTCAATCAACAGTCTAACTCAATGAATAAAGGTCATAGACCAACAAGATCAAACTCAATATCTACGATATAAGAGTAGATTTGAAGAAAACTCATTTCAAGAAAAGAAGGACCTCAACATCAAGTCATCATCTTCTAGTCTATAAAGCCTCTATCTCTATAGTCTAGATGGTACCATGACAGGCTATGACTACCATAACTCAAAATGAAACTAACTCAAAGCATAAGGGATGTAAAATGGTATTCTTTTAATGTAGGAGAGGACTAACCAACCAATCGTAGGAAGAATAGACCTTCAACGAAGCACTTGTTGAGGATCTTGAGTACCTGTCTCTGCATCATAAAAAGATGCAGGCCCAAATGAGCATCAGTATGTGGAATGTACGAGTATGTAAAATAGCTGAAAAAGGGCATCATAAGAGACACTCAACTCAAACATCACCTCATCTCAGATATCGACTCAACTTAAGAGACTCAAATCAAAAAGTAAGGAACTTAATCATCACATTAAGATACTGTCATAACCGATCTAAGAGTTTCTCTAACCGACAATCATCACCTATGAGCTGGTGATGATACAAAGAAGTGATGTCATTGCCATATCCATCAAGTACCATAGCGGGGTAAAGGACATCACATTGGTGGATCCACAATAAATAACATCAAGTCCTATTCTGGGACAAAAGGGAAACATCCACTTTTACGGTTCAATCCATTCCTATACTGGCTACATAGTTATTGAGTTTGAATTGTTGTTTACTCTTACTCAATTCGATGCTTGATACTCCTCTTAGGACTCAACATGCTCATAAGACATCCATTATCTGGGTAACTCATCTAAGTAGTCTCATTGGACCTCGTCAACTCGATTCAATGCACCAACCATTAACTCTTTGATTAGGATCATTATCCTAGGATCAATTTCATGATCTTTAAGATTCCAAGAACATAAAGTTTCATCAACATCATCATCAACACTCTCACTTTATGATCACAATCACAATCACATTGGTACCATCAATGCTTTAGACGCATCTCCTAATTTCATTCTTGCAAGTTTTAGTAAATAAAGTCTAGGGTTTATGTTCAATTTAGGAATTCAAAATCATTTTTTCGAGAAACAAGTTTATAGAAATCATCAATTACACAGTATAAGGAAATTAGGTTAAACATCATAGAAGTTTTCAAAAAGATATGCAATCATGGGAACATCAATATTATCATAACTCATCCTATCAAAATCATGGGGCACATGGGAAAACAATCTCATGCTTTAGGTTAGCGTTACATACTTGGAATGAAAGAAGACACTCAACTTCGCAAGAAACTGGCGTTGGTCTCTTGAACCCTAGCTTTTCTTCTCTTCTCCTCTCAAGAATTCTAACTCGATTTTAGCGTAAGAGACTTTAGAATGGGTTTAGAGACCCTTTTTAGACAAAAATAACCTATATTGGTCATGAATTAAGTTTAGGAGGGGTGGAAAAAAGTCTGGTATGCCCCTAAAAATATTTAAAATTTTAAACTTCGGTGGAATAAAACAGTGGACCAAGTCCGCAACACGGACCTGTCGTGTACCTGTACATTTTTCTTCAAAACTTTCTGATCGATTTTCCAATCCCGTAGAAAATAAAGGGACCAAATTTAAGCGGGCATATCGCGTAATTTTCTGAAATTGCATTTTCGCTTCGAAAAATTATCTTTTGATCCAGTAGCTCTAAAAATCAACAGGACCATTTTCCTTCATAATTTTTCATATTGATTGCATTTTCAGCCTCAAATTTGATAAAAGAGTTTGGGAAGATGCATTTTATCATTTAGAGGTATTTTAGAAATTTTACCAGGTGTGACATTATCTCCCCCTTGGAATCATTCGTCCTCGAATGAAGAGTAAATAAAGATAGACTCGATGCATGAATAACAATCGAGACTCATTTCATCAGTCAATCAATTAGTCAGACTCTCTAGACAACCAAACATCAACTCTAGTATAGACAATTTAATGTGCATTAAGGGAGAGGACATTACCTTAGAAATTCTCATCATTGGGAACAAATAGATATGGATATTTGGCTTTCATTCTTCCTCAGCTTCCTACGGGCCTTCTGATGTCGCTCAACCCGACTACTCAAAGGCAGAAGAAGAAAGGCGGCCTTCATCAGCATAATAACCCATCTTTAGAGGTTGGGGTCAGTCCTATAAGGAATCGTTGTTCAAGGCGGAAGTGACTCATTGAACCAAGTAATTATAGGATCTGGGGTTGTAATAATCAGAATAAAGTTCAGTTAACAAGTTCTAATTGTTGAATTAAGCAACTATCAAGGGAAGATGTTGGGGATGTGCAAATATGGACAATAATCTAACAAATAGGTCTAGATGCTTGACCACATGAGTTGATGTTGAGTGAATAGGCTAGGTTGCTTGTAACCAGGTTACCTATGATATATGGGTGCTTCACATGTATTAGCTAAGATATTACACGTGGACCGCCGAGGACACGTTTGGCCTAAGAAGTCGAGCAAAACACCTACTACCTTGGCCATCGAATCCATAAATGGGGATATCAATTGAAACTACATAAGGTTTTCGGCCATTATATACATTCCACACTCTGATAATCCCAGCTACAAAACAATTAGAATCTTAAACAAAACTGCAAGTTTGCAACCTTAAATTCATACATTAAACTTAGGAAATAAGATAAATTCTCCCAAATCAACAACAGATAAGTCAAGACATCACAAACCCAGTGAGTAAATTAAAGACCCATATCAAAAGCACACCCCAACGTGGGGGTTTTAGCCACACATGCTAGAAATTAAAGATTGATTGCCATACATAGTAGCAGAAGTCATGGGTAACAAGATTGAGTACAAATCAGTGGTTATCACTAGCTAATCCCCTCTAATTTGATGCCTAAAAGCTTCAAAACCTTAGTCTCCCTCGTACTCTAAGAAGAAGATTCTATCTACTGCTACTATAGTGTAATTGTTCTGATATGGAATGAACAGATCCTCCATAGTGTCCTTTCTAAAATTGCTTATATACTCCATGCAAAAAGTGTGAATATCTGTGCTGCGAAATGCCATTTGGCAGTCAAGGCATACACCGCCAAGCACTCCGGTGATGCGCTGAATGTGAACTTAACCGCTTTCTTGTGCATCCTTATGAGGCTTCTCCCACTGCAACATTAAGCGATAACTCTTTGCTCTGCCTATCCAATTCAACAATACATCAAAATATTCTTCATATCTCCTTTCTGTCAGTGTTTTATATCTACCCAAGTATCATACCCAGCCAGAGCAACAAAACAGGATCGATACGCTCAATCCACTACTAAAGACTCACCTACTTGTGAAGAAATATGCACAGGCACTGCCATCCGATCACACAATAAATCAAACCCAGACGAAAAGTATATGGACACATAAAAGTAGGTAGATCCAGGATCAAACAATACAGATGTAGACCAATGACAGACTAGAATAGTACCGGTAATAACTGCGTCTGAAGCCTCAGCCTCGGACCTCCCAGGAAAAGAATAACACTAAGCTCCTATGCTACCCCTAGTCTGAGCAATACCTCGATCTCCACCACATGGAACCAAAGTACTACTATCTGAAGCCCTTCCACCTCTAGTAGTTTGACCCCTGCCCTGACCCCTGGCCGGTGGAGCCGAATCTCTAACTGGAGTTATTGAATAAGTACGATGAGGTCCCGAATGAATCCGAAAGGGAAAGTGTCGAATAAGTGGCCTGGATCCCCACACCCAAAGCAAGACCTCGGTGTAGAAGACTATTGTCCACCAAATGAACTACTATGGCTGCTATGGGTGGAACTATGGGACCATCGAGAAATCTATCCACCCTCAGCTGCTGGCATAGATGGATGCACAGGATCTTGATGTCGAAAGATCCGCCACTCCTATGTGAACCTCTACCTCCTGATGAAGTACCAGAAAACTGACCCATAGTACGAGTCCTCTTAGGACCCCCAAACTTCTCCCAAACCAGCAACTCTACTTCTTTACGGTGCTCATAATAGAATGAAAGAATGCTCCCTCACGAGCTACTCTGAATACATAAGATCTAATGGAGAAATTCAAACCCCTCACAAACTTACAAACGCTCTCCACCTCATCTGGAATTATATCTAAGGCATGTCGAGATAACTGACAAAAATGATCCTCATACTCAGTAACAGTTATACCACTTTTCCTCAAGTCCTCAAACCTCAATCGGCTCTCCTCTCGTACACTCCAAGGAATAAAGCGATCCTGAAAAGCACTTGAGAACATACCCAATCCACTAGAGGGGATCCAACTGGTGTGGACCTCACATAAGTCCTCCAGTACTCCCTGGCTGATCTACGGAGCTGGAGTGCAGCAAAACGAACACCACACTGATTAACCAAACCCATTGTCTCTAGCATCTCATAGCACAAGGTCAGAAGCTCATGAACATCCTCGCTCTTACCACCTTGAAATTGAGGTGGTTTCATCTTCTGAAATCTTTCGTAACTAAGTTGATCATCTACTACTAGAACTGCCTCTAGAGTGGTTTGTGCCCTAATAGCTAGTACAGGAACCACTAGGGGTTGACCCACCTAATCTTGATGAACTAGGCCCTGATGCTGCCCTAAAGCTTGTTCTCCCCCTCTCACCTAAGAGACTCCCGGCGTGCCTGTCATACCACCCCCTTAAGTGAGGTTCTTAAGCATACCCATCATCCTTAACAGGGTGTTCCAAAGCACAGGTGTAGTTGTGGGCTCTAGAAGAGCTTGATCATCATCAACCTCCATCTGTGGCTCTAGAGAAGCCCTCTGGCCGGCCCTCTAACTAGTGCCACTCCTCGAGCACGTCCTCTTGCTGATGCCACTCCACGAGCAGGGCCTCTAGCTCGACCCCTTCCCCTACCTTTAATTGGGGCCTCAATAACTATCTCGAGAGCAGCCTCACCTCTATCACTAGTAATAGTAGCTTTAGTCCTTGCCATCTATCAAAAGGACATAGGCACAACTCAATACTAATGAAGATAACCACGCATGAGAAGAGAGAAAAAATAAAAAGAAATTTCTTAACAGTCTTCATAGCCTCTCAAAGATAAGTACAGACGTCTCCATACAATCCTTGTCGCGCCTAATTTTTTTCGCGAAGAAACGAAACCTGGACGACGTCATGACAACGACTCTTTTGGGATTTTGGAAGTTTTGAAGAGTCACCACCTAATGATTTGAGGTGCATTAGGACACCTATTCTAAGTTTAAAAATCTAGTCTAATGGTCAAAGTTAACCAGAGAATGGGTAAGGGTTCAAGTTACCTCGAAGGGAAGGTGTTAGGCACCCTTCGAGGTCCACAAATGTGGGTCCCGGTCGTATCTCGCATTTTATGTGGGGTGAAAAATCACAAGCAAGGTCGATGAAATAATCGATATTTTTGGGCTAAATATAAAGTATTAAACACAAAATTTTCTACTTATAATTAGAACAATAAAAATAAAAAATAGACATCTGATTAGCATAAAGCTCATTCTTATAACATTCTAAAATGACAAAGTTATATGTAACATAATAAGATAAATACAAAAAAGGTAATAACTAAGTGGATTAAATAAAACAAAAAAAATAAAGGAAAATATTTTATTCTACACTTAAAGGTAAATCACACGCATCTCATTTATTACCATAGTTAAAATATATATCATTTAAAACTTAAAAAGTAATCAATTATCAAATCTATGTTCCAAACAAAGTGACTTTTAAAGTCAAGTTTAGATGTGAGGTTTCTAACATATATGCCAATAAATAAGATACAAAACTACTCAAGTCATTAAACTCTATTAATTCAACCAAGAAAATATATTTTTAAGCTGCTAAATAAAATAAAAATAGATGGTATTAATGACAAAAGAAGAAGAGACTGACCTGGTTGCTTCTCATATAATGCTTACGGTAGTTGAATAATATGAATAAAAGAAAAAGCTAACCCAAAAATAAAAGTAAAAGTAATAATAAAAAGTACAAACTCGGCAGCACACAAAGTTAAAATTGAGAGAGAGACTGGGATCAGTATATGGCGAAACTAAAGAGGGCCCAATGCGATGTCACTCCGTTTATTTTAAATTTTATGATCAACCTTTTTAAATTCCTTAAGACAAGACGAAAATAATTATAAAATATTTAAACATAAAAAAACATCATATAAAACTTCTGGTATTTAGATTGTAAGAAATATTTCAAGTATTTGACACATCCTTTTTATGAATGAGAACGGGCAAAGAATTTCAATGAAAAGTTATCTAGTTTTTTAGATATTTAAAAAGGGTGACACATAAAACCTAGAAAATAAGGGAGTAACAAGTTGCTTTAGTTTCTTTATAAAAGCTATATGTGTGCTTCATACAAGAAGTCAGCTATAGCTTGCCTTTTCCTCATGTCCCAAAACGTACCTAGCCCATTTTAAACTCAAATGGTTGCTGCTGTCCCAAAGGGCTTCTAACCCATTTTCAACCTCTGGTATACACTCTGTATACCAATGTATACGTAATGTATACAACCTGCTCTCCAGCTTCCCATGACTCGAAGACCCGAAATGCAAGATGAAGTCCCGAAAGGGCTCGGAGAGTGATTACATGCATTAATCAAGCAAGCAACCCAATTAAGATAAAAATAAGAATATAGGAACACCCTAGTTCGAATGACTATGGCTTGAGACAACTACTGTAAATTGGCAAACAATTTAGCGAGAGACAAACGAGAAAATAATGATACTTCATATCATAAACATCTATCATGGAAACTGACAAACACATCCAGAATGAAATAAAATAAATCAAATTCTAGAGAAGAAAGTCAACTACATTGGCAATTCTTTTATGACTCTAAAGCTAAGTTGAAACAGTGAAGTAGCATGTAATAGATGTCAACCTATTCTATTCCTAGAGACTAAACAATGTAACAGTGAGCCACCAACAACTCTTCCAAAAATAAAACTGGAAACATGGGCATGACTAAAGGTTTAAGATCATGTAATAGTTAAGAAGTTGGAGGATGAGATAAATGTAATAACTAAGAAATAAGACTTTTATAGGCAAAAATCTAATAGCTATGAACTAAAGAAAAATAAAACCCGATAAAATAACCACTAGGCATATGAGAATCCAATGGAAACAGGACATGGTTATATCAACAATTATCCAAATGTAGGCGTTTTGAAGCGAATAAACACTTTCTACGGGTGAGCAGAAAGAGCATATGGAATTAATCAATGCAGCTGGTTAACACAACATTAAGCAGTGACCATATTTTGAAACCAAAACAGGTGTTAAAAAAAATCAAGACTTAGGATAAGGAAAGATTCATCTTGAACTAATGGCTTAAACAAAGAGATCTGTAAACATTGACATCGTATTGAAAAATAAAATAGAATGAAATCAAACTTGGGAAAGTTGACTGCACTGACAACTTCCTTTTATACTTAAGGAGTCACATTGCGGATGAAAATGGATGCAAATAAACATGAAAGATCATGTTAATCCTCCAGTAAACTAATCGAACCCACTTCCATGCTTCAAAAGTTGTTACTTGTATTTTTGTCATTCACCATGTATGAAATTGAAGAAATAACAAGAAAATTCAAGAATAGATGAAGGGAAATAGGCATCCGGCAACCATTTTGAAACTGGAAACAGAAAGAGAGCAGGACAAGAAACTGAGAAGGTTAAAAAAGAATGTGCAAACTCTCTGATGTAGATTCAAGAATAAGCAACTAACGCGCTGAGTTGTTCAAAGCCAAACAGAGACTAACTTTACAACATATATTCATAGATTCAAAGACAGATTTACATCTATTTAGACATGTTAAACAAAGTTTCGAAATCAATAGAAGGGACTAGCCAACGACTCAACTTCGCACCAAGATCAATAGGCTAGGAAAAACACAGCTAGAAGAAGACTGAAATCAAATGACAATCACACTCTAAGACCTTTACCAGAGGCGAGATGATGCCAAGAAAGATGAGAGAAAAAAATCAACGATACACACCCAACTTAACTTGCAAAGTCAAACAAAATCCATCAATCTAAATGAACTATTCACCAGACCAAAACAAGCATTTAGCTACCTCATCATCCAGAAAACCAAATAAAGAAGTAAGACGGAAGTGATAATACCTTTTTGGTGCAGCGAACTGAGACGAGACGAACGTAGAAGAAAGCTTTCACCACCCAAAACGAAATCCCATTTTCAAAACTTGAAGCTTCTGGCTTCAGGAAATCCTTCGAGATAGAATCAGTTTCTGGAAAATTACCCCGTAAATGAAATTTTTTTGCTTTTTGTGAGCAAAGTCGGCCGCCCCCAATAGTGAGCAAAAATGGGATTTTTGGGTTCTTTTTCGCCGATTCCTCTCTTTTTTTTCTTTTGCTGAAAAATTTTGGGTATTTATAGGAGAAAAATTAGGGTGTGATTCTTGGGAGAAGAGATGAAATTTGAGGTTTTGAATTCGAGATTTTCAACACGGCGTTGGTTGTTCGAAGCTGTCGCACCATTGATGTTACTGACAACGTTGTTGTTGAGTTTTTGAGGTTTCGATAGAGAAGACGCAGGATCGTTTGGCTAGGATTCGCTGGGGAAGAAAGGGAAAGGAGTGTGGGTGTGCCGCGTGTGTGCGTGAGGGAGGAAGAAGAAGAGGAAGAGGGGCGTTGGATGGTATCCCCAAAAATCCCATTGTTATGCAAATCCAGTATTCTCAACTACTGGAGATTACTAATTCCACTTGGGTAACCAAATGTAAAATTATTATTCGACAAATTGAGGTAATTCAAACCCCAAAGCTCATTGATTTGTGTAGGAATTGGCCCATAAAACTGGTTTCCAGACAGACCCAAATGCCGAAGAGTTATGATAGAACCCAAAGCAGGAACAACCCAACCCGTGAACGAGTTACCAGAAAGACTGAGAACTCTTAGCTGCTTCAACCCATTAGGAGTTGAAAATTTCAAGTCACCCACAAGTCCAAGCCCGTCAAGAGCAATGGAGACAACAGAATCGGAGTTGGTATCACAAACGATGCCATGAAACGACTTGGGACATGCTGATGGATCTGAAAGACCCATTTGGCTCCATGTGCTGAAGATTTTACCTAATGGGTCATCTTTTATCCTCTTTTTGAACTCCAAAAGTGATCAAACTTCATCTTCTGCTGCAGAAGACCCATTTAACCGAAACACAAGTGCAAGGAGGAGTAAGGAGATAAATTGAGAGAGAGTCATTGGGGTGAGAATGTGAGTGCTAAGAATGAGGCATTGATACGAAAGAGAAAAGTCTGAAAAAGGGTAAAATCAAGAATGGCTTAAGGAGAATTATAGAGAGAGCACCATGGAAATTCAAGAAAGAGTTCAGACAGACAGAGAGAGTTTGGGGGGCTAGGAAAATCACCAAGGAAAGAGGAGTAAATGTGGGAAGAAAATTATATTCTTCCATCTAAAAGAAAATATTTATTTAGGAGGATTTTAGGAATATATAAAGATTTGACTAAATTTTGAATTTAAAAATATTCTCAATATGGATATGTGAATAAAATTCCACCAACATATAGAAATTAAGTAACCATTTAAATTAGTAGGTAAGAAAAAATATTATTAAATTAGTAGCTATATTTTTGTCAAAAATAAATCACCAATATTTACAATAAAGTTTAATGAATAACAACTTTAAAAAAATATTTTCTAAAATATTTATAAGATAAAATACAAAATAGTAAGTAAATAAATATCTTTATGAGTGAAGAGTATAAATATAATTGTGATAAGATAAATTTTGTAAAGTGTGAATGCAATTAGTATACAATTTATTGGGTAAAAAAAATATAAACTTGTACGTATAATGAAATATATATATTTTTTAAATGTTTAAATAATCGAATAACATAAAAAAAGGGTCAAGGTGGGTCAAAATTGGGTGTCAACAATCCTCAAGACTTTAATTAGACTTGACTCGTACACACGTGAGACCTTTAAACCTGGGCCTCTGATACCAAATGTCACGACCCAAAAATGGACGTGATGACATTTGCTCAATCCCACCAGAACAAGTCAACCTAATCCCAACAAGAAACAGAAATAACATGCGGAAGTACTAAATAAAGTGGATAACTAGAAAAGGAAATCTTCACAAGCTTAAATACTATCCAAGGATTGGTTATCACGTGTATAAGCCACTAGCCATACACAAATCAAAAGAATTACAAGTTTGAATTGTCTTTCTTCTCCAATAGAACAAAGCAGAAAAGAAAGAGGAACAAGAGAGTCAGCCAGGTGACAACAACTACCTCTCTAAATCTCTTGGGAAGCCTCAGATGATCAAGGAAAATACTACTCACTGGGCAGGCTAAGAACCTACACAAGTGTAGAAGCAACGGGTGAGTACCAAAAGCAACACGGTACCCAGCAAGTCAAATAACAAAACAGAGTAAGTTCAATAGAATACACAAACTCCTTTCATCCCAACCGACCTCTATAACTACAATCTGCAGAGAAAATCAGCCCAGCCCAGTAACACATAATACACAATAGAGATAGTTTTCACAATATCACAGTTATCAAATCACAAGCCACAAAAAATCAGTGATAACACATGCAATCATAGGAATAACATCATACCACACAAGAATATGCAAGGATAAGATGCAATGCTTATGCAATAATCACCGACAATGACCTCGGCATCATAACATCACTGGAAAATACCTCAACATCACAACATTTTCGGTAAAGACCTCGGCATAATATCATCACCGGCAAAGACTTCGGCATCACAATATCACTAGTAAAGATTTCAACGCCACAATCTCACGGGCAAAGGTCTCGGCATCACATCTCGACTGGTAAATACCTCGGCCCTAATTTTTACCATCTCACTCATATCAATATCCAGAACTGATGCAAATATGTATGTCACAGATGAATGAACATGAGATGAAGTCCATAAAGAAATCCACTTATAATCACCAACCACAACAATATATCTCAAGAATAGAATTCTCATTATTTAGCCACATTTTCAATTCAAGTGTCACAACACCGTACCAACTCACATTTACATTTAATCACTTAATTTTTATAATATTAAAATATTTCATAAATCACACATAGAAGAAAGGATAATTTGAGAATTTTACGAGAATTATAAAGTTTTGAAAGTCGACTTGTCTTAGTCAAATCACGATCAATCAAACACTTGAGCCTTCCCTTTCGAATAAAATCTGTAGCACCACGATCTACTCAAACAATAATCACCATAAGGTTTTAAAACTAACTACATCAAATCTATAATCAAATCTAGGGTTAAATCTTATTTTTCACCAGATAATTTCCCCAACCTTTCTCTTTCTCAGAGGCCTACATTATTAACCAAATACTAACAAAACTCATCCTAAATGAATACATAATATAACAATACAATATATGAATAACAATCATCCAGCAAGAGAACTGAAGCTTAGATCAATTAATATACAAGAGAATGAAGTCATCATGTGAGGCTTCTTTTACGGGTAGTTGCCTTTCCATGTTGCGCCAAAAATTTTCTTTTAATCCTAATCCCACCTTATGAAAAATCAACAATTAACTAATGGTGTGCATAATTTGTCTGGAAATTTCCAATTCCAACCCTTTCTGTTAAACATACCCAACCACTAATCCTACTCTCATGATTCCTTTTTCTATTACCACTTTATTAACCAATCAAAAAAAAATGCTAATGTATTCTCTCTAACATCCCTAAACATATCCACATAAATGTATGATCATAACAACAACAACAACATACCCAGTGGAATCCCACAAGTGGGGTCTGGGGAGGGCAGAATGTACACAAACCTTAACACTACCTCATAGAAGTAGAGAGGTTGTTTCCTAGGAACCCTCGTCTCAACAACCCATAGGCGGATTAGACTAGATATGATAAAGATCAAAGGAAAGAAAGGAATAGGAAGAGCGACTACTACTGAAAAGCACATAACATTATGTGTCGCGCCCTATTTTTTCCTCGCGGAGAAATAGGAACCTGGACGACGTCGTGGCAATGACTCTTTTGGGATTTTTAATTTCTAAGAGTCGCCACCTAATGAATTAAGGTGCATTAGGACACCGTTCTAGTCTAAGGGTCAAAGGTCAACCAGAGAGGGGGTTCGGGCTCAAATTACCTCGAAGGGAAGGTGTTAAGCACCCTTCGAGGTCCGCAAAAGGCGGGTCCCGACCGTGTCTCGTATTTATTAAGTAGGGGTGAAAACACAAGTAAAGGTCTCGTTTAATATTTTCTAAATTAATCATAAGTGACAAAAGTTTGAGCAAAATACAAGTAATGAATGAGTTTAAACTAAGTTTGGTTATTAAATTCTCGGATCAGACGCACTCGGTTTTATTACCAAGCCCCAGGACGAAAACAAAGGTTTCATCCTATTGGGGTTAAGCGTATGTCATCCTTTCCGAATCCTAACTACCCCTACCCCCCTCCTAAGTTCATTTTTATTAATTGACTTAAAGGCGAACTAGAGAAATAAATGAAAAATACTAACGTGTCCTAAAAATGTCTAGCGTCCCTCCTATTGTCCGAGAGGCATTGGACTACTATTTGGTAGGATTCTAAAGACAACTAAGCTTCCTATAGGACCACGCGTTACAAATATTAATACAACATTTAGCATATAGGGTCTCATCCATGCCTCAAAAATGTAAATTGAGAATAAGAGACTTTAAAGAGCTGAGTGTATGCCAAAAGAAATCCTATAGGCAGGATTAATGATATGAAGCATTGAAGAAAAAACCTTTTACATGGCTTGCTATTCTATAATATATGAAAATGTAGGCAATTTAGTCCTATAGGCATGTTTTCTAAGAAGAAACGAAAAGATCATCATAAAAAAAAAATCCTATAGGCATGATATCTAAAAACATAAATATAAATAAATCTATATTCATGATTTCCACATATAAGAATAGAACATTTTATTTGAGAACCTATAGACATATTCTCTAATCCCGGAAGAAAGCATGTTATTTAAACCTATAGGTATAATTTATAGGAATAATACATGTTAAATGATAAACATGCAACTAATAAAGACACGACATATGATACAAGACAAAAAAAACCTAATAGCATGATCTCTAAAATGTAAGAAATCCAGTTAGAAACATACAACAAATAATAATCCTAAGCATGATTCTCTAGAATGTAAGAAATCCAGTTAAAAAAAACAAATAATAATCCTAAGCATGATTCTCTAAAATGTAAGAAATCAAGTTAAAAACATATAACAAATAATAATCTTAAGCATGATTCTCTAAAATGCAAGAAATCAAGTTAAAAAACATATAACAAATAATAATCCTAAGCATGATTTTCTAAAACTGTAAGCAATTAAACTACACATGACGGTTTAAACTTTAAACATAACTTATGGCGAATAAATTTAACCTTAACTAAGAACCTAAACACATCATTTATGGTTATTGATGTACGATTTACTTATTTAATGATTGTATTGTTTAGAGGCAAATAGCACGTAATTCGCGTAAATTCCTAGATCGATTTGCCTACGCGGATATCGTGAATGAATAAATAAATCCCCCTCCCCTTTTAACTAGATCCCCAGTTTCACTATTTTGTTACAAGGCAAGAAATGATAAAAATACAACATTAGTATGCGGACATAAAAAAAAAAAATTCCAAGGATTCTTCAAGTTCATCCCCTCCCCGAGGTGACTCTTCGCGTCCTTACTGCACAAAAAAAAAGAAGAAGTAACATGTGCGGAAGATAACGAATAATTTACACTTACCAGTCTGAAAATCTGAAGGTAGCCGAGTGATGAAGGGATGCGTAAAAAAAAATACAGGCACAGTAACTCTATCCGAACAGAAGAGGAGATTCCTGTTATGAAAAATCTTAGAAGTTTTTCTTTTTTTTTTTTACTCTTTGCTTTTCTGTCTGTTTTTCCTCTTCTTCCCTTCTTAAAAGAATGGATGGAAGCTTGTTTATATAGCTGCTGGACAGCCAATTGGGGAGAGAAATTAATGGTAACACAATATTTAGAGAAAGCTTAGATCAAGGGACTTACCATGCTATGCAAGATTCTTTTCAGTTTTTGCTAAGACCAGCACATAATCACACATTTAATGGGAATGGAGAATCGATTTTCCATAAATAACGTAGCGGAAATCACTTAGTAATATTTAAAAGAAAAATAATAAATGTTTTCCTTTTAGGCAAATTGATTCCAAAATCGGGTGATTGACGTCTAAATAAGGTAAAAACCTTAGGGTCACAGATATGGAGATTAAAACAATAACAACCAGTGATAATCAAAAATCGTTCAACCAAGGACCCAATATTCTAAAGGAAAATTGGTCAGAATCCCGCAAAATTAGTCCAACCACTTACTGAATGTAAAAGAAAACCAGAGTAGCTAAAATCAACTGAAAATTTCTTTATGAAACTATATGCAGAGCATGGTCAGATTTTCGGAGATAAGCAAAACTCTATGAAATTAATGAATTAGGTCGAAATTTACTAGCACATAGTCACATAATCATAAGCTTTCAAAGCAACAAGATGAACAAGGAATCGAACCGAACGCCGATGCTTTAAAATCCAAAGTGGTTTCCACCAAATCTCAGTCCCTTTTGTCGGAAAATGGAGCTGAATGGGTGAGGGGTGTTGCGAGCGGTTGCTGGCAGCAGCGGGGGGCGCGCTTGGCTGGCTGGCGGCGATTGGAGGTTGTTTGGTCGCTGGTAGTGAGGGGAAGGGACTGCCGGCGACCTGGGGTGGTTTTTTTTCGGGGTTTTGGGTGTTCGTTTGGTGGTGGTTGACGGGTTATGGGGAAGATGAGGAGGTCGCGAGAAGGGTCGTTTGTGGGAGATGGGGCTGGCAGCGGCGGCAAGGAGGGGCGGCCGCTGGTGGTCGTTGCATGGAGGTTTCGGGGTCGTTTCGGGAGAGAGGTAGACTGCCGCGGGGGTTGTGGGCGTCTGGTAGAGGAGAGAGAGGGAACAGTAGTGAGGGAGAGAGAGGAGACGGGGACGGGGAGAGAGGGTCGCTGCCGGCGGGGAGAGGGAGATGCCGGCAGCCATGGTTGGAGAAGAAGCGTGAAGAGGGGGCTGCCATGGCGGTTGGGCAGCGTTTGGTTGGAGGGGCGGCGCTAGGGGGAGGTTGGGGAAGAGAATGGAAAATGAATAGGAACTTAGGGTTTTGGGGTTAAAAAAAATGGAAAGCGGGTCGGATCCGGGTCGGATCGGGTCGGGAAGCGGGTACCCGAATTTAGAAACTAGCCATAATTAAGAAAACAGCCTAAATCAATGACTTGGATTGAAAAACTAACCACGAATTGTAAAATATTCAAAATTGGGCCATAAATTGGTAATTTTGATTTTAAATACTAGTCCAAAATCGTAGTAATTTAAAATTAAGCCCCGAAATTGGTAAATTGAATTAAAGTTAGTCAAAAGTGTTAAAAAATTGGGCACAAAATGGTAAAATTGACTTCAAATGCTAGCCGAAAATTGTAGAGATTAAAAATTGAGCCTCGAATTAGTGAATTGAGTTTAAATATTAGTCAAAATTGGAAAAGCTTGAAAGATTGAGCCACATATTCGTAACTTAAAATTAAATATTAGTCAAAGGTGTTAGGAATTTAAAGATCGAGCCTCAAATTGGCAAATCGTATTTAAATCCTAGTCAAAAATTGTAGAACTTTAAAATTGAGGCGCTATGACCAAAATTGACATGGACCTTATTATTTTCCGATACTAATTTGAAAATAAATAAACGTAAAATACGTTAAGGGTCGGTCAAAATCGGGTGTCAACAGCTGCCCCTTCTTTGCTCGGGAATGAAGGATGAATTGTTGAGCAAAGAAAGTTGACGGAGTAGCCGATTTTTGTCCGACCGATGGCATTTTATCGAAGGGGCCGGATAAAACAAAAGGGTTTACGGCCGAGACTTCGGCTTAAAAGTCGCCTACATATCTCTGGTTATACGAGAATCAGGCCGTGTGTAGTTCTGGATTTAGGAATGACTGAAATTCCTTAAATAAACAAAACCGTACGAATTTCGAAACTTGAATTGGAACGTTCGCGGCATAGAAAATGCTTAGATGTTGGAAGAATAGGAGGAATGATGGCGTACTTTAGACATTCGCGGGCTTTATAGTTAAAAGAAATGCTATGTAAATGAAAATGATAAGAGCATATATAGTAAATAGCGGAATAGTAAAACGTGATGCAAATTCCCTGTTAGACCATGAATCTTGCCATAAGACGATAAGGATGACGTCTTAGGCTATGACGTCTAGGGCTATGCTAATCATAAATTGTATCCTCGGGTCATGAAATGATGTCCGTGGGCCATGAAGGATGATGCCTTTGGACGATGATACCTCCGGATTAAGATGAATGTAATTAAATCCCTAGGCAATGAAATGATGTCCTTAGGCCATGAGGATGATGCCTTTGGACCATGACGCCTTAAGGGCATGATAAGCAGAAATTAAATCCCCAGGCCATGAAATGATGTCCGTAGGCCATGAAAAAGGACGCCCTTGGACTATGACGCCTTAGGGTATAATATGCAATTTCTAGGGCCAGGTTGTGCATATCATGCGAGACATGATTTTTCGGGCGCGATGCGATGTAAGTTTTTTAAAGTATGCAATTTCTCGAGCCAAATGTTATGCACTTTTCGGGCCATATTATGCAAGGCATGGTTTGCAAGCGCAATGCAATGCAAAATTGAAAAGCATATGCAATTTTCTCGGGCCAACACTATGCAAGGCATGGAAAGCATGATTTTCGGGCACGATGCAATGTAATTTTTAGAGTATATGCAATTTTCGGGCCAATATGATTTTCGAGCACGATGCAATGTAACTCTCGAGCCTTTATAATGCAAGTATCGGGCACATGCGAATGCGGATGCATTTATAATGCGGATATCGGGCACAATGCAAATGCAAATATCGGGCACATGTAATGCAAATGCAAATATCGGGCCTTATGATGCAAGTATCGGGCACAATGCAAATATCGGGCACGATGCAAATGCAGATATCGGGCACAATGCAAATGCAAATTTTTATTCAGTTATGATATACCTATCAAACATACGCAGTGAATTTTGGGCCGATGCAATGCAAAGCATAAAGTAATATTTTGTCTTACTAGGCTGACGTCTGCTCGGACAATGCGGGGATGTGTGTCTGTCAAATCTGCGTTCAAAGAAAAATAGTCAGTTTATAAAAGGGGGAGGTTGATCTGTCCTTTGTCGTGGCCCAGTGTTCTCCTCGGTTGCTGATATCCAGACCTTTGTCGGGGCTTTTCTCTTGGCGTAGCATTTAGAAAGAGTATATATATGTATAATGTCTACCTGTGTATATAGTTTATATATATTTGAAATGTTTGAAAAGCAACTGATAGTTTATTACTGAATCCTTTGATAGTGGCACATTTTGAGACAAATCCAACGTTCAACTGAGTAGGGCTCTTCGGGCTGTTTGATGTAGAGTTACAACTTTTATTCTATCCGTCATGAATTTTTGAGCTGGCCTCAAAAATTCTGCCCCAGTTATCTTGCCTGCTTTTGCTCTTTTGCGAAAGAATTTTTGAGATCCTCTCAAGAATTCTGCCCCAGTCTGTGGTCCAATGGGGGAAATAAAATTTTTATTATGGTAAGACCGAGCTCCACAGGAGCGCCTACGTATCCCTCTTAAACGGGAATCAGGTCTGACGTAGTTCCAATTACAAAGAGCAAAAGACAAAACCTAGACATAGTATCTTTTCACAGCATCTGAGTTGATAGGTCTGGGCCAGATTTCGCCGTCCATTTCTGCGAGTATGAGTGCTCCTCCAGTCAAGACGCGGTGAACCATGTACGGACCTTGCCAATTTGGTGCGAACTTTCCTTTGGCCTCGTCTTGATTTGGGAAGATCCGCTTCAAGACTAATTGCCCGGGCGAGAAGTATCTCGGTCTGACCTTTTTGTTGAATGCTCGGGCCATCCTGTTCTGGTAAAGTTGCCCGTGACATATGGCATTGATCCTTCTTCCATCGATCAGTGCTAGTTGCTCAAACCTGCTTTGTACCCATTCGGCGTCACTCAACTCTGCTTCTTGAATTATCCTCAAAGATGGTATCTCGACTTCTGCAGGAATCACTGCTTCGTTCCCATAGACCAAGAAGTACGGGGTTGCTCCAGTGGAAGTCCGGATGGTGGTGCGATATCCCAATAATGCAAATGGTAGCTTCTCGTGCCATTGTCTGTGATTGTCAATCATTTTCCGCAATATCCTTTTGATGTTTTTGTTCGCGGCTTCTACCGCTCCATTCATCTGTGGCCTGTATGCAGTGGAGTTTCGATGGTTGATCTTGAATCGATCACAAGTTTCTATCATCAGATTGCTATTGAGATTAGCTCCGTTGTCTGTGATGATCGTCTCAGGGACCCCAAACCGGCAAATAATGTTGTTTTTGATGAAGTCATCGACAACTTTCTTAGTGACAGACTTGTGAGACGTAGCTTCGACCCACTTAGTGAAATAATCAATGGCCACAAGGATAAACCGGTGTCCATTCGAGGCTGCTGGCTCGATGGGACCAATGACGTCCATGCCCCAAGCTGCGAATGGCCAGGGCGAACTAGTGACATGGAGTTCGTTGGGAGGGACTCGGATCATGTCCGCGTGAGTTTGGCACTGGTGGCATTTCTGAACATGGCGGATGCAATCAGTTTCCATTGTTAACCAAAAATAACCTGCTCTCAGGATTTTCTTTGCAAGGGTAAAGCCATTCATGTGTGGCCCACATGTTCCTGCATGAATCTCCTCCACAAGTCTGGAGGCTTCTTTAGTTCCGACGCACCTTAGCAAACCCAAATCGGGAGTTCTTCTATATAGGATTTCTCCGTTTAAGAAGAATTGATTTGCTAGCCTCCTAATTGTACGCTTCTGGACTTTTGTTGCATCCTCTGGATAGCTGCCACTTTTCAAGTACCCCTGAATGTCATCATACCACGGTTTCTGATCTGTTTCCTCCTCCACGTGAAAGCAATATGCAGGTTGTTCATGTAGATGAATGCGGATGGGATCAATGTAATTCTGATCTGGATGCCGAATCATGGAAGATAGGGTGGCCAAGGCATCTGCGAACTCATTCTGAAGTCGCGGAACATGCTTGAATTCCACCTTAGTGAATCTTTTGCAGAGCTTTTGCACGCAATCCAAATATGGCAAAAGCTTTCGGTTTTTCACCGCCCATTCACCCTGTGCCTGACGAATCACTAAATCTGAGTCACCAATTGCCAAAATCTCTTGCACGTCCAAATCAACTGCTAGTCGGAGGCCTAAGATGCAAGCCTCATACTCAGCCATGTTGTTGGAACAATGAAACCTGAGCTTTGCTGATGCTGGATAGTGTTGGCCCGTAGGTGAGATCAATACAGCCCCAATGCCCGCTCCGTTGAAGTTTTTGGCCCCGTCGAAGAACATCCTCCACCCATCATATTCTTCAAAGATATCTTCTCCTACGAAAGCTACTTCCTCATCATGAAAATAAGTCTTCAGGGGCCTGTACTCTTCGTCTACGGGGTTTTCTGCCAGATGATCAGCCAGTGCTTGTGCCTTCACCGCTTTTTGTGTGACATAAACTATGTCGAATTCACTCAACAATATCTGCCATTTAGCCAACTTTCCCGTGGGCATGGGTTTCTGAAAGATGTACTTCAGAGGATCCATCCTTGAGATCAGATATGTCGTGTGTGCTGAGAGATAATGTCGCAATTTCTGGGCCACCCAAGTCAAAGCACAACAAGTACGCTCAAGCAAAGAATATCGAGCTTCATATGGCGTGAACTTCTTACTCATGTAATAGATCGCCTGCTCTTTCCTTCCTGTCTCATCATGTTGTCCCAAAACACACCCGAATGCCTGATCCATGACCGATAAGTATAGTAGCAAAGATCGACCTGCCTCAGGGGGAACCAACACTGGAGGATTGGATAAATAGTCCTTAATTTTATCAAATGCTTCTTGACATTCTGGAGTCCATTCGATAGCAGCGTCCTTCTTCAGTAGCTTGAGGATTGGTTCACAAATGACGGTCGATTGGGCTATGAAGCGACTGATATAGTTGAGTCTACCCAAAAAGCTCATCACCTCTTTCTTGCTCTTTGGAGGGGGAAGCTCACGAATAGCCTTGATTTTTGTTGGATCCAGCTCTATGCCTCGACGACTGACGATGAAACCCAACAATTTCCCGGCGGGGACCCCAAAAGCACACTTCGCAGGATTTAGCTTCAAGTTGTACCTTCGTAGCCTGTCAAAAAATTTCTGAAGATCGATTAGATGGTCACACCCTTTCTTCGACTTGATGATGACATCGTCCACGTAAACCTCGATCTCTTTGTGGATCATGTCGTGGAACAGAGTGGTCATGGCTCTCATGTAGGTGGCCCCAGCATTCTTTAGTCCGAATGGCATTACCTTGTAGTTGTAAACACCCCAAGGTGTGATAAAAGCCGTTTTCTCTGCGTCATCCTCATGCATCTTGATTTGATGGTACCCAGCAAAGCAATCCACAAAGGACTGTGTTTCATGCTTCGCACAATTATCTATCAGAATGTGGATGTTTGGGAGTGGAAAGTCATCCTTAGGGCTAGCCTTGTTGAGGTCCCGGTAATCCACACAAACCCTGACCTTACCATCTTTCTTAGGTACGGGCACAATGTTGGCGAGCCATGTCGGATACTTGGTTACTTCCAGAATTCCGGCTTCCAACTGTTTTGATACTTCTTCCTTGATTTTAAGACTCAAATCAGGCTTGTATTTTCTGAGCTTCTGCTTTACTGGCGGACAAGATGGATCGGTAGGCAATCGGTGGGCCACTATTGAAGTGCTCAATCCTGTCATATCTGCATAGGACCAAGCAAAGACATCCTTGTTCTTTTTCAAGAATTGGACATATTCCCTTTTCTTTTCCTCGGTCATGTGGACACTGATTCTTGTCTCCTGGATTGTTTCGTCATCACCCAAGTTCACTGTTTCTGTTTCTTCCAAATTTGCTTTTGGCTTTTCCTCAAACTCTTTGACCTTTCTAGTAACTTCTTCACAATTTTCATCTGTTGTCTCTGTCTCAGCTATGTCGTGTTGGATAGTCTCATTATGTGCCACAATCTCAGTTTCAACATTATTAAAAGTAATTCTTCTGAAAAAAAACAACAAAATAAACATAAAATGACATCATCGTGAAATGAATGAAAGTTTTATTCATAATCAAAACTTGTCATGATAATAGCATAAAAATATTAAAAATCTTAATTAAGAGTCTTTATTTGAAAACATAATGATTTGGTGACAATTTCATGTTTCTACCCAAGTGCCCGACGTGGTCTGGATGGTGCAGTGGTCCAGCTGCTGATGACGATCCCTGTGATCTCCTCCTGCGCTGGGGCTCTTTCCTCCTCCTCGTTGATTACGACATTGCAGCTTCCTTCCTCAGCTTCTGAAAGGGACAAACCTTGCAATCCATTCAACAAGTCATCGATACCATCATCCCGGAATCCAGCGGATTGGAAAGTCTGGCTCAACAGTGGCACAGGACTTGGCAGAGGATAATAACACCCCTCTGGGAGTGGTTCCCAATCCAGATACTCTTCTATAGTATAAGCATATCCCAAGCCAAATGTGGTTGAGTGATGTGAAGGCTTTATAGGCTCGATGATCCCTTGCAGTCTGGCTCCCAAGCCCTTTCCTGGTTCATAACCCGCATTCCGCATCACGTTCATCACATCCATCACCCCCACCTCTTCTTCTTCTGTGCCCGCTTCTAGAAAGTCTTCTGTGATGAACAGGTTTCTCATACTTTCTAGCAACTCCTCTTCTTCCCTCTCTAGGTCGCTTTTGAGAAAACCTGCGGATTGGAAGCTCAGATGTAATGATGGGATAGGACGTTCCAATCTTTTTCTCTTCATGGGTACTTCTCCTTCATACCCCAGACCCATAGTATCATTTTTGAAAGGAAGAGAGATTGGGTCGGGAATGCCTTGGAGTTTGGCTCCCAATCCTTTGCCTGGCTCGTAGCCCAGCCACAACATCATGCTCAAAACCTTCTGACTGTACCATGGCGTTGATTCGATGCCTCCCACCAACTCCACAGTGTGGAACATTCCTCCATCCATGCAACCCGGTCCTTCAACAGCATAGACGGGGTGTCCCTTCTCCCCATGCACTACCACTTCTTCATGCTCCCATTCGAACTTCAAGCATTGATGTAGGGTGGATGGCACTGCCCCGGCCATGTGAATCCACGGGCGCCCCAGCAATAAGTTGTAGGAAGCTGGGATGTCTAATACCTGGAATGCAATGGGGAAAGTGGCCGGACCAATGGTCATGTCCAAAGCGATCTCCCCTATCGTGTCCCTTTGAGATCCATCAAAGGCCCTCACGTTCATCTGATAATTCTGAATCCTTGCCAAATCTACGCCTAGCCTTGTGATAGTGCTGAGTGGACAAATATTTAATCCAGAACCCGGATCGACCAATGCTTTAGTAATCAACCTGTCTTGGTATCTGGTGGTGATGTAAAGAGCTCGATTGTGAGTGGTACCCTCAATCGGGAGTTCGTCTTCGTGGAAGGATATCTTATAAGCCTCGAATACTTGCCCCACCATGTGGGCCATCTCTCCTTCGGTGATATTGGACGGAACATAAGCCTCACTTAGCACCCTCATCAACGCCTTCTGGTGAGGCTCTGAAGTCTGCAAGAGGGACAAGATGGAGACCTGATGGGATCCCTTACTTAATTGGCCTGTGACGGGGTGCTCTTGTGCTTGTATCCTTTTCCACTCCCCGTTTTCTTCCACCTCTATTATAGGAGGCTTAGTCCCACTTGAGCTACCTTGTGTCATGTATTTGGGAGTATCTGTCTGTTCGGAGTTGGTTGCCCCCTGGATAACATCATTCTCTTCCACCACTGCTTTTCCCTTGTCATAGCTCCAGGGAACAGCGTGTGTGTCGAAGCTTTGCTGAGGAGCCATTGTGACCACAAAAGGGAGTTTTGGCGCGGCAATTTCCACTTCAAACGGTCTGCGCCCTTGTACCACAAAAGGTGTTTGAGTTATCACTGCCACTAACTCATTTTGCTCTATCAACCATATAGGCCCTGGTGCACCTGTTGACTCTTCTACTTCCAACATATTTACCTGATGATTAGGAAGTGGGTTGTTGGACACATTAGGCGCGGGTTCTTTGAGCTGTATGGTTTTGGTATCTATAAGTTTTTGGATTTTATCTCGTAGGGACCGGCAGACCTCGGTGGTATGTCCTTTCATTCCAGAATGATAGGCGCATACCTTGTTGGGGTCGTACCATTTGGCTTGGGTATCAACGGGTAAGGCAGGGATGGGTGTTATGTACCCAGCTGTTTTTAATCTTTCATAAAGCTGGGCGATAGGTTCGGCCAAAGGGGTGTAGGATTTTGTGGGTCTTCTTTCGAAATTGGGACGGTTTCTGTAATTTGGTTGTCGAGGAGATAGTGGTGGTGGTGAAGGAGTTTGATAGTAAGCTGGTTGGGTGTGGTAGACGGGGTATGTTGGTTGTTGGTATTGTGGAGGTGGAGCTTGGTAAGGGGTATATGCTGGGTAAGGAGAGTAAGGCATAGGATAGGGTGATGTGGGATAGTGAGGGAGGGGTGAGATTGGGGTTTGTGGTTTAATAGGGCTTTTGTGCGCCAACATGACCGCACCCACTTCCTTTTTCTTCCGGTTTTCAGGCAAGCCTCCTGATTGTAACGCCTTGTTGGTAGCCTGTAGGGCTTCCAAATTGATGATGGTACCATTTTTGATACCTTCTTCTATTCTCTCTCCCAGTTTGATAATGTCGGCGAAACTCTTCTCTGCGACCAACATCATCCTGTCGTAATATTGGGGCTCCTGCGCCCTAATAAAATAGTCCTTCATCTGGGACTCATCCATGGGAGGCCTGGCTCTGGCAGCCTCGGACCTCCATCTGACGGCATAATCTCTGAAAGTCTCCCCAGGCTTTTTCTTCAAGTTTTGGATGTAGAACCAATCGGGTGCATTCTCCGTGTTGAACCCAAATCGGTCCATGAAGTCTGAGGCCATATCTACCCAATTCGACCATTTTCGGGCATCTTGGTCGATGTACCACGTAAGAGCTTCACCGGTGAGACTTCTCATGAACAATTTCATCCTGATTCTTTCATCTCTTCCCACCCCAGCGAGCTTGTCACAGTACATGCGTAGGTGGGCTTTGGGATCTCCGATGCCATTGAACAATTCAAATTTGGGAGGTTTATATCCCTCTGGCAGCTCCACGTCAGGATGTATACATAAGTCTTCATAACTCAACCCAACCACCTGTTTGCTAGACTCGACTTGCTGCAAGCGATTGGTGAGGCTGTCTAGTTTCTCGGCCATGGATTTAATCAGCGCATCCTTTTGGGAGGAGTCTGATTCATGATATTCGTGGGTATAGGGAGCGGTTTCCACGAATATCGGATTCTGGTAGTAATTTCCTGGAGCTTGGGTATATGGGGTATTAACGGTAGGTTTGGGAGGCATATTTGGGATGGGGCTAGTATTTAGAGGGTGTAGGGTTGGCTCGGAAGGGCCTGCATGGTGCGGATTTTGGAAGTGGTAATTTGGAGGTTGTATATTTGTGGGTGGTAAGCTAGTGGGGTTTGGTTGTTTCTGAGGAGTAGGTTGTGTAATTGGCAATGTGGTTTGAGTGGTATTGACTTGTTCTTCCATGTTATCCCCAAAAGGGGTGCCAAGAGAAATCGACAGCCTCGCCAAACTTCGCATGCTAGCCATTTCCTCCTCTAGTTCCAAAATCTTCCTCTCTAACCTTAGGACCAAATCAGTAGAGTGAGCCCCTTTGTCGGAGTTCTCGTTGCTGCTGTTGTCATCAGCCATTTTACCCTTCTTCTTGTTCGGATTTTGGAGTGGTGGAGGAGGAGGAGGAGCCCCTTTGGATCTGGTGTAGTAGGCCAGAATGCACGGACAGATCAACCCTGGGAAGGGGAAAACAAACAACAAAACCAGCAAAGTCTTGTTAGAAGTTAGGGTAATAATAATAATAAGCATGTAATTTAACAAAATAATCGTCCTAAAATGCAAGGGACCTCTTTGAGCCAGAGGTAGGCCTAATACGACAAGCAAGTGGCACGTGATAGTCAATCCAAGCCTTAATTTGTTTATTGAAATTTAGAGTAAGAGATATAAGAAAAGGAACCATTATTTCATTGAAAAGAAAACATTACATCAAACTTCCAAAGCCTAAGGGAATTAGGGATAACAAGGGGAAAATAGCTAAAAAGGAAATAAATCTTCAAATATGGCGGCTTCCATAGGTTGGGACAATCTGTTCCTTCATCTCTGGAGTGACCTCATAATCCTTGTTTAGCAGCTTTCGAGCCCAGACTCTCTCTTCTTCATCCTCATATCCTGGTCGTCCCCCTTGGTCTAAGTCTACCTTTTCAGCATCTTCCAGAATCCACACATAGTACTCCGGAGTGCAATAAGGGCGATCCTCTTCGACGACGATGGCCATTGCTCTTTCCCACCTCCGACATATGTTGTGTACTTGTGGGATTTCCTCTCCAAACTCATACTCAGCTATACTCATGTTGGAACGCAAAGGAATCACTTGAATCAAGCCAAACTGTCGAAGGACCCGCAAAGGAGCATATGGTTGGACCCCTTTCAAGCCAATGAGCTCAATGTAGTATAGCTCGTCTCCTCTAGCTATGGCCCGTGAGATGTTCAACCAAGGGTATTTCCACTGGATGTTGTGCCCTGATAACCCTGTCATGAATCTGAACCAGTCTTCAGCCCCTGCTGGCCTAATGAATCTACGCAATCTCGAGAAATGGGAGTGGATTCTGTTTCCCACTCCGTCGAGAGCGTCTATCACACCACTACGTTTGTAAAAATGCTCCATCGCCCATAGTTGTAATAAGATGTTGCATCCCTCGAAGAACCTCTTGCCCCGGACGCATTTGGACAAAGCCCTCAGAATTTCTGCTACTATCATGGGCACGATAGTATTTCCTCCAACCTCCTTTCCCTTGGATAAGGTGCGCACAATGTATATCAGGCGGGTGTCTATGTTTCTATCTTCTCTTGGGAAGACTAGGGTGCCTAATAGTGCGACTGCGAAGGCATTTATCCGATGAACCTCCCACTTGGCTATAGAGCAAGAAAAATCATTTTTGAAATTCTCATAGCTGTCCTGATGGCCAAAGCGAGCATACAGATAGTCCAAGGAAATCCATTCAAAATCCAGGCAAGCCAGCTTGGGTCTATAGATCAGTCCCAGGTTCTTCATGAACTTCTTGGCAGTCTGTCTATGAGGGACAATCATGCTCCGGTCCCAGTAAGGCAAGTCGATGAATCCGCCGATCTCCTCTATAGTGGGGGTCAACTCAAAGTCCCGGAATTTGAACACAGTCCTGGCAGGGTCCCAGAATTTCAGCAATGCTTTGATAAGGTAGCGATCAGGGATAACATATATCAGGTATGTCAGCCCTCCCAAGAGTTGAGCTACCTCTATAGCACGGTCTTTCTTAATATTCTCCCACCACCTTCTCAACCTGTGGTCTACACCTACAACCATCTGAGTGTTGGCGAAATTTGGGGAAGCCATTTCCTGCACACCAAAAGAAAAGAAATGCTTCTAAATTCAATTTTAACAGATTTAGGCTTGGATTAGACTATTGTGACCACATAAACACATAGTATGCAAGACTTCGTCTCGGAGGGTGATTGGACCCTCCAGACTTAATAGGGTGGCTGCTATTACGTAGAATGACCCCCTTAGGGTCAAACTACCTAAGGCTTATGCATGCATGATCTTAATTTTTGGGGTGGATAGCTCTATCCTAAGTTTTCTAAAGAGTGGTTTAGACACGGACTGGGTATTCTTATGCGAGAAGCACGTGGTCCAACGGTAGTAAGACTATCCGCCATTCACCACGCAAGCGCTTACTCTCTAAATTTTGGTTTTGAAAGAAGTAGGGAGAAGTGCAAAGGCACGACATCACCTTAAAGAGAAATTAAGAGGGTCCCAAGTGGGGGAATTTTATGAACGGAATGCCAATTAATAATTAAACGTAAACATTTAGCATTTAACATTTTAAGCAAGTAATTAAAGCAATAATAATAAAATAAAGAGAAAAGGAAGGGGATATATAAAAAGGGAAGGGGGGTAAGGAAAGGGAGTTAGAGGGATAAGGGGATGTTAGAGGAAGGGGGGTGTTAGAGGGGAGTTAGAGGGACAAGGAGGGGTTAAAGAGGGAAAATAAATAAACAAGGCAGTTAAGGATTAGATAAATAAACAAATAAATAAAATTGCGAAAAATAAATACGAGACGCGTTATGGTAAGAGCCTAAGTCCCCAGCAGAGTCGCCATTCTGTCGCGCCCTATTTTTTCCTCGCGGAGAAATAGGAACCTGGACGACGTCGTGGCAATGACTCTTTTGGGATTTTTAATTTCTAAGAGTCGCCACCTAATGAATTAAGGTGCATTAGGACACCGTTCTAGTCTAAGGGTCAAAGGTCAACCAGAGAGGGGGTTCGGGCTCAAATTACCTCGAAGGGAAGGTGTTAAGCACCCTTCGAGGTCCGCAAAAGGCGGGTCCCGACCGTGTCTCGTATTTATTAAGTAGGGGTGAAAACACAAGTAAAGGTCTCGTTTAATATTTTCTAAATTAATCATAAGTGACAAAAGTTTGAGCAAAATACAAGTAATGAATGAGTTTAAACTAAGTTTGGTTATTAAATTCTCGGATCAGACGCACTCGGTTTTATTACCAAGCCCCAGGACGAAAACAAAGGTTTCATCCTATTGGGGTTAAGCGTATGTCATCCTTTCCGAATCCTAACTACCCCTACCCCCCTCCTAAGTTCATTTTTATTAATTGACTTAAAGGCGAACTAGAGAAATAAATGAAAAATACTAACGTGTCCTAAAAATGTCTAGCGTCCCTCCTATTGTCCGAGAGGCATTGGACTACTATTTGGTAGGATTCTAAAGACAACTAAGCTTCCTATAGGACCACGCGTTACAAATATTAATACAACATTTAGCATATAGGGTCTCATCCATGCCTCAAAAATGTAAATTGAGAATAAGAGACTTTAAAGAGCTGAGTGTATGCCAAAAGAAATCCTATAGGCAGGATTAATGATATGAAGCATTGAAGAAAAAACCTTTTACATGGCTTGCTATTCTATAATATATGAAAATGTAGGCAATTTAGTCCTATAGGCATGTTTTCTAAGAAGAAACGAAAAGATCATCATAAAAAAAAAATCCTATAGGCATGATATCTAAAAACATAAATATAAATAAATCTATATTCATGATTTCCACATATAAGAATAGAACATTTTATTTGAGAACCTATAGACATATTCTCTAATCCCGGAAGAAAGCATGTTATTTAAACCTATAGGTATAATTTATAGGAATAATACATGTTAAATGATAAACATGCAACTAATAAAGACACGACATATGATACAAGACAAAAAAAACCTAATAGCATGATCTCTAAAATGTAAGAAATCCAGTTAGAAACATACAACAAATAATAATCCTAAGCATGATTCTCTAGAATGTAAGAAATCCAGTTAAAAAAAACAAATAATAATCCTAAGCATGATTCTCTAAAATGTAAGAAATCAAGTTAAAAACATATAACAAATAATAATCTTAAGCATGATTCTCTAAAATGCAAGAAATCAAGTTAAAAAACATATAACAAATAATAATCCTAAGCATGATTTTCTAAAACTGTAAGCAATTAAACTACACATGACGGTTTAAACTTTAAACATAACTTATGGCGAATAAATTTAACCTTAACTAAGAACCTAAACACATCATTTATGGTTATTGATGTACGATTTACTTATTTAATGATTGTATTGTTTAGAGGCAAATAGCACGTAATTCGCGTAAATTCCTAGATCGATTTGCCTACGCGGATATCGTGAATGAATAAATAAATCCCCCTCCCCTTTTAACTAGATCCCCAGTTTCACTATTTTGTTACAAGGCAAGAAATGATAAAAATACAACATTAGTATGCGGACATAAAAAAAAAAAATTCCAAGGATTCTTCAAGTTCATCCCCTCCCCGAGGTGACTCTTCGCGTCCTTACTGCACAAAAAAAAAGAAGAAGTAACATGTGCGGAAGATAACGAATAATTTACACTTACCAGTCTGAAAATCTGAAGGTAGCCGAGTGATGAAGGGATGCGTAAAAAAAAATACAGGCACAGTAACTCTATCCGAACAGAAGAGGAGATTCCTGTTATGAAAAATCTTAGAAGTTTTTCTTTTTTTTTTTTACTCTTTGCTTTTCTGTCTGTTTTTCCTCTTCTTCCCTTCTTAAAAGAATGGATGGAAGCTTGTTTATATAGCTGCTGGACAGCCAATTGGGGAGAGAAATTAATGGTAACACAATATTTAGAGAAAGCTTAGATCAAGGGACTTACCATGCTATGCAAGATTCTTTTCAGTTTTTGCTAAGACCAGCACATAATCACACATTTAATGGGAATGGAGAATCGATTTTCCATAAATAACGTAGCGGAAATCACTTAGTAATATTTAAAAGAAAAATAATAAATGTTTTCCTTTTAGGCAAATTGATTCCAAAATCGGGTGATTGACGTCTAAATAAGGTAAAAACCTTAGGGTCACAGATATGGAGATTAAAACAATAACAACCAGTGATAATCAAAAATCGTTCAACCAAGGACCCAATATTCTAAAGGAAAATTGGTCAGAATCCCGCAAAATTAGTCCAACCACTTACTGAATGTAAAAGAAAACCAGAGTAGCTAAAATCAACTGAAAATTTCTTTATGAAACTATATGCAGAGCATGGTCAGATTTTCGGAGATAAGCAAAACTCTATGAAATTAATGAATTAGGTCGAAATTTACTAGCACATAGTCACATAATCATAAGCTTTCAAAGCAACAAGATGAACAAGGAATCGAACCGAACGCCGATGCTTTAAAATCCAAAGTGGTTTCCACCAAATCTCAGTCCCTTTTGTCGGAAAATGGAGCTGAATGGGTGAGGGGTGTTGCGAGCGGTTGCTGGCAGCAGCGGGGGGCGCGCTTGGCTGGCTGGCGGCGATTGGAGGTTGTTTGGTCGCTGGTAGTGAGGGGAAGGGACTGCCGGCGACCTGGGGTGGTTTTTTTTCGGGGTTTTGGGTGTTCGTTTGGTGGTGGTTGACGGGTTATGGGGAAGATGAGGAGGTCGCGAGAAGGGTCGTTTGTGGGAGATGGGGCTGGCAGCGGCGGCAAGGAGGGGCGGCCGCTGGTGGTCGTTGCATGGAGGTTTCGGGGTCGTTTCGGGAGAGAGGTAGACTGCCGCGGGGGTTGTGGGCGTCTGGTAGAGGAGAGAGAGGGAACAGTAGTGAGGGAGAGAGAGGAGACGGGGACGGGGAGAGAGGGTCGCTGCCGGCGGGGAGAGGGAGATGCCGGCAGCCATGGTTGGAGAAGAAGCGTGAAGAGGGGGCTGCCATGGCGGTTGGGCAGCGTTTGGTTGGAGGGGCGGCGCTAGGGGGAGGTTGGGGAAGAGAATGGAAAATGAATAGGAACTTAGGGTTTTGGGGTTAAAAAAAATGGAAAGCGGGTCGGATCCGGGTCGGATCGGGTCGGGAAGCGGGTACCCGAATTTAGAAACTAGCCATAATTAAGAAAACAGCCTAAATCAATGACTTGGATTGAAAAACTAACCACGAATTGTAAAATATTCAAAATTGGGCCATAAATTGGTAATTTTGATTTTAAATACTAGTCCAAAATCGTAGTAATTTAAAATTAAGCCCCGAAATTGGTAAATTGAATTAAAGTTAGTCAAAAGTGTTAAAAAATTGGGCACAAATTGGTAAAATTGACTTCAAATGCTAGCCGAAAATTGTAGAGATTAAAAATTGAGCCTCGAATTAGTGAATTGAGTTTAAATATTAGTCAAAATTGGAAAAGCTTGAAAGATTGAGCCACATATTCGTAACTTAAAATTAAATATTAGTCAAAGGTGTTAGGAATTTAAAGATCGAGCCTCAAATTGGCAAATCGTATTTAAATCCTAGTCAAAAATTGTAGAACTTTAAAATTGAGGCGCTATGACCAAAATTGACATGGACCTTATTATTTTCCGATACTAATTTGAAAATAAATAAACGTAAAATACGTTAAGGGTCGGTCAAAATCGGGTGTCAACATTATGCAAATACTATAAATTTAATACACATGATACAGATAAAGACAACACTCTACACTACCCTGCGGCTAGACATCAACCTAACCTTGCTAACCTATTAGCCTTCTACTCTAATACGCGACTTTCACACCTTCCTATCTGAGGTCATGTCTTCGGTGAGATCAAGTCTCGCCATTCCTATCTAATCACCTATCCCCAGTACTTTTTCGGTCTACCTCTACTTCTCCTAGCACCTCCTAAGTCCAACCTCTCGCATCTCCTTACAGGAGCATTGATACCTCTTCTCTACACATGTCCAAACCATCGCAGTCTCGGTTCCCTCATCTTATCAGCCACTGGGGCCACCTCTAGCTTCTCCTGAATGGTCTTATTCCTAATCTTATCCCTCTTTCTGTGCCCATACATCCATCTCAGCATCCTCATCTCTACAACCTGCATCTTCTGGACATGTGCATTTTTTATCAACCAACACTCCACCCCATACAACAAAGATGGTCTTACCACCACTCTGTAAAACTTACCTTTGAGTTTAGGTGGTATCTTCTTATCACACAATACTCCAAAGGCAAGCCTCCATTTAGACCAAGTTGCCCCAATACGATGTGTAACATCATCATCGATATCGCCACTACTCTGGATGATGGACCCCAAATACCTAAAGGTTTCCCTCTTGGGGATAGGTTGATTGGCAAGCCTCACATCAATGTCTGCTTCGTCCCTCACAACATTGAATTTGCACTCCAAGTATTCTATTTTGGTCCTGCTCAGTTTGAATCCTTTGAACTCCAAGGCGTGTCTCCACACCTCCAACCTATCATTTACTTTAGTTCAGGTCTTATCTATCAATACTATGTCATCTGCAAAAAGCATACATCATGGAACCTCCTCCTGAATCGCTTGCGTCAGCTTATCCATCACTAGGGCAAACAGGAAAGGGCTCAACACAGATCCTTGATGGAGTCCCATCTCAACAGGAAAATAGTTTGAGTCTCCTCCCACTGTTCTCACACGAGTTTTTGCTCTGTCGTACATGTCCTTAATCGCCCTAAGATATACCATTGGGACACCTTTTTCCTCTAGGCACCTCCATAGGACATCCCTTGGCACTTTGTCATAGGCCTTCTCGAGATCAATGAACACCATATGAAGGTCCTTCTTTCTTTCCCTATATTTCTCCACTAATCTCTGAACAAGGTGAATAGCTTCCGTAATCGACCGCCCCGGCATAAATCCAAATTGATTCTTCGAAATAGACACTACCCTTCTCACCCTCATCTCCACCACTCTCTCCCAGACCTTCATAGTGTGACTTAACAACTTGATACCCCTGTAATTGTTACAGTTTTGAATATCCCCTTTGTTCTTGTACAATGGAACCATTGTACTCCTCCTCCATTCATCAGGCATCTTGGCCGTCTTCTGAATAGCATTGAACAGTTTAGTCAACCACTCTACGCCATCCTTGACCATGTACTTCCAAAAATCTACCGGAATCTCATTGGGTCCGACCGCCCTCCTTCTCTTCATCCTACTGATAGCCCTTCTAACTTCCTCAACCCTGAACTGCCTACAATAGCCGAAATCACGACACCTTTCGGAGTGGGCCAACTCCCCCAGCTCAATGATTCTATCTCTTTTTTCATTTAAGAGTTTATGAAAGTAAGCTTGCCACCTTTGTTTAATGAAAATGTCATCCATCAGCACCACACCCTCTTCATCCTTGATGCACTTCACTTGGTCCAAGTTGTGAGCTTTCCTTTCTCTCTTTTAGCGAGCCTATACAATCTCTTATCCCCGCCTTTATCACTTAGCTCCTCATATAGGCGCTCAAAAGCTGTTGTCTTAGCACACGTCACCGCTGTCTTTGCTTTTGACTTAGTCGTCTTATATGTCTCCTTAAGCATTCGCTTTTCCTCTACATCCCTACACTCCAACCACTTCATGTAAGCAACCTTCTTATCTTTCACTTTGCCCTGAACTTCCTCATTCCACCACCAGTCGCCCTACCCTCCACAAAAGGCCCCTCTCGAAACCCCTAGTACCTCGGCAGCCACCTTTCTAATGCAACCAGCAGTAGTGTCCCATATCCTGTTCACATTCCCGCCACTATTCCAAGCCTCTAAGTCTCTCAACTTATCTTCCATCACTTGGGAAAGGGCAGGAGTAAGGCCTCCCCATCTAATCCTCGGTTGGGCATACATAACCTTTTTCTTCTTTTCTCTCTTGATCTCTAAATCCATCACTAGAAGTCTATGTTGTATGGAAATGTTTTCACTCGGAATAACCTTGCAGTTGTTACATAAACTTCTATCGCCCTTCCGTAAAAGCAGGTAATCTATCTGAGTCTTAGCTACCGTACTACAGAAGGTGACCAAGTAGTTTTCCCTCTTCGAGAAACATGATTTAGCAATAACTAACTCAAATGCTTTGGAAAAATCCAAGAG
Source organism: Solanum rostratum (assembly GCA_029948455.1). Classification (NCBI taxonomy): domain Eukaryota; kingdom Viridiplantae; phylum Streptophyta; class Magnoliopsida; order Solanales; family Solanaceae; genus Solanum; species Solanum rostratum. The sequence goes on from CM057046.1 coordinate 10,538,526, forward strand.
AGACGTCCCCCCTCCATTCCTCTCCCAAAACCAAAGCCTCCATGAACATCCTCAAACTCACTACTAGTTGCCCCGATATGCCCATTAAAGTCGCCTCCCATGAAGATATTTTCGATCTCCCGTCCTTTGTAAGTTTCCCCTCTTTCTTTTTATTTTCTAATTAAATCAATTACTAAGAGTGATATATATTACCCTAATTTATTTTAAAATACATCTACAAAGTGGTATAGGATGTTAACTAAATTAGTATTAAATTGATTATCTAGACTTACCCGTAAACTAACTGTAGTTATTGAATAGTCCAAATTTTCCATTTAAAATTTTATGTGATAAATCTTTTAGGAAATCAAGAGGACTAATTCTCAAGATGACCTAACAGGTCATTACTTGAGGCCAAGTGATTCGTTTGCGGACTAGTAATAGTCTCTGAGTGTCGGCCATGCCAAGGATACCCTCTCGGGGCGTGACATTCTCAGACTACTTTCTTTTGATTTTCTTTTCTTTTTTGAATTGAGCAATTGCTTCGAACCATCTGCGTCCTACTCTTTTCCGTTGCTATTTAGACTTATTTCCTTCTCCAATTGTTTCATTTTTATTGGGTTGTTGCAGAACTTGGTCTTGAGAAACCATAAATCTCGCAAGTGATCTTGCAATTCCTTGGAATACTTGAGTTAGACCCAAGGAAAACGAGGGTAGATCTTCTATATCGCAATTTCTATCATGCAAATGTATTCCTCTCATTATCCTCATTGATGGAGTTTCTTCTGCCATTTTGTATCAATTAGACTATAAATTGTGAATTACTAGGTGAAAAAAGTTATAAAAATATGAAAAAAGAATTAAAAAATCAAAACATGGTAGAACTGTTGCTTGAAATTATGGAGAGACAATTTGTGAAGGAGAATGAAATCTTTCAATGTTTCAATATTGTAATGGTTGAGTGATTAATTTATTAGTTAAGATTTGCTTAGTTGTGAAATTTTTCAGAATTTTTTTTGTTTTAATTTAATTTTGTAGTTGGGTCATTTTGTAGTTGGGTCATAATATAATAATACAATATATGAATAACAACCATCCAGCAAGAGAACTGAAGCTTAGATCAATTAATAAACAAGAATGTAAATTAAATTAGTATACTTATAAATACATATCATTTCAAATTAGAATGTAATTCTCAATATGTATTTATAAGTATACTAATTTAGTTTTAAACGTGTTTTGCACGTATGTATCATGTCAATTCAAACATTATATATAAATAATATTTGTTATTAAAATAGATACAATATTCATACAAAACAAAATCAGATAAATATTATTAATTTGATGCAATAGTTTAATTTATTGTGTACAGGCAAAGATGAGAAAATCAATTCAATTACTTATAATATAAATATGTTAATAGTTTATGAATACAAGGAGTTGACATATAATAAATATGTTATTACTCTTTGTATTCATAAACTATTAATATATCTATATTATAAGCAATTGAATGGATTTTCTCATCTTTGTCATGTCACGATAAATTAAACTACTACATCAAACTAATAGTATTTATTTAATTTTGTTTACATAAATATCGTATTTATTTAACTATAAGTACTATTTATCTATAATTTTTAAAGTAACGTGGCACATACATATAAAGCACGAACACTAAACCAGTGTGTATATATATTTAGCAAGTTAAATTTTAACTCGAATCATTTTATATAAATCCGATCCGGTATAGAATGAATTCATAATCATGAAATCGACCGGAAAAAGGAAAAAACGTAATTATCAAGAATTCAATTTGTTCTTTATATTAAAAAGACTATATTACATATAAAACTCTCAAATCAAAACCAGAACAAATTTTCTGAACAATGTTGGAATCTAGAAAACAAGATCTGAAGAAGAAAATGAAACCAAAACAAAAAATATGCACATTGAGATTCAAACAAATTAAAATACAAAATAATAACAATTATATGATGATTATTTCCATAATAATATAATTATTTATTTGTTTGAAAGCTTATTCTTGTTGCACTTGACCTTTATCCAATTAGCACTAACACTTGCTCCATGTTTCATTTTCTTCATTCCTGCAGCTGCTGCTATTTTTGTTTTCTCCATTCCAACTTCAAATTTTTCACTAACTCTCCTTGAAAGTTTCGGTTTACCGCCGAGTCTTTTGGGATCAGCAGGCTCATAAGTCATATTTGTGTTTGATTCCAATGGACTTTCAAGACTCATTGTGTTATATGTATGTATGTATGTTCTTCAACCATCTCAAGAAGACAAAAAAAATTTATGAGTTTTTTTTTTTCTTCAAGAGGGGAGAAGGAAAAGGAGGGTTAATTTGTTGGAAAGAGATTTTTTTTTTTTTTTTTTTGGCTTAATTTGTTTGGTGAGGAAGTTGAGGGAGTCTTTTTATATGGAGAAATAGATGGTTCATGTTATGGTGGTTGTGTGGATGGTGTGGAGGTTTCTTTTTATTGAAGGAAAGGGGGGAAAGTTAGAAAAAAGTATTAATTAATGTTTCTTATTGAACGTACTTAATATATATTTCCTTTTTATATATATATATATATATATATATATATATATATATTATTATATGGTCTTGGTTATAAATGAAGGAAAATAAAATAAAGAAAAGGGATTAGGTGGAATTTTTGGCCTAATTATGGTAAACTTTTAAAATTAGAGGTGGTAATGAAATCATTATCCATTTAATCCATTTAGGTGTGAACTAATTATTTGTTAGCTCATTAATTAACTCAATTTCATTTTGAGTTGATATTTGGTCTCAATTGATCTATGAGAAATTTTATCAAAATATTTTTTTTAAAATATTTTATTTTATTTGATGGATTATATATAGTCATAGTAAAGAAAAATAATAATTTTATAAGGTACTAAAAATATAAAAGAACAAGTAATGTACTTAAAACTTAGTAAGAGTTCAACGGGTGAATAATGAATCGCATTTTAGATAGTAAAAGTTGAACGAGTGGATTATGAATCGCATTTTAGATGATTTAAGTCCAAATAACTTCTGAACAAATTATATAATTCAATACATTTTAATTCGTTCAAATTCAACCTAAGTCGCTGATTTGCCACCTATATTATAAATGTTGGTGGACAATACTTTTCAAATGGAAATTTTGCCTAGCTAGGGTGAGCTTGTTTGAATTTAAAGGTCAAGTCAAAGGGTCTTAATTTGTATATGCACTACGATATTTTGATAGATTGTAACTGTACATGAAGGATATGTACATGTATAGAAGAATCAATATCTCAAACTATATATTATATGTATATCATATGTGTGTGTCAGATATTTGTAGTGTTCACTTCTAAGGTTTTGAACACACAAATATGTATACCTTGTATATTTAATGCAATTTGATGTTTTGATGGACTGTAATTATACACAAAGGATATGTATATGTATGGAGGAATCAACACCTCAAACTATATATTATATGTATATCATACGTGCATGTCAGATATTTATCGGCATTATTCTTATTAATAAGAAAGTGCTCATTTCTACGTTTTTAAACGCACATTTATACATATCTTGTATATATCTACATTAAAAATACATTAACCTAGCTATGTTTTAGAATTTTTTAAAAACTACAATAATTTCCCAATATGAATTAGATTTTAGGACAATTCATAATGTTGACTTAGGAAAGTTCCATTTGAAAAAACATACATGCACACAAGAAAAAAAATATGTAACACAAATTATTTTCTTATTTTGCTTAGAAACTTCTAGAATGGTCTAGATAATTAACGAATGTTCCCTTCTTATCCAAACTTTGAATAACTATTTTCTCATTCTATTTTTTTATATTCAAATGAGAAAAAGAAAAAATTATTCTGTTTTGAAAATACAAGAGTTTTCATAGTTCATCCACTTGATTAATATTTTATTACCATGGTGTTCGAAGTTTGAACACAAAAATAGACGGCATTAAAATTTTCAAGAAAGAAAAAACATGTAGAACCCAAATTTGACCACATATAAAATAGTAATATGCAGCAGAGTCAGTATTTTCGTCAAGAGTGTTCATACTTTTAGAATATGGATCAGTGATTTTTGTATTAAGGGTGTTCAACAATTGATGTATATCAAAATATCTATATTTAACCTATATATTTAAAAAAAAATCTCAACAAAGAGTATTCATCTGACCACCCTTGAATAAATGTACCTCCGTCCGTGCTACCATGAGCAAATTAAAGAAACTTCTAAAAAGACATCATCTAGTACTCATTAATTCAAAGAGTATAAATTCTATCCACCAATGATGTAAAATAAAACTACATCCTTAAGTTATTTAAAAATCATTATAAATAATTCTTTGTATAAATATTAATTGGTACTTTTTAAAAAATTAATTTTAAAAAAATTAGGTCAAAATATACTCATATTTATAAATATTAAATTTCTTTAATTTCTTTGTATTTTAAAATTCCTTAGTGAAAATTTTGAATCCAATCAGCGATATACTTGTACACCGCTAGATCTCTTGCTCCATATTGTTTTATAATAGATTATAGTATATATTGTACTCTCTTATATTATTTTATTTATAATATTTAAATAAATTATATTATTTTTCATCGTCACATAATATCACAAATAACAATTCAAATGATAAAGCTTCAAAAAAAAGTTGGGTAACAAGGTAAAGTTGGTATAACAAGTAGGATAAGTAATAAAATAATTAAAATTATTAAATAATTATAAACATCGCTATCACAAATATAATATATAGCTACGATATTATTAATTACAACATAAAATTCGGTCACGTTTAATAAATTTCAACCTTCAAAGAAGTTTCTATAATATTTCTAGTCCAATTAGTAATACGGACGCCACGTTTTGTCATAAAATTATAAATAGGACCAAACATAAACATCCTCTTTTCTCATCAACTCCCAAATTACAACAAAACATTATATTCAACCAAAAAGGGAAAGAAAAAAAAACCCTCATCTTTAACCTTAAAATTTTGGAGAAATTAAGAGTTCATTTCATGGCAGGAAACAATAGCTACACTGCATACAATTCCTATGAAACATCATGGGCAGATCAATGGGATTCAAACCCAACTTATGAGTACAACAAGAGTTATAATGACAAGAAAAGTGGAAACAATGCTACTTCCAATAAATTTTCCAACACTATGGGAAAAACTAAATCTATGGCTTCGACTGGAGTCAAGAAAGTTAAATCAGGTTTTCATTGGATTAAAGACAAGTGTCATAAGCCTACGACACAAAAATATTAGTATTATTATTATTTGTTAGTATTTTGTAAGATATTTTTCATTTTTTTTTGTGTGTGTGTTTAATTGGTTCATTCATGATTGGTATCCATTGATCTGTATTCAAGTTTTTTTCTTTTTTGGTTTGTTATTCTTCTGTAATATGACATAGTAGTGTCAACATAACATGTAGAGGAAGAACCATTTTGTAGTCTATTTAAAATATTATATGTGTACATTATTTTAAGGCAAGTTTATAGCCCTTTGATATATAACTTATTAAACATTAATTTCGATATTAGTATCCACAACTCTTTTACGAACTTCGTAGCAATAAATGATATATTCTGTTAAAGAAAATTCTTTGCGTGAATTGCTTTGAATTGATAAATCAATATTTTTTGTTATGAGAATCAATTATGTTACTTCTGGCTGTGGGGTTTTCAACGTTTGACCACTTTGTGTCTTTGCACACATATATTAATATGCCAATTTAAAGATTCAGATTTATCTATATGAAAAAAAAAGTTTGAATGTGAATTATATGTACATATAGTGGATGCATGATATGTATACTTGACTAAGTATCATTAACAATTTGCAAGAGAGGCAACATTTAATATTTAAAATTTTAATATTAAACTTATTATATCTTAAAGATATGAATTCATACTTGTTATTATTATGATTTAATAATTAATAATATAAATTATATTTTGCATAAAAAATTATAAATTTGATTGACAAATAAAAATAAACAGAAAAAGTATTATCAGAAACTTGATAATTGAAAGTAATAGGTATGTTGACGCTATAAAAGAATGATCGGTTAAATATAGTGAATTAAAATGTATTCATGGTCACTTTTAGCCATCATAATATTGGCCACTAAAATAGATTTTATTTCTTGGCATTTATTGTATTTTTACCAGCAATTACAAAACTCACAAAATATATTTAATAGCACTTGACATAAATGTCATTAAAAAGTTAAATAATCTGGATTCACAATAACATGTACTCAATTATCGATAAATATTTTTTGTAATAATAAATATTATTGCTAAAAGATAAAAATATATTATCATTGAAAGCCTCCTTTGATATAACGAGTTATCACATACTATTAAATTAATATAATTTTTTTTCCCGAAAATATCCATACTACTATAATATATTTTTTTTAACTTAAAAATTGAATGGCCAATAAAGTTTGGCTAACCTAACTATTGGAATATAGGCCAACCTTTAAAAAAGTATATGGACTAAAAATACTAGAACTTTCAGTAACCGACTTCTTAACATATGGTCATATATTTTCTGTTCTTTTCTAGGAAAGTTCTTGTTTTTAGAATATTTAATAGTTTATTTATGATTAAAAAGTATATAAAGTTAAATTTAAATTGTTTTTAAAAAAAATATAAATTTAGTTAAAGTTGTTGACATGTGATTAGGAGATCGTGGTTTCAAATCTTGAAAATAATATCTAGCAAAAATGCAAGATAAGACTGCGTAATCTTTGTGATCGAGCCCTTCTTCGAATCTTACATATAATGAGAGTTTTAATTCACCAAATTTGCCCTTTTTTCTTACTTATCAAACACGTAATCCAATTCACAAAGCAAAACATCATCATCATCAATGACAAGGAAGTTGTGTTCTATGTAAAACGAAGAAATATTACGCAAAGGGTGATGAAACTTTATTATTCTTTCAGTCTCATTTTATGTGGCACTCTTTAATTTAGTACGGTGTTTAAGATTAAAAAGGAAACTTTTAAAATTTGTGGTTTAAAATCATTCTTAGACATTTGTGTGGTTCAGAATCATTTCACTAATGGTAAAAATTGAATTTTAAAGGTTTTTGAATAAGATGACATTCTTTTTGGGAGGACCAAAAAGAAATGGGTCCCACATAAAATGGGATGGAGGGAGTACAATTTAAAATAAAAGATGTCACGCACTAAGGGGATGAAAACTTTATCATGAAAAATATTGAAAATCCTTTTAAATTTGATGCGAAGTATTAATTTCGTTAACAAATTATTGACAACTTTCAAAACACTCTTTTATTTAATTAACTGAACTTAAAAATGTCTCTAATCTTCTGCTTGCCATAACAAGAGATTTCAGATTCTTGTAGGAGTATGAAGATCTTAATAAAAGATCGAGAGAAGTGCTGAAAACACCTCTAAACTTGACAAGAATTTAGCGCGTATTTCACTCATATTTAAGATAGAAAGTGCCTTTAAGTGTAATTTGTCATCATGTGAGGCTTCGGTTATGGGTGGTTGTCATCATAAGGCTTTAGAAAGCTGGTTCGGAATTTTCGACGAAAAACACCGAAAATTGACATTGTCCATGTCGCGGACCCCATGCCCCGAGATAAACCTTTTTTGAATTTTGTGAGGGGCAGTCTAGACCTTTCAAAACCCTTCCCAGACTTATTATATAATCAAAGTGGGTCGTTTTAAGCGTAAAATGGGATTTTAAACCCTATTCTAAGTCCTTGAAAAAGACTAAGGCTAAAAAGAAGAGAAGAAGATCTAGGAATTGAGGAGTTCGAAGAGAGTTCCTTGAGGTTGATTGTCCAAAAGTTCAATCCAGGTATGTAAGGCTAAATTTAAACATGAGATTGTTCTTCCATGTGCCCCATAGATGGCAATAGAGGAGTTGAGAGTCCATGAGTCCCCATACATATTTCATGAAATACTTTCTTGAAAATTATATTTATTACATGTATTTTCATATGTTGATGATCATCATAAACTTGTTTCTTGAATTGTATATTTTTCATGAGATATTGTATAAACCCTATATGTTGATTTGTATAAGCATATGCATGAAAGAACCTAGGGATAGAGTCTAGAGCCTTGACTTGAGTATGTTGAGGGAAATCTTAATGTGAGTATGAGGTTGAATTACTTGAGTTTGACGATCGAATGAGTCTTCGTAATTGAGTTCTGTCTAAGTGACTTCTTCTTATTAATGATCTGAGTCCTTGAGTTCTTAATTGAGAATTAAGTTAACTGAGATGAGTTAAAGTCCTTGAAATAATATAGGACCCTTGAGTTTGAATTAGTGAGTTGATGAGAGTCTCCATGAGGTTAATTGAGTTGATGAGAGTCTCTATGAGGCTAATTGAGATAAGGAGGAGTCTTATGAACATTGAGTCTTGGGAGGAGTATCGAGCACCAAAATGGGTAAGAGTGAGTCTGCGTGCACTCATTAACTACGTGGCCAAGCGTAGGATGAGGATGGAACCATTACATCACATGGTCCCCTCTTGTGGAGGTAAGGTCCCTGAAACAATAGAGGATTTGTAGAGGCTAGATTCCTTATGGATCATACTGTGTTCCTTACCCGGCAAGTATGGGACGGCTGAAACAACATCAGTGTGATTGTTGTACAATCACTAGCTCATAAGTGATTGTTGTCAAATAAGAGAAACTCCCAAAAGTTCCCACCTTGAGTACTCTGAGTTGAGTTCCATTGAGTTGAGTTGATTGATGAGGTTTGAATTACTGATGAGTCATTTTTCTACTCTTTATTCTTGCTTTAAATAGACATTTGATATTCTGATTGAGTATTACAGTGAGTTGATGTTGTTTCTATATTATTCTACTTGTTTCTGCTTCACTCGGCTATTTTACATACCAGTACATTTCAATTACTGATGTCCTTTTTTGGACTGCATCGTTTTATGATGCAGAGATAGGTATTAAAGATTATCAACAGGCGCTTCGTTGAGGATCTATTCGCATTCAGCTGATCGGTGAGGCCTCCTTGTTTTTGGAAAATTTTCATATTATTATCATCTAACTTGAGTTAGTACTTTATTTTTCTTGAGTTGGGTAACTATGACCCGTTATGGTACCATCTAGATGTAAGAGGTAGAGGCTTCGTAGACATTGAGTAGAGTATGTTGAGATTGCTTCTTTTCCAACTCTTTTTTATTGGAAATTAACTTTTTATATAAAGACTTGATTATTTTAATTACATTACAGTCTTCTTCTTGAGTATTTTTCTTCCGATGTTGAGTATGAGGTGACGATGAGGCCAAGTGGGGGATTAGCAATAGTCTCTGAATGCCGGTCGCGCCAAGGATACCCTCCCGAGACGTCGCATGAATTTAAACTAAAAATTCTAATTTTTAAATATAACAAATATTAATCTAAACTAAATTTTTCCATCTTTTTAAATGGGGAGGCCTCAAAATTTTACGGAAAGATTTTTCATTGGCCAATTTTAATACACACGATATATAAGTGAACTTAAATTGAATTATTTTAAATTTTAGAAATGCAATAAATAGTAATCTAAACTACATTTTTCGTCTTTTTAAATAAAGAGACCTCAAAAATCAAAATTCGACAAATAAATTTTTCATTCGCCAATTTTAATATGTAAACTCAAATTAACCAATACAAAGAAAAATAATACCAAAAATATGAGCAAATCTAATTAAGAAGCTCAAAGTCAAATAACAGTAATAAACAAAGCAAACTTATTGTAGAACAGAACCATATTTGAGCGAACACCAAATGAAACAAAGGCAATAAAAATTTTGGGGTTTATGGGGCTGAATAAGAGAAAGGGGAAAGAGTTTTTCCGGTGGTTTTTGGGTCTGCCGGCGGCGAAGTTGAAGACCCGATCTGAGCTGGAAGAGGGTGTTTGGAGGCTGTTTTCATGGAGTTTGCTCTAGGTTTGGTAGCTCGCGATGAGGTGGTGGTTGGTCGGTGGTTGCTTTCTGGTTGTGCTCCGGTGGAATACAGAGTTGTGATGGGTGTTGGGGCTGGTATCTTCGCCGGAGTTTCTGACGGTTTGTGGTGGTTTTAGGACGGTTTTGAGGTGGTTTTCAGATCGTTTGGGTGGCTGATTTTTGTAGTGTTTGGTGAAGTTTTGGTGCTGTTATGATTGTTTTTCTGGTGGTGTTATGGTGGTGTTATTGGCTGACCAGTGAGGTGTGTGGAAGGCGGTTTTCAGGCAGGTTCAATTGGAAAAAGAAGGATGGAGGTGCGTTTCTAGTTTGACGATGGTTGTCAGGAAAAATGGGGAAAGGGAATGGTGGTTGACTTTTATGAAAGGAATTTTTTTTTTAAAAAAAAAAATTCAATTAGAAATTCTACTCTACACTTATTATAATTATAAAAAAAAAAATTAATATAGATATCTAAAATTTAATGGACTCAAAATTAAGCCCAATTTCCATTTTTGAAGAACACAAATTGTGAAAATGAGTCCTAAATATTTTTAACCATTTATTTCTTTTTGTACTTTATGCGAATATTTTGTGATGTCATCGCATACGCACATTATATTCATGTCAGACCACATCTTTCTAATGAGGTTTCCAAAATTACAAACTACCCCTAAAAATATTTATAAAATCATATAGTCCAAGTTCAAATTCATAAAACTTGTCTCTCAAGTTTGGGAGGACCTCAGTATTCTCCTATAAATTTGCCATCCATTTAGCTTTTACAGCTATATTCTCTGAACACTACTCTTTCTCCTATATTGTCAAAAGAATTTAGTTCTTCAAATTACCGGAAATGTGTCCGACGGGAAGTGTTTTGCATTCCGAATGCGCCAGAACGGCAAATCTCCGATCAGCATTCGATGTTTTGGATGTCGATCATGACGGAAAGATTAGCAAGGATGATCTCCGAACATCATACGGAGGATTTGTGGGCGACGACATGATTGGTACAATGATGACAGTGGCGGATTTCAACAAAGACGGATACGTTGAATTTGAGGAATTCGAGAAGGTTCTGGATAGTTCTAGAAACAGAAACGGTGAGAATAAGAGGAAAAATGGAACAAATGTGATGGAGGATGTTTTCAAGGTGATAGACAAAGATGGGGATGGAAAAGTTGGGGTTGAGGATTTGAAGAGTTATCTGAATTGGGTTGGACTTCAAGTGGATGATGATGAAATTAATGCCATGATTAAATTGGGGAATGGTGATGAAAATGGTGGTGTTACCTATGAAGGTTTTCTTCAGATTTTGTCTCTTTAATTTGTTACTTTTACTCAAAATGCATAATTTTGCAGAGAAGATTGATGACGATGATAAATTTTAGGTCAGATGAACAAATCTTAAGTTTTGATTTGTAATCTTCAATGATTTGTGAGAAATAAGACTTGTTATACAAACATCATTTCTGTAGACTACTTTTTCTGATTCTGTTTCGATGTCTCTCGTATTGTTTATTATCTTTCTTGCTAATGTAAAAGTAGTATTTTTTAATTTAAAATTATTTTATATAAATAATTGTCTAACCTGAAAAAATAATAAAAAGGGTAGTGAAAAAAGAATTTTATATAAAATGAAGAGCAATTTTCAGGTTTTTAATATAAAAAATTATTTTCATTTACAAAGTTAAAAATGCTATTAATAATTTAAGTTATGTTTGACTCTAAATGCAAATTAGAGTTTTTTTTTAAATATATATATATAATTTTTATGACCAGTATCATCGTGTGGACAGCTCAAAGCCAACCTAGCAGAACCCAAAATTGACCACAAACTAAACAAAACTAAAAGAGAAAAATCTACATATAATATATGTTAATTAAAGAAACACGTCATGCACATAAAGAAAAAAAAATATTCTCTGCAGATAGCCACTTAATTAAAGTTTGTATAAATAAAGACATACAAATACACCTCTAACTGTATTTAAATTATCAATTACACATCTGTATTATAAAGAGTTTTACCAAATTTTTTTGATTTTTTATTATTTTTTCTTTTGATAATTATTTACTCTGTCCCAATTTATATAGTATAGTTAATATTTTGAAATTGAAACTTCTAATTTGACGACAAATTAAAATATAGAAGCTTTTAAATTTTACACCTAAATATATTTTTGGAGATATTTGTGAGAATAAGGATGTATTTATAGAAATCAAGGATATATAATTAATAACTTAAAATACTAATCACATGTAATTATTTTATTATGAAACAAAATTTGATTGAATTATGAAATTTGTTGTACTCAAGTGTACTCTTTAAAGGTTGATTTTATTAATCTTCACCATGTTATTGTGGTTAAAGTCTATATTCTCCTTCCTGTAATTATTATTTTTAATATATATACATTAAGAATTTTGCCTAAATTCCTCCGTCAGTTAGACGGACTTTCTTAAAAAAAAAATATTTATAGATTAATTAATTGAGTGGCCAATAGAGTTAGCTAACCTACAGGTATATAGGAATATAAACCTACTCTAGAAAAATTATGGACGGCTAAAAAAGACAATTCAAGAGAACTATAGAAGATCCAGTAACCTATGGTCACAGATTTTCTATTAGGCGGCAGTGGGAAGGTCTGCGTACATTTTTATCTTCCTCAGATTTTACTTGTGGAATTCAACTAAGTATGTTGTTATTGTTGTTCGAAGAAAGTTCCTATTTCGAGAATATACAAGTAGTTCATTTATGATTAAATATATAGATTCGAAATTTAAAAATTCATATAAAATTTAGTTTGAAGGTCTAAAGTCCGAATTTATTGAGAGATCTTTTTTTTTAATTATCATATATAAATTGAAGAAATAACATATTAAATGGAATCTTACCTGTGAAGTTATGAGAAAAATGGATATACACAAATGTAAGAATATAAACAATGAAAAAAATATAATATAAAGTTAGAATAACGAAATTTGGCTCAAAATTTTTAAAAGTTTATATAATGATATTGACATATTTGCATTGAATTTGTTAAGTTGATGTGATAATATTAAAATAGAATAAATTTGTTGCGATGCTCGAAAAATAAAAACTATACCAAAAAATAAATTTGATCTTTTTTATACAACACAATAATAGATTCTGCATAATGCAAAAGATTTGACCGTCTGATGGACTTTAAAATATTCAATATTAAGAGAATAAAAAGGTAAGTTAATATAAGAATAGTAATGTAGGTTCATGATAATCGTCAAGTTATAAATAAGTTAACGAAATAAGTAGTCATGTAAAAGATGATGCTTCAATTAACTAAAAACTATTTCATTTCTCAATTATTATAACAACCTTCATATTATGTAAAGCAAACAACTACTATTATGTTACCGAAAAAATTCTTTCAAAATTATACTCTCCCTGTATAAATAGGCAGCATTAAAAATTTGACGCCCCAAATGATTGTTTTAGTGATCTTATGATCGAGACGACCCTAATAGAAGTGTTAGTTAAAATGGCAAGAGAAGTAGTTAGGTATCCTTCATTGTTAATTTGTTAGTTAAAAAATAGCTTAGTGAAGCAATTAGGTATCCCTCATAGTTAATGTTAGTTAAAATGGCTAAGAAAAGTAGTTACGTATCCCTAATCATTTTTAAATTTTAATAAATGAAATCTTACGTGGGAGTTATATAAATAGAGTAATTCAAACTTTTTGAACCAACTTTTAAAAATATTTGAATTAAATGCAATTGTCTATTTTATAATTTTTAAACTTTTTCAAGTTCATTGAAAAAGAATACAGAGAAAATATAATTTACTAAATTATTCATAACTAATAAAAGGATATTTGAGTTTTTATTCTTGAATATTATACATACTCCTTTAATATTGAGTATTAGTGAAAATTATTACTATTAAGTTTACTCTTAATTTTGAGTTAAAGTGGTTATAAAATGGGAAGATTTCAAAAATACCATTATTTGGATAGGAAATTACAAGCCCCTACCCAAATGGTTGAAATTACCAAAAGGATACCAACTTTTATTACAAAGTAAGAGAGAGAGAGATTTTTTTAATAATAAAATAGATTAAATTATGATGTGATAGGTGTTGTAAAGGAGAAATAATTTGTAGATATTTAAAAGTATGTTCTTCAAAGATTGAGAAAATAAAATATTATTTTGAAAACGTAATGTAAATCGTAAAAGTAGTAAATTTCTCGCAAAAAACATTTCAAAAAATGGTATGTAGAATGATTGTACTATAGAGAAAAATTAATATTCCATATAAATGGCAAAATTTCCGAAAATTTTGTTGAACATTCGATTTTTTTTCTTAAGATTATAAAATGATTATCGAAACCAAACTCGTGAAATTAATTATTTATTAATATGTTGATATAAGTTTGGCTTGTTCTATACTCAAAATAATGTAATGTATAAATTTTGGTTATTTTAATAAATAATAAAATATGAATTGAAGAGGACAAATCACATCCAATTAATTGATTGGATGGAGATGGACAGCCTATCCTAGGCCCTACCCGCCCCAAAAAGGGCTGCCACATGATGATGTCGGCAGGCCATGTGTCTTTCATTTTTCCCAATGCTCAAAAAGTAAGAAAAAAGAAATTGGAGGGAATTTGTTTGGTGTATTTAATAAGTGTTTGACCAAGAATTATATTTTGGACACAAAAAGCTTCAAGAAGTAAATTTTCTTTGAAGAAGGGACATGGATAGCGAAAAAATTGTATCTATATTGTTGAAATATGATGGAAAATGGGATGTAACAGGTATATTGTTATGTATATATTATATATATCGTTGGTCATTACTATTCATATGTTGGTGAAAAATTAATAGTTGAGATCTTGGAGCTTGAAGGTGTTGTTGGCTGATGGATTTTTTGGTATAATTTGTAATCTAACTGAGCATGACAGTGTGGAGGACTTATGGTATTTTCATTGGTAGCATCTATGGTGTTTTATGTGGTTTTAAAGCACGCATAATATAAATGAAATGTTACCAAAATTAATTTTCAAAGAAAAAACACTGTTCCATTCGTGGTATGCTTATTGGTATGACGTATGGTATTCCCAATGAAAATTGGTCTATGTGGCCACATTGGTGGTCGTAATGGTATTACTTTACATATTCCGAAATTACTGTTTATGTTCAAATAGTATTTAAATTATTTTTCCCACAAAAAAACACTGTTCCATTTTGTGGTGTGCTCATTGGTATGTCATATGGTATTTCCAATGAAAATTGATCTATGTGGCCAGATTGGTGGTCGTAATGGTATTACTGTGCAGATTACGAATTTACTGTTTATGTTCATATTGTATTTACAGGTGATTACAGTGATTACAAAATGGAAGGGATATTGTATGATTCTTCATCAAATTACGATGGTTTACTGCGTGTAATAGCTTCTCAAATAGGGTTAGACATAAGAAGCGTTGAGTTGGTAATCCAGTATGTCGTAGACGTGAAATTACCCCCGTTGACAATACACAATGACATGGGCGTAAAAGTCTATTTGGATCAAAGAAGGTTGGATCCGAATTTCTTCTCCAAGTATCCATTGTGTGTGACATATAATACAAGAGATATTGATCCCACCACACAGTTAACAAGTGATGAAATAGTGCTCCACAGAGAAATGAACTTGCCTGTTGACAGTTGGGGAGAAAGTGATGATGAAAATGGGGAATTCGAAGAATTCCATGAAGATCAAGTGGTAATAAAGAGCGCTTCAATAGATATAGTCATGGAAGGACAAACCTACTTAAACAAGCATGTACTGAATGATGTTATGCAAAGATATCCCTTGGTCAGGCACTTCCAATTTAAAGTTGTGCGTTCATGTAAAGCAAGGTATTATAAAATAAATGCACACATAAATTTCATGCTGCGCAAATATGGCAATAATATAGTTAATTTGGTTTTTTGCTTGTTTCTAGGTTTTCATTGAGATGTGCAGATGAGAAATGCTCATGGTTTTTTAAGTCTTCATCCGTTGGGGTGTCTGATATATTCAAAGTCCGCGTATTCAATGATGCACACACATGCGGGGGTGTGGGAAGGTTGTACGCACGAAATCAATGCTACAGTTCTGTACTGGGTACAATGTTACTGCCTAAGTTCAACGATCCCCGAACAATTTACACCCCCAGGGATATAAAGACAGACATGAGGACGAAACACGGTATTTCAATGACATACATGCAGGCATGGAGG
This sequence comes from Solanum rostratum, assembly GCA_029948455.1. Classification (NCBI taxonomy): domain Eukaryota; kingdom Viridiplantae; phylum Streptophyta; class Magnoliopsida; order Solanales; family Solanaceae; genus Solanum; species Solanum rostratum. The sequence continues at coordinate 10,554,758 of CM057046.1, forward strand.
TGTAGACAAAAAGCAATAAAGATTTTGCGGGGGGACCCAATACAATCGTACTCCAAATTGCCAATTTATTTGCATATACTGGCCAAATCATATCCGGGCAGCGTTGTTAATCTTAAAAAAACGAACGACAACAAGTTTCTATATTCATTCATAGCTCTTGATGGAAGCATACGAGGATGGGAATATTGCCGTCCAATTGTTGTAGTGGATGGTACACACATCCGTTCAACGTTTGAAGGCACAATGTTGATAGCTACCACAATGGATCCAGGAGGTTGGTATTCTATGAATAAATCTTTAGTGTAAGTTTTTCATAATTAATCATAATTGTTTTTTGATGGTAAATAGAAAATAATTTAAAGTCAACCAACAAGACATCTATGTTTTATTCAACATATTATTTTGATAACCAATTAGGACATATTTTGCCATTGGCTTATGGTATCGCTGACTCTGAGAATGACAACTCCTGGAGATGGTTCTTCGAAAATTTCAAGATAGCTTTTGGTGAACGGGATGGAATGTGTTTTGTTTCTGACCGAAATCAGAGCATATGGAATGCTACGGCATCAGTTTATGCAGGCATCCAGCACTATGCTTGTATCTATCATTTGTGGACTAATTTGTTAAAGTTCACCAACAAACATATTGATGAGGTGAGAAAGTTATTCTTCAGTTTGGCAAAGGCATATACAATCGAAGAATTTAACACCCTTATGGATCGAATGGACAACATCAATCCGAAGATTCGTCCCTATCTAGAGAAGGCTGATTTTGAGAAGTGGTCCCGTTGTCATACCAGTGTGAAAAGAACATGGACTTTGACAAGCAACATAGCTGAATCCTTCAACAATGCAATTTTGCCTGGGAGAAGGCTACCAGTTATACCAATGTTGGAATATGTTAGGCAAACAATACAGCGTTGGAATGAAAAAAACAATGAAGAAGGCAGGACAACAACAACCGTTTTGACCAAAAAATATAACAAGTTGTTGGTTGAAAATATGAATTTGTCGAATGGTTTGACGGTTAGTAGAGTAATATACTGTATATTTTATAAATATTCAAATTGATTTAACCTTTGTGTAATGATGATTAATTTTTGAATGAAGGTGCGTGCTTCAACAGAACATCTTCATACGGTCCTCGACGGCGCAAAGAGATTCATTGTTTGTCTTAACACGCGCAAATGTAGTTGTGGACAGTTCCAACTTGATGAAATGCCATGTTGTCATGCAATATCTGCAATTGAGTTTAGAAAGTTACGCGCCAATGACTTCTGCTCCGTCTACTACAGTAACAAGAACTTCCTAGATGCTTACGCAATACCTATAGAGCCACTACCGTGTGAAAGCACTTGGGCAGTACCGTCGCATGTTATGGATGAGATAGTACTACCCCCCAGCACAAAAAGGAGACCGGGGCGGCCATCAAACAAAGACAGGAAGGGTGGATTCTCCGGAAGGAAGGCAAAGAGGAGTAAAGGTAACAGCAGTGTAAGTGGTCAGGAAGGTCGCGAAAAGAAGGATTGCAACACCAAAAAATAGAAAATTTGGTAGGGCTGCTGTAATATTGAGCATTAAGCCCTTTTTATTTTTGGCTGGACTTGTAGAAGGGGTGTTTTTTGGTGTACTAATATGAAGCAGTGAATTTGTGTTTTTGTTTGGTATGTGCTATGAAAATTTTGGGTGGAGCAGTAAGGTTGATAATATGATTGAACATTTTGTGCATAATGTGTTTTGCAAGTAGCAGTTGTTTGGTATATTATTTGGTAAAATGTAAGGTGTCACTACTGGTGGCAGTTGACAAATACTACGAAAATGGTAAAATACTGAAAAATGACAATTTTTTATTATTAAGATAATTGAGGAACACAGTTTGATACAATTCTTTTGCAGGTATTAATAATGTAACAATGATAAATACTTTCCATTAGTGAAGAGAGCATTTCCAGTTGTTTGGTGTTGTTTGTGGTATACAACATAGTTTCCATATTGGTTTTATGGAGGATTAGTAATAATTGGTGAGAAAGTTAATTATTCATCACATTTAACATATACATGGGAGGTAATTATAAAAAGTTCCTGCATAAACGTAACGAAAATATCAGTAGCATTTATATTTTTTTTTTTGTGGCAGTGAAGATAGTAATAGTATTTCTATGGTGTACTTGTGGTATTTCAAATGGTTTCCATTTTGGTGTAATGGGGATGTTGTGAACAAAATTATACCTGGAGCAGTGAGACATGCAAATTTACAACCAAAAAAACAAGAGGGAAAAAGATGGAAATTTAATATTAAACATCAATCCACTGTTAACAAAAATATATACAACATTGTTCACAAAGTCGATATGGGGGGGAATATTATGTCGAACAATAAAATTAAAAACTACGATTTCCTCCTCGGCACATACTTGGAAGCCGGAACTCTTTCACTTTGTCCAACATGCTCAACCTGCCTCCTCGGACCACCAAAGCGGCTAACCACCTTCCCCGTCACCTCACTTTCACTTATGGCACCATTCTCATTTTTTTGGGTGCCATAGTCCCATAATAAGGTGCCATAACGTAATCGACAGAAGGCTGGGTCAAAAGACTTTGTTCCGATCTGAACATAATCATACCCATTACATACGAGTTCAGCGAACACGCATGTAAATAGACCACAATCACTGTTGGAGAAAAAATGAGTGTTAAAAAAATGCCATATATACAAAATTTAGAATTAAAAAATTTGAGAAGAGTAATAAGGATTAAAATATTTGAGAAAAGTAATAAAAAATTCTTACTTTGAATCTTCCACTTGCTGGGGGATATTCTCACATGTTATAAGGGTGAGGCTGTCCGAAAATGCATACTCGGCATATTCCACAGAGTTTTGCCAATCAATGTCATCCCTCTTGCCGTAAAAACCAGTGCTCACCAAGAAAAGAGAAATTACATCGGCAATCTTCTTGACCTTCCGAACCACAGCCAAATTGTGCGACGACCCAACTTCACTGAGTGAATCAAATATAAAGAGACACCTACTTTGGATATAAAAAACAACCAACACCCAGTGACACTTCTCGGGCACATGAAGGGGTATGCATACATAGTCAACTTTGTCCATGGCGTGTTGGCCAATATCTTGTATCCCCTAATGTACTGCGCAACGTCATGATCTTCTGTGATGAGTGTGCTGTCCCTGTTGTTTGCCATCCAAATGTCATGAATTTGATCGACCCAGTTCATAAAAAAGGTGTCCGTCGTGGTAACTCTACTCTGGGATGCATCGCCGTATTTGCATTTCTTACGTAGGTAGTACATAAGTACATTAACATGCTGATATAAAAAAAAATTAACAACCATAAACAATAATTAATAATAATAACCAGAAAACAAAATCTAAAATCTGCATACCAATGAAAAAACAACTATTACCATAAAAGAATACCAATGTGCATACCAACAAAAATATAAAAACAGTGATCAACTTAAAAACATGCAACCATAATGACTACCAATGTGCATACCAACCCCCGATGTGGCAGTGACAAAAAAATAACACAAACCAAACTGACTACCAATGTGCATACCAACAAGGTATAACAGTGAGTAATAAAAACCAAGCAACCGTATAGTTAAACCAATGTGCATACCAACTCCAGATGTGACATTGACCAAGAAATAACAAAAAACATAATGACTACCAATGAGCATACCACCAAGGTATAGCAGTGAGTTAAAAAAATATAAGAAACCATAAAGCGTACCAATGTGCATACCACCCCAGATGTGACAGTGACCCACAAAAAGCCACAAACCATAGTGAGTACCATAGTGCTTACAACCCCAACTATGTCAGTGACTACATAACTAAACTGGCATAAGCAACATCAACTGATAGGAGAAAAAATGAAAAACCGAAAATTTAAAAAAAAAAAAATAATTAAAAGTTTTACCGAATCAGTCCAAGCTTTCCCCGTTGTAACCATGACATAAAACCAATCCATCAATCCAACTGATTCAACCCCAAAGTCGAATGGGGGATTTATCTTGTTTGAAGTAATCGTGAATGCACTAGCTCTCCTATTTAAACAACAACAAAAGGATGATAAATAAGTGATATAAACAAAAAGATGGTAAATATATCGGAAGAAATTTAACGTACCTGCCACGTTTTTTCGACAATCTTTCTCTAAACCACTTGTTAAACAACTCAACCAACTCGGGATTAATCTCAAATTCACCGTGGCCAGTGAAAGGGTGTTTCTTTGGAAAAAATACTGGAGAATCCGTGGACTTGCACGCTGAGCTGCTTAAATCAGTGTATGGTGACTGCCCAAACCTCCCGGGGGCCTTTTTTCGTTCACGTTGCGTTGGCGTTACATATGGAATTTTGTTTTCCAGCGCAACGATCTGCGACTCTCTATACTCCGGTAACTCAAAGTCATCCAGCGTAGGAGTTTTATGTGCAGACATTTCTCCGACTGAAAAATGATAGAAAGCAAGTTACGACCTGTACAATTATAATTATTATTCACATCAATCAATTGCTTACATGTACACTTACCTTCCGGAAAGACAGGATATTTGGGCGAGTGAGATGTGCCTTGACCATGTGTGGCAACCTCTGGTGTGGGATTTTGAAAATCTCCCACAGGTGCATCAGCATCAATTGTATTATCCACATCATTCACCTAAAAAAATGAAAATAATTAATCTGCATACCAATTTAAAAAATGTACAAACCATAAAGACTACCAATGTCCGTACCACCAATGTATAACAGTGACTACCAATGTGCATTCCAACCCAGAAGTGACACTGACCCAAAAAATACCACAAACCATAGTAACTACCAATGTGCCTACCAGCAAGGTGTAACAGTGAGTTTAAAATAAAACAAGCAACCATACATAATACCAATGTGCGTACCAACCCATATGTGAGTGTGACCAAGAAAATACCACAAACCATATGTCCTACCAATGTGCATACCATTAAGGTATAACATTGAGTAATAAAAAAAAGCAACCATAGAGGACTACCAAGGTGCATACCAACCCATATGTGACAATGAGCAAAAAAATACCACAAATCAGAGTGACTGCCAATGTGCATACCACCAACGTATAACAGTGAGTTAAAATAATTCAAGAACCCATAAAGAATACCAATGTGCATACCAATCCAGATGTGACAGTGACCAAAAAATACCAAAAAGCATAGTTACTACTAATGTGCATACCACCAAGGTATAACAGTGAGTTAAAATATAACAAGCAACCATACAGAATACCAATGTGCATACCAACCCATAGAAGACTACCAAGGTGCATACCAACCCATATGTGACAGAGGGCAAAAGAATACCACAAATCATAGTGACTACCAATGTGCATACCACCAAGGTATAACAGTGAGTTAAAATAATTCAAGAACCCATAAAGAATACCAATGTGCATACCAATCCAGATGTGACAGTGACCAAAAAATACCAAAAAGCATAGTTACTACCAATGTGCATACCACCAAGGTATAACAGTGAGTTAAAATATAACAAGCAACCATACAGAATACCAATGTGCATACCAACCCATAGAAGACTGCCAAGGTGCATACCAACCCATATGTGACAGAGGGCAAAAGAATACCACAAATCATAGTGACTACCAATGTGCATACCACCAAGGTATAACAGTGAGTTAAAATATTTCAAGAAAGCATATAGAATACCAATGTGCATACCAACCCAGATGTGACAGTGACCCAAAAAAAATACCAAAATGCATAGTTACAACCAATGTGCATACCACCTAGGTATAACAGTGAGTTGAAAAAAAAACAAGCAACCATAAGGACTACCAATGTGCATACCAACCCCAGAAGTGACAGTGGCCAAAAAATTAAAAGATAACAAAAAGATGATAGCCAATTAGGATACCAAAGATTGCACCAAGGTGACCTATGGACTCACGTAAATGATACCAATTCAATAAGCACAAAAAAATGGTTGAAAGGTTCACTTCTATATTACCTCAACACCGACACCTTGATTATTAAAACCTTCACTGCGTACCGACTGGAACTCATGGAGTAACTTCTGGAACCAGTCTTCCATGTACGCCTTTACTTGCTGAAAGTGCGCTTCAACCTTCAATTCTAGTGATTTGAAGTCCTTGCGCACCTAGAAAAAAAAAGGTAGTTTGGGGAAGAATACAGTACATGAAACTTTCAGAACACAAAATAAAATAAATGCTTACCAAAACAATTTCCGCAGACAACTTTTTGATGTTGCGTGAGGCAACATCTTCATCCAAATTTACAGAGGCTTGGGGGACATCATACTCGTCAACACTTGATTCCTCCAACTGCTCAATTTCAAAAGCAGCAGCCTCTTCCGCATGAAATTCAAATCTTTGAAACTTGTACTTCAATTGTAACGAAAAAAATATAAATATTATTTTAGAATATATATGAAAACCAACAAAAATAATACCAAAAATGTCGAAAAGTACTTACCTGACTACCAAAGCGACGAAACATTCCTCTCAATAGCTTGTCATAATAAAGCCTGTGGTCAGGCGTAGTCCAGTTGAAAATACGCGGACTACGATTCTGCAACCTGACAGCAACCGTGGGTTCCACCTTGTTGGAGCACTCATAGAGCCATATTTGCAATGCCAGGGGGAACCCACAGAACTTGAAATAGTCAGGGTATCCGGCTACTTGACGGGCAATGCAGTCCCTCAAGTCGTAAAAAGCCCGACGACCCCAAGGATAAGATTTGTAGTTACCAGATTCAACCAAAAGAAAATGCTCTACAGGTATAAAATGTCTCTTCGGGGGGGATGACAATATATATGTACTAATAAAATAAATAATAGCAATATCTACAACATCGTCTTTCTCAAACAACCCTTCCTTAAAAGCACTAATTAAATAGTGCTTCTCCAAACCCTTATCACATACCATTGGGAAGTATCGCTCGATAAGCCTCGATCTCCCGGACAGTTCAATGGTATATTCATCAGCGGTGCCGCACTTCAGGCCAGTGACAGCCCGAAACTCTCTTAACCCAAATGTTAACTCATTACCATTCAAATTAAAAATAAAAAAGTCACCGATGTTATCCTTATTGGTCATGAAATGAACCATGGCTCGGATAACCTGTGGCTGTACTGTCAACTGAGGCAAGTCAAGAAAGTATCCAAAGGGACCAGATTTAAAATGATCAAACATACCAAACTTGGTCAAAAACTCCGATATTTCCTCGAAGACTTTGACATTCACATAGGAGCACCATCGACAAGCTTTTTTGGTGTCCTGAAAAATGGCAATAAAAAAAAATGTATTTCCAAAGATAGATGGGCTACCGAAAAAAAATAATAATCAGTCAAATATAAATCATGCAGAATACAATAACTTTAATAATTATACCTGCACCTCCTTTTGATCTTTCTTCCCCTCCTTGGCTTGTTTAGTTTTTTTGCTGCCGGAAGGTGGCTTTCCTTTGTTCCTTCCAGATTTCTATATATAATAAAAAACCCATTTAAAATATATTAAATGTAAACCATCTAAATACATGTATATATAAAAAAAATAAAAAGTAAAATGCATACCTTTGACTTCACATCAGTGGGTATTTTCTGCGCTTTATTCGGCTTAGCCCTCTTTGAAAGAGGGATTTCGTCCTCAAAATCGCTGTCATGGGGCAATTCCACATCAGCCATTTTGCCCTTTCCCTTACTCTCTGAAGTTATTTTACCATGTCTTCTGCTGGAAGAAACATTTATGTCTTCTTGCTTAGACTTTTTTGAAGCTGAACCGGATGCCCTTTTGGGAGGTGAGGGTGTGTAAGCATCCAAATCAAAACTTGGCATAGATGGCGAACGAGTGGTGCTAGCCAAACGAAGGCTCTTCCTGGATGGTGTCACTTCCATGGTAATTTCCAGCACTGCACATTAACACAAAAAATCTCACTGTTTTGGACTTTAAAGAGGCCACCAATGCATACCACAAAAAAAATTGCCAAAAAAAAAGTGAACATGAACAAACCCATACAAAGTTCCATCATGCAAATCAAAACATAGAACATAGCCAAAAACCATCCAAAATACCAAATTTAGCAAAAAAACTTACCCTCCCCAAAAAACAGTAAAAATTAACAAAACCATACAAACTACCATCATGCATACCAAAACAGGGAACATAACAAACCCATCCAATTACCAAATTATCATACAAACTTACCATCAACAAACTTACCAAGGAAATTACCATCTGCAATACCATATAATATACCAAGTCTGACAATAATGAAGAATACCATCAAAATGAAACCAAAAAAATACATCTCCCATCCCCAAAAACAGTAAATATTAACAAAACCATACAAACTACCATCATGCATACCAAACACAGGAAACATAACCAAACCCATCCAATTACCAAATTATCATACAAACTTACCATCAACAAACCTACCAAGGAAAGGTTACCATCTGGAATACCATATAACATACCAAATCTGGCAATAATGAAGAATGCCATAAAATGAAGCCAAAAAATACATCTCCCATCCCCAAAAACAGTAAAATATTAACAAACCATACGAACTACCATCATGCATACCAATTACATGAAACATAACAAACCCATCCAATTACCAAAACAGAAAATATTAACAAAACCATACGAGCTACCATGATGCATACCAAACACAGGAAACATGACCAACCCATCCAATTACCAAATTATGATACAAACTTACTATCAACAAAAAACCATATAACATACCAAGTGTGTCAACAATGCAGAATACCATAAAATGCCAAATTAGCATTTATGGTATAGAAATACCAAACAAACAAAAAACCATCCCGCTACCAAATTAGCATACAACCCTTACATCACCAAAATCATATAGAAATACCATTTCTGAAAATAATGACTATTACCATAAACTACCCCAGAAATTTACATCTTTAATACCAAAGCTCACTAGCACATGAACAAACACATACAAACTACCATAATGCATACCAAAACAGCAAACATAACCAAAAACCCCCAATTACCACATTAGCATACAATCTTGCCATCAGTAATACCATTATCCCCAAACCGGCATACTAAGTTTGACACCATAAAAAAACAAAATCCACAACTTTCGCAATACAAAGAGCCATTTCATGCCAAAAAAAAAATTATGTTCAAACAAGAAGATATCCATCACATGCTAAAGTCAAAATCCCCCATAATTAGCACTTGCAAACAAAAAAATAAAACACAAAGGGGAATTCGGAGGAAGAAACAGTGAAGGATGACATACATAACACCAAAACACAAAACAAAGAAATATATTCAATATAAACAAAAAAACATAAAAAGGGGACTTCGGAAGAAATAAAACGACATGGGAGGCAAAAAACCTCAAATAAAAATGTTGAGATAAAGTTTACACAATAAAAATCATTACTTGGATAACCGGCTTCAAGAGGAAAATAAAAAAATAAACCACAATCACATACCTGGATATCCGCGACTTGAATAGGTAATGAACAAGACGATGATGAAATCTTTCACGACACAAAAAAATTGTTACCAAGAAGAAGAAGAAAAAGCACAGTATGCAGAAGAAAGAAGATGAATTTTTGTCAAGATGAAACAATATTAGCAAGAAGGAGACCAAGAGATCACTTTTAATCAATTGATTAGACGCGCCGCTGACAGACCGGCGCGTCGTTCCATAATGGGTCGCGTCTGTCAGTGTATAATTAATTGGACCCATTAATTACACTGTCAAATAATAAATGAGAGTGAGAGAATAATTCATTCCCATTAATTAAAAAACAATGCCGGATGCTTTATTAATAAGGAAAATATAAAAAAGTCACTTGCATTAAATGATGGTGCCTTAAATAGCCGCCCTTGCATTAAATGTTGCGTCCAGTCGCGTCAGCTTTTAAAAAAAAAAAATTGGTTTATTAATGAAAAAGTCAATTTATATGACTTGGTAAAAATGTAAAAAAATGGGTATTAATGTAAATAATCTGAGAAGTGTAATTTCAATGCTCAAAGTTGTATATTTGCTTAAAATTTCCTTATAAAATTGAGATGAAAAGAGGATAATTTATGAATTATAAATTCATTAAAACTTCGACAGGATGTATTTTCTCTCGAATGAATTTACCTTGTATGAATTTATAATAATTAAATTTTAATGTCTTTGGGTGAAAAATAAATAAATAGGAAAGTTCCTCTCTGAAGGCATATTTTATATACTCTTTTCCAGGGAAGTTCCATTTTGAGAAAAAAGTTTTTTTTCTCCATATAAACAGAAGATTCTTTATGTTTTTTTTTTAAAAAAAATTATTATTACTTAAAAACACGCTTCAAATGTATTTTTTTCATCCACTTTTATTCGTTAATTATATTAAAATTTTATTTTAAATATATTATTAATATTATTTATATAATTTAATTCAATGTATAAGGGTAAACTACTTAATAGGAAATTTGAATAAAATTAATATATTTAAGTTACATAAATAATAGTTACTTGATAATTTAAAAAAAAAAAATATTTTGAACTATTTACTGTCTCTAAACACATATTTTAAACCGAAGGAAATACTAATTATGTTCTTTTTAATTAATTAATTTATTTTTAATTTATATTTAAGTCAAATTAATTTAAAATTACGAGAAATCGTTCACGCAGGAGCAAACTTAACTAATACACCATGTATATTTGTTACTTTAAAATAAGGAAACAATACTCGACAAGTAAAGATTATTCTTAAAATATTTAGATGTGTTCTCTTGCATCCATATAAAATTAAAAAAATTAATTTTCATTACTCATAACTGTTTCATTTTTTGATACTGAAATTACAGTAACTTTTATTTTTCTGAAATATATAATTTATCAAAAATTAAATATTAATTTTTGAATATGTTGTGATGATAAAACAACAATAACATTAATTAAGGGGCCATTTGATAACAGTGAGTATCAATTTTTTTATTTTAGCTAAAGCCCAAACACGCAGAACCCAAAATTGACCACAAAAATAACAATAATTAATATTAATAAATACTAAAAAGGAGAAAAATAAATATTTCTGCTCATTACAGAAACACGTCATGAACTTTTTTTTTTTTAAATTTTATTAATATAATTATTAATTTGTATATATTTATATTTTTTATATTATTTATTTCTATACTTATTATTTATTCTATCCTAATTTATGTAGCATAATTAAAAAAAATTAATTTTTATCATAAATTTAAATATATACACAGCTCCACATATTTTTTTTGAGATATTTATGAGAATATAGATGTATTTATACGAATAAAGGAATTATCGGAATCTGAAAAATTATTCCTTTTCCCATGTCTGTAATATATGAGAATATTGAAATAACGAGAATTTTTCCTTTCCATGAATTGGGAATAAACTTTGTGAAAATATTTTAATTTTACAATCAAGGGGTAAAAATATCCCAAAAAATAAAAAATATAATAAATCACATTCATAAACAATTTGAAATACTTAAACGATGTATTAAAAAAATTTATATTAAATTTTTTTAATAGAATTTCAAAGTTTGTACCATATATATAAAGACTAGTTACGAAGAGCTCAATAGTTATTCATAAAATTAATTTTAATGATATAATTAAACATTATTAAATCATCTTAAAAGTGTAAAATAAGTATTCAATAAATATTATTAATATTGATTAATTTTAAGTTTAATGATTAAATAATTTTAAATTTTTACTCCAAAATAAATTATAATATGTATATATTTATGTGGTAGTAAATCATCTAATTTTTTGTGCAAATCTAGTGTGAAAAAGTCCATTGAGATATCTTTAATTAAAATATTTTTTATCATTAATTGCTGATTTTTAACCCCAAAATACAAAAATATTAATGACCCTCAAAACAACAAAGCTATAGTTAAAATATATGAATTTAAAACTAAAGATTATAGTTAAAGTGGGTTCCATAAGTTTGAAAAAATTATATACTAATTACATTAAAATAAAAAAAATTATTATTATTTAAATTCTTACACATGTTATTTTTTGGTTTCGATTTATGTAATACTGATAGATTTTTTATCCATATATTTTAAATATTTAAGTTGTTAATTATTACAACTTATAGCACATCTTATGTCATTTTTAAATAATATATGTTAGTTATTTTGTTTCAATTTATGTTGCACATATAAAATTTTGAGAGTTCAAAAATTTTCATTTATTTTATAAATACTTCAAATTTTTACACATCATTTCGAATAGTATACATAAAGTTTTTGATTTATTTATATTATATTTTTTTTAGAAGTTTTCACTTTTTGACACAAATATAGTCACCTATTTAATTTTGTTTGTCCAGATTAAATAGAAATTTATTTTATCCTAATTTTAATAATTTATAAGGATAATATTGTAAATTCATAATTAAAATATATGAAGAAACAATTAGTAAAGATGATATAGTAAAATCAAATCGATAAAATAGACATATCAATCGATAGCTATTTGAGATTTTCAGATTCTTATCTAATAAGAGAATATTTGGTAAATAAACAAGTTAAAATATTGCACTCATTCAAAGAAGCTTCTTTTAATTTATTCCCACGGCATCTCAAAAAGTAAAATAAATTAAAAAAGTCAAATTTATAATTTCCTACACGTTTTGTCAAAACGCGCCATCCATCCACATATACAATTCCTTTATAAATAGGCCATTTTCTTCACATTCTAAAACAACATAGGATATATTCAACATTTAACTTACAAATAAATTACAATCCTTCTATTTCTTCCATCTTCAAACATTATTTTTTTTTTCTAAAGTCGAGAATTCATCGAAAATATGGCTGGAAAAAACAACTACACAGCGTACAACTCGAACGAGACATCATGGGCAGATCAATGGGATCCACAGCCAGCAACTTATGAATACACAAGTTTTGACAAGAAAACTGGAAATAATACTAATGGTTCATCTAAGATTTCCAGTAAAGTTGGAGATACTCTTGGAAAAACTAAAGCTGTAGCTTCAACTGGGGTTAAAAAGGTAAAATCAGGTGCTACTGCTGGGTTTCAATGGATTAAAGACAAGTGTCAAAAGCCTAAGTAAAATTTAAATTTAATTTTATCATTTTTTTGGGTATATTGGTGGAGTTTTGAAGCATTAACAAGGCTTTGTTAGTGTTTTTGATGTGTTAATAATAGAACTTTTGTTTCTTCTTTCATTCATTTTTTATTCGTTTTAGCAAATTATAAAAGGCTTTAATAGGTTGGGGATCTTAGTTGCTTTCTGGGGGAGATGGATTTAAGATTTTATATTTATGTAACAATTTTAAATTAGCATATAATAATTATTAGATTTACAATAAATTATGTAAATATGTGTTTTAATGAATTTTCTTAGTATTTAAATTACTCCATCATATAAATATTGGTTGATCGAAATATTCAATAAAAGTTGAGTAATTGACTGACTTATTTGTCTTTTTAGGTTAAAATTTTCTGAATCTAAAAAGTTATTGACGAGTGTAAATATAATTTTGTAACACGACTAAACAAAATTTATTTCTATTAGGACTAAGTTTATTTCAGGATACATATCATTCTATTAATTCTATGATCTTAACATTAAATTAAATCTATTTCAAGTGTACTAGAAGTAGAGAATTTCTACATGTTTTATAGTATTGGTTGACCAAATATCCATTAAATATTGAACGACTTTACATGCTTAATGAGTAAATATTTAATAATTATAAGTTTAATTGATTTCAAAATCTCGCATATTTGCATTATAATTAAATAATAATAATTTTAATAAAAATAGTAAATGATAATGTTATCAATTGTAGAAAAATATTACTTAAGTAATAATTTTATCTATGGTAGAGTTTTTCTATAATGACCCAGCTCACTAGTGATATTGTCCTCTTTGAGTCTAGGCCCGCACAACTTTAAAATGCATCACTAGTAGGTATGTTTACTTATACATTCAGCATCTCTCCTGTGTTTTACTGATGTGGGACTACTCATCTCAAGATGGGTTGTCATATACACTCCCTCTGTAGACTCAACGCCCTTGCTAAGGTTTGCCCTATCGTATGAGATTTTCCTAGATTCAACACTGAGATTTGCCCTTGTAACACCCGGTAAAATTATCAAAATACCCTTAGAAGAGAGATGTGCATATAACGCATCTTCCCATGCTCTGATGGCAAATCTGAGGCCGAAAAATGCGATCAACATGAAAAATTGAGTGGGAAAGTGGTCTTGGTTGATTTTTAGAGCAACCGAATCAAAAGATAATTTTTTGATGCGAAAACTATTTCCAGAGTAAGTCCGCATCAGGTGCGTTTAGAGCAATCGAATCAAACGATAATTTTTTGATGCGAAAACTATTTCCAGAATAAGTGCACGACAAGTATGCGACGCGCACCTGACACGGACTTACACTTAGATTTGGTCCAAATATTTTCTAGCTAGGGGATTAGAAAACTTGATCGGAGAACTTTCGACGGAAAATCTCAAAATTTGCGCAAGAATCCCGAAATTTGTGCAAGTCCGCATCGCGGGTTCCCGAGACGAACTTTTTTTTTTCAATTTCGTGAGGGGCATTTAAGACCTTTCCCAGCCTCTCCTAAACTTAAAACACGATCTAAATGAGTCGTTTTGAGCGTAAAAGGGGTTTAATCCCCATTCCTAAGCCATTCTAAGTTCTTGAAAAAGACCTAGGGCTAAAGAGAAGAGAGGAGCTTATTCTCACCTTCATTCGATGACGAATGATCCCTTGTAACACCCCACAACTCTATAGGATCCGAATTTTTTCGTCGTAAGTATATAAGTTTGAACCTAATGATGCCTTACTTGTCTCTATATTTAAGGCTCATTCCTATATGTGTGAAGAGTATTAGAAGTGGATTAGGTTCATAGGAGACCTATAATACTTAGTCAAGTTGAAAACCTCCTTACCAGTTAAGTTTTTCACCTTGAATTATGCGAGAGTCAACTTTAAATGACCACAACTTCAAAAATTTATTATAGATGCCTTAATAATTTTTTTTATGAGTGTAAGAAATAAATTGCAACATAGCCACAAAAATAGTTTAATTTTCTTTTTTTTTTAAAAAAAACTCTTATTTCTCATATTTTTACACTAACTAAAGAATGAAACCAAAAAAATAAAATAATTATAAAAATCATAATAACAAATAAAAGATATCACGGAGCTATTTAAAAAAAAATCATGTGTGAAAAATATCAAATATATTCCTAAATTTGCTAACGCCTAGAAAAATCATATATTATTTTTCTAAAAATAAAAAAAATAAAAGAATCATTTAAAATTACTTTTTCCATGACTGATGAAGAAATGGACAGTACCAACCCAAAGATTTTGACCGACCTGAACAAATAGTTTATTCTTTTTTTTTTTTTTTAATATACTTGACTTTATTTAATAATTAATTTTTATATACGTATATTAATAAGTTCCTATTTGGATTATGATTTACAATATAGTCTTTCATATTTATTAATAGTTTCCTAATTTGATTTGGATTATGATTTACTAAATAGTCTATATAAGATATCTTTTTTACATTCAAATTATTTCTTCTTTAATTCTTTCCTCTCTTCTTAACATAATATAAATACATAATGAGAAACAAAAATCGAATAATGGCTTGCCAATTATTCAATCTCTTTTTGTATTCTTTTTTCTTTGCTTGTGGTGTTTTTTTCATTTCTTATTTCAAAAACTTTAATGTCAACTTACAAGTGATCAATGACCAAATTTTAAATTATTCCTCTTTAAATTCACTACCACCGCCACCGATAATTCCTCGATTAGGGTTGAATGAGTATATTAAGCCAATTGATGTTCAACATGATATGAATGATGATGAGTTGTTATGGAGAAGTTCAATGGTGCCAAAAGTTAAAGAGCTACCTTTTAAAATTGTACCAAAAGTGGCTTTCATGTTTTTAACAAAAGGGCCAGTTTTGTTATCACCACTTTGGGAGCTATTTTTTAAAGGACATGAAGGACTTTATTCAATTTATGTGCATTCTGATCCTTCTTATAATGCATCACAAGTTGATAAAAGTTCTATTTTCCATGAAAGAAGAATTCCAAGTAAAGAAGTTGAATGGGGCAAAGTAAATATGGTTGAGGCTGAAAAAAGATTATTAGCAAATGCTCTTCTTGATATTTCTAACCAAAGATTTGTTCTTCTCTCAGAAGCATGCATTCCCTTGTTCAATTTTTCAACTATCTACACTCACTTAATCAACTCGACGAAAAATTTCGTGGAGTCTTATGACCTCCCCGGCCCAGTGGGCCGAGGTAGGTATCGCCTACAAATGAACCCAACAATCAAACCTCCACAATGGAGGAAAGGGTCTCAATGGTTCCAAATGGATAGGGATCTTGCAGTCGAGGTTGTCTCAGACAAGAAGTATTTCTCAGTTTTTCAAAAGTACTGTAAGGACTCATGTTATGCTGACGAACACTACCTACCGACTTTCGTGAACATGAAGTTTGGGTGGAGGAATTCGGGTCGGACCTTGACTTGGGTCGATTGGTCGAAGGGCGGGGCCCACCCGAACCACTTCTATAGACAAGATGTAACTTTAGAGTTCCTCGAGAAGTTGAGAAGCGAGAGCCATTGTGAGTACAATGGTAAGAAGACTAATGTTTGTTACTTGTTTGCAAGGAAATTTACACCACATGCTCTGAGTAGACTATTGATGTTTGCACCAAAGGTTATGCAATTCAATCATTAATTAGGATTAATTAACACATATTGATTCATTCTTAAATTTTTTTTGTTTCTTTTTTCCTTCATTTTTTCCCCTTGTAGAAAAGCAAATTGTTATTTTACTTCAAGTTTATTCACGTCTTAATATAATTTTTGCTTTGTTAGAAGCTGTTATGTTGTTGCTTTGAAGGAGATAAGTTAATTCAGGTGTTAAATCAATACGATATTTAGTTTTCAATTTAATAATTATACATGTATATGTTAGTAACTAATATATATATATATATATATATATATATATATATATATGTATGTATGTATATTGGTTACTATTAGAGCATATAATAATACAAAGATTATTTCATAGCTAATTCTTGCGTAACTCTGATGAGCTGCAAAATGACCCCTTAGTGTATACACCTAGAGTACATTCATATCACTTGGAATCAAATTATAGTAACATATTCCTCGAGTTTTCTAGGTTACTTATCACACTCAAGAGTTATATATTGTAAATCAGCCTAATTAGATATTTTGAAAATTCATTACGTCGTCCTTGCTAAGGGGTTTGGGGGGGGGGGTTACATAAAATTATTTATAATAAAATAATTTATATTATTATATAAATTATTTATATGGAAATCATTTATAATTTATAATTTATATTAGTCTCTAATTTATAATAAGTAATATAAAGTTTACACTCTTCTATTGGAAATCAAAATGTAAAACCCTTTTTCAAGTCAAGCTAGGAAAACTTTACACTACATGAAAAGTCCAAGTAATATATTCATGATTCAGTTCAAAATCGTTAATAGATCATTCAAAATAGGTTAAGTAACCAATAGAGTTTCAAATTCATGGCTTTCGATATATTGTTTTCGAAGTTACCAAATCATATTAGGGAGAAAATCCTGTCTTGTCTAAATATGAAAGAGAGAGCAACAACTTCTCTTGTATCGAAAAATTGACATCACATGATAACATCTTTTTTCGATCACAAATTTATACATAAAAATCTGCAAAAATATACTGTGGATGCTGCAATTGCTATCCATTGTTCAACCTTGAATTCTGTGAAAATTGCTCTACCCATCGCGCTGTCATCAAAGTCGATACAGACAGGACTACTTTAACAGAAATCTATTTGTCTGTACCAATTTCCTCTGCTTTTTTAAAATTTTCCCCAGCAGTTTTGCTTGTTTAGTTCATCAGCAGCAGAACTAGAAGTTGATTTGTCCGCTTGTACTAAGCTACAAGTCCTCAATCTAAATTGTGCAAAGATTCTCCGCGAGGTTTGCTCAACATTCCCGTGCCTAAAATCCCTGTCCCTTTCTTTATGTGAAGGATTGAACAAGATCAAAATTACGAGCCCTGAATTGGAGAGTTTGAGCTTAATTGACACAACTGAATCAAAGGTATGTATTCTTCGGAGTAACATTGAACCACTTTGCATCAAGGTATCTCACAATGTTATGACTTCATTCTTAACTTCAATATTTTCCTATCTTCAATTCTCAATTTTTACATTGTACTGTATCAGTATGTAGGTCCTATTAGATGAGTTGAAAGACTGGGAAAGGAAAGTGGAAAGTGGAAAGTGATGTAAATATAGTAATAACCTGTGCTGGCATTATTTCTTGAAAGGTTTTTAATATGGTTGAATCAACTAAAACACAACTCAGCTTGGAGTTGCAATGGTAATTGCCTCATAATACACATCTAATATTTTGTTTAACGTTTACAATGTACATTGCTTTCATGAATTTATTTTCCAACTTTAGTAGATTTCTGTGTTGGTTTTACTAGCCTCTTATGCTTTGTTTTTCAGGCTCCATTAGAGAAACTCGAATGTTGTAGAAACTGCCAATGCCCTTCACCCTGTCATCACCAAACTTGCTGCAGACAACACTACTTTAACCCAATTCTTTTTGTCTGTACCAATTTCCTCTGCTTTGTTCCTATTTTCCCTTGCAGCTTTCGAGTCGAGATCATTAACCATTCTGCATTCGATTGCACTATTGATTGAAGATTTCCCTTGTTTGAAAGAGATCTATTTTGATCAAGTCGCTATTTTCCTCCAACTTTATGAACAAATGCCCTTCTATTGTTGACTTACCTATTATCCATCTCAGTATCTCACCGGAATCAACTTAAAAAGGTTCATGTGGATTGTGGAAGTAAATATATTGGAACAATCACAAAAAAGCTCGAAATCTGACAGAGCTTCACTTGTTTACTTCATACGCACCAGTGGAACTTGATTTGTGTGCTTGTACTAACCTACAAGTCCTGAATCTTAATTGTGCAAAGGATTTCTTCAGGAGGTTTCCTCAGCATTCCCGTGCCTAAAATCCTTATCTCTTCCTTTATGTAAAGGATTGAATAAAATCAAAATTACGAGTCCTGAATTGGAGAGTTTGAGCTTAATTGACATGCTTGATTTGGACGATGCTTTTATTGTAAATCCCAATTTACGTTGGCTAAAAAGATATTCGATTCCTTTATATTCCAAAACTCATGTGACTTGGTGGTTCAAAGCTGATGGAATTGAGATCGGATTGAAATATGTTTGTGTAACCAATAGGTTTCTCAAGATGTTGTCGTTGGAAATTGACACAACTGAATCAAAGGTATTTACTTTGAGTAATTTTCCAATAATTTTAGAGTGAACAATTTCTATGTTCCATTTCCTTTCAAGTTTGACACTTCGTGTATATGAAGGAAGTAATATCTCATTCGGGAAATCTTCGAAGTAACGTTGGAACACTACGTTTCAAGAGCATAAATTTGGAAATACTCATGTCGCAGATACCAAGATATGAATCTTTGATTGATGAATTCTTTAATTACTTCCATCTGCGGACTTTGCTGATAAGAGTGAATCCAAATGCACTAAAGTATAATAACTTTATACAGGTGTTATAACTTCATTCTTCACTCTAACTTTTTTCTATTTTCGATTCTCTTTCTCCAATTTTCCAACTTTATGAATGTGTGGTAGGTCCTATTAGATGAACTGAAAGACTGGGAAAAGAAATCAAAAAGCCGAAAGCGATGTAAACATAGTAATAACATGAGCTGGCGCTTGGAGTTCCAATGGTAATTGCCTTCAAGGAATCCATTATTATGTTACGTTCTATTTGAGGACTAGACATTTGAGGCATTTATTTTATTCGAGTACTATGTATTTAGAGGCTTGTACATGTGACACCAGTTCTGGGATGGTTGTAATTTGGTCTTCTTATGATTATTTGTCATATTAGACTATTTTATCTTCCGCTATTATTGTTATGTTCGGATCAGTAGGTATTGAGCTGACTCGCCTTGGTGGGTTAGGTGAGTGCCATTACGCCCGAATTTTGGATTATGACATTGTGAGGGGTGGGAAAGAGTTGAATGGCCAGAGACATATAATTTGCCAATGTTATATCACAGGTTACTGCCTACTCGGGTCTTGATACAGTAGTAAAGACTGCTTGTTAACCACAACTTACGCTTCAATAACCAACTGATAATTAGACAAGATGCACCTTTGGTACATGTTCTTGGTGATGATCATCAGTTTTAAGGCGAGGAACCTGATCCTGAAATGGTATGATTGATTGAATCAATATTTTCATAGAATATTAACCATTTTATGCTAAGTAGTGGCAATGTCCGAATGGAGCCTTATTGCCACTATTAGCATAGAGTTTCTGAATTTTGTACGAGAACTTGAATTTTCTTTCTAGTGATTGGTTGTGGGATAACGAGTTTTAGATCTATTTATTTCTCCATTTTATGTTGTATTAACCGTTGGAACAACAATGTCCAATTTGATTGTTGTGGATTTAAGAGAATAATCAATCTCGGCTAGTTTAATTTGGAACTGTGGATTGAGGTGTAGTTGATTGATTATATTGATCTTTGATTTATTAATCCGCGAGTTTGAGTGAACTAATGATCAATGTCTTTCCCATTTGAAACGCAATGGTCTATCTCACCATTAGCATGCACAATCGAAAGGGTTTAAGTTACATACAACAAAGATAATACTAACTATAGCAATAATCAACGAGAACCAATTAGGGCACAATGAACCAAAAGTGGAATATCCACTTATATCATTCTCCTGACGGTGTGTGTAAACAATACTTGACCCATTATCATTAGGGTTTGACCCGTATAACATCTGGACCCCTGCAATATCATCCCTTGACAACTCCACTTTCCTTACTCCAGCGCCAAGTGTCGGAAACATAATGGCTTCTTTTTCGAGTGAATGATCCAAACCCAATAAATGCCCGATTTCATGAACCACAACTGATTCAAGATCCACCCCCGACATTCCTTCTTCCAAAAACTCGCCATCCACCATCCAATTCTCCTCGCCATCTAAATGGAAAAATCCCAATGGCGGTGAAAATGCGTGTGCCAAAATCTTCATGGGTCCATCAAACGGGTTACCATCGCCATGGTCTCTGACCAAAAACGCAATCCGAATATCCGCTGATGTATACGAATCAATTTCTTTGAATGTCAACGGCGTTACTTTCGACCATCTATCAAATGCCCTCCCAAAAACTGCCTTAACAGAATCCGTTAGCTGATTCTCCGGTAGAAATGCGTACTTCAACTTAGTCTTACTCGGTGGCCAACATGGCCGGCCTTCGAAAAACGAGAAATGAGCCACTGTATGATCCGCCAGTGACTTTCCGGAGTTCATATTAGTAGTGCCATTCACTATATCTGGATTTCCGCATCTTGGTTTTACCATATGTTGAAGAGTAGGTGCGTCGAATTCTCCGGTGGTGTTAAGATTAAAGTTAAATTGATAAGTCTTGAGAGCTGAAAAAAGAACATCATCAAATTCATCAGTGAAATCATTGGTTAAAGAATTATCAATATACCCGAAATGTTGAAAATATTGTTTGATTTTAGCTAATCCTTCGACTTTTTGGCCAACACGACAACCCAAATATTTGTTGAAATGATTCCAGGTAGAATTATTAGGAATTAAAGAACGTGGAATTGTAGAAATGTTTTGGTAAAAATGAGCAGAAACAGGAACAAAAGCAATAATATTAATGAGACAGAATAAAAAAATTCTCATTTCGAATTTGCTAACTGAGTAGGAATGAATATTGTTGATTTACAGTCCGATTCGAAGTTTTTCATCATATATACTATGGATTTTGTTGTAGAAAACAAGAAATGCCGGCATGGAAATGGACAATGAGAAGGTGAAGGTCATTCTCAAGAAATTGTTTTTTCTTGACAACTCTGTAAGAAGAGTTTGAATGGTTCTCCTAGAGTTTTTTTTTTCTCTTTTAAAAAAATAATTAACTGTTCATAAGTATCTAAATTTTACTAATTCTTTTTGTTTTCATCAAGATTCTTATCGGGTAATTACTCACCAAAAAGGTAAAACGATTTTTGAGTCAATATCTTTGTTTTAAGGATAAACAGGTTTAAGCAGAATAAGAATAATCCTAGTCTGCTGAACTTTGAGTTTTACGGCAGCATCTACAGGTCATAGATGAACTCACAGACCAACTTCAGGCTTGAATTTGATGGGTCATGTTTACGAATTGTAAAAGCTATATGAATTGTAGATGCGATCCGTAGATCATTTCCAGAAACTAGAAAATTCAGCCTGGGTTCACGAACTCAAATTACAGTTCATAAACCCTTATACAGATCATAGATTGGCTCAGGAATCAAACTTCAGAAACTCTAAATTTTATCTAATACTACGAACCCCATTTACAGATCATAGAATGAACTACGGCTCATAATCAAAACTTGTAGACCAAACTTTAGGGGTTCAGAATACCGGTCTGATTTTCACGAGAGACACTTACAGTTCGTAGATCAATCCATAGATCGTAAATGGTCTCGTAGAAGCTGCCGATGTGTTGAATTCTATGGATTAATTTGGTGGATCATGTTTTTGTATTCAATTCAGTTTTTTGATGGTTTTGTTGTACATATATCTGTGCATCTGCATTTATTTTTTGTCTTATTACTTGCACTTTGTATTCACTTCATTAATTATTTGGGACTAATGGGATCAAAACTGCTGGACAAAAAAGAAAAACAGAGCTAGACTATACTGTAAATTCAAAATCCATTAACATCATTGTTGTTAACAATAAACAAAACATATTTCTATCAAAAACCTGCGCGAGGTTTCTCCTCTTCTTTGATCCGTCTTAGGTCAAGTACCATCCTGATGACCTTTTTTATGATCCTTTCTATAGGAAAAACTGTTGTGAGCAGTCTAAACTTTGACCATTGTAAGGCAAGTGCCAATGGAACTCCAAGCTAATTTGATGGGCACCTTGTTTTGTAGTTGTAGTTGATTCGAGGATCTCAAAGTTTTTCAAGGCATAGCGCCAACACATGTAATCACTACATTCATGATGCTTGTTGCATTTTGTTTTCTGGCCTTTCAGATCGTCCAACAAAACCTACAAAATTCATAGTGCAACAAAAAAAGGGAGAAAAAGATCAGTAAAGATAGAAAAATACTAATAAAGTGAAGGAATGAAAGGTCATAATATTGCTAAATACCTGTATAAAGGTACAATTTAGGACATCCGAATCCACTCTGACCAGCAAAGTCTGCGGATGAAAGTAACTAAACAATTCATCAATGAAAGATTCATACCCTGGCACGAGCGAAGAGATTACTTCCAAAGTTATGTGCTTGACACGACGTGGTTCAATGTTGCTTTGATGATTTTCTGAATGAGATATTACTTCCTTCATAGACAGTGAAAAGTAATATTCAACACAAATTGTCAAACTTGAAACGAAATTGAATGGAAAAATTGGTTACTCAGAAATTGTTGAAAGAATACTAAAGAAAGAAGTACTAACTACCTGAGCACACTTAACAACATACAAAGAAAATCACTCATCTTCACTTAAATACCTTTAATTCAGTTGTGTCAAAGGACAATGTGATAATTTCTCCCAGATGTTCAGCAAAAGTTCTCAACATAAGCAAGCTTTTGGTAGTTGGAGCGTTCTTCAATCCGATCTCAACTTCCATAAGCTTTGAACCAATTACTAGACACAGGCTTGGGACTTTTTCCATATTCATTAGCTTGAACGAAGGTAAATTGGGAGCATCAATGACAGCATCATCCAAGTCAAGCATGCCACTTAAGAACAGATTCTCCAGTTCACGACTCAAAAGTTCGTTTCTTTTCAGTTTCTTGCATGAACGAAGAGATAAGGATTTTAGATGCGGGAACTCCAATGAAATATCTTCAGGAAATCCGATGGGAATGAACGTACAGTCTAATTCCAGGACTTCTAGCTTAGTACATGCGCACAAATCAACTTTCAGTGATTTTCTTGAAGCAAACAAGTGAAACTCCATTAGATTTCGAGCTTTTATTTCTGTTGGTGGTAGATATACACCATCAAAATTCAGAAGAACCTTTTTAAGTTGTTTTTGATGAGGCACGGAGATGAAATCAATGTAGTAACAACGTATCAAAGTCAACTCAACAATTGAAGGGCACTCACTGATAAATTTGGAGAGAGTTGTGCTAGAAATTTGAACGCGATCAAAACAGATCTCTTTCAAAAGAGGCAACCCGTCAGTCTCATCAATAGTGCAATATTTCAAATGCAGAATCCTTAAAAATCTCGACTCGAAAACTCTAGGGAAAATTGGTAAGAAAGCAACAACCGAAAATTTTACAATACAATATAATTCTATTAAAGTTGTGTAGTCTGCAGCAAGTTTGACGACCGAGCCAAAGATAATGCACGTTTGACAGAATTTGCGACGTCTGAAATATGGATAGCGATTGCAGTATCCACAGTATCTCCTTGTAGAACGCTTTCGCAAATATTTTTGATCATCTAATGATGTTATGATGTGATGCCACTTTCTGGAAACAAGAGAAGCTGTTGCTCTCTGTTTCAGAGATAGAAAACAGAGGATTTCCGGGAGAAGATCATCTGGTATATCTGAAAACATTGAGGCCATCACATAAATTCTCTTGAGGGATTTGGCCCTACATCTCTCTCTTTATATACATAGGTTTCTATATCCATATTGTGGTAGAAGAAGGTTTTCTAAACTCGAAAAGAACAGGTTTTCAGAAATACCTTTTATGACGACTAAATCTCTATACAGAGAATCGAATCGCAACTAAAATAAACTTGATCTCCAAAAAATTAAAAATGATCAAAAGAACAATTTTCATGGCTAGTACGCCAAAAGGAAAAGACACAACGAAGGAAACATTCCTTAACTTCAAAATTCTTTTAAATTTAGGAGTCCTTATTATTTTACAGTAGAAATTAAGCATCAATTTTATGAACTATTAAATCTTGGGAACTTATCTATCTATCTATATATATATATATATATCATATTTAGAAAGTATTTATTAGGGGTATGCAAAAATCGAGTCGACCAATAAAAACGTTATTGATTTATTGTTATTGAGTTTATGTTATCGGGTTTTTAATGGTCTTAAAAGTAAAAGATTGTCGGGTTATCAATTTTATATCGGTTTTTACTATTGGGTAAACTGATAACCCTATAAGATTAAAATAATTTACTATTTTACCCCTTCGTAAATATTAAATATTCGTAATTTAATAGTAATAGGACACTATAGCAATATTTTACATATTTTTATCTTTAGAGTACTTAAGTGATTAGTTATCCACTTTAGTATTTTAGTTTGTAATTAGTTAATTATAACTTTTGCAAGTTTATAAACATAATCTTTGTACTCTATCTGCTTTTTATTAATGCAAATTCTCATTATCATTCTCATCGGATATACCAAAAATCGAACCGTTGAGGACTTAAAATCGATAAAAATTATTTTATTGGTTTAGCATATTTAAAAACAGAAAATCGAACCAATAATATATAAAATCAAACCAAACCAACCGATGCGCACCCCCATTATTTATCATTTATAGCAATTTAGTTTTAATATATATATATATATAACTCAATTTTAATACATAATTCAGATTATTATAAAAATATAAGTTTAATATATTTTAAGACACTTATAATACATCTTTATTGCATGTAGAATTGCTTTTATACATAGTGTAATTCATTTATATTACATGCATAATTAATTTTTAATATAGAGTAGCTTTTTATCAAAATAATTATATATATTTCACTTTTAATTAATACCGTTGCTGTAAATGATAAATATTTTTCAAATATGAAATATCTAGGTAATAAATAAAAATATGTTTAAAAATAATAAATATATTTATAAAAGGA
Organism: Solanum rostratum; assembly: GCA_029948455.1. Classification (NCBI taxonomy): domain Eukaryota; kingdom Viridiplantae; phylum Streptophyta; class Magnoliopsida; order Solanales; family Solanaceae; genus Solanum; species Solanum rostratum. The sequence continues at coordinate 10,580,836 of CM057046.1, forward strand.
ATTCAAAAAGGGAATGATTCCTTAAATCTTTTCTCTTTATTGAATATTGATCTAACTCCAAATATTTAGAAACCCCCGAAAATTTCAGTTTTTTAAAAAAAGGAAATAAATTTGAATAAAAACATTATGTACTATTTCTTATTAAAATATACAGAGGGCTCAATTTTCTTTTACGACATTTTCAGTAATTCTGATCTATTTTATAAAAGGTACAACTATAGTCTACACACTAATTTTGGCTAAATTTACTATTTAATTTAAAAAAGTTATAAGAGTAATTACATAAAAAAACCATGTTTAACTTGAAAACTATGTGATGCTATAACAAATGATATACTAATGGTGAAAATCATATATTAATAAATAATTTATTTTTGTAAGACATTAGTGAGAAGTGTAAAATTTTATATTAAAATTGTAAATAAGTTTGAATTTATTTGTTTTTATAACAAATTTAAAAGAGGATAACTATTTTTATCATAATTGTTTTATTCACGACTTTACTAAAAATAGAATAAACTCTAAAATTCATAAATAGAAGTTAACACAAGTAAATCCATATTACTTTCAAAGCATAAAAGTTTTGTTAAAATATTGATTAATCTTTTCTCTTTATTACAAAGTTTGCCATAAATAAAATTGTGATTTATTATTTTTTTTCAAAAAATTATTTTATTTAATTTTCTTTTTCAATGAAAATCTTCATATAAAATTCATGTGAATACTACTTGGTTAGACAATACATATATTAATATATAATAATAAATGTGCAAATAAAGCATGAGAGAGAGATATGTATGATAATAAGGAGATGTGAGAGATTGAATATACTAGATAAGAAAAAAAAGTAGATGTAGATCGAAGAAGTATTTGAGAGAGAGGTAATTAGATATGAGATGACGCATCTTCAGATATAAAAAATTAAAATGTTAAAAATAAAGGACATTTTTTTTTTAAAAAAAAAACTTTACAAAGGATGTAAGCGTTATCAATATGATTAAACGTAAAGCATCTGTAAATTATTTTTTAGGTCTGTCGTCAAATTCTAGAGCTCAAAATTCTTTTTCAAATTATTTAAAAGTGAAAAGATAAGATATTAGTCTAGCACAAACTATACTTTATATCATTACAACTGTTTATCGACAAATTAAAATTGTAAATCATATGATACACTTGAGAAAAAGAGCTCAAAAATTGTTACAACTATTGTTGCAACTAACACACCATGTCACAGCTACATAAAGTACCAATAAGTGCAAACGGAAAATATAATGAGAATAATAACTCTTTTTTGGCTTAGGATGACCATCTCGTTCGTGAGTGCATATCATCCAAATTGTAATACACCTAGAAAAACTAAAACAGATAATCCCACTGTTAATAGAGTCAAAAACTTTCAGCAATCAAACATTCTAAATCCATGAAGCATTGCAATAACCTCCACACTTTGTTACCAAAGGCTATGCTTTATTACATGCTAAAATAACCTCCAAGCTCCCATTTTCCATGAACTGATACATTATGGCTTTAAAGTTATTTGCTTTGAAGTCAATGCTGGAGCATGCAGTAGTGACTTTCACCAAGCCACCTTAAGTTCTTCACCTTTCCAAGACTTATACAGAGTCATATATGAGCAAGCTAGCTAAATGTATACGTATAAACATAATGGATAGATCAACAAACCCAAGAAGTCATTTATAAGGAAATTGCCAAAAAAAAGAAGAAAGGAAAGTGAGGTTATAAGTTGCAATAATTGTTCAAGAAATTTTATAGGCAAGGGCAAAGATGAAATGAATTTACAAAGAGAAATCATAGTTGCAAGAGCTAATTCATGTACATGAAAAGCTTAAAAAAACTACTACAGGTTTACTATTCTATGCTCTACTTTCTACAAATAAGTGTCGGATACATGACAATCTATCTAATATTATGCTATCCTGTTAATGTACCTCTTAAAAAGGAACAAAAATTGCAGCTCAAATAGTTCAAATTGTTATTGCTGGAATTGAAGTTCCTCGTGGACTTCTCAACGGACAGGTACTGATCTTTAGTTTTGTCCCTGTAGTGAACCAGAATTGCTAACATTCGAAAAGATCTATTCTTTTTCTTTTGATGCAACACTCAAGTAACATCGAGTAAAGGCAAATCTTGAACTTTTTCATTACCTTAATCTTGCACAACTTCTTCAAGCACATAGTCTTGTCCTCCGCGTCCATTCACGTCTATATTGAATGTGACGTCTATATTGAATGTGACGTTGATCTGAGGAACCCTTCTTGGTGCTAGAGGGACACCAGAGAGTTCAAACTTGCCTAGAAGATGGTAAATGTTTTTTTTGAGTTCATACCAGGACCCAGGGAAAGACTTTTTGCTCACCCCGTGAAGGGACAATATGGATAAGTTTGATTTCCCAAATCTAAGAATCCCATCCAAAGCTTCATCATAGATAATCAGGTTAGCAGATTGTGAAGTACTACACCTGCGAGAATACAAGGGGAAACATCAATAAACTTATTACCCAAGAAAGAAAAGAGAAAGAACAATTCAGGGAATAAGAGAAGATGTTTAACCATATCTTGGCTCAGCTAACACATAATTATTGGCACCAAATGAGTACTCAAAAGTTCAAATTTCAGATAAAGTTGCAGACCACTCATAAATGCTAAGTAAACCAAACAATAATAAGCATGAGTTTGAAACATTTTGAAGCAAAGGTAACCCTTTTGGTGTTAACACCCGGCTTGATCTGGGTATGAAAATGTTTCCGGATAATTATACTAAATGACTATTACACACTTGATTAAAATAATCAAAAACTCTTGCACAACTTCTCCAAGCACATAGTCCTGTCCTCCGCGGTCACATTTAATATTCTGTTCGCGTCTATATTGAATCTGACTTTGATGTTGATTAGAGGAACCCCTCTTGTCAAAACCTCCACACACTACTACAACAGCATTCCTAAGAGTTTCATGAAGTTATTATGAGTGTCTATTGTCTCATCAGATGCCAACATTATTAACACAAAAAAAATGCATAAAGAATACTTGAGGGATTTAACTTTTAGATCTATAGGCACCTGAACCCATGAAAGACACTTCATGCTCAGGCCTCATGCTAAAAAGTTAAACAAAGAAAGCTAATAACACCAGTCTTCCTTCAATCAACAGAATTGAATATAACAATAAACTAAACTCTTGACACTATAGAATATTACGACACAGGTTTAAGAAATCTCTAGCACGAGAACCACAGGAGGGACGTCTACCACATTCTAAGATTTAGGTTATCTCAACATTGAGATCTTGTTGCTGCTTTCAGAAATTTAACATAAGTATCTTTAGCATTGGACTCGACTCAAATACAACTCAACATCTAGAGAGGAGTACCTAAAGAAAAATCAAATGAGCTAAATCCCGCTACATAGTCACAAATATAGTAAGTTCTAAATTTTCTTGTCACTAACAATTCCAAGAAAACAACCCCTGTTTGAGGAAATTCCATGAGTAGGTTTAGGCCCATTCTATATAGTTCCACTTTTTATGTTAGAACTGCAATATTTAATTTAATTTAGTTTATGTCGACTAAGATCTTACTTGGATTAGTACACCTGGCCGGTTGACTATCTGAATAAGTTGAAAAGATCTATTCTTTTTTTGTTGATCGAAGACTCAATAGAGTAACATCGAGTAAAAGAAAATCTTGAACTTTTTCATCACCTTATTCTCGCACTTCTACAAGCACATAGTCTTGTCCTCCACGGTCACGTTTAATATTCCGTTCACGTCTATACTAAATGTGACATTGACATTTAACTCTAACAAGCTGATAGAGAATTTGTAGTAGTACTTTGAGCTACCTTTTTGACTGAATTGGAACAATCAGAAAATAAAAACATAACACCTAACAAACTTGAACTCGAGGCCCATAATATGGAGTAAAACATATAAGCTAAGGCTTTTCATTTGTTAAAGCATGAAACGCAGCACATTAATTGTGTTTACGTTTCTAAAAAAAATTGAAAGAAGCGTCACTTGCACTTAAAGTACTCAAGTATCTAATATGAATGAATCAAAACAATGTCTAGAAAAGCATTGTCACTTACTTGTCCATAAGCGCTAAATAATGCAGCAAGACGTTCTTCTCTTATCTGTGGTGAAGCAAAGTCAATAAGAGGAACATTAAGTACAAAATACAGAGCATAATTTCAATTGTTAATGGGCTTCCATCCACTTTACTCATACATTTGGAAAAAGTTGGTTTATTCACAGTCAAAGGAAACTAACCATAAACGTTCAAGTTTATTCACAGACAAAGGGAACTAACCATAAAAGTTGAACTTTATAACTCGAATACTTCCATTATTCTATCTTACAGAAAGTAAAGTTTGCTTGTTAATATATGAACAAGGAATCATTCAATTGGTTTCTCCATTGCTAGAGCAACTTGTTTGAACTTCCTTGATCTTGTTAGCTCGTCTTGACATATCTATGCTCAATTCTTTATATAAGAATCATTTACACCACCCAGCAAATGATAACATATATCTACTCATATTTCTTCTTGTATCCTATTAAATTAAAAAAGGTAACAAGAGGATGAATTGTTTCTTTCACAAGCAGCACAACATCAGATCTGGGGAGGCTTTTATGCACCCTAATACTCATATAAAAAGTCCAACAAAATAAGGGAAATAACAGATAGCAACAAAAATCAAATGACAAGAAACTACATAGGCAATACTACCATTAGTTGTGATATCATCTTAATGGGAAGCTGCAGTGGATAGTCTATGAAAGGTACGACCATCTCTCTTTGTTATTCCCTAAGAACATATCTAATTTTTTCCTACAAAGATCTTAATGTTCACTTGGTCTATCTGAAAACACAACCAACGAAAATGTCCTGCATTCTCTTAACGGGAAAAACAATCCTGCCCTAGGAAGTTCTTTATGCTAGAAAAACATGACTGTCCATATGCCTAAATAGGAGTCAAATTCTCAAATTCTAAACAATAGAACTTGCTCTTCAGCACATATATACGTGAAACTCCTATAACTGATTCTTAGCTTAATATAATTAGTTCTATCTAAGGTGTTTATCCAAGTGCACTATTGATTCACTGGAAGGAGAGTTTATGTTCTTTGAAATGCATTTGCTCTTTTGTGGCTTTAGCAATTTTCCTATAAGTGGATCAATTGAGTATTAGAAAAGTAATTGAAAGTTATATGTGAGTGAATCTTACAAGTAAAATTGTGTGTGTATTCCTATCATATCTTCTGGACAAATTAGTTATATAATCAGTCATATATCTTATAGTAAGGATTTATATTATCCTTTCTTGAATACCTAAAGCAATAATTTAGAGTTGAATAATTAGAAGTAAAATAATTAATTGATTAAAATTTAATGTAATAAAAAATTCCTAAATATAAAAAGAGTAGTTTAATGTTTTCAATATAATTTTACTGATTTTTTTGCTTTTTAAATTTGTTATATTATATATTTTTATTAACAAAAAATACTTGATAGTCAAAATTTTAGTTAATTATTTTCATAGACTAGTCCTAAATCAAAAGTGAATTTTATATATAAAGAAATTCTAATCCAAAAATCTTGAAACTAAATAAATAAAAGATTAAATAATAAATTAAGAAAAATAGTAAAAAGACAAAAATTTCAAACAACATTTCCAAGGGCTTTTACACTATATTATAGATAGATATAGATATAGATTAAACTTAGTTACATTACAATTTAAAAGAAAAGAACTTTCTTTTAAATAAAAACACATTGAATTCTCCTAAATCCTAATTCATTAATAACTGAAGTAATGAATTTGAAACTTGTCCTAAACCAAAAAGGTTTCTTCCTTTCTACAAAACCTTTAAATTCTGATTAATTCTTATATAAGTAAAAACACTTCTTCTCCATCCTAAACTCTAATATTTTGTTTCTTACTACTGTTCTACGATATGGTTTACACAGTGGTGATGAAAGTCACGCCCAACATGAAGCCTATAGACTATTTGCTTGCTGTCTCTGAAGTCTCCTTCTTAAAATCCATGTATGGTGAAGAAAACGATGTAATCGCTAAGCAAGACGAAGAATTCCGTATCCAGAAAGAGGAAAAGATCACTCAGAATATTCAGTCCATCTTGTCATCATTTCCACATGTTCTTGATCAAAAACCAAGTCTTGACTTTGTTATCCCAAAGATGAAACGATTAATGGCAAAGGCGCATCCAAGAGAAGTTACGGGACGATTCTTGTGTGGTAATGGCGGTGATTCGATGATCAAGAAAGCTGTGGAACATAATTCTGAAGAACACAGTGTAGAAAAAGACGATTGGAATGTTATCTCTGCTAAATATGAAAGATCAACTGGTGTCACTGTCAGTGATAAAAAATTACTCGAATACAGAGCAAAGACGGATGATGATAGGCGAAACAGAGGGATCAATATCGATTACTGGAGTAATGTTCACAAAAAAGAATACAGAGCAAAGAGGGATGATGATGATAGGCAAAACAGAGGGATCAATATCGATTACTGGAGTAATGTTAACAAAAAAAGATCACGAGAAGCAGATCTCAGCAATCAAGAATGCTTCCTGTACAAGGAAAAATCAAAGAAGAGGAACATTACTGCTAGAGTTGTAGTCGTCCGCCCTCCTGTTGTGATCATCAACAGGGAATTGAGTATGGGATTGAAGAATCAGATTTTGTTAAGTGGGGGTTCACTTGAATCAATTAAATTGGTGATTGAAAAAACACTATTCGATACGGATGTTAAACCAGCAGAGGGAAGGTTTTCAATCCCACAAAACAAGATGCGTAATACGTTTTTGAAGCCTGATGAAGAACAACTTTTGAATATGCGCAATGAGGCTAATAAAATGTGTGAGATGAATGTGATGTTGATTGACCCTTCGTATCAAATATGCGAAATCAATCTGAGAAAATGGACTATGAACAAAAGTAATGGGAATGCTAGTTCAAGTTATGTGTTGGTTAAGCACTGGAATGGTGTCGTAAAAAGGAATCGTTTGAGAAGTGGTATGCAGATGCAGTTGTGGTCATTCCGAAAGGATGAAAACTTGTGTTTTGCCCTAGTTAATGTTTGAGTTATTAGCCTTTCTCATTGCAGACTAGTAGTAATTAGTAGTAGTATATTTTTGGTGAATTCTTAATACTAGTTGGTTGATTACACTGGATATTGTTGTTGTTGTTGTCCTCGTTGTCTCTGGTGTGAGTATTTAGCCAAATTACGAAATGTGTTGATTGATTGTGTAAAATTAATCCATTTAGCCAATATCTCTAACCTATAAGAAATAGTTCACAAATACCCTAGATTGGGGCCACTGTAATACAGCAAGCTCAGAAATAACATGACCTAAATTGTCAATTCGAGTGACACCAAAGCACACTTGCTTTTCTTAACAAAGAGAACAAAACTATGGCGAATGCATAAGATATAAAACAATACACCAGCAAAATAATGAGATAATCGAAATGCACTAAATAACATATGGAAATAACTATAAGGGCACAACTAGTCCTATGACAAGCACTAAACCTCCACACTGCAAGATATAGCTTTAGACAAGGATATCATCAAAAAAACACCAAGATGAATTTTCTGAGATTCTGAAAGGTTGAAGGTGCATTGGTGAGGCCAAAAGGCATCACTAAGAACTTATAACGATACGATTTCAGAATATGAAATTGGATAAAGTCGAGCTCAGCTGAAGAACAAATAGCTGAATAGTTCTTGAACAGTTTAATAGTTCAAAGTTTTTCTATTTATGCTGTGAGTAACCGAAATAGGGAATGGAATCCGAATGTTAGTTACAACTAACTTTCTAACAACCTACAACTGTCCACGTGTTGACCCACTTGAATTATGTGAATCAACATTAATAGACGACTCTTTGAATATTAATGTCACAATGATAAAAGAGATAAATAATGGGATAGTCACTGTAGTATAGGAATTAAACTCTATGAGATTGAATGTCAAAGAAGAAGCGGAAAGGAACAGTACTTGTGATGTCGATGATGGATAAGGAAGAAGCACTTAAAAAAATTTAGTGTTAGAATATAAAATACATTCAAGATTTCATATAATGAGAGACTGCTTTATTGAATTCAATAGCATTCAAAATGGTCAGAGGACAAAAAGTTACTAGTCTATACACAATCCATTAAATCTAGCATATTTCCAAGTGCAAAGAATTATGTTTGCTAAAATAGTAAAAGAATAGAAAGAACTATAGCTCAAAGCATATTCACAAGAAACAACAATATCCAAAAATATTTCTCCGATGGCCACCACCCTAAGCATCTTCTTTTCCAATCCTTTATACTAAGGCTTTCATGCTGCTCTGAATTCTTTTCTAGACCGCCGATAATCTTTTATTTAGCACATAATCATAAATGCCTTTTAAACGATACCAGGTCAGCGAATCATCAATTGTACCTTGTAGGAGACAGACGAAGAAAATTTTCTCCAAAGCCCGTTTGAAATGTGACTCCTTTATAACAAATGGTGTGTCACCACAACCTGTGTCTATGGCCGCCAATTTATCTTCAAGTGCGAGCATAGCAGCTTCATTCATCTACCACATTTAAGCAGTTGGTAAAAGTCAATAAAGGAAACACACCTTTGATAAAAGTACCAACCATGAGAAGAAGATGTGACAAGTTCGATTGCTTCCATTTTCTTTTGTGTGTGTTATGTAAAGGGAGGAGAAACAATCTGTTAGAACAAACCAGTATAGGTCTCCTCCACTTAATCTTTTACAGGAATTATCTCTTCCAATGGTCACCAAGTCAACACTAGAATCTATAGATTTTTCCGAGCAAGAGCTTTTAAAATCAGCCCGCGCTCATCTGGAGTAGGTAGAAGGCCATATAGGAGTCTCCCTAACCTTCCAGGTTGCAGAATAGCTAAATCCATGACTTGAGGCCTGCAAACATGATAATAAGAATAAGAATCAATTACTTCCAATCGTCTTTCCAATAAAACAAATGCACATAATATCCAAAAGAACAAAAATACCTATTTGTGGCACAAATCACATAAACACCTTTCCTCTGTTCAGCACAGTCTAGTTCTATGAGTAGTGCTGCATACGAGAATTGTGCTAGATCCACCATACAAAGAATGACGACAAATATATTGGATTGCTTACAAGTGTCCTGTCATAGCGTGTATGACATTTCAATTGCAATTTGGCTCTTCTTAATAGTGTATCTTCTAGAGCTCTTCTTAATTGTGTATCTTCTATACAATATTTATCAACTGTATTACTATTGAGTTATGAATCAATTAACAATGTGTTGTCCAGTCATAATTACATGTTTCAGCCACAACAAAGATGCACCATGAGTTATAAGCACTTCCACTACTTTCATACCTGATCAATATATAAGATTCGCCTACTGAAAATCAATTTCGATATGCTTCGTTCTCTCATGAACTAACTAAGCATCAACTAACTAACTAATTACTTTGTTTATTTCGATAAACAATTTTGAAATTGAGATAGTATTTCGATATGCTTCGTTCTCTCATGAAATACTGGATTAGCTGCTATCTGTATGGCAGCTTTGCTATCACAATGAACTTGTGTAGGTGTATGTAGTTCCATCCCAAGTTCCTTGAACAAGTTTGAAACCCAGAGAATTTCAGCTGTTAGTGTGGCAAGGCTTCTGTACTCAGCCTCTGCAGAGCTTCTGGAAACTGTATTCTGTTTTTTAGACTTCCAAGCAATCAATGACCCTCCATACTTCAACAAATATCCAGTTACTGACCTTCTTGTGTTGGGACATGTGGCCTAATCTGCATCACAAAAGCCAACAAGTCGTGTGTCCTCCGAGGAAAAAAAGTTAAAAGGAGGAGGGAAATAAATATTTCAATATATATATTTCTATTATATAGAAGAGCCAATGGAAGGACAACCATGGCTATGAAGAGTTGTACAATGAGCATTATAAATTGTACTATATACTTGGCATTATCTGCTTTCTCCACCAATAGCCTCTAAACATATATAATTAAAATGAATATTGGATTAGATAATCTTTTAATGTTGGTTGTGGCAACTTAAACAAGTTATAAATTATTTAAGAATATGATTAATCACATACAAATACGATTTAAGATTGTAACATTTGGCCCGTTAACGGGCCTTTTCGTATCTAGTATATTTTATATATATATATATATATATATATATATATATATATATATATATATATATATAAACAACAACATACCCAGTAAAATCCCACAAGTGGGGTCTGGGGAGGGTAAGATGTACACAGACCTTACCACTACCACTTAGGTAGAGAGGCTGTTTCCTGGAACCCTAGTCTCAAAAACCCATTAGCAGAATAAGCTAGATATGATAAATAGGATATATATATATATATATATTAAAAAAGGATATGTTTACAATATTGATTAACTTTCTTTTTTACGTCTCACTTGCTTTCAGGTGAGTGAGCACACTCCCTATGCCCCTCACCACTAAAGGGTATATTTATTACATTTCAAAATAATTTATGAGTGTAAGACTAATAAAGTAAATGTGTGTCCCTAAATTTCGATCATAGTTTAAGGGATACTTATGTCTTTTCGCTCAATTTTATGGAAGGAAAATGTCTAGATATATTCGTGTCGTAGTACTATTAGATTTAGAGAAACTATAAACGTGGCCTATTTAAAATGATTCAAATATACACTTTTCGGCTTACAGAATTGAAAAAAGTACTTTTTAAATTTACTTGACAAATAAAAAAATTGTGTTTCACCAAAAACACTTTTTTCAAAAATAGTTTTCAATATAAGTTGATTTTAGAAGTTCAGACTATTAATTAACCCCTAAACTTGCCTTCATTTGGAGTCGATTTACCTTTCAATGTTAGACTTTTCAACACAAACTTAAATTTTGTCAGATCCCAATAAAATATCAGATATTGGATAAAAAAAGAGTGAATGATAATCATCAGATTGATTTTCATGCATATGAGTCGGGAAGAGTTATAGCAAATAAATTTGAGTATTTTTTAAACCATATCATGAAAAGACAATTTTTAATTTTAAAGAAAAGTCATCATTTCAAGACGTAAAATTAAGTATATGTATGTATTACAATTTACAACTAATAAATTATGTAAGTCATACAAGTTGCAAGACAAATCACAGTATCTGCTATTACTAAAGCATCATACATTCTAAATTTACTGACTTTTGACACACAGACACAAAAATTTAATTCAGGTAAGGTTATGTACATAATGCCTTTCTCTATTTTACTACCTTTTTTTCTTTGATATCAAAGGGATGCCATTATACAAAGTACGTAATTATATTTATAAATATAAATACATGCAAACAAATATTATTTTTAAAAAAAAAAGGAATATACATGGAATGTATGTACTAAAAGTGGGAACAATGTCACTCAAAAGTTGATTTACAATTTTTTTGTTTATAAATAAGAAAAACGATTTAGGCCTTAAAGTTAAACACTATTCTAATAAGATTTATGTGCATTAAGGTAATATATAATTTTTAATAAAAATAACAAAAAAAAAAAATTAATTAATTAAGAAATAACAAATATTGATCCAATAGATGGTTAGATGCCTTTGGGCTTCTACCAAGGTGTTTAATTATGCAGTGCTATTGGTTGTCAGAGCCTTCTTCAATCCTTGAACCAACCACTGGACTCCAGCTTGGGACTTTTTCCATATTCATTAGCTTGAACGAACGCAAATTGGGAGTATCAATGACAGCATCATCCAAGTCAAGCATGTCACTTAAGAACAAATTCTCTAGTTCACGACTCAAAAGTTTGATCTTTTTCAGTTTCTTGCATGAACGAAGAGATAAGGATTTTAGATGCGGGAACACCGAGGAAATATCTTCAGGAAATCGGATGGGAATGTATTGGCAATCTAATTCCAGGACTTGTAGCTTAGTACAAGCGTTCAAATCAACTTCCAGTGATTTTGTTGGAGCAATCAAGTGAAACTCCATCAGATTTTGAGCTTTTATTTCTATTGCTTGTAGATATATACCATCATAATCCACATGAACCTTTCTAAGTTGATTCTGATGAGGCACTGAGATGGAATAAAGGAAGTAACAATGTATCAAAGTTAACTCAACAATTGAAGGGCACTTACTGATAAATTTGGAGAGAGCTGTGCTAGAAATATTAACGCCATCAAAACAGATCTCTTTCAAACAAGGCAACTCACTAACACGTTTCTCTTCAATACTGCAATGTTTTAAATGCAGAATCCTTAATAATCTCGACTCGAAAAGTTTAGGGGAAAATGGGAAGAATGCAGAGGAAAATGGTAGGAGCAAATATAATTCTGTTAAAGTAGTGTTGTCTGCAGCAAGTTTGATGAAAGCGCTAAGGGTGTTGCACTTTGCACAGACTTCGAGAATTAAATGTGGATAGTGATTGCAGTATCCACAGTATCTCTTTGCAGAATGCTTTCGTACTAATGATGTTATGATGTGATGCCACTTTCTGGAAACAAGAGAAGCTGTTGCTCTCTGTTTCAGAGATAGAAAACAGAGGATTTCCGAGAGAAGATCATCTGGCAAATCTGAAATTATTGAGGCCATGGCATAAATTCTGTTGAGGGATTTGGCCCTACATCTCTCTCTATATATATATAGGTTTCTGTATCCATATTGTGGTAGAAGAAGGTTTTCTATACTCTCTTACCTTAATCTTATAGGAAAAGGATTACAAATACCTTTGAAGTATAGGAAAAGGTTTTTTAAAAATACCTTTTATTCACTTATTTTGAAAAAAATACCCTTTTATTTACTTTTTTGGCCGCTTATACTAACAACCCTCTTTATTAGCGTAATACATGAAGGAGTTGTTTCATGCCTTCTAACTTTGAGTGTGCATAAGTAATTAAGTAAATATGGTAGGAATATTTATCTAATTAGGTAATTTCTCCAAAGAAACTTGGGTTAAATACCTAATTTATAAAGAAAGAGTTATAAAGTAGTAATTTGTTTCTCTATAATACGGCTGCTTGCTTTATTATACGTATGTCCAACCCTACAAAACTCAACAGAGTTTGTCTCATGGCTTCCATTAAAATGTTTTCAGAGTTCCCAGATGATATCATGGAGAGAATCCCATCTTGTCTGCCTCTGAAACGGAGAGCAACAGCTTCTCGAATTTATTTCAGTTCAGATTTAGTTTATATTTTTCTTAAATCGAAAACCAAAAAACCAAATCGAATTTTACAAACCGAACTGAAGCGACCGAATGCCTAGTCCTACCAGCAGCAACCCTTGTCCGCACCCTCACCCCCATAATGTTCTTCTTTTAAATTAAATAAGTACATTTTTAGTGCAATTAAGAATTTTTTTATTATGAGTGAGGGATCTATGAGTTATATGGATACCCATGTTTTATCCATTTTAACCATATTTGTATGAACTCTTAAAATAGATCAAATCGTATTTAACCCATTTAGCAAATGTGAGAGATCCATTGAACTAAATCATATCATATCATCTTCAAAGTTGGATTACTATTTTAGTCTTACAACAAATAAAAATGTAATAAAATTTTAGATTAAAGAATTGTATTTTAATGCAGAATAGTCCAACGTAACATTGATTTTTGGAGAAGTAACGGCTAGACATAATTATTCAATTAATTGAAACAAACATTTGTTGTCAATCAAGAAGATTTTATCATGAAATTTAAAGGGTTAAATCACTATAAATAGGCTTATATACTTCACGGTATGGAATACAAATGGGTTCATGAGAACCATGGTGTAATGATCTTGCTGGTCAATTTTTTAGCTTATCTGTAAAATTACTATTTAGCCCTTTCGTAAGTTGCTTTGCACCTATTTTGAACTATCTCTGTTGTTGGAACTGAGATCTTGTGATTTAAAATTGAAAAATATGAGTTTTGGCATTTTTGGAAGTTTAAGTTGTTGAAAAAGTAAGATTTTGTACCATTATGAGTTTCGGGTGTCATATAAAAAAACCATCAATTTCATTAGCACTGGAACATCGAATTTGGAGTAGGAAAAGTTATAGAACTGAATTTGGAGTTAAAATGGAGACAACACTACTTTAACCCAATTTCCTCTGCAGCTTTCGAGTCGAGATTATCAACCATTCTGCATTTGAAATATTGCACTATTGATACTTTTCCCAATTTCTTTGGTTAAAGATATTCGATTCCTTTATATTCCAAAACTCACGTGACTTGGTGGATTCAAAGCTGATGGAAATTGAGATCGGATTGAAATATGTTTGTGTAACCAATAGGTTTCTCAAGATGTTGTCGTTGCAAATTGACACAACTGAATCAAAGGTATTTACTTTGAGTAATTTTCCAATAATTTTAGAGTGAACAATTTCTATGTTCCATTTCCTTTCAAGTTTGACAATTTGTGTATATTACTGCTCATTGACTATGAAGGAAGTAATATCTCATTCGGCAAATCTTCAAAGTAACGCTGGAACACTACGTTCCAGGAACATAAATTTGGAAATACTCATGGTATCCAAGATATGAATCTTTGATTGATGAATTGTTTAGCTACTTCCATCCGCGGATTTTGCTGATAAGAGTGAATCCAAATGCACTAAAGTATAATAACTTTATACAGGTGTTATAACTTCATTCTTCACTTAAACTTTTTTCTATCTTCGATTCTCTTTCTCCAATTTTCCAACTTTATAAATATGTTGTAGGTCCTATTAGACGAACTGAAAGACTGGGAAAAGAAATCAAAAAGCCGAAAGCGATGTAAACATAGTAATAACATGTACTTGCCTCATAATAAACATATGATAGTATGTTTAGTTTTGTTAACGTTTATAGTATACCTTTGTTTGATGAATTTATTTTCCACTTAGAAGATCAATCGACCCAATTATATATAGGTGTACTTACGAAGCCTCTTCATGCTTTACTTTTCAGACACCTCCATTAGAGAAGCCCCCTTGACTACAGGCTTCATTTGAACAGTTTACAGGCAGGCTCTTTTTTTGTGTGTGTGTTGGGTTAAACAGAGTTTTGATGATGGATAAAGAACAATGAAACATGTTGACTTACCAGGTTCTTCAGTGCAGAGAAGAAGACACGATGCCACAAGAAGCGGAAAGGATTAAGTTTTTGGAGATAAGGTCGAAAACAGAAAAGTAGGAAGATGGTCGAGCAATAACAGGTGAATGAAGAGTTGATGTGAAGAAGGAGTTTAAAAAGATGTAGAACTCTATTAAAGCAAGAAGAGTTCAAGTTGAAAAAGGAGTAGAACTCTAATAAAGCAAGAAGCAAAAAAAAGAGGAGTTTGAACAAGAGAAGAAGTCTTCTGCAAAGTGAGAGCTAAAGAGTCCAAGCGCAAATAGAACTCAGCAAAACAACAATAAAAAGGAGTTCAGGAGACTGAGAAGACAAACTGACGAAAAAAGAAAAAAAAGGGTCAGTGAAGTCTAGAGTCAGGAAATAGTTAGGTGGTTTGGTTCTTTATTGCGTCATCATTTAAGAAATTGTTTTACTTTTGGTGTTGAGTCTGAATGTTGTTCATATCTCAGTAGTTTATAAACTGAGAGGTAGTCTAATCTTCAAGTTGAGGGCAACTCGAAGACGTGGGGAACATAAGTGTAGGGAGGTTTATGAAGTTAGGGAGTTTTTGAAGTTTTTGTTGAAGTCTTAGATTACTAGAATTTTGTAATCTTTTGTGGAGGCTCATATTGATTTAGTGTAGGGGTGGGTTCGGTTTTTGCGGTTCGGTTTTTCCCTAAAACCAAAGACCGAACGGAAGGTGATTTGGCGGTTCGGTTCGGTTCGGTTTTGCCCAAAAAAAAAGTAAACCATTGGTTTTTCGGTTCGGTTTTTTTCGGTTCGGTTTTCGGTTTTTTTCGGTTTTTCGGTTTTTAAAAATAATTTTTTAAAGTAAAATAATATGTTGGGTAGAGACGTATCATCGTATAGATATGCTAAACAATTGGTAAAGAGTAAAGTTTGGATTAGTACAAGTATCACAATATAAGAACTACAATTATCACCAAGAAAATTGCAAACATATGTTCTAGAAAAACAAGTATCAAATACTCCTTGGAAGGTTCAAGTCAATTGATGTTGAAGTGTATAGTTAAAAGAAAAGACATAATTTATATAATTAACTTATTTACCTAATAAATATTTATGAGCATATACACATAATATATTTTTTAAATATCAGTCAAAATATATAAAAAGATTAAAATAATATTTTATCATTTGTTCGGATGGTCTATTGGAGCAAATTATGATTCAACCATTATCTAAATAAAATTTTCTTGCAAATTTTACAAAATGTTGATATATTCATTTACCTATAAATCACATTCATATATTAATTTTACTAGAATGACGAGGTAAATAAATATCATAAAATTACAGTGCTAAATTAAGTTATATCGAGAAATTTAAAGGCGATTTTTTGCATTTTCCCTTGGTAGAATTCCATAGACATCAAAGTTTGTCTCTATTTTTCATTTTGATATTGCAACTTATTCTTTGTTTGGATGATTATTATGTGTTATTTTGTATTATTTCAATGAATATAATATTTTGATGGATTATATCATTCGTTGTTGTTATATAATGTGGGCATATTCATAATTTGAATGATAAATATATAAGAAATTGTTGGATATGGAATGGAGCTATTACGTAAAGGTAGGATAAATAATAACACAAAATGCAATCACACCAAATAGATTGTTGAACAAAATATATCTTTTCGTCTTACTTAATGATAACTTTAAATGATATGATGTAGTAGAATTTAAGTAAAGCAAAACAAATCGGTTTTTGACGGTTCGGTTCGGTTTTAGAAGACCAAAACCGAAACCGAAACCGCACAAAATCGGTTCGGTTCGGTTTTTTGTGTTCGGTTTCGGTTTTTTACGGTGCGGTTTTTTTTTTGGTATTTTTCGATCGGTTTCGGTTCGGTTTTCGGTTTTTGATTTTACGGACCCACCCCTAATTTAGTGAAGTTGGGAGAAAATCCTGTAGAGGTACTGGTCGTGGATTTAGTGAAGTTGGGAGAAAATCCTGTAGAGGTACAGGTCGTGGTTTTTTTACCTTTTGTGAGCCGGGTGTTTCCACTTAAAAACACTGTATTCTTGTTCTTTTCTGCTTTGCTGAAACATGTCTGCGAACTTGTTCATTAGATTAGGTGATTAGGTAAATTCATAGGGCGTGCAAATCTAACAGTCTGTGTGTGTGGTTATTTTGATATAAAATGTTTTGTGTTTTCACATGAAAACTGACGGTCAAATAAAAACAAATGTTGTCTGTCTTTTGCCCTGTTAGATTTTGTTTGATTCATCGGCCCTAGAGCAATTTTAACCTTGTATTCTTCTACTTTTTTTACTGTATGTGGATTAATATTTACATACTACTTTCATAAAAATTAACTTTCATTTGGTCAAGATCTTGATATTGATATTAACTACACCAGATATCTACATCAAATAATTTAGCAAAACATGACAGTGGTCATATAGTATAGTTGAGTATCTTAGCATCTCCGACTTGGTTGATTAAGAAGGTTGTTCAGTTTGACGATCGGATTGGTATGAGTTGATCCTGTAGCTGGAAACTTTAGTGGTATCAGTACTTAACTCAGAGGGCAGAACCTCAGATACTATTGAAACCATCAGGACTCTGATACTTGTTCCTCTCACACTTCTTTCCCTGAGGATCCAAAACTAGACAAGACTTAATTTCTTGCTGTCAACTTCTTGTATCGCCTTAAGAAGCTGCATCATGAGACCATCGCAGTTGATACTTCAAGAACTGTCGTTCTCAACCATTGCCGTTGATTCTTTGTCCATGGTATTGTCGATGGGTCCTATAATGCCCCATTTTCAGTTAGGCCTTATTCCACTTTTCTGTACTTTTTGATATGCTTGAAACTATTGTTCCTCCCGTGAGATGCAAGAAAGAGGATTAACTGAAAGAGAGATCTTTGGGAGGGAAGCCCTGAATGTCATAGCTTGTCAGAGCTAGACTAAGCTATATACTGTAAATTCAAAATCCATTAACATCATTGTTATTAAACAATAAACAAAACATATTTCTATCAAAAACCTGTGCAAGGTTTCTCCTCTTCTTTGATCCGTCTTAGGTCAAATACCATCCTGATGACCTTTTTTATGATCCTTTCTATAGGAAAAACTATTGAAGAGCAGTCTAAACTTTGACCATTGTAAGGCAAGTGCCAATGGAACTCCAAGCTAATTTGATGGGCACCTTGTTTTGTAGTTGTAGTTGATTCGAGGATCTCAAAGCTTTTCAAGGCATAGCGCCAACACGTGTAATCACTACATTCGTGATGCTTGTTGCATTTTGTTTTCTGGCCGTCCAACAGAACCTACAAAATTCATAGTGCAACGAAAAAAGGGAGAGAGAGATCAGTAAAGAAAGGAAAATACTAATAAAGTGAAGGGATGAGAAGTCATAACATTGCTGAATACCTGTATAAAGGTACAATTTAGGACATCCGAATCCGCTCTCACCAGCAAAGTCTGCGGATGAAAGTAACTAAACAATTCATCAATGAAAGATTCTAACCCTGGTACGAGTGAAGAGATTACTTCCAAAGTTATGTGCTTGACACGACGTGGTTCAATGTTGCTTTGAAGATTTTCTGAATGAGATATTACTTCCTTCATAGACAGTGAAAAGTAATATTCAACACAAATTGTCAAACTTGAAACGAAATTGAATGGAAAAATTGGTTACTCAGAAATTGTTGAAAGAAGTACTAACAGCATACAAAGATACAAAGAACATCACTCATATTCACTTAAATACCTTTAATTCAGTTGTGTCAAAGGACAATGTGATATTTTCGCCCAAATGTTCAGCAAAAGTTCTCAACATAAGCAAGCTTTTGTTTGTTGGAGAGTTCTTCAATCCGATCTCAACTTCCATTAGCTTTGAACCAATTACTAGACACAGGCTTGGGACTTTTTCCATATTTATTAGCTTAAACGAACGTAAATTGGGAGTATCAATGACAGCATCATCCAAGTCAAGCATGCCACTTAAGAACAGATTCTCCAGTTCACGACTCAAAAGTTTGATTCTTTTCAGTTTCTTGCATGAACGAAGAGATAAGGATTTTAGATGCGGGAACTCCAAGGAAATATCTTCAGGAAATCCGATGGGAATGTACGTACAATCTAATTCCAGGACTTGTAGCTTAGTACAAGCGCACAAATCAACTTTCAGTGATTTTGTTGCAGCAAACAAGTGAAACTCCGTCAGATTTCGATCTTTTATTTCTATTGGTGGTATATATATACCATCAAAATTCAGAAGAACCTTTTAAGATGTTCGTGATGAGGCACAAAGATGGGATAAATGAAGTAACAACGTATCAAAGTCAACTCAACAATTGAAGGGCACTTACTGATAAATTTGGAGAGAGCTGTGCTAGAAATTTGAACGCGTTCAAAACAGATCTCTTTCAAACGAGGCAACTCGCTAATGTCAGTCTCATCAATAGTGCAACATTTCAAATGCAGAATCCTTAAAAATCTCAACTCGAAAACTCTACGGGGAATTGGTAAGAAAGCAACCGAAAATGTTTCAGGCCAATATAATTCTATTAAAGTAGTGTAGTCTGCAGCAAGTTTGACGACTGCGCCACAGGTAATGCACTCTTGGCAGAATTTGCGACGTCTGATATATGGATAGTGATTGCAGTATCCACAGTATCTCTTTGCAGAACTCTTTTGTACAAATTTTTTATCATCTAATGATGTTATGATGTGATGCCACTTTCTGGAAACAAGAGAAGCTGTTGCTCTCTGTTTCAGAGATAGAAAACAGAGGATTTCCGAGAGAAGATCATCTGGCAAATCTGAAATTATTGAGGCCATGGCATAAATTCTGTTGAGGGATTTGGCCCTACATCTCTCTATATAAACTCGAAAAGAGTAGGTTTTTAAAACTACCTTTTATTCACAAGGTTTTTCTCATATTTTTACTATGATTAAATTTCTACGCAGAGAAATCGCAATTAAAATAAACTTGATCTCCAAAAATAAAAGATTATCAAAAGAACAATTTTCATGGCTAGTACGCCAAAGGGAAAAGACATAAAGAAGGAAAAATTCCTCAATTTCAAAATTCTTTTAAATTTAGGACTCTTTATTATTTTACCATAAAATTTAATCATCAATTTTATAAATGAAACTATTATATATATCAAATTTTAAAAGTATTTATTAGGGGTGTGACAAAAATTGAATCGATCAATAAAAATGTTATTAATTTATTGTTATTGGGTTATTAGGTTATCGGGTTTTGAATGGTTTAAAAAAAAAAGATTGCCGGGTTATCGATTTTATATCGGTTTTTACTATTGGGTAAACTGATAACCTTATAAGATTATAATAATTTACTATTTTATTCCTTCGTAAATATTAAATATTAGTAATTTAATAATAATAGGACACTATAGCAATACTTTACATATTTTATCTGTTTTTTATTGATGCAAATTCTCATTATCATTCTTATCAGGTAAATCGAAAGTATTGCTATGGGACACTATAGCAATACTTTAAATATGAAATATCTAGGTAATAAATGAAAATATGTTTAAAAATAATAAATATATTTATAAAAGGAATTCAAAAAGGAACCCCTGAAATTTCAGTTTTAGAAAAAAGAAATAAATTTGATTAAAAACATTATGTACTATTTCTTATTAAAATATTCAGAGGGCTCAATTTTCCTTTACTATATTTTCCGTAATTGTAATCTATTATTAAAGTTGTAACTATAGTCTACACACTAATTTTGGCTTAATTTACTATATCTAATTTTAAAAAGTTATAGCAGTAAATACATAAAAAAGAAAGAGGATAACTATTTTTGCCATAATTCTTTTATGCACGACGTTACTAAAAATAGAATAAACTCTTTTTAAACATGGAACTTCTAAAATTCATAAATAGAAGTTAACACAAATAAATCCATATTACTTTCAAAGCATAAAAGTCTCTAAAATATTGATTAATCTTTACTCTTTATTACAAAATTTACCATAAATAAAATGTGATTTACTATTTTTTTTTTCAAATTATTATTTTATTTAATTTCCCTTTTCAATGAAAATTTTCATATAGAATTCATGTGAATACGACTTGGTTAGACAATACATATACTAAAATATAATAATAAATGTGCAAATAAAGAATGAGAGAGATATATGTATGATAATAAGGAGATGCGAGAGATTGAATATACTAGATATGAGAAAAAGTAGATGTAAATCGAAGAAATATTTGAGAGAGAAGTAATTAGATATGAGATGACGCATCTTCAGATATAAAAAATTAAAACGTTAAAAATAAAGGACACTTTTTAATTTTTTTAAAAATTTTACAAAGGATGTAAGCATTATCAGTATGATTAGACATAAAGCATCTGTAGACAATTTTTTAAGTCCGTCGTCAAATACTAGAGCTCAAAATTCTTTTTCAAATTATTTAAAAGTGAAAAGACAAGATATTAGTCAAAGAGGAAAAAAGTCACAAAGAAATATATATCTAAAGTAAATGTGTGTCCCTAAATTTCGATTATAGTTTAAGGGGGATACTTATGTCTTTTCACTCAATTTTATGGAAGGAAAATGTCTAGATATATTCATGTCGTAGTACTATTAGATTTAGAGCAACTATAAACGTGGCCTATTTAAAATAATTCAAATATACACTTTTCGGCTTATAGAATTGAAAAAAGTACTTTTTAAATTTACTTGACAAATAAAAAAATTGTGTTTCATCAAAAACACTTTTTTCAAAAATAGTTTTCAATATAAGGTGATTTTAGAAGTTCGGACAATTAATTAACCCCTAAACTTGCCTATTTGATATCCTTTACCCCCTCAGATGTTGATGTAGCAAAGAGAGTGTACATACTCACTCTCTTTTAAGTATGTCGGGATTTTAAAAAATTGAAAAATCAGCTCCCAACTATTTGTTTTAATGGTACATTTTCATTTTTTTTGCGTCAATAAATAAAAAAACTTAGCTCGAACTCCATTATTTTAACCAAATAAACATAGTTTTGCTAAAAATATTGTAATATCAACTATGTTTTCTTTTTTTGGATGCAATGACTATTTATGTCTACAATATATTTTCTTTTCGGGCCAAATAAATTTTTAAAAACTTTAAGATGCCTTTTTTGATTAATTTTTTGCTTAGATGCAATATCTATTTATTCTTTTTGATTACTACATCAAATCACTAAAATTACATACATAAAAGACTACATAGTTACAAAAATATATACAATTACTAGATTATTTGTGGGGTAGTGATGTGTTTGTAGCTATTGTTTAGGAGACAAACATGTTATATCCTAGTCTTTAGGCTACAAAATTAGTGGAGTCGTTTAGATCAGAACAATTAGGAGTACTTGATGTGTTCTGTTATTAGTAGCTTTTATCTATTTAAGGATTTGGAATTTATAAATTAACAACACTTCCACTTGCAAATTATTTCCCTTTTATCAATGTCAATCTAGGGGAGATGAAATCCTCTCTAATAGATAAGTTATTTTTCAAGAAACATACTTACCTCAACCACCTGTAGTGGTTGAATGGCTTGATTCAAAATCTAAAAATCGATCATTTCAATGGCAAAATGACAGAAAATCAGATTGACACTTATTACAATGGACATTATTTCAATAAGTATAATCACTTCTTGGACAATGAAAATCATTCCAATGTACTGAATTCAAATAAGTTTCCTATGAACTTCAATGACCTACTTCAAGAAGCATATTTACGTCAACCACCTACATTACATTCTTTAGTCATTTGTTTCTATTTCTCGAGTTATGCATTGCTTAGATACTATCACCTCGGTAGATGGATTGTCAATATCCTCAATTTCAACACCTTCACCAAGTTGTTGTACAACTTTCATGAATTTGGCATGAAGATCAATATGCGGCAGCCGGATTGTCAATCTCCTCAATTTGAACACCTTCGCCAAGTAATTGTACAACTTTCATGAATTTGGCATGAAGATCAATATGCGGCAGCCGGATTGTCAATCTCCTCAATTTCAACACCTTCGCCAAGTACTTGTACAACTTTCATGAATTTTTCACGAAGATCCACATATAGTAGCTGGATTGTCGATCTCCTCAATTTCAACACCTTCGCCAAGTACTTGTACAACTTTCATGAATTTTTCACAAAGATCCACATATAGTAGCTGGATTGTCAATCTCCTCAATTTCAACACCTTCACCAAGTTGTTGTACAACTTTCATAAATTTGGCATGAAGATCCACATACGGTAGCTGGATTGTCAATCTCCTGAATTTCAACATCTTCACCAAGTTGTTGCACAACTTCCATGAATTTGGCATGAAGATCCACATACGGTAGCTGGATTGCCAATCTCCTCAATTTCAACACCTTCACCAAGTTGTTGTACAACTTACATAAATTTGGCATGGAGATCCACATATAGTAGCTGGACTGTCAATCTCCTCAATTTCAACACCTTCACCAAGTTGTTGCACAACTTTCATGAATTTGGCATGAAGATCCACTTACGGTAGTTGGATTGCCAATCTCTTCAATTTCAACACCTTCACCAAGTTGTTGTACAACTTCCATAAATTTGGCATGGAGATCCACATATAGTAGCTGGATTGTCAATCTCCTCAATTTCAACACCTTCACCAAGTTGTTGTACAACTTTCATAAATTTGGCATGAAGATCCACATACAATAGCTAGATTGTCAATCTCCCCAATTTCAACACCTTCACCAAGTTGTTGCACAACTTCCATGAATTTGGCATGAAGATCCGCATATGGTAGCTGGATTGCCAATCTCCTCAATTTCAACACCTTCACTAAGTTATTGTACAATTTTCATGAATTTGGCATGGAATCCACATATAGTAGCTGGATTGTCAATCTCTTCAATTTGAACATCTTCACCAAGTTGTTGTACAACTTCCATGAATTTGTCATGAAGATCCACATAAAGTAGTTGGATTGCCAATCTATTCAATTTCAACTCCTTCATCAAGTTGTTGTACAACTTCCATGAATTTTCCATGAAGTTCCACACATATAGTAGCTGGATTTCCAATTCCCTCAATTTTAACACCTTCACCAAGTTGTTGTACAACTTCCATGAATTTGGCATGAAGATCCACATATAGTAGCTGGATTGCCAATCTCTTTGAAATGTAGCTAGATTGCCAATCTCTTCAATTTCAACATCTTCACCAGGTTGTTGTAAAATTTCCATGAATTTGGCATGTAGATCCACAACAGTAGCTGGATTGTCAATCTCTTCAATTTCAACACCTTCATCAAGTTGTTGCACAACTTCCATAAATTTGGCATGAAGAACCACATACAATAGCTCGATTGCCACTCTCTTCAATTTCAACACCTTCACCAAGTTGTTGTACAACTTCCATGAATTTGGCACGAAGATCCACATACAATAGCTGGATTGCCAATCTCTTCAATTTCAACACCTTCACAAAGTTATTGTACAACTTTCATGAATTTGACATGAAGATCCATATATGGTAACTGGATTGCTGATCTTTTCAATTTCAACACCTTCACCAAGTTATTGTGCATCTTTTATGAATTTGGCATGAAGATCCACCATCTATTTATGTTCTCTGCCTAACAATCTTATTAGTAGCAGTATACTTTGACCTTTTCCTTTGTTAATCTCATTTGTGTTTTTTCTACCTCTCTTCCTCCCAGCTTGTTTAAGCTTTCAAAGATTCACCAGAAAACAAAGTCACAAAAGCAACCAAATCCATCTCATTTCCATTCTTATACACAACCAACATCACATCACATAACCCAACAAATGACTGAGATCCCAAACACATACCACAAGCAATAGCTAGAATCTTTAGTGTCACTCTCGAACTCTTGCTATGGTGATACAAAATAAGATTTTCTCCTAATAAGATGCTAGCACAGATGCATAACATGAATTATTAGTCTCATGTTAGATTTTTGACTTGCTTCTATTAGGGGCCTATACAGATATTGCCACACATTCTTGAGTTTTGTATTGAATGAAACATTTCAATGCATTTAATGACTTTCTAGAAAATGAAAATCATTCCAATAAGTTGATCTCAGATAAGTTTTCTATGAACTTTCATGAACTACTTCAAGAAGCATACTTGCCTTAACCACCTACAATACCTTCTTTAGCTCAACCAAATGACATCTTTGCATGGTTGAGTGACTACAACCAAGATCTAGAACTTGGCCACTTAAAAAACTCAAACAAGTTTCTTATAAACTTCAACGAACCACTTCAAGAAGAATACTTACCGCAACCATCTACTCTACCTTGTTTAGTTCCACCAAATGAATTCTTCGTAGCGTTGAGTGGCTAGAACCAAGATCAATTCAATAGGCTTCGATGGTTATACGGGTATTCAAAGGACGAACGAGATGGATGTTTGTTGTCCCAACCATTTTTTTAGTCCCTAGAACTTGACAATGTTAATGTAACAAACCACTTTAAGAAGCATACTTACCTCAATCCACAACAACAAAATAAATGCTTAGTGACAATAGATTTTCCTTTTAGCGGAAATATGTATATTGCAAAAAACAAATTCGACAAATTGAGTTAATGTCGTTGCATCCAGAGTCATTAAATACTTTAGTGACATTTATATATAAAGTGTTGATTATAAATACCAACATTATATTATTACCATTAAATATAATAAATGACAATTATATTATTGTTGCTAAATAATAATCTTAAAATTCTTTATTTGTTATAGTGACCACCTACAGTACCATTATTTGTTATTGTATTATATAGTCACATGATCTTGATCGTACTGATCTTACCTCATTGTTTTCTGTAGTTATCCTTCAATGAATTAGATAGATTAATAGATATCAATAGCTAAGGAAACACAAATTATATTAAACTACTATGTATGTACCTTTTTATTTATGCTATTTGAACTTTGAAGATTATCTAATTAATAATTAACAGTAAGTTATGAATATGAAATTTAAAAGTATACAAATATGTTAGAAAAAAACTTTTTCATCTGAATTACTTAAAAGAAACTATATTGTGACTTATCAAAATAAACATATTAGAAAGAAACCTTTCACATGAAACTTTCCTATATTTTATGCTTTCCTCGAATTCAGAATGAGGAACTATCTATCACATATGCTAACTCTTAAAATCTAGACGGAATTTTCAAGTTGAAAATTTGCTAACTCTTAAAATCATTGTTCGAAAAATTCTAAAGGGAAAAAGTTCTCATATACCCCTTAACTTTGCGAATAGAGTTGTATTCCTCACTAAAAAAGGGCTCACATATATCCCTACCATTATACAAATGACCTGATGAAAGTGAGAGAAATATGATTTTCAATAGAGTTTTTATAATATAAAATCCATATAGAGGTATATTGCAACAATCTATCTTTAGATAGAAGTTTCCTATTGAGAAAACACAAGAGAGATATTAGGTATATAAATAAACAAGCCTTACCTACTTGTGACACATTTTTAAAACCGTGCAGACTTAGGCCCACAACCCGCTAGTGATATTGTCCACTTTGACCTATGCCTGCATGGCTTTAAAATGTGTCAGGTAAGACTTGTTTACTTATATATCTAGCATCTGTCTTGTGTTTTGCCGATATGAGACTTCTATCTAAAGATAAATTGTTACATCTATTTGACTTCTGGCAAAGTTTTGCGTATATTTGATACTTCTCACATATAATTTTTCGTCCCTTCTTTAGTTCAATGACTGATTTGGATTATAAATATCTCCGTTTGGTAATATATTTTTTCAACACTATCATCACAGTAAGTTTTTGTGGTTATCCTTATGCGAATAGGGAGTAATAATGGAAAGAAGACCACTCCTGAATCTTCTAGTATGAAATCAAATACGAGCTTCAAAGATCACTTCAATCTGAAATTTAGAACAATATTAATACAAACTCAAAGTAATCTGTAAAAATATAGATATGATGTGACCTTCTAACAGAAATTGGATGCATAATATAGCTACCTTTGATTCTGTTGTGTCAGATTCCAAGGACAAGGTGATATTTTCGACCAAATATTGCGCAAAATTTCTCAACTCAAGCAACCTATTGGTTGCACTCTTCAATCCAATCTCAACTTCCATTAGGCTTGAACCTACCACTGCAAACGAGCTCGGTAATTGAAAGGGGTTTATGAGGTTGAAGGAATGTAAATTGGAAGTAATAATGGAAACATCATCCAAATCAAGTATGTCAATTCAGCTCAAACTCTCTAGTTGATGACTCAAAATTTTGATTTTATCCAATTCTTCACCTAAATGAAGAGTTAAAGATTTTAGACGGGGGAAAATTGTGGAAATATCTTGAGGGAATCCGTTGGGAATGGTTACACAATCCACATTCAGGACTTATAGATTAGTACAGGCGGCCAGATCAAGTTAGAGTGCTTTTAACAACGAGCTAAACAGGCGAAATTCCCTCACATTTCGAACATTTATTTCTATCTTATGTGTCGGAGCAGTAAAGTTTTGATGGCTGACAAAAGATAATGAAACAGGTTGGTCTACCAGGTTCTTTCAGCGTACTGTATCCATGGCAAACTGCACACGCTGCACACAATAAAAATGGAATAAAGGGTGCTGGAAATAAGGCGTATAAAAACAACAGCTGTCAAGAAGAAGGATTTAAAGAGGAATACTACTCCAACTCAAACAGGATGCGTAAAAGAAGGAGAAAAGAGAAGTTCGATTAGAAGAAGGAGTTCTAAAGGAAAAAGAATTCCACTAATAACTGGTGTTATCCTTAAAGAGATAGAGAGCAATTAAATCTCCGATCAGCAACTATAAAACTAGAGAGAGTTCACAGAAGAAAAGTGGCGCAGAAAAAAGAAAGAAGCAGAGAGAAAAAGAGAGATTCAGACACAGAAAAAGAGAGAGACGAAGAAGAAGAGAAACGCGGCGACATAGCATAGGGTTTAGGCAGTTTTGTTTTCTCTTTGTAATCCTGAACAATTGTATAATCTCTCAGAGTCTATAACTGAGATTAGATTCTAGTCTTCAAGTTGGGGGCAACTCGAAGACGTTGGGAACATAAGCCTAGGGAGGTTTATGTGAAGTTAGGAAGTTGTTGAAGTAGTTTTGAAGGTTAGATTACTAGGAATTGTAATCTTTTGTTGAAGTCTCTTTTGAAGTAGTGGAGTTGAAGTTAAATCCTGTAGAGTACAGGTCGTGGTTTTTCACCCTTCTTGAGCCGGGGTTTTTCCACGTAAAACTGTTGCGTCCTGTTTATTTCTGTGTCATTGAAACACGTTCGATTAACCTGTTCCTACGATTAGGTAAATCCGTAGGGGGTGCAAAACCTAACATTATGTCTATATCTAATGCCGCAACTGACATGAACCTTTTTAAGTTGATTGAGTTGAGGAGGCACTAAGATGGAATTTATGGAGGAACAATCAATCAAAGTTAACTCGGACCGTTGTGGATAAGATTGGAGAATGTGTCCTGAGAGATGCAAACAGAATCAAAATACATCTCAATATTCCAATGTAGTTCACGTGGTAACATCCTTTTAAATGGATAACGGTTAACAGTTTTGACTCTAATTTTCCGAAGACATGAAATATTGGTTTCTACTAGGGACAAATAGAATTCAGTGAAGTTAATGTTGAGGTTTGACAGTATATCTTCATCGACAGGATGAGAGCTTTAAATTTTGACTCCAATAGCAGTATCCACAGTATATCTTTGCAGAATTAGTTCGTACGAATTTGCAATCATCCAATGATGCTATCAAATAATGCCACTTTCCGGAAACAAGGGAAGCAACTGCTCTCTGCTTCAATGTTAGGAACAGAGGATTTTCTGAGGGATATCATTTGGTAATATACAAATAAAAACAATCGCCTTTACCTAATTTTGGGAGAAGAGAGGATTTTCTGGAGGCCATGATGTTTATGCATTGCAACCATGATTTTTTGTGCTGGATAACTATGACAAACTCCGCTCGATTAGGTCACCTTTACCGCTCTATTGTTATACTAAAAGTTCTGTGTAAATAAAAGATAAGAGAAAACTAGGTATGCTAACTTCTTTGTATCTTTAGACTTCACGTCACTTTGCACACAGGTTATGACAAAAACTTAGTGTGATGATAGTGTTGACAAAGTAACTTTGCTATCTCAAGAAGTACTTTATATAGTTGAATACATAGCCTAGATTAGCCATTATTCTTATACAAATGGAGCATGGTACTATTGTAGGTTGTGTGGCTCCGTTGTAATGTGATGGGTGGCTCCTGAGTCGAATATCCAAGGTTGGTGGCAGCGGTAAAGCCAGCAGCATAGTTGGTTTCGCTTCAAGTGATTGTGAGATTTTAAGTGTAGAAATTGGCGGTATAGACAATCCTATAATATAGTTGACATCGAGTAACAAAGTTTAGATTTGAGTTGGACTGCACTATGGTGGAGCGTTCAGGCGTGATTTTTGTCTGCATTGTTGAGAACTGTTTTTCTGCTGGCGAGTGTGGCAATTGTAGGTGCTGGATTTGGTGACAATGATAGTAATGGAGCTAGACAGTTTCTTAGTATCCTTGTGATGAAGAAAGAGTTCATGGTCAAGTAGTTTTTCAAACGATTCCTCATAGGAGACTGTAACACTTTCTACCCTAATATTCAACAGAACCAGGTTCTTGAGTTAATACCGTTGGATTTAGAAAGACACAAACATCAGAAGAACAAACGACATATGGTGGAAAACTCCTTGCTCAAGGGAGAAATAACAACTACCTACAACTCGTAGGATTTCAACAACTTCACTACTTCAAAAGAGCAATGTCAAAGTTACAACTCTTGCAACTCTCAACTCAAGCTCATTCTCACGCAACCAGATTACAAATGATCAATGCACACTCATAGATTTCTCAACAAGAACCTCACTTACAATGATTGGCACTCAACAATTATTCCAAGGAGACTACATTAGAACATACAAGAAAACCTAACTCTAGATCTTCTATGTCTGTTCAAGTGCCTGATGCCTTTGCTACTAGATCGCCTTTTCTTCATATTGTAAAAGCTACTCTTCTCAAAGACTCCTTCGCGGGTGGTACCTTCGACTTTCCTTCTAGGAGTCTTAGTTTGATTCAGCTTCTTTATAGAGTCCTTTTCCTTATATGATTCTTTATCCTTTTATGTCTTCTCTTCCTGGTGCTATGTCCTATACCTGGTTCCTTTGACATCATCACAGGTATACAGATTACCCTGTAAGAGTCTAACAAATTCTCCCTTATTGATGATGGCAAACCTATGTTATTCGCTGTCTATTCTTCCTCATGGCCCTCTGTAAATAAAGGGAAAAAAAATCAAGGTATAGTGTTATTAATAACTTGATGAAGGTGTTGAAAAATTGATCGGTTGTGTATAAGAATGGATTCGAGAAAGATTTGGTTGCTTTCTTAAGTTACGTTTTTGTGAGTTATTTTCTGGTGAATCTTTATATGCTTAAACAAGCTGGAGGGAAGAGGGGTAGAAAAAACACAAATGAGATTAACAAAGGGAAAGTCAAAGCATAGTGCTATTAATAAGATCATTAGGCAAAGAACATAAATAGAAGGTGGATCTTCATGCCAAATTCATGAAAGGTGTACAATAACATGGTGAAGGTGTTGAAATTGAGGAGATTGGCAATCCAACTACTATATGTAGATCTTCATGCCAATTTCATGAAAGTTGTATAACAACGTGGTGAAGTTATTGAATTGAGGAAATTGCAAATCCCGCTACTGTATATAGATCTTTATGCAAAATTCATGAAAATTGTACAATAACTTGGTGAAGGTATTGAAATGAAGAGATTGGAAATCTAGCTACCGTTTGTGGATCTTCATGCCAAATTCATGAAAGTTGTACAACAACTTGGTGAAGGTATTAAAATTGAGGAGATTGGAAATCTAGCTACTGTATGTGGATGAACATGCCAAAGTCATGAATGTTGTACAACTTGGAAGGTGTTGAAATTGAGGAGATTGGCAATCCAGCTATCGTATGCAGATCTTCATGCCAAATTCATGAAAGTTGTACAACAACTTGATGAAGTTGTTCAAATTGAGAAGATTGGCAATCCAGCTCCCTTATATGGATCTTTATGCCAAATTCATAAAAGTTGTACAACAACTGGGTGAAGGTCTTGAAATTGAGAAGATTGGCAGTCCAGCTGCCTTATGTAGATCTTTAAGCCAACTTCATGAAAGTTGTACAACAACTTGGTGAAGGTGTTGAAATCGAGAAGATTGGCAATCCAGCTGCCTTATGTAGATATTCACGCCAAATTCATGAAAGTTGTACAACAACTTGGTGAAGGTATTGAAATTGAGGAGATTGGCAATCCAGCTGTCATATGTGGATCTTCATGCCAAATTCATGAAAGTTGCACATGAACTTGGTGAAGGTGTTGAAATTGAGTAGATTATCAATCCATCTGCTGTGTATGCAGATCTTCATGCCAAATTCATGAAAGTTGTACAACAACTTGGTGAAGGTGTTGAAATTGAGAAGATTGGCAATTCAGCTCCCTTATGTGGGTCTTCATGCCAAATTCATGAAAGTTGTACAACAACTTAGTGAAGGTGTTAAAATTGAGAAGATTGGAAATCCAGCTACCTTAAGTAGATCTTTATGCCAAATTCATGAAAGCCATACAACAACTTGGTGAAGGTGTTGAGATTGAGTACATTGGCAATCCATCTACCGTATGTCAATCTCCATGACAAATTCATGAAAGTTGTATAAGAATTAGGTGAAGGTATTGAAATTTAGGATATTGTTAATCCAGCTGCCTTATGTGGATATTCATGCCAAATTCATGAAAGTTGTACAAACAATTTGGTGAAGGTGTTGAAATTTAGGAGATTGGCAATTCAGCTACCTATGTGGATCTTCATGCAAAATTCATGAAAGTTATAACAACTTGGTGAAGGTTTTGAAATTGATGAGATTGGCTATCATGCTATCGTATGTGGATCATCGTCCAAAATTCATGAAAGTTTTACAATTACTTGGTGAAGGTGTTGAAATTGAAAAGATTGGCAATCCAGCTACCGTATGTGGATCTTCACGCCAAATTAATGAAAGTTGTGCAACAACAAGGCGTTTAAATTGAGGAGATTGGCAATTCAGCTACCATATGTGGATCTTCACGCCAAATTCATGAATGTTGTGCAACAACTTGGTGACGGCGTTGAAATTTAGGAGATTGGCAATTCAACTATCTTATGTGGATCTTCATGCCAAATTCATGAAATCTATACACCAACTTGGCGAAGGCATTGAAATTGAGGAGATTGGCAATTCAGCTACCTATGTAGATCTTCATGCCACATTCATGAAAGTTAGAACAACAACTTGGTGAAGGTTTTGAAATTGATGAGATTGGCAATCATGCTGTCGTATGTGGATCTTCGTGCAAAATTCATGAAAGTTGTACAATTACTTTGTGAAGGTGTTGAAATTGAGGAGATTGACAATACGGCTGCCGTCTGTTGATCTTCATGCCAAATTCATGAAAGTTATGCAACAACTTGGTGAAGGTGTTGAAATTGAGGAGATTGACAATTCAGCTACCTATGTGGATCTTCATGCCAAATTCATGAAAGTTATAACAACAAATTGGTGAAGGTTTTGAAATTGATGAGATTGGCAATTCAGCTACCTATGTGGATCTTCATGCCAAATTCATGAAAGTTATAACAACAACTTGGTGAAGGTTTTGAAATTGATAAGATTGGTAATCATGCTGTCGTATATGAATCTTCGTGCAAAATTCATGAAAGTTGTACAATTACTTCGCGAAGGTGTTAAAATTGAGGAGATTGACAATCCGGCTGCTGTCTGTTGATCTTCATGCCAAATTCATGAAAGTTGTGCAACAACTTGGTGAAGGTGTTAAAATTGAGGAGATATGCAATGTAGCTGCCGTATGTGGATCTTCATGCCAAATTCATGAAAGTTGTGCAACAACTTAGTGAAGGTGTTAAAATTGAGGAGATATGTAATCCAGCTACCATATGTGGATCTTCATGCCAAATTCATGAATGTTATAACAACAACTTGGTGAAGGTTTTGAAATTGATGAGATTGGCAATCATGTTGTCATATGTGGATCTTCGTGCAAAATTCATGAAAGTTGTACAATTACTTGGCGAAGGTGTTGAAATTGAGGAGATTGACAATCCGGCTGCCGTCTGTTGATCTTCATGCCAAATTCATGAAAGTTGTGCAACAACTTGGTGAAGGTGTTGAAATTGAGGAGATATGCAATGTAGCTGCTGTATGTGGATCTTCATGCCAAATTCATGAAAGTTGTGCAACAACTTAGTGAAGGTGTTAAAATTGAGGAGATATGCAACCCAGCTACCGTATGTGGATCTCCATGCCAAATTCATGAAAGTTGTGCAACAACTTAGTGAAGGTGTTAAAATTGAGGAGATATGCAATCCAGCTACCGTATGTGGATCTTCATACCAAATTCATGAAAACTGTATAACAACTTGGTGAAGGTGTTGAAATTGAGGAGATTGACAATCCAGCTACCGTATGTGGATCTGCATATCAAATTCATGAAAGTTGTACAACAACTTGGTGAAGGTGTTGAAATTGAGGAGATTGGAAATTCAGCTACCGTATGTGGATCTTCATGCCAAAATCATGAAAGCTATACAACAACTTGGTGAAGGCGTTGAAATTGAGGAGATTGGATTTCCAGCTACCGTATGTGGATCTTCACGCCAAATTTAGAAAAGTTGTGCAACAACTTGGTGAAGGTGTTGAAATTGAAAAGATTGGCAATCCAGCTACCGTATGTGACTCTTTGCGCCAAATTCATGAAAGTTGTGCAACAACTTGGTGAAGGTGTTGAAATTGAAAAGATTGGCAATCCAGCTACCGTATGTGACTCTTCGCGCCAAATTCATGAAAGTTGTGCAACAACTTGGTGAAGGTGTTGAAATTGAAAAGATTGGCAATCCAGCTACCGTATGTGAATTTTCACGCCAAATTCATGAAAGTTGTGCAATAACTTGGTGAAGGCGTTTAAATTGAGGAGATTGGCAATTCAGCTACCATATGTGGATCTTCACGCCAAATTCATGAAAGTTGTGCAACAACTTGGTGAAGGCGTTGAAATTTAGAAGATTGGTAATTTAACTATCTTATGTGGATCTTCATGCCAAATTCATGAAAGCTATACAACAACTTGGTGAAGGCATTGAAATTGAGGAGATTGGTAATCCAGCCATCGTATGTGGATCTTCATGCCAACTTTATGAAAGTTGTACAACAACTTGGTGAAGGATTTGAAATTGCGGAGATTGGCAATCCAACTACCGAGGTAATAGTATCTAAGCAATGTTTAACTCAAGAAATGGATACAAACACCTAGAGAGTGTACTACAAGTGGTTGAGATAAATATGCTTCTTGAAGTAGTTCATTGAAGTTCATAAGGAACTCATTTGAATTCACTATATTGGATTGATTTTCATTGTCCAAGAAGTGGTTAAACATATTCAAATGATGTCCACTATAATAGGTATCAATCTGATTTTCTGTCATTTTGCCATTGAAATGGTCGAGTTCATGATTTTGGATCAAGTCATTCAATCCTGCAAAGAAATTATTTGGTGGAACTAAAAAAGGTAGTGCAGATGGTTGAGGTAAGTATGTTTTTTGAAATGGTTTGTTGAAAATAATTAATCTATTAGAGAGGATTTCAACTCCCCAATGTGACATTGATAGAGGAAATAATTTGCAAGTGGAAGCGCTCTTTATTTCTAAATTCCATGTCCTTAAATAGATAAAAGCTACTAATAACATAATATAATAATTCCTCCTAATTATTCTGATCTAAACGACTCCACTAATTTTGTAGCCTAAAGACTAGGAAATAACATATGTGACTCCTGAACAATAGCAACAAATAAATTACTAACCCACAAATAATCTAGTAATTGTATATATTCATATATGTAAAATACAGATCTAATGTAGTAATCAAAAAGAATAAATAGGTATTGCATCTAAGCTAAAAAATAGAAAAATTAACACGATGCGAAGTTTTTTCTTTAGTTGAATTTGGTTTGAAAAGACAATATACAGTTGAAATAAATAGTCATTGCATCTTAAAAAAAATGTTGGTACTTAAAATATCTTCGACAAAGTTTTTGATTAATTGACCTAAAAATTAGAAAAACACCGTTAAAACAAATAGTTGGGAGCTAATTTTCAACCTTTTGTCTTGCATCTTGACATGCCTAAAATAGAGCGATTACACTCGCTTTGCTACATCAGCATCTGAGGAGGTAAAGGCTATCAAATATCAAATAGGCAAATGTAGGGGTTAATTAATAGTCTATACTTCTAAAATTAACTAATTTTAAAAGTGCTTTTGAAAGTAGTATGTTTGATGAGACGCGAATTGTGTTTGGCCAATAAATTTAAGAAGTGTATATCTAAGTTATTTTAAATAGGTCACGTTTATATTTGCTCTAAATCTAATAATACATTTTCTTTCGATAAAATTGAGCAAAAAGACATAAATTATGTCACATAATTATCCCCGATAAAAATCCATTGATTCTCATGAATGAGTTATAGACAGAGTTACCATATGTTATCCTCCAGAAAATCATCTATTTTTTACTTCTGTAAGCAAAATACACAATGACCAAAATACGCATCTTTTCATATAGCCGCGGTGGGTATTTTATTATGGTCGTTTAAATTATGATAAAATAAATCCTTTTTATTTCATCAATAAGACAATAACATGTAATAGATAACTTTTTTTTGGTCTGTTAGTATAAGTGAGTCGAAAAGTGAATGGAGGAGCACTTTGAGAAAATTGGGTGAATAAAAGATTTTTGTAAATATTTTCAAGTAGTTTATGAATATTTTAAATCCATTTTCCTGTAAGATTAAAGTAAAAGATAAATGCGCTCTTTAACTTTCATCAATTGACATTTACGCCCATCTGGGTGTGTAATTATACATATATTCGTCATTTAACTTGGCTTCATTTAACACGTATGTTCTTCAATTTTTAGTAAACAAATAAACGCATGAACCCTATGAGGTATAATATATGCATAACATCATATAAGACACAAAATTATTAGGTAGGATTAAATTTGTTTAATTTCATATGAATTTAATTGTCTATTTACACGTTAAATAACCCGTTTATGTATTACGCTAATAAAGAGGGTTGTCAGTATAAGTGGCCAAAAAAGTAAATAAAAGGGTATTTTTTTTCAAAATAAGTGAATAAAAGGTATTTTTAAAAAACCTTTTCCTATACTTCAAAGGTATTTGTAATCCTTTTCCTATAAGATTAAGGTAAGAGAGCATAGAAAACCTTCTTCTACCACAATATGGATACAGAAACCTATATATAGAGAGAGAGATGTAGGGCCAAATCCCTCAACAGAATTTATGCCATGGCCTCAATAATTTCAGATTTGCCAGATGATCTTCTCTCGGAAATCCTCTGTTTTCTATCTCTGAAACAGAGAGCAACAGCTTCTCTTGTTTCCAGAAAGTGGCATCACATCATAACATCATTAGATGATCAAAAATATTTACGAAAGCGTTCTGCAAAGAGATACTGTGGAAACTGCAATCACTATCCATATTTCAGACGTCGCAATTTCTGTCAAAAGTGCATTAACTTTGGCGCGGTCGTCAAACTTGCTGCAGACTACACTACTTTAATAGAATTATATTGGCCTGTAACATTTTCGGTTGCTTCCTTACCAATTTCCCGTAGAGTTTTCGAGTCGAGATGTTTAAGGGTTCTGCATTTGAAATGTTGCATTATTAATGAGACTGACATTAGCGGGTTGCCTCGTTTAGAAGAGATCTGTTTTGAACGCGTTGAAATTTCTAGCACAGCTCTCTCCAAATTTATCAGTAAGTGCCCTTCAATTGTTGAGTTGACTTTGATACGTTGTTACTACATTGATGCCATCTCCGTGCCTCATCAAAAACAACTTAAAAAGGTTCTTCTGAATTTTGATGGTGTATATCTACCACCAATAGAAATAAAAGCTCGAAATCTGACGGAATTTCACTTGTTTGCTACAAAAAAATCACTGAAAGTTGATTTGTGCGCTTGTACTAAGCTACAAGTCCTGGAACTAGCTTGTATGTACATTCCCATCGGATTTCCTGAAGATATTTCCTTGGAGTTCCCGCATCTAAAATCCTTATCTCTTCGTTCATGCAAGAAACTGAAAAGAATCAAACTTTTGAGTCGTGAACTGGAGAATCTGTTCTTAAGTGGTATGCTTGACTTGGATGATGCTGTCATTGATACTCCCAATTTACGTTCGTTCAAGCTAATGAATATGAAAAAAGTCCCAAGCCTGTATCTAGTAATTGGTTCAAATCTAATGGAAGTTGAGATCGGATTGAAGAACGCTCCAACAACCAAAAGCTTGCTTATGTTGAGAACTTTTGCTGAACATTTGGGCGAAATTATCACATTCTCCTTTGACACAACTGAATTAAAGGTATTTAAGTGAATATGAGTGATTTTCTTTGTATCTTTGTATGCTTTTAAGTACTCAGGTAGTTAGTACTTCTTTCTTTAGTATTCTTTCAACAATTTCTGAGTAAACCAATCTTTCCATTCAATTTCGTTTCAAGTTTGACAATTTGTGTTGAATATTACTTTTCACAGTCTATGAAGGAAGTAATATCTCATTCAGAAAATCTTCAAAGCAACATTGAACCACATCGTGTCAAGCACATAACTTTGGAAGTAATCTCTTCACTTGTACCAGGGTTTGAATCTTTCATTGATGAATTGTTTAGTTACTTTCATCCGCAGACTTTGCTGGTGAGAGCGGATTCGGATGTCCTAAATTGTACCTTTATACAGGTATTCAACAATGTTATGACTTTTCATTCCTTCACTTTATTAGTATTTTCCTATCTTTACTGATCTTTTTCTCCCTTTTTTCGTTGCACTATGAATTTTGTAGGTTCTGTTGGACGGCCAGAAAACAAAATGCAACAAGCATCATGAATGTAGTGATTACACGTGTTGGCGCTATGCCTTGAAAAGCTTTGAGATCCTCGAATCAACTACAACTACAAAACAAGGTGCCCATCAAATTAGCTTGGAGTTCCATTGGCACTTGCCTTACAATGGTCAAAGTTTAGACTGCTCACAATAGTTTTTCCCATAGAAAGGTTCATAAAAAAGGTCATCAGGATGGTTCTTGGCCTAAGACGGATCAAAGAAGAGGAGACGGATCAAAGAAGAGGAGAACCTCGCGTAGGTTTTTGATACAAATATGTTTTGTTTATTGTTTAACAACAATGCTGTTAATGGATTTTGAATTTACAGTATATAGCTTAGTCTAGCTCTGTTTTTCTTTTTTGTCCAGCAGTTTTGATCCCATTAGTCCGAAATAATTAATGAAGTGAATACAAAGTGCAAGTAATAAGACAAAAAATAAATGCAGATGCACAGATATATGTACAACAAAACCATCAGAAAACAGAATGTAATACAAAAACATGATTTACCAAAATAATCCAAATGACCGTGACTGAAAATTGACATCAGCAGCTTCTACGAGACCATTTACGATTTGTGGATTGATCTATGAACCGTAAGTGTCTCGTGAAAATCAGACCGGTATTCTGAACCCCTGAAGTTTGATCTACAAGTTTTGTTTATGAGTCGTAGTTCATTCTACGATCTGTAAATGGGGTTCGTAAGTATTAGATAAAATTTAGAGTTTCTAAAGTTTGATTCATGAGCCAATCTATGATCTGTATAAGGGTTAATGAACCGTAGTTTGAGTTCGTGAACCCGGGCTGAATTTTCTAGTTTCTGGAAATTGATCTACAGATGGCATCTACAATTCATAGCTTTTACGATTCGTAAACTGTTGGGTTTTAATATTGGTGAATGGGAAATAATCTGAATAGTTGCAAACATTCAGAATCAGTACCTCCAAAAGTGGTGATTGATCTGAATGGTTGCAAACATTCAGAATCAATACCTCCAAAAGTGGTGACTGATCTGAATGGTTGCAAACATTCAGAATCAGTACCTCCAACTCTATAAATTCCAGTTTGTTTCCAGAATTCAATACAATTTTTTCTGCAATTAAACTTCCTCTCAAAATTCTCTCTTTCTTTATTTTGTGTGATATACAATTGTTGAGTGGTTCGCTGCTACTAGAATTTGGAGTACTACTATTCTGGTAAGATAATCGTTCTATCCTGGGAGGGGATATTCCATCAACCTCGAGTACTGTGAGGGGAATAATTTCCTTAAGGATACACTTTGAACTAAGTGGGCTCGATTATATTCTGAAAGTTTTCTTCTTGTCAACTTTATATTTTTGATTTTCTTTACAGATTTTGTTTTCATTACTAGTTTTAGTTTCTGGTTTTGAAAACATGTTATAATCTTTGTGATTATTGTTTTCACAAAGTTTTGTTCTACAAAAAGTTTTGTTTTAAAAAAAAAAAAAAATTCTACAAAAGTTTTGTTAATTGCAAAAGTTTTGTTCAACAAAAGTTTTTGTTCTAAGTATTTTAGTAATACATGTTCAACAACAATCTTAAGGAAATTACATATATATTATTATAATCTGTATTCTGTTCTGGAGACTAAAGCCTGTGTGGTTTTCTACTCCGTATGAAATTTTGTATTCTGACTTGAAGATATAAAAACTTCGTTGGAATATTAAAATTCATACTTGTACAACGATTTGAAGAATATAAAAACTTCATCGTTGTTGTTGGAAAGTTTTCTTTTTCTGAGTATTAAGACAGTTTGTCAATTTTTGACTGTGAAAAGAAATGGCAATTGACTCTGCTACTCCTTCTGCGACTGCAACTCCTTTTGTGAATGTTGCACCAGCGGTTACTCCTACAACCCGTACTGCTGTGCCACCGGCGGAGAAACCTGCTAAGTTTACCGGTACCAACTTTAAGGGATGGCAGCAAAGAATGTTCTTTTGGCTTACTACCCTTGGCATGCAGAAGTTCACCAACGAAGACCCTCCTGTGCCTGCTGCTGATATGTCGACCAATGAAAAGTTTATGGTTGTTGAGGCATGGAAACAGGCTGATTTTTTGTGCAAAGGCTATATTTTGAGTGCCTTAGAAAATGACTTGTACAACGTCTATAGTGCAGTAGAGACCTCCAAAGAACTATGGAGTGCACTTTAAAAGAAGTACAAAACAGAAGATGCTTGCTTGAAGAAGTTTGTGGTTTCCAAATTTCTAGACTACAAAATGGTGGATGAAAAAACTGTTGGAACCCAAGTTCAAGAGCTTCAACTTATCTTCCATGATCTTATTGCTGAAGGTATGGTGGTTAATGAAGCATTCCAAGTGGCTGCAATGATTGAAAAGTTGCCACCCTCATGGAAAGATTTCAAGAATTATCTTAAGCACAAGAGAAAGGAAATGAAGTTGGAAGATCTTGTGATTCGTCTCAAGATCGAGGAAGATAACAAAATCGCTGAGAAGAAGTACCATAAGAGTTCACCGACTGAAGGGGCAAACGTCATTGAACATACTGCTCCGAACATGAACAAGAAAAGGAAGGGGTCTTCTGCAAAGGAGAAGAATCCTAAGAAAAAATTCAAGGGCAACTGTTATAATTGTGGTAAAGCAGGCCATAAAGCTCCCGACTGTCGTGCCCCTAAGAAGAACAAAGAGAAAAACAAGGACCAGGCAAACATTGTGGAAGATGTTGATGACCTGTGTGCAATGTTGTCTGAGTGTAATCTGGTTGGTAACCCAAAGGAGTGGTGGCTTGATTCTGGCACCACTCGACATGTATGTGCCTTAAAGGAAGCATTTACAACCTACACTCCCGCTGGACCCGAAGAGGAGCTATACATGGAAAATACTGCAACAGCCAAAGTTGAAGGATATGAAAAAGTTCTGTTAAAGATGACATCCGGAAAAGTGCTGATTCTCAACAACGTCATGCACGTTCCAACAATTAGGAAGAATCTAGTTTCACCCGCACTACTAGTGAAAAATGGGTTTAAGTGTGTGCTAGTTAGTAATAAATTTGTACTCAGTAAGAATGATATATTTGTAGGAAAGGGCTACCTCACCGAGGGCCTTTTCAAACTTAATGTAATAGTTGTTGACAGTATTAATGGAAAATCTGCTTCTTCTTACTTATTGGAGTCAAATAATTTGTGGCATGCTCGTTTAGGACATGTCAATTACAAAACCTTGCGAAAAATGGTTAACCCTGAAATATTGCCTAAATTTGAGTGTAATATATCTAAATGTCAAATATGTGTTGGATCAAAATTTGTAAAGCAATCGTATAAGTCTGTTCAAAAGAATTCGAATCCTTTAGACTTAATCCACACTGACATTTGTGATATGAAAGTCAATACCATCTCGCGGTGGAAAAAAGTATTTCATAACTTTTATTGACGATTGCACTCGATATTGCTATGTTTATTTGCTAAATAGTAAGGATGAAGCAATAGAAGCATTTAAGCAATTTAAGAATGAAGTCGAAAATCAATTGAATAAAAGGATTAAAATGATTAGAAGTGATAGGGGTGGAGAATATGAATCTCCTTTTGCAGAAATATGTTTAGAATATGGATTTATCCATCAAACCACTGCCCCCTACATACCACAATCCAATGGAGTTGCAGAAAGGAAAAATCGGACATTGAAAGAAATGATGAATGCTTTACTAATCAGTTCCGGTTTACCGCAGAATTTGTGGGGGGAAGCTATCCTTACAGCTAACCGAATACTCAACAGAGTACCCCACAACAAAACACACTCTATTCCGTATGAAAAATGGAAAGGAAGGAAACCCAACTTGAAATATTTTAAAGTGTGAGGGTGTCTAGCAAAGGTACAAGTTCCTTTACCCAAAAGGGTGAAAATAGGATCAAAAACAGTGGACTGTGTCTTCATTGGATATGCAACAAACAGTAAAGCATGTAGATTTTTGGTTTATGATTCTGACAATCCCGAAATTCATAATAATACGATAATTGAATCTGATAATGCTGAATTCTTTGAAATATCTATCCGTACAAAATTGAATGCGAGTCGTCGAATGAAAGATTTAAACGACCACGGGAAGAACCAAAGGAGAATGCCCCTAGCGAAGGAGATCCACGGCGTAGCAAACGTCAAAGGACGTCTACTTCCTTCGTTCCAGATTTTGTGACATTCTTGCTTGAAGACGAGCCTCAAACTTTCAAGGCCGCTATGTCATCTCCTGATTCAGCATTTTGGAAAGAGGCAGTCAACAGTGAGATTCAATCAATCTTAGATAACCACACATGGGAAGTGGTTGATCTTCCTCCTGGAAACAAGCCTTTAGGTTCTAAATGGATCTTTAAAAGGAAAATGAAAGCTGATGGCACCGTTGACAAATATAAGGCAAGGCTTGTGGTCAAAGGTTATAGACAAAAGGAAGGTCTTGATTATTTTGACACATACTCGCCTGTAACAAAAATAACGTCTATTCGGGTGTTGGTGGCTCTGGCAGCCTTGTATGGTCTTGAAATTCACCAAATGGATGTTAAAACAGCTTTCTTAAATGGTGATTTGGAGGAAGAAATTTACATGGAACAACCCGAGGGATTTGTTGTTCCTGGTAAAGAAAAGAAAGTGTGCAAACTTGTAAAGTCACTTTATGGACTTAAACAAGCACCCAAACAATGGCATGCTAAATTTGACCAAACCATGTTAGCAAATGGATTTAAAATCAATGAGTGTGACAAATGTGTTTACATTAAAAACACTCCAGGCCACGAAGTCATTGTTTATTTATATGTTGATGACATGCTGATAATGA
Organism: Solanum rostratum; assembly: GCA_029948455.1. Classification (NCBI taxonomy): domain Eukaryota; kingdom Viridiplantae; phylum Streptophyta; class Magnoliopsida; order Solanales; family Solanaceae; genus Solanum; species Solanum rostratum. The sequence continues at coordinate 10,623,861 of CM057046.1, forward strand.
GCAAAGATTTGGCAGATATAAATGCTACAAAGTGCATGCTGGCAAGCAAATTTGACATGAAAGACTTAGGAGTCGCTGATGTAATCTTAGGAGTCAGAATTCATAGAACTTCACAAGGTTTAGCATTATCACAGTCTCACTACATTGAGAAAATACTTGACAAGTTCAAGTACTTGGATTTCAAAATTGCCAGAACTCCAATTGATGTGAGTTACGCACTTCAAAAGAATAAAGGTGAAAGTAAATCACAAGGGGACTATGCGACAGTGTTGGGAAGTCTGATGTATATCATGAATTGTACACGACCAGATATAGCATGTGCTATTAGCAAACTGAGTCGGTTTACAAGTAATCCCGACCACACGCATTGGATGGCAATGAAACGAGTTTTTGGGGCATCTGAAACATACTCAAGACTATGCTTTGCACTATAATAAATATCCCGAAGTCATTGAGGGATATAGTGATGCAAACTGGATCACTGGATCATCTGAAGTTAAATCCACAAGTGGATATGTTTTCACAATTGGAAGTGGAGCAGTGTCTTGGAAATCATCCAAACAGACTTGCATAGCCCGTTCCACTATGGAATCTGAATTTATAGCTTTAGACAAGGCCGGTGAAGAAGCTGAATGGCTCCGGAATTTCCTAGAAGATATTTCATTCTGGCCCAAACCTCTGGCTCCTATTTGTATACATTGTGACAATCAAGCAGCAATAGGTAGGGCAGGAAGCGTAATGTATAACGGAAAATCTCGTCACATACGACGGAGACACAATACCGTTAGACAACTCCTCTCTAGTGGCGTTATCACGATTGACTATGTAAAGTCAAGAGATAACGTAGCGGATCCACTTACAAAAGGCTTAACTAGAGAAGGAGTTAGTAGATCATCAATGGAAATGGGATTAAGGCCGAGGACAAGTCATCATGGCGGTAACTCTACCTAGTAGACTGGAGATCCCAAGAGCTAGGTTCAAGAGATCAAACAAAGTTGTGACTGACGGTTCAACATTGTCAAATAAATCAACCCATTCTCGGATGAAGACAATGTTCAGAAATAAGGATAAAACTTTATGGCTCGTTAATGAGTTAACAAAGCATTAAAGTTTTTTAATGATTATCTAAATCTGGCAGTAGATGACCAGATAATGTGGCTAAAGAACCACATGTTTAGAAATCACCTATGTGAGGGTTAAGTATAAGCCGCTTTTAAGGGGAATGACAGTGAAGGCCCATTCTCTATACTCTCATGAAACCAGGCGGTGTTCATGGATGAAACGAACACAACCGTGAGAACCATAAACAATTGATGGTTGATTGTGTGACTTATGTTGTCTAGATATACAACAAAGTTCAACGGTTCAAAGATATCAAATCTACCGATTGATCGAGTATATTCGATATAAGTTCACTAAGGAAAGTTCAAAGGGAAACCTACTTATCCAGATGCAGTCAATCTTCGCCAGTATATCACACTCGTCCGCGCATCCATTTATTTTATGATCATTCCCCATTCATGTGGGGGATTGTTGGGTTTTAATATTGGTGAATGGGAAATAATCTGAATAGTTGCAAACATTCAGAATCAGTACCTCCAAAAGTGGTGACTGATCTGAATGGTTGCAAACATTCAGAATCAATACCTCCAAAAGTGGTGACTGATCTGAATGGTTGCAAACATTCAGAATCAGTACCTCCAACTCTATAAATTCCAGTTTGTTTCCAGAATTCAATACAATTTTTTCTGCAATCAAACTTCCTCTCAAAATTCTCTCTTTCTTTATTCTGTGTGATATACAATTGTTGAGTGGTTCGCCGCTACTAGAATTCGGAGTACTACTATTCTGGTAAGATATTCGTTCTATCCTGGGAGGGGATATTCCATCAACCTCGAGTACTGTGAGGGGAATAATTTCCTTAAGGATACACTTTGAACTAAGTGGGCTCGATTATATTCTGAAAGTTTTCTTCTTGTCAACTTTATATTTTTTATTTTCTTTACAGATTTTGTTTTCATTACTAGTTTTAGTTTCTGGTTTTGAAAACATGTTATAATCTTTGTGATTATTGTTTTCACACAGTTTTGTTCTACAAAAAGTTTTGTTTTAAAAAAAAAAAATTCTACAAAAGTTTTGTTAATTGCAAAAGTTTTGTTCAACAAAAGTTTTTGTTCTAAGTATTTTAGTAATACATGTTCAACAACATAAACTTGACTCCTCAAATTCAAGCAATTATCTGTCTCTGAAGTTGGTCTTCGAGTTCATCATGACCTGTAGATGCTGCTCGTAAAACTCAAAGTTCAGCAGACTAGGATTATTCTTATTCTGCTTGAACCTGTTTATCCTTAAAACAAAGATATTGAGTCAAAAATCGTTTTACCTTTTCGGTAAATTTAAGTAATTTACCGGATAAGAATCTTGATGAAAACAAAAGAATTAGTAAAATTTAGATACTTATGAACAGTTAATTATTTTTTTAAAAGAGAAAACGAAAAGAACTCTAGGAAAACCATTCAAACTCTTCTTACAGAGTTGTCAAGAAAAAACAATTTCTTGACAATGACCTTCACCTTCTCATTGTCCATTTCCATGCCGGCATTTCTTGTTTTCTACAACAAAATCCAAAGTATATATTGTTAGATTTGCACACCTTATGGATTTTGCCTAATCGAAGGAACAGGTTTGTAGACTTGTTTCAGTAAAACAGAAATAAACGAGAACGCAATGTTTTTATGTAGAAACACCCATGAAAAACCATGACCTGTACCTCTATAGGATTTTCTCCCAACTTCACTAAATCAATATGAACCTCCAACAAACGATTACAAATCCTAGTAATCTAAGACTTCAACACAACTTCACCAACTTCCTAACTCCACATAAGCCAGGCTTATGTTCCCAACATCTTCGTGTTGCCCCAACTTGAAGACTAAACAAACTCTCAGTTTATAGACTAATAAAGAACCAAACCCACTAACTGTTTCCTGACTCTAGACTTTATTAACTTCTTTTTCTCTCTCAGTCTTGAAAGCTTCTTTTTATTGTGATCTTCTTGAGTTCTACTTGTAGTTAGACTCTCTTAGTATCACTTTGTAGAAGACTCCTTTTTCAGCTTGAATTTTTCTTGCTTTACTAGAGTTCTACACCTTCTTGAACTTCTTCTTGCTTTATTAGAGTTCTACACCATCTTGAACTCCTTCTTCGCTCCAACTCTCCCTTCATCTGTGACTAATAAATCATCTTCCTGCTTTTGTGATTTTGACCTTATTTCCAGAAACTTTATCCTTTTTGCTTCTTGTGGTATTGTGTCTTCTTTCTCTCTGAGACAGTGCCATGAAGAACCTGATAAGTCAACATGTTTCATTCCTTTGTCCATCATCAAAAACATATATGATGAAAAACTTCGAATCGGACTGTAAATCAACAAAATTCTTTCCTACTCAACAAATTCGAACTGAGAATTTTTTTATGCTGTCTCATTAAATATTATTGCTTTTGTTCCTCTTTCTGCTCATTTTTACCACAACATTTCTACAATTTCGCGTTCTTTAATTCCTAATAATTCTACCTGGAATCATTTCAACAAATATTTGGGTTGTCGTGTTGGCCAAAAAATCGAAGGATTGGCTAAAATCAAACAATATTTTCAACATTTCGGGTATATTGATAATTCTTTAACCAATGATTTCACTGATGAATTTGATGATGTTCTTTTTTCAGCTCTCAAGACTTAAATTTAACTTTAATCTTAACACCACCGGAGAATTCGACATGCCTACTCTTCAACATATGGTAAAACCAAGATGCGGAAATCCAGATATAGTGAATGACACTACTATTATGAACTCCGGAAAGTCACCGGCGGATCATACGGTGGCTCATTTCTCGTCTTTCAAAGGCCGGTTTGGCCACCGAGTAAGACTAAGTTGAAGTACGCATTTCTACCGGAGAATCGGCTGACAGATTCCGTTAAGGCAGTTTTTGGGAGGGCATTTGATAGATGGTCGAAAGTAACGCCATTGACTTTCAAAGAAATTGATTCTTATAGATCAGCGGATATTCGGATTGCATTTTTTGTCAGAGACCATGGCGGTGGTAACCCGTTTGATGGACTCATTAAGATTTTGGCACACGCGTTTTCACCGCCATTGGGATTTTACCATTTAGATGGTGAGGAGAATTGGATGGTGGATGGCGAGTTTTCGGAAGAAGGAATGTCGAGAATATCGGGGGTGGATCTTGAATCAGTTGTGGTTCATGAAATTGGGCATTTATTGGGTTTGGATCATTCGCTCGAAAAAGAAGCCATTATGTTTCCGACACTTGGCGCTGGAGTAAGGAAAGTGGAGTTGTCAAGGGATGATATTGCAGGGGTCCAGATGTTATACGGGTCAAACCCGAATGATAATGGGTCAAGTACTGTCTACACACACCGTCAGGGGAATGATATAAGTGGATATTCCACTTTTGGTTCATTGTGCGGCTAATTGGTTCTCGTTGATTATTGCTATAGTTAGTGTTATCTTTGTTGTAGGTAACTTAAACCCTTTCAATTGTGCTTGTGAATGGTGAGACATTGATCATTAGTTCACTCAAACTCGCCGATTAATACATCAAAGAGCAATATAATCAATCAACTACACCTCAATCCAAAGTTCCAAATTAAACTAGCCGAGATTGATCATTCTCTTAAATCCACAACAATCAAATTGGACATAGTTGTTTCAATGGTTAATACAACATAAAATGGAGAATAAACAGATCTAAAACTCGTTGTCCCACAACTAATCACAGAAAGAAAATTCAAGTTCTCGTACAAAATTCAGAAATCTTATGCTAATAGTGGCAATAAGGCTCCATTCGGACATTGCCACTACTTAGCATAAAATGGTTAATCTTCTATGAAAATACAAAGAACATGTACCAAAGGTGCATCTTGTCTAATTATCAGTTGGTTATTGAAGCGTAATGTCTTGATGACCCGCCACTATTCCATATTTGAAAAATATTTATCATTTATAACAATTGTATTATATATTAAAAGATATATTATAATTATTTTGATAAAAAGCTATTTTGTATTAAAAATGAACTATGCATGTAATATAAATGAATTACACTATATATAAAAGCAATTTTGCATGCAATAAAGATGTATTATAAGTGCCTTAAAATATATTAAAGTTATATTTTTATAATAATCTGAATTATGTATTAAAATTGAGTTTTTTTTTATACATATAATAAATTGCTATAAATGATAAATATTGGGAGTGTGCATCGGTTGGTTTGGTTCGATTTTATATATTATTGGTTTGATTTTCAGTTTTTAAATATGCTAAACCAATAAGAAACCAATAAAATAATTTTTATCGATTTATCGGTTTTAAGTCCTCAACGATTCGATTTTCGGTATACTCAATAAGAATGATAATGAGAATTTGCATTAATAAAAAACAAATAGAGTACGAAGACTATGTTTATAAAATTGCAAAAGTTATAATTAGCTAATTACAAACTAAAATACTAAAGTGGATAACTAATCACTTAAGTACTCTAAAGATAAAAAAATGTAAAGTATTACTATAGAGTGTCCTATTACTATTAAATTACTAATATTTAATATTTAAGAAGGGGTAAAATAGTAAATTATTATAATCGGTTATCAGTTTACCAAATAGTAAAAACCAATATAAACTTGATAACCCGACAATCTTTTCTTTTTAAAACCATTAAAAACCCGATAATATAATAACCCAATAACAATAAATCAATAACGTTTTAATTGATCAATTCGATTTTTGCATACCCTTAATAAATACTTTCCCAAGATTTAATAGTTTCATTTATAAAATTGATGCTGAAATTCTAGAGTAAAATAATAAAGAGTCCTAAATTTAAAAGAATTTTGAAGTTGAGGAATTTTTCCTTCTTTATGTCTTTTCCCTTTGGCGTACTAGCCATGAAAATTTTTCTTTTGATAATCTTTTATTTTTGAAGATCAAGTTTATTTTAGTTGTGATTCTCTGTGTAGAGATTTAATCCTAATAAAAGTATGAGAAAAACCTAATAAACCTATTCTTTTCGAGTTTAGAAAACCTTCTTCTACCACAATATGGATACAGAAACCTATATATATAGAGAGAGATGTAGGGCCAAATCCCTCAACAGAATTTATGCCATGGCCTCAATAATTTCAGATTTGCCAGATGATCTTCTCTGGGAAATCCTCTGTTTTCTATCTCTGAAACAGAGAGCAACAGCTTCTCTTGTTTCCAGAAAGTGGCATCACATCATAACATCATTAGTACGAAAGCATTCTGCAAAGAGATACTGTGGATACTGCAATCACTATCCACATTTAATTCTCGAAGTCTGTGCAAAGTGCAACACCCTTAGCGCTCTCATCAAACTTGCTGCAGACAACACTACTTTAACAGAATTATATTTGCTCCTACCATTTTCCTCTGCATTCTTCCCGTTTTCCCCTAAACTTTTCGAGTCGAGATTATTAAGGATTCTGCATTTAAAACATTGCAGTATTGAAGAGAAACGTGTTAGTGAGTTGCCTTGTTTGAAAGAGATCTGTTTTGATGGCGTTGATATTTCCAGCACAGCTCTCTCCAAATTTATCAGTAAGTGCCCTTCAATTGTTGAGTTAACTTTGATACATTGTTACTTCCTTTATTCCATCTCAGTGCCTCATCAGAATCAACTTAGAAAGGTTCATGTGGATTATGATGGTATATATCTACAAGCAATAGAAATAAAAGCTCAAAATCTGATGGAGTTTCACTTGATTGCTCCAACAAAATTACTGGAAGTTGATTTGAACACTTGTACTAAGCTACAAGTCCTGGAATTAGATTGTCAATACATTCCCATCCAATTTCCCGAAGATATTTCCTCGATGTTCCCGCATCTAAAATCCTTATCTCTTCGTTCATGTAAGAAACTGAAAAAGATCAAACTTTTGAGTCGTGAACTAGAGAATTTGTTCTTACGTGACATGCTTGACTTGGATGACGCCGTCATTGATACTCCCAATTTGCGTTCGTTCAAACTAATGAATATGGAAAAAGTCCCAAGCTGGACTCCAGTGGTTGGTTCAAGGCTAATGGTTGTTGAGATTGGATTGAAGAACGTTCCAACAACCAAAAGCTTGCTTGAGATGAGAACTTTTGCTGCAAATTTGGGCGAAAATGTCAAGTTGTCCTTTGACACAACTGAATCAAAGGTATGTACTAAATTATGTTGGTGTTTACTTGTATTTAAGTGCATATGAGTGATTGTGCTTCGCTATTTGCACATTCAGATTTTTCACATCCATAACTTTAATGCTTCTTTTATTGTTAATTGTTGCATCGTTGTATGTTGTTAAGTGCTCAGGTAGTTCGTACTTCCTTGTTTAGTATTCTTTCAACAATTTTTGAGTAGCCAGTTTCTCCAATCCAATTTCAGTTCATACCAGGATATGGATCTTTTATTCATGAATTGTTTACTTACTTTCGTCCGCAGACATTGCTAGTGAGAGGGGATTCGTCTGCCCTAAATTGGTCTGTTATACAGGTATTTAGCAATGTTATGACTTTTCATTCCTTCACTTTATTAGTATTTTCCTATCTTTACTGATCTCTTTCTCCCTTTTTTCCAGGAACTTATGAATTTTTTAGGTCCTATTGGACGAGCTGAAAGGCCATAAAACAAATTGCAGCAGGCATTATAAATGCTGTGATTACATGTATTGGTGCTATGCCTTGAAAAGCTTTGAGATCCTCGAATCAACTACAACTACAAAACACGGCGCCCATCAAATTAGCTTGGAGTTCCATTGGTACTTGCCTTATAAGGGTCGAAGTTTAGACTGCTCAATGTAGTTCTACCCATAGAAATCCATCTACAATCTAGAGTTTTATTGTTTCACAACAATGCAGTTTATAACTTAATTAATTTTTTCCTGATTTTTTTTTGCCATATTTTCTTATGCTAGTTTTGGATACGTGTGTTGCACGTGTATTCCCTGTTAATTTGTGTACACTTGTTAGCAAAATATACATTCTATATAACTGTGAAAAATAGAAGCTTAATTTGCAGAATAATTGGGGTGTTCAGTAATAAACCCTTTTGATTATATCTTTTAACTAAGTTAATTCATTTGTATAATCTGCACTTGAATAAATATTTATTATACTTTGAGGAGGCTACAAATTTACAATCTTAAGTGTAACAGACATAAATGTTCCAGAGCACTGCATAATTAAACACCTTTGTAGAAGCCCAAAGGCATCTAACCATCTATTTGTTAATTCTTAATTAATTAATTTTTTTTGTTATTCTTATTAAAAATTATATATTTACCTTAATGCACATAAATCTTATTAGAATAGTGTTTAATTTTAAGGCCTAAATCGCTTTTCTTTATTTATAAACAAAATTATTGTAAATCAACTTTTGAGTGACATTGTTCCCACTTTTAGTACATACATTGCATGTATATTCCATTTTTTTTTTTTAAAAAAATAATATTTATTTGCATATATATTTATAAAGACATCTTTGTATAATGACATCTCTTTAATATTAAAAAAAGAAGAAGAAGATAGTAAAATAGAGAAAGGCATTATGTACATGACCGAACCTGAATTAAATTTTTGCGTCTGTATGTCAAAAGCCAGTAAATTTAGAGTGTAAGATCCTTTAGTAATAGCAGACATTGTGATTTATCTGGCAACTTTTACTGACTTACATAATTTATTGGTTGTAATACATATATATACTTAATTTCAAGTTAAAAATTATCTTTTCTTGGTATTGTTTAAAAAATACTCAAATTTATTTGCTATAACTCTTCCCAACTCATGTGCATGAAAATCAATCGGATGATTATCATTCACTCTTTTTTTAATCCAATAAATTGGGATCTGACAAAATTTAAGTTTGTGTTGAAAAATCTAACATTGAAAGGTAAATCAACTCCAAACGAAGGCAACTTTATAAAATAACTCGTGTTAGCATCTGAGTTTTGATGTTTTGCATTTGCGGGAAATATACAAAAAGTAACAAAGAGTAAGGGAATATCATCACAGGCACAACAGGAAGGAAAAGGAAATCAAGCTGCAACAATCAAGGAACTACCAAGATATAAAAGGCAGAAAACTTCAGCCAAGAATCAAGGAATCACCAAAGACTTACAAGGAAAGAAGAAAACTTATTGCCAAGAATCAAGAGACTATCGAGACTTACAAGGAAAGAAGAGATCTAATGAAGCAATCCAGACAAAAGTCAAAAAGCCTGGAAGCAGCCAAGAAAGGAAGGAATCTCAAAGCTCTAGTATGTCAATTTTACAAAGACTGGGAGGAGCAGGATATAACGGCCTTATCCCAACATGGCCATATATTCTCTTCAAGCCTCATTCCGTAAAGTGTAGACATTTGATGAAAAGTTCTAGCCTTGATATTATCTTTTTACTCTTAGCAAAAAGATTTGTACAATTAGTGTGAACAAAAAAAAAGAGAGAGAAAAATTGAAACTAGCGAAAAAACAGGGAGTGTTTAGCAAAAGTCTGATCTGCGAATCAGAAGAAGTTCAAAATGCTATACCGACAATTCACTACTTGAGCTTTGAAAGGAACCCTTGTGACCCAAGGGGACTGGAACTCGGGGCTAGTGTATACATCTATTGAGCTAGAGCTATCAGATAGAACTCGGGGGTGTCGCAGGCCATACGTACAATCACGATTATAACAGAGCTGATGTACACATCTATCGAGCTAAAGCTGCCAGATAGAACCCGGGGGCGTCACAGGTCATGTATAAAATTTCTCAAGGCGTCATAGGCCATATAGTGAAATCTCTCAAGTTTCACCATATCTCAACCTTGCCACCTCAGCATGGTCAAGGGGTGGTACAAATGCAAAATGAGATGAATGCATGCCAATGCAACAAATCAAAGTATATAATAACAACATAATAAGATAACGGATACATAATAGCCATAGCATCAGAAAGGCAATGCCAAGTGTATCAACTAGTACCACAATACCATTAACATGTCTTATATCACCACACTCTTATTGATAGTCAAAATACTAATGAAATCGGACTTTGCGAGTACCAAAATATGCTCATGATTCCTCAAAGTATCCCAAATACCATCAATTTACCACAAAATTCCTCAAATGACATCACAAGTCATTTTATCACAATAACATTCAAAATATCTCAAATCTCAAGAATTACTTCTCAATTTACCAACAGAATCACAATTTACTCCAATTCAAATATAACCAATATCGCATTTTCACCAAAATTCTATCATATCAATCCATTTCTCTGGTAAGTGGAGGGAAGGAGTGGCGAAAAAGTTTAACTTTCTTTTGAATTTTTTTATTTTTTTAAAAAAGATTTTTTTTTGGGGGGGGGGGGGGGGGGGGGGGGAGAAGGGGGTAACTTTTTTCCTTATCTTTCTTAAAAAAATTGACGGTGGGTGTGGGCTGGTGAGGGATAGGGTGGAAGTGTGGGGGGTGGGTGAAAAAATTTTAACTTTTTTTTAAAAAAAAAAACTTTTAAAAAATTTGGTAGGGTGGGAGGTAGGGGTCTGGGGGGTAGGTGTAGGGTTTAAGTGGAGGGTCGGGGAGGTGAAAAATTTTAATCTTTTTTTTAATATTTATTTTTTTAAAAAGAAATTGGGTGGGGTGAGGATGGGTAAGTAGGGGGTGGGGTAGGGTGGGAGGTGAATTTTTTTATTTTTTTTCTTTAGAAAAACATTTAGGGAGGTGGGGTAGGGGGTCCGGTGGTGTAGGGTGGAAGTGAGGGCGGAGTGAAATTTTTTTAATTCTTTTTATTTTATTTTTTGAAAAATAATTCGGGGTTGGTGTAGGGTTGAGGTTGGGGGTGAAAATTTTAATTTTTTAATAATTTATTTCATTATTTTTAAAAAATGGTGGTAAGATGGGGGTAGGGGATGAGTGAAGGACGGGTAGGGTGGGAGATTTTTTTAATTAATTATTTCTAATTTAAAAATTAGGGGTGGTAGAGGTCTGACTGGGGGTGGGGATGGTGTGCGAATGGGTTGGGGATAGAGTATCGAAGTAAAAAAAATTAAAGTCCTTTTTGTATGAAAAGTAATTTTTTTAAACAATAATTATTTAGGGGTGGTAGGGATTGAGAATCACAATTTAGCTTTGATTTAATTTTTTTTTTTTTTTGACTTTAGGAGATTAAAATGGGGGAACCATGTTATCCAAACCATATTTGACCAATCCATGTTTACCTATATTTTATTTGGGCGGATTTTAATCCAATTCATTTTGACTCAATCCATCCAAATTCAACCATTTGCCGCCTTTACTTAAGAGTAAAATCTGGATTTTTGTTAGATATTTGAAAGATAATATCTAGATATTTTTTGTAGAACTATGTCTAAAAGCATCTCTACACAAGTATATATAGGGATGACCATTAGGCATTTTGTAACTAACCCAAAATCAAAATCAAAATAAAAAAGTCTTTTTCCATAACAAAGTTTTCATTCCCAAAATATTTCTTCCCCTTCTTGATTATATTTTTCTTCTATTACATTTCTTTACAGAGTCAACCTCGAGCTCGACTGCCTCACCCTTGGATAGGCTACGGAAACACTCAGATCTGATCCTAGACTGGTGAACAAAGAGATCTCCACTGAACCACTTGACCGTTCCCTTAGATCTCTGTCCATTCTCACATACAGAAACCCTAAAAACCCTTTGTGTGATACTTATTGGTGAAAATTCCAAAGGGAACACACAAAGGGTTTTAGGGTTTCTGTTTGTGAGAATGGACAGAGGGCTGAGGGAACCGTCAAGTAGTTCACTGACAATCTTTTTGTTCACCAGTCTGGTATTAGATATGAATGTTTCCGTAGCCTATCTGATGGTGAAGCCGACGAGGGACATTTGTGCTTTGGACTTGGGTCTTGTGACAATACATTGAAAGGGTTTGTCAATCTCAGATTTATGCTCTATCTTATTTCCTTGTAATTCCTTGAAGCACTTTTATCTTATTTATGTTGTAGAGTGTTACTGAATCTTGTAATTATATTTGCATTTTTTGTGTGTGTGATGAAGTAAAGTAATTCATCAATTAGCATAAAGATGATGCAAAGCAGAACATAAGTTACAAAATTTGGCTAGAATCGAATATAATTTCTAAACACAAGATAGGGAGCTAACGGATTTTATTTTATTATTATTTTCAAAGACAGAAGCATTAAAACTTCCTCTTATAAATAAGAGTATGAAACTTGTACAGCTTACGAGCCAAAGTCCCCTGCTTGAAGAGTTTATGTGTCACGAAATTCAGGATATCATCTCGTTTTTCCATGTATATTAGTTTATGAATTTTTTGAAACACAAGTGACAAACTTGTGTTTGAGCTAGAATTTTGTGGGTCCATCGATGATGACTTATTAAATGATACTAATTATTTTTGAAAGAAAAATGTAGTGTTTTTTGGAGTTTATGTGTCACGAAATTAGAATTTAAGGTTATCTCATTTATGCATATGCATTAGTCTATTAATTTCATGATATATGTGGCCGACTCTGTTGGAGCTTAAATTTTGTAGGTCCATTGATGACGACTTATTAAATGATTCTTAATATTTTCGAAGAGTAGATTTTTTTTGGGGGGGGGGGGGGGGGGTGGGGGGTGGGGGAGGGGGGAGGGGGGAAGATCAGGAATTTATGTATCACAAAATAGGATATTCATAATTATCTTGATTTTTTAGTCCATGAATTTTTGCAAAATACTAGTCCTGGCACGTGCATTGCATATGCGTCCCATGGTAAGTTAAATATCATTGATGTTGCGCTCTCTCTGTCTATTGCATTCTATTAAACCCATTTATCACGAGTTAATGAGTTATTATTGATGTTGTAGAACAATATTAATTTTATTTATGGAAACAACATTTTGTACAAGCTGTAAGTGGATAAATTAGAATCTCCATTTGAAGAGTAGCATGGGTCATTGTTGCTTCGATTATGTTTGCATAGGTAAGTTGGTGTCTTGTAATCCTGAAATTTGAAGCCATGTAATGTTGTTAGGATTGCAAATTTATAGTTAATTATGACTTTTCATGGACATATACATATATTTTATGAGGTTATCATACCTAAAACTTCCTTATAGACAATGTTCTTTGTGTATGTCTCGCTCTGTCATTTTGGTTATTGTGTTAGGACCAGGACTTTTGTTGTGGCCATAGATATCCCCTTAGATAGTGCAACATACAATTTACCATGTGAAGAAAACATGTTCAGGCAAATACAAACCAACGTTTGGAATAGTTTTTCCTTGCGCTTTATTTAATGTCATGGCAAAGCAAAGGTGTATTGGAAACTGCTTGCAAATGAATTTGAACGGATATCCCTCAGCTTCTGTTAGTGATAGTTGAATTCGTGGAATAAAGACATGCTTTGTTGCATAATGACCTCTTGATATTTCTGCATGGACGTCATTCTTGTCAAAGCCTCTACATATCATTCTTATGCCATTACATAAGCAATTTGAAGGGTCTAAATTCCTTAGCAGCAGCATGGATGCATTCTTCTTTAATTCTAATCTGCATTTTGAAAGATATGTTAAAAGTATAGTTGTATTGTCTTTTGTAACCGCATCTTCATGATTGTAATTGAAAATTGTATTTGCGAAATACCTATGCGGTGGGAGACCATTTAGCGTTGAAGTGTTTGGATATTCTTTGATAATAGTTGATAGTGTCATCTTCTGTAGTGTCAAAGCTATTAAATGTCTTGCTTTCACCTGGGAACATGAATATTAACTTATCATTTGGATTATCTACATGCTCATTTCTACTTGCTAAGGTAGCTCGTTGTGACATATTTTGCAGCAGTAGCATTATGTTGTAGGCGGGTAAATATCTCTTTGATTAAGCGTTCTTCTGGAATTCCATCAGTACAATGCTTGATAGTCAATTGTTGTGGAAGGGGGATTAAATTGTCTCTCATTGTTGGTTCTTCTCCGTTACCTAGCGAAGTAAGAACTCACTAAATGCTGGATTTGTTCTTGCTCTCATATTTCTAGTTAATTGGATCTTTTCCATCAAAGGCTAGAGATATGACTTCACCAAAATTGCATCAACAGTTTCTGCTTTTGTAGATTTTTGAACTACTTGTAACGCCTGACGAAAATCTCCTCCAAATACCATGACTTTCCCACCAAATGGTTTATCAGTGTCCATTGTGTCTCTAAATCTCCTATCGACTCTTTCTCTTGTTTGTCGCTTGGACATTGACGCTTCATCCCATATAATCACTTTTACTTTTCTAATTAATTTGGCATCACCACTTTGTTTGGACATATTTGTCAAAGTTGACTCATTTGTTTGCAAGGTATGTTAAACCTCGAGTGAGTTGAGCATCCTCGAGGTAACATTGGCAAGTAATGCACGGTATAAGTATGTTTTCCCAGTAACCCCGGGTCCATTGACAAAGAATATTCCACCTTTTCTAGAACCGTTTTTTTGGATAACATTTGAAAAAGCCTATTCTTGTTCGGGATTTAATTTTGATTGTGCTTCAAAATCTTCCATAGGTATTCCCACAGACATTTCTTCGTCAATTTCACTATATTTTGACGGCCCAACTTCAAGGAAGTGTTGATCATCTTGGCGAGGGAGGTCATATATGGCTATGCTCTTGCCCATACTTCCCAAGCAGTTATTAATACTCAACATAAACGGTACATTTATCATGACCCTTATATATATACTTGTAAAGATATTTTATTGCTTTTATTTCTGAGCAGACCTCAATATTTGTGTGACAATTGTATCTTGTAAGCAAATATGGGCTATAAGGTACCACCCACTAATTATTCATCTTCATTCCAGGAGCAGTCTCTATTGTACCATCTCTTCTTCTTTTGTAAATAAGATATCAATCCTTTGCTTGAATTGATTTGCTGTTGTAAGGTCGTGGATAATGATATTTGCGTTGCCCAGTTGGATGCATAGGTTTCTTGGATGGTGGTTCCCACATGTAGCATGCATCATATGCTTGAGTACTAACTCATGCAAGAGGGGATATTGACATTTATTTGGAATCTCTGCAGTGATAAACTTATCATACTGATAATGGTAAGTTGTAAGCAATAGCTCTGACATAGATAAATATGGTTGGAGATATATGTCAAAAGTAGTGTATTTGTTTATACGCATCGAACGTAATATTTGTGTAGCATATGAATAGTGTTTTTTTGTATGTACCTCCAGTTTCAGGCTCTTTGCATAATAATGCTCTAAATAGCCAATTAACTTTTGGTTGTTTCTTCAAACGTGGTTGTTCACCTTTTAGATCTCCTGTTATGAGGCTTGCTGCTATATATTTTTCGACCATCTGCAATGTGCCACACAAATTATATTTTCTCTATAATCGGAACAATATTTTAACCATGAAGAGAAACCATATAATACTTTTGTATGCATGTACGCAAATGTGTTAAACCTCCAGGAAGCACACATGTATGTTGGATTTTACAGGATTTTGTAAGTTCTTACCTGTGTGACTTACATTATTTATTTTCTGGTTGTCATGATGATCACCTTTACCGGGAGAAGCAATGTTTTTCTCTTTATGACCTATTAGATTGGATATAGCAAGACAAAAGGTTGCATTGGTTATTAGAGTAAGTAGAATGAGTATTATATTTAGTACGTCAATGGTAAGTGTATTTATAAACATCAATATTATTTAGTAAAATTTCGAGATAATTCACTGTAGCAGCGGTTCTTAAAGAGAGACGAAGCTGCATTGCTCAACACTGGAATATGTTCAGGGATTGTCTGAGATTTTACATGTATATTGTGTTGTTGTTTTGATATGGAGTTCTGCTTTATGTGTAGAAGCAATGGATTTGCCTTTATCACCTGTCAAATTATGTGAGCACAAGTTTAAGGTTTAATTTGGGACATGATGAGTAGACAACATATTATATATACCTCGATATTAGCTGTGTGTCATTTTTTGATTTTCTGGAGTAAAATTTAAGATTGTTGGTGCAATACTTGTCTTTTCTTGTCCCAAAGCATGTATGCACAAGAGGGTTGTTGACCTGTATGGATAATATATTGAATGTTTAAGGAATCAGTAAATCAAAGCATTCATGTATAAGAAAGTAAGTTAATAATGAAAGCCATGATTGGTGAAGTTGATTGCTGAGAATAGTAACTTATAAATATTAATATTAGTAATAAGATCATAAATATTGCTAATTAAACTATTAATTCTTTTCCACTTTGATTTTATGTTTCATTGGTAGTGTCGCAACAATCTCTTCTGCAACCTTCCTGCTTGTCCTTCTTCTTTTTAGATGAATTCTCAGGGTGTTTTTGAACATAATGTATCCCCACAACTTTCTTATTCATGTTATTATTTACAGTGCCATCTTTTTCTTTTCAGATCCTTTTGCTTCTCTGTCTTATTATCTTGAATCTGACTTTCAACTTTAGTGGATTTTTGGCCTACATCAGCTATGTCCGCAGCTATCACTTGCATTTTTTTACTAATCTGATGTTGTTGCATGCTCTTATCTTTAATTTTGTTTTTTTTGGGCCTCTTACTCCTTAATTTTGTAATCGAGGTTTTAACCTTGCTTTCATTTGCGGCCAATTTCTTTTCAACCTCATGTATCTCCACAGCTATCAAATTCATGTTTGACTCAACCTTTGCAAAGTTCCGATCAATCTTCACAAGGATACTGAATTCTTTCCCCTTACTTAATACCAACTGCGATAGTATAGAGATTCTTCTTTTTGTGGAATCAAACAACCTTATATATTAGTATTTCAATAAACATAAGGTAACGTTATTCATATTAGGTGATGTTTTATTTAATAAGTGTTTTACCTTTTTAGATGTATATAGACTGAACATACTCTTTCACGTTGCAACCCAAAAAGTACTGTGCTGCATCAAACAATATAGTACTTAGATTTTGTTTCTCAAAAGTGACCTCAATCTTTAATCGATATCTAAAGCACATTTCAGCATTTAATCAGTAATTCTTAAATTGTTTGCTACCTATAAGTAAAACATATTCGATGATTTTATCATTAACTCTTTATTTCTTTAATCTAGTACATAATATTTTGAGATTTGCGTACGTTACCTCTCCTCATAACCAATATGTTCACTCCTACAGTAGGCATAAGCTGCAGTATTCTTTATAACATTTACTCGCCTAGAGCATTTCTTGCAAGCGTAATGCCATGGTTCATTGTTATTGTCAATGGCAGTAAATTGAACTTATAGTACATATCCTATATGTAAATTGCCACAATCAATTTGATATGTTTTAACAATATAAATTGAGTACTCATTGGCATTTATACTATGCGAAGGAAGGTACCTCCATCATGTTAAGTGATCCATTCAAAATATCAGTAATTTTTACTTGGCGGGCTGTTTGCATTAGTTTGCTTGGCTTTAAAGTGTTGGGATGTGGAGCCTGATTAATATGTAAATGTACTTTATATTAATAAAATAACACTGTCGAAGGTCATGTACTAAAATTTCTCAAGGCATCGCAGGCCATATACTGAAATCTCTCAAGTTTCACCATTTCTTAACCTTACCACCTCAGTATGGTCAAGGGGTGGTACAAATGTGAAATGAGATTAATGCATGCCAATGCGACAAATCAAAGTATATAACAGCAATATAATAAGATAACGGATACATAATGGCCATAGCATCAGAATGGCAATACCAAGTGTATCAACTAGTACTGCAATACCATTAACATGTCTCATATCACCACACTCTCATTGATAGTCAAAATACTAATGAAATCGGACTCTGCAAGTACCAAAATATGCTCATGATTCCTGAAAGTATCCCAAATACCATCAATTTACCACAAAATTCCTCAAATGACATCAAAAGTCTCATTTTATCACAATAACATCCAAAATATCTCAAATCTCAAGACTTACATCTCAATTTACCAACAGAATCACAATTTACTCCAATTCCAATATAACCGATATCGCATTTTCACCAAAATTCTATCATATCAATGTGGTTACTCGTGAAACACCTTAAGTCTTATAATTATCACATAATATATTCAATATCTCAAATCCAATCCCTAAAAGGTTAGGCCAACCTACCTCGATGCCGAAATCGCACTCGAACCAAGCTTTTGATCAACCGAAACCTTGAAAGGAGCTCCAAATCAACCAACGACTATCAAGAATAGATTATACGCATTGAGAGATTAATTTTGATGCCTATTGTAACGACCTAGCCCAACACTGTGAAGTATTGTCTGCTCTTGGGCCTAACCCATCACAGATTTGTCCTTTTGGGATCACCCCAAAATGCGCCTCACAGTATATAGACCAGTCCTTACTGATATACTCAGCAATTCTCTTTTGTTTTGCCCGATGTGGGACTTCTCATCTCAAGATGTGTTGTTACATACACCCCCTCTATGGACTCAGTGTCCTCACTGAGGTTTGCCCCGCCGCATGAGATTCACTTAGACTCAGCACTGAAGTTTGCCATGCATCATCGGGATTCGCCTAAACTCAGTTGAACTCTGACCCACATCGACAAGAGTGACTCTTGATACCACCTGTAACGACCTGATCGAACACTGTGAAGTATGTCCGCTCTTGGGCCTAGCCCATCATGAATTTGTCTCATTGGGCTCACCCCAAAAGGCGCCTCACAGTATATAGACCAATCATTACTTATATACACATCTCTCTTGTGTTTTTGCCGATGTGGGACTTCTCATCTCAAGGTGGGTTGTTACACTCGTATTGGCACGAATCAGACTTAGGGGCAAAATGGTAAAAATTAGGAAAAAAATCGAAGTTCTTGAATCTGAAAATTAACTAGAAATTATGATTCTACGCGAGAAAAAGAGTTCGTCGGTGAAAATCTCACTCAAATTGAAGGAAAAATCAACATTAAAGTTTCCAATTCATAGACGAGAAAAACCAATTTTAAATATCCAAAATCATGAATTTCAAGACAAAATCAAGATAAAAGTAGTGGACATTAATCAATTTGATGTGAGAAATACTTACCAAAACGTTTACCCAAAATCTCTTGTCAAAAATTGCCCAACAAAGTTTGAAAATGTTGAAAATGGATAAAAATGGACTTTTTACATTTGAAAACTGACTTGAGCAAATATACTCTCTGTGAATGCATAGAGGCATCCGCAAACACGGAGACTAGGAACGTGCAGACCTCAGCGAATGCGGGGATGGGGCTCGTGAACGCGGAGTGAACCAGTATGCGCTCTGCGAATATGGAGGTCAAATTACATAGACCTCCGCAAATGGGGTTTCCTATGCCGCGAACGCGGAATGCAATAGGTGGTTGCACCATATCAGAATTTTCAACCGTAATTTCCAACTTGGAATAGACCCCAGCGTCCATTCGGAAATCAAATCACACAAACCAGACATGTAGCCCTACCAGAAATGGAACCCAAACTCAAAAAAATTATTATAATTCGATTCCGAGGTATCCTCGACATAGTTACCGGCAAAACTCGTTAAAGCTAGTTTGAAACTCAAAATACCAAAACTGCCCTTGGAAACTTCAAAAATTACAACGAGACCATTTCTAGCGTTTGTTTCACCATCCAAAACTACTGGATTTTGATTCGAGCTTCTGAACTCTGAATGTTGACCAAAGTCAAACTTTGGCTTCGGAAACAACTGAAAATTCAACTTTGGGTCCAAAATCTCTATTTAAACTCCAAATTCAGTTCCATAACTTTTCCTACATCAAATTTGATATTCCAGTGCTAATGAAAATCTCACTCAAATTGAAGGAAAAATCAACATTAAAGTTTCCAATTCATGGACGAGAAAACCCAATTTTAAATATCCAAAATCATGAATTTCAAGATAAAATCAAGATAAAAGTAGTGGATATTAATCAATTTGATGTTAGAAACACTTACCAAAACGTTTTTCCCAAAATATCTCGTCAAAAATTGCCCAACAAAGTTTGAAAATGTTGAAAATGGAGTTTTTACATTTGAAAACTGACTCGGGCAAATATACTCTCCGTGAATGCGGAGAGGCATCCGCAAACACGGAGACTAGGAACGTGCAAACCTCGGCGAATGCGGGGATGGGGCCCATGAACGCGGAGGGAACAGTATGTGCTCCGCGAATATGGAGGTCAAATTACATAGACCTCCGCAAGCGCGGTCTCCTATGCCGCGAACGCAGAGTGCAATAGGTGGCTGCACCATATCAGAATTTTCAACTGCAAGTTCCAGCTCGGAATGGACCCCCGACGTCCATTCGGAAATCAAATCACACAAACCAGACATGTAGCCCTACCAGAAATGGCGATCCCGACTCAATAAAATTATTAGAATTCGATTATGAGGTCTCCTCGGCATAGTTACCGGCAAAACTCGTTAAAGCTAGTTTGAAATTCAAAATACTAAAACTGCCCTCGAAAACTTTTAAAAATTACAACGAGACCATTTCTAGCATTAGTTTCACCATCCAAAACTACTGGAACTGACAAAATTTTGATTCGAGTTTCTGAACTCCGAATGTTGAACAAGGTCAAACTTTGGCTCCGGAAACAACTGAAAATGCAACTTTGGGTCCAAAATATCTGTTTCAACTCCAAATGCAGTTCCATAACTTTTCCTACACCAAATTCGACGTTCCAGTGCTAATGAAATTGATGTCCGATCTAACACCCGAAACTTATAATGGTACAAAAACTCACTTTTTCAACAACTTAAGCTTCAAAAAATGTCAAAACTCGTATTTTCCACTTTTAAATCACAAGATCTCAGTTCCAACAACGTAGATAGTTCAAAATAGATCCAAAGTAACTTATGAAAAAGCAAAATAGTAATTTCACAGATAAGCTAAAAAATTGACCAGCAAGGTCATTACATCATGGTTCTCATGAACCCATTTGTATTCCATATCACGAAGGATATAAGCCTATTTATAGTGATTTAACCCTTTAAATTTCATAACTTATCATAGTCTTTTCATTTTTCAGTCATCCCTTCAAATTTCATGATAAAATCTTCATGACATCAAATGTTTGTTTCAATTCATTGAATAATTATGTCTAGCCGTTACTTCTCAAAAAATCAATGTTACGTTAATTCTAGGAAGAAATGACTTAATTTGTGGTAAAGTAATTTTACCAATTAAAATGTCATTATAGCTACTATATATTATTTGCCATTTAATAGAATTCCAATTTAATGTGTTAACCTAACATCTTGTGCATTAAATTGGTCAAATAATAGTGATCACAGACTAATCTGGTTTTCAACTTTTGAAGTGTAAATAAACCGTTGGACTATTGTGCATTAAAATTCAATTCTTTAATCTAAAATTTAATTACATTTTTATTTGTTGTAAGGGCTAAATAGTAATCCAACTTTGAAGATGATATGATATGATTTAGTTCAATGGATTACTCAAATTTGCTAAATGGGTAAATATGGTTTGATCTATGCCGCGCCCCATTTTTTCTCGCGAAAAGACGGGAACCTGGACGACGTCATGGCAACGACTCTTTTGGGATTTAAAATGTTGAAGAGTCGACACCTAATGGATTAAGGTGCATTAGGACACCGTTCTAAGTTTAAATCTAAGTCTAAGGTAAAAATTAACCAGAGAACGGGTAAGGGTTCAAATTACCTCGAAGGGAAGGTGTTAAGCACCCTTCAAGGTCCGCAAATGTGGGTCCCGACCGTATCTCGTATTTATGTGGGGGTTACAAATAAAGTTCTCTTATTTATCGTTATTCTAATTAATTCTAAGTCATCAGATAAAATAAGAACTAAATGAACAAGTTAAACAAATAAATAACTATCTACCCCAAGCATTTAGGAAATACATTAAAAGAAATATTAAAGACTAAGCGATTTTTTTTTACTCGGATCAGTTACTCGACTTTATTTTCGGATTTTAGCTTCACTTGGCTTATTAAAGCCTAAAGATAAAACCAAGGTTTGTCCTATTAAGCTCAAGTTTATTCACCATATCCAAGGGTCCTATTTACCCCTACCCCTCCCAAGTTGATTTTTTTTTAACCTAAGAGCGTGCTAAACGAAATAAGAAACTCTAACGCATCCTAAAGTGCCTAACGTCCCTTCCTATGGTCCAAGAGGCATTGGACTGCTATTTTGGTAAGGTTCTAGACTGAAATAGAATTTAGGTTTCCTATAGGACCACGCGTCAACACAAAAGCAAACAAGATAAGTATTTAGCACGTAGGATTTCATGTAAGCCTCCAAAACACACATATAAGTAAGTAGTACGGAATATGCGGCATGCTAGGTATATGCAAAACAATATCCAACCATCTTAAAACTTGTAACCATATTTTAGTTCTAAGATTAGACTTTATGGGCATATGCTCTAAGATTTATTGGAAGACAACTATATTATATTAAGAGTTGAGAAAACCCTACATGCATGGCTCCTTGACATATGAAAATTTTAAAAGAAAACGATTTTATTTCCTATGGGCATGATTTTCTAACATAATAAAATCAAAAGAAAACAATTTTATATCCTATAGGCATGATTTTCTAACATAGGAGAATTTTAAAAGAAAAACAATTTTATTTCCTATAGGCATGGTTTTCTAACATAGGAAAATCAAAAGGAAACAAATTTATATCCTACAGGCATGATTTCTAATATGGGGGAATTTAAAGGAAAATAATTTTATTTCCTATAGGCATGGTTTTCTAACATAGGAAAATTTTAAAAGAAAACAACTTTAATTCCTATAGGCGTGATTTTCTAACATTTGAAAATTAAAAGGAAACAATTTTATATCATATAGGCATGATTTTTTAACATAGGGGAATTTTAAAAGAAAACAACTTTAATTCCTATAGGCATGATTGTCTAACATAGGAAATTTTTTTAAAAGAAAACAATTTTAATTCTTATAGGCATGATTTTCTAAAAGACAAATAGCTTTCATTATCTAAAGTCCTATTGACATGTTTATCTAGAAAATATATATGAACCTAAAGCATACTTTCTGAACCAATATAATATTAAAAATAAGAACATCAATCAAACAATTAACATACACTTGTTGGCATGCTTGAGACAAAATAAAGATGAGTAAAAAAAATCTGTAAGCTCGCATTCTCACGTATTAAAAAAATTTAAACACCTAGAAACGGCCTCTAAAGCGTATCATGCGTGATTTAGACAAAGCTCACGTTTTTAGACTAACTAAGCATTACTTGTTTTATTTCATTTTACCCTAGTTTAAGATTTTGCCTATGCGAGCAACTCTCAACACAAATTAGTTGGCAAAATAAAAAAAAAAACAAATAGAAACTACTTCCCGTCCCCCCTTTCCCCAGATTTTTTTATATTGGTTACATCTTTGAGTCTTGGAAAAACAAAAAATACAACAAAGTAAAAGTAAAGCAAATTTTCGAGGCTTCGAACTCATCCCAACCTAAGGCGACTCTCCCATCATAAAAAAGAGACCTGTAAACAAGAGATGCTACCACAAATACAACAAGAAGATACAGATTAGCATAAATTTTGTAATATCAAACAACAACATACCTAGTGAAATCCCACAAGTGGGGTCTGGGGAAAATCTGGTAATATCATAAGATTAAAAAAATACCAAAGAGAAGAATTAAAACACATATGAATGGAGAAAAGAAAAGGTAAAAAAAACTGACTTGGGTACCTTGGGGTATTGATTCGATAAACAGACGATGATTGATTTTGAACCACATTAAGGGATATGTCCAAGAGAGAAAAGGATCTTGATGATTTTCTGTTGATAGCATTTTCAGAACTTAATGATTCATGTATAGAATGTCTTTCATACCAAGAGGTGTGTTTAAAAATTGTGAAGTAAAGTCCTATTTATACAGGACACACATGACAGTTAGTAAGGTAAATAAATCAAGGAGCCAATCAATTGCTAATCTCTTCCTTAATTGACAATGGTAGATCCGGATCAAATAAGGTAGAGGAATAAATTATATACTCCATTTGCCATATATACCTGAGTGCAGATTCTGTTCAAAGCTAAAAATAGAGAAAAACTAATCAATTGTGAAACTTACCATATGCAATCTATGCCACAGTCTCAAATAAATCTCTAATTACTATAATTACCTCCTTGCCAATACTTCATCCAGTAAATCAATGGTGTAATTAAGCAAATTAAACAAGTCTCAGAATCAAATTAAAGGAGTAAAATATGTTATGGTTGTATAGCAGAATCATTCAGAAACTAACGGACAAATTAAACACAAGTTCAAAAGAGGCTACCACACAAATCCTTTTGATACCCAAAAATAAGAAATGGTCGAGAATTCAAAGGGGGGAAACTCGGAAGCAAATAACATTCCCACACTGAAATCACTGGTGTTATAGATAAGTAAAAAAATGAGTTAAGTATGTGAACCATAGATAAACTCTAACCCGATAATTTTGACCACGGAATCATCACTATCACTGGCCGGAGTTTTGCTATTCCAGTGAGTTTCCACCGGAGTTTGGTAGTGCTAGGCAGAGGCGGGAGAGCAAAAAGAGGGGGGTTGGGTCATTTGCGTAGCAGTGAAGGGGCTCCTGAACGAGGGTCGATGGGAGTGTACGGGAGAGATGAGAAAAGAAAGAGGGAAAGCGGGAGGTCGGGAAAGAGGTCCGACGGGCCTGGGGAAAGGGTGGAGGGAGTGGCGCCGCTCGGCTTTCGCCGACAAAAATGGAACGACGGGGGCGGGGTGTGTGCGGCGACTGGGGTGGTTTGGTGGCTATGCATGTTGATCGGCGGAGGAGCGACGGGTTTGGGTTGATTTTTGGTGTCGTTGGCGGTTCTTTTTCAGGCGTGTGGGTGAAAATGGAGATGGGGGTTGCGCCGGAGAGAGGAGTTTTAGTGCTGGAGTGGTTGTTTTGTGGTGAGGTAGAGGCGGCTGTGTGATGGTTGACGGAAGTGGGGAGATGGAGGAAAGAGGGAGAAATGGCATGGAGGAGGGGGCGTCGACTAGATGGTGTAGAGGAGAGGGGCCGCCGGTGAGTGGGGTGCGGCGGTAGGTTTGAGAGAGAGAAAGGAGAAGCGGCAGACATGGCTGCTTCCTTTGGTGAAGAGGGGGAAAATGAAGGAGAATTAGGGTTTGGGGGTTATTATTGAAAAGAAAATGCAATTCAATCTACACCGTTAGATTAGATAGGATGGACGACTGTGATTAAAATTTTATGGGTATGGGTCGGATCCGGGTTAAAATGGGTAATTCGGATTTAAAAATTGTCCTAAATTGTAGGAGTTTAAAATTGAGCCACAAATTGACTCAATTTAGGCTAGAAATGGTACGAAATTAGCTAAAATTGAAATAAATTTAAGGAAATCGACTAAAATTAAAATGAATTCGCAAGGATTTGATTAGAATTGAAATGAGTTTGATTAAAGATGGCTGCGAATTGAACAAATTGGGATAAAATCTAAACAATAAATATAATACACACTTAAAAATATATAACACTTTGAACAGTAATCCTTGTGTAACAAAAAGTACGTAATACATGCTAAAATCTTTGTAAAAATGCTAAATGCATTAAAATCGTCATTTTGAATAAAACGATTTAAAAGATGTCACTAATATGGTACAATGAGTGTATTACTAATACTAATAAAAAATAGTGAAAGTAGTAATAATAATAATAATAAAAGATATGAATAATAAAATTAAAATATTACTATCACTTTTATTCAGTAGATAGTAATAATAAAAAAATGATAATATAAAGAACACACTTCGGAATTAAAATATTAAATGCGTAATTATTGGGTAAATTGAAAATAAACTCATTTATTTTGAAAAGTTTTAAAAATACCTATTTAATCAAATGGCAATGTAAAAATATGTTATGGGTCGGTCAAAATTGGGTGTCAACAATCTATATTAAGAGTTCATACAAATGTGGTCAAAATAAATAAAACATGGGTATCCATATAACTCATAGATCCTCATTCATAATAAAAAATTCTTAATTGCACTAAAAATGTACTTATTTAATTTAAAAGAAGAACATTATGGGGGTGAAGGTGCAGGCAAGGGTTGCTGGTGGGGAGGAATGGTTTTTTTAAAACAAATTTTGAAATATTATGAGTGGGGATTGGGGTGAAAAAAATTTAAGGATTTTTTTTTAAAAAAAATTATTTTTCTTAAAGAAAAATTGGGGGGGGGGGGGGGGGTCTTGTGGGGTAAGGGCGGAAGTGGAGGGAAGGAGTGGCGAAAAAGTTTAATTTTCTTTTGAATTTTTTATTTTTTTAAAAAAAAAAATTTTTTGGGAGGGGGAGGGGGGGGGGGGGTTGAGATTTTTTTAACTTTTTTCTTTATCTTTCTTTAAAAAATTGACGGTGGGTGTGGGCTGGTGGGGATAGGGGGGAGGGGTGAAAAAATTTTAACTTTTTTCGTTTTAAAAAAAAAATTTTTTTAAAAAATTTGGTAGGGTTGGAGGTAGGGGTCCGGAGGGTGGATGTAAGGGTTAAGTGGAGGGTAGGGGAGGTGAAAAATTTGAATCTTTTTTTGAATTTTTATTTTTTAAAAAAGAAATTGGGTGGGGTGAGGGTGGGGAAGTAGGGGGTGGGGTAGGGTGGAAGTCAGGTGGGAGGCAAATTTTTTTAATTTTCTCTAGAAAAACATTTAGGGAGGTGGGCCGGGGTAGGGGGTTCGGTGGTGTAGGGTAGAAGTGGGGGCGGAGTGATTTTCTTTTAATTCTTTTATTTTATTATTTTGAAAAATAAATCTGGTTTGGAGGTGAAAATTTTAATTTTTTAATAATTTATTTCATTATTTTTAAAAATGGTGGTAGGATGGGGGTAGGGGATGAGTGAAGGACGGGTAGGGTGGGAGATTTTTTTTTTCCGGATATTTTCTAATTTAAAAATTAGGGGTGGTAGAGGTGTGATTGGGGGTGGCGATGGTGTGGGAATGGATAGGGGATAGTGTATTGAAGAAAAAAAATTAAAGTTCTATTTGTATGAAAAATAATTTTTTTTTGAAAAAATAATTATTTAGGGGTGGTAGGGATTGAGAATCACAATTTAGCTTTTGATTTAATTTTTTTTTTTTTTGACTTTAGGAGAATAAAATGGGTTAGAACCATTTTATCCAAACCATATTTGACCGATCCATGTTTACCTATATTTTATTTGGGCGGATTGTAATCCAATTCATTTTGACTCAATCCATCCAAATTCAACCATTTGCCACCTCTACTTAAGAGTAAAATCTAGATATTTGAAAGATAATATCTAGATATTTCTTATAGAATTATGTGAAATAATATCTAAAAGCATCTCTACACAAATATATATAGGGATGACCATTAGGCATTTGTAACTAAACCAAAATCAAAATCAAAATAAAAAAGTCTTTTTCCATAACAAAGTTTTCATTCCCAAAATATTCCTTCCACTTCTTGATTATACTTTTCTTCTATTACATTTCTTTACAGAGTCAACCTCGACTGCCTCACCCTTAGATAGGTTACAGAAACACTCAGATCTGATTCTAGAATGGTGAACGAAGAGATCTTCACTGAACCACTTGACCGTTCCCTTAGTCCTCTGTCCATTCTCACATACAGAAACCCTAAAAACCCTTTATGTGATATCTATTGGTGAAAATTCCATAGGGAACACACAAAGGGTTTTAGGGTTTCTGTTTGTGAGAATGGACAGAAGGCTGAGGGAACCGTCAAGTAGTTCAGTGACGATCTTTTTGTTCACCATTCTGGTATTAGATCTGAGTGTTTCCGTAGCCTATCTGATGGTGAGGCCGACGAGGGACATTTGTGCTTTGGACTTGGGACTTGGGACAATACACTGAAAAGGTTTGTCAATCTCAAATCTCGCTATGGTGATACAAAAGATCGTGAAGAAAAAATTTCACAATAAAATGCTATCTCAGATTTATGCTCTATCTTATCTCCTTATAATTTCTTGAAGCACTTTTATCTTATTTATGCTGTAGAGTGTTACTGAATCTTGCAAATATATTCATTCTTCTTCTTTGCATTTTGTGTGTGTGAGATGAAGTAAAGTAATTCATCAATTAACATAAAGATGATGCGAGAACATAAGTTACAAAATTTGGCTAGAATCGAATATAATTTAAAAACACAAGATAACTTGTACATGGAAGCATTTTATTTTATTTTATTATTATTTTGTTATTTTTTTCAAAGACATGGAAGCATTAAAACTTCCTCTAATAAATAAGATTATGAAACGTGTACATCTTGTGAGCTAAAGTCCCCTGCTTCAGGATATCATCTTGTTTGTCCATGTATATTTTGAAACACAAGTGACAAACTTGAGTTTGAGCTAAAATTTTGTGGGTCCATCGGTGATGACTTATTAAATGATACTAATTATTTTTGAAATGCAGATGTAGCATTTTTTGGAGTTTATGTGTAACGAAATTAGAATTTAAGGTTATCTCATTTATGCATATGCATCAGTTTATTAAATTCATGATATGTGTGATCGACTCTGTTAGAGGTCAAATTTTGTAGGTCCGTTGATGACAACTTATTTAAATGATGATTAATATTTTCGAAGGGTATATATTTTTCTTTGGGGGGGGGGGGGGGGGGAGATCAACAATTTATGTGTCACAAAATAGGAAATTCAAAATTATCTTGATTTTTTAGTCCATGAATTTTTGGAAATACTAGTCCTGGGCACGTGCGTTGCACATGTGTCCCATGGTAAGTTAAATATCATTGTTGTTGCGCTCTCTCTCTGTCTATTGCATTCTATTAAACCCCCTTGTCACGAGTTAATGAGTTATTATTGATGTTGTAGAACAATATTGATTTTATTTATGGAAACAACATTTTGTACAAGCTGTAAGTGGATAAATTAGAATCTCCATTTGAAGAGTAGCGTGAGTCATTAGCGTCGATTATGTTTGCATAGGTAAGTTGGTGTGTTGTAATCCTGAAATTTGAAGCCATGTAATGTTGTTAGGACGGCAAATTTATAGTTAATTATGTCTTTTCGTGGACATATATATATTATATGAGGTTATCATACGTTAAACTTCCTTATAGACGATGTTCTTTGTGTATGTCCCGCTTTGTCATTTTGGTTGTTGTGTTAGGACCAGGACTTTTGTTGTGGCCATAGATATCCCCTTAGATAGTGCAACGTACAGTTTACCATGTGAAGAAAACATGTTCAGGCAAATACAAACCAACATTTGGAATAGTTTTCCCTTGCGCTTTATTTATTGTCATGGCAAAGCAAAGGTGTATTGGAAACTGTTTGCAAATGAATTTGAACGGATATCATTTTCAGTTAGCGACAGTTGAATTCGTGGAATAAAGACATGCTTTGTTGCATAATGACCACTTGATATTTCTGCATGGACGACATTCTTATCAAAGCCTCTACATATCATTCTTGTGCCATTACATAAACCATTTGAAGGGTCTAAATTCCTTAGCAGCATCATGGATGTATTCTTCTTTAATTCTAATCTGCATTTTAAAAGATATGTTAAAAGTATAGTTGTATTGTCTTTTGGAACCGCATCTTCATGATTGTAATTGAATATTGTATTTTACGAAATACCTACACGGTGGGAACCATTTAGCATTGAAGTGTTTGGATATTCTTTGATAATAGTTGTTAGTGTGATCTTCTGCAGTGTCAAAGCTATTAAATGTCTTGCTTTCTCCTAGGAACATGGCTATTAACTTATCGTTTGGATTATCCACATGCTCATTTCTACTTGCTAAGGTAGCTCGTTTAGTGACATATTTTGCAGCAATAGCATTATCTTGTAGGCTGGTAAATATCTCTTTGATTAAGCATTCTTCTGGAATTCCATCAATACAATGCTTGATAGTCAATTGTTGTGGAAGGAGGATTAAATTGTCTCGTGTTGTTGGTTCTCCGTTACCTAGCGAAGTAAGAACTCACTAAATGTTGGATGTGTTCTTGCTCTCATATTCTAGTTAATTGGATCTTTTCCATCAAAGGCCAGGGATATGACTTCACCAAACTTGCATCAACAGTTTCTGCTCTTGTAGATTTTTGAACTACTTGTAACACATCTCCTCCAAATACCATGACTTTCCCACCAAATGGTTTATCGGTGTCCATTATGTCTCCAATGCTTCTGTCGATTGTGTCTCTTGTTTGTCGCTTGGCCATTGGCGCGTCATCTACAAAGAATATGAACCGATTTTTTGGATAATTTTTTAAAAAGCCTGTTCTTGTTCACGATTTAATTTTGATTGTGCTTTAAAATCTTCCGTAGGTGTTCCCACAGACATTTTTTCATTAATTTCTCTACATTTTGACGGCCCAACTTCAAGGAAGTGTTGATCATCTTGGCGAGGGAGGTCATATATGGCTATGCTCTTGCCAATACTTCCCAAACAGTTATTAATACTCAACATAAACGACACATTTATCATGACCCTTATATATATATACTTGTAAAGTTATTTTATTGCTTTTATTCCTGAGCAGACCTCAATATTTGTGTGACAATTGTATATTGTAAGCAAATACGGGCTATAAGGTACCACCCACTAATTATTTATCTTCATTCCACAAACAGTCTCTATTGTACCATCCTTCTTCTTTTGTAAATAGGATATCCATTCTTTGATTGAATTGATTTGTTGTTGTAAGGTCGTGGACAATGATATTTGCATTGTACAGTTTGCATGCACAGGTTTGTTGGACGGTGGTTCCCACATGGACCATGCATCATATGCTTGAGTACTAACTCATGCAAGAGGGGATATTGATATTTATTTGGAATCTCTATAGGGATAAACTTATCGTACCGATTTGCTGATTTAATCTTGTGGCATTCTTTTAATATAAGCGGGAGATGTATGTGTGATAGTCCTCATTTTTAGAATTCTACCACAAATACATGAGCTGCTACACTCCCAAATATTTCTTTCTTGAAAATTTGGTCTTTTAGATCTTGCAACTTAGCTCGGAATATTCTTGTCACCAAGTCTGGTCTTTCTTGAGGAGTTTGATCGATGTGCAGTTTTCGTTGATCTTAACCCAATCAGGATTACACATCATTGTCATGAACAGATCGGGTCTTCCGAAATGTTTAACCAAAGTCATTGCATCCATATACTTTCTTCGCATATCTCGTGGGCCCCAAATAAAAGATGATGGAAGTAGTGTTCTGTGACCAATTCTGTCTCTACCTTGATAAACCTCTTTTCTAAAATTTAGTTGTTCATTTCTGAAATATTCAAGCCTTGTTGTTTCCAGTTTTATGTACATGTCAACGACGAGTTGTTGCAGAGGTCTTCCGCATAGAAGTAATACAGACCTCTCTGCTTCTCGTACCTGTAACTTATAACAATAGTACTCTCTACAAGAAACAACTCCTTTTGTCTCACGGCGGACACCTAGAGGTGTTACAAATCATAATAAAATAATTTAAATTATGTGGTAGTTACAATATTGACATATATGGAGATTATACTATATGAAATTTCTGTAGACATGTCCTATTCTGTGATGTTCTCTTTTTATTGTGGTATCTCGCCTATGTCTTTGTAATCGATGTATAACACACTGCTGTTTAATACAAATGATGTATCCTCGATGAAGTAGGATCATTTTTTCTCCTAAATTTGTAGTTGTTTTTTACATTGTTTGTAGTAGCTATTTCGATACCTGACAATAGAGTAGAAAATATTTTATTTAATAGACACAATTGTAAAAAACTTTGTTTAAAAACCTCAAAAATTATTATTGAAATAAACACGATCACGTAGTATGATATAGCCTTTGTGTTGTGGGTTTCTGTTCTTAGTGAGGACAACCGGATTGGGACGATCAGGTCGGTTGAGGACAGCAACACACCAATAGGTGGATTGCCATTCTTTTACTGTTTGGGTAAAGGCCAGCAGCGCTCTTTCCCTCTCACCAGTACTTATAGCAGCCGCTTAAAACCAAATATCCAACAGCCGCTTTCCTTAATGGCTACCCGCTTTCGAGTGAACTGAACTCTTGGACTGGCTGAAAGGGAAAGGGGAAAATGTACAAGATCTTTTTCACTCGTTTACGGGACCAGTGCCAAAGGAAAGGATTGTTGCACTCTCTTGCTTGAATGAATCGACATTTATGTCTGCTTGTTCATTCGGGTTGGATTCCAATAGAAGTCCTATTTTTCTAATATAACTTTAGCATTATCCGAGCGATAGTATGTGTGTTGCATTTTAGCATTTGAAGCTTAGTGTTGGTAAGTAAGTGTAAATCAGAATATAGACATAAGGCTGTGGTTCCAGAAAGTGCAAAGAGAAGCAGGGAAGGTAATTAATATTTGGTGATAAATAAGTGAGCTCTTGTCCGTCCTATTTGTTCTGGTGCAACTGTTAGTCCTAAAGTGTTGTTGGTAATGTCCGCAATATGGTAAAGGCTTTTATGTGTGCTTATTTCTATTATGTAACTTGTGAACAATCTGATTAAGATATATTACTATAATATTGTAGAAGTTGAGATATGTTACCTTGGTCCTCATTGGCGAAAATTGTGTCAGCTGATCTGAAAGTCCGAATATCACTGGTCAAAGTTGGGGCGTGGCCAGTTGTTATGTGATGTTGTCTTTTGTTTTGTTTTCTTATTCCTTGGTGCCATCCGGATTCACCTCTTGGAAAGATCAAAGGATATTGTAGGGGTTCATAACAATCGTAATAGCGTTTGACTCTATGCTTGTATCCAAATGTTCCTGAACAATAATCTCTCGCTCAAAAGGTATATTTGGATGTTTCCATCTATTTAAATTGCCGCTACTTGATGTACTGAGGGTGTGTTATAAACTCATTGATCCGAAGAGGCATTTGCAGTAATTCGAAGTTGGAAATTGTGGAAACTGGAATGGTCTTTTAGTTGGCGAAAGATTTGTGCATATATATGGAATTCCCGGCATTATCCATTTGATCTTTGTTGTGATTCTGTCCGATAGAATTTATCACGCGGTATCAATGATGGTAGATCGTGATATATTTGACCTTGTGCCCTGAATGTGTACACTCCTTTCCTTGCAGATGCTATTTCCTTATCCAAGTTAACACCAAAAGATGTAAAAGAAAAGATGCTATTATAAGCACGAATATTTTTACGAAACTTTCTAGATTGTTCTGTAGTACCCACAAATAGTTCCTGTAGTTTCAGCGGAGCTTCAGTGGTTACCTTTTTACCCACAAAGATGCCTTTTTCCTGCACAATAAATACATTCTGGGACCCTTTTTAACTCATGTGGATATGATAATTGTAAGTTGTAAGCAATAGCTCCGACATAGATAAATATGGTTGGAGATATATGTCAAAAGTATACTTCTTTATACGCATCGAACGTAATATTTGTGTAGCATATGAATAGTGTTTTTTTGTATGTACCTCCAGTTTCAGGCTCTTTGCATAATAATGCTCTAAATAGCTTTTAGATCTCATGTTATTTGGCCTGCTGCTATATATTTTTCGACCATCTGCAATTCACTACACAATTATATTTTCTCTGTAATCGGAACAATATTTTAGCCATGAAGAGAAACCATGTATGTTGGATTTTACAGGATTTTGTAAGTTCTTCCCTGTGTGGCTTACATTATTTATTTTCTGGTTGTTATGATGATCACCTTTACCAGGAGAAGCAATGTTTTTCTCTTTATGACCTATTAAGTAGAGTGAGTATTATAATTAGTACGTCAATGGGAAGTGTATTTATAAACATCAATATTATTAGTAAAATTTCGTGATAATTCACTGTAGCAGTGGTTCTTAAAGAGAGACGAAGCTGCATTGATCAACAGAAGAATATATTCGGGATTGTCTGAGATCTTACATGTATGTTGTGTTGTTGTTTTGATATGGAGATCTGCTTTATGTGTAGAAGCAATGGATTTGCCTTTATCACCTGTCAAATTATGTGAGCGCAAGTATAAGGTTTAATTTGGGACTATGATGAGTAGACAACATATTATATATACCTCGATATTAGCTGTGTGTCATTTTTTGGTTTTTTGGAGTAAAATTTAAGATTGTTGGTGCAACACTTGTCTTTTCATGTCCCAAAGCATGTATGCACAAGAGGGTTGTTGACCTGTTTGGATAATATATTGAATGTTTAGGGAATCAGTAAATTAAAGCATTCATGTATAAGAAAGTAAGTTAATAATGAAAGCCATGATTGGTGAAGTTGGTTGCCGAGAATAGTAACTTATAAATATTAATATCAGTAAGATCATAAATATTGCTAATTAAACTATTAATTCTTTTCCACTTTAATTTAATGTTTCATCGGTAGTGTCGCAACATTCTATTCTGCAACCTTCCTGATCCTTCTTCTTTTTAGATGAGTTCTCGGGGTGTCATCATCACTTTTATGTGGGATCTTTTGTTTTTGAACATAACGTGTCGCAACATTCTATTCTGCAACCTTCCTGATCCTTCTTCTTTTTAGATGAGTTCTCGGGGTGTCATCATCACTTTTATGTGGGATCTTTTGTTTTTGAACATAACGAATCCCCACAATCATGTTATAACATTCTATTCTGTAACCTTCCTGATCCTTCTTCTTTTTAACCTTCCTGATCCTTCTTCTTTTTAGATGAGTTCTCGGGATGTCATCATCACTTTTATGTGGGATCTTTTGTTTTTGAACATAACGTATCCCCACAACTTTCTTATTCATGTTATCATTTACAGTGCCATCTTTTTCTTTACAGATCTTTTTGCTTCTCTGTCCTATTATCGGGGTTTGAATCTGACTTTCAACTTTAGTGGTTTTTTGGCCAACATCAGCTATGTTCGCAGCTATCACTTGCATTTTTCACTAATCTGATGTTGTTGTATGCTCTTATCTTTAATTTATTTTTATCGCGGGCTCTTACTTCTTATTTTTGTAATCGAGGTTTTAACCTTGCTTTCATCTGCGGCCAATTTCTTTTCAACCTCATGTATCTCCGCAACTATCCAATTTATGTTTGACTCAACCTTTGCAAAGTTCCGATCAATCTTCACAAGGATACTAAATTCTTTCCCCTTACTTAATACTAACTTGCGATAGTACAGAGATTCTTCTTTATGTGGAATCAAACAACCTTATATATTAGTATTTCAATAAACATAAGGTAACATTATCATATTAGGTGATGTTTTATTTAATAAGTGTTTTACCTTTTTAGATGTTCAATAAGTGTTTTACCTTTTTAGATGTAGACTGAACATACTCTTTCATGTTGCAACCCAAAAAGTATTGTGCTGCATCAAACAATAGTACTTAGATTTTGCTTCTCAGCAGTGACCTCAATCTTTAATCGATATCTAAAGCACATTTCAATATTTAACCAGCAATTCTTAAATTGTTTGCTACCTATAAGTGAAACATATTCGATGATTTTATCATTAACTCTTTATTTCTTTGGTCTAGTACATAATATTTTGAGATTTGCGTACTTTTTTTCTCCTCATAATCAATATCTTCACTCCCACAGTAAACATAAGTTGCAGTACTCTTTATAACATTTACTCGCCTAGAGCATTTCTTGCAAGCATGATGCCATGGTTCATTGTTATTGTCAATGGCATTGAACCTATAGTACATGTCCTATATGTACTATAAGTTTTAACAATATAAATTGAGTTCTCATTGACATTTATACTATGCAAAGGAAGATACCTCCACTATGGTAAGTGATCCATTCAAAATATCAATAATTTTCACTTGGCGGGTTGTTTGCATTAGTTTGCTTGGCCTTAAAGTTATGTCAATCTTTTGTACATTAGTTAACTTATGGTGCAGGATAAAGTTGCATTTATGCACAATGTTGGATCACCATTAGTAACATTTGTTAAATTATGGTGCAGGATGAAGTTGCATTTATGCACAAGAGGGTTGTTGACCTGTTTGGATAAAATATTGAATATTTAGGGAATCAGTAAATTAAAGTAGAAAGTAAGTTAATAATGAAAGCCATGATTGGTGAAGTTGGTTGCCGAGAATAGTAACTTATAAACATTAATATTAGTAAGATCATAATTATTACTAATTAAACTATTAATTCTTTTTCACTTTGATTTGATGTTTTATTGGTAGTGTCGCAACATTCTTTTCTGCAACCTTCCTGGTCCTTCTTCTTTTTAGATGAATTCTCGGGGTGTCATCATCACTTTTATGTGGGATCTTGTGTTTTTGAACATAACGTATCCCCACAACTTTCTTATTCATGTTATCATTTACAGTGCCATCTTTTTCTTTCCAGATCCTTTTGCTACTCTGTCTTATTATTGGGGTTTGAATCTGACTTTCAACTTTAGTAGTTTTTTTTTTTGCTAACATCAGCTATGTCCTCAGCTATTACTTGTATTTTTTTTCACTAATCTGATGTTGTTGTATGCTCTTATCTTTAATTTTTTTTTTTTTTGGAGGGGGGGGGGGGGGGGGGGCTTCTTACTTTTTATTTTTTAAAACGAGATTTTAACCTTACTTTCATCTGCAACCAATTTCTTTTCAACCTCATGTATCTCCACAGCTATCAAATTCATGTTTGACTCAACCTTTGCAAAGTTCCGATCAATCTTCACAAGGATATTGAATTCTTTCCCCTTGCTTAATACCAACTTGCGATAGTGTAGAGATTCTTCTTTATGTGGAATCAAACAACCTTATATATTAGTACTTCAATGAACATAAGGTAACATTATTCTTATTAGGTAATATTTTATTTAATAAGTGTTTTAAATAAACCCTGAAATAGTGTAGAGATGTTGAATATAGTACCCTTTATATAGACATGCCTTCAAGAAACCCTGAAATAGTGTAGAGATGTTGAATATAGTACCCTTTATATAGACATGCCTTCAAGAAACCCTGAAATAGGACTTATTTTGTAGAGTCCTATAAAATTTCAATGTCTACAAATGTCCCCTACTTCAAGACTTGTCGGAGTGTATACTTGATGAAATTTCAAGACGAGACTTGACGTACTCTTTCTTTCACCTTTGCTATTTTGTGGCCTTCAGATTTGCAGATTTGAATTATGAAAGAAGAGATGAAGGGCAGATTTGGTCCCACTGGACGTGCTAGTTTGTTTGCAGTAAATTTTAATGTGATAGAAAATAATGCAATGACAAATAAAATATGAAGAAACATAATTTTATTCATAAACAATGTGGGTACAAATCTGTTCCTCCCTTGATTCTTTCTCGAATGTAGGATTCTTTTAACCTCCTTGGGCCCTATTTTGATCTCTTTATAAATATCCCCGGATTTAGGGGATATTTGAGATTTTGATCTCTTTATAAATACTCTATGAATTTGTAACATATTTGAGATTTTGATCTCTTTATGAATATCCAAGAATTTGTGGGATATTTGAGATGTCTTTTCAAGGGAATATAATACCTTTTATATAGACATGGATTAGGATTTTGGGTAGAGTAGCCTCCAAACAACCCTGACTAAAATATGACTAATTTTGTAAAGTCCTACAAAATTTCAATGTCTACACATACTAAGTGAGTCCTAAGGTACGGAAGTAGGATATATGAGGACATTATAAAATTAGAATATAAACAATAATTTAATTGTAAGAAAAAACCATTTAATAACATTTATTATATTTTTGTGATTTGTCATATTATATTTACAAACTTAACTTTTTATTTACAAAAGTGTACATGTCAAAAAATCACCAATAACCAAATAAATCACCAACAAATATCACAAAAAATCACCAATATCACCAACATAACCAAAAAAACCAACAATATCACCGTTTCCGTCTTATTTTGATATGTTAATTTTTTTTTTATTTAGGATTTGAGTCACACATGCACACTTTTGTAAAATTACTATAGACATTTGGTGATAAATATTTCATGTTGACGCATTCATGTAATATAGACTCTAAAAATGAATAAGGATGTAAACATCCCTAAAAATTAACATATAACAGAGTTAGAATAGTAAAACTTAAAATTTTAAAAAGTTTATATTATGATATTGAAATAGTGTTGTGCTGAATAAGTTAATAACGATATTAAAGTAGTGTTGATTAATTTTACTGATTGAAATTTGAAGAAGATACAAAAAAAAATAAATTTGATCTTTTTATAAACACATATCAATAGATTTTCTATAATTTAAAAAGTTTGACCGTTTGAAAGACTTAAGAATATTCAATAGTGAGATAATAAAAAATAGTGAAATGAAAATTAATAAAAATAAATTGGAAGAATAAACAAGTTTTAAGACTTTTATTAACAATATATGAATTATTATTTTCCTTAAAATGTATATATATGTTCCTTTCCCTTAAAAAAGTAAATATAAGAAAAATAATATTGGTTTATGATAACATATATAATATAAATGAGACAACAAAATAGATAGGTACATAAGAAATGATGCTAAAATTAACTAAACACTATTTCATTTCTCAATTATTAAAGCGATCTTTATATTATATTTTCTATTCCCTTTTTTAATTATCAATATATGAAATTCTTTTGACAATATTACACACACACATATATATATATACATATATCTTTAGGAGAAAGTGGGGAGCCCAAAAAAATTGGGACCCCAAGCTATTGCTTTAATAGCCTTATGGTCGAGACGGCCCCGCAATGATGAGGTTGTCCAACCTAAGAATGATTAATATATTGAATTATGAAGGGCTACTGTATTTATTCATTGAAGGGTATTATTGTCTTGTAAGCTTATAAGATTATTTTAGTCATAAATAAAATAGGACTTTTAATTATATTTACGGTTTATTTAGCTAATTAATTTACAAATTAAAATACTAAAGTGAATAACTAATCACTTGAGTACTCTAAAGGTTCAAATATGTAAAGTATTATTATAGTGTCCTATTAAATTACTAATATTTAATATTTACGAAGGGATAAAATAGTAAATTATTATAATCTTATAGGGTTATCAGTTTACTCAATAGTAAAAACCGATATAAAATTGATAATTCGACAATCTTTCTAAATATGGTATATATAGATAAGTTTCCCAAGATTTAATACTTTCATTTATAAATTTTATAAAATTAATGCCTAAATTCTAGAGTAAAATAATAAAGAGTCCTAAATTTAAAAGAATTTGAAGTTAAGGAATTTTTCCTTCTTTATGTCTTTTCCCTTTGGCGTACTAGCCATGAAAATTGTTCTGTTGATAATTTTTTTATTTTTGGAGATCAAATTTATTTTAGTTGCGATTCTCTGTGCAGAGATTTAATCCTAATAAAAGTATGAGAAAAACCTTGTGAATAAAAGGTATTTTTAAAAACCTATTCTTTCCGAGATTAGAAAACCTTCCTCTACAACAATATGGATATAGAAACCTATATATATAGAGAGAGATTAGGGCCAAATCCCTCAACAGAATTTATGCCATGGCCTCAATATTTTCAGAATTACCAGATGACCTTCTCCCAGAAATCCTCTGTTTTCTATCTCTGAAACAGAGAGCAACAGCTTCTCTTGTTTCCAGGAAGTGGCATCACATCATAACATCATTAGATGATCAAAAGTTTGTACAAAAGAGTTCTGCAAAGAGATACTGTGGATACTGCAATCACTATCCATATATCAGACGTCGCAAATTCTGTCAAGAGTGCATTACCTGTGGCGCAGTCGTCAAACTTGCTGCAGACTACACTACTTTAATAGAATTATATTGGCCTGAAACATTTTCGGTTGCTTTCTTACCAATTCCCCGTAGAGTTTTCGAGTCGAGATTTTTAAGGGTTCTGCATTTGAAATGTTGCACTGTTGATGAGACTGACATTAGCGGGTTGCCTCGTTTGAAAGAGATCTGTTTTGAACGCGTTCAAATTTCTAGCACAGCTCTCTCCAAATTTATCAGTAAGTGCCCATCAATTGTTGAGTTGACTTTGATACGTTGTTACAACATTTATCCCATCTTCGTGCCTCATCACAAACAACTTAGAAAGGTTCTTCTGAATTTTGATGGTGTATATATACCACCAATAGAAATAAAAGCTCGAAATCTCACGGAGTTTCACTTGTTTGCTGCAACAAAATCACTGAAAGTTGATTTGTGCGCTTGTACTAAGCTACAAGTCCTGGAATTAGATTGTCCGTGCATTCCCATTGGATTTCCTGAAGATATTTCCTTGGAGTTCCCGCATCTAAAATCCTTATCTCTTCGTTCATGCAAGAAATTGAAAAGAATCAAACTTTTGAGTC
Organism: Solanum rostratum; assembly: GCA_029948455.1. Taxonomy (NCBI): domain Eukaryota; kingdom Viridiplantae; phylum Streptophyta; class Magnoliopsida; order Solanales; family Solanaceae; genus Solanum; species Solanum rostratum. The sequence continues at coordinate 10,664,166 of CM057046.1, forward strand.
GTGAACTGGAGAATCTGTTCTTAAGTGGCATGCTTGACTTGGATGATGCTGTCATTGATACTCCCAATTTACGTTCGTTCAAGCTAATGAATATGCAAAAAGTCCCAAGCCTGTGTCTAACAACTGGTTCAAAGCTAATGGAAGTTGAGATCGGATTGAAGAGCGCTCCAACTACCAAAAGCTTGCTTATGTTGAGAACTTTTGCTGAACATTTGGGAGAAATTATCACATTGTCCTTTGACACAACTGAATTAAAGGTATTTAAGTGAATATGAGTGATTTTCTTTGTATCTTTGTATTTAAGTGCTCAGGTAGTTAGTACTTCTTTCTTTAGTATTCTTCAGTAACCAATTTTTCCATTCAATTTTGTTTCAAGTTTGACAATATGTGTTGAATATTACTTTTCACTGTCTATGAAGGAAGTAATATCTCATTCAGAAAATCTTCAAAGCAACATTGAACCACGTCGTGTCAAGCACATAACTTTGGAAGTAATCTCTTCACTCGTATCAGGGTTTGAATCTTTCATTGATGAATTGTTTAGTTACTTTCATCCGCAGACTTTGCTGATGAGAGCGGATTCGGATGTCCTAAATTGTACCTTTATACAGGTATTCAGCAATGTTTTGACTTTTCATTCCTTCACTTTATTAGTATTTTTCTATCTTTACTGATCTTTTTCTCCCTTTTTTGTAGGTTCTGTTGGACGATCTGAAAGGCCAGAAAACAAAATGCAACAAGCATCATGAATGTAGTGATTACATGTGTTGGCGCTATGCCTTGAAAAGCTTTGAGATCCTCGAATCAACTACAACTACAAAACAAGGTGCCCATCAAATTAGCTTGGAGTTCCATTGGCACTTGCCTTACAATGGTCAAAGTTTAGACTGTTCACAATAGTTTTTCCTATAGAAAGGATCATAAAAAAGGTCATCAGGACGGTACTTGACCTAAGACGGACCAAAGAAGAGGAGAAACCTCGCGCAGGTTTTTGATACAAATATGTTTTGTTTATTGTTTAACAAAAATGCTGTTAATGGATTTTGAATTTACGGTATATAGCTTAGTCTAGCTCTGACAAGCTATGACATTCAGGGCTTCCCTCCCAAAGATCTCTCTTTCAGTTAATCCTCTTTCTTCATCTCACGGGAGGAACAATAGTTTCAAGCATATCAAAAAGTACAGAAAAGTGGAATAAGGCCTCACTGAAAATCGGGCATTATAGGCCCCATTGACAATACCATGGACAAAGTATCAACTACGATAGTTGAGAACGGCAGTTCTTGAAGTATCAACTGCGATGGTCTCATGATGCAGCTTCTTAAAGCGATACAAGAAGTTGACAGCAAGAAATTAAGTCTTGTCTAGTTTTAGATCCTCAGGGCAAGAAGTGTGAGAGTAACAAGTATCAGAGACCTGATGGTTTCAATAGTGTCTGAGGTTCTGCCCTCTGAGTTAAGTACTGATACCACTAAAGGTTCCAGCTACAAGATCAACTAATACCAATCTGATCGTCAAACTGAACAACCTTAATCAACCAAGTCGGAGATGCTACGATAGTCAACTTCACTATATGACAACTGTCATGTTTTGTTAAATACTTAAGTTGTTAAATTATTTGATGTAGATATCTGGTGTAGTTAATATCAATCTCAAGATCTTGATCAAATGAAAGTTAATTTTTATGAAATTAGTATGTTAATATTAATCCACGTACAGTAAAAAAAGTAGAAGAACACAAGGTTAAAATTGCTCTAGGGCCGATGAATCAAGCGAAATCTAACAGGGCAAAAGACAGACAACATCTGTTTTTATTTGACCGTCAGTTTTCATATGAAAACACAAAAGATTTTACATGAAAATAACCACACACACAAAAAAAAAAAGAGTCTGCCTGTAAACTGTTCAAATGAAGCCAGTAGTCAAGGGGGCTTCTCTAATGGAGGTGCCTGAAAAGTAAAGCATGAAGAGGCTTCGTAAGTACACTTATATATAATTGGGTCGATTGATCTTCTAAGTGGAAAATAACTTCATCAAACAAAGGTATACTATAAACGTTAACAAAACTAAACATGAGGCAATTACCATTGGAACTCTAAGCGCCAGCTCATGTTATTACTATGTTTACATTGCTTTCGGCTTTTTGATTTCTTTTCCCAGTCTTTCAGTTCGTCTAATAGGACCTACAACATATTTATAAAGTTGGAAAATTGGAGAAAGAGAATCGAAGATAGAAAAAAGTTGAAGTGAAGAATGAAGTCATAACACCTGTATAAAGTTATTATACTTAGTGCATTTGGATTCACTCTTATCAGCAAAGTCCGCGGATGGAAGTAGCTAAACAATTCATCAATCAAAGATTCATATTTCCAAATTTATGTTCTTGAAACATAGTGTTCCAGCGTTACTTTGAAGATTTCGCGAATGAGATATTACTTCCTTCATAGTCAATGAGAAGTAATATAGGCACATTAAAAAGTAATTTGGAATAACTCAAAGTAACACCAACATAATTGAGCTATTTGAATGTGGATACCTTTGATTCAGTTCTGTCAGTTTCCAAGGACAACATCTCGATAAACCTATTGGTTGAACGAACATACTTCAATCCGATCTCAACTTCCATTAGTTTCGAACTCGTTTTGGAATATAAAGGAATCAAATATGTTGAACCAACGTACAGTGGGATTTATTCAGTCCTTTACGTAAAGGAAGAGATAAGGATTTTAGGCACGGGAATGCTGAGCAAACCTCTTGAGGAAATCCTTGGGAATTCTTAGATTCAAGAATTGTAGCTTATTACAAGCGGACAAATCAAGTTCCATTGATGCTGGTAAATTAAACAAGTGAAACTCGAGCAAATTTCAAGCTTTTATTCAATTGTTTCAGTATATGTACCGCCACGAATCAGATGAACCTTTTTAAGTTGATTCAGATGAGGCACTGATAAGGAATTAAGGTAACTAAATCTTAAAGTTAAGTCAACAATAGAAGGGCACTTGTTTCTAAAGTTGGAGAAGAAATAGAGACATGATCAAAATAGATGTGTTTCAAACAAGGGAACTCCTTAACAATTAAGCTGAAACAATTAAGCTTCTATCCTGCTAGAGAATTTAGTCCCAACTTCGCTAATTCAATGAGCCTTGCAACAACAGAATACAATTCTAAAGAATTACTAACTAAATTCCTAAATTCTACACAAACCTCTCATAAAGGCTCAAAATTACTGTGAACTATATTTTAAAACATAGGAACATGAGTTGCATTGCTTTATAATATATGTTGTAAAGCTATTTTTGGTAGGTTGTTGGTAGTTGTCCGGTGTTATCTTTGTCTGCCTTATGTATGATAATTGTCTCGTATTTACTTGATATCGTGTATTTTTTGTTATTAATCGCGTCTTTTGGTTCACTTTTTCCTTCTTTTCCTTTCTGTTTTCCATATCTAGCTTATTCTGTATATGGGTTTTTGTGACGAGGGTTCCTAATAAACAACCTCTATAAGGTAGTGGTAAGGTTTGCGTACAATTATACCTCCCCAGACTCCACTTATAATATTCCACTAGGTATGTTATTGTTGTTATAGTAAAGCTATTTTTGCCCAGAGAGACGAACAAACTCCCATATCTTCACAGTCCCATCATCACTGGCCGAAGCAAGAAGCCTCCTATCCCCAGAGTTCCATTGCACAGAATTTACAAGTCTTACATATTCACCTCAAGTAATATTTTCATATCTTCATTTGTCTTTTTCTCTTTTGCATTGTAATTTATGTTAGAAAAAAACAATGGAAGCAACTAATCGGATCGAAATTCTCACATAATGGAATATGACTAGTATCACAGAAAAACACTGAATTTCAGAAGAAACTACTAACTTCTTAAAGTTCTCAACGACAATTTCTTCAATTTCAGTAGAATCCAAAAACAAGTCCAGGACTCTGATCTTCTACTTTTTCTTGGATGATTATCTAGTGAGTGACTTGTGTGGGCAAATTTTTTTGAAGACTTAAGTTTTTCTATTCTTTTCTCCGGGAACCCCTTTTTATCCTCAACCTCGCCTCGAAGAAGATCAAGAAATCAAGGGCTTTTAAGAGACAATCAAATCTATTAAAAACTCCCAAAACATTTTGATTCCGTTCTTAAACGAAAAAACTGATTTTAAATAATTAAGCCATAATTAGGAGTAATCAATAATAATAAAAACCCAAAAGAAGAATGTTTTTGTCCTTTGATTATGCGCAAAGTGAGTACAACTAAACTAGTTTAGTCTTTAAAAGGGATTAAATAAAATAGTATAACACAAATACATAATTAATAATATTATCGCTAGAAGGAGGGCTTGAACCTCCGACCTTGTGGTTAACAGCCACACGCTCTAACCAACTGAGCTATTCCAGCTTGTTGGCAAGCTCTTGTACTAAATATTTATCACTTTTAGACTAATAAAATTTTGAAAAACATTTTTGTTTTTTCTCTCCTTACTAGATGTTTTCACCGATTCAAAAAAGGAATAATTACCTTTTTGAATCTTTTTTATAAAATATTTACTATTTATACATATATTGTTATTTATTACATAGATATTTAATATTTAAAAAATATTTATCATTTATAGCAATTGTATTATGTATTAAAAGTGAATTATACATGTAATATATGTATTATAAATGTATTATACTTATTTTGATTAAAAAAATTGCACTATAGATTAAAAATGAATTATGCATGTAATATAAATGAATTACACTATGTATAAAAGATGTATTAAAATTATAAAGATGTATATAAGGGTCTTAAAATATATTAAACTTATATTTTGGTTTAAAAAATATGTATTATGTATTAAAAGTGAATTATATATGTATTAAAATCATATTGCTATAGATGGTAAATATTTTTTTTTAAATATGTTATATATAGGTAAGTTCCTGTTAAAAAATATGTATGATGTGTCTTCACATATTATGTATGACTAAAACATAATTAGTGACTCCTTCTGTCCCATTTTATTATGTGACCAGTTACGTCCTTTTCTTTTTGGTCTATTCCAAACAAAATATCATCTTACTCTAATTGGAAATAATTTAGTTTTAAAATTTTCCTTTTACCCTTAGTGATATGATTCTCGATTACACAAATGTCTATGAATGGTTTTAGACTACAAGTTTTTAAAGTCTTTTTTCTTTTCTTAACTGTACCAAGTCAAAGGGTGTCACATAAAATAGGATGGAGGGAGTACATTTTTACAAATCAATTATAGAACTTGTGAGTTTTACCTTTTTTTTTTATTATTATGCAATCTTTGGTTGTGTTTGGTATAGAGGAAAATGAGTTGATTTTTTACTCATTTTCTCATGTTTGTTTGCTGAGTGGTTTATTTAGTTTATGGATGAAAATATTTTTTAGAAAAAAAATTCTATTTTAGCTAGAGAGTAGAAAATATTTTTTAAGAAAATAATTTTCGACATGAAAATATTTTCATAATTTGAAGTATTTTTTAAAAATAAATATTTAAATTCTTTTTTGGGGGTTGGGGGTGGGCGGCTGGGTGCACGGTGAAGTAAAAAAATAAAATTTTCAAAATTTGAATTTTTAAAGAAATAAATTTTTAACTTCTTCGTATTTGGGAGGTGGGGGGGGGGGGGGGGGGGGGGGGGGGAGTCGACTAAAAAATTGAAATTTTTGTAAAAATATTTTCAATTTTTTTTTTTTTGTATGGAGTGGGGAGGGGGATGGAGGCGAAGGGCTAGGGGGATGGGGCCTGGTCAAGATGTGAAATTTTTTCATAAATAATTTTTTAATCTTATTTTATTTTAAAAAATAATATTTTTTTCTTGAGAAGGAGGATCGTGGTAGGGATGAGATTAAAAAAAAATTGGATAAGAGTACCTGTGTAAAGGAATCAGAGAGCATGAAAAGGAAAAGAAAAATCAGACGATGGCTCTTGATACAAACGAAAGATTGTTTAGAATTGTATTCATTTGCCTTCATGTATAATACAATAGAGAAAAATCCTTATAGCTAAACAATTGTAGGACTAAAAATCTATTTTTGAAGGAGTATATATTGTAATTATTGTACAATCTCTAATCAAATCTTATTCTAAGAAACAATATATTTTGTTATTACTAAACAATCATATCATTGTCTAATATTTTTCCCCCTACCGAACACACTCTTTATGTATATAAATTTTATTTTGATGGTTGAATTTGACAGGGAGTTATGAAGTAGGGATCATATAATATAATAGGTCACTTTGAGTTCGAAAAAAATTGGACAAGTAATTAATCAGCCAGTACCCCACACAACAAAGAAACAATAAAAAGGAAATCTATATATATATATAAGGGGACAGTTTTAGATCACTAATTGACTAATCCATGTAAAAATGCATAATAATTCAATATTATTTAATGACTAACCATACACCTGTATATATTCCAAGTTTTGGCCCCCACAATCGTAAATGCAAGGAGGAAAAGAAAAAGATGAGATATGAATTATCAAAAGAGAGAAAAAGAAACATCACTAGAGTTGTGATTTTTATTTAATTGGAATGTAACACCTAAAAAATTTGAAGATGGATGAAGGTGAAGTGAACCTTTCTTAGAAGTTAGAAACTTGAAAATTGATTTGAATATTTATTTTACTTGGAAATAAATTAAAATTTTGTGAATGAAAGCAAAATTTTCATCAAAAATTGGTCAGACCAGTTTTTGATACTTTGAAACTATTTGAAGATCAAAATTTTAAAATCTGATAAAATTTAAAGGTCAAATAAATACTTAAAAATAAATTGTAAAATTCGATCGAAAATTTATGATCAAATGCTAACTGCATACATAATAGGATCTTAAGAACCATAAAAGAACATATCTGAAGCGGAAGATATTATCACATAGTGATAGTGATGGAGTGATTAAAAACATATGGAGAATATATGATGATCCTAATATATGAACATCCTAGAAGAAAAACTAAGAAATTGTGACTTAATTTGATACGTCCAACCAATAACCAATTATCATGCCCCGAGTTTACACTCTGGACATGGCCAACACTTAGAAATTATTTCCGGTCTCAAGCGAACCACTTGGCCTAGCTACTATACCCAGCAGAAGACATAAGCAATAATGATAGGCTAGAATTAAACACAACTACTAAATTCGTGTCTGAAATTGAAATAAAGCATACCAACTAAGAAGTCAACAATCTGAAAGAGATACTAAAATACTGTCTACCAGTCTATGAAGTCTCTATAAGTCATGACTAGAGAATGGGTACCGTGACAGGCCACGACTACCTCAAACTAAAAGAAATAATTGAAACTGAAAAGAACAACAATAAGGAGCCTCTAACTGCAAAGAGGTCTTACCACTAGCTAGTAGGAATGATAGGTCATCTGATGATATACCTATTGAGGGGCTTTATCACCTATGTCTGCATCGTAAAATGATGCAGGTCCAAAGGATGTCAATACGTCGAATGTACGAGCATGTAAAATGGTCAAAACAAGAAAACTCATGATACAATGCTCAAATCATAGGCTTAAGGCAGAACATAACTCAATAACATAAACAAAACAATATAATAAAATATTTGATTTAATGCATAAATAAGTGCAATCCAGTCCGTGTCTGAAAATAATATATATTTGAGCTTGGGAGTTTCTCTAACCGACAATCATCATTATGAGTATCATGATGATACAACGTCTTGTCCACGTTGTCAGAGCCATCCAATACTTTGCAAGGTAAGGGACGAAACTTAACTCATGGATCCATCTAAATTGGGTCATCTTAGTGGCATATGAGGAGTCGTACAATATTGGTACGATCCTATCCTGCGCTAGCTACATAGTTTATGGGTTCGAGTTATTATTACTCTTACCCATATCGGTGCTCAATACTACTCTCAAATGTATTATTTATATGTTCATAACTATAAGAGTATTATTCCTCAATATACTTCTTTAATCTCTTGGGACTTAGCCCAACTTTATTTTTTCTCAACTTACTACTTCTTATTTAAGAATATGAACTTCATTTGCATAAAACTCATTCATGTTCTCAACTCAGTCTTAAGATAAGATATATGCTCAGTTTCATACTTAACATGTATTTCAAGGAACTCGTTTAATTCAAATTATGCTCAAACTCTTTGTAAACAACGTAAGAAAATAATCATTCTTCAATTCAAGAAAGGCATGACATATATGATTTTCAAACATCTTTAGGGTTCTTGTATATGCACAATTACTTCATAACTTTGAAGAAATCTACTCAATAATATAATCTTTGAAAATAAAATAAACTAATTTACAAGAAATATTTGATAGAATTCTAGGTTGGGAATAACTTAGGCTTTATTTTCAACTAAATTTCTTGGGAAAAACATGAGTAAGACATGGGAATAAGATCTTTGGTAGCCTTACAAACCTAGGCCCGAATTTTCTTGAAGAATGTGAGAGGTTTCTCAAGCCCTAGCCCTTCTCCTTTTCTCCCTAGTGTATATTCTCTTAATGAATTATGTGAAAGTGAAAAGAATGTACATAGGTTATTGATTTTAGGGTGAAAACGACCTCAAAACGATGGGGTTTTGGTCTAGGATGGGTGGGGAAAGGACTAGAATGCCTTAATTTTTAAAACTAAATGTCAAGTTCATTTTTTAACGAAAAACTTAAAACGCATTCAGAATATATTTTTCAATAAAATAACACATAAATCGCATTCATTGAATTCGTTTTATGTGTTTTTTATGTAAAATACACTTGTCCAATGCGTTTTATGAATAAAACTCAAAAATGAACTATGACGGAGCAGGTTCGCAACGTGGACTTGTCGTGTAACTTTCTGATTTTATAATTTTGCTCCGAAAAATTATCTTTTGATCCGATTGACCTAAAATTTCGATCTCGGATTTGCGAAAAAAATTGAAATAATACGTTATTCAAGCAATTTTTTGTCAAGGGTTTTTTGATAATTTCCCGGATGTAACACCAATCTAATGGATAAGATTTATTCTTCATTAGTTATAATTAAATATGAGCTTTACATTAGTAAAGCCACACATAAAATAATAGTAGAATATATCTAACATAAGAAACAGAAATAAATAAATAAAATAAAGATATTGATTTGAGGAACAAAATTTGACTTGCAATATAGGAATATGAAAGAAGAAAAAGTTGCAATATTGTTGCTTTACAGCTTGTATTTCTTGGTGATTTGTATTATGATAATTGTTTACAACTCAAAGACTAATGACTTACCTTTTTAAAAATTTGTCTTCTCTTCACCCCTTTTGAAAAGTCATGTAAAAGAAAGTTTGCTTGTTGAAAATTTCACACTTTTATCCTTTTACAAATATCTAACAAAAAGTGCATGCACACCTAACATATCTAAAGAAAAATCATTGCTAAAAAACATTGGAATTAGCTATAGAATTTATTGGTAATTTCTAATTACATTGTTCAAAGGTTCATAAGTCATATAGCTAATAATTGAGTTTTCTTAAAAATCCGTTGTTAATTCTTATAACAATAACATACCCAGTGAAATCCCACAAGTGGGGTTTGGGGAGGATAGAATGTACGCAGATCTTACCACTACCTCATAGAAGTAGAGAGATTGTTTTCTAGGAACCTGTTAATTTTTAGCTAAATAAATTAGTATCAAAATAGTCATGATCTTTTTCAATACTCTATCTAATTTGACAAAGAATTCACAACAATTGATAGAAAAATCATACGATTGCTCTTAAAAGATAGATAAACTTAAGCATATGTGCCGGAACGATTAAAAGGAGGGTATCACATGTGTAATAAGTATAGAATTGTCGTCATCTCAAATGTCATACTGGCCCTCTGCTTGCTGCTCACCAAGAAAAACGGTTGTAATTAATTAATATTTATTACATCAATTAATACTATGATGTTTTGAAAAGGATAATTAAATTGATTGAACTAGAAAAAAAGACATTTTTCAACACACACACACAAAATGTAGTTGTTCTTTGGTCCCCATCACCCTTAATACTAGTGGGCATACAGAAAGTGATTAACCACTTGGAACATTGAAAAAAAATGAAATGATTCAAGAATTGGATTATCGTTTGATTATCTGAATTTTCACTTTATTGATGAAAGTTTAATTTTTTGTACCTTGTAATTTTGTCTCTTGTTTTGGTTTCCACTTACTCCGATGTAATAATTTTTTTTAAAAAAAAGCTAGAGATTTGAAGCTAAAAGACTTGCGCATAATTTATGATTAGCTTAACTCTTGAAAATACCTAATAATATCGAGTGTGTATACCTAACCAAGCGATTACAAGTCAAAGTGAAAATATATATCACTTAACTAAGATTAAGTATTGATACGAATAAGTTTTTACCCTTTTTTAAAGTTGAATTATGACCTCATGGGCCTATTAGGTATTGTAGTATCATTTAACACTAGGCAAATTATTTGTATTATGTCGTGTAGAATATATATATTTGTTTATCTATTCAATTTTATATAAGTTGAAGTCCTTACTTGTATGTATATACAAAATTAAAGGATATAAATATCAAATAAAATCAAAATAAATAACACGTTTATACATTACGTCAAAAAATAAATGAGGGAATACTTAATTAATAGTTCCATCAAGACTATTATTAAGGGGGATTAAAATTTTTAAAAAAAAATAATCATATAAAAAATAAATTATATATTTTCCACTGTCCTATAGATGAAAATAACCATACATCAAATCAACATGGTTGCTTGGCTTTTTTGGAGAGCATTTCAGCCATTTCAATTAAAATTAAGCAGTACAATTGGGCCTAAAGAAAATCTTTGTATAGCTACTGTACAAAGATGTACTTTTCACCACGTTTAGTCCGAACAGCCAAATATAATGATCTTGATCTTTTGATCTCCATAAAAAAAACTTATAAAACTGCTTTTTTTTTATTTTAAATTGAATTAAAGTACACCTCTTATAGGGAATTATTTTGTAAGACATTTCTTACGAAGGGCAAAATATCAAGACCACTTATGGGGGGTATTTTTGAACATAACCCTGTTTCCACGATAGAGAAGCCCAACACAAATAAGCACTTGAGCACTCTGAAAGTTAAAGTACCTTTTTTTTTGAAGTGTTGCAAGATTAACGTGTCTACTTATGCATTATAAAAATTAAAAGTCAGTAAAAATTCGAAACCAAGTTTATGATCCAATTTATGTATTATTCCTATAAAGTGAGAAAAAGGGACTAACATATACTTTATAAAAGTTATGTAAAATACAATATCATACAAACTAAACTTAGAATTAAATGTCGAAACACATGTAAAAAAAGAAATGATTGGCAGTTAAAATACAATTTATGCCACATAAATTAGAATAAAAAGAATAACATATATTATCATAAAAAGTTAATATATATCATAATAATTAATAATTTAAAAATATTATACATATATATAAATTAATTATTTTTAAATTATATTTGTGTCACAGAAGAGTAACATATTTGAAGCAAATATCTAGTTAGACAAGGATAACACTGCCCCTCTGCCAGTATTAAGCATACTCTAATACCACACAAAATAGTAGGTAAAGTGTCTTTTGCATGCATGCCCATCACACATGATTTGTTTGCCACACCTCTAATATTGTAGAAATTCTAATAATTTCGAAATAAATATTTTGTTCAAATCAATTGGTTTTACGTCTTTTAATTTATTTAATGTTGACAACTGCATTGGAAGGTTAGAACTTAATATCATAGAGAAATAAGTAATAGTTTTGATTGAGATGTCTAAGAAATATGAATTATATAAACAACTTTGAGGAGGCATCGATGACTTAATTAAGTCGGTAGCATTCATTGATAAAAAATTCTAGTGATTTTACTTAGATCAACACCCACGATCTTAAAATTCGAGATATTAAACAAAAGAAATTTCGACACATAATTGAATATTTGGGGGTTGATATATCCAATGAAGTGAACAAATCATACACTTTATTTTTTTCTATGAAAATGATGCACTTGTCCTTTCAGAAAATACAAGCTATTTTTTCCCTATTTTCAGTGTATATTATTCCATATTCTAAACCTACCTTCCTTCAACTTTAGTTTTTTGACAATGAAATTAAAGCCTTCTAGAAAGAGATACTATATTATTTTGTCTCAACTATCATTACATCAAATTAAAAAATATATATAGTGGTAATAGATATTATCATAAAAATATTTAGGGTAATTGAGTTCATGTAATTATTATATTAATAATAACAACAACAACATGCACAGTAAAACTTCACAAGCAGGTTTTGGGTGGGTAAAATGTACGAGACCTTACCACTACCTCAAAGAGGTAGAGAGATTGTTTCCGAAAGACCGTCATCACAAAAATATCATCCCCAAAAGCAGAAAATACTAGATATGAAACAAAACCACTAGAATGTAAAGCAAATAATAATAATTTGTAAAGATAATAAAAGTAATAAAATGAATGACAGACAATAACAACACAATGTATAAAGACACGACTACCTCTACTAACCTACTATATCACAGGGTCAAACATCATCCTACACTTGTTAGTTGTCTAACTTTCTACCCTAATACGCGGCTTCCACTCTTTTCTATCTAAGGTCATGTCCTCGGTGATATGAAGCTGCGTCATATGTTGTCTAATCAGCTCCCCCAATACTTTTTCGGTCTACCTCAACCCCATAACCCTAAATCCAACATCTCGCACCTCCTAACAGGAACGTCAACATATCTTCTCTGCACATACCTAAACCATCGCAGTCTCGCTTCTCTTATTTTGTCTGCCACAGAGATCATCCCTAACTTTCCCCGAATGATCTTATTCCTAATCTTATCTCACCTTGTATGTCCACACATCCATTTCAACATCCTCATCTCCACAACCTGCATCTTCTGAACATGTGAGCTTTTGATTGGCCAGCACTCCACCCCTATACACCAAAGATGATCTAACCATCATTCTGTAAAACTTACCTTTAAGTTTAGGTAGTATTTTCTCACCACATAATACTCTAGGGACAAATCTCCATTTCATTCATGCTGCCCCAATACGAAATAAAGTAGTTTATATACAGTTTTGAATATAAATATTCATATTTATTATTTTGTTAAATATCATATAATAATTATTATATTCTTAATGCCAAATTCTTTATTTATTGTAGTTTATCAATGAGGTTGTTCTCCTTAGGTTTGTTTTTTCTAATTATTTGACTTCTAAAAGAACAAAGAGCCATTTCATAAGAAGATGAAGTCATATATCTAAAACACTCCAATTATGTTACAAAGAAGAAAAAGTTGAAAAGGAAAGGCTAATTCTTTTTTTTCTTCCTATGTATTATTAATTTTAAATTCAACTCATCTGTCCTATCATGAATTTTTCTTATCCAAAGTTAGTTCTTTTACATTTTTGTATTGGTCATTTTCTTTATATCTCTTTATGTGCTAAGATAAGGGGACCATACTATTATATCTACCTATAATATAAATATGCCCCTTACTGTTGATCCATAATTACTTTTTTTAAACTAATTCCAAATTGATTTTTAAAAATAAAATTGGACAAAGTATAAGATCACTAATATATAATAGTAATAATAAGATGTTTATGGTTGGTATAATTGACGTAACTTAACTACTAATGCACGAAAAATGGTCTTGATCTATCTTGTAGAAAATTAGTGGAGATTTATTAAGTTCTGATTATAAATTTTGAGAGTAGATTTTTTAAAGAAATAAAAATATTATTTATTTATAAAATTTGATCCTTTTTTTTTTTGAATATTTATTTTTAAAAAAGTTGCAAGTTTTTAAAAGTTGGTATGAGTCAGTTTTTGAGTGGAATTTCACTCGCTCGTAAAAGTTTAATTTTTTCAAAGTAAAATATATGTTTAAATATGATTTTGCTTTTCAAATGCTATTTATCAACACGGCTTTAATAACTTTTTTTCCCCATAATTTAACTAAATATATGATCAAACGCTAACTCCGTTGAAACTTAAAAAGGTTAAAGAAAAAACTCAAAAATATAGTTCACGCAGTTTAATATTTGTTTACTGATTGTGAAAAGATTTATACTACTTTCTCTGTTCACTTTAACTTATCACAGTTTCGTTTTTCGAGGTCAACTTGATTAAACTTCAAAGTTAAATTGAAGTAGCTAAATTTAGTATTTTCAAACTAAAATTCAGATGGTTGAAAATTATATGAAAAATGTTTTAAGTTGCAATCCTTTTCATATTAATATAATGAAACAATATATCTTAAAATATTGATCAAAGTTTATATAGTTTGATCTCGATAAATGAAATAGTGACAAGTAAAAGTGAACGGATGGAGTATTAAATTACTTAAAGAGCAATATGCTCCATCTTTTAGGCAATTATGACTAATTGTATGATTAACCACCATCTAAATCGTTCAGCACAAATCTCAAACCATCTGGAAAAGGTAAAAGACGTGTTTTAACAAGATAAGGATTAGTCTTAAAAGTTTAAAAAGTGTTACAGAAGGTAAGCAACCTTTTCTCAATGCATCTAGGTTTATCTTAATTACTCTACTTAGTAAATAATTAAGTGATTATCAAGATACTCATGACATTTGTATATAAAGTTTCGCGAGATTGGAAGTACAAACAATAACAATAATATACTTAGTGGAATCGCACAAGTGGGGTCTAGAAAGAGTAAAATGTGTGCAGATCTTACCGCTACCTCATAGAGATAGAGAGGTTGTTTCTAGAAGACCCTTGTCTCAAAAATATCAAGCTCCATAAGTAGAAGATACTAGATAAAGGAAAAATGACTAAAGCAGAAAGCAAATGATAGTATATAAATACAATAAAAGTAACAAATATAAGACGGACAATGATAACACTGTTGAGTTAATATTATGTGCATTAATTCTACAGTGTAATGCAAAGGAAAAAGAAGATAAAGTAAATTACGTTACAAAGGAAGAAGCTTTTCCGTTCTAAAACAATTGGAAGAGATTTGAAGAATGTGATGTAATGGCCTTTATTGTCATTTACATTCACAATACGTTTCTCCAAATTTAATATTTTCTTTACAATAACTCCCCTTGTAAATCCTATATAGGAAGTGTGGTGAATATAACAAACACCAACCAACAAAGAGAAAAAAAAAATAACTTCCTCCTTTCTTCTTCTTGAACATTTTTTGGGCAATTGGTTTTTGGGTAATCTCCAAACTTTCAGCCACGAGTGCACGTGTTTGAGAGTAGTTGTGGAACCTTGGGGAGAGACTGACTAGAGCGATTTGCACCGGAAGTCGGGCCGAATACACTGTCAAGGCAGTGGCTTGACACGACATAGTGTTTGTAATAAGTTATTTAATTCTAGTCCAATATCAATATTGTATTATTTTTCCAACGATTTGAAAGCGATTTCCTTACATACAATATTGATAAATGGCTATTTCCTTGAACAAAACTTTTCCTGATTTGTCAAAGCTTGAGGCAAATATGATGGCTAATAAGACAGAGTAGGTATTAGACACGGGTACTTCAAGACATCTTTGTGCCAACAAAGAGTCATTCTATGAACTTGAGGAGTCCAATAATGATAAATGTGTTTATATGGGTAATTCCACTACTGTTGGAGTTATGGGTAAAGGAAAAATTTTACTCAAATTAACTTCTGGAAAAACTTTAGCCTTGAAAAATGTTTGTGCGTACTCTCCCTCCGTAGAAACTTACAACTTGTTTGGATGGTGATTTGTCATGGTTTCATAATGTATGGTACTGTATGGTATGGTATGGTATCGTATAGTACAATACCATACAATGTTTGGATAGACTGTATGGGTTGCTACTGTTTAATGATAATTTGTTGTTTGATTTGACTGTATGGTATTGTATCATAATTTATAAATTTACAAAAATGTCCTTAATTAGTATAAATATTAAATTTATCAATTTTTTTTTAAAAAAATACATATAATCAAGTAGGGAAACATACAAGTTAATATATCTCCAAACCATACAAACAACGTAAGAAAATAAAAAAAAAGTAAGAACTTTTAAAAAAAACTCAAAAAATAGATTAAAACATGAAAGAAAAAACGGGAGGCGAAAAAAAAGTTTCAAAAGTTGATGCGGAGAAAAATAAGTAATACAAAAATAATATATATATTAGGGTAAAATTTAATAAAGAATAAAGGATACACTAGAACTATTTAGATTTAAATAAGAGTATAATTGGCAAAAAAAATAAGGAAACCATGGGATACCACCAAATTGGTGATTTCAAAAAGTGAGGGTTTTCACGGTTACAGAACCATGAAACTAAACCATATCATACCATATAATTAATGAAACAATCAAAACAAACGTCGTTCTCTTATTAACCATACCATACCATACCATGAAAAACCACCATCCAAACAAGCTGTTAGTTTCTGGAGCACTTCTCAATAAATTAGGCTTTAAACTTGTTTTTTAAGCTGATAAAATAATTATTTCTTATAGAGGAGACTTTATTGGGAAAGGATATTTTAATGAAGATTTATTTGTACTAAATATTGTTCAAGATTTATTTACTTAAGAGAGTTAAGGTGTTTGACCAAATTTTTTAACAAAAATTATAGTTCATAAATAATAATATAAATTATTCTAGAAACTAAAAAAAAAAAAGTAGCTTTTATCCCAAAGCAAAAATTGACTAAGCATAGTTCCAATATTTTCTTGATATTATTGATACTCTAATATTAATAAAAATACTTAGCAAATTAACTAGTTGGATATAAACAACTCCAAAAGTATATTGTATAGCTTTTCAAATTATTTTCGCAATATTGAATTGATTTAGATTATCGATGTCTTCCACTGTTAGATTGTGATTGAATAAATGTGATGAGGCCAAGTGGTTTGCTTAAGGACTAACAATAGTCTCTGAGTGTCGGACACATCAAGGGTACCTTCCCGGAACGTGACAAAAAATTATAAATATAATCTCAATATTTTCTTGATATTATTGATACTCTAATATTAATTAAAAAAACACTTAGCAAATGAATTAGTTGGATATAAAAAAACTCCAAAAGTATATTTGCTTATATCAAGTAAAAAAAAATTCAAAATAAATTGTTTTGAGAAATTTTATTTTTTCAAAAAATGTTATTAAGTCCAAAATGATACTCCTTTCATCAAACAATCACAAAACTACACCAGAAAAATGTTGATCTTTGATTCAAGAACAGTGCCTTTTGGTCCTACATGTACCCTTTGGTCACTATCTTAATAGTCCCTATCCATTTTAATAATTAAAAGATATTTGAATGGACACCAAATTCAGGAATGAAATATTTTTAATTTTATTCATATATTTAAAATTAATTATAAATATTTATATAATCATAAATTAATTTATAATTTTAATTTGATTGTCAAGTTTTAGAAAAATAAACAAGATGTTTTTGTAGCCATAAATTAAAGATATTGCAAAATATACCATAATATTTTTTAATTTATGATCTTAAACATGTTATAAAAAAAATTAAAATTAAAGAGTTGTAGAAAATTGTGTTAACTGTGGATACAAATTAGTCTAAAGGGATATACTTCATCTCTTATATTTTCTTCATGGACATTTTTTTCTAAACTGATTAGAAAAAATAAGACAAATAAATTAATACAGAAAGAGTATTTAATTAACGTAAAATGTAAAAGCTTAAGTTAGTACTTTCTTTGTCCATTTTTACTCATTCACGTACTAAAAATAGATATCTTTTTTTTTTATACTTATTTTAACCTTATTATTAATACTTTAATTATTTCCAATTCATTTCCTAACACTAGATTACTTGAAATCATTTGATGTGAGGTATAAAGTATAATAGTTTCATAATAAAATGTAGAATTATTTATCATGCGTTTGATAGAATGTAGATAGTCTTTTGATTATTTGTCCCACCATTTATATCATAGTGATATAATAAGTTATTTCATATATATAGTGTAATAATATTAAGATAATTTATTCCAACTGAAGAGCCAATTAAAACAATTACAACATTATCCTTCTATTAAAATACAAAACATCAATCGAGATTATATTTTACACCTTCTTATTTCGTGACTCGAACTCACAGTCTTAGCCTTAAATAAAATAACAAAATATCTGTTTTATATTTATTTATTTTTTTGCTAATGTGCGCTACAGTTCTGCTAAAATACGCTTTCACTGTTTCACATCATATCTTTGATTATTTATAAATACAAAAATTAGATTCATTCATCTCTCAATTTGAACTGTTTCTGACTTTATTTTTCAAGCAGAAAAAAATGGTGAAAGTTCCATGTCCTTTGCCCTGCCAATCCAAGAAGAAATCAACAAATTCTGATCAATCTCAACAAATGCATCTTCACTCAGATTCATCTTCATCATCATCATTATCATCGTCAAAATCTTCTTCCCTATACTCACAGCCAAGTTTACCATCAGTGCCTTCTTTAACTCCACCGTCAGCTCATTCAGAACTTTTATCAAACATCTTCTGTGCATACACTTTTACCGGCCTTTCCTCCTCTGTTTTCTGCTTATCACTCGCCGGAAAACACCTCTACGCCGGAACTTCCAACGGAGAAATCCTTCTATTGAACAGAGACCCATTAAACCAAGACAAAAATCATTCAGTAATAGTAGTTGCACAGACACAGAGTAAAAGCTCTGTTAAATCCATAGTCATATTTGGGGATAAACTCTTCAGTGCTCACCAAGACCACAAAATTCGAGTCTGGAAAATCGACAACCCCGATTATGAAATTGACGCGTCAAATCAAAATTATTACAAGTGCATTGCTACTCTACCGACGTTAAATGATCGGTGTATGAGATTGTTCAGCCCGAAAAACTACGTTGAAGTTCGTAGGCACAAGAAATGTACATGGGTTCATCATGTTGATACAGTTTCAGCTTTAGCTATATCCTCAGATAATTCACTGCTTTACTCTGCTTCGTGGGATAGAACTTTCAAAATCTGGAGAATTTCCGATTTCAAATGCCTTGAATCAGTCTGGAATGCTCACGACGACGCCATTAACGCAATAGCTTTGTCGAAAAATGGGTATGTATAAATGGAGTAATAATTCGCAAATCACCATTTTTCAACTCCTTGAAAAATAGTTATTGGCCTGGAGTTTTTCATTTTCAAATTCCACCAGTGAACTCGAGAACTCAAGAACATTATCAACCTGTGAAATTTGAAACTCCGTATGAAAATTACTACTATACTATTTTTCAAAGATCGAATCGGAATTTTCACTATTATAATTAGAACCTCCACGATAATTATACTCTCTTTATATGGCACAGTTGAAATTTGGAGAGTTCAATTAAGCTTTTTCTTGACCATAGTTTCCTTTTTTGTCTTCTAAATAGTTTAAATAGTTAATTATTCTGATTTACACTGAGTTTTCAAATATATAAATTATATTTCAAAAAGCTTAAAAGCTTCCATGTCTGGATTCACAATCAATTTTTTTAGAAGTTTGAATCTCGAAATTCTAACTTTAGCATATAATTGGAACAAAGGGAGTACTATTTTTCAAGTTGCCTCAAACATGGAATCAAAACAGGTCAAATCAATGAAGTTTGGATGGATTCATTTGAATTTAACCTGTTTGGTCAAGTCAACAAACGAATCATAATCCAATTCTTGATTTTGCTGCAGGTATGTCTACACTGGTTCAGCAGACATGAAGATCAAAATATGGAAGAAGGAAGAAGGGGAGAAGAAGGTACACAGGCTTGTGGCAACACTAGAAAAACACAAATCAGGTGTGAATGCTTTAGCTCTTAGCAGAGATGGTTCAGTTTTATATTCAGGTGCTTGTGATAGGTCCATAATTGTATGGGAAAAAGATAGTGGTGGTGAGAAAATGGTGGTGAGTGGAGCTTTAAGAGGACATACTAAGGCCATTTTGTGTTTAGCTGTGGTGGAAGATTTGGTATGCAGTGGATCAGCAGACAAAACTGTGAGAATATGGAAAAAAGGAATTGGAAAAAGTTATTCATGTTTAGCTGTTTTGGAAGGGCATAATGGTCCAGTAAAATGTTTGACTGCAATTTTAGATAATAATAGTAGTAATAAGAATAAAAATGATTTTGGTTGTGGAAATTCTTATGTGCTGTATAGTGGTACTTTGAATTGTGCTATTAAGGTTTGGAAAATTTAGGTTCCATGCCTACAGAGTTTGTGATATCTGTCTCTTGTTTTAGAGACTTATAGTAAAAGAAAAGGATAATCTGGTGCATTAAAACTTTTGCTATGCGCGGAGAACCACAGAAGGAGCTTTAGAGACTTATAGTCATACTAATATTTTGTCTTTGTGCATAGAAATGAGAAATCTTCATTTTACCTTTTTTTTCTTTCATTCTAGTTTCTCTATGTTCTTTTTTGAAAAAAGAATTGGTGAATGGATCAATCAAAAGTAATACTACTACTAACCTTTTTTTCAGCCTCATATATCTAATTCATATCTCGTTTGTGTTTGTTGGGGGGGTTTTGTTCATCGACTAGTCTAAAAGGATGATTCCGTCGATATAAAAATGCATTTAAAGTGAAAGGAGGGTGTGCTATACTTTTTTGGCTAGTACAGATAATCTATTCTGGTATTAGTTACTAATTCTAACATAACTTATTTCAGAATTAGTGACCAAACAAAGATTATCTTTGTTAGATAGTTGAAGTGATCAAAGTAGGATGTGCTACGCCTATTTGATTTGGTTGGTAATCATGACTTATCTCGATATTAAGCTAATTACATCATTTATATGATGTTTTCACATAATAAATTACATTTATTATGGTCTATATGTCCATATCCTATAAGTCATGTAATATTTACAATTATTATATTACTAGTAAAAAGAAGAGATTATGAAAATTACATCTCACCCAAAAGAAATGATTTTTTAATTGTCATTTCCTTCTCAGGTGATTCAAAACACAACATAATTTATATCACTTTGCCAGCTTTAGATTAAACTAATTGTTTCTTAATTAACACATTAATGAGATCAGATCTCCTTAATTAATTATTATTTCTATAGTAGATTTTGAAACGTTAGCTAATCAAACCAATTTCTCCTTAATTACACGCAGCCCTTGCTGTTAGCTTAATTAAATATTAAAATTATAGTAAAAATTATAGAAAATAAAGATGGAACTTTAGTTACACCCAACTAATCATTTTAACTTTAATTAACTAAAAAATCTCTTCTTCTTTTTTTTTTTGTTTTGTCAACAATTAATTAAACAGACAACTTTGATCTTAAGTTAGTTAATAGGAGCTCAATAAATTTATTTGTGCTGAGATTTAAATTAATATTTTATTTTAGGTCTACGTTAACAAAAATCATACTTTAATTAGGTCAATATTTTACTTTATCTCCTCTTAATCAGATCATTAATTTACTATATATATTCAGACAGATTCATATTAAATCCTTTTTTGTGGGGAAAAAAAAAAGTTATCACAAAGATTATTTAATAGCAACCAATTATTGCATAATGTACTATTTAAACATATCTCCACTGACTGACTGATATAATTTTGGATGTGTTTTAAACATATTAATTACATTTTTTTTATTTGATACTTAGATTAAATATATTTTTATAAAATATTCATATATAATTTAGACAAATAAATATTATAGGAGGTGGAGATGAGGGGTAAGAGTATAGAATGGTAAGGATGGGGGCTATGGGGTTGGAGCAATGTTGAAAAGTAAAAGAAAGGTTCTAGAATCTTCCAGGTTGTTCTTTCAAGTTCCACATGTTTCTAGAGAATTCCGGAGCCTTCCGGATGAGCAATACAAAGTTATTTCCTTGTTCCTCAAGAGTCTCAAGTTCCTTCTTAAAGTCCTTTCGCTTATAATTTATATCTTCTGCTAAGCGTTAGAAGTGAGGCTGACTAGCAACTTATAGTGAGAAAGTTTGCTAGACCGCACGGTTCGTTGGAGTTACAAAAATTGATATGGAATTGTTGAACCCAATGGAGGAACTTGATCTCATGCAATTATCAAAGTTGAAACGAGATATAACTGTAAAGTTGACACTATTTATTGTGGTCGATAGACACAACAGAGGACAATAGAGCTTTAGCCAATAACAACGCACTAGGTTGTTTGTCTCATACTTCATATATAGTCATCCTGATGAGAAACAACCTAAACATTCATATACATTCTCAAATCAACTTTTGGTCACAAAAAGACTCACGAGCAAACAACAAAGGACTGACGAGGGTTCCCAGGAAACAGCCTCTCTACCTCTATGAGGTAGTGGTAAGGTCAGCGTACATTCTACCCTCCCCAGACCCCACTTGCGAGATTTCACTGGGTATGTTGTTGTTGTTGTTTAGCTATCATTAGTGAATAGTGTTTTCAATGAGCATATATTGTAAGATTAGTTCCTAATGTTATAAAGGAATATTAATTTTTCAGGTTTAAGATCCATATTCTTCAAGAGTATGGTTGGGGTTAGCTCAATTTGCATTATTGAAGTCTATATTATCTAGAGTTAGTTGATACAGTAGGTAATAGAGTTAT
Organism: Solanum rostratum; assembly: GCA_029948455.1. Classification (NCBI taxonomy): domain Eukaryota; kingdom Viridiplantae; phylum Streptophyta; class Magnoliopsida; order Solanales; family Solanaceae; genus Solanum; species Solanum rostratum. The sequence continues at coordinate 10,686,794 of CM057046.1, forward strand.
TGCTTAGTGTCTTGCAATGAAAGTGTTACAAATGAATGAGATTATGTGCATGAGTTTGTATCAAATCCTGGCCCATTGATTAGTGGAGTTGGAAGTGAAATCCTATAAGTTTGATCGTGACTTTTCCTTTCCAAATCAAAAAAAAAAAATACATAAAATTGTGTGCTCTATAACTTTATTTTGTTATTGTATTATCGTTGTTTTTATTATTCTAGTCAAGGACCTGATCCCTTGACTTATACTGGTCTCATGCTAGCCAACAACCCTTCATTATAGTGTTATTATATAGGATACATTTTTGTATCCAAAGATGAATTTATCAAATTTTATGAATAATTTTTTTCTCTATATGGTGTGCTCGCATAAAAATGGACATATAACCTGTTTCAATTTCAAAATTCTAGAGTACCATGATCAAAAAATTGTTGATCAACAGGTAAAATTTAAAAAATAAAAATAACTAGACTTGGCAAAAGATTTTCTAGGTAAATTTAATTTATAATAGAAAAATGATATAATATTACAATTAGTTCATCTAAAAAGATTGATTAAATTGGGCTAAAGATGATTACCAAAAATTAAAGCAAATCAGAGATCTATGTGGCAGTTAGGTTGTTGCATCAGCTATTTTAAGTTCATTAAAATTAGTCCAAGTTGGTCAATAATGTTACCATTTTAAATTTAAAGTATAAAATTCATAGCTCAATAATTGAGATTAGTCGTCTGCATAACTATTTACCAATAACTAGAAAATGAACACCTTCCTAATATATAATTGTAACGTCTCAATCTGTTAGTGATATTGTTTGATTGGATTTAAGTCTGCATTGCTTTAAAACGTGTCATTAATAGATGAGATTTGCTTACTTATATATCCAACATCTCTCATATATTTTGACAATGTGGAATTAATTTTTGAAATATAATATTTTGAAGAAATTTTAAATGTAAAAGTGGAGTTCAAATCGAACGAGTCTTGAAAATAATGGAAAATAAAAATTATTGTCAAGTATTTTTTTTCTTTAGAAAGAAATATTGTTATTTTGACAAATTGATGATATTGGGGGGTTGTTCTTTAAATATGGAACTTATATTTCAAATTTTAGCTTATATGAAGTATTTTAGTGTTTAATCATGTGTTGAATTATTGAAATTCCAAATAACTTCTTATTTTTATAGAAAAAAAATTCTAACACATATGAATGAAAGATTAGCTAATTTTTTTACATATGCAAGCATACACTAAAAAATTAAAGGGTGTTTTGATGAGTTCGTTAGATTTGTCATTGTTTTGATAAATTGATGTTTGTTATTTATAACAATTGAAACTTATGGTTCAAATTTGATCTTATTTGGAGTAAAATTGGGAGTTGAAATTTGAAGAATTATGTAACAATCTATTTTTAGATAGACTTTCCACATCGGTAAAATACAAAAGAGATGTTGAGTATATATGTAAACAATTCTTATCTATTAGTGACACGTTTTAAAGTCGTGCGAGCGTAGGCCCAAAACGGACAATATCACTAGTGAGTTGGATCGTTACAGATAGTATCAGAGATATTCATGTGTCAGCCTTGTCGATGTGGGTCAGAGTTCAACTGAGTTTAGGCGAATTATGGTGAGACGGAGCAAAACCTAAGCGTTGATGAGTCTAGGCTAATCTCATACAATGGTGCAAATCTCAGCGAGGACAATATTATTAGCGGAATGGGTTCTTACAAATTAAATTACTATTATCGTTAGAAAAAAAAATAATCAAAATCCATACATATACGAGTGAAACTTACCCAATTTTGTACATTCACTATTAGTCAAATATGATAGAAGCGCAGACTAGAGAAATTTAAAGACATGATTAAAATTTTAGTCAATTTTTACACGCTCTTAATCAAAATATCTCTTAAATTTGGGCAAGTCAAATAAAACATGAGTAAAAAGAAATTTGAATTGTGGTCTTATCAAGGTCATAACTTCAATAAAAAAAAATTCAAAACTAATTTTGGCGAGCCATATCAAATTACAGACAAAAATAGCTGATGTTTAATTATGATCACAAAGTCACACTTCAAACAAAAATATCTAAAATCATAGAGGAATTTTCAACTTCAATTACAACACCTAAAGTCATTCCAAAAGCTAATAAACTTGTAAAACTATTAAGAAAAGGGACACAAATTAAATGATGCCTCAACAACAAACACTTAGCCCTCAAAAATTGTATGCCTAATATATCAAGAAAGCTTTGGGCTTCGATTCTGGGCTATATAAGTATGTTTTTGTGGTTATCAGCTTTATCCTTTTATGTCTAAGTCATCCACACAAATGTTTCAAATGAACGACGTTTAATTTTTGCTCTTTAAATTTTAACGTTTTAAATTTTTATCCTTCGACACTTGAAATCACAAAAAATGACTGAAAATTGACATAAGAAAGAGAAAAAAAAAATGCAAGACACAAGTCATGTCTTACCAGGCAAAACAAAATCGCAATAAGTTATGCCTTATAAGACATAACGTAGTTACTACGTACAAAACTTATCTCGATAGAAACTTATTGCTATAATACTTTTTCTGGACAAGACAAAACTTCTCCAAGCTTATGCCTTGCGAATTAGGTACTACACAATTTATGTCAGACGTTGCAAAATAAGGTCATGGTTAATGACACATTGACTCACAAATTTTTATTAAATAATATACGAGACAAAAGTTAAAGACCGCTAATTTAAAAGGCAAATAAAAATCAATTTGCGCAAATCTTGTTCATGTCTTGGCATAGAAATGTTATATATCGGCCCAGTTTCGCAGGCGCCTTGGGCTCTTTAAAATGAATGATGTTCCTAGTTGCTTTTAGCCCTCGGCCAATTGCGAATCCAATTAGAAAATGTCACTTAACTTTTTAAAGAATTTAAGTTGGTTTGAATATTATGTTAAGTTGAGGGGTATGTTTGTACTCAAAAATAAACCTTAGGGGCATTTCTAGACCCAAAGATGGAAGAGATGTATTTATGAGCCTTTTTCTATACGTTAAGGGTATTTATGAGCCTTTTCCCTTAAATAAATAATTAAATCTAGATTGTAATAAATTATAAGTAGCATTAAAAAGTAAAATTACAATAATAAAATACATTAATTATGTAAAAATTCCATATTATAATGCCAAAATATAAACTTTACCTCACAAAAAAGTTATTTCTTTTGGGAGAAAAAAAAAATCAGCACAAAATAAGTTCAAAAGTGTAAATGATCCGTAAAACTACACCCCAAATATGCAACACTACTACACTTCTTATTACCATAATATTAAGTGCAATAAAATGAGAATTGTAGTATCGTGCATAAGTGAAATGAAATAAATAAGCCATTACGAATGAAATATTTGAAGTTTCGAATAACAAGTCGAAGTTTGTTCGAGATTTATTTTGATCGGGAAATGAATTGATAGTCTGCTTGTATGGAATAGTTTTTTTTTTTTTTTTATGAGTTAGGTTTCAGGATTTTGTACCCAAATATCATATCTTTACATGGTATTAGAGTCAGGTTGATCTCTATTTGGGCTCTCAATCTACGCTCCAGTTACACCTAAGCGTGCATGAGTTTTTTAGAGTGAGTTGTAGTCCCATATCGATTGGAAAATGGGTTGTGGATCTGCTTATATGGACTTAGGTAATGATCCTCTTTTTATAAACTAACTTTTAGTCTTTGAGTTAAACTTAGATATCATATATATTTTTTTAAAATTTAGATAAAAGTATATAAAATTTAGTCTTTCACATTTATAATTGATGAGATTCTTGACTTTGAACAATGTCTTTCCTTTAAACTAACTTTTGAAATTTGAATCAAAATCAAGGTCTAATTTGACATACATAAACAATATTTGCAAAATAATCATTTTCTGGTTGTCAAATTATAATATAAAGTATATATTCACTAATTTCCTATTGTGGAATCTGTCTAGATCTATTCACACATAATATGTCTCTACACCTTTTGTGACATTATTATTAATCAACCTTTGCATTTTAAGTGTCAACAACATAAGAATTACAAGTTCAAAGAATTTTCTTTTTTCTCGTATATCAATGAATGCTGAATTGATGATGTTGTCCTCCATGTCATGCTGTCAAAACGGAGGAAAAGATATTGTGGTGGAGTGGTAAGTGTTCCTTCATTCTTAATCAAAGATCTTGGGCTCGAGTCCCCTTAGGTACGAAGTCGTCTTGTTAGGGAGTGTTTTACCCCCAATGTGGAACTTCTTGGTGCGAATCCAAATTTAGTCGGGCTCCAATGTGGATATCGGACACCGGATGAAAAAACAAAAAACCAAAACTTGGGACCAATAAAAGTTTGCGGTGGAATGGATAGGATTTTTCATCATGATTTTGATTCAAATTTTGAATATGAAAAAAATCATTTTAAAAAGCTCTTTCGCTTTAAATTGGCTTTTTGCAGCGAATATGAATTTGTTAGGGCTCAATATCATGAGTATCGAACACTGAATAAAAATTAAAATCAATTGTGGGACGTCTAAAAAATGTGGTGGAATTAATAAGATATCTCCTCCGCTCTTAATTATCAGAGGTTTTATATTTGAATTCTGAGTATGATAGGAATTTTTTTCCTCTAAATAAACTGTTGGAGCAAAATACATTTTAGTATTAAAATAATGATAGTAATTTGTATGAGTTAGTGATAGAATGTGACAATAAGTTTCTATGTAACTCCAATTAGCTCTAACTCTTTACCTGCCCATTATTCTACCTCATTATGTCTTGTAACTCATATAACCTCAAAAATATGACTCCTCTATTCATTTACCTATATTATTATCCATTTTATTCTTATTCAAGATGAGGAAGAATTTCTCATATATAAATAGTGGTATTTCTTGTTTTGTGAAGTGCATGAAAGAAAAATAGAAAGTGCGGACAAATATTGTAGTGTGTTGTGAGGTTAGTGCAGTGAAAGAGATAGCTGAAACAAAGAAAATTATTCTAGTCTTCAACTAATTCACTATACAAAAAAAGAGTAATTATATATGTTGAAGGAATATGTTCTTTTTTTTGGATTTTCGGACTCTTCAACTAATCCGGAGTTATTTGAATCAGACGGCGTTGTTGGGTTATTGTATTTTGGAAGGGATAAGTCAAAAAGTACACTACTGAAATCTAAATAGATAATGTTGCTAAAAACTTAAATTTTTTTTTTTTAGAAAAAGCGAGATATCCGTGTCTCGAAAAATAATTGTGGGCATGCAGCACAAGAATGGTGGCAGAATGGCCCTTATGCTTCCCTAATTTGCTAAAAGAGACTTTATTATTCACTCCTAAATTATGACTTTCCTTTTGTTCCTTTGTATTATTGTATATAACTAGTAATCATGACAAAGTTGAAGCCTTGTCAAACTTAAATTCGACTTCACCTGTATTATTGTATTATTCATTTTTTTTTCATCCAAAATTTTTTTTGGCTTAAAAATATTTTTATTGCTATTTCTCTAGTCCAAATATATCCTTCAACTAATATCATAGTTTATAAATTAAAAAAATAAATAACTAGACAAACATATGATATGTATTTACATTATACAATTATGGATTTAAAAAAATTATAACTTATAGCTATAGTTAGGTTTTTTTTTTTGCTATAGTTAGGGTTTTCTCTCGGCTCTCTCCCTCTTTCTGCAATTTCTTGCCAGATATGTAATTACATATGTATATCAGCTGCATATATGCAATTATTTTGACAGATATACATATTTTGACAGATATACATATATAATTCGCATTTATCCTCTCTCGCTTGCTTCTCTCTTCTCTCTCGCGATCTCGTTTGCCTCTCTTTTCCCTCTCTCAATCTCTCTTGCCAAATATACAAACACATATATTAGTTCGCATATACAATTATTTGACAGATATACACATACAATTTGACAAATACACATGGACAATTCGCCTCTCTCCACCCTCTCTCGATCTCGCTCACCTCTTTCCTCCCCTCCAGATCACATAGCCGAGGTTATGTTGTGTAATATAGTTATTTGACCATATTAAGTTTTAAGTCTAGGCTATTTATGAAAACCCCCCCTCCCCAAAAAAAAAACTTTTTATTAACGCCGTTGAAAAACAAAGAAAAAAGATCCAATTTTATTTTTAAATTATGCGAAAATAAAACAATTTTACCTTCACGTTTTCTTATTGTAATGATTAGAGAAAAACTTATATTAGAGATTATAAGATTATTTGACTATTTCAAATGTCGATTTTTATATAATGCTAATTTTACATTATGTATAAACTTTAATTACCTATATTAATTGTTGTTGTTATTGCCATTTTTAAAATTAGTAAAATAAAACAATCATTATTGATGTAGAAAAAAATACATTTTTAATAATTATGTAAGAAAATGCATATGATATCATGTTTAGAAAGGAAAATTGTTTTTTTTTTTAAAAAATTAGAGTAATTATTAGTGAGAACGATATATTTTGGACTACATATTTAAATAATTGGAATTTTTTGAGCCAAAAACATAACGAAAGAGATATTTTTTAAGTCAAAAACATAACGGCCGGATAAAACTAATTTATTTTGAATAGTTTAAGAATATATTTGACCCTTTATACTAAAGTTCAAAATTTGAATTCTTGATTAAAAAAAATACTTAATCTTCTGAACTAATCCGTCCAACCAGTTGCGAACACCAAATAATTACACCAAAAAAATAAATCAACTTTGCATTTTTATAAATAAAACGATCAAGAATTGATCCAATTCGTTAACTAAAGATCTTAAGTTTAAGGTTATTAATTAAAACATATAAAACATTGTTGTGTAAGATGCAGTTAACCATGGCTTAGGCGGCTAGCAGGCTAATGTGATTTTAGATTTAGATATCAAATAATTAAGTAAAAAATAATTAAGAACATAATGAGGCTTAAACTTGGGGGCATTAAGAACAAAAAATAATTAAGAACTATTATCCACCATTATCTTTTTTAGCTCTTAATGATTTGAATAATTCAATACAATGAAGTCTTGATGATATAATAAATGAGGCATAAAAGAGAAAAAAAATCGTAATATAATAACATGTTCAAATAAAACTTATGTGAATATGACCTTTTATCACTATTTTATTTATCACGGCCATAACATACGTATCATATCACCTGTCACTTTACACCAAACCAACAAGCACCTTCACGATCAACCACCTACATCACTAGCCATTATCCATCTTTGTCACTACATAATTACCACCATTAACTATCTCTATTATGAATATCATGTAGATTAACGTTTTTCCTGATATTAATGATTATGATCTTATTAGTAACTCAGACAATTTGGATTCAATATTTTATTATTCATTATATAGATACAATATCTTAATATTATTGCTTACAAAGAAGAAAACCCCACCTATTAGTGTATAATCCTTCATGAAAAAAAAATTATGCAAAAAGAAAAAAAAAAGTTACTACATATAAATATGAAACCACTAAAATGGGAAGTGGTAACTTTTGTTAGAGTCAAACATAAAGTAAGATATATTTATAGAGAGAGGGGGGATAGTGGGTGATTTAATTTCTCGTGTTGATATGAAATCAAAACCACTTTCTTGTTTTTAACTATAATAATAAAATAAATCATTGTCACAATCAAAATATTTAATAAGAAAATTCAAAATATAAAATAAATAAATATTTTTAAAAAATCAAAACGATTGAACATATACTGTATATATAAGATAATATTAATTTTATAGGTGTAATATAATTTTTTGATGAAACGAATTTGAATGAACCCTTATTATGGGTTTGAAGAATATATAATCTAGAGGAATTTTCGCATCTAGTCACTCAAAAATATCTTAATTATGCTTCATAGATATAGTTTGGGTAATTATATTTCGTTACTATAGTTATAACAACATTTGTATAATTCGCGCAACATTTGTATAATTCGTTATACAATTCGCAGTTTTTGTATAGCGTTTATATATTTCGCTATACAGTTCGTGCACAAGGTTTGTATAATTCGCTTTGCAATTTACTATGTTTGTATATTTCGTTATACAATTTGATTCATGCACAACGTTTATATAATTCGCTATACAATTTACTATATTTGTATATTCCGTTATACAATTTGATTTGCGCATAATTTTTGTATAATTGCACACAAACGTTTGTATAAATCGCGCGAATTGTACCAAACTCAAACTATAAATTCAACTGAATATTTATCACAAACCGTAATTAATTTAAACTATAATTATATTAACTAATTAGGTAATATATATTTATTTATCCGCGTAATTTTTCCTTAATGTGTGAAACTGGACTTTTGGATCTATTAAAAAGGTGAATAGTTAGATTATACCCTTAGCATAGTGTACTTGGTTTAGCAAAAAAAATTAAAAAAATAAAAAAATCCACAAAGGTTAAAACTTTGACTTTAGCTTCCAAACAAAATTATATGTCATATAATTTTACAAGTTGATTTTACTTTTTAATGTCATCTAACTTTTTATTGAACTCTCTATTCTTTGTCCCTTATTATATTATCTTGCCTTTTTACTGTAACATATTTCTATCATGTCTGCCACTTTTTAGTGAGGGCTTTATTATTTCTGTAATTCTAAGTTTTAATCTAATCTCAACCATAATTAGTAATTAAATTTTAATTATCTAGAGACACCAGTAACTAACAACATTGTTATGTTTTTCATTTCTTAATTAGATTATGTACTTGTTTGGTAAGACAGGTTAGGTTTAGCCTTAACAAACCATCATTATCATCATCATTTTATTATTTTCATTATTGTTTTTTGGGATGGTCCTTAATGAGTAGCCATATACTATTGGAAAAGAATTGTAAACAATATGATTTAATTTCCTTCACTTTGTAACAAATGTATTTCTGTAAATTTGATCTTTCTTGTTATAAGAAACTATAAATATTTGTTATCATATGATAACTAATTGTTGCTAAATATATGTTTATTTAGAGATAATTACTAGTGATAATTACATTGTAGCATTCTTTGTGAATGCCGCTAAAGCCTACAACAACATTAAATTTAATAACAATTGACTAATGCCGATATATGATTTAGTACTCTTTGTTGATGTGCATATTGGTTGCCGCTAAAAGCTATTATTTTTATTGTAGATATATCTACCTCTTCTTTACATTTTGAATCTCCTTAGTGAAACTTCTGCTTTCGCTACTAAAAACAATTCAACATAATATGAGAGCATGCAAAAATCTTATATTCAAACTTCATACCGATACAAAAAGAAAAAAAACACTTAACGTGTTTGATTCGTTAAAAAGAATCTACAGATTCACATATGAGGATTACTGTTGAGACATAATGATGAAGTAGTTATCATAATATGCTTTCTCAAATAGTTTAAACTTTTAGATGAGATAATTATACACTTTCGTGATAAATTTCTTTCGTTGTAATATTAAATTATTAATCTTGACAAATCCAGTTGTAACCAATTGAATTTCATGATGAAAGTAGAAATAATACAAGTGAGAAATCGTGCAATTTCCTCATAATTATTGACCAATGAGCAACTGTCCTTAATTAGGGCATTGACATCCTCTCTATCAAGAATATATCCTTCATAATTATTTATTGTTTTAAGAAAAAAATAAGTTATATAAATTCTCAGAGTAAATTTGGTCATTCAAAGAATATCAGTAGATAAATTTATTTAAAATATAAATTTATAGCTTTGAAAATAGAAAAAGTATCTTGATACAAATGTGATCTTGTGTTGTTATTATTTGTCTTATATTTGTTATCTTTATTATATTTATATATTATCATTTGTTTTCCACTTTAGTCATCTTTTCATACTCCTTCCGACCCATATTATATGGGCATCTTTCTATAGAGATATGTTCCATATTATATGGGCACTTACTAAATTAGTATAGAATTGATTTATTTTTTTTCATTTTACCCCATCATTAATAATGTATTAATAATTTTTTCTAACTTAATTTAATGTACATTGATATAAATAAAGGGTAAAATGGTAAAGTTCACTATTGTATTAATAATTTCTTAATAATCGTGTAAAATGAAAAGTGCGCATATCATATGGGACAGAGAGATCAGAGTATCTAGTATCTTCTGCTTTGGGACCTGATATTTTTGAGATGAGGGTCTTCCGGAAATAGTCTCTCTATCTCTATGAGTTAGTGGTAAGATTTACATATATTTTATCATTCCAGACCTAATTTGTGAGATTCCACTGAATATGTTATTGTTTATGATGTATTGACAACTTTAATGAACTTCAATGTTTAATTTTAGAAGTTGGTTCATATGAAATTTTGAATACAAGTGAATTTTTTTAAATGTTGTCAAAATTACTTTAAACAAAAGAAACTAGTAATAATTTGGAATTAAAAGTACTTATTATGATACAAAAAGTTGACTCTTGGCTTTGACCTAATAAGGAGGGCTTCAATAAAGAGAATTACGCTTGATTGTAGGGTAAAGTGTCTACTTGAAACTAAACCCCATCAATTAAAATTAATGATCAAAAAGAAAAAAAGATAAAAAGTCTCTTAAAACTTATCCCAAGAAAAGTGAAAATAATAAAGTTTCTTTTTCTTAGAAAACAATTATATACATTTCTTTTATACATAAAATAGAAGAAAAAAAAAGTCACATATAACTTCAAGAAAAGAGAAAGAATATTAGCTCCTCCTTCTTCTCTTTCTACCTCATGATGATATAGGAGAAAGATCATCAAAGAGTAAGAAAAAGAAAACTTTTTTGAGGATTTTTGCATCTAGAATTTCTCAATCTCAAAAAAAAAAAAAAAAATAGTAATCATCATGTCCTCTAATAACCTCTTGATCTCATCATTATTCCCTCACTTTCATTATATTAAATCCTTTTTATTTTACCTTGTTATGAATTTAAAGAGAAAAAGAGTTGGAGAGAAGAAGAAGAAGATCAAGAAGAAGAAGAAGAAGGTGTTTTTATTGTAGATTGAAGATGGGCACTTTGAAGAAGAAGAAGAAACCCTAGCTACTATATATGATGAGTGAAGAAGGTTAATTAAATGGTTAATTTCTTCTTAATCTTCTTTATGCTTTATCTTTCTCTCCCTCCCGGGGAATTGAAGCCTACTGGTCCGATTAATTCAGATCTTGTGTGTGCGAGTTTGAGAAATCATTTTTCTTTTTTTCTTCTTCTTTAATTTACTATATAGTCTATATATTTTTATATGAGTGTTTCTATTTTAGGAGAAGAAATTAAAGCAAGATATATATCATCCCATGACATGTGATGAGTTTGTTTGCTTTAATTGTTGTGTTTTTTTTAAAAATCTTTTTTATTTTGTGTGATATATCATTACTATGTTGTTTGGTTTGAGATATATGTATTATGTTGGTGCACCTAACTAGCATATATTTCTATATCCATGTAATAAAATAAATGTTTGTTTTGTTCTTTGAGGGATATATTTCATATTGATATTTTTTAATCATATTTTATATACATGTAATTATACAAATAACTATATTATGTGATTGTATAAAAGACTCGTGAAGAAAATATGATTCGAGATTTTCAATTATCGTGTGTTTCCAATTCTTGATTTTTCTTTCATAATTATGAAAGAAGGGATATCTTTTCTCTCTTTTGATCTTCTTCTTCCTTAATTTTCATGAAAATGCGAAAAAAATAAAATACATGTCAAAATAATGATCTTCGATAGTTATAATCATTTTTTATGGTATGTTCCATTTTTTTAACTTCATATTTGTTGCTTATTGATCTAATCTATATTAGAAATAAAATAATTAGATTAAGGTATTTATAAATATGTTGTATTTTCTGTTTATTTTTGGCTGATTTCCCATAAATTAATCTATTGTGATTTTGAGAGTTAAGTGTGTTTGAATAATTGTAAACAAATGGTATCAAATAATTCACATTTTCTATTATTATCTCAATTTCAAATATTTGGAAAAATTACATTTCATTTTTGACATACTCCAAAATGTTTAAATCAATGTGTCCAACATTTCAATTAAAGTGCAGAACAGATTCAAAATTATTATTATTATTATTATTATTATTATTATTATTATTATTATTATTATTATTATTATTATTATTATTATTATTATTATTATTATTATTATTATTATTATTATTATTATTATTTACATAACTTATGAAAATTATTGATGAAAATGTTTTAATGGAGATCTATGGGCTTGAAGCCTTCTTTAATCATTGATTTACGCTCATCTTTTATATATAAAATAAATTTTTTTTGGCTTGAATTTAAAATCAAGCAAAGAATAAAATTTCTAACTTATAAGCCTGTATTAAATTGTAATTGTCATAATATGTATATGATTTTGATTGTCAATTTGCTACTATTTTGAACATGACTTTTTCGTTTCTGCCTTTCATTTTCAAATTTACTTTGATATATTTTACTTAATTCGAAAGTTTATCAAAAATAATTTTTATCTTCACAAGATAGAAATAAAATTTGTATATACACTAACCTTTCTAGACCCCTCTCGTAAAATTACAATGAATATTGCTTTTTGTTGTTTTAGCCGATTAACTATAAAGAATTGAAAAGATTATATAGATATAGATAAACTGTTAAGTTTTTAATGGAAAAACGTACGTTGGTTTATATCAAATCTTGTCCCTTTGTAACCTTATTCTCCAAAGAGAAATGATTATGTTTGTTTGTTGGGATTCCAAAATATGCCTATCACTTAAATCACTTATTTTTATTATTCTTGTACATATATTTTTGTATGTGAAATATTATCCTTTTTCTAGTACAATTGATTTATCTGTCCGTGAAGATAATTGTAACAATTCATCTTAAGATGTGAAATTTCATATTGGTAAAATATAAGAGAGAGATGTTGGATATATAAGTAAATAAGTCTTACTTACTGTTGACGTGTTTTAAAGTCGTACGGATATAGATTCAAAATAGACAATATTATTAGCGAAATAAATCATTACAATGATTGAAAACGATTTTTCAATTGGTTGTTAGACACAATATTCTAAACCTAAATCTCCACGAAATTGCATTCCTAAATAATGTCATAATCCATGTGTTTCATCATTTTATATTATAGTTCTATATTTAATCTATTTCAATATATCTTTAATGTCAAGTTTTATAGACTTAATAATATCTTGACAGGTTGAAATCTTAGTCAAATATAATCACTATCACTTAAAATGAAAGTAAGGGAATATAAAGAAGTACATAAACATAAGCAGAAGTCTACATGTCATTAATTAGAGGGAAAAGGATAAAAATATCCCTAAATTATATGAAATAGAGCAGAAATATTTCTCCGTTATATTTTGGCTAAAATATACTCTTCTTTTTAACGAAAAATAAAAACAACTTAAAAATACCCCAAACTATCAGAAATGGAGAAAAAAAATACCCTTTGGTTAGATTTTTATTCAAAAAAGCATTTCCCCACCAAAAAATTGGGAAAAAAAAATTAATGAAATGACATCATGCATGTTATTATGTGGATAAAAAGCGCCGCGTTAAACCCCGTTTAGAGACCAAAGAGGATTTCTCCTTGGATATTAGGTCTGAGACTAGTCTTTTCATGTCAAAAGGAACTGTTATTCACTTGCAGACATCTCAATAAGTCGATCTCTGAATGATTATATTGATTCATCCTCGTTATAATCATTGTCTCCTCTTTAATCAGTTTCTCGAGTTCAATAGGATCCAATTCTTCAAATTTTCTGAACCTACAATACTTCTATAAAAAATTGTCGTGCTCATATTAGCAATGTAACACAATTAATATAAGTTATCATTTTCAAAAGATAATATAGTTGCAACTATACATAAAAGTTTTTTTTTTCATATAATAAGAATTTGGACTACTCAAAGTCAGACAAGAAAAGATGGGTTGGGGTTGGATTTCTTATGGAAGAGAGATATTTTAAATAATAACTTTGAAATTTTTATGGAGGGGTATTTTTTAAATCGAAAACTAACGTAGTGTATTTTTGCTCTATTTTTAATATTCAAGGGGTATTTTTGGCGTTTTTTCATTTCTGCTAGGATGAGGGGTATTTTTGAGTCAGAAATTTAACGGAGGGGTATCTTTTAGCCAAAAATATAACGAAGGGGTATTTTTGAACCAAAATGTAACGGAGGGGTATTTCTGCTTTATTTCAAATAGTTTAAGGATATATTTGTGGTCCAAAACATAGACGACCAAGGTAGTTTTGATCCTAAAAATAGTCGAAGAGTATATTTGAGCTATTTCGAATAGTTCGAGAGTAATTTTGATCCTTTTATTGCTATGTGATATCTATGTAGATTGCCATGTGGCAAAGATAACGGTGTAAGGACATTTGTGGTCCCTTGGAATAACAGCAGGTGTATTTTTTATCCCAAAATGTAACAGAGGGTATAAGTGATCTATTTCGCATAGTTTAGGGGCAAGTTTGACCCTTTTCCGTAGAAAATATACATAAATGACTAAATAATATAGCTCGTCAAAAGTCATGAAATATATACACTGACTAGTGAGCCATACATTATGATACACTGAAAAATTAAATATGATTATATATGAAATACATACTGACTATACACACCTATATAGTGAATAACTATTTTTTTGATAATTATTTTGGCCAAAAGACCATGCACTATAATTGTTCCACTAATGTGTAATATAGAGCACTTACAAGAAAAAACAATATTTATTAATTAATTAAACAAATTATAAGAAACAAAACAAAACAAAAATTTAAACTTAGTAAAAATCAAATGGAGTTTTATTAGGTATTTAAGCAAATTACTCCCTCCGTCCTGATTTATGTGACACCTTTTAGATTTTAAGATTTAAGCAAATCTATGTTTGGCCATATATTTTTCATAAGTCTTTTAAATATTTTGAATTGTCAATTATTGTGACTTATAATAAATTACGAATATATAAATTTCGTTTAAAAAAATTTAAGATTTCATAAGCCAATTTTTGATCAAACATAAATTATTTGAGTCTCGAAAAATAAAAAATACCACATGAGAGTATAAAACTACTAATACAAATTAAATTTAAACATGAAGTGTATAATAGGATGTGCATAATGGGTATCAATGGCACATCGATAACCTATTTGGACACTTCCATTTGATATCTAGTTTTTCAAAATAAATTGTCAGTTGGGTCCTTCATTTAAGGTAAAAGATAAAATCTACAAATTGGGCCGAGCATAAAAGCTACAAAGCCCATTTAAGGAAGGGCCGAACATAAATTGGGCCTTCATTTTTTTTCCAAAGCCCACCGACGAATCTGAACCGGACACACTCGGTCGGCACCAAAAACACACACACAGTAAGACAGACACTCCCTCTTCCCCCACCCCCGACCCCCAACCCTCTTACATCTCTAGCAGTGAAACCCTAAAGCCCGATTTTTTAAGCTTCGTATCGGAGCTGCTGCTTTACGCCGTTTCTGAAGGATTTTTGATGTTGCATGCCGTTGCTGTACGATTCCGGCCTATACATTGATTGCCGATCTAGGGCTTCGGAGTTGTTTGAATGGCGGAGGCTTCGAGCTCTCGAGTTACAATCACCCTAGGACGCAGCGGTCAGGTAAGTGTATAGGACGCAGACATGCTTGAGTGTGTGCGCGTCTCTCTTTGTTTCTTCCGTTGATCGCTTTTTGCGTTTTTGAAGTTTCTAGGCGTAGAAGTCCGTAACGGGATTCGGAAATGGAGAAACTGTGCTGTTTCATTAGTTCTGTGTGAAGTTTCTTGTTTAATTTATGGTAATTTATATTTAGAAATGTAGAATGATGCTGTGCAAATTTGTTGCAGAGGATGTTCTCTGTAGAAAGAGTTTGTTATTGCATTTTTTTATTGACCTGGGTGTCCAGGTCAGCCTTCCTGCACCTCCACTAATTCCATGGGATATCGGGCGCCACTCACCCGCAATAGGTATTAGGTAACCCTAAGACATTTGGGAAGAATCATCTAGTTTGCAATTTTATAAAATTATCTTCATGTTATATTTACCAATGGCTTGTTATTGTAGCTGAGAGCTCTATATCATGCTAATGAGGTGAAATTATCTTTCAATTTTAGTATGTTACCGATCAGAAAAACAAAAGTGAATTTATCTTTGAATGTTTCATTGTTAGGTTTTTTGGGGATAGTGTTAGATTATGTTATCAAAATGGTGTTATGGAGATGTTTTTGAGTAGTTTAATTTTCATTGTGATAAAGTTTTGATTTTGGCTTTTCATGTGTGGTTTCATTGTATATTGAAAGGTGGTGAAGAAGGCAGGGCCTGTATTAGATCATCCCTTTCCTGATTCAGGGCCAGCAGTTGGGAATAAACGGTCTGTCAGAGATAGACTAGGTACCATTGCAGATTCAACAACAGAATTCAATCATAAACGGTGAACTCTCTAGCATTTTCCTCGTAATATTTAGTTGTGTGATTTTATCTTTTTGTTTTAGGTTGTACGCTGATGTTTAGCGTTAATTTGTGGCAACATACTGAATTTGAAACAATTTGTGAATGGGAGGTAACCAATGATTGTCCTTATCAAAGAAAAAAAAAGAAGGATAAATTAATGGTTAATTAATTTAAATGTAAATTGAAATTTCCCACATAACTATTAGTGTAGTAATCTAAATATTGAAACAACGTTTCCCATGAATAGAATGAGGTGATTGCACCTCGATTATTGTATTGTTTTGTGGTAGTGATTGGTCCAATTTTAGTATGCATTGTCATGGTTTCTTTAGCATTTTGTCTTTGCTTCTTCACTCCCGTTGTTAGTTTTTTCAAACTATTTTTCTATTGTTTTTACTTGAGTCAAAGATCTATCGGAAACAACCTCGAGGAGTAAGGCCTGCATATACACTACCCTCCCTAGACCCCACTGTGGGATTATTCTGGGCATGTTGTTTGTTGAAATTAGGTGATTGCAACCCCTCTGTAGGAATGATTTCTATGCTTTCACACACAGTATCACGATTCATATTTTGCAGTCAGCGAGGAGATGGAAGTAGATTAAGCTCTCGTGCCTCTAGTGGCTTTGATGGTAATAATTTCACTGCTTCTCCACTACATGTTCATGTTTGTTGCATATACAACCAAATTCAAGATTGCTAATTTTGTTCCTTATGATTATATGAAGATGGTCGGCTTGGTAAAGATGACCTGCGATATAAAATCATGCGGAAAATTGCACTTGACCGAGGTCAAAGCAATGGGCAGCAGAATGGGGTGGATCTTCGTGATTTCCTATCAAGGCCTTCTCAGACTTCAACAGCAAAACCTAGTTCACGACAGCACATACCTGATCCGAGGGATGATAGACCACGAGTACCTGAGTCGAGGGATGATAGACCACGAGTATCTGAGCTGAGGGAGAATAGACCACGAGTACCTGAGCCAAGGGATGGTAGACAGCATATGTTTGATTCAAGAGGTTCTAGACAGTATTTGCCTGAAATCAAAGATTCAAGACAGTACATGCCCGAAGCCAGGGATTTTCGAGGGCAGCATCCAGAGTTAAAGGATGTTAGGTATAATACACCCGAGTCAAGGAGTTTGAGCATACTGGGACGAGCTCCCTCCGCAAGAAATGCAGATGCCTTACCACTGATGGACTCAATAAGGAATTCTTATTCTCCTTGGACACTTGATCGTTTAAGGCGAAGATCACCTGATGGAGTTCTTAATTCTTCTAGAGGTATTTCACCACCAAGGAGAGGAGAGGAACCACGGAGAAGACCTCCAGTGACGCCTTATGATGACCCGAGACTCGGTTCATACACAAGGAAAGATGTCTCTGAGCTTTCACGCCCCATGACTTCTGCAGGTTACCTGTCAAATACATCCCAGCCTGCCGGACCAGGAAAGGCTGTTGCACCATTGCGTGCCCCAATCCCTCAATCACGGAGTCTAGTGCAGAAAAGCTCATATGCGGTACATTCTACTCGACTTTTTGCTTTTTTGTTGTTTCCTCTTTTACTGAAATTTCATATTCAGACATGTGATAGCTTAGATGATTATATGGTGAGATTTTCTCCAGGTAATCAAACATCATATTTATCCTATTCCAAGGGCCTCAAACTATTACTGCCATCAAGATTTTGGTGTTTGTGCACTTTAGATCTTCTCGACTTTATTATTCTGTAACAGGTTATTCACCTATAAAGTAGACAAACCTTACCAGATCTTGCAAAAATTTGATGTTGGATACTGGAACTATGGAGCTTGTATTCTCATTCCTGTCCAAGATAAGATGCTATAGTTGGCTATAACGTGATTATACAT
The DNA here is from genome assembly GCA_029948455.1 of Solanum rostratum. Taxonomy (NCBI): domain Eukaryota; kingdom Viridiplantae; phylum Streptophyta; class Magnoliopsida; order Solanales; family Solanaceae; genus Solanum; species Solanum rostratum. Next base: position 10,705,181 of record CM057046.1, read on the forward strand.
TTCTACGTTCTTGTCTGAAAAATTAGGCCACAGCCTTGTCTTGATATATTGCATACTGAGCACGATGGATAAACATGTGGAGGTTAAAAAGAACATAAGAAGTTCAAAAGAATTTGGTTTACTGGTCACTAAAAGTTCTCTCTCTTTCCTTTTATGCAGGTTGAGGATCAACCTACTGTTGATAGCTTTTTGCACTCGTTGGGTCTAGAGAAATATGCTATCCATTTCAAGGCTGAGGAAGTATGTCCATCACCTTTTACTATCGTTTTAGTTGCAATATTATTGAATTTAATCTCATCTTCGTTAATATTAAGCATCATTGCATGTTCAAGATTAGCAATCAAGGCATGCATTAATGAACGCTATAGACCATCAAAATGCTGCAATATTTATTTCCTCAAAACATGTAGAAGATCTATACAGTTCGGATTCTGGTAGATCTTGTGGATTGGGTTTTGCATTGAAGCTACTCAATATGGTTACTTGCTGTAAGTGTTGAACTTCCGAGGAATATATAGAGTTCATATCTACTTGATGCCCAAGTGTGAGAAGAGAATACTGCTTTGAGTTTCCATTGATGCACCAAAGTACTTTCGAAATTCATTTTATCCAAGAACTGAAAATATTCCCTTACTTCTGCCCCTGTTAATTTGGGCCAGATCAGGGAAAATGAACAATGCAAGATGAATAATCGTTTTATGGTTAATTTAATTTTGTGTGTTAGTAGTTTGGTAGAAATTAGTGATTGTGGTTGTAAAGGATTGTAAGCACTCTGACAGAAACCAAGAGCTAAGTTGCTCAGAGTCTCCAAAAATGTTGTCACACCCATGTCGGGATCCTTCAAAAATGCAATACTTTTGAAGGATTCTACACACACCTGATGAAATTTTTGAAGAGTCCGAGCAACATAGACCAAGAGCACATTCAGAGTGAACTTAAGAATTGAATAATTTGGGTGAAAGAAGTTAAGAATGGAGCGGTAACATTCTTCTTTTCTAGTCGGTGTGAGACAGAATACTGGAAAACTGAACTATTAAGGTTGGTCCAGGGGAACATAAGCTTAAAGAAAACATACTTATTTGCAATGTGTTTGCCACGTAATGTGACTGGATTACTGGATTCAGAATTAGAATTTGTCAGTGATAGTGTTATGATGAGATCGATAAGAGTGAAGTAGGCATGGTGACTTCTAAGAGCAACTAAAAATGGCAAGCAACTTAGAGAAAGGTGGTTTCTTTGCTGGAGAAAGGGCATGCTGATATTTTCTATGCACTGTTCCTAGGACTAGTGTCAACATGAGCCTTTCCAGGGCAAAGCCTGGTGCCCGTAGTGTGTATATGTATTTAATGATCTTACTATATTGCTTGTAAATAGTAACTTTAGCGTGTATGGTGTAAAATTTTGAATTTGGATGAGGAATCTGTCTTGAGGTTGTGTCAACTGTATTGGAGCTATGCTGGCTGTAGCTCTCCCACGCCATTTGTGTGTCAAGTATAGATATGAATGTCTTTCGTGCATGGATAGTCACAGAGAAGGGTTGTTTTAGGAGTATCTATTCATATTTTCTGATGTGTTGGACTTGATCTGATGATTTATGTGGCCGTTAAACTCAGTTCATTTTTCTTGTCACCAATGTGTTAGTGTCTATTTCTATTGAATAGTTTATTAATCATAGTGTAAATTCTTTTCAGCCATTATGCATGTTTACCTTGTACTGTGCTGCAGGTGGATTTGTATTCATTGAAGCAGATGGGTGACAATGATCTGAAAGAGTTGGGAGTACCCATGGTATGTTTCTCATCAAATGTGATATTTGATCATTCTTGAAGACCTAGTATTCTCAGTTGAATGCTCTGGCTTTTGTTGTACGTATGAGTGTTTCTTTTCTTCTTGTTCTCACATTTTTTGGGTGGTTAATTTACAGTATGCATTTTCCCATCTGCTTAATTGGATTCTTTCTTCCTTGTCTGGCACTCATATGTTCGAATTGAAGTTTACCTCTTCTTTAAGCTTCTCTCAAAACTGTATTCACCTTTCTGGGACCATTTTCACAATTATAGCTTTTTCTTTAATCAGTTTCTTGGAAAAAAAAAATACATTGATCTGTGTATGTTTCCTCAATGTATGTATATTTTTAAGTTACATATGTTATTCCTTCTGTAACTATATAAAGCGAAAGTAGTCATTCATTTGGAAAGAGGAGGACAGCTTTTATATCTACCCTATTAATGACATAGGGAGCTCTGGAGCCTTTCTTTTGTCTTCAGCTTATTCTCAGCCCGACATCCACGATCTTGTGGATGCAAGTCAAAAGGAAAGTGACTGGGAACAAGAAACAGTTTTTCCATATGACATACAAACAGTTTGGCATGCCAAAATATACTTGTTTTTGTAACCCTTTTGCTTTATTGGTTTAGCTGTTCTCAGAAAATGTTTTTTTTTTTAAAATAAAAAAAAAATTACTAGCTTTTCCTAAAGAGATGTCTAAATTTGTAGGGTCCGAGGAAAAAGATTCTGCTTGCCTTAGCATCTCGTGCCAGGAGACAAGTATGATTACTTGAACTGGTGCAATTCAGATACATTCTGAGGCTTTGATTCAAAAACCATTGGGAACTGAAGTGAGATGATCCAACTCTTCATATGCCTTGTAGAGCATGTATTTCCTTCTCGTTCTAGCTGGGAAAATTATGTATGGATCAGTTGTTTGATCCCCTTGTCAATTCTGTAGTTTCCTACACCAGGCAAAATATTTTGCCAAAAGAAGTCTGATTCTTTTGTTGTTTATTGCTATTTTGTTTTGGTGTGATTCTCATTATTATGGGAATTACGCACCTGTGAACCCTGCGGCATGAAAACAAAAAAGCTTGTGACGTTAAACATACCAATCCATGAGGGATTCATGATTGAGAAAGAAATCTGGCAAGCGCTTTCCATCTGGGGCTCAGATACCCATTTAAGGTATTTTTCAACCTGTTTGTCGATGAGCTTTCTTTTTGGTATCAACTGTACAAGAATGGAAATGTACGAGCCTGCGCCGCATCTTGAACTATGTGTTTGTGTTCTTGCTTGTTCTAGGACTTGACCAAACATCTCACTTGGTTAACCAAACAAAGTTCTACTCGTTTTCTGCATGAAAATTATGTTGTTGAGTTTGTACCTAGTGGTTTTTGTAATGGCGGCAGATGAACAGTTAACTAAACACAAAAAATGTGTTTGGAGAACAGTGGAAACTTGTCTTTTTTTCTCTGGAATCTTTAGAATTGTTATTGCGCAGCCTTTCAATTTGCATTTAAAAAGGAAAAATAATGTAACTAGGCAAACATATGATATGTAGTTACATTATGCGATTATATTTTGAAAAAATTATATTTTATAGCTATATTTAGTGCTTTGTTGCTATTTTCTTTCTCCTTTCTTACTCTCTCTTGTCGCTTTCTTCTCTCTGCAATTTCTTGGCAGATATACAATTACATATGTATATTAGTCACATATATATAATTATTTTGACAGATATACATAGTTAATTGGACATATATATATATAATTCGTCTCTTTCCACTCTCTGCCCTCTCTCAATCTCACTTGCCTCTCTCCTCCCGATCTCGCTTGTCAGATATACAAATTCAATTTTTGACAAATATATGTATACAATTTGACAGATATACATATACGAGTTGTCTCTGTCCTCTCTCTCTCGTGCCTCTCTCCCCTTCTCTCGATCTCACTTGCCTCTCTCATGTATATGTAGCTATGAATCGTAACTTTAACAAACTATAGTTCTTTGTTGCCTTATTATGTTTCAAATGTTAACTCTTTTTGAAAAATCCACAATTTCTTTTTCTAGTTCATTAAAAATGAATGCATCTATTTTTTTTATTTGGCAACTTTATAATTTCGACTTTCAACATATTAAATGTTTTAAGATCACTACATTAAAGAGTGTTCTTGTTCATTGTTATAAGACAACACGATTCAAAAGTATTCTTTATTTTTTAAATTTCATATCAAGTCGAGATTAGAAAAATAAATTGAAACGGAGGGAGTATTAGATTATCTTGCTTGCAATAATCTCTGTGAAGCTCACTTTTGATTGTTAATTCACAATGTGTTATAATCTTTAAAACAGATCTTTAGTCGAAAAAATGGACTAAATATTATTATTATTATTCTTAGACAAAACATTTAGCCGAAAATTTTGGAAATTTTGCAAGCAAATATCCTTTTTATTAAAATCCAACAAGATTCTATTGTCATTTATTTATGTTTTCAAGAAATGAAAAAGAAAAACTTTTTTCTCTACATTAAATACCTATTAAAAAAAAACCCAAGTTTTATTTCATGTGTGGATAGAATTAGAGAGGGACCATTTCAACTTCCATCAAAGTTTTGGTACAAAAACTTGTGCTTTTAATTTCTCTATTCCTAAAGTCTTTATACTAAATTATTTAATTAAACTTGTGGTGGCACTTTTATAATAAAATTAATTAATTAATTAATTATCTTGGCTCTAGAGAGTTTGAAAACTTTAGTCCCTACTCAATTGATTATTTTACCATCCAAATGGATTCTCATGATCTCATTCACAACTACTTTATTCAATATATATTTTTTTTTTATAAAATAAACATGTTGCTAGAATATTAGGTTTATGGTCAATATTGTCCTTTTTCTTTTCCATGCAACTAACTTAATTAATTTCATATTATTGTCCAATTTTTGAATTATATATATATATATACACAACTCTGCATATTCTTCATGGATATTATTATAGATAGGAAATTTGAACACTTTGAAAGGTTTTGAGATAATATGATGGGATTGATTGTACACCTGTTATCTTATTATACATTAAATTACAAAATTAATTATTTCTAAAGTTATATAATATAAGTAGTGGTTTATTTTGTCATTGCCAATTATGCTATTGGTGATTAGTGGCATTCATATTTTATTTTTTAAAGAATAAGATCATAAATCAATCATTCTAAAATGGAGGACAGATGGCATATGCCCAGTTCAACCAAACTTCCAATGGAGCGACTCAAAAATATCTTAATTATGCTTCATAGTTATAGTTTGAGTAATTACATTTCGTAACTATAATTATAATAACATTTCTATTATTTGTGTAACGTTTGTATAATTTGCTATACAATTTGCAATTTTGTATAGCGTTTATATATTTTGCTATATAATTCGGCACGACATTTGTATAATTCGCTATACAATTTGATTTGCGCATAGAGTTTGTATAAATTGCGCGAATTATACAAAACTCAGACTGTATTTGTGTACAGAGTTTGTATAAATCGTGTGAATTACACAAAACTCAAATTGTAATTACAACTAGATATTTGACGCGAGCCATAATTAATTCAAACTATAGCTATGTTAGCTAATTAACTAGTATATGTTTGTTTATCCACATAACTTTTTTTCCCTTTCAATGTCTGTACTTATAAAGAAGTCTGACTAAATTCGTATTTGCACTGTTTCACATTGGGAGTAAAATGCCTTCTAATAAAGACGACTTCATAATCAGAGGAACTCAAACCTAAAATCTCTGATTAAGGATAAAAGAGTACTTACAACTCCACCACGATCCTAGCTAGTCGGTGATTAACTTATAGCACAAGGGGATTACTTGTATGATCACATTTCATAATTTTATTCATGTTTCTTGTTACTTATTATCTTATCTTGCTTTACTTAAACGACAACAATTATTTATAATACCAGGATTAAAGGACTTAATTACATTTTTCACACCTAAAGTTCCATTTAGTTGAACTATATATGCACAAGAACTCTTTGAAATTACTAAACACGCGATAAATATTGTTTAGTTAATTAAAACATTCCTTAATGACATGCCACAATTAATTAATTATTTAATTAAACCAAAGAAAAGAAAAGAAAAGACAACAAACCATGCTTCATTGAAACTTCTCTTTTGTTTAGTGAAATATTTTTGACTTTATGTTGTTGTACATGTCAATTTTGGCATTCTTTTTAGTAAAATGTTAATTAGTAAAATAATAGTTGAGTTTCTTAATTAAGGGATTTTGTGCCTTGATTAGGATTAGAAGTAAAATACAATGGATGAAAGTAAGACTTTTTAAAGGGGTTAGCTGATGGTAGGGGCCACTTTGTGATCTTGTAATCTACACAAAGGCAAAGATACATGAAATGTAGAAGAAATCAATCAAGATTAATAACCAAACCAACCCACCCCACCCACCCACCAAAATTCTAATCCAAGATTAATTAGTACTTCAAAAATAAATTGAAAATTATTCCACATGTTGATATAAGAGCTGATTTTTCATATGGTCAATAGGAATTAATCGACTAACTGATGATTATTATCTTAGATTTTTTTTTTTGTTTTATTTTGATTTTTTTTCAAAAAAAAGAATGTCTTTCTAAGATAATATCTATTAAATTGAGTAATTATCTGAGAAATTAACTTATTGATATAGATAAATTGTCTGCTGACAACATGCCTAGTTGGAATTCTTCGGTTAAAGCATTCGAATAGACCAGAAAGAGAAAAAACATTTCAACGTGTGAGTTAATAGTTATGAGATGGATATAAATCTTGAAAATAGGATGTAAATTTTATCTGATTAAGTTTTGATGAACAAACTTACTCTATTTATATTGGTGAGATAACAAAAATATACAAAATTGTCAAAATGCGCACGAAATATTTTGGACACCAAATAAATAAAAGTAAAAAAGCTCATAAAGAGAATTGAAGATGAAGAAAAAGGAGTGGGAATTGATGAGAATGAAAAGATTTATTGGTGGACTAATTCATATTCACCAATGAAAGATCTTGTAACACAATGGAATAAACACACAAAATCTAATAGTTTATAACATGTCCCACAAAGTTACATTTTATGGGTCCCAACCCTAAGGGAATTAACAACTGTCAACACAAATGCCTTTGCTTAATGTATAATATAATGTAGTATAAAAAAGCCAGTCTGATGCATAAAACATACCACGCGTTAGTAGAATTCGAAAAAAGATCACATCTCAAGGGATGTGACATAGACAATCTATCATAATGTAAGTATAGTATCTGCTTTCACGATTTATACGAAGACAACTTTAACATTGTTCCGAGACTTACTTTTAATAATTTAGGTGTGTATTTTTTTTTAATTTTTTTTGAATGATATTAGATGAAGACTTGATTCACCTTAAACAAATAAATTAATATGGTTTGTTTTCTCTAAGAAGATATGCTCAGATCTGATAGAAGACCCTAATTAGTATATATGCTTACCTCATCAACCACTTTCCTTAATATTCCTTTGTTTAGCAACTACTCTCCCATAATTATTTTTTTAATTACATCCCTTTTGACATGGTCAAGATTAAACTATTTATTTATTAATATTTTAGTGAATAGGAGTTTGGATAATTGCAAAGAACCTTCATTTAAGTGCTGAATAATCACAACTCTACAGTTTAGTAGTGCATGAACATAATTTAGAGTTCTGTAGTAGATGGGACTAGTCACCCATAGATGTTTATTTAAATCAATTTTCTTTTAATTTTTTTAATTTTTTATCTGATATCTGATACTCGTATTAGCATGTGAATAAATCTAGATAAATCCCATATTAGAAGAGTAAAGTACTCTCTAACAAAGATAATTTTTATATTTAGGGTTTGAACTCGAAACTTCTGATTAAAAATGTCAATTTATAAGCTTTGGTAGAATACAACACATAAATTCACTCACCAGTCCTAGACTGATTAAGCTCAGATTTGCATACAAAATTCTATCTTTGAGGGGGGGGGGGGGGGATGGGAGCGGTAGAGTACTTTTTAAGACTTTAACGAGCGCGATTTCAATATTTAAGACTTGAATTTGAGATTTTTAACTACAAATAAACGAGAAGTAGATGAATTTTGAATTTCTAATATTTTATAAGCTTTGGTAGATAATTATACATGAATCCACTAACCAATTGGTCAATAAAAGAAGTGATAAATAAGGCTTTTAAGTACAGTGATAGATTTGTTGAGTCCTTCCAGGTGATTACATCCTCTATCTTTCTTTGACTTTTGTTATTTTGCATTTACAATATTTAAAACATTCTCCTCTCTTCAAGCATGGAATATTTGTATATTTTAAGTAATCAAGTGGTACTATAATTGCATGTTTTTTAATCCCATTTTTTTGTTTTAAAAGTAAGCATAAAAGATTATTTTAGTCTTTAATCATACACACTGAATCCTCTTTGGTTGGAAAAGTTTATGGTGTATCTAATGCATTAATATTTAATAAGATTTGTTTATACTGCATGAGAGATAGCTTCCTAATATGACTATTCTTTTTCCCCCTCTCTCTCTTTAATATTGACTATTTGCTACATTTATGCCCTGTGCCATTTTTTTTTTTAATATATAAAAAAAAGCAAAGTAGTTGCATTGCATAGTCAAAAGAATTTAAATTCTTTACCTAATATAAAAGAATATCTATATAATCAGATCATTTATAATATAATTATAAATAAATTATTATCTCTATATATTTATCGAAAATTAGTAATTTTCTCATCTAAATCACTTATAATATCATTATAAGTAAATTATTTTTTTATTGAGTAAAAGTTTATCGGAAACTAGTAATTTTCTTTAACAGTGTTATAGTAGGTTAGTAGTCATGTTGTATATACCTCACTTGCGAGATTTTCACTTGATATGTCAATTGTTGCAGTAATATTACTAACTAATATTTTATAATAAGCTAAATTATACTGATCGTGTAAGAATTCTTTATAGTGTGGATACAGGAGTTGTATACTAATCAAGAACCCATGGAAATTACTATATAAGGAAGAGTATGCAAAACACAAATTTGTCCATCATAAGTCACATACAAAAACATAATCTTTTCTTCTATTCTTTTATTATTCTCTCTTTCAAATCCATTCATTTTCTCAAGAAAAAAAAATTAACATGGCCAAAGATGTGGTCTCTAGTACTTTTCATTGTTCTCCACCATCCAATATTAATGGAGAAAATTGTTATGAATCCTCTTCCAAATCATGTGTAGAAAACAACACCAACAACAAGAAGCTCAAAATATTTGGTTTTGAGCTTATTGACCCCAAAAAATCAACAAAAAATGTCCAAAATAATTCATCAAAAGAAGATCAAGAAAGTGTAAATTCATCATCAGCTTCCACAGTTTCATCAGGAAATATTAGAGATCATCAAGAAAAAATATTATCTTCATCATCAAAACATGAGGAAATAATGAAGAAATTTGAGTGTCAATATTGTTTAAAACAATTTGCAAATTCTCAAGCTTTGGGAGGTCATCAAAATGCTCACAAAAAAGAAAGAATGAGGAAAAAAAGGCTACAACTTCAAGCAAAAAGAGCAAGCTTAAGTTGTTATCTTCAACCTTTGCATCATCAAAATTACAACAATAATATTATTAATTATCAAGTTTATGATCCTCAATTTACAGTTTATGAAGAATCCCAAATTAGTTTTGATCATCAAGATTATCAAATCTCATTAGGAGGAGGAGGAAAGTGGCCATTTCATCAAGATTCTAATTGTACATTTACTCTTACACATGGAGGAAATAATTATCCATCAACTAATTTGGATAATTCATCTACTAAACAAAAAAATTTGGATCTTCATTTGGGATTAAGTTTGTAATATTAGTGAAATTGATCAATATTTGTAGTGTTCTAGTTTAGACTTATTTCTAGAAATTAAAGAGGTTGATCATGCATGGTCTATATATCCATTTTCCAATTTTTTTAGATCTCTTTATACATTTTGTAAACATATTGGAAGAAAGATTTTTTTTTTTTCTTGGTAAACTTTGGAGATATTATATGGATCAGTACAAAATCATTGCAGAGCGATTGTCCTGCTAGTACAACCTAAGGAAGGCGATTTATTATTATAGTTACAAAAGGTTTTAACATGAGATACTGGCGTGCTACTGCTTACCCTGCTTCTCTTTCCTCGAACAAACAACGATAAGAGGATTAGCACTGTACATAGTAGTTCCTTCCTTAGCAAGCGTGTCTGCAACACTATTAACTTCACGGTGGATATGCCTAATGGGGAGGGGGTTGTTCCTTGGAAGAAGTTAAACAAAAGGAAGAAAATGATTTGCTAATTTTTCTTTTTTAATTTTTTGGATCTTATGAAAATATATTGTTTATGATTGAGTAGTTTCAACAACCAATTCATTTTTGTATGATAGAATATAATTAAGCTGCAAATACAATAACATCTATACTATTATATTACGCTTCAACGCCCAATTAAATTAAAACTATATTTTAAAAAATAAAAAATACATCATAAATTGACTAATTTTTACGTTGATTATCGATTTATTACAAATACTCAATCTTTATTTGAATTTGGAAACGATAATATCAACAAGCTCATGATCACACTGATTGAGTTAGAATTAAGCTGCAAATGTTGAGGATACGTAGGATTCTTGTACAACAAAGAATCACAAAATGTGTCAAATTAACTTGAAAAGGGATTAATTAGTTTTAGCTAATTAGATGTTGAAATATAAGTCCAATTTCATAACATGCAATTAATTACATGATTAGTAAAAAGTGATGTAATTAAATATTTATTTCGTTTGATTTACAACGGATTAGAATAACAATTTCGTATCATGTTAACTGTTCATGATGCACTTAATAAGATCTCATTTCTTCTATTGATATTATTTATGTAAAAAAAATTCAAATTAATTGCTGCCTTTGTTTTAAAAAAAGGCAAAAAAAAAAAAAAAAAAAAAAAGAACAAGAATTTCAACCTATACTAACATGCAAGAATATTGGCTTTTAAAAAGCTTTCAATAGGGTTATAGGGAGGGGGAATGTTCAATTTTTATGCTGATATCAGTATGATTTTTTTACTTTTCCACTTTCACTACTACTATTTTAGTTTTATCACCTTTTTCTCTTTTTACTTTTCTTTGAGTGTAATGAAAATTTTATTTTAATTTACATAAAAACTCATATATTCGAAGGGGAGTCTGGAGTAACAGTAAAATTGTAATTGAATAGTAAAAGTAGTTAGTCAGTTATTAATGTTCACATTAGGATAGGTTACCTGCACCACACCTCTTGAGGTGCGACTCTTCTCCGAACCCCTATGTGAATACATAACGCTTTATGTACTCTCTATATATTTTTTTAAATAAACTCATATATTTGAAGGAGAGCCTGAAGTTACGATAAAATTATATTTGAGTAGTGAAAGTAGTTAGTCAGTTATTAATGTTTGCATTAAGATAGATTGTCTACATCACACCTCTTGAGATGCGGACTCTTCTCTAAACCCTATGTGAATACAAAATGCTTTATGTAATATTTTCTTTTTCAAATTATAAACTCATATATTTAACTAGTTATACTATTATTCTACTTTCACTTTTTAATCATGGAAAGCTAGTCTTGCCCCTATGATAGGCACTCACAATAAATTGCAAGAGGGGTTATTATTACACCTATATCAATAAATGTTTTATTTTAGTTTAATTTGAGGTTCAAAGTGGAGAACAATAGGTATTCTAACAAATGTTTTTTTCCTTTTTCATCTTAAACAAATTGCCTAAGGCATAACAAAAAGTCAAAACACGTTGTCTAAATCTTATAGTGGCATTTGATGTTTGCTTTAGGGCACTGATTAATTTACATTTAGGACTAAAAATTTCATGAGACCTATGTGGGATGCTGTCATGTAATAGGGTATATGATGATTTAAATTTTGTGCACAAGTAATCAATTTGAAGTTCGTGTACAAATTTCAAATGAATGATGAAATGAGATATCATATGTATCGTGTGTAGGGATGTCAAACGGGCGGGTTGAGTTGAAATTTAGAATGTTAAAATGGGTTGAAATAGAAATTAGGTTGGGTTATGATCCATCCAAATTTATTTTGGACTCAAATGGGCTAAAATTTGGGTTGGGTCATGATCCACTCAATCTCGATAATTCTAACATATTATTATTATTATTATTACTTATTTTGTATAATCACAAGTTGCATTTCAACTCAAAAAATAAATAAAAGTTACAAATTGATAGATAATTACTGATAAAAAATATAAAATAGTTAGAAAACATACATTATATCAATGTAAGTAAAGAGTCTTAGAACGGGTTGAAATTGGAGATTAAATTGAGCTCAATTGGAGATTCTTTTCGTATGGGTTAAGGCTTGAACGAGTTGAGATTGAACCCAATTAAAATTATCTTGAGCCCAACCCATAAAAGTTTGGATGGATTGAGTGAATTATCCATATTTGGGCTCATTTTTGACACCCTTAGTATCGTGAGTAAAATAAAATAAATAAACAAAAAAAAATTAAATCATTATGAGATTGAAATAAATAAATTAAATTTATCATTATGAGATTGAAATAAATAAATTAAATTTAAGTACTTTGAATAAGGTATTATATGAGTGAAATGAAATAAAATATGCCGATCATACGTGAAATAAAAGATAAATCAATAAAGGGGATAATTTCAAACATATATAAAAAGCTAATTAACTTACAACAAATATAGCTTGCGAAAAGTCATAGAAAGTATACACTGACTCACTGTACAATGTAGAATGAGTTATACACTAAATATACATTATGATACACTCAAAAATTGAATATAGCTTGACTATACATAAAATATACACGGACTAAACATCCCTACACAACGAATGACTATTTTTTGAATAATTATTTTGATCGAATCACCTCGCTCTGTAATTTTCCTTAATAAAGTCCGGATATATGAAGTTTGTAAGTCCACAAATATGATTTCGACAAAATTCAGACATAAAAATGTCTGAACTTTGTTTGCACAAGCAAATGTCAAACTTTGGATATGTTGCTAGAGTGTAACTTCAAAAATTGGCCATATGTAGTCTAAAATTAATTTTAAAATGGCTAAACTTATAATTTTTTAACCACGAGGATGTTGTTTAGTATAGACAAAAATTTAAATTAGTTTCTAACAATTTATTTTATCAACAATATTAGATTAAGGAAGCTTAATTATCTTACTCATGTTAAGATATACCTTGTTTGGTTGATTGTTACGTATCATTTTTTAATAGATCATATTATATTATATTGTAGTTAGTTATATTATATTGCAATAATTTAATTGAATTGAAAATGTCAAAATAAATACTTTGTTATGAGTTCAGATGCTTGATTGGAATAATTATAGTTTAAGTATCTAAATAAAATTTGCTCACAAGTTTAAGACATTTTATATGTGTTAAGCTTTAAATTGTATTTCCTCTCGGAGTCACAAAATCGTTGTTCCTAAATTAATTTTCTATTTTAAAAAAAATTGAAATTTCCACCTTTTGTAGAATTCAACATTTTAAACCACGATTTTAAAATTGATATTTTGTTCAAATTTTATAAAAAAAAAATACTAATTTAAGTTCAAGTTAAAAATTTAAATTTCAACTTCAAATTATGTAGCGGGACGCCTACTTAAACTTCTCTCCAAAACTTATACTTGATTCAGATTGTAAATTGAACCCTTCTACTCTACAAAGTGTAACGACCGGCCCGAGCCGTCGTTAACAAGGTGATGCAAAAAAATTTGGCGATCTAAGTAGTTCCTACTCGACACTTCTTATCATAGCAGGAATATTTTTGCCACAATAGCATCTCCATGGCTGGATGGGCCAGCCATAGCAGGGTCATTGGGGTCAGAAACCCTAAAATAATTCTTTTTTCTCCTCTCCTTCAGAGGTAAAATAGATAGGAGACACCCTTGGAACACTGCTCTAGACATGGGAAGAGAGAATAGAAGGGGTCTTGGTACAAGGAGGGCTACAACCCACGGATTTCAAGTTTGTCTCCATGGATTCATCATCCAGAAGTCAAGAATAGAGCTCTTAAACCTCTGCACTAGCTTGGCACACAAGTAAGCTAGGTTTTCTCAATTGAGTAGTTATAAACCTATTTTTTGTTACATAATGTAATGTAAATTGACAAGAGATATCATGTCTAGGCCTTCGGAGTCTGAATGGCTGAAAGTGTTGTTATTTTTGTTTAGGGCAGGAGTACTATGTGGGTTATGATTATTTTGTGGCTAGGAGCGATAATCTGCGATAATCTAGATCTTGATTGTCAACCTCAATATTTCTTGTTGAGATGATTGGTGGTTCCTGTAAGATGTATGTTTAAGGAAGTTGTTTGGTTATAGTGAGATCCTGAGACTTGTGTGTAACACTCGGTAAAATTATCAAAATTCTCGTGGAAGAGAGATGTGCGCATAACGCGTCCTGCCAAACTTTGATGGCAAATCCGAGGCCAAAAATGCGATCAACATGAAAAATTAAGGGGGAAAATGGTCTTGATTGATTTTTAGAGCGATCAGATCAAAAGATAATTTTTTATGCGAAAATGATTTCCAGAATAAGTGCGCGACAGGTGTAGGGTGCAGAACTGCCACGGATTTACACTTAGACTTGGTTCCAATATTTTCTACGGGATTAGAAAACTCGATGGGGGAATTTTTGACGAAAAACCTCGAAACTGTACACAGTCCGCGTCGTGGACTAGCTTCCCCGAGGTGAACTTTTTTTTTTTTCCAGTTTCATGAGGGTCATTCTAGACTTTTTCCAACCACCCAAACTTAAAACATGATCTAAATGGGTCGTTTTAAGTGTAAAAAGGGTTTTAATCCCCATTCGTAAGTCCTTTTCTAAGTTCTAACAAAGACCAGGGCTAAAGAAAGGAGAAGAGGAGCGAGAATTCAAGAAATTGAGGAGAGTTCTTATGAGGTTGATTGTCCAAGCTTCATACCAGGTATGTAAGGCTAAACTAAAACATGAAATTGTCCTTCCATGTGCCCTCATTGATGGTAATAGAGGAGTTGATAGTATAATAAGTCTACATACACATTTCTTGAATATTTTCTTGTAAACTATATGTATATTACATGTATTTTCATGTGTTGATGATCATTACAAACTTGATTTACTGAATAGATGTTTTTATATGAGTTATTTTCACAAACCCTATATGTCACTTTGTAAAAGAATGCATGAGTGAACCTAGGGATTGAGTCTAGAGCCTCGACTTGAATATGTTGATTGTGATTGTGATGTGAGCATGATGATGAACTAATAGAGTTTGATGATCCCATGAGTATTCATAATTGAACTCTAGAGTTTTGTCTAATTGACTTCTTCCTAATGGACTTCTTCCTAATGATTAATCTAAGCCTTGAGCTATTGAATGAGATTTGAGTTGATGAGATAACTTGAGATGATAGGTTAAAAGACCCAATTGAGTTGAGTTAATGAGATGATGAGAGTCTCTACGAGACTAATTGAGATGAGGAGTCTTATGAGCATTGAGTCTTATGAGGAGTATCGAGCACCGAAATGAGTAAGAGTAAGTCCAACTCGCACTCAGTAACTACGTCGCTAAGCGTAGGTGAGAATTGAACCATTACATCAGAGGTTCCCTCTTGAGTTAAAGTCCCTGAAAGCAATAGAGGGTTTTAGAGCCAAAATCCTTGTGGGTCTGAGTTGTTCTTTACCTGGTATGTACGGAACGACTGTCGCAACATCAGCGGGATTGTTGTACAATTATTGGCTCATAAGTGATTGTTGTCGGATAAGAGAAACTCCCAAATAGGTCCCACACTACTAGTACTCTGAGTTGAGTTGAGTTGATTGATGAGTTAGGATTGGTATTGATGAATCATTTGTCTACTCTTTGTTCTTGCTTTAGATAGACATTTGCCATCCTGATTGAGTATCTTATGAGTTGATGTGTATCTATATTATTCTGCCTATATCTGTTTCATTCAGCCATTTTACATACTCGTAGTTTCCACGTACCAATGTCTATTTGGACTGCATCGTTTAATGATGCAGAGACAGGTACTAGAGATCGTCAATAGGCGCATCGTTGAGGATCTATCGCAGTCAACAGAGTTGGTGAGCCTCCTTTACTTCGGAGGATCATTATTCTATTTTCATCTCGCCTTCTAGTGTTAGATTTGATTTACCTTTATTTGCTTTGAGGTAGCCATGGGTCTGTCATTGGCACCAATTGTTAATGATAGAGGCTTCATATACTAGAGTTAAGTTGTTGAGTTGAGATTCTGTTGAGCTAGCTTCTTTTAGACTAGCATATTTATTTATATATTTTGAGACTTCCACCATTATTTATCTTTAGTCTTCCGCTGATTTGTTAGTTATGTTGAATGAATGAATGTGATGAAGCCAAGTGATTCTCTTGGGGACTAGCAATAGTCTCTAGGTGCCAGCCACGTCTAGGATACCCTTCCGGGGGGTCCAACGTTGGATTATATATATGTATGTGTATGTGCAGGTGTCTTTGTTGACCATTGTAGGTGATGGTTTATTTTTACCTTCTGTATTATATATGCTTATTAACTGCAGTGTTAGTATTACCTGTATATACTTAAAAAAGAAAGATGGAATAAACCTAATGAAACAATTATATGTGCTCAAATTTCTCACATGAACCCATTGCTTGATTTGCAAGTATGCGAGCATGCATTG
Organism: Solanum rostratum; assembly: GCA_029948455.1. Classification (NCBI taxonomy): domain Eukaryota; kingdom Viridiplantae; phylum Streptophyta; class Magnoliopsida; order Solanales; family Solanaceae; genus Solanum; species Solanum rostratum. The sequence goes on from CM057046.1 coordinate 10,721,786, forward strand.
TGCTTGTGCTTGTGCTTGTGCTTGTGATTGTGATTGTTGGATCGGTGGATCGAATACCACGCCAATATACTTTAGACAAAGAAGCAAAAAAGATTATGGTAAAGTATCATTATCATCTAGGAAAACATACCTGAGATGAGATAGGAGAGCTTTTAACTCTAATTTAGAAGCTTCCACAACTGATGGCTTAGGTGGGGGGCCCAATACTTTGTCCAGTGAATCAACATGCTTACGTATCTATCCAAGAAACAACAGTACTCCTGACTTGCCAATCTATCCACTATCTGATCAATGAAAGGCACTAGGTAATGGTACTTCCTTGTGGCATCATTAAGCTTGCGATAATCCATACATATGCGCCACCCAATAACTGTTCTAATGGAGATTAGGTCATTCTTTTCATTTGTCACCATAGTTATCCCACTCTTTTTGGGTACACACTGCATTGGGCTTACCTATTTATTATCTGAGATAGGGTAGATGATCCCAGAGTCTAACCACTTGATAATCTCCTTCTTGACCACCTTTTTAATCACCAGGTTCAACCTGTGTTGCGACTGTGCTATCGACTTGTAACCTTCTTCCATGAAGATTCTATGCATGCAGAGGCCTAGGCTTATTCTATGTAGGAAACACCATTGGCCAACCCATGGCTCTCTTTTGCCTTTTTAGTACTCCAAGGGTTGCTTCAACCTGCTCTTTAGACGGTTTAGTTATAAAAGTTGAATTCGAGGAAAGTATACCTAAGGTATGGTGGGAGTGGCTTCAAATCTAGCTTGGGAGCAGGGCCCAACACTCTATCGAAAGGCTCCACCATCTTCTTTAGCATGCTCACGTTTGGAATGTCCAGCATACTAGCTAACTCTTTTGCTTCCACATCTCCATCTATCTCTTGTGTCAACAAAACTTTCTCTAGTGGGTCCTTTGCTTCCACCCATTTAACTGCCATCTCCTCATCTATTACAGTTATGGCTGGCAGTTCCTCATATACAGTAGGCATTTTTAGGGATTGATAGACATCAAACGCCTCCACCTTGTCATTGTCAACTTCTTTGCTGTTACATCAATCAATGCCCTTCCTACTACCAAGAATAAGTGTCCCAAAATAAAAGCGTACTTCGAGCTCTGGCTCAAAATCCAAAATGATAAAGTCCAAGTTGTTAATTAGTATATATGTATTTTTTTAATGAAAAATAACATGGAATTGAAAAGATAAAAAGGTGGAGAATAATTCTGTCAGTTCTTTAGATGTGCCAAGTCAAGAAAAGAATTAGAAGATGTCCCTCATGGGAGAGAAATCTCAGATTCAGAAGATGACAAACCACCTCCAAAAGAAACGAAAGTGTTGAGTACCATCAATTAAAGATGCAACTTTACTTGTGTTGAGCCAGAAAATTGTAAAGAGTACGTCAATAAAACATGATGTTTGTAAGAAATTCATGGTAGAGGAAATTCGATGATTGAGAAAAATAGTACTTGAGAGTTTGTGGATGTACCCAAAGATAAAGAGGTTGTAAGTCTAAAATGAATTTTTAAAATCAAACTCAATCAAGAATGAGATATTCAAAAGCACAAATAAAGGTTGGCTACTAGAGGTTTCACGCAAAGTCAGGTATTGATTTTTGTGAAACTTTCTCTCCAATTGTACATCTTGAGATAATTAGAACTGCAACTGTTGTTGCGACACAAAAAAATGAAAAAAAATTAGATCTTGATATTAAATCTGCATTTTTAAATAAAATTTTGATGAAAGAATTTAAGTTGAGAAACTTCAAGATTTTTTTGTTTAAGGGAAAAAGAGAAGGTATACAGACTAAAAGAAAAGCTCTTTATGTGTTAAAGCAAGCGCCAAGAGCCCGATACAATGAACTTGACACGTACTTTTTAAAAAATAATTTTCAGAGAAGTAAAAGTGAAGTCACTTTGTATGTGAAGCAAGAACATGGAAGCATTGCCATTAATTTCCTCTATGTGAACAATCTGATATTTACAGAAAATATTCAGAAAATAATCCGAAAATTCAAGCAAGATATGATGCAAATCGATGAAATGAGTGATCTTGATTTGCTATGTTGTTTCTTGGCATTGAATTTCTTAAGTGAAAGAAGGAACTTTTGTTTTTAAAAAAAGTATACAAAAATTATTCTTCAAAAACTTAAAACGATGGATTGCAAGTCTATGTCCATACCATTAGCAGCAAATGAGAAGTTCAAAAAAGGAGCAAAGAAAGCATTATAACTCACTTTAAGGAGGTTCATTGGAAGCCTGCTATATCTTACTTCTATAAAAGCTGACATTATATATATTTGCTGCTAGTTTAATTATCCAGATTCATGCAAGAACCAAGCCAAGTGTATTTTGAAGCTGCTCCTAGTTTATTATCCAGATTCATGCAAGAACCAAGTCAAGTGCATTTTGGAGCTACAAAGCATATTTTACGCTACTTGCAAGGAACAAGAGATTATACGTACAAATTTGATGGAGATTTGGACTTAATTAGTTATTCTAATAGTGACAGCGTTTCAAGTGTAGATGACATGAAGAGTACTTCTGGTTATGCTTGCTTATTTGGTTAAATTACTTATTTATAGTTGTCAAAAAAAGCAAAGTGTTGTTCAATCCACTGCTAAAACGTAATATGTCTCAGTAGTTAAGGCTACTTCACAAGGTATTTCGCTTAAGAGAATTCTTGAAGATATTGGTGAAGAATAAAAAAAGAGCATTGTTTTGTATCACGATAACAAATCAAGGATTGCGATTCACAAGATTCAGTCGACCATGAAAGATTAAAAGCATATTTCTATCAAGTACCATTTTATCCAAAAAGCATAAAACAAAGGTGAAATTCAGTTGCATTATTGCCACACAGAAGAACAACTTGCTGACATCTTCACCAAAGCACTTCCTAGAGAAAAGTTTTGCTATTTTAAAAAATGCATTGGAATTGCCAAACAAATGCATTTAGGGAGAGTATTGAAATTAATACATTCACGAGACACTATCCTTGATGTTTACTCTTTCGATATTATCTATTAGTTTTTTAAGAATCTTTTAAGAAATTTGTGCTACATGTATCTAGTTATTTATGCAAGACTTTTGAATTGACATTTTGAGTAGTATAAATAGAGATGTAATTGATGATTTCTAATCATCTCAAGTAACCTTAAGTAGTCTAGCATCAATTGAACATTCTCTAAAATAAAAATTAATCTCTTTCTGTTTATCCTTCAACTTACCATATGAATCTGATGCAGCTCACAGATGTGAGGAGTTCAATTCGAAAGGAAAGTTAATTGAGCCTGTCCTCGATCAATTGACCTAGTTTTCTTTTTAATGCTTTTTGACGAGACTAGGTTTAGTGGTAGTCTGGGCCTCTAGGGCACCTTTTTTTTTTGGTAGTATTAGCTTTATTTATGTGTCTTGTTGCTTTTGTTTTCTGTTACCACCTGTTGTTTATGCTTAGGTGATTGCACTTTTTTGTTAATGTTATATGCTCTGCACTGCTTCCTTATTAGTTTTCATGTTTTCTTCAAAATCGTGTTGCTTTTTCATTATTTCTTTCTTTGGCTTTACTTGAGCTGAGAGACTTTTAGAAATAATCTTTATATCTCTACGAGGTAGGAATAAGGTGTGTACACTCTATCCCCTCAAGACCCCATTTTGTGAAATTTCACTGAATATAATATTATTGTTGTTAATCAGAGGTGAATACTAGAGTACTGTTCAAATGGCAGCAGTTCAAGTAGTGAAGTTGTAAAAGCTAGAGATTGTCTCCTGGCTCACGTGACTGAGAGCTCACTTCCTAAATCCCCTTGGGAAAAAGGAATCTGTAAAGTATGTGGCATGGATAAAGATGACGTTCTTTATCATTCTTGAAAGAAGTATTTGTCTCACTTGTCTTCCTTTTGGTTTCTGAAACTTCTTCCAAGGAAGTAGTTTGACTTTCATTTCAAAACAACTGATCTATTTCTATCTTTTGAGTTTCAATTCAAAAAATTTATACCTTTACCGGAAAGATTTGTTGTACTAACATGTCATTAAGTAAGTTACCTTATATCATTGTTTTCCCATCATGCAGGGGCGGAGCTACCCTTGAGGGGGTGTCAAGTGATACCAATCGTTGAAAATTATATTGTATATATAGATTAATATTTAATTTAATAAATATATATTCAAGTCTTGACACTTTTTGTCATAAGCTGAAAGTCTAATATAGTGATTAAGGATTGTGAAAATTGTTTGAGGTTATGTGTTGTATTTCATGTATCAAATACTTTTTATATATATATATATATAAATTTTTCCAGCCGTACGGTGGCAGGACACAAAAGTAATTGCGAATGCTAGCAACATCCAGGATGTAGACTCGACGTGTAACACATATCTATAACCCTAAGTGCATGTAGTTGCATAATTATCGAAGAGCGAAAGCAATCCATTATGGGGAGTACAATAATCTTTAGTTACAATATATTTATGTATTTATCTTTAGAAGAGTTTTATAATAAATTATTAATATTTTAAGTGAGATAATAAGTCTATTTAGAGAAAGTTATTATTATTAGATGAGGTATAAAATAGTTTTCTATTAATTATAATATAATATGCAAAACTTATCCATATTTTATCACAAATCTAAACAATACCCAAATACATGTGTAAATGGAAAATTACAAAACTAGGTGGAAGTAATGGAAACGTGAAAGTGGTGCTAGGTGCACTAAATATTAGGTTGCCACTAATATATATTTCTCAATCCTAATATCAATTAACATGAATATATAAATGTATAAGTAGTTATATAAATAATATTCTTATTTTATTATTTCCATTCCGAACATGGATTGATGCAAACTTGGTGATTTTGCCTAGTTAAGGTAGAGATAAGGATGTACAATCCTCGACTTGTATGTTATTGTCGTCGTCTATTTGAAGAACCAAAGCCTAAATCTTTTGTTGATTTTTTTTTGTGGGTGGGCGTGATTTACTACGTGGTTGGTAAACGAGATGGTGGTGTTTAACCAATTATGAGTTCAATGTGAAAGAAGAAGAATACATGTGATATCGGGATCATTCAAATCAGAAATTTAAATTTCTAAAAAGTTGAACGAATACTTGATTGTCATCTAGTTGATTTTTGTTGCTTATTTTTTAATTAAAATAGATGATTTTATTATTATTATTATTATTCAAAAAAAAAAGCAAATAGAGAAAACTCACTTGGGCCTATTACCTAAATTTGATTACAATCAACATAAAATAAAATCTATTAGCCCATCTTAGGCAAAGGTCCAATAAGGTCCCTATAATACTTAGGCAATGAAGGCAAAATGTAGGGTTTCTTAATCTGTTCATCTGTCTTTTCGTCTTTCTCTGAAATGCTGCCACAGTGGGAAAACATGTCCATTCGACTTCTATGGATTACTAACTTGTTTCCCTTATGCATCTTCTTCACCCTCTTTGTAACAACTATCAAAGTAAGTTTTCTGACCTTTTCTCTTGTTTCTTACTGTGCTCTACTTTCCATCTTACCCTTCCATTTTACAAGTGTGCTTTTTGGTTCCATGGGCTTGTTGTTTGTTGTTTTTGATGAGTTGTGTGGTGGCTAGATTCTTCATCTCTAGGTATGTATTGACTTGTATTCGGAACTCCATGTACTTCGTTCTCACTGTCCTTTGTTCCTTAGGTGGTACTGAAGTAGAGTGCAAGGGAAACTCTATTCCACCTGTTGTAACTAGTGATGAGGCCATCTACCAAGTTACGCAACTCCAATATATCACCAGATCTACCTATTTTGCCTCATTAAGGTAGAGGTAAGGATGTACAACTTGTATGATGTTGCTGTCGTCTACTTGAAGAATCAAAACCAGGATCTTTTGTTCATTGTTTTTTTGTGTGTGGGCGTGATTTACAATGTGGTTGCTAAACGAGATGGTGGTGTTTAACCATTTATGAGTTCAATGTGAAAGAAGAAGAGTACATGTGAAGAATCAAAACCTGGATCTTTTGTTTATTTTTTTTTTTGTGTATGTGGGCGTGATTTACAATGTGGTTGCTAAACGAGATGGTGGTGTTTAACCATTTGTGAGTTCAATGTGAAAGAAGAAGAGTACATGTGAAATTGGGATCATTCAAATCAGAAATTTTCAAAAAAGTTAAACTAATACTTAATTGTTGTCTAGTTTATTTTTATTGCTTATTTTGTCTTATTTTGTTTTAAAAAAGTCTTTGTAGTATTTATAGTGAAATTATAATAAGTATTTAGATTAAAATTTTCAATACTAGATTTATTCTAATTTATTGGAAAGGAATTAATTCTCTTTCCTTTATTGTTTATGTGTCCTTATATAAGTTTACCTTACTTGTGTTTCTCAAACACACACTCTCTCAAAAAAAAGCTTTTACCAGGGTTCTTCATGGAAAACGTTTATTTTTCTTTTTTGTTTATCTGGCCTTATGCTGATCAATGTTGTTATGGTAATGAAACAATATATATATATATATATATATATGTTTTTTAGTTTTTATTTGGAAATTGAATGGTTTCTTGTTGAATTGAGTTTGGTGTTTTCGTTCCTTATTCTAATTAAGTAGAAGAGGATTTTTTTTTTTTTGTACTTTATTGTTTGTTTTCATATATAAGTATACTTTACTCTGATTTCTCTTAAGATGTTCCTTATTTGGTGTTCCTTATTTGGTGGAACTAAAGATCGATAATTATAATCTTTACATAATTTGTTAGCTCTCTAGATCATTTTCTAAACTTTTCATTGAAAACGTGGAGTTTTAATTTTATTGACATACTAATATATCCTTTGGCTAGGTTGTAAAAAACAAATATGAAAAAGCTATGAATTCAATTTTTTGCTCTTACTTTTAATTAACTCTCCTTCCGTGGTAATATAGTTGTTGCATCCTTCTACTCCAGACTAGTGCTTCTTTGCAAGCTCGTTGGGGAAACATCATCCCACATGATTTGGTTTGGCCATTTTTGCTTTGACAACACAATCTACGTTTGAGCATGCAAGAGAAGGTAAAATGTGTGTTCGCAGTGGAGAGGATAAAGATGGAGATATATTAGGATATGCCGTTGTGACTATTATCAGCTCATCATCCAGTTTGGAAGGCCAAACTTCAAGTAATATCTTGAGAAATACATCACATGATTCTGAGAGTGACATGACTGATACGGGTAAATCTAAAAATTTAGAAGTCTAGAACAATTGCTTCCCATTTCTAATATAACTAATATTTTTATAAATGCCAACGCTAGTCTTTTTCGTGAGCCGCGCCCTAGTCCTAGAAGAGGTATTGGTAGCCATCTCATGGAAATCGTGAACGTCGCTGAAGTGGCATTGGGGATTGAGATAAATAGAGTAAGACACTTGAAACTCCTATGCCTGAGCAGATTTTCAGCCATACCTTGATTATGGGGGGAAATGCTATGGGATTTCAACCTAGTCCCGAAGGCATTATTGTGTTTTGCGAAACCCTTAAGCTCCAATTCCTATTAAGTATGTAATGGGTTAGTATGTCATCGCAAGCACATTAGAAATAATTAATCTCAATCATCAGTGGGTATGTAGTTGTTGGAAATTAAAGATGTTGAAATCCCCCTATAGATGGATCAGAATGTTGATCTAATATCTAGTGTAGTCTCATTCATCATTGGTCTTCTTAACACATTTCTGACTCAGTATTGTCTCACTCATCATTGATCTAATACTCAGTGTAGTCTCAATCATCACTAATATGTTGTTAGAAATAAAAGATGTTGACATCCCCACACATGGAGCAAAAGGTTGATCTAATACCTGGTGTAGTCTCACTCATCATTGTTCTGCCAATAACATACTATTCGTGGAATACTGTATAGGTATTGGAGCTCTTGGGTTCCACAAAACACCATAATTGCCTTCTAGACCAGGTCGAAATCCCATGGCAGTTCCGCCATAATCAAGGTGTGATTGAAAATTCCGCATAGGCATAGGAGGCCCACGTGTCTTATTCCATTTATCTCCATCCTCAAGGCCACTTCCGTGACGTTCACGATGTCCACTAGATGACCTATCAGTACCTCTTCCTGGACTAAGATATGGCTCACAAGAAACATTAGCGTTAGCATTTATCAGAATATCAATTATGTTAGGAATGAGAAGTTGATTTGGAGTTTTGAAATTTTAGATTCACCCATATCATTCATATCACTCTCAGTATTATTCGATGAATTTCTCGTGATATCACTTTAGATTTGGTCTTCAAAGCTAGATGTTGAGCTGATGACAGTCATGGCACTATATGTTGATGTATATATCCATTTTATACTCCCCATCGCGAACACACTCTTTTACCTTCTGAGGTTTAAATCCACTCTACCTCTGTATACGCACACCAAAAAAGAGCTTGCTGGGGCACTGAAAGAATCTTTTCATAGCGTGAACACCAACAAGAACATACATAATGGACACAACAAGTTCACTCATCAATATGAAACACACAAAGCTACAGGTATGACAAAAACAAACACATTAAATTAAGCATTATTCTCAACTTAATTGTCAATATTTTATTGCAAATGTCTCTTTCTGTCGATGTGCATGCAGTACTAGTGTAGATCATTATTAATTCCTATAAAGATTCTTAATTATTAGAAGAATAAGAGCCAACTAGGGATCCTAGAATTTTAAGAGACGTAATTGCTAAAATAAAGAATGCTAAATGATTCTTCTTAAACAAGTACACTACATGATTTCAAGTTTTAATCTTAAACTAAAGAATTTTAAGGAGTTGTAGTTAAATCAATGTATATTTAATAAGAATTGGTCATCTTGAGTTATTCCTCCTTTGGTAAAGTTCATTCTTTTCTCCCTCTATTTTCAACCTTCTAATATTTTTGGTAAGATTTTGAGCAGTTTGTTTGACCATTTTATTATTTATTCAAATTAGAAGGATTGCTTCAATTTTAATGATGATTTCTCTTTCTAAAATTTCTTATTACTATTTGTGGACTCTGCAAAAGTTATAATAAAATTTAGGGAAAATTATAAGAAATGATCGTTTTGCAAATGTTTTGGAAATATAAATGGACATGACAAAAAAAAAGAATTCTATTTTCTATATATTTTAAAAAGAATAACCTCCTTTCCTTTTTGGTCTGGTTAAAAAAGAATGACCCCTTTCTTTTTCTTTTTGGTGGGGGGCGGGTTGGGGGAACTTTAATTTCATCTTTTCACGTAGTATGTTTAAGACCTTTAATTCAGGATCACAATCTTTTTATTTTCTTAAACTTGGTGTGAATCAAACTAGGTCATTCTATTTTAAACAAAGAGAGTATAATTTTTCAACGAAGGGTGTCTAATTTGTTACCCTCAACTCTACGTAACTAAACTTCAAATATGATATTTTTCTCATAAATTACAGAAACAAAAATCAATAATTTTTTGAGAGATGAACTGTACTTTGATCTGCTTGGTTAGACATGTCAAATATTGCTCAATGTCTTTGCCCTTTAACTTGAAATTCACATTTCATAGTGGTTTTCAATTCACAAAAATAAACTCTTTTATTTATGTTATATTTGTATCGTTTTTTCTATGTTAATTATTACTTTTTAAAAAAATTTATTAGCATTCTGAAATGTTGGAAAAAAATATATTTAATTTATGAGCATTTTCTTATTGGGTAAATCAAAATCGAATTATTAAAGATCAAGAATCAATAATTCAAAAATCAGTAATAAATAAATCGAACCAAACTAATGGATGGAATGAGTGCAAAACAGACTCTTTTTATATAATTCTCTCTTGTCATCTCCAAAGGAGCAGACCATGAATCTGAAATAACTTTCCTCACCGTATGACTACAAACTACAAATGTCGAGATGACTCCGGCCCTCACAGTGCAGAAGTGAACGTGCCCTCAGAATCCTGTCCCATGTATTCCTTCCTAAAAGAAATTAAACTTCTTGAAGTTCCGATCTTTGATAGTAATGGAAATGAGAGTTCGATTCCCCATATTGTGAACCTTTAATTTAGAGCAGACATCTCAAAATAGTATGCTTCCTCCAAATTAGAGTCGGCAGACACAATGCTGAGTATTGTAGCCACATATAGCTCAGAGTAACCATGTCAGCAAAAGAAACTTATAAGGTCAAAAAATATTTTCCGGACATAATTATTAAATCTTTAATTAACAAAATTTCTGACTTCCTTATTAGTTTGTGTAGATTCTAACGATTGCCATGAATTTGGTCATGTACCTCCCCAGCAATTTCAGGCCATGTAACTTCATTTATGGGAAGCATATCAAGTCTAGTTTTCTTAAGAGTAGCTAAATTGTTGAGAACCCTGTGCAAATTTTACGTCTAAAGTTAAATTTTATACGAGCTATAAAAATAACATTTCTTCTGTCCTATTTTAGTTGTTATGTTGCGCTTTTCGAAAGTCAAATTTTACTAATTAGATTGAATTAATTTGATTTTTTTAAAAAATAAAAAATTAGATATTCAGAAATTATAAGAAAATTATTATTAATTGCAACTTTTTTCATATCAATATGATGAAAAAAATACATTTTAAAATATTTATCAAAATGGAAACTATGACAATTAAATTGACACAAATGAGTAGTTATTTAATAATTTTTGGATCTCAAATAAATTAAATGTTATAGATTCATTTTTATATATAAAAAAGGAAATAGTTTAAAATCATGAAACTCCTTCATAAATTGTTTGTTGACATTTTCATGTTTATTTTTACATGAAAAAAGTAACTGGATAATATAAAACCCTACAAAATCATTGAGAGTCACTACTTAGTTTTTATTTGTTACTAAAAAAACTGGTCTAGTTACCAGTATTGTGCGTGTAGTGACATTTTGCCTCGTTAAAGTAGAAGTAAGGATGTACAACCCTCGACATGTATGTTGTTGTTGTTGTCTACTTGAAGAATCAAAACTAGACTTTTTGTTTAATTTTTTTGGGTGTGTGTGTGTGGGGGGGGGGGGGGGGGGGAGGGGGGGAGGGGGGGTTTACAATGTGGTTGCTAAACGAGATGGTGGTGTTTAACCAATTATGAGTTCAATGTGAAAGAAGAAGAATACATGTGAAACTGGAATCATTTAAATCAGAAATTTAAATTTCTAAAAAGTTTAACGAATACTTAATTGTCGTCTAGTTGATTTTTGTTGCTTATTTTTAATTAAAATAGATGATTTTTTTTTTAAATGGGGAAACTCACTTTGGCCTATTACCCAAATCTGATTACAATCAACATAAAGTAAAGAAGAATTTTCGTAAACAGCAATCTAGTGAAATATAATAGGTTAAAATAGCTAATGTTTTTAAAATTACGTTTTCTAACTTTGGTCATGCCAAATCATATGTATAAATCCTTATTTTTTGTAATGTATAAAAAAAACTTTAAAGCCTTGATCATTAAATTACAGACTTTTCAGCTGTTAATTATGGAAACGATTCCATAAATGAAGGAAGTCAATAACAAATAGAACTTATTTCACAATTAAACTCGTTCTTCAAAAAAAAAGGGAGGGGGGGAGGGGGGGTTCCATTGTCAATAACAAATAGAATTTTTTTCCTAATGTGACTCGTTCGTCCCCCCCCCCAAAAAAAAGATTCCATTGTAGTTTCTTGCGAACTAATTTCAAAACGGAAAGACAATTATTTACAAGAAATTTTATTCTTGTCCAAATATCAGAAATTGTATAAATGTGTTGGAACTTATACATCTAGGGCTTATATCAGAAAAATATATTTGTTGTACATTTATACAAGTTTTGAGTTCATTAGTTGACTGTATACATTGATGTTTATACATCTCTGTTGTTTACATACTGATAAGTAGTCATAAAATTCCTTTTTTGTGTGTATAAAACAAGTATAAAAAAGGTACATCTGAAGCAAATATACAATTTGGGGGGGATATACATACATGCATAACATATCAGAAATTGTATATATATGCTGGAACTTATACGTAGGGGCTTATATCATAAAAATATATTTGATGTACATTTATACAATTTTGAGTATATTAGTTGCCTATATATTTTGATGTTTATACATCTTTGTTGTGTAAATACAGATCAGTAGTCACAAAATTCTTTTTTTTTTTGTATAAAACAAGTATAAAAGAGGTACCTCTGAAGCAAGAATACAAATTGGGGAAATATAAATACATGCATTGATGACGAGTCCTCCACCATAATTTAGTATCGACGGCGGCTAGTGTAGCAAGGGTTTTATGCAAAAGGGGAAAAAAATTGAGCTCTCTATGAAAAACTTATAACCCGCCAAAAACAAACAAATGAATTTACTTGTGAATTCTTGGAGGGATTTCGAAAAAAAATTAAGAAAAAAATTAAAACTGCCAAAAAATAATCTGAAATCAATGATACACTATTTTGGAGAGAGTTTAAAAAAGAATTTGAAAATAGTAACTTGTAGAGATGACAATTATTTGAGCGATTGTTGGAGATAAATTAGGGGACGTTTATAGAAAGAGAATATGATTTTTTGTATAAAAGTAGAGAGAAAGTAATATTAAAAGATGATGAGGTTTATACAAAAGGTCAGTGGGTCTCACAAAATCTTCTAGCAATATTTATTAAACGTTAGTTATGAAAGATAATAATATAAAACTATAGCTCAATTTTGTTATTTAGTATTAAATGTTTGCTCAATTGCGTAATTTTTCCTAAACTAAAATCTATTGGCCCATCTCAGGCAAAGGCCCAATAAGGTCCCTATAACACTTAGACAATGAAGACAAAATATAGGGTTCCTTAATCTGTTCATCTGCCTTTTCGTCTTTCTCTGAAATGTTGTCACAGTGGGATAACATGTCCCTTCGACTTCTTCTATGGATTACTAACTTGTTTCTCTTTTGCATCAGCTGTATCCTCCTTCTATCAACTACCAAAGTAAGTTTTCTGACCTTTTCTCTTGTTTCTTACTGTACTCTACTTTCCATCTTACCCTTCCATTTTACAACTATGTTCTCTGGTTCCATAGGCTTGTTGTTCGTTGTTTTTGATGAATTTTGTGGTGGCTACATTCTTCATCACTAGGTATGTACTGACTTGTACTCGGAACTCCATGTACCTTCATTCTTACTGTCCTTTGTTCCTTAGGTGATACTGAAGTAGAGTGCAAGGAAAGCTTTATTCCACCTATTGTAACTAGTGATGAGGCCATCTACCAAGTTACACAACTGCAATATATCCCCAACTATACCCATTTTTCCTCGTTAAGGTAGATGTAAGAATGTATAACCCTCAACTTGTATGTTGTTGCTGTCATCTACTTGAAGAACCAAAAATAGTATTTTTTTAAAAGAAAATTATGTGTGTGGAGGCGTGAATTACAATGTGGTTGATAAAAGAGATAGTGGTGTTTGACCAATTATGAGTTCAATGTGAAAGAAGAAGAATACATGTGAAATTGGGATCATCCAAATCAGAAATTCAATTTCTAAAAAGTTAAACGAATACTTAATTGTCGTCTAGTTGATTTTTGTTGCTTATCTTTTAATTAAAATAGTTTTTTTTTAAAAAAAAAAAAAAAAGCAAATGGGAAAACTCACTTGGGCCTATTACCCAAATCTGATTACAATCAACATAAAGTAAAATCTATTGGCCTATCTCAGGAAAAGGCCCAATAAGGTCCCTATAACACTTAGACAATGAAGGCAAAATGTAGGGTTCCTTAATTTGTACATCTGCCTTTTCGTCTTTCTTTGAAATGTTGTCAAAGTAGAAAGAAATGTCTCTTCAACTTTTTCTATGGATTACTAACTTGTTTCCCTTATGCATCTTCTTCATCCTTTTTGTATCAACTATCAAAGTAAGTTTTCTGACCTTTTCTCTTGTTTTTTACCGTGCTCTACTTTCCATCTTACCCTTCCGTTTTACGATTGTGCTCTCTGGTTCCATGGGCTTCTTGTTCGTTGTTTTTGATGAGTTGTGTGGTGCTACATTCTTTATCTCTAGGTATGTACTGACTTGTATTCGGAACTCCATATACCTTCGTTCTTACTGTCCTTCGTTCCTAAGGTGGTACTGAAGTAGAGTGCAAGGGAAGCTCTATTCCACCTGTTGTAACTAGTGATGAGGCCATCAACCAAGTTACGCAACTTCAATATATCCCCATGTCTACCTATTTTATCTCGTTAAGGTAGAGGTAAGGATGTACAACTCTCGACTTGTGTGTTGTTGTTGTCGTCTATTTGAAGAACCAAAACCTGGATCTTTTGTTAATTTTTTTTTTGTGTGTGCATGGGCGTGATTTACAATGTGGTTGCTAAACGAGATGGTGGTGTTTAACCATTTGTGAGTTCAATGTGAAAGAAGAAGTGTACATGGGAAATTGGGATCATTCAAATCAGAAATTTTCTAAAAAGTTAAACTAATACTTAATTGTCATCTAGTTTATTTTTGTTGCTTATTTGTCTTATTAGTTTCAAAAAAGTTTTTGTGGTATTTATTGTGAAATTATAATAAGCAAGTATTTAGATTAAAATTTTCAATACTAGATTTATTCTAATTTATTGGAAAGGAATTAATTCTTTTTCCTTTATTGTTTGTGCGTCCATAAGTTTACCTTACTTGTGTTTCTCATACTCTCTCTCTCAAAAAAAAAAAAGCTTTTACCAGGGTTCTTCATGGAAAATATACATTTTTCTTCTTTTTTTAAAAAAAAAAATCTGTCCTTATGTTGATCAATGTTGTTATGGTAACAAAACAATACATATATTTCTTTTTTTACTTGTTATGATGTTTTATTCTTCAATGAATGTATGTTTTTTAATTTTATTTGGAAATTGAATGGTTTCTTGTTGAATTGAGTTTGGTGTTATGGTTCCTTATTCTAATTTATTAGAAGAGGATTTTTTTTTTTTTTTTGCACTTTATTGTTTATTTTCCATATATAAGTATACCTTACTCTGATTTCTCTTAAGGTGTTCTTTATTTGGTAGAACTAAACATCGATAATTATAATCTTTACATAATTTGTTAGCTCTCTAGATCATTTTTTGAACTTTTCATTGAAAAAGGTAGAGTTTTAATTTTGTTGACATACTAACATATCCTTTGGCTAGGTTGTGAAAAACAAATATGGAAAAGCTATGAATTCAAATTTTTACTCTTACTTTTAATTAACTCTCCTTCCATGGTAATATAGTTGTTGCATCCTTCTTCTCCAGACTAGGGCTTCTTTGCAAGCTCGTTGGGGAAGCATCATCTCACATGATTTGGTTTGCCATTTTTGCTTCGACAACACAATTTACGTTTGAGCATGCAAGAGAAGGTGAAACGTGTGTTCGCAATGGAGAGGATAAAGATGGAGATACATTAGGATATGTCGTTGTGACTATTGTCAGCTCATCATCCAGTTTGGAAGGCCAAACTTCAAGTAATATCTTGAGAAATACATCACATGATTCTGAGAATGACATGACTGATAAGGGTAAATCTAAAATTTCAGAAGTCTAGATCAACTGCTTCCCATTTCTAATAAAACTGATATTTCGATAAATGCTAAAGCTAGTATTTTTCGTGAGTCGCGCCCTAGTCCCAGAAGAGGTATTGGTAGCCATCTCATGGAAAACATGAATGTCGCGGAAGTGGCATTGGGGATTGAGATAAATGGAGTAAGACACTTGAGCCTCCTATGCCTGAGCGGATTTTCAGCCAGACCTTGGTTATGGGGGGAAATGTTATGGGATTTCAACCTAGTCCCGAAGGCATTATTGTGTTTTGCGAAACCCTTAAGCTCCAATTCCTATTAAGCATGTAATGGGTTAGTATACCATCGCAAGCACATTAGAAATAATTAATCTCAATCATCATTGGTTATGTGGTTGTTAGAAATTAAAGATATTGAAATCCCCCTACACATGGATCAGAATGTTGATCTAATATCTAGTGTAGTCTCATTCATCATTGGTCTTCTTAACACATTTCTAACCCAGTATCGTCTCACTCATCATTGACCTAATACTCAATGTAGTCTCAATCATCACTGGTATGTTGTTAGAAATTAAAGATGTTAACATCCCCACACATGGAGCAAAATGTTGATCTAATACCCAGTGTAGTCTCACTCATCATTGTTCTGCCAATGACATATTAATTTGTGGAATACTGAATAGGCATTGGAGCTCTTCGGTTCCACAAAACACCATAATTGCCTTCTAGACCAGGTCGAAATCCCATGGCATTCCCCCCATAACCAAGGTGTGGTTGAAAATTCCGCACAGAGGAGGCCCACGTGTCTTATTCCATTTATCTCCATCCTCAATGTCGCTTCCATGACGTTCACGGTGTCCACTAGATGGCCTTTCAGTACTTCTTCATGGACTAGGATATGGCTCACAGGAAACACTGGTGTTGCATTTATCAGAATATCAGTTATGTTAGGAATGAGAAGTTGTTGATCTGGAGCTTTTGAAGTTTCAGATTCACCCATATCATTCATGTCACTCTCAGTATTATTCGATGAATTTCTCATGATATCACTTGAGATTTGGTCTTCAAAGCTAGATGTTGAGCTGATGACAGTCATGGCACTATATGTTGATGTATATATTCATTTTATACTCCCCATCGCGAACACACTTTTTTACCTTCTGATGTTTAAATCCATTCTCCCTCTGTATACACACACACCAAAAAAGAGCTTGCTGGGGCACCAACAATAATATACATAATGAACACAAGTTCACTCTTCAATTAGAGTATATGAAACACACAAATCAACAGGTATGACAAGAACAAACACATTAAATTAAGCATTATTCTCAATTCCATTTTCAATATTTATCGCAAATGTCTCTTTCTGTCAATGTACATGGCAGTACTAGTGTAGATCATTATTAATCCTATAAAGATTCTTAATTATTAAAAGAATAAGAGCCAATTAGGGATCCTAGAATTTTAAGAGTTGTAATTGCTAAAATAAAGAATACTAAAGGATTCTTCTTAAATAAGTACATACACTACATGATTTCAAGTTTTTTCACTTTTAATCTTAAACTTAAGAATTTTAAGGAGTTGTAGTTAAATCAATGTATGTTTAATAAGAATTAGTCATCTTGAGTTATTCCTCCTTTGGTAAAGTTCATTCTTTTTCCTTCTATTTTCAATCTTCTATTATTTTTGGTAAGATTTTGTGCGGTTTATTTGACCATTTTGTTATTTATTAAAATTAGGAGGGTTGTTTCAATTTTAATTATTCCCTTTTAGTGATGGTTTCTCTTTCTGGAATTTCTATTACTATTCGTGGACTCTTCAAAAGTTATAATAAAATTTAGAGCAAATTATAAGAAATGATCGTTTTGCAAATGTTTTGGAAATACAAATAGACATGATAAAAAAAAAAATTATTTTCTATATATTTAAAAAAGAATGACTTCCTTTCCATTTTGGTCTGGTTAAAAAAGAATGATTCATTTCTTCTTTTTCTTTTTTTGTGGTGGGGGCTGGGGGAAGGGTGGGGGAGCAGGCAAAACTTTAACTTCAACTTTTCACGCGGTATATTTAAGACCTTTAATTCAGAATCACAAGATTAAAAAGTCTTTTTATTTTCTTAAATTTGGTGGTAATCAAATCAGGTCATTTTATTTTAAATGAAAAGTATATAATTTTTCAATGAAGAGTGTCCGATTTGTTACCCTCAACTCTACGTAGCTAAACTTCAAATATGATATTTTTCTCATAAATTACAGAAACGAAAGTGAATAATTTTTTGAGGGATAAACTGTACTTTGATTTGCTTGGTTAGACATGTCAAATATTGCTCAATGAATTCTCCTTCAGTGATTTTATTGTCTTTGCCCTTTTAACTTGAAATTCACATTTCATCGTAGTTTTCAATTCACAAAAACAAACTCTTTTATTTATGTTGTATTTGTATCATTTTTTTCTATGTTAATTATTACTTTTTTAAAAAAAAATTTATTAGCATTTTGAAATGTTGAAAAAGAGATATTTAATTTATGAGCATTTTTATTAGATAAATCAAAATCGAATTATTAAAGATCAAAAATCAATAATCCAAAAATCAGTAATAAATAAATCGAACCAAACCAATGGATTGAGTGAGTGCAAAATAGACTCCTTTAATATAATTCTCACTCTTGTCATGTCCACTGATCAAGATTAGGCATGCCCATGTTCTCCAAAGGAGCAGATCATGAATCTGAAATAACTTTCCTCACCATATGACTACAACCTATAAATGTCGATGACTCCGGCTGTCATGGTGAAGAAGTGAACGTGCCTCCAGAATCCTGTCCCGTGTATTCTTTCCTAAAAGAAATTAAATTTCTTGAAGTTCCAATCTTTGGTAGCAATCGAGTCCTCTAAAGCATGCATCTCTTTTAATTTAGAGCAGACATCTCAAAACGGTATGCTTCTTCCAAATTAAAGGGTTGCTCACCAAGTCCAAAAAAGTATTGTCAGACACAATGCGAGTATTATAGCCACATAGAGCTCAGAGTAACCATGTCAGCAAAAAAATTTGTACTTATATCAAGTATATAGGTCAAAAAATATTTTTCGTACATAATTATTAAATCTTTAATTAACAAAATTTCTGTCTTCATTATCAGTTTGTGTAGATTCTAACGATTGCCATGAATTTGGTCATGTACCTCCCCAGCAATTTCAGGCCATGTAACTTCATTTATGGGAAGCATATCAAGTCTAGTTTTCTTAAGAGTAGATAAATTGTTGAGAATCCTATGCAAATTTTACGTCTAAAGTTAAATTTTATACGAGTTATAAAAATAACATTTCTTCTGTTCTGTTTTAGTTGTTATGTTGCGCTTTTCGGAAGTTAAATATTACTAGCTAATTAGATTGAATTAATTTGATATTTTTTTAAAATAAAAAATTAGATATTCAGAAATTATAAGAAAATTATTATTGATTGCAACTTTTTTCATAAAAAAAAAATACATTTTAAAATATTTCTCAAAATGAAAACTATGACAATTAAATTGACACAAATGAGTAGTTATTTAATAATTTTTGGATCTCAAAATAAACCAAATGTTATAGATTCATTTTTATATATAAAAAAGGAAATAGTTTAAAATCATGAAACTCCTTCATAAATTGTTTGTTGACATTTTCACGTTTATTTTTACATGAAAAAAGTAACCGGATAATATAAAACCCTACAAAATCATTGAGAGTCACTACTTAGTTTTTATTTGTTAATAAAAAAAACTGGTCTAGTTACAGGTATTGTGCGTGTAGTGACATTTTGCCTCGTTAAGGTAGAAGTAAGGATGTACAACCCTCGACTTGTATCCTGTTGTTGTTGTCTACTTGAAGAATCAAAACTAGACTTTTTGTTTAATTTTTTTTGGTGTGTGTGTGTGGGGGGGGGGGGGAGGAGGGGAGGGGGGATTTACAATGTGGTTGCTAAACGAGATGGTGGTGTTTAACCAATTATGAGTTCAATGTAAAAGAAGAAGAATACATGTGAAAGTGGAATCATTTAAATCAGAAATTTGAATTTCTAAAAAGTTTAACGAATAGTTAATTGTCGTCTAGTTGATTTTTGTTGCTTATTTTTTAATTAAAATAGATGATTTTATTTTTTTTTAAAAATGGGGGAACTCACCTTGGCCTATTACCCAAATCTGATTACAATCAACATAAAGTAAAGAAGAATTTTCGTAAACAGCAATTTAGTGAAATATAATAGGTTAAAATAGCCAATGTTTTTAAATTACGTTTTCTATCTTTGGTCATGCCAAATCATATGTATAAATCCTTATTTTTTGTAATGTATAAAAAAAAACTTTAAAGCCTTGATCATTAAATTACAGACTTTTCAGCTGTTAATTATGGAAACGGTTCCATAAATGAAGGAAGTCAATAACAAATAGAATTTATTTCCTAATTAAACTCATTCTAAAAAAAGAGGGGGGGGGGGGGGGGGGGTTTCCATTGTCAATAACAAATAGAATTTTTTTCCTAATGTAACTCGTTCGTCCAAAAAAAAAAAAGATTCCATTGTAGTTCCTTGCGAACTAATTTCAAAACGGAAAGACAAAATTATTTACAAGAAATTTTATTCTTGCCCAAATATTAGAAATTGTATAAATATGTTGGAACTTATACATTTGGGGCTTATATCAGAAAAATATATTTGTTGTACATTTATACAAGTTTTGAGTTTATTAGTTGACTGTATACATTGATGTTTATACATCTCTGTTGTTTACATACTGATAAGTAGTCATAAAATTCCTTTTTTGTGTGTATAAAACAAGTATAAAAAAGATACATCTGAAGCAAATATACAATTTTGGGGGGGGGGGGGGGGGGGGGATATACATGCATGCATAACATATCAGAAATTGTATAAATGTGCTGGAACTTATACATAGGGGCTTATATCAAAAAAATATATTTGATGTACATTTATACAATTTTGAGTATATTAATTGCCTATATACTTTGATGTTTATACATCTCTGTTGTGTAAATACAGATCAGTAGTCACAAAATTCTTTTTTTTTTGTATAAAACAAGTATAAAAGAGGTACCTCTGAAGCAAAAATACAAATTGAGGGAAATATACATACATGCATTGATGACGAGTCCTCCACCATAATTTAGTATCGCCGGCGGCTAGTGTAGCAAGGATTTTGTGCAAAAGGCGGAAAAAATTGAGCTCTCTATGAAAAAATCATAAACCTGCCAAAAACAAACAAATCAATTTACTTGTGATTCTTGGAGGGATTTCGAAAAAAAATTAAGAAAAAAATTAAAAACTGCCAAAAATTAAATCTGAAATCAATTATACACTATTTTGGAGGGAGTTTAAAAAAGAATTTGAAAACAGTAACTTGTAGAGATGACAATTGTTTGAGCGATTGTTGGAGATAAATTAGGGCACGTTTATAGAAAGAGAATAGATTTTTTGTATAAAAGGAGAGAGAAAGTGATATTAGAAGATGATGAGGTTTATACAAAAGGTCAGTGGGTCTCACAAAATCTTCTAGCAATATTTGTTAAACGTTAATTATGAAAGATAATTTGTCTCACAAAATCTTCTAGCAATATTTGTTAAACGTTAATTATGAAAGATAATAATATAAAATTATAGCTCAATTTTGTTATTTAGTATTAAATGTTTGCTCAATTGCGTAATTTTTCCTAAACTAAAATCTATTGGCCCATCTCAAGCAAAGGCCCAGTAAGATCCCTATAACACTTAGACAATGAAGGCAAAATATAGGGTTCCTTAATCTGTTCATTTGCCTTTTCGTCTTTCTCTGAAATATTGTCACAGTGGGATAACATGTCCCTTCAACTTCTTCTATGGATTACTAACTTGTTTCTCTTATGCATTTGTTGTATCCTCCTTCTATCAACTATCAAAATAAGTTTTCTGACCTTTTCTCTTATTTCTTACTGTGCGCTACTTTTCATCTTACCCTTCCATTTTACAACTATGTTCTCTGGTTCCATAGGCTTGTTGTTCGTTATTTCTGATGAATTTTGTGGTGGCTACATTCTTCATCTCTAGGTATGTACTTACTTATACTCGGAACTCCATGTACCTTCATTCTTACTGTCCTTTGTTCCTTAGGTGATACTGAAGTAGAGTGCAAGGAAAGCTTTATTCCACTTGTTGTAACTAGTGATGAGGCCATCTACCAAGTTACACAACTCCAATATATCCCCAGATATACCCATTTTTCCTCGTTAAGGTAGAGGTAAGGATGTATAACCCTCGATTTGTATGTTGTTGTTGTCATCTACTTGAAGAACCAAAAATAGGATCTTTTTTAAAAGAAATTTATGTGTGTGTAGGCGTGAATTACAATGTGGTTGCTAAAAGAGATAGTGGTGTTTGACCAATTATGAGTTCAATGTGAAAGAAGAAGAATACATGGGAAAATGAGATCATTCAAATCAGAAATTCAATTTCTAAAAAGTTAAATGAAAACTTAATTGTCGTCTAGTTGATTTTTGTTGCTTATTTTTTTAATTAAAATAGATTATTTTATTACAAAAAAAAAAAAAAAGCAAATGGGGAAAACTCACTTGGGCCTATTACCCAAATCTGATTACAATCAACATAAAGTAAAATCTATTGGCCCATCTTAGGCAAAGGCCCAATAAGGTCCCTATAACACTTGGACAATGAAGGCAAAATGTAGGGTTCCTTAGTCTGTACATCTGCCTTTTCGTCTTTCTCTGAAATGTTGTCAAAGTAGAAAAACATGTCTCTTCGAATTTTTCTATGGATTACTAACTTGTTTCCCTTATGCATCTCCTTCATCCTTTTGTATCAACTATCAAAGTAAGTTTTCTGACCTTTTCTCTTGTTTCTTACTGTGCTCTACTTTCCATCTTACACTTCCGTTTTTCGATTGTGCTTTCTGGTTCCATGGGCTTCTTGTTCGTTGTTTTTGATGAGTTGTGTGGTGGCCACATTCTTCATCTCTAGGTATTAACTGACTTGTATTCGGAACTCCATATACCTTCGTTCTTACTGTCCTTTGTTCCTAAGGTGTACTGAAGTAGAGTGCAAAGGAAGCTCTGTTCCACCTGTTGTAACTAGTTATGAGGCCATCAACCAAGTTACGCAACTTCAATATATCCCCAGATCTACCTATTTAATCTCGTTAAGGTAGAGGTAAGGATGTACAACCCTTGACTTATATGTTGTTGTTGTCGTCTATTTGAAGAACCAAAACCTGGATCTTTTGTTAATTTTTTTTTGTGTGTGTATGGGCGTGATATACAATGTGGTTGCTAAATGAGATGGTGGTGTTTAACCATTTGTGAGTTCAATATGAAAGAAGAAGTGTACATGGGAAATTGGGATCATTCAAATCAAAAATTTTCTAAAAAGTTAAACTAATAATTAATTGTCATCTAGTTCATCTTTGTTGCTTATTTGTCTTATTAGTTTCGAAAAAGTTTTTGTGGTATTTATTGTGAAATTATAATAAGCAAGTATTTAGATTAAAATTTTCAATACTATATTTATTCTAATTTATTGGAAAGGAATTAATTCTTTTTCCTTTATTGTTTGTGCATCCATAAGTTTACCTTATTTGTGTTTCTCACACTCTCTCTCTCTAAAAAAAAAAAAAAGCTTTTACCATGGTTCTTCATGGAAAATATACATTTTTCTTTTTCTTTTTTAATCTGGCCTTTTGTTATAAATGTTGTTATGGTAACAAAACAATATATATATTTCTTTTTTTACTTGTTTTGATGTTTTATTCTTCAATGAATGTATGTTTTTTAGTTTTTATTTGGAAATTGAATGGTTTCTTGTTGAATTGAGTTTGGTGTTATGGTTCCTTATTCTAATTTATTAGAAGAGGGTTTTTTTTTTTTTTTGCACTTTATTGTTTGTTTTCCATATATAAGTATACCTTACTCTGATTTTTCTTAAAGTGTTCTTTATTTGGTAGAACTAAAGATCGATAATTATAATCTTTACATAATTCGTTAGCTCTCTAGATCATTTTTTGAACTTTTCATTGAAAAAGGTAGAGTTTTAATTTTGTTGACATACTAATATATCCTTTGGCTAGGTTGTGAAAAACAAATATGGAAAAGCTATGAATTCAATTTTTTGCTCTTACTTTTAATTAACTCTCCTTCCATGGTAATATAGTTGTTGCATCCTTCTTCTCCAGACTAGTGCTTCTTTGCAAGCTCGTCGGGAAGCATCATCTCACATGATTTGGTTTGCCATTTTTGCTTCGACAACACAATCTACGTTTGAGCATGCAAGAGAAGGTAAAATGTGTGTTCGCAATGGAGAGGATAAAGATGGAGATACATTAGGATATGTCGTTGTGACTATTATCAGCTCATCATCCAGTTTGGAAGGCCAAACTTCAAGTAATATCTTGAGAAATACATCACATGATTCTGAGAATGACATGACTGATAAGGGTAAATCTAAAATTTCAGAAGTCTAGATCAACTGCTTCCCATTTCTAATATAACTATATTTCGATAAATGCTAACGCTAGTATTTTTCGTGAGTCGCGCCCTAGTCCCAGAAGAGGTATTGGTAGCCATCTCATGAAAAACGTGAACGTCGCGGAAGTGGCATTGGGATTGAGATAAATGGAGTAAGACACTTGAGCCTCCTATGCCTGAGCGGATTTTCAGCCAGACCTTGGTTATGGGGGGAAATGTTATGGGATTTCAACCTAGTCCCAAAGGCATTATTGTGTTTCGTGAAACCCTTAAGCTCCAATTCCTATTAAGCATGTAATGGGTTAGTATACCATCGCAAGCACATTAGAAATAATTAATCTCAATCATCATTAGTTATGTGGTTGTTAGAAATTAAAGATATTGAAATCCTCCTACAGATGGATAAGAATGTTGATCTAATATCTAGTATAGTCTCATTCATCATTGGTCTTTCTAACACATTTCTAACCCAGTATCGTCTCACTCATCATTGACCTAATACTCAATGTAGTCTCAATCATTACTGGTATATTGTTAGAAATTAAAGATGTTGACATCCCCACACATGGAGCAAAATGTTGATCTAATACCCAGTATGGTCTCACTCATCATTGTTCTGCCAATGACATACTAATTTGTGGAATACTAAATAGGCATTGGAGCTCTTGAGTTCCACAAAACACCATAATTGCCTTCTAGACCAGGTCGAAATCCCATGGCATTCCCCCCCATAACCAAGGTGTGGTTGAAAATTTCGCACAGAGGAGGCCCACGTGTCTTATTCCATTTATCTCCATCCTCAATGTCACTTCCATGACGTTCACTGTGTCCACTAGATGGCCTATCAGTACCTCTTCCTGGACTAGGATATGGCTCGCAGGAAACACTGGTGTTGCATTTATCAGAATATCAGTTAGGATGAGAAGTTGTTGATCTGGAGCTTTTGAAGTTTCAGATTCACCCATATCATTCATGTCACTCTCAGTATTATTCGATGAACTTCTCATGATATCACTTGAGATTTGGTCTTCAAAGCTAGATGTTGAGCTGATGACAGTCATGGCACTATATGTTGATGTATATATCCATTTTATACTACCCATCGCGAACACGCTTTTTTACCTTCTGATGGTTAAATCCATTCTCCCTCCGTATACACACACCAAAAAAGAGCTTGCTGGGGCACCAACAACAATATACATAATGGACACAAGTTCACTCTTCAATAGAGTATATGAAACACAAAAAGCAACAGGTATGTCAAGAACAAACACATTAAATTAAGCATTATTCTCAACTTAATTTTCAATATTTATCGCAAATGTCTCTTTCTGTCAATGTACATGGTAGTACTAGTATAGATCATTATTAATTCCTATAAAGACTCTTAATTATTAGAAGAATAAGAGCCAATAGGGATCCTAGAATTTTAAGAGTCGTAATTGCTAAAATAAAGAACACTAAATGATTCTTCTTAAATAAGTACACTACATGATTTCTAGTTTTTTTTCCCTTTTAATCTTAAACTAAAGAATTTTAATTTAAGGAGTTGTAGTTAAATAAATGTATATTTAATAAGAATTGGTCATCTTGAGTTCTTCCTCCTTTGGTAAAGTTCATTCTTTTCTCCCTCTATTTTCAACCTTCTAATATTTTTGGTAAGATTTTGAGCAGTTTGTTAGACCATTTTATTATTTATTCAAATTAGAAGGATTGCTTCAATTTTAATTCTTTTTTAATGATGATTTCTCTTTCTAAAATTTCTTATTATTATTTGTGGACTCTGCAAAAATTATATAAAATTTAGGGCAAATCATAAGAAATGGTCATAGTTTTGTGTGTCTTTTTCGGCAATTTCGATGTATTTCAGATTCTGCTTTCAAATGTTTTGGAAATACAAATGGACATGATAAAAAAAAATTGAATTTTTTTATATATTAAAAAAATGATTTTCTTTACTTTTTGGTCCCGTTCAAAAAGAATAACCCATTTCTTTTTTTTGGGTGTAAAATTCCAATTTTAATTTTTCACGTGACATTTTTAAAATCACAACATTAGAGGGTATTTTGGTACATTTAACATAACTTTAATTCAGGATCACAAGATTAAAAATTCTTTTTGTTTTCTTAAACGTGATGCCAAATCAAATCTAATTATTCTAAAGTATAATTTTTCAACGAAGGTTGTCCGATTGGTCACCCTTAACTCTACGTAGCTAAGGGTCCACTGATCAAGATTAGGCATCCCCATGTTCTCCCAAGGAGCTGATCATGAATCTGAAGAAGTCCATTAATCATGATACACCTTTAACAAACAAAATGGTATTTGCATATATGCAAATGCTCCACATCTAATTATCCAACCATCCATAGCACTTATGTTTCACCCAAAACACCAAAACTCAACTCTAGAGCAAATGCGTTTTATGTATAATTTTATATAAATCGTTTTTTGATTAATTTTTTAATCCCGTAAAAATAATGGGACCAAAAATTAAGTGTAAGTCCGCGACAAATTTGCGATGCGGACATGTCGCGCACATTTCTGGAATTTTGATTTTGCCTCAAAAATTATCTTTTGATCCGCTTGCTCTAAAAATTAACCAAGACCATTCTCCCACACAATTTTTTCGTGTTGATCACATTTCCGGCATTGAATTTTCCGAAAGAGATTGGAAAGATGTGTTACTCGAGCAATCTTTTTGTCTAGGGGTATTTTAGTAATTTCTAGGGTGTCACAATTACAGAGCATTAAGCTCAATCATATATCCAATATAC
Source organism: Solanum rostratum (assembly GCA_029948455.1). Classification (NCBI taxonomy): domain Eukaryota; kingdom Viridiplantae; phylum Streptophyta; class Magnoliopsida; order Solanales; family Solanaceae; genus Solanum; species Solanum rostratum. Next base: position 10,748,560 of record CM057046.1, read on the forward strand.
TGATGAAGTTTCACAAAAGAATATATTTTCTACTAATTTAGGGTTTAATAAATTTTTTTAATTGTTTCTTATTTATTTCTTTAAAAAAAATAGGGTATCAATATATCAACAGAGTATCACAAATGATTAATTTATAGGAGTCATACTGACGTCGTGCAGACGTCCTGGGCGAAACAAAAAAGAGGAAAGTGGAGCAACAGGGTAAATAGTTCGGGTCATGGGTCCACTAAGGATAAATAGTTTGAGTTGGGTCGAATTCAAACAAACAATTTCACAATTGGGTATATTTTGTACAACTTTCTCATAATAATATGTTAAATTATTGAGATTAAGTAAGTCAAATTGGACAGGTCATGATCCAACTCAAATTTTAGCCTATTTGAGTCCAATGTACATTTGGACAGATCATAACTCAACTTGATTTTAGTTTTAACCCATTTCATTATCTCCAATTTGAACCCAACTCGCTCATTTGATACTCCGAAGAGAACCAAAATATGGGAATTTAAAGTTTGTGTTGCCCAAGGTAAAACAACTTCACATTAGCAATGTGCACATAAAACGCTGTGATGCCGCCTCAGAACGATAAATTAGTTTTGAAGCGGCATCACAGTATGAAAGACTTTGCCACTGATGCGTCTTAGACTCTTCGTATAGATTAGAATGCACATAAAAATAGACAAACAGATCTTAAATGGTCCGTTAAAGCATCAAATCTTTCAGGTACAGACATGTGACAATATTTTTTTTTTAACTAAAACTCAAAAGAAAGAAAGACAATTAATTACATACAGAAGCAGAAATCATCGAAGAAAATAATGTACAAATGAGAGCATTGATCAAACAAATGACTAAAACAAAAGAGATGACTATTGTATATGAAATGAATCGATATGTATATATAATTCTTATGTATATACATATCTGATGTATATACAATATATTAATATTATATTAATAGTGTATACTAGTGTACAGATGATGTATAACTATGTATCATAGATGTATATACATCGATGATACAATAAAATATACATTTTACATCGATTTCTTTCAATATCAACTAACTCAAATCTTTGCTAAACAATTCTAGAATTTAGAAATGAGATCCTTTTTCAATGTTTTGAGTTTTTTGATATACTATTCACTCGATATACATATACAATTCGCCTCTCCACTCTCTACCCTCTCCCACTTGCCGCTCTCCTCCCTCTCTCAATATCGCTCACCTCTCTCCTCCCTCTCCCAATCTCACTTTCTAGATATACAAATAAATATGTATGTCAATTACACATATACAATTATTTGACAGATATACATATATAATTCGCCACACTCGCTCGCCTCTCTCCTCCCTCTTTTTCGATCTCAACTCGCTTCTCTCCTATAATGTGTAGCTATAAATCATAATTTCTACCCAAAGTTATCACAAATTTCTACCATTACCCAAACACCATCTTACCGTCCAGACAATTCACTGCAATTCATTCCACGAAAAAAGTCACTTCCGTTTTGATGATACAAGTGAAAATTGAAGGGAAGGTGGTCCTTTAGTTTTAAAATTAAAAAAGGTGACAAGTTTGACTTTTGAAGGTCAAACTTGTCATTAATTAAAAATTAAGTGTGATTAACTTAATGAAGGGTTAAACTGTATATTTTTAAAAATTCAGGAACCATTTTTTTTAAAAAAAAATTATAAGTTAAAAAAAAAAACATCCGCTATATTTTGGACCCTCCGCGACTTGTCCGCGTCACAGAGGCGTCGCGCAGAAACACTTGTTCGCCTGTTCTGTGTCAAAAAAATGCATCATCATTTTTTTTTCAAATCCGTGATTTGTTTTTGTCATTTGTTTGGTTGAACTAACATATATTACTGTTTTGAAGTGTAGTGCATTGTTCGGGGAATTTTTCGATGCCCACAGCTCAAAATTAAAAAAAAAATTTGCCCGAAACAGTGTCCGTCCGCGACAGTACCGCGTCGCAGAGGCGTCGCATACTAGCTACCTCGTGACAAAGTAGCTGGTACGCGACGCCTCTGCGACGCGGGTACTGTCGCGGACGGACATTGTTTCGGGCAAATTTCCTTTTTTTTTAATTTTGAGCTACCAATAATAGATAAAACCAAACTGAATCAACCGATGTACACCCTTAACACAACCATAATGTTTGCTATTTTTCGTTCTCCTAAGAGTTTTTCATTGACCTGTATTTTCATTCATATATTAAGTACAGATTTTATTGTAATGTTATGAAGGAATGTGGGTGACTGTTCAAATAAGTAGATATGGCAGAAATCTTGTGCCAGAAACATTCTGTAAAATGGGCATATTTGAAAAAAATTTGAAGGGTTGGGGATTTAATTTTATCCAATAGGCAACAGTAGTAACAATAACAACCATAATAATAAATGAAGGATATATTTAAATTTTTTCAAGTAGTGCAAGAATATTTTTTATTCTTTTTTCATTTATAATTAATTGAAAAATATTGTTATCAAGTGATATTTATCTATGTATGTATACAACATACTTTTCTGTCATCTTCTAATTTCCTTTTTAGATAAGAGTACTTGATTAATAGATATTACGCGACAACACTTCCAATTATACTTTCTGCGGCAATGATAAAGACAAAATTTTCATTAAGAAATTTAAAATATAAAAAAGTAAATAGAAGAAGTCGAAGGTTCTACACCAACTATAATATACATAAAAAATAATATATAATTTTTTATGGAAGAAGATTTGAAATCTTTACTAGCTCCGCCTTCTGCGTGCAGTTCTTTTCTTATTTATTTGAATTGAAAAGAGAATCGTTATATGCTGCCAAAATTAGGTATCATGTCCCATCTTGTTGTAGCTTTTAAGGCAAAGATCCTTTTTGCCTTTGTCACCTCTGAATCACTCTCAAAATTTTCACTAAACAATTCAACAACTTAACAATTTTTATTTCTTTTTTGAAAAAATGAAAATCACTTTTATGAGATAAGTGTGAAGTTAATAGTTTTCTTTTCTTTTAATCATTTGATATCCGAAGCTAACAATCTTGACTAATTCAAATAAGTTATTAAATTATTAAAGTTTTAAATTCTGATTTGTTTATTTGTATCTTCACATTATTTAAATGAACTGACCATTTGTTTTAACATTTTTCACTATCATTAGTTTATCAAAAAAGCTAAATATATAATTCAACTTTCTTAAGTTTAAATATGGCCTGTAATATAAAATTGGACTGATACAATCATTTTTTTTAAAATGTTCTTAAAGTTAGTAGCAGAAATAAAGTACAATAAGGTGGATTTACTTTTTCACTGTTTTCTTGCAAATGCAGACAAATAAAGTGAAATTAACTAGTCATGCAAATGCCATACTTTTGTAATTTTCTTTTCAAATTTCCTTAATTACTTTCTACTTTTTCTGTTATAGAAGACAAATTCCCACTGAATTAAAGAGATGGGACATGATTTTCAATCAGCCTTGACTCCATAGTGACATTTTATATTGGACCCCTACAAACAAATACATTATATTGTGTACACTTCTTCTTTTTATATTGGACTCCTACATCCAAATACATTGTATACACTTCATTTTTGGGGTTTGTGTTGGGTATACACTTTTAATTCGATTTGTTTAGATTTATGTCGAAAGTCTTATTTTATAAGATAAAATATTTTCTATCAAAGAAGGTTTCATACTCAAGATTTGAATTCAAAACTTCTGATGAAGTGCTTATCATTTCATCAGATTTTATCGTACACCTTCTGATTTAACAAGAACTATACTCTAATTAAAGATACTTTGTAATTTTTGAACATACTTTGTAATTATTATTTTATTTTAACTTCAAACCCAACTATAATTGCACAAAGTATGCACGGTCTAATGATAAGAGAATATATAATCTTAATTAACTATTCGTAAAATATAGTCACTAAAACCTTAACTCATAAACAGAGATCTAAACTTGTCCTTATTTTTCACTTAGACACCTAAACTAAGACAAGTTCCTAATACACACCTCAACTGCTAAGATTTGGACTACAACCATTTATTTTTGGCTGAAAAATTAAAAAATAGTACAATTAACATGAAAAAGGACGAGTGCCAAGTAGGATAAAGTGTTTAATGGGATCAAATCTTGGCAGTTGAGGTGTCTATTAGGAACTTGTCTTAGTTTAGGTGTCTAAGTGAAAAATGAGGACAAGTTTAAATATCTGTTTATGAGTTAAGCCTACTTTTAATGATACATGAATATTATTTTGAAAATTAAATTTGTAATTAGTTGTACTTTGAATTGTATCATTCTTATAAAAATGAAATTAATATATCTAACAAAGTGAACGACGGCAAAGTATAGAAATCATGTAGGATCCAAATGGATAGAGATTTCAATAATTTGGATAAATATATATTGCCACTCAAATTTGGATAATTAATTGTGTGGGTCTATATATAGAGAGAGAAATTGGGGATGGGAAAGGGAAATTGGACAAGAGAATCATACTTTCACCAACAAGATAAAGGTTTAGATAATTAATTAATTAAGCTATTAACAATTTCCTTTTATCATAAACACGTATTACATAGGTTATAATTATTGATTGGATATAAATGTCAAATGCAAATATTTCTTTTGTTTATTGTTCAAGATACTTTATCTAAACTTATTGGTGAGTTTATAGAGTGATGGTTAGATCGTCTTTGCTTTATGGGATGGAGTGTTGGCCAATCAAAAATTTACTTGTTCAGAAGATGCAGGTTGCGGGGATGAGGATGTTGAGATGGATGTGTGGACATACTAGGTATGATAAGATTAGGAATGAGGCCATTCGAGAGAGGCGGGGGTACCCTGTGATCAGTAGGAGACGAGATGAAAGAAGCGAGACTGAGATGGTTTGGGCATGTGCAGAGGAGGAGTATCGATGCTCCCGTTAGAAGGTGCGATAGGTTGGATTTAGGGGTTACGCGGATGAGTAGAGGTAGATTGAAAAGGTATTAGGGTAGGTGATTGGACAGGATATGGTGCAACTTCATATCATCGAGGACGTGGCCTTAAATAGAAAGGAATGGAGGTTGTGTATTAGGGTAGAAAGTTAACAGGCTAGTACGAGTAGAATGTTGTCTTTCTTTGTGATGTAGTAAGTTAGTAGGGTTAATTGCGCTTTTATATATTGTGTTGTTACTGCCCATAATTTATTTTGCTACTTTTATTATATTTATAAAATTGTCATTGCTTTTCATTCTAGTCATTATTTTATATCTAGTATTTTTTTACTTTTGAAACTGATATATTTGAGTTGAGGGTCTTCTGAAAATAGTCTCTCTATTTCTATGAAGTTGTAAAGTTATGATAAGGTCTGCCTACATTTCACCCTTCTCAAACCCCACTTATAAGATCTTATCGAATATATTATTATTGTTGTATTGTTCAAGATACTTTTCTGATAATGGAAATGCTACAATATAGATTTCTTGTCATTTTATCACTCAAAATGACAGTTAAGTTATTTTAAATGTCTGCTTCATAATCTTTATTTTGTCTTTCTTTACTTTTTAAATAAGTAGTTGCTTGTGGCTTGATGATTATAGCTTTCATTATTTGTGCAAGAGGTCTTGAGTTTCAACTCTCTATGAAACATAATTATCCTTTAATGTGGCAAATTATTGGTTTAGTTGGTAGATGGAGCTTTAACTTCTGTGCGGAAGGTTTTGAGTTCAAACTTTTATATTTTATTTTATTTTAGTTTTAGCTAATTTCAAAAAATTTCCAGCTTAACTATTTTAACCATGATTTTTTAAAATAATAATTTCATTCTTTGTCAAAAATATTAAAAAGACATAAAGAAACACAGCATGAAAGGACAAAAAGGGTAATACATATAATTATTATACATAAATTGAAAGAGAGAAAATAATATATATTAACTAAAAATTACATAAAAAATATTATAAATTATAATAAATAGCAATTTAAAATATCTAAAAATCACATTAAAAATCAAATAGACTTTCTAAGTCATATAAACTGAAAGAAAAAGTAACATATATTGGGCCGTGTCTGATTGTAGTTATTATATATATATACACATATATTAGTTATGAAAAATTTAATCATATCAATTATTTTATTTTTAATTACGTGCAATATAATACATAATTTTTTTCATAACTTATGCATATATTAATTATGTGCATTTTTATATTAAAATTAAATAACATATTAATTTTATATTGAAATAATTTAAAAATATGTAATATAACAATTCTTTTTAAAAAAATCAGTAAAATTATATTGGAAACATTAAGCCACTCCTATTTTATTTAGGAATCTTTTGTTACATTAAATTTTAATCCATTAATTATTTAACTTCTAATTATTCAGCTCTAAATTATTATTTTATCTATTCAAATACTATTAATATATTTATAATATAAGCAATTGAATTAATTTTCTCATCTTTGCCGTTTCGCAATACACTAGACTAAACTATTGCATCAAACTAATAATATTTATTTAATTTTATTTAGATAAGTATTATATTTATTTAATGACAAGTACTATTTATATTTAACTTTTAAGTTGACGCGGCACATACGTGCAAAACACGTATATATATACACATATATATCTTTCACCGACAAAAGTTCAATGTCTCTCTTATTTTGATCATTAGCCGACAAAGGTTCAATCTAACAAAGCCAACATTAGTACATGTTTAACAATCTTTTGACAAATGACTACTTCATTTTTTTTTTTTTTTTGGCTCTTAATGAATAGTCATGTATGTATGAACAAATATTTTGAGACCAAAGGAATAATTAATTAAAAAGAAAGAAAAAAAAAGCACTGGACCAATTTTTTCTTAACCAATTTGATAGAGAAATACATTGGTAGCATAGTTTAAAGTGTTTTGAGCAAATGTGATATTGTGACGAAAGCAACATAGGACCACAATGAAAAGGGACTTCAAAACTACTTAGTGTACATAGAAAATGACTACAATGAGACCTACATAATTAGGGAAGGAAATAAAGATACCAAAAAAAAAAAAAAAAAAGTGGTGGTGTGAAAATTTTTCATTAAAGTAATTCTAAAAAGTAAAAAGTAATTGTATATAGGTACATTATAATTTTTAATGGAGGAGGTTTAGATGATAAATGTTGTTGTGGTATACTAGCTTTGCCCATGAATGTAATAACTTATCATAGTATGATGAGTTGGAAAAGATGAACCATGTTACTCCTATAATGGAATGTCAGTATTTTTGGCACACCTTAATTCAACAATACGATTTTTATTAATTTTAGGTCCCGGCTATATACGCTCACGCTTAGTTTATTCGTCAAATATACTCATATATATATATATATATATATATATATATATATATATATATATATATATATATATATATATATATATATATATAATTTGTTTTAGATATATTGTATCTAAAAGTGATTCACATGTATTTGAAATACATCAGCTTTCTCTCTCTCATGCCTTTTTTCTTATGTATATATATTTCGAAATATATTTTGTATGGAAGAGTGTGTGTATGAATATATATATATATATATATCAAATTTCAAAAAAATGAAGTGATAGATTCATCAATCTATTCGTTCATAAGGAGCAAAAGTGATGGCGAGAAAGAATAAGCGGGGAGAGAGCCGGGGAAAATTTAAAAGAGTGGTATATCTAAATTAAAATCTAGTATGAAATTATTAATTAGTAAGATAATGTGTGATTATTTCAAACAATAGAGTGATTTAGTATATATAGTAGGATCATTTGTATGATTAGATAGTTTCTCTCTATTTTTTTAATATCTCAAGTGTACAATTTTTATCAACACATATATATATAACTAGTTTCTGAAGACCGTGCATTGCACGAGCCAATAGATGTTACTTCCTTTCTTGTTAATAATAATTAATAGAAATGACATAATAAAATTAGGTATACACTTTAATAGCCATCGGAAAATTAAGTAGACACGTTATTATAATTTCATAGTTAGAGTAGATGAATAAATAATTAAATAATAATTAATAGAAATGGCACCGTAAAATTAAGCAGACACTTTAATAACCACTGTAAGACTAAGCAGACACGTTATAGTCACCTAATTGTTTCAAGCTGCTGCAGCTGAAATGCTCAACTAAATAATAATTTAAATAATATTTAATAGAAATGATATAGTAAATTCAAGTAGACACTTTAATATCCACCACAAAATTAAATAGACACATTGTTGAGATTCGATCTCGAAACGTTGGATTTAAGATGTCAGGCTTGAACCATCAAACCAAGCAACTCAATAGTCACTTGCTTGCTTCGGCTGTCTGCTTGAAGCAACTGCAACGACGACCCTAAATTGCTCAACTTAACGACTTATTATGTAAGAGAAAATATATTTTGTAGATATGTTGATATACGTGTACAAAATACATCATATGTGTGTGAATTATGAAAGCATGTTAGCATGCATGAGCGTGTAAATTAAATACTAATGATAAACTAAAAGTATTGTAAATCATGAATTAAAAAGTAAATACTATGATTAAATTTTCATGAATTGTGTATTTAAGGTCAAATTTCCTAATCATTCCCCTAACCCATTGATTGCGATCTCAATGAGTTTAATTTCCTTTACACCATTAATCTTGGGGGCTATGAATGAATAACACACACTTCATTTCTTCTGGTTTTGCCACCTCAGCAACCCCACAAACTCCTCAAAATTACAAAACTGACCCCAATCTTTTCTACGCCCAGTGCGCATTACGCACCTCACTTCACTAGTCTAGTAGACATGATACGATTTAGGCAAAAATTGAATCAAACAATTAAATAAATTAATTTTACTTTATATTTTTAAAAATTGATGATATATTATTTAATTTTGATATATCCAAAATAATAAGAAATATATATATATAGATATATGTTCTCAACAAATTATTTATCAAAAAATTTCAAAATAAAAGTATTTGAAATATATATGTATTTTGAACAGAATATATTCGAAAAAATATATGTTTCCTATATTCGCTTTCGTTCGATTAATAATCAAATAACCAATTAAATCGAATCAAATCTAATGAGTAATAGTTAATTCAATAAATATATATTATATTATATTTGATTTTAATATTTAAAAATTGATTAAATCAATTTAATTTTGATTTAACCAATAATCAATTCAAATCGACACGAAGTTAATGTAATTTTCCATATTTTAATAAGTAAAATATATGCTAATTAATTAAAATTAATAAAATAAACTCTAAATTCAAACGTAACATATATATGTATTGTTGAATTAATAAACATATGAATCGCACGTGACAAACTAATAGAGTGGCGCAATGTACCCACTGCGTATAATAGCGAAAACAGAAATGTAAAGTTTGAAAATTTTGAAATTTTATCTAAAGAAAAAAAAAAGGTCTTCTACCCTCACACACAGCTCTCTTCCAGCTTGGAACCTGACTAGGGTTTTCGAATACTCCAAGATTTTCCAAGATTTCTTGGAAAATTTGATTTGGGTATGAGAGAATTAACATTTCTCAGGTTAAAGTTTGGATCTTTATGAAATAGCATTTGAAAAAGCCAAAAGTTGTGACCTAGAAGTGCGTGCTAAGAAGAAGAAGAAGAAGAAGAAGAATGCCGGGGCATAAGTCAAAATCAGAGAAGGGTGAGGCAGAAAAGCCTCTAAGGAGGGACCCTTATGAGGTTTTAGGTGTTTCCAGGAATTCTACAGATCAAGAAATCAAAAGTGCTTACAGGAAATTAGCTTTGAAGTATGTTAATTTTTTTACCCTTTTCATTAAAGTTTTGCTCTTCTATGTAATTTCTTTTGGTTTTGACATTGTAGAAATGTTTTCTTGAAAACCCATTTTGTGTTCGTTCAATTGTATTGTATATTTTCTGTTTTGGGGTGTTTCTAAAGTGTGGAAGAAAAGGGGCACCCAAGGGGGTGGCCTAGGGGTCAATGAAGTAAGTTAAGTACTGTGAGGTTTCAGGTTCAAATCCCAGCAGCATAGACAAAACACTAGGTTATATCTCCATATCTGTTCTACCTCGGTGTTCAGAGGTACATGTTGCTGGTAGGAGGTGACATGTACTCTGTGAAATTGGTTAAGGTGTGTGCAAACTGGCAGGGACACTACCTATGGTGTGGAATTAGTCGAGGTGCGTACAAGTTGGCTCAGACACCATAGAATATCCCAAAAAGAAAGAGCGGAAGAAAAGGGGAAATTTTTTTAGATTTTGTGATGTGTATTGTTGTTATTACCACTGTGATAAAGAGACTACCTTAACTTGGGAATGGTAGCTCTGTAGACTTAGTTATATAGAACTGTTAGCAATTAGTGTTGTGATGCACCAATACTGAAGCTCTATTGTTTCTGAAGATTTGTTTATAGAAGAAGAAAAATTTAGGTAATTTTTGAAGAAAGGGCTGTTAGCTTGCTTCCTATAAAGTGTGTTATTGTTGTCAGATGAGAACTTTTACCTTCCTTTCTTTTTTATTCGATGTTCAATTTCTTTCATTCGTTTGAAATTTCAACCTGTGGAAGCAAATGAGAAGTGGAAGTTCTGTTTGGAATTCTTTAAGAGTTTAATCTTTCAATAAGTCAGTTCTTTTGAAAATGTTATCGTTTTAGTTGTACTTGAGAATAAGTTTGAATTCGAAACTATAGGAAAGAAATTATAATCCATAATTTTTTATGTTCCTTACTTTGATATTTTATTAGTCTAATCTCTCTCATCAGAGATTGATACTAAAATATTTCTGCGGCAACAATTACTAAGTTGGTTCTGGATGTCTGGAAATTATCACAGAAATGTTTGTAAAATGATTAGCAACCAATTTTTAAGATATTGCTCTAATGAGAATTGAGAAGTAGTATTCTGTCGCAGTTTGTGATTCTAAGTCTTTTTTGTACAACAGGATGCAAGTATTATCCTTCTTGTATGATGGAGGTTATATATTTTTTTTCTTCTGTTGACACTTTTGCATATTGTAGGTATCATCCTGACAAGAATGCAAATGACCCTAAAGCAGCAGACATGTTCAAGGAGGTCACCTTTTCATATAACATTTTATCTGATCCAGATAAAAGGCGTCAATATGACTCAGCTGGCTTTGAGGTTGTTCTTTTTTCCTCAGTATAGTCTGTAGGGCAAGATAGATCCCTATCTTGAGATTAAGAATTAGACTTTCTCTTGTGCATTCTCCCTGCTAGAAAAAAAATGAGAATGCTGGTGATCTGCCTAATCAATGTATTATTTAAACAGGCTGTTGAGTCTGAAAGCCAAGATTTGGAGCTTGATCTTTCAAGTTTGGGAACGGTGAACACTATGTTTGCTGCACTTTTTAGGTCAGTACATGTTGCTTGTAATCTTTATGTTCCTTTTTGTTGAATTCAGACTTTTGTTCATGAATAATGTAAAATTTTTGGTTATTTCATTGTAAGCAGTAAGCTTGGTGTACCAATAAAAACCACAGTCTCTGCAGCTGTTCTAGAGGAAGCATTAAATGGTTCAGTATCTATTCAACCACTTCCACTTGGGCAACCTTTGTCTAAGAAGGTATCTATCTAAATCATATATCATTCGTTCTTGTTAAAGTGTAGTTACTGCAGAAGTTCTTATCTTCTTTTTAACAGGTAGAAAAGCAATCTGCTCACTTCTACTCTGTTACAATAACAGAAAAGGAAGCGAAAGGAGGCCTTGTTTGCCGAGTTTATTCACGAGAAAAAAGCAAATTCAAGGTCTGTCAAAATCTAAAGCCAAATATCTGTAGGTTTACTTTATTGTGTATAGTTTGAACTAGCTGTTGCCATTCAAAGAGAAGAGAGCTCCATGACATCCGGGCTTAGCTCTTTTCAGGTACAGATGAGTGAATCAGTATTTTCTCTTTCAGTTGCTGCTCCGGTGAAAGGAGTTTAATTTGGTTTGGTAGACTTGTACGTATTATTTGGTTAACTGAATTCTTGCTACTTGGACTTACACTTCTGATGATAGGAGAAGTTTATTTGGTCAGTTGGAAAATACAATTGAAGAGTGTTTTGCTACTAAAAGACTGCTATGTTGCTAATAGAGGATTGCTAGGTTTACTGTTGTATTTGCATTCTTTAAGACTGACGTGCGTCACATAGCAATATTTTATATTTAGCCGAGTTAGAGGCTTAATAGTGTGCTTCTGGAATATTCTCAAATATATCTATCACTAGATTGGCCCACTTTTGTTTGCCTGATAAATCATTTGATAGAAGCAAACTCATGTTTTTGGTGTTTTCTGTTGGAGTGAATCATCAAGCAGAGTGATACTTATTTCAGCCTAGTTTAATATGACAACCTGACATCAGCGGACCTGCTTTTCTCATTTGAGAGTATCTTACTATGATCTCCGTCGTAGAATGTACCATGATTTAACTACTTTAATTTGTTTCTTGTATCAACTCAATTTTTTTATTGTGTTGATCTTTTTGAGTTTCACAGTTTGGTCATTTGAATTGTTTGTGTGCAGTTGTTATACTTTGACCAAGAAGAAAATGGTGGACTGAACCTTGCATTACAGGTTCCAATTTCTTTTGCTTGCTCCTTATTGTGGTCAATTAATCTTAGGATAACACATCAAATTTCATGATAGTTTAGGCTTGAAGAGCACAGTGAGCTCCTTTTTTCTTTTAAATATATGGTTACAGATATCCGTTTCTGTTTGAGTCAAGAAGTCTATGTCTAGTCCTAAGTGATGCAATATCCTTATTATAAGTTTCTCATTTGCCCTCAGGCTGAAGTTCACTCGGCAAAGGTTGGGGGACTTTGTGGCTTAAGTCACAAGTTCAGGCCCCCTTCCAAGGGAACTAAGCCTAGTATTTTAAGTGGAGAAGGGTTAGAGGGGAGAGCCCATCATCCCCAGGTTTGAGGGCTTTGCCTCTGCAGTTGTTCCTAAGGGTCGACTACCGACGGGAAAACAAGTTTCTCTATTCAGTTTTCTGCCACATGCTGAGTTCATGTTCTTTCAATTTTGTTGCATCTGGTTTCATACCCTTTCATATAAGCTAGGCCATCTTCCCTCAGATCAGTCACAATCCACCTGTTGCCAAAAATCCTCTACCATTATTGATCTTGTTTATGATCCTGGCAGTATTACTTTATTAATATCTGCTGTAAATTTATTGTGAATTCTTTGCAGGAAGATAGTTCAAAAACAGGGAAAGTCACATCTGCTGGCATGTATTTTCTTGGTTTCCCAGTTTATCACATGGATCAATCACAGATATCGGTGGGCTTATATCTATCATCATGTCAATTTTTGGTATAATTCTCTTCAGTTTTGTGTTCGTCTGTTCACATTATTTTGCTGCTTGAGCTAATATATAGGCAGCAGCCACAAAGGATCCTGACTCGGCATTTTTCAAGAAACTGGATGGATTTCAACCATGCGAGATAACTGAGCTAAAAGCTGGCACACATGTTTTTGCAATTTATGGTATTTTCTCCTTGTCAACCTGAATTTTCAATGCGATCCAATGGAAATACAATACTCAGCAGTCCTCTCTATTTCCTGGTTGATTTTTGTAGGTGACAATTTTTTTAAAAGTGTGAGCTACACCATTGAAGTGGTTAGCGCCGAACCTTTTACTGAGGAAAAAGAGAACCTTAGAGCAGTAGAAGCTCAAATTTTGTCTAAAAGGGTGGAACTGTCTAAGTTTGAAACAGAATATAGGGAGGTCTGTGCTCCACTCGTTAATTGCCAATCTCCTGCTTTGTGTTTCTCCAATCTTACTGATTCCTGTTCTTGTTTTACTCTTTGACAGGTCTTAACACAATTTACCGAGATGACAAGTAGATACGCACAAGAAATGCAAGCTGTAAGTTTGATGCATGATGCATTGAGATCTTCTGTGCTTTGATTTTGTTACCTATTTGAAGTAATTTTATATTCCTTTGGACAAATTTAAAATAATTCTAGTTTTTTGCTAATCAATAGATTGATGAGCTTCTTAAGCACCGCAATGAAATTCATGCTTCCTATACAACTCTTCCCGTGATGAAACGTAGTAGTAGCAGTAATCGGAGTAAGAACAAAGGTGGATCCAAGGCAGCCGGTGAAGATGGCGCAGTAAAAGACAAGAAGCCTTTACGAGACCGGACTAAGAAGAAGAAGTGGTTCAACATTCCCTTGAAGGTTGACAAAAGGAAACCTTGTTAATTAGGGTGAGCTTCTTTTTTGTTGTATCTCACCATTTCCTTTCGACTGCTATACATTTATATTTCTATTTTACATGTAGTTTATAGAAAAACGCGGTAACTGAATGAGTTGTTGTGGAGGTACACTTTCTTCTACTCCAAGCAACGAACCTGTTGCAGGACTTCAAGAATTCTTTAGAGGGACTTCATTGCAGTAGCCTAGGCATCACTATTGCGCGAAATACTGGTATTTTTGGAATGGTGTGACACAGGAATCACACCGAAGATTCTGTTGTAAAATTCTTTCCTCAACACTCACACATGTAAATTGCATTATTCAATCACAAGTGTTTCTTGAATGTGCTATGATGCTTGAATGTTCATTCCTTTTGTTAAATTCAGGCAAAAATAGTGTTGTGTGAAATATTTTTGTTTTAAAATGTATAAAGAAAAGTGAAGGATATAAATTCACTGTTTTCATATTTATTTTGTCACAGCTGGCTAATAAGTCTGCATTGTCACAAATCCAACTAATATATTGGATATTGTTGCTGGCAGGCTCATGCCAGTAACCCCATGTTCAACTATTCCCACCAGCACTACCTTACCCCTTTTTCGTCTTGTCACATTTTTTTGTGTAATACTTGTGTGCCGATAGTTTAGATATGAAATTCACACAACAAAAGGATAGTTTAGGTGTGTTTTTGACACTTATCTCTTAAAAATATAAGATTAATGACTTGTATAATTTAAATAAATAAAAAAAATTGTCACGAGGGACTATTGTCTATAAATTCTTTAGTGAGTTGAAGGCGGATTATTGTTTACACAATGGGGACATTCTTCCTATAGCCTAATAGTGAAATTACAAGAGGTTCACATTGGAACATAATACATATAATGTTCTATGAAAAGTATACATATTATAATCCAAAATCACCTTGACACTAAAACATGTCATGAGATTATCCTTCCTCAATACCTAATTAATCAATTAACTAGCAATTTTCTTGTTGAGATTTACTTGTAATTGATTCACAACATCACATCTACGTCTCACCTCACCCATTTTCCCTATTTTGACTTTATAAACACTAACTTTCTCCATTGCATGTGTAAATGCCTTAAAAAATGCATCTTGATCCTTTGCATAAAGCTCCACAAAAGGCTTTGTCCTTTGGTCAAACATCATAGCTTGATCAGAAGCCAATAACCCTAGCCCTTTTTGCAAGTTTATGTAGTACATGTTATCAAATTTTCCAGGTGTCATCACGTCATTGTACGCGGCCATATCCTTGGTGTTATTCCCGCATAAGGCGCGTAACCCTTGAGCATATGTAGGGTTCATAGAAGGATCAAATTCTGATGTCTGACTAAATTTGAATAGTCTCTTGCTAAATTCTGAACAATGAGAGAATCCAATTGTATGCGCGCCTAGTAATGCCACCATTTCTTGTACATTTAAATTTTTCGAGGCGAACATGTTGATTATTGTGTCCATAGTCATGTTAGGCCTAGCAATATGTCCTTCAACATCATTTGCGTACGATTCGAAGCTATCTTTTCGTCCGAGTCGAATTTTGTAAAACGGACCTCCAACCATGGTGATCAAGTCACGAGTCGCGACAGCTAAAATATCTGCACAAGAAACAACCCCAGGACATTGGAGTTCTAATGCGGTCTTTGCACGCGTGATGACATCATAGGCGTCCCCCGGGAGGGAGAGGTTGATATCCGTGTCGCGCTCGGCCTTGGAGAAGGAATTTGAGGAGATAAGCAAGGAGGCGTCACATCCTCCCACCATGCAATCGTGGAAGAAGAGACGGAGGGTGCCCGCCGCGGTGGTGGGGGCGGCGAGTTGCTTGTCGACGACGATTTGTTGGATGATTGTTTCAAATTGAGGACATGTTTTGTTGTAATAGTCTACATTGAGCTTGGATTCTGTGAGAGAAAATAAGGTTAGAGATGAAAAAAAGAAAATTGAGAGAAGTGGTAATGCCATGACTTATGAATTGAGAGAGAATTGGTAAGAAATCAAATGAAACAAAAGCTTTTAGTCGTTTTTTTTGGATTTTTTGGGAATAGAGTAAGAAAGACGTGAAACGTTTTGAAATTTGAGGTCTAAAAATTATTTAATATTTTGCATGCACCAAACGTAAAATAAACGTTTAAAATCTTTTTAAGGCCCGACATTTACTCCTTCCCTTCTAGATTAATTGTCCATGCCACTAGTAATAATTTATATTAACTCATCGACGGTATATATATGTATATATATGCACAAAAAATAATTGCTTAAAAAGGTTAATTGATGGTAAATGTTTGTTTTAAAAGAAATTTCAGGGAAGGCTAATAAAACTTTTGTTTTGGGCCCAAAGATAATTATAGTACATGTCAGTTCGGTCAAAATAATTATGAAAAAAGATAATACTTGTTGTATAGTCAGTGTATATTTCATATACAGTTAAATTATATTTAGTTTTTGAGTGTATCATAATGTATATTTAGTGTATAACTCTTGTATAAGTAATCTACATTGTATAGTTTGTGTATCCTTTCTATGACTTTTGACAAACTATATTGTATAGTCATATATATTTTCTACGATTTTGAGCAGTTTTTTGTGTAAACAAAAGGTGACTATATTTATTGTAAATTAAGTAATTTATCGTGTATATTTGAAATTGTCCCCCTTTTTTTTTTAACTAATAGTGAATTTTTAAAAATTTTATTTTCGTTCAACTAATAGAAAATTTAAATATAATAACCACCAATTTAGTATTATTCCATGAGTATAAGAAGCGTAAAATATAAACAGACCTTACTACTAATTTAAAAAGATAAAAAGGATTGTTTTCAAAACAAAAAAAATAACAAAATTATTTATAAAAAAGCTATCTATTCTTTATATTGGACAGTATTTTAAAATTTTGAATCAAACTATTCATATTTCCATATTAATAAACAAAGTTTTATATAATATAATTAACAAATTGTATTGAAAAAAAATGACAAACATCTAAAATTTAAATTAATCCTTAATAATATAAAAAAATAATTATACTTTTGTTTGATCCATTATAAAGAAATGAAACGAAAAAACAGAATGATAGTGTTATTGTGGATAAAGGATTTGGTTCACGTTAAAATAGTATTACTAAGTTTGATCGTTCAAAAAATAAAACAGATACAATACGATGATTTTATATTGAAGATAGGATAATGACTAAGTTTAATCGTCCAAAAAATAAAACAGAAACAATATGATGGTTTTATATTGAAGATAGGGTAACAATGCGTTAAAATAGGAATTTAAAGGATTAATTATTTATATCAATTAAAATTAGCTGAGATTTGTAACCGGACTAAATATATTATTGGCATAAAATCAATTAATTACCAAATAAAACTATAATGTACCCTATTTGATGTAGATCGAACATATACTTAATTAGACACTTGTTTTGCTATAAAATAATTTTCATATTAGATACGTCTAAAAGTAATATTCAAAAGCTATATTAATAAATATTAGTATATTTTTCCACATGAGACAACAAAATCTTCTTAAAAATAATTTTAAAAATATTTCGACTTTTATGAATACATTTTCAACCCTATTTAAAATTTAAGAAACTTTAAAATTGAAGAAACTTAACTAATTAATTAAAATTATAGATCACTAAAATTATGTGTCAACGGGGCTGCATTTTAAATGATGCACATTCATGTATGTATTTAACACAAATTTAAATTTAAATTACTCATAAAAATTTAAAATAACTTCTATTTATATTCATGATCAAATACAATTTTCATTTTTAAAGATCATTTTCACTTTGAAATTAAAATCTGTATATTCTTAAAATACTCATAATTTGCACGGACAAACATCCACTTACTATTTTATCTTTATTGAGATTTGAATTGAAAATCCACTTGAAAATTTTTTCATAAATAGATTTTATTATTTATTTACTTACAATAATGAGTAAAAGAAAATTAGTGAGGTCGATTGGAACAACAATTCTTCTTAGGACCGATTTCCTATATAAAGTACATTGTTGTACCATGCGACCTGGAATAATGTCCATTTCATTTCTACGACGTCTAGTACTGTTGACTCCAGAATTTCTCAAATATTAAGTATATACAATTAAATTGAATGGAGAAGGTGGTCAATATGAATTATCGTCCAATGGAAAAAGTATGATGTCGTATATTGATACCATACTAGTATCATATAGGACTGAGTTCAATCATCTTTGATACTCTGCTGGGATATTTGATATCCTGTTGGTATCCTATATGATAATTGATACGCTATTGGTATTCTCTATGATTCTCCATTGGTATATGATACCCTATCAGTATCATATAGGGTAGGCGCTGATGTCAATACACAAATTTTGAAATAAATAAATCTACGTCATTTTAAAATAAAAGAGTTATGAAAGTAATGAGACATTTAAAGATAAATACTTTTCCTTTTGGGGTTGTAAGTGTGGTTTTCTCATAATTATAAGAGGTGTTTACACACCAATATACAATACTATGCGCTATTGTACAAAAGCTGAATTCATTTTCTTTCATATTTCAAGCACCAGATTCATCCAAGTCATCTAAAAAATTACACCAAATTAAATCACCCTAAATTTAAGATTTAGTTTCTTCAATATGTACCCGATCTGTTGTAGCAATACTCGCTTAAAACAGAGCTTATATGTAAAAACTTATTTTTAAATTTTGAAACTCCGAGCTACAAACAATGACCGCCTATCAAGTTTCTACAAGTTACACCCACTGAAAAAAAAATCATTGTTCTTTCACAAGAATGAACAATATAAAAGGGAAAAAATTCTTTTAATAGGTGAAAGAAGATTCAAAAAGTGTACATCTTGGGGGGAAAAGAACAAAAAAGAAGAAATCAGTGTTTTTGCGTTTTTCAGCTAATATATGTGATACACAAGTTTCAATTTACATAGAAATTGGGCCATATTAGGTAAAAAGGTAAAAGATGGACCAATTTTGGTAGCATTATTGCCCCAACTAATAGAGAGTGTAATTATCTTAATTTAAAGTGTCAAAGTATCATTTAATAAGATTAATTTAATAAAATACACTCTCGATAAAAATTTCTTAAGATCTATAAGTGGTACATTTGATGAGGCTATTCCTCCCTTAACCACAGGTCTCGAGTTCGGACCCCCTGGGTATAGAAAAATCTTTGATAGGGAGTGTTTCCTCCTTGAATGTTCATTAGGGTTAGCAGGGATGGAGAGGATTTAAAAGCTCTTTAACATATTGCAGAGCCTTCGAACGCAAAAAGGTCAATGTAATTCAGGTCGAACAAAATAAAAGAATTGAAAATAAATCTCGATATATCACCTCAAATAAAATCGAGGGAGTAATTTTTCTAAATAAATTCTTCTTCTTAATAGTTTTTCTAAATTCCAACTCACTCACTATTTCAACCTTTAAGAAAAGTTTGGAAAAACCATAGGATCATTTAGTCAAATGATCATTTGACTAATGTTGTTAATTTAAAATGAGATGAATGTGTTAATTAAAAGGGTGGATGTATTTGTCTTAAAATGGTACCTTTTGTTCATCCCCCCTTAACACCAAACATGACGTGTTCCTTTTTCTCTTTTAATCCAATTTTTCATCGTCTTAAATGACTTTAGGATACAAATAAATAAATATTAATCAATCAAATTTGACAAGTATTAAGCTGACTTGTTAATTATATTAGTGAGCTTTAAATGGAAAATAATGTTCAAATATTGTTTGGACATGTTCGCATTTATTATAAAGAAAAATTACACGGATAAACAAATATATACTAGTTAATTAGCTAACATAATTATAGCTTGAATTAATTACGGCTCGCGGTAAACATCTAGTTGTAATTACAGTTTGAGTTTTGTATAATTCGCATGATTTATACAAATGTTGTGCGCGAATTAAATTGTATAGTGAAATATACAAGCACGGTAAATTGTATAGCGAATTATAGAAATACTGTCCACGAAATGTATAGCGAAATATACAAAGATTATACAAAACTGCAAAATATACAAATATGATGCATTATACAAATGCTGCTATAAATTTACGTATATTAAAACTTTTCTTTATACAACTTTTTAAATAAAATTAGATTTTTTTTTCTTCTCTGATGAGTTCTGATTTTAACAAAATATCTATAAAAAAGCAAGAAATTCCACTCATTTTTTTTTAAAAAAACGTGAGATAACTTTCAAAAACAAATGAAGCTCAATACTTATTTATCATCTTTATCTTAAGTCATAAATATGAAAAAAAACATTAATATGGTGGAAAAGAACGAAGTATTAAATTGATAGAAGTAATAAATGAATATATTTTATTTAAATTATCATCTATTTGATTTATTTTTTTTTTAGAAATGTGAAAAAAAAATCTAGATGCATGCATCCCCTGGTTATAAGGGGCATATATGTTTGGTGGGAAGAAAAATATTTTATATATATATATAAAAAAAAAATTCTTTATTTTTTTTTAATTTTAAAAAACTTATTTTTCTACAAAAATATTATTCAAAATATTTTGCTCATCCAATATGAAACAAATCAAAAAATTAATTTAAAAAATATTTTCCTTCAAACACACCAAGTTATAAAATCAAATGTGATTCCACAAGGTGTAGGACTAAGTGAAGGAAGCATCTAGTGAGCATTTACTCCAATTGAACATATGAAAATTTATATCAATAAATATCGTATAATTTACATAAATTTCATAGCTTAAGGAATAAATTATATTTTATCTCTATCTTTTATTAATTTATAAAATTTTCTTTAAATTTGTTCCATTCAAATAAATAAATGGTGATACATTATAAAATTTATATGTTGAACCTTAAAAAGAAAATTGAAGGTAAAATAAAATAACAGTTTCACAAATTATCAAAAATAAACTGATATCAATCTCCCTCAAATTTTTAGAAATTTTGAATGATTCAAAATTTAAATTTTATCCTAAATTGTAACAATTTTTTTTTCTTTCCGGTCATTAGATTTTTAATCTTTTTTTTTTTTATAATTTTCATCTATAAAGTATTCATAATATGAAAATGTACTTTCTCTTCTTTTATATTATTAAATCCAATTAAGATCTTGATTTTCAACTTTTCAGAGCTTAAAAATTATTTATAATATAAATACTTTGGGTTATATCTTTTAAATATGTAAGTTGTTAATTATTGTAATTTATAATATTTTTATGTTACTTTACATAATTTATGTGACACAACTATAATTTTTGAGAGTCAAATTTGTTTACATGATTTTAAATATTTTAAGTTGTTAATTATTGTTATTTATAATACTTTTTACGCATTTAATTTGATAGGTTGTGGACCACCTAACTCTTTATATTCTAGGAGATATGGTCGTTTGAAGTTGACCATTCTATGAACTCATACAGAAATTTAGTCAATAAAAATTCTTTGGACTTGACTTGATGTAAATGATCCATTATGACCTTAAACCAAATCAAATACATTTTAAATATTTAGGAATTGGTCCTAAAATATTATAAATATATATATATATATATATATATATATATATATTATGAATCATTGGGTCACCTAATTTTTATAAAATCTTATATCGAAACTTAATTGCTAAGGGAGCTTTTAACTCAACGTTGTACTAAGGGTTCCTTATTACCTTAGTTCATCTTTGTATCTATTCTCATACCAAATAATTGACCTTAAGACATGTGCTCAATCAAGAACCATCGAGTACAATCATATACGCTCAGGAAGGATGACTTGATCTTAGTTTAAAAAAATCAGGGTGTTTTCTTTCCTTCTTGAGCTGAGATCTTGAAGCTGTTAGCTGGTTTCCTCTCTTTCTTTTGTGTCGAGACATCCTAGTCATCGTATATACCTTCCTTATAGCCTTGTTGTTTGTCTTTTTTCCCTTTTTGAGTAAGGGCATTGTCCTTTGCGCTCTTTAGAGTAATTCTACAAATTCATTAATCAAAATCATCATACGCTAACAATTTCTAAATCTTATCAAGAATTGTCATAGACATTCATATGCACGAAATCAATAATTTAAAATATTCTTGTCTTGAGCATTCATGATTTCATAAATAGATAAAAAATAAAATTTGAAGAAAACGTATATAAGATCTTTGAAATTGCTTGTAAAAATAATGTATTATGTATGTATAACTATAAAATATATGTATATTATTTGTCGATTCGATTTGATTATTTCTTCGCCTTTTTTGAACAGAAGTACAAAATTAAATCCGAACCAAATGCTATCAAATTTTTAAAAAGCTAAAACCAAATCAAACTCAAACAAAATCAATTTATTTAATTGATTTAATTCGATTTTCTAATTTAAATTATTATTTTATCCAAATCATGAAGATGACGATGTTGTCATTTAGATGTAAAAGTCGAATATATACAAACAAGAAAATCAAACAATAGTGGTAAGAGTTATACTTAAATTTAACAATTTAAAAATTGTTAAATTTTTCTTTAAAAAATTTGGTTCCTTTCTTATGATTTTTTTATAAAAATCTTTAACAAACTGGTGGAATGTCTAAATTTTGTCATCAATTTTAGTCGGTTTTTTTTTTCAAGTCTATTTTTTGCATTTATTTTAGTAAAAATGAAATAGTGATTCTCATCACATATGAAAAATGTGTTCATTAAATGCAGTAAATAAAGACAAGGTGTAACCTCAAATGATTGAAGAGTGTCTTCCCCAAGGTCTACTTTATCTTTATTAAAAATAAACGATTTAAAATAATTTTAAAAAATTAAAATATAATTAATTATTAATTTTTATTTTGCTCTTACTTAATAAATATAAAAAAAATAATTATAATAAGAAAGAAATAATATTAAATAAAAATAAAAATAATCTATTCAAATTATATTTTAATAAAGGGTATGAAAAAATTGTTTGTATATGACAAATAAAATGGTACGGATAATGGAGAAACAGTGATGTTTCATAAATTTTAGTATTAGTAAAGTCAAGATATTTAATGGTGTACACAGAAATAGGGCCCCTTTTAATTAATTTTTGTGGCTCTACGAAAGAAACTATTGGCACCATATAAAATTTATGTTATTATATATATTTTATAAATTAAGTGATTAGATATATTATTAGTGTATATATAAAAAATTACAATAAATATCAATTGAAATAAAATGATAAAAAAGAATTAAAAAAATATATTCAAGTTGAAGAGTGGATATCTCTCTCTTTAATGAAATTCAATTTTACTGCAACATAATTTACACCGATCCACCAGTATAACTTTTGACTTGTCTCTTCCAAAATACAATAGACCAATAATATCGCGTGATTCAAACAACTATGGATTAGTTGAAGGGTCCAAAGCTTCACAAAAAGAACATCTTCCTTCCAACATATAATTACTCTCTTTTGTATAGTGAATTAGTTGCAAACTTAAAATATTTTCTGTCTCAGTTGTCTCTTTCACTACTACATATTGCATATTATAATATTTTTTCACACTTAACATATTTCATCTCTTATCCAACACAAAGAACGATATATGTCATGACCTCAAACAGATGTGAGAGACACCCACACTAACCCTCTGACGAAAGAACTAATCCTAAAATCCAACTAAGTAGTCTAATCAGAAACAAACATTCAAGGAGGCGAAAATAGTTTTATTTAGAACAAAACTTGAGTGCTCATAAACTTAACGGAAACAACTAACATAATGTGGAAAACAAATATTTTCTAGAACTTGAAAGTCATTGTATTAAAAATTTATCTAAGTGTCCAACATAGGGATATACAATCCCACAAATTATAATAGTAAATATCTAAAATGCTTGAGTCCGAAAACAAATAGACCAAGACAATAAATAAATCCATGATAGTCTTGGACGAGTTGGTTCACCCTA
The DNA here is from genome assembly GCA_029948455.1 of Solanum rostratum. Lineage (NCBI taxonomy): Eukaryota > Viridiplantae > Streptophyta > Magnoliopsida > Solanales > Solanaceae > Solanum > Solanum rostratum. The sequence goes on from CM057046.1 coordinate 10,772,738, forward strand.
GATTTCAATAAGTCACTGATCTCCTAACTGAGGTCTATAAACAACCCCTTGAAGATGTCATGTACTTAACAAAAAAGAGTAAGTGTGATACTAATATACATAACAACAATATAATGACAAGATCACGCAATCATTCCAATAAATACTATATATACAAGTAATGACAACATATTAAGTCACACATATACTGAAGAATAACCATTACATAATTCAAGCTCATTATACCAATTCAAACATTACCATTTCCAATTCAACAATTATCTATAGCCCTCTTATATGACCCTTACCTAAACAAGTAATGTGTCTAAATATAACATTCGATTCAAAATATTATGTCAGAATATGATATCCGATCCAATAATGTATTGAATGTGATATCCAATTCGATAATATTTCAAAACGTGACATCTTATCTTATAATGTGTCAGATGTGACACCCAATGCAATAATTAGAGATAAACAACGATTTATTGAGTCTTTTGTCACTTTTCTGTACACCTTAATTTAATAATATAGAGAAATTAAAATTCATGATTGAATTGTAAATTCATGGGTGAGCCCCAAGACCGGTGTCGTGAGGGGGTGAGCCCCAAGACCGGTAGAGGGAGGATCGTCACATAAAAAGGCGCCTTTTTTTGTGACGATCCTCCCTCTGCCGATCTTGGGGCTTACCCCCTCACGACACCAGTCTTGGGGCTCACCCCTTCACGACGTCACTCAACCTCAATCACATATTCAAGTATTGTATAGTCAAGATATAAGCAGTTTAATTCACCCTTCACGCTGCAACGCTTTGTGGGATTAGTTTTTGCTCTATTTAATTATTTGGTCTTAGCAAGAGGCACAAAAGAAAGTGATATTTTCTGTTCCATTACTGATATGAAGAATGAAAATAAAATAACCAACTAATATATGTATCAAGATTTTCCTAACAAGTATAATATATGCTCGTGAATATATATTACACGCGTCATGCTATATTACCATTTATTTTATGGAGAAATGTCACCCGTTAAAATCTTTAGTTAAAACGTCTTTTTCTAATAATAGGTTAATCAACTAGTGAATTGAATCATTTAAATGACCAGCATTGTCCTCAAATGGTTTAGGATTGAGCCTTTAAAAATAAAAGAATTATTGGGAGTATTAACATTGCGGAGGGGTAAAAATAGATTAAAAAAGTATTGAGGGAGGTGATCTATTAAATAAAATATGGTGAAATTTCATATTACCGATGACATGACCTTAGATAGAAAGGAGTGAGCATCGTGATGTCTGGCTAATAGGAGTAAGGTGATGTCTGGCTTTGTGATATAGTAGGTTCATTATTCGTCGTGTCTTTATATCTTGTGTCGTTATTGTCCATCTTTTATTTTGTATTGTTTTTATATATTATCATTTGTTTTCCACTTTAGTCGGGGTTTTTTTTCCATATATCTAGTATCTGCTTGATATTTTTGAGACGAGGATCTGCCGGAAATAACCTCTCTTTCTCTATGAGATAGTTTTAAGGTATCTGTATATTTTACTCTCTCTAGACCCTACTTATGAGATTTCACTGGTTAGATTGTTCTTTGTATCGGGAGCATTAACATTAAAAACTTTTAAAAATGAAAAATTGTTGGGAGTGTTATCATTAAAAATTGGTCCTATAATGCGTAAATTCTTATATGATATTAAATAAAAAATTTAAAAAAATTCACAGTTTAAATACGCAATATAATTTATGCATAAAAATTTATTAAAAGTCAAATTCGTAAAATTTAAATTTTAAATATATGACAAGCTGATGACAAATAAAACGCATTTGTTTTTAGTTCACATCATTTTGGAAAATCAAGCAGCGTAATTATATCATATCAAATTATTAAAACACGTTTAAAGCATTGGATAATTAATTTGGATTAAATATTATAGTAAAATGCCGAAAAGTATAATTTTTTTTTTTTTGATAAAGAAAATGCCGAAAAGTATAATTAAATATTTTGATTTGGTTATATATATAAACACACAATATTTTATTTTTTTAAAAAATATATTGCTAAAGTAAAATAAGAAATTTAAATTTACTATTATCTTCAAATATAAAATTTGTGTCATAGATTAATAAGTATATAATGCGATATAAAATGAAACGAAGAGAGGAATCAAATAATAAAAGAATAAATTTTAGTTACAATTAAAAAGGAATTAAACATCACATTAAAGAAAAACTTTTTAATGTATTTAGATTTTTAAAATTTACTTAAGAAATTTAATTATGAGAAACACATTATATCAAATCTTTGAAATATCTAATTATAAAAAATAAAAAAAGGGACTTGACTAAAGCTACCATTCTGCAAATAAAATTACAGAGAAATGAGCACAGAGTAAGTACAACAATGACCACACAGTAAGTACCACAATGACCAAAAGGTCAATTAGACATGTGAAAACTGCAGTCAAGTATGGTGGTTACCAGAGATAGGCGGAGATGTTCGCAATTACTACCACAAGAAAATCGTCCCCTTTCTTCTAAAGGGGCCGTCACCTTAAAATTAGTGATCTAAAATAAAATTTTATTATATATATATATAAATTAGTGAAATTATATTGATATGTTAGTATTATTGATCATAAAAAAAAATTGTAACTAGTTGTTTCCTTTGGCGTCTTGTTGAGGATCCAACATCGGTTAGGAATGAGAGATTTGGTTTATTTGTTTGTATTTGGATAAATTTTAATTATATGAGTTAGTTTTTAAAATTGAATTATGTCTAAGATTTATTTTTTACCCTTCAAAAGCTATAGATCATAAATTAATTTTTTTCCCACTCTCTTGGCCTCCTTTCCATTCTGTTTTTTTTTTTTTTTTTCATATTTAGCATGGATTTGGAAATGCAATTTCATATCATAATTTGAAATTATGAGTCAAAAATCAGGTGCAATTTCAAACCCTATTTTTAAATGTAAAACTTGATTCATATGTTTATGTTTTGTAAAAAAAAAAAAACATCATTTTAGATTTTGTGAAGAAAAAACACTCAAGCTTGGCGTGAAGAAATTATGCGTACCATGAAAAAGAATTATATTTAAAAATAACTTGTTAGAATTATTATTGACTTAGTGAATCTTTATGAAATTATGTAAATCTGAAAATTTGTAATTACAAACGTTTATATAAAAGATATAAAAATATGTGATTTATTAATGCAGTCAACAACATACTAGGATATTTCGATATTTATATATTTATGAACTCTGATTTACTTGTTACGTCGGAAAATGACTTCCGGTTTAAAAATTCGATTTAAGACTTACTTAGATTTAAGTAAAACCGAATCTTTTACAAAAAATAGAGTCGCCACTTAATTTTTAAGGAAAAATCAAGAAAACCGACTTTAAAATTATTTTAAAAGAATTAACAGAAAAATCCTTTTAAAAAATCCAAAGAAAAGGGTTCGGGTTCATATTTCTATTCCGGGAAGGTTTTACGCACCCGAAATATCCGCTAACGTGCGGTTATCCGACGATTAAATATTTTGACTAACTTTAAAATAATATAATTTTGTATTATTAATCTTGAAAAGTTTAAGTAAAAAATTTAAAGATAATCAAGTAGGTAATACCATTAAGGTCTTAATCACATTTTATTTAATTAATATTAACTACGTGAACTATTTTAAGAAATAATCAAGAAATAAAAAATATCGGAATTTACCTAAATCTACTCAATTAAAGGAGTCAGCGAATTAGACTAAATTACTAGAATTTTGAAAATCCAATAAAGTGTCTAAGTGTTAACAAAGAAGAAGCATATTCATAAATTATTTTAAGAGAAAAATACTTGAAGTCCTTTTCAAGAAAAATTCATAAAGTCGAATCCCTAATAAAAAAAAAAAAAAGATTGGAACACTAAAATATTCAAGGACATAAAAATTAACATAAATGGCTAACTTTTGGGGAAATTTAATTAGATTAAAAACACAAACAAACACTAAATTAATGTTAGTATATCCAAATAGACACAAATATGTAAATACAAATAAAAAAATAAGAGAAGAGGGTTGAAGGTTCTGGGCCTCTTGGCCCATTTTCTACCAGAGTTGGGCTGCTGCAATTTTGGGCTTTTAAACCCCCAAATTCTCTTGTATTACTGCAACGTATATACACTGAATATCAGTGTATACACATCATTTTCCTTGTATATCAACCTGTGCACCCAATATCTCAAGCACCTTGAACCATTCTTGCCCAAGACTCGAATTTTTTCATTTTTCCCTTAGATCACGTCACTGTATACACGCTGTATATCAGTGTATATGGTGACGTTTTGGCCCCAAAACCGAGACTGATACAGCTCCCTAAGCATACAAATCCGATTCTTCAACGCACCAGATCCAGGAGAGTAATAAAGTTGACCCGACAAATGCAAGGACGTGTCCCAAATGGACTCGGGTGATCGTTACATGGAAAAAAGGAAGAAGTAAAGAAAAGGAATTAACACATACTCATCTCTTTGAAACCCCAAAAAAAAAAATCAGCCAAAACATGCATACATACACACACATACAGCAGAAGAGAAAGAACACAAAAATAAGCCAATATATATGTATATACAAATACCCACACACAGATTAATCAATTAACAGCAGAAAGCATGGGTGAAAATGGCTCAAAGGAGCATAAAGCATGGATGGAGGAATGAAAAGAGTGAAAATCAACCAACATATATATATATATACCTACAATACACATACTAATTAATTAACAAAACCAGAAAGCATATAAATGTAAAAAATAAAAAAAAGCTAAGGAATATATACATGTATAAGTATATATGCATGTTCCATGTTCGATAATCCAATGGTTTCATGGAAATTAATATGAATCCAAGGGTTGTTGCTTCTTCTTCCGAAAAAAAATCATTGGCTAAACTAGAGAGGGGGCTTTTCATCGAAAAGCATGTTTAATCATGATTTTAACAAAATAACACTCATCGTTTATCCCCAACAACATACAATAGGAGATTAAAATGGCCAAAGATAAACAAATTAACTATAGCATTCAAAAAGTTCAAAGGGGCATTTCACCGAACACATAAAGGGCATACTTTTTAATCAAGATTTTAGCAAATACACTATATATATACATACATAGATGCTGCAATACAAACAATATAACCAAACAAACCTCAAGTCATGCATATATACATTTATATATATATAGATACGTGGATATACAGGTACATAGATGCCGCAACACAACAACATGACCAAATGACCCTTTAAATTACATATGTTCATAGATACTACAATACAACAGCATAACCAAACGACCTTCAAGTTCTATATATGTATATATAGATACAACAACTCCACAGTAGACAACGATTTCAAAATATTATATGCTTTGAACAAAGTCTAATACGGAATACGCAGACAATAAAATAAAACGAGCGGCGTGAATGAGAATGTTACCTTTTTTGGGGCAGCGAAACGGGGACAACGAGCTGAGCGAGATTTCAACACCAAAATGGAACTTCTTCCGACTCCAAAACTAGAAGTTCCTGGCCAAGCTTTCTGGAAAAATTGTTTTAACTCTTAGAATAGAATTTTTTCTGTTTTTCCTATCAAAAACCGCCCCCCCTTCACAGTGAGCAACCATGGAGGTTTTATAGCCCCAAAATTAGGGCAAAAACGGGTAGAAAAATAGGGGTAAAGAGGGAAATTCGAGTTGAAATTGAATTTGAATTTCGAAATCTTGGATAAAGAAAAGGGGAGAGAAAACGTGTACGAATTTCTTGTGAACGTTGGTTTGTCATTTTGCTGAGTTTGGTCGCCTGGTTTTACTGATTTTGGCCTCTGGTTTTTGCAGGGAAGAAGAAAGAGGAAAGGGAAGAGGGTCGGGGAGAGAGAAGGTGGAAAAGGGGAGGGATTTTAATTAAAGGGTTCTGGGCCGGGTCAAGGGAATTGGGTAAAGGGGAATTGGGCTGGAAGAATGGGCTGGGTAGGTTTTAGGAGTTGGGTTTTGGTTTTTTTTTTTTTTTAAAATTAATTGGGTAGAAATTAAAGAATGGGTTAAGGGAGAGTTTAAAAATTAGCCACTTTAATTACAAATATGACCAATTAAAATGAGATTAATTTGAAATCAATTAATTAATTTGACCACGAAATGAATTAACATAAATTAATCAAAGAGCTTTTGAATATTAACAACTTGGAATAATTAAATTAAATACGGGGTAATTAATCCTAAAATGATTAAAATAAAAGCGATTAAAGATAAAATCTATTTGAGAAATTTTGAATATAATATGCAATATATAAACATAATTAAAAATTAAAATATTTAATCCTAAAAACCACTCGAAAATATTTTTTGCATTTTTGAAAGCTAATTACTTCAAATTGTTAAAATTAAAAGCTCAATGATTAATTTATATTGTGGAGGGTCAAAATTGGGTGTCAACAGCTGCCCCTTTCTTTGGTTATGATCGATGAAAGAGAACGTGGGCAAAGAAATTTGACAAATCCAATTTTGATCGACCACTATTTCATCTCTTGAAAAGAAAGGTACGGACTTTGGGAAATTGTGGCCGGACCCTGGTTTTGGGTTTCCTACATATCTCAGGTTACATGAGAATTCAGGCCACTTGTAGTTCAAAACGCTTGATTTTATGCACGGTTTTGAAAAAATTCAAAAGTCATTCCAACATCGAATTATGGAGAAATTGAAATGCTTGGGAATGAGATTTTAAGAGTAAATGTTAGAATACAGCCGAGTTTCAAAGTCGAGCCCGCCTACATATCCTTGGACTTAGGAATCAGGCTGCTTGTAGTTCGACTCTATCGGTTGAAAAGGAGGTCTCTTATTCTGAGATAACCTTTGTTTTAGGAGGAGTGACAAATGAATCGAATTATGAAAAAGAGGTTTGCAACCTCTTAACCATAAATGTGGCGCGCTTCACACCCATAATTAAGAATTTACACAAACGTAATTTTCAAAACTTTTGGTATATTGTCACTCGGATTGGAAACGTTGCTTCCGGTGAGAGTTGAGATCACCAGATGTGAAACTAAAAATTAACGAACTCAAAGAAAAATACCCACATGCCTTTTAACAGGGGTGTGGTTGGATTGTGATGGTAGTCGCTTCTTAGCTCGCGTCTGAAGAGTTTGACGCCCCTCTTCAGACTATGTCCCAGTTCGCTGCTAAGAAAAGGTTCCACGTTGTGCTGCATCCTACTTGATGATGTCCACACCTGTGGTTTGCTTGAGAATTCATCCTCCCGGATGCTCTCGATAAAGTCTGAGATAAAACTTGTTAGTGGTAAATGAAACATAAACATGAATAAAACTTGTACAAACCTGACTTAATGCATCATTCAGAAGGAGATGATGGATCAATAGTAGATTAATGTGTTATGTTGGAGGAGGCGGCGGCGCTCCAATAATAATTTAACTGTCACGTTGAAGGAAGTGACACTCCAATAATAATAAATTGATATGTCACATTGAACGAGGTGACTATCCAATAATAACTTTAACGTGTCATGCTGAAGGAGGTGACGATCCAATAATAATATAACATGTTACATTGAAAGATGTGACTATCCAATAATAAACCACCATGTCACGCTGAAGGAGGTGCCAATCCAATAATAATATAACATGTCACGTTGAAGGAGGTGACTCCCCAATAATAAATCAACACGTCACGCTGAATGAGGTGACGATCCGATAATAAATATGTCATATTGACGGCAGTGACGCTCCAATAATAATAAATTAATGTCACGCTGAATGAGGTGACGATCCAATAATAACTTTAACGTGTCACACTGAAGGCAGTGACGCTCTAATAATATGATAACGTGTCACACTGAAGGCGGTGACGCTCCAATAATATAATAACGTGTCACACTGAAGGCAGTGACGCTCCAATAATATGATAACGTGTCACACTGAAGGCGGTGACGTCCCAATAATAATAAAATAACGAGTCACACTGAAGGCAGTGACGCTCCAATAATATGATAACGTGTCACACTGAAGGCAGTGACGTTCCAATAATAATAAAATAACGTGTCACACTGAAGGCAGTGACGCTCCAATAATATGATAACGTGCCACACTGAAGGCGGTGACGCTCCAATAATATAATAACGTGTCACACTGAAGGCAGTGACGCTCCAATAATATGATAACGTGTCACACTGAAGGCAGTGACGTTCCAATAATAATAAAATAATGTGTCACACTGAAGGCAGTGACGCTCCAATAATATGATAACGTGTCACACTGAAGGCAGTGACGCTCCAATAATAAAATAATGTGTCACACTGAAGGTAGTGACGCTCCAATAATAATAGATTAACGTGTCTTTTTTACAGAACTTTCAAAGAAACAAATCAATAAGGCAATAAACTGAAATAATTGAGATAATGAAGGACTAAAAAAAATAATAATAATAATAATAATAATAATAGATAAATTATTAAAATGAGCTCTTGGCGCCAGAACTCCTTAACATATATAATAACTTCTCTAGCAGATTGTCTCATGTACTTTCCCTGTGAACATCCGGCTTGAGTCTTTCAAAATTTGAGACGGTCTTTGAAGTTTGTCTCAAATTCTAATAACGATACCTGTGGAGTTTAAATCTAAATAGTAACAGAATTAACTTATTAAAATTGGTATCGATAACAAAGATAAATTGAAAAAAAAAAAAAAAATAATAATAAATAAAGTTGCTCAGCTCGTATTGATTGGGATAAAATGTCGTAATCTTGGCCATTGTGCCAGGCTATCTTACCTGTAACATCAAGAAAACGTATTATAAATCGCAATAAAATAACATCAAGGAATCCAGAAAATGAATATAATACTGAGAATAAATCCAGTAAACGAGCAAAAGTAAAAAGTCATCTAAATCATGACGAGACCACTATGGGTGTAACGATGCTTTGCGGCTTCATAGTTCCTGCATCCAAAGAAAAATTCTTAGTTTTTGAGGGACCGACTTGTGTTGGTTTTTCCCACTTAATTCTGATTCTTCTCAGCCACCTGATTTGCACGCTGAATTCGTCTTGAGACGCAAGTTTGATAGAATTTTTGAGGGTCCTCCTCAAAAATTCTGCCCCAGTTTCATAACACAGAAGAAGTCTTAAAAAAAAAATTGCCCCAGTTGCAACTTTGACATAACTCTAACTCTGACTCGTTGTAAGAAATCTCCTTCAATAGAATTTTGAGATCCTCTCAAAATTCTGCCCCAGTTTCCATTGTAAAGAGGAATAAAAATCTTACGGGCATATGACCGAGCCGATGTGGCGCCTACGTATCCCGTTGATACAGGAATCAGGTCAAACGTAGTTCCAATCAAGAACTGATGAGTTTGTAGTAATTTTATCAGCCTTAGACCGGGTATAATATGAACGTTCTGCCACTGGATACTCGAAAAGCTCAATCGTTGGCGAAATGAGTAGGTTTGATGACCAACACAAACCAATCTCTTTTTTGTAAAGAGAAGAAAAACTTAAAGGTGAAAGAGTTAGTCCATTAATCATAATAATCAATCAATCATAATAATCAATCAATAAATAATAACATTTGTGTTGCCTAAACAGACTAGTCCAAAATTCGAAGAATGGGATATTATAAAAGAATGACCAAATGGACAAAATTTGATCATTTAATGGACTGAAATGAAAATTTGGAACATTTAACGGACTGAAATGAAAATTGGATAATTTAACGAACTAAGATTAATAGATTTTATGCCTGGAATAAAATATTTACAAACTGACTTTCTGAAAAATTTAACTAAACATAAAGATGTACTAAAATTTGATTTGAAACTCGGAGAGTATTTGATAATTTCGGCTATTTTATATGGAATATTTTTTTCAAAAATAACAAGGTCACCATGAATTTGAGTGATGACCTAATTGAATATAAAGGGTGGTTTTAGGCGTTTTGACAATGGACTCAAACATATTATTTTTTTTTATTTTAAAAAGACTCAAAAAATTGAATTTATACGCCTAACGTATTCTAAAATTTTTGGATTGAATAATGGACCAATCATGTTCGGGCAAAACATATGTATTTAACACAAGTCAAATAATACAAATAAACAAATTATATATCATTTACAACGCGTCCTAATATACATATGTGACCCTTTATGCCAAGGGTATGCTTAACGATTTGAAGGGTATATTATACCATTTGAAACGTTCCATTGCCCCCAAAATTAATTACAACCTTTATAAAATAAATTAAACGGGGATACATAATAGGGAAAGGGGGATATAAATCATCAATCCCACGCAGGGGTACAATACTAATCTAAGCCTTCAAAATAAATCTTTCCTTGAGAACTTCCCCACGCCTTCGATGATCTTTCTTTGTCTTTAATAACCTATCTATTGAAATGAAAAAAAAACACCCGACCCCAAAGGACAATGGCTCGTCAAATGACATATACAACCTTCAAATTTAACACGTAAATATGATCGTCCAATTAGGCCGGGGGCCATTATGGACTCAAGGTGGTCTTTCTAATGGGCCCGATACGCCTTACGTATCGGGTCGTCTTAGGTCAATGCTCCTACGGGGTTTTGGTATCGCTCTACGCTAGGTGGACTAAGAGTGGGTTTAATTTTGACCGTGAAAAGGTAACCCAAGCGGACAACCTGGGCTGGGGAAGTTAACGACCGTCGACCCCGCAAGATCGACTCAATTCGTCAGGGTACCCCGATGAAAAATTTTGGACTAAACGGCTGCGACCCGCATAACCGTCGTTTTTAATGGAAAACAAAAAATGCCAAGTGGCGGAAGTGCTATGCATGCAATGACAATTTAATTATAATCGAAATTAAACAATTAAAACAAATAAGCAAATAACAAAATAAACGATTATTAAAGTTAGTCAAAAAAACTTAATCTAATGGTTAGAACCTAATTAAAAGTCCCCAGCAGAGTCGCCATTTCTGTTACGTCGGAAAATGACTTCCGGTTTAAAAATTCGATTTAAGACTTACTTAGATTTAAGTAAAACCGAATCTTTTACAAAAAATAGAGTCGCCACTTAATTTTTAAGGAAAAATCAAGAAAACCGACTTTAAAATTATTTTAAAAGAATTAACAGAAAAATCCTTTTAAAAAATCCAAAGAAAAGGGTTCGGGTTCATATTTCTATTCCGGGAAGGTTTTACGCACCCGAAATATCCGCTAACGTGCGGTTATCCGACGATTAAATATTTTGACTAACTTTAAAATAATATAATTTTGTATTATTAATCTTGAAAAGTTTAAGTAAAAAATTTAAAGATAATCAAGTAGGTAATACCATTAAGGTCTTAATCACATTTTATTTAATTAATATTAACTACGTGAACTATTTTAAGAAATAATCAAGAAATAAAAAATATCGGAATTTACCTAAATCTACTCAATTAAAGGAGTCAGCGAATTAGACTAAATTACTAGAATTTTGAAAATCCAATAAAGTGTCTAAGTGTTAACAAAGAAGAAGCATATTCATAAATTATTTTAAGAGAAAAATACTTGAAGTCCTTTTCAAGAAAAATTCATAAAGTCGAATCCCTAATAAAAAAAAAAAAAAGATTGGAACACTAAAATATTCAAGGACATAAAAATTAACATAAATGGCTAACTTTTGGGGAAATTTAATTAGATTAAAACACAAACAAACACTAAATTAATGTTAGTATATCCAAATAGACACAAATATGTAAATACAAATAAAAAAATAAGAGAAGAGGGTTGAAGGTTCTGGGCCTCTTGGCCCATTTTCTACCAGAGTTGGGCTGCTGCAATTTTGGGCTTTTAAACCCCCAAATTCTCTTGTATTACTGCAACGTATATACACTGAATATCAGTGTATACACATCATTTTCCTTGTATATCAACCTGTGCACCCAATATCTCAAGCACCTTGAACCATTCTTGCCCAAGACTCGAATTTTTTCATTTTTCCCTTAGATCACGTCACTGTATACACGCTGTATATCAGTGTATATGGTGACGTTTTGGCCCCAAAACCGAGACTGATACAGCTCCCTAAGCATACAAATCCGATTCTTCAACGCACCAGATCCAGGAGAGTAATAAAGTTGACCCGACAAATGCAAGGACGTGTCCAAAATGGACTCGGGTGATCGTTACATGGAAAAAAGGAAGAAGTAAAGAAAAGGAATTAACACATACTCATCTCTTTGAAACCCCAAAAAAAAAAATCAGCCAAAACATGCATACATACACACACATACAGCAGAAGAGAAAGAACACAAAAATAAGCCAATATATATGTATATACAAATACCCACACACAGATTAATCAATTAACAGCAGAAAGCATGGGTGAAAATGGCTCAAAGGAGCATAAAGCATGGATGGAGGAATGAAAAGAGTGAAAATCAACCAACATATATATATATATACCTACAATACACATACTAATTAATTAACAAAACCAGAAAGCATATAAATGTAAAAAATAAAAAAAAGCTAAGGAATATATACATGTATAAGTATATATGCATGTTCCATGTTCGATAATCCAATGGTTTCATGGAAATTAATATGAATCCAAGGGTTGTTGCTTCTTCTTCCGAAAAAAAATCATTGGCTAAACTAGAGAGGGGGCTTTTCATCGAAAAGCATGTTTAATCATGATTTTAACAAAATAACACTCATCGTTTATCCCCAACAACATACAATAGGAGATTAAAATGGCCAAAGATAAACAAATTAACTATAGCATTCAAAAAGTTCAAAGGGGCATTTCACCGAACACATAAAGGGCATACTTTTTAATCAAGATTTTAGCAAATACACTATATATATACATACATAGATGCTGCAATACAAACAATATAACCAAACAAACCTCAAGTCATGCATATATACATTTATATATATATAGATACGTGGATATACAGGTACATAGATGCCGCAACACAACAACATGACCAAATGACCCTTTAAATTACATATGTTCATAGATACTACAATACAACAGCATAACCAAACGACCTTCAAGTTCTATATATGTATATATAGATACAACAACTCCACAGTAGACAACGATTTCAAAATATTATATGCTTTGAACAAAGTCTAATACGGAATACGCAGACAATAAAATAAAACGAGCGGCGTGAATGAGAATGTTACCTTTTTTGGGGCAGCGAAACGGGGACAACGAGCTGAGCGAGATTTCAACACCAAAATGGAACTTCTTCCGACTCCAAAACTAGAAGTTCCTGGCCAAGCTTTCTGGAAAAATTGTTTTAACTCTTAGAATAGAATTTTTTCTGTTTTTCCTATCAAAAACCGCCCCCCCTTCACAGTGAGCAACCATGGAGGTTTTATAGCCCCAAAATTAGGGCAAAAACGGGTAGAAAAATAGGGGTAAAGAGGGAAATTCGAGTTGAAATTGAATTTGAATTTCGAAATCTTGGATAAAGAAAAGGGGAGAGAAAACGTGTACGAATTTCTTGTGAACGTTGGTTTGTCATTTTGCTGAGTTTGGTCGCCTGGTTTTACTGATTTTGGCCTCTGGTTTTTGCAGGGAAGAAGAAAGAGGAAAGGGAAGAGGGTCGGGGAGAGAGAAGGTGGAAAAGGGGAGGGATTTTAATTAAAGGGTTCTGGGCCGGGTCAAGGGAATTGGGTAAAGGGGAATTGGGCTGGAAGAATGGGCTGGGTAGGTTTTAGGAGTTGGGTTTTGGTTTTTTTTTTTTTTTAAAATTAATTGGGTAGAAATTAAAGAATGGGTTAAGGGAGAGTTTAAAAATTAGCCACTTTAATTACAAATATGACCAATTAAAATGAGATTAATTTGAAATCAATTAATTAATTTGACCACGAAATGAATTAACATAAATTAATCAAAGAGCTTTTGAATATTAACAACTTGGAATAATTAAATTAAATACGGGGTAATTAATCCTAAAATGATTAAAATAAAAGCGATTAAAGATAAAATCTATTTGAGAAATTTTGAATATAATATGCAATATATAAACATAATTAAAAATTAAAATATTTAATCCTAAAAACCACTCGAAAATATTTTTTGCATTTTTGAAAGCTAATTACTTCAAATTGTTAAAATTAAAAGCTCAATGATTAATTTATATTGTGGAGGGTCAAAATTGGGTGTCAACATTACTTATTTAGTAAGATTGTACAAAAATTAAGAAAATTTTAATAGTTTTCACAACTTTGCACAGATTTTATGTTTATAAAAAAATAAAAATATATAATTTTAAAAATTCAAACTACATATCTAAATAAAATTTTACTTTCATATCTATCTAATTTCAATCATGATTTCATATCATATATTTGATCAGTAAACTCTTAAAGAAGATTCAAAAGAAATTGAAGAAAGGAGAAAAAAAATGAAAATGATTTGAGTAAATCAAAAGGTAGAGATAGTGAAGTTTCTCCAACTCCCACGTCGGTAAAAACACATGAGAGACTGGGTATATACGTAAATAAATCTTACCTACTAGCATTTTAAAGTCGTGCGGGCCTAGGCCTAAAGCGGAAAATATCACTAGCGGGGTGAGTCGTCGTTAGTCGTTACATTTTGATTGTATCATAATGAATATTTAATGTATAGTTCATGCATAAATAATCTACATTGTATAGTTAGCATATACTTTCTATGACTTTTTGCAAGCTATATTGTATAGTCACATATATTTTTTATGATTTTGAGCTATTTTTTATGTAAATAAAAGAGGGATATGTTTGTTGTAATTTCGTGAAGAATTTTCGCATATAGCCACTCAAAAGTACCTTAATTATGCTCTATAGTATAATTTGGGTAAATTACGTTTCAAAACTATAATTATATCAAAGTTTGTATAATTTGCGCTACATTTATATATGTTTATATAATTCGCTATACAATTCACCCTTTTTATATAGTGTTTGTATATTTTGCTATACAATTTGTGTACAACATTTGGATAATTCACTATACAATTCACAGTGTTTGTATATTTAGCTATACAATTTAGTTCACACACAACTTTTGTATAATCTCGTAGAGCATTCGTATAAATCGCGCGAATTATGCAAAACTCAAACTGTAATTACAGCTAATATTTGCCGTGAGTTGTAATTAATTCAAACTATAGCTATATAAGCTAATTAACTAGTACATATTTACTTATATGCATAATTCTTTTTAATTTAATTAGTTTATTGTATATATTTAAAATT
The DNA here is from genome assembly GCA_029948455.1 of Solanum rostratum. Classification (NCBI taxonomy): domain Eukaryota; kingdom Viridiplantae; phylum Streptophyta; class Magnoliopsida; order Solanales; family Solanaceae; genus Solanum; species Solanum rostratum. The sequence goes on from CM057046.1 coordinate 10,787,986, forward strand.
TCCCCCGCATTATTTAGCCACATATTTTGATGAAAATTATCTTTGTATAAATCACAGGGGCAAGAAAAACAAATATAAAGCATGAGAGGCAGCATGCTATATAATGAACTTTTTATCAATTAGTTTGTTTGGTTTCTAAAGAAAATAAGAGACGAGATTATAAAAAATGAAAAATCGAACACTCATTAATAAAATAAAAATTCAAATAACCAATAACGAAACTATTAAAATTCTCCATACATAAAAATTATCATTAATAGTTAAGTCTATAAAATAAATGTTGTGATTATGATAGTTAAATATGTGTTTATATTCTTCAAATTGATACTCCCTACATATGTTTTATTTGATATGAAACTCTTTAACCTTTTAGGCAATTAATTTTTGTTAGACTAAAATTCATAAGAAAATTCAATTATATCATAAATTTGAGATATATATGTTCTAGTGACTATTAGTATAGAATTGAGATAATTAAAAATTACCTAACGTAAACGTTTATAATTACACTTTAAGACGTACTTTTATATATTTATAAAATATAGCTATATTTTATATTTTATAACAGATATACATTATACACATGTTCCTAATAGCAGACATAATTCTTGTATCTGCGCGCATAATGGGGTGTATATATATATATATATATATATATATATTGTATTTTTAAGTGATAGAGTCAGTATTTATTTAAAAAATATTATAAAGTTATATACAACCAAGAGATGTCAATATATATATATACTATCTTCCAATGAAGGAGTGTCGGTTGATAACTTGTTTAATTTCTCAAAATGGGAAATCTATTAAAATTATTCTTTCCGTTTTTTTTTTTTAGTTATCATTTACATTCAAAATATATATTGTTTTTGTTTATTTTTCTATATATTCACTATATTATTTTAAGATGTTTAATAAAATTTTATTCAATTTATAAAATTAATCAATAATTTTATCATGATGTGTCTATTTTATCTTTTGCTATTAAATTCGATACATTTTTTAATGTTTAAATGATTTGTAGTTAATAAAGGTGATTTGGTAAAATTAGTTCAGTCATGTACTTTTTTTTAAAAAAAAAATTTGTGGCAAGTCAATAATAGACAACTATTGTTATCTAAAATCATTGTCAATCTAAACAATCAAGAAAGAATTAATTTTTTGAAATTTTTTTTATCCTTAAAATTAATTATTTTGGAATTAAACAACACATAAATAAATAAAAATTAAAGAATTGATAAGAAATATACTCCCCTCTATTCTATTTTAGTTGTCAGGTATATGAAAAAATTATTATTTCAAATAGTTATCAATTTAAACAATCAAAAAATAAGTAGTCATTTTTTTTCAATGCTATCCTTAGTAATTAAGTTATTTTGAAATGTGAAAAACTCTATTAATACAACTTTACATATTAATTAATTCAGTAATTAAAACTTGAAGTAATAATAAATATCACTTGATTTATGCTTACACAATGAATGAGTATTTGAATAGATAAATACGATGTATTTATTTATTTTGTGTAAACAGTGAATACAATAAAATTATACTGTGCCAAAAAGGACCTCCATGGCTACTTGGTCACTTTACATATTAATTACATAAATTACGTGAACAAAATGATTAAGGGTGGACATTCGATTCTTCGGTTCAATATTGTTAAAGTTTAATTTTTTTGGTGTTCAATTTTAAAAAAGTATGCATCATACTTCGAATCAAACTAGATTGGTTCAGTTTAATTCGACTTATTCAACTTTGATTCGATTTATTTCAATATTTTTAAAATAATTTTTTGATTTATGACTTGTCGACTTCCCGTAATATAAATCATGCTACTGCAAATTGCAAAATTCTACAAAAGGTGATCACTAAGTTTCAGTGATTGAATCAAACATTACACAGTAAAGAAACTTTCAACAGTGTAGTGTGTACTATATAAACAACAGTGTACTCGAGTTGCCAATTAAAGAGGGTTAAAAATCAAATATTTTGGATTAAAAATTAAAAATTCAAAAATATATTAAGTAATAAGTGACATAATTTAAAATATTATTTTAAATTTATTTAATGAAACTTTAATTTTTCGATGCACCGCGATTCGAAATTCTTATACCAAATATCAAATGGAAAAATCAAAGTTTTCGAAAAAAAATCGACACCAAACTAAAGTATCAAAACCGAAAAACTGAATTAGTTCGATTTGATTAGATTTGATTGGAGTTTTAAATTTTACGATAATTTTATTTATGTATTACATTATTATCAAATGTATATATACAAGTTTACTAATAATTAATACAAAATTTCCTTATTTGTGTGAATGAATAATTTTAATTGGAATAATTTATGGTGACTGACTAAAGAATTGATCCTCGTTTGATTAAATGAATTTACAGTAACATTATTAAAATAAAAGAAAAAAAGTTGACTTTAACCTACTTAAATAATTAATTGGTAAATCGTGTATCGTGAGACATGAAAAATCAAATTACAAATTTAAATTTAATTACACGTGTAAAGTCTGGGATTATCAATTGCATACTAGTTCAAAAAGACAAAAATAGTTTTACTAGTATTTGTGACTACAACAATTTTTTATTTATAAGTTTAATATATATATATTAAAATAGAGCAAAATGAATAGTATGAGATCATTTTTAAAAGAAAAAATTACCTAAACACATAACTTATTTTTTATATTCTCTAGAAAATTATAAAGAATTTTATACTCTCCTATTCATGGATACACCACCCTTATGTGATGTATTTGGATGCAATTTATCGAGGCAGATGTATTTTATATCAACAAAAGATAATGTATCGGGATGTTGAATGATGTAGCAGGACAAAATATGTCTCGTATATATCAACAAAGGTAATAAATCAGGATGTCAATGTATCGGGATATTGAGTAATGTATTCAAATTCGAGACATGTTGTATCGGGACATTGAGTGATGTATTCGAAGTCGAGACATGTTGTGTCGGGATGCGTTGAGTGATACATCTAAAAATTGAAATCAAATCGCGATGTATCGAGACGTTGAATAATGTATTTGAAATCCTTAAATTTTGAAGAAATTTTCTCATAGTTCAAATACATATTTCTTTTTGTGCGTGATAAAGAATGAGAGTAAAACAAGAATCTAAGAACTTTTTTCATAGTCCAAGCGTGGGAATTTTGTTTGTGTGATATTAGTGGTAGTAGTGAGATTAGAACCTTTGACTTTTTATTTATATGATATTGCGTTGATAGATGTGATTATTTAATTTTAAACTTAAATTGTTAATTCTTTTTAATTATTTTAAATAATTTTTTAACAAGTATTTGCTATCTTCTATCAACATATAAGTATGTATTAGCGGACAATGAGAGCTCAGATAATTATATCTAGTTTGTTTGAAATTGAAGCATAATTATAATTATTATACAAAATTCATTTTTAAGTTAACATTATAAAATAATCTATTACACGGGAAAAATTTGGACAAAACAGTAATAAGATATTACTTTTTTTGTCGAATGTGACATTCTTTTCTTTTTATTCAATTACTAAGAAAATAACGTTTTTTTAGAGAGTAACAATTTAGCTTAAATTTTCTATTTTTCTCTAATAAAATGATTTATGGCTCTATTACTAGTTTAAATCATAAATTGTAAAATTTTTAATTTTATTTTGTTAAATTTTACATATAGTCTCAAATTCTTTCATATAAATTGGAATGAGTGAAAAATATTATTCCCTTAATTTAAAAAAGAATGACATACTTTTTATTTTAGTTTGTTTCAAAAAAAAGATATCCTTTTTCAACATTTTAATTTCAACTTTCCAGGTGACATGTTTAAAGCCACAAGATTAAAGTGCATTTTGGTACATTTGACACAACTTTACTTTATGACATTAAAATTAAGAAGCTTTTCATATTCTCTTAAATTTCGTGATAAATCAAATAAAGTCATTCTTTTTTTTAATCGGTGGGAGTATATTATTGAAAAGAGGAGGAAGAAAAGTGGAAGAAGGCATCTATTCAAATTTCTAAGCCAACAATAATATTCATTACCATCCAAATAATTAAATACCGTATCAAAATATGATTCTGACATTTCACATTCTCGTTATTTTATCACGTTTTTCATTTGTTTCATGGGGATAATTAAAGGTATCAATTATCTAGTCCACATAAATCCACTATAATATCACTTCACATTTAATTTGTTGTCTCCCTCTCCTCCATATATATATATAAATAAATATAAAATATACCATCATCTAAATTATCTTTTATTATTATATAGTCCCATGCTGGGTCGATCTGAAAACAACAAATAAACAATACCCATAAATTTTCTTGATAAAATTTTCATCTTTTTTTTTCTTAACTCATTTTTCACAAAAAATGGATACTAAGAAAGTTTTGGCCTTGTTGGTGTTTTCTATGTTCATGTTTTCTTCTTTTGGGCGCGAAGAAGATTGTCAGAATCCATTTTTGGTTGATCAAAATATTTTCGCGAAAGATTATATAAAGAATTTAGCGAACGATACGAAGATGGTGAAGTGGATGAAAAAGATAAGGAGACAAATTCATGAGAATCCCGAACTTGGATATGAAGAATTTATGACAAGTGCTTTGATTAGAGAAGAACTTGATCGGATGGGAGTTAAATACCGGTGGCCGGTGGCTAAGACCGGCGTTGTTGCCACCATCGGCTCCGGTAAGCCGCCGTTTGTTGCTCTGAGAGCTGATATGGATGCTCTGCCTATTCAGGTTAGTAATTATTAATTTCTTCAAATCTTGGAATTTATAAAAATATTACTATAAATTATAATTTTTTTAAAATATTAATTAAAATTCATATTATTACTATCGAATAAAGAATTATAACAAGTAAAAATGATCGAAAACACTACTTTCCATTTTTGGTCAGAGACAGCGGCGGCAAAATTTTAGCCTTAATGGAATGTATAAGTCAAATGTCTTTTCTATTTAATTTTCCGACCACATTCATTTATCCATGTCCTATGACACTGTGCTGTACGATACTATTATAAAGAGGTTTGACTGTATTTTTAACGTAATTTGAAAGAAAGAAAGATTGATCATATAATTGGGTTTGGTCTCAATTAAGGAAAAAGATTAATAAAATGTAGAGTTAATTAATTATCATGAATTTCATGTCTGCCTTATATTTTCTACTTTTGAGGCTGATATATATATATATTTGAGTTGACGATCTTCCAGAAACAACTTTTATATCTTTATGAGGTATATAGTGGTAAGGTCTGCATACATTTTACCCTCCTCAGACTTTATTTGTGAGATTTCACTGGTACGAAATATGGCTCTAAAGTATCTTAATTATTGTGTACATGTATAGGAATTGGGAAAATGGGAACACAAGAGCAAAGTTGATGGCAAAATGCATGCTTGTGCTCATGATGCACATACCACAATGCTTCTTGGTGCTGCAAAGATACTACAACAACTCCAATACAATTTACAGGTAATTAGTTACATACATACATACATGTATACAAGTTAATTAATCTGATCATCAAATCGAAATTCTTAGGGTACGGTGGTGTTGATCTTTCAACCCGCGGAAGAACAAGGATACGGGGCTAAAGACATGATTGAAGAAGGTGTACTTGAAGATGTGGAAGCCATATTTGGTATGCATTTGGTACATAAATATCCAAGTGGTGTAGTTGCATCTAGGCCTGGTGAATTTTTAGCTGGATGTGGAAGTTTTAAAGCAACAATTAGAGGGAAAGGAGGACATGCTGCTATACCACAGGATACTGTTGATCCTATTTTGGCTGCTTCTACTTCTGTTATTAGCCTGCAAAGTATTGTTTCAAGAGAAGCTGATCCTCTTGAATCACAGGTATAGTTCGCGTACACTTGAAATTTCGAATTATATTTGAGTTGTTGAAGTGTAAAATTTTAGGTTTTGGTCCTAATTCTTACCTTAAAAGTTAGCTCAAAGAAAAGAAGATTGCGCAAACCTTATAAAAGTTTCACCCATCTCATTAACCTTCTGAGACTTTTGTCATTAACACCCGGTGCTTAGCATCTAGCATGTGGACAATTTTAATTTTAGGGCTCCAACATTGGGTAAGATGAATTCTGCTTTGATACCATATAAAATTAGGTCTTGGGTCTAACTCACCCTTCAAAAAGCTAACTCAAAGGAAAGAAGATTGTCCAAGCCTCCTAAAGAATCCACTCATCTCATTAACGACCAATGAGGGACGTTTGTCATTCTTCAACATGAAGTTGTGATTCTTGGGATCTGATGTTTTCTGAGTTGAAGTTTCAAAAATCGATACAGAAATTCGAAAATATTTGAAAATAAGATTTTCAGTATTTGATCAGATGTCATGATCAAATAAATATCTGATGATGAATTTTCAAAATTTATAACGAAACGCTAGCATCAATTTTTCTTTTTTTCCTTTTGGGAGAATTACAAAATGTACTTATGTGTAGGTTGTTTCCGTGGCTACAATTCAAGGGGGGTCTTCATTTAATGTCATACCAGATTCAGCTACAATTTCTGGGACTTATAGGGCATTTAGTAAGAAGAGTTTCTACGCTTTGAGGCAAAGAATCGAAGAGGTAATTAATTACTGTTTCTCTTCGTCTCAATATATGTTATATTTTTCTAGTTCGTTCAATAAAAATATATCAGTTTATTATAATTAAAAATAATATAATTTTAAAATTTTCGTAATGAGATGATTTGTAGTCCAAGAAATGATCAAAAATATATTGGATCACAAATTTAAAAAACTTTCATTTTTTCATTAAAAATTTTTTGTCAAGCGAAATACAATCATGTAAATTGAAATAAAAAAGTAAAAAAAGCTACGTTTCATTTTATGTGGTATACATTAAAATTTTCTTATTGTAAAAAGTAAGTTTTTATTTTTAATTTGTGGTAATTTTTTTAAAATTTTTTATTTCACTTTAATGATTGCTTTTCATGTTTTATTTAAGAATATACATGTTTTTAAATATACCATTTTCTCTTTTTCAAGCTTGGTCAAATATATTTTTTTCTTTTTACCATTTTCAAGGTCCCACCTGTCCAAGTCTAAGGATGTTTCTATGGGATAGTTACTTTACAAGTCAATACTTGATTTTCTTCAATTTAATTAGAATTCACATTTAACAAATGCTTCAAATTTCAAACTTCAAAACAATAGGGCTTACTTGGCCATCTATAGTAAATGACTTCACAAGTCAAACATATGATATTTTTTTCATCATTCAATGTATTGGTATAACATAAAATATTTCAAATTCGATCGATGATAATTTTATATTTAATGAAAATTTCAGATTATTCGAGCACAAGCAGCTGTACATAGATGTACGGTGGAAATTAACTTTGATGGTCGTGAAAATCCAACCCTTCCTCCAACTATAAACGATGCAAAAATATATGAACATGCTCGAAAAGTATCGACAATGATTGTTGGAGAGGAAAACTATAAAATAGCACCTAGCTTCATGGGAAGTGAAGATTTTGCAGTGTTTTTAGAGAAAGTTCCTGGATCCTTCTTCTTTTTGGGAACAAAAAATGAAAAAATTGGTGCTATTTACCCTCCACATAATCCAAATTTCATCATTGATGAAGATGTTCTTCCAATTGGAGCAGCAATTCATGCAACTTTTGCATATACTTACCTTTTAAGTTCTACAAATAAGTGTACTATCTCTCATTCTTCTTAGGGGTCATGTAAAATATTCTTTAGTTTTTTTTTTGTATGTTACATCTATATATGCATTAAGTCATCATTAGTTCTAGTCCAATTTTGTTTAATTTCTTACTTATGATTTATTAATTAGTATCAAAAGTTATAGTCACCAGAAATACTTCTACTATTAATTTTGTCGTGGAAATATCGCAGATTAATTAGCACATAATAATTAAAAAAAAAAAAAGAGAAGTAACACAAGAATTTAACGAGATTTAGCTAGGCCTAGTCTTCAAACAAAAAACAGAGTGAATTTTTCACTGTGAAAAGAAAAGAAGAAATGTAAAATGTGTTCAAGTCCTTACGAGTATATTGTGTATTCTCTACCTCCTTAAAATCGCAACGATATTCTGTCTACCGATCCCAAGTAGTCATAAACTTATAAGGAAAAGGTTGTCTCAATCCTAGAAGGACAATATATTTCCTTCCCAAATTTATTAGGACAAAGGGTCTTCTAGATCAATAATAATTAGGAGTTTCCTATAATATATAAGAAAAAAATTCAAGACACAATTAACAAATTTTTCCCTTGACTTGAATTTCTTTATCAATAGGAATAACATCTGTCTGTTTTGTCCTCAACCCTCCAAAGGTCTTACTAAGTACAATGCATCAATCAAGTCTAGGTAATGCCTAAACTTATTAATCGGGATTGTCTTGATTATCATATCTTCTGGATAATCATGTGTAAGTACTTTCTTTCACCTCAACAACCCCCTTAGATATAATTTCTTAGATGAAATGATGTCTAGCTACCATAGTTTTTCCTACTCCAAGCATTGCAATCATTGACTTTCTTCCAAATTCCAAATTTGTGGGCCTAACTTAAACAACACGAGTACCATCAATTTTGTAGTTAATTATCTTTCTTTTAATAGTACCATAATTTACAACTCAGATGCATGTTAGTCTGACACATATAATTAAATGTATTTAAATTAAAAAATGATAATAATTGATAGGCATGATATAAGGAGAAAATCACGTGTAACAAATTTGAAGTATCTTGCGATATTACAACTTCTAGAAACATTCAATATTCTTTCATTTTTTTTAGAGAATTAGCAAAATTTACACTTCTTTTATGAAATTCTTCTCTAATAACTTTGAGGCTTGAGCTTTTTTGGGTCAACAATGACAAATATTGTGTTGGTTAAGAATCATGTATCTGAAATACATGTATAAGTTATCCGATACTATTCATACGTTATACATGTCCAAATACCATAATCATGTGTATTTGAAATTTTAATAGCAGATATACATATACATGTTCAAATACCCCATTACTTGAGGGTTACAACTCATATACACATCTAAAATTACTATTTACCCTATTCATAAATTCTTACTTAGATGCATATGTATACTTGATAGATGTCATTAGATCGAATAAAAGATAATATTATTAAAAAATATTTGAGGCTAAAAGATACGTAACATCAATTTTAGATACATATATAGAGGATTTTTATAATCACATTTAATTCATCTAATACTAAAAGAAGAAGAAGAAGAGAGGATGAATGATGAACATATATTGTGATTTATGCATATATATTTGAATCAACATCTTGCTCAGCTTGTATATTCGAATTTTAGACTGTATTTATTCTAGTGTGTAGACTTTCACGTAGTTTTTGTATTTCTTTTTTACTGAATCATTTCAATGTTTGAATCTACATGTTACAACGTCATTCGACGAAGTAAAAACAACAAATGCAGCAAAAGACCCTGTAATAAATTGTTCTTAGGTGAAATCAAAAATAAATGAAGGTCAATTTTTAGTAGAGATGGTATGTTATGCTTTTATTAACAATTTTTATTTTTGAAGAATTATCAGCCATCAACGTATATCAAGAAAATCCTAAATCAATGAAATTTTGATATTGATATAACTATTAAAAAATAGAAGAAAATATCAATTGAAAGTCGCAAGAAATCAAATACATAATTTAAATAATGGTTGTATCAATAACAAAGCTCAATAATAAGATTGCATTTCTCTATTTTTATTCAATTTTTGATGATTTAATGAAAAAGATAGTATAAGGGAGAAAAAAAAAATATTATTTAAGAATATAGACAAAATTAATATATATGGTAGTTTTTTCTTGTAAAAATGGATTACAAAAATATACCCAAAATTAGGCCTTTCAATCAATTTTTTTTTTTAAAAAAAAATTCATAATTAAATTTAATTTTTTATTATCAAAAGAGGTCCATTTTATTTAAAAAACTTAATTCTTCTTGTTTGAACAAAATCTCCGTTGACCGGCGAATCTCCCCGCGATCTCTTTCACCGGCGAAATCGAATTCCAGGTTTCATTCTCTCTCTCCCACTTTCCTATATGACTTAAATCTGCTCTCTGTGTAAGATTTTCTCCATTCGAGTTTTTAATTCCATGAAGAATGGGTTTTCAGAAATAGAAGAAAATAATGGCGGAGCAGAAGAAGCAGCAAGTGGGATCTAAAAAAGTGAATCAACTTCGTCCATTGGATAGTGGGTTTAGTATAAATGTGAAGGTTATTAGTAAGAAGCCAATTGCACAGAGAAATCGTCTTGCTGAATGTTTGGTGGGTGATGAAACTGGAATTATTATCTTAACTGCCCGCAATGATCAAGGTAATTTTGTTTGAGCAATTCTTGTGGATTGATTGCTTGATTTTTAGTGTACCCATCTTAACTTATTGTGTTACATGTGTTTGGATTCAGGAAAAATTTGAGTGTTTATTGTTAGAATTGGCTTTTTATATCATCAATACCGAGTTTATACTATTAAGATCTCTTCATTGATATCAAAGACAAACTTGTTTCAATGAATTTCGTTGATGTCATAAGTTTGACTTCTGTTGTAGTTATTGGAAGTTGCCTCAAAAAGCTGAAGAAAGTCTGGATTGGGAATTATTGAGACTTAAAATTGGCCATTTTTGAAAAGTGCAGGGTGGAAATTTATTAATATATCATTAGGGATATAGAATATCAAAAGGATATAGTACATGGAGAAAATGATAGTGTAATATTAATTTGGGAATCCTTCGGCGTGATCCAGTGGTTTGGATATGAGGCTTCCATGTTGGAGGTCTCAAGTTCAAAACCCCTTACCAGGGAAAGCAAGGGGTTTGCCTTTTGGGTCAAGCTCGTCACATTGGGCTTGGCTAGTGCATGTTACCTCTCCTACGTGGTTTGTAAACTATTGCATAGGAGTGGGGGTTTACTCTGTGCGCACCCAAAGGGGAGCGGCTGTGGGTTCCCCTTGTCATAATAAAAATAAAATTGGGAAAGATTGTTGGCTGGTTAGATACCCTACTGATGTTAGATGAATTAGGCTTTACAAAATTGCAATTTGTTAGCTTTGACATTCGGGTATTTGCGGCATTCTAATTCTTGTTGTCTGGATGAGAATGGTGGTTGTCAACCTTTTAAGCAAGCAAGGTTGGGAAAATTACTAGTATCGGAATGCATATACTTAAAGATGTTTAAGCAAGTTAAGTGCTATGGAGTTTTGACTATTTGGAAAAGAAAATAGTCCAAATACAATATTCTTGTTGCCCAATTGTGAACAGAGTAAGAAAATAGTATTCATGTTTCCCATTTTCTGATTTGGAAACCATGTGTAGTATCAGTTACTGATTACATGTATAAAGAATCCTTATCTGCTGAACGAAACCAATGAATTGGCTTTAACATTATCATCACCAATGATGGAACATTTCCTGAGTTGATCTTTCATCCTTGACCAATGAGATTTAAATTCCAAACAGCAATGTAACTGGTGCTTGACCATTTCCAAAAAAAGAAGGTGCTTTCTCAGCTCCATGATATTTACCTAATTTGCAATTCCTAAGCACCATCATGCCCTGGAATAGGGGAGGGATGGAAGGAAGGGGGAAATGGTGCACCACTAGCTTATGGATCTTTCCTAAAGAGGAGTGATAGGAAGAGAGTGAATGACTGGAAACATACAGTGTCTAGAAGCTTAGGTTTTATTATGTAGATGCATGTTGGTGTCATGGTGTGTTGTGTTAATTACATGCTTCAGTGTTGGCTTTCTCTTATTTGATAGTGTTTAACTGGGACTGTTCCTTACTTTTTATGACAGATTTTAAAATGGAGTTTTTTTTTTAAAAAAAAAAATTTGGAGATTCTTTATCTAAAGTCTTTTTAGTATCAGCAAGGATTGAATTTTTAGCTGCATCCGCAGCTGTCAATGAAGTAGGTTGACAACTATGAGGTCTCAAGTTCAAAATCCCAACAGAGGGAAAAATACTTAGGTTATTTCTTTCCATTTTCCCGAGCCTTAGTGGAGAGTTAACCAGTTACTGTGTTGGTGGAAGATCCTTGGAATTTGTTGAGTTGTGCGCAAACTGGCCGGGGGACCATGTTCATAAATAACTCAGTTGATTTTACATTATTAACTTCTGGTCAAATTTGGTACTGGGAGAGTGGTTTCTAGACATTCGTGTTTTGAAGTAACTACCTTAAGACCTAAGTTACAGACATGTCACATAAGTATGAGGTACTTAAATCTCACTTGCACTTCAGGATTCCTACTTCTCTGACTTTAATCTTCCTCTTAGCTGATTACAATAATAATTCTGGTTGCTGATCAAGTTTAAGAGCTTCAATATATTCTATTTAAAGTACCAGATTCATCATGGATCTTAGAGAACTCTCTTATTGTCTAGATGTCTAGATGCTTGCATAGTTGAAGCATCAAGGTGACATAGACAGGATTAATTTCTTTAATTTCAAAAAGCCAGCCTGGCTTTACCAATTCACAGTAAAATGAAATAGAAAGAAAATGTCTAAAGGACAGGGAAACTTGGTCTATTAAATTTATCCACAGGAAATGACTTGAATTGATAAGTCCCTAAAATTTAGCTAGAACTATGTTGTTTAGACTCTTCAAAAATATCATCGGGTGCATGTCGGATCCTTCAAAAGTGGTGCATTTTTAGAGGATTTGGCATGGTTGCAGCAACAATATTGGAGAGTCCGAGCAACTTAGAGCCAGTTTAGAATGAAAGGAGATAGGATAAGTCTGTAAGATTATTAACTTCCGGTCTTGCTCTATTTTATTGCCGTTAGTAGTTGTTTGATATCTTTATATACTTTATTTACAAGGATTTTCAACTATTCTCTTGTTGTACTTGTCCATTGCTCAAGTTATGTAATTTAATTAGAATTTTCTTTTGACTTAAACAGATTATTAGGGACATGTCTTACTCCCACTTTTTCGCACAGAATTCAAGATTTGGTTTAATTATTCATCGAACACCTTATATTTCTATTGTCTTTTGTGTAGTGGATTTAATTCAAGAAGGTTCAACACTAGTCCTGACAAAAGCTAAAGTTGACATGTTCAAAGGATCAATGAGACTTGCTGTTGATAGATTTGGACGTGTTGAAGTTGGCGCACCTGCCAATTTCTCGGTGGAGCAAGATATTAACATGTCCTTAATTGAGTTTGAACGTGTAGATGTCGTTGTGTAAGCAATCATTGCCTTCCCTCAAAAAGGGAACAAAAGCCTTGAATACAAAGCTTAATTCTATCTCTTAGGTACTTTTACCATGCATTTGTGTTCACATACTGGAAAAGAAGACTAAGACACTCATTCCCAGAGTAAACATTTGGTAGTATTGAAGAGGAACTAGCTGTTAATTCCAGTTTTGCTTATTAATGTGTTGGATAATCTAAGATTTAGATATTATAAAGCATTGTTTTATAGATATATTTTGTTGGATAATCAGTGGTCTTTTTATTAATGTATTGAACCTTTTATTTAAGTTAAATTTTCTTAGGTTAAGTGCTTTCTTCCCCACTGCTCTCATTTCCTTTTGCCATTTTATCCACCCCAAATTGAGGAGATAATCAGTCATTTAATTGCATGGTTTGCTCTTCAAATGGGCTGGTTTTTAATTTTTGCTTATCGATCGAACTTATGTCAACACAAGCGTGTGACGTGTGAAACTAGTTGAGGATAATTATTTTTTATAAATTATATAATTTATAGAGTTAATTTCATATAGTCCCGACTTTTTCCAAAATTACGGGAAATTCCTCCTTTTTAGTGGTCAGTCGATACATGAGATGTAGACTGATACAAAGCGAATTTTTAGATAAAAATTAAATTAGTTGTGTTAAAAAAGGAGTTATTACTATAATTAAAAACTAATTTCCAGAATCACGCTTAAACATTTTCCTAGTTTCAGTTAATTAGTTGTGTATGCGTAATAGATTAGATATTTCATATTTTCGAATAAACATTCTTGACAAGGAGATCTAGATGAAAAACTTCCAATAGAATGACGTGATTCTTTTTACAAATTCCAGCGGCATGAATGTATCAATCCTGCTACGACATTCAAGAATTTGGAAAAATGATGTCGTGTACGTAAGGTATAAAAGTGATGGAACAGTTGTCGGGGATAATATATCATTTATTAATTTGAAAGCAACCATCGCTTCCGAGTTGGGGGTGGACGAACAGAGACAAAAGTTGTTGATCAGGTATGACGTGGAAGGCAATTCGCCGCCAATGACAATTCGCAATGACATGGGTGTAATGTTATATGTCGAAGTGAAGAAAAAAGAACCAGAATTTGGTATGTACCTACTGTGTATTGATACTGCTGATTTATCAGATGGGGAGTTACAGACTGTTGATACAACTAATGAGTCTATTAATTGTGTTGAAATTCGACAAAATGAGTTCGATATTATTGGTTTGGTTGAATCAGATAATGTTGGTTCTTCTTATGAAATGTATATATTGAACATGGACATTGTTTCAACAAATGTCGAGATAAAGGAGAAACAAATGCTTAAGGATAAAGCTACTTTGGTTGCACTGATGGGGAAATACAAGATCATCAATGGCTTCAATTTTAGGGTGAAAAAGTCTGATTAGAAAAGGTATTATTCCCGTACTAATTTGTAAAAAATTACAAGAGTTGTTTGATAAGGAGTAATGTATGTTGATGTATCAGTAGGAATATAATCATTTTTTAATTTTTATTTATGTTGAAGAAACAAGTGTGTATCAACATGATGAGTCTGTTTTTTTTAAGTTTGAATCAATATATAGGTATAGTTATTGAAATAGCACTGTTATGGTGAGAGTGTATTCAATTGTACATGTATCAGTTTTTGGTATTTTTATTTTACTTATATCAGTTTTATTGTATTGTTAATTATTGATACGTGCAAGTAAAGTAGAAATTTGTTTTGTTGAATTAGATAATGTTGGTTCTTCTTTTGAACTTCATGTATAAATCCAAGTAGTTGTTTTGTATCAATGTGTTATGTTGTATCACTGATTTTTTTTATGCAGCTATGTGTTGAAATGTTTTATGGAGGATTGTGCTTGGAGTATGAAAGCGTCATGTAGGAAGAACACAGATGTGTTTAAAATAAGATACTTCAATGATGTACATGCGTCCCCCATGAGAGAAAGGATACTTAACAATGTTGAGGCAACGCTATCATTTATTAGTGGTGTCACCGCACCAAAGTTAATTAATCATAAGAGAAGTCACACTCCAAATGATATTATGGAAGATGTTCGAGGTGCCTATGGGGTGGATATTACGTATCAAAAGGCTTGGTGTGCTAAGGAAAAAGCATTGGAGATGTTGAGGGGTAAACCTGCTGACGGATATAGACAGATGCCTAGATATATCCACATGCTAAAAACTGTATATTCAAATTCTTATATAACAATGAAAAAATCAGCTGAGAACGAGTTTATGTATCTGTTTATAACATTAAGGCCACTGATGAGAGAGTACCAATTCTGTAGACCAGTAGTGATTGTTGATGGTGCTCATCTAAGCGGTGCTTATAAGGGGACATTGTATCAGCAAGTACGCTTGACGGTGCAAATATGATGATTTTTTATTTCATTTTAGAGTTGAATTCAAATTAAATCATGTATCATTATTGCAACATACACCTTACGAATTCTATCATTTTTTTGTAAAATCTTAAATGAAGGTTGCATATTGTTGCTAGCATATGGTGTTGTTGACACGGAAAATGATGCATCATGGACTTGGTTCTTTGAGCTGGTCAGAAATGCGTTTGGAGTTAGATAGACAACATGGTTGTATCGGATCGAAATGAAAGCATCATTAAGAGTGTAAATATTGTTTTCCCAGAAGTTTATGCATGCATATGGCATGTTTGGAAAAATGTTTGCTCAAATTTGAGGAAGAGCAAAGATATGTTAAGTGACATGTACTACTCAATGACTAAGTGTTATAGAAAGAAGATTTTGATCTAATTATGGTGAGGGTGAACAAAATTGATCATAGAGTGAAAGCGATGTTGTAAAACATCCACTTGATTTCTTAGACAAAGTCCATTTGATCAAAACCCAATGAAGATTTCTTAGACTTGTAGTGTTCATCCACTTGATTCTTGGATATGTATAGTTAAGGCAGTTAGTTTTGTTTTTATTGTGTAAAACAAATTATAGTGTATCACAGATTCGCTTCGATAGAATAACATTAGACTTACCTATTTGCATGATATCTCAGGAGGTCTTTCTGAACCGAATTAGTGAATTCATCGATTATGTCTTGTGGAGGATTGTAATATACGGCATACCTGTCGAACGGGTATCTTTGTCGAGGATTATATGGCACCTTTTCCTTGCCCTTGTCAGATGATCCAAATTCATTCAACTATGGTGACTGGACAAACTTAGACAACATTTTGTTGCGTGGCCTCGATGTTTGAGTTGAACTATGCAGCACAATGTCTTTGCAAGGGAGTGCGGTTTGCAGTTGGCTATCTCTGAGTAAGAATGGATCATCGGCTTGTTCTTTATCCATCATAGGTGCAAGCGATGTTGGATCACGAAGCTGTCCCAGTAATGCTTCAACTGTTGCATTTATTCCTTCTTCTAATGTTGTGGATATGGTGGAGTCCTATAGTTTAAAATTAACAATTTGTATGTGAGAATATTATGAAAAAAAACATAGATTAAAATGAGAAATTCTGAGAATGGTTTACCAATGTATTATGTTTTGATTTGTCGCTCATGTTTTGAAACTCAAAAGTTGCAGACAAAGATTGAGGCACAGGTGCATCTTCAATCTCTTTTGCTTGATCCTCTGAGACATCAATCTAGTCAATAATGTAAAGTTAGAACTGTTTATAAAAATTAACATAATGATTGATATTAGAAATACTTAGACAACCAGGGATTCCTTGCCACTTGATGGAATTGGTTGTTTTGTTTCAACTTCCGCAGTTTTATGTATCACATTCTGTAAAAAAATGTTTAATTTATTGATACATACGAAGGCAATATAAATGTTACTGATATATTATGTTACCCATACTTAAAAAAAATATAAGTGTATCAATGAATATAACAAAAATGTTTAATTTATTGATACATATGAATGAAATATAAATATTACCGATATTTTATGTTACTTGTGTTGCAATATATTGTGCATTGATACATTTACCTCAGATGTTCTGGATAGTTGGTCTGTTGTTGGGGTTCATCAACTTTTTCAATTATGGGGAGATCTTTGAATGTTGGAAAAACCTAGAAAGGGATGAGGATTTTTTAGGAACAAATGGCAATAGACTGCTGATGTATCAAGATAATACTGTGGTGTATCAATATCCTTGATAAAACAAAATTTAGTTTGTTTGTTGACATTTGAATGTGTATTTTACTGATACGTCAATTTGAAAATGTCAGAATCATATTAGATTCTATGTATCAATAAGGTTGATACTATGTTTAAATCTACTGATACTTTATATGAATCTACTGATACACAAGTAACCCTTTGCACACTTTACTGATCTACTATTAATAGATTAGATTTAGGCAAGGTAATATATACCTTGGTTTCATCAGCCATATGAGCTTCATCTTCCATAACCTCCATGAAATTGGCAGGCACAGGACTTTGAGGAGGAGTGACTACATTGTCGGTATAATCATTAGGTCCTCTTTGACCAGAATCAGCATGTACAGATGGGCTGATACATCATCGATGTCCTTCAAATTCAAAAAAATACAAATAAATCCGCACAAAATATTACATAATGAGGTCAATAATTAACTTCAATAAATGTGTCTTTATTACCTCCTCAGAAATGTGAACATCCTTCCCAAGAGCTCTCATAGTATCACTGTGATTCGATTTTATTAGTGCCTCCAGAGCAATTATCTTACGATCAAGTGCGTTGAACTTACGATCAACCTTAAAATAAAATAAATAATTTTGTTGACTGTCAAATTTGTTTCTATAATAAAAAAAATAATTGACTACTGATACTAATATATTTCTTCAAAAAACTTTTGACTTTGTTCAATTCACTTGTGTCATCATGTTTAGCGGAGGATGTTGACTAGTCGGGAGGAACATACGCCGATGCATGTGCTTCATCCTCCCTAGGGACTTGTGCTTGACGTACAGGCTTTCTAGTCTTGGCAGTTTGCACGGGGACAAATTTTTTTCCGTGCACAGCCAGTCTCTTTTTAGGTGGTCGTGGGGATGTTGAATCAACAATATGCTTTGACCTCAGTGCTAAAATTCTCAAAACCAGACAAGACCTTTTTTCCCGAACGCTTCGCTTGAACACATGTTGTTGATGGCGTAGCCAATGTAAATGGTATAAAAATGGGAACATCTACCGAGTTTGGTAACTGAAGAGATGCTAATTCTTCGGCGGTTGGAACTATATTAGAACAAGAGACCTGAAAAAATAAGGGAAAATAATGACCCATATTTGTCCAATTTTTTGTCACTTTGTGCAAAAAAAATTTCGTATCAACAGTTGATGTGTATTACTATACAGTAATTCACAAAACTATGAAATCGTGAAATTTTTTTGATTTTAATATATAGATAAGTACCTCAATGAACATGGTAGACAAGAAAATATCAAATTTTGGTCTCTGTCCAACGACTTGCCAATTCAGTATTCTTGAGATGTGATTCCTATTTTTAACAACAACATCTTTAGCAACTTTCGAAGAGCACTCATACATCCAAATGTTAAGAGCGTGTGGCATGCCATAGAATCGATATAGCTGTTTTTCAGTCGTGAAGTTCTGCCCGAAGCTTTTAATTAGTCTTTCATATGCAGTACGCCCCCATGTATACCATACATAAGTGCCATCCTCGACCATGCGGAGGAGATTCTAGCAATTGGGAGTACAAAATGTGCGAATGAAGTATAAAATTGTTATTCTAAATGTAACATCATCATTGTCCAATTGACCCATCAAAAAGCGAGAAGTTAGACGGCCTTGATTGACACTTATATTGGGTCAGGGAAGTATCTCTATTATAACTTAGTGGGAGGGTTGTAACTTAGTGGGAGGGTTGTCGGTGTATCAAAAATCATCGACGTTGCTAGTGCACTTCAACCCAGTGATAATGAAAAACTCTCTCTGACTTAATATAAGTACATTTCCCTTGCCATGTCTGATGTGGATTGCCTCCTCATTTCATGCTAAATCCCCATCAATAGACGACATTTGATTATTTGTCCTTGAAAATTTGACACAGACATCCTCAAATAAGGACCAAAAATAGACTGTTGAAACAAAGCTAATGCACCTTCACCAATGGATTTGATTATATCTTCAACATAATTTCAATTGTTTGTTACTCTAAACCTTAGCGAATTCCTGGGCCAGAGGGTCATATTGGAATCGTGGTCGCACGCACGGGTCTCCGCCCGCTTAGCATACAAGGTATTCTAAGTCTTCCATGAACTCAATACCAACTCTACTTATCCTTATCTGGGTATGCCTTCGGCGACATAGTTTATACCCTGCATTGATACAATGCTTTTAAAAGTTATTAATTCAAATATCAACTGCTGGTAAATGCAGTAACTAGTGACAAACATAAATAGTTGATACAAAATAACTGCATAACTGATACAAACAATGAACAACACATGTCAAGAAGAGTGAGTAATCAACAGTGTATCAACCACAACTGCTTGTAATTTGTTGATATATGCCAAATAATTGCAATAAATGAAGATGTATCGGTGTTGGTAATAAACAATTTAAAGAAGACTGTTGATATAGGTTGTATATAATTGATACAACTTAATAACTAGTGACAAACAAAAAACTGATACAGGTAATACACATAAATTGTTGATACAAAAAATAATGAACAAGTGATACAAACAAGATGGACAAAACACAGGTCATAAAAAATGAGTAATCAATAGTGTATCAACAAATTTGCTTGCAACTTGTTGATGCATGCCAAGTAGTGCAGCATTTAATGAAAGGTGTATCAATTTTGATGATAAACAAGATAAGAAAAGGTTTATACAAGTAGTATATACTTGATACAACTGATACCATTGTACTTTTATTGCTGATACAAGAAGTATATTGTTGATGCAAAATTCACACACAATGAGATGTTGATGTTGATATATGTCAAGCAAAACTTTTATTGCAGCATGTATCAGTAATGGTAACTGTTGATAAAAATTGTATAATATTTATACAACAAAAATTGAGATTTTGCTATGTTCTTACAGAATTATGCGTGTTGATACAATAATTATACACCAAAGAAAAAACATTATTGATATATCAATGATACCAACAATGTGGTGTTGATACAATGTACACACGGAATGCATCAATGATACAGTGTTCACAAAAAATGGAGAAAATATTTTTTATTATTGATCACTGATACGATTCACAAAATTTGCTATGTTAATTATACAATAAATAATTGATACAAAAAATACATTAATGACAACATATATTTGTTTGATACATTATTGTAAAAAAGACAATAACCAACCGGCGCGGCGCAAAATGCCAACAAAATAGTGTTGATACAAGATTTGTATCAACAAAGTACGATAAAAATTGTAACCTTTGGCAATGGAGGTCGTCTTGCAATTTTAACAGGTTTCTTCGACTTTTTTTTACGATTTTCCCCCTTTTTTGTTGGGGCTTCATTTTTCTTTTGTTTCTTCGACTTGTTTGGAGATTCCTTGCTTGATTTTGGTGTGGGATCTTCCAACTCAACATCAGTGGACTCTAATGCTCGTTTGTTGGTAGTGTGAGTGGACGGAGCAACATCACTTTGATTAACTACATCGGTTTTGTCGTTTTCTTCATTATTTGTAGGTGCATGTGTTGTATGGGGTGATAAGTTGGGGTATTTTCCATAGCCATGGAGAATTTTAGACAAGGGAGAGAACTCTTTGGAAAGGAATTAGGTCGAGAATGGAAAAGGGGGGAAATTGGTTTGTTTAATTTTGTAAGGATTGAGTTTTAATTATAAGTTTAAAAGGAAGCAAAGCATTAAATACGGGGTGGTAATTACAACGTGGGGGTTGTATTAATGGAGGCGTGGGGGAAAAGGAAAAGATGAGATTTTTGTAATTAATTTAAACGATTGGGATTATAAGGAATTATGGTAACATAAGACGTGTATTTGTGTAATTTATAGTTTTTTTTCCTTCTTCATCTGACATAAAAACTTATAAGAGGTGACAAAATGAGTAATTTATATGGGTACCCATTCAAATTACCCTTCTTAAATGAGTTGGATATCCAACTCGTTTAAAATGAGTAAGAAAATGAGTCAATCTCATATTACCCATTAAAAGTGGACACTTACGTGGGTAAAATAGGTTCATTCGTAAAAAAAAGAAAAGTGGTGTTACTTTTTTTTTAGTGTAGGTGGTCGGGTAGGTTGGTAGAGTAATAAAATAAAATCACTCATTTTGAAGCCAAAAATTAAGATTTTAATTTTTATTAACAAAATAAATTAAATTTTCTTTTACATTTCATTTTGGTGCGTGTGTAAAAAAATTTAAGATTATTTTTTTAACATTTTTCTTGGCGTCAAGGTGGGGGATGGGGGCTAAAAGAATTACATTTTTTTGGGGATAGCGGGGGCACTTGGGGTGGGGGCGGGGGGATTACAAAATTAATTATTTTTGAAAAAAAAAACAAATTAGTTTTTTTTTTATTTAAAATTTTTTGAGTAGGGGTGGCAAGGGGAGGGGGGGTGCTTGGAATGTCTGGGTAGAGGATAGTAAAAATAAATTTCATTTTTTTAAAAGAAAAAACTAATTTGTTTTTTTTTGAGGAGGTGGAGATGGCGGGAGCGGGTGCACTGACGGGGTAATAATTTTTTTAAAAAAACAAATTTAAAATTTTTTAAAGAACAATTAATTGGGGGGGGGGGGGGGGGGGAGGATGAGGAGTGAGTAAAAAGATTTGATTTTAAAACTTTTAACATGATTTCTATTATAATATGGTATTCATTTATCCATATTATCCACTAGATAACTCGTTTTTACCTATTTAAAATATGAGTCGAGTCAAGTATTTTATCCATCTTTGTTTAACTCATTTTCTATCGACTCATATTCGAGTTGACCCGCTGATTTGCCATCATATATTACCCCCTCCCCGCCCACCTGCTCATCCACCCAAAGAAAATAATCCACCAATCTAGTTATGTAGTGAATTATTGGTGTTCGTTGTAACTTATTTCATCACTAAATACTCCTTAGACATTTGTGATTATACATTTCTTATTGCACGTTAAAGTTCATTAATAACTTCATTAAATTCCAAGGGAGTTTAATCTAGACTTAGTTGACACCCCTACATGCATTAGTCCACCTATAAATATGATACAAAACTCATAACAACACAATATAACCATTACAATAAATCTTGTAATAAAGCAAAATGGCAAAATTTTACAATCTTTCCATCTTTGCAACTTTGTTTCTCTTCACATTCACAACTTCATTTGAAATTGCACTCTCCTTCTATCCTAATTCAACCCCAAAACATAAGATCCCAACATCACCTAAGAATGCCATAGAATATCAGAGCACCCTGAGGTAGAAATAATATATCCTCTTTCCAAACGTAAAGTTTCTGCTATACCTTCACCAATAACTATTCATCAGTCTCAATCAAGTTTGAGTCGGTTGGCTCCTAAAAGTTCAACTAAACAAAATCTTTCTCCAAAACCAATTGAAAAACACACATCTAACTCAAACTTGGCTCCTCATTCTCATGTGTTTTCTTCAAAGAAAATTCCTCATTCAACTACTAAGGTGACAAAAAAATCTCCTCCTATATCTAAACTTACTGATAAGCCTACACCAAGAAAATATCTTCCAACACATTTGGCTCCTAAAATCCCAATAAGAAAACAAAAAATTTCTCCAAAACCATCACCAAAGCCAATTGGAAACTATGTGTATAAACTTCTCCAAGTTAGACCTAATGTTGGATCTCATATTTCTCCAAAAATAACTACAACCACTTATAAACAAAAGGTGAATCCCAAAGTTGCACCCAAATCAATAAGAAAGTTTTCTCCTAACACATATTTGGCTCCTAAATCTAGACTTACAAAACCAAATATTATTCTCAATCCAAAAGGAAAGACTATCACTAAGACACATTTGGCTCCAAAGGAAGCACCAAAGTTTACTCATAAACGTACAAGTAAACATGACACTTATTAGAAGACGGTTTCTATATGTTAATCATGATTATTACATATTGCAAGACAACTTATTTTTATGAATATGGAGCATGTATTTTGTTTATTCCTTGTATGTTGCAATGAATTTGAATTAATTTACTTTCACTATATTATAGAAAAGGCTTGTTTCAACATGCATGTATCCTGTCATTTAATTCAAATATAAGGGTGTTTTGTCTTTTTTGTGTCTCATTGTAGCTACTGTCTTTTTAGAGGTCTTCAATGTACATCTCATTGTTTATGTGTCTGGCTTCGTCTTCCAATTCTTCATTTCACCATTCTCTCCTCCACCCAAAATCCTTTCATTTCTGCATCATTCATTCTAGGTAAGGTTCCTTCAAATTGTTTGTTCAACTTTTTCGTATTATCTTTGTTTTCCCGAAAATTGAAGGTTTCAAAAAGGTTTTCCAATTTTATCTTCTGTTAATCAAGTTTGAACTGGGTATGTTAATATTTTCTTCCTTTTTCATTTGGGTTTGTTGTTGATGTTCAATTTTTCTTATGCTTTGGAAGTCGCAATAATTTGAATCATTGTAATTTTGTGTTTTTCAGTCCCGTTTTCAATTTTTAGGATGATGTCTCCTTGGTTATCCCTATTTCAGATTTTCCTTTAGTTTTCTCACATGCATGATTAATTTGTTTTGCTTTCATCATAATTCTTTTCTCTATTCATATATAGGTTTTGTTAAAGATTTGATTTCAACAAAAGATTTGAATTTTCATCTATCTTTGCTCAATTGTTGTTTCTTGAAATCGACACCTATTTGACAAAACAATGTTAAAATTTTTAGGTGTAAAATTTTGTTGAGGAATGACAAAAGTCCCGTGGATAATGAGATGGGTGGACTCTTTATAAGGCTTGGGCAATCCTCCTTCCTTTGAGCTAGCTTTTGGGGTGTGATTTAGGCCCAAGACCTAATTTTATATGGTATCAGAGCAGGACCCATCTCACCCAATGTTGGGCCCCCGAATTACCCACGCACTAGATGCTACTAGGCGTGAGGTGGGGTGTTGAGGAATGACAAAAGTCCCACATTGGTGGATAATGAGATGGGTGGACTCTTTATAAGGCTTGGACAATCCTCCTTCTTTTGAGCTATGAGATGGGTGGACTCTTTATAAGGTTTGGGCAATCCTCCTTCCTTTGAGCCCCTTTTGGGGTGTGAGTTAGGCCCAAGACCTAATTTTATAAATTTATAATTCCATCACCTTGTATATTCAGTACAAGAAAAGAAAAAAGAAGAGATTCAATACTTAGAGAGAAAATCCACAAGTTCATGTAAATATCTTGTTTGCTTGAATCATTTTTGAGATAATGAGAAGCTAAGAATAATTTCAAGTCGTACTCATATATTCCACATTGATTGGTTACCATAACTTCTATGAGGCTGCTGGAGATCTTGGTAATTTGCAGTCTCCACTATGAAGCAAATTTTTGCACGCTGCAAGCATAGAAATTTTTTGGGAGTATTTAGTGATACTTAGGCCACTAATCAAGAAAATAACTTACATTTCTTTTCTTTTGAATAATTGTTGCTAGGTTAAGCCATTCAATAACAGTTGAGTTTGTAGCTTATTAATGTACAAAACTAAAAGAAGTGAACCAATAAGCCACTTATCTTTAAAGTTTAAAACAAAATTCTTCTTCAGAATTTCAAAGGGTGATGTAGCTCTTATCTTTTTAAATATAGTAGTACAAGATTTTTTTAATGTGATAATGGAGGAAAATGTAAGTATATATACTTAATAGGTGAAAGAATTCCAATCCAGAATGGAAGATATTAACATGTGGCTACCTCATGCATGTAGATGACTAATCCCTTTCTACCTAAATGTAAGCTCATAATTCATGGAAGCCAAAATGTCAAACTTTTGAAGCTAAACCAGATTTCAAACTTAAGCATTCTTCAATGGAATTTTTGAAAAGCTCAGTTGTACAACCAATTCATTAACATTTGTACATTAATATTTCAATTTATATAAAATAGGTAAGACGGTTCAACCACCTAAGCTTTGCTAGCTTCATTCAATGACACACTGATTGACCTGATCGCTACACATTGGTCATGTTTGAAGCTGGCATATGTCCATTCATCTTTTTTCTGTTCTGTCAATATGGTCAATAAGTATTAGGAATCTGAAAAATAATATGCAAGTTATAACTCTTTCACCATAAATTTAAAGGAAACAAGATTTTTGTGTTCACTCTGAAACCATCGACCATAAAAGATACATGCTTACCTTTCCAGCTCTATAAATTCTCCTTACTAATCCTAATCTATCAATGTTGTAAAAGAAAATATGGAATGACTATTGAGGTCTTTTTAATTATATATTCAGCTAAAACTGAAAACAACATATTGTTTATCATTGTATATAAATCTTAACATGCTTATTTATTTGTAAAGGGTATTTGGTCCCTGAATTTAGTGGATCAATTGTGACAGAAGAGATGAAGAAGAAGAGGAAAAGACCTAGGAATTATGGACCAGAAGGTAAAGTTGTTGTTGCGGGCGGGGGATAAAAAAATTATTTTTTAAAAAAATAAATTAATTTTTTTTATTTACATTTTTTTGAGTAGAGGTGGGGTGGGGTGGGGTGGGAGTGCTAGTGTCTAGGTAGGGGATAGTAAAAATAAATTTAATTTTTTTAAAAGAAAAAACTATTTTTTTTTAGGAGGTGGAGATGGCGGGAGGGGGTGGGTTGTCAAGGGTAATAATTTTCTTTAAGAAAATAAAATTAAACAATTGAAAAAAATAAATGGAGGTGGGGATGAGGGTTGGGATGAGGAGTGGGTAAAAAGATTTGATTTTTTAAATCTTTTAATACGATTTTTATTATAATATGAGTATTCATATTTACCCATATTATCCATTAGATAACTCGTTTTTACCTATTAAAAATATGAGTCGAGTCAAGTATTTTATCATTTTTATCTAACTCATTTTCAATTGGCTCATATTCGACTTGTCCTACTGATTTGTCATCCGATATTACCCCCTCCCCGCCCACCCACGCAAAGAAAATAATACACCAATAGAGTTATCTAACGAATTATTGGTGTTCATCGTAACTTATTTCATCACTAAATACTCTTTAAATATTTATGATTGTACATTTCTTATTGAACGTTAAAGTTAATTAATAACTTCATTAAATTCCAAGGGAGTTTAATCTAGACTTAATTGACACCCCTACACGCATTAGTCCACCTATAAATATGACATAAAACTCATAACGACACAATATAACCATTACAATAAACTTTTCAGTAAAGCAAAATGGCAAAATTTTACAATCTTTCCATCTTTGCGACTTTGTTTCTCTTCACATTTGCAACTTCATTTGAAATTGCACTCTCCTTTTATCCTAATTCAACCCCAAAACATAAGATCCCAACATCACCTAAGAATGCCATAGAATATCCAGAGTACCCTGAGGTAGAAATAGTATATCCTCTTCCCAAACCTTCACCAATAACTACGCGTCAGTCTCAATCAAGTTTGGGTCGATTGGCTCCTAAAAGTTCAATTAAACAAAATCTTTCTCCAAAACCAATTGAAAAACATACATCTAACTCAAACTTGGCTCCTCATTCTCATGTGTTTTCTTCAAAGCCAATTCCTCATGCAACTACTAAGGTGACAAAAAAATCTCCTTCTATATCTAAACTTGCTCCTAAGCCTACACCAAGAAAATATCTTCCAATACATTTGGCTCCTAAAATCCCAATAAGAAAACAAAAACTTTCTCCAAAACCATCACCAAAGCCAATTGGCAACTATGTGTATAAACTTCTCCAAGTGAGACCTAAAGTTGGATCTCATGTTTCTCCAAAAATAGCTACAACCACTTACAAACAAAAGGTGAATCCCAAAGTTGCACCCAAATCAATAAGAAAGTTTTCTCCTAACACACATTTGGCTCCCAAATCTAGAGTTACAAAGCCAAATATTCTTCTCAATCCAAAAGGAAAGATTATCACTAAGACACATTTGGCTCCAAAGGAAGCACCAAAGTTGACTCATAAACGTACAATTAAACATGACACTTATTAGAAGATGGTTTCTATATGTTAATCATGATCTATTAGATATTGCAAGATAATATGAATTTTGGAGCATATATTTAGTTTATTCCTTGTATGATGCAATGAATTTGGCTTAATAAGATAAATAAAGTTCCAATTTGACGTGTGTTCTATATCATTTTTAACTCTATGACCTCTGCTTATTTTTTTGATCAGTTGTAATTGGTTAGTTAGCTTGTTTTGTAATGGTGTACATGGACCGGGTTAGTTCAAATTTTTTAAATATCAAACCAAATTATTTGCATCGGATTTTTAAATCTATAAACCAAACCAAACCAACTAATTAAATTTGGTGTTTTCAACCTTAGACGTTTTTGGATTTTTTCAAGTTTCTTCGGTTCTCAAATTTTCTGATAAAGTATTCGTACAAACATATAATCAATTTGTGTTTCAAATATTTCTTTAATCCTATCAAAATACAACTATCTAAGACATTTCTTAAGAAAATAACACAAAATATGGTATGAGTAATAATACTAAAATATTCAACAAAAAATAATAATGAATTGCATAAAACAAATGTTTGTAAATAAATAAGTCAAAATGAAAGTGATCATAATTTTAAAGTACTAAATCATGCTAAAATAAGTCTAGTATAAGTATTGGTTACATGACAAAACATTAAAGAAAATTAAAATTACGTTATGTATTTTAATTGTCTAAACACATGTAAAACTAAAGAACAAATATTCAACATTATTGTCATTCTTGATTAATTTTTTCTTTACTAGCATTAGTATTGTTATAATTTCTTATTTGAGCTTTATTAGAGTTAATAACCTTTATTGGATCATCCAAAATTCTAAGTCAAACTTGAAATAATATGTTAAAAGATAAAAATTATGAAAAATTATAAGAAATATTTATAAATTATATCAAAGTATAAGATTGGTTTGGTCACGAATTGGTTTTTTAAATTTATAATCCAACCGATTCAAGTATAATCGAATTTTTTTCCAATGCCAATTAATCAAGACAAACTAAATCATTAGTCGAATTTGTTTCTTCTTAATTGTTCACCCCTACTTATATTATTATCTATTACTGCTATATAAAATTATGAGTTTAAGCAACATGCACTGCTAACATTATGAGTACATTAAAAAGTGGTAACAAGAAAGACAATTGTGTCTCATATTTTCTCTTGGTCGATCTTGGTAAGTTGATTCTTTGACTAATGAACTCGATTATTAATTTATAGCCCACGATGAGGATTATTAATCTAACAAAACATTTTTTAAAAAGTGCACATTGTAAAATTTCCGAACATTAGTATTGAGAAGAAACTATAAAAACTCTATAATAAAGGGTTTTAGTTTTTGAAAAAAAATCTTATATATTATTTTTTGTTATCTATTATTATCTCGTAAGTGTCAATAAAATTGTCCAAACAGGCAGCTGGTCGACATGTTTAATTGAGCAATATGTTTAGTTAGTTTTATCTTATTTTTAAATTTTTGATATATCTAAAAATTGCATTAAAAAATTTCATGGGCAATTTGGTAATTTGTCATGGTCTCTTTGAAGCAAGTCTAGGTGTATACTTGAACAATTGAGTGTGTATCTGTATTTTTCAGTAATTCTTTTGTCTTATCTTTTCGATTTTTTTAATATATTAAAAAATTATAAGAAAAAATTTAAAATATTTAAAAGGCATGTAAAAAAATTTGGTAAGTCTTAAAATTTTATTGGTGCCACAGGGAGAGATAAAGTAACATATTTTTAGAAACAATGTAAAAAATATGATAAATCTTAATAATTAAATCTAAAAGAGATGTAAAAAAAATTGGTTGTGTCTTAAAGTCGCATAAAATTGAAATGTAATATGTATTTGGAAACAAAAAAAAAATACTATAAATTTTAATAATTAACATCTTAAAATATTTAAAAGAGATATAAAAAGTTTGATTGGCGTTCGAAATTCTATTAGTGTGCATAAATTATTGAGATTTTTATGGGTATGTTGTTGTTGTGCATAAATTGAGGTAGATGACGTGACATATATTATTTAAAATAACATAAAAAATTTTGTAAATCACAATAATTAATAATTTTAAATATTTTAGAAAAAATACAAAGTTTGGTTGATTCTCGAAATCCTATTAGGACCACATAAATTGAGACAGAGTAATATGTATTATTTGAAAACTACTTTAAAAATGTTATAAATCAAACAAATAGCAACTTAAAAAATCAAAAATTGTATTAAAATTATTGACTTTTAAGTTTTATCTTAATAACATAAATTGAGAAAGAAAAATAATATATATTAGCCTCGTGCAATGCACGGTCTTCGCCACTAGTTCTAAGCCGAATAAAAAATAAAATTCTAAAATACAACAACAACAACAACATACCCAGTTGAATTCCACAAGTGGGGTCTGGGGAGGGTAGAAACGTACGCAGACCTTCCCACTACCTCGTAAGAAGTAGAGAGGATAGAAATAAAATTCTAAAATACAAAATTAAAAAAAAAAAGATTTCAGAAGAAAAATGTAAATTCCAAAAATGGAGGCATGTATTTGTCACATGTTTTCCAAAGTACAAAAAAGTTAATAATAATAATATATATACAATAATAATCTTATATGTATATGCTGGAATTAGGTTTAGCGATAGACAAATTAACATTTCTGGAGAACATTGAAAGGTATATCAATGGCGTTTTCACTATCAAGAAAGCTCTTACGCACGATGCTGACGAACCCTAGCTCACTAAAAGCTTCGCAGCTGTCTTCAGTGTCTTTTTGCTCTTCAGCAACAGACCACACTGAGTTGGGGCCCGCTTCGGACTCCGAACCAGAATCAACTGGGTTTTCATCACCTTCAGCTTCCGAGTTGAAGCAAGAACGCAAACTCATTCACCGTCCCCTCGAGAATGGCTTGGACGCTGGTGTTTACAAGGTGAGTTCTGATTAATAGAGATAGATATGCAGACCTTGTGTATCCATGTGTTGAAATTAACAGATTCAGACATTGATTTTGTATGTTATTTATTCATTTGAACGCCATCCTAACTGTTTGCATTTATGAAATAGTGTGTTTTTGTTTGTTCTTGATTAAAAAAAAATGAAATAGTGTATTTTTGTTTGTTGATGATGAGAATACGGGGTTAGTGCAAATACATATTGGCGTTTATATGCATGTTTAGTGCTGAAAGTTTGCTTGACATTTGTTTGAATGTTGGTAACATGGTAAATTATAACAAATGGAGGCAAGTTTACACTCCTTGTGCATCTGTTTGTTGTAAGTAGTGCATGAAGAGATTGCTTTCAATACCATGTGTTGTTCAGACAGGATTCTATCCATTTACATGAATGAACTTCTGTCTCCATGGACTAGAAGGGATAGCTTAGTCAAAAGGACCCTCCACCTTCAATGATGAGATTGGGGCATTGACTCTGACATACCAAAGAGTGTATTTGGCCATTGGATAGGTAATTTTTTTTTGGGTTGGGGGGGGGGGGGGGGGGGGGGAGAGCATTTACCAATATGTGGCATTATGTGTAATGATATATGAATGAACCAATAGTTGGTATGCATGAATATAATGAGGTTTAAGTGTGTGTAATTGTTCTGTGTCCGCTCGGGAATTGATTAGGAGTAGGTATTTACTAGGTGAATTATGATAATTGAAGCTAAATTGTGAACCTTGTGCATCTATTATTTGGAATTTGGAGAAAGCATATGATAGATTACAAAAGAATGGTACTTTGTGTGGGCATTGGAGAACAGAAAAATTCATATTGAATTTGTAAGTGTCATAAAGGACATGTATGAAGGAGTCATTACTGGCCTTAGAACAGTAGTAGGAGATATGAAGGTGCTTTCCATTATTGTGGACTTACACCAGGGATTAACATTGAGTCGTACTTGTATACCCTGGTTATGGATTAGCAAACGACAGAATACAAGTTGATTTCGCATAATGTATGTTATTTGATGACCAAATTTTTGTGATTAATGAAATCAACGAGGGAGTTAACCAAAAGTTTAAACTAGACAAAGTAAGGCGTAAGGGTACGTAGAAGTAAGGCTGGATATATTCACGACAAGTTAAGTCAGGAGAAGAAGTTAAGAATAGTGAAGTTGAGGTGAGACAAGGCAAGATTTTGGTGTCTCAATGCAAAAATATCAGATATCTAGACTTGTTATGGATGGAAATGGAATGATCAATGAAGATAAATATAACACATAGAATCAAAATTGGATGATTGAAATGGAGAAGTATTGCTAGAGTGTTGTGATAAATGATGCTCACCAAAGTAACCGGTAAGTTCTATAGATCAGTTATGAGACCAACAATGCTATATGGGTGTGACTGTTGGGCCCTTAAAATTGCCCATGTCTACAATATGAGGCTCGCGAAAATGCAAATATTAAGATGTAATTATGGTCAATCAAGATTAGACAAGATTAAAAATGATTACATTTGACAGGAGGCGTAAGTAGCGCATATTAAGGATCAAATAAGAAAAGGTCGATTGAGATGGTTTGGTCATCTCCTGCGTTGACCTCCAGATGCAGCAGTTCATAAGCGTGAAACCATGGTGAGTTAATGTGCTTAAAGGCTGAGGCAGAATTAAAATCACATGGAAGGAGTAACCTCGTAGTATTGCAATTTCTTAGTACCATGTAAACTTAGCAAAAGATATGCACAATGAAAAATAAGGATCATATAGGTGATATGCCCCAAGGCCTTGGTCTAGTGGTAAAACGTAATACATGATCTGTGGGTGAGGCCCATTTCAGGTATTCGAATTTTGCCGCAGACCAATGGCTAGCATTTAAGTGGAGTGGTAGAGGGATGAGTCCATTATCTATCGAGTTTTGAACTATGCGCCACTGGTCCTCACGATATCTCAATTATTAAAGAAATTAAAAAAGATCTATATAGGTATTATATTTTTAGTCATGTTAGTACTCTTACTTTAGGTCCCATGCTTTTTATGAGTCTATTAGCTCTTTCAGAGATGTTTTAGTACTCTTTGTTGACTTTTTGGTTCTTTAACTTTTATTCTGCATGATATTGGTCTAATATGAATTAAATGGAGAATCATGTTTGTGAGGATTCATATAGCTAATCTGAACGTATTTGAGGTTGAGGTCTAGTGATAGTTGCTGTTGGCATTTAATAGATTTAGACACTGTTTTGCATGTTACAGTTCACACAGATATGATCCTGACAGTTCATAGTAGTTTGTCTCTATGTATTTTATAACATGTACAATAGAGTTCATGCATACATATAATGGTGTTTATATGCTTGTAAATCTTTGATGATTGAGTGATGATTTTTTTTTCTTTTGGCATTTTAGCGGAATTATATAATATTGAAACAAAATGGATCTGAATAGAGTGGAATGGATTAAGATTCATCTAGCGTACCCCTAACTTAAATTGGGATCGGGGAATGGTTGATTGATTGAGTTGTGTTTGAATTAGCAGTCTGAAAATTATGGTCTTTCCAGTATTAAAAGAGAAATTGGTATAGCTGCAATACCTACTTCCTATCCCACTAAACGAAGTAAGATGAGACGACGCAACATTCATAATCATAAGTATATTAACTCTGCAAATATAAGTTGGTTTGATGTTTTTCTGTGGAATCGGACAGGCAATCATGGTTGGTCAAGTTGGCCAGACACCAATACAAAAGAGGTTGAAAAATGGGAGTGCAGTGACTCTGTTATCCCTTGGAACAGGTGGAATTCGGAACAACAGGAGGCCGTTTGATAATGAAGAGCCAAGAGAATATGCCAGTAGATGTGCAGTTCAGTGGCACAGGGTCTCAGTCTATCCACAGAGGTTGGGGGAAATGGCCATGACGAGTATTGTTCCAGGGTATGCTTTTGGTTTCCTCCATCTCTTTACCGATTTAAGTTGTATTGGGGCGCTTATGCCATTCACTTATGTCTGTGATTTCCTGTGTTAGCTAATGTTTATCATTGTTTGCTTAAAATTCAACGTGATGAGGGTTGTGTTTATCTAGCCACTTTTAATTTTATTTGTTGTGAAGTCAATATGATAGCTTGCTTTATAGGTTAAGCCTTGAATGAGTGGCAGTGATAGAATTGGCTTATTCGATGCTTTCCATTTTTCCCTAAATCTTAAGAATCCCAAAAGAAATTTTCAGTGCATTCCCTAAAGAATAGGTCAGTGGCATATCTTGGGAATAAACCCGCCACAGAAGTAATATGTACGGTAATAAAAACGATAAAAGTGGAATACAATAATCAGTTAATCAACAACAACAAAAAAAGCAATAATGACACCAAGATTTTTACATGGAAAGCCTTCTGAATAAGGGAATAACCATGGGCCGAGAAGAGCAACTGATATCACTATAATAAGGAATTTTACATTTGTAGGTCTGAGTAGATACTCTAAAGATCATGACTACACACTCAAAATAAATATCTGTCTTTTGATTTTCCCACCTCACTACAATATTGCCTTTTCCTTATAGATTATTTGCCTCTATAATGCCTCACTCTTCTTTTCTCTCCTTTGTTTTTGGTGTATTTGAGGATTAAGAAAGAACCTCCTTTTTATAGATGAAAAGTGCAATGGGGATGAAGCCCACAATCTCCCTCTCTAGACCCATTCACCTAAAGGACATAACTCTAAACTTCTAAAACTTGAGTGCATGTTGACAAGTTCTTCTCTAGCTCGAACTTGTCTCTTGATATCACCTTGGTCAGCATATCTGAAGGATTCTCACTTTTATGGATCTTCGTGACCTGCATAGATTTGTCCTCTATCTTTTCTCGAATCAAGTGATATCTCACGTCTATATGCTTTGTCCTGGCATGATACATGGGGTTCTTGCTCAATTGTATTGCACTTTGGATGTCTCAATAGACGACATACTCCTTCTGATGCAATCCAAGTTCTTGAAGAAATCGTTTCAGCCATACAATCTATGTGCTAGCTTCGGTAGCTGCATTATATTTTGCTTCAGTTATAGAGAGTGCGACACAGTCCTACAACTTCGACTGCCATGATGTAGCTTTCCCCTGAAAATGTAAATATATATCCTGTGGTGGATTTTTGTTATTAAAGTCACCTGCCGTATCAAAATCTGTATAGCCCTTCAAGATTGGATCAGATCCTTCAAAACACAAGCAGTCTCCTGTGGTACCCCTCAGGTATCTAAGTATCCACTTAATTGCTTCCCAGTGTTCTTTCTGGGATTTTCAAGTGACCTGCTAACATCAACTGTATGAGCAACATCAAGTCTGATAGTAACCTGGTTGATTGCAATTGTAGCAATTTCTGGCTTTTGATTTTGATTGGACCTTGGACTTTCCACGAGCTCCCGATCTACCATAGTTACTCGAACTTCTTTAGCGACTTCTTCCTCTACTTTCTGTGATGAGAGCCTGTCCATAATTTTCAGGCTTTTTCTCATCTTCTCTTTGAGTAGAAGAGCGCCGATGTGATGTCCTTCAGCTCAATGGAGTCTTTACCATGTAAGATGGTTGTTGCTAAATTGCTGTAGGAAGATGATGAGTGCAGGAGCACAGGGGCTTTATCTTCCTCCTCCATCTTTACTCCAAGGTCTGTCAGTTGCATGATTAGTCCATTAAACATGTTTAAATGTGACTAAGTTCGTAGCTTTACCCATATGTAAGGAGTACAACTACTTGTTTAGGTACAATTTATTTTTCAGCGTACCTTTACCCATATATAAGGAGTACAACTACTTCTTTAGGTGCAATTTATTTTTCAGCGTTTTGGACATGTGTATTTTTTTCTAACCTTGTCCCAATGTCACATGCACTTTCTTCATCAATAATGTTTTTAACCACATCATTTGTTAAGTGCAACTTGATTGCACTAGCAGCCTTTTCATCCATTTATTTCCAATCCTCAAGTTTCATACATTCAAGCTCTTTGGATCTGCCACACAACGCTTTGTGCAATTTTTGTTGGATGAGCAAATCCCTTATCCTTCTCTGCCATGTTGAGAAACCACTATCATCGTTAAATTTTGCTAGCTCATACTCCACTCCAGATATTGTTTTCACCGAGTGTAGTAACACCCAAACAATTATTTCTATAAATGAGCAAAACCTGTGCTCTGATACCAATTGTTGGAAATAAAGCTGCCACATTGAAGTAATAAAAGCAATAAAAGTGGAACAGAATAATGAGTTAATCAACCAAAAAAGAGCAATAATGACACCAAGATTTTTACATGGAAACCATTTTGCATAAGAAAAAAAATCACGGGTGGAGAGGAACAACTGATATCATTGTAGTAAGGAATTTTACATTCGTAGGTTTGAGCAAATACTCTAAAGATTATTCCGCACTTAAAAGAAATCTCTCATTTGATTTTCCTACTTCACTAAGATATTGCTATCACACTATTTTTCCTCACAGATTATTTCCCTCTGTGATGCCTCACTATTTTTTTTTTTGTCTCTTCTTTGTTTTTGGTGTATTTGAGAATGAAGAACGACCCTTCCTTTTATAGATGAAAATGCAGTAGCCTGCCCTTCAAATATGCAACAGAAGAAAAACAATTTTTCTTCACAGCTTACCAACTTCTGATTTCAAGAAGAAAAGGAATTAGCAAGTAAACTGGTACATGGATATTCGATTTTCCTCTAGATCTTGCCAACCTTTGACATTAAAGAAATGAGAAATACGCCAAGTTTGTCACATGGGGATGGACCCCACAGCCCACAGTATACAACATAATCTTTTTAAGAAGTATATAACCCATTGCTAAATTTTCAGCTAAATTTAATGGCCATTTCCTTCCAGGAAGGAAGAAGCGATTGAATTTGGGTGTCTAGTGAAAACTTCTTGTGCATTTTTAACTGAATGCTTACTTTCTGTTGAACTGTATTTTCAGACTTCTGCTTTCCATCTCCTTTCAAAATGATCTCACCTTCTGTTAACTGTTTGATGGACTGCACATTGTAGTTCAATCTTGTATGTGGAGGGTAACCTTGAAACAAAAATCTTCACTGATCCTATCACTGGTCTCGTACGGCGAATACGAGAGATTGCTATACGGAGAAATGGTAATTTACTACTTCTTTAGTGTAGTTTAGTTGCTTTTTCACTTTTGTGCATGTGTGTAGTTTTAAATCTGTTTCTGCATCATGCTTATTTTCTATTTCTTCACTGCAGTTAATTCTCTTGCATTTTCCTGCATGTATTTTTAAACTAAGTTGCGCAGACTTTTCACTTTCGATGCTGCACCCATGTTGGATTCTCTAAAAATACACTACTTTTGGAGAATTCAGCACATCTGTTGACATTCTGAAGAATATAAATTCTGTTTATTATTTCAGCCCTATACATAGCTATTATTTTGTTTTCTCTAGTGTGCAATCGTTTTGCCATCAGAAATGAGTCTTATGGTTTCTTTGTCTGTATACGTGTTTAGCCTTGTCTAGCAATTGCATATTCTCTTTGGACGTACTAGGTTGGAAATATATATACTAGATTGTATTCATCTATTATCTAGGCCACCATGCTTGTGTGGCGCTCTGAGCAACTGCTGCTTTTGAAGGCTGGGTCGGTTGCTGGAGTAACCTTTCAAACTCAGCAAATTGCATTAGTAGTTGATCTCCTTTTTCCATCTTCTATCATAGCGACCCTTTTAGTTGAACTCTGAAGAGATGTCCTATGGAACTCAAGTTTATGAGCTTAAGGTGAAAAGTATCTAGGTGCTATAGTTGAATATCAAGCCCTTTTTGAGGAGCTTCAGAGGAAACCGTAGATGCATCTTGCACTGGATTCTGAAAAACCTAGAATTCATTGATATGTTAATAAGAAATCAGTTGTGTCTTGATAAACAAGGAATTGTTTCTGAAATCTCATCGTGTCGCCAATGGAGGCACCATCTCAATGACCGGAGCATGTGTGCTATCATTTTCACTGCAGAGTTTTTCGTTCTAAAGCTTGAATACTTGTAATCTTGCCACCCATTAATGCCTGTAGTGATGGCAAATTTGTATAGAACTTTTTTATTGTCCATCAAGAACACTTATGAATCCTAATTCCCTGGGCATCGCAGGTCGTCTGGTTTTCCTTGGGAAAGGAGGGAGTGAAGGCCAGCAGCAATCACAAACAGAAACCAAGGTTGGTTATTACTAAATAGTGGGAGGGCTTGCAATGACAGCAACTGAATCTTTTTTGTAGAAGTATTTTTCTCTAGTTGTCTTTATCATTTTCCTCATATCTGACCTAGGAGGAGCAGCCAACTTTGATCCAGTCCCCACTATATAAATTGGATCAACAATCTAATAGTTGTTAAATTTTGTTCTTATAATTTATCCCCTTCCTACTGGTTAAGTTATTCATATAAGCGATATAACAATATGAAAGAATTCACTCTCAGAAACATGATCAAATGTAACAAGTGCAATATTATATATTGGAGTAACGACTTAAAAAAACCTCAAACTTGATAGCGAAATTTACTTTAGCACCTAAACTATACGGGTGTTTAACTACTCTCCTTAACAACTCACAAGTGAATTTAGTTTCACCTAAGAACCTGATGTGGCAAATAAGAAAAATAAAGGCGCGTATTTATATTTTTCTTTTAAAAAAATAATAATATTTATATATATTATATAAAAAATTAAAATCCACCCGACCCCAACCTCACTTCTTTCTCCATTTTCTTTGAAGCCCTTCACCCCTTCTTTTTTTCTTCAAAACACCCCCCTCACCTGACACCCCATTTTCCCCCGACTTCTCCTTCTTCGCCCCCCACCCACCATCCACAACACATCTAGCATCACCCAACCCCAAAATTGAAGTTAATTTTCTTCAACATGATTATTTTTTTTGTTCCCTTCTTTCTTCTTCTATGGTTACACCACTCTACCCTCCATTAATGTATTCTTTCTCTTTGATTATCATAAATCTTCACTAGTAATCTTTCTATCATCAATTTCTTTTAAAAAAAATTCTCTGGTGCATTTTCATGAACAATTCCCTTGCCAACATTTTAACCTCAAATCTTTTTATCTTCGTGAAAAATGGCACTAATTAATATCAATAAAGTAAAGTTCTGATTTTACTCAATTTCCATCAATAATTTTACCCTATTTAGTTTATATAAAGAAAATCCGAAGAAGATTAATAAACAATAAAAAAAAAATATCAGCTCCCAGGTTCCATCAGAGAACAAATATGTTTTCACCTCAGATTCCAATGGAGAACAAACACATGTGAAAAGGTTGGTGTTGATGTGGCACTGAAGAAGATTAATAAAGAAAATAAAAAATAAATTTAAATATATTTTTTATGTGACACTGACATGGCGCTGATTTGGCGCTAACGAGCCGCATGTGCAGTGCACTCTCCATTGTGAGATTGGTCTTGTACTGTTAGGGTGGAACCAAATTCACTTGTGAGTTGTTAAGGGGGATATTTAAACTCCCGTATAGTTTAGGTGTGAAAGTAAGTTTCGCTGTCAAATTTGGAGTTTTTTTTTATGTCTTTTCTTTATATATTGTTGTTCTTGTAAATTTCCACCAGTATAGGTATATTTAGTCTAGAATCAAACTCTCCCCAGTTTCATCCGTTTAGAAAATAATGTCTCTTTTCTCTTTTGGCAGGTTTTTAATTTTAATTGTCCACGTCACATGTTTAATACTACAAGATTGAATGACGTTTTGGTACTTTCTATATATTTTTAGTTTAAGATCACATGATTCAAAAGTCTATGTTACTTTCTTAAATTCCCCATCAAATCAAAACTCGACAAACAAATTGAAATAGAGAAAGTAACACTTATATAAGCTTACAAAAGTGACTTAAATCTCTTCTTGAGCACTACACCATTCTCCTTAGGTGCTCGTCTGGTACGAGAATAACGAATAACTAATTTCAGGATTAAAGAATAAGGAATAACTAATTTTGAGATTAATGATCTCTTTCGACAATTCAACTATCTTTGTGTCTGTTATAAAATAAAATATGCATAGGTTACACCAAAACCATATTTATAAGAGTATTTTATGATCTAGTATCATATATGTGACTATAGAGATCTAAAACATCAAGGATAGAAATAGTATCATTGAAATACAACTGGTTACACCAAAAACATAAGATCAAATACAATTCAATTTGATTTTTTCAATACTATTAGTTATCCCTCATAGCATTTAAGGGTTCTCTCCTTGAAAAATGGTCTACCAGATCCAAACCGAGGAGAGCTTCTGTGACTCTTCCGGGCATAGTCCATGAGATGTTCGTGAGACTCAGTGTCATTCTCCGAGCCTACACCTTAAACATGGTCGGTATTCAAAATAATTATTGGTCCCAAGTCAATCATTGGCCTAGCTTACTACTACGGGGGAGATTGAACAATTTAAAGGAAAGTTTTATAAAAGATGAGTATCATAATAATTTACACAAAATAGGCCATCTCAATAACTTTAGGTAGAAGTCTGAATAACAATAATATGAGTGTTTAAAAATATCTAAAAGTAATAACTTGACCTACTCATCTAACTCGTCTATAAAGTCTCTAATAAATTAGAGATAGGTGTCGAGACATGACTCACGGCTACTTGAATACTCTATTGGATATGTCTACTAAATACCAAATTTGGCTTGCATGTTATGTATTTGTTGCATGTTTTCCAAAGGATGATAAATTGAAAAAAAATTTAGATTATTGACATATCTATTTGAATATGAGCAGCTCCATAACTAGATTTGTAAAAATCGAATCCATTTAATATTGTTGTATTACTAAAATTTGGAAGAAATCTATTAACAAATTATTTCTATTTCTTTGGCACAAGAAATTAAATCAATGAACAGATTTTTTTCTATATTTTTTTTGCACAAAAAATTATCTTTCCAATTAATATCTAATATCAATATACCACACAATTTTTTTCATACCTAGTAAATGCATTTTATAATTATACAAAGAATTATAAGAAAAATAATATTTGATCATATTCATCTATATAGCTTTAAAACATGAAGATTCTAAAAAAATATTAATTTAACTTTTTG
This sequence comes from Solanum rostratum, assembly GCA_029948455.1. Taxonomy (NCBI): domain Eukaryota; kingdom Viridiplantae; phylum Streptophyta; class Magnoliopsida; order Solanales; family Solanaceae; genus Solanum; species Solanum rostratum. Next base: position 10,828,420 of record CM057046.1, read on the forward strand.
TTGTTATTTACTAATTTTTTTCCAAATAATTATTAATTATTACTCCTTCCGTCCCATTTTATGTGGCACCCTTTGACTTGGCTGAGAAGCATTTCATTAAGGATAGAAAAGGAGTTTTAAAGGTAAATTATTTCCAATTAGAGTAAGACGATATTTTTTTTTGGAACGTACCAAAAAGAAAAAAGTATCACATAAAATGGGACAAAGACAGTTATTTTTACGAATATGGAGCATATATTTATAAAATTTCTATATGAATATAAAGCATATATTTAAATTTTTATATGTTAATCATGATTATTAGATATTGCAAGACAAACTTATTTTTATGAATATGGAGCATATATTTAATTTATTCCTTGTATGCTTCAATGGATTTGGCTTAAAAAGATAACCAAAGTTCCAATTTAACAAGTGTTTTAGATCACTTTTAACTCTATAATCTCTATTTATTTTTTTAATCAGTTGTAATTGATTTAGCTTGTTTTGTAAAATTATTATCTATTACTGCTATATGAAATTATGTGTTTAAGTAATATGCATAACCAACATTACAAGTATATTAGAAAGTAGTAACAAGAAAGACAATTTGGTCTAGCATTTTCCCTTGATCCATCTTGGTAAGTCAATCCTTTCAACTATGAACTCGACTAGTTTAGTGTATGTGCTTTGCACGTTATGTCAATTTTTAAATTATATATAAATAATATTTGTTACAAAAATAGATATAATATTCATCTATACAAAACCAAATGAATTATTATTTGGATGCAATAGTTTAATACGCCATATTCAATAATAAAAAGATCAATATTGTAAAATCCAAGTAAACAATTACACAACTTTTTTCTGAATGTGTGTATAGAAAGAAAGCACAATTAATAAAACTTCACCAGTAAATCGATTATAATAATTTTGTAACAACCCATCTTAAGATGAGATATCCTACATCGGTAAAGTACAAGAGAGATGTTGGATATATAAGTAAACACATCTTACCTACTAGTGATGCGTTTTAAAATTATACTGGCCTAGGCCCAAAGCGGGTAATATCACTAGCGAGTTGTGTCGTTACAGATGGTACCAGAGTCACTCTTGTGTCAGTCTTGTCGATTTGGGTCAGAGTTCAACTAAGTTTAGGTGAATCCTTGTGAGACGGGGCAAACCTCAGTGCTAAGGCTAGGCGAATCTCATACGATGGGGCAAACCTCAGCGAGGACGAGGACGCTAAGTCCATAGAGAGGGTGTATGTAACAACTTATCTTAAGATGAGATGTCTCACATCGGCAAAACACAGAAAATATGTTGGGTATATAAGTGAACAAATCTTACCTAGTAGTGACGTATTTTAAAGCGGGGCGCGCCTAGACCCAAAATGGACAATATCATTAGCGGGTTGGATCGTTACAAATTTCCATGTTATATCAAATTCCTAAATATTAGACGAAAAAGACTTAAATTATTATGTAAAATCAATTTTCAAAGGATTAAAAAAGAAATGAAAGATGACCTACAGGTAGAGCATGACAATGCAGTTAGAAATTTTGACGATAAAAAGTACTTCAAAAAATAAAATTATACTTTGGATTAGTTTAGTTTAGTCCTAAATCTACTGCCTAATACAATATTTTATTAGTTTATGAATACATAAATTAATACTTTAGAGTTGAATAGTTAGCAGTTAAATAATTAATTGATTAAAATTTAATTTTTTTAAAAAAGCTTTTAAATATAAAAGGAGTAGTTTAATTCCAATGTAACTTTACTAAATTTCTTCTTTTCAAATTTGTCATATTAAGTACTTTTTAAGAAAATGTTTGATAATCTAAAATTTAGTTAATTTCAAAATTTTTAATATTAGAAAAATAATACTAATATTTTTCCTTTTCTTTCCTTTTCTTCATAGCCTACAACAATAATTTATGTAGAAAATCCTAATTCAAAAGTGAATTCTTTTTCTAAGCTAAAACGCCATATTGTAATGATTCTTTAAGCGTATTCCACCCGGAAGGAATCGAAGCAGTCAAAATAAATTTTTGTGGGTATAAAAAGGCATAAATTCATGTTGGAAAGATTTGCCATTTAACTTAAAATAATTAGTAATGAGAAGAAACCACAAAAATTCAACAATAAATGGTCAGATTTTTTTGAAAAAATTCTCATATATTAGTTATTTTAATGATAGTAAGCAAAACAAAAGATAGAACTCTAAGACAAAAAATTAGAAAAAATTTTGATTTCAAAAAAATATATAAATTCTAACCATGAAGGCGTGTCTATTATGTGAAAAACATGATAAATATAAGTTCCAGTATTATGTATTTGTTGCATGTTTTTCAATGGAAGATAAATTGAATAATTTTAGATTATTGAATATTCTATTAGAATATGAGTAGCTTCATAACTAAATTTGTAAAAATCAGTTTCCTTTAATATGTGAGAAATAACAAATTATTCTTTTTGCTTGTATTCCTAAAATTTGGAAGGAGATCAATTGTTCTCAATGAAGAAAACCAAGTCCCCCGAGCTCCAATTTCTTTTAAGTTTTTCGTCCAATTTAAATCTCCTTCAACCTTCTTCTCTATTTTGTTCTGTTTTAAGGTATATGTATTTCTTCATTCATGTGCCCTTCCAAGTCCAAAACCCTTTTTAACTAACCCAATTTCATCATTGGTACTTCCTATTCCTACTTATATGCATGCTTCATGCTGGAAATTGTCATTTATTGATTTAAAATGCATGAAATGGGCTAGTATTTATGAACCCTTTACATTACTACATTGGGTTGATGATTTCTTAAATGGATTTTGTTAAATCTTTGCCTAAATGTTTTATTTTGGTTTAAATATGTTCAAATGAGTATGTATTATTATTTATTTACATTAGTTGATGGATTCTAAAAAATGCCCTATCTTAAACTGTTATGGATTTTTGAATCTCACTATGGGTTGTTTAAATTATGATTTTAAATGATACACTCTCATGATAAATATGCATATTCCTATGGGATCTCATGTTGATGGTTGAATTGACAAAAACTTATGCTATGCTATGGTCCAATTATGGGCATGAACATAAGTTGCAAGAATATGATCAAGATTATAAAATCCCTTTTTATACTATTATAACATGCTCGCTTGTGAAAGGAAAATGCTCACCTGAAGGAGGTCACGATTTTTAATGAGCCGCTCCAATTATGATGTTAGATTATACATGTCATGGTTATGCTTATGTTTATATATTTCTTGGGACTAGACTTATTGAAGTCAAGAATGAATGAATGATTGAAACGTGAATTCCCTCACCTAGCTATGATTATGAGATGATAGTAGGCCGTTAGTAGAGGCATAGACAAGACTTAGGAGTTATCCTTATGATGATAATTAATGTTCTAAATGCTTATGGGATGGGTAGGTATAATACCGCTCCATATTAAATGACTCTATGATTCATGCTTATGATTATTCCGTGGGAGCTACATTTAGCACCGAGTGGACTTTGGGATAAATGCGGAAACTCCCCATTAGCTAGCACATGACACTGTTAGTGGAATCCCATCGTCATAGCTACGTGTCACCGTAGGACAATAGAGGTCACCCGCTAGTAGAGGTTGATTTCTAGACTACCTGTTAGTAGAGGCTTGCTACCAAGTTAGCTTTAGCAGATCCACTCAGGCATCTTATGAAGTCATCTTGGCAAGTGATTTACCCTTTCTTCCGGTGTAGGAAAAACTTTGGGATCGGACTCCATGATTTAGCTCACATGATTTATGTCAGTTAAAGATTTCTCTCACATATGTTTATGATCTCGTGTTACTACTAATGGTATTTCTCATAAAGGTACATGACTTTCTCTTCACGTATATATGGTGTTCTTCATTGTGATTACTAATGTCTCTGTCATAGTAAGAATGGTATTTCTCATAAAGGTACATGACTTTCTCTTCACGTATATATGGTGTTCTTCATTGTGATTACTATTTTACTTATGCATAACAACCTGCGTTCCTTATTATTCTAAGTTTAAGTGTTTTATCATGCAATTAAATAAGTGTACGTTCTTTACTTTCCACATGTATTATCTTATGTTCCATGGCTTAAGCAATGTCTTAAATGATCCTATTGTTCACTAGCTTATGACTTATTTGTCATTGCATTGCGTGCTCGCATACTTAGTATATTTCATAGTACTAACACATACTTTATGTCTACATGATTTAACCATAGGGATTGACGCTCCTCGATATTCTCTACGTGGTTAGCTTTGGATCATAGAAGAACTTGCTTGTGGTGTGTCCTCTAGTTCGAGGGTGATATCCATTTTCTAGCTAGCTTGCTTATGTTAAGACATTGATACTCTTATTGTTTTACTTTTGAGGATGAGCTCAGGATATGTCTTGGCCCCCGCTCAATCTATGGCTAGAGGTATTGTTGGATAGTATGCCATGTATGTATTATATGACAATCTTGTACCTATATCGACTTTTCCTTAGTCCCTATCACATACTTATTGCTTGTGATGTTATTAGCTTGGTGGTGAAATTCCTAAACCCCTTACTTTCCTATAAAGTGTGTCCCATGTCTCTTTTCTTTAGAATTGTTTGTTGTGATTGAATTATGGAGATTCTTTATTCCTTTACTCCATAAAGTGCGTCTTAAGTCCCTAATCCCCTAGGATTACTTAATGATTGGTTGATTTACATTATTTTTACCGATGATGTGCTTATGTGTGCTATGAGGTTTGTTTGGGGCATCTTTAGATTCCCCATTCGCTGTGTCACTCCTAGGCCCTAGGCTTGGGTTGTGATACAGGCTAAAGGTATTACAATAGTGTATATTAGGATTATAAAGGATATGTAGGATAGGAGCTAAGACTCGGATTAGGACAGAAGGAGGAGACTTAGAGCATTTCCTAGTGGAGATGGGGCTACATCAAAGATCAGTTCTTAGCCCTATCCTATTTGCCTTGGTAATGAATGAGTTGATACGGTCTATTCAGAATGAAGTTTCATGGTGTATGTTATTTGCGAATGACATAGTTATGATTGATGAGTCATGGGACAAAGTTAATACTAGGTTGGAGGTTTGGAGACAAACTTTAGAGTCCAAAGGTTTCAGGTCAAGTAGGAATAAAATAAAATATTTGGAGTGTAAGTTCAATAATGCACTGGATGAAATGAATGTGAAAGTAAGGCTTGCCACATGGACTATTTTCAAGAAAAAAGGTTTTGAGTATCTTGGTTCCATAGTTCAGGATAGTGAAGACATCGATGATAATGTCACACATCGCATTGGAGCGGCTTGGATGAAATGGAGACTTCATTCTATAGTCTTGTGTGATGAAAAAATACGCCTAAATTAAAAGAAAAATTCTACAGAATAGTGGTTAGATCTTCCTTGTTGTATGGGGTAGAGTGTTGACCAGTTAAGAATTCATATGTTCAAAAGATGCATGACGTGGAGATGAAAATGTTGAGATGAATATACGGGCATACTAGGAGTGACAAGATTGAGAATGAAGTTATTCGAGAGAAGATGGGAGTGGTCTCTGTGGCGGACAAGTTGAAGGAAGCGAGACTCAAATAATTTGAACATGTGAAGAGAAGGTGCATTAATGCCCCAGTGAGGAGGTGTGAAAGGTTTGATTCTAGGAAGTAGTAGAAAGGTAAATGTAGGAAAAGAACACACATAGAAAGAAATATCATCTCCTTTATTGGCTTCCTTTTGCAAATACTCGACATTTTCTTGGCTTTCTTTCTCTGTGAACTTCTAGACCATTGTATTTGTGCAATTCCTAACTCCCTTTCTAGTGATACCAATTAAAATAATTTATAACACAATATAATAACGGCACGATACATTTTTAACACATATTGTAGACAACATTAAAATTTTAATACAATCTTCAAAAAGTTATATCTTCACATCTTCCTGCATATCTTCAAGTTTTCAAATAGTCACGGGGTATGAACACGATTATTAAAATAACTATCACCAGAATGGAAATCACCGCCAACGCCAAAGCAGCAAATGAAGAACTGGCCGACTTCTGCAACTGAATGAGCAGCCTCCTGTTAACATGGGAACCCGAGTTCCAGAAATGGAAAGTAAACATCCCCTTCCACAACTTGAATGGAAAAGAACTCTCTTTTTGTTATCTGTAATAATTTGATGTCATGTAAAACTATTTATTTTTTTGTACAGTTAGAAATTTGCCATAACAGGAGCTGAGGATTCTCTTCCTTCGTGAAGGAAATTGGACTGGGTCACCCATGTGGGTCAACCCGATCAATGAAAAGGAAAATTAATTATGTATTATATATTAATAAAGGTAAAGAAAGAGACACAATTATCTAAATAGTTGTATCCCTCAGGATTATAAAGGGTTCTCACAGAAAAAACCAATGTAACTTTTAACAGAAAAGAAAAAGAATGTTTCTTTCTTCTCCAGTTCCTACAAAGTTCAAGTGAAGATTCTTGTGTAGATTTCTTCTCGAAAATGTGAACAACTTTAACAGGTATGCGATTATAGACTGTGATTTTACATAGTGCAGTTCGTCTTTGTGTGTGATTACACTTTCTGATTAGTAAAACAAATTCAATGATCCTGCAAAACTATGTGGTGTTGATTAAATTCTTCACTTCATAATGACTCATTTAATATGAACATTTGTGCAACAATTTCCAATTATGCTCTTTAGCTCTCCTCATGTATGATTGAAGGAATAAGCTTTGATGTGCAATGTAATATGAAGGTTCCATGCAAAATGAAGCCTTTGCATCATTCTTGTGTGATGCTTTAAGATATCAATGCTGTAATTATGATCTGTACTCTGCTATTAGTTACATCATCTTCTTGTTCTAGGAAAGAAAGAAAAAAGGAAACAAATCATCACCGCGCAATGCACGAAATCTCTAAGAAACAAGCAGCAAGACTACTAGAAGTCCTTGGAGAACAGCCAGTATGATATACACTAAATTCTTGTGCAACAGCATCACTCTACGACCATCAGCAATCATCAGAGGAAAATGGCACTTGTCGTCGGATGGATCCTTATGAGTAACCATAGCCAAGCCTTGAAAATCACAGTCCAAACTGTTCTGGTTTTTGAATTGATAATACATGTTGAAAGCATAAGAAGCATTTCCTTGTGCACTAAGATGATTACAAGAAGAACCATAGCCCAAAGCTGTGCAATCAGAACGACTACACGCGTAATCAACACTCTTTGCCAAGTCAGTTTGTGCTTCTTTTGGTAGGTGTGGCTTAAGTATACACCATCTTTTATGCATATAACTCACACCTTGTACTTCTGCGAGCAGCTTTTCAGATGAATTTAGCTCATATTTGGGCTTACCATCAAACTTGAAGATTCCCCAGTGCCTCTCAAAGTTACCAGGAGCAATGCTTTTAGTATTTTCATCAATCAGGCTGAATAAGTAAACGTCGATTTTCCCCTTCCTTGCAGGGGTTCCTTCTCCACTTAGAGCATGTTCAATCAACCCTTGGTTAAATCTCTTTGCATTTTCAATATTGGCGTTTTTATCTCCATCTGTTGGCCATCCTACTTCTCCAACTATGATTTTCATGTTCGGAAAACCAGCCTTCTTCAAAGACCAGGCAAGAGTATCGAAATTGGCATCAAACACGTTAGTATAAAGATAATCGCCATCTTTCATAGGCTTGTTTGATCCATCAAAGAAGGCATACTCAAATGGAAAGTAATTGTTTTCATAGAGACTGAGAAAAGGATAGATGTTAACCACAAATGGTGCATCATTTGAGTCAAGATATTGGATAATTTGAATGGCTAAATCGCGTATTTCTGGCCTGAAATCACCAGCTGACGGGACAGGATTCGAGTCAGGAGAGTAGTAAATGTCCGCATTCAAAGGGACGACTGCTTTCACCTCTGGCCCTAATCCAGCATGGTTGATGGCTTCTTGGACATTTCGCAGAGCTGGAAATGTGGAATGTAGATAAGTGTCATTGTATGTTTGAAGAAAGGGCTCATTTCCTACTGCTACATACCTGCATTAATAACAAAGACTAGTGAGCATGCTATGCTGTTAATACTATTGATTTGGATTATAAAAATGAAAAAAAGGTACTTGGAATGTCAATCGATGAGATGAACCTATGAAAGATTTTAAAAGGATGGAAGTACCAATATTTATTTAAGTTATTAAATGTTTGATTTGATTGTGTAAATTTTATATAGTGACAAAAAGTTGGCGAGCAAATTATATTTAGTACTCCTTCCGTTCCATTTTATGTGGCACCTTTTGACTTGGCACGGTGTTTAAGGAAAAAAAAGAAACTTTGAAACTTGTGGCCTAAAATCATTCTCAGATATTTGTGACTGAAAATCATTTCATTAAGGGTAAAAGGAAAATTTTTAAGGTTAAATTGTTTCCAATTAGAGTAAGGTGACAATTTTTTTGGAACAGACCAAAAAGGAAAAGGTGTCACATAAAATGAGACAGAGGGAGTACTATTATTACAAGAAAGCATCATTCATTTTACAATTTCCCACGACCAGTGTTCATACTTTGAAAACTATCAATCCTAAAATGCCCTTTATTTTATTGGTGATGATTTTCAAGGGAGCATTTGAAGAGAACGATCTCCCCACCCCACCTTAGTTTTCATAATTATTTAAAATACCTGGTTGAAAATACACAATCAATTTTTAAATACATGATAGAACTATTTTATTTTTTATTTTACCCTTAATATTAATTGTTCTTTGAAAGTAAACATTACTAATTACATATTTTTGTACTTTTGGGTTCAAGTGATGGAAACAACTAACAAGAGGACAAGTCCCGAAAGGGGAGTACAAGTTCACGTGAACCCCCCCCCACCCCAATCCCTCCACGGGAGGTGGGGTGGAGGTCTCTAAAGAAAGTAAAAAAAAAAAAAAAGGATAACTATGTCCATGCAAGAAGTGAAACAAGTTGGACAGAATAAATTAACCTGATTTTGACTCCATGAGTGTAAGCATAAGCAGAGACATTGGCATCAATCCAAGAAGCTGCCATCCCAGGGTCAGTGCTCATATCTTGTAACATGTAGTTAGGAATTGCAAGCATTACTTCAATATCACTACCTATCAAAGCACTCAATATCTTGTCATCTGCTTCAAACAGTTTTACTTTGTCAAATCCATTTTCTTTAAGCATCTTTACTACACTCTCTGCTGCCAACTGATGAGATGCCATGGTACCCCAGTTCACTCCCAAACACGAACAACTCCACGCCATTGTTATAAACACTAAGGCTACAATTCCCAGAATCAAGATATGCCTACAACCTACACCACTCATCATCATTTTCTTCTGAGCAATATATGCATATGTGCATTGAAGATGAATTTATCTCGCGATGGTCTTAGTGAAGAAACCTCAACAAGAAGGATGAAAAGAGAAGACAAAAGCAAGATAAGAGAATGAAAAGATGACATGATGGAAAAAATATACTAGAGTATCTTCTTCTTTAATACTAGTATTCTATTTTATTTTATTTATTTTTTTGAAGGGGAAGCTTGGATAATGGAGAGGAAAGAGAAGAATTTGATGAGTATCTAAACTTTATATCAACAAAGATTATATCATTCAAAAGTCTGTTCGTTAGTCTTTGCCTTTATGTGTTTTGTTTAATATTATGTTGCTCTGTATATTGTATTATTTCCTTAACAAAGAAAGTAGAATTTGGCTTACTTGAGTCATAAGAAAGTGTTAACAGAAAGGACTAGCAATAAAAGTCAAGACTTTATTAGTCTCTTTAAATAAAAAATAATTATGTTAGTCACTTCCATTTTCTCTCACTATAACAATTTCTTTTGATAATCATGGTGTCCATGCCAGCTTTCGCACATCTCGACTAATTTCATAGGATATCTCCCACCAGCAGCAGAGATACCAAGTAACTCTATCCACCAAAACTGAGACAGGTGGAAAGAATGAGGTAATGTTTTTTAACACAAAATGATGACATAAATCTGATGACAAATATGTGAGTTGGTGGGGCAAAATAAAATAAAGTAAAAGAAAAGGATCCTACCCCAGGAAAAGTTGAAGAGCTTGTCACTTTGTGGGTAGTAGAGAAAAGGTATGGACTCTTTCTTGCAAGGATATTGAAAAGAATCATCGACAGTGCCCCACTTTCCAACCAAAATCTACGTGTTTTAAGGCTCATGCAACCTATCAAAGTTTTGTTTACACTTCCTTTTTCATCAAAAGTTACAAGCTTTTTGTAGCTTTTGATTTTCAGAAAAAGTTGGCTTAAGACTGGTGCAATTCCTATTCAAGCAGATAAACATCATACAAAAGATGTAATTCCTCCGTCAACATCCACAACTGTTGACTGTGTTGTCCATAAGAGATAACTATCATGGACGTTGGTAACTTCCGTTGCACATAAAGAGTACCTATAAGGTCAGCTCAAGTTGCGACGCCAACGTCATAAATTGTGGGAGTGAGGGCCTGCGTTCAGACAGGCTCCTATTGCAAGAAGTATAAAAGAGTAAAAGATGTATCTCATAGGATATCCTTTAAAATGTACTATTTCATAAATTAAAGGTCTAACATTTTACAAATAAATTTCCAGTTTACAGGAATCTAGCTACGAAGATTCATTTAGTTCCATGATTCTTGCCCTGATAGTGAGGAGGGTCACTTTTTACCCTAATCATCAGTACATGTTTCTTCTGGTAATCTGAAGCTTAAACAAAACATAGCCTGCATAAGATGGGAAAAAGAACAGGTTAGGGACATAAACGTAAAAGAATATACCCGTAAAATCAAGAAATTGAATGTTGACACTTCAAAGAAGTGAGAGTCCTCTTTTGAACCTGTACCTTATTTGGAGCAACATCTCTAACCCTGTGAAACACAGGGTTTTGGATTCTGGCTCCAAGGGCGGACTCTGCCACCTGCAAGTCAACAAATTGAGAAGACTATACAAGAGAATGTAGACTAGCTGAAATAAATGAAAGATGGGAACTCCAGAGATATTGAATAAGAAAGCAACAGCATGCTTCGCAGATGTAGAAAATCTCAGTATGCAGGGACATGGTAAACATTAGAACTAAGTACATTAATCATCAACCACCACACATTATGACTACACCTGTAATTTACTAACCAATTGAGATGGCCCAAGAACTTTGCTATTTCAGTTGCGCTACTAAAATTGCCAATCATTGTTCATGTCATTCACCTGTTCCATTGTATTATCAATGATACTATCTGAGTCAATTTCAAATAATCCTGTGGGCAGCAAAATGTAAGAGCATGGGTTTCATCCGCCCCAAAGTTGATAAGGTTTTGGTTTATGACAAAGATGGTCATTTGACTTCTTTCATTTTCATAACATGAAAATTAGGGGAGAGAGAGAGAGAGAGTGTGCATTGCTGTCAATAAATCCCACAATGAGCAAAAGGCTATTACTAACTTATTGAGTGAGCAGTTTACATTTTCATGCTCCCCCAATATGGAAAAATAGATTGGGGGGAATTATACCAGTACGGTTCTATCCGGTACAGCACAGGATACGTTGTACCTAAGATTGGGTGTTGGACCAGAATGGGATGGCCGGGCATGAGTGAACCGGTACCAGACCGGGATGTTGACTGGTACCGGGATGACCCAGACTGGAACAACTGGGTTAGAAACTCGGTTCCATCCCACTATATACTGAATCCTACCGGAATGGGACGGCCTAGAATAAATGGGATGGTAAATTAAGCTATTAAAAACATAGTATTTTAATTTCCTAGAGTTAACAAATACAAATATTATATTTTGAATAATGAAATATGAATAAAAAAAATTCTAATTAGTTTACAAAGTTTTTAGAAATTTTTAAAGTTAGATACTTAAGTTTATTAAAGTGTTTTTACTTTCAAAATTTTTCAATTTATAAGTTTTGAAGATATTTTTGTTTTTCAATTTATATATAAGTTAAGTTATTCTTTTTCCAAGTTTTTCATTTCATGATATAAGTTATTCTTTTTCCAAGTTTTTCATTTCACGAAATTAAGTAGCCAGCAAGAAGTTTTCTTAGATTCAGTCATTGGATGTGATAGTGACGACAGCATGGAACTTCAAGTTCATCGACAAAGTTTACCAGGATTGAAAGTTGATAGCGCTCAATCTTTAGCTAAGTTATAAAAAAAAATTATAAGCTATACAACTATTAGTACTACATTCAAAGGCTTGGTCGAAACAGAACCTCTCAAGAAGGTGATTGCTTAATTTAAGCACTCCACTAGTAGTTGTAATTTGTAATATAAATTTAAATAAATTGAATTGATTTTTACTCTTATTTCATATTTTTATTTAATGCATTTTTTTAGTTTATTGAATTTTTAAATTACAAACTTATAATTTATAAACTTCAAAGTTCAAATATTATAAACATAAAAACTTAAAATTTATAAATTTCGAAATTCAAATTCACTTTTAAAAACTTAAAAGTTATAACACACATAAATTATAAATTATAAGTTAAGTTAAAGTTATAAACTTAAAACTCATAAATTTCGAAAATCAGATTCAAGTTTAAAAACATATAACTAACTTAAACTATTATGGATCGTTTGGTTTGGATATAAGTTATGCTGGGATTAGTTATGATGGGATAAGTTATGCTACGATTAGTTATATTGAGAGTAATTTTTATTATTTGTTTGGTTCGACATATTCAAAATACTATTCATGGTACAATTTCTAAGAATAAGTTGTTTGTTTACAAAAACACCCTCCACCATTTTTTTTTTCATGTTCTTTGCAAGCTTTGATTATTCATTGGTAAAAATAAGTTTTCATCTTAGTTAACGTATGTGTATACTATGCATTTCATGATTGTACCATGTGTTTTTAAAATTAAACTTTCATCTTATTTAACTTAAAAATAAACCTTCCATCTTATTTAGCTTTAAATAAATTTTTCATCTTATTTAACTTAAAAAAAATAAAATTTTCATCTTATTTAGCTTAAAAATAAAATTTCTATCTTATTTAGCTTAAAAATAAAACTTCCATTTTAAGTTTACTACAAGCCCAAAAAAATATTATTAAAATAATTACATTTTAATTTATATATAATATATAATTTTTTAAGTGAGTAATAAAATATTTAATTTAAAATTTATAATTTAGTAGTGGAGTGCACATTTTAATAGAAATCAAAATATAATAAGTATAAGTATTAGACAAATAAATTCAACTTATAATATACTCATACATAGAAATTATATTTACAAAATATAATTTTAACAAAAAAATATATAAAAATAACAATTAATTAAAGTAGTGAATATTATTATAAATATTATTAAAGAATATGTTAATATACATAAAATGTAAAATTGGTGTATAAAAGTGAGTTTAAGAGGGGTATATTTGTTATTTCACATACTTTATCCATGATAAATTATTCTGATATTATTATTCCACCCACAGGAAGAGATAAGTTATCCCATCTTGTGCAACCAAACAAGCAATTAAAGGCCCCTAAAAAATTATCCCAAGATTATCTTTCCTTATCCATCACACCAAACGACCCCTAAGAATTATAAGTTATAACTTATAACTTATGAACTTATAAAAAATTCAAATTTTAAAAACTTATATCATAAATTGAAAAACTTAGAAAAAGAATAACTTTAACAAACTTAACTTATAAACTTATATATAAATTGAAAATTTTAAATAAAAATATCTTTAAAACTTATAATTGAAAAACTTAGAAAAATAAAAATACTTTAAACTTAAGTATTTTAACTCATAAATAAACTTTAAAAATTTCTAAACATATATAAACTAATTAGAAAAAAAATATATTCTTATTTCATAATTCAAAATATAATATTTGTATTTGTTAACTCTAGGAAATTAAAATATTTATTCTTTAATAGCTTAATTACCGTCCCATTTATTCTGGTCCGTCGCGTTCCGATTTGTTCCGGTAGCATTCCAGTGTATAGTGGAACAGGATGGAACAGAGTTTCCTACCCGGTTGTTCCAGTCCGGTTCATTCCGGAACCCAATACGAGTTCATTCCAATCCGGCCGTCCCATTTTGGCCCGAAACCCAGTCTTAGACCACACCTAATTGATATGCTTTTTTTGGTAAAACACCTAATTGTATGCTTATTTCAGCTTTTTGAGACAATAAAATAACAGAGAACCATATCATCAATTCCGAATTGCAGATGCTGCATTCAAGCGTGAGAAATAAATGGAATACGACCAAGTCTAATTGTCAAACTGAAAAGGGAAGTCAAAATAGTACAAATTAGCTGTCGGGCTAGGTATTACCGAAATTATGTAGTCTTCTGTTTCACTTGCACGTATGAAGCAATAGCAGTGAATCCAGGGTAGAGATCCCTTCCAGTATCTCCTTCTAATAAGGCCTCTAAAGGCATCTAGGGAAAGAAAAGAAACTATTAATTGCCTTTGAATTATAATATATTAGCAAAATATTAGTGCCTGACGACAAGACAAGAAGATCTGTTTAACAGCTTTAAAAGAATCACAAGCCCCAAAGAACAAGGTACTAAACGAGAAAATGCATCCATAAAACACAGCTATGACCTGGCATAGGGTTTAGAGTAACATCAGTTCTATTTTTGTCACAGTAAGAGGTGATTTAGTTGAAGTAGAGCATGCTAAGTACAGCAAATAGATTTGATTGACACCGTTTATTGCATCACAAACTATATTACTTTCATAAACTTGGTAAAAGCATCACGTAATGAAACTGATGAACAGCAAATGTATATAGTTCGAAATCTCTTTACCTTTCCCCTTTCATTACAGAGATCAAGATTGGTTCTGACATTTGGGCACCAATTCTATGACCTACCTCCAAAAAAGGAAACATTTTGCAAGACTTTGACCCAAAGTTGATGCTAATAGAAGCTGTGGGCAACCCGCTCACATTCCCCTCTTATGGCAGTTTGTAAATTGGTCGGATTCTAATATTAAGACACAAGGTCAAAATATGACAATTGATGCTAAAAACCCAATCAGAATTTATTAAATTCTTGCATTATGATCTATATTTAGTATTAGAAAGAGATACCCAACAAACTTGGATAAAGAAAGCTGACAAGCATATAATGTTGACCTCAGTTCAAAAGTACAACGTTGAGAGGGAGATATGGTCATAGTAGATTTACCAAGGAACTCCAGAGCAGAAGCTGGTAGGTTCATGATCACATGGTCCACATGCTCTGAGGGTTTTGTGTTCAATGATTCAGAACCCTTCACTCTCTTATTCGCGCCTCTCTTTCTCCTACCAGCAACACAAGCACCATCATTGACTGCAGGCCTGCCTTCTCCCTCTAATCCACCAAATGAACAAATTCAGTTGCTTGTGTTCAAAGCATCCCAAAAGCATGGTATTCACAGACATATATGGGATTCAGCATTCGGACGTAAATAAACAGAAAATTCTCTCTAAATTATATACAGTACCAATATCAACTAAGCACACTAGAGCATCTATCACTTTTTTACCAGTCCCGTCTTCTTGAGGACTCTCCGCACGTCTTTTCGCAGAAGTCACACTCACATCTTCCATCACAGATGAGTCCCCAAGTCCTGCAATGTCGCATGACGGTCTGTCTGGTACTTCTTTGACCTCAACTGCAAGGGTGGTTCAGATTAATCAATGAGATGTTTTGTAGGTAATACAACCAGCATATAACTCAATAGTTCACGTACAATCTTCAGATAGTTTCTCCCCATGTGCTTGGCCACTGAGTTTCTCGGAGCAATCAATCTCAGCTTCAGCATTGCTTCCATTGCAGGGTACAGCTATGAGTTGAGAAATAAATTTCCTTGCATCCATATTGTACGGAAAAACAAGATGATCAACCTTGCTAATTTCAGCATTAGTTTTGAGATAACGAATGCTATCTGGATTCAAATCATTTGCATACACTGCACATCCTCTCTGTGCTGCAGGAATAGCAAAAGGACCAATGCCAGCAAACATATCACATATGGTCTCCCCTGACTGGAACTTTGAGACCAGCCTTAGATGCTCATGTTCCAGTCTAGAGTTCCAATACACCAAGCTATAATCAAGCTTGAAAGTTGCTCCGTATTGCTTCACTTCTGTGACCATATCATCCTTCCCAGCCAGTATCTCAAATTTTGGCACACGAAATTCATTGGTGATGGTTCCAACTTTATTTACAACAGTCTGGATCCTGGGGTAGTTTTTCTGCGAGGATCAGGAAAGAATAACGTATTCAAATGAAGACGACTGGTGACTTGGGAAAAGAAGAAATAGGGTAGCCTCCTCTCCCTAAAAGTGACTGGACATAAAGTGAAGAAGATGGAAGGAGGCAGTCTGGCCCTAATGTAAATGAGGTACCAAGTGTCTGGCACCATTAAGGAAAAGCAATTTAATTCAGAAAGAAAGACCATTAGATTAGGAAAAGAAAAATGAAATATCTCATTCTCATGAATTAGTTCGAAAGTGGAGAAGTTAAATGTGATGCTAAACAACTTATAAATGAAAGCATTTACATTGCACTATAGCAAAGATCCATTTATAAGATAAATTTTGAAAGAAAACCAACTATATTTTTGACTTGTTTTAATGAAAATAGCTAAATGGAAGATGCACAGATTGAGGCCATAAATTAGAAAACATACATCATAAATAACTTTAGCAATCACATCCTTGTAAGGAAGAAGCTCATCAGTTATATTCAAATGAGCAATATGACCTGCACAAACACCAAGTCAATTAGTCAGGGAACTAGGTTGGCAGGTCAGAGTGTTGCAAAATTCTGACTTCGAATTAAAGAAGCATAGAGATTTGGTCAAGGAAAAGAAAGCACAACAAAAGATTCTCTATAACCTTCTCTTTTTTTTCTCTGTAACCTATTCAGAGTACAGAAATGATAAAGAGAGAAAAATGTTGGATTAAAATACTTAACTATTGTCTCAAATGATGATGGTACTTCAAGGCCAGGGGGCAGAATCTGCTTTAATATATGATCTGCAATGAAGTTCCAGTTATACAGTAGCAGTTGGTGAAAATAAGCCAACTAGTAATATCAATCTCAAGTATTGGATTTGGTAAGTACTAAAATAAAAACATAGCATACGTATGAAGTCAAATAGCACTGCTTTAAATAATATTACACGGCTGAAGTGTTACACACTATATAAGAAGGCAAAGCCTGTGAAGATCAGCTTCTAAGATATTCGAGATACATACAACACCACACAATAACTATCTGAGTTTTGGCAACAAACATATGTTGAAAACTACATTTTGCCTCCTATTTTGAATGTTCTACTCGTGTTTAAGTTTGAACCAGAGCATGTAATACTTAATATGAATGTTATGTAATACATGATTTTGAGCAAAAGAAGAAATTTGGAGACACAACGGTTGAGCTTGAGCAATGACTCAGGGCACCATAGCAATTTTAGCAGTTCACATACAGTTGGGTTTGAGCTTGCGCAATGATTCAGGGCTCCACAGCAATTTTAGCATTTCACACATCATGTCTATTTTCAGCATCTTTATTCATAATTTCTTTTTTTTTTTTTTTGATAAGGATGTTTATTCATGATTTCAATACAGTTATTTCACTTGTCTATCTTATCCTAAATTGCTTGGATTAAGATTTGGGGACATGGATCCATGCATGGATATGGGTGCGGGAATTCAGCTAAAAATAATTCAAATATCTAAGAATATAGTTATAAAACCTAAATTATGAGATATTATGTAAGAAACTTGAGGAGAAATATTGATCAAGAGGAGAATCCTGAAAGTAGATAAAAGGAAGGGGAGGCGACAATAGAAATTTATATATACAAGGTATTTTATTTTCTTCAATTTCACCTTAGTTATTGTTTTGATTATAGAAATCATTTAATTTGTTCAAAAATTTTCCCTCGAATTTGGTCAAAGCACCCAAAACTAGTTGACCAGATCAGGTACGGATCCCACACCCACGTCATGTCTACAGGGGTGCGGCACTGTAAGTGAAGAGTCCAAGCAATTTAGATCTTATCTATACTTGTATTGCTATGATGAGGGGTTCGTATGCACCACCCGTGATTTCTGAAGACTTCCCCAGGGTAGGCTGGGTGTGCGAGTTGATCTTGTTGGGTCTCCTAGACTCACAGCTACTGCTGTGCAGGTCAAGTAGGCAGAAATTCAGTAGTTCCAGCCAGTTGCCAGTTCTATCCAGTTGAGGCGAGCCACCATTAGTCTGTGGATGGGGCTTCAGCTTCTACCATTTATTTTCAGTTTGTAACTCAATTCTAGTGCTCCATTCTGTAGTCTCTTGCTGGGTGGCTTGGGATGTTTTACACCGACTCTTGTATTATGCTTTCGCACTTAATTCTATTTGAGACAGTTTAAGCAGTTGTTCTCCTCTTATTCTTCATTATGAGCATGTTTTGGGATGTTTTACCACGACTCTTGTATTATGCTTCTGCACTTAATTTTATTTGAGACAATTTTAGCAGTTTTCCTCCTCTTATTCTTCATTATGAGCATGTTTTTTTAATCACGTTCATTATGAGCATGTGTAGCTAAGAGGATTCACCCATTGGTAGTGGCTAGTTGGGTACCTTGTCGCAGCCTAGATCTAGATTTGGATCATAACAAACTTGGTATCAGAGCCTAGATTTTCAATTTCCTAAGTGTCATGGGGCAATAGACTTATTTATGGAGTATGTAGGATCCCATACATTAGAAAAGTTTCCTTTCTTTCATTCTTCTCTCATCCTATAGGGCTTGAAACAGGGAAAGTGACATTCTTCATTTCCCTTTGTATGCGACTTCTGGGAAACATGTCCACAAATAAGGGCAACGGTGACAAAGGATGTCAAACAGAAGTTGCAAAGAAGTTTCAACAAAGAGTGTAGTTCATCCCTTAGTAAAACAAATGTTACTGGTTTTGGGTTGGGAGTCACAGAATACACAATTTTTAGTGTCTTTCTAATTTTAGCACGATACACAATTTTCAGTGCCTTTCTACTGTTTCCTTTTATTTCAGGTGAGCAACATTTAAAAACGCAAATTTTTTACCAAACTAAGCTTCGAAATCGTTCCAGTTCTGCTGACATTGTTGATAATGTGTATCCACTATGATTTGGTCCAACTGAGTATCACCTCAGTAAAGTTCACATGACTTCCAACAAAAAAAAAAGAATACAAAATGAACAAGAGAGGAAAGTTGAGACATCCATTGGGAACTAGCCCCAAGCTATTCAAGTAAAAAGGATTGCAGTCTTGCAAGACAAAGACCCACAATATCAGGAACTGCAATGAGATATTAGGACTTATATTTCAACTTATTCTGGAAGAATCATTGCTGACCTGCACTCCAATAAGAATAGCCAAGTGTCAGTGAATAGGGAGCAACTTCAAACTGACACAGGCCTTTCAGTTCAGCAAGCTTTTCAGCAGGAATATCAGACAAGTCTGTCAAATAATTGGCAAAAAAAGTAGGCAAGTTAGGAAGAAGTCATAGGTGACGGTAGTCAGAATGTAACACAGTACCAGCATTCAAAATAAATTTGCATCTCAGACATATAAAGGAAACAGCCTCTACCCTACAAAAGGTAGGGCTAAGGTTTGCAAAGATCCTACCTTCCCAGACCCACCCTGTAGGACTGCACTCAGTTGTTGTTATTGTAGACATCCAAAGTTAGTAACAATGACTCCCAAGTTATGACACTTATATGAGAGCATGATGAGAGACAACGAAGGAAATGAACAGAACTCACAAGTAACGGAAATGGAAGAAGAGTCTTCATAATGATTACTGATGATTAACAAGGTTATTTAAGAAAACAATGTGTTAGATAAAATTTCCTACAACCAAGAATTGGTTGAGCACAATGTGACACAGACAATACCCACACACAACCTTGTTTTAGATTGGAAAGAAGGGAGGCCTATACCAAGCAGAGAGTAGCATGCTGAAGTATACCATTTATCTGAATTCCTCTAGTTAGATCCCATTAGGTATCTAGAATTGTCTGAACAGGAAGTCAGGAACTAAAGCAAAAGTATATGTTCCATAAAGCAAGATAATAAAAAAAATTACCTTTAAAAATGAAAGATAAAAACTGCTAAACAAAAATATATTTAAAAAAAAATTACCCCTATCCCAAGAGCAAAATATATTTTAAAAAAAATTACCCCTATCCCAAGAGCTTTGTGTTTTATTGATTGTTTTTCATGAAGCCGGAAAAGAACAAGATCAGCAAGAAATGTAAGATTCGCATCTGATCAAGAATGGGAAGAGGCAAACATGAGTTTCCTGTCTGGTTTATCTAAATCAAGGCATGCCATGAGCTGTAATCCCACATTATCTTACCTAAGCTAGCAATGAACATGATAAATTTTAAGCATAGTGTTAACTGATAGCAATCTGGTCAGCCAATAAGATGCCAACTTTTCATCAGAGAATCAAGATATTTTGATTTACTTTAGTTGTTTCTGAATTCTTTATTAACAGAAGGCGTAGTAGAGGGCGTAGTAGAGCACCATTTTGGTGTCCCCATAGCAGATTTTGTTTTCCTAGTCAGGTATCATGATTGCCACAAATGAGAATGCTCATGCTCATGCTCAGGTTTTGATTGGAGAAATAACAAGAAGCTGCCTCCATGCATGAAAGATGTTCCAACCCTCAATCTTAGAGGAAAAGAAATTTCAATTTATAGCAGATATCTACGGCATATTTACGTAGGTCATCTGTCATAAAATAACATAAAAAACAAAATGTTTAACGTCATTTACCTGCGTTTTTTACTTTTTCTGAGAAAATCATGAAACGGGTTTTTTCATTTGTTGGATCCTCAGTGATAGGCTTTAAGCGTGGCCTGTCAAATAAATGCCTACAAGAAATGATCTTTTGTCACCAACATTGCAAAAAAGGGTTAAAACTTAAAAATGTAAATGAGACCCTCAACAAAGGAGATACCACTAAATATTTGAAAGTTAAATGTTTAGTTGTTCCAGAAGGAGTGTGCTCTTATCAGAAAAATTAACAACAAAAACAGGTCTGAGGAAAAGTGTAACCTTTAAACAACATCTAATATTGAGTTTTATATGTGTCTCTGCAAAGTATTTTCACAGCACACTGTATTGTAAATTATAGGAGAAATTCACCAATAGGTAGGGAGAAAAGGAGAAAAGCAACAGGAAATTGAATTACATATTTAAGTCACTAGTGGAAAGCTAGTTAGTTACAAAGATGAGTGCACATCAAGGCTTCCAGATCATTAGATTGGAATTATAGAGAACACCAAGTCCTCAAAGTATGTTTTACTCAGAAGAATCAAAGGTGGAAGGAGATATCTATTTTTGAAGAAAAAAAATAGGTATATTTGGCATGCCTTGAAGTTGAATTTCTCATTAACTTGACAACAAATGTAAAAGAGGAATATCAGCAAACCCATAGACAGCTATCAAGGAACAATATTCATGTTAACGATCATACTTACACTTTATTTTATCAAGATCAGAACATTGTAACTAAAGTGTCAGCACCCCAAAAAGAAAATCTATTTTGACAAGGAAAAAATGTTTACAGGATAATTTGTCAAGCAAAACCATTCAACTCCTAGCAAGTACTGTGAAGCAACATAATTGTATATGCAACTCAATAATACACATGATCAAAAGCCAGAGTTTTTTCAGATAGATTCAAATGGTAGTTTAGGAATGGTTCTTGTGGACAAGGGGGGTTATCACTTATCAGAGATACTGAAGGAACACGAATTAATGCATATGTGCCTCCCCTTGGACAAAGTACTAGTAATTGTGCTGAGGAAGATGCTCTAGAGTTTGGCATTAGCTGGTGCTTAGAGAATAACTTTCAGTACTGTAGCTGAGAATGACTCCAAGCTACCAGTTAACTGAGTCAATGAATAAAATTTAATTCCCTAGAGGATTCTAAAGGAGGTGAAGGAGATTAGAAAGGGATAGAGCACTTTGGCTTCATTGTGGAGCATGTGTTCCAAGAAAGTAACCAATGGCAGATAGGCATGCCAGCTTGAGTCACTCTCTTCTCAAATGCAGATGTTCAACAATTTCACTGATTCACTATCATAACTTAGAGGCCTCATGACAGTAGACAGAGCCATAATGATCTCTGACAGAAGAAAATCAGAAATCATTTGATTCGCCTTTGAAACATGGATATTTTTTATAGCTGTAAAGCCGGCTGCTCAACTGTTCAAGCACAACGCAATGGTGTGGGTTCCGATTAAACAAAGGTAGAATGCTTGGTCAAAGGTCCAGTACAGTAGGTAGCAGGTGTGTTCGTCTTGGCTCCCAAGTGAGTACGATAAACAGGCGATGCACCATCCTTGATGCTATAATTTGACTTGACAGATTCATTCAATTGAACCCACACTCAAAGGAGCGACCACAAGCTCAGGGCTCGACGAAACAGAAAGTTTCAACATGTTGAAAATGGGGTTAGCAGTGAAAGAAAGAACCGGCATTCTATTTTAGGAGGATACCTAAATCCTGTATAATTGGGATACCTTTTACACTAAAAAATGGTCAATTTACTCAACTTAGTAGCATTTACCTCATGTCCCTTTGTATTGATGATAGTTGATTGCTAACCTCCACGAAAGATTAAGTTAGTCTGCACTCTAGTCCAGCTCCTTCAAATCTGTTCGCAAGCTTATTTTTTGAAGATGAATAACTGTTGGGTATGTTTTGTGGTAGTTATTGTTCCTTTTCTTCAAATTGCTTTATCATGCTTTATAAAATATTTTGTCATAGCTTCTTCACTTCCGTTATTTCCTTTCCGAAATCTATCTTTCAAGTTGTTAACAAAATGCTAAATTTAATAAATTTATTCGAGAAAAACCATCCTACATATAATATTTGATTCCATTGACTATTATACTGGTAATGCGAGCTATACTACAGCAAGAAGGGATACAGATCATCATAAGACAAGGAGAATGAATTTAATTATAGAGGTAATAAAGGTGTACCCGTTGAGTATTTTCATGGCAGCCTTGCAATGTTCCCGTGGAATCCGAAGCGCCCATAACTTCAGATGCATATCAAATTTGCTCTCGTCCAGTTCCACCATTTTTACAGGGTTGAGGGAGCTCAAATTCTGAACTTCAATTAATGGAATGGAAGATTTCAAATTCCATCAACGGGTTTAGGGTTTTTCTTCTCTATCTATTTGAGAAGAAGGAACAAAATAATCCCTTCATCTTTAAGGATGGACTGATTGTCTCTTAAGTTTCAAAAAAAGAGCATTTTTAGTACACGACCGTCAGCTTCAAAGTAAGTATTCATCCTACCAAAAGTTCGATTAAATTTAAATTTGTACGTACATCACACATTAAAAATAAATAATTTCTAAGAAAGACGACTTCATACCATCAATTTCAGATTGATAATTAAAATTTAATAACAGAATTATATTAGAAATGGCAATGGGATGAATTGGATTTGAGACTAGTGAATTACTGCGAATTTTTAAAATTATATAAGTATGGAGCAAGTTGAAATAATTTTAGAATAAAAATTTATGTGTAATGGAGCGAAGTATAAATTTATGTGATTTTAAATAAGTTTTTAAATTTTATTTATCTAAAGGGAACATATGCATGTTTGGAAATAATTTATTTAGAGTGAAAACTAATAACAAGTAAAAATCGCCCAGCGAAATATTTAAAAAAGTTGGCTATAAAGCATTTTGCTAAATATAATTTATCAAATGCACTAAATATTTTTAATTTATTTTAATTTAGGTTCAAAATAATCCCTATAATATGCACGTAATAATTTTGATCATTTAAAGCTATCAAAAGTTAAAAATTTTAGTTTTCTGCAAATGTTTAACGATTTATATTTGTTAGATTTTGTCAAAAAACAATAGGTAAATAAAAAGATTTACCTATAAATATTAAAAAGCTCTAGTAAATCCTAAACTATACAACATAAATCAATTAAGATATTTGTCGTCTTATCCTTAATAATTTTTATTTAATAAATTCCGAACTTCCTTTTTTATACCAATCATCCCTTTTTCCTAAAAAAAAAATCTGTTAATTTTATCATTTTTACATAAATATTAATAAAAATGAGGAATTTAATTTCTTTTATTCAAAGAATTGTATAAAGAAATTACATTTCAAGAAGGCAAAATATCTCTATACATACATCTACTAGAGATAGAAGCCATGTCAGCATGAACCCAATATATATTATTTGTTGTTTTAATTTTTGCGATACGGATGAAATTTGGAATGCTTATACGATATGTTTTTTGAAATTTTTATTTATTGTGATTTATAGTATTTTCTTCATCATTTTCAAATAATATGTGTTTTTTCCTCTATCCCTATTTATGTGGCATAAATGAAATATAGAGAGCAAATCAAATTTTTTACATGAGATTAAACATTTTAAGTTGTTAGTAATTGTGTTTTATAATACTTTTACGTAATTTTTAAATAATATACCCCAAATTATTTCGATTAAGGTGTATATGACACTCAATAGCCAAGGGTTCATTGCCGATTTGAAATGTTATTACCCCCTCCGAGTTTACGTGGTACCGATAAGATTACGAGAGTTTGTTATATTGTGATTTATAGTGTAATTTTAAATATATTGTCAATTTTTTTTGTTAATTATTGTGATAATATTAGCTTTTTATGTATTTTTAAATTGTTAAGTTGTGATTTATAGTCTTTTATGTAATTGAATATTTTAAGTTATTAATTATTATAATTTATGATAGTTTAACATAATTTTCAAGTATATTTATATATTAAAAAGAAAATAAGGCACATAAATTAAAATTGAGAAAATATTAGAGGGGCCCACTAAAAGTACCTACCTCAAACAAAACACATTATCCAAGTGCTTATAGCGTTAGACGTATATATTTTTTTCGGTCACTTTAATTATCATGATAAAGTTTAGTATAATTATAAAAAAAAATATTGTTTGATTAATATATTTTCTTATAAATTATTAAATTTTTATACATATGTGTCTCTTAATTATAGAATAATTAATGTTAAGAATAAAGTTTAAAAAAAAAATAATTCTTTCTTGATGGTTTGAATTGACAATTAAAATAGAATGAAGTGGTATAAGAGTAATACTGATTTTGATTTATTTTTGATAAGCAACTTAATTATCTTTGCACAATCATCAACACACTTACGGTATTACAATTTATTTGTGAAAACCCTAAATAAAGTTTAGGGTTTTTCTTCTCAATCTATTTGAGAAGAAGGAATAAAATAATTTCTTTTATTTTTTTACTTGTTACTATCTTAGTTGTCGAGGTCAAACTATATAAACTTTGATCAATACTTTTAAAATGTACTTTTTCATCATATTTATCTGAGAAGAATTGCAATTTATAGCATTTTTCGTATAGTTTTAAACCATCCAAATTTTAGATCTCAAATATTAAATTTAGCTACTTCAATTTAGTTTTGAAGTTTGGTCAAATTGACCTCGAAAAATAAAACGATGACACGTAAAAGTGAACAGAGGGAGTAGTTTACTAAGTTTTTTAAAAAATAGCATTTTTGGTACACGACTATTAACTTCAAAGTAAAGTACTCGATATTTGACGTCTGATTAATTTGAATTCGTCGATAAATTTTAAAATTGAAGATAAAGTGCTATCTAAGAAAAGCGATTACATATCATCCGTTTCAATTCGAGAATCGGAAAATTTAACAACGAAATTACATTAGAAATGGCAAGGAGATGAATTGAGTTTGAGACTAGGTTAGTTGTTGCGGATTTTTGAAATTATGTAAGTGTAGCTTGTAGAAATATATTTTTTTAAAATAATTATATGTGAGGAAGCAAATTGCAGATTTATGTGATTTTAAATAAGTTCTTACATTTTATTTGTATCTAAAGAAAACAAAAGAGAACATATGCACGTTTGGCAATAATTTTTTTTTTAATTGCACCGAATATCCGAGTCTCTTTGAGCCCCGACTAATTCCAGGGGTGCACAGGCCCTCGGCAAGGAGTTTCCCGCAAGTGCACCACGGTTGATTCAAATTTTACCCACTCCGATGACCCTCAGAAATTGTTTGCACCCAATAAATTTCGATTTTGAGACCTTGAAAGGGAGCAGACCCGACACGTTTGGCAATAATTATTTCAAGTATATG
Source organism: Solanum rostratum (assembly GCA_029948455.1). Taxonomy (NCBI): domain Eukaryota; kingdom Viridiplantae; phylum Streptophyta; class Magnoliopsida; order Solanales; family Solanaceae; genus Solanum; species Solanum rostratum. The sequence goes on from CM057046.1 coordinate 10,854,617, forward strand.
ATTGTTTATTTGATGAATTAGTGGCAAGTAAATCCCCTAACAAACAAAGGAATTATGAAAAAAAATAATAAACAAAGAAATTATTATTGAAGAAGAAAAAATTTTGTAGTGCAATTTTTTTGTTTATTATGGAAAAAATATTATGAAATTTTATAATTTCATTGATTACGTAAAATAGAGATATGATGTTAACTTTTCTTTTTTAGAGAAATTTTTCACAATTAATGCACAATATCAAACATTGTATTTATATTTAAAGTTTCTGCCTAAAAATAATATATGCATACTAGAATAGAATCATGAAACGGTGAAATACTTTTAAATAAGCTAGATAGACAATTAAATATTAGTTATAAATAGTAATTATCTTAATTATAACTTCTGAACTTTATTAACTATTACGACCCAATGTAGAATAATAATCGGCACTAAGGGGGAGAATTCAAAAGCAAGTCTTACTAAAATTTTACAGAAATCTGGGCAGATTTCATTTATTTTTAGGTCTATCCAAATTTTTACCTATCTCAAAAATTAGCAACACGAGTACTAAATCACCAAACCAAGACATAATATATATTATCGATCTATTAACTATGCCATAATAATAATTCATCCCAAATGGAAGAAAACTAATTAAAACTTGCCGCATATCTAAAATAACAAAAAATTACTTATGACTCAAATAAAATAAATGCCTATGGAGTGACTCTAAGAATTCAAAAAAAAGATTCATAACAAGTAGATAAGATCGTTTCCCATGCGAACAAGTGCGAGGCTCCCCATGGAAACTCAACTTCCTCGCTCTAGTTATTGAATTCCTCGCCAAGATCGACTGAATTCTCTGAAAAAAATTTAGCGGGAAGTGAGATCCTAGCTCAGTGAGTAATAACACTTAACCACAACCACTTTAGTAAGGGACAAGTCAAAAAATATGCTAGCATGATAATCAAAATTACAAAATAAATGCTCTTTTTAGAGGAAACAACAACAACAATTAATCTTATCTGTCTCATATAAGCAAAATCAACTCAACTATTTAGTAAATAACTCAGTAAAACACTTTCATATCAAATCTTATATATTATGAAGGTTTCAAGAAATGAATCATGTAATCGGTATGCCTATCTTCTTAAAAGAATAGAAGATAACTGTAGACCCCTCATAAAGAAGTCAAAATTTTCATATCAATAAATCCATACTCAAGAGATATTGATAACGGTATGCTAGTTCATCCTTCTCACTAGTGAGGGCTTTATCTGTAATCAATAAATATAAGATACACCAAGTTTAACGACCCCGCGGTTAGCGATGGAATCTATTAAGGTCAACCCCCATTTATATTTTTCTTTATAAATCATATCAGCTTTTTCAAAGTAATAAAAGCATTTCATAAGTTTTAGAATCATATTGTGCCAAACTTAATGAAAACACATGTAAAAATATTTATATCTCAAGTAAATGTAAAATCCCTTCAATAATAATAATTATCTCAATTATCAATATATTTATCTTATAAAAATAAGATCATCTCAAATAACTATTTCAGTATAGATCAAGTAAAAGACTTGTCCCAAATGTAAATACAATATTCAATAATATATTTACTTCATAAATCAGATATAAATCATGAAAACTATATATAAAAAAAAAACTCAAATTGTGGTAAGACTACTACTCACCATACTCGTATCGAAAATATCAAATTCGTCACCCACGCAATTTCGATGACTTCCTTCGATCAATCTATAATCACATTATATCAATCTCCTATTAATTTCTTTACTTGGCTAACCTGTAACTAATTTAGAACACTAAACTCAATATAAGTTTTTACACTTACTGCATTCTAAGGATGTTCACATTATTATTATTATTGAAGTATCTTATTGTACAAATTTTCTTGCTCTCTTTTCTCAACCAAACACTAATTTTTTCCTCTTTGAACTTATATGTTTTCATAATCTTTATAAGTATTTTTTTTTATATTAGCAAATTTTTTGGATGTGTATTGATGTTTATCAAAAATATTTCACCTCAACCATTATACAGTACATTTGTTAGTATATTTTATGAAATTGACAGTTACAAAAAGAATGAATGACGCTAGAGATTCACAAGTTAGAGAATCGGAATAAGGTCATCGGGAAAAATAGGAATTCTTTAATTTTCTAACCAACTAGAATATGTATATGTTAGGCGTTGATAATGTTAAACCTTCTTTATTGCTATTTGATTTGTTGGATAATTTTTTTTTAACGAAAAGATGTTTATGTTGAAATATAAACATTTAAACTATTATTTTTTAATCAAAAAGTATTTTTTTTTTATGAAATGGAATTTTTATTAATATAATATTTAATTTTATAAGCATATTTAAATATTAAAAATAAACAGTCTTAATCGTTTAGTGTTAAGATTTAGAGTTCATATCTTAATATTTATATGTGTATTCAAATCTAGACATCTGAATTTTGAATGAACATCTTAGTATCCAAATGCTTATACAGAAACAAATGAGACCTAAATTCAAACGTATTTAGGGGGGAGGGGGGTTGTATATAGTATACAGACCTCGCAATCCAAATTATTAGGATATCACCAATCCTAACATCATAATGCACTTCTTTAAGACAATAAGCATGGAAAGATATTAATGACTCAACTCAACTCAACAGATAATGTTATTCGACGCAAATTATAAATTTCACCATAAAAAGAAATACAAACAACTTTGCATAATACAATAATTTAAAAAGAAGTGTACAAGAAATTCTCAAACATAACATGTTAAATGAAAAACAGGAACAATTAAAGACAATACATAAACATAACATTAAATTAAACTCTTTCCTTGATAACAAGGAAAGAAATAACCAAACCAAAAAATCCAGCCACCATTGAAGGGAATGAAGTGATTATGGCACTGGAGGGTTCCGGGGCGGGCGCGGGGGCGTGGTGGTGGTGGTGGCCCTCATGAGCTACAACAACAGACACCATGAATATAACACAAGCAATGAATAAGTTGAATGCAACACTTGAAACTTTGAAAGCCATTATTGCCTTGTTATTTTCAAGATTCAAATGTTACCTTCAACTTGTTTTTGTAGAGAATAAGAATGTTTTTTTGGAGGATTAAAATGGATTGTGTTGGAATTGATCTTTGCAAATAGTACACTTATATACATTTAGTTTTATAGTTGACTAGTTCGTATTATCATTCTTCCATTGACTTTTTATTTTTATACTTTTTTTTTTGTATTTGTGAAAAATAAAGCAAGTAGTTGGATGGTGGAGATCATTTCAAGAATTTGTACTAAGTTGGTTTTTAATTAATACATGAACATGATCATTTGTTCAATGACACCAATAAGTGCTCAATATTTAATTAAAGAAAGCAAAAGTTATTGAGTTGTAAGAATTAGACAAAGTCCAAATCAAATGACTAGGTTTTGATGGCATCAGAGGTTTGGTGATCAATGAAATAAATTGAGAATATGAGGTTGTGAGTTCGAGTCATCAAAGGAGCAAAGAGATGAGAATTATTGAAGAGGGATTAAAAAAATAGATCAGATAAAAATATTAGGTGATTTCTTCTTATTTGTCTTATCCTTAATGGATGTACTAACCTGATATATGCTAGTGGAAAGTGATGTATATATCTCATAAAGATATTAATCGAGATGCACATAAACTGATCCAAATATCATAGTTATAAATATATCAAAAAAAGTTTATTATATGCTTGTATAAATACTTTATCAAAAAAATTCGAGAAACTCGAAAAAAAATTAAGATTGAAAAATCTGAATTTACTTTATAACTTTTATAGTTTGACACAAATAATTTAATTTAATATTTGAAAAATCTGTATCAATTCAATCCATATGCACCCCTAATATATGCTATGTTGAGCCAAATTTTTTTGATTTATTGCTTCCACGATTGGGAGATTAAACAAAAATATATCCATTTGTTTTAATCATAGCCATAGCCATTACAAATGAGAAAAAACTAAGTAGACTGCGTAAAACTAAAAGAAATTAAAGGCTCGGTAATATAATTAAATTAAGAGAAAAATATTAAAAATATTTTTAATTTTGGCACGAATTATTGATAGTATTAAAAACATCCTTCTATTTGATTAATTAAACTTAAACACACCATCAATTTTGTAACTAGAGTGAAATGCACCCCTAAATTTTTGCCAAGTTAAGAGTTATTTTTAACACTTTTAATAGTTCAGGGGTATATTTTAGTCTAATTAATCAAGTAAAGGAGTGTTTTTAAGAGTGAGAATAGTTCAAGGATGAAACTAATAATTTGCGCTAAACTTAGGAATGCTTTTAATAGTTTTTTCTTAAATTAAATACGGGTAACTATTAAATATATTTGTCATCATCAACTTAAAAAGTAAACTTTTATTTCATAATGTAGGTGGGATATTAATTATAATAAGTACAATTATATGAAAATCAAATAGTAACCTATCTTTTGTTTTTCTAATAGTTTGTTTATCTTTCTTTAAAAGAAAAAAATTCATGGGAGATTAAACCTTATATCTTATAAAAACTCCTCAAACAATTTATTGATACATCTATGGTAATGGTAAGGATGAAATTTTATGGCTTTATATGTATAAATCTCTTAAATCATGAGTAAATTTTATTTAGATACTCGAACTACGACTTGTTTCAATTACACATGATAAAATATTTCTATTAGACATGTTTAATTCAAATTTTAATTTTTTTTATGCTTATTCTCAAATATCTATTAAGTAATTAAGTTAACCACAATAAATATGTGATCTCTTTTAATTTACAATCAACTTCAATTCAATTGAGATAAGCCTGAAGTTTTACGCCGTACTCAAACTAATGGATATTATTAGCGAATATATTTTAAGTGATTAACTTATTTATACCATAAGCATTTGAGAATATAAGAACATGTACAACAAGTTCTTTCAAAATTTAAAATTAAATTGTCTAATATACAGATATTCAAATAAAACAAATTATAATTTAAATTTTTAAATGAAATTTAATACTGACAAATTTAAGGAGGTGGTAATGCATAAAGCCAATTTTTAATTAAGATTCCATTTTATTTCTTTTTTTTTTTTTTTGGTTTTTTGCTTTTTCAAGAAAGTCAGAAGTTGTATTCGAATTTAAATAAAACAGAAAGAAAAATAAACAACTTTCAACGTGTGGCAAGACGTGCCTTTAACTATCAAAACATGAATTGATTAGTTAATTAATTTTATGATGGACACCCATTAACTACCAAATTATTGTTTTCTTTATAAACACCTTAATTTTTGGGAATAAAAGTACAACACAAATTGCAATTAAGTATAAACCCATAACTTTAAGAGCATATATAATAAGTTCGATGTTAAAAGTCTTTAAAGTTGAATCCATAAATCAAATATGGATTTGCTTTTATTCAAAGTATTTGTTAAAAATTATATATAAATATAACTTAATGCTAAAAGTGTTTAAAGTTGAACTCGTAAATCAAAAAAGGATTCGCTTTTGTTCAAAATATTTGTTAAAATTATATATAAATATTTTTAAGATAATATTTTTGACTTACATATCAAACAAATGAAGATAAATAAAAACCTAATTTATTTTACTGGAAAATTATTTGTTTAGTATCGCATACACGCTAAGTTGTTGATATGCTATATGATCCTTCAATATGAAGAAAACAAATCACCGGAAATTCAACTTTGTAATAATCATTTTTATGTAAAATTTTAAGAAGATTAGATATGATTGTCCGTACACGCACAAATCCGATATATATTAGGTGATATCTGTCATAAATATTGATAGGGTAGCAATTAATAAAAGGTTGGATATATACGTTGTTTATATATTATTTTTTATATTTATTTTTACTTGTCATTATTTTATTTGTCGAGATTAAACTATACAGAGTCCATAACATTTGTTTATCACTTTTCCATCCTAACTTTACATATCATCCAAACTGACCTAATTAAGATGAAAGAGACATATTTAATGTAATTGAGCCACAATTTATCGCACCATGGCTAAATAATGGTATTAATTTTTTTTATTTAGATTTTTTTGTTGCTCTTTTTTTTAATTTTTTTTTAATTGTTTTACTTTTTTGTGGAAAAATGAATATTTACATTGTTTTTATGTTTATTTTTTTTATTTATTAAGCTGAGAATGTATGATAGTCAAATAAATATAAATACATTATATAATTGTTTATATAACTCGATAGATGATTATATGCATTTATTCTATATCAATATATTACATTTTTACTACATAATTATATGTATATTATATATACATATTTATATACCATTTTGTACTAAATAATCCATCTTTATACACGATTTATACAATATTGATACATTACATATACACTACATAACTATTTATACAATATCAATATATTACATATACACTACATAACTATTTATATAAATATTGATACACTACATAATTATTTATACATTATATATACATGTTCATACATCATTTATACAATATAATACATGTTTATGCACTATCTATACAACATTGATACATTACATATACACTATTTTTAACTGTTAATTATTAAAAAAATAACAAAAATGAGTTATTTTGCCACTGTCAAATTGTAGCTGATAATTTTCTTCTAAAAAATATTACTTAGCCACGGTTGGTAAATAAATTTGGCTACATTTTATCTTATTATTTTCTTGACTACATTTCGTCTTATTATTTTTTTGACTATATTTTTTTATAAGTTAATAATTTTTTGATACATATTTGAAATTATGCCTATTTAATTTAGGAAATTAACAACTTTTATAGAAAGGGATAAGCACGATTAATTTCTTTTAGCAAAAAAAATGATGATTTTATCGACAAAGCTAACTCATATCATTTCCCATTAATACCTTTTGTACGAGCTGATTAGTTCACAAGAAATTAAAATACATTCCATCAAAAAATTATCAAATCATTTGACCCTTTAGCAATTTCAACATAAGGATTAATTGTTTCTTTGTGATCCTAGTGAAGAAATACTTCAATTAAGAGAGATGCAAAGTGAAAAAACTAACCAAAAATAATTACAGAAAATAGAAAATGGACACTTAAAAAAAGTGTAGGAAGTCGAACACACTTGAGAACAAAATTAACAACGACAAGAACATTAGAAATTGTTTCTATCTGAAATTGATTGCAGCTATTAACTTTGTCGCGTGAAGTTGTTCAACCAACATTAGAAACTAAAAAGCTCTCTTATGTGAAATTGTTCCACCAGAATTAAGAATAGGATATAAATTTAGAGAAAAGAAGATATGAAGGAGTGACTATTTTTTCTATATTACATACCAATTGATTTCGAACGGTATTTTCTCCTTCTATTATCAATTTCAAATTTTAAAATCAAGGTAGGTTAATTTTATCTTCCCCATTCAAATTTCATACGATTTCTTTTGAAATTCACTGGCAAATTTATTTTTTTTTTCAATTTTCATATACTTGATACGTATGGATCCTCCATCCTTTAGCATTGGCCTCACTCAATTAGAGGAAGAACAAGCTATTCGAGATGGTGTGTATGAATCTGACATTGAAATTTTTTAGGAAAACAGATCTAAACACACTCATGATCTTATAGCCATGAAGAAAAAGGGAGAAATCAAGTCGAACAAGGACAAAGCTTCAACTTCAAAAACCTTAGATCCCAAAACTCTAAAAAACCCGAAGAAGAAAGCAAATGTCGTAATTAATCGACCATCTTTGCCTAAGGTTAGTTTTTTCAAACATTTTAGCTAGCAATGATTATAAAAATTGGTGTTTGATGTAATTTGAAAATATAGTAATTTACGTGGATAGCATTGTATATTTTTATTTTTTTGTGAGTTGTTTATGGTAATTCATTAGCACTGTATTGAGTGAATACAATGATTCATTAGGATTGTTCTTGTTTGTAATAGGGTTATGATTTATTAGGTATATCAAACAAAGATGTTACACCATGCAATGAATCATGTTAGTTGGTTCATTCTTTTTGAGACATAAAACTGACTTGGTGATTGAGTATTTATTGGTTGGCTTAGTGATTCATTGAGTTGTTAATTGGTTCATTATTTTGGGACATAAAATCTGACTTGGTGATTCATTGGGTATGTATTGGTTGACTTGGTGATTCATTGCGTTGTTTCATTTAGAAAAATATAATGATTCATTGTATGTAGTATTTTATGATTCATTGGAATATAAAACTTAGTCATGGGTGGGTTGAGTAAAGTGATTATTTGGGATTGATTTCTGATTGTTATATGTTGTTGATTCATTAGATGTATCATGTATGAATCTATTTCATGGCAGTGTATCCGCATAATGGGTATTTTAAGGGATTTTTGTAAATTTGCAAAGAATTGGAATATATTAAAATTTGTTTATTACACTATGGAATTACTAAAATTTTTATTAATTTTTTTTATAACAATGTGTGTTAATGTAAAGAGGATTTTTTTCATAAATAATTACAATTTGTACTATATTCATATAGTACTTAGAGTTAATTACAATACATAACAATAATTTAAAGAGGAGAGAGGCGAACGAGAGAGGAGAGATGATCGATATACAATTTCCATACTGGTACAATCTATATTAGTACATATCTCATTTCTCTCGCTTAACTTTCTCTCTTCACATATACGCGCGCGCACACATATACATACACACATTCTAATAGACTTTGTGTTGGATGTTGATGAAATAGTGACGATTTCACATTTTTTGATTTATAATACTTTGATAAGTCTGTTTTGGTTGGGAAGACGAAAGTATGAAAACTAGTCACAATTTCAAAGGAAGAGTAAGGCATGATATGAATCTTGCATAAATGGTACTTGTTTCTTCTAAATTTTAAAGACAAACATCTTATTATATAGTCATGGGCTTCCACAAATCTTCTATACTATATTAAATGCGTGAAGGCTAGTAGAAATGTTGTTTGAATTTTTTGTTTTTTTATTGAAAGACTCTACTTTAGATAAAATCGTCTTTTTATAGTTTTTCTTTAAATTATTATTTAATTATATTTATAATATTAATTTTTAAAATATATGGAAAGAAGTGATAAATTAAGAACTTCTAGTCGTGGAAAGACTCCTAAATCTTCTTGATTTGATAGATTTCTACTTCTTCGAATAAAAAAAAAATTTTGTTGTCACTGAGAAAAATTCTAATTTACCTAGTTCTAATTAGTGGTAGAATCTCTATATATAGGATCTTTGCAAATAAATAATTTATCAAAAATATTTTTTTTAGTGAATTATTTATCTTTTTATAAATTCATAATTAAATTAAATTTTTCTCGCTTTTGATCACACGCAAAACTCATACAAGAAGGCTAGTAACTTAATAACTCACTAATATCCCATCTCTAGAATTTAGGGAGAAAAAAATAATTCTGTGAGTTAGGATTATGAGCAAAAGAAAAACAAAAAAAGAATGTATTCGATTATAAATAAAAAGCAATTAGTAATAATTATAATGTGGAAATAAAACTATCCCCTTATTAATATGATGTTGTTGCTTATATCCTTGCAATTTTTTTTTTTCAAAAAGGTAAATACAAAATCGATTGTTGAGGAAAGAAAGAGAAGATGATTTGTTTAATTAAAATTAAATAAATAGTTCCGTTGTATTAAATATTTTTATATTTATATTTAAAATATACACGCACAAGATCAGTAAAATGAGAAAATACTAATAATCTACGGGACTCAAATCCATATGTAGGGTGAATTTCTAACTAATATTAATTGAGTTTACACTAAAAACAACCGATTTGATTTACTATTTACTTTTTCTAATTAATAAATATTAATTATACATTTGATGGCTATTTTGAATTCATACGATTGGATGAACAACTATTCATGTTAATACTAATCTAAGCTATGACGTAACTTATTGATAAAATGTGATCCAATGATCACACTCAAAGCAATTTACAGTTAGAGAAATATTGAGAGAGAGGATGAAGAAGATGGATTGCAGATTTGGGGAAAATTATTCACATGCATTAGTGGTGGTTTGTTACACTGCCACTTGTGTATTTATATACACATCACTAATCATTCTTAACTAACTAATACACAATTAACTAATCCTAACTAACTAACTGATTGGCCTAACTAACTAACAAACTTTGCTTGATTAGTTACAAGTAGTTACAATCATTAATGCACTATGTACAAGTGTATTAGCTAGATATTTCAACACTCCTCCTCAAACTAGGTGTACTGAAAATGTTCAGTACTCCAAATTTGCTAAGTAGAGTTTCATGCTGTGTCTTTCCCAGTGCTTTGGTAAGAATATCAGCCTGCTGATCTTTGGAGTTGATGTAGTCAGTTCTGATGATCCCTTTTTGAATCCATTCTCTGATAAAGTGGCAATCAATCTCGATGTGTTTGGTTCTCTCATGAAACACTGGATTTGCTGCAATTTGTATGGCAGCCTTGTTATCACAATGAATGGATGCTGGTTGAGACAGTTCTACTCCCAGTTCCTTGAATAGATTTGTGACCCATACAACTTCAGCTGTCAAAGTAGCCAGGCTCCTGTATTCAGCTTCTGCTGAACTTCTTGACACTGTGTTTTGCTTCTTTGACTTCCAAGATATAAGTGAATCTGCAAACTTGAGTACAAACCCAGTGATAGACCTCCTAGTGTTTGGGCATGCAGCCCAGTCAGCATCACAGTATCCTACTAAGTAAGGTTGGTTGCAGTAGCTCATTAGTATTCCCTTCCCAGGTTCCAGCTTAATATATTTAACAACTCTCATAGCTGCATTCCAGTGTGAGACTTTAGGTTGTTGCATGAACTGACTCAAGGTTTGGACTGCAAAAGCAATGTCTGGCCTTGTGATTGTCAAATAGAGCAACTTTCCCACTAGTTTCTGATATCTCTGCACATCTTCATATATAGCATCAGTTGAGTTACTGTCTCTGTCAAACTCAGTATTTGTCAGCTTCATATTGCACTCCATTGGTGTCATGCTTGGCTTAGCATTTCCTAATCCAGCTTCTGCAATCAATTCCAGGGCATATTTTCTTTGATTCATCAAGATACCTTTGCTAGACCTTAAGAACTCAATTCCAAGAAAGTATTTGAGTTCCCCAAGATCCTTTATTTTGAAATGACTATGCAAAACTTGCTTGGTGTTTTCTATAAGTCTTGAATCATTCCCTGTGATCAATAGGTCATCAACATATATCAAAATTACCACCATACTTGATCCTTCTGTCTTTGTGAATAAGGAATAGTCTAGATGGCTCTGTGCATATCCAGAATTCAATAGTGCTTCAGTCAGCTTTGCATTCCACTGTCTTGAGGCTTGTTTAAGCCCATATAAAGACTTGGTCAGCTTGCATACAAGATTCTTCCCCTTCTCTGAACTGCAGAATCCCTTTGGCATCTCCATATATACTTCTTCAAATAAATCCCCTTGCAAGAATGCATTGAATACATCCATCTGATAAATGTTCCAACCTTTTGCAGTAGCTAAAGCTATGACTGACCTTACTGTCACCATTTTAACTACAGGTGAAAAAGTCTCTTGGTAATCAATCCCCTCTGTTTGGTTGTACCCTTTGGCTACCAATCTGGCTTTGAATCTATCCACTTGCCCATTAGCCTTGTATTTGATCTTGAACACCCACTTGCAACCTATTGCCCTTTTGTTGTTTGGCAAATGCACTATCTTCCAAGTACCATTGTCTTCCAGAGCTTGGATTTCTTCTTTCATTGCTTGTACCCATCTTTTGTCCTGTACTGCTTCTTCATAGCTTCTAGGCTCAACATCTGTAGAGAACTTTGTCAAATATGCTTGATACTTTGGTGTCACCTTATCATAAGAAACATAGTTGCTTTGTGAATGGGGATAAGTCTTGACAGTGTCATAATCCTTCATCCAAATGGGTGGATGAGCTATTCTGGTAGATCTTCTTGATTCTGTTGTTGGATTATTACCTGCACCTGCATTATCTACATGATCATCTTTAGTCTGATCTGCACTATCCTTTTCTGAACCAATATCTGTATGGATAATGATATTTTCATGATGCATATCATCACCATTACTCTGTAACCTGTTGTCTTCATTTTGAAACAAGGGCTTGTCAACTCTAGTTGAATTTTGGAAAGGAAATATGTCCTCCTTGAATATAACATCTCTATGAACTATAAACTTCTTCCTGGATAAGCTATACAGTAGGTACCCTTTCTGAGTCAGTGAATAACCCATTAGTACACATGGATCTGCTCTTGGAAAAAATTTATCAGGCTTCACTATATTTGTGACATAGCATAAGCATCCTATGGTTCTTAGATGATCAATACTTGCCTTCTGACCATGAAATCTCTCATAAGGAGATTTTCCTTTTAACACAACAGTAGGCAATCTATTTATTAGATAAACAGCAGCCAAAACACACTCACCCCAAAATCTGATTGGGATACTTCCTTGAAATATAAGTGCTCTAGTCACTTCAAGTATATGTCTGTGCTTTCTTTCCACCACTCCATTTTGTTGTGGAGTGTGTGCACAACTACTCTCATGTATGATTCCAAGGGATTTGAACAAATTTCCACATTCAGTATTGAAGAACTCAGTCCCATTATCTGATCTTACTTTCTTAATGTGCATGCTAAATTGATTTTTGACCAAGTTCATGAAGATTTTCAGCATTAAAAGTACATCAGACTTCATTCTGAGTAAGTAAACCCAAGTCATTCTGGAGCAATCATCAACAATTGTTAAGAAATATCTATATCCATTATGAGTGGCAAGTTTATATGGACCCCATACATCTATGTGAATCAATTCAAATACAGAATCTGTTCTAGATATGCTGGATTTAAAAGGTAACCTGGTTTGCTTTGCAAGTGGACATATTGAACACTTATTATATTCATCTATATCAATGTGTTCCTTGTCTGGTAGCACTTGTTGAAGCACCTTTGAGGATGGATGCCCCAGCCTATTGTGCCATAGTAATTCATGTAAGTCTGAGTGTCTTGTCATGCATACTCCTTCAGCCTTGTGTTCCTGTCTATTTGTTGATAAGTAGTAGAGGCCATCAACTTCTCTACCAATCCCCTTCACCTTCCCATTGAAGAGGTCCTGAAGTACAAAGAACTCAGGAAAGAAATTAACTGAGCATTGTAATTGTCTAGTCAGTTTAGACACTGAAAGTAAGTCATACTTGAAGGCTGGAACAACAAGTACATTGTCTAATATGTCATCCCTGTCTGTACTAATTTGCCCAATATGTGTAACAGTTGCATCATCACCATTTAGCAAATGTACTTTTCTTCCAATACAGTCAGATACTTTTCTCAACTTATCCTTTTTAGAAGTCATATGACAGGTAGCTCCTGAGTCTACAATCCACTTTTCATCTAAATTATTAGGATTAGTGAGAATACCTGCCATGTTAGCCACTTCATCCACTCCATTTTCTGAGTTTGAACCTGCTTCTACTTTGTTCAGCATCTGAATAATCTTGCTGTATTGCCTTGGTGTAAATGTGGGTTGAGTAACTAGTGGTGTATGTTGACACCCGATTTTGACCGACCCTTAATTTATTTTACTTAAAAAAATTGGTATTTTTAATTGGTGAAATAAATGATTTTATAATGCGCTCTTTGTATTGATATTTTATACCAAAAAAAAAAAAATAACAAATAATCGTTATTTAAACGCGTAGCCTATTATTTTTAGTAACGTCTTCCGAATCATGATGTTTTCAATATACTCTCGTAATGATTGTGATATTGAATTTGCGTGACTTTTTAAATAAATTTTTTATGCACTCATATAATGTTTGCACTTTCAAAACTAAATTGGGCTAATGTGTGGCCTAGATTTTAAACTTCTGGCTAATTTTGTAAATCAAATCACCAATTTATGGCCTAATCCTTAATATTTTACAAGTAGGGGCTAGTATTTAAATCCGAATTACCAATTTATGGCCCATTTTTTAAATATTTTTGCAATTTGTGGCCAGTTTTGCAATCCAATTTATTAATTTATGGCTAGATCTTTAATTTTTACAATTTTTGGTCAATATTTAAATTCGGGTCACCCATTTTTTTTGACCCGGATCCGACCCGGACCCGCTTTCCTTTTTTATTTCAAAACCCCAAACCCTAATTCCTCATTTCTCCACCCACCTCAGCCGCCAGCCCCCCTTCTCCCTCGTTCCGCCGGCGGCAGCCCCTCCTTGCCGCCGCACAGCTCTCTCCCGCGACCAAATCCACCCCAAAGCAGTCGCCGGCAGCCGCGACTCCACTCTCCTCTTCTTCCCCTCTCTCGCGCTGCAGCCATGGCTCCCGCGGCAGCCATCTCCCTCTTCCTCCATCGCCCTCTTTCTCCTCTCTCCGCACTCCTCTCTCCTTTTTCCGTCGACCCCTCTTTCCTCTTCTCCCTCTTTACCCTTTTCCCGACGCCGCTGCTAGCCACCAAGCGGCGGCGCCCCTCGCCGGCGCTCATCTCTCCCCGCCAAGGCCTCTCTCGCGCGCAACCCTCTCTCTCAACGCCCAAACAACCGCCACAGCCCCGACTTCGCCAACCATGAAAGGAGCCAACAAGAAAGGGTTCAATAATCTCATTAGAATTTTTTTTGAAACTTCAAGCTAGTGAAATGGATCTCGGCAGTTTTCCGACTCTCTATTTGTTAATTTTTTTTTTTAACTCTCCTTCTTTAAAATAGACACATTAAAAGTTAATATTCATATTTTTAACGTTCCTCTACTTGCTGGGCTTGCCGTATCTGTCTATGATTTTGAGTTATGTGGGAATGGTAAAATGTTCTTTTGGGGATGAGATTAAGGTTGCATTGGTTAATTCGAACGTTATTATGACTTGTTAATAACTTGGCTGAAATAATGGACTTTGTTAAGGATAAAATTGAACTTTTGAGTATGTAGTTTTCCCTGTGATTGTGGCATAGTTGTGATAAATTTTGCTGTTAATTTCTCCCTATAGTTTTTTTTATTTATTTATTATTTCATATTTGGCAAAAGAAAAAAAAATATTCTGGCACTTTCTACCAAATCACATGCATGATTCATGTCCATTATGTTTTGAAGATGGTTCTTGTTTCCTTAATTTAAATTCTGAAGGATCTTTCCTTTCTCACTATTCAGTACCAAAGAATTAGCTAATATACACTGTTGATTCATGTTCCTTTTTGGAATAGCTTATTTATTTTTGTGCAGATTTTAATTAAAAATATTGCCTTAAATAACGCCCTGTACAGATTCTTACTCTCTCTCATATGGTAAAAATTTTTTTTGGTAAGGATCCTCATCACCTCCCTTTGATTATTTTGTTACCTTAGTCGGTTATTTTTGACTACTATAAAAGCGAAAGAGCCCTGTTCATTCAAGGACAGGAAAAAAAAAATACAGAGAAGAGATAAAAAGAAATACACTCACTGTTGGACTTGGCTCTCTCTTGGCTTTCAAAGATCACTCCCAAAACCTTTGGGTGTTTGCTATTTGCTTTGGGTGTTTGCTATTTGTTATCAACTTTCGGTTAGTACTCTATTTTAGCATGTGTTACTTCTGTTTTTTTTAACAGGTTCAGATTTCGAGTTTGGGGACGGAATGGATTCGGTGGATCTGAAAGATTTGTTTTATTGTTGTGTTTATTATTCTTATTATTATTATTATTATTTTGTGATGTAATGAAACATTAAAACAGGGGATATAGTGGAAAAAGGGGGAAGGGGAATTACTTGTTTATTCATGATATTCACGTAGGCAAAGCCAATATAGGATAAAAAATAGTAATAATAAAAATAAATAAGGGTTACGCGAACGACATTGTTTGACCACTTTTTGTCCTAAAAAGTAAATAAAATAAAATCGCAAATTATAGATATCACGCTTAGGTTTTCTTCTCTTTTCATAGCATTTGGTCTTGCCTACTATAAGTTTAAGATTTGCTTATCATCACGTTCAGATTTACTTGCCTATTATATGTTTGGAATTTACTTGATTTAAAATCATGCCTAAATCTATACTTAGAAATTATATTTTATGTGTCTAGAAGTCATGTTTAGGACTTATGTGATTAAAAGTCATGCTTAAATTTTAATACACTTAGAAATCATGTTTGGAATTCGCTTGTTTAAAAATCGTATTTAAATCTATGTGATATGCAAGAAATCATGCTCATAGGATCTAAAGTTATTTTCTTTTAGAGAAATCATGCTACAGGAATTAAAGGTGTTTCTTTTTCTATTCAAATATCATGCCTATATTTATAAAGATGCTTTCTTTAATTTGCCTACGCTGGAAAAATTATGCCTATAGGAAATAGATTGCTCATATTGTTTTTAACTAGAATATCATGCCTATAGGACAAAATTGTCTATATTTTCATATAGAATAATCATGCCTACAATAATTAGAAATCATGTTTAGGTTTCATCTTTACATGCCTACAATAATTAGAAATCATGTTTCATTTTCTTTACATACCTATAATATTTTAATTATGTTTTTTAGAAACATGCCATGGTAAATTTAATTTCAATTAGAAATCATGTTAGGTTGCATATTTTTATGCTCAGAATTTTTAATCATGTTTAGATTCAATATGTTTCTCATTAGAAGCATGCCTATAGGATTTAATTTAGTTATATAGGTTAATCACATTCTTTTGAATTTATGTTTAAAAAATTAAGGTTTTAAAGATCGAGGCTTTTCAACCAAATTATTTTACTTAATGTAAATAAATGACTTACATTTTTAGCATGTCATCATTTGTTTTGGTATTGAGGCTAGGTGAAACTTTATATGCTAATTGGCGTCGTTAATGTTCTTATTTTTTACGCGAGTTTAATAGGAAGCCATATATTCTTTTAAGTCTAGAACCTTACCAAATAGTAGTCCAATGCCTCTTGGACACTAGGAGGGACGCTAGGCATCTTTAGGACACGCTAGTATTTTTATGTTTCTAGTTCGCGTTTAAGTTAATAAAATCAACTTAGGAAGGGGGTAGGGGTAGATAGGATTCGGAAATGATGAATTAAACTCGTGCTAAATAGGACAAACTTTGGTTTTGTCCTTTGGCTTAAATAAGCCATTATGAAGCCTATTCCGAATTAAAGCCGAGTAACTGATCCGAATAAATAATCAAAGCAATTGGTTTAAATGTCTCTTCTTCATTTATTTGTTTAATTAATTTGTCATTTATTATTTTGTCACTTAGAATCAAATCTAGGCAATTATATTAAAAATTGGAGACCTTGCTTGTTATTTGCACCCCCCACATAAAATACGAGACACGGTCGGGACCCGCCTTTGCGGACCTCGAAGGGTGCTTAACACCTTCCCTTCGAGGTAATTCGAGCCCTTACCCTCTCTCTGGTTAACTTCGACCCTTAGGCTAGAATGGTGTCCTAATGCACCCAAACATTAGGTGGCGACTCTCTTTTTTTCTAAATCCCAAAAGAGTCGTTGCCACGACGTCGTCCAGGTTCTCGTTTTCTCCGCGAGGAAAAATGGGGCGCGACAGTGTATCAGAATCAATGTTCTTTCCTTTGGCCATCTGAGGTGCAAATTCATCAGCAAACTTTGCTTCATCTCTTCCAGTGTTGACATGATTAGCTTGATATGCTGTGTGTCCAGTCCTTTTCTTAAATTTCCAGTCTGGAGGGTAACCATTTAGCTTATAGCAGTCATCCTTAATGTGACCATGCATCTTACAAAAATCACAAGTCACATCCCAATTCTTCTTCTTAAACTGTGGCTTTCTTTGTTGAAAACCACCCTTTCCTGCATACAAGGCAGTTTGTTCTAACATGTTTACTCCAACATGCACATTTGCTGTCATTCTTTGCCCTTCATCAGCCATTATCATGGCATATGCTTTCCCCACACTAGGTAGTGGACTCATCATTAGTATTTGACTTCTAGCATGACTGTATACTTCATTCAACCCCATCAGAAATGCAAATAGCCTTAAACATGCTAAATGATCTATGTAGGTTTTTGAATTCTCACAATTGCATGAAGGAGGAGGCACAAGAGCATCAAATTCATCCCACAACAACCTTAATTTCGAGAAGTATGCAGAAACACTCAAATTACCTTGATTAATTGTGCAAATTTCCCTATGCAATTGGTATCCTCTAGATCCATCAACCTTGTCAAATCTCTCCTTCAGATCTGACCATACCATAGCTGCATCTGTAGCATAAACAATGCTACTAAGCAGATCCTTTGACACTGTGTTCATGATCCAAGCTAATACAAACGCATTACACTTCTCCCATTGCTCCTCCATCTCTCCTTCATAATCCCCTTTCCTGCATGTGCCAAGTACAAATCCAAGCTTACCTTTTGCTCGAAGGTTAATTAGCATGGATCGACTCCAGAGAGAGTAATTCTCAGTCCCAGTGAGCTGCACTGAAGTCAGAACACTCCCAGGAGTGTCTGAGTTGTGGAGATACAGGGGATGATTCCTCTTCTTCTCTACCTGATCAAGAGTTTCCAGCACTGAATCGACTCCTACAGCTGCATTCTCCATGTTCAGTCTACCTCCACGATTCACCATGGCTGAGACAGTTGAGATTGCTTCTGATTTCTTGCTGTAATTTCGATTTCACTTTGCGGAATCCCTCTTGGATCTTACCGCTCTGATACCATGATAAAATGTGATCCAATGATCACACTCAAAGCAATTTACAGTTAGAGAAATATTGAGAGAGAGGATGAAGAAGATGGATCGCAGATTTGGGGAAAATTATTCACATGCATTAGTGGTGGTTTGTTACACTGCCACTTGTGTATTTATATACACATCACTAATCATTCTTAACTAACTAATACACAATTAACTAATCCTAACTAACTAACTGATTGGCCTAACTAACTAACAAACTTTGCTTGATTAGTTACAAGTAGTTACAATCATTAATGCACTATGTACAAGTGTATTAGCTAGATATTTCAACACTTATATCAGTAGGTTGTACTCAAAATAGAATCGAAATCGATTAGTTAAACTAAAACAGTATTGGTTTATTGATAAAGAATTATTGGTTTAGTAATTTCGATAACAATTTAAATTCTTTTTGTAGTTGGGTTGTCGTCTTAACGGTTTTAGGTTTTTTCTTAACGGGTTAATTAATAATTCATAGTGAATTAAATAATTATATTTATATCATTTGATATATAAAGTTCTTGACAGTTTCATACTTTTTATTTTTTATTGTCTCAAACTCTCAATTATTCTACAATGTGATAGTGTTTATTTTTGAACAAAATGTAATCAGTCAACTCATGAGCATGGTTAATTTGGCTTGTTACCTTATTTTTAAATAATTTTCAACAAAATTTTTTGTGTCAAATTGTAACGATTAAACCGATAACGATGAATAACTAATAAACCAATAACTGATCGATAAGCCGATATCTTAATGGTTTCATAACGGTTTAGCATATTTGCGAATCGATAACCAATAAGTCAAATCGAAAAGCTTCAAAATTAAGCTGAACCAACCAATATGCAGCCCTAGGTTGCACGAATAAGGATTGTGATGGAATGGTAAATACTCCTTATCTTCTATTAGAACTAGTAGGTTTGATCCGTTCTGAATATTGAGTCACATTAGCATCCCTCACCCCTCAAATGTGGAACTTTCTAGTGTGAATTCAAATTTAATCAGATTCCAATATGAATGCTGGACATCAAATAAAAAATCAAAATAAATAAATATATCAATAACATTAGGCTGCAAATTACAATAATCCTTTTTTGGTATTTAAGATTTTAATTGAACAAACATCACCTACTTCCCTCTAATAATACAAATACACATTTATACTATTGTATTGACTTATTTATATCTACGTTCTTAGGGCATATTAGTTGTGCAGGCATATTATATACCACGACCAACCACGTTAGGTTTTAGTAACACACAGAATAAGCAATAAAAACTAGTCCAACTGTCCAATGATAATCATTATCAAGGTTGTTACAATGTACTAAATTAACAACTAAACGAAAATAATTGTTCAACCTCATTTTTCTTTTTTATAACTATAGCATTTGTTTTACCTGCATCTCGATTATTTTATAAAAATATATTATTTTTTATCAATTTACATATCGAGTGACTCTACCTATCAAAACGTAAAATATACTGCTTAACGTTTTTGCCTCTTGAATACTTTTCTTTATTTGCATTAAGTGATGTAGTTTAACTGCATATAGTTATTTTGTTTGTAAAGATCATTTGATAAAGAATTTTGATAGGAGGATTTCACTTGTCCTAAAATATAAAATGAGGTTAGGCTTTATGTCCCTCACAATTTGGTTGTTTCTTTTGTTAATTAGTTGGAGGAATTTTTGCATATAGTCATCTAAAAATATATTAATTATGCTCCATAGCTATAGTTTGGATAATTATATTTTGTAATTATAGTCATACCAGTGTTTGTATAATTCGCGTAGCACTTGTATACGTTTATATAATTCGCTATACAATTCGCAAGTTTTGTTGATGGATCGTATATTTTGCTATACAATTCGCGCACAACGTTTGTATAGTTCTCTATACAATTCGCAGTGTTTGTATATTTAGCTATACAATTCGACACGTGCACAACTTTGTATAAACCGCGTAAATTATATAAAACTCAAAATGTAATCACAGTTAGGTGTTTGCTGTGAGTCGTAATTAATTCAAACTATAGCTATATTAGCTAATTAACTAACATATGTTTGCTTTTGTTGATGGGGTAGGGGTCTTGCCAAATCCCATCAATGAATTATTGAAAAAAAAACCAATTTTTTATATTATGTCATCTACTTAGGGAAAGCTAGCAATGGATTGTTATATCAATTATATTTCTCCATGTTACTTCTATATAAGCAAGCAAGGAGCTTTATTGGAATCTCAATAGAGTTTCAAATTAAAAGGGAATCATCACAATTTGTGTGAGTTAAATTAAGCATGGGTGTTAAGGTTTCAACTACAATTGTTTTATTTTTGGGCATGTTGGTGACTATTGCAACAGCACAATATGGAAGTTCCTATGATGACTCTAATTACTCTTCTCCCTCAAAGAATGTTGGATCTACCAATTCTTCTCCAACAACACTCATGTTAGCACTTGTTGCATTCATCATTTCCTTCTTTGTTATAATCAGAGAAAGGATTTGATGAGGCTATAAGATTCATTATAAAGTGGTTTGATTAATTTGTTTTCATTTTAATCTTTTGTCTTTGTACTTTTGGTGTGTAATATATCCTTGTATGTTATTTCTTTCTTCCCTTGAGATTATTTCTCTCTTTGATTGCTTTGGGTTTTTAAGGAGTGTATTTTTCATCAACCAACTTTATTTTGTTTATAACTTTAGTCATGATTAGTTTAATTACTTTGTCTGCAAACAAGTTTTAAAGTGATGAAAAAATAAGTTAAATTATAATCACGAGTAAAAATAGGATGAGATAGAGTTTTTGTTGATAAATATTTGTCATGAGTACAATTGTGTTCATCAATAAGCTGTTAGCCGTCTCTCTACCTTCTTGAGATGTCAATACAAATGTCGGATGGTAATTTTGGCAAAAATTGTATTTGATGCTCTAATCTCTTTATGAATATTCAATGAGTTTATGGAATTTTGAGTTGTTTTCTTCTGCATATATTTTCTTACAAAGTAAAATTCGAGTCTGTGTGAAGTCATTGCACTGGTTCTTTGAGTTCGCTGAAAATCACAAGAGTTTGAGGTACCGCTACTTCTGTAATTGTTAATTTCTTTTATCTTGGAAGGAAATAATCCACAAACCTCGGGTACGGTGAGGGGATTAAATTCCTTAAGGACACACAGTGAATTCTGTGGACTCAGATTGTTGTATAGATTTTTGTTTAGATTCTGTTTTCTGCATTGCTTGTTAAAATACAGAAATATTAGTCTCTATATTACAAATCAAACATCATATTAATTTATACATAAATAACTTATCTCCTAAGGGCTAGTAGAAATATGAATAATTAAAAAGTAAAAATAAAAAATAAAAATAGGAAAAGAATGTGCATATTGCATCATAACATTAATATTCTTCATCCATTCCATAATTTGTGGCAATTAAATATAGATCTTTCTTTTTTGATGCAACTAATCCATGTATTTCTGTCATATCAAAATCTTTTGGATCAACTCCATATGGGAGTTTCCATTCAAAATGGTAAAGTAACTGAGCCAGAGAAAGTCCAACATTAGCTAAAGCAAATTGTATTCCTGGACACATTCTTCTTTCCGAACCAAATGGAAGAAACTCAAAGTCATTTCCCATAAAGTCAATTGAAGTCTTTTTGAATCTCTCTGGTATAAAGCTTTCAGGATTTTGCCAGTATTTCGGATCTCTCGAAAGTGCCCATGCATTAACAAGTACTCTAGCCTTATGAGGAATGATGTATCCATTTATATTTGTGTCCTCCCTACATTCCCTAGGTCCCATAAGAGGACCTGGAATATGTAGCCTTAATGTTTCCTTAATAACTAACTTTAAATATGTTAACTTTTCAATATCTTTTTCATCATATTTTTTCTTTCCTTTAAAGACTTGTCGCACTTCACTTTGGGCCTTGGCCATGACATTTGGGTTCCTCATCAATTCTGACAATGCCCAAATAATAGTTGAAGATGCGGTTTCAGTTCCAGCAATAAATAAGTCCTATATCAACAAACAAATATAAATTTGATTGATCAAGGAGAAACTTAAAAAGGGATATCTACAATTTTTATGTAGCAATCTTTGACTTGACACGGTATTTAAGAAAAAGAGTAAGACTTTTAAAACTTGTGATCTAAAATCATTCTTATATATTTTTAGATATTTGTGTGCCACGTGAAATGTGATAGAGAGAGTATAAAATTTCAACTTTGAAAATATAGGAGCAAACTTACAGTAATCACAGCTTTAATATGGTCATTTGTGATTGGAAATTGAAGTTGGCCATCCTCCTTAATTCTTAATAAAACATCAACCAAATCCTCATCTCCAAACTCACCATTTCCCTTTTTCCCAATTGCTTTATTTTCAATATGTTCATTAATAATGTTTTCCATAATTGCATCAACCTTTTGATGTGCTTTCACCAATCTAGATTTCACACCACTTATGTTGTGAAGTAACTTCCAAGAAGGGAATAAATCAGCCACATCAAAATCCTCCAGCAAAGAAGAGTACTTCCTTCATAAGTGTTATGAATTCATTTCTATCTTTGCATATTTTTCCAAGAGCTGATCTAAGTAACAGAGTTAGTAAACTGAAAAATCTTTTCTGACATATTTATTGCTGTAGATTCACCCCTCATGGAATGAATAGATGAAATGAGATTTGAAAGCTCATCTTGTCGAATTCCATTAAATGACTTGACCATCTTCGCACTAAGAAGTTCTACGATACAAATTTTACGCATTTTGCCTCCAATAGTCACCATATTCACTAAATACAATATCTTTATTATTGTAAAATATGATGTTCGTGGATACAAATTGTGGCCTACTAGCAAAAGCAAGATCGTGAGTTCTCAAAACTTCTTGTGCAATAGAAGGTGATGATATGACCACAGTAGGAATTTCTCCGAGTTGTAAGTACATAATAGACCCATACCTTTGTGCTAAATTTCTGAGAACGCGATGTGAAAGTTGTCCTCCTTTGATCAAGTGATGCAAACTTCCAATAAAGGGAAGTCTCCATGGGCCTGGAGGTAACTTTTGTTTTTTGTTTTTACTCCATTGTCTAACTAGAATAACAAGGGAGGACAAGAAGAGAAGCAATGAAACTAAGTTAAAAAGAGAGGAATACATCTTTATTGAATATTATCTTTCAAGCAACATTAGTCGCTCTTATAGTGGCCTAATATCCAAATGACATAATACATAAAATAAATCAATCATGGCATAGTGTGAGTGCATAGAGAATCTTTGGCCTCATCTATTTTGTCACATTATTATTGATAATATTTTTTAAAAAATATATATATACCAGACAACATAAAAAGGAAAAATAAGTTATTGACAGTAGGGATGTATGTCAATCATTTGATTTATTAAACCAATATAAAAAGTTATTATAGTAAAATCAAGTGTCAATCTCCAATATATATGACTTGTATATATTGGTTGTGGGAGTGGGGGGTCCTTTACATGTAATTAGTAAATGAATTATTTGAATTAAGTACTTAAAAATATTATCTTTGTTAATAAATGAATATTATGTGTAACGATTTCATGTCCATACACTTCAAATTATTTGTGCAAGTTGATTTGCCATCTATTCCACTAAGACCTAACTAGAGCACTATAGACCTTTTTCTTATTGTAGTAATAGGTAATGTTAACACTTTCTGCCTTTAATTTTCATAAACAAATTTTTATAAATTCTAGATATAAGCTCAGGTCCAACAATTTATAACAACGTAACAACATATTCAGTAAAATCCCACAAGTGAGGTCTGGGGAGGATAAAATGTACGCAGATTTCACCACTACCTCATAGAGGTAGAGAAGTTATTTCCTGAGAACCCTCGTCACAAAAACCCATAAGCAAGGTCCAACAATTTATAAAATAGTGCATATTGTTTAGTGAAAAATCAAACAACTATAATATAATGGTGTTTTCGAGTCCTTTTGAGACATTTTGGAAAGAAAGGTTGAAATCATGACATACTTTTCCTCTACCTAGTGAAGGATTATTACTTCCCTTTTTAAATTATTAGTAATTATTGTTGAAGAATGACAAAAGTCTCATATTGGTGGTTAATGAGATGGTTGGACTTCTTATAAAGTTTGGACAATTCTTCTTCCTTTGAATTAGCTTTTGGAGTGTGAGTTAGGTCCAAAAGAAATCTATCATAATTGTGTTTGATTAATCGCTAACTGGCTGATTTACTGCATCTGATAGTTATACTTTAACCATGAATCTTTCAGGTTGATTCGTTGCAAGAAAATGCTTTAACACATAGGTGATTCAATTATCCAAATAAGTATAATTGGTGTATAATCATAAACCATGTAATAAGATACACTACATGAAAAAATAAATCTAACTCAGACCTGGTTCAAATAATCAAATTACTATAGTAAAGTATATGACATGAGTCATGTATTAGTAATGTATCTAATTTAATGTGTTTGAATCACTACAACTATATTTGATGTATCACATATATAGATACAATGTAATACAAAAATGTTTCAGTATATTAATACTAATAGATCATAATGTATAATGCCACCTGATACATAAAGCTGACCAGACTTTAACTGGTGACACACTTGATTTGTGTAAAGATTGAAAAATTACATTAATTTTTGAAAACAAAAGTATAAATAAGTCATATGAGTATTAAACAAAAATAACATAAGATTCATTACTAGAACTACTGGAAACTGTCTAATCTATTTTAACTAAGTCATCTGCAGCAAGTCTCTTTGGACTGATCCTTTGATTTTTTGAGTTGTCATTTTCGCTGACATATCCTTCAGTTGCCTTTTCCCAATCATATCTCAAATTAGTGGGGCATATCTTATTCGTAGAAACTCGAGTCAAACTCACTTGATTGAATTTTAATTCCATCACTAAGATACTCAGCGAAAATGGCAACATATAATCCACATTCCCTGAAATAAGAATGTATGTAAATTTAAAACAAAGAGATATAGTAATTTCAACAAATAAAAATATGATACAACACTTACAGGCTATCGGGGCTTGTTGAATAATTCCTTCTACATACTAAAGGAGAAACCGTTAGTGTGACAAAAAATTTAAACAACAATTAATTAACATGATTCATTGTATGTTGTATAATTATGTCTGATGCATCCAATGAATCATCAACTGCATGGTGTATCATCGTTTGATACACTCAATAAATTAGAAAATCAATTCCAATGAATGACTATCCCAATGAATCATGCATTAACATGAATCATTGCAAAGTGAATCACTTTGTTTGATACATCTAATGAATCAACAACATGTAACAATCAGAAACCAATCCCAAATAATCACTTTACTCAACCCACCCATGACTAAGTTTTATGTCTCACTGAATCATAAAATACTACACATAATGAATCATTATATTTTTCTAAATGGAACAACCCATTGAATCACCAAGTCAACCAATACATACCCAATGAATCACCAAGTCAGATTTTATGTCCCAAAAGAATGAACCAATTAACAACTCAATAAATCACCAAGCTAACCAATACATATCCAATGAATCACCAAGTCAGTTTTATGTCTAAAAAAGAATGAACCAACTAACATGATTCATTGCATGATGTAATATCTTTGTTTGGTATACCCAATAAATCATCACCTTATAACAAACAAGAACAGTCCTAATGAATCACTGTATTCACTCAATACGGTGCTAATGCATCACCATAAATAACTCACAAAAATAAAAATAAAAATATACAAGATACATGCATGCTATCCACATAAATCACTATATTTTCAAATTAAATCAAACACTGATTTTTATAATCATTGTTAGCTAAAGTGTTTGAAAAAACTAACCTTAGGCGAAAATGGTCGATTAATTACGACAATAGCTTTCTTCTTAAGCTTTTTTGGGGGGTTTTTGGGATCTAGGGTTTTTGAAATTGAAGCTTTATCCTTGTTCGACTTGATTTCTCCCTTTTTCTTCATGGCCATAAGTTCATGAGTGTGTTTAGATCTGTTTATGGCCATAAGTTCATGAGTGTGTTTAGATCTGTTTTTCTGAAAATTTTTATCGTCAGAGTCATATACACCATTTTCGAATAGCTTGTTCTTCCTTTAATTGAGTGAGTCCAATGCTAAAGGATGGAGGATCCATATGTATCAAGCATATGAAAGTTGAAAAAAAACCGAATTTGTTAGTGAATTTCAAAAGAAACCGTATAAAATTGGAATGGGGAAGATAAAGTTAATCTACCTCGATTTTGAAATTTGAAATTGATAATAGAGGGAGAAAATGCCGGTTGCATTGGAGAGAAGTTAGCGGTTACTGAATCACATTTAATTTGATTTTTTAGTCGAAAAAAGAGTTTTGTGGCAAAAGAGATAGAGTGTATCAGTCGTGTGGAGCGAAATTATGATTCAAAAGGAGATTTTGGAAAATTTTAGAATTGGTAGATAATATTTGAGAATAGTGTAGTAAAATAATATGTATACTTTGATAAAATTTCTATTTTTTAACATAACATTACACAAATTTAACAATCCTCCCCTGATTATTGAGATGGAATATATGGAATAAAAGTATACACATATACATACATATAATTTGTGCATTATATATATATTAATAAATTATGTATGACCTGATGATTTGTCAGGATTGTGATCAATTTATTCTAAAGTTATAGTAATTTATACCACAGTTTATACAAAAATTCTCACGATTTGTTACGACTTAAAATAAATTTTTGATCCACAATTTAAATTTATTAAATTTAATAAAAAAAAATCAAAACTTAAGCAGTGACACGACAAAGTTGTGCCAATCACCCTTTTTTCTAGGCCAATCACGAAATATAAAATTATGATTTAAAAATTAATATAAAGGTATAGTTTATTTGAACACGTAATTTGAATTTCTTAAGTTCTATTTCTTTTTTCATAAGCATAAAAACCTTACAAATTGGGAAAATAATTAAAATTTTCTCAATACTTTTACAAAATTTTACCAAATGAACAAATCAAAGTTCATAAACAAGTATCGAGATATCTTAAGACATCATATTGATAAATCACATATATTCATGTTCTCTTTATAAATAAATAAATAAATCACACCAAACGATAAATCTTTTTATTTATATATAAAACATTAACTTATCAATCGATTTTTTATATTTAAAACAAAATTAAAATCATAATTTCAAATCACATATTCAAATCGTATCATAACTATATCTCCAAAAGTTTATGAAAATGTACCCAATTTGGTCCATCCTATAAAGTCCAATGTGTTCGTGGGCTAAATTTATAGTCCGTCTAGGCCCAAATACGCCGTCAAGCCGTCTTCATTTCAACGCCGCGCTTTATCTCCTCTTTCTGGAACTCTCCCTTCGTTCCTCTCACTGACTCACTCTCCATGGGCTCCTCTTCTACACTCTCTCTGTGTTCTCATCCAAAGGTGCTTTACTTCACTTTTTAACTCACTTGAGCTTAAGCATATGACTAAATTCTCACTTTTTTTCGTAATTTTTTAGGTGAATTTTGAATTTAATCGTACAAAAGTCGGGTACGGATTGCAGAAATCGTTGAACAGTTCATACAGTTATTGTTTGATTCATATTTCGCCGATTTGTATAACTAGAAGAAGAAAATGCTTGCAACTGAGACGTGTAATTGTTAAAGCTGATTTGTCGTCTAGTACTAGTCCGAGACGTTCGATGAATTCTCGGAGAGTTTACAAGGAATCACAAGCTCAAGCGCCAGCGATACCTGTTGACCGAATTGTTTCGTTTGTCGTGCCTACCGGTGCTTTTGTGGTTATCTCTTTTGGTATTGACATTTTGCCAATTTTCATCTCTTTTTGTACTGGTAGCTTTAATTTAATATATGCCGAATCGAGCTTTTTGAGGAGGATTTTGCTTTTGAGTACTTTAGGTTATCATATTTCTAGTTATTTCACCATCTTGAATTGAGCTAACTGTTTGCGGTTCCAATTGCTTTTCTAGTTATTTCACCATCTTCAATTTGAAGGGGAGCATGTTGGACATTAAGAGAATGTTAAAAGTATTTATTTTTATTAATTAGGAGCACGGAAATTAGTAAACTTTCCTCCATAATTTAGTTCAAAAACGTCTATATGAGGAGCTCCTTGAATGCGGTTGACGTTTAATTACCAGGGTTATTTCTCTCTTCTTTTTTTACAGAGTCAAATTCTATAAACAGTTGACCAAGCATTGGTTTCGTTGCGTCTAATTAATCTTAAAGTTCAAAGTTTCTACATT
Organism: Solanum rostratum; assembly: GCA_029948455.1. Taxonomy (NCBI): domain Eukaryota; kingdom Viridiplantae; phylum Streptophyta; class Magnoliopsida; order Solanales; family Solanaceae; genus Solanum; species Solanum rostratum. The sequence continues at coordinate 10,883,681 of CM057046.1, forward strand.
TCATCTCCAATGATGTTGTTTCATACTTCTATCTAATGGGGTTTAATTCCTCTTTCACTGCCAATTACCTCTAGGATCACCTGTGAGCTCTTTCTGCCCAAAAAATTGAGGGAGCTGCTTGACTCTGCATCTCCAGAAAAGAATAAATTTCTTAGTGTTACCACATTGTTGCTCTGGTAACAGCTTTGAGTCTTGACTGTAGGCCATGCCCATTTCTGTTGCTACTTCCTTTCCAATGAACTCGTTACAAGCTATATCCTTCCAACTTTTGTCTTCGCAGAGGTTGAGTCCTGTGAGAACGTGGTTGCTAGACTGAAGATTTTCCTCCTTATAAATTGTAACTGGAAATAGGAATCTTGGGTAGAAAGAATGTTCTCTATATTGTACTAATCTATGTGTTCAGTTGACAGTTTTGTGGAAGCTGGTGGAAAAAGTTCTTCTACCCAAACCAGCCAAGACTACATCAGAAGAAAGCAAATCTACTCAGGGATTGAAGTGGTCCATTGCTGCTGGAACAAACCTGTTGCCTGGTTTTGGTGCAAAGATTGAAAGAGAATCCAAGCTGAGGCTTAATGATTTTGCTAAAGAGCTTAGATCTTTCAGCATTGTTGACATGTCAGGTAAAATTGCAGTCAGTTGCTGGCTCAGCTGCGTCAGATATTAAAACTGGTATTTTGTCCATACTAAGTGCTGTCATAATGGATATCTTCCTTTTTATACCTTTGATCAAGAACTTCCTATCATTTGTAGTTTTCAGAGATGTGACGATGTTAAAAGATTTGCTTCAACTTGTTAAACTTTTAAGCTCCCACCCCCTTAGAAAGTTCCAACATATAAAGAACAAAGCTTTACCGCCTTTTACCTTGATTTATGAGAAAAACATGTTCTGCATACTGCCTGGAACCAAGTGTGCAACCCACCGAAACCAAAGTTTTGCTGCATCTTCCTTGTATTGTGATTGTACATATGCATACTGATTAAGGATTGAAATTGCAAGTCACAAGAGGTGCATTGAATAGTTTAGGCCACAAGAGGTTGCATTGAATATTTTAGGCTTTGGCAGGTCGTAACTTTGGAGATGAGGGGCTCTTTTTCCTAGCAGAGAGTTTAGCATACAATCAGGTAATGTTTATTTCTCTCTCTCTCTCTCTCTCTGTGTGTGTGTGTGTAGAGTTTGGGACTATTTACTTCAAAAGTATAACCATGGTCTATCTTGTTAATCAAAGAGGATGAAGCCACGATGCTGCAAAGTAGACAAGTAACAATAACAATCTTAGTTTTTTTTCCTGAATAATGTCTTTGGGTAAGAGTGGTTTCTTCACCAATGTACACTGTCTTTCCTTGCATGTGATTTCCAGACAGCTGAGGAAGTAAATTTTGCTGCTAATGGAATAACTGCAGATGGGGTGAAGGCCTTTGATGGCATACTGCAATCAAATATTGCTCTAAAGACTCTTAACCTATCTGGAAATGCTATTGGGGATGAAGGAGCCAAGGTAATGCACTGATGATATAGATGAAAATCCTAAGCATTGAATTCTTGGAATACAGATGACTAATAAGCAGATCCCAACTTTTCCTTTACACTTGCTTGACTGTTATTCCAATTTAACATGTGTATTTATGGCCATGCTTTGTATTGTATCTCTCATCTCCATGTTGGACTTCAGCATCAAACACTGACTATTTAGTGATCATATTTAAGACAGTGGATCTATTACTATATTTCTCGTTAATCTGGGGTGTAGCCTTTTGTTGGTCTAGCGGAAAAGCATCAAGCTTCTCAGACTTAGGACTTTAGCAGATTTGTTTTTTCTCAAATGTAGAAACATCATGTTAAGAAAGAGCTCATGATTATGTGGAACAATTTTAGTTTCTGTTACTATTAATTTCAATCGACTTGTTAGAGAATATGTCAGCTGACCTAGCAATTAGTTTTTCTAGTGTCATCTCTGAGCTGTTCAATTGTACTGTCCTGAAGTTCATTTGTGAAATCTCTGTTTACAGTGTTTATGTGATATACTGGCAAATAACTCTGGTATTCAAAAGCTCCAGCTGAACAGCACTGGCTTAGGAGATGAGGTCTGTTGCTTACTTGCGATAATATTTTCTTTTTTCTGATAAATTATTGCCTAAATTTCTCTGCAATGGTTTGTCTGAATTTTGCAGGGAGCCAAAGCCATTGGTGAAATGCTGAAAAAAAATTCAACCTTGCGTGTTCTTGAACTAAACAACAATCTGATCGACTATTCTGTATGTTATTAAGCAGAACTTGTAGTTTGTATTTCCTAGTTATTAATTGTCTCAATTTCTGAAGGAAAGCATGTTTGGTTTGGATATGGCAACAGGGATTTTCAGGTCTCGCTGGATCACTTCTTGAGAATAAAACTTTACAATCCTTGCATCTCAAGTAAGCAAAATTTATTCTGCTGTCTTTCTGTGCCCATCCTCATTAGTCGTATGGCCAATTTAGGAGTTAATTATTTGTTTTTTCTTTATTGGTTTGGAGGGTGGGGATGTGTGTGTATAGGGGTGGGGAGAAGGGAATGGGTTTTAATTGTGAGGGAAGGCATATCAATTTTTTCCCTTATATCTTTCAATTTATGTGCTTTAATTAACTGTTCAGCGGCAATTATGGTGGTGCTTTAGGGGCTGCAGCACTGGCTAAAGGCCTGGAGAGCAATAAGGCCTTGAGGGTACATTTCTAATCAATTCCTTCCTAGCACTGAGGCTCTTCACCTTTTGCTCTTTTTTCCCCTTGTAATGTGACTTGGCAAATAATTGAGCTTTGTGTTGGCCTTGATATCTTGCTGCTATATCATTGATCTGTTTCTTGGTACTTAATTTCTGTACTCATGTTTCCATTTTCTTCTAGAAACAACCTCTCTACCTCCATGAGGTATGGGTAAGGTCTTGGTACACTCTACCCAACCCAAATTCCACTTGTGGGATTACGCTAGATATGCTGTTGTTACTCATGTTTCCATTTGATTGTATGGAAGAACTTTTCTTTTTGAAATTTTCAATTTTCTCTTGACTGCTGACCAGGGGCGAATTTATGTGTCATTTTTGGGTCACGGTAACCTGTGGTCATCCGACTAAATTAAGTATACTACTTGTATAATTCTTAAAGAATATACTAAATATTAGCTAAAGGAACCCATTCTTAAAATGACAAGTTGGTTCACTGGTCCAAGAATTTTTTTTTCTAGCATGAAGGTTGGGGGTTCAATCCTGCCCAACAACACCATTTTATCCCTTTTTTAAAAATAAAGTAATGGTGCACACATTTTCTTCAATTCCTAGATTCGCCTCTGCTGCTGAAACTAGGATAAAGTGTTAAATGCACTAATGTTATTAAAGAAACTTCTTTGGGTGGTTGCATAATGTTCCACCAGCAATCCAAGGTTGAAGCAAGATCGGTTCTGCTCAAAATGAGAATGGGCTACTTTTTACGTATTACTGTATATCTTAACCATACACCCATATTTTCAAATGTGCTTTAAAGGATCCTTTATGTGCAGGAACTTCATTTGCAGGGGAACTCTGTTGGTGATGAAGGAGTACGGGCATTAATCTCTGGCCTATCTTTGCGTAAAGGTTTACTTATGGGATATCATTAACCATTCTCTTTAAACATATATGATATAATGGCGTTGTGTCCTGTGCATCTTTTTTGAAAGGCCTCCATCATATGTCTGCAGGGAAACTTGTCTTACTTGACCTTGCCAACAATTCAATTACTGCTAGAGGTGCATTTCATGTTGCCGAATACGTCAAAAAAAGCAAAAGCTTACTGTGGTTGAATCTCTATATGAATGACATTAAAGATGAGGTAATTGAACCACTTAGAACTTTCACAGTTTTTTTCCATTGTGATGTGAAAGACTCTTCTCAGCCTTGTCCATCTCACTGCATCAGTAGACTCTCTTGATCTATTTTATGGTTTTATTTTATGTAACAGAAGCAAAGAATGAGAAAGCTTGGGTTTTTGTCAAGTTGAAACCACTAAAATAAGATAGAAAAGATTTTTGGGCAATAGTGTGAGGATTCTCAAGAAAAACATAAAGTATAACTTGGCTGAGTCGTTCTTGAAACCAATCATAAGGTTAAATCACATGGTTTAGAAATTCTTTAATGGCACTAACCATTAAAGAATATAATTTCGAGACTAGGTTTAATCACTTTAGGGTTTTTGCCAGAAGAAAATTAGAAGAGTTCCTTGGTTTATCCTAGTAACTGGAAAATGTTGGTAAAACTAGCGAAGGAATTCTTCTAAGAGAAGCTTTAGTCCTTAGTCAAATCTTTCAATAGGGAGTCAAGAAAGTAGAGGGCTCTTTAAATTTTGTCAGCAGATCACGAAGAGAAAATTCAAATAATCCTAAATCAGTAGGTATAGCTTTAATTTTGTCCTTCAAATATATATGCAACCATATCCTTGGTAGATTGCCAAACTAGCTATTGTTGATTACCCATTCCGGAAACTTTAGGCTGTGGAATTGACAGAGTTCCTACAAGCAACAATCCTGCAAAAGAACTTGGAAAGAACTTCTCTCTAAGTTGGCTCGCAAAAAAAAGAAAAGAAAAGAATTGCTGCCTTAATTTGTGTCAATAAACTTCATATATAATCTAATTCATAGTTCCCACTTCTTCAATACAACCCAGTTTCTTTTCCTTGGTATACGATTTCGATGGTGTTGAGGATTAAAGGTGAAGGCGTATTGTTTTAAGATGAAACACAGATCACATGTTTTTCTCTTGAGAAACTACTATCTAACGTCAAATTTGGGGAGGACCAAACATGTTCATTTTTTGCAAATACGAAGGAAGGATTTATATTATCCACAGTTATATTTGAAGGACAAGAGTTTAATCTGTATCCCAAAATAAGGGATCATTTGAATTTTACGTCGCAGATCTTAACTCAATTTCTTGATATGCATTGACTTTTCCTTCTTTTTTCTCCACTCACATCATTTCCATCAGGGAGCTGAAAAGATTGCAGAAGCTTTGAAGGAGAACCGCTCGATAACTAACATTGATCTTGTAAGAATTATTTCTTCTTTTCTGTTTTATTTAATATTTCTTGTTTTGTTCACGAAGGAGGTTGGGTTTCTTAATCTTATTAGAGCATTATTCTCTATTTGCTCTTATGACTGGAATTCTGTGAATTTTACAGGGGGGCAATGACATACATGCTAAGGGTATTAGTGCCATAGCAGAAGTTCTGAAAGATAATTCTGTCATTACCTCCGTGAGTTTCATCAAAATGTTTACTTTTACTGATTTATTTGCCAAAGTTGAATACATTATACTTAAAATTTCTCACCAACAGTTAGAACTTGGTTACAACCCTATTGGACCAGAGGGGGCAATGGCATTAGCAGAGGTTCTAAAGTTTCATGGAAATGTAAAAGATCTCATGCTTGGTTGGTGTCAGGTAATCCATGGATTGTTTCATATATGCCCTCGTTAGCGAACTCTTTTAGCATGCTCACCTAATTTTGTTGCAGATCGGAGCGAAAGGTTCAGAATATTTTGCCGATATGTTGAAGTACAATAGTACCATATCGACTCTAGACTTGCGAGCCAATGGACTTAGAGATGAGGTTTAGTTTCAAAGTTTATCGTTACTCCATTCTGCGACAAAATCTTTAATTTCCCTCAAAGTACATAACTAGTTCATTTTTCAGGGTGCAATCTGCCTTGCTCGGAGTTTAAAAGTGGTCAATGAATCTTTGACGACACTCAATTTAGGGTTCAATGAAATTCGAGTATGTAGTTCTCTTCTAGTACAAGTACAACCACCTGTCTTGATAAACATATAGTCTTGCATTAACTTAGTTTGTCTTGCGCACAGGATGAAGGAGCTTTTGCTATCGCTCAAGCACTTAAGGCAAATGAAGATGTAAGACTCACATCTTTAAATCTTGCGAGCAACTTCCTCACCAAATTAGGACAGGTAACTTCAAATGACACTATTGCTCTCATTTTTTTAGCTGTTTTATGTGATTATTGGTTCCTTATGTTATCTGGATGGATTTCGAAATTTCAGACAGCTCTCACAGATGCAAGAGATCACGTGTTTGAGATGACTGAGAAGGAGCTTGCTGTTATGTTCTAAAATATTTTATTCCTTAGATTAGATATATTTTCCTCCTTTCATTCTTGAGGTTGGGGCAAGGCTGCGTATCTGAGGATTTTTGTTCTTTTTGTGGGGAACAGAATCACAACCTACCATGATATTCTTAGAGTCCCACCTTAGTTCCCTTTTGTGACTGAATTATTGAGTGCGGAACGGTGGAAATTTTGATATCGAGATATATACACGAATTTTTCCTTTCTCTGAATTTTTTTTCAACTGATAATGAATGTGGAATGCATATAGAGATTACTTGTACTGAGCATTTCAGATTCATTCTCTGGTTTGAAACTCTTTTGAGGTGTTTTTCTTTCCCTGTGGCCTCTAAAGCCAAATTTGGTGAGGCACGACAGAATAGTGTGTCATTCAACTGTTCTGGTGATTGTGCTGTGCTCTAAAGCTGATCCATCCCCTTGAAAAAATAACAGAAGGAAAAAGAAATGAACAAAGAAAAATAAAAGAAAGTTAAGGGGTGGTAAATATTACTCAGGGTTATAAAAGATCCTGAAATATATGCATAACTTGGGAAACTTCGATTGCATCAAACAAAAGATGATAGTAAGAGGGATGGTAAATATTTTGTTTGTATCAGGTGTTTATATTAAACTCAGTAAATTAAATTTAGTAGTTAATTAGCACGAGGATATATACCATTTAACCATGATTAAGTGTTGAACTTTTATATGAAAGATATCTATCTTGTATTTATTGATTTAATTTAAATATACGATGAAAGTGAATAAATATATACGGAGGTCTTGTCGGGATAATTGGCCTTGCCAGCGCAGAAAATATCTTGCATCAGGTAGGTGCAGGGCAGGATTGCTCCATACAAGTATTAAAGACGGCTTTTGCCGCTAGAATTTGTAATTTATAAGTTAAATTAAAATAATTTTATAGTTACTAGAAGACATGATTTTTTTAATGGAAATTTATATTTATGGTAAGGGGATAAGACTCTCTATTTCCTCTCTTCATTTTTCTTAAGATTTTATCTTCGTGGCTAACATATGGAAAAAGTTAAATTTGATAATTAAAATTTAATCAATCATATCTTTTCTCTTCATTTAATGATATAAGTTAATTAAATTTGAGCCATTAAATTTGACTTTTGCTATGTGTCAACCATCAAGATAGGAACTTGAGAAAAATAAATAGAGAGGAAACAAAGATGAACCTCCTCTAGAGACGGGCATTTGGTTCTTCGGTTCTAGTTTAGCAAATTTTGATTTAGCTTTTCGATTGTAAAAAAGTGTGTACCAAATAAATTCTTTTTGGCCTTTTTAAGTTCGGTTATTCGTTGTTTTTAAATTGATTTCTCAGTGTGAACTATTGACAAATAAAATGAGGACAAAATCAAAGTGTAAGACATTTAAAAACTTCAAAACATGTTAAGTAATAATGTGGCTCCATGGAACGGTTATTGTGCTTAAAAAACTATCTTTATCTTTGTCAAAACCTCGCACCTCTAGATATTGTTTGAGGAAAATAAACACAAAGATGAACTCCTTTACATGACATAAATCGACAAAAGTATGTTTAAATTTCTCTTGAAAAATAATATTTCAAATTAATTATATGCATTATAAATTTGTTGTTACTTTGACTTGTTTTATGAATGATTTAATTGCTAACTGCTACTTTGGGTCTAATATATATATAAATTTTTATTTTTTTTAAAAATAAAAATTTGATTCTTCGATAAATCAAAGTTTTGAGATCTCTACATCAAACATCAAATCGATGAATTGAACTTTAAAAAAAAAACCATAGATATCAAGTCAAAATATCAAAATAAAAAAAATAAATTAATTTGAGCCGATTTAATTTTTCAATTTTCTAATATTTATGCCACTCCTAGCCTCCTCCATTGGTAAGGCATAAGACAGACACCTCTTTTGTCACAGTCAGCTGCCTAATCTAAAAGAGAAAAGGAAAATAGAATTCATCTCTCACTTTGAACGTACAATCCACAAACTGATTGTTTATTTTATTGAGCATCTTGTACGTTGAACTTGTAAAGTTATGCCAAAAGATGGATTTTAGTTGGATAAGGTGGCCAGCTGGGGTTTCAGGCAGAAATTCAGTGGATAATTCTTCAACATTACTTTGAATAGAGTGTTTTCTGGAAAAGCTGAGGCATGAAATGTGGCTAAGCTCTCTAAAGGACATGTCTAATAGAGCATCCCCACATTTTGTGGTGTGCTCACTGCATAATTTAAGGAACTACTTCTAGAAAGTAGAGGGGAGACCCTTAATACTCCATTCGTTTCATTTTATATGATATTATTTAACGTGAAATGATATTTAAGAGAATAAAGATGACTTAAAAAAAATATTAAAGTAAAATTATTTTTAATTATAGTGAAGTAATAATTTTTCAAAACCAATTAATAAATAATATCATATAAAATGAGATATATATAAAATGTCAAATGAATATGTGCAGTTGGCATGAGCTCGAGATGAATTCAAGATTTTAATTAAAAATTTATTATTATAAGAGTTTCTCTCTTTTCTTCTAAACCTCGAAAATTGATCTCATAAATTGAAACATAAGAATAATAATTAATAAAAGTAATATGATAATTTTTGCATTATTGTCGGCTTCTACATACTGCTCCCTTTTTTGAGTAGCAGTGCAGCAGGCTCCAGCACAAACATTAGATCACTACGCGGTTTTAAATGTCATCTTTTGATTTCAATGGTCCTTTCTTTTAGTTGTTTTTTTCTTCTCTAATTTGTCGAATTTTTAATCGAATCGAAAGTCTATCAAAAATAATTTTATATATAAAATTACACTGACCATATGGTAGAAGTTGGATAGCTCAGTGCCTCAGTCACTGAATTTGTTTCCTCCTCAGTTTATAGAATTTACTAAATGAGCAAAAGCTACTGAATTTTAGCTGGCTCTTTTCCACCACTTGTCCCCCTCTTTTTTTCAGATTTTTTTGTACAATTTTCAAGTACATCTATATCTTTTATAATGACTAACCCACAATGGTACACTATATAGTGGTAAAGTAATTAAATAATTTTGCACATTGGTCATTGGAAGCATCTTGGATCCATTTAGCTTGGAAGCATTTTTTTGGATATTTTTTTCCATACAAATTGTTTTTTTTTTTTTTTAGTTTTTGGGAGATTAGTTTTTAAATTTCTAAATCTGCTCTGATAGGACACTTGAACTTTGTGTTTTGATATCAAGTTTGTCATTTTCCGAGTTCATATTCTGGACGTGGCCGGCACCCAAAACCATTTCTGATCCCGAGCGAACCACTTGATCTAGCTATTTTACTCAGCGGAAGACTTAAATAATAAAGGAAAGGTTTTAAATATAATAAGCTAAAGTTACTGCAATATCTGAATAAACTGAATAATAGATATGTCTCAATCACAGCTGAAAATGAGATCTGAAACTCCTCACATACAATCTATGCAACCTCAAACTAGAATATGCTAAAACAAATACCGTGACAGGCCCACGGTAACCATAACTGAAAGAAATACTAAAAACAAAAGTAAAGATTACAAAACCTCTGACTGGTAAGAGGCCTCACCAATGGCTGAATGAAATGTTGGTCTTCAACGGAGCGTCTGTTGAGGAACTCTATTACCTGCGTGTGCATCATAAAACGATGCAGGTCCAAAGAATGTCAGATCGTGAAATGTACGATATGTAAAATAGCTAAAATCGGGAATTGAGGATAAGACACTATACTCAAAGTAATGATAACATGTATCAAAATAGGATAACATCTATAATAAATAAAGTGCATGCTGAAAGTAAAACATATGCTGAAACTTGGTACATAGAAACTAGTTTACTTTAGCTTGGAGAGTTTTTCTAACCGGCAACCACCACTATAGGCTTCGTGATGATACAACGTCTTGCCCATGCTGCCAGAGTCGTCCCATACTTTGCTAGGGTAAGGAACGAAAAATAGGGGAGTGGATCCATCCCAAAATTGGGTCATCTCAGTGGCAAGTGAGGAGTTGTACTCTTGGTACAATCCTACCCTACGTTGGCTACATAGTTTATGAGTTCAAGTTATTATTACTCTCACTCATACCGGTGCTCAATACTACTCCCAAAGTAACTTTTATATTGCTTATAACTTTAAGAGTAAGAGTTCTCAAAATGCCTATTTAATCTTTTGGGACTTAGCTCAACCTTAGTTTTTCCTAAAACTTTTCTCAACTCAACTCTTTTCTTTATCTGAGGGTTGTATCAATGCAAAATGTCTCAAAATCGATCTTTGTTATTCAAATATTTTGTAAATACAAAAGCTTCTAGTATCTCTTAAACTCAACTCAAAACTGTGTATAAAAGCTTTTTATGACCTCTCATTATATATTATATAGATAAAGCTCTTAAACTTTGAACTCAATAGTATAAACATGCTTCACAATGGACTAACATAGCATAACAATACTTATATTATTTCCATATTTAATTCATCAACCAAACTTCTCTAATAATATTACACTCTCATATTCCTCTGTTCAAATTATTTTTATTTCTTTTTGGTGGTGGGGGTAGCAAATATTCCCAATTGCAACTGATGACATGAGAAGATGTGATGGCCACTTGGTAAAAGTTTCTTAATTCTATTCAGCAGCTTTACAATGAATCTTTGTTTTGGCATGCCAACATTGTTGTCTGCTCTGCACCTCAATCCTGTTACCAGGACCATTGCCTCGATTTTCGAGCCCACTGAAACTTGTAAAATTTGCCAAAAATAGAGAAATATGAGTGTTTGAAGTTAAAGATGAGTGTTTGAATTTTTTTTTTTTCATATTTTGTGTTTTTTTATTTATTTAAATTTTAGGAGATAAATTATACTATATATTCATTACTTTACAAATAACAATAGCGAAAAGTATTACCTGATATTTTGTTCTTGAATACTTTTTAGGCTTAACTCAATAAAGAGACACCTAAACTTGTCCTCGTTCACCTAAACTAAGACAAGTTCCTAATAGACACCTCAACTGCTCAGATTTGATCCCATTAAACACTTTTATCCTACTTGGCACTCTTCAGTACTTTTTTTTTAATTTTTTAGCCAAAAGTAAATAATTACGGTCAAAAAAAATATTTTTTTTCCATAAAAGTAGGTTCTCAAAATTCTCAATTATCCAAAAAAATTTTTTTTTTCCATAAGTAGGTTCTCAAAATTCTCCGTTAACCATATGGGAAAAAAATTATTATAATTTTAAATAAAATTTTTTTGCACATGGTTGAGAATTCTCAGTTATCCACACAGTCAATTCAAATGAAACGGAGGTACAATATTCTCTCAGTTTATTTGTATTTATTTACTATACTAAAATAGATATTTATTTTTACCTATTAAAATAAAAAAAAATTTAAAAAAAATTAGTTAATTTTTAATTTACCTTTATTATTAATTATATAATTATTTTTAATACATCAAATTTAAATATATTTAAAAATAATATAATTTTATTATATTATTTTTATTTGTCGCGTTCTTAATATATCCAAGTCAGTCAGTAGTAGAAAATGGAGGGATAAAGAAGTAATAATAAATTAAAGAACAGAGAGATTAATTAATTCTTCCACTTCATTCATTTGTGTTTGCTTAAGAATCTTTATTCTTTTCCTTGCCCATCTACCATTAATAGTGTATCACATGTTCCTTTCATTTCAAATTGTGAACACACATAAATATCTATTGAGTTGTTTGAGGAATAGGTTCAAATTTATCAGTCATTTTTCAACATCCCATCTCGCTCTCAAAATAGGATTTTTGGAATGTGTACAATTTAATTTGAGGGTGCAATATCATATGCGATGAGTTTTGCTCTTGTATGTTGAGGAATGACAAAAGTCCCACATTGGTGGATAATGAGATGAGTGGACTCTTTATAAGGCTTGGGCAGTCACCCTTCCTTTGAGCTAGCTTTTGGGGTGTGAGTTAGGCCCAAGACCTAATTTTACATGGTATCAGAGCAGGACCCATCTCACCCAATGTTGAGCCCCCGAATTGTCCACGCACTAGATGCTACTAGGCGTGAGGTGGGGTGTTGAGGAATGACAAAAGTCCCACATTGGTGGATAATGAGATGAGTGGACTCTTTATAAGGCTTGGGCAATCCTCCTTCCTTTGAGCTAGCTTTTGGGGTGTGAGTTAGGCCCAAGACCTAATTTTACGAGTGGACTCTTTATAAGGCTTGGGCAATCCTCCTTCCTTTGAGCGACTTTTTCATTCTTCCATATTCGGAGATGATATCTTTTACTCCTTTCATTCATCTTTACTTGTCCCTGTACTATTTTGGGATGTCCAACAATACTTGTTAACTTTATGAAATCAAGAGATAAATTTACATCTAATTCTTCATTTACCCTTATCAGTCATTTCACTATTACATTTTTCAAGACATTATATTTATTATATTGAAAGGGTGATTGGGTAAAACTGTCCTATCATTTACTATTTTTTAATCCCTATGCCAAATCAATAAGAAACAATGAACGGAGGAAGTACAAAAATATAAATTCTATGTTTTATATAAAGTTGAGCTGATATTTCAAAATCCTCTTAAACTACCAATGTTTTATAAGTTTAATACTTAAATTATGAAATGCTTAAACTATAACATTTTCTATTTAAACATTTGAATTTTGATTTTGTTTATGTCAATAAAATAACAACAAAAGAAAGAACATCAGGTTTGATCAAGTTTTAAATAAAGTTATTTTTATTAAAAATCTTTACTCCAAAGTAAATTTTTTCAAAGCAAATCAAAATTAATCAATCCAACTACAAAATAAATAACGAAATTCGAAAAAACAACATGATTTGACTGGTCCATTTTGATGATTCTTGGTGTGTGTATAAATGGGCTGTTATTTAAAGTAAAACTGGGGGTAATTAGATCACAAGATTCCTATAAATTGTTGGGCACTGACTTTGTTACGCCCAAAAAGTAATACACTCCACAAAATACAAGAAAAAAACAGAGACAAAAAGACCAGAAAAAAGAAAAAACTCAAAAGAAAACATGTCTTCAAGATTGCTTCTTCTTCTCACCTTCTTCCTCTTCTGCCTACTTGCTCATGTAAAATTTTGAACCATTAATTAATCACCTAACTCCCATATGATTTGGTTCTTACACTAATTTTTGTACTAGTCTAATTAATGTTCTTTGCTTTCAGGTCTCTTCTGATATTGACATTGAAGCCCACCAAGCTCTGGTATTTCTATTTTCTTTATTTACTTTTTTTTCATTATTTGTGTTGTCTTTATCTGTATTATATGTGTTAACTTTATCGTATATATATAATATTATGTGGTTTCATTAGTAGTCGCTCTTTTTATTCCATTCCTTTTTGTCATATCTAGTTTATTCTGCTTATGGGTTGTTAAGACGAAGGTTTCAAGGAAACTGTTATTAAGACGAAGGTTTTAAGGAAACAGTCTCTCTATGAGGTAGTGGTAAGGTCTGCGTACATTTTGACCTCTCTAGATCCCACTTGTAGAATTTCATTGGATATGTTGTTGTTGTTATACTTTTTTTTCCATCCTTTAACTAAATATCATAATAATTATCTATCCTAGACTTATAAAAAGTCATCCATATTCAGGGGTTTATTCGAATCCCAGCTAGATTTTCTATATTTCTGTATGTATATTAATTTAGAACCAGAAAAAAAATAGTTCAGTGGTACTACACTGTTCAAATTGGGTCGCAAATACTATCCCAGATGCTAGTTTGATTCCTATTGAATGTGCAGACTGCTTAATTTTTTAAATTTATTTTTTTCTAGCAATAAATCTTCATTGGGTGACATTATAAATGTGCTTGGAAAACATCGACAGTAATCTCTTTTTGAAAATTTGTACATTAGCACATATTTTTATTTTTATTTTTCAAATTCTAAATTCGAGTTGATTTCTCTTTTGTTTTTTTTACTGTTCTGGACAACCGTTACGGAATGTGCTATCTTTTAAAATGAAATTTTTACACAAATAACAACTTTCACCCCCAAAATTACACTTTAAAATTTATTTATCAAAATACCAAAAAAAAAACACTCTTTTTCATTTTCCAACACTATTATATCATACCACACACCACAATAATCACACTCAAAACACTCTCTCTCCTAAATTTGTAAATAAAGTTGGTATTTTATATGGTATTTTTCAATGATTCGGTAGGGGCATGTAATTTCTATCCAAAAATTTGGTATTTTTGAAAACTCCCCTTTAAAATTGAGTTAAAGCCCAAAATTCAGGCTATTTTTTCATTGAAAAATATTAATGAGTATTTTTATTGATATTTTTAAATTAGTGAGGAAAAAAAAATGTTCAATAACTATTTTTAATATATTAATGTAAATTTATTTGTTGCCGTGTTTTTTTTTTCTCCGCGAGTTGGTTTGGTAGAAACAAGGTGAAATTATTATATCTTATAACATATTTTTTTCATGATTTACGGTAGAAAAAAATTCGTGTTATATTGTCCACGCTCTAACTATTCAGCTTCAATATGCAAAGTGTTAGAAAGACGAAATTTTCATAACCATTGTGAAATGAGTAATATTGTCTCATTATATGATTTCGAATAACTCTCACCTTATGAACTAACCTTTTAGATTGAGTCTGATCCGAAGTTTATGATGTAATTTTGAGGAATCCTTGCACATTCATTTTTTCAACAAGTGATGGAACTTTGAGTATGGAAAATTTGTGTCTTATACCTTTTTTTTCTTATTGTGTGTGCAAATCTTTGTTAGGTGGTGAAAGGAGCTAACAGGAGGCTTTTGCCCTATGTGGGTAAGTTTCAATTTCTCAATTTATTCTTATTTTATAAACAAGCAGTTAGTTATTTGGGAGAAGAGTTGAAATTAATAATAAAAATTATATTTAAATATAAGTGCTGATAAACTTTTCTTTTGACAAAAATGACTAAAATGTTCTTAGTTTTTTGAAGCTCTATATAGATTTTTATGAATCCTTTCAAGGAAAAAGAGGGAAGACATATATATACACCAAGTGAAGAAAAAGGCATTTAGAGAATTAGAGAAAATATTAAGGTAAAACAATAAAAAATTTGATCAAACTAAAAATGCTCATAAACAGATAAATTATAAGTTAGGCATGATCGACTACTCCCTCTGTCCCATTTTATATAATGCTCTTTCCTTTTTAGTCCATTTCAAAAAGAATGTCACCTTATCATAACTAGAAATAATTTAACTTTAAAATTTTTCTTTTACCTTTAATGAAATGATTTACAGTTATACAAATACTTAAGAATTGTTTTGAATCACAACTTTCTTTTTATCTTAAACATCATGTCAAGTGAAACAGTCTCAAATTCCTTTTTATGATTGCCAAACACGCAAATAAGTCGAATAATACTTGCAAGTCAATTTGATGAGCTTACAAGTTTATCCAAACACCCCTAGTATAAGAAGACAAGTTAAAAAAGTTTTATTGAGTCTTGTTTAATTTGTTATTATTTTGGAAAAACATGAACAGATTGTGGAGGATTATGCAAAGTGAGATGCAGTAGGCACTCAAGGCCAAATTTATGCAGCAGAGCTTGTGGGACTTGTTGTATGAGGTGCAAATGTGTTCCTCCAGGCACTTTTGGTAACAGAGAAATGTGTGGCAAGTGCTACACTGACATGACTACTCATGGAAACAAGACCAAGTGCCCTTAATTAATTAAGGTTACTATTTTATAGTACCAAATCTTGTCTTCAATTTTCCTAAGTTTCTAAAGGGAAAAAAAAAACATGAGCATGTGTTTTGTGATGGTGGTCTTTTCATAGGGACATGTGTTGTTTAGGTATAAAATTTTAATGTTAGATGTTTCAATATTCCTAATTAGTCTTATGTTTGTTGAATTATAGTTTATAATTCACTAGTCAAGTTTCAAGTAATGTTCTTAAATTTATATCATCACTTCAGACGAGAGAAGTTTTGAGTGGCTATTTGTTGGATGGCTATTACGGGATCAAACTCTTCTTTTGACTATGATTGAGCCCTGTAGGTAGAACCTAGTGAATGAGAGATACGATTGGAAACCTGAATAGGATCGTTTGATATAATATATTAGAAAAAATAATTCATTTTTTTTTTCGGGCAAATTATGCAAAGTGATCATTTGGTCCTTTGTTTTTATTAGAATATTGGCTCAATTTTAGAATTGGTCGAATGCCTTCGTCTTCTTCTTCTTTTCAATAGCCGCTAATGACTTCTTCTACTTCTTTAACATTCTTCTTTGTCATCTTCTTCTTCTTTTAAATTGACAATATTTAAATTGACAATATTGAGAATTGAATTGTTTTGAGCGAATTATATATTAAAAAAATCAAAATATCGAGAAAATTTTATACTTAAAATTTGAGATTGTTTAGATGTGATGTTGAGTTGATTGAGATCGAATAGTCAGTATATCTTTCAAGTATAGTCAATGTATACTTCATATATAGTTAAGGTATATTCAATTTTTTGAATGTATATAGTCAATGTTTAGCTCGTGTATAGATAAGTTATATAATATAGTCAGTGTATATCTATGACTTTTGACAAATTATATTGTCTAGTCAATATATACTTTATATAACTTTTAAGATTTTTTTTAATATAAATAAAATATGACTCTATATATTTATTGTAAATTAATTACTTTAGTGTCTATATTTGAAAATAGCCTTTTATTGTTTGGTCCTATTCATTTAACTTTTTGGAGAAATAAAAAGACAAAGAAGATTTTTCTTGTTGAGGATACTTTTTCAATTTATTTATAACTAATGCTTTTGTAGATATACACTCTATTTGATATTACTCCATATATAACTAATACATGATAAACCATGATATAGCAATGCAAAAATATTTATATGTGCATGTTCTTGGTTAAAAACATAAATATTGTTCTGTAATAACCCTTTTTTTTTTATTGAAAGGTTAATTAGTAATTTCAACCAGTAATTTTTATTAAAGAGTTAAACAAAAAAAAAAAAAGGAAGTAATATATTATTTTAATTAGTAATTTCAACCAGTAATTTTTATTAAAGAGTTTAAACAAAAAAGGAAGCAGTGTATTATTTTTCTGCTTCCGACCTGCGCTACAACAGAAGGAAAAAAAACAACTAGGGCAAATTTGAAAGAGGCAAGTAGTGGTGGCTTTCAATTTTTTTCATGCAGCCCGGAGACTTGAGAGATAAACACTTTAAGCTGTAATTAACATGAGATTTTTCTGAAGCTATTAACAGATATTGGCTTAACCTTTTCTCCCTAGTTACTGCATAAAAGAAAGAAAAAAGAAAATCTTTCTTGGTTGCAATTTTTCAATTTATGATTAAATAATTATGGGAAGGTTCAAATGTTTTAAGTAATGAAATTAAGAATACTTTACTTTTAATTTATAGTTTAAGGTATTGGATATTAAGGTTTAACCCTAAACTTGAAGGCTAGGGATATTGAGACTTGAGTTTGGCAACATAATTGATATCGATAATCAATATTTTTTTCATAGATTGAGGCAAGTAGGGGCTGTTTGGGTGGGTGTTGTACGCGTGCAAGGTTCAGTAATAAGGTAAGTGAGACTTTAAGCTTTAGTGCTTGCTGTTCTAATAAGTTTTGAAAAAAAATATATTTTTCTCTGTATGGTGTATGTGTTGGGACAAACATGTGCTTGACAGAATTGATGTTTTTTATCAGCCCTAGATATGCTATTTTTGAGAAGAATATCGAATATTTTCATGAGTTATATGTGGTGTGATGCTGGATATCCTTCTTTATTACTGTGATATGGTTACTAGGGGCATACTTAGCAGCCGTAATATGTTAGGGGCATTACCCATGCTGCCGAAATATGTTAGGGGCTTTGTACACGTTACCATAGTACATTTTTAGAGCATTATACATGTTGCCATGGACTCAGTGGGGCGATTGGTTGATCTCCTTCACTGCCGTTTATGACAAGTTTTGAGTGTGGATTGAATTGAGACATGTAGTGACCCTTTTGACTAGTTGTTTGAACTTATTGAGTTGATTATGAACTATATTCTTGTGTATATTATTTATGTATATCCGTTGTGCACATGTATTCTATAACTCTTGTTTCAGGGGTATTAAAGTAGCAAGGCGAGGATCTTACTGGGTTATATTTATATATAGCTCACTCCTTACTTGCATGTCAATGCAGATACTGTTGCAGCGAGCAAGACTTGTGGCTGACGAGTTCGTTTTCGTGGACTTTGTTGCTAAGGTGAGCCTTCGCATTGTTCGTGGAGGCTACTACTTTAGCTCTATCTATTATAGTTTATGTTTTTCTCCTTTTTAACGGCCGACAGTTAAACTCATATCACTCTATTAGATGCTCCATGATCTTATTGTGGGATTTGAGCTAGAAATATTTTGTTAAGTGACTGTTTCTTTCCATAAAGTTTCTATGTGACATTGCTTTAATAATTATTCCATTTTAATGGGTATCAATGAGTTTTGGAGTTGCACATATTATATTCTTAGTGCTTGGATAGTTTGAGTATGTATGGATATTGGTTCTCCCGACAAATGGTGTGGGCAGGTGCCAATCACATCTAGCGGGTGTTTTGGGATGTGTCATGTTCCTCAGAATCTTTTTCATATTCTTCCCACCGTAATTGGGGTGAATATTGTAATACTCTGAAATTTCTACGCTAAGATTCAGACCATTATTCTTATGCGTATGGGACCATACCAAGTGATTCCAACATTGCATATAGGTGCTAAGCTCAATTCTTTAGTTTGAGCATAGATTTGAGATGAATTGAAGTCATAAGGATTTTCTCGCACAAAGTTGAAGGATTTGATTGTTGGACAACAATTGAATCAATCAGAGTCTCACGAGACTAGTCGAATGGCTTAATTGAACTGCTTGATTTAAAAATGAACATATTGAGTCTTGAGAGCGCTATCGAACATGGAATTGGGTGAGAGTAAATAACAACTCAAACTTACTAAACCAAGTAGCAAGTGTAGGAGAGGATTGAACAGTTAAATCAGATGATTCCTCATGTGTCCCCAAAGAGAACTTGATTGATTGTGAATTCAATGATGGTGATCGTCCCTTACCTTGCAAAGTATTGGACCGATGTGGCAAAGACATAGCTTCGTTGTATCATCATCGACTCATATTCCCCTCTTGGATACATAAATTCCCTCTCAGATATATCTCTCCTCTATGTATCCAGATATTTTATACATATCTATTCCTTCTCTGATACATCCCTCTCCTTTCTAATACATCCTTCCCTTATGCATCTGGACGTATAGTGATGTATTCGGAAGTCTAGTGATGTATCTTGAAATTCATAAATTTTTTAAAAAAATTATAATTTAATTAGCTCTCAATACCATGAGACTTTTTTACATCATGATTGTTTATATATATATATAAATATAATTATGCTGTGTTTTGAAAGATCAAATACAATCTTGAAGGGATACACAGATGACTTTAATAACCACTGACAATTAATGGTAACAAAGCCTTGTGATCGATCCACTTCCGTGTCTCATATAAATATAAAATTGGTATATATTTATTCGTTTTATATATCAACAACAAATTATACGAATAGCTATTAAAACTATAGTTATAAAATATAATTATTTAAATTATAACTACTTCGACCTATTAAGTTTCAACCCTCAGCGATTTGTGAAAATTTCACTTATTTTATATTCAAATTATAAATGCACAATCAACACACAACATTAAAAGTAAGTGTCAATTTCAAAAGTGAATGTAAGACGAAAAATATAAAATTCATATAATTTATCTTCCTTGCTCTCTAATTAGCTAAGCCATGAAAATAATCCTAACAATATATATATGTTATTGCAATAAAATCAAGACTTCTTTTCTTTTAATTTCATGTAGCAAGCTAAATTTAGACTCTCCACAAATTCATTTATAGCCTTGTCAGAGCTACCTCCTTCACTAATTGTATTCTTAGCCAAATTTCTCCATTTTGTAGCATTTTTTCTAATCTCATAACTCTTCTCCCCTTTGATTACCTCTTTCAAACAACACAATAACTCTTCTCTTGTAACAATTCCTAACAACTCATCCAACTTAGGCCTCACACCAATCTTCCATATCTCATCAATAAATTTAGCATTTGTCATTTGATCAGACCATTGTGGCATTGCCACCATCGGAACGCCAAGGCTCAATCCTTCGAGAATAGAATTCCATCCACAGTGAGTCACAAAACAACTAATGGCTTGATTTGCTAGCGTCTCGAGCTGATTGCACCATGACACAATGAGTCCTTTCCCTTTTGTGGATTCTATGAATCCTTTAGGCAATTTGCATTTTTCAGTTTCTCTTACAACCCAAAGGAAATTCATGTTGCTGGCTATTAAAGCATATGCCATTTCTTCCATTTGTTTTGGTGTGAGTGATACCATGCTTCCAAAGGAAATGTAGATTACTGATTGACTTGCCTTTGTGTTTAGCCAATTGAGACATTCTTCACTAAGGGGTTTCCATAGACTTGCTCCATAACCTTTGTCACCTTCTGTTCTTCCATCTAAATATGAAGATGGCACCATTGGTCCAATCAACTTTACCGGCCAAAACTCGGAAACTCCACTTGCTATCTGAAATTATAATCTGATAATTAATTTTTTTTTCTTCATTCAATGACAAAAGGTACTACTGCAACAACAACATACCCAGTGAAATCCCACAAGTAGGGTCTGGGGAGGGCAAAATGTACGCAGACCTTACCACTACCACACAGGTAGAGAGGTTGTTTCCTGGAACCCTCGTCACCAATGACAAAAGGTACGTGCAAAATTATTCAAAAAAAAAAAGTACCTCTCCTTCTAGCTCTTGAAAAGAATTACCAAAAATCCAATCAGCATTTTCCACATTAGAGAATTGGCTCATTTTCATGGCTAAATAAGCAGGGTAACTTTCTGGTTCCCTAATAAACCCAGGAACATCAATTGGGTACAAACAGGGCAAACCAGGCAACAACAATGGCTCATTTTCATCAATTTTCACAGGCAGCGAAAATGTCCTATGGTGAATATGAGCAAACACTGCACAAACCGTAGCCGAATTCGTAAAAAAAGCAGCCCCATAAATCCCCTGTTTTTTAGCAACGTCAAGAGCCCATGGCAAGAACGAGTCGTAAACAATGCAACTTATAGGATGTGAAGAATTTTTGTAATTTGTGACGAGTTGTGACAGAGTTCTCGACCCATTTTCTTCGAAGGATTTTAAGAATAGATTGGTATTTTGGGCTTGGGAGTAACCTCCTTCATCAAATCCATCAGAAATTGGTTCAACAAAGATGTTGGGTGAATGAATTGAGTTCACAGTGTATTTAGTTGTGGCTATTGTGGATTTCACATCTTTTGAGGCTAAACGTTTTGCAAATTGGAGAAGTGGGTTAATGTGACCCTGGCTTGGGTATGGTACTAATACAACATGAGGCACAATTTTTCTAACCTCCATTTTGATAAAAGGAATAAAGAAAATCAAACACTTTATAACTTTGTGTTTGAAATAAAATGAAATGATATACATTATTTATAGGGTGTATAATATATTGTACTTGTGGATTACCTAAACTTAAAAAGATTAATGTCATAATGAAATGACTAAAAATCTATTTGACTTTGACTTTTTAGTTTGTTTTATCATTTTACTTTAAAAATTATTTTAACTTAAAATAAGTCAATTCAAACGAAGTTTAATTGAAGTTAATTTATGAAATATGATACTGATAGAGTGATGTCATTGCTTACATGGGGTTAGTGACGTTGGCAAATCATACGTATTTGATGATATTTCCATTTTTGGCTACTCACAGTTCATTTTTGCAGTCTATATAGAGTATCACTAAGCATGGCAAGTGTCACGGACCAAATTCATGTCATGTGTCAACAGTTTATTTTAGAATTAAATTAATTTTACTTTTCTAGAAAGATAAATTTAAGGCTCGAAGTTTAAAAATCTTAAAGTAATTTATGTTTTGAGTATAAAGTTATTTTTCTTTTTCTTCTAACAGTGTGATTTCCTTAATGGGAAAGGGTAAAAAGTTGTTTCGAACTATTCAAAAATAGAGTAAGAATATTTTTTGATTTAATTTTTGACTAAAAAATACGTACCTCTCCAACGAAAATGAAAAGGGGTCAAAAATATCTCTAAAATATCAGAAAAGGAGCAAAAATACCCATTGATTAAATATTAGTTCAAAAAGGGAAAAGGGTCAAAATTACCCTTAAAGTATTTAAAATAGCTCACATATACCCTTTAGCTATTTTTGGGCTCAAAACTGCCCTTACCGTCAAACTATTGGTCCACTTCTACCCTCCACATCCAAATCTCCGTTTGGCCTCACACGTGGCATCCGATGTATCATGTATTTTGACACATGGACGTCCACGTAATTGGAAAATGGTCAAAATTACCCTTAAAGTATTTAAAATAGCTCACATATACCCTTTAGCTATTTTTGGGCTCAAAACTACCCTTACCATCAAACTATTGGTCCACTTCTACCCTCCACATCCAAATCTCCGTTTGGCCTCACACGTGGCATCCGATGTGTCACGTATTTTGACACATGGACGTCCACGTAAGCAATCATTTATTTCCCCAAATTAAAACCCGACCCGTCTATTTGTGCCAAGTTAAAAGGGGATCTTAGATCCCTTTTCTGACAGAGGACATTCTTGTAAGTTTTCAAACAGATTCCATCTTAATAGTTCAATGTCAGAATTTCTCAAGTAAACAACATATGCAAATGACGATTATTACTCAGCTAGTTCTCAATTTCAATATGTGTAATCATCTTAAGTGAAATTTCATGATCATTTACTGATTACTAATGCTGGGAATCTATTCAAAGGTTCAATATGGGGTAAACAACATCCACTAAGCTCCAATTTCATCTTAAATACAGACAACACAGGAAACTCTATAAATGAAAATATATTTATGCTACACCAAAAAATTGTTGATTTGAGATTTGGAGATGAATTAAAAAAGAACTCTTCGGATACTCGTGCGGAACTCGATGAATGATACATGGCTTTTTCAGATGACAGAAATGGAGTATCTGAAATTTGGAAGAAGATGGGTTCCAACGGGTCGGGTTTGATATTTGGGATCCAACGGGTCGGGTTTTAATTTGGAAAAATAAATGACTGCTTACGTGGACGTCCATGTGTCAAAATACGTGACACATCGGATGCCACGTGTGAGGCCAAACGGATATTTGGATATGGAGGGTAGAAGTGGACCAATAGTTTAATGGTAAGGATTGTTTTGAGCCCAAAAATAGCTAAAGGGTATATGTGAGCTATTTTAAATACTTTAAGGGTAATTTTGACCCTTTTCCCATTACGTGGACGTCCATGTGTCAAAATACGTGACACATCGGATGCCACGTGTGAGACCAAACGGAGATTTGGATGTGGAGGGTAGAAATGGACCAATAGTTTGACGGTAAGGGTAGTTTTGAGCCCAAAAATAGCTAAAGGGTATATGTGAGCTATTTTAAATACTTTAAGGGTAATTTTGACCCTTTTCCCGTTCAAAAATGTCCCTCTTTTAAAATTTTGCAAAAAAATTACCCCTCTTAACATAAATAACACCATGCATGTTATATTAACAAAAAGCGCCATATGATCGGATAGGGTTGAATTTTAATAAAAAATAAATATTTTAAATAAGGCTTAACTCATAAACAGACATCTAAACTTGTCCTCATTTTTCACTTGACACCTAAACGACGCCGTCCTTTTTCATGTTAATTGTACTGTTTTTTTTTATTTTTCAGCCAAAAATAAATGGTTGCAGCCAATTTTTTTTTTTTTTCATAAAAGTTGTTTATAAGTTAAGCCTTTAAATAATAATTCTAACATTTTAATAGAGGAATTAATTTTTAGCTGAAAATTAACGAAAGATTTTTAGTTTGCGTAATATGCCATGTGCATCTATATATCTTCAAAAACTTGTTAAATCCATCCTTATCAACACGTCTTTCGGAGCGTCACATGTTTCTAACTAATTGTAAGTGCGTACTATAATGGTCTCTCCATCTCACTTTATCATGGACTATTGGTGCACAATTTTTTTTAAATTTTCAGCAATTTGGCCATGTCGATAGCCTTATAAGTGCGTAAGTGCTTCTATCATTATTTAATAAATATTTTTTTAAAAACAATAAATATATTATATTAAAAGAAGATAATTATATTTTTTTTGATTTTAAAAAAAAAAACTTAGTTTGACTTACAGAATTTAAGAGGATGAAAAAGATTTTTTAATTTGGTGATCTTAAATTAAAGTTATGTCAAAAGTAATTTATAATATTTCTATATATATTTTAAATATCTTTAAAAGTTTAATTTAATTTTAAAAATTAAGTAAATTAACTTCTAAATAAATAAATAAAATATCGCAACTTATTGCGTTGGAATTGATGATTTTTGGAACAATTTTTTTTTTTAACCTTTGTGTCCATTAGGCGGTTGTCTTTTCTTTCTCATCATTTTCTAGGACATTTTCACCTTTTGTGATAATTCATTTTATTTTTTGGTAAAAAATTGAAGATGGTGTAGGGAGTTCGTCGGGGGGGGGGGGGGGGGGGGGATTTTTTTAAAATAAATTTATGGTTAGGGGTAGGCGGTTTGGTGGGGGTAGAGATAGGGTGAAAGTGTGGGGGGGGGGGGGGGGAATTTCTGAATATTTTCTGTTTCCGTTAAAAATACTGAGGGGTGGGCATGGGGTAGGGTAAAAGGGTGGGGGTTGAAAAAATTTAACTTTTTATTTCTTATAAATAACGAACTTGCAAAATGGATCTGTTTATCATAAAGAGATTCGTCGTTCCTAACCCTGCTTTACCTTAATTGTTATTTGAACAAGTAAAAGTTCTGTCTTGGTCCGAGTGGGGATAGCATTTCTCTTCTGCATGTCCATGGAGTTTTGAAAAATCCAAACATCTCAGAGATAGATAGAGAGGTAGGAATTTCTCGAACGAACCGCACTCCTTCGTATACGTCAGGAGTCCATTGGGGGTGGGGGAAGGTGGGGATAGGGTGGTTGGAGTAAAAATTTAAATTTTTTCTAAACAAATTATTTTAATCATTTTTTTAAAAAGGGTAGTAGGGTGGAGGGTGGGGGACGGATGTGGGGAGGGTAGGGGACAGATGAGGAGCGGATAAGTGCGCAAATTTTTCTTAATATTTTCTAATTTAAAAATTGGGGGTGATAGAGGTGTGGGTGGAGTGGGGCCAGAATGGGTGGGGATAGGGTGCGAAAGTAGAAAAAATTTAAATTCTTTTTTATATGAAAAAATATTTTTTTAAATAATTATTTGGGTGTGGGTTGGGGGGATAAGGGTTGAGCATTAACAATCTAGTTTTGATTTCATTTTTTTTTGACTTTAGGAGATTAAAGGGTTAGAACCATTTTACTGAAATCATATTAAATCAAATTCATATTTGTCCATATTTTATATGGATGGATTGCGATTCAATCTATTTTGACTCAATCCATATTCAATCCATTCAAATCCAAATTCGATCCAATCTAATCATTTGTCACCTATAGAGTCAATGACGGCGAAATGTAACTAATAATGATGCCAACTAATAACAGTAGTTTGGAATATATTTTAAAAGAAATAAAAGATATAACTGAAGTAAAAGATGGCTTTGAGATATGAAGAATCACTTTCTTTAAAGAAATATAGTTAGAATATACATTGAGTAAAATATGGGCAATCCCCTTCAGAATACAATAAAGTCCTGATATAATATGCAGATTTTTCTTAGGCCACTTCTAGAATAATTATTTGATAGTTGTGATGGCTAAGGATGAACTGTGAGTATTGATTGACTGTGTTAGTAATAGTTGTTTATATTATAACTGATAACTATTGTGGATTCAATTGATGGCAGTATATAGCTAATAATGATGCCGACTAATAAAACAGTTTGGAACATATTGTTAGAAGACATAAGAAATACAATTGAAAAAAAAGATAGCTTTGAGGTGTGAAGAATCACTTTCCTTAAAGAGATATTGTTCACACATATATATAATAGAGAAATACAGACAATTTCCTTCATAATACAACAAAAACCTTGTATATATATGCAGATTTTCTTAGGCTACTACTAGATAATCTTTATATTTATAGAATTTAAGAGATAACTTTTTATAATAATCATGTCATTTCATGAACAAATGTTAATGTGTTTGTTCATTTAAGACCTCAATATATTACAAAATATCCAATATATAGCATTGATGCTAATAATTATAATAGTGGTTGATAATAGTAAGTGCAGAGTGTTGTGATTGACGAAGAATAATTATTTTGTTGAAGGTAATTGTATGGGGTGATAATTAATAATAGTGTGCATCCAATGTCAAAGACAAAGTCATGATCTCTAGAACAAAAGTACATCACTAAAGAAAGAAAATTGGTACTAGTAGATTAAAAGATTGAAACTGTAACACCCCAACTTTTTTTTTTACTAAGTTTGAGTCATCCTTCATATTATAGGATCAATTCATAAGTATTTAAAGTATATTAGATGTGATTTAGAGTTATAATTGATCTTTTACATCAAGCCAAGTCCAAAGAATTTCTAGTGACTAAGTTTTCATATGAGTTGATGGAAGGGTCAACTTCAAATGACCATATCTCCCAAAGTATAATGAGTTAGGTGACCCATAATATATCAAATTAAAGATCTTTGAATTAGCTTTCCAACGCATCTTATTTCGCGTTAAATGGAATCAGAGTAGAGAGTTATGACTATTTTACTGGAGACCTACAGAGCTGTCTGAAGGTCCGCGACGGCTCCGCGACGCGGACCTATCGCGAACCCTTTCTGGATAAGCTAACCGACATTCCTTTATTTTATTTTGAGGGTACTTTTACCCTAAAGCCTTTGGGGGTCTATTTAAGGTTCCAAAACGCATAATACGTCAGTTTCATAAGTCAAAACCCTCTCTTTCACTCCTAAACATAAAACGCTCAAGAATCATCAAGAAAGTCATCAAGTTAGGATTAACTTTCAAGATTCTTCATCAAGGTGAGTTATTCTTCATAAGCTTTAAGCTAATTTCTCTATCTATTCATGAAATCCCTAATAGAATTTTAAATCCTAACCTAGGGTTTCAAGAAAGCAAATTCAAGAATCCCAAGAAAGGATTCCTTGATTCTTCTTTCCATGGATTAGGGTTCTTTACCAAGAAACTCTAAAGATTTTGAGTCAAGAAGTCAAGAATCAAAAAGAAGTTCTTCAACAATGTCTTTCCAAGTTCTTCCATTCTAAAAGAACTATCGAGGTTGAGGATTTTCTCCAAGAAAACGATTATTCATCAAATTTTGATTGTGATATCAAATTTCCAGGTATGTAAGGCTATACTTAAAGCATGGAAATGTCCTCTCATGTGCCCCATAAGTAATGTATTAAAGTTTAATGGTGAATGATGTTAGGGTAATGAAGTGAAACATGTTAATTCATGTAATGTAATGAATAAATGCCATTATTTTATGCGTAAACCTACATATTTTCCTGCATTGATGATGACCCTCATAAAAACCCTCATGCATCCTTTTTAAACTATTTTCTTGAAAAGCATTTAGTTAAAAACCCTATATCTATTGTATATGTATCCTAGAAAAGCATGCATGATGAACATGGGTGTGTGTGTAGAGTCTAGAGTAATGATAAAATAATGAATGATGAACGTTGAGCATGTGAATGTGGGATTGTCTCTAAGTTGAGAGTCAAAGTTCCTAAACTAGTGTCCCTAAGGTCCATGATGTTAATGTTAATGGAATGGAATGACAATGATGTTAATGTTAATGTAAAGGAGATGTCAATGATAAAGTGTTATGCCCCTATGGGGACTAATGATAATGTAATGTGTCCCTATGGGACAAATGAATGTTAATGTTTTATGAGCAATGTCGAGTCCTGGGAGGAGTATTGAGCATCGAAATGGATAAAAGTGAGTCCCACTTGAGTCCATTAACTACGTGGCCCATGTAGGAAGAGAGGATTGAACCGCAATGCGGATGGCTCCTATCTTGTCCCAAATGAGGACTAATGTTATGTTTTATGGATCCACTAATGTAATGTCCTTTACCCTGGGCAGGGTAATGGATGGATGTGGCAACGGCATCGCTTCGTTGTATCATCACTGGCTCATAAGTGATGGTTGTCGGTTAAAGAAACTCCCAGTTAGGCCTCTCAGAAAAGGTTTCCCTAATAGTACTCTAATGTAAAGGCCAATGTTAATGCAAAGGTCAATGTTAAATGTAAAGGCCAATGTTAATGCAAAGGTCAATGTTAAATGTAAAGGCCAATGTTAATGCAAAGGTCAATGTTAATGTAAAGGCCAATGTTAATGCAAAGGTCAATGTTAATGTAAAGGTCAATGTTAATGTAAAGGTCAATGTTAATGTTTCCCTGATATAAATGTTAAAGTCTCATGATGATGTACGTTATGTTCGGATGATTCTAATGATGTGATTCAGCTATTTTACATGCCAGTACATTCCACGTACTGATGCCATTTGGCGCTGTATCGTTTTATGATGCAGATACAGGAGCTAGAGGACTTCAGCAGCCGCCCCGTTGAAGCCAAGTGTTTGCAAGTTCTGACTGTGGTGAGCCTCCCTATTTTCGGAGGAAACCTTTATTTGATGCTATCCTATTATTTCATTGAGTCGGGTAGCCATGGCATGTCATGGTCCCCTTCTTAGACGGTTTAGATAATGTTAGAGGCTTCGTAGACATAATGATGTAGTCAAGGTGAATGTTTTGACAACTGAGCAATAATTCCTTGCTTGGTTTTGATGATCAAATTGATGTTTGGCCATTGGCCCACTATTTTAAAGTATTGTTTACTATTTCCTTCCGCAATGTCTATAATGAATGATGTGATGAAGCTAAGTGGTTCGCTTGGGGGCTAGCAATAGTCTCTGAGTACCGGCCACGCCTAGGGTACCCTCCCGGGGCGTGACAAACTTGGTATGAGAGCATAGAGTTCAAGTGTCCTAGGGAGTCTATGAAGTCGTGTCTAGTAGAGTCCTTATTATTGGTGTGAAACGCGCCACATCCATAATGGGGAGGCTATAGGACATTTAGGATAAGTTTTCCTTCTTTCCGATTCTGATCGTGCGATAGAGCTATTTCCTAAGAAATCTGCGATGATTCATGCGTTGCTCTAAGTTGTTCGACTATGCCTCGTCTACGAGGTGATAACGACAGTAATTTTCTGACTCTTACAGATGAGATCCTTTAAGATAAAGTAATCGGAATGGTCGAAAGACTGTCTAGGCTTAAGAGAAGCCGACTGAGATGCGAAGTTGATGGACTAAGAAGAGTGCACTATTAATCATATGAATTGTGCATTTGAGTTAGCTCTAGATGTACCTAGACCCATTTGTTTTCCAAAACTATCTTCCGAGGTGACCCATGAGGGAGAAACTTATGTCTCTAAAGAGTTTGATGTTACCACTTAAGAGTGAGATGTGAGGTCTTATAAATCCTGAGTAGAATCAAATCATCACAGAGTTAGAAGGGATGATGGAAAGAAAGGGACGAGATGACAAGAGTGATGGTTGATTGAGGCTCGTAGTTCGAGTTACATATTTATTAGGTAAATAATGAGGTAGTGAGTCAATTGAATAAGTTTGATGAAAGAGTCGTGAGTACTCTAGTGATTAGCATGATGAGGTATAAAGGAAGAGTTGTTGTTAGAATGTGGTACAGCGTGCTCAAACTAGAAGGAAGTTATGTTGATGTGTTGTAGTATTCTACTATTGAGGGTGAAGTGTAGATGTTGAATAGAGGGAAAAAGTGCTTTCAATGTGATAGATCTAAATTAGGCTTATGATTTTAATTGTGAGTTCATGAGACTCATCGAGTTATGAGGTTAGACAGATAAAAAGAGGCTTGAGATATGTATCCATAATTGTATAAAAATGTGTGAAGCTCTAAGTTATGACTGCTATAAGAATCTAAATAGTATATTTGAGTTATCGATGTGGAGTAGGCTGATGTAAGTAATCTTAATCATCATGAGTAACTAAGTTGATTTGGGGCTTATCAATAGATGATGACGAGTTTCCATGATAGACTAATTCTTATGTAATTAAATTTATGGGAGCACAGAAGTTGAGCAGCAGCAGGCAAAAGAAGAGATTAGATTGTGAGAGTTGTGGGCAGTGGTTATGTACGCCATAAGAATAGCAAACATAGAAGATTTCCATAGAGACTGGAAGGAGCTAAGAGTAATAGCGTTAAAAAGAGTCTGAGTGGCTAGCTATATGTATGCGACTATAGCATAACAAAAGAGTTTAAGATATTCTTGTGGATAGTGATTCCTTGACCATGTGGAGGTATATGCTTATAGCCTAGTAGAGGAAATCGATTTATAAACTTAGAGTAATGACCTTGAGAGCTAAGGAAGAGTTGATGTAAGGCCCGATAAAATTACCAAAGTATCCCTAGAGGAGAGATGTGCGCATAACACGTCTTTTGATGCTCGGATGGCGAATCCGAGGCCGGATTTGTGATCAGCACAAAAATTTGAGTGGGGGAAGGGCCTCGGTCGATTTTTAGAGTGACCGAGTGAAAAGATAATTTTTCGATCCGAACACCAAAACAGTGTCGGTGCGCGACAGAGGCGCGTCGCGCACCTGTAGCGGAGTGACACTTGCATTTTTTCAAAACTTTTCGACAGGATTGAGAAAACTCGTTCAGAAATTTTTTGTAGAAAATGTACTGTTCGCGACCAGTCCACGTCGCGGACTGAGTCACTTTGAGGTTGGAAATTTCAAAAAAATTATTGAGGGGTATTCTGGTCCATTCCTAACACCTTATAAAACTCCCTATACGGCTAATATAAGTCGTTTTAACATGAAAAGGGTCTAAAACCCCATTCTAAGTCCTTTTCTAACAATTGAATAGGACTAAAGCTTGAGAGAAGAGGAGAAGAGCTTGAGATGGAGGAATTCAAGAGATAATGAGATTCTTAATTCTGATGATGATGTGATGTCATTTCCTTTTAAAGTTATAGATGACGAGGAGGAGTTAGAGAAATCGTGAGGAGTCCGATAGATAGGTATTAATATTAGTATCTCCCAAGGTAAGAGTTCATCCGATCGAGGGTGTGAGCTGTTATGATAGGCTCAAATATGTGGATGTTATTATGCAAATGTATTAGAGTGATGAGGACGAGCAGTATTCTCTAAGTACAGGTTACTATGGAGTAAGAGTTCTTGATTCTGATGTCATCTTACGCGTGTATTGACCTTCGGCTTATTATGCCATTATTGATGATGCGATGTAGAGCATCAAGTTTTAGAGGTATAATCATGCTTATTCTGCATGGAGAGGTAGTAATTTGGGGGTTTTGTCAAAGGGGGAGATGATGAGTTCCTCCACGTCCAAATAGTGATGTTAATGATATTAGACTGAGAGTGGGGGTAAATGAGAAGGAGTGAATGTATCCTTATTGTGATACCGGTATTAAACTTGTTTCATGAAGGGATAGAGATAGGGATGAGGAAAGAGATGAGATCATATGATGCGCAATTGATAGGTAAGAGTATGTTGATGTGACTTTGAATGAGAGTTCATTGAATGATGGAGGTCGAGGTGATAAGTAGCCTTGAAAAATTCTAAGACATAATCAATATGGTTGTTATTGTGCGAGTATGCATAATAGACTATTGAAGACCCCATAATAAGTGTTTCGAGTATAAAGTTGAGTACTGAGGATTAGCTTTGTATGAATATGATCACCTTAAGAATAACACCTTAAGGCTTAGAACTAGGCCCGAATGAAAGAAGAAGAGGTGGTTAGGTAGAGGTTTGAATAAGAGCTATAAGTTTACATTGATGGGGTAAAGTTCCATGAAAAGGAGCAAAAATTATGGTGGGGACTTGAGCATGAGAGTATCCTCTGAGTCTTGTTTATATGATGTTCCTATTCTCAATTTGAGTTGATGGCTTCCTTCCTGAGTTTGAAGGACTGATTTATGAGGTGTCTAAATGATTCAAATTGATTGAGTTTCGACGTTCCATTCGTGCATGATGAAGAGAATGTAAGATGTAATTCCCTTACTCTTGATTTAAATTGAGTTGTCTATTTGAGTTAATGTGTCCATTCCTGAGTCTGAATGGAGATGATTTGAGATTGATGACGAGTTAGAGTTTGATTGATTGAGTGAGTTTTGAGAAGAGTTCTGATTCTTATACGTGCCTTGATGTCTACCTTACTCATCATTCGAGGACGAATGATCCCAAGGGGGAGATAATGTAACACCCCAACTTTTTTTTTTTTACTAAGGTTGAGTCATCCTTCATATTATAGGATCAATTCATAAGTATTTAAAGTATATTAGATGTGATTTAGAGTTATAATTGATCTTTTACATCAAGCCAAGTCCAAAGAATTTCTAGTGACTAAGTTTTCATATGAGTTGATGGAAGGGTCAACTTCAAATGACCATATCTCCCAAAGTATAATGAGTTAGGTGACCCATAATATATCAAATTAAAGATCTTTGAATTAGCTTTCCAACGCATCTTATTTCGCGTTAAATGGAGTTCAGAGTAGAGAGTTATGACTATTTTACTGGAGACCTACAGAGCTGTCTGAAGGTCCGCGACGGCTCCGCGATGCGGACCTATCGCGAACCCTTTCTGGATAAGCTAACCGACATTCCTTTATTTTATTTTGAGGGTACTTTTACCCTAAAGCCTTTGGGGGTCTATTTAAGGTCCCAAAACGCATAATACGTCAGTTTCATAAGTCAAAACCCTCTCTTTCACTCCTAAACATAAAACGCTCAAGAATCATCAAGAAAGTCATCAAGTTAGGATTAACTTTCAAGATTCTTCATCAAGGTGAGTTATTCTTCATAAGCTTTAAGCTAATTTCTCTATCTATTCATGAAATCCCTAATAGAATTTTAAATCCTAACCTAGGGTTTCAAGAAAGCAAATTCAAGAATCCCAAGAAAGGATTCCTTGATTCTTCTTTCCATGGATTAGGGTTCTTTACCAAGAAACTCTAAAGATTTTGAGTCAAGAAGTCAAGAATCAAAAAGAAGTTCTTCAACAATGTCTTTCCAAATCTTCCTTTCTAAAAGAACTATCGAGGTTGAGGATTTTCTCCAAGAAAACGATTATTCATCAAATTTTGATTGTGATATCAAATTTTCAGGTATGTAAGGCTATACTTAAAGCATGGGAATGTCCTCCCATGTGCCCCATGAGTAATGTATTAAAGTTTAATGGTGAATGATGTTAGGGTAATGAAGTGAAACATGTTAATTCATGTAATGTAATGAATAAATGTCATTATTTTATGCGTAAACCTACATATTTTCCTGCATTGATGATGACCCTCATAAAAACCCTCATGCATCCTTTTTAAACTATTTTCTTGAAAAGCATTTAGTTAAAAACCCTATATCTATTGTATATGTATCCTAGAAAAGCATGCATGATGAACATGGGTGTGTGTGTAGAGTCTAGAGTAATGATAAAATAATGAATGATGAACGTTGAGCATGTGAATGTAGGATTGTCTCTAAGTTGAGAGTCAAAGTTCCTAAACTAGTGTCCCTAAGGTCCATGATGTTAATGTTAATGGAATGGAATGACAATGATGTTAATGTTAATGTTAATGTAAAGGAGATGTCAATGATAAAGTGTTATGCCCCTATGGGGACTAATGATAATGTAATGTGTCCCTATGGGACAAATGAATGTTAATGTTTTATGAGCAATGTCGAGTCCTGGGAGGAGTATTGAGCATCGAAATGGATAAAAGTGAGTCCTACTTGAGTCCATTAACTACGTGGCCCATGTAGGAAGAGAGGATTGAACCGTAATGCGGATGGCTCCTATCTTGTCCCAAATGAGGACTAATGTTATGTTTTATGGATCCACTAATGTAATGTCCTTTACCCTGGGCAGGGTAATGGATGGATGTGGCAACGGCATCGCTTCGTTGTATCATCACTGGCTCATAAGTGATGGTTGTCGGTTAAAGAAACTCCCAGTTAGGCCTCTCAGAAAAGGTTTCCCTAATAGTACTCTAATGTAAAGGCCAATGTTAATGCAAAGGTCAATGTTAAATGTAAAGGCCAATGTTAATGCAAAGGTCAATGTTAAATGTAAAGGCCAATGTTAATGCAAAGGTCAATGTTAATGTAAAGGCCAATGTTAATGCAAAGGTCAATGTTAATGTAAAGGTCAATGTTAATGTAAAGGTCAATGTTAATGTTTCCCTGATATAAATGTTAAAGTCTCATGATGATGTACGTTATGTTCGGATGATTCTAATGATGTGATTCAGCTATTTTACATGCCAGTACATTCCACGTACTGACGCCATTTGGCGCTGCATCGTTTTATGATGCAGATACAGGAGTTAGAGGACTTCAGCAGCCGCCCCGTTGAAGCCAAGTGTTTGCAAGTTCTGACTGTGGTGAGCCTCCCTGTTTTCGGAGGAAACCTTTATTTGATGCTATCCTATTATTTCATTGAGTCGGGTAGCCATGGCATGTCATGGTCCCCTTCTTAGACGGTTTAGATAATGTTAGAGGCTTCGTAGACATAATGATGTAGTCAAGGTGAATGTTTTGACAACTGAGCAATAATTCCTTGCTTGGTTTTGATGATCAAATTGATGTTTGGCCATTGGCCCACTATTTTAAAGTATTGTTTACTATTTCCTTCCGCAATGTCTATAATGAATGATGTGATGAAGCTAAGTGGTTCGCTTGGGGGCTAGCAATAGTCTCTGAGTGCCGGCCACGCCTAGGGTACCCTCCCGGGGCGTGACAGAAACCCTTATGTTACTAATTTAAATTCGAATCGAGTTGGAGATTGGTAAAGTAGAGGATGAATTATCCAAAGAGGTTCGTTTAAATTGTTTCTTACCACGATCCTTTTTAATAGCAGAAGAATTACTCCATCTCGTATCATTAGATCATTTCATGAATAATTCGCCCTATAGCCAATTTTTCATTACTCTCTGCATACATAGAAGAAAGGAAATTCGAGAATTCTACAAGAATCACAAAGTTTTGAAAGTCCACTTGCCTTAGCCTTTAGCTAAAATCAAATCAATCAAACACTTGAATCTTCCCTTCCAAATAGAATCCGAAACACCACAATCTAGTCAATTTTGAAAACTAACATCACCTACATTACTATATATCTAATCTAGACCCAAAAACTCGCCCAAATCTATAATCAAGTTCCTAATCTTAATGCCAATTAACATGTCTACTACATACTGAATCACACTTATTCAACAAAAAAAATTCACAAAGGAGCACTTTTTCTATTTAAAAGTTTATTTATTGTAAAAACAATTTGAAAAATTGCAAAATCGTTCTATATTTTTTAAACTCTGTACCTAATCAAATTACATCAAATGAACGGGTCGGAAGAGAGGAAGGATTATTAAACACGACACTCACATGTAACAACTTAGGTGTTCAATGACTCAACGAAAGTAAAGTCCTATTCATCTGTAAGGCTGTCGACATGTGTGTAAGGAAGCAAATTGCATCTGAAATTCAACAAAAATATGATTCAATAGCTCATGATATTGATTCATTGAGGATTTAGGAGACCCTACAACCAGCTTTTAGAATGTATACAGGCCAAAAATGTAGTTGAATTGGAAAACAATATCAACACTTTTTAGATCAAATCAACACAAATCTCTATTTGCAAACGTCATGAACCACACGTAAGCAAAATGACGCTACGCCAACAAATTAACCCTGCTGTAAGGACAGAGCCTATAAATAATCTTCGATATCGTTTCATTTTCATAATTCAAATACAAATATCAAACACATAATATATATACGAAAAATGGTTGGCAAAAGAAAAAATGTGCCTCATGTGATATTAATACCATACCCAAGCCAAGGTCACATTAACCCACTTCTCCAATTTGCAAAACGTTTAGCCTCAAAAGGTGTGAAATCCACAATAGCCACAACTAAATACACTGTGAACTCAATTCATTCACCCAACATCTTTGTTGAATCAATTTCTGATGGATTTGATGAAGGAGGTTACTCCCAAGCCCAGAATACCAATCTATTCTTACAATCCTTCGAAGAAAATGGGTCGAGAACTCTGTCACAACTCGTCACAAATTACAAAAATTCTTCACATCCTATAAGTTGCATTGTCTACGATTCGTTCTTGCCATGGGCTCTTGATGTTGCTAAAAAGCAGGGGATTTATGGGGCTGCTTTTTTTACGAATTCGGCTACGGTTTGTGCAGTGTTTGCTCATATTCACCATAGGACATTTTCGCTGCCTGTGAAGATTGATGAAAATGAGCCACTGTTGTTGCCTGGTTTGCCCTGTTTGTACCCAATTGATGTTCCTGGGTTTATTAGGGAACCAGAAAGTTACCCTGCTTATTTAGCTATGAAAATGAGCCAATTCTCTAATGTGGAAAATGCTGATTGGATTTTTGATAATTCTTTTCAAGAGCTAGAAGGAGAGGTACGTTTCATCAATACTCCGTTTGTCCCAAATTAATTGAATTTTTTAAAATTTTTTAATGTTCAAAGTTCAACGTGTATATTTGAAACTTTTTTCATATTTGACCTTTTATTTATTAAACTTTTATATTTTCTTGGAGATAAATTAAACATATTTATGATTTTACAAAAGGAGAATAGTGGAAAGTATAAAGTAAATTGAATATTTTTCTTGTACATTAACTCACAAATTCAATTAAAATGAAACAGATGGATTTATATAAATGCATTTCTTTTATGTGTGGGGCTTCCTACATTTTGTAGCTTTTCAATAATTCAGAATTTTTTATTCTCTGGACATAATTCGTTTTACATTATCTCTGACATCTAGTGACAACTCAAAAGTTTATTGGAAACCAAAAATGTTTATTTTAAAACTTTACTCTTTTTATTTTTATTGGCGTATTTTTTTTTAATTCATTTGAAAAAGAATATTCCTTTCTATTTTTAGCTATTTCTTAGTTTTAACTTCAGCATATCATGTTTAAGATCACGAGATTAAATATTATTTTAATATATTTTGCATATCTTTAATTTAAGATTACAAGATTCAAAATTTTTATTTTCTTGCATAAATTTTGTGCGAAGTTAAAATCATAAAAACAAACGGATGAAGTGTTTTTGAATAATGGAAAAACTGTTTTCATAAATTGAAAAAGTGGTAGTTTTCTAAAAGAAAAATACTTGAGAAACATTGACCAAACATAAATTACTAATCTAATATGGACAATATTAAAATGTTTTTCAAATTGATTAACCAAATACGAATTGTTACTTTTCAAAAAATATTTCTGCTCTTCTTCTTCGGACACATTTAGCGTGGTGCTAGAACCCTGTTCAGAACAAAAATATTTTTTATAACAAACAAATTTTTAAAATGTAACCAAACAAGCTATTTATAAGATGTGTCAAATTAGAACAGCTGAAATGATCTCTCGGCGTTTACACTGCATAGTCATTATATATTTGATTAGCCAATGTAATTATTTTGATCGACCGGCCAAATATGTAACTTGCCCAAATAATTCTTCTTCTAGTTATGAATGTACACTTCTTTGTTGACTTAATGACCTTCTTTTTGTATTAAAAAAAATTCAGATAGCAAGAGGAGTTTCAAAGTTTTGGCCAGCAAAGTTGATTGGACCAATGGTGCCATCTTCATATTTGGATGGAAGAATAGAAGGTGACAAAGGATATGGAGCAAGTCTATGGAAACCCCTTAGTGAAAAATGTCTCAATTGGCTAAAAACAAAGGCAAGTCAATCAGTAATCTACATTTCCTTTGGAAGCATGGTATCACTCACATCAAAACAAATGGAAGAAATAGCATATGCTTTAATAGCCAGCAACATGAATTTCCTTTGGGTTGTAAGAGAAACTGAAAAATGCAAATTGCCTAAAGGATTCATAGAATCCACAAAAGGGAAAGGACTCATTGTGTCATGGTGCAATCAGCTCGAAATGCTAGCAAATCAAGCCATTGGTTGTTTTGTGACTCATTGTGGATGGAATTCTACACTCGAAGGATTGAGCCTTGGCGTTCCAATGGTGGCTATGCCACAATGGTCTGATCAAATGACAGATGCTAAATTTATTGATGAAATATGGAAGATTGGTGTGAGGCCTAAGTTGGATGAATTGTTAGGAATTGTTACAAGAGAAGAGTTATTGTTTTGTTTGAAGGAGGTAATCAAAGGGGAGAAGAGTTATGAAATAAGAAAAAATGCCGCAAAATGGAGAAATTTGGCTAAGAAAACAGTTGGTGAAGGAGGTAGCTCTGACAAGGCTATTAATGAATTTGTGGACAGTCTAAAAAGGACACGTTGACTGCCTTTGATAGACGAAAAAAATCCAAGCGATTTAGCCTGCTAGATGAAGTAGAAGAAATTCTTGATTGCCTTCTAATCATATGTAGAGATGGTTTTAATTGACTTATTTAAGGTACTTTTAAGCAAGAGCTCGTAGTCTATTATACTGGAGTATTTTCATGGCATATTAGCTCATGTAATAACTACGCTTCAGTCCTAAACAAAGCTCATTTGCATGACCTATTTATTCAACTTTTGTTTTTCATTTTCTCAAACAATTTGCTGCTTCATGATTAAGAGAACTGGGAAAATATGATCAACTTTCAAATCAAATACTCTGCACTAGTTAATTTCTTTACTGTAGGGATATTACAATTACACTCTAAAATACAAACCGTGTGGAGAAACAAATGCAAATAGAAACTGCAAGTCAAAATCAAAACATATTCACCTCATGTGGGAAGCTTCTCTGCCTCTTTTCTTTATTTTATTTCGAAAGCTCCTTTTTCGGCTAAATGCCTTCTCCTGCAGTCACATAGTGAAAAGATATCGATAGTTACAAGCAAATTTTGCAGGTGTCAAGAACATAAGAAATCAATTGACAACTGCTTATTAACAGTTCTAATGCTCATATCCAAACACGTAACTGCTTATTTATAAAATCAGTTTCAGCACTTCAAGTTTATCAGCTATATACAATCAGTTAATCCAAACAGGCTCTATGTCACTGGATGAATCAAAAGAACACACTTCTATCACTAGACGATATGAAATTTATACATTGGGAACTACTTACAGCTGCTAGACTGAGGATTCTCTTAAGTCCCAACTACTAAGCC
Organism: Solanum rostratum; assembly: GCA_029948455.1. Lineage (NCBI taxonomy): Eukaryota > Viridiplantae > Streptophyta > Magnoliopsida > Solanales > Solanaceae > Solanum > Solanum rostratum. Next base: position 10,923,098 of record CM057046.1, read on the forward strand.
AGCTTAAAGAGTTTTTTCTCCTGATCATAAAGCATTAAGAAATATAGAACTTACCACTGGCTGTTCGATTTTTTCTGCATGACGAATGGCAGCAACAAGATCACGGTTTCTTTCTGAATATAGACTCGTAACAAGGCCAGGTTGACCTGCTCTAGCTGTACGTCCAACCCTGTGCAAGAAATCTACAGCGGACGTAGCAAACTCTGCCTAGAATGATGGGGGATAAACTTATCATGAAAACAATTGAGTACAAAATACATGTCAATCTATAGATATACACGGAAAAGGTATTGACAGAAATAAAAAAAACTTTATGACAATGGGGCATAAATTGTAAAGAAGATGAAATCTTTTGACAGTTTCATTTCTATTGACCTTTAGGTTATATGGAGAACGATACAATCTATCCAAACGTTGTATTCTATAAAGCAATACAACACGATACATTATGAAAGAAAACGTAACAACCATCCAAATGAAGTGCTATGTAATTCCTAATAAAATTAATGTACGGTAGTTAATAACCCAGCAATGCACTATACAGTAAAGTGCAGAAATATTCTTTCGTGAATAGAGACATCAATAAGGTGTGGATTGGATGCAAAATCATAAAGAAAAACGATAGCGCTATATTTTAATTATTTAGCCTAAAATATTAGGCATAAAGAACAACCAGAAACTGATTGAGGTAAGAAAAAATGTATACATAAAGAAAACAAACCTGAATAACATGTGAAACATTTGGAATGTCAATACCACGTGCGGCAGCATCCGTGCACACAAAAACACCACCTTTTTGCTGGAAATCAAGTAAATTCTGTGTGCGCTCCTCCAAAGAGCCATCACTATGGTAGCGGAAACACTCAATTCCGGCTCCTGTCAAGATATCAGCAATAGCTTCCACAGCCTCAACAGTATTTGCAAAGACCATCGTTCGGAGAACTCCAGGATCACTATCTGCCGTAGAATTCCCATTTCTCACAGCATTTATGAGAGTGTCTACTTGAGTGTCAACTGAAACTTCAATCCACTTCTGTTCCAACCTAAAGTGACGGCAGGAAGGGGATAAAAGCCATTACATTTAAATGCTCCTCGGAAAATTATTACAAGGATAGCCATTGAACTGAAGTATTGATACCGCCAAACCAGGAACTTGAATATCCACAAATGACAACATAATTTCCTTGGTAAAAATGTTAAGTTAATGGGAGCTGAAGAAGATCACAATTTATCTGGGTGCAAACTCTACTAACTTTCTATAAAATGAGACGAAATAGGTGACCCTTGCCACCCCCCACTACTGTTGGTAACTGGGCAGGTCAAATTTGACATGGGCGGGTTGGAAATGTCTTGGACAAAAAAAGGGGGGGATAAAAATCCGACCCACTCATATTTACTATGGAAAAAATACGGATCAAGTGACGGATAATACAGGTCCAATTTTTTCCTCAACAAGGTCCTAACTGGCACACAAAGCAACATACTTAACATAATTTCCCATCAGTTCCAACATAAGTTCAAAACTAATGTTCAATTTGAAACAAAAATGAGTAATTAGTCAAATTCCATATGAAATCTTAAAATGTTAAAAAGTCAGATTCTGCCATGTCTGTTATTTTCAATTTTTTAAAACTAAGAATCAAAAATGAAAAAGGAAAAAAATGAGATCGACAAGATTGGAATTTAGAGATAGGATTTTAATTTAAATTCCACAAAGTGACTCAAATACTACTTTTTTGAAGATTTCGATCTGCCTTGCAATTTCCATCAGAAATGAGAAGCATGAAAGATTAAAAAAAGATGATTCTTGATGAACAGAGAAGGCATTGCGGTGCATAGATAAGAGAAGCATGTGGAGTACATGAAAATGAGTTCACCCTTGGTTCGAGCAGGATTGTTTGCAGTGAAGCATGGATAATATGGATATGCATACTTCTACCTATTTTCCACAATCAGTTATATCGGTTGATCCACATTTGATCCAATCCTAGTAGATCAATTATTCAACCTGTTTTTAAGTGGGGGTTGAGATGGGTACTTGAAAATTTTACCAATTTTGTCAGCTCTACCCCGCTCCCCCTAGGAATTACTAAAAAGAAACTAATTATAAGACTAAAGAAATATAGAAAAAAGTGGCACCTCGGGCTGTGCTGATGAAGATAATTTCCACTAACCCATTTAGCTTCAGGAAACATCCGCTTCAAAAGTCCTCCAGCAGTTCTCTTCCCATTTTCAGGAAGGGTAGCTGCAACAAAAATGTACTGCTTGCTCCGCTCATATATTTTTCTCACTCTTCGCCAATCCCTTCTCTTTAATCCCTTGGTATCTGCCTCTAGATTTGTTTTATCTTCACCAACTTCAGTATCTGTATCCTCGTCTTCATCTTCATCTTCATCCTCACCATACTCTGCTTTTAGGTCTCTAAACTCTTCCAAGTCTGAAGTTGATGACATCTCAACTCCCAAATTTTTAGAACGAGATAACTGCTTCTCATCAAAACGCAGCATATTTATAATTCGGACCACTTGGTTCTGGAAACTTCCACAAAGCAGCATATCTGCCTCATCAAAAACCTACAAACCGCCAAAATAACTAAGACTGAATATTGGGAAATCACTTTCTCATGTATCAGATATTAAAAATTCAAGAAATATTACCACATATTTAACACTACGTATAAAATCTGAACGCCTTCGCCTTTCTGGGTCTATAGAATAGAGATAATTCAGAAGTGCTGCCGGAGTCGAGACCATTACATCTGGTTCTTTTACAGGCCATACCTGTGTTAAACTTCTCATTTGTTAGAGACATTGCATGTTTAAGAGGACAAGAAGAATAAACATTTCATAGCAATGTCATCATTCCAGGAAAACTCTGATGAATCGCAGCAAGAAAGAATCCGTGTTCACAGGTAAACAAGGATAAAACAATCATGGTGAGAATGCTCACCTGCCGGCCACAAACAGCTGCAATCCTGAGAAATGGTGCACCACTATCATTGCAAAGACTATTAGCCATTCGAACCACTTGCTCACATAACATAACATTAGGGCAAAGAACAAGAGAAAGACGATTGTGCTTCCCAACATCCTGATCAACAATAGCCCCTGAATTATCAGATATTTGGCATAGCTTATCAATCAATGGCACTAGGTAACCATGAGTCTTTCCACTACCAGTCTCTGCAGCAACCACCACATCAACACCTGAAAGTATACTTGGTATACAAGTTGCCTGAATTTGAGATTATATATCATTACTATAAGATTTAACACTACGACCAATAATTGAAAGATATACTCAGACGATAAACCAAAATGATATATCATGGTGCTATAAACTAAAAATTTCACATGGTGAATATTCCGCAAGAAGTTGAAACTTTGAGTCATCAAGGGAACAAAGTGGGAGAAAGATCACTGCTGACTCATAGAGAGAGAAGCTTGTGCTTTACTACATCAAGAAAAGTTATTCATGTGAGTTGTGACACTGCTCTTATGCAAAAAGATGAAATGTGTCTGCAAGAAAATGATATGATACATTAGAAATGAACTTCTATCTTTTCATGACTCAAATTTTAGACCCCCACAATAAAGAACACACAAGGGGTAAGAACTCTAATGCAAAGAGAAGTATTAAACATAATTCAGATTTGTCTAGCTACGTGGTCTTTGAACAGTTGAAACTATTCAAATGAGATACTTGGGGGTTATAGAGTCTATATACGACTTTCTCCTAGCTAACCCAATCCACTGTGACCTCTCTGAAATTTCCTAACATGTCCATATTTGCTACCAAGCCTACCACATGTACCCACAGAACAAGAAGTCTAGATTGAAGATCACTAAATCAGCTCCATGTGCATATTTGCAAACATGATTCCACTTCCCTCTTAATCCATAATAATGCGATTCAAAATCCACAAATAACATCACATTCAACCAAATAGCCTGTTTTGATGGGATTATAGGAGTGATACTGATCAAATACTTGAGTGATACAGATTATGAAAGTGAGTTTGATCGTTGGTATTACTGATTATTAGATAATTTGATTAAGGTTCTTGAATACTTAAGTGATACAGATTCTTGAATACAAATACTTAAAATACTTAAGTGATACAGATTATTGAATACCAAAAATTGCTTATAAGACTTATCAAGACCCCACTTAATTCAAAGGCACTTATCATAGTAACTAATTTAGTTTTTAAAAATTAAGGATTAAATTATGTAAGAAAATCTAAACCAACAGACAATAAGAAGAGAGTGGCACCCTATGTTGCTCCGGACTCTCCAAAAAGTGATGCTGCACCTGCGTTGGATTCTCCATAATGCACAACTTTTGGAGTATCCAACATGCATCTATCGACATTTTAAAGAGTCCAAGCAACATATGACCGGTACCTACTCTGTTATGCAATATATAAGATATTATCACCATAACACAATTTAATAAGTTCATATTCAATCAAAAAAACCAAAAAGATTCAACCTTTAATCACACTTTTCTATAGTGGGCAAAATTTTACAGAAACACCTACTCTGTAATGCAATATATTGATCTTATCAGCATAACACAGTTTAAGGAGTTCATATTCAATCAAAGAAACCAAAAAGATTCAAGCTTTAGTCACAATTTTTTACAGTTGGCAAAATTTAACAGACTTTTTTTAGAAATACCTGAATTAAAGAGGGTCTATGAAGGCCAATACTAGATAAAGCACGAGATAATGATTCGGACACACCCAAAGAGGTCCAAGAAACACTTGCTTCTGCAAAAAATGTCTCGTTTGTATTTGCTTCAGCAACTTTGGCGGCTGAAACAGCAGACCCAAATGCTCTAATCCGACAACAGTGTGGTTGGTAAGCAGCAGAAGGCCGGAAGAAGAAGAGGTTTGGTGGAGATGACAACCTCCATAGTTTACAAATGGAAATTGAGTGCTGTATAATCATCAGCTTTCCCCCCCCTTTTTGCTAAAATCAAGAATTGGGTAGAGAAAATGGGGTTTTTGAAGGGTTTAAGGTATTGGCAATATTGTTTGAAGCTTTGGGGAAGATAAGATTTGTGTTCAGGGGTCTCACTTTCAGGAATATCAAATAGGCCCCTGTAGTTTTTGATATTACCAATTTAACATGTTTATCTTTTTAAGTTTTACTTTTACATTTGAGGGTATTATTTTTTATTATCTCATTTTTCTTGTAAGAAAATTATTAGTACTATGTAAATATGCAATTCTTACTATTTAGCAGTGGGCATAGTTTGGCCAATTCATAATTTGAATTTGGATTTTTAGATTTTGGATTATAAATTGAATTTTGAATTTTATTTTAAGAATTCTTAGATTTTATATTGAGTATTGAATTTAATGTTGTGAATGTTCGGACATCTGAAAAATTATATTTTTATATCTTATGTTTATTTTTATTTATTTTTATTCATTTGTGTTAAATATAATAAGTTCAATTTCTAAAGATTTCGTAAATTAATACCTTGCAATCCTATGTAAGTCTAATATTAAATTGTAAGGCATGAGTGGCAGTACCTTATTAACCATAGAAATTTGTGTAATCTAAGAAGAAAATTATTTATTTAATTAAGGTTGTTAATTGTTGTGGTATTTCTTATATATTTGAAAGTCAAAATATCCAACTTGATTAATTCAATAATAAGCATTATAGGTTAATTTAAATACATTCTAACCTCTTCATAATGGTCATTTATTCTGACGATATTTCAATCTAACAACCTAATTTTTTCCAAAACTAAGTTTTCATGTTATATTTTACAACAACATTCTACCTATAACGTCAATGACATTTATTATATAAATACACTCTTTATAATATTACTTCTCTAAAATAGATGTTCAAATATTATGTAATAATATTTTAAAAATATATATTATGTATAAAAAAATCATTTATAATAGTTATCATTAATATCTTGCATAATAATAAATTCCAACTACGAACATCTAAAAGGAAAAAATGTATTTAAAGAATGTTTGTTAGCTATGATCAATGGTGATATACGATTTAAAGATTTTTGGTGCTCGCTTCCTTTAACATATCAAGCATGTCAATAGAAAAGTAAATGATAAAACAACGATAATCGAATTTGAGACTAGTACACCCTAAGAACCTTAACGTTGCGGCCTTAACCAAAGCACCTACTAGTTGTTATTATTCAACGGGTGTTTATTATTTGTTATATCCATTTTTTTAAGATTTTTCATACATATATATAAAAAAATTGAGTCAGTGAATGCTTAAGCACCTGAAATGGCCTAATGATCATAACTTCATGGGAAAATACCACTAACGTTTGTCTCTATTACATTCATATTTTTTCTATTCTTGAAACTTATATTGATCGAGAGATTGTTGCTCAAATCATTAAAGTGGAAAGACAAAAGATAACAGATTTAGAGTGAAAATGATAATTAAGAATATCAAGTTTAAGCCATTTAAGGTGAATTAAAAGAGTCTAATTGTTAAACTTTTAGACGACTTTAATAAAAAACTATTGAACACTTTATGACTAAAAATTTATACAAATTTTTTCATGAATTCAAGTGTATATTATCAGAAAACAACTTATAACTATTAATTCTAGTATTAAACTTAAAATTTTTAAATCTTCAATTAATTTTAAAGGCATGTGTTTCTTAAATTATAATTCTTTGTCGACATGGTACGAATATTATGAATTTATTAGGAATGTATTAGGCTTTTAAATGTTTAATTAGTGAAAAATGAGAATTAATTAATTGAGATTTTAAATTCAACAAGTATTTTATTTTCATTTATAACATTTTATTATTTTATTAGCAATACCGTTTGCGTCATTTATAAGTGGAACATTCCTTTTGTAGCGTCTATCTGAAGACATCAAAACTGAAACTTTGAAGAAGAAGAAGACTGTAATGGCGCCAAAGAAGGATAAATCTCCGCCGTCTGATCCTGATGGAATTTTTTCTGGTATGGTTGGCTTCTTGATCGAAACCGGAGTTCAATCCCGGCGGCTACAGGTTTCAACCCAATGAACACAAATTTTCTTTCTTTTTTTTTTCTTAATTGTTTGAATCATAGTATTTTTTTTCTGTTGCAGATATGGAAGCAGAAATTGGTGCAAATGGGGGCTAAATTAGAAGACCGGTTCACTAAAAATGTCACCCATGTTTTTGCTACGGATGCAAATAGGCTTCTTGAGAAACTTGATAAAGAACGGCTGATTCGCTCTAAAGCTGTGAGCTTTATTAACTCTTATGCTTTTGTAGACTTTTTAAATTGAGACTCTCTTTTTTGGTTATATGGTTAAGCGGGTCTTTATCATGCTGGTACAGCTACATGAGAACTGGTGTTTACTAGGAGCTTTAGTTTGTATTGACAGTAAAAAAGAATGTGTCCAAATGGAGCGCAATTCATATTTGTGGATTCATATATCCATTCAAGCTAGTCCGGGATTGATTAGTAGTATAACTCATAGTAAAATTTGTTATTTTTTTCTTTTGATAACTTGGTGTCTACATAAGCTTGTAAGAGCCTTGACTATTTGGGATGCGAGCAGTATGTAGGATATGACAACTAGATGCATTAGGGAAGCTGCAAGAGAGGTACTTTTTTTGTGTGTGTGTGTGTGGGGGGGGGGGGGGGGGGGAGCAACTTTGTGGGGATCGGTGCTGGAATGGTAAAGTACAATGGAAAGTGGATGAAGAGAAGGTGACTTATGCGAAATTAGTGGAGATCATGGACGAGGGGATAAGCGAGAGAAAAGGGGAAGGTATAAAGTGGCAAAGAAGGAGATGAGGTTGGCAGTTAAAGCAACAAAGATGAAAACTTTCAAACGTGTGTATGAAGAAGAGGTTGTCAATTACAGCAAAAAAGATGACAACTTTCAAATGTGTGTATGAAGAACCAGGGAACAAAAGAGGAGATAAGAAGTCGTACAGGCTAGCAAGGAGAGAGAGATGAAGGCCCGAGACCTGGACCAAGTGCATCAAACATGAGGAAGGCAAAGTTTTGGTAGAGGAGACACTCATTAGACAAAAATGACATACATATTTCTATAAGTTCTTGAATAAAGAAGAGGATAGAGACATTGTGCTGGAGCTTTAGAGCACTCCGAGAGATGATATGATTTTGGGTATTGAAGAGATTAAGGGTGTTATTTGTAAGATGAGCAGGGGAAGAGCAATCAGCTAGATGAGATTTTGCAAGAGTTTTGGAAGAGCATAGGCAGGGCATGTTTAGAGTGATTGACTAGGTTGTTTAATGTCATTTTTAAGACACAAGATGTTTGAAGAATGGAGATGGAGTATGATGTTTCCGTTGTAAAAGAACTATGGCGATGTTAAAAATTGCAACAACTATGGAGGTTTCTAGCTGATGAGGCACATTAAGAAAGTGTGAGAGAGGGTGGTGAAGATGAGGGTAAGAAGGGGTGTATTTTTTTTTTAAAACCAGTTTGGATTCATGCTGGTGCGATCAACTATCAACGTAATCCACCTAGTAGAGGATAAGTGGAGCAATATAAGAAAAGGAAAAGGTTTTTACATATGATGTTCACTGACCTAGATAAGGCTTACGACAAAGTTCTAAGGGTGATTTTACAAAGATGCTTAGAGGCTAGAGGGGTGCTTATAGCTTACACTACGATGATTAAGGACATGGAGCGAAGACTAAGTTCTGGACAGTGGGAGATGACTCAGAACATTTTCTTGTCATGATGGGGTTGCACTGAGGAGCTGTTCTTAGCCTATTCTTATTTGTTTTAGTGAAGGATGATTGATGCGGCATATCCAAGGTAAAGAGCCTTGGTGTATGTTATTCATCGATGATATAGTACTAAATGATGAGACTGAGGTGGAGTTGATACTAGACTGGAGGTTTGGAGGCATACCCTAGAGTCTAGTGTTCAGGTTGAGCAGAACTAGGACCAAGACTGAATACTTGGAGTTCAAGTTCAGTGATGCAACACAAGAGGTTATGACGGAAGTGAGACTTGATGCTTAGGTCATCCCCAAAAGAGGATAGTCCATGTATCTTGGGTTTTCAATTTAAGGTGATGGTGAGATCAATGATGATGTAAATACATTGTCTTGGGGTGGGATGGGTGAAATTGAACCTCATGTCTGGAATCTTGTGTGAATAAGGTACCACTTAAACGTAAAAATAAGTTCTACAAAGTGTTGGTTAGGCTGACTATGCTGTATGAGGCGGAGTGTTGGTCAGTCAAGAATTCCACGTTCAAAAGATGAAAGTTGTGGAAATAAGGATGTTGAGGTGGATGTGTGGGCATATTAGGAGAGATAACATTAGGAATAAAGATATTCCAGACAAGGTATAAGCGGCTCCAGTGGTAGAAAAGATGAGGAAAGCGAGGTTGAGATAGTTTGGGCATATTAAGAGGAGAAACTTAGATGCCCTGGTGAAAAGGTGCAAGAGGTTGGCAATGGTATTCGCGGAGGTAGTGGTTAGTGTGCTAATTTTAATGATGTGTATGTATTATGCAGGATGGAAAGAATCTCAAGAAAGAATCCAGTAAAGTAGCACAAAAGGAAAAAGAAGAACAACAGCCAACAAGCAAGCTCTAAATTGATTAAAATCAACGAAAAGATCCTAACAAAAGTTTTCCTTTGGACAAGCCTTGATAATGCCATCTTAACACAGGACAACCTGAGAAAAAGAGGCAATCCAGTGGTGAACAGGTGTTTTATGTGCCAAAACAACTTAGAGACTGTAAACCAATTGTAATGCTTTCCGTAGCGCTTTAATTCACTGTTGTTATTGCTTTCTTTTCCATATTCTCTTTTTCAAACTGCTTTGAGATACTTTACTTGAGGTAAGAGTCTATTGGAGACAACCTATTTAACTCTACCTCCTTTACAAAGTAAGGGTAAGATTGTGAAAAGTTGTACACTCTTCCCAGACCCCACTTATGGGTTTAACATTGGGTATGTTGTTGTTTACTAGTTACCTTCTACTAGCACAAATATTGGGTACTTCTGCCTGTCATCATTTGAATAGATGAAATGAAGTCACCTACTATTTTTGCTTCTGCTAGGATTTGAACAAAAAACCTCATGACGAGGAACAAAGAGTGTTAAATTTGTTATAGTAAAATTTGTGTTGGTAATAGAATGGATATTGAGGATTCATATAACCACACGCAACTTGTTTGGGATTGAGGTGTACTAGTAGTAATTGTTGTTATAGCTAAGTAAGTCTCAGTATTTCTTCTGTACAACCTTCATGAGTCATACCAGGACTTTCAAATTACTGACCTGCCCCAACAGAAAAGATGGAGGAGTCAGATGATATACCATTGAAGTAGTTATCTTTAACAAAGAAAAACCATTCGTGTAGATTGACTTCTGAGATTGAATTGAATGTTTAGTGCTGCTTAATTAGCTATCACACTCCTAATTTTTGGTTGAAAATTTTAAAATTCTTGGTGATAATTTAGTAAGTGAGAGAAGGATCCTCTCCATTTTCCCCAAGTTCCTATCTTGATGGATGACATATGGCATAAGTTAGATTAATGGCTAAGATTTAACTAAACTATGTTAGAGATGTATTTGGTCAATTAAACCTTAGCCATTAAATCTAATTTATGCCATGTGTCATCCATTAAGATAGGAGCTTGGGGAAAATGGAGAGGAGCCTCCTCTGAGTAAGGGGACACTTCGCTAATAATATGTCCAGTTCCATCTGTGAATATGCCTTCCCCTGTTGGTCAGTTGGATTCCAATTTATATTCTTGACCCATTACTTTCTTGGATTCTTCAAATTTCAATGTTTTCCACATTTATGGTTTTTGTGTTTCAAGATTATTGACCTTTCTTGCTGATGTCATTCTTATCCTGCTGCTTCAAGGTACTAATCTTTTTGATAATCTGCTGTAAAGTAACATTTTGTTATTTCTGGACAGTTGAGGATTCTGAAATTCCTCTATATTACTGCTAACCTTTTAGGAGTGGCTTATAATTTCCATCATATATTTATGAACTTCTGAAATCCTTTCATATTCAATGGGCTTCAGTGACCAACACATGTTGTTTTACACAAAATGTCTGAATTGTCTGTTTGACAGATGATGCATTTCAAGTGATTGATCCAAAATATGTTTTTTCCCTAACTATCTTGGTGATTGTTTTTTGGATTTCTATAGAAACTTCTCGCATATCAGTGGCTAGAGGACAGCTTAGTAAAAGGAGAAAAAGCATCTGAGGATTTATATATCTTATCCCTGCAATCAGGCGGAGAGTCCCTTAGTCCTAAAGTTGATAATGATGGTCACTCTGGAGTTGCGCTAAAGAAAAGTCGAATATCTGCTGAAGATGACAAGAATTCAAGCCCAAGACACATGAATGACAATAAAGACCGTGCTGATTCACGAGATACCAAAAGTGCTTCTTTACTCGCATCACACTCTTCAAGCCCAGAAACGACAAGTCCTGAGGCCATTGATTCTCATAATAAGCCTGTAAGCTCAGCAGCAAATTGCCCTTGCTTAATATGTTTTCCTGAGCCAGAGGTACGTGTGTTACCATGTGGATGATTCTCACCTCTTTCATCTGTATCTCTACCAATCTTTTACCAGGTTGGAACATCAGATTCATCTTCACTTTATAAGCCTCCGGATTTGAACCGAAATATCACTCAGATATTTGGGAAGCTTCTCAACATATATAGAGGTAGAATATCTGTTCATATGATTTATTTTTATAGCTTTTCTCTCACGTACTTTGAGTTAAAAGTTTAAGCTTTCAAAGTATGATGCGATGACTCATAGTTGGTTATAGCACTGGGTGATGACCGGAGATCATTCAGCTATTATAAAGCTATACCAGTTATTGAGAAATTGCCATTCAAAATTGAGAGCGTGGACCAGGTTAAGCACCTACCTGCTATTGGAAAGTCGATGCAAGATCATGTAAGTGGATTCCTCTATTTAAAACTACTGGAAAGATATTTATTTCACACCATTTCAAGTTGCTGTTTATGTGAATGAGGTTACCAGAGGTTGGCTTCTAGCTATTGGAACTTTGTGTGATGAATGAGATTGATATGACAAGCGGAACCAATTATCCATTAAAAGCACTTTCTCGGATTTATATTTCCTGATCATGAATACCTTTGCCTCCAGCTTAAAGTTAAAGCTACCGAATAAGAGGATAGTGTTCTTTGACTGCAGATTCAGGAGATAGTGACCACAGGGAAGCTGTCCAAATTAGAACACTTTGAGAAGGATGAAAAGGTGATGTTGTGGGAATCTTTCCAGTCAGAAGCTCTCAATATGTTAGCAGTAGCTCAAGTCACTTGTCAATAATCATTGGGAGATCTCTACCTGATTTGCATTGTTGTAATGAATTGTGAAGAAGAAATGTGTTAATCTTTTCTGAATTAGCTCAATCGTTTGTGTGCATGCGTGTGTTGCTCCTACATGTTATTGGACTCTGGCTCAATAGTCAGTCTCTGCTAATATGTTGACATAAGTCAAAATCTTTCAAAATCGTGCTTTTATGTCTTATTGGCATACTTCATGTCCGTATAATTTGTTCATTATTTCTCTGTATCCTTGTGTTGATTCACATATGGAAGGAATTGAAACTGTTTAGTATTGTATTTTAAATAGGGAAGGGAAAAACAGCATAAGCTTCATATACATTCAGACATTTTGTTTGGCTATTCTAAAGTAATTTTGAACCTCAAGAGCTATTTTTACCATGAGCCATTTGTTTATGACAACCAAACCTACATTGCACTGCTCTCTGAAAAGCTTATTGGCTTAGTTTTCTTGTAGTAGGAATTTAACGTAGGTGTTGCAAGATTTTGTCTGTAATAATTGTTTGGAGCACATTCAAGCACTTGATAGCTTTCGTTCGGAAAATGGATAGTGCACTTATAATATTGAAAGAGATTATTGGTTATCAAAAAAAAAAATATTGAAAGAGATTATTTCTCAGACCACTCAATCAAAATATATCTAGAGCAACTAAACTGAGCAAGCAAAACATTGATGCCCTTTTTCTAACATTATCATTATTTTACAGGTAAAAACAATCAGCTTATTCGGAGAGGTTTGGGGTATTGGTCCAGCTACTGCTCTAAAACTTTATGAGAAAGGACACCGAACTCTTGATGACCTTAGAAATGAGGAGTCACTGACTCATTCTCAAAGGTTAGGGTTGAAATATTTTGATGACATCCAAACCAGGATTCCACGGCATGAGGTAGCCTATTATGCTTTGCAGTTTTTACTATCATGACTACTTATTTTTTTTTTCTAAAGAGTGATAATTGATTGTGTAGGTTGAAGAGATGGAATGTCTGCTACAGAAAGTTGGAGAGGAAATTTTGCCTGGTGTAAGGCTTTTGTCCAAATACTTGTTGAACATTACTTTCATGTAAATTGTGGCTCTTCTTGCCTACTCCTTGATGATTCATGTTAATGTACGAATTGCTGGGAATCGCTCATTCCAATTTTGAAGTGCAAAATAAATGTTTATAAGCTTGACTATATTTGAGAATAAATGGATTTGGAGGGCCTATAGACATTGTCCCATTTGCAAAAAGATTATTGATGCTGGTCAAACTAATAAGCATTGTAGAGCAAGATTATTAAGAAAAAGCAATTGGATTAATAAATTGTTTTGAAGATACATACATATATATATATATATATATATATTCAACTAGTTAGATCTTATCCTGCATTGTCAGCATGGAAAATAACTCAAATTTGAATTTTTATCTGTTTCTTAAGGGGGGAAAAGAAGAATAGTGAACTGCTTTGCAATTCTTTCAATTTTGGGGAATTCAATAATTTTGGTTAGACTTTCTTGTTAAGATAATTGAATGTTTAACTATATTTTGGTTTTAAGTTTGGTTTATATGGTTATGAATTTGTTGCACTTGGCTACAGAAGTTAAACTTATAAAAATTCGGTGTTCTTTAGGTAGAATCAGTACGTCTAATTTCTGCAGCAGCTCCAGTTTATCTTTGTTGGTTAAATTTTTTCACTCATTAGTTTGTTAAGGAATCTCAAAAAAGTTATTGGAATTTTCCTTTGCTTACCAAAGTTTACACTAATCTGCTCAAGCTAGAAACTTTGTTTCCTATTCTTTTAAGGGATCAGAACAAGAACCCACAAACTTTTTTTCAAGAAATAAATTTAATTTCACTGTAGAACTGCAAAAAAGAACGTGCAACTTTATAATGAATACCTTGCTTCAGGTGATTGTTGTGTGTGGAGGATCATATAGACGTGGAAAGGCTTCTTGTGGTGACATGGACATTGTTATTACTCATCCTGATGGCAGAAGGTAAGGCTAACTTGTGGCTAATCTCGAAGAAGGTCTTCCATTTTAGTTGGCTGATTTCAAGTGTGTGCTGGTTTTACTTCTCATGTAGGTACTCAAATCCCATTGTAGGGCTTATGGCTCGCCTAGATTTCTTTTATATACTTTGCTTTTCTCTGTGAAATCTGAAGGTTGTTTGACAGATAATTCTACAGGAAACCACTTTTTAACTTCGATTCCTTTTCTCATAAATTTTAGATAAAACCTGGAACTTCATACTCATAATAATAAAGATGAAATAAATTTTCTGTATGATGTTGTAAATTTTGAAAAGTATGTATTTTGGGGTTTGCTGGTGCACTTTGATGTTTATGCCTTCTGGTATTTAAATGTTCAAAGCTCTGCAGCTTTCTTTCTGCCCTCAGTGGGATTTATTCCATTTACAAATCTTGCATGAAATAGGATTAGAGTGTTTCCAGTGCTTGGTGGTTTTCAATCTTCCACTGCCCCCCCCCCCCCCCTCCCCCCAACCCCTGGGTTACTTGTTTCTGGTTGGCAGGCTTGCTGATTCCCTGTAGTATATTTGTGCTTAGATCCTAAAATATTGTTATGAATCCCCTTGTAATGTCAATTTCAATTCAGACATATACTTGAAAAATATGATAATTTTGCTTCATGCTTGCAGTCATAAAGGCTTCCTTCCTAAGTTTGTAAAGCATCTAAAGGACATGAAGTTTTTAAGAGAAGATTTGGTCTTCAGCGTTCATAGCATAGAGGTTATTACTTACTTTCAGTTCACAACCTGTCCTCTTCATGTTTCTTTACTAAGTATGTTTTCAGTGGCCTTTCATTTTGAGTTTTTGTGTTTTCTTGAACTGGAGCTTTTAAACTTCCAATTTCCCTTTTCCTCATTCTCCCTTTTATTTAAGTTCAGGTGTCAACTTAGGCGCATTCGAACAGTCTGTTTTGTTCTATTTGCATGGAGGAATAATATTAACTCCACCTCCATGGGTAACATCGTCCATCCAAATCTTGGATCATACCTTGTCAATCCAAAGCTTGGTGCTGTGTTTCATCTACTGTGTCTTTCTGTTGTTATAGTGGTATATCTACGATGGGGGCATATGTGAAAATTAGTGGTGTCAAACTAAGTTTACTCCAACCTTTAGTTCTTATTACTGTTTAGCTCGCAAGCCGTGTTCGGGATTCAAACAGAATGTAATGTGATTCACTTATATGCTTTGTCATTCTAAAGACACACTATTCAAAGTATATTTTCTGCTCAGAGAAGGTTCATGGCTGTAGTTCTCTAGAGTTCTCTAATAAACTAAAATTAATTCTAATTGATATAGTTCCTATCTTCTTTAAATTATTCTCTTGACTGAATGTCAAACTAAAGACCTTATTGTTGTCAACTGCCAAACTGAAGTACTGCTTGATATGGTCACAGGGTACAGATTCAGGAGTTGACACATATTTTGGCCTTTGCACCTATCCTGGTCGAGAACTGCGACATCGTATTGACTTGAAGGTAATACTAATGAGATGTCATTTATCAGATATTTTTGGCTGTTTACAGATTTAGTGGTCATTTAAGTTGATGACAATAGGAGTGCATATCCTTGTTCCACAATACTTTTGGTACTTCACAGCATGGACAAATTTATATGCTAAATTATGGAGCACTGGTCTCTCCGTAAAACTAGGTGTTTTATGTATATATTTTCTAAAATTGGTATAATATTATGATAGCACCCATGCTACAGAAGACTAAATAGTGCATTTGGTTGAATGTTAAGTTATTTACTTGTTCCCACTTAATACATTTTTTTCTTGTTTTTTAAGTGATGTACCCATGATCCAGAAATTTTAGATTTGCGTCTGCTTTATAGATGTAGTGGAATCAAATCAATTGATAACAAGTATGAGGAGTGCATATCCTCCTTACAGAATCTGTTTGCAATTCTTTTTCCAAAAAGCAATTCTAAAAAGAAGTTTTTATGATATATCAGATGCTGAGTATCACCCATGTGATACTTAACGTGTTCATTCTCGAGAATAAACTGAAAAACAATCAGAGAAAAGTTGCTTGGTGTGAGAATAGGTTTGTCTCATATCGGTTCAAGTCCTTTTAACTGTTGACCGCTTTTGTTACACATTAAATGTAAGATCTGGATCTACGTTTTTGTTCATTCATTGCTGTTGGAGATAACATGCATCAAAACATATATAGTTCTTACATGTAAAAGTTGCAGCTTCTCACTTTTCTGTTATTAGGTGTATCCGAGGGATATATATGCATTTGGACTGATCGCATGGACAGGAAATGACGTCTTGAATAGAAGGTATGCGTTGTTTGCTCGCTAGCCCAGTTATACCAAGTGTTCCTCTCAGCCACTTTTTTATAATCAAATTCATATTCCAATGTCTTTTACAGGCTTAGATTATTAGCAGAATCCAAGGGCTTCCTCTTGGATGACACAGGGCTGTATCCAGCTACTCATAGTTCGGGTGGAAAACGGGTATATAGTTTGTTTTTGTGGCTGTAACATATGTTTCACTTTGCCCTGTCATTCTTTTTTTCTTCATTTTCATGTTGGTGTAATTTGGCGTCTACTGCACAGACTAAAGGTAGTGCAAGCTTGAAGTTTGATACTGAGAAGCAAGTGTTTGAATTCCTTGAATTTCCCGTGCTGGAACCGCATGAAAGGAATTTGTGAGACCTAAAGAAGAGTTGGATGTCGAACTGTACCACTTTTGCTAGCTTTTCGCGGAGACTTAGGACACCGGACTTGAAAATTTTATCGAGCTGATATTTTGACTTCCATGTCTGAAATGTTTGGAACAAAATGTTATGAGATGACAATAGTTACTACTGTGTATATAGGTGTCTCTAAGGCCATGTATATATATAAAATAGTTATTACCATGGTGCCTGTACCCTGCTTTTTCTAACTCTTTACTTGAAAGAGTTGTGCTTTTTCCCTCTTTTATTTGTCCGTTCAATCATATAAACTGTTTATGATATAGTCCTTCTAGACATGATTGAAGTCATACGATATGAAGTCATGATTTTAAACATATGAAGACACACTATTCAAAGTATATTTTCAGACGGTATGTTTGACATACGATATGAAATCATGATTTTAAACATACGGCATGAAGTTAAATATGATTTTAAACATGCGATATAAAGTCATGATTTTAAACATGCGATATGAAATCATGATTTTAAATTTCAATTTTTTTTTAAAGAAAAACATGATTTGGAATTTTAAATCATGTTTTTTTTAAATGTAAAACTCATAAATTCATATTTTATAAAAAAAAAACAATCAAATTAGGTACCTAAATAAAACCCCAACATGAATAAGATATGCTTACAAGGAGGAAATATAGATAAGAAAAAAAATTTTAAGAGAAAAGGGTCTGTGTTTAACTGTGGTTGCTAAAAATGGCTTCGGCTATATCACTTGTCTCTTCATCCATTCTTCTTTCTTCTTCTTCTTCGTCCTCCATTTATCTTCCAATTTCAATTTCAGTCCATCGGGTTTCATCATCTTCCTGTATTTCCCCTTGGGTTTCTCCCAAACGATACAGAAGTAGAAACCCACAAAACCTTATTTGCAGAGCTGCTGAATACAAATTCCCGGACCCCATTCCTGAGTTTGCTGAAGCTGTAAGTCTTCTTCTTCCTCTTCGTATTTTTATCTATTTCTTATTGGGTCTCTTTTATTTCCCCCGTTTGTTAAGAAGTTCAGATCTTTTGTTCCTTTTTTGTATTAGGAAACGGAGAAGTTCAGGGATCATTTGCTTAAGAAACTTCCAAAGAAGAAGGATTTATATGGAGATTCTGTTGAAGAAATTGTTGGAATCTGCACTGAGGTACTTCCTTTATTATTTCATCCATTTCTGTATATTTCTTTTTTATAACTCTGTTAGAGTCAATTTGTGCCAATTCAACTAATTTAACAATGGAAGGAAAATAACGACAATAAAATGATAAGATAACAAATCAATAGAAGTAACAGTAAAAATGAAGAATAAGATACTATGTGAATACTAATTAAGAATGTTAAAAAAAGATAAAATGAGAAGAGATTTGCTGCCTGCTAAATTTGCTCAACAGTGGCAAAATAAGAAATTTTATTAAGGGTGTTCGTGATTTAATACGTATGTATAAAAAGCAGTTTTTGACCTTATATGTATTATAATTTACAGATGAAGGGTGTTCATGACCACCCTTCGTCCTATGTAGCTCTGCCAGTGCGCGCTACCCCGCCCTGTCCACAAAAATTTGAACAAATGAGAAGGAATTATCTAGCATAAATTACCTTTATTGGCTGTACTATTACTTATCTGCTGACTTTGTTGGAATGGTAATTCAGGAATCCTGCGTTGTGCCCCAAAAATTGTTCATTCTGCAGGATTCCACTATCAATCAATGTGTTTATCTTCTGCTGTTAGATAATCACAGTACTTATCAGTTATCACCCCTTGTACTAGGACTTGCTGAATAACTTAAAAGGCAATGGATTTTTTTAATGGAATAAATCTAGGACCTCCTGGTAGGCATGTTTTGCAATTGATACTGCAGTTATCTGTACCCTTTGAAATACTTCATTGTCCTATTTTATTGCCACCATTTGGACCTTAATAGAGCAGAATAAGCATAGAGGATTCACATAAATATAGAACATTCTATTTCAAATAGCCTCAACTAACTTAGGATTGAGTTTGGGTTGATTAATTGATGTACTACTGTCTATGATCTCCAATTCTTTCTGGACAAAATAGTTGCTTAGGAACAAATAGACAAAGCAGTGGAAGTCTTGTTTGGGGCGGTTTAGTATAAACTTTACCAATATCCTTGGAAGTTGAAATGTAGATCTTTGGCACAACATCTTTTGTGGCTAAGAGTACCTTGGCCAAGATGCTTTTTCCCTCGTAGGTTTTGAGTTTGCGCTTGTTATTTTCTCGCTTGAAGCTGCATTTTCCAGGAGCTTAAATTATACTGAAATGTAGATAACATTGGTTCAACTAAAATCTTGAACAGATCCTCAACGAGTTCTTACATGCTGAGTACGGTGGTCCAGGAACATTACTGGTGGTTCCATTCATCGATATGGCAGATACCATAAACGACAGGGGTTTACCAGGAGGACCACAGGCTGCACGCGCTGCAGTCAAATGGGCACAAAGTCACATCGACAACGATTGGAAGGAATGGAATAGTGGTAAGAAGAAATAATCCAACAACCAAGAACCATTGCCGGAAGTTTTGATGCATGCTATTTGTTTGTTCTGGCAATGGTGGGAGAGCAAACTTATGCAACCCCCTTTACAGTAGCCTGTGATACTATAGGACTAGAAATTAGAGGACCATATAGAGAAATTAGTCTGAAATGTTTAGATGCAAATGATGTTATGTTCTACTGTCACGCTAATTCTTAGTTTTTGGACATTGCTATTGCTACTCTGCTCAATTTTCAAATATTAGATGTCACAAAGATCTTAGTAAGGTAATGCAGCGTTTAAGAAACTCCTCAACACGAAGCCAATGTAATACATACATGGGTAACATAATGACACTGAGATAGTTAACAATAAACGAGATAACATAAAGTTAACAAAATATGAAGACAATGCCAAGGAAGACATTACAGAGTAGTGCAAGGGAATGGAAGACGACACAGCCATGGAACCAAAAGCCGCTTTTGAATTGATTAAGCGCTCAACAGACAAAAGGTTCAAATGTACAACTGAATGCAAGTGGCTAACCAACATGTCAAGAGTATCTACTGTGAAGAAAGCCTACAGAAGTAACTGGACAGATAGTTTTCCCCTTAAACGTGTTGGTACTTACGTCAATGACAAAAAATGAACACATTCCTAGTGCTCCGCACTCTTCTTCCCCATAAACATGTTGGTACTTCCATCGATAACAAATATGAAGGAATCCCCAGTGCTCCACACTCATGCTTATAACTAGTGTGTAATAAACAGTATACTATGGATGGCAACATAATTACAACTCCAAAAAAATGTTAATTGGGACTACTTCCGTATTATAGCAACCTCCAGTCTAATACTCATTGGAAGCATCATTTCACAAAACTGATCGGCTGTGTTCAAGCAACTCTTCCCTATCAATGAAGCGGTCTAGCAAGTCTTGCTCCCGGAGGACCAAACAGTCATCACTCTTCCCAAACCATTTATACCTCTTCTTGGCAACATGATCATAAACAGCATCCCTTAAAGGAGTAGGTACAATCATGAGGTAACTTAGTGCAGAGTAAGGTAATGGCAAGTGAGCTAGAACCCTCAGTGCAGCTGCAGCAAAAAGTCAGATATATTAAGACTTGTGATTTCCACAGCCAACCATACCATTACAATTCTAGTAAGGGAAAAACAAAAGCAGCGTCCTACTCAATTGTGCAAGAATAGGAAGGATCTGCAGAAAAGCTGCTACAGCACACTGGATCTCAATGTACAGAGAAGCAAGCAGTCTATGAAACTCAGTATTCCATTTTCAATGAATCATGATAACTTTTTCATTATAGAACATAAAAATAAAAGGGGCTGATCTAGCCAATAATTGAATCCTTTGCAATGTGATTAGTATAAAGTTCAACTAAATTTTTTTCCACCAATTTATAATTGGTAAATTACCCGACAAGTCACTCCAGGATTTCCATCTTCGGTAAACTTAAAAAAAACGACAATAAGTTGCAAAGGGAAGACCAAGTTTTTTTAAAAAAATATTCTTTGTTACCTTTCTCATTCCGTGCTCAACTGTTTTTACCTAAGAAAAACCATCCAATTCAAACTCCTAAAACTGCTTTAAAAATTCAAATAGCTATCAATTCTTACAGATTCATGTCTTCTACTAAACGAGAAAAGAAAGAAGACCAAGTTTTTTTAAAAAAATATTCTTTGTTACGTTTCTCATTCCGTGCTCAACTGTTTTTACCTAAGAAAAACCATCCAATTCAAACTCCTAAAACTGCTTTAAAAATTCAAATAGCTATCAATTCTTACAGATTCATGTCTTCTACTAAACGAGAAAAGAAATGTATGCGGCAGGAGCACAGACAGGATAACAACTTGTGAATTTCAACATGCCACTGTCAAATTCACGACAAAAATTAAAAGATCAACCATAACCACAACCTCGCTGATTTCCAAAAATACCAGTTCAAATAGACCTAAATGCTCTAAATCTATTTGTTTGTATGCACCTTGAAACAATGGTTAGAATTATAAATTACAATTATATCGGCTGGAAGCACATTGAGTGCAACCGTATCTGAAGGGCATAAAGCTTTTCAAAGGATTGGCAGTAGGAGTTAGCACATATCTCTTTACACTGCCAATTAGCTCAAGCCAATACCCATCAATATCCAATGAACAGAATCTTGAGGGCTTCGTAAAGCAAACTGCATAAATTAAATTTATAATTGCTATCTACAATAGTATATTTGCAAACAATTTCTTGTCTTCAAAATAAGAGTGATTATGTAGTTCATGAACGGACAACCTCGGAGCAGTCAGATGCACTGCATTTACAAGCTAGCGAGGTTCTCGTGGAAAACGTTACATGCTACTTGGACATACAAAATAAGGTTTTTTTTATATATATATAATGGCAATAATTGTGACACCACAATGAAGATAGAGTCAAGTTGATAAAGTAATACAGGGCAATGGTTCTAACCAGTGGAGCCTTGGTGGTATAAACCTGGGCCTTCAACGAATAAAAAGCGACGGCGAACGTCATCTCTATCAAGATCACACACACTCATGTAAGGTTCAGCAGCCTTTGACTGCAAGCAACAGAACTTGATTTTCTTATCCCTGTCAGCTTTAATCACCCATTTCACACCTACATATAAAATGACAAGAAACTCATAAACTGAGACAACCAATCATGCATGTACCCCTCCGCTTCTGTGTCTATGCCAAGAGTAGTTTATACCTAAATGAATAACCATTTCAGCATTATCCAATGAGACATTCAATCAAGCATGCTTCAATCCCAAACTAGTTAAGGCAATGAGACATTAATGAAGATTTCTCTTACAAACAAGCTTTCTGTTTGTCTTTGTTTGACTGTATAAGTAAGCTTCGCCCAAAAGTGACTTGTTGCTTTCTAAATGCTCACCAAAATACACTACTAGGACAGTAAGCAAGCTATCTTGCTTGTGCTCTCAAAATGGTGACTCCTACCATCTTCCTGCCTAATGAAATTTATGTGAAAGATCGTGACAAATCTTTAAATCCTATTCAATTTACTTAGATATGTCACCGAAACATAGTGGCTTTGTCATTACATTTTTCTTTTAAAAAGAAACAAAGCAGCCATAAATGGCTGAGGAGCCTTGGTCAGCGCCTCAGCAGAATATAGCTCATGAACATTAAAATTATCAAAGTTCAAATTATGCCTGCTGCTAAAAAGCACAAGATACTTGGCAACATCATAATCATAACGACCACCAACTATATACAGAGAAAAAAAAAACAGTGACACTAAATATAAAGATAAAACTATGTCTCCATGGACAGATCTAGAGGGTTGCCTGGGTGGTCATCCGAACCCATTTTGGGTGAAAAATTACACTGCATATATAAAGTAAATTTTTTTTATGTATATAACTAGTTTGGAATACTTTGAACACAAGACCAAAGGTTGTCTTTAGTGGTTTAGGAGGTTCAAAATCACTTTGATGTTCCAACTTAAAACTCCATGTACTACATTATTCACAGGTTACGTCGTGTCACAAACAGGACACAGAATATATGACAAAACAACTTGAGCTTGCAAGTGCACATTGGACATCAGATAAAACATGAGTCCCTTCGTTAACACAAGAATCAAATTCAAATTTCGCCTCACCAGACTAAAAAAAGAATCACAAGTGAAACATATGACTGAAGACTAAAACGTACATGTATAGCCATGGGTATACCAAACTCAATAAACCCTCATACCAAATTGATGATTTCATTTTCAAAACTAAATTCATGATAGCAAATATAACTTAAAAAAACACAAAAACCCTACAATAATTGCACTCCTGTACTCATTTACAAACTCCCAAACACAATTGTAGTAAGAAATCAAAGCACAAATGCAATATACAGCTAAAAGCATGAATGATCACACACTAGGAAGCTGTGAATACCGTTGTGACAAAGATGACAAACGCCGTCATAGACAACGACACCAGGCTGAAGTAATTTCGGAGCAGTCTCCAATTTCGAAGCCAAGGTACCTATTTGATCGCCGAGCAGCAAATCATCTGCGGCGAAGTTAGCATTCGACAACGTCGACAAAGAAGAATGCCGCCGGTAAATCAACTGCGAGGAATTCAAATTTCCGGTCGCCAGCAGCCGTAAACCTCTCCTCAACATCAGAATCTTCATCCTCACACTTCCTTCTTCGCCACTGTGTCTCGAAGCATAAGTATTTCAGTTTCCTGAGAGAATTGAGTCGGTGCTTCTTGCATACGTGTCAAGCATCGAGGGTTCTTCACTTATCCAACGGTAGAGATTTAATTCATCATTTAAAGTATTCTAAAAGCTTCTATATATGACGATCATTTCCAAGAGAGTAGGAAGCCATTATTGCATTTATTTACTTTTTAAAAAAAAAGAAGTCGAAATGACTCGAGAGGTCCTCGTATTTTTTTTATTTGACATTTTAATTCCTGTAATTTTTGAAGTTCCATTCAAACACTATTCACAGTGATTCAGAAAAGTAAATTGTTAACAACATGAAAAATAAAACAATTAACAAATAAAAGATATTGAGAAGATAATAATACCATAATAAGATTTTGATTATATGATGATCATCTTTAAATTAATTATTGTCATGAAGCAACATGTACAAGAAATCTTCTTGCTTCCAATGATTGTCTCCTTTCCTTTGGATAATGAAATCTCTGTGGGTCGATTATTGATCAAAATTAAAGGGTAATTTACACCGAGAGGCACTCTTCACAAAATAATTAAAAAAAAATAATCCTTGTTGTATAAACATGTACAATCAGTGTATATTTGTGTATCATAATGTATATTTAGTGTATAACTCATATATAAGTAACATATATTGTATAGTAGTATATACTTTCTATAACTTTTGACAAACTATATTGTATAATCATGTATAATTTCGCTAATTTGAGTTATTTTTTTTGTGTAAATAAAACATGGGCTATTGCCCAAGAACAAAGTCCGTCTTCTCCAAATATAAAAAAGTAAATAATTTCAGGGGTTCGCCCCAAAATTGCTCAAGTACAATTTAGATAGTTGGTTTACTGATGCAATATCTGCTTCAACACAGAACAATACAAATTGCAAGAACTAAGAACAATTTTATAATATCTTACAACTGGAACACGTATTTGACAAAAAGATGTTTCACAGTTCAATTGAGTCTACGACTTATTTGATATGGCTGGTCAAGACATTATTTATTGTTAAATTCATACATAATCTTACATATGACAGACATAATTTGCATCAACAATTTCCATGATCTTACTACAGTATCTAGGGAACGTAGAGCGTGGACTCATTGCTGAGAATTCGAAGTCAACAATAGTAACATTTGTTCAAATTACATTTACATAATTCCTAGTTGCCATAACCAATATTCACTGGCTTCGTAGCACAAACCTTTTAAGGTCAATGAATCAAGATTCTGCCAAGCACTGGACCTAGTGGTTAGTGCGCGTGGAGATCCTCGTCTTAACCATTACCACATTTCTGCCATGTACGCGAAACCCATCTGTGTGGCTTTGTCACTTCTCTACCTCCTCCTGAATTTGACCCTCTGCATTAACAGATTTAGTTAGATGACCTCTAAATATGACAAATTCCGAGTGTGCAAGAAAGTAATTATCACCAGGAAGTTCAACAGCCAAGTTTGCTTGATGATCTGCATCAGAGTTTGATTCCTATTACACAAAAGAGTAAGAGACATGTCAAATTTCAACAAAATCGTTATGGAGAAGATACAGGTAATAATTCCAGACTTGAGGAATACATGTAGTTTATACGCTATTATTGAACAGGGTTGTGACAGATAAAGTGATACCACGTCTTTCTTTTGTTTGAATTGAAGACCACGTCTTTGATGAATTAAGTTGTGCAAATGAAAGAAGATAAAGGATGTTACAGAATTACCCGAAGGACATGAATGATGCGGAAAGAAAGGAACCTTTCCTTCAATTGTTTTGCCTGCTCAAACACCGTGGCAATGTTTTGATTTTTAACCTTCCACAGACCTTGAATCTGTTTGGCAAATTACACTCTGATTAAAGTAAAACATCAAAGGGATTGAAAGCGAAGAAAACAAGAAACCATAAAATAAACTAAGAACAGAGGACAACTAATAAGCAAAAGTTATGTTGTTCGGACTCTTCAAAAACTCAAAAGGATGCGTGTTGGATCCTTCAAAAGTACACTTCAAAAGTACACAGGGGTGGCAAAAGTTTTTTGGGAGAACTTGAGCAAATATAGAGCTAAAAGATCCTTACATCTTGTTGATTTTTTTCCACTTAAGATAAAATAAGGCTTTTCTAGGTTCGACCTTTTCACAGTATCAAGAATCTACCTCTTCTGAATATTTCCTATTTTGCCAACTTATTTCAGCCCATCCTCCATTAGTATCATCACTAAAGCATAAATCCAGCTAATCTTGAAATATTGGTAAAAAATTCCCCATTTCTTCAAATCATATGTTGTCCTGCACTTAAACTGCAATTGAGTTGACAGTAGTAGCTGATCTACCCATGAATACATTTTTTGGGGAGACAACTACTGATTTAACCATAACCAAAGTTAACAAACTTTTCTTCTTTCTTCTCTAACCCAGTGGTTCAGTTAGTTCACAAGAAAATTATGACTACAATCTGCCAGAGAGATCAGAAGAACCTTATCCCATACAGACGAAAAATACAAGACAGAAGGGACTTGAGGAGATAGCACTATGGAATGAAATTAACCACTTCAAAAAGTAATGAACAAACAGTCATTCTCAAGAAAATTAATGAACAGTAACAAATTTGTTAGATAGCTCACTACCAACTGGAACTTCTAGATGAGCAAAATCCTCCACTGATGAAGTTAAAGATTAAAGAATGTAGTTTTTCTTTTTTTAACAACAGTGGTGCCTGGACTTGATGGGCATCTGCTACCTCCGATCAACACAGGTACCAGATAACTATATCTACCAGGGCTTGAAGCCTTGGAGAGATGGAAAGAAATCACCTACTGTTTTAGTCTCTGAGGAGAATTGAACGCCACAACTCATGGTTTTCAACCAATTTCATTGACCAATGACCACTAGGCAATACTTACAACAGAATGTGACAAGTTCCGATACTGCAGTGTATTATAAAGGAACAATCTCACACAGGGGACAGGAGAAATACACAATAGAGTACATGATATAGAAAACAAACCTGCATACAAACAAGCTTGGAGTCACCCTGAACACGAATACTAGTGAACCCTTCTCTAAGTGCATGTTTCAAACCCAAAATAAAGGCCCTGTATTCAGCATGATTGCTTGTTGCCACTCCTAAACCTTCACGTAGCCGGAGGGTCTACTAGAAGGAAGGTCGTAAGTACAAGTAGGAAGAACTAAAAGCAGAAGTGCGATTCCAAAGTTAATAGTCATTACCAAACTTCCATCATCCGCCCGAATAACAGCTCCTGCACCAGCTTGTCCAGGATTTCCCTTTGACGCACCATCGAATTCAAGAGTACATGACCGTTGCTAAGGATAACAACTATCAGATTCTTTATACCAGAATATAAACCATCAAGAAATATAATAAGACCTTAGTCCGATAGTTTGCCACAAAGAGTTTCAGTTTTCACCAATAATTTGTAAAAAATATGATTTCGCTCCTGGCAACCTACCATTAAGTATGAAGTCATTTTGCTTTGTTAAAGTACATATATAGAAATTATTTATGTTTAAAGATTAGCCATCATTTAACCGCCACTCACATTAGATGGTAGAGCTAGAACTTGGTCACCCTTTTGATGTTCTGACTTGACATGCTTTCTTACGGGATCATTTGATACAACTGCTGATCCAACAGCATCCTGCAAATGGAGATGCCAATAAACTAATAACTTCCATAACAGTGTTGAGCCAAACACATTTTATCCATGCATAAAATGTAACTGATCAGTATCACAACTATTTTAGGACAATACACATAACCATCTGTATAAGAACAAGGGTGATATTCAAAACTGTAATAATTACAGGGGTATCAAGTTGTGAGTCATACTATGAAGGCATGGGAGAGAGTGGTGGAGATGAGGGTGAAAAAAGTAGTTTCTATTTCAGAAAACCAGTTTGGATTCATGCCAGGACGGTCGACTACTGAAGCGATCCACCTTGTGCGGAGATTAGTAGAGAAATACAGGCAAAGTAAGAAGGACCTTCATATGGTGTTCATTAATCTTGAGAAGGCCTATGATAAAGTCCTGAGGGATGTCCTATGGAGGTGTTTGGAGATGAAAGGCGTCCCAATGGCATATATTAGAGTGATAAAGGATATGTACGACAGGGCCAAAACTCAGATAAGAACGGTGGGAGGAGACTCTGAATATTTTCCTGTTCAGATGGGACTTCACCAAGGATCTGTGTTGAGCCCTTTTTTATTTGCCTTGGTGATGGACGAGCTGACGCTATCTATCCAGGAGGAAGTCCCATGGTGTATGATGTTTGCAGATGACATAGTATTGATTGATGATACCCGGACCAAAGTTAATGAAAGGTTGGAGGTTTCGAGACACGCTTTGGAGACCAAAGGATTCAAACTGAGCAGGACCAAAATAGAATACTTGGAGTGCAAATTCAGTATCGCGAGGGATGAAGCAGACATTGATGTGAGACTTGCGGCTCACCCTATCCCCAAGAAGGAAAGCTTTAAATATCTGGGGTCCATCGTCCAGAGTAGTGGGGATATCGACGATGATGTCACACATCGTATTGGGGCGGCTTGGACAAAATGGAGGTTGGCCTCTGGAGTATTGTGTGATAAGAAGATACCACCTAAACTCAAAGGTAAGTTCTACAGAATGGTGGTTAGACCATCTTTGTTGTATGGGGTGGAGTGTTGCCCAATAAAGAATGTACATGTTTAGAAGATGCAGGTCGCAAAAATGAGGATGTTAAGATGGATGTGTGGTCACATCAGGAGTGATAAGATTAGGAACGAGATCATTCGGGAGAAGCTAGAGGTGGCCCCTGTAGCTGACAAGATGAGAGAAGCGAGACTGCGATAGTTCGGACATGTGCAGAGAAGGAGTACCGATGCCCCTGTTAGGAGGTGTGAGAGGCTAGATTTGGGAGCTACACGGAGGGGTAGAGGTAGACCAAAGAAGTATTGGGGGGAGGTAATTAGACATGATATGGTGAAACTCGATCTCACCAAGGACATGACCTTAGATAGGAAGGAGTGGAGGTCGAGAATTAGAGTAGCAGGCTAATAGGGTAGATAGGAAGGAATGGTTAATTGTCTGCCTTTTATATGTTATTTATCTGTCTTTATATGTTAACTATCCTGTATCTACGTATTATTGTGTTCTTCTCTTTCTGCCTGTTTATCATATCTAGCTTATTCTACTAATGGGTTTTTGCGACGAGGGTTCCCAGGAAACAACCTCTCTACCTAAGTGGTAGTGGTAAGGTCTGCGTACATCTTACCCTCCCCAGACCCCACTTGTGGGATTTTACTGGGTATGTTGTTGTTGTTACACATAACCATCTGTTGCAAAAAGGCAGGCAGTAGAACAAAATACTGCAAAGAATACAATCCACTGCTTGCCACTTTACGCGCTCCTCGTACAGTAAGATGTTGCAATTCATCCAATTGTAGAATAAAGACCACAAAGATGTTCCACGTCCAATAGGCAGCAACATTTTCTATTAAATACTTAACGCAGACTTCTCAAAATACGTCTTCCCTTTTTGCTGACAAATAAAATTATTGACAACTTCCAAATACTCCTTTCAACGTTAACTTCAAAATACTTTTCTCCAACTTCAGCAAACATTTTCAAACCCCCTACGAAGGGTCTAAGCAAGCACACAACAACAATTAGCCAATTTCGATGACCTCAGCTCCAATAAAGGAAAAAGTAAAAAGATCTCCCATCTAGTCATATAGCTACACTGCATCAAACAATTCAAGGGATAATTACTCTTAATTTCTTCCTAAATAACCTTGAACTCATTATATGAAAATTTTCATCAATGGGAAAGTTCCAGTTTAATTGAAATAAAGGAAAGAGAAACAGACATCAAGCATTCTGCAGTATCAATGCAGAAACATGGTTAAGTATTATCTCAGGCCATCAAAACACATCAGGTTGATCCGATCCTCGATTTAGAATGAAGTCAATGCAATGGTGACAAAAAAAGAGAGACACACAAATAAAGTTGATCAATTTTATGTGACTAAGAAACTTCTTATGAGGATGAAGACTAATAGCTTGTCTTTACCACCCATTTATAGGGTACTTCCTGTAAGATGCACACACAAGTAACCACTTTCTCTGTTTCTGAAGCCTCTTCTCATGAGAAATTTTCTTTACATATCTGGTGATGTACCACTTACCCAAATTAGTATTTTCAGATCTATACCTGTATCACTAGGTGTGGGAATAGGATCTCAGAATTATGCTGTCCCCAGTACTTCCATGTTTGACACTTACCACCTTCTGACATGATCATTGTATCCCTTGAAAAACTGGGCCACCCAGACATAAAAGAAATATCCCTACAATTTTCTCATAACAAATGAGAATAAAAATTTAACTTGAAAAGCAGACCAACTTGTGAGAAAAAAACCTTCCAATTCATTAAGTGACATTGTTCTCCAGGACGCTGTGAAACCATTAATTATGGCATCTCAAGGAAAATTCTAGGAAGGAATCAATAAACTTGAAGTGCATGCAAACATAATAAACAAGTACATTGGGTTCCTTAGGACCCAAAAAATGTTTTGAAAATGATTGAGAAAAGCAATTAAACTTGGATTGTAGCGTAAAGTTGAAACAACTTAAGAAGAAATTGCTGCAAAGCCTGGCAGATTTTTCCACAGCAAAACAATATACAACCATCTTACCGCATATTCTGACCACATTGCTTCCTGTGGCCTCTTCTTTGGCAAATGATCAGATGTTCCACTTTTTGAAGAAGAAGGTTGCTGCAAAATATGAAATGCTAATAAAGCTGCATGACCAACTATAAAAGAAAATGAGGGAAGAAGAAACATGTATTATTTTCTGGAACTGCAACTTTATGATAACTGTCAGTGCATACAACTGACCGGCA
The DNA here is from genome assembly GCA_029948455.1 of Solanum rostratum. Classification (NCBI taxonomy): domain Eukaryota; kingdom Viridiplantae; phylum Streptophyta; class Magnoliopsida; order Solanales; family Solanaceae; genus Solanum; species Solanum rostratum. The sequence continues at coordinate 10,953,781 of CM057046.1, forward strand.
ATATCCAACACAAAGAGTGCATGGAGAGAGCACAATCAAGGAACTTTCAGAGAGACAAACAAGAGAAGAATCAGAAACATAGAGCATAGAGAGGCAGTGATTGTTTTGGTCGATCTTTAGATAACTATGATGTGGAGGAGAAATTAGGCAGTAAAAAATATGGGCCAAGTACAAAACTACTGATATTGTATCAGCATTCAGAGTTTCCTTGATATATAACATAGAAGAAACAGAAGGAAGTATGTATACAGTATACCATGCATGACAATCTTAAAGAAGCTCTCGCAGTTTTTCCTTGTATACAGTATACCATGCATGACAATCTTAAAGAAGCTCTCGCAGTTTTTCCTTGTACATTATTGAAATGGTAAGGATGTTGTACTAAAATCTTTTAACTCTTTCTTTATTTGAGGAATATGTATGTCAGAAAGTTTTTCATTCCTGCTATAAAATTAAAGGCATAAACCAAGTTCTAACGTTGCAAGGAATTCTTTTTAATTAGCCATCATGGTTGGATTATGAAAACTCTGATATTAAGCAGGTAAAGTTTCACTCTCTAGATAACAACATACACAGCGTAATCCCATAGTGGAGGCTGGGGAGAGTATGATGTACGCAGACCTTGCCCCTACCTTTGTGGGATAGGGAGGTTGTCTCCGATATACCCTCAGCTCAAAAGAAGTGTAACCAAAGCAGGATCAAACTCTCTAGGCATAAGACAAATTCAGCCAGGCACCTCATGGTTCTGTTTCTGGAAATCAGCTGCACTGAGTACATGACAATTCCAGTTTTTCTTCAGCTCGTTCTTTATAACAGTATCATGGGATTCCTTTAAGAGTGATATAAAGTATAAAAGGTCTAAGTTGCAAAATATGCATTCTAGTGATGAAGCATCAAAGCCTCTTTCTCAGTGACAGGAAACCCGAATATGAAACCTCAGCATCATCAGGTTTTGAAATCAAATATTCACCTTTGAAAAAGGAATAGCTTTAATCCAAGAGAACTGCTCAGGAACTATACCTGAAAAGGGCATGGTACTAGAGTCCCAAAGAGATTTTCGGTAAGATCTGCAGCTCTGATGGAATAGAGAGCATTTTTAAGCCCACAAGAAAGAAGATATTCTTCTGTGTCCTTGGGCATGGCATAGCCTTTGTACACACTAACAGGAGGATCACATATCTGCCAGAAACAGAAGAGGAAGAGAAAACAACTCATTATATCAATTGCAAGTCTGGAAACTTCATTGTTATAACATCTTCCTTTTTTATTTATATAGCAATATTTATTTATAGTTTACTGGTTATAACTAGATTTCACTAAAGTAAGCCTGCAGCAACAAGAATGACCTAAAGCTTCACAAGATTTGACCCCTTATAATATGTGTAATAAGTCTAAGAATCCACCAGGATGTCATCTGACAAGCATCGTCCAATTACAGCAGAAGTCCTATCTATTCATATTTTCTGAGGGAAGGATAGGCAGATGAAGTAACAGAGAAATCCTAACAATATGGAGAAGCCATGGTTGCAGAACATGAACAGAGAACTTAGGGAAAATACTTTCTGAGGGAAGGATAAACAATTAACTCAATCTCTCTTTCTTTTATCCTCTGAAATTGTTTTACAAATACAATGAGACAAAAGGATAACACATAGAAGACATAATTACTTACACTACCCTCTGCTTTCAATTTAGAGCATTCCTTAACAATTGTCACTCACACAATGTGCCTATCTGAAATTGCAGTTACTTCCTCCATACTCTTATTATTAACTAGTCATTTCCTAATGCATTTCCCAAAATATTAAGTTTATTCAAAGGATGATATAGTACAGTTTGTCATTCTATTTATTAGTCCTTAAGGGTGTGCCAAAGTAAAAATGGATGAAGTGAGTAAAAAATTAGGTCAATCTTATTACTTCACAAGATTTCGACTTTTTGGCTGAATCTACCTCTGTCAATTGATCATAAAAAATATGAACAAGTATTTTGTACATAATGTATTGATAATTTTTTATGAACATTATTGCATCTTATATCTTTCCTGAGGATTAAAAGTCGTCTACAAACAATAGAACAATTCTATAACAGATCAATAAATTGATGAAATAACAGTAGTTACCGATGCTCCGACTTGGGTCTGGCAATCACTCAAGTTTTTGTAAACTCCAACCAGATCTCCTTTCCTAACAACAAAGAAACCATCTCTCTCTTCCTTCATTTCTGGAGTGGAATCAGAATTCTGAGATGAAGAACTATCTCCACTATGCTTTTTGGAACAACAGGAGCGAACACAAACTCTATTCAAATACGATTTGGGATCAACTTTTCTAATTCTAGCATGACCAAAGCTTGTCTTGCATGAATGAGATGGAAATCCACAGATTGAACTCTTCACAACAAGATGGCTAGTCCTTGTTAATATTGCAGCAGAGCATGCATGAAACAAGCTGTTCATTCCACAGGACTTCACTCAGATCCACCAGCTTCTGGAAAACAAAAAGGAAAACTGCATCTTTGCTCATTCAACTAATATATGAATTCATTTGAAGAGAAGAAAATAAACTTAATTCTCTGTCTAATTTCCTCTCCTTCACTTCTACATACACAACATGACCAAGTGACAGTCCGCAATTAATAATTTGTAGAATTCTAAAATAAACTCCAATAAGATCAGAGACTGATATGTTATAAGGACTTTTTGATGCTCATTTCCTGCATCGTTGTTTGTTGAAAGACCAAAATGAGAAGCTTTTTCAAAAATGTAAACTTAACTTTCTTCTACTTAATGACATCAACTAGAAAATAGAGAATAGCAAACCAGAGTTTAATGTCTAACTTACAGGCAAATTAGGGAGGATTCTTCCCGACATAATCAGACTCAGCTGCGAAGAGTTCCAAGATTAGCAGCTGCATTTGCAAAGAAATATTAAGGAAATCAACAGAAGAAAATCTGTAAAGGCAACTCAAAGAAAATCCAAAAGTCCAAAACTATAATGAAAGAAAGAATTAACTTTCGGTTACCAAAAGACATGTTATGTGTGTGGTGATTTCCCTAAAAACCTTCAGACCAGAGAAACTAAATCTCCATCCACTCTGTACTTTCTTCCACTTCTGTGGACACAACATCACTCTACGAAAATTTCCATACCTAATAAATCCAATTGTGTGCAACTATACTTTGAACTCATCCCAGTTCACTGATTGATTATAAGAACTAAATTGCTCATATACTGTTTTTATAACAGTCCAAATTCAAATAATTAAAAAAAGTTAATAGAGTATTAGTTATTATCCCATTTTGTATCATCAAAAGAAAAAATCTAATGTTCCATTTTCTTTTACCAACACGTCCAATAGACAGCTTAAAGGTTGAACTTTTCTTCCTACATCCCCAAAAATCCAAACTTTGAGCCAATATACTTCGGAAAAAGCAAAAATCTTTCATGTACCCACATTCATATTACGAAACAATACAAGACCCAAGTGAAAACGAGTTGAACAGTACCAAGAATAGAACCTTCAAACTCCATAAAAATGCAATCTTTAATAGAAAAATTATAAAGGGTCTTCACAAATCGAAAAAGAATAAACTTTTAACGAATTTTGAACACCAATTTAGAGGAATCATCAAATCGATGATTCTAACAAACAGAGAAAACATACCCCTCAATTACCAGATGAGGCTGACCTATTCTTGAATAACCCTTGAAGCATGAACAAGAATGGATGGAGAGAGGGTAAGAGTGAGAGATAGGGGTGGGGTGGGGTGGGAGTGGGTGGGGGGTTTAGAGTATGAGTGAGATGGGGGTGGGTTAGGTCAGTGGGTGGGTGAGATGGGGGTAGTGGGGTAAGTAGGGTAGGGGGTAAGTGGCATGGGTGGGGGTGAGTAGGTGTAACTTTACAGCAGCAGTAGTGGTACGGTTTTAGCCTTTAGGTGGGGTTTGTTTTGGCTGGTTAACTCGGTTGGGTTTAGTTAATTTTGAACCGGTCTAGTTCCGGTTCAGTTATCTTCTCAATGTTTTCATTGCTTTAAACATCTTGTTCATTGTGGACAAATATTGTACAATTAAGGGTTCGTTTGGCGTGACGTATAAGTCATAATAATCTCGAAATAAAATGTGAATTATTTTATCCCATTTTTTTTGAAGGTATGAAGTAATTTTTGGACAATTTATCCACTATTTTTGCGTTAGTAATGGAATAAGTTATCCCGAATTAACATATTGTCAACCAAATCAACCCAAAAGCACAAATATTATCCAAGAAGCTAGATGTTTTTTTCATTTTGGACAACTACTAACATCTTTTAAGAAAAGTTACCATGTTTCATCTTCAAGATAGTAAACAAAGAACATAATGTAGTCATTAAATTCATGCACCAACAATAAATTTAAAATAAATAGTTTCTAGTTCAACAACCAAAAATAGCATGGTAGAATTCCAAAAAATGAAGAATTGTCACAGCAACTATATGCATTTAACGTTTACACTAGAATTAAGCTATTTAGTAGGCATTAGTTAACAAAAAAATTTAGCATCTCTTGCCTAAGCTAGAGCATGGACATAAAGGTATCAAAAATTGGCACTACACAAACTTGGAAGTAGTTGGTCGAGCAAAGACTACTATACTGAACCATTAAAAGATGTGGTGTGTTGGATGGGTTATTATCCTTAGTAAGAGGTTTTTGCTTCAAGCTTTAACTATGAAAAAAGTTTTGGAAGAAAACACTTTCCCTGAATGAGACCTTATGCAAGCATGGAATCTAAATTAGTCGAACTCGAATACGAATATCAAACACTGAATGAAAAATTAAAAGATAAATTAAAGACTATTACACTAGTATTATCACTTATACACACAAGTTCATCATACTTATAAGAAGATACCACCTAAACTTAAAGGTAAGTTTTACAGAATGATGGTTAGACTGTCTTTATTGTATGGGTGGAGTGTTGGTCAATCAAAAACTCACATGTTTAGAAGATGTAGTCGAGGATGTTGAGATGGATGTGTGGACATACCGGGAGTGAGAAGATTATGAATGTGACCATTTGGGAGAAGTTAGAGGTGGCTCATGTGACTGACAAGATGAGAAAAGCGAGACTGCCACGGTTTGGACATGTGCAGAAAAGAAGTACCGATGCTCATGTTAGGAGATGCGAGAGGTTGGATTTAGGAGTTACACAAAGGAGTAGAGGTAGACCAAAAAAGTAATGGGGGAGGTGATCAGACAAGATATGGTGAAACTTGATCTCACCAAGGACATGACCTTAGATAGAAGGGAACGGAGGTCGCGAATTAGAGTAGAAGGTTAATAGGCTAATAGATAGGTTGATGTCTGGCCTTAGAGTATAGTAGGGTATAAGGTTAGTCGTGTCTTTATATCCTATATGGTCAGTATTCGTCATATATATGTTAATTTATTTTTCTCATTAGTAGTCGTTCTTTCCTTTTTTTCTTTTCCTTTATCTTTTTTCCATATCTAGTTTATTCTGCTTATGAGTTTTTGAGACGAGGGTTTCTAAGAGACGACCTCTCTACCTCTGTGAAGTATTGGTAAGATCTGCGTACATTTTACCCTCCCCAGACCCCACTTGTGGAAATCCACCGGGTATGTGTTTTTTTTTCTATATACTTTATGATTGTTTTCTAGATTACAACTGGAGAAAAAACAAATATTCTATTTTTTTTTTAGAATTTTGAGAGAAATCACAATTTTGATTCTTCACTTTCAACTTTGAGTTATAATTCAAGATTTCGGCGTTCTATTATTTATCTTGTAAGCGTGTGATATGCATTATTGAATAATTCTTGATTGCCATCTTACAATTATGAGTAATAGATCTACAAACATAATTATGAAAATTGTGACGAATAAACAAAGTAGATCAAATATTTAATAATTCTTGAATGGTGTGTATGCATATATTATTTTCCTTCTTATGATTGATTTTTCACACGTGCATACATTAGAATTCGCTGTATTCTTACTTGATGGATCAAAAAGGTAACGAATAAGAAAAAGTATTACACAACTAAGATTTGAGGCTACCAACCCGCATCTAATAGCTTGATCTTGTTTGAAAATAGCTTATTTGAAATAAAAGATTAGGGTTGGTAAAACAAACACCTATATACAAACCCAATTGCATAGTGGTATTAATCTATTAAGGGGAACAATCATTTTGGTGAAATTAACTACATGTTACACACTAGAAGAGATTACTAACGTACGATCTTACTCTGTTTTGAACTTATGGGATCACAAAACCCTAGTTTCATCTATTATTGATTAACAACATATTAAATTGCTATTGTGTTATTTATTTACTTTTGAATATTTAAAGTTTGATTATTACACAATTTTTCTCTTTTAAGAAATAATACGACTAAGAGTGCAAGTAACCATAATTGACTTTGGCCCAAATCATATTCCTCATGCGATTCTAACCTTGATTAGATTCTATATTTGAACAATGATTTTTTTATATTTATTTTTGGAAATGTAGTTTAACTTATCAGAGAAAAACATCCAAACACCATAAAACATAATACAAGCGGGAAACAAATGAAAAAGTCATTTGTTTAAGCTTGGATTATACATTGATTAATCCAACTCATTTCTTCATGTGGTTTACTGCTTAGATAATTCAACAACAATAATAATATAATTAGCATTTATTTCACAAAGTGGGATATCAAGAGAGTAAAGTGTTGCAAACTTACTATTATTATATCTTGGAAAGAAAAGGTTGATTCTAATAGACTCTCAACTCAAGAAAAAAAAGTCAAAAACAATGAAAAGAAAGAAATAAGAAAATTAAAACTCATAAAAAATACTATAGATAACTCGACAAATCGTTCTAAACTATCGTCATAGCAAGCTAAAATAATAATGGAAAGTAGAAAAACACAGACAATAACCAAATTCAAAAGATAAAAAATTACATTACTAATACTACAACTAATGATACGGATAATAGTTAAAAAAATAAATAAGCGAGATAATGTTTGATTATCAAACTAATGTTATATCCTAAATGTATCAATCATAACCTCTTATCTAAGGCCATATTCTCGATAAGTTCATATTGCATCACTCATGTCTAATTCTCTCTCTTTAGTACTTCTCCATCATACCTCTAACTCTGTTGAAATGATCCATAGTCAATCTTGCACACCTCCATATTTAAACATTCATGCATTTTCTTTACACATGTCCAAATCATTTTAACCTCTTTTTCGCATCTTATCTGCAATTGAGGCAACTCCTACCTTATCTTGGATAATTCCTATTTTTATCTCCACTATTATGTCCACACATCCATCTCACCACCCTCATCTTAGCAATTTTTATCTTCTAAACATGTGAGTTCTTCACTAGTCAATACTCCGATTCATATAACATAGTCTATCTAACACCATACCGTACAACTTTCCTTTAAAGTTTGACAACATCTTCTTATCACACAGGACTCCAGATGCGAGCCTTCATTTCATCCACTCTACACTTAGTATGTGACATCATCACAATCTTTCTATCTTCTTGAATAATAAACCTAAGATACTCAAAACTTTCTCTCTTTTGAATGGCATGTGTATCAAGCCCCATTTTCATTCCAGCCTCAAGCGTTACGTCATTGAAGTTGCATTCCAAGTAATTTGTACTTAATGTTAACTCTGCCTCGGATCTCATCAATCAAAACTATGTCATCCACAAATAATATACACCATGACATCTCTCCTCGGATATATCATGTCATTTTGTCCATTGTCAAGCCAAATAAAAAGGGCGAAGAGCAGAGTCCCGATGCAACTCCATAACAATTGGGAAGTGCTCTAAGAATTTTTTGATCTTTTTTATAATATAAAAAACCCACTCTAATTATGTAGCATCTTATAGATTATATTGAACCTTCGATGTTGTTTCAAATAAGTTCAAAAATTGATTTGGTATGGTTTAATTCGATCAATTTTTTAAAATATTATTAAAATTATTAATACATATTCTTGATCGTCCTAATATATACCTCATATACACTTTAACTTGAATGCATCTCCATAAAATCTCCTTAAAGAGCTTTTTCCGGGTCTTTAGGTCCTTTTTCCTCTTCCTGTACTGCTCCATCTATCTTCTTATCATGTTGATACTTCCTTTGTTCTTTCATTGCAATGTCTAATGGATCCAATCTTTATGAATAAAATTGTGCATCAAACAACAAATAGCAATTAGCTTCTTCTAAGCATTCCCCACCTCCCCCTTTTAAGCATCTTCTTATTGGGAATTAATTAATCCTACGGATTCTTACGATTGATATATTCTTTTCTATCTTGTCGTTTCTATCTTCTCTGAATCAAGCTAAGTATTACAATTTCGGTAAAGAACTCAAACGTGATAACGGGATGATAATACGATATGATGACAATGTATCAATGATCAGTACCGGTGAATGGGATAGGATGGAAAAAGGAACTCCACCCATTATTTTAAAAAAAAAAAAATCTACCATATTGATATGAAGATTGCCAGGCATATCAACAAAGTTGTGTTTGGATGGATTAGAATTATACGAAATTTCGGAGTTCTTCTTTACTTGAAAGGGTAAATTTGTAATATAAATTTTGTAATGCCCTTAAACTATATAAAAGGAACAAAAATATCTTTGATTTATACTTTGGTGCAAAAATGTCATTGTCATTGATACTTTGGTCCAAAATACTCTTATTGTTACCAAATAGGTCAGAAATATCCTTCTTTAAATAAATATATATATTTTTTCTTTTTAAACATATTGTGTTTCTTATAAAAATATTATTTTTATAAAATTCTTTTCTTGTTTTATTTTTTTTAAAATCACATTAACTAATAAACTGTAAGAAAATATTTTTTTTCCTTAATCCCATTTTATCAATTAAAATGGAACATCGAATCGCTGTAACAAATAATATATGTCATAAATATAAGATCATAGTAAATCCAACATTAATTTTTACTTAGATAACGATGAAAATAGTAATTATAATAAAGCAAAAATAATTAATTTTTAAATTCTTTTCCTCAAATTGAAGTAGAATAAATATTTGTAATTAAAAAAATATTATTAGAAAAATAATATATTAATTAATAAAATAAATAATAAATCTATATTATATTAAATGCATAAAGGCCCTTAAAAATGTTGTTTGAACTTTTTGCCTTTCATTAAAAGTATTATCTTTAGACAAAATAATCTTTTCACTATTTTTTCAATTTATTATTTTATCTTTTATTTATTTAATTTCTAGAATCATTTTGGATTAGAATTTCTTTATATTTAGAATTCATTTTTACTTTAGAACTAGTTTATGAAAATAATTAACTAAAATTTTGACTATTAAATATTTTGATAATAAAAATATGTAATATAGCAAATTTAAAAAGAAAAAATTCAATAAAATTATATTGGAAACATTAAAATACTCTATTTATATTTAGGAATCTTTTGTTACATTAAATTTTAATCATTTAATTATTTAACTTCTAATATTCAACTCTAAATTATTACTTTGTGTATTCAAAAACTGTTATAATATATATATATATATATATATATATATATATATTATGAGCAATTGAATTGATTTTCTCTTTCATATTAGACTTAACTATTGCATAAAATTAAGCTAATAATATTTATTTAATTTTATTTACTTGAAGAAGGAAAGCTTTAAGTATCTGGGGTCTATCATCCAGAATAGTGGGGATATCGACGATGATGTCACACATCGTATTGGGGCGGCTTGGACAAAATGGAGGTTGGTCTCTGGAGTATTGTGTGATAAGAAGATACCACCTAAACTCAAAGGCAAGTTCTACAGAATGGTGGTTAGATCTTCTTTGTTGTATGGGTGGAGTGTTGGCCAATAAAAAATGTACATGTTCAGAAGATGCAGGTCGGAGAAATGAGGATGTTAAGATGGATGTGTGGTCACACCAGGAGTGATAAGATTAGGAACGAGGTCATTCGGGAGAAGCTAGAGGTGGCCCCTGTAGCTGACAAGATGAGGGAAGCGAGACTGCGATGGTTTGGACATGTACAGAGAAGGAGTACTGATGCCCCTGTTAGAAGGTGTGAGAGGCTAGATTTGGGAGCTATACGGAGGGGGTAGAGGTAGACCAAAAAAGTATTGGGGGGAGGTGATTAGATATGATATGGTGAAACTTGATCTCACCAAGGACATGACCTTAGACAGGAAGAAGTGGAAGTCGAGAATTAGAGTAGCAGGCTAATAGGGTGGATAGGAATGAGTGGTAATTGTCTGTCTTTTATATGTTATTTATCTGTCTTTATATGTTTACTATCCTGTATCTATGTATTATCATGTGTTCTTTTCTTTCTTGCCTGTTTATCATATCTAGCTTATTATGCTGATGAGGTTTTGTGACGAGGGTTTCGAGGAAACAACTTCTCTACCTATGTGGTAGTGGCAACGTCTGCGTACATCTTACCCTCCCCAGACCCCACTTGTGGGATTTCACTGGTATGTTGTTGTTGTTGTTGAATATTAGATTTAACTACTGACAAGTATTATTTATATATAATTTGCGATTTGATGAACCACATATGTGCAAAGCACGTACACTGAACTAGTTTATTAAAAAAAAGAGTATTTTTTACCATTAAATAAGAATAAATGCATTTTTGAACCAAAATATTAACGGTAAGGACATTTTTGGACTAAACTATAAAAAAAGGCATTTTTGTTCCTTTCATATAATTTAAGGACATTTTTTATCCTTTTTCCTTTTGAACTATATTTTTGTATAACATAAGTTAATTAATTACATTTTTTTGAAATTGTCCTCCTATTAAAATAAAATAAAATAAAATTGCTGTTTGTGCATTTTCCCCAAAATTACACTCGCACTCTGCTAATCGCAAATCTGCTCGTCCATCTTTTGACCCAGGGCGACCCTCCTCCACCGCGAACCACTGCCGGAAAATCAAGAATGCCACCCAAATCCGAAACCCAGTCCTCATCATCCACCGCCAAAGCCCAATTTTCCGATCCGTCTGATGACTACTCCATCGACCCAATTTTCCACATTCTCCGCGTACTCCCATTCTCCTTCCTCCGCCCTCCAAAGCTCCGCCTCAAAATCCCAACTGTGACTCTTCCCTCCGCCATGACAGTTTTCAGCCTTATCCTACTTACCTACTTCATGGTCGTCTCCGGCATCGTGTATGACATCATTGTTGAACCGCCGGGTATTGGATCAACCCAAGATCGATTCACCGGAGCCGTTAAACCGGTGGTTTTTCTTCAGGGTCGAGTTAATGGTCAGTATATTATTGAAGGACTCTCTTCTGGGTTCATGTTTGTACTTGGTGGTATTGGGATTGTGCTTTTGGATTTGGCACTCGATAAAAACCGAGAAAAGAGTGTCAAGGTTTCTTTTGCATCAGCTGGGATTGTGTTTGTTGTCATTTCTTATGTTATGAGTATGTTGTTTATCCGTATCAAGATCCCAGCTTATCTTCGCTGAAAGTTTTAGTCTTTTGCTTTGTTTTAATAAGCACTATGTTATTTTTAGGATTTCTATGAATGGATTTAGTTTGTCACTTCACTCTCTAAAGTTTAAAGAGCTTGACATATGACACTATTTGTAGAAGAGGAGTAAGTGAAGTTGATTTTGGTATTTGTGGATTTTGGTAGATGTTGGTTATTGAAATGTATGCAATCTTGGATCTCGTGAATGCATAGTAGAAAACTGTTGTCATTGCTTAATCCTTATATTATGAGTAAGTTGCTTACCTGCATAAGATCGTAGCTTATCTTTGCTGAAGAAAAGAAATCAATTTGTGGCTTTAAGGAATTTTCCGAATGGTTTTAGTTTATCACTCTTTTAGTGAGAATGATTCGCGATAATCTTGCTAGAGTAGAAGTTACAGAAGTTGATTTGGGTATTTTGGATTTTGATAGATTTAAAGTATATGAACAGTGTGCAGTTTGGTTCTTTGAATGCATGGTAGAAAAATGTTAGAGGGTGAGCTGTGTTTAAGCTATGTTTTAGTTGCAAATTTCCTAGTATCATATGAATAGTTAAAATTTGTTAGGTTTTAAGGATTAATAGCTGAGCCATTTGTGTTCATGTTCAACCAGGGCATATTATAAGAAAAACTATTCATTTGATTAATTTATTGCATAACCAGTTACTAATCCCTACTAGTTGGGTGAACTATATGAATGTTCATCTGCTTTATGGAGGCCCATTTAATTCCATATCATGGATGCATTTCTAAGTGAAGGGGTTTCTAAAATGTTAGAAATGTTGAACGAATTTGACCAATCATCTGATGGAAGAATGAGAACATACTCCCCGCGAGAAAGAATTGGCAGACGACACGTTTCTTTTCTTTAGTTGTTGAGGCCTTTTTACAGTTGTGTCAATCTTTTTTCTGAACATCTCTCCCTCTTTTTGTTTCAATTATTCCTTCATTTGATTTGGCTTCCTTCTTGAGTCCCATATTAATTCTTTTTTAGGAAATTTGTTCAAGTTACACTTGGATTCCTTGTTATATCATTTCGTCATTTCACGATGTACTTATAGCTTTGGTGTTACACCTTTCTCGCTCTTGTAGTTCTCAAGGTCATTTAAACTATCAGTTCCCTTATTTTGTATGAGGGTCAAGCCTGGAGTTTATATAATGCTTTCAGCTCTTTTAATTCATGCTCTTCTTATTTGCTTGTCTGAATAGTTTTGAGAGAATGACTTTCTGAATCCATGGATTGTCTGGCATGGTTTAGATGCATTATAGTGATGGTCTGATAGATACATGGAACTACTAGTAGCTGGTTGCTGGTTTCCCTTCAAAACTCGAAGCTTCTTAATGCAGAAGCGTTATGTAAGCTGCTAGCAAAAATGCAGAATGTATTTGTAAGAGTGTGTTCTTTCTTACAGCAGTTGGGGCCTAGTAGGTGAATATATGAGGTATGCATCATGCTCATCGTTGGTTTAGTCTTTATAATAGCACGTGTACTCGAGTATCTCAACCCTCATGCGATCAGTCCCCGACTTACAGACGTTCTTCATTTCACTAATGTCCCTGCTGCTTTTTCTTCTTAGTACTTGTTATTTCACTCAAACCTGTTCTGACGCTGGCATAATACCTTCCATAACTTCCTACTTGTTGAGTGCCCAATGCATCTTTGCCCTCATTGCTTAATGCTGACCTGTGATCTCACTGGTCTGATTCAATCTTTTTCCATCTCTCTGATTGTTTTGAAGAAAAAGGGAATATAATAACAAGTTTAAGGGAGGAAGATATCAGAAACAACCCCTTTACCTCCGAGGTAGGGTAAGGTTGGGACTACACTGGGTATGTTTTGTTGTTGAAGGGAGGATGATCAACTTTTTTCTGAAATGTTGTTGAAGTGTGTTAACTGAATCTGATTGCCTGTTGAATGTCTTTCTTTCCTCTGCCTTGATACATTTTTGGCCAGCTTTTTGATAGGAAAAAGCTTCACCTGTCTTTGTTATAAGACATGCTATATAATGCCTTCGTGCTGAATCTGCTGTACTGCAAATTAAACTCAAGCTTGTGCTGCAACTTTTGATTCATCTGTAGTCATAACATTCCAGGCCTCACGTATATTTTGGTCATAAGTTATATTTGAAGTGTACGAACTAATTCCATGTCTCAGTTCTGAGAATTAATACAAGTATACGCGCAAATCGCAATGTCTCACAGAAAGAAGAAACTGGGACACAATTGGATCACTTTAAATGATACCAAAAGAATGGTGGAATGCCTTTCACAATCACCATACATTGTAAAACCTGCTTCTGTATGCCGACGGAAAATTGACCATGTGCATCAATGCACAATTTGTTTCCATTAATTTTTTCAGATACTAAACATTTACCTACAAGAAATCAACAAATCTGACCGCGATAGTGAAGTGAATAATAAATCTACAAAATTGAACAAACTACAAAGAATATGAAGCAAACGAACTAACAATAACCCCAGCTACAGTCACTACAGAAATGTGAATGCTGGCCATTGTTAGCTTGGGTTTTTAAACAGTCAAGACGATATCTTTTGTGCATATTTGGATAAAACTCCAGTGAGTAAAGCTTTCTCCTTAATTTTCAACCTGCATGACATTGCAGTAGTTGGTAAGTGAAACCAAAGCAGTGAGGTTAAACACAGTGCAAAAGAATGTTATATCATGAGTTTATAGCTTACTTGCGCGCAGATCCTGGAATATTCAATTTTGAGACCTCTCTCTTTTGCTTAGGCTTTTTCTTCTTCTCCTTTGCTTCGACTTTCTTTTGTTCTAAAAATTCAGACTCTTCTCCAACATCCTGCTCATTACCTGAAGTAGACTCTGCAGATAAAGTTTCTGAATTCTCTACATAGTCATCCGTGTATGCTGATAAATCCTCCACCTCTGAAACATCGTGGTCACTGGAGATGTTTTCCTCTGAATCCGAGAGGAAATCTGTGTCAAAATCATCATCATCGTGGTCTCCGTGCAGATCAGGCATTTCTTGTTCAGGTGTATACTTAATTTCATCAACTGACTGCTTGGTTGTGGACTTCACTGATCCGGGATTTATCACCTCACACTTTATTTGCTTCTGAACCTTACCAAAAGCTATACTTCGTCCAGAAAACATTTGCACAAATCTACAAGGAACAAACATTTTATGGTTTAGGGAAGAGTGCAAAGGTAAAGATTAAATAGGCACGTGTCTAATTATAAAAAAAATACTCTCTATGTTTCAGTTTGTTTGTCCTACTTTTCTTTTTAGTCTATTTAAAAAAGGATGTCTCTTTCTTTATGGGCAACTCTTTAATTTTAACTTTCCACCAAATTAAAACAGAGGGAGTAACAAATTGCTACTGTAAGGTAATACCTAATACACATACAGAATCGCACAAGATTTTACTAGCCTGTGATTTTAATTACATATCTAAACTATGGAAAGCAATAACATCAATAGAATTCTTAAAACCATCCGTGCACATGGAGTTGTGAAACTAATCAACTGGTCGCATTACAAGCTTCACCCTTTTATTTCTTACCTACAGCCACAAACAATACAATGACAGAGCAAGACCAAGAGAAATCGAGGGATAAATTCCAATTCTAAAGCATTACCTTTGTGCTTCATCCTTCGACTTGAAGTCAATATAGGCCAGGCCTTTGCAAATAGGATTCCTGGTCTTCTTGTTCCCAGTCACAACTGGGACTATGTTAGTTATTCCAGGAACTCCTTTGAAAGCCACTCGTAGATCTTTATCAATGTTCATTTTCTTCGGAAGATTGATCAAGCGCACACGGTGTCCATCCTGAACAACTTTAGAAATTGTAGAACTTAAGTAAAATACCACGAGACTAGTAACATGGTAAGAAGAACAGTTTTTGCAACATGTCAAGTACATTATAAAAGAGTAGAAGATGCATAAGTCATTGAAGCTCCAAGAGATCTCTACTTTGTCCTCCAAACTCTTTTGTTCTACACTAAGCATCTCCAAATAATATTAAGTCTGCTTGATTCCATAATATTCATAATTTTAGTTCGAACTTCTAGCTCAAATGTCTGATTTGGGTTGGGGTAGACCAAACTGCACCTCTGATATTAGTCCATTTTAGAGTTGAATCCAATAAAAACCTAAAATTCCTAATAATAAACCAAAATCCCCTTCATGATTAGTTACAAACGCTTTTTGACAAGCATTTACCGCAACAGGTCGTGTAAATCAAAAATGAACAATTAAAGAGAAATAAGAGGAGACTAAAGAGGGAAAAGGGAACTAAATGATGATGTTAGATATTCCTTTATCTGTTTCCTGTTGTTTGAATTTTGATAAAGTAAAGATTTTATAAATTTTTATACTAAGCCAGTTCAATAGGCATGATTACAGGTTGTGCAATCCCTCTATTTTGACTAGCATTACATCTGCAATATGTACAGTTACCAGATTGCACCCAAAAGCTAACAAAAACATTTATCTTTGTTTAAGGCTGTGTATGTTTCTCTTTTGCCTTAAAAATTGGCTAATTTCAAATATATACAATAAAGTAAGTAATTTACAACAAATATAGTCATGTTTTATTTACATAAAAAAAGTAAAAATCATAGAAAATATACATCATCTATACTATATAGCTGGTCAAAAAGACACAAAAACTATACATTAGACTATACAATATAACTTACTTATACATGAGTTATACACTGACTATATATTATGATACACTCAAAAAGATGAATATAATTTACCTATATATGAGCTATACACTGACTATACATTATGACAGACTCAAAAAGATGGATATAACTTAACTATAGGTGATGTATATACACTGACTATACATTATGATACACTCAAAAAGCTGAATATAATTTTTTTTTTAGAAAGTAACACTTGTATTCTATTTCCAACAATTCGGGACCTGCCACAACAAGTTACCGGTTTCCTAACTACAATAGAGCTAGAGTATCAAATCATCAACCTTTCAACAAAAAGCTAAATATAATTTAACTATACATAAAGTATATAATGACGATTCAATCTCAAATAACTCAAAACCACCACTAAACAGTCCCAGAATTTAGATATGAAATTAGTCCTCTCGATGTTTCGAGTCTTTTGATATAAAATTCGCTCAAAACGATTCACATTTTCGATATGTCGATTTATTTTTTAAAAAAAAAAGAGAAGACAAAGAAGATCGATGAAGCAGAAGTGAATGACAAAGAAGACGAAGAAGAAAGACAAATCAAAAGAAGATGAAGAACGACAACAATGAAGAAGAATGACAAAGACACAGAAGAAGAACAAAAAGTAGAAGCAGCAGCAGCAGCACCAACAGCCATTAGTGGAGAAATTGAAAGAAAGAAGAAGAAGCATCCATTAATGCCGGAATTGAAAAAAGAAGAAGCCATTAATAGCGAAATAGAAGAAAGAAGGAAAAGCAGTCACTAATGGTCGAATTGACAGGAAGAAGAAGAAGCAACCATTAATGGCTGAATTGAAAGGAAGAAGAAGCAGTCATTAATGGCTGAATTGAAAGGACGAAGAAGAAGCCATTAATGGTTGAATTGAAAAGAAAAAGAACATATTTGGTCAATTTTGGTAATTTTGAAAATCGGGCTAACTTTAAGGTAATCCAAAAAGCTGATGTGGCCACCTGATGTAATTTGCCCTATAGCATAACTATATATGAAATATACACTGACTATACATGAAGTATACAATGATGATTCAATCTCAAACAATTCAAAATCACCACTAAACAGTTCCAAAATTTGGATATGAAATTAGTTCTCTCGATGTTTCGAGTCTTTTAATATAATTCACTCGAAATGATGTACATTTTCAGTACGTCATTTTTTAAAAAAAAAGGAAAGGAGCAGACGAAGAAGCAGAAAAACAAGAAGAAGATGGATGACAAAGAAGAAGAAGAAGAATCACAAAGCAGAAGAAGATGAGGAACAACAACAACAAAGAAGAATGACAAAGACGAGGAAGAAGATGCAACACCAACACCAACATCCATTAATGGCGAAATTGAAAGAAAGAAGAATAAGCATCCATTAGTGTCGGAATTGAAGAGAGAAGCAGCAGCAACCATTAATGGCGAAATTGAAGAAAGAAGAAGCAGCAGTCATTACTAGTCGAATTGAAAGGAAGTAGAAGCAGCAGCAACCATTAATGGTTGAATTGAAAGGAAGAAGTAAAAGAAGCAGCAACCATTTAATGGTTGACTAGCAAAGAAGAAGAAGAAACAACCATTAAGAAAAACATATTTGGCCAGCTTTGAGAATTTTCAAATTTGGGCTAGTTGTTTTTTTATGACAAGGGAAACCTGCAACTGCTATCCTTTGGGTTAGCACGGGGTAAAGCCCCCGCTTATATGCAATAGCTCGTAAACCACACAATTGGGCTAATTTTAAGGTAATGCAAAAAGTCGAGTGGCCACCTGCTGTAATTTGCCCTTAAAAGATTCTACTATTTCTTTCAAGCTCAGACAGTCCGAAGTGCTTTTTTCTCTCTGTACAACTCTCTGTTAGCTTCGACCATACCACCTGTAACAGCTCTTTTGAGCTGGTAGCAACCAACATCGGAAAGCTCCATTGAGCCCGATGGGCAACACGCCCAACACCAAAGGAAATTACAATCCCAGAATTCCAGACCCACCGGATCTGGCGAATAAGAACAAAGCTCCACAACCAGAGGACTTTCCACCTCTCAGATCCAAAACCATGGAAATAGACCAAATCCAAAGTCACAATGCTAAGAACTCTTATGCAAGTGCTCTAGGATACAGAATGGGAAATCGATCGAGATTGAAAATAAGGCTTCCACCAAGAGTGCACGAAATCATAGATGGCAAAACAGTTGTGCTTTTTACAAACGAGGAGCATGAGCTTCTCGCGGATACATGTCGTTGGACAATAATCAGTAAGTTCAGTAGAGGAAGACCCACAATTGAGACGATCAGATCTGATTTTGCAAAGGCTGTCACTACCAAAGGGGAAGTTAAAATTGGGGTCAAGGATCGATATCATGCGTTCATAGATGTAGAGAATGAAGAAGACTTTAATGATAACTTTGCTAGAGACACTATTGTTTTACATGATGATGTGGTTATGAAGATCTTGAAATGGATCCCAAACTTCAAACCAAATGCTGAAAATTCCTTAGCCCCTGTGTGGATAAATCTCATGGATTTACCTTGGCATTACTATGAAGGGGACGCCCTGTGTAGAATTGTTAATCCCATAGGTGTCCGATTGATCATGGATAAAGTGATGACTACGAAAACAAGGCCAACCACAGCAAAATTAAGAGTCCAGATTGATCTGGCGAAACCTCTGATCCATTCAGTGAGAGTAGAAGTAAGAAATCATTCTAGAAAAGAAGAGACTTTTGAGCAAAAATTGAATATGAAGCTTTGCCCACATACTGCTCCTACTGCAAAGTCCAGACTCATTCTACTGAAAAATGCAAGATTGTTCAAATAGGAACACCTAGAGGTAGTGAACAACAATTTACCAGAGAGGGAAAAGGAAAAAAGGATAAAACCATCCACACAAAGGGGGGAGTCAGAACATTCAAAGACAGCTTGATCAAAGATTTACGGAGCAGCAAAATGGAACAAGCACCATGGTCATGGAGGAAAGGCTTAACACCACTAAAAACAAAGAGGAGGAATGGCACAATGTGGTAAAGAGAAGAGGAAAGGAAGCTGAAACAAAAGAGACACAAAATGAGCAAAAACATAATGATAGTCACAATGCTGTCAAAGAGACCAGTAACTCTTTCAATATCCTACAAGAGGAAGAAAATGAGAGCATGGAAGTTGCGGAACCTAACCAAGTGTACTTGGAGGAACACGATGCTACTATAAATCAATATAAGCTGGTGAGAAGCTTAAGGTGGGACAAAGCTCAAAAACAAAGAGAAGGCAAGGCTAACAAAAAATATCAACCAAAGCTCAACATTAGAAATGCAACAACAACAACATACCCAGTGTGATCCCACAAGTGGGGTCTGGGGAGGATGAATGTAGCAGACCTTACCACTACCTCATAGAGATAGAGAGGCTGTTTTCGAGAAACCCTCATCTCAAGAATCAAGCCCCATAAGCAGAAAATACTAGATATGAAAAAAAATAGAAAGAACAGAAAAAGGACGAACGACTAATAATGAAAGCAATGATAGTATGTAAATACAAAGCAATGGTAAAAAAAATTAACAAAAAAGTAACAAATATAATACTGATAATGGCAATATAAGATAAAATCGACTACTCCTACTAGCCTATTATATCACTAAGCCAGACATCATTCTACCCTCGCTAACCCATTAGCCTGCTACCCTAATACGGAACCTCTACTTCTTTCTGTCTAAGGTCATGTCCTCAGTGAGATGAAGTTCTGCTATATCTTGTCTAATCACCTCCCCAATACTTCTTCGGTCTGGCTCTACCCCTTCGAGTAACACCTAACTCCAACCTTTCACACCTCCTAACAAGAGCATCGATACTTCTTCTCTGCACATGTCCAAACCAACGCAGTCTCGCTTCCCTCATCTTGTGGCCACAGGAGCCACCTCCAACTTCTCCCGAATAATCTCATTCCTAACCTTATTGCTCGTGGTATGTCCACACATTTATCTCAACATCCTCATCTCCGCGACTTGCATCTTCTGAACATGTGAGTTCTTGATTGGCCAACACTCTACCCCATACAGCAAGGACGGTCTAACTACCGTGCTATAAAACTTACCTTTAAGTTTAGGTGGTACTTTCTTACCACACAGAACTCCGGAGGCAAGCCTCCATTTCGTCCATGCTGCCCCAATACGGTGTGTGACATCATCGTCAATATCACTGCTACTCTGGATAATGGACCCAAGATATTTAAAGCTTTCTTTCTTGGGAATGGATTGAGTGTCAAGGCTTACATCAAAGTCCGTTTCCTCCCTCGCAACACTGAATTTGCACTCTAAGTATTCTGTTTTGGTTCCGCTCAGTTTGAACCCTTTAGATTCCAAAGCCTGCCTCCAAACCTCCAATTTGTCATTAACTTTAGCCCAAGTCTCACCAATCAATACTATGTCGTCTGCAAATAACATACACCATGGAACCTCCTCTTGAATAGACCGTGTCAGTTCATCCATTACTAAGGCAAATACTCTAAGTCTCCTCCCACCATCCTTACTCGAGTTTTGGCTCCGCCGTACATATCCTTATCGCCCTAATATACACCATTGGAACACCCTTCATCTCTAGACATCTCCATAGGACATCCCTCGAGACTTTGTCATATGCCTTCTCGAGATCAATGAACACCATATGAAGGTCCTTTCTTTCCCTATATTTCTCCACTAATCTCGAACAAGATGAATCGCATCAGTAGTCGACCATCTCGGCATGAATCCGAACTGATTCTCTGAAATACACTTCTTTTCTCACCCTTATCTCTACCACTCTCCACTAGATCTTCATAGTGTGGCTTAACAACTTGATACCCCTGTAGTTATTACAGTTTTGAATATCACCCTTGTTCTTGTACAATGGGACCATTGTACTCCTCTATTCATCGAGCATCATAGCAGTCTTCATAATGACATTAAACAACCTAGTCAACCATTCTATGCCATCCTTGACCACGCCTTTCCAAAGATCCACCGAAATCTCATTGGGACCGATCGTCCTCCCTCTTTTCATTCTACTAATAGCACGTCTAACCTCCTTCGCTCTGAAACGCCTACAATAACCAATCTTGATCACCATCGGAATGTGACAACTCGCCCAGCTTAATATCTCTATCTCCTTTTTTGTTTAGGAGTTTATGGAAGTAGGCTTGCCATCTTAGCTTAATGGAGGTCTCATCCACCAACACCTCTTCTCATTCTTAATACACTTCACTTGGTCCAAGTCGCGAGTTTTCCTCTCTCACTTTAGTGAGCCTATACAATCTCTTGTCCCCGTCTTTATCACTTAGCTCCACGTACAGACGCTCAAACGCTGTTGTCTTAGCACACGTCACCGTTGCCTTCGCTTCTGTCTTCGCCGTCTTATATATGTCCGTTAGCCTTCGCTTTTCATCCTCATCCCTACACTCCAACCACTCCGTATAAGCAACCTTCTTAACTTTCACTTTGCTTTGAACTTCTCCATTCCACCACCAATCACCTTGACGTCCACCAAAAGTCCCTTTCGACTCCCCTAATACATCGGTAGCTACTTTTCTAATGCAACCAACAGTAACGTCCCACATACTGTTCACATTTCCGCTACTCCCCGAAGCTCCTAAACTACTCAACTTGTCTCCCATCTCTCGAGAAAGAGCAGGTGTCAGGCCTTCCTATCTAATCCTCGGTTGGGCATAAATAACCTTCTATATCTTTTTTCTCTTAATTTCTAAGTCCATCACTAGGAGCCTATGTTGAGTGGAGATATTTTCACTCGGAATAACCTTACAATCCTTACAAAGGTTTTTGTCGCATTTCCGGATGAGTAAGTAATCAATATGAGTCTTAGCTACCGTACTACGAAAGGTAATTAAGTGATTCTCCCTCTTCGAGAAGCATGAGTTTGCAATAACTAACTCAAAGGCTTTGGCAAAATCCAAAGGAGACGTCCCTCCTCCATTCCTCTCCCCAGAACCAAAGCCTCCATAGACATCTTCAAACCCACTAGAAATTGCACTGATAAGCCCATTAAAATCTCCCCCAATGAAGATTTTTCTGTAACAGGTATACCTCTCACAACCTCATCCAACTCTTCCCAAAAAAGCTTTGTGACTTCCTCATCCAAGCCACTTGGGGCGCATAGGCACTAACTACATTCACTACCTGACTACCGACCACAAGTTCAATAAACATTATCCTATCACTAGTTCTGCTAACCTCAACAACATACTCCCTTAGGTCCGCATCTACTAGAATACCTACCCCATTCCTATCCCTAGATACACTTGAGTACCATAATTTAAACCGGTCTACGTCTCACGCTTAGGTGCCTATCCATCTGGTCTCCTGAACACACGTTATATTAATTTGTCTCCTCTTAAGACACTTTACTAGCTCTATGAACTTTCCTGTAAGTGATCCTACATTCCATGACCCTACTCTTAACTTAAGGAAGCCTGTTCCCCTCTTACCACCACTACCCCTCGCCTCCAATCCCAACCGACGACATGACCTTAATCCACCATCAGGTCCCAACGCCACTAAACTAAAGAGTAGTAACCCAAGACACTACAAAAGATCAAGAAAAACACTAATCCTAAAGTACAATACAAATACTAAATATACAAGGCAATCCAATATGATAAATAATCAAGTAATCAAATATTAACTATACAATGTATGGGAAAGCTCACAAGAGACAAAATGGACACCTCTCAACAGCAAAACGAGGGATCAGGAAGAAACTACTTTCCAAGGCGTTAATAGGAAAGGGGAAGTAGATACTGAAAGTCATGGAATGCAGGATGAACAAGAAGGTAACTATAACAACAACAATGAACAGATAAAAACCAGGGAGAACCTGGTAAGAGAGAGGAATATGAAGAAGTTTATCATAGTGTGGAATTAATGGAAACAGAGCTTGATCCAGGTGATACCAGAGAAGAAGGCCAATCCATGTCGGACAATGAGGCCATTAGAGGATCTAACAAATCAAAATTCAAGAAACTAACAATAGCCTCTCAAGTTCAACAAAACCTCAAAATCTATAATAACCTATGAGAGGGTTTATGATCAATGCAACACCATGACAAGAATTCAAACATGCCCAAAGTATTTCTACCCCTAAAGATATCCAATGAAGGATACACTATCATGGAACATAAGAGAGATAGGATCAGCAGGATCTCTTGAGAGACTCCAAGCAATTCAGCAACAACATCAAATTCCGTTGATATGTATTCAAGAGCTTATAGTGGACAGTAGCAAGATGGAAAAATTCAAAAGAAAGTTAAGAATGGATCATGGCTACTGCAATTGCTCTAATAAGATTTGGATTCTTTGGACATCTGAGGTGGACATTACCATCCTTCAAGATAAAGAATAACATGTTTTGATCAAAGCCATCCATCCTAACAATCAACCCATCTTTTTGACCGTAGTATATGCGAAGTGTACTGAAGATCTAAGAAGAGACCTATGAAGTCATTTGAGAGATATGGCTAACAACATTCAAGGTATCTGGGGAGCCATTGGTGACTTCAATGTTATCACCTCTAATGAGGAAAAAAAAGAGGCAGAAGTTACAAACTAGAAGAAAGTCTTGATTTCTTAGAATGTCTTAATGACTATGGTCTACAGGATGCAGGTTACAATGGATCCATCTATACTTGGTGCGATAATAGGGATCCTCCTACTACCATTTGGAAGAGACTTGATAGATTAGTCTATAATTCGATTTGGTCTGACTCCATCTCTAACACCATAGTGACTCATTTGTCTGGAACCAATTCTGACCATGCTCCCCTTCTTGTCAAAATGACCAATAACACCACCCCTTACATAAGATATTTCAGATTCCTTAACTTTTGGACGGTATCACCCGAACTATCTTAAGATTGTCCAAGAAAGCTAGGAAGAAAATATTTATGGAAATCCTGTGTACATTCTTCATCCGAAAATCAAAAGGGTGAGTAAAGATCTCAACAAGTGGTCCAAGGAAACTTTTGGGGACATTCATGAGATTCCAAAAAAATTAGAAGAAGAAATCAGGATCCTTGAGGATAATTGTGTGATTAACAACATCCCGGAGAACGGAAGTGAGCTTTCAAGATGCAAGGTTGAATTTATTAGATATCTTAAGATTCGAGATAGTATCTTAACACAGAAAGCCAGAAATAAATGGTTTGAAGAAAGGGATGCCAACACTGCCTATTTTCATAATATTATCAAAGAAAGGAGAAGAAAGTTGAATATCTCAAAAATAATGGATGATCATGACCAGTGGATAGAAGGAAGTGAGAGCATGCTGAAGCTGCGGTCAGACACTTTGAAAATATGTTTACTCGAGAATAGTTATCATTCCAATTTTGATGCTCTAGATTTTATAGAGAGATGCATCACAGAAGATAATAACACTATGTTGGCAGCTACTCCAACTATGCAAGAGATTAAAGATTGCATCTTTTCTATTGACAAAGATAGTACTCCAGAATCTGATGGACTTAGTTCCACACTTCTATCAAAGTGCTTGGACCATAATTTGTTATGATCTTCACAGTGCAGTGGAGTCTTTCTTTCAAGGTGCTAAACTTCCTAAGATCTTCACACATGAGCACCCTTAGAGATTTGCTAACCTGAGACCTATTAGCCTTTGCAACATCTCTAGTAAAGTTATTTCCAAAATCCTCAACAATAGAATCTCCAACATACTCCCCAAGATCATTTCCAAGAATCAATCAGGATTTATTAAAGGGAGAGGAATCTCTGAGAATATCCTCCTAGCACAGGAAATCATCAATGACATTAAGAATCCTGTTAGAGGAAATATTGTGCTAAAATTAGACATGGCCAAAGCTTACGATAGAGTCTCTTGGAATTTTCTTTGCCAAGCTCTAAAGAGGTTTGGATTATCTGATTGGTGGACTCAGTTGATCTACAATCTCATATCCAGTAACTGGTACTCCGTTATCTCAATGGGAGAAGACATGGCATTTTTAAGTCCAGTAGAGGCTTAAGACAAGGAGATCCTGTATCCTCCTCCTTATTTGTCATCAGCGTAGAATTGCTCTCAGGAATGTTGAATAGTTTATTTGATAAACAGGGGTATAAAGATTTCTATATGAACAACAATGGACCAAGGATAAATCATTTATCCTTTGCAGATGATACAATCCTTTTTGTAATGGTAGCAAGAAACCACTTGAAATGATGCTCAATGCGTTGAAAATCTATGAGGAAGTTTCTGGACAGCTTCTCAATAAAGAAAAGAGTTGCTTTGCAGTGGCCAATAACACTAACGCTGCCACTATTAACAGGCTCAAGAGCATTACTGGTAGAAAGCATCAGCTCTTTCCGATTAAATACCTCAGTTGCCCTCTCATTACAGGAAAAAAGAAGATTTCACACTACTCGGATATGGTTAGCAAGATCATCAACAAGATTAGAGGTTGGCAGACTAAATTTTTATCTGTCGGTGGAAGAGCTATTTTGATTAGAAATGTGCTCCTCGCTCTTCCCATACATCTGCTTGCAGCTACCAACCCTCCCAAAGAAACCATTGCATTAATAGAGAAGTACTTTGTCCGATTATTTTGGTCTGGACAAGATGCTGAAGGTAAGTATCACTGGGCTTCGTGGAATAACCTGTGCTACACTTATGATGAAGGTGGAACAAACTTCAAAAACCTTGAAGATACTTGCCGTGCTTTTCAAACAAAACAATGGTGGAACCTTAGAACTTCAAATTCTCTATGGAGGGATTTCATGAAAGCCAAGTACTTCAACACTATGCACCCTATCAAGGCACAATGGAGTAGAGGGCAACCTCAAAGTTGGAAAGCCCTTTGCAACATTAAAGAAGAGGTGGATAATAACATCAAATGGAATATTGGGAAAGGAGATGTAGATTTTGGTATGATAACGGGACGAAATTTGGTCCTTCATATCTCTTGTCTCCTGAAAGTGAGGCCCATCAGCAAATCAATATCAAAGATGTCTATATTGGTGGAGTGTGGGATTGGGACAAGTTGCAGAATCAGCCTGATGCAGACACTAAAGAGAAGATTATAAGGCTCAATATTGTGTTGCATAGTAACATGAAAGGCAAGGCCATCTGGATCCCTAACACCAATGGAAACATCACTATCAAATCCTCCTGGAAAATTTTTAGACAGAGGAACAATAGTAACAGTTTTATCAAAAAATCTGGCTTGAAGACATTCCCTTTAAAATTTCTTTTCTTAATTGGAGGGTCATTAGGGATAAATTGTCTAACAATGAAAGAATTTCCAGATTTGAAATTCAAGTTGACTTTAATTGTTACTGTTGTAACAATAACAATATGGATCATATCATTAGAAGACACTAACCATCTTTTTTTGTCAAAGTGACCATGCTAAAAGAATTTGGAGTTTTTTTGCAGGTTCCCTGGCAATTGATCACAACAGTAGGAACTATAAGATGATGATGCTTAGCTGGTGGAACTACAAGTCCCACAACATTTTTGTGACCTATATATCCAAAATTCTCCCTTTGATCATAGTGTGGGAGCTATGGAAAGCAAGATGCAATAGAAAGTTTGAAAACTTGCGAGTATCCTTTTATTGAACCAAGACTAATGTTATAAATACTCTTGCGCAGGTTCTAAAACAGAAGTTTAAACGAGCTAACCTAGGAGAGGAATAGGGAACAACCTGCAAGGCCTGTGAAGCAAACATTGAGCAGAGAGTTTCAAAAGCCATCAAATAGAACAAGCCTGCCCTCCACGCCGTCAAATTGAATAGTGATGGACGTTGTTTACATGGTAAATGTGGACGAGGGGGAGTGATTCGAAACAACAAGGGAGGAATTATTTTTGCTTACTCAATACCTCTGGGACCAGGGACATCCAATATGGCAGAGGCAGCTTCAATGTTGTTTGGCATAAAGCGGTGTGTAAATAATGGACATAATGTGACAATTGGAGAAACTAACTCTCTCCTCATTACCAAATGCGTCAAAAGAGAATGGAAAGTTCCATGGAGAATTATGCACATTATCAATGAAATTCAAAAATTAGTTAAAGAGCATGGATTTGAAATCAATCATTGTATGCGAGAAGCCAATAGACCTGCTGATAAATTGGCAAGTATGAGCCATAATTTTGAGACAAACCATGTCTTCAACTCTCATGCCGAACTTCCTAATCAAGTAAAGGGGCTAGTGAATAAGGACAAATGGGACAAACACTCTTTAAGGATCAAAAAGAAAAAACCATTCCATATCATCTATGATCCTCTATAGGTTTTGGTTATAGCCTCACTTTTGGTTGAGTTTATCTTAGTAAACTCCCCTCAATGATCTTGTACAAAGTTTGGTAGGCCAAACTCAAAATTGAAAGTTTTTGCACATCAATAATCAATGGAGTTCTTGAAAAAAAAAAAACTCAGACAGTCCACTAAGAGCCTGTTTGAATGGGCTTTGGCTCGAGACTAATAAATCAAAAGCCATAAGCTAGAAATTTTAACTTATGGCTTTTGACTTATTTTTGTTATTATTGGTTAACACAAGTGCTTATAAGCACTTTTTTATTTTACTCAAACACTACAAAACTGCTTAAAAGTTGTTTTGATTAAAAGCACCAAAAATAAATCAATCCAAACAGGCTAGCCCGAGCCCTGAGGTATAGTATTTCAAGTCTTGAAAGATTTATTGCCCTCCCCCCCCCCCCACCCCATCGCCCCATGCACCCACACCCTTCCTTTGATCCAGCCTAGAGAAAACTCCACAATGGATTTCTAAGGTCCAACTTTTGACTCAATAAGGTGTATTAGATGCTTATGCAGATGGTTTTGGTGGTGGGATACTCAATAATTTGGTAGATTCCTCTAAAGGAATCGGACAAAAGTAATTTGATTTCTCTTTTACTCCTATAACATGCTTAGTAGCTTAGTATAAAAGAATCTCATTCCCAAGTATAATAGAAGATTGGCACAACAATTGCAAGCAATTGGTATAATTGGACTTCTAATTCATGCTAATAGATATCACAATGTCAGATCAGCTCTTGTCCAGGCTATGGTAGCCAAATTTACCCAGTAACTAGGTTGGTTGAAGGTAGTAGGGATCGCGTGGAATTAGTCGAAGTGCATATAATGTTAGTCCCGTTTAGTAAACCAGGTGCTTATGTTGCTCATAACGTTGATCTCAACAACCACAGTTCAAAAAAAATGCTCAGCTCAGCTCAGCTCTCAAGTCCTCAAGGCTTAAGGTGATAAACGATTCATTCTCAAGGGTAACTAAGAAATAACAAATAAATATCTTGTTCACTATTTTCCATCAATTCAGTTGCATTTTAGATGATTTAATCTTTTTGCCAATAAAAAGTTCCTACAGATTCTATGTCCAGCAGAAGCTCATATAGTAATAGAAATGTATAAAAAACAATATCTTCCAAAGAACATACCTTTATCCTGCTGAACTTGTTTGGTTTTTGCTTTAACTGGATTATTCTTGAGCTTATTGATATTAGCAAGCTGAGCTTTTCTACTCTGTTCAATTTCTTCCATCAGCTTATCTTCAATTGAAGTATCATACACTTTATCTACTCCAAATCCACGAGGCTTGTTTTCTAACCATTTCCTCATATTTCTTAATGGAATAATTACTTCATCATCATCATCATCATCCACATCCTCCTCATCTCCTACAAAACCATCCACATCAACATCTTCATCATCATCAAAATCTTCAATTTCTTCCATTTCTACCACACCATTACCACCTCTTTCTTCATCCTTGCGTGCAAAAACGCACACCCCAGTTCGTCTTTTCCACTGAAGTTGACGAATGCTTAGATGGGTCACTCTATTTGAGGTAAAAAACAACTGGGTTTGAGGAATCTTGGAAAAAAGAGGAAGAAATTGTGAAATTGGGCTGGCACAACATTGGGGTTGCCTTTGATAACTTGCTAAGCTAAGCATTTCTATAACAGAAACTGCAAAATTTGATATGGAATTCGTATGAAGCTCAAATTTTGCTTGGATACACAGGTAGGCCAACTTCTTCTTCTTCTTTATCTACTTGGGTTTATCAGTTATCAGTATAAGCATTGGGGGATTTAGCTGAGGTTTTTGGGGGGAGAATGAAGATGAAGCAGAGTAGAAGATTTTATGGACTCCATAGAAGCCCAAATAAAAATGGAAATTATGGCATGAGAGTTATTTGGGTCAGATATGTATTAGAAATCTTTACATAAATAGCCAGACTAATTTCATTTTCGCATATAGCCATTCCAAAATATCTTAATTATGTTTTATAGTTATAGTTTGGATAATCGCATTTCATAACTATAGTTATAGCAGTTTTGTATAATTCGCACAGCGTTTGTATAAGGAAAAATTCTGCAAATAGTCAAGATTTTCAACTTATTTATTCAAAATAGCCTTTTAAGAAATTATTAATTACAACTATATTTTAACTAAATGTCAAATTAAAAGTATCCTAATGTTATTTCTTTATTTTTCTCAACTTATTTTCAATCTTTTGTTTAAAAATGTTTAATATTTACAATAGAATCCCTTCTCTCTCCTTTTTTAACCTAATGTACCTTTTCTAGACCTCTTTCATATTAAAAGTTTTTAAAATTAAAAACGCAGTCTTTCTTTCTCATATTTTCATGACCGCCATACCCTTGCCATTCTATCTCAAGCCTCTGTCTCTTGCTTTCTTTTTTCGTTCCTTAAAGAAAAATTGATTCAGATAACAAATCTTCAATATATTAGGCTGATTTTTAATTTATTTTTGTATAATTTATGATTTTGTTTACATTACTGTGCTTATTCTATATTTCACCTAGGATTTGGGCATTAGGGCTTTTAAATTTCTACAATGCAATGTCTAATTTAAAAAGATTCAAAGAAAGTTGCCAAAGGTATCACATCTAATATTCAATATCTGAATAAGTCTTATTTTTCATCAAAAAGAGTAAGACCTTAGTGCTTTTGGGTTTGTATCCTCCTTTCATTTTGGTTTGTATTCTAGTTAAAAAGTGTCTTTTTGGGAATACCATTGAAGTTTTATTGTATCATCTTTAATTCTGGTTTGTAATTTAGTTTCAACTTGCTTTTTGGGATACCAATGATATGAAGATACAATTATTTATATTTTATTATTTTTGTAATAAGGTTGGTATGTATCCCATGCACAAGTTTTAGTTTGTATACTAATTCTGCAAAACACACTAACTGATGTTTGGTGTTTTATTGTATCTTATTTTTTACTCTTGCTTGTATTCTAATTTTAATGTGTTTTGCTGGCATACCAATGTTATAAAAATACATTATTTTAGATTATAAGATAATATATAATATTATATATAGATATTTAAGATTATAAAATCCGCATAATATTATACATAAATCAAATCAAGATATCAAAAGATACAAATTAAATCATGAATATCACAAATTACAAATTATATCGTGAATATCAAAGGATATAAATTTTTGGTTGTATCTGTTTTGGACAAACAAAAAGTTACAAATTTCGTATTCCATCATAAAATATGTATCTTACTCTAAGTTAAATCAGGATACTTTTCAAATGATGTAGTAATTAAATATAAGATATATAATATTACATATAGATATTTAAGATTATAAGTTCTATATACTATTATACATAAATTAAATCAGGATATCATAAGATACAAATAAAAATCATGAATATCAAAGAATAAAAAATTAAATCATGAATATCAAGGGATACAAATTAAATCATGAATGTCACAGTATACAAATTAAATCATGAGTATCAAAGGATATAAATCCTTTGTTGTATCCGTCTTGGACAAACAAAAGGTTACAAATTTCGTATTTCATCATAAAATAGATATCTTACTCTAAGTTAAATCAAAATACTTTTCAAACGATCTAGTAATTAAATATTAGTAATATCTTTTTAGTTAAATCAGGAAACAATTACCATAAAAGTAGTACCATGATTTTTTTACCATGGAAACAAAGAATACCTATTTTACCATCTCTAATTAATATGTTTCCTGATTTAACTAATATCTTTTTCTCTAACTAATGATTTTATCTAAGTAATTATTAATTAGGAAACTGTGTAATTAAATCAGGAAACAATTGCCATATATATGCAATATCTTTTTACCATGATTTTCTCTAACTAATCATTAATTACTTATATTCTAATGATTTAGTTCTTAATAAAAAAATACAAAAGCAAAATCTAGCTATTTTCAATAAATATCCAAATTGTAGCTAGAGAGTCCAATTAAATGCCTAAATGTGGTCATTTTGACAATCCTCTTTGTTCGATATACAGTTTGTAATTTTTGTATAGTGTTTACATATTTTGGTATATAATTCATACACTATAATTCGCTATGCAATTCACTGTGTTTGTATATTTCCC
This sequence comes from Solanum rostratum, assembly GCA_029948455.1. Lineage (NCBI taxonomy): Eukaryota > Viridiplantae > Streptophyta > Magnoliopsida > Solanales > Solanaceae > Solanum > Solanum rostratum. The sequence continues at coordinate 10,985,407 of CM057046.1, forward strand.
TATAAAATTTGATTCATGCACAACTTTTGTATAATAGCGCACAATATTTATATAAATCACTCGAATTATGCAAAACTCAAACTGTTTTTACAACTAGATATTTGTCGCGAGTCGTAATTAATTCAAACTATATGTTAGCTAATTAACTAGTATATATTTTCTGATCCGCGTAATTTTTCCTTTATTTTTTTAATTGATACATATATAAATTACACATTTTCGCACATTATTTTTAGTTTAAAAAGTTGAGTAATTGGCTATTTAGGTTAATTCCCTTCATTATTTTTTAGGATAAAACTTGCAAATAGTTATTTTTGAATCAATATTATAGACTTTCACATTTTTATGGTGAAATTTCATGACTATGTCCTAGAGTTATACTTGCAGAATTTGAAACTCATATTGATAACTATTTTAAAAATAAGATTAAAAAGTGGCTAATAGATACTAATTTTTATACATTTTGTGATGTTTTATGATTATTTTGGATTTGAGATCCATAAATTGGCTAAAATAAAAAGAATTTTGCAAATTAAAAGATGGATTTGGATTTGGATTTGGATTTGGAGAGTACTGTCTCTGAAATAATCTGAGGCCTAATTGGCCATATTTAGTAGGCATCTTTACTTATTTTCTCGGATTTAATGCTTAAATTATTTATTTACTATATATATAAATCATGTACTGAGTTATACATAGTATATACATATTATATAAATATTATACATGTATTATCTATTCGAAGATTATTTTTAGTTTAAGAGGTTGTATATGTGGCTATTTAGCTTAAATTTTCTATTTAATTGAGATTTTAAAAAAGTACTATTTAATGTTGAAATTGAAAAAAGGTATTTGAAAGTTAAAAGTTATGATCCAAAGAAAAAATAGAGTAAAAGTTTTGTGAGTGACAACTCTTAAAGCATATTTTTAAAACTTCAAATTATATTTATTTAGTTTGAAGTTGAAAGTAATAAGTCAAAAGTAATTTGAAATAATTTCAAGTTTTTTTTAAGTAAATGGCTCGTCGAATGATCAGAAGCGGGATTTTTGTGAAAATAGAAACTTTTTAAATTGTGAATTCGGAATTTATGGCCAAATGAAATCTAACTATTTTGAATCTAGTCTACCATTGGCTTTGGCCCAAAGACGGCTCCGACCTTGCAAAATTGTTCACTTATTTTTTTAGGATAGTTTCAAATATATACAATAAAGTAATTAGTTTATAACAAATATAATCATATTTTTATTTACATATAAAAATAATCAAAAGTCATAGAAAGTATATACTAGTTCTACAATATAACTTGCTAAAAGACATAGAAATTATACATTGATTATACAAATAGTTTACATATACATGATCTATACACTGACTATACATATGATAGACTCAAAAAGCTAAATATAGTTAAACTATACATGAAGTATACACTAACTATACATAAAAATATACTGACTATTCAAGCTTGATCAACTCAAAATCACCTCTAAACAGTCTTGATATTTTAAGTTTTTTAATATATATAATTCACTTGAAAGGATTCACGTTTACAATACATCAAATTTTTAAATCAAGCAAGCTTTGAAACTTTAATGACTTACTAATCATGAAAGAGGAATGAAGGAAAGATTGAACACAACAAAGGGAAAAGAAAGCAGAAGAAGGAGGAGGAGGAGGAAGAAGAAGGAGTATATGGTCAATTTTGGTAATTTTGAAATCGGGTCAATTTCTCGTAAAGCAAATGACCAAATGGACACTTTGCCTAATTTTTTCTTTTTCTTTTAGATTTTTTTAAGGAAAAATTATGTAACTAGGCGAACATATGATATATATTTACATTATACTACTATAATTTGAAATAATTACAATTATAGTTAGGGGTTTATTGCTAAAGTTAGGGTTTTGTTGCTATTTTCTCCCTCTTCTCTTCGTCTCTCTCGCCTCTCTCCTTTCTTTCTGCAATTTCTTGCCACATATACAATTATATATATATACTAGCTGCATATATACAATTATCTTGACAAATATACATAGTTAATTCGACAGATATACACATATAATCCACCTCTCTCCACTATCTGTCGTCTCTCGCTTGCCTCTCTCCTCCCTCTCTCGATATCGCTTGTCAGATATACAAATACATATGTATATTAGTTACACATATACAATTATTTGACAGATATACATATACAATTGGACAAATATACATATACAATTCGTCTCTCTCCTCCCTCTCTCGATCTCATTCGCTTCTCCCCTTCGCTCCCCTCCAGGTCTTATAGTTGAAGTTATGCCATGTAATTATGTAAATATAGCTATTTGACCATATTAAGTTTCAAGTCTAGGTTATTTATGAAAATTCACTATTTTTTTATCTGTTATTTAATATTGTATTAAATAAGATTCGACTAAATTCAAATTTGTGCTGACATATAATTATTTTCAATATAAAGGAAGTGCATAAATGTACTAGCTAACTCAGAGTTGTACAGTGCTCTAATCTTAAGCAGCCAAACACTACCAAACAATAAATAGAAAAAAAGGTTATGTGAACCATTTCAATATGCAAACAAGCAAGGATGCCAAATATTGCTACTCCTTTTTGACATCCCAAAAAGTAGTGATCGAAGGGTTTGTTCTTAGAAGTTTCCAAGTAAAAAAAAAAAAAAAAATTGCCAAACACATTAATCACTAGTGGTGTACTTAAGTTTTATTCTAATTTCAAAAGGATATGATGTCTACAAAGAACATGTAATATTTTAAATTAAACACGTTCATATGTAACTAATTAAACCTTTTTATTTTGTTTTTTTGCATGCATATCTTGAGGTGGAATCTTGATGTGGCAAGCATATTGATTAATTATTTATGGTATTTATTATTATCCACATTAGGGAATCTCCCTCTAATGGATAATATTTATACCATATTTATTTTCATTAATGAAACAAAATTAGAGGAAATAATTATAATAAATGGACTTGTTGACTAGTTAGCCAATAGATCATTCGAATGGAATTTTGTTTGGTTGAGTGTATTTAAAGTCCTTTAGTAGGTTAGCTTATGAATATGACTAATATATTAGAACCAATAAGGTGGGGATGAAATGAATAAGATTTTTATAGGGGGTGTTAACTCAAGTCTTCAAGCAAGTGCTCATTAAGCTCTTGTAACACTTGATAAAATTATCAAAGTACTCCTAAATGAGAGACGCTTGCGTAATACATTTTTTCAAACTCCGATGGCAAATTTGAGGTTGGAAATGCGATCAACATGAAAAATTGAGTGGGAAAATGGTCTTGGTTGATTTTTAGAGAAATCGGATCAAAAAATAATTTTTCGATGCGAAAATGACTTCTATTGAGAGTGCGCGACATGTCCGCGTCACGAACTTGTCGCGGATTCACACTTAAAATTAATCCCAATAATTTCTACGGGATTAGAAAACTCGATCGGAGAATTTTCAGCAAAAAATCTAGAAAAATCATCAAGTCCGCATCGGGGACCCCATGTCCCGAGGCAAACTTTTTATATTTTTTAATTTTTCGTGAAGGGCATTCCAGACCTTTTCCAGACCCTCTCCTAAACTCAAAACACGATCAAAATAGGTCGTTTGAGTATAAAAAGGGGTTTTCTTAAACCTTTCAAAACCTCTAACAAAAGACTTAGAGCTAAAGAGAAGAGAGAAGAGAGAAGAGCGAGGATTCGAGGAATTCAAGCCAGATTCGAGGAATCAAGCCAGATTCATGCCAAGTTGATCGTCTACCTTCATCCCAGGTATATAAGGGTAACACGACGTTAGATTGAGTTCGTCCACGTGCCCCTTCACATACTCTGATTCGAATTGAGTAAAGTTTGAGTTTTCTCTTGAGTTTCCCGAATTGAATCCTTGAGTTCTTTATCGTTCAATTACATAAGAATGTATTGATGATGATGTTGAGTTGAATATTTTAGTGGATGCATGTTTGTGTCTTCCTTCACATAAACTCTAATTGATGATTTCATTTAACTTTTATGCATCTTTCGAATTGAGATTGATGGTCGTTTCGTATATTGAGCAAGGATAATGTTTGAGCATATTTTACTGAGTCTACATGAAATGAGCTTTGAGAATAAATACTGATTTGAGAAAGAGTCTTGATGATTTGTAAAGATTTTTGAAGCATATGTTTTCAAAATGTGGCCAAGTGGGTCACTTTCAAAGGGATTGTCCAATGCGAGCCAAAACAACTCGACCTATTACATCTATACCATCGATTAGGGGAAATCAGAGAGACGCTACTTTTAGCACGAGCAGGGCCATAGACCAGTCGTATGTCGTGGGTAGTCACCACGACCAGAAAAACACTTTAGATGTTGTGACAAGTATGATTCGAGTCTTTACTTACTTTTGATGTTATCCATGATAGAGAAGTTTATGTTTCCAAGAAGTTTAGTATTACCACCTAAGAGTGTGATTTGAGGTCTTGTAAACCATAAGTAGAGTTGTTACCCCTGAGCTAGAAGGACGATGAGGGAGAGAAGGAGACCAGATAGTGAGAGTGGCAATTGATCGAGGCTTGTAACTAGAGCCATGTGTCCCTTAGTAAGTAATGTACTGATGATTTGATTTCCATAAGTCTTGGCGGTAGTAAATACCATTTAATGTTCATGATGAGGTATAGAGAAAGAGTTATTGTTAGGATGAGTTGGAGTGTGCTCAACCTAAAAAGAGGTTTACGTTGATGTCATAGTATTAATGAGGGAAAGTATAGATGTTGAATGAGGGAACAGAGTGCTTTTCATGTGATAGATCTAAATTAGGCTTATGATTTCGAAGTGAGAGTCTTATGAGGTTCATAGAGTTATGAGCTTAGCCAGATAAGGAGGTATAGTGAATGGGTAAGTGGTTCTTGAGTTGTGAAGAGAGGGTATGTTGATCGATAACTCACTATAAGATTTTAGAGGACCTACATTCTTAGATTGTTACCTAGTAGTTATAAGTTAGTATGATATGAGATAAGTGTGTGATGCACATGTTAGCAGTAAGTCCTAAGCTTTAATTTCGGGGAGTGATGTGAAGAAGGAGATAACACTATGACAGTGATAATCTTAGTTGGAGATCTGCTTTGAGAGTCTTTCTGTAGTGTGTGTTCGGGGTTAAGATGTTGACTTACAAGGATGTGATGCTAGAGCATGGTAGAGCTACCTTTAGATGGAGATAGTAAATTGAGGATAGAACACTAGATAAGAAGAGGCTTAAGATGGGTATTTGCGATACTGTAAAGGTGTGTCAAGCTCTAAGTTAGACTTCCTATGGGAACCTAGATATCATATTTGAGTTGTCTGTGTAGAGTGAGCTAGTGTAAGCATTCTTTGTCACCTTTAGTAATTAGGTTGATAGGGATTTATGTATGAATGACAATGAGTTTTACCTTGTAATCCCAGACTTCTTTAGTCAAATATATTGGAGCTTAGAAGTTGAATGTTAGCAGGATAAACAAAGAGGTTAGATGATAAGAGTTGTAGAAAGTAATTATGCATACCAATAGGAGCAAAAAGTATAGAAAGATGACCATAGAGCTAGAAGGAAGCTAGGAATAGTATCTCAGAAAAGTCCTAGCGGCGATTTTATATCTTTGAGTACCGAATAGCAGGAGAGTTTAAGATTTTCTTGTGGATAGTGATGCCCTAATCATGTGGAGAGCTATACCTATAGCTTAATAAAAAGAATTTATTCATAGAGCTAGGGAGTGGACCATTGAGCTAAGGGGGAGATGAGGAGTTGATGAGCTAAAGTGAGTCTTGAGTTTTTGATAGTGATGAGTTGATCAGGATGTAACATTGATGCTTTTCTATCTCTTATATTCCTTAAAGCTCGGTTGAGATGATACATTATTTTTGTCTTAAGCATAAGCACCATGCCTATGGCCTAAACCCATACCATGTTGATTCTTGTTCGTGTTGAGTTTTGAGGATGAGGAGTGACAGTTGTACTTTTATCTCATGAAAATCTCAGAGTTCCCAACCTTATGTCATACGAGATGCGACTTGAGTTTCACAACATGTTCGATTCCATAAATGCATGATAGGTCCTAAAGGGGCTAATGAGATTTTATCACGTTATAAATGCTCTCAGATCAAATTCCTCGAATGTATTGTGCTTATGATCTTTCGCTCTAAACCTTTCCAATGATCCTTCTTTCTAGTCTTGATAGCAATGTTGATGATAGTAGATGAGTCATTACTGATGAGTAATGGTGAATGTTCTTTGATGTGATGATTATGATGTCCTTCTCTCATTAAGGGTATGGATGTGGAGGAAGAGAGACATGAGACCTTATGATGTGCAATAGATAGGTAAGAGTTCGAGTGTCTCTAGGCAAGTAGTATGTTGGTGTGTCTTTGAGCGAGAGCTCATTCAATGATAGAGGCAGAAGTGGTGAGTAGGCTTGATAAATATAGTTAAAGTGGTTAGAATGATAGGCTCGAATGTGTGGATGTCATTATATGAGTGATTGGAGAAGTCTATTAATGACTTTTGAGTGAGTGTTTCAGGTAGATGCATTAGAGTAGTGAGAAAGAGTAGCATTCGCTAAATGAAAATCTCTGAGGAGGTGTAGATCTTGAGTTGAGGGTTATCTTTGTTGGAATATGATCATCTTAGGAGTAGCACTTTGAGCCTTAGAATTAGGCTTAAACAGAATAAGAGGATGTGGTTAGGTAGAGATTTAAATAGGAGCTATAAGCTTTAAATTGATGAGGTATAGTGCCACGAAAAGGAGCATAGTTGAGATGAGGTGCGGAGTTTGAGAGATTACCCATGGAGTCTTATGCATCTTGATGGTTCCATTCTCGGCTAAAGTTGATGACTTCCTTCTTGAGTTCTAACAATTGATTGTCGAGGTGTGTAAATGATTCGAATTGTTTAAGTTACGATGATCCATTCGTGCCTGATTGAGAGTGTCTAATTTATAGAATGAGAATCTTACGGGATAGATTATAGAAGTATGATTAACTTACAAGGTTGAACATGGTGACTTTGAATTAGGCCTGACCATAGTAAGAGTGTGCATCGAGACTTAGGCCTTGATGAGAGTATTAAGCTACAAATGATGATGTCCTCCAATGAGTTGAGTTTTCTATCCTTGAGTCGATGTTCACCATTGAGACTTGCCTTGAGTAATCTCCATGTGTACTCATCATTCGAGGACGAATGATCCCAAGGGGGAGATAATGTAACACCCAGTAAAATTATCAAAATACCCCTAGATGAGAGACGCTTGTGTAATGCATCATCTCAAACTCCGATGGAAAATCTGAGGCTGAAAATGCGATCACCATGAGAAATTAAGTGAAAAAATGGTTTTGGTTGATTTTTAGAGCAACCGGATCAAAAGATAATTTTTCAATGAAAAATGATTTCCAGTGAGCGTGTGTGACATGTTTGCGTCACGGATTTTCGGATTCACACCTAAAATTGATCCCAATAATTTCTACGGGATTAGAAAACTCAATCCGAGAATTTTCAGCGAGAAACTCAGAAAAAACATCAAGTCTGCGTCGTGGACCCCATGTCCCGAGGCGATTTTTTTTCCAATTTTTTTGTGAGGGGCATTCTCAACCCCTCCTAAACTCAAAACACGATCAAAATAGATCATTTGAGTATAAAAAGGGTTTTAACCCATTCTTAAGCCTTTCAAAAACTCTAACAAAGGACTTAGGGCTAAAGAGAAGAGAGAAGAGAGAAGAGCGAGGATTCGAGGAATTCAAGCTGGATTCCTGCCAAGTTGATCGTCTACCTTTATCGGAGGTATGTAAGGCTAACACAACGTTAGGTTGAGTTCATCCACGTGCCCCTTCAAATACTTTGATTTGAGTTGAGTTAAGTTTGAGTTTTCTTGAGTTTCCCGAATTGAATCCTTGAGTTATTATTGTACTATTACATAAGAATATATTGATGATGGCGTTGAGTTGAGTATTTGATTGGATGCACGTTCATGTCTTCCTTCACATGAACCCTAATTGACGATTTCATTTAATTTTTATGCATTTTTCGAATTGAGATTGATGGTCGTTTCGTATATTGAGCAAGGATGACTTTTGAGCATATTTTTTTGAGTCTGCATGAAAATGAGTTTTGAGCATAAATACTGATTTGAGAAAGGGTCTTGATGATATGTAAAGATTTTTTAAGCATATGTTTTCAAAAGAAAGCACTTGATATTTGATGAGTTTTGATGAAATTAAGCATTGATTTAAATGACGTTTTGAGTAAATATTTGATGATGACGTAAATAAATTTTCTAAATATATTTATTGATGGAAGATGATGATGATGATGATAAGGATGATATTGTTTGAGATGAATTTTAAAGAGAAGATGAGAAGTAGTATTGAGCACCGAGTTGGGTTGAGTATAAGTGACTCAAAACCCCATAACTACATTGCCCGCGTAGGATAGTTATGCAGCATGTTCTGGCAAATCCTGTCCCAAAAAGATGGACAGGGCTGATGAATCATGATTCATGATGTAGAGGTTGACGTCCTTACCTTGGCAAGTAATGGATGGGCGAGCAACGACGTCGTGTTCATTGTACACCATCAAAGAGGGTGGCGGGATGTCTGTCGATTAGAGAAACTCTCTAATTTGCATAACATATTTGACTGGGTTGCATACTAGAGTATCTTTTGAGGAGCATTACTTTATTATAAAATTTGAACGATTTGGTGTGAGTTGCATACTATTGAATTATTCTCAAAGCATGATTTTATTCTTACACTTACATGTGTTTACTGAGTTGTGTTAAGTTACTTGATTTGATTTTGTCCTTTCCCTACTAGTTAGTTTACATACCAGTATATTTTATGTACTGACGTCTCCTTTGGACTGCATCGTTTTATGATGCAGATGTTGGTATTAGAGGACTTTAGCAGACGCACAGTTGAAGTTCAGATTCGTGATTACAGAGTGGGTGAGCCCTCCTTACCTTCGGAGGAGCCTTTTTACTTTCACTAAGTATTTATTTTATTTTCCTTGAGTTGGGTAGCCATGACCAGTCATGGTACCATCTAGATGTTAGAGGTAGAGGCTTCATAGACATCGAGTAGAGGTTGATGACTGTCATTATTTTTCAAACTTTGTCCATTGGAAATATTTATCTATGAGAGGATTTAGTCAGTTGATCTATTTCTTGACTTTTCTTTGAGTATTTTCTTCCGTTGTTGAGTACGATGCGTCAATAAGGCCAAGTGGTTTGCTCGGGTGCTAGCACTAGTCACTGAGTGCCGGCCATGCCAAGGGTACCCTTCTGGAGCTTGACAGCTCTGTTGTAGCATGAATGTCGTCAACAAGTAATACTAGATTAATTGCAAAAAATATGTACATAAACTTTTAGTTTTACGGAAAAGTCATAAATTCACTTACGTCATAAATTTCATAATAAATTTGCTTTTGACTATACAAATTTAAATTAGTTGAGGCTCTGATGTGGAAGTTGAGTGAGAAACCAAAATAAAAGATTAATATATTATAGATGAATGTGATGATTATTTTTTTCACCTTTGGTGTGGTTAATTTATGTAGTGGCATTTTATTCAAAAGGGAAAGTACTTATTTAGAAAAAATCAAACCCCTAATCAATATCAACTTCAATATATAGGTAAACACAATTAGTCAACATTTTGAAAATCTTCATACATTTTAATGTAAGTCTATTTTGATACATTGAAATTTTCCTTTTGGCCCCAAAGAGAACGTGCTTTCGGCTCAACATCACAACTTATTTTCAACTATTGACTTTAAACTTTAGTCTTTCATATAAAAAAAAATAGTAGTAATATCCATATAGCTTTTTTTAAAAGTTAAAGCCTCCTTACTTTTTTTTCTTTCACAATATTATGTAAATTTCATCCATCATCTTGAACCGATATGGTACAAGAAGTGTAAAAGCTAGGCATAATTGCATCCATTGTCCTCCACTTGAATTTATTATGTATATACACACACATGTACTAAGTCTACATGTGTTGGTACAAATAGTTATATTGATAAGAGTTAAATCGCGAATAACATATTTAACATTTCAAGTTTTGCAATCCAACTATCAATTGTTCTCTTTTTCTTCATGAACTATCATCATCTACATTTAAAAGCACACCTAAAGCTGGCTAGGCCAATATAACTATAGTCTAGAAATTGTTATTCCTTTTTCCTACTTGAACTATCGGCATCTACTCAAGTAGGTGTGTTTTGATACATAGACTATGCTAGTTCACGTAGGAAAAAGAAATAACTGAGTAGTTTGAGTACCGTAAAACTTGTGAAAAGTGAGTATTCAGATGTACTTTTGAGTATTATCTCTAATGATACATAGACGATGTTAGTTCACGTAGGACAAAGAAACAATTGAATAGTTTGAGTACCGTAAAACTTGCGAAAAGTAAGTGTTCAGATGTGCTTTTGAGCATTATCTCTAATGATAATTCATACAATCACAACATCAAATTCTAAATCAGTTTTTATTTTTCGTCATCATCAGCTCTATATATATACACATAAAAAAATGTCTCTTGTGAGTTGTGACATGTCATTTTCTAGAGCTATATATCTATATGAGATACATCTTGTTCTTTCCTAGGTGGGGTGATTGAAGAAAACAATATCACAGGTTATATATGAAGGGAAAGTGTATGATTGGAGAGTGTAGTGCTTTTGTCTCCACTCTTTAGAAAAGAAGAGGAAAATTGTGGGAGGTCCAACCAAAGCATTATCTCTATGACCAAAGTGTTAAAGAAAATGCGCAAGACGCTCCCTCGAGACAACTACTTATTGTGTATATATATAAGCTTCACTTTCACTACCCTTCTTTATTCATGCATATGAGACATTTTGGTATCCAAAGAACAAATTTATTAGTTGGAAAGCCTACTTTTAAGGGTCCTTCATATGGCCAAATTGAAGTAAAGCACATGTATCACTTTTCACATTATCTTATTTTTATTTTCTACTTCTTTTCTTTGCAAAAAAGAAAAATTGAACGCGATTTTTGAAGTAACGAGAAAGTTATTTCTATGTTAACTATGGATTCGAACTTTTGATGGAGTTCTTTATTTTGAAGTATAAAAGACATACATTTAACATATCAAAAATGTTTTTTAAAAAATAAGTGGATTTCTTATTTATTGTGTGTTTGATACGTATAATCTAGGCAAATACCAGGAGGGGGGGGTTATATATATGGGGGAAATGAAGGTAAGAGTGAAACTGAGACACGTTTGAGGGTGAGATCAATGTGTAATTCTACTTGTGAAACTTGTTTTAATTCTCTATTTATACTATGGAAGTTATTTTTAAAAAAAAATCAATGAATTCTTTTTTAGAAAATAATTATTTTACAATTTTTTTGACTAACCAAATATGAAAAACATTTTGCATAAAATAATATTTTTTATACCAAACACACCCTATATAAACAAGAATTGAAAGGAAAAAGGTGTACTTTTGATCTCAAAAATCAACATTTGTTATTGGTTCTAAAAGATTAAAGAAAAAACAAACTATATACATTCTCTTTATTGCCTCTCCTTTTGGCTATGTACTATAGTATTGTACATTAACAAACCAGTATAATGGTTTATAGTCATAGAAAGACAAACTAAATATACTTGAGGAGTTTAGTTGGTACAAAAAGAGAATTTATTTTCTTTTTATGCAGAATATATTGAAGTGTTGTCTTTCATTCAGCATAAGATCCACACATAATAAAAAAAAATAAAAAAGAATCATTACAACTTTTGAATCCTTTATTCCCAATGCCCTATATATATTGTCTCTTTTTCAGAAAACCACATGAGCATTCTCTTTATATAACTGTTCATAAACATCCAAAGGTTCAAAAAAGAATAAAAGAATGAAATAGATATTTGATATTTGATACCTTTAAGGGTCCTCTATCTTTGTCATGACCACAAAAAGTTGAAATTTTTCACTTTAAAAGGGTAGGTGAAGAGTTTAATTTGCTCCCTACAACACCTCAAATCCTACTTTTTAAAATTGGAAGAGGAAAAAAAGGGCTTTGTACTTAGGATTCTCTTTAGTTTGAGATAAAAAAGAGAATGTGAGATTATCATCTCTGAGTATTAGGCTAAGGTAAATGATTAATAATTAATATAAAAATCTATTAATTGTCATTAATTAATTATTTACTAAAAAGTACTTTAGTTATCTTATTCTTATATTTATTCTATTTTTGTGTAATCATCCGTCATTGAGATGTTTGTAGTTCTCAAAAATAATGATTATTAAGGGTTGAACTGAATGGTGATTAATTTTATCTTAAACTTTTAAAATCACAAATAATGTGAAACAATTATTTTTTTTAAAATATGATGATGATAATTTGAGACGAAGAAAGTAATGAACATCATCATATATAGTACTCTCGCCATTCATTCTACTTTGTCATACCCGTTACGCAAACAATGACTGACATAGTTATTTTACCACATTAACCTATTAATTAATGTGTAGTATTAAGTTTTGAAAATGATTTAGAGAATAAGTAATTAATTCTAAAGAGAAAATATGAGGGTTTTTTTTTTCTTGATACGTCAAAATGACAAGTACACATAAAAAAATATTTTTTAAATAGTGGACAAGTAAAAATGAAGACAGAAAGGATAATAAACGATGCTCCTTTTGATGTATTTTACTAGGCTCCTTTATTTGTTTATTTTATCAATTTAAGAATAATTTGTCATATTCTTTCATTGAAAAACTACATAAAGTTCTAGTAATCAATTTTAGATTTTCAAAGCATAATTAATAAGATTAGATTAGCAGATAAGTAATGAAAATATCGTGGTAACTACCAATATCAATCATCATTTCTTGAGAAGTAGAGTATATAAAACCCAAATTAGACAAGTAAAAACAAAACCAAAGGAGTAGATTTTTGTGTTTGAGAAAATAATTCAAATTGAACATTAAAATAAAATTTCAACTTCATATCAACTATTTCAAATAACAAATAAATAATGTCCTAATTAAATCAAAACTTCAAATTTAAGCTCCAAATTACCTAGCCAAACGCCTAACATACTAATTGTGCAAAATATATACTTTTTCCACTCATTAAATAAAACACAAAAAATAATAATAAACATAAAGATTTTTAGTCACAAGGGTGTCCTATTGTTTGTCTTCATCATCATTTTATTTGTCTATTAAAAATTCAAATCCATATTTTGAGACCTAAATTACAACAATTATTGAACATGGTTGTTAATCACCAAACAAAAATCAAAGTTCTTTTCAAATATAACCCATTTTGTGGGGAAGATTGTTGATTTGTCTGATTAGGGAGGAGCGTCTGTCTTTAATTCCGGCCTAATTAAAATAAGCCACATGCATATCAAAAATCAATAAATTTAAAAAAAAAAAACATTTTTTCCTATATAAATTGTGACTTAATATTTTTTTTTAAAAAAAAAATATCAAGTGGATGATAGATTTATTTTTGTGTGTGTGGGAACCACTTTTTTGGAAAAGGGGACTCCATTAAATAATGATACAATTTTTAAAATAAGATAAGTCTATATCAATGTCCAAAGCTTAATATGTCTTCATTCATTTCTGGAATTAATTTTTTATATTTTTTACATAAGTCAAGTGGTCCTTAATGAAACAGAAGAGCAAAAGTAGCTGGTACCCCCCCCCCCCCAAACAGAAATTTTTATAAATAGTGCTGACAAATTTTATTGCCCAACCTAGTCAGTTTTTCTTCTTTGTTTGGTCCTATATGGTCCATTGATAATTTAATTGTGAAGTGATTTGACAATTGGTACTACGTGGTTTCTAACCATTGAACTAATGACTAATCTAGTACATCAGCTAAACTCATTTTCATATCTTTGGTTTTATAATAAAGATACTCTAACTAAACAAGCATGTCCAATCTTCTTTGCTTATTAGGACCTCTTGTAGGAATCTTGAAACTTCATATATATGTTATCATAAGAATCTAATTTAGGCTGGAGTTACTGTGCTTAGAATGAGAGTAATTTTATTAGTTGTATACATTTGAAAATTTTGACATAATACATGAACGCGTTCTTTACTTCTTTAGCTTTGGATGCGCAGAAGTGTACACATATGTCCGAAATGACAATTTACCTGAGATACACTCGAATTTATTTGTGTTATGCTATGTAGGACATACGCATATTATGTCATGTAGGATGTATGTCTCTACTTGTTCAATTATATATAAATTTAAGTGTTAACATATATACACTCAATATTGAATGACATAAACATCGAGTTAGATAAAGTTAAATGACAATGTTTATTATGCCTTTGAAACTTCTTATGCATTATATACTCACATAATTTGAGCTGAAAATAGTACTCTCTTCATCCATCTTTGTTTGTCCAATATACTATTTTGGAATGTCCAATAATACTTGTCTGATTTATGAAATCAAGAGATAGTTTTACATTTAGTTCCTAATTTATCTTTATCATTAATTATAGTTATTTTCTTATTAAATTTTTTAAGATATTGTATTTATTATATGTAAAAGATGATTTGATAAAATGATCCTTATTATTTACTACTTTTTAATTTTTATGCCAAATAAATAAAAATGAACGAAGGAATTACATTGGATTGAATCCACGGAATTCGAAATAGCGGTCATGATGAATTAGCAGTTCATTTATTGGAATGACAAAACTGAAAAAATTCTGGTAGACATTGAATGCAAGGAAGGCCAACATGAATTCTTTGGTTACTGTATTTCTTACAATAAAGATGAATGTCAGTACACAGGAGTAGGAGGACTTAAGTATATATTGTTGAGGAAGGGGTTTATCATGGACCCACGATAAAGAAGCAGATAAGATTGTGTATAAATTACTCTCATCTATCTAATTATTATGTTAACGATGTTTAATTGCGCATAAAGTTTAGCAAGGAGCGAGTAGATCGATGAGGAGAAGGGATGGATATGGTCAGCGACAAATTTTACTATGTGAAAAGTTAGAATTAATTTTTTTTAAAAAAAGGATATTCTTTTTAAATCGATTAAAAAAGAAAATAAAAGAAATAAACTGAAACAAATGAGTACCTCTGGTTCATGTATCTAAATAAAAGATAAGGTGTGTTTCTCCCTATGGTCAGGTTTGATAGGAAGAAGTTAAGAGGAGGCAGATGGCTGTGTGTGAAATGTAAGGGGATTAATGAAACAAAATACGATGGGTCCTGAAGCATTAAGATAACTAGCTTAGGAGGTAACTGTACAGTCTAATTACTATTATTGCACTAGTACTGGTTAAGTAGTACTAGTCATATTCATTGATTGGAACCCCCCATCTTTTATTGCTAAAGGGACCAAACAACTCTCTTTCTCAAGTCTCCTTCACTTCACTGCATTTAGCTTATGGCCATGTTTTTGGTTTCCCCTATAAATTATTCCACCTTTTCTTCTCCATTATATAACTTCTTTCGGCAGTAATAAAAACAAATAGCAAAGCTACAAAAGTCTTTATCGTCATTCACGTGCATGGCATACAGTGAAAAGGAAAAGTAAGAGAGAGAAGTAAATAACAACTGACAAACCTCAACAATATATTCCATGTAATTTCATAATCGAGATCTAAAAATGGTATTGTATATCAAGATTGTACTTCTACGTTAAAAAAATAAAGAGATTATTTCCTATAGACTAATATAATAACTACAACAATAATCGAAGTACATGGAAAACATTTTATTACTATTATTCATATATACTACATGTGACATCATGTTTGACACATGAATCCAAAATACAACACACTTTGAGAAAAGAAGTAGGAAATTAA
Source organism: Solanum rostratum (assembly GCA_029948455.1). Classification (NCBI taxonomy): domain Eukaryota; kingdom Viridiplantae; phylum Streptophyta; class Magnoliopsida; order Solanales; family Solanaceae; genus Solanum; species Solanum rostratum. The sequence goes on from CM057046.1 coordinate 11,001,255, forward strand.
AAGGCCCCAAAGACCCTTTGTATGGTTAGGCCAAATTTTGGCCGGAAAGATCAGAGGTGGTTTTTTTCCATATTTACCACCTCTTTTGATTGGAAAAAAAAATAAATTAAAAGAATAAACACGTGTATCCATTACACGTTTGAAGAAAAAAAGAGAAAAAAAATAGTCCAGTATATGGTTAGGACAAAAAAAAAAAACAAATTTTCCCGCCAAAAACACACATACACACTGTGTAGAGAACACACCTCAAACCAAAAGTCTGATTGTACAGAGCCAAATGTTATTCTTGCAGTTCAATAATCCCTTGTGTTTTTCCTCCTTGAGTGGATTCATTCATTTTCTTGGAGCTAGTGTAGAAGTTGGAAGCAATAATGGTGGCCCTATGTAGTTTATATATCAAGAGCCTTCTTGACTTATTCATCACAATGAATTTGTTGCCCATATTTCAAATTCTTTGATTTAATTTTCTTTTCTCCAATCCTTTGCAAATGGGCTCCATCATACCCCCTCTTCCATTTCAATAATCAATGCTCTCTTTGAATTCAATCACAAACCCCACTTCATTCAGACTACTCCATATCACTCCACTTACTGCTAGCTATAATTAAAACAATCTCCAAAATAATATGTACCAAATCCCCTTCCCTTGGGAATCTGCAAAGCCATTTATTGAATGGCATTTCTTCTACTTGCTACTAACCATAATCTACAACACTCATCTGTCAAATTAAAACTTAAAAACACCCTCAAAGATGAAAAAATTACTGAGGATTCCTTTTTTTGTTTTGTTTTCCTTAGCCCCCTTATTCTTAATTTATTAATTGGAACTTGCTCCGTCGTCATCTGTGGCACTCCACCAGCTGTTATTTAGTTTTCTCCTTTTATAAGATGTGGAAGAGGATGATGACGAGGATGAGGAGTCACTTGATGCTACAGTAGTAGTAGTACTAGCCCGAGTCATGACTCGTACCTGTGGGTAAACTCTTGGAAATCTCCGGGGCCTTAATGCAATTGCGTACTTTTGCACTAATTCATAGCAGCCCACGATTTTATCCTGCCACAAGTTCATGTAATCAAACAACTGAATTGTTAAGATTCCCCGGATTAAGCAGCTCAATGAGAATTAGTAATAAATTCTTACTTTGCAGAGTCCATGACACCAGGATTCAGCATGTTCAGCATTAACAAGAGAGAAATTTGGAAGGTCCTTAGCTGCACACAGTATTGTAGCTGCAGCTATGCATGATGGCCAATACTCAAGAAAGCTAGCTTCTGTAAATATCACCACTAACAAGTTACTAAAATTCAATATCAAGCCACCTAAATAAAAATAAAAAATAAAACATACAAGTAAAACTGATAGTAAAATAGTATCTCAAAAAATAAGGGAAGTCACTTGCTACAACAGAGTAAAATACAGTAATTCACAGCGTAAGAAGTTAGTTCATACTGTCAAAATATATAAGTTAAAATTTGTATAAAAGTAGTCATGCATGCATGTGTAATGTAATGTACGTATAAAACGAACCTTGAATATTTGAGAGGATAATCTGAGAAGACCTTGAGATAAGGAAGGCAGTGAAAGTTCCTAGAGAATCAAGTTTAGAGGCAAAGAAGCTGAGGAAGCTAAACGGGGTTATGGATCGAAGCCTCCAATCTAATATTCTCAGCACAAGAAACTCCATTCTTTGGACGGTTTTTGGTTCAAATATATACTTTGCACCTTCAACCTAATTAAGTTCAAAAATATAAATTGTCAAATCAGTCGAGAGGTCCTTTTCAATTCACAAGACAAAAACAATCAAACAAAACATATTAATTACCTGAAGATCCAAAAGAGAAGGAACAAGAGGTTCCTCCATTTTTGCTGCTAAAGATAAGCAAGCAACCGACAATAGTTGCAATGGCCAACCATTTGTTTTCTGAAATTACATTGAAAGGGAAATTCACACAACTAACGAAAGGAAATCGAATAGTACACAACGAGGGATAAAGTTGCTCAAATGATAAACATTTTTTACTTTCAATATTACGATTGTCCAATAAGCTCAAACAAAATAAAATAAAATAGTACACATATATTTAATCAATTTTGCTAAAGAGACAAGCGGACCTCCAGAAGGAATACTTTTAGAGAACCTATGTCACGTACACTTAAATTATTGCTAGCATGCCTATGTGTATATATAATATTAAATTATATACACATTCAAGTACAGGGTAAAAAAATATTTAGTACTACTATTTAAAAAGGTTTCTAATACCTTTATGATCAACTTCCAAGTGTACTATTCCATTCTCTTTATTTCTTTTTCCTATTTTACTAAATGATACCCTTTACAACCCAATGTTTTTAGGTGACACTATAAATTACTACTAGAAAAATCTAGATCAAATTATTATTGGCGAGACCATAGAACAAAAAGACCTTGTACTTTTATATTAACTTCCGTTATAATATATTAGTACTGGTGTTTATATATACAGTACAGAAACAATGAGGACCCAATTAGTTGAATTTGTCTAAGCCCGTTGTTAGATTAATGCCACTAAATCTAACCAAAAAATAGCCAACAATAAGTATTACAGTGTACTCAACTTTTCTTAAGGTGTGATAAAAAGTCAATATAATATCACTGTTGAAATGACTTTTAAAAAAAAATACAAATATTAATAAATAAATAAATAAATAAATACAAAATACCTAAAGAACCCTGAAACATGACACCAATTATTAAATGTCTACTTAAAGCGTTCTTCATTTGTCTTAATTACCCTTAAGCTTGACTATTTTTATCCTCACACTCCATCCTCAAAAAATAATTGCCATATATTCGATTTAATCTCATAGATGGAAGTCTAATATGATTTGTGGACTATCAAAAGATTTTTTTTTTATAATTTTTTACCAATATAGTAAATTTTCATCATTTCTTTTTTTCATATTGATCAAGGTTTACCATATTAGTTAGTACTTGTAGATGTTTCTTAAATAATTTAATATTTTTAGCGTTACATATAAAATGTCGTATTATTAAACATAATTTCAACTTATTTCAGGCCACCTCTCATTATTAAACGGGAAAGAAAAGAAATAAATCGAAAATGACCAATTTACCGGCAAGCTTCTAGAGTAGAGAAAACGATCAAAATAATTAACGGCGAGATACGCCGTTAAAGGCTGGAAACCGTAGTGGCGTTGTACCTGCAACCAGAAAAAAAACTGTTTTAGTTATTCGATTCAGTTTTGTACAGTGTGTGTAGGGTTAACCGCAGACAAGGGGCGGAGCTAGTAAGGGCTCAGATTCATTTGAAAAAATTATATTGTTTATATAAAATTAAAATTATTAGAGTAAATATTGAATCACGTTCGATTTCATCTTGTATATTATTCTTCATATTTTGATCTTTGGATGAATGTTCTGACTCCATTACTGATTAAAATAATATTTTAGCAAACAAAAGCAGCAAAAATCTAACATGCGCCGATGACATTTTTTTCGCCGGAGTTTACTGTGCTATCGATGAGATTGATTGATGGAATAATACCTTGAGAATCCATGCAACGGATTCATCTCTAGCGGCGGCGCTTAGAGATTGAGATTGGAACTTTTCCATGTAGTCAAATCCAGGTACGAAATTTCGCTCGTCTTCGATGAGACCGGCGATTGATTCATCGATATCGGCGAACTGAGATTCGACATCCGAGGAGGAACATTCCGGCAAATCTTCTCCTCCTCCGTTTGAGAAAACGGTGTCGGAGTCCTCGCCGCAGAGTAGGTCGGAGAAGCAGTCGGAGCACGAGACTGACATGGTAGGTCACCGATGGAAATCCTCATTCTATTCTGATCATTTTTGTTTGATTGAGAAGTTGATGGCCGGAAACGGAGATTGATCGGAGAAGATTGCCGGAATGTCGACGTGGACTTGAAGAAGAAGTATCTGGCAGGGAGTGTGAGTTTTATTTTATTTTTGTGTGTGTGTGTGTGTGTGATGGTGGTTATCACATTCACTGGTATAAATAGTTATATATGATTTATATTTTGTAATTTTGCTTTAGGATTTAAAAAATCTACAACAAAAAAAAATAATAAAAAAGTTAGAAATATGTCAACTAGTTTTAAAAGTATTTCGCTTTTTTTTTTAAAAAAAATGGTTATCGAAAATCATTCAATTTTGATTAAGTTAACTAACAAGTAGATTCATTTGAATTTTTATATTTTTTTATAAAAATAATTGTTTATTAATATGATAATTATTTCTTTTTAAGTGATACATATCTCATACGAAAATTGGTGATGATATATTTCATTATAAACGTTATTTTAGTTATATATTTTACTTTAGCAAAAAAAGGGTTATGTTAAAAAAGGTCTCTCATAAGAGGTAGTCTTGATATTTTGCCCCTCATAAGAAATGTCTTACAAAAATGTTCTTCGTAAGAGGTGTACTTGATTCAACTTAAAATGAAAAAAAGTATTCTTGTAATACTTTTTTTATGGAGACCAAAAGATCAAGATCACACTACATTTGGTGGATATTATATATAATCTTCTGCTACCCCCACCCCCTAGATGGTGTATTATTTTGCTCGACTCAAATTAACTTTCATATTTCAATTCGTAAAAGTTAAACTATATTAATTTTAATTAATATTTCAAACATATTCTTTTCATCATTTTTATATGACAACTATTCTAATTCATAGTCACGGTTGTAAAAAAAAATTAATATATAAATTTTAAGTTTTTATTATATTATATTAGTCTAACTTAAATTTAGAATTTAATTAAACAATGTTACAAAGACAAAAATATAACAATTAATTTAAAACGAAAAATGTAATACTCTTATTTTTCTTAACAGCTTGTTTGGATGGTGGTTTGCCATGGTTTCATAATGTATGGTACTGTATGGTATGGTATGGTATCGTAGAGTACAATACCATACAATGTTTGGATAGACTGTATGGGTTACTACTGTTTAATGATAATTTGTTGTTTGATTTGACTGTATGGTATTGTATCGTAACTTATAAATTTACAAAAATGTCCTTAATTAGTATAAATATTAAATTTATCAATATCTTGTTAATATTTTTCTTAAAAAAATAAATACATAGAATCAAGTAGGGAAACATACAAGCTAATTTATCTCCAAACCATACAAACAACGTACAAAAATAAAAAAAAGAAAGAACTTAAAAAAAAACATGAAAGAAAAAACGGGAGGCGAAAAAAAGTTTCAAAAGTTGATGCACAGAAAAATAAGTAATACAAAAACAATATATATATTAGGGTAAAGTTTAATAAAAAATAAAGGATAAATTAGAACTATTTAGATTTAAATAAGGGTATAATTGGAAAAAAAATAAGGAAACCATGGGATACCACCAAATTGGTGGTTTCAAAAAGTGAGGGTTTTCATGGTTACATAACCATGAAACTAAACCATACCATACCATATAATTAATGAAACAATCAAAACAAACGTCGTTCTCTTAGTAACCAAACCATACCATACCATCAAAAACCACCATCCAAATAAGCTGTAAAAGATCTAGAATTCTGATATAAATAATGGAATGTAGCAGTAAAACATACCAGTGTGGGCTAGTACAAATTATTACTCTTTTCTGCTAAATTAATTGAATTTTTGAGTTTTTTTCTTAATATTTAAAATATTTAAAATGTTCAAAATTTAAGGTAAATATTTAAAAAAAATTTATATTTATTCTTTTATTTATTGAACTTTTATATTTTTTAAAAGATAAATTATATTACATATTTATGATTTTACTAAGGATAATAGTGAAAAGTATAGTTTTGATTTTATCTTTAAATACTTTTTTTAATATGTGTATATCACTTCACACATTCAAATATTACAGATAGATAACACTCTAGTATTACCAAGTCAAAAACATATAAATTTAATGCCCATCATATATCAATCAATTAATAATGCATCAATTTCAAACTTATAGGTTGAAAATCCCTCTAGGTTTCATATTACTAGAGGCCCGAACTAAAAATAATTATTTTAATTTACTTATTTAGTTTATAAAATTAAAAAATATTTTTAATAGTAAATACATAAAATAATGATAAGTTAAATTCTAAAATATAATTAGTAAGCTTATATTTAATAAAATACCAACAAAAATTTAATGGATATATCAAGTTAATAAGGGACAAATAATATGAATCAGAGGAAGTATAAAATACAATAACTATGTACCGGAAAATTTCATGAGTTTGGCCTATTGAGGGTAGAGTGTACGCAGACTTTACCATTATCTCATCTAGATAGAAAAGTTATTTTCGAAAAATCCCCAGCTCAAATGTATCAATTCCAAATAAAAGAAGAAAAAAATAACAGAAATAAAATAGTTGTTAAAACGAAGAGCAAAATCAATTCTAGAAGAAAAAAATTGAAAGAAATAATTGAAGAGTAGCAACAACACAACTATAACGGTATAACTAATTCTATGATAAACCTCAAAACCTGCTGGGTTCCTTCCTAAATTGGAAAGATTCTAGAAAATTCTAGAAAAGTGTAGAATCTTGTAGAATGATCCGGAGAACTCTAGAGAAATATAGAATTCTCAAGAATCTTATGGAAGCATGTGGAAGCCTCTGGAATATTCTAGAGACGTTTGGAACCTTATGGAAGAAATTAAAAGAGTGTAGAAAGGAGTGGAAGAATAGAGACTCTCTAGAATGTATATAGCATTCTAGAGACATCTTCTCCACCATTCACTAAGGAGAGGGAGTAGTATAAATAGAGGTTGGAGTCTTCATTCCTAACATCCACATCTAAGAGAGCAGTCCAAGTGAAGTAACAATCCACTTGAGAGTTATCCTAGAAATCCAAATGAAGTAAAAATCCACTTGAGAGCAATCCACTTTCAAAGTGATGATAGATATTAGTGGGAGTGTAAATCTTAAGATGTCTTAATCCTTAAGCTTGTAAGCCACCTTAGAGTGAGGATATCTTTTGTAAATATATTGTTGTAATCCTATAACTCTATTGTATAGTGGAAGAATATCTTTTTGGAGAATTATTAACTATTGTACTCCCACCACTGCCTTAATTCCTACAGTTTCTATCTTAACTTCACAAGCAGGGAAGGATCGAACTTTTCCAACAGTGGTATCCGAGCTTGGTTCATTCAAAGTTGTCATTAGCTTGTGCAGTTCAAGATGGAGGACAACGTCACTCATGATGGAGACATGTTCAAGCTCACAACCAACAACTACTCATATTGGAAACCAATGATGGAGGACCATCTATATTGCAAGGATTTCCATGAGCCCATCATCTACAAAGAAAAGGTGGAAGGCAAGAGCGATGCTCAATGGGAGCTACTAAATCGGAAGGCCATTGCAATGAACCGTAAGTACATTGACAAAACTCTCTTTGAACATGTTTCTACTTACACAAATGATTACGAACTATAGAAAAAACTTAAATCCATGATTCAAAAGAAAACGCCTCGTAACAAGGCTAATTTAGTTCAGTGGTTGGTAAAATTGGAGTATAAGGATGGCAGCAGTATGATTGAGCACTTGAATAATTTCAAGGGGCTCGTTAATCAACTAACAAAAGTTTATATAAAGATTGATAATGAGCTGCAAGCCCTTGTACTCCTTAGCTCATTGCCGGAAAGTTGGGATATACTTTTTGTTACTCTCAGTAACTTAGCTCCGGAAGGAAAGCTCACAATGTATACCGTCAGTGATAGTCTTCTTGGTGAAGAAGCAAGGAGAATGGAACGAGGTGAGTCGATTTATCCCGTGGCCAATATCATTGAGAATTAGAGTAGAAATGGAACTCATGAACATAGCAAGAATCGAGATACGCTCCAATCTCGAGGGAGATCCAAGTCACGCTCCAAGATTACATGTTATTATTGTGAAAAGATGGGCCATAAGAAAACTGAATGTCGATCCTTAAAGAGAGATCAAAAGGAAGGTAGTGTTAAACCAGACCAAATCAGCCCGACGAAAAAACAAGAAGAAAAGAGTATTGCTGTTCTAGCATCAAAAGAAGATCTGCTCTATCTCGTCGATGAAGGTAATATCCTAAACATCGTTTGTGATAAAGCTCTTAGATTATCGATTCTGGTGCTTCCTTCCATGTTACTCTACATAGAAGTTTCTTTTCATCTTATTGAGGCAGTGACTTCGGTACAGTGCAAAAGGGAAATCAAGACAGGAGCAATATTATCAGGATAGGAAATATCATCCTAACTACAAGTACCAGATGCAACCTTGTCCTAAAAGATGTAAGGCATGTCCCAGCTATGCGCCTTAATCTTATCTCTGCTGGAAAACTAGACGATGTTGGTTTGATGAATTACTCTGGTGAAGAAAAGTTAAAGCTCACCAAAGGAAGTTTAATTATGGCTCGAGGAAAGAAGGAAGGATCATTATATGTGATGGAAGTCAAACTCTGCAAAAGAGAGATAAATGTCAATAGTGATGATTTGGAGATATGGCACAAACGACTTAGGCACATCAGCGAGAAAGGTCTTCACATGTTAGCTCGGAAATATCTCCTCCTTGATGTGAAAGGTAAACAACTTGATCCTTGTGCTCATTATTTAGCTGGAAAACAACACAGAGCTACTTTTCAAAGATCATCTCCGCCCAAAAGGAGAAAGAACATCCTTGATATGGTACATACTGATGTGTGTTCGATGTCAGAGAAATCCACTGGCGGTGCGTCACATTTTGTCACCTTCATTGATGATCATTCAAGGAAGGTATGGGGGTATGGTTATACCTTCTAAAGACAAAGGATCAAGTTCTCGATACATTCAAGGAATTTCACGCTTTAGTAGAACTTGAGACCGGACGGATGATCAAGTGTGTACGATCTAATAATGGAGGAGAGTATAGAGGTCCCTTCGAAGCCTATTGCAGAAGATATGTAATTAGGTTGGAAAAGACTCTACCTAAGACACCACAACTAAATGGGCTTACTGAGTGAATGAATCGAACTATTGAAGAAAGAGTTCGATGTGTGCTCTCTCATGCCAAGCTACCTAAATCATTTTGGGGGGAAGCTATGATGACTGTGGTTGATATTATCAATCTTACACCATTTAGTTCATTTGGAAGGTGCCATCCCAAAGGAAGTTTGGACAGGCAAAAAGGCTTCATATAATTATCTCAAGGTGTTCGGTTATAGGCTATTTGTCCACATTCCCAAAGATGAGCGAGCTAGGCTTGATGCTAAAGCCAAAGAATGCATCTACCTTCGTTCACCTAAGGATGAATTTGGATACAGGCTTTAGGATCCAACCAACACGAGAGTTGTTTGCAACAGAGACATCATATTCTTTGAAGACCAAACAATTGAAGACATCGAAAATTCAGAAAGGCCAAGATTGAGAAGTTGCAAAAACACTAAACTCACTCCAGTCCGAAGTGAAAATAATAGTAACACACTAGCTCAATTGGTGATAAGCGATTCTCCTTGAGAGAATGTAAAGGGCCAGAGGTTCCGGGTTCGAATCCCACGAAGCGCTGCAGCGTGAAGGGTGAATTGAACTGACTGTACCCTGGCTACACAATACCTGAGTATGTGATTGATGTTGAGTGATCCCGTGAGGGGGTGAGCCCCAAGACCGGAAGAAGGAGGATTGTCACAAAAAGCTTAATTGGTGATAGGCGATTCTCCTTGAGAGAATGTAAAGGGCCAAAGGTTCCGGGTTCGAATCCCACGAAGTGCTACAGCGTGAAGGGTGGATTGAACTGGCTGTACCCTGGCTACACAATACCTGAGTATGTGATTGATGTTGAGTGATCCCGTGAGGGGGTGAGCCCCAAGACCGGAAGAAGGAGGATCGTCACAAGAGCCTTGAAGAATAAGTGGGTGTATCGAATCAAGATCGAAGACAATAGCTCAAAGCCTCGCTACAAAGCTCGGTTGGTTGTCAAAGGATTCAGATAAGAAAAAGGTATTGACTTTGAAGAAATATTCTCTGCCGTGGTAAAGATGTCATCATCCAAGTTGTTCTTGGCCTAGCAGCAATGCAGGACTTGGAGATTGAACAGCTCGATGTCAAAATGACATTCATTCATGGTAATCTGGAGGAAGAGATCGACATGGAACAACCTGAAGGATTCAAAGTTCTAGGCAAGGAAAAACTCAACATTCCACTCCAGCACAAAGCATATTGGAATAAGGTATCATTGGGTTTGAGAAGTCCTCGAAGAAAAGAAAATACATCCTGACAAGGTTCACACACATGAAAGCTGGTCAGACATGATGACTAAGGTAATATCAACAAAGAAGTTCGAAGACTGCTGTCAAGGTGCAGGTATGCTACTACACCATAATTAAGTAAGGAGGGAGAGATTTGTTGGGTTCCTTCCTTAATTGGGAAGATTCTAGAAAATTCTAGAAAAAGTGTAGAATTTTCTAGAATGATCCGAAGAACTCTAGAGAAGTATAGAACTCTCTAGAATCTTATGGAAGCATGTGGAAGAATGTGGAAGCCTCTGGAAGCCTCTGGAATATTCTGAAGACGTATAGAACCTTATGGAAGAAATTAGAAGAGTGTTGAAAGGGGTGGAAGATCGAGCAGAGACTCTCTAGAATGTGTGAAGCATTCTAGAGATATCTTCTCCACCATTCACTAAGGAGGGGGAGTAGTCTAAATAGAGGATGGAGTCTTCATTCCTAACATCCACATCTAAGAGCGCAATCCCAGTGAAGTAATAATCCACTTGAGAGCAATCTACTTCCAAAGTGAGGATATCTATTGGTGATAGTATAAAGCTTAAGAAATCTTAATCATTAAGTTTGTAAGCCACCTTAAAGTGAGGATATCTTTTGTAAACATATTCTTGTAATCCTACTACTCTTTTGTATAATGGAAGAATCTCCTTTGGGAGAATTATTAACTCTTGTACTCCTACCACTGTATTAATTGTTAAACTGTCTATCTTAACTTTACAAGTAGGGAAACAAAATCATCACAAGGCAAGACTACATCCACCCCTACTGTTCTTCTCCCCTAATACGTGACCTTCAATTTTTTTTAAAAAAATCTAAATAACATGCATTTATTTGACTCTATTCATTTTTAACTACTTTTATACTTGTCACCTGTCTATCGACTCATCAATTAGAGGTGGATTCATGATAAATTAGAAGAATTCAATTTTTAATTTCTTCTAGTATTAAGGATGTGTTAATCATAATTTTTTTTAAAAATTTGTGGTGTTGTGGTTGATTATATTTTTATAAATTGAAATAATATTCATGCACAAATATAAAAACAACTTCAAAAAATAAACAATAAAAAAAATAAAAAATGAACTAATAAACAAGTTATAAATTATTCTTGAAATCTAGATTGGAATATAAATCATTGAAATTTTCATGGTCAGATATTGATTTTAAAATAAGGTGAATTTTTTTTAAAAAAATGAATGATTTTTATGAAGAGCCCTAAATTTATAAAATTATCTTCATATATAATTTTTTTTATTATTTTTCTTTAATTAAAAAAAAAGGAAAAAGAAAGGTGAATCCCACCTGTCTTGGACTGTAATATATGGCTGATTCATTATCACATCAGATGACAGATGCCAAAGTGTCACGTGAGATGACAGACTATAATTAAAAATGAATTACAACCAAACAACTTCTTACTTACAATTGTCCCTCATTTCAACTTTTTGTAATTCATAATCTAAAATAAATTATAAATATTTATATTATCAAAAATTATTTTATTAAAAATATTATTAAATTAATTTATTAATTGAAGATAGGAATTTGTCATTCTTTTAGAATTGCTATTAAAGAAGGAGATCTTGTCAAGCGCACTGGATCTATTGTGGATGTCCCTTGTGATCAATCCGAAGCGCTACTAACTCTTCTTGACGATCAAGTAAAGGAGGTCGCTTCGTCTGTATCTTCACATTATTCAAATGATCCTGAAGCGGACCTTTCCTTTGTGTTTGTTGTAGCTCGGGAATGGGATCGGATGTTTTCACGTCTTACCCATGTCCCTAAGAGTGGTTGGGGCGCGAGTTCGAAAGTGCAGGGATCTCGGATATGGGGGCTTTAGAACCGAATGTGGAAAACTTGCAATTCCATGCTAGCAAGTTAGTTTCATGTCGACTTGCAGGTTGTCTACTATAATTAGATGTTGATCGCGGGCTAAAAGGTAGAGTAAATTATATAAATTGAAAAAAATCCAGTATGTTTATACTCTATTTTTATTTTATGAGGAAACAACCTTTCTACCCTCTGTGAGGTAGTGATAAGATTTATGTACATTCTATAATCCCCTTCCCTAGACCTCACTTGTGGGATTCCATTGGGTATGTTGTTATTGCTGATTCTTTAATTTATAACTTTCTATCATATGATATATTTAAAATGATAAAATTAAAGAATATTTAAATATAAACAAAAGTTTGAATTCAAACTCGTAAGTCTAAATTTTGAATTTGCCATTTAATGGTAGGATGAAATGAATTTCAACTACCAAATGCTTGAAAAGATTGAAATTCATGTTGTTGTTTCTGACAAGATTATAAAACTTGCAAATTAAATGTGTTCATTCTAGATGGTGGACTGTTGGGATTTGACCCCAAATTTTTTAGAAAATAGTGTTTGGCGATAAAATATAGCAAATATATTTGAATTTTTTTAATAAAACTTTAAATAATAAAAAAATTAATATATTTGAAAATTTGGAATAATATTTAAATTTTTTAAATATTTAAAATTATTTAAAAAATTTATAATTTATAAAAAAAAATATTTATTATTTATTTATTTCAATTAATATTTATCTATTTTCTTTCAAAAAAATGAATTAGAATTGAATGATATGATAGAGAAAAGAACAAGTCGCTTTTAATAGGCTAAAGTTTCAACTGACTTAGTGAAAAATTTGAGTAAAAAATTAATGTATTGATCTAGCTCATATTGTTATTTTGTTGTTGTTGATTGTTGTTAATTGTGTTATAAGATTATTTTTTTAATGTAACATATTCATTATAAAATGATAATACAAATTTACGAATATTCTTAATAACTTTTAGAACTTACAAATGTAAATCATATTTTTTAAAATAGGGATAATATTCTTGAAATTTTTTTGGACCAAACACATGATGAAATTTTATCAAAACTTACCAACAATAACTTATCAAGAATATTTAAAAGTTTAGGGTCAAATGCTAGTGTAATATAGTATTCCCTCTGATTCATTTTAAATGTTTCGTTTGGCTTTTTTTAAAATTTGGTCTCTAATACTCTCTTCTATTTATTTTATTTCGACATCATAATTAAAATTAGATTATTAATTTTTACTTATTTATTTTAACAAATCAAGTAAACTTTTATTACTTGATCTTTTCTCATACTATAATTAATGTTAAATACTATTATATATTTTTAGAATTTTGAAATATTATTAAAATATTAATAATTTTTATGTAATAATAATAAAAAAAATTATATGATAAATACAGATTGGTGGATATCTCATAGTGTAAATTTTATATGTGGATCTAATTTTATTTCAATATGGCTAACATATTCGATATTTTAATTGGATGAAACGCGTTGTGAGAGTGACTTTACTTTCTAATTTTGGGTGAGTCAAACTTTATTATTTTAGTTTACTCCATATTTTTATAAAATACAAGATCAAGACAAGGTAAAAGTAGATTTGATCTCTTCTCCTTTAAAGTAAGTTTTTAAATTGTAGATTGATCTAGACTTAATTAAACTATTTCCCCACAAATTCCCACCAAAAGAATTTAAAAAAAACAATAATTATTGGACAACTTTAGCTTATCGAGAATATGAAAGTCATAAATTAGAGTAGAAAGTTAGTAAGTGATTAAGTGTAGTCTTATTTTTTTGGCAAGATTAGACTTTATGACTTGTGAGAGTTTGGAGTTCTGTGTCTATCGTATTATTATCCTATTCAACCATCTATTGTTTAATGTGTTTTTACTATTCTATTATTTTGTTGTTGCTTTAGATGCCATATTTTCTTCACTACCATATTTTTTTCATAACAATTTTGATTTGTTGCATTTGACTCGAAAGTTTTTAAAAATAATTTATTTACCTCTACGAAGTAGCAGTGTTGGAATGTATCATTATATTAATCATGTGGTTAGGTGATAAGTATTACATCTTAATCTCTGGTAAAAACTATTTGTTTTATTTTATTTAATATAATAAAGTTTTTATTTAAATAGATTATTGTGCCAATATGTATATCCATTACTTATATAGTATATGATTTTTGAGTGCGAAGTTATTTAATTCATACACGAAAGATTTAAAATTGTCAGTTCTTATAAATTATAATTGGATGTTCATAGTCAAAGATGAAATTGGACAAACATTTGGATGAATGTAGGACAAGATTAAATAATTTGATCTTAATTATGAGAGTGATAATATTTCAATTTTTTGTGATAGTACATTCAACATGTAATGAACGGACCAAGTAGAAATATTTATTTATGTTCTGAATATTTATAAACAATTTCTCTAATACAATTACATGAATTTACACTCTTAATCCTGATATAATTATCTTTTACCAACCTTCCAAACATCAAAGGTTGTGATCAAAGTGATAATTAACACTTCATTAATGTTCATGATCACTTTTATGATTTAAGAATTGACACCAACCACACCTTGTCAAAAGAGACAAAAAAAGAAAGAAAAAAAAAGTAGAATTTGGGATAAAAAGAGATTTTATGAAAATATGAAGAGCACGTGTACATCACATATTTGCTATTAATATTCCATGTGGGCACTATACAAAAAAATGTGCTCTTATTTTTTAAAATATGATTATTATTCTAAATATTATAGTAATAATTACTATCTTTTTTGTTAGAAAAGATAGATCACACGCGGTAAACAATTTTTTTTATTGAATAAGTTAAATTGGACAAAAGGATCTACTTTTGAGTTTTCACACATATTCTCTTTTTGTTTTGGAGTTGATTATATGACACTTAACTAATAAAAATTATGCAAAAAAAAAATAATAAAAAAAAAATTGTTAATTGTAAGAAATAGGATTATTTAATCGATGGAATGCGTTTGAACAATTTTCCGGATTTTTTTTATTTTTAAAAAGCTCTATTATTAATTAATAACATTATTCACAATCTTCGACTGTGGTATAGGTAGAAGGAGCTGGTGCGAAAAAACCTTCTGTATAAGGTTCGAAATGGTGAATTGAGGTAGAGTAGACCGATGATCCTGTAATCATTTGGCCGGCTATTGAAAGAAAAAGCTTGCATCTGCTTCTCCTATTATATAACCGGTCCTATCTCTCTCCAAACCTAACATGGTAGTTTCCCATCATAGGGCTTTCTATCTATAGATTAAGCCATTACCAAGAAGCTAATTCATTCAGAACTCAGTTGACTGCTTCTATAGAAAAGGCAGAGCCTCTTTGGCTCAGCATTATAGCACATAGGGCTTCGACGCTACTATCTTATCGTGACTATATATTTACATGAGCCAAGATTTGTTACTATAAGTATATACCAAGTCCATTCAGAATAATAGTTTTTCTCTACAAATTAACAGTAACAATATAATTATTAAATTTGATTTTTAGTATCACTATTATTACTTTCTTACCGTTATATTTTATAATGACCTGATATTTCATTTGCTTATTTACATCATGACTTCTTCATTACTATTATTTTTTTCAGCATATTTTTTTTTTATATGTTTTACTAAAGCTGACGATCTGAAAAAACATAAAATTATACAAAAGCTATGTATGTACTTGTCAATCATATTTAGTCTGGAATAAGAATATTATGTTTGGAATTTGAGTAACAAAGAAAAAAAGATTATATGAGCAGTAAAGTTGAGAGGTGGCCTCAATTTATTTATGTAATTCTAGGACCCCCTTTGAACATGGCACAGTATTATATGATTAATATTTGTGATTTTTGGAAGTATTATTCTAAGGGACCTTTTAGCTTTTGGAGGAGCGTCGACATGATTTAACATTTTGAACTCCTAAAACTTTAGTGGACTCACCCTATAATAAAATAGTAGTCCTATACTCTTTTGGTTATCTTTTATTGAGTATTTGATATTTATAAATTATTTAAATATTTTTTAAAATTTAAGATATTTAATTAAAAGTGAATGAATTTTATCGATTTCAAAGTGACTTGATTGGTAAAGTAATATACCATGCACCATTTGTTTTGATAGTATAAATTTTAAAGGTTTGTACTTATTCTCTGCGTGATCATATTAAAAAAAAAAATCTAATGTAAAATCAGTATTTTTTTTCTTTTTCGATTTCATCCATATTGTAGGTTTAGGATGATATGACTAGACTACTTGTGTTATGAATTGTTCGAAGCAAGATGTTGTCTAATTAGACCACGAATTACAAATGTCTGGAAAAGTTCTATTGCTATTTTACGAGGCAATCCACATCGATGTAATGAAAGTGAAGGACCCACGACAATGACAGAACGTCCTGAATAATCGACTTGACTAGACTACTTGTGTTATGTTTCCAAATTCATCTTTTGTCATTTCAGCTTCACACAAATTTCGTAAATAATCGCTATTTTTATTTCTCCTCATGTTTCATTTTTTCCCTTTGCCATATATAGTTTATTCTGCTTATGGATTATTGAGTCGAGGGTTTCCAAAAACAGCTTCTCTACTTCTATTACGAGATAGTGATAAGGTCTGCGTACATTCTACCCTCTTCAGACCACTTGTGGGATTCAACTGAGTATGTTGTTGTAGCTTCACACAAATTACATAAAGTTTCTAACAATATTATTATTATTATTATTATTATTATTATTATTATTATTATTATTATAGAATTGGAACTTATATTATAAGTTTTATTATTAATACTATTAGCAGATAGAGTTAAAACTCTATTAATATAGTTAAATCCATATAATTGCTAGACAATAATTTTTTTTTTCTGTACTTGGATATATCACATTTTGTCTTTCTATCTCAATCAATTTTAATTTCTATTTGTCATATTTTTACATTATGGGTGCAATCTTTTTTCTTTTTTAATTGATGATGCATAACCTTGGTTTTTCTTTATTATTATACTGTTTTCTCTGTCCATTTTTACTTTTCCGCTATATATACTTAAAATAGATGTTTAACAATACTTATCCACTTTATCAAATCAAGAGATAAATTTACACTTAATTCTTAATTTATCATTATAATTAATTATAATGATTTCCCTATTACATTTTTCAAAATATTATAGTATTTATTATATTCTATGAACGATTTCATAAAATTACCTCTATTATTTACTTCTTCTTAATTCTAGTATCAAATCAATAGTGAAGAACTGTTATTGAACAAAAACAATATAGATCATCACAACATCATTTTTATCTCACTAAAAAGTGCTCATAAATAAATAAATATTTGAATTGGTGCCCTTTGTAATAGGCAAATCCAAGTAGAATTAAACCAAAAAGAAATATGTTGATGGCAAAGGCACAACAGGAAAATGCCTCCAAATGTAGGGACATACAATACTAAGGTACATTTATTGATATCTCTTCAATGTGGCTGTCTTCCAATAGCTATACAGTTCAAGCATTTAATCAAACAATATAATTCTCCCCATATAACCTATGGTCTTTAGTCAACATGTTGTTAACCTACCAGCTAATTTTTTGTCATTTTTATTTATTGCACCTACTTTTCTTACAATATTTCAGAGTGTATTAAAGGAGAAATCATAAACTTGAAGAATTGTAGTAGTTACTCATATATATCTCATATTTATTGCTCCATTTTCCAAAGACTTGGGTAGAAATTTTTGCCAGAAACTATAATCAATGGCCTTTAAACATCAGAACTGAATTTAAATTATTTGTTTTTTTTTTTCAATTTTTAAATGTTTCTACTTAAATTTTTTTTAATTATTCTTAAATATAAGAGTAATCGGTAAAGTTGCTGGTATGTGACCAAGGGGTATACAAATTCAAGTCTTGAAAACAATCTCTGATAGAAATGCAAGATAAGATTGTGTACAATAGACCCTTATGGTCGGACCATTCTCTGATTTTTGCGCATAGCAAAAGATTTAGTATATATATATATAAGAGTATTTATCGAAATTACATTTTATCTATATAATAAGTGTACTTTTATTTTGCTGAATAAAGGAACTTAAATTAAAGTAGGAAGGATTTAAAAGTCATTACAATACATGGATGACCGTGAAGATGCAATCTCTAATAAACTTGCATTTGGATATTACTACCAAGTCATGATTTCAAATTAACATTTAAATGTGTAATTTAGGGTTGTGATTTCATATCTAAAATCCTCTAAAAAGTAAGATTTGCAATTTCAAATCATGATTTAACTTTTTTAAATATAAACTTGACCTATAAGTATAAAAAAGTTTATATTTTATTTTAAAAAAGACCCATCATTTAAATTTTGTGGGAAGAAAAAGACTCATGCTCGACATGAAAGATTGTTCGTAACATGTGAAAGAATTATATTAAAGAATAACTATTTATTACTCCATCCGTTTCATATAATTAGTTGATCACTTTCTACTTTGCACGATACTTTAGAAATTCATACATAAGATGGCCAATTTCACTAATTTACCTTTTATTAATATTAACGAACATCAAGATAATGTCATGCCTCGGGAGGGTATCCCATTTTGGCCATTTTACATATCGTACATTCCACGTATTGACGCCCTTTGGCCGTGCATTGTCTT
Organism: Solanum rostratum; assembly: GCA_029948455.1. Taxonomy (NCBI): domain Eukaryota; kingdom Viridiplantae; phylum Streptophyta; class Magnoliopsida; order Solanales; family Solanaceae; genus Solanum; species Solanum rostratum. The sequence continues at coordinate 11,020,054 of CM057046.1, forward strand.
ATGATGCAGATTCAGGTACCCATGATAGCAGACATTCAGGAAGATAACTTCCTAGCTACAGTTGGTGAGACCTCTTCGCTTTCAGAGAGCTCTACTTAGTTAGTACAAGTTATTTATTTTATTTTACAGTCAAGTAGTCGTGGATCTTGTTGTGGCACCTATCTTCAGTATAGTAGAGATTACATAGACAGAGTTAGAGAGTCATATCCAGTTTATTCATTCAAATATTTTAAACATTATTATTATTTGTATCAAGAGATATGTTTAGATTTTCTAGAAAGCATGAATGAGGTTCTTTGACTTTTATTAATGTTTTAAAGGCTCATATTATAAAGCTTCTACATGCATGTTAAATTCTTCAAAGAAGTGAGTTAGCCAGGCCAAGGGTTCGCTTGGGGACCAGCAATGGTTTCTGAGTGCCGGCCTCGTCCAAGGTATAGGCTCGGGGTGTGCCGAACTTGGTATCAAAGCATAGAGTTCAAGTGTCCCAGGGTGTCTATGAAGCCGTGTCTGTAGGATCTTGTTTATGGTTGTGAGGGCCCCACTTCTATAAATGAAGGACTATTGATATCTAAGAAAAGTTTTATTTCTTTCACACTCTGGACCGTGCAATAAAGTTGCTTTCTAAGAAACTTGTCCAGATTCATGCGTTTGCCCAGATTCATTTGACTACCTTCATGCTTCAGGTGGTTAGAATAGAAAAGCTCTGATTCTTATTAATCAGTTACCCTTAGATAAAGTAAGGGTGCTTAAGTTTATCGATCCTAAATAATGCACTCTTATTCATATGGTGTAACACCTCCTAATTCTTTCCACCTGGTTTGAGTAGATGCACAGAGAAAATTGAGAAAAGTTGCTTAAAGAGAAAACTACGAGGGCCATCTACGACCTATACAAGAGGCCTCGTAGAAACCCCAGATGACTTGGTGAAATTTTTTAAGTTTGAGGCCCATGTACGAGACAACATATGGCCCGTAAAATATTTCATGGCCTGAGGATTGGTTTCTTAAGTTGGTGATTCAAGAATCAACTTTTCAGTATCTTGAACTACGAGTTATCAGATGGCTCGTAGAAGTTTTTATGGCCCAAAGAAATGGTTTTGTGGATTTCATGCCAAATTCTAGTAACTTAAAGTTTTGGACACCTCATCAACGAGAGGTCATCTACGACCCGTAGATAGTTCTACGACCCGTAAATGGGGTCTTGTAGAACCGATCGACAGTTTTTAAGAAGGGTATTTTTGTCTATTCCCATACCTTTTAATAAAACTCTTGGACGTTTTAGACTTAATTAAAGTCTTAAAATAGAACCCTAAGCATATTTTCACCATTCTTCTCACTTAGAGATTTCTTGAGAACACTATAGGAGGGAGAAGAGCGAGGGTTTCTAATTCTAGCATGAGGATCGATTGAAGTTTGATTTCTTCTTCTATTTTCAGGTATGTAAGGCTTACTAAAGTAAAGAACTACATTCGTTCATGCGCCCCTTTCATCTACTTTAGTCGAAATTAGGAATATGAGTTGAGATTAGAGAAATTCTATTATCCTAATACTGAACTACGTTGCTAGCATAAGATAGTCATACAACACGTCCTGGCGACTCCTGTCCCAAATGATAGACATTTACTATGGATCCATGAGAGAGTTGATTGTCTTTTACCTTGGCAAGTTTAGGACGGGTGTGGCAACAACGTCGCCTTCATTGTGCATCACCAAACTAAAGGCGGTAGGATTGGATGTTGGTTAAGAGAAACTCCTACACAAATACTAATTGAGCATGATATTTTTAAACTGAGTTAAATGCTACTGAGTCTATTTTAAAAACATAATTTATCTTGAACTTGCATATTTATTGAGTTGAGTATGAGTTGTTGAGTAGAGGTAAGTGAGTCGAGCTTTACTTTCTTGAGCTATTTTAAATACCAGTATATTCCATGTACTGACGTCCATTTAGACTTGCATCATTTCATGATGCAGATACAGGTGATAGAAAACTTCAAGCCTCACATCGTTGATGTCCAGTTTAGTTTATTTTTAGAGTTGGTGAACCCTCTCTATTTTTCAGAGGGGCCTTTTAACTTGATTTCAATTGAGTGTTATTTTATTTCTTTGATTTTGGGTATCCATGGTCTGTCATGGTACCATCTAGATTGTTGAGTAGAGGCTTCATAGACATTGAGTAGAGGATCATTGAGTATTTCTATTTTCAAACTTGTTCATTGGAGATTTCTTCGTAAGAGTTATATTTATCTACTGATATCTTTTACTTTGATGTATTTCTTCCACTATTGAATTATTGTGATGATGAATCCAGTGGTTCTCTTGGGGAATCAGAAATGGTTCTTCAAGTGCCGGCCACGCCAAGGGTACCCTCTCGGGCATGACATATGGATTGTCCGTTTGAGCTTAAGCAAAATATGATGTACTTCCAGACTCTGTTCTCCAAATTGTTCTTCAAATGTTATCCTTGAGAGGCTAATTAAGTTATGCTTATAAATACTTTGTGGTATTTAGTCCCTTTCCCCTTAAGAGAAAGTGATTGAGGCTTTTGTAAACCATAAGTAATAGAATCATCTTTAAGTTAGAAAGATATAGAAACCATGAAAGGTGAGAATAGTAGATGATAAAGCAGGTATCTAAGAGTCATGTGGTGATAAGCTAGGAAATTGGTGATAAGTCAAGTCCTTTTTTAGTTTTAGTTAAAGAGTAGTAGGTATCATCTAATTTTCATGAGAGAAGATACATGAAGAGTTGTTAGTTAGTATGAGATGGAGTGCATTTGAATAGGAAAAGAGTGGATGTTGATGTGCCATTGAGTTAGTAAAGATCAAGTGTTGATGTTGAATAAAACAACAGAGGGTATAAGGTGGTAGATCTAACTAGGCTTATGATTTTGAAAAAAGAGCCACATGAGATTTATAGAGTTATGAACTTAGCTAGGTACGAAGGTATAATAGATGAGACAGATACTACTTAACTTATGAAAAAGAGTGATATGATAGACTACACTAAGATAGACTATGAGATAAAGGTTGATTTCTTATAATGAGATTTAGTGGTTTAACATTTTTTTACTTTATTCAATAATTTAGAGTTAGTGTGGTGTGTGAGAGGGTGGATGTCTATACTTAGCACCAGACCCTAAGTTTGAACTACAGGTAAGCATTATGAAATGGGGATAGCATGACAAGAGTGATACTATTAGTTGGAGATTTGTTGTATAAGACTTGACATAGCATAAGCGAAAAATTAGGATATTGTCTTAAAAGAAGTGTGATGTTACGAATACGGTGATATGACCCTTAGATAAAAATAGTGAATTGAGGTTGAGTCATTAGATAAGAAAAAAAACCTAAGATGTATATTCTAGATAGTATATAATTATAGGAGACTTTAAGTTTATGATTTACTATGAATACCTAGATAGTATATTTGAGTTGTCAATATGGAGTAGGCTGATGTAAGAATTCTTTATTACCTTTAAGAGTTGGGTCAAAGGGGATCAACTATAGATAATGAGAATCCTTCTATTATAGTCCAAGTTTTTTTAGTTAGATATATATGAACTCAGAGGATGCGTATTAGCATACCAAAAAGGAATAGGTTAGATTATAAGAGTCATAGAAAGCGATTGAAATGTTAGTAAGAGTAGCAAGTATGAATAGATGTCTACAAAGATAGAGGAAGTTAAGAGCAGTATCTCAAAAGAAAGTCCTAGTAGCGATTTCATGTCTTTGACTATAACATATAGGAGGATATAAGCGTTCTTGTGTATAGTAGTGCCTCGACCATGTAGAGGATTATGCTTATAGCTTAGCGAAGAGAATTAGTTTGCAAGCTTAAGGTGGTGACCTTTGAGCTAAGGGGGAGATAATGAGGTAATGAGTCAAGTTAGGTATTTAACTTTTAATAGTGATGAGTTGATCAGGACGAGACATCGATGCGTTTCTATCTCAAACATTACTTATACTTCGCTTAGGCGATACTTTATTCATATTTGTACAAGGCCACCATGCCCATGATAGACCTATGCACCTCAGATTAATTCATGTTCATTCTCAGTTCTTAATGTGAGAAATGGTAACTTCATTTAGCAGTTCAGATCTTATCTCATAAATCTAAGAGTTTCCAACCTTATGTTGAACGAGATGTAACTTGAGTTTTGCACCATGTACAATTCTATGAACTCAAAATGAGCCTTAAATTACTAGGGAGATCATATTACAGTATGAATATTCTTAAATCAATTTTCTTGATTGAATCATGCTAATGATTTCTCATTCTACTCTAAGCCCTTCTAATGATCCTCCTTTCTAGTTTTGATAGTGATGCTAACGATAGTAGATAAGTTATGGCAGATGGAAGAGAAGGGATGTCACTTATGGTGATAGTTATAGTATGCTTATTCTATTTAAGATTATAGACAGGGAGAAAGAAGAAGATGAGATTATCTTATATGTAACAAATAGGTAAGAGTATATTGGTGTGCCCATTACTAGGAGTTAATGTAATTTCGGGTGTAGAGGTTCCTAGATAGGTATAAAAATTGTTAAATGATAGTGTCCTCAAAGAAGCTATAAAGTAGTTAGAATGATAAGCTTGAATGTGTGATCGTCGTTATGTAAGTGATAGTCGTACACGATTGATGATTGGATGAGTGTTTAAAGTAAGTGCATTGGAGTAGTAATAAGGAATAGTATTCTTTAAATAAAAGTCCCTACGAAGGTATAGAATAGAAACCTTGTAGGATAGATTGTAGGAATATGATTATCTTCTGGGTAGCATGTTATGATTTTGAGTTAGGCTTGAACATTATACGAGTACGTAATAGGCTTAGGTGTTGATGGGAGTTATAAGCTTCAGTTAATAAAAGTGTAGAACTAAAAAAAAGAGCATAGTTGGGGAGGTGGCAGCAATGAAGGGTAACTCTCAGACCTTTTAGTACATAACAGTCCCATCCTTATATCAGGCCAAAAACCTTCTTTTAGAATCTTGAGGAATTCTAAAGGAAGTGTTCGAGATGGTAAACCTCTTCTCAGTACAGATATGATGTCCATAAGTTAGTTAAGTTTCTATCTTAAAAGTTGATGTTTATCCTTGAGTTGACTATTTGAGTATCTGAGTGTTTGACTTATTGCATTTTGTTCGTTCCTTTTAATGATGGTCTTGAAGGTAAATTCTCACCTCTATCCATGAGGTTGATATTTGTTTCAATTGAGTAATGTTGCATATCTAAATTCTTGAGTAAAGTTCGCACCTTAAGTAAATCGTAGTATCCTCATCATTTGAGGACGAACGATCCCAAGGGGGAGATATTATTACACCCTAGAAGTTACCAAAATACCCCTAGATGAAAGATTGCTCGCATAACACATCATCCTAAATTTTTTGGCAAATCCAAGGTCAAAATACCAATCAGGATGAAAAATTATGTGGGGAAGTGGTTTCGGTTGAATTCAGGCTAGCCGAATCAAAAATGCCTTTTTTGGAGCAAAATCGCACAACAAGAAGAGTACGCGACAGGTCTATGGCTCCGTCATAGTTTATTTTTGAGTTTTATTCATAAAATGCACTGGACAAGTGCGATTTACATAAAATATACATAAAATGCATTCAAGGAATGCGACTTATGGGTTATTTTATAGAAATCATATTCTGAACGCGTTTTAAGTTTTTTGTCAAAAAATGAACTGAAATGGAACAAGTTTGCGTCGCAGACTTGCTCCATTACGGTACTTGACGTTCAGTTTTAAAAGTACCGGCATTCTAGTTTTTTGCTAATCCATCCTAGACTAAAACCCTTTCGTTTTGAGGTTGTTTTCAACCCTATATCAATTCCTAAGCATGAATTTTCGATCATTTACGCTAATTCATCTTAAGAACTAGGGCTAAGGAGAAAAAAGGAGGCTAAGATTTAAGAAATTCAAGACTAATCTTCGTTTTTTGATTTTTCAGTCTTCATTCAGGTATGTAACGCCACCTAAAATCCTATTTTTGTGCCTAATCTATATTTATTATCATGAATTCTAGTCAAGAGTCAATTCAATTTTATTTCGATGATCTTATAGAGAAATTCTAGAACCTTGTCATGAAATTCTTGTTATTCTATTATTTTTATGCTAAGAACTTCATTGTTGAGTACATCTCTTCAGATTCTTGAAGTATTACTATATTAACAAGAACTCTAGATAAGTTTTCAGAATCATTTCATTATCACACTTTTATTGCATTGAAAAGTGACTAAATTACTACAAGTGTTTGAGAAGTTAAGCACAGTTTGAGTTAAAGAATTATTTTGAGACTAAGTTAAGAAGAGATAGTTGAGAAAAGTTAAAGCATAGCTAAGTCCCAAAAATTTTAAAGAAGCATTTGGGTATTTTTGTCCTCTTAAAGTTATGAGAAATCCCTTTTCCTCTTTTAAGAGACTAGTTTGATTAATTATCTCAAACTCAGAAAAGATAATGTTTTTAAATATTTGAGATGAGCATAATAAATTATTTTAGGAATAGTATTTAGCACCAATGTAGGTACGAGTTCAGATAACTCCAACCCTATAAATTATGTAGCCAGCATAGGATAAAATTGTATCAGATTGTACAACTCCTCATATGCCACCTTCATATTTTCTACAAAACATGAATGAGATTCTTTGAGTTTTATTAATGTTTTAAAGGTTCATATTATAAAGTTTCTACATGCATGTTAAATTCTTCAGTTAAGTGAGTCAGCTAGACCAAGGGTTCGCTTCGGAACCAGCAATAGTTTGTGAGTACCGATCACGTTTAGGATGTAAGCTTAGGGAGTGATAAAAGGGAAGGTTCTTAGGAGTAGTCCCTTTGGTTATAAGGTTAAAATCTAAAATTGCTTGAGATTTTAGTGGAGAATTGAAGAAAATCTTGTAGAGGTAGGTCGTAATTTTTCGTCCTCTTGAGCAATGAATTTTTTGTGGTAAAATTTCTTGCATTGGTAAATTATGTTCTTTACTATTTGTTAGGTAACTTATAAAGAATCTAGTACTTCAGTAAATTAGGTGGGGAAAAGTAACATATTTTGTATAATAAACAAATTTTGATGTGATCTCCATTGTTGCTGCCCCTTTATTCTTTTTCTCTCTCTTTTTTTAATCTTTCCGGTTTATCTTTAACACATTTTTTTTACCCTATTTATTTACAATAGCTTTACCGCATTTCTTATTTCTCGCGTCAGTTTATCCTTCCAATTATTTACGTGTGATAATATATAATAACGAAAATTAATGTGATTGAAACAATATAATTTAACTCAATATAATATAATATGATAGATAATTATGAATCAATATACGACAATCATCCGATCAAAGTGTAAAGTATCAAACATCAAAGCTGCAGCACCCTATAGTATTTTGATCAAAAACACACCTGTCTTAGAAAACAGTAAATATCCAAGGGTTTCATGGACAATGACAATGCCCAAGAAAGCATAGTTGATATATAGGTCCCCCTCTTGCTTGAAACATACAATACATAGAAAGAGGACAACTATTGGACTCCATACATAATTATTTTGACACAATATCCTTACATTTACATGTACACAGTCCTACACACTCTCATCTACTTTGCCATTTCTCCTTTCTGACAAGTCACGTCACATAGTTACCAACGACAACATACCAAATGTAATTTTATAAGTTAATTTTAATACATAAAAATGTGTATAAATCCTCAACTGCATATATTATTATACTTTTGCTTGACACCTAATATAATGATAAAAAATTTGTCTCACCAGTATACAGATCTTATGCTCAACAAAGGAGTACTCAAAGAAAAATTATAAGAAAATATAGCCAAATAGAAAAATATAAAGTGAATGAAACAACACATAGTAAGACACAACAACAACAATAACATACCCAGTGAAATCCCACAAGTGGGGTCTGGGGAGGGTAAGATGTACGCAGACCTTACCACTACCACATAGGTAGAGAGGCTGTTTCCTGGACACATAGTAAGACACATTAGAGAATAAAAATACAACTAGGTAATTATATACTATTACTATTTCCATTTAAAAAAAAAAGGAGAAACTCTTTTACCCTGCAGATAATTACTACTTTACTTTGCTGCTTAATCAGCTTTCGATTGTCCTGCCTGCTTTTTTTTTCTTTATTATGTAGAGCCAATAAAAAATACTTTGTGTATTTTCTAATTTAATTTTTATTAAGATAGTTGTGTATTGACGTATTTTATTCGGCTGTTTTTTATATTTCTTTGATTGTTTCAATTGTAATTTTACACCATTATTCCTAATGAATTCTTTTTCCAGCTGCTTCAACTATGATTTTACTATATCACTCTAATCCATTATTTTAAGTCGTGTAAATGTTAGAATTAAGATAAAATAAATATATAAACAAAAATTAAGTCTTCCTTTTTAAACTGGACGAACAAAAATTAAATAATTATTTTAATAATCTTTTAATGATTATATTTGTGTTTAAAAAGAAAATACTTTAAAAGAATATGATAGTAAAAAATAAACCAAGCAGTTTATGTATAGGAATAAATAAAATTTTGATATACTCCCAAAATAGGTGATATGTATATTATTAAAATAAACATAATGTACGATAGGTTTTAGTAATCAATAGCTTAAATATTCTAAAATCTATCAATGTCACATAAATCAAAACAAAAAATAACATAGGCTCTTGTGACTAGTATGAGATATATACTTTAATATTTTCTTTCAATAATTATATATAATTCTAATTACGAGCTCCGTGCTCGCACGGGCCAACATATATTTTTTATCTCGATTTTTGTGATGCCAATAGATTTTTTATATTTATTTTTAAATTGTAAATTTATTAATTATTAGACTTATAGTCGCTACATTTTATGTTACTCTCTCTTACACAATTTATATGACATTGACGAAATTTCAAAAATCAAAATTTTAAATTTGACAATTATTATGACGTGTAACACTTTTGACATTATTTCAAGTAATATACATAAAGTTTTGATTCATTATACAACTTTTTTAAAAGTACTTTCTTTTTTACTTAAATATAATCGCTGGAAATTATTAAAATAACTATTTGATTTTATCTTTTCAATTTAAAAATAAAGACCTAATTTATGATTTTGTGTCTGTTTTATGCTAATTCTAGCATTTACATGACCTAAAATAATTGGTTAGAATAATATAGCAAAATTACAGCTGAAACAGTTGAAAAAATAATTTATTAAGACTATTATTGTAAAATCATAACTGAAGCAGGTGGAGAAATATAATCAAGCCACTTTAGAAATATTAAATTAAGAAACTTGCAAAATATTTTTGTGAATTCCATATAATAATGACGATGAAGCAGCAGATAACTCAAACAAACATGTTAGACAGAGAATTTGCCTGCTTATTCGCAAATAAATATAATATTTTAATTAAATAATTAAGTTGTGCATCGAGTCAATACCATTCACTTTCATCAATGTTTGACTAGCACCTAAAATTAAAATAAAAGAATATATATTTTGGCGGAGAAGAGAGCATTGTTGCCCATTCTACGGATTATATATCGGGATGTGTTTTTTATGGACGTATTTGTAATGATTTATAAGAAAATATTACAAAATAGTAAAAATAAATATCCTCCATTCACATTAATTTGTCAACTTTAAATTATATATATTTTTTAAGAATAACTGATTCAAATTTTTTTATAATAATACCCACTTCTTTTCATACGTTAAAAATAATAAATAAAAATATATATTTAAATGTTAAATAAATAAAAATGAATGAAGGATTATGAAACTAATTTTCATATTGCCTAGAATCTATAAAATGGTTTATTTCTCGTGCAGTGCAGGTGGTTTTTTTATCACATAATAATGGGCACTAATTAATTACTTCACCCGTCCTAATTTATATAATATCTTTTATTTTTTAAGAATTAATTTGTTTAATTTTAGTGCTAAATTAATTAAAATTTAGGTACTCAAATAATATATCTGTCACGACCCAAAAGGGGGTCATGACTAAAAGACCACTTAATTTCCATTCCCAATAATAAAGGTAACCCAGAAGGAGAGAATTCCAATAAACAAATAGTCACCTCATAAAAATAATGTCCCAAAACCTGGTGTCACGAGTATAAAGAGCATCTATTAACTAACTAAAGAAATAAATGTATTTCAGTCTTCAAATAGAAATGAAGACTACGCAACTAAGATAGAATCCAATGGAAGCTCGAAGCTCTGAGTCTCACCACTAGATCTGGTATGAACCAAGTGCACGAGCAATTCAACTACCACGTGGATAATCCTGACGAGAATCTGCGGGGGAGAAAAGAGTAGGGGTGAGTACACATAATATGTACCCAGTAGGTTTAACCGACTGGGAATAAGAAATTGAATAAGCTATAAAATAAACTATGAACGGATCCACCTGCAACAGAAAACCAATCCGGCATCGGTGCCGCCAGTTTATATAGAATGACGCGAATAAGGTAAGCATATAATTTCACAGACCAACCCCAAAACAACCACAAGTAGTATAATGAAATGGTATGCAATATCGTGCAATGCAATGTAATGCAAGGTGGTATCAAGACCGTCGCACAGCCTGTCGTATACACCCCCGTCGAGCTAAGGCTCCCAGACTAAGGGGACCCATGGGGACCTCGCAGGCCATATACCTCAATCACAATATATCAACTACCTTGCCACCCAAGTGCCCGTGGTCAAGGACTCATGATAAAAATCTCCATTCACAACTTCCCAAAATATCATGACATGTAGTATGAGGATGTATGCAAGCTAGACACAATTATGGAAACAACATTCCTCTCAATAAGCACAAATTTTCTCCCTTACTCAACATGTCATATTCGCACTATTCTCAATTTAGGATTCATATGCTCTCGAAGCAACACAATAAGAATTATCAACCCAACACACGATATGATCTCATCCCATAGATTACAACATAGGGATATTCGATAACTCAATCCCAATCTCAAAGAAGGATAGCCAAACCTACCTCAATGTCGAAACCGCACTCGAACACTTCTACCGAATGGGCCAAATCTTGAATTCAACTCCCATAATGAAAATTCTCTATCAAGAATGGAACATACACGTCACAAGGAGTCCGATAACACCCATATTATTATAGCATCCAATTTCATAATCACTTTTCTATATTTCAAGCCTAGTATTAGATCTCAATTCCTCCAAATAGCATAATTCCAATGATACCTACATAGTATAACACCCTTAACATCTAATTACCCATAGTAATATATGAAAACTTAAATTATAATATAGTAATTAAAAAGATAAATAAAAAAAAAGTTACTGAATGGAACCTATATGAAACTAAAATTCAATTTGCAGACTTATGTCATATATATATCCCTTAACTAATTCATACAATTATTAGCTCCTCACCTATTAACATTAATTATTTTTTTTTTTTCAACTTAGGCAATATGACTATATGGTTTCACGCAACCCAATGCCACTTAATGCATCACTTTCTAAAGTTCCCATACATGAATATTATATATAATACTAATATCACGCAACTTTCTAATAATTTCATCAAATTAACCTTACCTGAAGCCGACAGTTTTCGCTTTTTCTCACGAGTTCGCCCCTCTCGAAACTGCACGAATAACTAATTTCATTCAACCCTAATCTCCTTCTTTTCTTTCTGTTCTCAATTTAATTAAGTAATCCACTACTTATTTTTACATAATAGTCTAAGTAGTATAGAATGTTTAAACAACTTAACTCTTTAGTCCAGGAGTTAATTTCATTGTTTAATTTTACCTATAAATTAGCACCCATAGTTATCAAATAGTCAAAAAGACCCATTTAAAATTCACGAGAATGATATTTCAAGAAAACAAGAGGATTAATTTTTTTTTTTTTTTTTTTTAGAATAATCTAACGGGTCATTACAATATCAGAAATATTAAAAGTTGTCATTCTCTCATATCAATAAGATGAAGAGAAAATATATTCATATCTTAAATATAGATCAAGATTTATTACTTTAAATCTTGAAAATTAAAATATATCATATAAATCGAAAAAATAAGAGAAAACACTTTTGAATGGAAAGTGAATTATCATTTTCAACATTAATGCTTTATCTTTTTCTTTTACTTTTTTCGTATTATTACTAAAATATTTTCCTCTTATTTATCGGCGTTTCTTGTTAGGATATAGAGCTTGATTAATATGTAAATATTTTTTTTATATATTAACCATCTCGCCGTTCAACTTAGGCGGGGTTCGGGGACCCAAATTTTAGGTTGTACTGTTCAACTTATTTTTTTCCGTGTACTCTGTAACAGTGTTATCATTAATATATATATATATATATATATATATATATATATATATATATATATATATATAAATACTGCATCACCGAGGAGGTTATCACAAGGTGTTACCACGAATTGACTTCTCTGTCTATCTGGGTTTACTAAAATCTTTTTCCTCTCTAAAATCTTCTTGATTCTTCAATTATTCTTCAAAATTTACAAAGTGTTATTGTAATCGATCCTAGTATTTTTCAAAGTTATTCATTCTAGTTTCAAGTTCATTTGTACTTTCTTTTTAATTATTATTTTTTTCCAAATAATCAAAAAAGAAGAAATTTGATATGGATGAGACTAATTGTGAAAGAAGAGCAATGTTAATTAATTCTTTTTTTGGAGTTAAAGATTCTGGTATATGTTTTTATCCACACCTTTGATTTATAAATTTTTTCCTCAATATAATATGAAAATAAATATAAATAACACAAACAAAAGGGACCCATTTAAATATTTATCAATTTTTTTTGAATTTGGTCGGTGGAGGGGACTGGAAAGGGGGACACATGCAATCTTATTCAATTTTTCATTGTCATAGTACCAAACAATAACCCCAGATTAGGCTCGATTGATATTTCTTCTGTCTCAATTTATGTGTCGTAATTATTTTTACGAGTTTTTAAGAAAATATTAATAAAAAATTTAATTATTTTATTTTTATTGATATTTGGACAATATAATATGATTCAAATCTTCTAAAATAAAATAATTTAGGATAAAATTAAAAAAAAAAAAAATAGTGTTATGAAGAACTTCTAAAATAAAATAAATAATTTGAGATAATTAGTTTTTAAAATCATGGTAATTAATTTGAGATGGAAGGATCATATTTTTTTTTATCAACGTTATGCTATATTTATTACTTTACTACTATATATAAAAGTCTAGAAGCAGAAACCTCTTCGTTGACATGTCTGCTTCTAGCCAAGGATATTTATGCAATTTTATAAATTTTTTATTTTAATTTATGTATCATATTTTTATTTGTCTTTTGGATATATAAAAATCACGTAAAAAAATCTATGAATCACGATTATTAACAATTTACAATATTTAATTTTTAAAGACATGTGAAAAACACTATAAATCATAATAATCAATAACTTAAGATATTTAAAAGATATATAAACATTTGGTTGACTTTTAAAATTTTATTCCGTGCCTTATAAATTGGAATATAAGGAGTAATACATATTATTTAAAAATTATCTAAAAAAATATTATAAATCACAATAATTAATAATTTAAAATATTTTAATAAATATACATAAATTTAGATAATTCTTTAAATTTTAACTATATCATATAAATTGAAATCGAAAAAATAACATATATCGACTTCGCGCTGACTATAATTGTCATGTCTAGTCCTATAACCAGGCTATATCAATTCAATTCTTTTTAGTTTATTCAATTGTTTTTGTTAAATGCAAAGTTAGGTATTCAATTCATCATTAGCTTTTCCAAAGTCTAATAGTGTTTAATTAACCTAGCTAGATTAGTTATTATTATACTTATAGGATAAAAGCATATCATAATATAATAATACACAATCATTAACTCAAGAAATTTTCTAAAGTTGCCTTATTTTTTTTTTTCCTCTTCACATGTTAGAACTTGAAATTTAAATATCAAAGAATAATTCCAATTTAACTTTGGAATTTTCATATTGCGAAGGGAGAAATATTACAAAAATAAAAATGCTTTTTAATCATGAATTAACGCAAAATTTATATCATAAATTATGAGTTTCTCACTTTATTTCCATCAAATCAATTCACTGAAAAAATAAATATTAAAAAAATAATTTTTTATTAAAATATTAAAAATAGCCACTAAATATTTTTTATTTCTTGATTTAATCAAAATATCTATGGAAATAGCCATCAGATATTTTTGGATAGAAAAATTCAATAAGTGAACAATATATACCTAAAATAATTACCCATGTGAGATTTACAAAAAAACAGAATATACGCCAACCTTATTTTTTTGTCGTAAAGACAAATTAGTTAATTTTAAAAGATTCCGACTCAAATAACACATCAAAATGATAATATGAAATTGACATGTAGGAGTAATTATATTTTTGAAGTAGTAATGACTATCTTAGGTAAAAGAAAATAAAATTAATAAATAAATGATAACTAATTTACTTGTGGCAATACTGTATTAATGAATCAGATCACTCCACTCATTCATACACTAAAGATTGGAAATTTCTCACAACTAATAATTATACACTGACTCTCAAACAAAATGGAGTGAAATAATTGAACTCATAGGACAAAAAAGATGTAGTTTCCTATTATTATTATGTCTTCTTTATAACAAAGTGGAGTTAATTAAACCTAGAGCTATATACATAACTAATATAATTATATTGCCTTAGAAATTATTGCATAATAAGGAAAATCTATGTCCCACTTCATACGAGGGAACAAGATATAAAGAATCACATCCCATCAAGTTTTGATTTTGATTCGATATTTGTTTTGAACTTCTCGTTAATTCGACTTTTGAATTTATAACGATTCAATAGTAATATTATTCGCTTTCGGTTTAGGCCCTCACGGCTTTAAAGCTCGTCCCTAGCAGGTAAAATATGTTTATTTATATATCCAGTATCTCTCTTATGTTTTGCTGATATGGGACTTCTCATCTTAAGATGAGTTGTTACATACACCCCCTCTATGGACTCATCGTTCTTGCTTAGGTTTGCCCTACCGTATGAGATTCGCGTAGACTCAACACTAAGATTTGCCCCGCCTCACCGGGATTCGCCTACACTCAATTGAACTCTGACTTACATCGACAAGGCTGACACAAGAGTGACTCTAATATCATTTGTAACGCCCCAACTTGCTTAGTGATATTGTTCGCTTTGGGCCTAGACCCTCACGGCTTTAAAAAACGTCACTAGTATGTAAGACTTGTTTACTTATATATCCAATATCTCTCATATGTTTTGCCGATGCAGGATATCTCATCCTAAGATAAGTTGTTACTGAATTAATGGTGTATAAATCTATAAAAGAAAAGAATGTTTTCATCAATTTTTTTTATCAAAGCCCGAATTTAAAATTTTTAATTAAAAATAAATTTTAAAAATTTATATTTATTCTATTATCACTATGGCCCATCCAATTATCTTATTTCACTATATCAATAATTTCTTTTGGGATGAGTGAGTGGGTTGGATGACGTACATAATGTGTCTATATGATGAATCTATTTGTACTAGTTTAAAGAACATTAATTAGAATTTTTTTTTATTTTTTGAAACTTTAAAAGAGCAAGAATGTGAGATTTAAATAAACTATTTTCAAGTTTCAATTATGATATAAAATTTTACTTACCGTCACGATAGTAAAGTTTAAAAAATATATTATGGTAATTAAAAATTTATCAATTATAATAATATATACTACAAAATTATTTTTTTAATTATATAAAATTAAATAAATTTAAATTCTATATATAATAGTTAAATGTTAAGGTCCCCCTCAACATATTCGTCGTCGAAGTAAAGCAGGATAATTGAAATGCAAGTGATTAAGTTAATTAATAGTACAAATAAAATAAACAATGGAAAGCTAATAGTACATGTCTAACAAATTAATTACATTAATTAAAGTTGAACATGGTATGATACGATATGATATTTTAAAATATGGTATGAGAACTTCGATTTTCAATATCTAAAAGTATGTATCATTATCATACTAAATTAATTTGGCATGATTCAATATTTTTAATTTCGATTTTGATATTTTGTTGTATAATGATTATTCTGTAATCATAGTTTATTTGATCTCGAATTACATCTATTCATATGATCAAATTTATATATAACTTTTATTTTAGAAAACATCTCAACAATATTCGCCTAATAACTATTTTTGTTAATAATTTCAATCACACAAATAGAAAAATTCAATCACAATCGAATCGACAAATATATAAAGTTTAAACAACATTGATACCTAAAAATTAAGCATAATCCTATATAATTTTATATCAAAAATTTCATTAACTCACATTTAAAATCTAACTTAATATATATATAGCTCCATGAAAATTAAAATACTTTGAAACAGTTGGAGCATATTTATTCCAACTTCCAACTCCCAACTCATCCTTAGAGATCCATATAACCATAGAAAATTGGCTATATATATATATTTATACTTAATACTCCTAAATACAATATATATATATATATATGATATTCAGTATTTCTTTTATAAATATCAAAAAAATTTAAAAGATATATCAAATATCATAATATTAAAAACGTGCTATAAATTTTTTTAGTTTAATACGATATTTGATATATACCATACTATGTCCCCTCTTACCTGTATCTCGATTAGACTGTGAAAAGACCAATACTAAACTGGATTAGATAAACAAATATATTATTCTATTTATTAATTCTTTTCAATTTCTCAGTATATACATTTGTGAGTTATATGTTGAGACCTTAATATAAATAATCATAATAGTTTTGGTGCGTCAAAAATTAAAGCAATTAAATTATACAATTAGGGATTTAAGAGACTAAGGATAATTATGAAAAAAAGAATAATTAACAAGGTTTGATTAAATGTCGTGTAGTTGTTATGTATTGATACGAGGACGACAAGAAAATACAAAAACAAATATAAAATGTCTTAATTATCGTATAATAATGTCCAATGATACCTTTTTATTTTTTGTTCTTTTCTTTCTTCTTAAGTAGTAATCATAATTTATCTTAGCATTATTAGCAGTCTGAGAAAATAAATATTTCCAAATTTGGACAAAAATGTCTTAATTATCGTAGAATGTTGTTATAGAAAATAAATATTCCAAAAAGAATTTTTGGAATAGATTATTTTGTTTTTATTTATTTTTGGATGTTTAATAAAGTAATAGAAAATATTATTTGAAAAGTATGTGTATAAAATTTATTCAATAGTAAATCTCCTTATAATAGTTACTCGTAATGGTTTAGATTTTATACAATGTTTTTTTTTCTTATTTTTCTATAAAAACATTCTACATATAATAATGGCATTCATTATAGTAGTATACTCTTTGTAAAAATTACCCCGCTCATGATCTAAAATAGTCATACTCATATATTGAAATAATATTTTTATATTCTTCCGTTCATATTTACTCGTTTATATTTAACTCAACAAATAATAGGATAATTTTGTTGTATCCTCCCTAATTAGATTTAGATGTTGAGAAATAAATGCAGTATTTAATAATCAAAGTAAAATAGGCAATAAAATAGTAAATTATCTCTTGACTTTTAAATCAAATAAGCAAAAATGAATATTTATTTTTAGTATAGAGGATAAATAAAAAGCGGACAGGGGGAATATATTTTTGGTGCATATTGAAGGACAATCATTTTTAGAATATCAATTGAATGTTAGTTAGTACGTTGTATTGCTTTTTCCTTACATACTAGTTAGTATAGTATTACTCTTACAGTTTCTTCTCCTTCTATTTCTATTAGTATCTTTTGTTTCTTGTACTTCGATTATCATAATACTTATTTCTTTTGTAGTTATTATTTCTTTTTTCAGACTGCTTTACCATGATCTTTATAGTGTTTTGTCATAGCTTTTCCACTTTGTCATTTCTTTCTCGATATGCTTTATATTATTGCATTTCTTTTAAGACGGGGTCTATCAGAAATAGCATATGCCTATTCTTTAAGGCAAGGACTAAATTTGCATATACTTTATTTTTTCAAATTCCAATCGTGAGATTAGATTGGCTATGTTGTTATTATTATTCGGTCGAAGAAGATCATGGAGGAAAAGTCTCCCTAACATAGTGAGATATTATGTCAAAAAGAGGGAGGTGATTAAGTAGGAAAACAAAGAAAAAGATGCAACTATATATCCAAGTCAAATGAAACAGGTTCCCCCTAACATTGAATGGAGTATTACAATTGATAAATCTCTTTCCCTGGCCCTAAGTAATTAGTAAGTAGCACTATTCAATCAACTGATATATACATTAATGATTATGACCTATGCCAAATGCCTATGAATTTTGAACCCTAAACTTTAGTCCATTCTCTCAAATCAATAATAGTGTTATGTATAAGACATAGTGTATATAGTAAAACCATTTAAATGGATTTGGCGCCTATATATGGTAGAAAAGGATTGATGTAAGTAGGCTAAATGAATAAAGGAAAATGTATAACGAATTATATAAGTCGTGCGAAATTTGTAAAATATGTAATGGAGTACAAGTTCATTACATATGTTGTATACGACCACTTTTGAGCTCGATGTGACACAACTTGGAGGATTTAAGTTTGAAACGTTTATTATATTTATGTTACAATACGTATTATGAATTTGGATCGTAGAATATATGGTATATATTAGAATTGGACTCCTGGTCAACATGATGATTGAGCAAATCTTAGAGAGACCGTTGAAAGTGAGTCAATGCGAGGATTGATCAACTTCGATGCTAGCAATCTATGAAAGAGATGTGCATATGATCACACATGAATCCCATTTCAACAAGAAAAAGAAAGTGCTATATAAGATATATCACTAGTTTACATAGCACATTACTTTATCTTTTGGAGTTCATTGTATGACATATATTGGGACATACTTGAACCAAAACATATAATACGTATTATGAACTTAGATCGTATCAATATTAATCAACTTGTCTTTCTTAACCCAAATTATTTGTCTCTTCCTTAATGTTGGGGGTGGGGGGTATGGGTGCAGGGTGGAACATTGCACTTAGTTATCATAGTGTTAACATCAAATTCGAATATATATAGTTATGTTACCATTTTTATTGATAACATTAATTAGTGATCAATTAAAGCTAAGTTGTTTAATGGAGGAAAGAGGAAGTTTTTTGTTCAATCATGTCAAAAAATAAAAGGTTACTCTAAGTAATAAATTTTAAAGCATATCAAATCTCCACTATTAGACCAATAATTCCGAAGAGCCTTCATCTCACATTGTGTGATTAAGGGTGACTTGAGTACCAAAAAATTATTAAAAAATAGTTTCTCAAGAGAAAATAAGTTCTTTGATAAATGAAGAAAATAATTTTACTAGTAGAAGTAGAAAAAATAAGTTTCATTAGTGACATTTCATGTTTAATTATGTCTTTCCTACTCTCCAACACACCTCATCTTCACCTCGTTCTAGTAACTGCTATTATATTCTCACCACCATCACCGTCATCCCTCATAGTACTTATCTAAGTTAAATACAAAATGCTTTTAAATTTTTTTTTCCCTTACGTATTAATCATAAGAAAATGAGTGGAAAATTTATTTGTTTCTGTGAGAAATTTTTTTTCGTACCTAACGCACCCTAAAGGTCTCAAATATTGAGACAAGACAAGGGTTGAATAACTTGATTAGATGTTTGAATAGTGTATGGTTGTAAAAAAGAAAAGCAAATTGAAATTAAAGTTATAGAAAAAAATGTTTAAAAGTCAAAATTGTGTTTAAGCATGAACATTATTTAAAAAATAAATAAATTAGGCATTTGTAAAAAAAAACTATTACCTCACTTGAAATACTAATTCAAATGGATTTATGCCCGATCATTCCTTATTCAATAATGAACTAAGAATATCTCGATACACAAAATTTTTTTATCCATATTTCAAAGGGCAAATTATATAAAATATCAACGCGTAAATTTTATTTATCATCTTTTTCTAATAATTACTTAAAATGGCCATTTAGCATTAGCTTTTCCAAAAAAAAAAAAAAAAAGCCAACAATCTTTCTTTTGAGTCTCCTCCTCCTCCTTTTTCTTCGTTGAAGCCTTCTTCGCTTTGTTGCCTCCTTCTCCTCCTCCTCCTCCTCTTCTTTGTTGTCGTTGTTGTCCTTAATTTTCTAATTCTTCGCTGCTTCTCTTTAAAATTTGAATACCACCAACATAAATCGTTTCGACCAACATATATATTAAAAGACTTGAAACACTAAGAGGATTTCATATCTAAAATTTTAGACTATTTAAAGGTAATTTTGAGTTGGTCAGGAATTAAATAATCAATGTATATTTCATGTATAATTGTTGTATACTTTTTCTAGTTAAGTATATTCGAGTTTTTGAGTGTATCTAAATGTATAGTTAGTGTATAGCTTGTGTATATAAAAACTATATTGTAAAATCGATGTATAACTCAGGTATAAATAAGTTATATTATATAATTAGTATACATTTATTATGACTTTTGACTATTTTTTATACAAATAAAAGTATGACTATAGTCATTGTAGGGCTTCTTTCATTTTTGTCCCATTAGTCAAATTTGATTGGGAGAACTAACCAACCAAACATAGACATAATCTAACGATATTTTAAAAAATTTATCAAACACATTTATATCTGGGATTTTATAGCAAATCTCTCTTCTTTCTTCCTCTATGCATGCTCGTCACTTTCCTACTCTCCTCTCTTTCTATCTGTTTGTCTATTTGTCTCTCTCTATATATCTATCTACCTATCGACCTACTTACCTATCTATTTCTCTCCCTTGCGCACTTCCCTTTCTCCTCTTATGGTTACTTATCATTAATACAAATTTTTATTAGAGTTTTACCTAAATTATTTTTATTTACACTCTTGATTCTTGGTCTCTAATATTTTCAGGGTGACTACTGATTGTTTATCTTTTATTAATTGGATTAATGATGATAAGATCAAAAGTTATACGTTAGATCATCACTTTGTAGAAAATCATTAGGTATGAATATGTTAGATACCTGTGACTTGATTGGTGAAATAGTATCTCTCCCGTAAAAAATATTTTTATTTTGGAATCTTGGTTTGTTGTTAAATGTTTGTATCACTAGACTAAAAACATGTATGAGACTTTTTTTTGGTTCTAAATTTTCTCTTCATCTTAAATTACTACACCAAATTATATTTATGTATCAAAAAAAACTTATATATGTGTATCAGAAAAATTAATACACGTATAATCAAATTGTATCATCTTCGATTAAAATAGCCAAATGTATTTATGTATTAGAAAAAATTGTATCTATGTATCAAAAAAATTGATACGACTATTATCAGAATGTATTTGTGAATTGGAAAAAACTAATACAAGTATTGTAAAATATTATATTTGTCTATTTATTTAGGGGTGATGAAATATTCAAACATTATACTAATATCTTTTTGGTCATTTGTGTATCACAAAATACAAAGAGCATCTGTGAGCAAGATTTAGAAAGAAAGGAAAGAGGTGAGCGAGATACAAATCTGTGATTTATATATCTCGATTTGAATTGATATACAAGTTATATTTGAGGTGTAACATGCTCGCCTCTATCCTCTATCCTTTTCGATCTCACTCACCACTCTTCTCCCTAAAATTATTGCTATTAATTATAATTAAATAAATTATAGCAACTACTCATAATTATAGTCCAAACTATAACTATTTATAAAAACTCAGTTTAACTCTGAAATAAATATACAAACTTATACACTGATTAAGTATATTATATGTATATAATGTATGCACTTTATATACATAATATGTGTATATTTACACTTAAGTATATAAGACTTATACATTCGTTTGGATATTTTACAACCTAGATCAACAAAAGATATAGAAATATAATTATCTCTTTTTAGCCTATTAGTTAGATTTTGTCTCCTTAGGATATCATAGTTTCGGAATATCAAACTCAGATCTAACAATAACAACAACATACCCAGTTGAATTCCACAAGTGGGGTCTTGGGAGGGTAAAAATGTACGCAGACCTTCCCACTAATTCGTATTTACATAGAAGTAGAGAGGTTGTTTCCTGGGAACCCTCGACTTAACAACCCATAAGCAGAATAAACTAGATATGACAAATGGACGGAAAGGGAACAAAAGGAGAAATAGAAATAGAAATAGAGATAAAAAGAGTGACTATTTACGAAAAACACATGTCAATATGTAAATACGATAAATTCAACACACATACGACAAATAGTAACAAACTCAGATCTAATGTTCATTTATATATCACTTACTCTTTATGTATATTCAAAACTTTAAACTAACATCTTTACACTTTTTCTGGATGATTGTTATGTATTGTTTGTGTTGTAATGTATTTTACTGTATTGTTTCAATGAGTACAATGTTTGGATAGATTGTATTGTTCTTCTTTGTTACATAATGTCATACATCCATAATTTGGATGATAAAACATACAAGAAACTATATGGTACCTGATAGATACCATAAAAAAATAGGATAAACGATAAATTAGAATTATTAAATAATAAATAAAGTAAATAAAATGAGAAGATATATTAAAGTACCGATGTAACCACACCAAATCAATCGTTACATAAAATGGGTCTTTTCATTGTTATCTAACAATGGATTTAAACAATAAGATACGGTGGAATCTTAGTAACAATAAAAAAAAAATTGTATTTAAACTAACAATACATTACAATATAATGGATAACAACCATCCAAACAAGGGGTTAGCATAATTTATAAAGTTTCACATCAAGATTTGATGATTTCTCATAAATCCTTTAATTTTTTTTTTCAAAGAAACTCATAGATTGTGATTTAAAAGGTTATAAATTGCAGAAATTGTAAAAGTAGAAATATATTCACTAAATATGCGTCTAAAAGAGGTAATCTGGAAAATTTTTAGAGAAATTACTTGATATTGTGGTTTCGACCTTGTTAATACTCTTTATACTGAAAAGTGTATGTGACACTTTGGCTATGGGAAACCAGTAAAATAATGTGTATATATTATACGTATATGAAGTATATGTTTCATGTATCACATAAAATATAAATGATATACAATGAGATATAGTGGCATATCTGTTGTATGTATATAAGTGTGCATTTCATGTATCTGATAAACTACAAGTGACATAATGTGTATGCAGTGAGTATGTGAAGTGTATGCAAGTAGTACGCATGACACTTCAGCTGAGTGTGTATCAGAAGCGGAGTTAAGATTTTCTTCGGGAGAGTTCAAAATTTTTACAAGTAGAAATACGAACTTATCAATATGTATATATATAAATATTTTTATCATATGATATAATTTTTCAATTATAACAAGATATTGTATACACACGAATACAATATTCCTTTTGCATTTTTTAGGAAAAGAAAAGATATTTGCTATTGCTTCCAAAAAAATCTCAAGAAATGGCGCTTCACCTTCCAACCTTCACCATTGCTGCTGCTCCAATCTTGAATTATCCATTCCAATCCATACCCAAATCCTCTCTACAGCTTCACTTGTCAAAACCCATCTCAAGAAACCACTTCTCTGTTCCTCACAGTGCAACACAGCCTCAGAAATACGTCTATCCTGACCCAATCCCTGAATTTGCTGTTGCTGTAATTCATTCCTGAATCACTCTTTTCAATAACTGAAATTTAAACCTCTAAAAAGGAGAAGAATAATAAGTTAATTTGGGGTTTGTTTGATTTAATCGCGAATCCCTAATTCGTTTACCTGTATTGGAATGGAATGAACCCGAGTACAGTTGAGTGAATGTAAAAGATTTTTATAAAGGAACCTAATTAATTTGGGATTGTGCATATATAGTTTATTGAAGGAAAATCTTTCATCACACTGCTTTGGACAATTTTTTCTCGAATATCTGAGGTAGAGATAAGGCGTGCATAGAATTTGTTGGCTACACCGAGTATGTTATTATTGTTGTATGATAGAATGACATGCTTCTTTGGGCTATTTTTCCTTGAGCGGCTATCGAAAACTATCTCTCTACCTCTAAGGTAGAGATAAGTTGTGTGTGTACTCTACCTCTTTAGACCCTACTTTATGGAATTATACCGGCTATGTTGTTGTAGTATGATTGAGTGACATGGGCACAAATATAGTAACTAGCTTGAGATTGAGTAACCTTTTCTTTTTGAAGGGTTAAAATTGATTAATTGATAGAATTTGGAACCCCTGTTTGCCTTTGAAAGATAAATTCTTTATAAATATTGGAATGTGTTAACTATAATATAGTTTTACATAACTAGTTTGGGATTATGAACATATTTTACTGTCTAACATTGATTTATTTATTTGTGCACTGTAGGAGACTCGTAAGTTCAGGGCGGAGCTTTTGAAGAAACTGTCAAAGGAAAAGGAGATTCCTGGAGACGAGCTTGATGATGTTGTTAGTGTTTGTGCTGAGGTAAGGCTTTCTAATGACAGTTCTCCATGTTACAGAGAACTCCTTTTTCTATAAGGTGGTAACAGAATGGAAATTGGATATCTCATGAATTGCTTGATCAACTGTCTAAGTGAACATATAGTTAGATTTAGTAGATGTTATTAGTTGTAAGCTGCACAACAACAACATACCAGTGTAATCCTACAAAGTGGAACGGGAGGTAGGGTACAAGCAGACCTTATTCCTTCCTCAGAAGTGGAGATGTTGTTTTTGATAGTTGCCTGGCTTTAAGAAAATAGTCCAAAGCAGTCCAGAAAGAGAATAACTGTAGGTTAAAGCATAACATAAAGCATAACAAATCATTCTGAAAACTACTCTTTTGCTCTTTTTTTAGTGAGTAATTAATGAATAATATGCCTTCTCGGATTTGTCCTTTCCTCAAAAGAAATGAAAAAACACTTTTTCGTAAAATTTTATCTACCTCTGATCAAAAAGATATTCCTTCGTTATATTTCATCTATTCAACAAGTTCAGTTATGAGCATAATAGCCTTATAGTTCCGATGGAGAGAAGAATCTGCGATTAGCTTTTTGGAAAATTTCCAAACGAATAATTTGAACGAAGTCTATCAATTTCTTATTTAAATATGTTCAACTCTATGTATTCCTCTATCTGTAGAGTACATTGAATGTACAGAAATAGAGTAGTGGGGATGGAATTAGAAAAAAAATTGAATACCTTCTAGGCTTTCTGAAGTAGCAAATAGTTTGGACCGAACTATTTTGTAGCTAAAGTGATAGATAAAAGGACTGTAGGGAGCACCAAATGTAGAACATTGAGGCACGTATTTAGAACTATCATTGAATATGTAAAGAAGCATTCCAGTCCTTGCTTTACATACCAATATTTGAAGGGGTTTTGCAGAAATATACCAAAAATTGATAGTATTTACATGGCCCTAGCAACCTTTTTTTTATTACAAAAAAACTAACAAACTTATTACATAAATAGCAAAAGAGAGTGTTGGTGAAGGAATGATTGGTGATGTGTTTGATTTGAGAGGGTGGTGTTGGGGAATGTAAAAGTATGGGAAAATGGATAAAGTGGCAGACATTAAAATACCCAATGGGTAATGTGTGGGGAGACCAACGGAAAGACCAGTTTTACCACCATATACATGCGTTGACTGCCCATTTGCCCATATATATGCGATTTTAAATATAATATATATATATATATATATATATATATATATATATATATATATATATATATATAAAGCTTCATGTGTAAGTATACAATTCATTGAAATTTTCAAATAAAAAAAGAGTTCCCCCAAAAAAAGGACAATTGGAAGAAATAGTTTTTGGTGATTTATGATGTCTTCTTTTTTAAATTGACTTTTCTTGACTTGCAAAAGTTGTGCAATTATGTGATTTGATAGGAAGGGGCTTTTGAACAAGCTAGAAGACCTAGGTAATTATTACCCTATGGTACTTTATAAACAAATGGCAAAAAAGTTGGGGCAAATTAAATAGTACCACTTTGGAGGGAAATTGTTTTGGTATATAAGAAGGTCTTAAGCCCTGAAAAATATTTTGGTTGGTGAGGCAAAGGGTTGGTGTTGTGTTCGAAGAAAGCAGGGGAAAATTTTTTACGTTAGTAAGGTGTGCGTCTGGTTTAAAGGGATGGCTAGTGATAATATTGTATCAATTTTGGTGAAATATAATGGAAGGTGGGACGTAAGAGGTAACAAAAATTTTAATTACGTATAACTTAAATTAATATTTTGTATTTTTTGCGCAGAGGAAAAAAATGTGTATTGGTATCTTCTCTGTTCTTATTTGGACGACTGGCATTGTTTGAGAGACGGTTTCGTATGTGTGGGGTCCTTGTAAGTAATGTTGAAATTGTATTTTCCTTGGGGGGAGTTTATGGGAAAAAGGTAGTGGTTTTTTTGGTTAAACGTTTGTTCATTGGTTATGAAGTTGGTAATGATCTTCACTTGGATTGAAAAAAAAAAAATTTTGCTAAAAAAATATGTGTGTGATGGTATAATAAACGGTTTGCGTAGTGGTGCTTGCTCTGTCCATGTTTTGTTGATTGCCATGGATACCATGAGTACCATGTGTGCTGGGTGCATGGTGGTAGGAAATTGATGGTTAATGTTAGTTACTGTGGTGTGTGTTTGCATGCGTGAACAGGTAACTACATAGATTATATGGTTGAAGGGATATTGTATGATAGTACGTCAAATTTCAATGGATTGGTGGAAGTGATTGCTTCGCAGATACAGTTTGAAACAGCATGCACCGACCTGGTGATACAATATGTTGTAGATGATCATTCACCACCGTTGAGAATCCACAATGACATGGGCATAAAAGTCTACTTGGATCAAAGAAAGTGCAACCCTGACTTCTTTTCAAAATATCCATTGTGTGTGACATCCATTGATCGAGTCGGCCAGCCGACAACTGAATTTAGAAATAATGAAGTGGTGTTATGCACACCAATGCAAACTGCAGATGCAAGTTTTGAAGATAATGAAATTGAAGAAAATGAAGGACAAATTATAATAAACAACCAGCTAACCAACGTACTTGACGTAGGCCAAATATACGACAACAAGAACACTTTGGTTGCAGCTGTCCAAAGGTATGCGGTATTGAGGCAGTTCAGAATGAAGGTTTTCAGGTCGTCTACAACAAGGTTAAACTACCAAAATTATTCATACTGTTACTTTGTTTATCATGGTAACAATGTGGCTCAGATGTTTGCTTTTTATTTTGTAGTTTTTGTACAAAATGTGCATGTGATGATTGTGGATGGATGTTAAAGTCGTCATCGCTTGGTAAAACTGGATTGTTCAAGGTACGCTTTTTTAACGATGAGCACCAGTGCGGCAGCAACTCCAGGGCGTGCGTGAAACGGCAAGCATTCAGTTCGGTGCTAGGTACAATGTTGTTGCCTAAGTACACGGACGCAAAAACAAATTACAGTCCAAAAGACATACAAAATGACATGAGGAGAGAGCATGGTATTTCATTGACATACATGCAAGCGTGGAGGGGTAGGCAACATGCGCTGAAAAAACTGCGTGGGGACCCAGAGGAGTCATACTCTAAATTACCAGTGTATCTATATATGTTAGAGGAAGCTTATCCGGGAAGTATTGTTAGCCTTAAAAAAACTGATGAAGATAGGTTTCTGTACTCATTTATAGCCCTTGCATCTAGCATACAAGGGTGGGAATATTGCCGTCCCATTGTGGTAGTTGATGGAACACACATACGATCCACATTCGAAGGGACACTGCTGATTGCTAGCACAATGGATCCTGGAGGTTGGTATTTGCCGTAAATTATTTTAACCAAACATTAATTGCAAGTGACTTACAAAATATTTTGCCGAAATTGTTCTACAACATAACATGATTTGCTTTCCTTGTGTAATCATGAACTCGTAGGACATATTTTGCCACTGGCGTATGGTATTGCAGATTCTGAAAATGACAGCTCCTGGGGTTGGTTTTTCGAAAATTTCAAATTGGCTTTTGGTGATAGAGAAGGCATGTGTTTTGTTTCTGACAGAAATAAAAGCATATGGAATGCTACAGCATCAGTTTACCCTGGCGTCAAGCATTATGCGTGTATCTACCATTTATGGACAAATTTACTGAGGGTGGCGCACAAGAAAACAGATGAAGTTAGGAAGTTGTTTTTCGCATTGGCAAAGGCGTATACAGTGGAGGAGTTTGATCACCTGATGAGACAAATGGATGAAATCAATCCAAAGATTCGTTCATACCTGGTTCGGGCTGATTTTGAGAGGTGGTCTCGTTGTCATACAACCGTAAAACGAACATGGACTTTGACCAGCAACATAGCTGAATCCATCAATAGCGCAATCGTGTCTGGGAGAAAGCTGCCGGTGATACCAATGTTAGAGTACATCAGGGAAACAATGCAGCGCTGGAACGACAAACACAACGAGGAGGCCAGGAAAACAACCACTATTTTGACCACCAGATACAATAAAGTACTGTTGCGTAACATGCAACACTCCAATGCTATGATGGTTGGTTCATTGAACGAAAAAAAGGGTTGATGGTGTGTTGAAACGATTGTAACAAACTAACAATGTACTAAAAATTGTGATGCAGGTGCGTGCTTCAACAGAACATCTTCATACGGTCGTCGATGGTGCTACGAGATTCACAATCTGTCTAAACACACGTACGTGTAGCTGTGGAAGGTTTCAACATGACGAAATCCCGTGTAGTCATGCAATAGCTGCTATAGAGTACAGGAATAAGCGCATAGAGGACTTTTGCTCAGTTTACTACAGCACCAAGAACTTTAGAGATACTTATGCAATACCAATTGAGCCACTGCCTTCTGAAAAATCAAGGGAGATTCCAATTCATGTGGTTGGTGACCTAGTGCTGCCACCCACCACGAGAAGGCGGCCAGGAAGACCATCAAACAAGGACCGCAAGAAGGGATTCATTGAGAGGAATTCCAAAAAAAAGAAAAAGGTTCCCAACCCATAAGTGGTATCAGTTGATGCATAATGATTTTGTCCCAAGGATGTGCGAGACTCTGTTTTTTTGGTTCCAATGATTCTGTAC
Source organism: Solanum rostratum (assembly GCA_029948455.1). Classification (NCBI taxonomy): domain Eukaryota; kingdom Viridiplantae; phylum Streptophyta; class Magnoliopsida; order Solanales; family Solanaceae; genus Solanum; species Solanum rostratum. The sequence goes on from CM057046.1 coordinate 11,049,264, forward strand.
GTTTGTTTTGTTTTTTGTGGAAAAACATAGTATGCTCTATGCAGTTGTTTGGGGCTGTACTTGGTGTAACCATTGGTTATTTGTTGTTTTTGTTTTTTAAAGAATTCTTACCATGACATGCATGTTATTTTTGCAAATTCAAAATATTTTTGGCTCTATTAAGTAACATTAAAGTCGTCTACTGTATCCAGTTGTTTGGTGGTTATTTTGGTATTCCGATTGGTATTATGAGAAGTTAAGTATGATGGTATACCAGCCTTTGATTATGTGCGTGGTAATTTGTTTTTAAAAAGTTATTACCATGACATGCAACTTATTTTGCAAGTTAAAAATGTCGTTGGTTCTATTAAGTAAAATTAAAGTCATTTACTGCATATAGTTGTTTGGTTGTGTTTTTGGTGTTCGTCTTGGTATTAGACGAAATTACCTATAGTGGTATAATAAATGGTGTGAGTAAAGGTGCCTGCCCTGTTGATTGGTGGTGTTTTTTCTTATAACACATAATCATGGTATACAGAACTGCAGAAAGTTTGGTTCCCCCCCCCCCAGTTTTTTGGGTGTTTCTTTGGTGTGTGCGAGACACTGTTTTTTGGTTCCAGTGATTCTGTACGTTTGTTTTGTCTTTTGTGAAAAAAACATGGTATACGTAGCTGGTAAATGTCTCTTCTTGGGGCATTTTAATGTGGTCTACTCTATGCAGTGTTTGGGCCTGTACCTGGTGTGCCCATTGGTTATTTATGTGTATTTGTCTGAGGCAAAAATCCTGGTATACCTAACTGAAGGTGTGTCTTACGGGGTTAGGTATGGTTATGAAAAAAAACTTACATGACGTGTGGCTGATATACCAAAAAAAAAGGTAATAATATGACACGTAGTCTGTGTGACATGGAATCTAATGTGGTATCCCAACCTTTGCTCGTGTGCGTGGTATTTTGTTTTTTAGGAATTATTACCATGACATGCATGTTATTTTGCAAGTTAAAAATGTGTTTGGTTCTATTAAGTATAATTAAGGTCATCGACTGTATGCAGTTGTTTGGTAGTTTTTTGCTATTCGGCTTGGTATTATATGATGTTAATTGTGATGGTATACCAGCGTTTGATCGTGCGCGTGGTGTTTTGTTTTTAAAAAATTATTACGATGACATGCAAGTTATTTTGCAAGTTAAAAATGTCGTTCGGTGTATTAACTAAGATTAAAGTCATGTACTGCATGCAGTTGTTTGGTGTTTTTTTTGGTATTCAGGTTGGTGTTATATGAAATTAAGTATAATGGTCTAGCAAATGGTGTGCGTGATGGTGCCTGCTCTGTTGATTGGTGCTGTTTTTTTTTTAAGAAAGCAAATTAATGCAATACAGAAAATTCAGAAAGTTTGGTTCAACCCCCCCCCCCCCCCAAACAGTTTTTTTGGGGGGGTGTTTTTTTGGTGTGTGTTAGTATTTCAACTGCAAGTAAGACTGTTTTTTTTTTATGTCTCTATCATGAAGTTTATTTAAAATTTGCAATGGTTTTACGTACTTAAGTTACTTTTTACTTAAATCATTGATTTATAAAAATCGTACTTCTCAGTGATTAATGTTTCATTGAACATAATACGAGAGTTTATTAAATTTTCAATACGGGCATTACCAAAATATAGCACCAAAAGAATCGTGCGCCGATAAAAAAATAAAGAAACAACAATGACATGAGAATAGCAAACTGAAAATGCATTAAAAACAAAAAAGCACAAAAGATGTCCGAAGAAAACAAAATGAATACCACCATGGGCACTGATGTACATAAAAAGAAACAAATTTGTCCAACTTTGCATTTTACAACTACGACTTCCTCCGGGGGACATACTTCGAGACGGGCACCCTGTCACTTTCGCCTACAATAACTGCTTGTCTAATTGGGCCACCAAAACGACTAACAACCTTGCCCGTTACCTCGCTTTCGCTGATGGCACCAGCTTCTATTTTCTTGTTTCCATAATCCCATAACAAGGTGCCATATCTCAAACGACAGAAACCAGGGTCTATTGGTTTGGTTGAGATCTCAGAATAATCATAGCCATTGCATGTAAGCTCAGCAAACACGGAGATAAAGAGACCACAATCGCTGCCACACCCAAAAAAAAAAAGGGAATAAGAAGAAGTTCTCTCGGGATGAAAAATTGGGAAAAAAATTGGTAACAACTTACTTGGAATCTCCACGTTGCTGTGGAATGTTGTCACATACAATAATGGACAGGCTATCAGAAAATGCATACTCAGCGTAATCACGTGAGTTTTTCCAATCAATGTCGTCCCTTTTGCCATAAAAGCCCGTACTAACCAAAAATAATGGTATGATCTCTGCCAACTTTTTCACCGACTGAATAACCGCCCTGTTATGTGTCATACCCACTTCACTAAGGGAATCATAAATAAATAGACACCTGCTTTGGATGGCAAAGACCACCAGCACCCAGTGACACTTCTCTGGGACGTGGAGCGGGATGCACACAAAATCAACTTTGTCCCAAGCTGTGTTGGCCAATATCTTATAACCACGAATGTACTGTGCAACATCGTGATCTTGGGTTATGATGGTGTTATCCCTGCCTTTTGCTTCCCATGTATCATATATTTGTTCAACCCAATTGGAGAAAAAGGTATCCGTAGTCGTTACTCTGTTCTGAGTTGAATCCCCATACTTGCACTTCTTTCGCAAGTAATACATGATAACATTCACGTGCTGTGGAAAAAAAAACATTAGAAAACATGAAAACAAAAAAAATACATTAATGGTGACATAAGGGGGATTCAAAACATGAAACACAAAAATTACCGAGTCAGTCCATGCCATTCCACTGGTGACCATGATGTGAAACCAGTCCATCAACCCAACCGATTCAACACCAAAATCATACGGGGGGGTTATCTTGTTGGAATTGACTGTAAACGCGCTAAGTCTCCTATAAAAAATAAATTAAAAAACTAATTATTACAAAAAAAAATAAACGCTAAAAGATGTATATAGAGGAGAAAATACACAAACCTGCCACGTTTTTTGGATAATCTACCCTCCATCCACTTCGAAAAGGCATCGACCAACTCTGGATGAACTCCCATTTCTTCATGACCAACAAAGGGGTGTTTCAGACTAAAAATTGCCGGAGACTGCCTAGTTTTGGAACCAGATGCACTACTGTCCCCCAAATTACCAGTGGCCTGCATCCGTTCGCGCTGCGTTGGTGTAAAATATGGAATTCTGTTCTCCAACGCCATAATTTGTGACTCTCGAAAGTCAGGCAACTCAAAATCATCCAATGTGGGGGACCTACGCACAGAAGTCGTACCGTCCGGTTGATCACCCTGAATTGGCACTTCAACGACACGTGGCAATTCGGGGATTTGTTTGTCACAGTCAGCCATAGGTACATCGGCAGCCCCCCTTGTCTGACACTCCTCAACCTACAAAAACATTGTAAAAATGCATTGTACGGCTTCACATATAACGTCACCCATGCTGCAACATAAAAAAAAACACAGAGGACAAAAAAAAATACCAACAACACAACCAGTGCCCCCCCATTGGGTATACCAATGCAGACACCAAACTAAAAAAAAAGGACTCAGCATGCAGAAAAATTAAGTACAAAAACTGACCATGTAATACACAGATATACCCAAAGTGCATACCATTAAGCTGATGGGTATTGTTGGTTACTGCAATGGTGTACGTACCAGGTAAATAGTAACCATATTGGTATATTCGTGGCTCAAATTGGTTTACTTGTACTATTTAACACACAAAATTTACCAAAATGTGCATACCATAAGACTGGACCATATACTATATCAGAATTAGAGGGTGCGAAGGGGTGTGGGAGCACATTCAAACAATGACAGCCCAAAGAAATACCCCAAAAACAGCATACAAAAATGTATAAAAAGTAACGATTAACACGACTAAAAAATACCAATGTGGCTAACAGTGGACTTACACATGCACCATTGCAGAACCCAAAAAAAAGGAATAGAACTCACCAAGCACGAAAGACATGTATAATCTGACCATTTAAACCAGGAAGAAACCAAGAAAAAAAAAAACGCAGAAGAAAAGTCAAGAAAGTTGACCATTTCACTAACAAAGATACCAGCAGACTAAGAGTGATGCAAAATTAACTACACCCACATAATGTACCAATATGAATACCATTAACAGCACATGAAAAAACACTGCATTAACCAAAAAATGGTAAAAAACATGTTCCTTACGCATAAAAGCTGACCATCACAATAAGAATGGCAGAAAAACAGTGAAAAAAAAAGGTGAACACAATGCATAAAAAAATTTACTTAGTGATCATACATTGAAAAAGGGTACGCGTACCTCCACGTCAACAGCGCCATCATCTTTTGAAACGTGGGTCCATGACTGCTTAAGCTCAACAAGCAAAGACTTGAAGCATTCATGCATGTATTCTTTCAACTCTTGCATTTGAGCTTCAACTTTGACTTCTAAATTCTTGAAGTCCTTGCGCACCTTGAAAAAATTATATAACAACATAGAATATAATAAACTTGGTGCTGTGTATTTTTTATGCAAATAGTCCATGCTATCAAAAAAAATATGGCAGACATTATACTAACCATTAAAATCTCCTCCACCAACATCTTCACATTGTCATCAGGCACATTGTCATTGGGCTCATCACTATCCCGCCGGGCATCATTCCGGTCGAAAACGCATTCCTGTAACTGCTCAACATCAAATGCAGCTACTTCCTCCGGAGAAAAGGCAATCTCCTCAAACTTATACTTCAAAAAAAAAAAAAAAGTATGAACATAAAAATTTATTAAAAATATTCAAAAGGTTACTGCTTGCAATGGAGTGGTTTTTTTTATACCTGACTACCATATTTCCTGAACAATCCTCTCATCAACTTATCAAAATACATCCTGCACTCAGATGTCCTCCAATTGAACATACGAGGAGTTCGACGCTCCACACGTACAGCAATAGCCGGTTCAACCTTGTTCAAACACTCATACATCCACACTTGCAACCCGAGTGGAAACCCGCAAAACTTAAAATATTCCGAGTTTCCCGCAAGTTGGGTCACCAACGAGTCCCTAAAATCAAAAAAAGCACGTCTACCCCATGGGTATGTAACGTACCGTCCAGATTCAACTAGCAAAAAATGATCTACCGGAACAAAATATTTTTTGGGGGGGGGACGACAAAATGTATGTACTGATGAAATATATCACCGCCATATCAAAAACATCATCCCTCTCAAGCAACCCAGCCTTAAAAGCAGTGATCACTTCATGTTTCTCAACGCCCCTTGCAGTTGCCCCGGGAAAGTACCGCTCAATTAGCCTTGAATTCCCCGACAAGTCATGCATAAAGTCATCATTAGTACCACACCTCAGCCCTGTAACTGCTCTAAACTCCCTTAACCCAAACCTCAGCTCCTTGCCATTGAAATTAAAGATAAAGAAATTACCAATATTATCCTTGTTAGTCATGTGGTGAACCATAGCCCGGAGGAGCTGCGATTGCACATTCACTCGAGGCAGACCAAACAGATAGCCAAACGGTCCGCTTTTAAACTGTTCTAACATACCATAAGGGGATAAAAAGGCAGATATTTCATCAAATGCATCAACGTTCACGTAAGAGCACCATCTAGTGGCTTTGCTGTGCTCCTGATACAGCCCACAGAAGAATATACATCAAACCATTTATCTACAAACCCCAAGAACAAGAAAACCTCCCACCCCCCAGCCCCAAAAAAAAATGTAAAGGCAAAAAATATAGAGAAGCATACCTTGGTGTCAATTTTGGTGTTCCTGCGTGTTACTTTGTCTGGATTCTTTGACGGGGACCCCAATTGAACCTTATCTTTCTTAGAAGATGATTCCTAATTAATAAGACAAACATTATAATTTAGCCTACAACATCCACTGAAACAGAAATCATATAAACAAAAAAAAGAATACATCCACCTCAACATCAGGAATTGAGTCCGCACGCTTTTTAAATGCTGATCTCCTGGCCAGAGGAATTTCGTCCTCAAAGTCGCTGTCATATGGTACATTAACAGCCGGGAATTTCCCCTTGACGTCTCTTTGCAAGACTGAAAGCCTTGGACTTTTTCTCGTGTTTGTAGCATCCATATCTCTTGTAATGATTTATAAATACTACAAATAATTCAAACAGAAAAAAAAATACATATAAAACATAAAACTAACAACATACAAAAATGTCTACCATGAATGTCACCAAAATTGAAAACAAAAAGGATGGGGGAGGGTGGGGGGGGGGGCAGAGACAACATTAAATTCACCAAAACATGAAAGCCCACACAAAAAGGAATTAGAAAAGTGGGACTGGGAAGAGAACAGATTACCATAAAAAAAAACACAAGGGGCCCCCCACCACACTGAAAAACAACTAAAATTTATATAATTGGCAGCCATCGACTAAAAAATGGATAAGAGGGGGTAAGGGCGCACAAGGCCATTACATGAGAACTTGGAAAAAAAAACACAACAAAAGAAGTCAATAACTATCATTCACCAAATATACACTTGCTAATCATAAAAACACAAAAAAATAGAAAAAAAGGAAACATTTGATCATACCAAAAAGAAATTTTATGTAACATACCAAAAGAAATTTTATGTAATTCGGGGTGTGGGAGGACACTCAAACATAACATACCAAAAAGAAACAAACTGAACATCCACCCACAGACACGAACCCACCACCCCCCCACCCCCCCAATTAACAAGGTGACAAAAAATCAATATATACTTGCTAATCATAAAGCACAATAGAACAAAAAAAAACATTTGTTCATACCACAACAAAAATGCACCGCACATGAAAAATACCATAGCTCAATCCCCCCGCGTGGACTGACACAGAACCCAAAACCCCGCAAAAGATCAAACTTGGGACCAGTTCTGAAACCCTAAAAAAATTGTAAATAACATCCAACCCAAAAATCAACCCAACCACAAAAATAATCCGCTATGTCCCCCCACCATTACATTCCCCAAAAAACGTTGTACCCACAAACACCAACCAAAAGAACAAAAGGGGAGCAGATAAAGAAAAAAACGGCACCCATACCATAAAAAATCCCCTTCACCCACTAACATTCAAAACAATAAAAGAACACCTAAAACAAAAAAAAACATCCTAAATAATCATTGCAACACATAAGTTGGTAAAAACTGATGACACAAAAAAAAACCATACCTGATCAAAGGTTCCCGCCTGGAGGAGAGAATAATCGCCCAAAAATTTAAAATTGAAATAGTGAAATTCTTATGGTATGCAGGATAGTATATTTGTAGATGTGGGGGGACGCGCCGGCTGATTTAACCGGCGCGTCAGTCGAGACTGACAACGTCTCTTCGCAATTAATGCACACCTCTCCGATTTAAAAAAAAAAAATATAAATATATATATATATATATACGGATAATTAAATATATTGGGGGAATTATTCCCCTAATTAATGCTTGGTCAGACAAGCCATTAATTGAACCTAAAAAAAAAAAAGTGGCATCACGCCACATTAAATGCTGCTGACGGCGTGCTGAGAGAAAAAAAAAGTAATTAATACACTGCATTAAATGCGGTGCAGACAAAAAATTAAAAAAAAAAAAAACATTTATGTAAATATGCTGTCATTTTTGTAAATATAAAGGGAGTTGTAAATTTTTCACTCAAAATGGTTATTTGTGTAAAAAATTCATATTTGAATTAATATACTTATGTAAGAAGAGATTGCAATGTCGTGGAGTAAGCATGTTTTATCGATTAATGTGTAAATTCTAGGTCGGTTGAATAGTACAACTGAATTACATAGTGTTTTTTACGTGTACTGGTTTCACAAGAGAATTCCAAGAAATTTAGATAGGACTGCATATATAAGATTTTATTGTTATTTAATACGTAACTGAAGCTTATGGCGGAGACCAGCTATGGGGTTTTTATATCTCAGAGTGGATATTCGTTTTGATTGTAGTTTTGGGTTTCTGCTGAACATAGCTGGTTATGTTCCAAGATATCTGTATCGTCCCTGTAGTTCTTGATAGTTTCATGTAGGATGAAGAGAAGAGCATAAGAAACTGATGGAAAAGGAATCGATTTCATATAACATGGCTAAACTAGAAAATCATTAAGAATAAGATGCATTAAAGTGGAAGTGAGTGCTTGGCAGATCTATAGTAGTTTTACTATATTTTGAACCTACAGCCCCTGACTGTTTACTTTGAAGCTAAGGTGTGTGGACTCTTCACTTTTATGCCACACCTGTATCGGATTCTCCAAAAATACACTACTTTTGGAGAATCCGACATGCACCCGTTGATATTTTTGAAGAGGCCAAGCAACATAGCTTTGAAGGGATAGAATCAGAGCTTATAGCATTGAAAAGAACAATTTTATCAGTTTTGATTCAGATATTAGAAGATAATTGCATTTTAAGCCGTCTGAGGTGCAGTTAGTTCTGCTTGGTACATACTACGTACTGGAAATTTAATGGGACTTGAGCATTAGGAAGTTCATCCAGTTTAGTCTGTTGTGATCATAAGGCTGTCTTCCAATCGATGCTACAACTTGACATGTTTTTGTGGAGTTTTTGGAAGATAAAACACAGGATCCATGTACTTGCTGCATATGGTCCTCATTTGATGCAAAGTTTTGTTTGGTTTGGTTAATGCTATGTGAGGAATGTATTACAGATAGTCAAAAGTAAACTCCGCAATGGTTACTATTATTAGCTGGCTAATTGAAAACCGTCTAGTGGCCTATAAGGACAGATTTAACAATATAACCAGTGTAATTCCACAGGGTAGGGTCTGGGAAAGGTAGAGTTTACGCAGGCAATATCAGTAGTATTTTCCTTTTATAAGAAGTTATGAACTCTGGTGCTGACCTACAACTACTCAAGAGTACTAAGGGTAAGAAACTTATTTTCTCTTTATTTGGTTTTAGTTCCTAAGGATGAGTACGACTTTCCTCCACCAAATATGATTAGGTGTGAATGTGACTGTCTTAGTTTGAATTTCTTTTTTCTTTCATCATTTATTTGGTTTACACCCTTAGTATGTCAAGACTCAAGACTTAGATGTTTCATTCAATGAAGAAATAGTACCTACAGACAGTTGGGTAATGGATACGAGAAAGGAGCAGCCCGATTCACTAAACTCCCATCATGCATGGTATTCAGGGAAGGGCCAATTGGGTAATGGACATGAGAATGAAAGAAATTTTAACATTGTCAACTAATTTGACTTTTTTTTTTGTACTAGTAGTTTGGCTTGGAAGTAGTAGCTAATTTGCTAACAACCTCTCTCAATATTGAAAGCTCTAATTAAAATGTGCTGACTATGATTAGATGATTTAGATCAGGAGAAAACCAAAGCAGGTCACAGTCAGCACATTTTGGCACTAATGCATTTTAAAGAATTTGGTATTCAATATGGTATTTGGTATTCATAGAAATACCAGATACTGCGCCGAAAGACTTAATTTCATATACCATCAATATAAATTATATTATAATATAGATAATAATAATTCAATTTATCTAACTATAAATTAATAAAAGGCCTAAATCCCGTTAGACCCAAAATATCTTTCTTTTACTACCAAATATAAATTAAATGCTTGATTTTATACAGTCATATACAATTAAAAAAAATTAATCAAACATTGGTGTTTGAGTTTCAACGATTGCTGAAGTCATAATTCTGCATGGTATGTAAGTTGAAGTCGAACAGATCGTGATTACCGGCTGACCATACAGCACGAACTTAAATTGAATATTAAAAGACTGAACCGTTTTGAATCGACTTAGTGTGGTGTGTGGTAATAGCATTTTTAACAACTGAAATGATCGAACAAAAAATTCAAAATCGTGCCATAACATTCCTTGAACAACCTTAGAATAGCTTGCTCTCTTTGCATTTTGATATTTTACGCTTGGACTTGAAAAATTTTGAAAGCTGCTGGTCTTACTTTCATAAGTCGTAGCTGCAGTCCTCTTGAACAAATAATATTTGGAGAGGAAATTACTTTTAGATCCTGTTTGAATTGACTTATTTTAAGTGTTTATTAGTTAAAATAGTTTTTAAGCAATCGAGTTTATAGCTTTCATGGGTGCTTTAGAAAATTCCAGACTATCATAAACATTTGCTTGTCATCCTCCAACTTCAGTTTAACAACTTGGAATGAATTACCACATATCTCCGTTTCAATTTGTTTGTCTTACTTTCTTTTCTATTTTATTTAAAAAATAGTTTTTTAATTTCATCTTTTGTTTTAGACCACAAAGTTAATAAATATTTAGATATTTTGGTGCATTCTACCTTATCTTTAGTTTAAGCCAACAAGATTTAAAAAGTACTCTCTACTTAATTAAACTTTATATAAATTGAAACGGAGTGAGTTAAACACTACCATCCATTATGATCTTTTCTACTGATAGACTTTTATATAATATCATGTTTCTTTGTACTGATAATCTGACTTGTTTATGACCTGGAAATAGTACAATGATTGACATTTGAAAGTAATAAATCTGGTACTCCTTGTCATACAATAGAAACATAGATGAACAGTTTATATCAAGCTGGACTTGGCTTTTTGTGCCACCAATGCTGGCATTTTCTAGAATAAATAAACACTTATTATATGATGCTTTTTAACTTTCATTGAGTATTTTAAAATATACAGTTGGTTTGTTACTCATTTAGCTTTTAATTGTTAAATCAGATTTTTAATGAATTCTTGCACAAAGAATATGGAGGACCTGGGACATTACTTGTGGAGCCTTTTACTGATATGATGGTAGTTCTCAAAGAGAGGAAACTTTCAGGAGCAGCATCGGCTGCACGAGCATCACTATTATGGGCTCAAAATCATGTTGATCAAGATTGGGAGAATTGGAACTCAAAACACCTGAGATGACGAAAAGAGGGTCATTTTCGTTCTCACATGGATCCATAATCATGGTTTATCTTCAAAGTTATCCCGTATTTGTGTTGGTGAATATAAAGATAACAAGTATTTGGTGGAATAGTTGAGGTGCACGGCTAGCGTTACCCAAAAAAAAAAAAATCAATGCTAGAATTCTTGAGAATATGTATTTCCATTATAGGCTGTTCTTTCTATCAAGGTGGATTAGTAGTTCCAATTCTATTCTATACAAAAGCATTATTGCTCAACATCCCTCTTGAGGGTGAACAAGACATTAGAACCACCAACTTCTGTGAGTTCCTTGTGCATAATCTTCCATGATTTTAGAAGTCCCCGTTGTGTCCGGTGATCGATTTGCAACCACCATTAGCTATTGGACTCAGAGATACTTTGTAGAGACGGACGCCATGATTTGGATCTTGCAGCAGCAGCAGCAGCTAAGTTTGTTGTTCCAGGTCTTTGCCTGTGTCCTTCATGTCTTATAGACTGCAAATGATCAACTCTGTGGAATTAGTAAACTTGAATATCATCTTATATTAGTCACTGTCATGTTTTCAACTCTTCTATCAGTTTTATTATTAAATTCTTGGAATATGTACAGTTTAAGTGCTAATTGATCATGCATTTGACTTTTTCTCCTTGTTTATTTCCCTTTAATGTATTTAAAAAATGCATCATTACTATGCTTTTGCCTCATGTGGCTCTGTTCTGTTCTGTTCTTTTTTTGTAGGAAGATGATTTTAAGAAAAAGACAAACCAGAATATATTTGAGTTTACAAGTGATTAGTTTAAAAGTATTACCTTGTTCTTATCTGATACAGAGTTTCCAGCTTCAAGTTCACAGCTTGACCTTTGATTTTCTTGCAACTCTGACTGATTCTTCTTCATCTTTGCATGTTTCTTAGCTCTCAACACCTTCATCACCTCTGTAACCAAGAAAAACATTTAGTCTTTTCAGTACAAAAAAGAGATTGTGCATTTGAACAGAGAATCACACACACACACACACACATCTATATGTATATATGTATGTACCTTGAGTTGTAACAAGTCTGTAAGCTCTGCCAAGGACTAAAGTGTCCGTTGGGCGGAGAAGCTTAACGCGTGTGAAACGGACAGTTTTATCGGCGGAGTTGTGATCGGAGGAGGAGATTGGAAGAGGGATAATGAGAGAAACATAGTGACCAGGGTTCATTTTCATAACTTCACTAGCAGTCATAGGCCAATACATCCTGTCTATCTTTCCATTTGGATGTTGTATTACTAGTGCAGCTGCATCTACAGCCTGGCAATTCCCCATTTGTTTGCTTTCTAACTAATGATGTTTGAAGATGATGAGAGGAATGAAGATGGATAAGAAAGGAAGGAAGGAAGGAAAGAAGGAGATGAAATAGACAAGAGTCTCTTTCCAAGCAGTGCCCACCCCCTTTGTGTGTTTCTGTGTGGTAAAATAGGTCTCACTCAAGCTAGCCTAGCAGTACCCTCCCTCAACTAACTTATATAGTACTCTACTAGTTATATATGCCACCCAAAAAAGATAAATCTATAGAAGATTATTTTATCTTTATATAAAAAAAAGTGATTAAGTAAGCTTAACAGGAAATCACCTCTCAACCTTTATGAGGTAGTAGTAAGGTCTGCGTACATTATATCCTCCTTAGACCTCACTTGTGGGATTTCACTGGATATGCTATTGTATTAAACAAGCTTCAAATGAAATGTGTGGAGAATCATGAGGTTTTATATTCAAATTTCACCAGAGACAAAATAAAACGTTAGGGGTGCATTCGGTATAAAGATTTTAGGATGATATATTTTCCTTACCAACCAAACACAAGAAAGTAAGAAACTTACTTATTTTTCTTAGAAAATCCATTTTCAAGAAAATGGGTCGAGCACACCTTAGGTGATTTTTTCTCATCTATTCAAGCATCGATGGATAGATAAAATCGAAAAGTCAAATCAGATTAAGATCAGATCTATTATAACAATCATCCTCGGTAGTGACACTTAACTATAACTAGGGGTGTCAAAACAATATGAAAAACATACCGAACCTAATTGTACCAAATCGATTTATATCATTTCTTAAAATAAAATCATAGATTTTTATTTAAGTGTGTAAACATTTGGAATAATTGGGATGGTCTTTTAATAAAAAAACTCAAAAAAAATTCTAACCGAACCAAATAACTTTACATGTATGCAAATATATTATATATAATAACATGATAAATTTAATATATAATTACATTTTATAATATTTTTAAATATAAATATAACGTAGGTCCTAGGCCTCCAGTGATCGGACGACTTTGGGCATTTGCCCTTTAATTAGTCTTTAGTTAATTAGGTTTAAAATTAAAAGATATTACAATGGTAAATCCTATGCAAATACTCATTTTAATAACGATGTATTTTGAGTTGATATGTACTTTAAAAGTAAAAAAAATGAAAATTAACTGAACCATATTAGTATCGAAGAAAAACCGATATGAATAGAATTGTTGTAAAACTCTAATTTTGATTATACATTATAAAAAAAAGTTGGAATATATAAATTTTTAAAAATAATCCATCGAACTATTCCATTGACAACCCTAACTATAATAATCATGGTTTATGTGAAATCGATTTTTTCATATTTTGTTATATTAAATATTTTCTATAACAAAATTTTAACTATTACAACTAAAAAATATCAAGACAAATAATGTAAGTATTATAGAAAAGTTTGAGTGTATTCCCTTTTTTTTTTTCTACATGTCAATTGATTACCCAAGAAAATCGATACTGATAATTTCAATTTTTTTATTAATTTAATTTATATAAACTCGACAAAATTAATATTTGAAAAATTCAAACCAACTCAAACAAGGTAAGGCTCTTAGGAATCGTTTGGTATAAGATATAAGGTATAAGATATAATAATTACAGAATAAAATAAAAATCATTTTTTTTCCTTGCATTTGATTAGAAGTATTAGATAATCATAGAATTAATATCTCACTATTTATATATTAATAATAAAATAAATTATCCTATAAGATTATATAAAATAAAATAATATATTTTAAAATAATTTATTATTAATTCGAGAATAATTTACTCCCAGCCAAATGACCCCTCGTATCTTCCAAATCCCAGCAGTCCACTCAAACTTTTGTTAGGTGATCAGTTTATAGTACCTTATAAAATATCAAATTGCAATATATTAAATTTGAATATATTAAGAAAATATAGAAGATGACGTCATCAACCGGCAGAGTCCTAGAATGCAGGTGGGATTGCCACGTGGTTCAACGCCGAGGGGCCGGGATCTTGGACGGCCATGCTCGGCGGTGTCGACGGAGTCAACAAGGACAAAAATATTTTCATCATCAAACCAAATAAATAAAATAAAATAAGATGAGATAATAAATAAATAATTATATTTTTTCTCTTTCAACTTATATGATTCATTTTGTTAGTTCGTTTAAAAAATAATTAATATTTTTTTATAATGAGTAAAAAATTAATTTATTTTCATACAAAATACATGATATTTATTTTAAAATTTAATATAAATGATACAAATAATAGTGATATTAACAGGTCAATGCCTAGATATGAATGAAAATAATTGAGAAAAACAAATGAAGGCGTGTACGTGAGATTCTATTGTCGCCCCATCTAACGTATACTCCTACTTACCTTATTTTGGAAAATATTGGCTGTCTATATATATTTTTTAAATTGTTATAATGAAATAATTTATAAATAATATATATAATATAAAATAAAGTAAAAGTTTCATAGAAATTTTATTTGATTGTGAAATACTATTATAAAGAGGTGTAACGGTTTATATTTTTCAATAAAAACATTCTTAATAGTGTGATTTTTTACTTGTCAAAAGAAATTATTGCTTTGAAATGTTAATTTTGATGAAATTATAAGTGTATGATGTCATATGAGTAAAATTTTTGTCGGAGATTATTAGTGGGAATTATTATTATTTTTAAAATTCATGCACTCAAAAATTTATTTTCTCATGACCTTGAAAGTATCTTATTGTTAAACTTTTCTTAGAAAAAAAAATTAAGTTGATTTCTCAAATGATCGTTCGATTAATAGTTGTTGATTGTTATTTAAGAAAGTAACTTTTTTTTTTCTTTTTGAAAAAAAGTGAAATTGAAACGAAAATTATGAGATAATAGCTATATATTAGTACCCTATAATCCTTTCATAATGTGTTTTTTTTTCTTGACATATCCCCTGAGCCTAATAAATATTTTTTTAAAAATATATATATATATATTATGGAATGAATGTCTCTACCCATGCCTTCTATATTGGCTGGAAAAACTTTAAAAAAAATAATTATTTTTATTTGTCTTGACTAATCAAAGATGAATTTTTTTTTTCTTTCTACACATGAAGAAATTAATTGCAAAAGAGACAGAGAGGAAGTTGAGGTGCATATATATATATAATTGAGAATGAGAAAATTCTTTTATTAGAAAGGAAGTTCTATAATTATTCTTAGGAGTGTCAATGAGATGATCGGTCAATTATTTTCTTAAATAGTTGTATTATAATTAAATTTTTTTAAATATCCCAATCAAATAAGTTTCTCTTTGATATCAGTATGGTTTGATTTGTTTCAATTTTGAAAGAAACATTTAATTCTTCACCAAAAGTCAATAATGAAAATCATCTTGCCATACTATTTGATCTAAAACTTTATATAAGAGTGTTTGCATAAATTTTGTCATATTGTTTGATGGAGTATCTATTATTGTATTTTTTTTTAATTTTAAACCTACTTAACTAAAGGCTAATTAATAATCAAATATCCAAAATCGTTCAATCACCAGAGACCTAGGACCTGTATTATAATTATATTTGAATTCTTTTTATAAAATATATTTATATATTAAATATATTTGCATAAAGTCGTTCGGTTCGATTTTTTCACTATGAGAATCTCCGGAGCTTTCCTAGCCACTATCGTTTTCTTTTTTTATCTTCTTTGTCAGCGGCATTCTCCCTTCTATCTATCAACAATTTCTTCGCGGGGACTACTTTAGGACGACGGACGACCGCGGCTCTAACAATTCCATCGCCGTCTACCAAAACGACCGGAAATGTTTCAAATTCCTTCTCGAGCTTCTATTTCTTCCGTTAAAGGAGATTCGAGAAAAGATGGTGCGGGGAAGAGTGACTTTAGCTACTGAACAGACAATTCTACAATATGTATGTAATTCAAACTTTGGCTTTCCATAAATTTGGTTATCATGATAATCACTAGAAAAGTGTGGCTATTAACGTGATAATTACTATGTGTAAACTGGATTAATATGAATGTGTCAATTAATCAATAATTGAAACATTATCATGAGACATAGACCAATTAATGTTTGGTAAAGTGGGAACGTATGTTCGTGTGGTTCATGTTTAAACTCAATGGAATTTCAAGGATTATAAATAATTAGAAAGTGAAACTCATAATTAAAGTACACACTACCATCTACCTAGAATTTAAAAAATATAAAAAGCATAACTTTTTTAATTTAATTTAATTAATTAATTAAAACTTACAATCTGATTCTCTGATGAACGAATTCAAAAGTGGCAATTGGCATCCACCACCATAAAGAATAAATAGAAGTTTTTTTTTTAAAAAAAAAAAAAAAATTCTTTTGAAGATGCTCTTATTAAGTACATTCGAACTTTGAATATTAAATCATCTTTATTGTAAAACAATTTTTTTCATGATTTTTTTAATGTATTTAATTGAACTCTAACATAAATAGCAAATACTAGAGAGAGGGAGGGAAAAAAGAAGTCATTGTTGAATATGTAGGAAGTGATTAGAATTTTTTTTATTCAAAGATACTTTCTCCATTCGTTTTTTATTGTCATATTGCATTTTTCGAGAGATAGTGTGATTAGTTTTTTAAAATTAAATTAGATTATATTAATTTAATATTTTAAAATAAAATTTTTAATATTCAACAACTATATGAAACTTACTATAAAATTATAAATTCTTTCATGTGAATATAACAAAAAAATACATCGTAAAGTTAAGTTTTATATTGTTTGGCTCTTAAAAAATTGTGACAACCAAAAATAGACGAAAAAAGTATTTAATTAAACAATGTTGTGCCATATCAGAAGTAATTGCTAGCCTACAAGTATTATAAGCAAATAAACATCGAAGATATTGTACATGTTGTGCCTGATAATCAAAAACAACTTTTTTTATTGTATTTCTAGAAAAACCATTAAAAGATAGGTTATAAACAATATGAATATAATGGAATAAAACCAGGATTTTCAGCAAAACTAAAAGGTTAACCAGTAACAACAATTATTTTGGCAAGTTCGTCTAAGCCACGTTGTCTATTATAAGGGCGATGTGTACTAGGACCAGAAATATTAGTAGCGTTTAATTGCGACTGCACCATATTTGAACCATTAAAAGATATTATCGGTTATACTACGACCCATATCAGAAGTAATTGCTAGCCTACAAGTATTATAAGCAAATAAACATCGAAGATATTGTACATGTCGTGCCTGATAATCAAAAACAGTTTTTTTATTGTATTTCTAGAGAAACCATTAAAAGATGGGTTATAAACAATTTGAATATAATGGATAAAACTAAGATTTTCGGCAAAACTAAAAAGCAAAGCAGTAACAACAATTATTTTGGCAAGTTCGTCTAAGTCACGTTATCTATTATAAGGACGATGTGTACTAGGACCGGAAACATTAGTAGGATTTAATTGCGACTGCACCATATTTGAACCTCCCACCGATTTTTTGAGAACGGGAATTTCATATTTTTTGGCATCCGACAATGGCTTGAGCATGCAAAAATTCTAATTTACAACAATGCATTAAGTGATTTTTCAAATGACCCGTCCCACCCTCCTTTCCCGAAGTTTTATGGTTTAAAACATGCTTACATTTATTACAAATCGCTTTTGTTTTATCTTCATTTATCGTCATCCTCATTAATTTCAATATCATCTTCTGGTAAATCTTCGTTAAAACCAAATTACGTTTAAGAAATTCGTGATCTAATTCCATATTAGAATCAATATTAAACAAATGTCGTCTACGTGTGTAAAATCTTGGGTATTAAATCTAAGTAGTGGTTGTCTTGTAGATTTAGACAAAGTACCACTGGATTTTTTTACCAATTAAAGCTTTGGTTATTCCACCGAAAAAAGTACTTTCCTTTCCTTTTCTACTGGAATCCATGTTAAATTAAATTAAACAAATAAAGATTATATGTAAAAATTCAAGTTATGAACTTATAATTTATGAATATAAAAAATTAATTCAAGTAAACAAGTACTCAAGTAGTAAAGATTAAAGAATAAAAACTAATTAGAAGAACAAATAAGTTAGAACGAAGGTACCAACGTCTGTGTAAAAACAGATGTAGAAGCCGAAATTGATGAAAGTTGAAGCTTGGATATGCTCCAAATTGATCCACCAAATTTTGCTCCAAATTGCAATTACCACACCAAACTAAATAGTAATTAATATTAATTGAATAATTGAGAGAGTAAATAATTAATATTTATAATTAATTTGAGAGTAGTATGTTAGGGGTATTTATAGTTTAAAAATTATTGAATTTTTGGAAAAACATAATAATTAAAAACTGAAAATAAAGTTGTTCAACGGCTAAAAACGGCTAGGTTATCGTTGGTGGGCCCCACCTCAACGGTAACCTTTTATAAAAAATTTCTAAAAAAAATTAAAACCGATAATTCTGGTCCGATACTAGTTCGGAACCGGCAATTACCGGAAAAAATCCCCCCTCCCATTCTGATACCTCCTCCCGTTACCCCTATACTGGCAACTACCAAGCCAGAAGCGGACCAAAACTGGTACGGAATTGAACCGGAACCGACACCTACCAGTTCCGTATTTAGTAAATACATGTTCTCTCTTAGTGATAGCTAAATGTCCACATTTTCCAAATTCCCAAAAGTAGCATATTTTTTAAGACAAAAATGTCAAACTTAACCAAGATCTTAGAGATCATAGAAGAATACTTGGAAGAAAAGTAAGTTGAGTCATTAATAACTTGTCCACCATCACTACAATTCAGGGACTAAAGCTACACGTTCATCAATATTTTATTCAATTAATAACCTGTTTTATCATAACTAAACTCATTAATCTAAGTTGGACTTTTGCTATACCTATGAATAGTTCATAAATGCGTTTTAACAAAGTTTATGGTTAAAATAAGAGCCCTTGTGAAGGTCAAATACTATTTGATTTTATATTTTCTTCTTCATGTTATTATTAGTTTTTATTTTTTCCTCCGTGTTTATGTAAAGCTAAACTTCTTGATTGTCAATCAACTATTATCTACGAATCTTGAATTGAACACAAAAGTGAATATTCAAGATTGCAAATAGAACAAGATTTTATGCAACAACTCATCTTAAGATAAGAAGTTCTACGTTGACAAAACACAGAAAAGATGTTGGGTATATAAGAAAGTATGTCTTACTTACTAGTGACACATTTTAAAGCCATGTGGGTCTAGGTTCAAAGTAGATAAT
This sequence comes from Solanum rostratum, assembly GCA_029948455.1. Lineage (NCBI taxonomy): Eukaryota > Viridiplantae > Streptophyta > Magnoliopsida > Solanales > Solanaceae > Solanum > Solanum rostratum. The sequence goes on from CM057046.1 coordinate 11,068,827, forward strand.
ATCACTAGTAGGAGGATGCACCATTACGAATGGTATCAAAATCACTCATGTGTCAGCTTTGTCGATGTGGGGTCAGAGTTCAGTTGAATTTAGAAAAATTTTGGTAAGGCGGGGCAAACTTCAATGCTGAGTCTAGTCAAATCTCATGTAGTGGAGCAAACCTCAGCGAGGACCCTGAGTCCATATAAGGGGTATGTAACAACTCATCTTAAGATTCTAACTTTCACATCAGCAAAATATAGGAAAGATGCTGAGTATATAAATAAGTCGGCCTTACCTATAAGCGATGCGTTTTAAAAATCACATTAACCTAGACCCAAGTAAAAAATATCACTAATAAGTTGGATGGTTACATTTTAACCATGGACGTCAAAGAGAGAATTCACACTTACCATAGACATAAGACATATATGCTTATGTGTACATTTGGGAGCATTCACTACCAAACCAATCTATTTAAAATTACCTTATTAATGACATGATTCATTTATAATTAACTTGTCAATTCACATAGTCCAAACTCTCAATGAAAATGTAAAAACAATAAAACAAAGGATGAGCTTAATCTACACCAAATATCTTTGACTCTAAGTAAATCAGATTCACCCCTTTAAATTAATTCCAAGTAGCAAACCATTGATAGGAAAATGTTGAACAATGTTTCACATGGTGTAAATAAAAAAGAAATTTTTAGGTGATTAATTGTCAGAATATGTAAGCCATGTGGAGATGTTGGGGGATCTTGATTTCCAACATTTAATGCACACTGGACTATTTCATGTTCAAACATGACCTGTGTAGGGGACTACAAAGCCTAATTATTTTTATTAAATTTAAGTGCTCTTTTAACTTGTTATCAACAGCCATCAATATTGAATGGTTTAAACTCTGTGCATGTTGATAAAGTACAAGTTTTTTTTTAATATTAGAAGTTTAGTTATACTAATAATTAACATGTACTAATCATGTTTTTATAGTTAATTGAAGATGGTAAGTACTTGTTAGTAGTCAACAAGACAGATTATTAAATATAGTTAATTTAAAAAGAGGAAAATCAAATTGCAGATTTTCTTGGCACTAGAATGATTATCACAAAGGAATTGGAGTTTCTTTCACCTAAGTCATGTAGCTTTTAAAAAAAATTATTTAGTCCATCTTTAATTAGGGTGATATATCGGTCGATTCGGTTCATTTTGAAGTTTATCAATTCGATTTATCGGTTATCGATTTGTAGATATAATAAACCATTATAAATGTAGACATTGAAGTTTTGTAGGACTCTAAAAAAACTAGTCCTATTTTAGTCAGGTTTCTTGGAGGCTACTCTACCCTAAACCCTAATTCATGCCTATATAAAGGTATTATATTCCCTTGAAAAGGCATCTCAAATATCTCATAAACCCTAGGGATATTTATCAAGAGATCAAAATATGGCTCAAGGAGGTCAAAATCATCCTCCATTTGAGAAATACGCCACTAACAGCCCTCGAATCATGGAGAAGTCTAATGAGAGAAGAATCAAGGGAGAAACAGATTTGTACCCACATTGTTTATAAATAATATTCTTGTTTCTTCATATTTTATTTGTGATTGTAATTTATTTTTCTATCACTTTAAAATTTGTTGCAAACAATAAAATCATTAAGATATTGACTTATCGATTATTGGTTTATTGGTTATTGATGTTATCGGTTTAACCGTTGAACAAAAAAATCTTTATTGCAAATTACTTAGAAATAAGATGACAAATCAAATAAATCATATGCATGAGTTGACAAACTGCAATTTGCTCAAAGTCAAACAATATCTAGCAGTTTGACACTATAAAAAATGAAAGTATGAAACCATCAAGGACTTTGTATATCAAATGGTATAAATATAATTATTTAATTTATTATTGGGTTGTCGTTAACCCGTTAGGAAAAAACCTAAAACCATAAAGAACCGATAACCCAATAATAAAAAAGATTTAAACCATTGCTAAAACTGCTAAACTAATAATCCGTTATCGATAAACCAATAACTTTTTTTTTATTTGAATAATCAGTTTCGATTCGATTTTGAAACGCCCTATCTTCAATATATTGAAAAAATAATATGATGGGCTAGAAGATAGAATAAAGACATGTCATTTTCGTTAAATTGTACTAATAATGTAAAATTTGTTTGTATTAAAAGGGTATACAACTTAAATTCAAACATTAAATGTGTTGAGAATGTTATTTTTCTACTATTTGGGACAACTTTAAATGCATTCAAATGGTTGGGAATATAATTGAAATTAAAGAAGGAAAATGAAAACCTTCTTCTTTGTTCTTAGATTGTACTCATGTGGGGGCAACAAGGCTATGTCTGTACCTTGGCTATTAATTAAAACATTCTAATTTTCTTGGCCATAAAAAAATATATATATATATATATATATATATATATAATATCTAAACCTAACAAACTTCAGTTTTGTTGTAAGTGGGGTTGTTTTCTTAGTTGTTTTTGTGTCAAAAATAATAAATTAATGATTTCTAAAGTTGCTTTCTTCATATATATATTCTTTTAATTAATGTTTCCTCCATCATACAAACAGATCATTTGGGGCTTTGATGCAATGTATCATAGACAAAAAAAAAAAAGTTTAATTAATTAATTTTTGGATGTTTAAGTAGACAATAAAGTCAAGTTTAATTATTTCTTTTATGTGTTAGAATTCATTAACAAGGTTTGAGAATGTTTGTCAAGTGTGGCAGTAAATGTTTTTTTTGAAGATGTGAAGGGTTCTAATTAATTAAAAGATGATTCAATTTTTATATTAAAAGGAATATTAAGTGAACAATATTTTGGAGAAAATTAAATTCAATGAATTAGGATCAAGTTGCCGTACAATTGTAGAGTACTTAGGGAGATGATCTTCTTATAAACTAAATCTAATTAAATATTTAACTAAGTTCAATAGTTAAATAGAGATGGTGGAGAGATGAGTTTATTTCCTCAAGTTTCAAAAGCTACGATTAAAAGAAGAAAAGCTTTGAGCCAAAAGGGATGAACTTGTATATAGAAAGATAAAATAAAAGAAAATTTCGTATCTCGCTGCTAAAGAAAATATGAATGAGCAGTTGATAAATTATGTAGCTAAACAATAAAGTTTGTTACTTTTTAGTCATATTTAGTGACGGATTAGTGATAAATTACCACTAGCATTTTGTTAGCTCTGAATAATTAACAATGAGTTTTGTTAGCTAATTCTATATATATATATTGGTAGAGAAAGAAAAGAGTTTAGTGTAGCAATAAACCAAATTCTTGCTAGAGGACTCAAACTATATGTATTTTTTTTAATTATATATATTTTAGTTTCAATACAATGTATATTATACAATGTGTGGAAATAGCAAATCAAAGGGTTAATTAATAAACTTTTGGGTTTTTAAGATCATTAAGACAATAGAGATCTTTTAGAAATAGTCTCTGATAGAAATATAAGGTAAGACTGCATATAATAAATTTTTATGATCAATAGAGATCTAGAGGATAAGAAAGAAACATGTCCTCAACTTTTGATCATGTGTGATTAAAAACAAATTAAAGAAGATATTTAACTTTAATTTATAGAATATTGTGTCAGAAAATGTTTGAAGTAATTAAGATGTGAAAGGTCCTAATTATGACACATGAAAAAGTGCTGTGATATTAGGTAGGTCAATTGAAGTTTCTAAACAAGATTTACACAAAAATTCAATGAATTAGGAGCAAGTTGCCGTACTGATGTAGAGTACACATGAAAGATCATACAAAAAAATTAAATTAAAAAAGTATCAATTGGTGGAAAGCATAAAAATAATATTATTGAATAAAGTATATGAATATTGTTGAGATTAGTTATGTTGATATTTTTGTTTTAGAAAAAATTACGCGGATAAGTAAATATATACTAGTTGATTAGCTAATATAGCTATAGTTTAAATTAATTACAGCTTGCGACAAACGTTTGGCTGTAATTATAGTTTGAGTTTTGTATAATTTGCGCAATTTGTACAAAAATTGTGCGCGATTATACAAAACCTGTGCGCGAATCAAATTGTATACCAAAATATACAAACACTGTGAATTGTATAGTGAATTATACAAATACCGTCCACGAATTGTATAGCGAAATATACAAATATATACAAATGCTGCGAGAATTATACAAACACAGCTATAATTATAGTTATGAATTGTTATTATTCAAACTATAGCTATGAAGCATAATAGGCTTTATATGTTTACCATTTATTTATCAATAGTTAATATATTAGAATAAGAATAGTACCCATACATATTGTTAATATCATGATTTACTATGTAAAAGAATAATACTAACTACTAAACATAATTTATATCAAATTAAATAAGTTGAAAACATAACTACCAAACAAGGAATTAAATAATTCCAAAACTAACAATGCATATATTATTTTCTTTAATACATATAGTATCTTCTCTAAGAAATACATGTTTTTTAAATAGATTTTATACAATAATACTATGCATTATGAAAATTCTTAATTAAGTAATAGTACTATTATGAAAATGAACTAATTAACTAGATGACATTAAAGATAAATAAAACAATACATCATGTACATGTATGAGAAATTAAACTTTATAATAGGATAATGATTAATGACAATTTAAGTCTTGATCCATTGAGAATATATGAACCCACTTAACTAACATATGTTTAAGCCATTTAATTAGAATATAATTTGGTATATTACAATAGGGATGTCGGGCTATTATTGAGTTAAGGAGATCTATAATTTTTCTAAATTTTAATTAGTTATGTCTCGATATATGACCAAGTCTAATGAATTTGTTAATTTTTTTTAGTATCGCGATAAATTTATATTTTATGCCGAAACGTATTAGGTTAATCAAGAATCTATGGGAGAATTCAATGTTACAGTATCAGATTGATCTGAACTCAATATTTTTAAGTGTAACACAAATTTATGTACAAAAATTTATTTAAATCACAATAAATAGTAGATACGAATTTATAACTTAAAAAATATAATGAGCTCAATATAAAAATCATAATAATTTATTCCGCCTTTGATCCTCCATATATCATAAGTATCATTTGAATAATAATTTCTAATAATTATACAATATAATTGTGTTCCATCTTCCTTGTTAATTAATTAAGAAAAATACATTAAATCATGTTATCAACCTTTTTTTAATCATCTCAAAATAATATAGAACGAACTCTTTGAAAGCACATATAATTAATTAATTACTATTAATGATAGAAAATCAAAATGATTGACGATATCCAATATATTCTCTTAAGATCTTATAATGGTCTTTCCATCTTGATAATGAAGCATCTTAAATATATTTTTTCTTAGTGGAAAAATAAATACCACTTTAACCTAAAAAGAATCAAATCTTTTAATTATAAGTTAGCTTTGAGAGAAAAGCCAAGTAGCTAACAACAACATTCACTTTTAATCAAAGATCATATGGACACACATTAATTAAAGAAGAAAAAGAAAAATTAAAAATATTATGCTAGTACTTTTAAGTCTTCTTTGCCTTTTTGATTAAACCATATATTTGAAACTTATTAATTCTATTAATTTATGCCACAAAAAACTTATTTAAAGGGTGAAAAAGCAAAAAAAAATTAACCCAAACTTTTTGATTAGGACCTTAAAGGGGGGAGAATCTCATAGTGCTAATAATTTAATTAAGAAAAAACTATTAAAAATATCTTCGAACTTGGTGCAAGTTAATTATTAGTTTCATCTTGAAACTATTGACAAATTTAAAAATACTCTCTCCTTGGCTAACTAAACTAAAATACACACTCGAACTATGACAAATATTAAAAACACATTTTAACTTGGCAAGAATTAATGGGTGTATTTCACTCTTGTTACAAGATGAGGGTTGTATTTAAGTCCAATCGGTTAAGTAGAAAAATACTTTTAACATTATCAATAATTCAAAAATAAAACTAATAATTCGTACTAAATTTAAAAATATTTTTAATACTATTCTCTTTAATTACTTGTGATAATATAATGTCATTTGAACCACTTTGTAATGAGTAGAGAGGTTGGTCAATCCTTAGGTGAGTAGCTCGAGAAAAATCTCTAAATAATTGGCAAAACGTATGTAATTATTAATTATAATTACTAGAAGATAAAGAATAAGATTAATAAAATTATTGTGCTTTTCAGAAGAATCTTTCATCGTCATTTGTAATTATTGACTTTTGCATTATAGTAGTAATAAGATAATCACGAGAAATTCCACATTATCTCATCTCTAACACAAAATGATCATTAAAATAAGGTTTAAACTTTAATGCATAGTTATTGTCTCAAATTGATCGGTAAATTTTATTTAGATATTTCAACTACAATTTATAATGACTACATGCTATTATATATATATATAATTTTCTTTATCGTCTTATTTATCGTCAATTTTACCGCTGTAATTTGTAATTATTAGCTCCAGCACAACACCTTGATTATTTCGATTCTAATATATATCAAATGCTTTTAGTCCAATATATATATATATATATATATATATATTAAACCTTAAAACCAAAACTTTCCGCCTAACATGTGGAAATAATCCTTGTGCCCAAAAATGTTTTCAAAATTATCGTGTTAATTTTTGTTAGTGTTTATTATCTTTTGGAAAATTCACACTTTTAGTCCCTAAAATATGACATTTTTTACTTTAATCTTTATAATTTTTTATTAATTATATTTAACCCTCAATTAAATGATGTACTCTAATTTCTCTAATTATAATTCTTTACAAATTTAACAACTTATCGAGTTCTATTGTCGATGTGCTATATTAATGTTTTACTATTACTCCATCTTTCAAGGTAATGTAATATATTAGAAATAGTTTAAATATTAAAACACATATGCATGCATGGACATTAGGTTTCAAAAAGGGAATTTATGATTAAAATCAATCCACCTAAGATCATCACTTTACGTTGCATGATTGTGATCTTTCATTTGCATGTGACCTAAAAATATATTATGAATAGACATATAAAAATATTATAATTTGTTTGTAATTAAAATAAAGATCGTCATGTTCAAGTTATAGAAATAAAAAAGATTCTTGACGCATTTAAATAAATCAATCAGTAAATTTTTAATATCGAATAATTATATAAAAAAATGAAAAGAGTGATAAAAATTGGCACATCAAATTATAAAAAGGTCATATTGTTTCATAAATTGTGGTTGATATGACATCAATTACCTTGGCTTGCCTCTATAATTACAGACATTAATAGATAATCATGGAACAATTTTATGTCTGGTTTCTAATCTGGTTTGCCTTTATAAAATACTATTGTTGTCTTTGCCTTTTCATTAATAATCTTTTTGTTTCTTGACGGTTTGGACTATATAAATGTTACATCCTCTTTTGTTTTACTATGTCATGCATGTCAATTTCATACCATAGTAAATAGTGAGACCACTAAGGTGATATTTAATTAGGACTTATGGATCTGAATGCGCAGTCTTTAAATCACTAAATGGCTAAGATTATGCATAATTTATTTATATTTAAACATCACATAAATAACAATAACATATCCAGTGAAATCATACAAGTGAAGTCTGAAGAGAATAGAGTGTATATACGTAAATCTTACCACTGCCTCGCAGGGCGCTTTATTCCCTCTTTATTTGGCTCAAGTTGTGGACATGTTGTTGGTCTTCTTAAACCCTAATTTCACAACTGAAAACTAGCATTAAAAATGCAGAATAAAAATGGAGAATTGTATTCGAGAATACCCAAATGGTTTTTGATAATTTATTGTCTCAAGAGAAAAATATTAGGTTAATTGATTGATGGAAGCTGCTTTGAGAAAGAAAGAAACTAGAGCGTGAGTTTTGAAGTCTGAATGGTAATAACACTCAGTCTAGTTCTGATTCATTTAGATCTTTTAACTAGACCCATTAAGAGATTTTTAAATAGAAAAAGCAAACACCTGTAATGACATGAAGTTTGAACCATTTAGATTTAAACCTTCATTAAGTGCAAACAAATGAGGCCTTAGTAAGGAGGAGTTTAAGACTTCAATTTGTCATTAGACAAGCTCATGACATGTATTATATGTCTTTGGTCTAAATCCGCATAAATTTAAATAAAAATTTTGGAGTATGCTACGTCAAGTCCTAAAAACGCATTTACCATGTAAACTCTTTCCTCTCCTATTTCAATATGGGACAACTCTTTGCGTATCATTTTAAGAAGTTTGTCAGCCTAAAAAATCTTTTGTCCATCCTCATCAAATCGCGATCAGCCGTCACACAATATTGTCACAAGGTCTAAGGAGAGGTTTAATTCAACTCTCTACTATTAATAAATTAAAAATATATTGGCAAATACTTAGTTTTTTATAGAAGAAACAACAAACAAAAGAAAGAAAACATAACATTTCTTCAATAGAGTACACAAAAATATAGATATATATAGAAGATAAGATTGCTAATAATTTTAATTGTATTGATATTATGTGAAAGTGAAAGGCCAATAATAAAAGCTGTCACTTTTCACTGTTTACTATTACTACCCGTGTGGTTTTTGTCTGTTGGGAAAAGTCTATTGGAAAAAGGGAAAAGAAAAGTGTTTTGAATTTGGAATTTGGGACCATAACTTATCCAATTTAATTTCATAATTCAACTTAATATAATTAATTAAGGACTTAAAAAATTCTCCATATGGTTAAGGAGTACTATTTGGCCTGCCTTAACATGATTTTTGGGTTATTTATAATTTAAAAACAATTATCAAATGAGTATAAATTGAGCAATTTATATAATCGACGTCAATTCACTTATTCTTAAACCTAACTATTAGTGTCATGGTATGATCTGAAGTCACAAGATTTTCTTAATGTGAATGTAATATGACTAATTTAATCATTTCCCTATCATTATATATTCAAAAAAAAAAATTTGAATTTAGTTACTGATATTGTTGCCAAACCATAGTTAGTTAGCTCGTAGCTAGTAGAAATTTGTCATTGATTCGTTGTTAAATAAAATTAGTGACGAATTTATTGTTAAGCTACAGAATTTGTCTGTCGCTAAATTATTTTTTTTAGTGTATTCAACTTGGAAATCTCCCTTTCCTCAAGAATATTTTTTAGATGAGCTTATCCATGACTTATAGGTGGATATGATCATATGGATAACACCAAGTTATGCACATATTATTTTGTCTAACTAATTAAAGACATTTTTATAAAGACAAAAACTAATAATTAAGAATTTGTTGAAAAATTAATCATGTTTTCTGACGTCTAATTTGTGCATTTTCAAAAATAGAGAACATTGAATTGATCTTTCTATTAAAAAAAATTATATGTTTTAAGTATAATATGAGAAAAAAAAAGTTGTGGAACTCTTTCTTAATTTATTAAAATTGACAAATAAAATAAAATATCTTTTTTAATATAAGAATCAAGTAAATAACAGAAAATGTTACTTATTTTACTAAAAAATTACTAATTATAACAACTTCTTTTTTCCAGCATCGCAAATTAATCACTATTTTGTGTTCTCTTTTCTTTATATAATAAAATAAAACAATTTGAAATAATACACATAAAGTTTTACCAGTCAAATTTAAAGCTCCAAAACATAAATAATAAGATTAGTTCAATAAAATACATCTTTAATTAAAAATCTCTTAAGGGGTATATCGGATCAACATGAATTAACTCATATAAAATAAAGAGAGTATTAATTTACTCATGGCTAATTGGAAAGGACTAAAAAAAAAATGATATAAGGGCGTGTTTGGTACAAACAAAAATTTTCACACAAAAAATAAGTGTTTATTTATTTTTTGATACTTGTTGAATAAGTGGAATATGTTAACCGAAAAATATTTCACATAATCTAGACAAACACTATCAGATTGGGTGACGTGGGGAGTGGATGATAGAAGTGCAGGATTATCAAATTTGTTTTCGCTTTTTTCATTAAGAAAATATTTTTCTCTTCTTTTTATTTTTTTTAAAGAAACTTTTTTTTCATAAAAAAAAATTCCAAAATTCTGGTTAGCTAAACATACAAAAATTAAAAATATTTTCCATCTACCAAACACAACCTAAGTGTAAGGTGGTCTTACTGGGCCAAAGAGAAAGAAGCCCATTTTAGAATAGGCCCATCTTGTGAATCACAAACTCAACCCAAAATCATAGATTCATGTGTTTGTTAGAGCAACCTTATTTGATGCACATGTGTTCATTCCAAATCAAATAAAAGAAAAAGAAATTAGCATATAGTAAAAAAAAAAAGAATATATCACGGGGAAATAATAACAACGATGAGATATTCAGTAAAATCAAGTGAGGTCCGAAAGGATAGCATATATGTAGGCTTTATGTTAATTTTTATAGGGTAGAGAGAATGTTTCCGATAGATTTTCTCCTTAAAAGAAGTGTAATCAAAGAGCATTAGGAGTGGACTGTTCACTAAACAAGTCACTCATGATTAATCTTTCCAGGGGCAATACAAAATGCTTGGTTCATACAATGAACTATTGAGGTACCATATATGAAGTTTTGATTATCTCTGTATATATAGATAGTCCCCTTTCAATCATACAGATGGGAAAAACTTGTTGAGATTGAAGGGCAATGAATAAAACTCTTCACTTCTTGTATCAGTCTTGAATGACTTGAATTTATCCCACCATGGCATGCCTCTGTCCTTCCTTGTTGCAGCGTCTTTTCGGTGCAATGATACATCCAGGAATAATGCCAGTAAACCAGCAACAAATGGTTCCGATGAGAAGGGCACATTGATCATGTCATTGAACTGGTGAAAATGAATAAAATGCAGGAAATCATTCATGGTACAAGAAGAAAGGGAAAATGTCAAATTTTACTTCTTTACGATCGTTATACTTTGACATCATTCATACCCTTCCAGTAAGAAAATCTTCTCATATTTGTCCTTGAGCTTACCAATATGTATTATTTGGCCATCTAGTTTACCAGCATGGGAAGTATACAGAATATATATATGTATATGAAGTGTACAACTACCTATACACTTTGTACATATTTTGTAAACCAGATGGCCGAATGGTTCAGACTGGTAGTTACTCTCTAATATACTCAGTTAGGGGCTATGTTGGAGTCCACTAGGGACAAGGGAAAATGCAAGACGATTTGCTAACAACGAGCGTATGAATGACCCCAAAGTACGATTAAGGATATAAACTTGTGATATTTCATATGGTAGGAGGGGGCATTTTTACCTCATTCCATAATAATATCAATGTAGTAATATGGGATAAGGGTTACTTACCCATCTAGCTCTAGTATGAACAGGACCATATCCATTTATCGCTGTATATTCATTGAAGTACTGTGGAATGGATAAGCCCATGAAAACTGAGAATCCTAGAATGAACTTTGTTCTAAAGCTGTTTAAGTTGCAGAACTGGAGAAAACTGAGACCAGCTGAACCTGCAAACACATTTAGGATAGTTTTATCATGATCTCATTGTCCTGTGAATATATAAAAGACTTTAACTGATGATACATACCAACATACGCAAAGAAGAGACAATACAATGCTGCAACAATCGGTGCAGGGATTGACGCAAAGACAGCTCCAAATTTCCCTGGATGAACATAAGTTTAACTATGAAATGACTCTTCAAGCTAAAGAATGACTAAATGACTAAATGTAGCAAACAACTTACCAAGAATCGAGAAGAAGATCATGAAACCAGCAGATATTTGAACAACCCGCCTGCTCCCAACACGGGTTAATGCCAGCAGGCCTGCATTTTCTCTATTGAATAGAAAGGAAAAGGTAAGGTTCTTAGCAATGAGGATTTAGACTAAGCTTGCACAATAGTGGCAAAATTTCATCTTTGGCAGTACTTGACAAGAGTCTTACGGAGATACAGACGAGCCAGTTGCGGTTCCCAATATTCCTGAGAACAATATGCCCACACCCTTAAAAGGACAAGAAGAACTAGTTTTAGAGCCACAGACGATTAACGGATAGTTACCTTGAAGAATAGGAGAATTGAGATTACATTTCATTTTTATAAGAGAGGAAAATGGGATAACATTCTTTCAGCAAAGGAAATAATCATGTTCATTAAACTGATTCTGCCTGAAGTCAATAACATAGGCAAACAACAAAGGACACTTAAAATCTGAGCTATGAAAGATGAGAATATCTACATTTGATGAGATATAGAATTGACCATGCAGCATTTTAATAGATTTACCTGCCAACCTACACCACGGCTAAGCACAGAGGGAGGTATAGGAGTTGCGCTGGCATACCTTGATACGGCAAAGAAAGTACCAGTTGACTGTTGACAGTGAAAACATGAGAAGAACATGTATCAATTAGGCAGTCTTCAAGTAGCTAATAAGTAAACATCAACCACGTGGAAGAGAAGGCAACTCCATCAGAATCGGTGGACTATAAACTGTGAGAAACACCGGTTGAAATTAACTAACCTCAACAAGCGCAACAAATGAAGCTGCCATCATTGCAAATGCTTCTCCAGCATCGAATGTGGGAGCTCCCCATTGAAATGGATATGGAACTCTAATCCTGCCAGGAATATGATTGGAAGGTTTAGCTAACAGTTCATGGTTAACGACATACCTCTTTTTACTACTGCTAATATAGCCTGTTTGACATTTGTGAGTCATAACAATTATGTGTCATTGCCAACTCAGTGTATAGGAAGGGATAATAGCCTTCAGTCTAGAGTCCAGACTTCATCTCGCTAAATTATGGTAGTTCCATATTCAAGAGAATGAACTACCCTTACCATGGAGATCCACTGATAATTCCAGCACGATCAGTTCTGCAGCTAAGCTGAGTCTTCATTGGTGCATTTTTGTAAGTTCCAGCTACAGTGAGAATGTGAGCGTAAACCCATACAATCACCACAGAGAATATAACAGCAAACCGGTCAAAGACATGCTTATCCCCTTTCATCAAATGGGGTATGTACTGCATACAGATGCAGAAATAATTTGTAAGATGTTAGTTGAACTGGTAAAAATCATATTGAGGGCAACATTTTTCAAAGTCCATAAAGTGAATTAGAAGAATTTAATAGCAATAACAAGCATCTAAGAAGGTTGCGATAAATTGCACCTGTGAAAAGATTATGAGAATGATAAGCTGCGGCAATCCAATTTCCGCACATTTTGCTACCTATATGCAAAAAAGTCAATTACCATGATGGATGAGCTTGTCATTTCAGCCAGAATCTAATGTGTACGGATATAACACAAACGGATTACCAGAGGAAAACCAAACTCATATAATCCAAATCCTGATAGAGCTACCAATGGAATGGCAGAGAGTGGACTGATTAACCTGAAATTGAAATGGGAAATTGAACTAACTAGTTAATCTTCAGTCTTGGACATGCCATACAAACGGCAAAACAATAAAATACTCAAGAATTATTTATCACAATCACTCTTTTGATCTTTTTTATTTCTTTTTTTTTTTTGGTTTTGATCATATATTTTGCTGATCATTTAGCTCACCTTGTCACATTCCGCCATAGGCCACTAAAGCCAATAACAATCTGAAGAGTTGAAGCTACAATCATGGCTCCTTGAATCCCTCGCATTATCCTCTCAAATTTCTATTTATGCAACAGAAAAGACCAATTCGTATTATCGCATCAACATTAGTATGAATGCTGCAATTGACACAGATTCTAATTAGCTAACCTCCTGAGGATCTGAAATATCATTATACCGACCAGCCAAGACAACTGAAAGTGTTGTTGGCACAAAAGTATAAGAGCCTCCAATAACAGCAGGTAGTCTTGTGCCAAACATAGTCTGAGTTAGCGTGTTCAAACCAGCAACAAAGAGCAATGTCTGAATCACCTTTGCTTTCTCTTCCTGATCATTAACACAAGGATCCTAATTAGATAGACATTATACTGCTACCTTAATATTGGAACCCAAGTTGTAATCCGATTAAAGCCGCAAGTCACTAAAAGAATTTACTCCCTCATTTAAACTTGAGACGGAGATAAAAAAAAGTAAAAAGAAGCTTTTGAATCTTGTGGTGTTAAACAAGCCACGCAGAAAATTAGAATCAATGAGTTGCCGAAAATGGAAAGATATGTACTTTTTGAAATGGAAAAGGAAAGTAAGACAAAAAAAATTGAAACAGAGTGAGTATAACAAGAATTTGAATGTGATGATAATTCTTACTTTTCCCCCTCCCATCTGGGGAACCAGAGTTGAAGGGATGAGTACAGTTGTGCCAAGCATAACAATGTAGTGCTGGAACCCAAGTAATATGGCCTCAGCTGCAACAAGCAATTCAACATATTTTACTCATTTTGGTCAATCAACATGTTCGATCAATCAAACACAGAGGCATTAAATCCAGAACAAAAAGAAAGTGAGAGAGAGGTAGGAGAAAGTAACATGCACAGTAAACTAAACATCTATAAGGTGTCTTTAAAGGTCTTTGATTCAAGAAACAAAAGATTGAAGCAACAACTAGCTAGTCTGTAACTAGTAGAAATCATACACAGACGGAATGGATGAGAACAACAACAACAAAAAATTTATGAAAGCAATCATCACATGCAAGCAAAATATACTACAATTCTTCAAGTATGCATGAAACACAGAATGTGTTTTCAAGAAAGTTGGTAGAAACTCACGCCAAGGAGGAGGACTAGTAATGCAGTAAGAAACATTCGGAAGCTGATCTTTCACAGGGTGTGGTATATTCTCATCTTGTTTTGGTGGTGCTGCAGCTCCACCTCCTGCCATACCTCTGCTTCTTCTTTTTCACACAATGCTGTGCAAATTTCCACACAAAACCCAAATCCCACAAAAGACTTTTGATACAAAAACCCAAGATATCACAATCCCCAAAAACCAACACAAAAACAAGCTTTTAATAGAGCCAAATCAAGAACTTATATTATACTTTCTTTGAATGCAGAAACACATGACAGTACTGTAGTAGAACCCCAAATGCCTATAACCTTGTAAAGACTTCAGCTTTTTTATGTTTCACTAAAGAAGAATGAAAGAGAAGGACACCCCCAGGTTGATATTGTGCTACACCCTCTAAAATGCTAAATACCCACTTCAAGAAAACTTATACTACTAAAGTAAATATGAATATGACTTATGCTAAGCAAACAAGAAAGAAAGAAAAAGACAGAAAATCAAAAGTGAGAAAGAAACCAAAGTAGTCTTCCCAAGAGAATCTTTTTTCTCTAACTTCAAAATATAATTAATATTTGAACATTAGTTCCCTTTTTTCTTGTCACACGCTAAAGATAAAGTTAAAAAGCATCTCTTCTTCCCCACCTTTACCTCTCCCAGTATACCTCCATTGTCCTACAACTAGAATTTTCTAAAAAATTTTGCACTTCCATTTCAAATTTGAAGTGCAAAAGAATATAAAAAGCTTATTTTAATTCTTTTTTTAACATTAGATTATAGTACTCTTTGATGATTTTAATTCTCTAGTTGAAGGAAGGAATGAAAATGACAAAAGAGTAGCCAAAGGTTTATTGTACCTAGGCAGTTCTTTTTTCTTGTGAAGACAAAACAGTTTACAGCAGCAACACAGGAAATGTGATAATTTGTTTTTTAAATAAAAAACATACAAATTTGTACAGAAAAAGCTAAAATCTGGTAAATTGTCTGCTAGCTTTGATTTTTAGTTTTCTGTTCAGGAGTTTTGCATGACAATATTTGTGTTTGCATTACTCTCTTTTTGATGCATGCTTTGAATCAGCGACAGAGCCAGAATTTTTAATAAAAATATCAAACAAAAATGTATATGTTGCTACTAAAAATAGAACATATGAGTTCAAATAATTTTTGCAACTCTCTGATCATTATACTAAATATTTAATTTGTGTTAAGAGATATCAATACTTATATAAATATTTATTTAATCAAATTTTAATTTATATATACAATATAATTTTTCGACGAAGAGGTGTTGAAGTTATTTCTCATTGTTAAAAAAGGACCTAACCACCTCGAAACGTTTGGCATAAAAAATTAAGTACTGTACTACTTAGTATTTTATTTGAAATTTTTTAAAGTTGAAGTTGAAATTATATTTATCGAACATAAACATATATTTTTCGAAGATATGATCTATGTTCCCAAAATTTTAAGTTCTAGAAAAATCACTCAATTTTATTAATTTATCTAAAACGTACAATTAAATTTGCTTTAGAAAGGTAGCATCTCAAAATTGATAGTCATGTGTCATAGATTGGATCTTATATATGAACTACTACATATTTTTACAAATATCTTTTTATTATATTTGAAAATTTTAAAGTTAGAGCGATGTTTGGTTATGATTTTTGCAAATAATATTTGATTGTTTGAATGTATACTATCTAAAAAAATATAAAATGTGATTTGAATGAGATCATTTTTATAAAAATAAAAAAATCAGGATAAAAAAAAGTGAAAATAGGATATCAGATATTTTTCGAATTTCAAATATAACTTCAACTTATATTTAAACTAGTTATGAAGATTTCGTGCAATGTACTGGTCCAATAGTTATTCATAAATTTATTTTTAAATGATATAATTAAATGCTATTAAATTTTCTCATTAAGTGTAAAATTGACATTCAATAATATATTATTAATATTGATTAAATTTAATGATTATATATATATATATATATATAGGTTCTCCAAGCCCAAAACCTTCTAGCGTTCGTGACGGAGCACGAATTCCGTTGGCCCGCCAATTTCAAACGACGCCGGAACTCTTCCGTCGAACTTGATTCCTTTTCCTCCGGTGAACTTCAGGCAATTTATTTCTCCCACAAAATCGACGTCTTCAGTATCTGGGTCTGCGTCTTTTGTTGACTTCAGATATTCTTGGAGACGACGACGGCAGCGATGACGGCGGCGACGCAGACGCAACTCCGACGCAATTTCCGGCGACATCAAGATCGCAAGATTCAGTCAAAGCAAGATTCCGACGACATCTCAGATCTACAACCATTTTCCGGCCAGAAACAGCTTCCAGAAAATCCGGCAACTATTTTCCGGCGACATCTGTTTCAAAAACAACCCAGGTTCTATCGTTCCTCATTTTTCTACTTCTTGACTACACTAATTCATTTGCGAATGTCCTTCATAAACATTTCCTAGACTCTGTTCTATTATTCTAGACTCTTGCTTCATTCCTCACTGTTCTAGACTCTTGTTTCCGTTTTTTTGCTGTCTATTGTTGCTCTTGAATTCTGTGTTGGCTACTTTTTTTGCTTGAATACTCTTGACTCTGTGATACTTTGATTCTTTGCTTTATACTATTGCTGTTACATTTACTTCTTTATATTAGTGACTACATTATTGCTGTTGTTATTGTGTGATATTGTACTGCTGGGTTGTATTGTTGTTGTATTAGTTTGTAGTTGGTGGCGTCCGGATCTGATGGTAGAGTAAGGTCATGTCGTTGGTTGGGGTCGGGAGTAAGAGGTGGGGGTGGTAGGAAGGGCACGGGCTATTCTAAATTAAGGGTAGGATCGTGGAATATAGGTACACTTACAGGAAAATCCATAGAGCTAGTAAAGTGTCTTAAGAGGAGACAAATTAATATAGCGTGTGTTCAGGAGACTAGATGGGTAGGGACCAAAGCTCGGGATGTAGACGGGTTCAAGTTATGGTACTCGGGGGGTTCTAGGGACAGAAATGGTGTAGGTATACTAGTAGATGAGGACCTTAGGGATTATGTGGTGGAGGTTAGGAGGTTTAACGATAGGATGATGTCTATTAAACTGGTGGTGGGTAAGCATGTAGTGACTGTAGTTAGTGCCTATGCGCCCCAAGCAGGTCTAGAGGAGGAAGTCAAGAGGCTCTTTTGGGAAGAATTGGATGAGGTGGTGAGGGGCATACCAATGACGGAAAAGCTTTTCATTGGGGGAGACTTTAACGGACATATTGGGGCTACCAGTAGTGGGTTTGAAGATGTCCATGGAGGCTTTGGTTTTGGGGAAAGGAATGGAGGGGGGACGTCTCTCTTGGATTTTGGCAAAGCCTTTGAGTTAGTTATTGCTAACTCATGTTTCCAGAAGAGGGAAAGTCACTTGATAACCTTTCAGAGTGCGGTAGCTAAAACTCAAATTGATTACCTACTTCTACGAAAAGGTGATAGAAGCCTTTGTAAGAATTGCAAAGTTATTCCGAGTGAGAGTATTTCCACTCAACATAGGCTTCTAGTGATGGATATAGAGATTAAGAGAGAAAAGAAGAGGAAGATTGTCTATGCCCAACCGAGGATTAGATGGGGGGGTCTAACTCCTGCCCTCTCGCTTGAGATGGAAGGAAAGTTGAGAGATTTAGAGGCCTGGAGTAGTAGTGGAGATGTGAATAATATGTGGGACAATACTGCTGGTTACATTCGAAAGGTAGCCTCTGAGGTACTAGGGGTTTCGAGAGGAACCTTTGGGGGACGTCGAGGTGATTGGTGGTGGAATGAAGAAGTCCAAGACAAAGTAAAAGCTAAGAAGGTGGCCTATACAAAGTGGTTGGAGTGTAGGGAGGAGGATGAAAAACAAAGGCTTAAGGAGATTTATAAGACGGCTAAGTCAGAAGCAAAGATGGCGGTGACGAGTGCTAAGACAGCAGCGTTTGAGCGCCTATATGAGGAGTTAAGTGATAAAGGCGCGGACAAGCGAATGTATAGGCTTGCTAAAGCGAGAGAAAGGAAAGCTCGCGACTTGGATCAAGTGAAGTGCATCAAGGATGAGGAGGGGGAAGTGTTAGTGGATGTGACTTCTATTAAACAAAGGTGGCAAGCTTACTTTTATAAACTTTTAAATGAAAAAGGAGATAGTGATATTGAGCTGGGCGAGTTAGCATATTCCGAAAGTCATCGAGACTTTGGTTATTGCAGGCGGTTCAGAGTTGAGGAGGTTAGAAGGGCTATTAGTAGGATGAAGAGAGGGAGGGCGCTCGGACCGGATGAGATTCCGATAGATTTTTGGAAGAGCATGGTCAAGGATGGCATAGAGTGGCTGACTAGACTGTTCAATACTATCATGAAGACGGCTAAGATGCCGGAGGAATGGAGGAGGAGTACAATGGTCCCACTGTACAAGAACAAAGGTGATATTCAAAGTTGTAATAATTACAGGGGTATCAAGTTGTTGAGTCATACTATGAAGGCATGGGAGAGAGTGGTGGAGATAAGGGTGAGAAAAGTAGTTTCTATCTCAGAAAACCAGTTTGGATTCATGCCAGGACGGTCGACTACTGAAGCGATCCACCTTGTTCGGAGATTAGTGGAGAAATACAGGGAAAGTAAGAAGGACCTTCATATGGTGTTCATTGATCTTGAGAAGGCCTATGACAAAGTCCCGAGGGATGTCCTATGGAGGTGTTTGGAGATGAAAGGCGTCCCAATGGCATATATTAGAGTGATAAAGGACATGTATGACGGGGCCATAACTCGGGTAAGAACGGTGGGAGGAGATTCTGAATATTTTCCTGTTCAGATGGGACTTCACCAAGGATCTGTGCTAAGCCCTTTTTTATTTTCCTTGGTGTTGGATGAGCTGACGCGATCTATCCAGGAGGGAGTCCCATGGTGTATGTTGTTTGCAGATGACATAGTACTGATTGATGAGACCCGGACCAAAGTTAATGATAGGTTGGAGGTTTGGAGACACGCTTTGGAGACTAAAGGATTTAAACTGAGCAGGACCAAAACAGAATACTTGGAGTGCAAATTCAGTGTAGCGAGGGAGGAAGCAGACATTGATGTGAGACTTGCAGCTCACCTTATCCCCAAGAAGGAAAGCTTCAAGTATCTGGGGTCTATCATCTAGAGTAGTGGGGATATCGACGATGATGTCACACATCGTATTGGGGCGGCTTGGACAAAATGGAGGTTGGCCTCTGGAGTATTGTGTGATAAGAAGATACCATCTAAACTCAAAGGTAAGTTCTACAGAATGGTGGTTAGACCTGCTTTGTTGTATGGGGTGGAGTGTTGGCCAATAAAGAATGTACATGTTCAGAAAATGCAGGTCGCAGAAATGAGGATGTTACGATGGATGTGTGGTCACACCAGGAGCGACAAGATTAGGAACGAGGTCATTAGGGAGAAGCTAGAGGTGGCCCCTGTAGCTGACAAGATGAGGGAAGCGAGACTGCGATGGTTTGGACATGTACAGAGAAGGAGTACTGATGCCCCTGTTAGAAGGTGTGAGAGATTAGATTTGGGAGCTATACGTAGGGGTAGAGGTAGACCAAAAAAGTATTGGGGGGAGGTGATTAGAAACGATATGGTGAAACTTGATCTCACCAAGGACATGACCTTAGATAGGAAGGAGTGGAGGTCGAGAATTAGAGTAGCAGGCTAATAGGGAGGATAGGAAGGAGTGGTAATTGTCTGTCTTTTATATGTTATTTATCTGCCTTTATATGTTTACTATCTTGTATCTAGGTATTATTATGTGCTCTTCTCTTTTTGCTTGTGTATCGTATCTAGCGTGTTCTGCTGATGGGTTTTTGTGACGAGGGTTTCCAGGAAACAGCCTCTCTACCTATGTGGTAGTGGTAAGGTCTGCGTACATCTTACCCTCCCCAGACCCCACTTGTGGGATTTCACTGGGTATGTTGTTGTATATATATATATATATATATATATATATATATATATATATATATATATATATATATATATATATATATATATATTTGTAGTAGTTCCTTTTTTGACACAAATATAATTACGGAAAGATATTAAAATAGTTATTTGATTTTATTTTTCCGGTTTAAAGAGAAATTTGTTTTATCTTAATTTCAGTATTTACTTAACTTAAAATAATTGATTGGGGTGAAAAACTAAAATGATGATTCTTTATTAAATTATATGAGTGTATATAAATTAAAGTCAATCAATTCATAATTATTGATCTATGGTATCTTAAAATACCGAGATTAAAGTTATCGAACCATACCAAATTAATTTAGTATAATAATAATAGTATATTTTAAAAAATCTAAAATTACCAAGCTAAAATTTCACATGTTGTATCATGGCACCTCTAACAAATTAATCACATGAAGACTCCATATGTTTGATAAAATTCTCATTTCATATTTGACTTATTAATGTTTAGTTTTGAGTTGAATATTCAAAGAATTAAAGATAGAAGAGAAGTAGAGATAGGAAATTTTGAAGTACAAATTTGTATAGATTTGTCCACTTTAATTTGATGAAATTGCTCTTAGCTTTATTGGATTCTAAAATCTTGGAATGATCAATTTGGTTCTTTGACCTGTTTCTACTTTCTTGGTTGCTAAGTTCTTAGTAAGCATTACATGAATAGTTTAATGCACTTTCTCTTCATACTAAAAGTCAAGTATACTTGGAGGAAAAGGAAGAGAAAAAGGTTGAATAGTGGTATAAAACGAGGATGATGTATTAAAACGTAGTGTAGTATTATTATTTTCACTTGTTCTTGCTTCTGTTTTTGTTACAAGAAGAGGGGTATTGATATGTATATATTTGGTCATCAAGTATAATAAATGGATATCTCATTGGACGCCAAGTATATGATATGGATGATTAAGTTATAACCCAAAGTAAGATGAATGTATATCTATCAAACATGCATGATCATGATTATTACTTGGGACTTGAAGAACATAAGACGTTAATTAAGATTTAAACTATAAAATATGTATATCCCCGTCACTTGTAATCCATCTAATTTGGTCACACTATACAACGCTTAGAGTTGTAACGAAAATAGAAAAACTCTTGATTTTTCAATGACATTAAATGGCAGTTACATCAAAACGGCTCAATAAGATTTACTTCTTCATCTCTTGTAGTTATTGCTTTATAATCTATCGTTTTACTTTGTTACTTCCATTTATATTCATTAGAAAGTAATTTAGTGCATCTATGTAATGTTTAGTCATCATATTTGAGGTGCCCTTGATTCTTGAATACAAATTCATCATCAATCTTATTCTGAATCGTTTATTTAAGAATAAATATGCGCAATTTGAAAATAGGATTTTATGTATGAAAACAATCAAGCGTGCTTGAAATTTTACACGTAGAATTAATTAATAATATATTATTTGTCGTTTTTCAAAACTAAACTATTTATTAATTGATACGTCCAAAAAAGAAGAAGAACAAAGATTTAACACAATGAAATACTCTTTTTTTTTTTTTTAAGATTTCAAATTGAAATAATTGTTCAGTTTAATAAACCAATTATGTTTTTTAATAATACCATTTCAAAATTTTGAAATAAAATCTACTCCTTCTTTCCTTCCTTTTCATTGAAAGCTACTACTGCATTCATTGTCATATATCGTACGTTTGGTTTTGAATATTAAAGCTTGACGCGGAAAATATTTATACTTATTTATTTACGCCAAAATCAAATAATTTAAATTTAAATTTTCTTAAATAGTATAACAATTATTAAACTGATTTATTTCACCAAATAAGAAAGAATGATCTAAAATTTCTTTAAGTATTTACCCTCTAGATTATCAACCTCAATCTCTTTTTACTTTGAAATTATCATGCTATTTTCCCATACATTTAGTCTATATTGTGAATGTTAACAAATCAAATCTTATTCCTGGACCAAAAAAAAGAGTAAAATATAATAAACAGCGCATATAAAATAGTATCATCGAAAAGCAATTCTAGAAATGAGCACAATAAAAAATTTTGAATAAAAATTATTTTCTCGTATTAGTAATTTTATGTTATAGTAACCAAAGCTCAAATATCTTCTCTCTCCATATATATATATATATATATATATATATATATATATATATATATATATATATCATCATTCGGTCTGTTTGATCTATCTACTTTTGTTGTTTTATCATATAGGGCCTATAAAAATATTTTGTGGACTTTTTAATTAAATCTTTTTATGATGGTTGCTTATTGACAAGTCTGCTTCAACTGTATGATTATATTTCTTTAGTTGCTTCGACTATAATATTACCCCTAATAAGATCTTATACTATATTGCCTCGATCAATCCCTTACTGCCAAACCAATCAGAATTCGTCAAAGTAGGCAGCTCTCCGTCGATTTGCCTGTTTGAGTTGTTGCTCCTTTATCACATAGGACCTATAAAAATATCTCGTGGACTTTTTAATTAAATCTTTTGATGATAACTACTAATTAACGCGTCTGCTTCGGCTGCTTGATTATATTTCTTTAACTGCTTCGACTATTATTTTACAATATAACCCCTAATAAGACTTTTTCCCTATTGTTTCAGTTGTGATTTTACTATATCACTCTGATCAATTATTTTAAGTCATATAAATAGTGAAATTAGGATAAAACAAATTTCTTTTTAAACTGATCAAATAAACTTAAATAACTATTTTAATATCTTCCAATGATTATATTTGTGTCAAAAGAGAAATAATTAAAATATATTTAATATAAATAAATCAAGGTATTTATGTATATTACTTAAAATGATACAAAAATTACTACATATCGCAATAATTGTCAATTTAAAAGTTTAGTTCTTGAATTTTATCGGTAATAGATTTCATGACTTTTTAATTAAATCTTTTTATGACAGCTACTGTCTGCTTCAACTGCTTGATTATATTAATCTATAAATTAATACGTTACTATAAGTCGCAATAATTAATAACTTAATTTTTTTAAATTGTCACGACTCGAAAATGGACGTGATGGCACTCGTCTTATCCCACCAAGACAAGTCAGCCTAAAACCTAATTATAGCCATAAAATATGGGAGGATAATACAAAGTGAAAATTTTAACTACCGATAATAAGTCAACTTAATTAAAATCCCCCAAGACCTGGTTGTCACGTGCACAAGCCTCTAATGTGTTACAATAGATTTGAAAAGAAAATACAAGTCAAAAATGATGTTGTCTCTAAAGTAGAACAAGATCATAAATAGGAGTGAGAAGTCAGCTGGGATGGCAAACAGCTACCTCACACAATCTCCACAGGAAGCCTCGGACACAAAAAATATAGAGGGTATCACAAAAATTGGGGCTCATAACCTACAAAAATATAGTAGCAAGGGGTGAGTACCAAACACACAGTACCCAACAAGTGAACTACTAAACACAAAATTAAGTAATATAGAATGCAAGTACTCCTAACACTCCAACAGAACCTCCACAACTACCACCTGCATAAAGTCAGCTCAACCTAACAGTTCACAATGTACATAGCCTATAGCTCAATACCCACACTAATATTTACAGTTCAACAATATAATGATCAAGTGCTTCCATCACAAGTTGCATAAAAGATACTCACAAGTTCATAGATAATGATAATGTGTGATGGAATGCAATGCAATGTCAAATATCATGATGCATGTCTGACCTAGTGATACACACCCGCTGCCTCGCAGTCCGGGACCCATGGGGGACTTCTAGTCCGTGTATCCGTCGCGGCGTGCGACACGACCCTCGAATCATATATAGTATCCATCGTGGCATGCGACACGACCCTCGAATCATATATAGTATCCGTCGCGGCGTGCGACACGACCCTCGAATCATATGTAGTATCCGTCGCGGCGTGCTACACGTCCCTCGAATTATAATATTCGTCGCGGCGTGCGACACGTCCCTCGAATCGGTACATCCTTTTTAATTCTTATTCTTCCTCAGTTCACATAACACTTGTCACACAGGTCAATGCAAATAGGCATGCTTACATGATAATGAGAAAATGACTAACTTTAACACAATGCACAATGCACAATTCACAACAACATGGTCTTAATACAACATCAACACTAACTCAATATGTCAAAATCCTTCACAACCTTCCCACAAGGAAGCACAAGATTTTATATACTTAACAAAGGTTAAGAAATTCACTTGCCTCAATTAATAGAATAGCACTCCAAATCTTGAGTCTTTCGTAACACTTTCATATGGTCAAAATCTGTTCAAACACATAATCTACATAAGAATACGAACCCAATGACACCCATATTGCTATACTTATTTTTTTTCAAAAAAATCGGGTCAAAAAGTCACCCTGAGCCCTTAAATTCAAATCTGAAATTTTCTTTCAAATTATGTTTACCCATCATATAATAAACTCATATTTTAAATTTCAGCTAAAACGAATCGTTATTCGACCCCCAAATCAAAATTTTATTCTAAGAACCCTAGGACTATATTTTCTTAATTTAATATAAATCATACACGTTTCTACCCTAAAAATTCATTCATAATCTCATGAAAACCTAATAGAAAGGATGAGAATAATTACCTTAATGTTTCGGAATGAAAATCACAATTTTCTATCTTTTTCCCTTTCTTTTTCCTTCCTGTATTTTTTTTTCTTCTGCGCGTTGTTCTCTTTTTTTTTTGTGCGTTCTGTATTGTTTAATAGGGCTGCTGCTGCGCAGCCCTTTTTCATCCTTATATCTTTCTTTTTTTTTTCTATTTTTTTAATTTCTTTCTCCTTTTTATTTCTTATTTATTTATTTATTTATTTTAATATACTAAAAATGATAAATTCTATTAGTCTATTTTTGATAAATATAAGATAAATTATATAGGATATTGATTAAAATATTATTTTAACCCACCAACTAAATTAATCATCTAAAATTATCCGCCAACTAAATGACCGTAATTATCGAATAGTTCCAAATTTATGAAAAGAATCTTTTATGAAAGAGAGAGTGTTTATTTTTTTAAAATGACCTAACGGGTCATTACAAATATATATAAAAACCTATCAGTGTTGCATAAATCAAGACAAAAAAAAATATGTGGGCCCGTGCCTGGTTGATTTTTTAACCAAACTAAATATTGCCTCCATTTTAATTAATTGCTCCTATTTAATTTAGCAAAAAAAAAAATTAAGAAAACTTATAAATTTTGTGATCTTAAATTAAAGCTATGTCAAATTATTTGACTCAAATGCATCGATAATATTTTTTGATCTTATGATAACATATCACGTGGAAAGTTAAATTTTAAAAGTTACAAAAAAAAAAAAAAGAGAAAGAGACATTCTTTTTTTAGATAAATTTAAAAAAAGAACAAACAAATTAAAACGAATAAGACATCATATTTTAAATTTAAATTTAATTATACAAATAATAGTATAAAAATAATCAAACATATTTAGTTAGGGGTGGGTTCGGTTTTTGCGGTTCGGTTTTTCCCTAAAACCAAAGACCGAACGGAAGGTGATTTGGCGGTTCGGTTCGGTTCGGTTTTGCCCCAAAAAAAAGTAAACCATTGGTTTTTCGGTTCGGTTTTTGGTTTTTTTCGGTTTTTCGGTTTTTAAAAATAATTTTTTAAAGTAAAATAATATGTTGGGTAGAGACGTATCATCGTATAGATATGCTAAACAATTGGTAAAGAGTAAAGTTTGGATTAGTACAAGTATCACAATATAAGAACTACGATTATCACCAAGAAAATTGCAAACATATGTTCTAGAAAAACAAGTATCAAATACTCCTTGGAAGGTTCAAGTCAATTGATGTTGAAGTATATAGTTAAAAGAAAAGACATAATTTATATAATTAACTTATCTACCTAATAAATATTTATGAGCATACACACATAATATATTTTTTAAATATCAGTCAAAATATATAAAAAGATTAAAATAATATTTTATCATTTGTTCGGATGGTCTATTGGAGCAAATTATGATTCAACCATTATCTAAATAAAATTTTCTTGCAAATTTTATAGAATGTTGATATATTCATTTACCTATAAATCACATTCATATATTAATTTTACTAGAATGACGAGGTAAATAAATATCATAAAATTACAGTGCTAAATTAAGTTATATCGAGAAATTTAAAGGCGATTTTATGCATTTTCCCTTGGTAGAATTCCATAGACATCAAAGTTTGTCTCTATTTTTCATTTTGATATTGCAACTTATTCTTTGTTTGGATGATTATTATGTGTTATTTTGTATTATTTCAATGAATATAATATTTTGATGGATTATATCATTCGTTGTTGTTATATAATGTGGGCATATTCATAATTTGAATGATAAATATATAAGAAATTGTTGGATATGGGATGGAGCTATTATGAAAAGGTAGGATAAATAATAACACAAAATTATTAAATAGTAATAAGTAAAGACAAAATAAGAAAAAATATTAAAGCAACGATGCAATCACACCAAATAGATTGTTGAACAAAATATATCTTTTCGTCTTACTTAATGATAACTTTAAATTATATGATGTAGTAGAATTTAAGTAAAGCAAAACAAATCGGTTTTTGACGGTTCGGTTCGGTTTTAGAAGACCAAAACCGAAACCGAAACCGCACAAAATCGGTTCGGTTCGGTTTTTTGTGTTCGGTTTCGGTTTTTTACGGTGCGGTTTTTTTTTTGGTATTTTTTGATCGGTTTCGATTCGATTTTCGGTTTTTGGTTTTACGGACCCACCCCTATATTTAGTTGTCCGTGCAACTTTTACTAGTTTACATATATAATTGAGAATAAAAGCATGAATTATTCAATAGACGTAATACAAAAGAGGGTGGAACGTGGAATATGAATCCTGTTCTAACTAACTAAAAATTACATATGAATTCAAATTTAAACTTTATTAGGATATCATAAATTATATATATAGTAGTTTGGTGAGACAATTTAATAGTATAAAAAAAGCACTTTCGTCGGGGGAGTATTAGACATAAGCAGTGGCGAATTTAGGATTTCAACTCAGGGGTTCAAAATATACAATTATAAATGTGCGAATAAATCAACAAAAAATAATTTTTAAAGGAAATAGTAATACATAGTCTAATATTATTTAATTACTTTTTTAAAAAAATAAAACAAAATATTAGGCTGAATTCCCTAAAGTCAAAATTAAATAAAAAAGAATAATTAAGAGAAACTAAAAAATAATTATTTAAATGCGATTTGAATCCTAAGAGGTGTCATTATTTATATCCATGAAAAAGTACCAACTTTATTTTTCACTGCTCTCTCTGAAAAAGCTGAAAAAAGCTTTTACTGTCACTCTTTTTTACCACTACACTATATAATGACTAGTTCTGTTTTATTTCTAGTCATATTGCACTTTGCCGTTGGAAATAAAACTTCCTTTTAGCAAAAAAATCAAACAGTTTTTTTTTAATGGTCGAGAGGTTGCTCAAATGGTAAACAACGTTATAACCTTAAAGTTTATGAATTTGATAATAAAGTTTATGAATTTAAATTATCAAGAAAGAAAAAGAGAAAAAATTTGTTGTCAATTTCATAAAGAGTTAACATCTAAGTTCTAATTAAGTAGACATTTGGACATTTTTTTTAACTTTTGGAATTATATTTAAATACATTTTAGCAAACATCATTACAAATATTGTTTATAAAAAAAATATAATCGAACATATATAACTCGTCGTCTTTCGCTCCAATTCCATAAATTTCCAATAAAAGTGAAAAATGTTTGAAACGTCTCGTCAAATACCTACTAAGCACTCTATTGAAAAGATGAAGTTGAAAAATGGTATTTGAAAATTCAAATTGCATTACATATACATTTTACTTGAAAATTGAAACCGTGTTTGAACATATATTTTACGAATAATCTCAATAATTTATTTTTACTTTCCGAAAATCAAAGTTTCGAGAATATATTTATATTTAAAATATTTCATGTCTGTTTGCTTAACATAAAAGCACACAGTTTGGAATCACACAAAATAAAAAGGGGACATAATTCACCAGCTTTCATCTTTTTATTTTCTCTTTTTAGCTTAAAATGTAGCTTCAAGTGGGTTTCCATGTGCACACTTTATATGTTTGTGATTTAGACGATAAAATTAATCTAATTCCTTTAATATTTAGATTTGAATGAATGATTCTTTGATGTTATATGGAATCATAATTAAAAAGAATATCAAGTGCCTAAACAATTTGAGTTCACTCTTCGTAGAGCCCCAATGCTCGCAATCAAAAAAAAAAAATTCTCACTAAGGACTCAAATTCAAAACTTCTCTATTAAGAAAAGAACGGATATCCATTGTACCACATCCTTTGGTGATATAAAGAATAAGATGTACTTAACTTCCAGATTTACTATATATTTTAAATAAAAAAAGGATTAATCCTTTGTAATTTATGTCAAAATTAAAATCAAGCTTATGTTCTTTACCGTAATGGCATACAACATATGAGTCAAAATATCATCAACATTTAGAGAAGTGAATAATACGATGAATGATAAAAAAAAATTACAAAGAGAAATAGTGAGAAAGAAAACATCTTACGTAATTAAAAAATGATTTTTCCCCCTTCCTTAATGTAAATATTTGTAGAGAAAAAAAAGTGAATTTTTTGTTGTAGTGCAATTGCCTTTGAAAAAGAAAAGTATTATTTCCAGACATGTTTTTCTTTCTTCTATTTTTATTTTCAGAAAAGCTGAAGTTTAATTAATGTGGACATGCAAAGAGCCTTTTGAACAGGCCTATATATTTAGAGCATGTTTGGAAGGACATCCTCGTAATTGGATTCTGTAAAATTGGGTGTAATTACACTATCTGACCTATTTGGTTGGACAAGTAATTACATGGTGAGCAGGTAATTGAGTGTAATTGATTGAGTGTAATTACACTTTCCAATTCTATAACGCCCAGTAAAATTACCAAAATACCCCTAAAGGAGGGGCGCATAACACATCTTCCAAGGCTCGTATAGCAAATCCGAGGCCGGATTCGTGATCAGCACAAAAAAATTGAGTGGAAAAAGGCTCTCAGTCGATTTTTAGAGCGATCGAATCAAAAGATAATTTTTTGATCCGAAATGAAAAAACAGTGGTGGTGCACGACAGAGGCACGTTGCGCACCTGTCGCGAAGAGACACTTATGTTTTTTCAAAAAAAATTCGACGAGATTGAGAAAACTCGTTCAGAAAAATTTTGAAGAAAATATACTGGTATGCGACTAGTCCGCGTCGCAGACTGGGTCACTCCGAGTCTGAAAAAAATTTCTAAATTTTTTGAAGGGCATCCGGTCCTTTCCTAACACCTCCTAAACTCAGTACACGACCAATATAAGTCGTTTTAACGTGAAAAGGGTCTAAAACTTCCATTCTAAGTCCTTCTCTAACAAACCATCAAGACTAGGGCTTGAGGAAGGTAGAGGAGAGCTTGAGATCGAGGAGTTCAAGAGAAGATTTTCGAGGGAGATTGTTGTTAGCATTATCCCAGGTATGTAAGGCTACCTAAAGCGTTGGACTATGTTCATCCACACACCCTTTCATCTTCTTGAGTCATGATCATGAGTATGAATTGCATGTTTTAAATCCTGTGAATTCTTGAGTCCTAAATTCTTGTACATGTTGGAGTGTTCATGAATATTACTTGAGTCAATTTAGGAGTTGCATGGTTATTACCATGAAATATGAATGTTGTTCGAATGCTTGATACCCTAGTCCTAACCTTAGTATTTTCTTTAATTACTGGCTAACTTGAGACTATGACTCTGACCGTTTAAACCAAGTAAGTTGAACCTGAGAAGTATGTCGTCTTGTTTCATATATGCATATGATGAATACCTATTATGTCTTACGTGTTGGGCATGGATGACATGATGTTACCTGATTGTAATTTGGTGAGAATCTTGCATGATGTGAATTTAGAGTCTTGAGTTGCATTATTTTGAGTTATGGGGTTAATTGAGAAAGTTGATGTTGAGTTGATTGAGATGAGTATCAGTTGATGTACATGAGCATATTTTAGTCTTGGAAGGAGTATTGAGCACCGAGTTGGGTAAGAAAAATCACCCCAGAACTATGTTGCCAGCGTATTATGGTCGCATAGGATAATTTTGATGGCCCATGCCAGCGTATTATGGTCGCATAGGATAATTTTGATGGCCCATGTCCCAACAAATGGACATTCTCTTTGGATCCAAGAGAGAGAGGTAGAGGTTGACGTCCAATTCCTTGGCAAGTTTAGGGAGGACATGACAACGACGTCTTTTCGTTGTACATCACCAAAACTTATGGTGGGGTGGAGCATTGTCGGTTAGAGAAACTTCCAAGCAAATACTTGAGTTGAACATATCACGAGTCTTTCAAACCAAGTTGCATCAAATAACGAGTCTATTCCTAAAAGCATGATTTCAAACCTTAAACTTGCATGATTTACCTGAGTTGAGTTATGAGATGAGGAGTTGAGTCTTGAGTCGAGTTGATTGATTGAGCTTGAGCGCTATCTGTTTCTTGAGCCATTTTACATACCGTACGTTCCACGTACTGACGCCACTCGATACTGCATCGTTTAATAATGCAGATACAGGTGATAAAAGACTTCAGCAGACGCACCAGAGTTCCTGAGTTGGTGAGTCCTCCTTGCTATCCAGAGGATGCTTTATTTTATTTGAGTAGAGGCTTCATAGATATTGAGTAGAGGATGTTGAGCATTGTTTTCCAAACTCTTGATTATTGGGAATTCCTTTTTTTTTAAAGATTGGATTTACTTACTTTACAGTCGTTTCTTGAGTATTTTTCTTTACTTGTCGAGTATGATGTGACGATGAGTCCAAGTAGTACGCTTGGGGACTAGCAATAGTCTCTGAGTGTCAGTCACACAATAGTCTGTTTAGAGATTCACACAGAAGTTTTGGCTTTTTCTGCTCTCTATTTCTTCCATTCTGCTTCAAGTAAGCAAGAATTCCACTAAAGAAGAAAATGCGGAACAATCCAGAACATGTGAATGAATCATGTGAAAGATTGGCAAGTTTTGGGTTGCAACCAAATATGTAATCTACCTCACAACATTTTATCACATGGAAGCTGCTCCTGCTTCAGTCTTGATTAATTTATGGTCAGCACTTTCAAATGGATTGGCTATTTTGGGGGCTTTTATTTCTGATTCTTATTTGGGAAGGTTTAGAGCTGTTGCTATTGGAACAATCTCCAGTTTGATTGTAAGTTCACTTAATTAGCCCTCTTTATTGTTTTCAATTTGTCCTGTTTTATTTGATTGTAAGTATTAGGTAGGATTTCTTTGTAACATTATAGTGCTCAATCACTCGACAGTGCAGAATACAAGATTATACGGAACAACAGCAGTCCAACTTGCTGTATTTTTGTTTTCCTTTGGGCTTATTTCAATTGGTGCTGGTTTTGTTAGACCTTGTTCCATAGCATTAGGTGCTGACCAATATTGAAGAACAAAGAAAATCCAGATAACGAGAGGGTTATGGATAGCTATTTCAACTGGTTCTATGCTAGTGTTGG
Organism: Solanum rostratum; assembly: GCA_029948455.1. NCBI lineage: Eukaryota > Viridiplantae > Streptophyta > Magnoliopsida > Solanales > Solanaceae > Solanum > Solanum rostratum. The sequence goes on from CM057046.1 coordinate 11,101,174, forward strand.
ATCGACTGTAATTGCAATGATGACCTTCAAATTACGAACAATAATAATCACAGACATAGGATGGTCAAGAATTGTGTCAAATGGCTCACCATATAGTTGTGTGAAGGTAGAGTACTAATTAACAGTGGATGTATGATTTCTATCATGGGAACATCTAGAAACATACTCTTTACTGAAACATTTTGTAATATGATTTTACCAGTCTCATTAGTTGATGTTCCAATTTCTACATTTGCAATGAACCTTGGCAAGATCAGCCATGTAATCACCAGACCTTGATCCATAAGGTGATTGACAAGCAGCAACTAAATGAACTTTAGCTGCATCTGGTTCATTATGTGATTCATAGTACAAGCCAGCGTAGAGAGAAGCATAGAAATATTCATTTGGCTTTCCATTTACAAATGCTGCAACTAGCTTTTCTGGATCACCCCCATCTTTAAACATGTTATAGGCTTGTCGCATGACTGGCCGTGGATCTCTACCTACCTCAAGAAATCTTTTTCTTGCTTCAGGAATTCCATACAATTGAGCTTCACAAAGAAAGCACCATATTGACTCCTCTGTGTCATTTGGATTTTGGGCAACATCTAAACGGAATTGACGTGCACCCTCCTCATATCTATCAAGATAATATAGAGACAACCCCCTTTGCCAAAGATAAGCTTTCTGGCGAGGATCAAGCTTAATTGCCTTGTCAAACTCCATTACAGACCCTAACACATCCCCCTGTCTAAAAAGAACCATTCCCCTTCGAATAGCCATCACAGCTGAGTTGCCACTTGTTAGCGCATCCCAGAGCCCAGAAACACATACTCTTCTCCTCAAGGCTGTTACTGGGCTCTGATAAGTCTGGATTCTTGAACCAAACAACAATTCTCCATTTGAGAAACAGTTGTGAAAAGGTTTGATGACTACACAAATGCTGGGTTGCAGATGATGATGAATGTGTGTTACTGCCATTACGGAAAAGAATGGAAAGGAAAGGTCAGAATTTCATAATGAGATGATGATAAGGCAACCACAGCCAAGAAAAAGGACGACACCATTTTTTTAACCACTACAGTATATAGGGACTAGTTTAGTTTTAGTTCTCTTTTATGTTCTAGTCATACTGCACTTTGCCAAAAATCAAACTGTCTTTTAATGTTGAAGTTTATGAATTTAAATTATCAAGAAAGTTACAAAAAAATTGTTGTCAATTTCCAAAAGAGTTTACAACTTCTAAGTTCTAATTGAGTAGACATTTGGACACGTATTGAGTAATATGATTAGGGCGAAAAATTAACGTATACTTAATTTTCAATTCATTTTTTTACTTTTAAAATTATATTTAAGTATAATTTCGCATGAACACCACTACAAAGATGATTTATAATAAGTGTAATCAAATATGTATAACTCGCCGGCGGTCTTTCACTTCAACTTCATAAATTTCAAATAAAGTGAAAAATATTTGAAAATTATGGTCAAATATCTACTAAAAACTCCATCGAAAGATGAAGTTGGAAAGTGATATTTAAAAGTTCAAATTGCACTAGATAGGCATTTTACTTGAAAATTAAAATCATGTTTAAACATATGTTTTACCAATAATTTCATTAAATCTATTTTTACCTTCCGAAATATTTCATGTCTTTACCTGACATAAAAGCACACAGTTTGGAATTACACAAAATATAAAAAAGGGGAGAAAAAGAGGGACATAATTCATTGTCAATGTCCCTTTTGAATTGAGATATTTGTGCAAATATTCTACCTAGCTTTGATCTTTTTATTTTTTTCACGGAAAATGGTATTGACATCCAATTTTGGCCCTCCACCGTATAAATTAATCATCGAGCGTTAATTTTAACAATTTGAATTAATTAGCTTTCAAAATGCAAGAAATATTTTTTCAAGTAACTCTAGATTTAAATATTTGAATTTTCAATTTTATTAGGTTATATGTTGCTTATTATATATATTTGTCTTAAAATACTTTACTTTATTTGTTCGTATTATATTATTGTGTATTACTTTACTTTACTTTTATCGTATTATATGAATTTCATGTTTACATATCGCGTATTATATAAATCTTTTAATTTTTGTTATGTTTAAAATATTTTTTCTTAAATAGATTCGATCTTTAAATACTTTACTTTGTTCTTAAGTCGTTAATATTTGAAAGCTCCATAATTAATTTATATTAGTTCGTTTCGTGGTCGAATTAAGCGTTTAATCTCAAATTGGTCATATTTGTAATTTAAACGGCCAATTTTTAAATCCTTAATCCTTTTAATTCTTTTAAAAGAACCCCAGCCCAATATTTTCCCAAGCCCAATTCCTCAAACCCCAGCCCAAACCCTTTTTCTTTTTTTTCTGGCCCAACCCCTCTGCTGACCCCCAGACCCAGCCCAATTCTCTTTTTAATTCTTTTTCCCAAACCCAAACCAGAATCAGCCCATTCCCTTTTTTTTCTAACCCTACCCGCCCCCTTTTAATTAAACCCGACCCGGCCCAAGAATTTAATTAAAACCCTTTTTCCTCTTAATCCCTAACCCAGCCGCCCCCTTTGTCTTCTTCCCCTTTCCCCAAAAATGCCAAACCAGAAAAGAAAAAAAAAATGGCAGCTTTCTTCTTGGCAAAAATGCCAAGAAAAAATCATTACTCCCTAACCCACGCGTTCCTTCTCCCCATAAACCCCAAAATCGAAGCGGAAAAGCAAAAGAGAGGCCGCCGCGGCAGAGCCTTTTGCAGGCCACGCAGTGGCCGATTTTGGCCATTGTTTGGTCAACCACGCAATCTCGGTTTTGCCCCTTGGTTTTTGGTTTTGGTGCTCGAATTTTTGGGGTATAAAAGACCCATTTGTTCACTGTTTTAGGGGATTTTTTGAGGGTTGGATTTTCGGTTTTGAGGAAAATTTTTGGATGATTTAGTTTCAAAGTTTTCATAATAGCCTTATTTCTTTTTTTCTAAAATTCGTGAAAAAAAAAAAACTTCAACAATCCAATACTCCCATTATTCGCTGTTTATTTTTGGAGTCTGAAAAATTCGTAAAGGGAACCTGTAGCAGTGAGGTGACATCGTTCGGCTCGTGGTTCCAGTCTTCGCTGCTCCAGAAAAGGTAATGTCCGTTACTCTTCATCCCCGAGTTGTATCGTGTTTAGTTTGTTCCGATTGTGTATGTCGATGTTGTGGGTATGCGTATTTGTGTATGTTTGTTTTATAAAGGTATATATATGTATATGTATGTCTAAATTGGGAGAAATGGTTGGAATATAGTTTGGTTGATGACTATTGCTTTCTGTATATCCTGTTTATACAGACGTATATGCGTATGTATGTATAAAACTTGAAGAATAGTTGAATATATGTTGATTTTTGATGGCTGGTTTTGCTGTATATCTGTGTATATATGTCCAAAACTTGAAGATAGTTGAGTATATGTTAGTTTAGATGCTGTATATCTCTGTATATCTGTGTATATATGTATAAAACTTGAAGAATAGTTGAATATATGTTGATTTTTGATGGCTGGTTTTGCTGTATATCTGTGTATATATGTCCAAAACTTGAAGGTAGTTGAGTATATGTTAGTTTAGATGCTGTATATCTCTGTATATCTGTGTATATATGTCTAAAACTTGAAGATGGTTAAGTACATGTTAGTTTAGAGGTTGTATACCTGTGTATATATGTCCAAAGCTCGAAGATGGTTAGGTATATGTTAGTTTAGATGACGTATACCTGCGTATATATATAAAACTTGAAGAGTGTTTGAGTATATACGAGTTTGAATGGCTGTATATTGCTGTATATCTACGTATACATGTACAAAACTTGAAGAATGTTTAAATATATGTTTGTTTTGGCGGTTGTTTGTTGTAAATCTATGTATATGAAGATATATATATGTATATGTATGTATAAAACTTGAAGAATGTTTGAATATATGTATGGGTTCGTTGGTTATCTGCTGTATATCATGTATATACCAGCATACGCATGTATATGTATGTATAACTTGGAAAGTTGTTTGGTCATATGGCAAGTGTAGTCGTATCATGGTGTATATACAGCTGTATATACACACATATATATGAATATCTACAGATATATATATCCATATAAGCTCGAATTTACCTTTAAATGTCGTCCGGTTTGTTGGGTTGCCATATCCATGAATATATATACATATAATGTGTATTTCTACATGTATATAAGAATTTTTAAGTTGAAAGTTTATTAGTTTGTTTGATTATATAATGATATCACAATGCCAAGTTTCCTATACACCTATATACATATATACATAATGCATGTACATGAATGTACTTATGAAACTCGAAAATTGTTTGGTCGTATCGTCGTTTCGTAGCGGCTTATATCTATATATATATTATGTATTGTTATATCCATGTGTCTATGCACCTATATACACCTATATAAATAGTGAATATTTATATTATATGTGTTTGTCCTAATTCGTACAATTTCTTTTTCTCATAAGTCTTAAGGTCTTTTTATTAGTATTTGATATCATTTTGTGTTGTCATGCAAGTTGTGAGTTGCATATCACTTGTGAAATATAATATTTCTTATTACTCATTCCTTATCTTCATTTTCTTTGCATGTAATGTTGTACCGAGTCTGTTTTTGACTCCTCCTTGCATTTCGTTGAGTATCGGGTCAATCTCGGCCTATGTCCAGCTGCTCGGAACTGTCGGATTTTATTTTTCGGGGTGGCAACGTACCTTTATACACTGGTATACACTTTCTGTATACAAAAATTGCTTACACAAGAATATGGGCCAAAAGCCCAAATGGTCAGCAGGGGCAGTCCGGCCCACTTGTCATATTAATTTTTTGCAGCTGAAATGAATTGGGCCAACAGCCCAAGAAAGCCCAATTCTATTTAATTTATCTTGTTTACTTTGTTTATATTATTTTGCTTGAAATAATTATTTTATTATCTTTATCATTAACTTTAATTTATGTTGTTTTGTTGTGTTTTAATCTAATTAAGTTTCCCCGAGTTAGCCATCTACGTCGTTTTATGATCTTGACTATAAAAATCGCCTTTAGGAAATTAAATTCTTTTAAAATCCTTCTTAAAATATTTCAAACACCTTTTCCTTTAAAATATTTTTTTTTTTTGAAAAAATATATGTACATTTCTTTCTTTAAAATACTTAGAATTTAATAGATTTCAAAATTCTAATTAGTTGATTAAATCCATCAACTCCGTTTAATCAAATAAAATTAGTTAGGTTTAATATTAGATTTTCTTTAACTAGTTTACTTAATTAATTCTAATAGATTAAAATATAAATAGGAATTAAAATATTCTATTTCCTACACTTAAAATATATTACTTAAATTTTTTCGAGATTAATAAAACGAAAAAATTATATTATTTCAAAGTTAGTCAAAATATTTAATCGTCGGATAACCGCATGTTAGCGGATGTTTCGGGTGCGTAAAACCTTCCCGAAATAGAAATATGAACCCGAACCCTTTTCTTTGGATTTTAAAAGATTTTTTCTGTTGAGTCTTTTAAAATAATTGGTTTTCTTGATTTTTCCTAAAAATTAAGTGGCGACTCTAATTTTTTTAAAGATTCGGTTTTACTTAAACTAATTAAGTCGTAAATCGAATTTTTAAGCCGGAAGTCATTTTCCGACGTAACAGAAATGGCGACTCCGCTGGGGACTTTAATTAGGTTCTAACCAATAGATTAATTTTTTGACTAACTCTATTAATCGTTTATTTTATTACCTGCTTTTTTGTGTTAATTGTCTGATTTTGATTAAATATAATTAAACTGTCATACATGCATAACATTTTCCGCCACTCGGCAATTTTATTTATATTTTTTACTAAAACGACGGTTATGCGGGTCGCAGCCGTTTAGTCCAAATTTTCCATCGGGGTACCCTGACGAAATGAGTCGATCTTGCGGGGTCGACGGTCGTTAATTTCCCCAGCCCGGGTTGTCCGCTCGGGTCACCTTTTCACAGTCAAAATAAACCCACTCCTAGACGCCTAGGGTAGAACGAAACCAAAACCCTGTAGGTGCATTGGCCTAGGTCGACTCGATATCCAAGGGGTATCGGGCCCATTAGTAGCCCACCTTGAGTCCAAAGTGGCCTCCGGCCCAACTGGACGATCATATTGTTTGTTTAATTTGAAGGATGTATATGTCTTTTAAATGAATCATCGTTCAAGGGTTCGGGGGGCTTTCTAACACATTTTGTCTTGTAGGTGGGTAATCGATGAGCTCACTTGGTTCAACAAACGTCATTACTCGGTCCAACCTGGTTAACAATATCGACACCACATCCGGAGAAAAGATGGAGAAAGCCGGGAATGAAGTAGGATCTTCGTCTAGTTAATTTATCCCCTGCGTGGGAATATATTTTTCATTGTATTTACATTTTTCCCTTTCACTAAAATGTATCCCTTATTATTGATGTTTTGTAATATATTTTACTTATTTATAAAATTTGCTTTTCGGGGAATGATGAAATATTTAAAAAGACAAGATACATCCTTCAAATCGATAGGCCAACCCTTGGCACAAAAGGGTCACTTATTTTTTTTTTTAGGACGCGCAATAACTGTTTCTGTGCTACCTGCTATAATTGTTTACGTGATTATGTTGATTTGTTCGGAGATATTCTAGCCCATTCCTTTCAAAAAAAAAAAAAAAAAAAACTTTTACTGCCTTCTAAGCATAAAATCCCAGTCACTATCAAAAGTCCGTCCAAAATACTCTTCGAGTCTTGAGTTTTCCAACAAAATTTGAATTTCACTTCTAAAAATTCTAAATTTTTGCCCTCTTATCTAACAAGAGGAGAATTTTCCATTTTGAACATTCAAGCTGGTCGAACTACGTAGGACCTGATTTCTCATTTGCGAGATACGTAGGCAGCCTTTCAAGGCTCGGTCCCTCATTATAGAAAATTTATTTTCCATCCTTCAATCTTATCACAAATTTTAGAAAATTCAGAAATTCTGACAAAACATCTTCTTGATTCACAAATCTCAAATTAAATAGGCAACATTCGGCCTATTTAGTCATTTTCCTATATTTATGGGTTAGTATGTCTTCGAACAATACAACTATTATGTGTTTACGTTTCCGTGTGATATTTTGCATTGTTTGTTATGAACAAGTACTAACACGTTTATCGTTTGAGTTATTTTTTTATTCGACAGGTACTTAGAATTGATCTGTGTTGAGGAAATGACTGGACATTCTTACTTTACGAGGTCTAAGAATTCTAAAGATTCCTTCCCTGACCAAAGTCTGTCAAAAGGAAAAGAAACAATGACTGAGAACAGTGAGGACAATGGTTTAACTGAAGTTACCGTGACGGACCCTGCAATTACTGAACAGAACAAGTTGATTGCACAACTACTAAAACAGATTGTTGAAATAAGGGCTGAGATACAAAGGGCTCAAGGTCCGGCGAATTTAGACATCGCCACTAATACTCATGCTCTAGACGATGAAAGGCCTCCACTTTATTTTCCTCCTCCGAATTCGACCACCGACCATACTATTCCTCCACAAAAAACTCCCATCATCGGCTTAACCCCTCCTAACTTTCATCATGCTTGCACATCACGCCAAACACCGCCTCCTCTCCAAAGTCTAAATTCTCACAACCCTCAAATATATTCATTCGCGTATCAAAACCCTGATCCAAACATTCTAAATCCACCAACTACTCAACCTACACCCCTAAAAGCCACTCTTTATACCTCGACAGTACCAGAAGAAACATATCTTCCCTTCATCACATATTCCGAACCCGACCTTTACAAGAAGAAGGAAAAAGAGTGGAGGGCCCAAAAGGAGGTAATTGAGTCAGGCATGAGAAAAGAGACTACAGATGCAATCCAGGGGTTGTACCACGTGTCGAGCACTGCAGGGTTGGATTATGAAGATCTGAACACTCGCTTGGATTTGGACATCCCAGAAGGGTTCAAAGTACCGGAATTTGACACTTTTAGTGGAGACGGCAATCCCCTAGTTCACTTGAGAGTCTATCGTGACCAACTCGTGGAGGTTGAGAAAAATGAAGCTATGTTGATACGGCTTTTCGGCCAAAGTCTGAGTGGAGAAGCTTTAGATTGGTTTGCTCCTCAAGGATTGAAACGGTGGTCCAGTTGGAATGCTTTGGCCAATGCCTTTATTGAAAGATTTTGTTACAACATCGAAATTGTTCCTGACCGATATTCTTTGGAGAAAATCAAACGGAAGTCTACTGAAAGCTATCGAGAATATGCCTACCGTTGGAGGAAAGAGGCCGCAAAGGTTAGACCTCCTATGACCGAGCAAGAGATTAGCGAAACCTTCTTGCGCATTCAAGAGCCGGATTACTTTGATAAGATGTTACCTCTCATTGGAGCAAAATTTATCGAGATAGTTAAAGTCGGCGAGGCTATCGAATATGGTCTTGAGACAGGAAAAATCGCCCGAATAGCTACTCAAACAAAGCCTTCAGTTCCACTGAGGAGGAAGAGGAAAGATGTTCCTTCTATTTCATCCGAACTAAAATCAAAACATGTCAAATTCGACGATCCTTCGCACTCGCTATCCAATGCCTACTCCGAAGCTCCACAAAATCCATACCCAGTTTTTCCCGCCCAATCAAATTTCCAGGCTTCAAATTATCAAAATATCCCTTCAAATGTCCAAGCTCCATGGCCAAATTACCAAAACATCTCCCCAAATGTCCAAGCTCCATGGCCAAATTACCAAAATATCCCTTCAAGTTACCAAGCTCCATTGCCAAATTACCAAAATATTCCTCCGAGCTACCAAGCTCCACAATATCCAAAATTCCAAATGACAACACCTACTTTCCAGAATCCTCCAAGCTACTGTCAGGTGCCTTCGTCTTCAACGGGTGATCACAACATTTCTCGTCCAAATCTTGTGAAAAGAGCTCCCCGAATCTTTACTCCTCTGGTTGAAACTCGAACTCAACTTTATGAGAGATTGAAAGCTGCAGGTGTGCTCCAGCCCGTAGAAGGAAGACCAGCCAATCCTTTCGGAAAATTTTATAAAGCAGACCAGAAATGTGCTTATCATTCCGGAGCTATTGGGCATACTACTGAAAATTGCATCAACTTGAAGCACAAGATTCAGGACTTAATTGATCAAAAGGTGGTCACTCTTCAGGCTGTTACTCCTAGTGTCAATAGTAATCCCCTGCCCCTTCGTTAGCAGGTGACATCTGGATTTGTGGTCATGATACCTCACCAACTTCGCTTTGATGATTGAGAAGAGGAATAAGGTCGATCGCACGTTATCAAAATCGTTGCCTCACTTGCCTCAGTCTTTGCCAGGGCAAAATCACGACGAGGGCAATGGTCTAGGGGAAGGAATCTAGAATTTGTTCGAAGGAGATGATGCTGCGGTGACCGTGAAGCTAAGCACGAGACGTTGAGTTGGAGGAGCAAATGATAATTGGACATCCACTCTGCTCCTGATTCTCTACTCATCTTGATAGACAAAGTTGATTTTTATATTATTCCTGAAATTGGTGGTAGTCCATATAGGCTCGAGGCCCACCTCTTATATTGTTTTACTTCGTTATGCTTTAATTCTCTAGCCATATTTTGAAAAAAAAAAAAAGGGGGGTCAAACTGTCTTGTGACTATGCCAAAGCTTCTATTGTTTTCTTTCTTTTAAATGAAAGTCTCTTTTACCATGGAAGTTTACTTTACTCGCTTCATTTTTCCTATCTGATGATGTTTGTTTATGATTTTAGTAAAAGAACTTTAAAACCTGTCATATTATGTCATGTCACGAGCTTAATGAACAAAATGAGGTGAATACCGATGAAGTGTATGATGAAGAGACCTTGATATCCGAGTCATTTGTCAAAATCGGAACAACTCAAGCCAGTTTAAACTGTGAATCTGAAAGAAGACAAAAACACCAGAGAAGTCAAAATCAATATCCATTTGGTCGAGACACAGAGGAGTAAGCTCATCAAGTTGTCGAAGAATATGTTAACATATCCATCTGGTCATGTGGCAACGTGCTAGTATTTAGCACAAACATCGCCTACTACAGCTTGACGATCAACTTATATGCTATCAAGAGACACTACGTCTAGAAACTCAAAATTTCCTCTCAATCTCTTTTTCTGTAATCGCATCATTTGCTTGTAATCATTTTTGTTATCAGATTATCTGCCATTGTAACGAACTACGTTTGACCTGAATTCTCGAGAATGAGATACGTAGGCGGCCTATGTCGGCCTCGGTCATCCCCTTATCCCTTTTTATTTTTCCCTTTTTGTATAATGAACTACGTTTGACCTGAATTCTCAAGCATGAGATACGTAGGCGGCCTATGACGGCCTCGGTCATTTTCTTGTTTAAATTCATATTTTTCTCTATCTCCCGAAAGGGGAACTACGTTTGACCTGATTCCTGCCTCAACGGGATACGTAGGCGCCACAACGGCTCGGTCATATTCCCATAAAGGAAACTGGGACAAAGTTTTTGAGAGAAACTCAAAATTCTGAACGAGAAGACACCTCCAACAAGTCAGAATTTTAAGCATTAGGAATTTCAACTGGGACAGAATTTTTGAGAAGATCTCAAAAATTCTCAGGATTTTTCTAAAAAAGGCTAGTGATTCAGCATGACATTTCAACTGGGACGGAATATTTTGAGGAGATCTCAAAAAAAAATTCTCAGGATTTTTCTAGAGAAGCTGGTGATTCAGTGTGACATTTCGACCGGGACAGAATTTTTTGAGAAGATCTCAAAAATTCTCGGAGTTCTACCAAGTTATTGATTCATTAAGACATTTAACTGGGACAGAAATTTTTGAGATCACTTTCAAAAATTTCATCAAGTGTCGTTAAAAGCCCTGAAGATCCTCAGCCTGATTAGAAAATTCAAAGACAATTGTGATGCGTCAAAGAAGCCATGTCAGAAACCGAATGTGTTCATCTAAAGCTTTTCGTGACATGATAGTTGGCAGTGACTTTTTCTTCAAAAATTCCTTTCTAAATTTACCTATTTTTCAAAGTTTTACATGTCGACTTTTTTTTGTCAAACGTATATTTTATATTCTGTCTATCAAGAGGTGAGAGATCGGAGCAATCCACCAAAGGCGGGATAAGGAGCAGACAACCGAAGAATCAACACAGATCAATTCACTTCGAAACTAAGAAATTTTCTGTGAATGCAGGGAAAATATTTACAGGACTTGTCTGCGAGGAAACTACCGAGGCGTAAACAGTTTGTCTCACTCAAATCTCCAGCCGTTCATCACGTTTCCATTATCAAGTTGCCAAGAAGACGTCTACATCTTCAAGCTGCCAAGAGGGCCATTGCATGTTCTAGTGGTCGAGAGGGCCACTGCATGCACAAGTTGCCGAGAGGGCCATTTCATCACTCATCGCCAAGAGGGCCACTGCATGTTCAATTCGCCGAGAAGGCCATTTCATCTTCAATTTGCCGAGAAGGCACTTACATTTTCAAGTTGCCGAGAGGCCATTGCATCTTCAAGTCGCCGAGAGGGCCATTTCATCATTCAAGCTGCTGAGAGGGCCATTGCATCTTCAAGTCGCCGAGAGGGACATTTCATCATTCAAGCTGCCGAGAGGGCCATTTCATCTTCAATCTGCCGAGAAGGCACTTACATTTTCAAGTTGCCGAGAGGGCCATTTTATCTCAAGCTGTCGAGAGGGCCATTGCATTGCCGAGAAGACATTTACATGTTCAAGTTACCGAGAGGGCCATTGCATGCACAAGTTGCCGAGAGGGCCATTTCATCTTCAATCTGCCGAGAAGGCACTTACATTTTCAAGCTGCCGAGAGGGCCATTCTATCTTCAAGTTGCCGAGAGGGCTATTGAATTGCCAAGAATACATTTACATTTTCTCAAGCTGTCGAGAGGGCCATTGCATTGCCGAGAAGACACTTACATGTTCAAGTTACCGAGAGGGCCATTGCATGCACAAGTTGCCGAGAGGGCCATTTCATCTTCAATTTGCCGAGAAGGCACTTACATCTTCAAGCTGCCGAGAGGGCCATTCTATCTTCAAGTTGCCGAGAGGGCTATTGCATTGCCAAGAATACATTTACATTTTTCTCAAGCTGTCGAGAGGGCCATTGCATGTTCAAGCTGCCGAGAGGGCCATTCCATCATTCATCGCCGAGAGGGCCATTACATTTTCAATTGCCGAGAAGACGTTTAGATTTTCAAGTTGCCGAGAGGGCCATCGCATGTTCAATTCGCCGAGAGGGCCATTTCATCAGTCATCGCCGCGAGGGCCATCGCATTTTCATCGCCGAGAGGGCCATTTCATTATTCAAGCTGCCGAGAGGGCCATTTCATCATTCAAGCTGCCGAGAGGGCCACTGCATTTTCAAGTTGCCGAGAGGGCCACCACATCTTCAAATCGCCAAGAGGGCCATTACATGTTCATTGCCGAAAGGGCCATCACATTCATCACATCCTCAAGAAAGATATCATCATTCATTGCCAAAAGGGTCATCATCACGTTGCATCATGTCAACTCATTGTGCATCACGTCGAAAAGAAGAATATAGGTCGAATATGGTAAAAGATATCATCCCTATATTTAAGTTATGGTTTATACTAATGGTTTTTGTCTTAGTTATATCGAGAGCATCCGAAAGGGTGAATTCTCAGAACAAACCACAGGTGTGGACGTCATCAAATAGGAGGCGGCACAACGTGGAACTTTTTCTTAGCAGCGAACTGGGACATAGTCTGAAGAGGGGCGTCAAACTCTTCGGACGCGAGCGGAGAAACGACTACCATAATCTAACCACACCCCTGTTAGAAGGCGTGTGGGTATTTCTTTGAGTTCGTTAGTTTTCAGTTTCGCATCCAGGTGATCTCAATTCTCACCGGACGCAACGTTTCCAATCTGAGTGACAATATACCAAGAATTTTGAAAATCATGTCCGTGTAAGTTCTTAATTATGGGTGGGAAGTGCACCACATTTATGGTTAAGAGGTTGCAAGCCTCTTTTTCATAATTCGTTTTGTTTGTCACTCCTCCTGAACCAAGGGTTATCTCAGAATAAAGGATTTCCTTTTCAACCGATAGAGTCGAACTACAAGCAGCCTGATTCCTAAGTCCAAAGATATGTAGGCGGGCTCAACTTTGAAAACTCGGCTGTATTCTAACATTTACCCTCAAAATCTCATCCCAAGCATTCCAATTTCTCTATAATTCGATATTGGATAGCTTTTGGATTTTTCATAATCGTGCGTTAAAACCAAGCGTTTCGAACTACAAGTGGCCTGAATTCTCATGTAACCTGAGATATGTAGGAAACCCGAAACCGGGGTCCGGCCACAATTTCCTATAGCCGTGCCAAGACCCTTCCACGAGATGAATATGTGGTCGGCTCAAAATTGGATTGGTCAAGTTTCTTTGTCCACGATCGCTTTCATCGATCATGCCCAAAGAAAGGGACAGCTGTTGACACCCAATTTTGGCCCTCCACCGTATAAATTAATCATCGAGCGTTAATTTTAACAATTTGAATTAATTAGCTTTCAAAATGCAAGAAATATTTTTTCAAGTAACTCTAGATTTAAATATTTGAATTTTCAATTTTATTAGGTTATATGTTGCTTATTATATATATTTGTCTTAAAATACTTTACTTTATTTGTTCGTATTATATTATTGTGTATTACTTTACTTTACTTTTATCGTATTATATGAATTTCATGTTTACATATCGCGTATTATATAAATCTTTTAATTTTTGTTATGTTTAAAATATTTTTTCTTAAATAGATTCGATCTTTAAATACTTTACTTTGTTCTTAAGTCGTTAATATTTGAAAGCTCCATAATTAATTTATATTAGTTCGTTTCGTGGTCGAATTAAGCGTTTAATCTCAAATTGGTCATATTTGTAATTTAAACGGCCAATTTTTAAATCCTTAATCCTTTTAATTCTTTTAAAAGAACCCCAGCCCAATATTTTCCCAAGCCCAATTCCTCAAACCCCAGCCCAAACCCTTTTTCTTTTTTTTCTGGCCCAACCCCTCTGCTGACCCCCAGACCCAGCCCAATTCTCTTTTTAATTCTTTTTCCCAAACCCAAACCAGAATCAGCCCATTCCCTTTTTTTTCTAACCCTACCCGCCCCCTTTTAATTAAACCCGACCCGGCCCAAGAATTTAATTAAAACCCTTTTTCCTCTTAATCCCTAACCCAGCCGCCCCCTTTGTCTTCTTCCCCTTTCCCCAAAAACGCCAAACCAGAAAAGAAAAAAAAATGGCAGCTTTCTTCTTGGCAAAAATGCCAAGAAAAAATCATTACTCCCTAACCCACGCGTTCCTTCTCCCCATAAACCCCAAAATCGAAGCGGAAAAGCAAAAGAGAGGCCGCCGCGGCAGAGCCTTTTGCAGGCCACGCAGTGGCCGATTTTGGCCATTGTTTGGTCAACCACGCAATCTCGGTTTTGCCCCTTGGTTTTTGGTTTTGGTGCTCGAATTTTTGGGGTATAAAAGACCCATTTGTTCACTGTTTTAGGGGATTTTTTGAGGGTTGGATTTTCGGTTTTGAGGAAAATTTTTGGATGATTTAGTTTCAAAGTTTTCATAATAGCCTTATTTCTTTTTTTCTAAAATTCGTGAAAAAAAAAAAACTTCAACAATCCAATACTCCCATTATTCGCTGTTTATTTTTGGAGTCTGAAAAATTCGTAAAGGGAACCTGTAGCAGTGAGGTGACATCGTTCGGCTCGTGGTTCCAGTCTTCGCTGCTCCAGAAAAGGTAATGTCCGTTACTTTTCATCCCCGAGTTGTATCGTGTTTAGTTTGTTCCGATTGTGTATGTCGATGTTGTGGGTATGCGTATTTGTGTATGTTTGTTTTATAAAGGTATATATATGTATATGTATGTCTAAATTGGGAGAAATGGTTGGAATATAGTTTGGTTGATGACTATTGCTTTCTGTATATCCTGTTTATACAGACGTATATGCGTATGTATGTATAAAACTTGAAGAATAGTTGAATATATGTTGATTTTTGATGGCTGGTTTTGCTGTATATCTGTGTATATATGTCCAAAACTTGAAGATAGTTGAGTATATGTTAGTTTAGATGCTGTATATCTCTGTATATCTGTGTATATATGTATAAAACTTGAAGAATAGTTGAATATATATTGATTTTTGATGGCTGGTTTTGCTGTATATCTGTGTATATATGTCCAAAACTTGAAGGTAGTTGAGTATATGTTAGTTTAGATGCTGTATATCTCTGTATATCTGTGTATATATGTCTAAAACTTGAAGATGGTTAAGTACATGTTAGTTTAGAGGCTGTATACCTGTGTATATATGTCCAAAGCTCGAAGATGGTTAGGTATATGTTAGTTTAGATGACGTATACCTGCGTATATATATAAAACTTGAAGAGTGTTTGAGTATATACGAGTTTGAATGGCTGTATATTGCTGTATATCTACGTATACATGTACAAAACTTGAAGAATGTTTAAATATATGTTTGTTTTGGCGGTTGTTTGTTGTAAATCTATGTATATGAAGATATATATATGTATATGTATGTATAAAACTTGAAGAATGTTTGAATATATGTATGGGTTCGTTGGTTATCTGCTGTATATCATGTATATACCAGCATACGCATGTATATGTATGTATAACTTGGAAAGTTGTTTGGTCATATGGCAAGTGTAGTCGTATCATGGTGTATATACAGCTGTATATACACACATATATATGAATATCTACAGATATATATATCCATATAAGCTCGAATTTACCTTTAAATGTCGTCCGGTTTGTTGGGTTGCCATATCCATGAATATATATACATATAATGTGTATTTCTACATGTATATAAGAATTTTTAAGTTGAAAGTTTATTAGTTTGTTTGATTATATAATGATATCACAATGCCAAGTTTCCTATACACCTATATACATATATACATAATGCATGTACATGAATGTACTTATGAAACTCGAAAATTGTTTGGTCGTATCGTCGTTTCGTAGCGGCTTATATCTATATATATATTATGTATTGTTATATCCATGTGTCTATGCACCTATATACACCTATATAAATAGTGAATATTTATATTATATGTGTTTGTCCTAATTCGTACAATTTCTTTTTCTCATAAGTCTTAAGGTCTTTTTATTAGTATTTGATATCATTTTGTGTTGTCATGCAAGTTGTGAGTTGCATATCACTTGTGAAATATAATATTTCTTATTACTCATTCCTTATCTTCATTTTCTTTGCATGTAATGTTGTACCGAGTCTGTTTTTGACTCCTCCTTGCATTTCGTTGAGTATCGGGTCAATCTCGGCCTATGTCCAGCTGCTCGGAACTGTCGGATTTTATTTTTCGGGGTGGCAACGTACCTTTATACACTGGTATACACTTTCTGTATACAAAAATTGCTTACACAGGAATATGGGCCAAAAGCCCAAATGGTCAGCAGGGGCAGTCCGGCCCACTTGTCATATTAATTTTTTGCAGCTGAAATGAATTGGGCCAACAGCCCAAGAAAGCAAAAATAATAAAGGGTTTGGCAGGCCCAATATAAAAATTTATTGCAGGCTTTTGGAAATTGGGCCTGTCAAAGCCCAATTCTATTTAATTTATCTTGTTTACTTTGTTTATATTATTTTGCTTGAAATAATTATTTTATTATCTTTATCATTAACTTTAATTTATGTTGTTTTGTTGTGTTTTAATCTAATTAAGTTTCCCCGAGTTAGCCATCTACGTCGTTTTATGATCTTGATGAGTTGAAGTTGAATTTTTAATGGAAGAGGAGTATTTTAAATAATAACTTTAAATTTGTAATGGATGGGCATTCTTTAGCCGAAAACTAACGA
Source organism: Solanum rostratum (assembly GCA_029948455.1). NCBI lineage: Eukaryota > Viridiplantae > Streptophyta > Magnoliopsida > Solanales > Solanaceae > Solanum > Solanum rostratum. Next base: position 11,118,078 of record CM057046.1, read on the forward strand.
AGAGTTTTTTTGCTCCATTTCTAATAGTTAAAGGGTATTTTTGGCCCTTTTTTGTTAGGACGAGGTTTTGAGCCAGAAATTTATTGGAGGGCTATTTTTGAGCCAAAAATATAACAAGGGGTATTTTGGATCCAAAAATATAACGGAGGGATATTTTTGAATCAAAATGTAATGAAAGAATATTTCTACTCCATTTCAAATAGTTTAGGAGTATTTTTTATTCTTTCCCCTTCTTTTTATCATCTCTTTTTAGCTTAAAATGTGGCTTGAAGTGGTTTCCATGTGTACACTTTTGTGATTTAGATGATGAAATTAATCTATATAAGGATGATTCGTTTAATAGTTAATTTTGAACGAATTATCTAACTTGGTTTATTTTGATTACTTCCATTCAACTTATCTAAAAGTTAGGACTAGTATGTAGCTCAAATTGATACATAAAAAGTTGTATTAATTTTTCTTTAATATTATATAGAACCATAATTAAAAAAATATCAAGTGCTTAAACAAATTCAACACAAACAAAGACATAAAAACTTTGTAAAGAAAAATTAGACAAGTTGACACGTTGGGTTATTTTCCACTTTCCCACCTATTTTAGCTCAAATAACTTTTAATTTGCGCAAATTTAACCAACTCTACCAATTGACACCCTATTTGTGATGTAACTTATCAATTATCATAAAGAGTAGGATTTTTTTGGGTGTTCCTTCGATACCTGTATTGAACTCGACTGTTACGTCCTGAGAGGGCACCTTTGGCGTGATCGACACTTGAAGAACCATTATTGATTTCCCAAGAGAAGCACCTGACCTCATCGTGACATCACACTCAATGGAGGAAGAATACTCAAGAAAGACTATCAATTCAACTAAATAACTAAGTCTCTTTTAATAATAATTTCTAATGAACAAGAATTGAAAAATCAATAACAATAGACTATTTCTACTTAATGTCTATGAAACCTTTATCCAATCTAGAAGGTACCAAGACAAGCTTCTGGCTACCTCAACAAAAATAATAATACTATTCAATAGAAGAAAGAGAAAGGCTCCTCTGATACAGTAAGGATGGCCAACCAAGTCTAGAAACAAGGAACCGAACTTCAATGATGCGTTTGCTGAAGGTCTTTATCACCTATATCTGCATCATTAAAGGATGCAAGTCAAAATGGACGTCAGTACATTGAATATATTTGTATGTAAAATGTCTAGGAAACAAGTCAGGCTCAAATAAAATGAACCAAATCGACTCAAACAATCAACAACTCAACTCAGTAAAAGATGCAAGATTTTTCCATAAAAATAATGCTTCTAAAGGGACTCTAATATGCAACTCAGTCAAATCAGGTATGCATAATCAGGAAGTTTTTCTAACCGACAATCATTACATATGAGCTGATGATGATAAAATGTTTGCCCTATTGTTGCCACAACCATCCAACACTTGCCAAGGTCAAGGATGATCAAACCAATCTGGATCCATAATCAATGCCAATTTTTTTGGGACTAAGAAGCATAGCCCCTATCCAACGTACACATGCAAAGTAGTTTATGGGTTAGGGTTGTTATCCACTCATGCCCATATCGGTGCTCAATACTCCTCATAATGATTCAATATGCTCATATTAATCAACTCAGTCACATCTTTATATTAACTCCAATCAAACTCCCTCCAATCACTCAACAAATTAACTAGCCGGTAATATCAATCATGCATACTATTAAGACTCATCGAATCATTCAAAGCTCTAATCCAACGATCACTTAAACTCCAATCAATCATATTCATCACATAGGGACATGTAAGATGCTCATTTGAGGACATGTGATATGCTTATCATACTGTAGTCATGCTCAACTTACTCAATTCGGGCATTCACAACTATAATCCCAATTCAGTCAATGCAACAAGCGTCACATAGGATGGTGCAATTCAGGGTTTATAATGTTAAATATAAATTAACACTTCAGTCTCATGTAACCAGCATGCAACTTATCAATTCATTCATAAATATGCGTGAAGACTCAATATAAATGTAAGCAACCCGAAGATTAGGACTATGAAACTTTACTACTCAATTCCTATACTCCAATTTGGCTCATGTAGATAATAAAAAATGGGTGGGCGAACTCAATCCAACGCTTTAGGAAGCCTTACATACGTAGAGGATTTGGATTCTGGAATAGCTTAAAAGAACCCATAAGATTCTCTTGAAACCCTAGCTTTTTCTCCCCTTGAAACCTTGCTCTAAGTCTAGGATTGTGTTTTAGCGTAAAAAAGGTTGAATAGTTATATTTAGGGACTTAATTAGGTGTAAAACGGTCAAGTTTAGGCTTTGAAAAGGTGGAAAAAGACCAAAATAACCTCTTTTAAAATGTTTCCCAAGTCGTCTACGGGTCAATCTATGGCCCATAGAAGCTTCTACGATCGTAGAAACCCGTTCGTAAAGTTTTGGGCAAATTTTAGGGTCTCGGGATCCATTCTATGAGCCTAAACTACGACCTGTAGATGCATCTATGACCCATAGTTGGGTCTGTAAAGTTTGGAACTGAAAAATGGACTTACAGAAGTCATTCCACGTGTTAATAGGACGGGTCGTAGTTCAAACCATGACCCGTAACTCAGGTTTGTAGTTTTACTCTGCTCTGGCAGTCTTAAAATGGTTATAACCTTTTGCTCCGAACTCCAAATGAGGCGAAATTGGTGGCGTTGGAAAGATAATTCAAAAATCTTTAATTTGGTAGGTCGTAGGCCACTAATTTCTTGTGTAATGAAAGTTATGGTCATTCAAAGTTGACTCTTGTATAATCTAATGCGGAAAATTCAATTGATAGGAAAGTTTTGAACTCGACCAAGTACTAGAGGTCTCTTATCACCCTAATCCACTTCCAATCTACTTCCCACATATAAGAATGAGACTTAGAACATAGGTACATGTAAGCATCACTGTGAATAAGTGGAATTTTGGTTATCGACGTGTACTAGCTACACACCGAGAAAATAATAGAAAGAAGCTGCCGCAATTGACGAACTTTACACCACCGTCGCAATAAATAGCTGCCGGCATTTATGGCAGCGGGGACCAGTGGTCCTCTGCCACTGGAGGGGGGACCGCCTCGAGTATCTTATGCTGATTTACTAAGAGAGCCAAAAGCCCAAGTGAGGACTATCCCAGTAAAGCCAATCTCATATCTGCATGGGGAGCCGCAAGTGACCTGGGATCAGACCGAAATCGATCAGATGATTATTAATGAAAATCTGGAATTTGCTGTGATCGGAAAATTTTCTTATGGGGGACCTACAATACAAGAGCTGCGAAATATTTTACCAAAGCACTGCGAATTAAAAGGGGAGTGCAAAATAGGGTTGCTATGCAATAGGCATGTCTTAATTAGGGCATCTTTATTGGAAGACTACGTGCACCTATTATCGAAGCCAGTGTTTTACATTAATGGGAGCATGAGGACCTACCCAATGAGGACATTCAAGTGGGATCCAATGTTTAAGGCTGAGGAAGAAACTACTACAGCGGTGGCTTGGATTTCTTTTCCTGCATTGCCACCAAATTTTTTTGGTGAAGAAGCGATATTCTCTCTGGCTAGTGCTGTGGGAAAGCCACTGCAGGTTGATTTGGCTACAAAAAACAAGACGCGACCTAGCTGTGCTAGGGTCAAAGTAGAGGTCGATTTGTTAAGGGAATTTCCAAAGAGGATAAAGATTGCTGTGAAAAAGTCGGATGATGTTATTAGCGAGAGATGGATTGCAATAAGGTATGACTATATGCCGAAGTATTGTAAAACATGCAAGATCCAGGGGCACGATGAAGAGAACTGCTACGTATTACATCCTGAACTCTACCGGGATAAGCGAAACAAAAATCCCCATAGTCATACAAAGCTGACCAGTGGCGAGGATTTGGACAAAGTGGAGGGGCAGAAGTCTGATAAGGGTCCGGGGCATAAGGAGGTGAGCAAGGAGAATTCTGACTGGGAAGAGCAACGGGGACAGAGAGGGGGACTGCTGGCAAAGAAAGAATGGTACAAAACAGGGGTAATTTTTAAAAATAGCTTCATACCTTTACAAGATCAGGTCCTAGAAGGTGGACTGCTGGAACTGCACAATAATGAGAACAACATGGGCCAAAATAACATAGAAAACATTCCTGTTGTTGATATAGCTAATGATAAAGGAAAGAATGAGAATCAACAATCAGATTTGGCTAGCAGTTCAGGGTTGGGTACAAGTAACAGCAAGGGTAAAAGAGTTATGGCAGGTGCAACACCTATGGTTGAGGTAAAGGAGATGGCTGGGGTTTCTAATGGCTCTACCAAAGAAAGAACACAACTCTTCATCCTAAAGGAATCTCATCAGTCAGTAGGGGCAACAGTGGAGAGCATGAAATCTGGGGAACAAAGCAATGCGGCAATAGATATTGAGGAGGTGGAGGATAGCAGTCCCTCATATGCATTAAATAATATTGGTCCATATGTTACTGGACAAGAGGAAGCAGAAAACATAAAGAAGCAACATAGTGATAAGGATGAGGACATTGAGCACAATATTCAGGAGATTAGTAAAGCGGGAGATTTGTCGCCAAGGCACACCTCTACCTTGAGAAACAGCGCGAAAAAGGGTAGGTCCGTTGTCCCACTTCAAGTTAAAACAAGGAGGAGTAGGGATAAGTTGTCAACCAGTGAACAATGATAGAAAAAATGCTGTTTTGGAACATTAGATCTATCAGAACTCAAAACTCTTTAGATAGACTAATGGCCCTAAATAGGAGACATCACTACGCATTTATCGCATTGATGGAACCTTTCCAGGATCCATCCCAAGTGGAGAGGTACAGATTACTTTTGGGCTTTAATCAAGCGGGGGTAAATAAATCCGGAAAAATTTGGTATTTCTGGAGAGATGATTGGGGAGTACTAGAGGTGGTAGACTCGATTCAGCATGTCTCCATCAAGTTCATATGCAATAACAGAGATTTTTGGATTACAGCAATCTATGCCAGGTGTAGCGCTTTAGAAAGACTAGAGCTGTGGGACGAGGTTGCACAGATTAAAGAAGGGTGTACGTGTCCATGGATCGTTGGGGGTGATTTTAATGTTATTCTTAATGAGGAGGAGAAGATGGGTGGGCTGGATTTCGAACAAGCAGAGGCTATGGACTTTGCTTTCTTCATCAATAATTGTGAACTGGAGGAACTTAAATTTGCAGGAAGTAAGTTTACTTGGTGGAATGGAAGGGTGGGGGCAGATTGCATATTCGAACGGCTGGATAGAATTCTGGTAAATCAAAGGTTTGTCGAAATGTTTCCTGCCACGGAGGTGGTGCACTTGGTTAGGCAAGGATCTGATCATGCTCCCTTGCACCTGATTTGTAATTCAGAACAGGAACCGGTGAGAAAGCCTTTCAAGTTCCTAAATTTTTGGTCTAAACATCAAAAGTTCAAGGATGTGGTACAGGAGAGTTGGCGGGTTGACTTCACTGGAAACCCATTTTTTGTGGTGCAAATGAAATTAAAAAAAGTGAAACAAGCGTTATCTAGGTGGAGCAAAGAAGCTTTTGGGAATGTTTTTCATCAAATAGCCACAAAGGAGGACATAATTCGTGTCAAGGAGCTACAGCTGGAGATGGATCCTAGTCCAGAGAATAGAAGAGAACTAAAAAAACAGGAAGCAGAGTTGAAAATGTTCTTAAAACTGGAGGAAGAATTCTGGAAACAAAAATCGGGATTGAGATGGCTTAAAGATGGTGATAGGAATACAAGATTCTTCCACTCCTATGTAAAAGGGAGAAGGAAGAGGTTGCATATTTCAGAGATTCAGGACATGCAAGGAGCAACATGGAGTAGTCAGGATCAAATTGGGGAAGCCGCGGTGCAGTATTATGCAAAATTGTTCACAGAGGAAAACGTTAACACTGATTTTACCATGTTGGGGAATGTTCCTTCACTAGTCACAGAAGAAGATAACCTATTGATGAATAGATTGCCAGACATGGAAGAAATCAAAGCTGTGGTTAGCAAGCTAAATGGAGATAGTGCTGGTGGGCCTGATGGTTTCACAGGGCAATTTTTCCAGGTCTGCTGGGATATTGTGGGAGAGGATGTAACGAATGTGGTTAAGGCTTTCTTTTGTGGTAATGAGTTGACCAAATTTGTGACACACACAAATCTGGTTTTGCTTCCCAAGAAGGAAATAGTTAGATCATTTTCGGATTTACGACCTATTAGCTTGAGTTCTTTCATAAATAAGATTATTTCCAGAACGCTTCATGAAAGGATGGAGAAAGTGCTTCCTAAGATTATTTCTCGCAACCAGTCCGGATTTGTAAAAGGCCGAAACATTGCGGAGAATGTGCTCCTTGCTCAGGAAATCATCAGGGACATCAGCAGGAGAAATAAAAATGCCAATGTGGTAGTCAAGCTGGACATGGAAAAGGCATATGATAGAGTATCGTGGATTTTCCTTACAAAGATCCTGAGAAGGTTCGGATTTTCAGAAAGTATCATTGACATGGTGTGGAGGCTGCTATCAAATAACTGGTATTCGGTGCTGGTGAATGGCAGGTCATATGGTTTTTTCAAATCGCAAAGGGGATTAAAGCAGGGGGATCCACTGTCTCCAACCTTGTTTATAATTGCAGCGGAGGTGCTCTCTAGAAGTCTTAACAGATTGGCTGAAGATAAGCAGTACAAAGGATATGGTCTACCCAAATGGAGCCCAAAGATAAATCATTTGGCGTATGCAGATGATACTATCTTATTTGGCTCGGCCGAGAGGTGCACTGTCATAGCAATGATGAAGGTAATCAGTGCCTATGAAAAAGTATCTGGACAGAAGGTCAATAAAGGAAAAAGTCAATTTTTCCTACATGACAGTGCCTCTCTAGCAGTGGCTATCAGGTTAAGGAGGTTGACTGGTATCAGGCAAGGTAACTTTCCTTTCATATACCTAGGGTGCCCAATATTCTATGGGAGATGCAAAGCTAGTTACTTCGAAGTAATGGTCAGAAAGATTTCAAGGAGAATACTATCATGGAATAATAAAATGCTTTCAACTGGTGGTAAGGTGATCTTAATAAAGCATGTCCTTCATTCGATAACATTGCATCTTCTGGCAGTGAATCATCCTCCCAAAAAGGTGATAACTCAAGTGCATAAGTTGCTGGCAAATTTTTTCTGGGGGGACAGTGGGGGCCTGACTGGTAAGCATTGGGTAAAATGGGAGGATTTATGCTACCCGGTGGAGGAAGGGGGGTTGGGGTTGAGATCTCTACAGGAGGTGAACAACGCTCTCACAGCCAAACTGTGGTGGAACTTTAGAGTAGCCAACAGGTCACTATGGGCAGAGTTTATGTGGAATAAATATTGCAAAAAGTCACATCCTACTATTGTTAACAGTAGAGGGGGCTCTTTGACATGGAGGAGCATGATGAAGGTACGTGATAAGGTGGAGCAAGAAATATGGTGGCAAGTTAAATCAGGGGATTCCAATTTCTGGTTGGACAACTGGACCAAGAAGGGAGCTCTGCACATTCTGGAAGAACATAATATGGTAGATTATGGGATGAAGGTTAAAGACGTGATGTTGGAGGGGGACTGGGACAGGGGCAAGATGCTGGGATACATTTCGGAAGAAATGGTAGAATTCATTATGAAGAATATTAAACCGAAGCAAGCAGAAGCAAATGATAAGCCTTGGTGGATGAGAAACCCTTCTGGAGAGTTTACAGTTAAATCTGCTTATGCTCTTCTCAGGAATAGGAAGATTAGCCATGAATGGTACGGGAAAATATGGTGTAAGGGCCTGCCATTCAAGGTGTCTTTTTTCCTATGGAAGGTAATCAAAGGGAGGATTCCAACTGATGATATTCTCAGAAAAATGAGAATAAATGTGGTGTCCAAATGCATTTGCTGCGAAGAAGGGAGGGAGGAAACACTGGAACATCTATTACTAACAGCCCCCATAGCCCAAAAGCTATGGAAGCACTTTGCTTTGTTTGCAGGTATCAGACTGGAAGGGAGGCAGATTCACCAGACACTCCAAGCATGGTGGAATATAGAACAACCTGCTAGAGTTCAAAGAGTAGTAGCAGCAGTCCCTGCCATTATCATGTGGGAACTTTGGAAGAGAAGGAATGCCATGAGACATGACAAGGAGTATTCATATGACTGGATGGTGCATCAGTGTCAAAAGTCAATCCTTCTCCTGGTTAAAGAGAGGTATCCATGGATAAAAGGAATGCCTCATGGATGGGCGGACATCATTGACACATTGAGGACCTACAGACCTATTCTGCATTTCCACAAAGTGTGGTGGCACCCTCCAAGTGAGGGATGGGTAGCATGCAACACAGATGGGGCTAGTAGAGGTAATCCAGGACAGGGTGCATATGCTTTCTGCATCAGGGACAGGGAAGGTAACCTAATGTATGCTGAAGGTCAAGGGATAGGGGTCTGTACAAATGTGGAAGCAGAAGCTACAGCTATATTACAGGCTCTTATGTTTTGCAAAGCACAGGCAATCAATAGAATTCTACTGCAGACTGACTCTAATATCATACGAGCTATGGTTATGAGTGAATGCAGGGTTACCTACCAGGTGGTTGAGAAAATTGAGGAAATAAGGGAGATAATGCAACACATAACAGTCAAAATCATACATGTGTTCAGAGAAGCAAATCAGGTGGCAGATAACATTGCTAAGGAAGCTATGGAGGCAAATGGCACTCTAAGATATTGGGAATTCACACAATTATCAAGCAGGAGTAGAAAATTACTAAACATGGACAAGCAGGCTATACCGTACATAAGGATTCGAACAAGGCCTATACAAGCTAATGTTGCATGTACACAGGTCAGATGAGCAAATATATACAGAAATACAGAGCACACAACAGCAACATAAAATCACTCAATACAGGAACTACAGTGAGGGTGCAAGCATCAGGGAAGCGGGCAGAGTATCCAAACACAAAGGATGCACATTCAGATGCTGAAAATCAATTTATGAAAAGAAATCTTGAGAACAAGTTATATACAGCAGATCGAAGAGGTAGGACGGAGGATGATGACTTACTGATTCATGGTGAAGAACATGTTAAAACACACGGCAACTAAGGTGAAGGAAACCATGGTAGAGTGATGCTGGCAGCAACCAGAGAGTAAAGAGCAAAGTCATTGAGAATCTGTCAAGGAGAAAAGTCCAATGGCAAAATGAAGGCAGCAACCTAGTAAAGTGAAGGAGAGAGACTTACAAGCAGATTATGGAAGTTGAAGCGGAAGACATACCTGATATGCAAATGGCGGAAGAGATAGTCAGCCTCAAGAGGAGAATGCAGGAACGGAGCACCGCCATTGAAGGACGGAGTGGATCAGTGAGAGGTGAAATTAGGAAAGTTGGATCTAGAAAATGCTTATCTTTCATGTATTGGGCCGGTCGGGTTGGGCCGCTGGACCGACAACTCATGGACCTTTTTACTTTTTACTTTGTTTTTTAATAAAATGGGCTGATAAGTCCACAATTTGATTAAAAAAAAAAAAAAAAAAAAAAGCATCACTAGATTCAAGCTTATGTATTTGCCACGAAAAAGTTCAAATCCTAAGAATAGAGTTGTGGAGTGTCACACCGACTAATTTGGATTCACATCTCGTAGATCCCTAATGCTCGCTATCAAAAAAATATTCTCACCGAAACATTTGATTAAAAAAAGAGCAGATATTCATTATACCATATCCTTTGAGATATAAAGAATAAGATTCAAAGGCAGTGCACTTAATATTCAAAGTTAAGTATATTTTTTTAATACAAAAAGGATTAGTCCTTTGTAATTCATGTAAAAATTAAAATCAAACTTATGTTCTTTACCGTAATGGCATACAACATAATTTTGAGTGGAAATATCATCAACATTTAAAGAATTGAATAACATGATGAGAGATACAAAGAAGAAACAAATTAATAAGAAAACATCTTCCCTAATTTAATGATAATATAATGTGACTAAAAATGATTTTTTTTCCTTCCTTAATTTTAATATTGGTAGAGAAAAAAGAGTGGGTTTTTTTGTTGTTGTGCAGTTGCCTTTGAAGAAGAAAAGTATTTACATGTTTTTCTTTCTTCTATTTTTATTTCCAGAAAAGTTGAAGTTTAATTAATGTTGACAAGCAAAGAGCCTTCTGAATATTTTTAGAATCACTAAGTGGTTAGCCACTGCCAATTTTCAATGAATTGGTTGAGAGTCAGGGATTAAATTTCATCGGAGACTCTTTTTATTTGTTTATCTTGATTGACAGAGCTATCTGATACCTGTTGTTGGTGGAAGGTGATGACATCTACCACGTGAATTAGTCAAAGTGCAAAAAAGAAGGAATACTATTTATGTAGACGTACCTATTCCATCTCATTGTTCTTTCATCTAAATAGTAATTCAGAATTAAAAGCATAACATTTTATTACAAAAAGGCAACTAATTTTTGAAAGAAATCAAAAGTATAACGATTAGGGGAGCGGCTGAAGCACATTTAGTGGCCTAAGATAAAAAATCGAATAGAGGCCTTAAACTTTATAAAATAAATTAATATATTTTCTTACGAATTTCATTCTTCTAATTTCTTTGTGATGCAGAATTGTTTACAAAAATTATAATTGATTTTATTCCGTAATTTTTTTAATTGATCATATAATCATACTCCAGATGTGCCAAAATTTGTTCTAATAAATTCTTTCTTTACTATAAGTCTGTAAATAGTACTTACTTAGAATTTTTTCTAAAAAAAAAAAACTATAACTTATTACTATTAAAATAAAAATTGAGGCGTCCTTAAATTTGGAGACTTAAGACATTTGATTTTTTTCTAGCATTCACACCTAATACTTTATCTTTCAACGAACGGTAAATAAGCGTCAATACAAAAGTGCATAGTTCCACACATTTAATAAAACGCGGGACTAAAATTCACTTCCACACATATAGCACACCACCACGTGCAGGAAGTACAATAATAATTTGAATTAATAAAAAATATAATAGAAAAATCTCTTCTAGAAATATATTGTGCTTTCCTTAATATTATTCTATGGTATCTTTCAATTTTTTTATTTTTTTTTGTGGATAAAGATAGATCATATAATTAACAGTTAACACAGCAGTTAGGATATGTTTGGCAGGGTGAAAAATGATTTCCCAAAAATGTTTTCCTGTTTTGCTCTCTTTGATTGGACAAATTTTTTAAAAATATTTTGTTATAATAATTTCTCTCTTACTTTATCATTCATTAAATAAAGATATACATATTACCACTCCATTTACTTTCTAATTTTCTTAAAGAAAGATACTGTAAATATGAATTTTGGAATATATAATTAAAAATTTCTTTGATTGATCTTTCATATCATAATCAATTTCATAATAGTTTGATTTAATGTAACTTAATATTCGCAAGACAGTCAAGAAAATTCCATTAAAAAATTTCGTGTGTTCACTCCATATTTAGTGAACTTGTGCTGTTATCAACCTTTTCACTTATAACTTGTGATTTATAAGCGAAAGTCATAAATTAAATTTTTTATTACATGAAGTAGGTCAATCATATGATCTTTTAAAAATTACTTAATCTGTAATCGTGTATACGAAGTTAAATGATCTGGAATTCTGCGCCATTAGTCATTAAATACGTGAACAATTAAAATTCAGAAAATTTACACTGCCAATAAGTGGGGTTATGTATTAAAGTCGATTCACATAGAAGTTTTGGCTCTTTCTCTGCTGTCTATTTTTTCCATTCTGCTTGGAGTAAGCAAGAATTTGAACAAAGAAGGAAAATGGAGAACAACCCAGAACAAGAAGAGTTCTTATTGAATCACTCACAAAATTCAAGAAAGGGTGGTCTAAAAACCATTCCTTTTATCATAGGTAGGTCTGTATGTCTTTTCTCATTTTGTTGATTCTTGTTTAATTTTTGGCTTGTTTTTGTAGTGAATGAATCATGTGAGAGATTGGCAAGTTTTGGGTTGCAACCAAACATGATAATCTACCTCTCAAAATTTTATCACATGGAAGCTGCTTCTGCTTCAGTGTTGATTAATTTATGGTCAGCACTTTCAAATGGGTTGTCTATTTTGGGGGCTTTTATTTCTGATTCTTACTTGGGAAGGTTTAGGGCTGTTGCTATTGGCACAATCTCCAGTTTGATTGTAAGTTCACTTAATTAGCCTTCTTCTTGTTTTCTATTTGTCTTGATTGCAAGTATTAGGTAGGATTTCTTAGTAACATTATAGTGCTCAATCATTCGACAGTGCAGAATTCAAGATTATACGACTTATTCATTTCTCTAAACAGGGAATGTTTGTTCTTTGGCTCACCACAATGATTCCACCACTCAGGCCTTTACCCTGTGATCAGTATCAATATGGTTGTAATGGAACAACAGCAGTCCAACTTGCTGTACTTTTGTGTTCATTTGGGCTTATGTCCATTGGTGCTGGTTTTGTTAGACCTTGTTCCATAGCATTAGGTGCTGACCAATTGGAGAACAAAGAAAATCCAGATAACGAGAGGGTTATGGATAGTTATTTTAACTGGTTCTATGCTAGTGTCGGAGTTTCGATGGCTCTTGCAATTACTGTAATTGTTTATATCCAAGACCATCTTGGTTGGCAAATTGGGTTTGGTGTTCCTGCTTTGCTCATGCTTTTATCTGTTTCCGTTTACTTGATCGGATCTCCTCTTTATATCAAAGCAAAACCTAAAGGGAGTTTGTTCACTGGATTGTTTCAAGTAGCTGTAGCAGCCTTCAGAAAAAGACATATCAATGTTCAGTTGAGTTATAATGTTGACTGCTACTATAAAGCACCCGAATCAAAGCTCGTGGAACCATCCACCGACTTCAGGTATAGGCTCCTCCTCATCTTTTCCTCAATGTTATAGACATCTTCAATGTCCATTCATGTGCTTACTATCATACAATATTTGTTCTACCGACTTGTTATATTACATGAAATGGTGCAATGCATTTAATTAAGTAAATTAGTGATGTGTTGGAAGGGCTCCATTTACTCATCTCATATTCGTTTGACGTATATTAAAGGAAATGAAGAGTTCATAAGAGTAGCTACTTGAAGGGTGTGTTTGGTACAATTCTCCACTTTTGGTTGGTCAAAGTTTTTAGAACAAGATCTTTAAAATTAAAGAAAATGACTTTTCTAGTGGAAGTAGGGAAAAGAAGTTTCATAGTGGCATTTCACTTTAGTTGTCCCCTCCGCCTCCCACACCCCTGCCCTGCAGTGTTTGCCTAGATTATATATGGATGTTTTTGGGATATCCATGTTCAGAGTACTGGCGTTGTTATTTCTATTTGATAAAATTTGATGAAATCCATATCAGTAAATCAATAATTTTTGGCTTACTCACAAAACACCATAAAGTAATTAAGAAATCCACTTCCACTTATTTTTCAGGGAAATATTTTCCGTCGCATCTAACACACCCGAATTGTTAGCTATCTGTCAATTACTGTAACAATAGATAATCTAACCGGCCTTTAGCTGGAAATATGTTTTCAGTTCATAATGCTACTAATGGGCCCTTCATTCATTGTATATTATAGGTTTTTGAATAGAGCTTGTATAATTCAAGATCCTGACATGGAGTTGAAACCTGATGGACAAGCTTCAGACCCATGTAGTCTCTGCTGCGTGGAACAAGTGGAATTAATGAAGTGTTTTCTCAGAGTTCTTCCGATGTGGTCCACCTGTCTTATGCTGCTTGTGTCGATGAGTCAGACATATATGATATTTCAACTGATGACCATGGATAGACACGTGTTCTCTCTCTTTGAAATCCCTGCAGGATCAGTTGGCATGATTACCCTTATTTCTTTGACAATCTGGATTGCTTTTTATGATCGGGCTTTGGTGCCTATACTGTCAAGGTATACTGGACTGCCAACAGGGCTTAGTCCAGTTTCTAGAATGGGGATTGGCTTAATTCTTGGCATTGTGGCTACAGCACTTTCGGCGATAACAGAAACCATACGACGCAACAAGGCAATCGATGCAGGGTTTGAGGATGACCCGAATGCTGTGTTAAACATGTCCTGTATGTGGTTCGCACCTCAGTTGGCACTATTCGGGATGGCTGAAGCTTTGAATGTGGTTGGACAGATTGAGTTCATGTACAGCCAATTTCCAAAAAGCATGTCCAGCTTTGCAGCAGCTATTTACACGTTTGGCCTTGCTGTTGGCAGCGCACTTAGCAGTCTCTTGGTGAGCGTGGTGGATAGTGCCACTTCAGCCGGAGGCAAAACAAGCTGGCTCGCGAGCAACATAAATAGAGGTCACCTAGATTACTTCTATTGGTTAACGGCTTTCTTAAGTGTCATTAACTTCGTCTTTTTTATGGTCGTATGGCGGTTAACCAGGCATTACTATGATGGTAGGAGTAGCTTGCTTCTTGAGGCAGAAGAGGAACACTCCGGGAATAAGCGTTTCCATGGTGCTTAATTGTAACTATACATGCTTATGTCTGAAACATTTGCATGTCTTGTGACTTCCCTTTACCTGAAATAAACTGACACTTTTTAATCCTACGAATGAATGAACCTATTCTTTGTTGAAATTTTGAAATTATTAGATGTTTTATATATATACTTTTGGTAAAGATTCAATATTTCAATTTGCTGTACATGTATACTTCTAAACGAAAAAATCAAAAAGGAGAATATTCGACTATATTTAAGCTATAGTTTGATAATCTATCTATATATTAAAAGCGTGAAGGCTCTTAAAAATGTTGTTTGAGTTTTTTGTCCTTTATTAAAATACTTTGTTTTAGACAAAATTGTCTTTTCACTATTTTTTAGAATTTATTATTTTATCTTTTATTCATTTAGCTTCAAGATTCAATTTGGGATTAGAATTTGTTTCTTGCTTACTGTTATTGTGCTTCAACCATTTGTTTGTACTCGTTTTTCATAATGTGATTAGTAAGTAGTATACTGTTTATTCCCTGTGCTGTTTGTTGGGTTGCATAGTTGTTCACTAGAGTGCTTTCTGATCTTGGTAGCTTAATAGTCTATTACTTCTTAAGTTTAGTGGCATCAGGATCGAATGATAGACTAGAGTCATGTTGTTGGTTGGGGTTGGGGTCGGGGGTAAGGGGTAGGGGTGGTGAGAGGGTCACGGGCTTATGTAAGTTAAGGATAGCGTCGTGGAATATAGGATCACTAGCAGGGAAATCCATAGAGCTAGTAAAATGGCTTAAGAGGAGACATATTAATATAGCGTATGTTCAGGAGACCAGATGGGTAGTTACCAAAGCTCGGGACGTGGATGGGTTTAAGATGTGGTACTCGAGTGGTTCTAGGGATAAAAATGGTGTAGGTATCCTAGTAGATGAGGACCTTGGGGATTATGCGGTTGAGGTTAGGAGGGTTAATGATAGGATGATGTTTATCAAACTCATGGTTGGTAGGTATGTAGTGAACATAGTTAGTACTTATGCGCCCCAAGTAGGCCTAGATGAGGAAGTCAAAAGGCTCTTTTGGGAAGATCGGGATGAGGTTATGCGAGACATATCGGTGACAAAAAATCTTCATTGGGGGTGACTTTAATGGGCATATTAGGCCAACCACTAGCGGGTTTGAAGATGTTCATGGAAGCTTTGGTTTGGGGAGAGGAATCGAGGTGAGACGTCTCTCTTGGATTTTGCCAAAGTCTTTGAGTTAGTTATTGCGAACTCATGTTTCCCGAAGAGGGAAAACCACTTAATTACGTTTCGTAGTACGGTAGCTAAGACTCAGATAGATTACCTACTTCTCCGGAAGGGCGATAGAAGTCTATGTAAGAATTGCAAGGTTATTCTGAGTGAAAATATTTCCACTCAACATAGGCTTCCAGTGATGGATTTAGAGATCAAGAGAGAAAAGAAGAAGAAAGTTATTTATGCCCAACCAAGGATTAGATGGGGATGCGTTACTCCTGCCCTCTCCCAAGAAATGGAAGAAAAGTTGAGAAACTTAGAGGCTTGGAGTAGTGGCCGAAATGTGAACAATATGTGGGACACTACTGCTGGTTGCATTAGAAAGGTAGTTACTGAGGTACTAGGGGTTTTGAGAGGGACCTTTAGTGGACGTCAGGGTGATTGGTGGTGGAATGAGGAAGTTCAGGCCAAAATGAAAGATAAGAAGGTTGCTTACACGAAGTGGTTGGAGTGTAGGGATGAAGATGAAAAGCGAATGCTTAAGGAGACATATAAGACGGCTAAGTCAGAAGCAAAGATGGCGGTGACGAGTGCTAAGACAACAACGTTTGAGCGCCTATATGAGGATCTAAGTAATAAAGGCGGGGATAAGAAATTGTATAGGCTCGCTAAAGAGAGAGAAAGGAAAGCTCGCGACTTGGACCAAGTGAAGTGCATCAAGGATGAGGAGGGTGAGGTGTTGGTGAATGACACTTCCATTAAACTAAGGTGGCAAGCTTACTTTGTGAACTCTTAAATGAAAAAGGAGATAGAAATATTGAGTTTGGTGAGTCGACACACTCTGAAAGTCATCGTGATTTTGGTTATTGCAGGCGGTTTAAAGTTGAGGAGGTTAGAAGGGCTATTAGTAGGATGAAGAAAGGGAGGGAGGTCGAACCTGATGAGATTCCGGTATGTTTTCGAAAGAACATGGTCAATGATAGCATAGAGTGGTTGACTAGACTGTTCAATGTTATTATGAAGACTACCAAGATGTCTGATGAATGGAGGAGGAGTACAATGGTGCCATTGTACAAGAACAAAGGGGATACTCAAAACTGTAACAATTACAGGGATATCAAGTTGTTAAGTCACACTATGAAGGTCTGAGAGAGAGTTGTGGAGATGAGGGTGAGAAGAGTAGCGTTTATTTCGGAGAATCTGTTTGGATTCATGTCAGGGCGGTCGACTACTGAAGCAATTCATCTTATTTGGATATTAGTGAAGAAATATAGGGAAAGAAAGAAGGACCTTCCTATGGTGTTCATTGATCTCGAGAAGGCCTATGGCAAAGTTTCAAGGGATGTCCTATGGAGGTGTCTAGAGGTGAAAGGTGTTCCAATGGCATATATCAGGGCGATTAAGGACATGTATGACGGATCCAAAACTTGGTAAGAACGGTAGGATGAGACTCAGCGTATTTTCTTATTGAGATGGGACTCCATCAAGGATTTGTGTTGAGCCCTATCCTATTTGCCTTAGTGATGGATGAGCTGACGCGCTCTATCCAAGAGGAGGTTCCATGGTGTATGCTATTTGCAGATGATATAGTACTGATTGATGAGACTCGGACTAAATTTAATGATAGGTTGGACGCTTGGAGACACGCCTTGGAGTCCAAAGGATTCAAACTGAGCAGGACCAAAACAGAATACTTGGAGTGCAAATTCAGTGTTGCGAGGGATGAAACAAACATTGATGTGAGGCTTGCCACTCAACCTATCCCAAAAGGAAAAACTTTAAGTATCTGGTGTCCATCATCCAGAGTAGTGGCGATATGGACGATGATGTTACACATCGTATTGGGGCAACATGGACTAAATTGAGGCTTGCCTCTGGAGTATTGTGTGACAAGAAGATACCACCTAAACTCAAAGGTAAGTTTTACAGAATGATGGTTAGACCATCTTTGCTTTATGGGGTGGAGTGTCGGCCAATAAACAATGCACATGTTCAGAAAATGCTTATCGCAGAGATGAGGATGTTGAGATGGATGTGTGGTCACACAAGGAGGGATAAGATTAGGAATGAGACCATTCGGGAGAAGCTAGAGGTGGCCCCGATGGCTGATAAGATGAGGGAAGTGAGATTGCGATGGTTTGGACATGTGCAGAGACTGAATACCAATGCTCTTGTTAGGGGTGCGAGAGGTTGGTTTTGGGAGTTACACGGAGGGATAGAGGTAGACCGAAGAAGTATTGGGGGAAGTGATCAGACAAGATATGGTGAAACTAGATCTCACTGAGGACATGACCTTAGATAGAAATGAGTGAAGGTCGCAAATTAGAGTAGCAGGCTAATTGGTTGGTAGGATTAGGTGGATGTATGACCTTGAGGTATAGTAAGGTAACATGAATAGGCGTGTTTTATATCATGTGTTGTCATTATCTGTCGTATGTGTAGGGGTGGGTCCGTAAAATCAAAAACCGAAAACTGAACCGAAACCGATCGAAAAATACCAAAAAAAAACCGCACCGTAAAAAATTAAAACCGAAAAAAAAACCGAACCGAACCAGTTCTGTGCGGTTCAGTTTCGGTTTTGGTCTTAAAAAACCAAATCGAACCGAAAAAAACCGAACCACCTAATATATAAATTTAAAACCCTTGCCCCAAATAATTTCCCATTTTCATTTTTCCCCCAAATCAGTTCCCTTTCCAGACTCCAGTTTCCCTGACCCCTGTTCCCACCGGCCATAGCGGCACCGCGGCAGTCAGCCAGTTAGCACCCGCCACCCCTAGTCGTGAGTCGCCCACGACTTACGACTCACGTCGCACAGCTGCCACTCCGCCAGCGGCCAGCGGCCAGCCGCCAGCCCCTACCCCGCAATCGTGCAGCAGCCAGGCGCCAGCAGCCAACAGAGCTCAAATCTCCCTCGAGCCTCGACCCTCGACCCTCCCGCCAGCAGCCAACATGTTCTTGTTGTTACTTCTACTAATTCCCTACGACATTTTTCTTCTTTCTTTAGCTATGAAGTTGTTTCTTTAGTATGAAGTTGTTTCTTTCATTAGCTATGAAGTTTTTTTTTTTTTATTTTTTACTGATAAAGGCTACTCACTATCTTATAGCAAAAGTAGCAAACTCAACTTTGTAGTACTGCGTCAACATCTGGTTCAATTTTTATGTAATTAACTTCCAAAACCTTTAGGATAACTAATTTGTATTTTGTCGGCTATTATTACGGGATGCCTTTTGCTTTTATTGGCTTTGCAAGCAATTGCATCTTTTCCTTCTTATCTGTCTACTGGCTTTCCAATTAATTTCATATGCAAATGTCTACTGTTGTTGACTGCTGTGAGTGTTGTCTTTTCGAGAAGGGAAGAGTAGGTGTGGCCGTGTGGGTGCTGTGAAAGTTTGGCTAAGTAGGCATTTGCATATGAAATTGAGGATTATAATTTTAGATTAGTGTTTCAACATGCTATTTAGAGTCATGATTTTAAAGTTTTTGAGAGTAAGGATTTGAAATTTCTATTTTTTTCAAAAGAAATTGTAAAACTTAACATATATAATATATGTGATTAAAGTGGGACAGAGGGATATTAATATTTAATAATGCTTGAAGTTTGCTGTTTTTTCTTTTAATTACAAAAACCGAAAAATAAAATAAAAAAACGAAGATTGAACCGAAAAAAACCGAACCGAAAAACGATTGATTTACTTTTTTGGGGGGCAAAACCGAACCGAACCGAACCGCCAAATGACCTTCCGTTCCGTCTTTGGTTTTAGGGAAAAACCGAACCGCAAAAACCGAACCCACCCCTACATATGTGTGTTAATTCTATCGTATTTACATATTGACATGTGTTTTTCATTAATAGTCGCTCTTTCTGTTCCCTTTCTTTTCTTTTTTGTCATATCTAGTTTATTCTGCTTATGAGTTATTGAGACGAGGGTTCCCAGGAAATAACTTCTCTACTTCTATGAGGTAGTGGCAAGGTCTGCGTACATTCTACCCTCCCCAGACCCCACTTGTGGGATTCCACTAGGTATGTTATTGTTGTTTGACTACTCTATGTAAATAATTGTCTAGACTATGAAGAAAAGGAAAGGAAGAATATTATTATTGTTCCAATATTTAAGACTTTAAAATTAATTAAAATTTTGATTATCAAATATTTATTTGTTAATAAATGTATATATGTACTATAACAAATTTAAAAAGAAAAACAAAACTAAACTACTCCTTTTATGTTTAGGAGTCTTTTTAAACTACTCTGTTTATATTTAGGAGTCTTTTTTCACATTAAATTTTAATCGATTAATTATTTAATTTCTAAGTATTCAACTCCTAATTATTACTTCAGGTATTTATAAACTATTAATATATCTATATTATAAGTAATTGAATATATTTTTCATCATGGTCACAATAGATTAAACTATTGTATCCAACTAATAATATTTGTTGATTTTATTTACATGAATATTATATTTATTTAATAGGATGTACTGTTTATATGCAATTTTTAAATTTATACGACACATACGTGCAAAGCACGTACACTGAACTAGTGATACGAAAAACGAAAAGTATTTGCAACTATAATTATCGATCTATCGTTAAATACTAAAATCAAATTAAAAAATATCTAATCGTATTGAATTAATCTGATATTATTTTATATGACACCTCTTCTTTTCTAATTCTTTACAAAAAGAAATTCATCTTATTAATATA
The DNA here is from genome assembly GCA_029948455.1 of Solanum rostratum. Classification (NCBI taxonomy): domain Eukaryota; kingdom Viridiplantae; phylum Streptophyta; class Magnoliopsida; order Solanales; family Solanaceae; genus Solanum; species Solanum rostratum. Next base: position 11,138,504 of record CM057046.1, read on the forward strand.
ATAAAAAATAATGTAATTTTAAAATTCTCCATAGCAAATTGAATTTTAAATACCATACTATATTATGTCGTATTCATCCGTAGAATTAAGGGGTCGTTTGGCTGGGAACAAATTATCCCAGAATTAATTGTTTTTGGATTAACTATTCTAGAATTAACTATTCTGGAATAAGTTATCCCACCGTGTATAAAGAAAAACTTATACCATCACTATAATATAAATACCAGAATAAATTGTCCAAACTTAACAATTAAATAAGATACCAAAATTTCGTCAAACAACTATTTTTTAATTCCCAAACTATTTATTTTTATAACGAAAGTGTGAAATAAAAGAAATCAAACATGAGCCCCACATGATCACAAAGATGCTGCAAGTGAAATACATGTTGACAGTGTGTTGTTTGCTAACTCTCACTTCACCTGGGATAAGTCAAACTTATATTTTATATTTTCTCCGTTTTATTTTATGTGGTATCATTTGATTTGATATAATATTTAAATTTTTTTTTCAAACAAAAATTATGATTTAAAATAATTCTAGATAAATGTATGGTAGTAATTATAAAGTTGAAGTTAAAATAAAAATTTTAAAGCTTAAATATTTTTAATTATAAGAAGATAATTTTTTTAAACAGACTAAAAAAAATTAATGAAACAAAGGGAGTAATATGCATTGAAAATTGAAACTAGCTCGGCTTAATAAATTTAAAAGCAATAAAGTAATTCAGTCCAGAATAACTTCATTGTATAAAGCAATAAAGTAATCAACTTATTCTGTGTTTGTAAATATCGAACGAATTCTTTTATGAAGTTGAATACATGTTTTAAAAGGGGTTTTTAAATCCATTTGTTAGTCTTAAACGTTCTAACAAAAGACTAGGCTAACAAAAGGAGAAGAAAAGCTAGGAATTCGAACGATTGAAGTTAAAATCTGTGCAAATCAATTGTCAAACTTCATCTCAGATATGTAAGGCTAACCTAAAGCATGAAATTGTTTCCATGTGCCCCTTGATTGTGATAGATCGAAAGGTGAAAGTATTGATGTCATATCCCAGGAGGGTACCCTTGGCGTGACCGGCACTCAGAGACTATTGCTAGTCCCCGAGTGAATGACTTGGCCTCATCGTCACCTCATACTCAACAACAAAAAAGGAACATCCTCAAAGAAAAGACTGTAATGTAATTAAAGTAATCAAGTCTTTATATAAAAGTCAATTTCCAATAAAGAAAATGGTTACCCAACTCAAGGAAAATAAAGTACTAACTCAAGCTAGATGATAATAATATGGAAATCCTCCGAAAACAAGGAGATCTCACCAATCAGCTGAATACGAATAGATCCTCAACGAAGCGTCTATCGATGGTCTCTAATATCTGCCTCTGTATCATAAAATAATGCAGTCCCAGAAGGGGACATCAATACGTGGAATGTACTGGTATGTAAAATAGCTGAATGAAACAGAAACAGGTAGAATAATATAGAAATAACATCAACTCAACATCATACTCCACCAAAATGTCAAATGTCTATCTAAAGCAAGAATAAAGAGTAGACAAATGACTCATCAACATCATCAATACATCAGACTCATCTCAAGGAAACTCGACTAGAAGGACCAGTGCCAAGGATAAAGAGTAGACAGTAAATCATCAACATCCATCAAGACTCATACCATCACATCAACATCAGAGTTCTATTAGTGAGGAACCTAACTGGGAGTTTCTCTTACAGACAATCATCACCTATGAGCCGATGATTATACAATGAAGCAATGTCGTTGCCACATCCATCCAGTACCCTGCCCGGGGTAAAGGACATCAACATCAGTGGATCCACAAGAAATTAAATCAGTCCCCTTTTGGGACAAGGAAACATCCGCATTACGGTTCGATCCTCTCTCCTACGCGGGCGACGTAGTTAATGAGTTCGAGTGGGACTCACTCTCACCCGTTTCGGTGCTCAATACTCCTCCCAGAACTCGACATACTCATAAAACATCATCATCATCGGTCCTATCGAGACATAGTACATCAACATCAACATCATTATCATCGGTCCCATAAGGACATAATACACCAACATCAACATCAACTAATCAACATCGACATCAGCATCGTGGACTCGAAACATCTTTTAGAATTTAGTTTCAAGGTTTAAGACTCATAAACATCACTCTCATTAACATCATCATCAAGACTCTCATCAATTTGGACCACAATCACAACATCACAAACATCATCATCGTTAAGGCTCTAGACTCTTTCGCGTAAGTTCATTCTTATATTCTTGAGTAAAATAGACATAGAATTTTATAAAATCATTCATGAAAACAACTTATCCAGTAAATTAAGTTTATGATGATCATCAATTTAAGAAAAATACATGAATTAAGAAGAATCTCAGTAAAATACTCAAGGATTTTCACAATAGACTCAATTGACTCAAAAAGGCACATGGAAGAACAATCCCATGCTTTAGGTTAGCCTTACATACCTGGAAAGTTGATATTACAATCGAAATTTGATGAATGCTCGTTTTCTTGGAGGAAATCCTCGATCTTGGTAGTTCTTTTAGAGTGGAAGAACTTGGAAAGACATTGTTTGAAGGGTTTCTCTTTGATTCTTGAATTAGAATTGTTTGCAACAAATTTTAAAGTGATAGAAAATAAATTACAATCACAAATAAAATATGAAGAAACAAGAATATTATTGATAAACAATGTGGGTACAAATCTGTCTCTCCCTTGATTCTTCTCTCATTAGATTTCTCCATGATTCGAGGGCCGTTAGTGGCGTATTTCTCGAATGGAGGATGATTCTGACCTCCTTAAGCCATATTTTGATCTCTTGATAAATATCCTAGGGTTTATGGGATATTTGAGATGCCTTTTTAAGGGAATATAATACCCTTTATATAGGCATGAATTAGGGTTTAGGAATAATAGCCTCCAAGAAACCTGACTAAAATAGGACTAGTTTCTTTAGAGTCCTACAAAATTTCAATGTCTACAAATGCCCCCTGCTTCAAGGCTTGTCGGAGTGTAGACTTGATGAAACTCAAAGACAGGGCTTGAAGTACTTATTCTTTTTTCCACCACTTCAGATTTGCAGATCTTGATTTATGAGAGAAGAGATGAAGGGCAGATTTGGTCCCACTGGGCGTGCCAGAATTTGTTTGCAACAAATTTTAAAGTGATAGAAAATAAATTACAATCACAAATAAAATATGAAGAAACAAGAATATTATTGATAAACAATGTGGGTACAAATCTGTCTCTCCCTTGATTCTTCTCTCATTAGATTTCTCCATGATTCGAGGGCCGTTAGTGGCGTACTTCTCGAATGGAGGATGATTCTGACCTCCTTAAGCCATATTTTGATCTCTTGATAAATATCCTAGGGTTTATGGGATATTTGAGATGCCTTTTTAAGGGAATATAATACCCTTTATATAGGCATGAATTAGGGTTTAGGAATAATAGCCTCCAAGAAACCTGACTAAAATAGGACTAGTTTCTTTAGAGTCCTACAAAATTTCAATGTCTACAAGAATCTTTAAAGTCCTTGAGGAAGAACCCTAATTCGTGAAAAGAAGAATCAAGAAATCCTTTCTCGGAATTCTTGAATTCGTTTTCTTGAAACCCTAGGTTATGATTTAAGATTCTATTAGGGATTCATGAATAGATAAAGAAATTTAGGTTGGGTAACTTAAAATTTATGAAGAATAACTCACCTTGATGATGAATCTTGAAAGTTAATCCTAACTTGATGACTTTCTTGATGATTCTTGAGTGTTTATGTTTAGCAATGAAGGAGATGGTTTTAATTATGAAAACTGATGTTTATGCGTTTTGGGACCTTAAGTAGACTCCCAAAGGTTTTAGGATAAAAGTACCCTCAAAATAAAATAAAAGGACGTCGCTTAGCTTATCTAGAAAGGTTTCGCGATAGGTCCGCGTCGCGGAGCTGTCATGGCTCTTCAGACAGCTCTGTAGGTTTTCAGTAAAATGGTCATAACTTTCTACTTCGAACTCTGATTAACGCGAAATAAGATGTGTTAGAAAGCAAGTTTAAAGATCTTTAATTGGATATATTATTGGTCACCTAACTCATCATCTTTAATTTGACCTTTCTATCAACTCATCCGAAAACTTAGTCGGTAAAAATTCTTTGGACTTGAGTTGATGTAAAAGGTTCTTTATAACTCTAAATCACATGTAATATACTTTAAATACTTAGGAATTGATCCTAGCATGTATATACAACCTAAAAGTCATTGGTCCATCCAACTTTTATAAAATCTTACATTAGAACTGCGACCTTTTATCATCTCCAATTCTATTTCCACTCTAAGAAATTAATTTTAACATCTATGCTCAATTAAAAATGATCAATTACAATCGTATAGTCTATGAAGGATGGCTCAATCTTAGTTAAAAAAAAAAGTTGGGGTGTTACAATTGAGTTTCTATGCATGTGTCTTTGAATGTTTTCTTGTAAATTATATACATTCTTTATATTTTCATATGTTGATTGTCATCATAAACTTGATTTACTGAATAAATACTTTTACTTGAGTTATTTCACAAACCCTACATATTACTTAGTAAAGGATGGGATAAGTGAACCTAGGGATTGCGTCTAGAGCCTTGATTTGAGAATGCTGACTGTGATTGTGATGTGAGCATGATGATAGGTTGATAGAACTTGATAGTCCTGTGAGTCTTCAAATTTGAACTCTAAAAATTGGTCTAAGTTGAAAGTCCTCCTACGTGATTTTCCAAATTACTCTTGAAAGGTTGATGAGATTGATTGGTCGAATTATTGAAAGAGATAGAACAGATGAGCTGAAAGAGTCCATTAAGAGACTCACTGATTTGTTGATTAGGAATGGATTGTCTTATGAGCATTGAGTCTTGGGAGTAGTATCGAACACGAATTGAGTGGGAATAAGTCCAACTTGAACTCAATAATTACGTTACCAACCGTAGGAGAGGATTGAAACCGTTAAGTCGGATGTATCCTCTTGATAGGTCCCTGAAACAATAGGAGGACTCGGTTGATTGGATCATGTAATCATTTAAATGATTTGAATTATATTAAACTCATGAATATATTAGTCCAAATAAATGTTATAGACTAATATAATTGAGTTAATCATTTAAGTCCAATAAATATGATTTAATTGAAACCCCTGTTAATTGATTTGGGCTACAATAAAAGAATCCAAATTAATGAGCCCAATATGATTTCATCCAAGAGACTCATCTTGACACCACATGTCAAATGATGTGGCACGCCAAGTCAAGTAAAGAATCCAATAGGATCATGTCATGTTTAAAAATGACAAACCCATTTTGTTAAAGTCCAATATGTCATGCCACTTAAATCTGATTGGCTGAAGAGAAGTCTTTCCTATTATAATTTCTCTATTCTACAACACTAAATAGAGGTCTTCCTAATTCAAAGAAAGATCAAAAATTCTAACAAGAAGCTAGGGAGGGCAATAGAATTGGTCTACAATGTCAAAGATGAAAATGTATGGAATCAATAGTAAATGCATCTCTAAACCAAGTTCATATCTGTAATCCAACAAAAGTGTTTATTTACAGTTAGCATAACTTCAACTCAAACAAGATATGCAATCAATTTATGACTAACCTATTATTTAGGTTTTTAGTTGAAATCAAAATGTGGTATAGCAAAAATTAGCCTCATAAAGGTAGAAATAGGAATGATCAACCTACATTAATCTTAGAGTATGGTGGTGTTTTGGGTTGAGTGGTTAAGACGTCTGCTAAGTGTTGTTATTGTAATTGGCAGATGCGTGACAAATAGTATAAATTTTAATCCAGCATAATATTTTATTTTGATTTTATATGAATTGGTGAAATTCATTGAGATTCTAGAAAAATAAGATATTTAAATTAATATAAAGAAGATACTATTTTTCGTAAACATAGCACTCATAATTTTTTTTAAAAAAAATAAGACATTTAAATTGACACGAAGGATATACTATTTTCGGATTAATTTAAGCTAGATTTTGTATTAGTCTTTGAAGCTAAATTTGAGTTAAATTAATTTGACATATAAATTTCAATTTGAAAATCACCTGGCGAGTGTAAATTTCATACCACACATTTTAGGTGCATCATATCTTTAAATTTTTATTTTTAATTTAAAAAAAAAACAGAATGACCTAATAGACCTCTATATTTGATCTCGTTTGTCGCTTAGGACCTTATATTTAGAACTTCATCAACTAAACTCTTATACCACTAAAAAGATAAAAGAATTTAGTGATAAAGTTTTAAGTATAAGGTTATAGGTACAAACAAAACCAACTATAAGAGCCTATTAGGTCATTCTGCTTTTTAAAAAAAAAGAAGTAACTTCGATTTTATGAATCTTACACTACTAAACTTTAGTATGTTCTTACACACTTTTTGTCACTCATTTATTGGTTGGGAGATCCTTTTGGTCACTCTTGGGACATTCAGACTGGAAATTGCTAGAATTAGAACAAGGAAGAAGGAAAATGGAGAACAACCCAGAACAAGAAGAGTTCTTATTGAATCACTCACAAAATTCAAGAAAGGGTGGTCTAAAAACCATTCCTTTTATCATAGGTAGGTCTGTATGTCTTTTCTCATTTTGTTGATTCTTGTTTAATTTTTGGCTTGTTTTTGTAGTGAATGAATCATGTGAGAGATTGGCAAGTTTTGGGTTGCAACCAAACATGATCATCTACATAACAAAATTTTATCACATGGAAGCTGCTTCTGCTTCAGTCTTGATTAATTTATGGTCAGCACTTTCAAATGGGTTGTCTATTTTGGGGGCTTTTATTTCTGATTCTCACTTGGGAAGGTTTAGGGCTGTTGCTATTGGAACAATCTCCAGTTTGATTGTAAGTTCATTTCTTGTTTTCAATTTGTCCTGTTTATAGCTACAGAAATAGGGCAATAGGAGCAACCACCTGGTAGTTTGTGCAGTAATAGTCATTTGGTTCTCTATGAAGCACCACTGCCTACCAAGTTTTGGTTTAAAGATGGCTATAGTTACTTATAAGCTTTGTTTATTACTCATGTGACTGACATATTCTAAAGCCCAGATACTTATAGCTCTCATATGTTATAATCATCAATTGGGTTGCTGATAGCCCACAGATGAAAGATTCCTTACTGTTTGAATTAAGGATCTGCTCAGGTACGTTATCCTTTAGGAAACAAAAGATGAAATTAGCACAACTGACACTTTTATCCCTAAAAGTCTTTTATTTGCTCCATCCATTTGATTGCGAACTTTAGCGTTGTAGTTAGGATGTCTTAAGAACATTATAGTGCTCAGTTACTCATCAGTGTTATTTTCATGTAGAATACAAGATTATAGGACTTATTCCTGTTTTCATCTTTTGGCCTTGTTTAGTTACAGAGGCTTATTCCTTTTCTCTCAACAGGGAATGTCTGTTCTTTGGCTCACCACAATAATTCCACAACTCAGGCCATTACCCTGTGGTCAGAATCAGCATAATTGTAACGGAACAACAGCAGCCCAACTTGCTATAATTTTGTGTTCTTTTGGGCTTATTTCCATTGGTGCTGGCTTTGTTAGACCTTGTGCCATAGCATTGGGTGCCGACCAATTGGAGAACAAAGAAAATTCAGATAACGAAAGGGTTCTGGATAGCTATTTCAACTGGTTCTATGCCAGTGTTGGAGTTTCCATTTCTCTTGCAGTTACTGTAATTGTTTATATCCAAGACCATTTTGGTTGGCAAATTGGGTTTGGTGTCCCTGCCCTGCTCATGGTTTTATCTGTTTCCGTTTTCTTGATCGGATCTCCTCTTTATATCAAAGCAAAACCTAAAGGGAGTTTGTTCACTGGATTGTTTCAAGTAATAGTGGCAGCCTTCAGAAAAAGACATATTAATGTTCAGTTTAATTATAATGACGACAGCTACTATAGAGCACCTCAATCAAAACTCCTGGAACCATCCACTGACTTCAGGTATGGACGCCTCCATTATTTCCTCAGTGGTATAGACATCTTCAATGTCCATTCATGCACTTACTATCATACAATGTTTATTTTACCGACTTGTTATATTACATGAAATGGTGGTATGCATCTAATTTAGTAAATTATTAGTGTGTTGAAGGGTCTTCATTTACCCATCTCATACTTGTTCTCGTTTGACATATATTAAAGGAAATGAAGAGTTCATAAAAGTAGATACTTGGAGGGTGTGTTTGAATTTTTCCACCTATCGCACCCGAATTGTTAGTTATCTATCAATTATTGTAGCAATAGATAATCTAACCTGCCTTTAGCTGGAAATGTGTTTTCACTTTCATAATGCTACTAATGGGCATACACTCCATTCATTTATGTTATAGGTGTTTGAATAGAGCTTGTATAATTCAAGATCCTCACATGGAGTTGAAACCTGATGGAAATGCTTCAGATCCATGGAGTCTCTGCTGCGTGGAACAAGTAGAATCAATGAAGTGTTTTCTCAGAGTTCTTCCCATGTGGTCCACCTGTCTTATTCTTCTTGTGTCTTTCAGTCAGCCACTTTCGATATATCAACTAATGACCTTGGACAGACACATTTCCCCTCAGTTTGAAATCCCAGCAGGATCATTCGGCATGATTACACTTGTTGCTTTGACAATCTGGATTGCCTTTTACGATCGTGCTTTGGTGCCTTTACTGTCAAAGTATACTGGACATCCTACAGGGCTGAGCCTAATTTCCAGAATGGGGCTTGGCTTATTTCTCGGCATTGTGGCTACGGCACTTTCAGCGATAACAGAAACCATACGACGCAATAAGGCAATCAATGCAGGGTTCGAGGATGACCCGAATGCTGAGTTAAACATGTCCTGTATGTGGTTTGCACCACAGTTGGCACTATACGGGGTGGCTGAGGCTTTGAGTGCGGTTGGACAGGTTGAGTTCATATACACTCTATTTCCGAAAAGCATGTCCAGTTTTGCAGCAGCTCTTTACACGTCTGGCCTTGCCGTTTCTGGCTTAATTAGCAGTCTCTTGGTGAGCGTGGTGGATAGTGTTACCTCAGCTGGAGGCAACACAAGCTGGCTGGCGAGCAACATAAATAGAGGTCATCTAGATTACTATTGTTGGCTTATCACTTCCTTAAGTGTGATTAACTTCCTCTATTTTCTGGCCGTTTGTCGGTTCATTAACCATCACCATGATGGTAGGAGTAGCTTATATCCTCAGGCAGAAGAGGAACACTACGAGAATAGGCGTTTCCATGGTGCTTGATTGTAACTATGATAACAATTAAATGTGAACGCTATTGTTATGTTTGTACCATTTCCATGTCTTCTGACTTCCCTTGAATCTTTGATCTAAAATAAATCGAGGCCCTCTTTGTTTAATTTTTGCGGACAAAGGGTTGAATGCCAGTGAATCATGGTAGATGTAGCTCAAGTGGGGCTCTCGCAATATATGAAAGATTAAAAGTGTCTTGAAAAACTAAAAATAACATGGTAGCTAGTGTAAATATAAAATATGAACCAATCAAAATAACAGATTTATATTAAATTAAGATGACACTCTGTTGCGGAAGTATATCTAAGATAGCTAATAAATAGTAAATGGGACAACAATATAAAGAACATGCATCAGAAATTTACGAGGTTCGGCAAAGTTTTGTTTCCCTTTTGCCTACTCCTCGAACACAATCAACCAATGTTTATTTCACTCCAAATAATACAAGAGAGAAAGAAGAACAAATGCCTTAGAGGATGAGAAGGCAAGTAAGAGGTGTGTTATAAATGAACTAAGAGCTACCTATTTATAGGAGTGAATTCTTGTTCTTGATGTCATGCTCTTGATGTCATCCATGACATCACTATGTGCCAAAAATGTCAAGTTAGGTGTAACTACAAATTACCTACCATGACTATAGATATTAATGAGGAAAAAATCTTCCCACCAAATCTTCACACTAATTTTGAATCTTGTCACAATTTAACAAATCTCCACCTTGACAAGATTCTACATTTTTCAACTTTCTCTTAAAAGCAAATTTTTTATTGTGTCTTCAACATCAATATTCAACAATGTTGATCAAGTTCAAACAATGTTGAAACTTGACCGCAGTCTCCCCCCTTTGTCAGCATATCAGCAGGATTCTCTGTAGTCTTGATTTTCTGCATTGTGACTCCACCTTCTTCTATGATTTCTCGTATGAAGTGATACCGAACATCAATGTGCTTCATTCTTGCATGATAAACTTGATCTTTTGCTAATTGAATAGCGCTTTAACTATCACAAAATATTGTAATTGTTTCTTGTCTCATACCAAGTTCCTTAAGCAATCCTTGAAGCCAAATTGCATCCTTCACAGTCTCTGTAATCGCCATACACTTTGCCTCAGTTGTAGACAAAGCAACTGTTGACTGTAAAGTAGACTTCCAACTAACTGGTGTTTTTGCAAAAGTAAACATATAACTAGTAGTTGACCTTCGTTTGTCCAGATCACCAGCATGGTTAGACTCACAATATCCAACTATACGTGAATTTTCTTCCTGCTCAAAGACTAACCCAACATCCACAAAATTACGAATATACCACAAAGTCCATTTCATAGCTTGCCAATGTTCCCTTCCTAGATTAGGCATATATCTACTCACAATCCCAACAACATGTGAAATGTCAGGTCTTGTTCAAACCATTGCATACATCAAGCTACTAATAACACTTGCATATGGTACCCTTGATATATATTCTCTTTCGACTTCATCCTTCGGCGATATATCAACACTAAGCTTAAAATGAGGAGCCAATGGAGTGCTAACTGGTTAGTTTTCTCATCCATACCAAATCAATCTAGCACCCTCTTCAAGTATTCTTTCTGAGATAAACAAAGTTTCTTTAAAAGTCTATCCCTTGTCATCTCCATGCAAAGAATTTTTTTTCACATCTCCCAAATCCTTCATCTCAAACCCCTTACTTAGTTGAGCTTTCAGCTTCTCAATTTCGGCCAAATTCTTGGAAGTTATCAACATATCATCAACATATAGAAGAAGATACATAAAGAATCTGCCTTCAAGGTTGCGCAAATACACACAATGATCGTATTTGCTTCTTTTGTACTTTTGCTGCAACATAAACTTGTCAAATCTTTTGTATCATTGTCTTGATGATTTTTTCTATCCATACAGTGATTTTTCAAGTTTGCACACCATGTTTTCTTTTTTAACAACGTTGAATCCTTCAGGCTGAGTCATGCAGATTTCCTCTTCCAAGTCTCCATGTAAAAACACAATTTTTATTTTCACCCGAACTAGTTCCAAATTCAACTGAGCTACCAAAGCCAATAAAACTCTAATAGAGGAGTGTTTCACGAGTGGAGAAAATACCTCATTATAATCAATTCCTTCCTTTTGAGCATATCCTTTGGCTACCAATCTTGCTTTGTAGCGAACATCTTCTTGGTTGGAAAATCTTCCTTTCATTGCATATATCCATTTGCACCCAATTGCTTTCTTTCCCTACGGGAGATTGGCCAATTTCTATGTGTGATTCTGATGAAGGGACTGCAATTCTTCATTCATAATAATCCTCCACTTATCTTCTTCTGAACTTTGAATTGCATCTTTATAAGTAGTAGGAATTCTATCAGCTACAATTGAGTTTGCACAAGCCACCATATCTATGAGTCAAACATGTTTTCTTATTGTTCTTTTTGACTTGCTGGTTTCTATTGATTCAAGTTGTTGTTCAGATTCCTTAGTTAGAACCTGCGTCTCAACTGACTTTACTTCCAAATTATCATTTATTTCTTCATCTGCCTTTTATGGAGGAAAAAATAAATTTTTCCTCAAACTCCACCTGCTTTAAAGCACTATCAGTTACTTTTGTATCTTCATTTGTATTTTTTTTCATCATAGCAGATTCATCAAAAGTAACATCTTTGTTGAACATTATTTTTCTAGTCTCGGAACACCATAGGCGATATCCTTTGACTTCGTACGTAATTCCCATAAAGATAGCCTTCTTAGCTCTCAGATCCAATTTTGACTCTTTCACATGATAATATGTAGTTGACTCAAATACATGTAAAGAGTCGTAATCCACAACGAGTTTTCCATACCATTTTTCAAATGATGTCCCTACCAATTGCAACAGATGGGAAACGATTAATGATGTGGCAAATATATGTTATTGTCTCAGCCCAAAATTCTTTGCCCATGCTAGCATTGGACAACATACATCATACTTTCTCAGCAAAGTCTGGTTCATGCGTTCTGCCACTCCATTTTGTTGTGGTGTATGCCTGACAATGAAGCGTCTGACGATGCCAATTATCTTCATAGACCTCGTTGAAAAGATCGTTCTTGTGTTCGCCTCTATTGTCTGTGCAAAGACACTTAATTCTTTTGCCTGTTTGATTATGTATTATCGTTTTCCATTGGACAAAAAATCCCAATATTTCATCTTTGGTTTCATCGTATATACCCATACTCTTTTGAAAAATCATCAACAAAGATTACAAAATAGTGTTTCCCACCTAGTGAAGATATTTTGGAAGCACCCCAACCATCAGAGTGAACATAATCCAAAATAACTTTTGTATGTTGAATAGTTGTTCCAAACTTAACCCTTGTCTATTTTCCTTAACACAATCTTCACAAACTTCGAAATAAATTTTTTTATTCTTTTTAGTAATCCTTGATGTGATAAGGTTTTCAAGAATTTTCCTCCAGCATGTCCCAAGCGCATGTGTCATAGCCTGGTCATTTCTACCTCTTTATCGTCAATGGATGTTGTTGCTGCTATTCTAATAACTATACTACCTTGATAGTGGTACATGTTATTTTTCTTCGAATTACCTTCATGTCATCAATGCGCCAAAGCATATTCTCATCACTCCATTATCTGCAATGATTTTGAACCCCTTTGACTCTAGGGCTCCTACAGAGATGAGATTTTTCTTCAAATCCGACACATACCAAACATCTGTCAATATTCTACTAAATCCATCATATTTTTTAATCAGATTGAACCAACACCATATGCGGTAAGAGGATTATTGTTTGCAGTATGAATAACTCTGGATTTTTCTTCTTGTAAATGAACAAACCAATCACGATTAGGACACATATAATAGCTACAAGTTGAGTCCATCAATCATACATTAGATGATCTGGATAGCTCCATTATAACTAGTGAGAAATCAAAGTCATCACAATCAGCTACATTTGAATCAATGACAGCTTTTTTATTGTTTGATTCGGCCTTATTTTTCAACTTTGGACAGTTTTCTTCTCCTTTTTCTCGACAAAAGGCATATTCATCTTTGCTAGGTCTGGATGATTGTGATTTGGATCTTCCTTTCTTCGTTCTCATCTGATTTTGAGAATGACCTCTCGTTACTAATGCTTCTCCTTCTCCGCTCTTCTGTTTCTCTTTCTTTCCTTGTTTGTTCATAGCTATACAAAGCTGAACAAACTCCTTTCAGAGAAATTTTGTCCCACCCATGAAGTAGAGTAGTTTCAAGGTGCTCGTACTCATGGGGAAGGAACCCCAATAACATCAACGCTATATCACCATCACTAAAAGTTACATCCATATTTTACAAATCTGTAACTAATTTATTGAAATTGGTGATATGATAACATTTAGTTTGAATATTTGTCTTAAAAAATTTATCCTCCAATGCCTTCCACAATTTATTTGCGGAAGTTTCCTTTGTGAATGGATAATTCTATTCTCTTGCAAAGTAAGATCGAATGGTACCGCAAGCAATGCGGTTGATGACTTTTCAATCTTCTTCTCCTATATTATCTGGTTTCTCTTCTTCTATGACAATATCTAGCTCTTGTTGAAAAAGGACATCAAGGACCTCGCCTTGCCACATTCCGAAATGTCCTGATCCGTCAAAAATTTCAATTGCGAATTTTGCATTTGACACAATTCTTGTCATAAGCGAAGATGTCAATGATGATGTATTCTTGACATTCGATGTGGACTCATCATTTTTCTTGTCTTTCATTTTTCTAAAAATAATATTTATTAGCTAATAATGTAAAAGGCCAAAGTAAATCTTTTCTGATATGGAAGTTCAGACTATGCTGCAACCCAAAGCATACTCGGATAAAACCTTGGATCTGATAGCAATTGTTGCGGAAGCTGAATATATAGAGAGCGATAATATCACAACTGTTATATCTTACATAGATAATAAATACTAAATGAGACAACAATAAAAAGAACACCAAATATTTACGAGGTTCGGCAAAGTTTTGTTTACTTTTGCCTACTCTTCAGACACAATCAACCAATGTTTATTTCACTTAAAAAATACACGTGAAATACTACAAGAGAGAAAGAAGAACAAATGCCTTAGAGGATGACAAGGTAAGTGAGAGGTGTGTTATAAATCAACCAAGAGCGACCTATTTATAAGAGTGAATTCTTGCTCTTGATGTCATCCATGATGTCACTATGTGCTAAAAATGTCAAGATAGGTGTAACTACAAATTACCTACCATGACTTAATACTAATGAGGAAAAAATCTTTCCACCAAATCATCATACTAATTTTGAATCTTGTCACAATTTAACACATTCTCTGACAATTATATAAAAACGTTTCTAATTGGCTCTCCCTTTTATGTCAAAGTGAAAGCTAATAAAGAAAGCTTGTTCATAGGATTGGTTCAAGCAGTTTGTAGCAGCTTTAAGGGGAAAAAACCCATCCTTATAGCCTAAGTTCAACTTTTACGAACGACTGATGTAGTTCACTATGGACTCATTCTTACTTTATTTTATGTTTGTAAATTTTATCATGTTCATTTTTAACGAGTATTGTAAAAATAATTGAGAACTTGACATTCAAGTTATTTCTAACAATCAGTTGATTCAGGATCCAAGTATGTGTACCAATCAAGGACGTTATCTTAAAGAACAAACAAGCTGCTAGACAAAAAGCTCATTACGTGAATTAGCATTGCTATAAGTCTATACAAAATGGACAATGTGTTCTCTTGGGTTTCTCTTCCCATCAAATTATTGCAATTTTGGTGGTTGATAAGCAAGTGGCATCGATATTTCTCTTCCCATCAAATTATTGCAATTTTGGTGGTTGATATGCAATTGGCATCGATAGGTTCTCGATCACTTGGAATATGACTTTCGAGTATGCTAAGAAAGTTTGTAGTAGGGTACCATATTGAGCCTTAATAATGTTTGCAATCATGTCTTGTGGTTGTTGAATGCTTAGAGTGGCGCAATGAAGCAAATTTCTTTGCGCGTTGAAATCAAATGTCTTGGTGGGAGAATCAATATCCACTTTATCTTGCGGTATTAGATTGTTACTTGACTCTCCAGTGTTATAGAGATCTAATTTATTCATAAATTTGGTGATTCAAATTTTTTTATCATCAACAGACTTCTTCAAGACTTAAATGATATGATTCTATCATGGTGAACTTCTCGTCCATATCAGTTGAGTCAACCGTGAAGACATTGACCTTTGTTGAATCATCAAATTTCACCAAAGTTGGAGTCAATTTGAGAAAGTTCTCCAAAGAACATGAATGTGAGATCATGGCATACAAATTGACAGCGGACTGATTAGATCGAGTTGGCGATTGTGGGTTTGGAATACACTATTATGAGGAATCAAAGGGTTAGGCCTTGATCGGTATTAGAGTTGACAGCGAAGTAATTAAAAGACTAATATCATATTATATACTAGAAGATTGTTAACGTAATCAGAATGGTAAGAGTATGTGGCTAGAACATTAGGTGGTATAGTCCCTTATTTCATGCTTGCTTTTGAATATTTACTTTATATTGTGTGATGGATTTTTGGATGCCTACTAGTACGTGTTGTTTGTACTGATACTACTCTTTCTAGACCTTTTTGATATAGTTTGATTGCAGGATCGATGATATTTCTTAGTTGAAGATGAAGCCGATCTCCAATAGCTTCTACTCTTCCATCCTGACGGTGGAAGTTGTGTCATTATTGTGTTTCACATTGTACTCTTAGAAGCACGTGTACCTGTTTGAACTAGAATCTTTGGGGGTGTTAGATTGATGTCTTTTCCAGAAATTTTAATTTGGATTTTCACCTTGTACTTAGTAATTTCAAAATCTTTTCAGTGATATCTTCTATTTCTTTTATATTCCACATGATTTAATTGATTAGAAATTAAGGCTCCTATTTAAGTATTAAAGTAAGTGCCCACATAGTTCGGTGAGTTTGGTCATAACAGTATAAGTACACATAGTGGATTAGAGATATTATTTATTAAAATTTAGATCTAAACGAGAATTTCTAATTGATTTGTTGAATACATATAAAATGTACTGACACAAGAAGTTGAAATTGTAGCATTTTCATAATTAAAATCAAATTATATTTAATCTTGTGCAGCAACCATTAAGATGTCTGCCAACTTCATCTTTGATTGTGAACTTTAAATTTATAACTTGTAAGAAACATTAATTTTAATTTTTCATATGTGAGTTGAATGATTTCATACAAAATTGCCTAGTATATAAGCAATGAACTCACATGTAAACATAATGATCTATTTAGATAAAGACTTTTTTTTATAATAAATAAAATAAAATAAATAATATATACAAGAAATTAAATAAAATATTATAACTCAACTACATGATCAATAGTATACATCACCATCAGTAATTTTCTCCAATGCTAGTTGAAATGTTTGAACAATGCCTTTAAATGTCATGTCTAGCTCCTACTTATAGTTGTAGGGGGTGGACACGATTACTTATGATTTGCTTGAAGATTTTATTTCAACACTTGATGAATTATGATTGATTTTTGAATTTTACTAGGATTATCACATCATTTAGCACGTGGCGTCATCTTGTTGGTTTTGGGCTTTAAAGTGTAATCAGTCTTGGACTGAAATATATTTTAATGCACCGATTAATTTATATATAAAAAAAAAACTTACTTAGATATACTATACTAAAAATATATTTACCATTTATATCAATAACAATTTTTTTCGCTGAACAATTATAATACAGGTTTAATACATATTATAGAGAACTATTTATAAAACATATACAATGTAAGTTTTTTTAATGGATATTATCATTATCACACACTTTACTCACATTGTTTTTCAATTTCTTACCAAATAAACACAATATATTTTTAAATACTTATAATACATTTATATTACATGTATAATTCAGTTTTAATACAAATTCAAATTTATTATAACATTACTATAAATGATAATAAATAAAATATATCACTAAAATTATTAATTATTTTTTAAAATATACTTGTCAAATTTTTTTTTCATGTATAATGTCCAAATTAATCCACCATCTCAAATGAATATGGATCTAGTTTAACTTTTGTATTATTTTAATCCAATAAAATGCATGTGTGCTAACATATAATAACACAGAGGGTCTCCACCTTTTTCTGCAATATGAATATTTAATTTCTTCAGAATAAAATAAAGAGCACATCAGATCAGACAGTGTGGCAAAACAACTTTCAACTGCAGGGAGATTTTTGTTTGCTAATAATTTGATAGTAATTGAAGAGGAAAACACAGAGTGTTTGTGAAAATGGAAAGAGAAAGAGCATTAGTTGAAGAAAATCCAAGAAAGGGTGGTCTTAGAACCATGCCTTTCATCATTGGTACTTGTCTTTTATTTTTTTTCTTTACATTGTTTATAATGCACAATTGATTTGTCTCTTTTTTTTTTTTTTTACTTTTTCCAGTGAATGAATCATTTGAGAGGCTGTCAAGCTATGGTTTAGAACCAAACATGATAATCTACTTAATGACATTTTATGATATGAGTGCTGCCACAGGAAGTAGTATTCTTGGAATATGGACTGCACTTTCAAATGGGTTGGCTATTTTAGGTGCAATTATTGCTGATACTTACTGGGGTCGTTTCAGGGTTATTGCAATTGGATCCTTCTCTACCCTTACAGTAAGTTATTTGTTTCACTACTTTGAGTAGATTTTGGGTGTTTTAATATCATGTCATCTTGAAAGATTCAACCTTTAAGTTGTTAGCACTATTGAAGCTATTGCAGTTTTTGACATTATGAATTGAAGATTTGAAATTTCTTGTTAGCACCTTCTTAGGTGAAAGAGAGGGATCGAACTCTTAGAGATATTTAGAGTGAGTGCTTTCTCTAATCAAACTCTTTATGGAAATTTGTCATAAGAGATACTTCCATAGTTTGGCCATAGACTTTGGAGAAAATTTATCTTCAAATATCTGTTTGGTTTTAAAATTTAATCAGATTTCAAATGTTTTCAAGTTCCAAAACTAGTTTCTCGGGACTTCCACTCACAAAACTTTTAATCTCTGTCGAGTAGAATGCATGTCCAAACACAACTTAAAAAACTCAAATTTTCAAGGTTCAAGTTTCAAGTTCAAAATCTATGGCCAAACGGGAGTAGTCTTTGGATATAGGTAGAATCAAAATGAAATTTTGCACAACTGAAAAAGTCAGAAAATACTTTTTGTCTAGGAGTTGCTAGAAGGATAAACCATCAGGAGTTCTTTGCTAGTCGTAAATCAACTGGTCCCTGCTTACTGTTGTCTCTTTGGTTATTTATTTAGGGAGGTTGTTTGCCTCGAGAAATTCTTCTGGCTGTCCTTTTATTACAAGTATGTCACCTTGTTTGAACTATTACATGACCATGTTCGCTTTTCGAAAATCCAGAAGCCATTTTCATTTTATGACTTGACCTCTAGTTCAATTGGTACTTATAAATGTTTCTGTCATTTCCTGCTATATTGGTCAAATTTTATCTTTGTTGGAGACACGGCCATCTCTAAGTCCTTATTCTTCTCTTTGTTTACCTCAATGCATGAAGACTGCAAACTTTTGGTCAACATAGAAGATAATGTAATTTGTTTCTAAGTTCATTTCTTGTGCATTTATCCCTATCTTTCTGCTGCTAGTCACCGTTTGCTTGAATTCGTGTAAAACATCTTGGTGCTTGACTAATAGCATCTCGTTAGTTTCCTTCTCGTATTAGACTTATATGGCTAGAGAGCTTAACTTTCCTTGTCAACAGGGAATGATTATTCTTTGGCTCACAGCCATGATTCCACAACTCAAGTCTTCACCCTGCTCTCAGTTCCAACATGTTTGCAATGGAACAACAGTGGTTCAACTTGCTATTCTATTTTCATCTTTTGGGTTTATGTCCGTTGGTGCTGGTTTTGTTAGACCTTGTTCTATAATATTTGGTGCCGATCAACTGGGAAAAAAAGAGAACCCCAAGAACCAGAGGCTTATTGAAAGCTACTTCAACTGGTACTATGCTAGCATAGGGATTTCAACTATTCTTGCAGTTACTGTTGTTATTTATATTCAAGATCGTTATGGTTGGCAAGTCGGCTTTGGCGTCCCGGTTATCATCATGCTTGTCTCTGTCTTGATGTTTCTAATTGGTTCTCCCTTATATGTCAAAGTGAAAGCTAAAGAAAGCTTGTTCATAGGATTGATTCAAGCAGTTGTGGCAGCTTTTAGGAAAAGAAATACCCGTCTTCCATTAGCTGATTGTGATGACTACTATCATCAGCCACATGAATCAGACCTCTTGGCTCCATCAAATGACTTCAGGTCAGTGCATGCTTCCATCTTTTCCTCAATGGCATCTGCCATTATCAATATTCCTTGAATTGTCCATGCACTTTGTGTGAGACAATCAAATATGAGTTAAAGACTTATGATTTGTTAATCACAATTGTAGCTATAAATTTGTGTCACAACTCTTTCACCTTTTCCTGCGCTAAATGATATTGCACTTCATTGGCGTAAGATTTCATTGTATGTTTTAGGAGTTTAAATAGAGCTTGCATAATTCAAGATCCTCAAAGAGATCTGAATCCAGATGGATCAGCTTCGAATCCGTGGAGTCTCTGCAGTGTGGAACAGGTAGAATCTTTGAAGGCTCTTATCCGAGTACTTCCGATGTGGTCCACTGGTATTATGATCTTTCTGACCTCGCGTCAATTCTCATTTTCTGTACTTCAAGCAAAAACCATGGATAGACATATCCTCCCTCAGTTCGAAGTACCGGCAGCATCATTCAGTGTGTTCCTAGTTATTGCAATGACTAGCTGGATTATCTTCTATGATCGTGTTTTGGTACCTTTGCTATCAAAATATACTGGGCGTCCAAGAGGACTAAACCCAGTCATCCGAATGGGGATTGGCTTAATTGTGTCATGTATGTCTATGGCATTGTCAGCAATAACAGAAAGCATAAGACGACAAAGGGCAGTAAATGAAGGGCATGAGGACGACCCAAGTGCTTTAGTTAACATGTCTGCTATGTGGCTCGTGCCACAGTATGTAGTACTTGGAGTGGCTCAGGCTGCACATTCAGTTGGACATATTGAGTTCTTCTACTCTCTGTTGCCCAAAAGCATGTCCAGCATTGCATCAGCTATGTCAACTATTGGGACTGCTGTGTCATGTTTGGCTGCAAGTATTCTGGTGAGCAGCGTGGATTGGCTTTCATCAACGGGAGGTAAAACGAGCTGGCTATCGAGCAACATTAATAGGGGTCACCTGGATTACTATTTTTGGCTACTTACTTTATTGTGTTTGCTCAACTTCTTATATTTTTTGGTCGTCTGCCGGTTTTATGAACCCGGCAATGATGAGCTGAGTAGGTTAGCTCACGAGGTAGAAGGGAAAGAATGTGATTATAGTCTTTTAACTATGGCTGATTGATGGTATAAATTTATTCTGATTGAATTTGAGATTAAATTTATACTGTATATGATTGACGGTATAAATTTATGTCGATACCATCAACCAAACAGAATATCAACCTATTGTTGTCCTGCATAAACTAGTCCGGAAATTATAATTTCAGGACTAAAATTTTTCCGCGTAAGACAAACTTTTAGCCATCTAAGATGTAAGTTTTGTGATGTTGTAAGCCTCTTGTTGGATTGATTATTTGGCTAATTCGAGGCAAGTGAATTCTAAACCTTGCTGAGTTTAGTTAAACTTATTATCTTTCTTTCTTTGTGTATTTGGGAATTAGTGAAATATTTTAGCGGATATGATTGGGTAGTAGGGAGTTTGATGTGATAATATTGTATGAGTGGACTCTTGAGTGATGCATAATTATTGACGATATTGACCATTTAATTGGATAATGTGGATTAAACTTGTAATACCGATTATTAAAATGTAGAAGTTGTTAATATTGATCTAATTGTTGAGTTTTGAATCTTGATATGTGAAAATGTCAATTAAAATACTTTATATGTAACGTTGAGTTAGTTGTATAATCTAGAATTTATTGTAATTGTTGAAATGAATACTTGTGAAATATGGATCAAATGGGAAATAGTCCTAAGCTATGATTATATAGTAGTTGTTGAGAACTTGAGCCATGATGTGATATGATTATTGTGTGATGCTATTAATGATGATTCAAATATTAAAAGAACTATGAGATAGAATATTTGATTGTTGAATAAATGACTTGTGTCGACATCATGCATATGCTCATGTTTATGAAAGTGATTATTGTGTTATGATGACATATATTTGCTTGATGCCCCATTGATGAAGAAAAGTCGAAGGAAAATGGTTCCAGCTAAAAAGAAAAGAAAAGAAAAGTCGAAGAAAATGGTTCTGGCTAGAAAAAGAAAACAAGAGCCGATGGGAAATGATTTCGACTAGATATTGAAAGTTAAATGCCGAAAGAAAATGGTTCTGGTAGATACATGGTCCATGTGTGGGCCCTATGGGTTCGGATCTGATTATATTAGCGGATGTGTATCGTAGGACAGACTTGCATCACGATTATTTGACATTGCATTGTGTTGCTTGCATATTATGGTTTTATTCCATTACATTTCATTTCATTCCTTGATTAAAATGTGTTAAGTGATACTAAGTGTGATATGTTGATGGACTCTGTTCTTGTAACTATTGAGATTGATCGGTTGAAATATTGTGGATTGAGACTAGGGCTGGCAAAATGGATAATATATATGGGTATCCACTCATTTTTACCCATTTAAAATGGACTGAATATCTGATCATTTTAAAATGGTCCAATATGAGTCTAACTCATATTTGACCATTTAAAATATGAGTATTTAAATGGGTAAAAGCCCTAATCACTAAAAGAGAAAATATATAATTAGTAACATTTTAAAGTGGTAACATGTAAGTCTAATAAATTGATATATTTATTACAGTTAGAACTATGGGTGTGTTGGGTATGGAGGAAAATATTTTTTGAAAAATGTTTTCCCATTTTCTCATGTTTGGTTAGGTTAAATATTTTTCAAATCAACTCATTTTCATCAAATTTAAGGAAAATAACTTCCTTCCAAAAATTAAGGAAAACACTAATAAAAACTTTTATCTAATTTCAAATTGTTTTTTTTTTATCTCATCCCTACAATGATCACCCTCCCCAAAAAAAATTATTATATTTTAAAATAAAATAAGATTAAAATTTATTTTTGAAAAAAATTCACATTTAAAAATTTTTATTTTTTCACCCGTTCCTATGCCGACCCACCCAATTCCCCCCCAACCCACCCCACCCCCTCCCCCAAAATATAAAAATTAATTTTTAGTTTTTTTTAGAATATTTTGAAAATCTCAAATTTTTATTTCACCCTACGCCCCATCCCCCCAAATCACCCCTGCCCCCATCCCCCCATACCAAAAAAAATTTAAAAATTTATTTTTACAGAAGTTCAAATTTTAAAATTTTTTATTGTTTTATTCCACCCCCACCTCCAGTCCCCCCTCTCCCCTCTCCCCAGCCCCGCCCCCCCCCCCCCCCAGAACCAATACAAAAAAAATTAAAAAATTATTTGAAATTTTCATTTTTTTACTCTACTCCGCCCCCACCCCCCATATGCCCATCCCCGCCCCTAAAAAGAGAATTTAATAATTATTTTTAAAAAATATTTTAAATTATGAAAATATTTTCATGTCAGAAATTATTTTCCTACAAATTTTGTTCTACTCTCTATCTAAAAATAAAAGTTTTTTTCTAAAAAATATTTTATTCATTAACCAAACAATAAAAAATATTTTTCATTCACCAATCAGTCTAGTTTTAGCATTTTATTTGTATTTGTATTCAACTTGTATTGTTACTTGTTAGCCGAATGAGAGATCATTTTGCAGCTCATTGACCATGAGACATAACATTTCTATTGAGTAATATGGATACCCATATTAGCCATTGAGTAACTCATTTTTACCCATTTAAAATATGAGTCAAGTTGGGTATTTTATCCATTTTTTCTTAACTCATATTTGATCGACTTATATCCAACTCGACCCACTCGTTTGCACTCCTAACTGAGACTATGATATGTATTATTTATATTGTGTATGTTGGCCTTTCTTGCGTGCAAGTTTGTAATTTTGGAGGTATGTGGTTGGGATGGAAGGGATACTTGAATTCTTTCTTCTCTACCTGCGTTTAGCTCCACTTGTTAAGTACTTTTGGTACTCAACCTTGTTTTTTACACGTGTATAGGCTGTGAGCCCCAATCCTATTGGCGTTCCTATTCTCTTACGGACGGAGCTTGTGATAGATTGAGAGGTAGTTGCTCATTGCTCCAGCCTACCCTCAAGAGTGTTAGACCTCTTTATCGGTTTTGTTCTTGTTAGAACTATTGCAGGTATGCATATGCAGTTTTGATGAAGACTAATGAAACCAGGTTCAGCATAGTTCGCACCAGAAGACACAAAGCAGAATCCCAGTTGGAGAAGAATTGTTGGTTAAGGAAATCGAATCAGAATGGGACTTAGTAAAGGTAGAAGCTTAGGAAAAGGACTCCTTTATGGAAAACAATTGTGTGCCCTACTCAAGAAAGAAGTTCTACATGGAAGATCTCGAGGGTTCAATATAAATACAATGATTGATCCTAAAAGACATGGCTTTTGCGATCTGAAACGACGAGAGCATTCAAGCAAGAGCACGGGCACTTAAGGAGAGCACTCAAGCAAGATCTAGAGTTAGGTTTTCTTGATTGTTCAAGTTTGTTTGACAATCTTCTTAGAATATTTGTTTAGGGACAAACATTGTAAGAAGTTGTTTTCTTTGAGTGAGTTTCGTTGAGAGCGGTTTGACTCTCAAGAGTTGCGTGAGTTGTAAGTTAACATTGCTCGAGTTGGAAGTAATAAAGAGTTGTTGAAATCATTGTTTCTCCCTTGAGCACGGAGTTTTTCCACTATAAGTTGACAGTCTTATTTACTGTTTTGAACTTACCGTCTGATATTGCTAACTAAACCAGATTCACTAGTGGAATAGGAACTGTTGTCTTTTCAATTATTCATAAACTATTTATATTCATGTATGTACATTTTCTAGGTGATATGAATTATTTTTTATAATAATGTGTATTTATTGATTTGAGCATTTAACATGATAACTTTTAGAGTGACTTCTCAATCAATATATAGAGATATCTCACCATTATAAGATATACATAAATAGATTGAAGAAAAGTTTCTCTTCTTCGTCTAAATATCTTGTCTTCTTCTCTTTGAATTATAATATTCTGAGCTCAAAATTACAATAAAAAATGGGTTCTATTGCCTTTGAATTATTTTGAAAATAACTACCTCTTTAAAGTGCTATAATAAAGTCTATATTTTAGAGAAGTTTTACTATTTTGAAATAAAATAATGGTCCCCCTAAAATATCATAATTAATTCTATATATTTTATAGGAGTCCCCTAAACTACTTTAAAATAGAGTAACCACCTCCCTAATATGTCATAATCAATTCTATATTAAAATTGACAATTGTTTATTCAATTTCTTTTACTTTTATTCTTGTAAATTTAAACTCAATCTAAAAGTAGTAATTAAATATTTTACTGCAAAACTAAAAGTTTTCATTTTCACACTTATAAACTAAAAATTACAAAAATGCTTTCTAATCAAGAAGAATATATGAAGATAATTTATGAAGAATATATTTAATAGCATTAGGACATATAAATAAATATTATTGAAATAGATACAAAGTAATTGATGAGCTTTTTGTAAAAAGAAGCTTTGCAGATTTCAAAATTTATTTAGGCCCTAGAAATATTATTAATTGTAGGAATAAAATGAAAAAAAAGAATTAATTTTATTTTGAATTATTAGGTACAAATAAATTGGAGCATGCATATTAGTAAGAGGACTAGCAGGGTGTTTATCGGTCGATTTGTTTCAATTTAATGTATTATTAATTTTTTATTTTTAAATATGTAAAATCAATAACCAACTAATAATATATTTTTTTGATTGATTTTTTATTCTTAATGATTCGATTTTTGATAAAAAAGTATTCATAAAATAAATATATGACTTCTCCAACATTTAGGCACGACTGGACAATAATAGATATAACTCTATAGAATGCTCATAAACAAAAATAGTAGTAACTAACATGAAAAGAATTGTACAGAAGCAACACAAATAAAAGAGTTTGTTTTTGTGAACTTAAAGTCATTGTGAAGTGTGAATTGAAAGCTAAAGGGCAAAGACAGTTATAAACTAACAACTAACAAGTTAGCTAATGATATTAATATTTAATATTTATATAAAGATAAAATAGTAAACTAATATAATCTTAAGGAGTTACTAATTTACCCGATAACTCAATACTAAAAAATAAAATCGAACCGATAATTCAATAATTCTTTTTATAATGTGATTAAAAATCTATTAACCCAATATTATAATAAATAAATATAAATCAACATTTTTTTATTCAATTTATTGATCGATTCGATTTTTTTTCCATTTCCTAATAACCAACTAATTTGGACGAGGGAAAGTTTTCAATTAATTAAATGGTCTTGAAGTTATTTAATTAGATTAAGGAAAAAATATAACAAAATGTATCACTTAATTTTTTTAAATAATAAATTAAATGTAAGAGTCAAAAAACATCATGTATAAATTTAGAATTACAAGTAATATTCTTTTAAAATAAAAGTATTAACAATAACTTACAGTTTTTGTCTTTAAAAATATTAATTTTTCTTCTTATGCTACTTTATTCATTAACGTGTGATCACTTTAAACGATGAACTACAGCTTTCTACTGCGAAAAGGAGTAATCGGGAAAGGATCGTGTCCATTGAAAGTATGTCAAGTAATATTCAATAGCTTCGTTGATTTTTGCCGTCGGGTCTACTATCGTCTTTTCACCGCCGATAGACTACTTTGGCCCACCAAATGGCACAACCACAGTAGCTGGCTTGGCTCCCTCTTGCTCTGGTCTACACTCCCCTTGTGAGTCGCCACCCTCATGTACTACTCTACTATAAACAAACAGAACTACTACAGATACATTTCTTATGTCAAATCATTCGATTGAATGCAATCTCTTATGTCAATGACACGAAAAAGGGATATATACAATGAATGGAATATACTGCTAGAGTATTTGAAAGCATCTGCAAACTCCCCAATCTGATATTATGGTACCGGTATAGACCGAAATTTCGTTATGGTCCAATTCTGATCGGTAATAAATACCGAGACTTTGCAATATTTGATTGATCACAATTCTATATATTTTATTGATTATAGAAGTTCCCAGGGAATTCATTAGAGGAATGTTTCCGATAAAAATTGTTTGTTCTTGCATATCCCTACTGTTTTTCCAAAGGGTGGATTTCAAAAATGCCATTTTTAGTTTATGAAATTACAAGCCTATACCAAGTTTATTTAAATTACCAAAGTTATACCAACTTTTATTAAAAAGTAGGAAAGAGAGTATTTTTTTTTATGATAAAGTTGATTAAAGTGTGATGTGATATGTGGTTAAGAGGAAGAATAAATTAATGATATTTAAAATATTTAGAAATTGATGTTTGTGATGGGTTTCTTGTCTAATATTATTTTATTTTTTTATAGTTGACAAAGAAGTATTATGTCCTTCCCAATTGTAGAATACAATTTTCAATTTGTAAACGTAATGTGAATCGTAAAAAAGCTTGAACTATGAACCAAAATATTTTGTGTTCTCGAAAAAAATTAGTGTTACGTATAATTCATATTGTGAAGGTAGACAAAAATTTACAATATAATAAATTTAATTGTTATTTTTTTTAAAAAAATAAAAATAAAAAGGGAATTGTAGTGAATTACATGGAATTAAATATTTATTAATATGTTCCTACATATTTGTCTTATTGTACACAATTAAAAAGGGTGATGTTTAAATTATGGTATTTTGAAATGTATTTATGGAAGATGTATTGAAAAGAATTTTTGGAAGAAGACCCATCAAATCCATTTAATTGATTTGATGGGATTATGACAACCTCAATCCCCTATGAAGGGATTGCCCCAAGAATGCGTACGGTAGGGGCCTTTGTCCCCCATTTTTTCATGAATTTTTTTTACCCAACGGATAAAGTGGATGGAAAGTAATTTTGTGTATTTAATAAGTTATTGACCATGTGCTTATTTCTTGGACACAAAAGGCTTGAAAACACAAAGGCTTTCCTTTGAACAATACCCATGAATACTGAAAGAGTGGTATCAATTTTATTGAAGTATGATGGGAGGTGGGAGATAACAGGTATATTATTTAATTATATATCTACTATATTAATTGCAACAATATTGTATTATATTGAAGTTGGTGTCGCACCTGGTCAGTTGGTTGTTTTCTTTTGTTCAGTGATGTTGCGGTTTGAGAAAGGCGTTTAAAATTTTCTTTTTCCTGGTATAGGCAAAGGTATCTGCATTTGATGTTTGGTATATTAATTGTAAAATATTGGCGTTTAACAAGGCTGCTGCATTGATTTTTTATTTGGTATAGGTCACGGTGTTTGTTTTTTGTTCAGTGATATGGTTTTTGTAAGAGTTTATGGTATATTTATTGGAACAGGCTGGTGTTTAACAACGCTGTTGCTTGTGTATTTTGTTGGTATTTAACATGGTGTTTGTAGTTGGTTTGATGGTATTTCCGTTGTAGTATTGAATGGTATACTAGCCGGAACATGTTGGTTTTTTGCAAAGATGTTGCATTGGGTATTATTTTCTGGTGTGGACAATGGTGTTTATTTAATGATTGGGACGTTGTTGGTGGTGTTGATAATGAATTTGGTGTGAATGCAGGTGACTACACCAATTACAAAATGGAAGGGATATTATATGATACTTCATCAAATTATCATGGTTTACTTACGGTAATATCTTCCCAAATAGGGTTAGACTTAAGAAGTGTTGAGTTGGTAATAAAATATGTCGTAGACGTGAAATTACCGCCGTTGAAAATACACAATGACATGGGTGTAAAGGTATATTTGGATCAAAGAAGTTTGGATCCTAATTTCTTCTCCAAATATCCATTGTGTGTAACATATAATACAAGAAATGTTGATCCACCACCACAGTTAACAAATGATGAAATAGTGGTCCACAGAGAAGTAAACCCCCCTATTGACAATTGGGATGAAAGTGATGATGAGAATATGGAATTCCAAGAAGAAAATGAAGATCATGTAGTAATAAAAAACAGTTCAATAGATATTGTCATGGAAGGACAGATCTACTTGACCAAGCATATACTCATTGATGTTATGCAAAGATATGCCTTGGTGCGGCAATTCCAATATAAAGTTGTACGTTCATGTAAATCAAGGTATTTTATAATAAACAGACATGCATAAATTTCTTAGTGTTTGCAGTATAGAATAATTCTTATAGATGGTTTGGTTTGTTGTTATTTGTAGCTTTTCATTGAGGTGTGCAGATGAGAAATGCTCATGGTTGTTCAAGTCGTCGTCCGTTGGTGTGACTGAATTGTTCAAGGTCCGCGTATTCAACGATGTGCATGTGTGCGCGGGGTTAGGGAGGTTGTACTCACGGAGACATTGTTACAGTTCTATGCTGGGGAACATGTTGGTGCCTAAATTCAGCGACCCAAGGAGAATTTACACCCCCGGGGACATAAGGACAGACTTGCGTAGGAAACATGGTATTTCAGTGACATACATGCAAGCATGGAGGTGTAGACAGAAAGCAATGAAGATTTTGCGGGGGGACCCAATTGAATCGTACTCAAAACTGCCAATTTATTTGCATGTATTGGCCGCCGCGTACCCGGGCAGTGTTGTTAATCTTAAAAAAACAGATGAAGACAGGTTTCTATACTCGTTCATAGCTCTTGAAGCAAGCATACGAGGATGGGAATACTGCCGTCCAATTGTTGTGGTGGATGGTACACACATCCGTTCAACGTTTGAAGGGACAATGTTAATCGCTACCACAATGGATCCCGGAGGTTGGTATTCTAACAAAATTGCTTGGTTAAACTTATTCATAATTCATCATGATTGTTTATTATGGCTATCCCCCAAAAAAAAATGAAAATTACAATATAACAACTGTATGTTTTGTTGGAGGGTCTAATTTTGATAACAATTTAGGACATATTCTGCCACTGGCGTATGGTATCGCTGACTCCGAAAATGACAAGTCGTGGAGATGGTTCTTTGAAAATTTCAAGATAGCTTTTGGTGAACGGGATGGTATGTGTTTTGTTTCTGACCGAAATCAGAGCATATGGAAGGCTACATCAACAGTGTATCCAGACATCAAGCACTATGCTTGTGTCTACCATTTGTGGTCTAATTTGTTAAAGTTCACCCACAAACATATTGATGAAGTAAGGAAAGTCTTCTTCGGTTTGGCAAAGGCATATACAATGGATGAATTTAACACCCTTATGGATCAAATGGACGACATCCATCCAAAAATTCGTCCCTATCTAGAGAAGGCCGATTTTGAGAAGTGGTCACGCTGTCATACCATAGTAAAGAGAACATGGACGTTGACAAGCAACATAGCTGAATCATTCAATTATGCAATATTGCCTGGGAGAAGACTTCCCGTTATACCAATGTTAGAATATGTGAGGCAAACAATACAACGTTGGAATGAAAAAAACAATGAAGAAGGCAGGACAACGACAACCATTTTGACCAAAAAATATAACAAGTTGTTGGTGGAGAATGTGCATTTGTCGAATGGAATGACGGTTAGTGTAATAATATACTTTAAATTTTTTTAAATATTCATATTTATTTAACCTTTGCATTTGATACTCTCTAGTATTTAGTCAAGTACATGCTAAACTGAAGCCTATAGCAAAATGAGCAGTTTTATATTTATAAGAAATCATGTTTGTTCTTTTGGTATCCTGACTCTTTCTGTATTGAATAGAAATAGAGGAATCAGAGATCAAAGGATTGGAGAGGCAGCTGATACTCTTTGCATATTAATTTGACCTTAGCATATTAATTAATAATTCTTGAATGAAGGTTAACCTTTGCATATTGATTTAACCTTGGCATATTAATTGATAATTCTTGAATGAAGGTGCGTGCTTCAACTGAACATCTTCATACCGTACTCGATGGTGCAAAGAGATTCACCGTTTGTCTTAACACACATACGTGTAGTTGTGGGCGATTTCAACATGATGAAATGCCGTGTTCCCATGCAATAGCTGCAATTGAGTTTAGGAAACTGCGCGTTAATGACTTCTGCTCCATCTACTACAGTACCAAAAATTTCATGGACGCTTACGCAATACCAATTGAGCCACTACCATGCGAAAGCACTTGGACAGTTCCCTCACATGTTGTTGATGAGGTAGTTCTGCCACCCACCACAAAAAGGGGACCGGGTCGTCCGTCAAACAAAGACCGGAAGAAGGGATTCTTTGAAAGGAAAGCAAAAAGAAGTAAGGGTAAGTGCAGTGTGAGTGAACAGGAAGGTGACGAGAACAATCGTTGCAACCCAAAAAATAAAAAAAAGGTTGCGTAACGCTGCATAGTGGGGTGGGGACTGCATGAATTTGTTTTTGTGAGGCTGTGAATATGGGGCAGTAAGGGTTCATCTTTTTTGTTTGTGCTGAATTTGTAGAATTATATTATTTGATTTGGGAAGGGTTGGCAGTGCTTTGGTGTTTTATTTGGTATGTATTATGATTTTTGTTGTGTGGAGCACTTACTAGGGAGGAACATTAAGATTCCATTGCAAGTGTTATAATGTAAAAAAAATTTAATTTCTTTCATTGTTGAAGAGAACAATATCAGTTGTATGTTTATTTTTTGGTGGTGATGATCATGGGATCCTTCTTCGTTTCTGATTTCCTTTATTTGTTGAAGAGAACAAATGTCGGATTTTTTTTTTTTTATTTTGTGGTGTACAACATGGAATCCTTATTGGTTTCAGATTTCTTCTCATTGTTGAAAAGAACAAAAATAGCAGTTCTTGTGGTTTATTTTTGTGGTGTACACCATGGGATTCTTAGTGGTTTTTTATGTGTTTTTTTTTTTCGGGAAAAAAATTCATGGATTATTGATGGCACCTGCTTGTATACCTTATTATTAATTGTTTCGGGAGCCCAGTTTGGTTGGATCCTTGGCAGGGATTATACTATGACGCTAATAATTTTTTTGCATTTGTGAAAAAAGAACATTGGCAGTTCTTTGGTGTTATTGTGGTATACGGCATGGGGTGTATAATGGTTTGTTGATATATCTGGAAAATTAAAGAAGAGGTAAAATATTCATCACGTCTAACCTGTATGTTTAATTACACTTGGTGCCTGCGTAAAAACGTCACCCAAACTATGTGAAACATTAAAATTTATTTATTTAGGACAAAAGATAGTAATAGCATATATTTTAGTGTGCAAAACAAAAACTGAAAAATTAATATTACACAAACATGAAATATATAGACCATTGTTTACAAAAGTCTGTCGGGGGGGTTGGGGGGGGGGGTTAGATCATGTCCAACAAATGCTATTGAAAACTATGATTTCCTCCTCGGCACATACTTGGATGCGGGTACTCTTTCGCTTTGTCCCACGTGCTCGACCTGCCTCCTAGGACCCCCGAGCCGGCTGACCACCTTGCCCGTGACCTCGCTTTCACTTATGGCACCATTTTCAATTTTTTTGGTGCCATAATCCCATAATAAGGATCCATAACGTAGACGACAGAATGCTGGGTCAAATGACTTTTTCCCAATCTGAACATAATCATACCCATTGCAAACAAGCTCCGCAAACACACACGTAAATAGACCACAATCACTGTTACAAAAACAGTATATTCAAAATCTGCCGTATATAAAAAAAAAGAATATATAAAAAAATTGAGAGGATTAGTAAAAAATGCTTACTTCGAATCAGCATCTTGCTGGGGGATATCATCACATGTTACAAAGGTGAGGCTGTCCGATAACGCATACTCGGCATAGTCCACGGACTGCTGCCAAGCAATGTCATCCCTTTTGCCGTAAAAGCCAGTGCTCACCAAGAACAGGGGGATTATTTCTGCCACCTTTTTGACCCTCCGAATGACAGCCAAATTGTGCATCGAGCCGACTTCACTCAGCGAGTCAAATATAAAAAGACACCTACTTTGAATATAAAACACAACCAACACCCAGTGGCACTTCTCCGGCACATGAACGGGTATACAGACATAATCAACTTTGTCCCATGGCGTGTTCGCCAGTATCTTGTATCCCCGAATGTACTGTGCAACATCATGATCTTCTGTGATGAGTGTGCTGTCCCTGTTATTGGCAGTCCATATGTCATGAATTTGTTCCACCCAGTTCATGAAAAAGGTGTCCGTGGTGGTAACTCTATGCTGGGGTGCATCGCCGTACTTGCATTTCTTACGTAGGTAGTACATAAGTACATTAACATGCTGTATTAAAAAGACATAAAGAAAAAAAGTACCAAAATTATAACCAATTGGAAGAGTAGATGTTGCACCAAAAATATAAAAAGACCAACAGATACTACCAACTCAGGAAAACACCAAAGAACCAAACATGTGTAACACCACACATACAGTCAGACAAAAAAAACCAATATAAATACCACAATTATTACCAAAACAGAGATGTACAAAAAAACCAATATAAATACCACACTTATTACCAGATATAGATATACAGTCAGACAAAATACCAGTATAAATACCACAATTGTTACCAAAGGATATATATAGGAAACAACTTTTTTTTTTTTAAATAAAAAAAAGCTATATACCTGCTTCCTTAATACCACCCATTGACCAAAACTCAAAAAATAGTTATTGAACCATGAATAACCAATTAGAAGAGTAGAGGTTGCACCAAAATAAAAAAGACCAGAGATACTGCCAACTCAGAAAATCACCAAAGAACCAACACATGTTGACTACCCATGTTCATACCTAACTTGTATACAACCAAACTAAAAAGTACCATCATCAACAACAATTCAAACACCCCCATAGAATATTTTGCAAAAGAAAATAATTAAAAGTGTTACCGAATCAGTCCAGGCGCTCCCCGTTGTAACCATGACATGAAACCAATCCATCAATCTAACAGAATCAACCCCAAAGTCGAATGGGGGATTAATCTTGTTTGAACTGATCGTGAAAGCACTCGCTCTCCTAATAAACCAAAAACAAAAAGATAACTGGAAAAGTGATGAAAAAAAAAAACAGCGAAGTAAAAGAAAAACTTTAAACGTACCTGCCCCGTTTTTTCGACAACCTATCTTTAATCCACTTGTTAAACAAATCAACCAACTCTTGATTAACCTCAAATTCACCATAGCCAGCAAAAGGGTGCTTCAATTGAAAAAATACTGGCGGCTCTGATGACTTGCACGCTGAACTGCTTAAATCAGTGTATGGTGACTTCCCAAACCTCCCCGGAGCCTTTGTTCGTTCACGCTGCGTTGGGGTTACATATGGAATTTTATTTTCCAGCGCAACGATCTGCGACTCCCTATATTCAGGTAACTCAAAATCATCCAAAGTGGGAGTTTTTTTTGCAGATGATGTTCCTTCAGCTGGGGAATGTTATTCTGTGAGAACTAAATTTAAAACAAAGTGCAATTATAATTATTATTGACCCCAATCAATGGGTTACATGGACACTTACCTCCGGGCGAAACAGTGTTTTTTGGCGACTGACATGCGCCCTCAAAATCTTTGGCAACTTCATGAATTGGATTTTGAAAATCTCCAACATGTGCCTCAACATCAATTGGATTATCACCATCGTCAACCTAAAAAAAATGAGAAGGTCAATTTGCATAATCACCAGAACGACAGAGAAATGCGAAAAATTTAGACCACTAGATTGAATACCAAAAAGATTGCACCAATGGAACACATGGCCCTATGTGAAGGATACCAGTTCTGCAGCCATTCTCAATACCAAGCTTTGAAAAAAAAAATACCAATAAACCTAGGAAGCTACCACTGATTTAACACCCATGCATGCCATGCTAGGAAACACATAAAACTATTTTACCAACTATTTTACCAACCATAGAACTGATGAAAACCCTTATGGAATACCATCTTAATAACCAATATGTCATACATATAAAACTACCAGTCAGAATACCAGCCCCACAAAACAGACTGTAGGAAAAAATAAAAACCATTTTCAATACCAAAACACAAAAATTAAAAAATCAAACATGTATCTATCTTGAAAAAAGTTTCGTATTAACAGCTGGTGAATGATCACTTCTATGGTACCTCAAGACCAACTCCTTGAAAATCTCCCACATTAGCATCAACATCTATAGGATTATCACCATCATCAACCTAAATGCCAATATAAATACCATAATTATTACCAAAAACAAAGATATAACAGTCAGAGAATACCAGTATAAATACCATAATTATTGCCAACAGGCAGATATAACCCCCACCAACCAGAATACCACACATACAGTCGCACAATAAACCAATATAAATACCATAATTATTACCATTCCCAGATATAAACAGTCTTACAAAAATACCAGTATACATACCACAATTGTTACCAAAAGATATATATATGAAACAGCTATCTCTTTTTTTTAAAAAAAAAGGTATACACCTTCTTCCTTAAATACCACACATGGCCATAAACCCAAAAATAATTATTTGAACCCTAAATTTGTATATTAAAAAAAACCAATATCTCATACATATAAAAACTACCAGTCAGAATACCACCAGCACAAACAGACTGTATGAAAAGAAAAATACCATTTTTAATACCAGCCACACATATTAAAAAATCACACATGTATTTATCTTCTATGGTACCTCAACACCTACTCCTGGGAAATCTCCCACATTTGCATCAACACCTACCGGATTATGACCATCATCAACCTAAATGATTGAGAAATGAAAAACATTCAGACAACACATTATAATAGCCAAAAAATAAGCAGCAATAGCAGGCATAGAGGATGATAGCAATTCAGTAACCATTCATCAAACCATACATTATTGCCGTAGTTATGGTAAATCAACCATAATAACCACATATAGAAAAAGAAGAAACCAATTAACCAATCCTTGGAGTCTAGCATAACTCATAAAAAAAAAAACCATTATTGGATACCATGTTGAATACCTTCACCATAACCAAAGCCTCCTACTTAGAAAACTATCAACCAGAACACCACACATACATACAGACAAAAAACCAATGTAAATACCACAAATATTACCAAACAGAGATATAACATTCAGACAATACCAGTAAAAATACCATAATTACTACCAACACACAGATATAAAAAAACCACCAACCAGAATACCACACATGCAGTCTGACAAAAAACCAAAATAAATACCATATTTATTACCAAACCCAGATATAACAGTCATGCAAATACCAGTATAAATACCACAATTGTTACCAAAGATATATGTAAGAAACAGCTATACCTTTTTTTTTTTAAAAAAAAAAATATACACCTTCTCCCTTGATACCACACATGGACAAAAACCCAAAAAATAATTATTTTAACCCTAAATTTGTATATTATTAAAAAAAAAAAAACAAAGTTCACATTAAGAAGTGTTGAGTGATGTACCTCAATTCCTACTCCTCCTTGCTTATTAAAGACTTCGGTCCGCACAAACTTGAACTCGTTTACTAGATTCTGAAAGCATTCTTGAATGTACGCCTTCAGTTGCCCAATCTGCGCTTCAACTTTCAATTCAAGAGCTTTGAAGTCTTGGCGCACCTATGGAAAGAAAAAAGGGGCTGTAAAGATAAAAAAGTGAATAAAGAATTCCGGAACTGAAAAGGGAAATAAACTACTTACCAACACAATGTCCTCGGATAACTTTTTGATGTTGCGTGAAACAACATCTTCAGCGGGATGTGCAGAGGCTTGGGGGACATCGGGATCATCCATTTTTGATTCCTCCAACTGCTCATGCTCGAAAGCAGCAACCTCTTCCGCATGAAATTGAATTCTTTGAAACTTGTACTTCAATTATAAAGAAGAGATCAAAATATTAGTTAAGAAAAAACACGAATACACCAAAAAAAAAAAAAAAACCAACCAGAAAAGGGGCCTACCTGACTGCCATAACGGCGAAACATCCCTCTCAACAGCTTGTCATAGTACAGCCTAGAATCAGGCGTAGTCCAATTAAAAACCCGCGGACTACGATTTCCCAATCTGACAGCCACCATGGGGTCCACCTTGTTTGAGCACTCATAAAGCCAAATTTGCAAAGCCAAGGGGAATCCGCAAAACTTGAAATAGTCGGGGTCCCCGGATAGCTGACGGACAATGCAGTCCCTCAAGTCAAAAAAGGACCGGCGACCCCATGGGTATGACTGGTACTGCCCCGATTCAACCAACAAAAAATGGTCTATCGGTATAAAGTGTTTTTTGGGTGGAGATGACAAAATGTAAGTACTGATAAAATAAATAATTGCAATATGTAAAACATCCTCCTCCTCAAACAACCCTTCCCGAAAAGCACTAATTAAAAAGTGCTTCTCCAGCCCCCTATCAGACACCATCGGGAAGTATCGCTCGATAAGCCTCGACCTCCCCGACAAGTTAATGGTATAATCATCAACAGGTCCACACTTCAAGCCGGTGACGGCCCGAAACTCTCTTAACCCAAAGGTTAACTCTTCCCCATTCAAATTAAAAATAAAAAAATCGCCAATATTATCCTTGTTGGTCATGTAATGAATCATGGCTCGGATAACCTGAGGTTGGACTGACAACTGAGCCAAATCAAGCAAATTACCAAAAGGACCGGATTTAAAGCGATCGAGCATACCGAACTTGGTCAAAAATTCAGAAATTTCCTCAAAAACTTTCACATTAACATACGAGCACCATCGAGTAGCTTTTTTGGTGTCCTGAGAAATGTCCAAAGAAAATAAAAAAAAAAATATGTATTTACATGAATTGTTCCCCCCAGAAAAAAAAAATCAGCCAACATAAACGTGGAGAA
Organism: Solanum rostratum; assembly: GCA_029948455.1. Lineage (NCBI taxonomy): Eukaryota > Viridiplantae > Streptophyta > Magnoliopsida > Solanales > Solanaceae > Solanum > Solanum rostratum. The sequence continues at coordinate 11,175,869 of CM057046.1, forward strand.
TAAAAAATAATTTATAATTATACCTGCACTTCTTTTTTATCTGCCTTCGTCCCCTTTGGTTGTTTACTTTTTTTGCTGGCAGACGGTGGCTGCTTGCTGTTCCGTACAGATTTCTTGTTATAAAAAGAATGCAGCATTAGAAGGAAATATTACATGGATTTGAATATGTGTATATACGCAAAAATACCAAAAATTGAATACCTTTGCCTTCGCAACAGGGGGCGAATTCTGCGCTTTGTGCAACTTAGCCCTCTTTGACAGAGGAACTTCGTCCTCGAAGTCGCTGTCGTGTGGCAAATCTACGTCTGCCATTTTACGCTTCCCCTTACTGTCAGAGGTTACTTTGCTAGAGGCCCTTTTGGGGGGTGATGGTGTGTACGCATTCAGGTCAAAGCTTGGCCTGGATGGCGAATGAAGTGTGCTAGTAAAGCGTGGGCTCTTCCTGGGTGGTGTCACTTCCATGTTAATTTAGTCCTGTTAAACACAAAGAATAATAACACAAATAAGAAATCTAGGTAAAAACCAAACACACATAAAAATATAGTCAAGTCACATGCCCCAAAAAAATACCTTTTACATACCAAAAACAGCATACCAGTTACATGCCCACACCCCCCCCCCCCCCCCCCGAAAAACCCAAACAGAGTACCAATATGATCACCATATACCGGCATCCATGAAAACACAAACACCATCCCACAACAGCATACCAAAATGCATACCAATTACATGCCCCTCAGAGTTGTACCAAAAATCATACCAACATGGAATATCAAACACAGCATCCCTGAAAACAAAGGCCACCCCACAACATCATACCAAATGAATACCAATTGAATGCCCCCCAAGAAATATATACCATGTGCATACCAATATAAATACCAACAACAGCATCATGACAACAGCACAATCCCACAAACATCATACCAAAATGCATACCAAATCCGTGCACCCAAAAAAAATATCAACTGCATACCAATATAAATACCAATTGCGTGCGAATTCCATGCCACCAAAAAAACCCAATGGAATACCAATATAAATACCAAAAATAGCATACTAGTTGCATACCATGATGCATGCCATACAAATTGCATGCCTCATAAAAAAACCCAAAATGCATACCAGTAGAAACCCCAACAAACTGGCTATCACAAACGCCAAAGATAATGCCATATGACAGTGAAGAAACCAAATACATCACCCATCCCCCATTTCCCAGTTGCAATCCATAAAAGAAAAAAAAAACCAAAGGAATACCTATATAAATACCAAAAACAGCAACCATGCAACAAGCCAATCCGAATAAACTTTAACATGCCAACATAAAAATGACAAACCCATGATGCAACTCAACCAAAATTGCATACTAGTTGCATACCATGATGCATACCATACAATTGCATGCCTCAAAAAAAAAAAAACCCCAAATGCATACCAGTAGAAACCCCAAATTTGCCTACGACAAAAGCCAAAGATAATGCCATGATGACAATGAAGAAACCAAATACATCACCCATCCCCCCATTTACCAGTTGCAATCCATAAAGAAAAAAAAAATCTGGTCGTGAACCCGATAATTCGCAATAACAAAACCCACTGAAATAACAACAATATAAGAAAAAATAAGCAAAAAAAATAACAAAAAAAGGCAGTTGTGGGAAAGGAAAACAACATTGGGGGCAAAAAATACCCAAATGGAAAGGGATGACATGATTCTTACAATACCGAATTCAAAACGAAAAAAGAAAATAAAAAAAGAAGAAATACATACCTTTAAATCGCCGGAATGGAGGAGATTTGTGAAGAAGAAGAACAAGAATTTGTGCTAAACAAAACAAAAATACAAGAAAGAAGAAGAAAAAATATACTTTTAATGAAGTAATTCAAAAAAAAATCATTACTTGAATACGAATTCAAAACGAAAAAAAAAATAAAAAAGAAGAAATACATACCTGTAAATCGCCGGAATAGAGGAGATTTGTGAAGAAGAAGAACAATAATTTGTGCTAAACAAAACAATAATACAAGAAAGAAGAAGAAAAAATAAAACTTTTAATGAAGTGATTAGACACGCCGGCTGACGGACCGGCGCGTCAATCACTTCAGTCGCGTCTGTCAGTGGCATTAATTGTGCCATTAATGACACCTCGGAGATAATGAAACGTGTGAGAGAAAATATTACACTAATTAATGCTCTTGTGTGTATAATATACCTTACCCGCTGTATAATACAAATATTCTTCCTTAAAAAAAAAAAAATGGTTCCATTAAATGGCTCATTAATGAGCCGCCTGACCGCATTTAATGCGGGTCAGGTCACGCACGTATATATATAGAAAAATAAGGAAAACTATTTATTTTAATTAAAAAAGTCAGAAAATTGGACTCGGTAAATATGTAAATAATTTGGTAGATACGTAAATAAATTGGTAAACGTAATTTAAGGGTGCAAAGTTGTATATTTTCTTAAAAGTTTACTTTTCCAAATTAATCCCGCGGATACATATAATTCAGAAGAATATGTGAGTGATTCATACACAGCATCTCTTTCCTTTATCAAGGGTTCGACCAATTGATATGGTGTCCATTTAAATTTGCTAGGATTGAGATTTAATTTTATTTTATAATAAAATTATTATGAACAAGATTGAATCTCAATCCTAAAAAATTAAAATGGACACGTGGCAAAAATCAACAAAACTATTGAATATTACTTGACATACCGGATCTTTTCCAAGAATAATCTTCCTAATTATGAATCTCACAAGTTTGCATTTACTGATTTAAGAGAAATGCAAGGCTGTAAGCAATTAAGATAATGTATATTATTACTCGTCCGTCCATTTTTATTTGTCTTTTATTTACTTGGTATAAAAATTAAGAAATAGTAAATATTATGATAATTTAATAAAAAATAACTATAATTAATAGTAAAAATAAATTAAAAAAATAATAGATATAAAATTATCTTTAAATTTTATAAATTAAATAAAAATAATTGAACATTTTAAAATAATAAAAATGAATTTGAGAAAGTACTAACTTTATAAGGAAAGTTCTCAGTAGAAAAGTCAACTTATGAACTAAGTAGCTCATTAATTTAATGAACACTTGGTCCGTTCTTTTTTATTTATGTATTATTAATTTGATACAATTTTTTAAAAAGCAATAAATAGAATAAGTAAATCCAATATTTTATAAAATCAACAGAAACATAACAATTAATAATATTTATTTTGAATGTTTAAAAATGGAAGAAGAGAGTAGTTATTAGATTTTGGAAGTATCGCATTTAATTCGAGGGAATTAAGTAACATGGGATTTAACGTTATATACTCCCTTTGTTTCACAAATGTTTTTTTAAAAAAAAATTAATCGTGTTTTTTTAATTTTATCTTTTTCAAACTACAAAACATTCATTTAACACATTATTTGTTTATAATATAAAATACTGAAGGGTAAAATTGAAAAAAATCTACATATTCCTTGAAAAATAAATAATTAATTATTTTAAAAACTCAAAAATTTCTTAACAATTCAATTATTTTATAACAGAGGAAGTATTACTCGTTGTCTCCTGCGGCATATTTTTTTAAGAAATTTATTTCTTTAAAAAAATTATTTTATTATAATTAAAAATATTTAATTTTAATTTTTTTTGTCTTTAGTTAAATGAATTTTAGTTAAACCATAAATTTTAAAAATATTTAATTTTTACTTAAATATCTTATCAAATCAAATTATATAATAGTAAATAGTGTAGACATGAAGCCAGAAGTACGACTTAGATTGAATTTAATAATTTTTGTTAAATAGAAAATTTGCATTGATATGTATAAGCTTTATGAAAAGAAACTTCTTTAAAATTCAATTATTAACGCTCTGAAATTGTTATTATAAAATTAAAAAAGTCATTTGATTAAAATTTTGACTTCACCTTGAATAACTCATAGCTCAATAACATGGGGGTCTCTTCTTGTTCAAATAATTTTGCTGAAAGAGTGAACTGAAGAAGAAAAAAACAGAGTATTAATAAAAATGGCCACAAAAATTGAAGTTGAAGAAACATCAAGAAAGGGTGGTCTTAGAACCATGCCTTTCATAATTGGTACTACTACTTTTTTGTATAATATTTTCTTTAAATTGTTTGCATGGATTACTAATTTTGTTCTTTATTTTCAGTGAATGAATCATTTGAGAAGGTGGCAAGTTATGGTATACAACCAAATATGATAATTTATTTGATGACATTTTATCAAATGAGTGCTGCCACAGGAGCTAGCCTTCTTGGAATATGGAATGCACTTTCAAATGGTCTGGCCATTGTAGGGGCACTTCTTGCTGATTCTTATTTGGGTCGATTCCGGGTTGTTGCCATTGGATCCATATCCAGTTTTATAGTAAGTTGTATGTTAAATAAATCTTGTCATTAATTACTAAGTTGAAATTGATCTGGATTTCATTGTTCTAGTATAGTTGTAGGTTTGAGTTTTCACATAAAAAATGGTCAGGCAGAAGGAAAAGCCAATGGTGTTCAAGATTTAACATATATGTTGTGTATCTGAAGTCGGGAATTTTGCTAAGGGTGTTCAAGATTTAATATACATATAATATGCTTCAATCGTTGTTAGCATTGGTACGAAGCTAGGAATCTCGTTAAAGGTATTCAAGATTCAATATATATGTATAAAAAATAATCTTTGAACTACACATAGGGAATAATTTTTATGACAAGGGTGTTGAGTTAACCACTCTTCGTCGATTAGCACCTTCTAGGTGAAAGAGATGGATTCATGTCTTATAATACTTAGAAAGTGAAGTTCTTCTGACTGTTGCTTTCTAAGAAATGTCACTTTGATTATCTGTTACATGACCTCATGCACTTCTGAATTCGTTAGTTGCTACCACTATTAGCATCTCGTTAAGTCTCTTTCTCATGTACTGCTTATAGGGATAGAGACTTTAACTTTCATTTTCAACAGGGAATGATTATTCTTTGGCTCACTGCCATGATTCCACAACTCAAGCCTTTACCCTGCTCTCAGTTTCAACAAACTTGTAATGATGCAACACCAATTCAACTAGCTCTTCTTTTATCATCTTTCGGGTTTATATCCATTGGAGCTGGGTTTGTTAGACCTTGTTCTATAATATTTGGTGCCGATCAACTGGAGAAAAAAGAGAAAGCTGAGAACCAAAGACTTATTGATAGTTATTTCAATTGGTACTATGCTAGCGCAGGGATTTCATCTTTTTTTGCGGTTACCACTATCATTTATATTCAAGATCGTTATGGTTGGAAAGTTGGCTTTGGGATCCTTGCTATCCTCATGTTTTTGTCTGTCTCAATGTTCCTAATCGGGTCTCCTTTTTATATCAAAGTGAAAGCTAAAGAAAGCTTGTTCATAGGATTGCTTCAAGCAGTTGTAGCAGCTTTTAAGAAAAGAAATACCCGTCTTCCATTGACTGATTGTGATGACTACTATCATCAGCCACGTGAATCAGAGATCTTGGAACCATCAAATGACTTCAGGTCAGTGCATGCCTCCCATCTTTTCCTCAGTGGCACTCTCATATGTTAATTACAGAACTGTAGATATTGCAGTTCATTATAAGATTTCATCGGATGTTATAGGTGCTTAAATAGAGCTTGCATGATTCAAGATCCTCAAAGAGATTTGAATCCTGATGGATCAGCTTCGAATCCGTGGAGTCTCTGTAGTGTGGAACAAGTTGAATCATTGAAGGCTCTTCTTAGAATACTTCCAATGTGGTCCACTGGTATTGTGATCTTTGTGATGACGAGTCAATTCTCATTTTCCGTGCTTCAAACAAAGACCATGGATAGACATATCTTACCTCAGTTTGAAGTACCAGCAGCATCATTCAGTGTCTTCATGATTATTGCTTTAACAATATGGATTACTTTCTACGACCGTGTTTTGGTCCCTTTGCTGTCAAAACATACTGGACGGCCTAGAGGGCTAAGTTCTGTCACTCGAATGGGGATTGGCTTGATAGTCTCCGGTATGTCTATGGCATTGTCAGCAATAACAGAAAGCATAAGACGACAAAGGGCAACAGAGGAAGGGCATGAGGACGACCCAAGTGCTTTAGTGAACATGTCAGCTATGTGGTTCGTGCCACAGTTTGCACTCCTCGGAGTGGCTGAGGCCGCCCATGCAGTTGGACAGATTGAGTTCTTCTACTCTCGGTTACCCAAAAGCATGTCCAGCATTGCCTCAGCTATGTACACTACTGGGACTGCTGTATCGTATTTGGCCGCAAGTGTTCTGGTGAGTGGTGTGGATTGGCTTTCATCAATCGGAGGTAAAACGAGCTGGCTTTCAAGCAACATTAATAGGGGTCACCTGGATTACTATTTCTGGCTACTTACTTTTTTGAGTGTGATCAACTTCTTATATTTTCTGGTTGTCTGCCGGTTTTATAAACCTGGGAATGATGAGATCAGTAGGTTACCTCATGTGGCAGAAGAGAAAGAATGTGATTATAAGCTTTTACCTGAATCTTGATAACATGTGGTAGTGCATTGTTGAATGATGCAACTACTTAGTTAGCTAATAAAGTGTGTGTATATATTTTGACAAAAATGTCAAAATGGAGGCTTAAGGCCATGCCATCCTTGCTCACTACCTTCAAAATAGAAAATGTCATTATTAAATTACTTATTACTGTTTATATAGGTACTTGAAAAGTATTATAGAAAATCTGTATTACTTAATGCTTATTTAATTTATTTCAGATTTTAATTTAGGAAAGATAAGAAGTAAATATATGTATTAATTAATGCTAATATAATTTATTTCGAGTTTTAATTTAGGAAAGATGAAAAGTAGACCTAATAATATAATTTAAGTGATTTAAAATTCGGATTTAAGCGATTTGAAATTAATACAGATTTTAATTTAAATAATTTAATATTTTTAATTTTAAGTCAATATTAATTTAAAATCGGATTTTAAATTAATATTGGCTTAAAATTCGAATTAAAATAAGTTTAATTAATATTGACTTAAAATTAATTTAGATTATTAAAATTTAAATAATCTTATAATACTTAAATTAAGTGTAATTTTAAATCACTTAAATCTGTATTGACTTAAAATTCGATCTTTTTTAAAGTAATTTAAGTGATTTGAAATTACTACATATTTTAATTTAAGTGATTTAAATTAAAATAAAACCAATATAGACCTAATAATGGCAGCTATAACTTATCTTGATTATCTTAAACGACCATATTAATTGCAACACGATTTTTTATTTTTGGTTATAGCATAATCACTAATTACACATTTTTTTTTAATATTTGATTACAGCATGTTCATTGATTACATCCTTTTTTATTTCTTCCATGAAAGTAATTCTTTCATATTTGAAACGATTTTGATTGGTAATTCTTCCATAATCTGGGTAATTTTTCCAGATTTGTTGTCTTTTCTTTTTAATTTAT